>OU538747.1:2910000-5820000 GCA_912999735.1 Aporia crataegi
ACTTTACATGTTGGACAAACGAATTTTAATATCTAATTGCAATAGTCATTTTTATCTTATCTTAAAATAATAAAATAAGATTTGAAGATAAATTAAAACATTATTTTCAAACACTTTTCATGCCTTTATTCGTTTTGTGTAAGATAATACGCATAAATTAAATATCTCTGGTCTTGTAATAATGTAGATTTAGTATGTCTGTCAATTCCATGGCCACCATATGCCTTACTGGCGCCGATGGTGACGTCTACGCATGTGCTCAATCTTGTTACGGGTGTGAAAAAATATTTTACGATGCCCAGCTTTGAGCTTATACTTTTATCATGGGACTTAATGACGCACTTGATATTTATAAAACTGTGATATGGCTTAATTAGAACTTATTCATGTTTATATATGTATTGTGGAAAATTAAACATTAAGAAAATCTTATTGGAGTTAGGAATAAATATTTACATAAATGTACATACACAGACATTCTATGGTTTAATAAATATGTTCGCCTATTAAAAGCTAGAGTCGAATCCCTCGTTCATATAAAATTAAGAGCGAAATTTTGTCAGTCAAGTCACTTTTATTAAGTCTTCAATTTTTTAATAATCTTAGTAGTTCAAGTTGGAGAACATAAAAACATAATAATAATAATAATTGGGATAACTCACATACATTGCTGTGATCCCAAACTAAGTAGCTGAAGCACTTGTGTTATGGTAATCAGAAACAACGAAGATACCACTACAAATACATAATATATAAGTCTACAAACAACAAATAAATGCACATACCGGAATTCGAACCGGTTCGGTTCAAACCTTTTGATGCAGAAAGCAGGAGCACTACCGATTGTGCCAATCGGTCGTCAAAAACAAATAAAATAAAATCAATATTTATTTTAATATTAGTTACCTCAGTAAGAAATATTATGCAAAAGGACGACTTTTTGCACGAAATAGTCTGAATAAATCGCGGGCATAAGCTAGTTTGTAAATAAATCTAAAATGCTGTCAATATAGATACCTATCATTATTGTTAATAAGACAAGCGCAAGGCAATCCACTCTATGCATCATGGCAGGTGCATAGTCTTCGCCGTATAATCGTGCAGTAGTTGCTATTCAGTCAATTACATTGTAGTACTCATCATATCTTTGTTAGTAATTCTGCAGGTATAAAGACAAAGGTCTTTAAGAGGATTGAGTTGTTTATTAAACTGAAATCTTATTGCTTATTGTGATAACGAGCCTTTCAATTCATGATATTCTGTTTAGTCTGTCTTTTTACAATGTGTGTGATATGACAGTTTCATGTGCACATACTCACCGTCTAAAAATTTACGAATATTAAAAGTATATTAAGTACTATTCTAAAAATCATTGTTTACCACTCATAATAATGAAGAGTAGGTATACCTAAGCCGCGCCCATTCCATTATTTGTCTCTACTAAGTGATAAGTTCCCTTAAATTGTGTTAAAAAGCCGCTAAGTGTCTCCAATGATTCCAATGATGCCCGTGATTTGAACAATATAAAGTTCGTTCAAGATGATGACAGAGGGTCGCCCACGCAATCTGAGCACGAGTTCAGTCCATTATACAATCAAGAATCGCTTGAAACACGTTATTGTACGAATGTATACTCCACTACACTTCTATCACGATTGACGTAGTTAACCCACATAATAATTATAACCTTCTTAATAAAAAAATCTATATTTAGACACACAAATTTGTATTATTTTAGGAGAAAATTATTTTAATGTTAATAAGAATTAAGAAAGTGGAGATCGGCGTAACTGTTTCAATGGTAATACAATAAATTTAAATCGCTCCTAAGTAAAAAAATTGATATTTTAATAATTGTATAAATGATTTATAAACTATGATACAGTGATACCTTATAAGGGCCCTATATATTTTTAACTCAAGTGAATATGAATACAATAGCACGCACGTGCTCTCAGCGTCGCACCATTGTCCAAATGTTTTTTAATTTTTTTCAACCATTGTTTCAAGAAATCCGTACATTGGCAGTTACTATAAATTTAATTCGTATATAAAATACTATCTGATTCCTAAAACTTAGTATGCGGCGAATAGGGATAAAAGGTAGCTTCCTAGATTTCCTCGAACTCTAGGTACTTAAGATAATTGAATAAAATCAAAATTTCGTGGATTCATGAAAGAATAAAAACAATCATTAACAATCTTTGTATTAAAATATTTTTATTAGATTTGAAGGTCTCAACTAAAAAGGCAAATGCCAGTTGCCTCACAATATTTCTAATTTAATTGATCGCGTCTGATAGTGTCGAATTTATTTAGCTGATATTATTATTGCAAATAGCATGAAATCGAAAATAATTTCTGGCGGAACTAGATATGTCAGTATATTGTATAGGCATTCTATAAATACTAGTAATTATAGCCCGCCTACAAAAAATAACTTTGTTGTGGGTGAGCCTGAACTGAATAAATATAAATCTTTTGATACTTGGAGACAGGGCACTCTGCTTTTACCATATCGCTGCAACAGATTGTATCTCGTTTTAAATTAGGTATCTGAGTAGAACTAGCTTGTAATTTTTTGTACTAATTGGCATAAAACCCACGTAAAATACTATAACATACCTACACAAAATATACAAGTTAATAATAACATACCTGTTTTATATGTATAATTTTATGATATTATAACGTTTTATGAGAATGGAATCAAATTGAGGAGAGAATGGAATCAAGCCGTTCTTGAGTTATAGAAGGCTGTAATAATATAAGTCGCCTTTGTTTTATGTAGGTACTCATGAGATTATCGTAAGTTTACAGAACATTGGTGTCTATGCAGCTAAGTACCTACACAGTCCGGTTCTAGGTGAACTAAATAAATTGACTACGATTATATCCTTGTACTAGTATTAAGATAGAAACTTTTGTGGCGCTTTATTAAACTTTGTAGAAAGCTACTACTGTGGAATCGAGTAGTTTTGTTGATAATGCTTTTACATAGATGTGAAATGATATCACGAAGACCAATACGAAGACACTAACAGCAAAATATCAGTTATCTGTCTATATTGTCATAACATTAAAAGATTGATTCAAAATTCAAGTTTAATGCTTTTTTTCATATTTAATAACTCGTGTTTTCAACAGCTGTTGAACATTTACGATAGCCTTGTTCGCGCAAATTATAATTTGCTAATCAGATAGTTCGTCTTAACAAAATAAGGGCATCATCTAACCACCTACTACGTGAATTTTAAAAAGTGTAATAATACAAACACCATAGTATTACACTTTATGATAACACTATAAAGCTACTGGGACATAATTGTAGACCGGGCGTGGGTTGCAACAATACCTGTGTCACCTCTAAGCGCTAGGGCTGTTAATTTTGCCCTAAAAATACGAAAATGAGTCACATTCTCTATTGTTTGCCTCGCCTTAATAGATCTTTAAGAACTTTAAAGATTAGAATTAATAAAATAAGATTCATAGACTTATTTTAAGTAAATGGAAATACATTTTGAAAATATTTAAAGATGTTGAATAGGCATTCTTTTTTTACATCTATTATTATTTAAAAATTAAATAAAAAAATATTTAAAAGTGTAGTGTTCGGAGATGTTTTATTGAATAAATTGCTAACCCTAACACAGATATAAGGTTGAATGCACTCCTCATTGTTATCTCGCCAGGTTTTGGACAAGAATAAATAAAAGTCTTCGTAGAAAAGATACAGATTTATTTTATTATTCTCTTGTTAGATATGATAAGGCTTTATGAGACGTTTTAACAAACTTACTACACAACGTTTTACGCTGCATAGAGATGTCATCTCGGAATTGCGTGTCATGCCAAAAACAATTGTTATTTATTATTTTATGTTATTATTGTAACTTATTTTTTTCGTTAGAGAACATTTTAAATTTGTTTAAATATAACCACATTTACACACATAACTACCAAGGTGCTTTTCTATATTTTTCTATTCTTTTCTATACCTAGCTCTGCTACTTTTAAACTATTACTAGATTTTCAAAACTAATTTATTGTGTTCTCGACGCCTGTTAGAAGCCAAATAACGAAAAGATTTAAGAATTAAGTGTTAATAAAAGAGCAATTTTAATAATCTGCGAGAAACTGTATATGACACCAGTTTTATATTTTATAACAAAATATTTTGATCCAAATATCAAGGTCAGGCATCTAGGACATAAATAAATAATAAAATGTCCCAAAAAATGACCTTTGAATTTTCGCATTCAAACAAACATGGCGGCTAAAATTTATTTTCGAACGAAACATACATTAATCTTTTATGCAAATATGAAAATATAAAAGGATATTTATTATGACTAAGTTTTACATGATCTCTGTTTGCTTAATGGCTCCCAAAAAAGTACATAATATATTACCACTACCACAGCCATTTAGATTAAGCTTAAGTTTTTTAACACAAGAACGCTAAATGAAATCTTATAGCGAACCCGACAATAGATTTTTAATAAAGCTATAAAAATTGTATTGCTATAAATTGATATAACACCTATACAATGAAGTGTCAAAAGTTTTTGTTACTCAAGTTGATACCAAAAGCTATATCTGGTAATTAGAAGACCCTTGATATTTCTAAGATTAAAATGTATACATTTTATAAAAGCACGGTGTTATTCATTAAATTATAAATTATAATTTATCCACCTTTATCTAAATATAACTGATTTTAGCATGGTGCTGGATTCCTTTATCAGTTTTGATATATATTTTTCTTGAACGTTTACCTAAAATAATTTTTATCTTTGATTATTTAATTATTATCTTTAATTACTTAATTAGAGAAATATGGGTACGTCGCTTTTCTCATTGGGACAGAAAACGGAGGCTTCATTTTGTAATATGTCTTTGGACTTCACACTATAAAATATTCAAAGTTAAAATACTTTTATACTTTATTTGTAGTTTATGGTTTTTTTATTGACTAAAGGACATCGTGATACATTAAGGCTACATTAGTAAGCTTTTAGTTCCATGTAGAGGCGCCACAACCATTTGTGCGTAATGACCACAAATCATTTTTATTTTATCTTTTACGATTTATAAAATGTATATTGAAAATATTTGACAAACTATTGTTGTTCAATGACCTCGATACCGGTCCGAATCTTGAATTGTGATAGTTGAATTTATTGATTTTGGAATGAGCCTTTCGAGGTTATTGTTAATTTAAAAAACAAAACGGTTGGTTTAAAATTAAACCTGTATTAAATTCTTTATAATACATATAATATAATTTAAAAATGTTTCTACAAACTCAAGAGATTTATTTCATATTTTCGCAGTGAAACATCCAATACGACATTGTGCGCGTCAAAAATAAATTATGTGAACAAGAAATGCATTATCAAGCTTGTCCTGCAACAAAACTCACTAACACCCTTGACATTTTTTATATCGAAAGCGTAGAAAAACTGTGGTTTTTACATTTGTTTTTTGTATATTTGTTTTAGCGCGAGCCGATAACATTTATGCGCGACAAACAGGCACGGCCAACCTAAAAAAAAATACCTTGAATTGATAAACTCTTGATTTGTGAAGGGTGGTCTAAAATAGTTTGAATGTGCAATGGTTAAATTGTTTAAGGTATACATGAATAACCGTATAAAAAAGTGAATCATTAGATATTACACACAGAAAATATCGTCAGAAAGTAGGCGTTTTTTTATAATTATATATAACTTTATTGTCAGAATGTCATTTAGATACGATGTAATTTTAGGTCCCTAATTTTATTTAGTCTATAGAAATATTCAAATAAGAAACCCTATAGCAAGAAGTTCATTGCCATTAAATTGTAAAACAGGGACTATTCCTTACGCTACGCTCATCATTATATAACTTACGATTAACTTGCTATAAAAGAGTTATTAATTACCCTGGGTTCTATGACAAGACAGGGTATAATTTAAATATAGACAGTCTTTATTTTTGATCTGTCTAATAGTCCTATTCAACCTAGTCTCGAAGGGTTCTTAACCCCTGTCAATCCTACACGTGTGCGCCAACCTGCCCACATAAAACCACTTCACTATTCTTTTCAACCAGAATATTATTTTTACGTACAATATCTTGTAACTCGACGGTGGGATTTAGATTTATGGTATTTTCAATTTTTGTTGCAGGAATTACAGACAATAAGAATTTTATTATTAGTTTTTAGTCGTTTCTCATTCATTCAAGGTTTCGTAATAGGAATCTAACACTAGATCAAATTAAATACATTTTCCTTCCAAAAATTCTCTTCATACAGCATATTTCACTTAATTTTTGGGAAATTGGATACACAATTGAATATTAGGCGCGTGTCAAACTGAGCTACGGCGTCGGCATTTCACTAAATAGTCGTGTTGAAAGACAAAAACTCAATTTTTATTTGCCGTGACTCCGATATGCTTATCTTATCTCAGAGACAAATACGGAACCACTGACTGACAGAGACGATCTTCACTTTAACCGGTTTTTGTATAAGCCACACATACGGCCCATTAGGGTGGATTAAGGAAGCCTTGCGATGACATGAAGGTATTAAGGATGTGACTTTATAAATACATTTTGAAAATTTAAAAAATTTAAGACGATAAAACGCTACAATAAAAAGCAAACAGCATTCTTATGAATTGATCTTAGAAATTTAAAGTTTTATCATATAGGTGCAGAAAGGAATATTTTTATTATAGGCTATCTTTTAGTTTCGTGTTTTTAAAAGCAATTATGATTATGTATAGATATGATAATAGGTGCAGATCAATGTTACAAAAGCATAAAAGCAGGCCACATTTTTTTTATTTTTTTCATAGAACAAGCTATAAGTGGGTAATAAAATAAGTGACTTGAGATTGAATAAATCAATCTTCGACCTTTTGAAAAGATTTAAAGGCAATTTACCGAGTATTAATGTTTTGGGCGCAGTAAAACTTGCACAATACAAAATAAATCGTTTCAAAGCGGACACAGGAACATAACTCGCTAATAAAGTTCGAACTCGGCCACAACAATGAGTTTTACATAAAAGCCTTGTCGTCTTTTTATTACTGTCGTAGTCGAGTATAATCCAACATATTTTATACCTTCAGACATCTATCTTAGTTTTATAATTTAAAGTCGTGGGTTGCGCGTAGGTAGGTTACTCCAGAAATTCAGCCCACGTGCCGCAGATTCAAGATACGCGCACAATTGGCTCCAGGCTTGTTTATGAGGGCATTTCTCGAGATAGTGACCAGAAATGACACATCGTTCGCGTGCCGCAATCTCGACCGCACACTTTCCATCTAGATAATTTTGTAATTTTATATTATGCCATTGAGGTTGTCGTTTATTACCGTGTTTTACACGATGCAGTGTATTCATTAATATGGACAGGAACGTGCTTTTAAATTGGATGCATTGTGATAAATGAAGACATGTCAGTTATATGATTAATTATGGCATTATAATGTTCTTAAATCAAATGTTAATTTATGCGACAAAAACTATCGCCGCCACTATACAGGAGATTATGTTTGTTGTTTAAGGTTAATGTGTTTTTGCTTGACTCTCGAAGAAAGGTTATGTGTTTTTCGATCGCTTAATGGATTTCAAAATGGGATCCAAGAAGTTTAAACTTAAATTTAGAAATTGTTATATTTAGATGATTGTTTTTTAACGCAATTTATCCTTTGTTTCAGTGGTTTGAGCGTAACCGCTGAGAGGGGAGTGACGCCTGTTTACCTTAGGTGTCGAGAGGGCAGTGTCTCTTGGCTTTATCCGCGAGGAGCCTTGCGTTTACTGTTCCGCCCTCCACTGCCAGCTGATGAGAGAGACTTCAGAGTTTGCATCAGGGTTATCAGGCGGCCTGATCCTCCAGACTTATTCCATTCGCTGCAGCTGAATGATACTGGTAAGATTACTATTAAAAATATAATTATAGCACTATCCCTTGTCTAGACAAATTCTTTCAGACTCCCTCTAGCACAAGTTTATTCAAGTATTTTTTGATAGCGTCTGCGTTAAATATTTCTATGGAAAATGTGGCTTCGTCACTATATTTTTACGCTTAAACTTATATGACTACTATTGGATTACGGCCTTTAGAAATGTCACTATACCTTTGTCCTTTCTTAATAAAATTGTCCTATAATCTTAAAATAAAGAGTCTATTTCTATTAGGTAAGTTTTAATAATTCCAGAAGCTGCAGAGCGTTTTCCAGCCAGAATCTTCGTTGAAGGTGTAAAGAAGCTTATACCACTTTACGCGCCTGATGATAGTGATCCACGCGAACTTCGATGCTTTAGAAGCAAGCGCGGTCGCGCTGCTTTATATGTAGAAGCAGAACCTGAAGAGGGCCCAAAGAGACGTGTGGCTACTTTCAAATACGAAGCAAGGCCGTTAGTGAGAAGACACTATGACCCTGCCACGGCTGAATGTAGACCGTGTTCGGAATCAGAATTGGAACTGGCCTTTTGTACAAGCGATCTCGGTGAGTTAGTTTCACTAAGTGTCAATTACGCAAGTATATGAACTTGAATCAGAGGGATTCCTATCTAAATACACTTTTTTGTTTACATTAAGCAAATAGTGTATTTAATTTGAAAGAAAAAAATATTTACATAATAATTCTCGGTGACGCCTTCTAAAAATATATACATTTACTCCCTGCGTGTAATAAAACAAACCAGTAGCGGTTCCAGAACATAATAACTGCCTCCGTAGTCTGCAATTTGTCGCCGTAATCAAAATTCCTACAACTTTAATTTCTACGTTTTAACAATTTCAAAAACAGCGTTCTTTTTAAAAAATGCACTTGTATGTTGTACTTTGATGTACCGCAAAGTGACCGCGCTAAAAACGGTTTAAGATTAAATACAACCTGAAATCCTGCTATACGGAAGTTCGTACATATTCAATTTACCTTAATAAGTACTGGACTAACGAGTGTAGAGACACGTGACGCAGCGGGGAGGTTGTGAGGTTTTTTATTCCTTTGTGAGAGATTATAATGGTGTCGTGTTCTGGCCGAAGAGCCGTGGGCGGGCAACGGTCGTTATTAGCCGCCTCTAGCACGGACCATCAAAATTTCTATGTCATCCTACATAATAATTGATCTAACAGCACGACATCAAAGATTTGGTCGTCATATTCAAAACTGAGTACTATTCGAAACATTAATTAGTGGATAAGCCGACAAGACTTTATTCAGATACTTGTTAATTACATTAGGAACAATTTTTTAGGAATTTGAAAAGCTAGGAGATTAAAATTGATATAAATTATTTTCATATACTACGCCATTTTCTTTGATTAATGTTCCGGGCTTATAAGTGGCGTCATAACCAGCCTACGGGCGAGAAAGGTAGACTATTGATACGAAGCTGTTGAGATTAAAAAGATAACGAGATTGCTCGTTAGCTAAAAGCCTCGACTATAATTATCAGCCGCCGCCGGGTACAATTCACTTATCTACATTCAAACAAAAGATTTGCAAAGGCTATTTTGAACGCGAATATGCTTATTCATACAAAAAATTAAACAATAGCTCTAGATATGGTTGAGTTTTTCTGAGTCCGGAATTTGGGTGACGTCAGCTTTCTGGCCCGTGGGTGACAATCATATTTCAAGATTAATCGAGCGTGTTATTAAGTAATCGGAAATGGAGGATACGTTAAAATGTTGAAATTAAACGATATTTACTATGTTCCTTTTATATTAATTACAATAGGAAAGAATATGTACCATTGTCCATCATAGGTTTACCCTGTTTACTTTTTGAACTTTTGAATTTGCATGTCAATTACAATTATGTATCTACGTTTGGTGTTCGGTACTTGAGCATAGAGCATAGTTTACAATCAATTTATTGTTATTTACAGCTCGTGAAAATTCTCCATAGACTTCTACTAATACTAATAAAATAGTAATTAATTATTTAATTACTTATCGTGGTATAATTATTAAAATCAAAATAAAGGGACTCGCATAGAAAGCGCGGTTACATAGCTTGTAATTAATAGACACGTATAGAATTGGCTCTGCATTGTATAGTTTTTATCGGCGTAAATTTCAAAGATGTTCGCTGTAATTAAGAAGGATCTTTCTATATAATAAAAACACCGCTATTTCTGTAATGAATAGTAGATTGGTAATTAAATTGATAGCGATATTACCTAATGTTCAACTTATATACACAAGTACATGTTTATTTTTAATTGCAAAAATTTTATACTTAAAAATTAAATGCACAGAATAGGCTCATTATAGCCATTGGGGTTTCCAAAATACTAGCTATTACCGCGTCGTTTTGCTTTATTACTTGGCTAATAAATTATATAAACATTATCCATGGGACATGGGGCGGACACATATCCGCGTCTTGATGACGGTATAATAGATTATATGTTTACCGTACCCTCAACACAAATATTGCATAGTGGCCATAAAGTTATATGTACCCATCAGCATCTTTCGTGTCTCTTCAAGAGAAGTCAATATCAAAGAATTGATATTGTCTTTTTAACGCAACAGTTACAGACGCGACTACCTATGTTCTAAACTGACGACAAAGGTAAAAAGTTACAAATTTAAATTTTAAATACTGCCTAATGATTATATATGTTCGAGTTCCATTAACGGTTTAGCGTAATTATTCTAATTACATATCACCTAGAATTTAATATAGTTTACCTTATAAGTATCGTAGAGGTTTATATAAAAAGTCGCAATCTAAAAATTTATTTTCCATTCATGTAAATTACTTTTAAAAAAGGGTATAATTTAGTACTATGTAGATCCTTAAATATCCGCTTCACCATTTGGAATTTATAGTTTGAAAATTTCAAACGGTAATTAATTCACTTTTTTGTAAGTCAATCACTTGCAATCACGTGCAATTGCATCCTAGTACTATAGTGGGTACAAGTAGGTATTTACGAAAAAGCCTAGTATAAATTAATAGTATAAATTGTATTATATAAAAATTTCTCTATAGAATAAAGATTTATATTATTTTTTGTCCACAGTGTCGAGAGGCATAATAGTGGGTAGTGATCAGCGAGAAGATTTGGATACGACGCAACTAACGCTTCGCCTGACCAAGTTGCTTCGAGCTACGGCCGCTGCAACAGATCCTAGCGAAGAAGAAAACCAATATTACCGGTAAATATTTTTCTCTGTTCAAATGCTCTTAGAAGCTGTCATATAGATAGCTGTTACACCAATACTGCTTTACTTTTCTATGTTTAGATTATCTAAAGAACCTCAATCAATTTCGTCCCTGTGATTCAACACAAAAAATATCTTATGTGCGGCAATTCGCCGAAAGCACAGCGATGAGCCCGCAACTTTGTGCGAAACCATGAAGTATTATTCAGTTCCTTAATGAGTTTTTCCTCAGCCTTTAATCTCTTAATAATTATAGGTATGACATCGACAACACCGTGGAGAATGGCCGACGCAAACGTCACCCGCGAAGCCTTCACGCGCACGTGCACGTGGCAGCTCGTTGTGGGGCTGGTGCGGGAGCTGGTGAGTTCCTTATCATGGCACGACGCGCTCTTGGACGATATCATTTAGTCTGCGCACCCAGAGCACACGAATGGCAAGAACTGGCTAAAAGAAGGAATGCAGAAGGTACTGCACATTGTTTGTTGCAACATTAGACTTGGAAGCCATAGAGTCAAGGTCATAATTTGTCGCTTTTAGCCATGTGTTTCTACAGCATCTGCGGGATTCGTCATTGAAGGCTTATAGTTAAGTGTAGAGAAGCCTAAGGGCTCCACGAATTCCATAGAGCCTGGCTGAGATTCGTAGACGCGATTTCTTTAACTCGAAGTCTACTTTCAAAATAACTTTGCTTATTAAAGACATACAATGCCGGGTACAAAGTAAACTTTAATATGAATTCGCGGCCAGTTTACAAATAGTAGGACTGATTCGATTATTATTACAGTGGTTTATTGAAATAAGATCAAGTTATAAATCATGTAACTTTTCTCCATATGTAGCTATCGGATCTGTAAAGTCATAACAGAGACAATTTTACTTTTAAAGAACATATTTTGTATTCATGTGCAATATCCAGATATTATACTTTATATATTGTACTTTAAGTGAGAAAAATACTTTATTATAAACATCGTTCTTCATAAGTATCAATTTTAAAAAAATAGGTTCAGTTTTTGTAACGTTTTATATAACGGAGTTTATAGATATATTATATAACATTATCACAGCGATATTTTAATATAATGTACGGTATTATACGGTTTAGTAACTTTAGTATTCGCTTGCCATAAACTAGCCTATATAAAGCAATTGTAAATATTATATTTTAAAGAAATGTGGTCCACAGTGCCAAATGTAAGATTTATCTAGTTTTTAAGTTTGATCTCAATATGTAAATATTGTAATATTTTAAATATTGTAAACTATCCCGAAATTTCTTTATTTCATTGACTTTGGTTATAGATATACTTTATAAATTATATTATAACCACGATCTAAAACTATGATGAAATATTACTTATATTTAATAGTAGGTACTTTTTAAAGCTTACCATTTAAATACTAGGTAGATATTTGGAAATTGTAAATTTTAAACGGATTATACCTATACGTTCAAATTGCATTTTCTCATATATTACAATCAAAATACATTATTATGACTGTCAAATATTGCAATTGCCTGTATACACGAAAATGTATCAGACACTTTTTTCTATACAAGTTAATGTTGTGCTTCCAATCAGAATTTATATATAAACATTTTAATTTTTAATTTACTCATGGTCCATGTATAATGTGTACAAATCTTTAAGAATATGAGGTAACAACTTCGATGTGATATAGATATATAAACATATTTTCAAGTGCCTATTGTAAATATGACGTTGTACATTTAATATAATTATAAAGTATGAGCTGTTAAAATAAAATGTAAAGAATTTTTATTGTTTCATTCCAATAGACCTACTTTCTGGTGTCTGATGCGTCAGCGTGAAATTTATTCATCCCATTTTAAGTAACTTTAAATGTCAAGCCTCCAATCTCTCTGATGTTGATGAACATAGAGCTAAAAGATTAATTACGTCTGATAAAATCACATGTAGTTGATCACAATCACACACATGATAACTTCAATGTTCATTATATTACAAAGATTTATCTGTTATGTGAATTTTTGTGGAACAAATCATTTGACACTAGTAATTAATCCGACGAGTTCGACTAACGCCCACGCGATTGGGCCGCCGGTACCAGCGCTATGACCATCATTTTTCTTTTTGTCATTGCGTAATAAGACCTCTGAAGAACCGCCATATTGGTACAAATGACCCAATATTTTGTGTCACTATCTCCCGGTCTATCACAAACATACCTGGATTATTTAAAATCGATCCAGTGTTCAAGCGCTGATTCAAATTGATATGATAATATTGTATTCGCTAATAATCTAGTATAGTGTGAAAAACAGTTTTCATTTCGTTTTTTAACGAGTAATTGCTAACTTAGCTAGGAATTAACTGAAAAAGCAAACTCATTTTTATTTATGTTATCAACCCCTAAGCTCTTTGTGCTTTCTAGAGGGTTGAAAGAAGTAATAGTTGTAGCAATGAGGGGTGTTTATTCATAGAGGAAGGTGAAAAACCTGTCAAAACTGTTTGTAGTTAGTATTGTAATTTCAAAACAGTTCGCTAACAGTGACTCATCGTGAAGATTAAATAAGCTCCAATTTGCACTACCATTGTCCCGTTTGCCACAACAAAATAATATTTTTTTATTATAAAATTAATAATAGTTCAGATTTTGTTCCCCACTATCATTGAATGAAATGAGCTAAGGTAAAAATAAATAAGACAATATTTAACATAGCTTTTTATTTATTGAAAATAATCACAACTGATACCACATAGAAAAACTACTCGGCACGGTTTAACTCTTAACTATACATAATATCACATAAACATTTATAATTTCAAATATTTACATAAAAATTTCAATATCTTTAGTTAAATCTATGAAATACATAACTGCAATCACAGCGTAAAAAAAAACTAACACAAAATCCTTCCAGTTCCAAAATATTGCAAAACGTTAACAACACTCGTAAAATACAATGGATCGGAATTTTTGCCTGAAGAAAATAACAGACAATACAACTTTATTTAAATTATATAAATCTGCAATCTGTACAATTCATTATACAACATTCGGACAGGAGGTATTTCAAATAAACACGCAATATAAAAATAATTCAAGTAAATAAGACTTAAGCAATTTAATATAACATAGACATTTTATAATACATTGCACACAACACACGTCATAAAGAGCAACATATAATTTAAAAAAAAAATAAACAGTGAATAAATTCGATGTGAAATTAGCCGAAGAAAATTTCAGACTTCATTAATTACAATTATTTCGCACAAGTACTTATAAAATTATTTTTTTATGAGAATTTTATGTAAGAATAACAATAGGTATAGAAGTGTTAATGCGTTCTTACAAATTAGAATACGAAAAATCTACCCACCTTAACTTTTCTTAAATGACAGATTTTTTTTCATTGATGACCTATGTTTATTAAAGTATTATTTTAGAAAAGTTAATTAATTTTCGTTCGTTAATATGTAAGCTTTTGTTTACACCGTTTAATAATTTTGAATATCAAACGTAAATATTTTACCATTGTATGGATTTATGGTTCTGTACTTATTGATATTCGTAGAATATTAATAATATAAAAGGATAAGAAAATTTGGCCTAAACATTAATTTTATTGAGCGAACAGATATATTTTTTAATCAATTTAACTATCACGATGAGCAAATTTTAGGCGATATCAAGTCAAACTTTAAAAAAGTTATAAATAAACATGTAAATAAAAGATACACATTATTTTTGGCTGGTGTTGGCGTATTTAAAATATTAAAATTTTATGTTCGTATGTGCATGGGGTTAATAAAAACAATTACAGTTGTACAGTTAAGTAGTGATAACTTAAGAATGTTGAGTTTAATTATTAAAATTAAACTTTAAAATATTAGCTTTTAAATACAAAATATTGGGTTTTGTGTTATTATTTTATATAATTTAAATGTTATTTTTAATATCTATTGCGTATCGGTTAGTAATTTTTTTGAATAGAATAATACATTAAAATGTCAAACAACATTGTTACAAGCTAAAAAATATTTTAGTTTATTTAATTTTCATCAAATAATTCGTTTGATGAAAATTAAACTACCGCGTACGTTTAGAATTTTTTTAAAACCTTTTTAATTATATTGATAAGAGAGCTATAGTTTTTTAAAAATTTCGAATTATTGTCGATAAATTAGTTAGGGAAGCTCAAACTGGGTCATGTTATGACAATGCGAATTATTTTTTCAAATTTTTGTCTATAATACAAAATCTTAACATCTCAAATGTAGATTTACAAAAAAATAAATATTAAAAAATCTCTAGATAACTAATCGAATATTTGATAAATATATTTTCTATATAGATATGCTGATATTTGGTAAATATTTTTTTCACGACATGAATTCTAGCTACAACTATGTACAATAAATAATGAATACTGTATTCTTTGTGAAAAAATAAAAAAGGTGAACAAAACGTAAAATTTGAAACAAAAATAAATAAATACACCACAATTCTTAATGTGATGCAAATCTTAAATTTTTTTTGCTACTTTGTTAGTAACAAATAAAAAATATATTATTAAATCGTCTTAGATCGGCAAGTATCTACAAAATACTTATTATATTGCAATACAATTTGTTTAAAGTAGTTTATTACATTCATGAAAATATTGCAACAAAACAATATTAATAAATTAGCAGAACAAAAAAAATCCGAATATGCACGAATGTCCCTTAAGAAGTATTTGGTGGAAAACTATTCGAATTCAACGGGCGTGGGTGTCATTACATCTATGATAAAATCCTCCATATTTGGTAGAACTAGAACTTTTTCGAATTCCTTTGTAAGTTTTTGCTCTATCCAGTTGGTGATGTGAGTGAAACTAAGCGATCGAGCGCCAAACGCAGGCCGGGCTTTCAATACTAGCTGAGGGTTTGTACGGAAACTGAAACAGATTGTTATTATTTCAATTACTGCATCAAGTTCATTCATACAAGAGTATAAAAATAGTAGTTTTAAGTCAATATTAAAAACTTACACGAAATAAAACTCACGATCAGAAGGACTTGTTCTAATTCGCAGAAGTCACCCGTAAGTAACTAGTACTTAGGGACCATCCATAAATTACGTCACACGTTTAGAGGAAGGGAGGGGATCGACAAAGTGTGACATTAACGACATTAACATTAATTAAGTGTAACGTAAAATTGCAAAATATGTGACGTCACACTAGGGGGGAGGGGAGGAGTCTCACAAATGTGACCGGCTGTGACAAGGACGAGGGAGGGGTCAAAAATCATGAAATTCGTGTGACGTAATTTATGGATGGCCCCTTATAGTATTTTACGTTTTTATTTAAGAAGCTGCGATTTGGTTTCTTGCGCTTTTTTGTATATCATATTTATATCATTTTGTCTTACCCTATCCATATCCTGTCGTGTGGCGGCGGCGGCAGATTGACGGCGAGTCGGCCTTCGAGACCGCTCACTTCTAGTTGTAGCTTTATATCCGTGTTAGAGAGACCCTCCATGGCGCGCTTCACGTATTTATAGTCCGTTACCTGCAAGAGTTTGGAATAGTATCGATAAAATATAATTAAACATTGTTTAATAAGATTTTAGAGGAACTTGCGGAAGTGCTATTACTACGAGCGAGTTAAGAAATTGTAGTAAATTTCATGTTTTGTTGATGTAAGACGCTAAAACACACTGACAGTCGAATGACATTTCAAGATGGCGGCCGTAGTTCCCATTTGTGCTAAGTCAGAGGCAGCTATTAAGAAGCGAAAGTAAAGCTTACCTGTTGGAAATATTTATTGGTTGCTATTTTGTCAACCATCCTTAGGAATTTCTTTTTCGATGAGCCCCCTTCAGTTGTATTCACCGATCTGTGAAAATATTAAAAAAAATATATGTATTGTATATTATACTAACATTTACAGAAAGGTTTTAGAATGATTCATTAGGTTACTTATTACTATGTTGCAGATCTAACATTTTTATTTCATTATATTAACATTGTTTACATAATAACCGAAGAAGTTGTCTTAATGTTATTGATTTGGAAGGCTTACGATCTTTCTTTTAAAACCTTTATAATAAAAGGTTACTAGAGTAGATGCAGACATAGGATTTTTTAGTTTAAAGACACAAAAAGTAAAATATACTTACGTGGCATCAGTGTTTACGACATATTCGCTGCTATCAACAGGCTGCACGGGCGGCGTTTCGTCATCACTCGACGACTCAGCCGAGTCTTCCATCTCAGAGTCATAAATCGCTGGTTTTCGTTTCTGTTCAAAGAGAAAAATGGTAATTTTCATCTTGGTAACTAAATTGAGTCGCATGGATTAAGATTAACTATATGTTTTTTTTAACAGGCAAGGCAGTCAGTTCAGTCAGAAGACGTTGCAAAAGTTAATTTTCAATTTTCTCAAAAATACTTAGAAGCGAGCAAATTCTTTGAATATATTTCATATTCTTTACCCAGCCACATTGTTTTCTCCAAGATTTGCATTATGCAAACTTACTCGTAAATCAGTACTAGGAGTCGGTAAAGTGGGTGACGCACTCAATTCCCTTTCGATCACGGTCTCCTGAGTTTCCAGTATTTGCTCCTCTAACGTCATATCTGTGAAAAACATTTCATAAAATGTTCATATATATGTTATAAGTCTTTCACAACTATCTTAAGCCCTAGTAATATTTTACATCTGCATAAATATTTGAGTTTTGATAAAACTATTTTCGATTTGGATTTGGAAATGTAACTCCGTATAAGTTTGCGCGTACTTTTTAGACTACTTTTTGCGCGACATGTTAGATTTTTCATATAAATGTTACAATTAGACGTGTCATATTTATTAGGACTTATGATACTGTTTTTTAAATATAATAAGTGTAGTGATGGTAAGAGATCACCATCACCCATAGACAACTGCGCAGCGATCTGCGCTTTTGTCGCGTTGCTAATCTTTGAGGTATTAGGTCGAATCCACGAGGGAATATAAATTAGGGGAGTATGTTCCACAGGCAGGTAGTGCGTGGAAGAAAGTGACGAGCGAAGCGTATTGTGGAGGACGTCCATCGATCAAAATAAATCAATGATACTGTTGCAACAATAATCGAAGTTATTTTTTTTTTGCACACTTTATTGCACTGGAGCGCAACGGGCGGCCTTATCGCTAATGAGCGATATCTTCCAGGCAACCCACAATTTTTTTGTTGGTTTGGTTGAATTTCTGCAGGCAAGCCTGTAGAAATTCAACCACTGCTCCGTACCACTTATGACACCCCGTCCGGCAAGTGGCAGCCTTACCAGAGACCGAATACAAATACAAATTAAATTATAAATTATGTTCGGGACCGGGGATCGAACCCGGTATACCTCAGGCTTCGCGGTACGCTTATAAGACCGCTTAGCCATGAGCCCGAAGTTATGAGGCACTGTAAAATAAAGTACAGAAGAGTATTAATAGAAGCGGAAATTTAATATACTTACTCTTCTCCTTCAGCTTCATAAGGTTTATTTGCGTCAGTATGGCGATATGGGCACCGCCGTCATACCGCAAGTGCGCGTCTAACCAAACGCCGCGCGCGTCACAAGATGGCGCTTGAACGCCGCAGACTAACGGACACGCGCCCGATAGGGACAGCTTTGTTACTAGCAATGGTGACATGAAAGATGGAAGCTGGAATCAGTTTAAGGAACAATTACTAAAGAACAAAAAAAATATATTAAACTAGGGTAATAAAAAAATATCTCCGGTTTAGAAGGCTCACAAAATTTTACCATAAAGAAAATATTATTTATTGTAAATATGTTTGTGTTTATGTTCACAGACAACAGGATTGAAGTACCGATAGTTACATCTTCGTGAAATAGGAAAGTACTTTAGAACAGGAACAATTTCACCTAACATATCTTGAATCTCATTATTACACTTAACACGCTGTTATTTTGAAATTATCTTTTGATTAGAACAAATAACTTACTTTACCTATTATCAAAAACTTAGATGCTTGTTTGATTATAAAACAAGTATTTTTTATCGCTGTATACTGTCTTTTTATTAAGAAATCCCGCTCACATGGGGCAGATACATTTCTACGTATGTTTAGCTTATATTTCTGTAATAAATTAAGAAATAATATAGAATACAAGAAAATAAGCGAATAGTGTACCTTAAGTGTGTTAAGTTTCCTCTGTATCTTGTTCTGAAGCCTGGCAATGAGCACGGGGTCTCGCATCATATCGTACATGATCCGAGCCAACATTGTATTCACCCACGTCACTTCCGCCGGAAGTGTTCGACATTCACATTCTGCAGCAGATTGCTGAGACTGCAAACACAAAAATGTCTGTACTAAAATTACAATGAAGAGAAAACATCTTTGTATATGAAAACAACGGGACCAATTTAAAAATGATAAATTTACAATTTCTCAAAAACCATTTGGGCGATGTAAAATGATTTCAATTGAATGATTATAAACTATAGTATATTACTTAAAAAACTATTGTCATACACTAACTTTAATTCGATATAGTACTTGAATTTTAAATTACTTAACTGGATATAATTTATATAATAAAATATTAATAATAATAAACATATAACAAAACAAAGTAAAGCAAGAAAGAAATCTTTGCGAAGCAACATATAATCTTCCGTCAAATGGCAAAGCGCTAGATTATTGCAAGATTATTTTCACAAACTGAAATTGTATTTGCATAAAAGGATAATTTATAAACTTTGTTACTATTATAGAGAACTGTCTTAAGCAATATTATGACGTTATTTTGCAAATAATTTTGTTGCAAATTGAAAAAATACCCTTACATACAGTAAACACAGGAAACCCTCATTTGGTTCGCGGATTTGTGAACGATACCTCGTTAAAGGGGTGATGATACATAAATAATATAATGTACAAATGTAAAATAAACAAAAAAATATAATTATTTCATTGTTAACCCTTCTTTTGAGCTTAGTCGGGTAACAAGTTGGCATTACATAATTGATATAAATATATGTATTGATTACGTCTCATTGCGTACAACCCAAGCGTTGCCTTGCGTATACGTCTCATACGTTAAAAACAAAAGCGTACGTCACAGAACTAAAATAAAATAAAAAACCGCTAACATCTTTCCTCTTCTTTTTTTTATTCCTTTCGTGGGGAGACGGCTCTATCTGACACATTACTCCGACGTCTGACGTTTGTTTGGTAGTTACTTCATGAGTCTAAAGTATTAAATAAGTTAATGGTCCCAGAAAAAAGATAATTTTTAGTATATTTATAAGCTGTAAGGCTCACATTCACAGTCGAGACTTTGTCAGTTTTGCTTTGAAGGCGAACGATATATCATATATGTATATTTTAAGATTTATGTATATTTTTAAACTTGCATCGATTACATATAGAGGTCTCGATTATGAATTGAATAGAATTATGTTTTGTATTTTTATGAAAATCTTACGAAAATGTTAAACTCTAGATTTTATTAGAAAAAATAAATCAGAGTAATACCTTACCTGCATAATTTTAATAATGTAAGGCCAAAATGTCTTTTCATAAATATCTAAGGTAGGCGGCAGAGGATGCGTAGGCGACGTGACATTTATTATTTCTGATATGGAGTCGTTGGTTTTTGTCTGAAAATATACTTCAATATATTAAATCCATGTAAAGTAATATTATAAATATGATTTTCATATTCTATGAAATAAAATATGGGACCGCTAACGATAAATTTTCAAAATAAATTTAGGTTTCTATAATACATACATAATCAACTTTCACTTGTCTACTACGGCCTATTCAATTCACTTATGCACTATTTTAATGATTGACGTCCTAAAGCATCTTATTACACATGTAAAAATGCAATAATAATAATAATAAGACACACAAAATAAACAAAATTAAATTTACTAGCCTAAAAATCGGCAATTTTCAATAAAAAAATTAAAAGTCGAATGTCTCGAAAAGGGTTAAGTTTAGTATTAATGAATGAAATAATTCAGAAATGATGGGTACTCCACGTCCTTAACGGATTTAGCACGACTTTACCTGTAACCCTGTATATATAAAAATTCTAGACAATTTTTTAGAAAAGTATTATATTATAACTACACATATATGTCAAATTATCAAGATCGTGTCTAATTTTGTCACAGTCCTGCGTTTGATTCTCGAGGAACAAAAAAATTATGAAATAAATTTGCCTTACCAGGAACAATAATATATTAATACCTTTCCAAACGCAACAGTTTCTTTCTCGTTGAGTTTATAGACCGCTAATTCAATGCCTTCTCTTCTTTCTTGGGGTTCATTTACAGATTTATCTTCATTTGAAGAAGTGTCCGCTGACGCGTTCGCTTCGCTTATCGCTATCATGATACGACGGTACCTAGAATATAAAACGAAAAACTAGAACAAATACCGATACTTCCGTCCGAAAACAACGTCTTATAATGCGCACAGACCTTTAAGTATGGAGTTTAGAAAAATTACAATACATCGGAATATAGACAATAGAGTACAATATAATTAGTAAAACATAGTAGACGTTGATTCCTGGAATATAAAGTAAAAAAATATTCTTTCTCAATAGTCCACCGAACGGATAAGGCGTATGGAATAATATAATGTAATGAAAAAAAAAAATAATAGTATGGTCAGAGAAGTCTATATAGAGGTAGTCCAGTTTAGTCATTAGACTTGGATTGGCTTTATTGATCCTAGTTAACGCGACTGATAGAATAACAATATACTTTACGTGTTTATTCCATATCTGACTATTGGTTGTATTAAGCATGGATCTATAAACAAAGCGTAAAAGGTATTGCAAGAAATCCGATGGTTCATTCAATATATTTTTGGTGCTCCTTTCAAATAGAACTTTACATATAAAAAACCTGTGATTGTTAAGCATGAGGAATTACCTAGCATCTAAGATACAGGCTCGGCCAAGTTTAGATGTTAGTGTGTTGGACTATAATTAATGCGAAAGTTTTATTGTATTGCTGAAGCTTTATATATTAAGTAAGCAATATTGTTACGATTAAATATATGTATATATTTATATTTTAGTCCAAAATTGTTAAATTGTGAAAGACAAATAAATGATTATTATTAAACAAATTTAAATATTCTCACCACTCGTGTTTATCGCGGCCCGTCCTCGCAAAGAGATACAAATGTGAGTGTTTGTCTTTCGATTGTTTCACATGCACGCTCCATTCCCCTTCAGTATTACCTTCCGCTACCGGGTCTGATTCCTGCGCATACAATTTTAAAGCTTTTTCTTTCTGGCTCCGATTAATTTTGGAATAGCAGATTACTAAGAAGCATGATAAATTATTTTTATATACTTAAATTGAATGTATGTGCATTTATTTGCACAATAAATAGTTACAATCCGCAGAATCCTTGCAATACATTAATTAATTATTAAAAAAGTTGAATAAATCGTTTTTAAGGGATACAGTTGAAAACTGATAAATATTTACACATTTATTATGAAATTTTCAACCATATCTGTTCAGACTTTCAAGCGTGATTGTGTAATAACAGTATTATACTATTTCCATTTCTTTATTTTCTCGATGACAAAATAAAGAAATGGAAATAGTATAGGTATTATTAAGACGTCATTAAAATTAAAATACAGTCCATGATTTGATAAATCATTATCTGATATCGACTGCGTGTTAAGTTATCATCGAGGAAAACCTATTGAAATTTTCATTAGTAATCAATAATATTTATAGAACGTACCGTTTCTTCAAGGAACTCCTTGATTTTAGACAGTTCAGTATCATCAATTTCGTCTTCGTCATCCCTGGCGCTTGCAATGGACTTAGTAGCTAGATCTTCTCCATCATCTTGCTTCTCGCTGGTTTCGGGTTCTGTTATAGTTGACACGCTATCTGTTTTTTTATCTGAGGAAAATGAAGAACCCTGTCAATTTTCTGCATTTCGTTTCAGTTATTAAACAATCGGCTTGCAATGAACCATTGTTTAACAAAAAAAGTTATTTCACAAAATGGTACCATTATCAACGCTTTATATTAAAAAGTAAAAAATCCATTTAAACGACTAGTTTGATTTTTGTAACTAGCTTATGCTCTTTCTCACGTAAAATTCGGATTGATTCTCATTACTGAAAACAGAAATCGCACATAAACTTATTAGTTTGCCGCGTGCCAAATTTTATCAAAACTCATTTAACAATTTCATTACATGAGATATGCTGATGTTTGTGGCTGCATATGCTTGGACTTGAGAAAACAAGTGGATTCTGAAAGTTTATCTATTTCTTAGGCAACAAATTAAGGTACAATATAATACATGAAAACCTTAAAGTGAAGTCCCGTTTCCTCTATGGGGCAGATGCATTTCACATCTGTTTCACTGATCGATTTTTTCTTTAGGGGCAAGTAGGTGATCAGCCTTCTATGCTCTGCCAGACGTAGTTTTTTTTATTATCTCCACCGGGAATCGAACTCAGGACCTCCCGGTTGTAACGCTTACGCGCTTACCACTAGGCCAAGGAGGCGGTCTTGGATTTCAATATTAATTGTAAGAGCAATAATTATTAAACTTATATTTTTACCTCTATGCATCTTCCTGACAATTCGATGTCGGAGCCCTTCACGACCTGGCTCAACTTCATGTGAAATACTAAAATATATAAAATAAGTTTCTTATTAGATAATTTATATGAACAATTTATATTGATTAACTAGTGGACCCCGCGAACTTCGTATCGCGTCAAAGTTCCGAATAATAACGCGTCACCTAAAACGTCATTCCATAGAGAATGTATGAGGAAAATGTTTTTTATATTATTTTTTCGACAATTTTCCAAATTTTTCTCTCCGTAACAAACTTCCTCATACTTCAAGCAATATTATAAAAAGAATTAGTGAAATCGGTTCAGCTGCTCTCAGAAGATTATTTTTTCGTATTCATTCAACTCTTCTTTGCAATTGTCTTATAAAATAATAGATTATTGGTTAATCACTATTTTCAATTAGACGTATACACCAAGAAAGTATTTTTGTCATTTACCTTTTTTCTCTTCTTCTCCAAATAAACTTTTTCTTTCTTTCCGGGCTTGTATTGGTCTCTGCACTTTCTGTCTCCAATGATGCTTCTTTATTCTTCTTATCCAATTCTGCTATCTTCTTATCTATTGAATTCTCTTTCTCCAACACTTGTATCTTCTCCTTCTCGTTCAGTATTATGCAGATGGGATATTTTTTGCTCCATTGCCTATTAAAATATATTAAAAGTTAAATTTTCATAATGGAACTTTGTTTAATACATTTTTAATTTCTAATTTTGGAAATGGAAAACGATACTTTTATAGCATTGTAATAAGGTCGAATTTACAGTATAAAAATGAATTATTCACTGTTGAATGAGGCCCCATTGCTGCCTTAATGAGCCTATTATACGGCATCCTAAGTCTCTTATCAACATAAGTTTCTTTATTACAGGCAAAAATTACATTTTCAATTAAGTTTTGTAATACATACGTCGTTTGTGATACAATTAGGATTTTTTAACATTAACATTTCTTGTTTTATACATAATATTACATTAACTACGATTTATGGAAATGTTTTGGTAATTTATTTCACACAAACCAGAATTCAAAGTCAACATCCTTATGACCTTCTAATACATTGCCAATTTGATAAGGAGCTTTAGTTTAGCTCGGAATATTATATTAAAAAATTCCCTAGTTTCGATGAATTCACAACGTTCACATACGATGTTCCAATCCAAGGACAAACAAAATATAGTTATAAAGAGATTTTATATAACTCAGAAATTATGGGTGGGAATTACTTAATTTTTTGGCACGCATATGTAGAGCAGCTTTCTGTACATCGTTACGAATCGTTTTCTATTTATTCTCCGAGATTCAAAACCAGAACCTCTGTAACCTCTGTTTTATATAAGCCGGAGAGTAAATTTACTAACTGCTGATTATGCCTATATAATACTTAATTTTTCTAATTTAAAGAGCGCCCGCACGTACCTACACGGTAATTGAGCCTTGTTAAGTTGTAAAATTTGTCAATTTAATTGTAGTAATTGTAAGTACCTATTGTAAAGAATTGGATTTATTCATTATTATCATTTCGTATCAACGTGCATCTAAAATACTAATTAAAACACTAATCAGATTAATTTATTAATCACGGAATCGCGGAAAGATTTGTGGAATTCGGAATATTCTAAGAAGCTTAATTTCTTTATTTTCTAACCATTTTATCCTTTGTAACGTAAGACAAAGCTACTATTATTGCATTAAGTATATTATACTTACTACATTTTAAGTCGCCTTTCAATATAATGTCAAAGTAGTAAAGGACCTACTCGTATGTCGATTGTTACAACTAAAAATAATCTTTAAATAAATTGATCTTCCATTTGAGACCCAGACTTTTTCTAGTAAAAGAATCTTTAAGAAAACTGAAATATCATCAAAAGAACTATTCAAAATGCATTGTAATTTAGTTTTTGTCATGATTTTTATATTAATTTATTATAAAATTAACGGACAAAATAAAGATTTACCTGTGATAAGATATACCTCCATGAACGAGATTAATTTTTTGGCTTTTATTAGTACAATTTGAAATTGTTGCGTAGTTGGTATTTTTAATAATCTCTTATTTCTGTGATTGATATATATTTGAATTTAATAAGAAGTTAAAATAGCCTGTTTAATCCTTGAAAATAAATTTAACGTATTCACCTAAGTACCAAAAAACGTGATACTAATCGTTGTTAATTAATTTATATTTTTATTGTTATTAACCTAATTATTACTTCGTTCTGAGCAGTTTAGTATAATCATTATAATAGACAAAATTAAATTATGATACAAGCGCAGACGGCTTTATGCTGAAACCATTCAACCAATTTGCTGACTTTTAAAAATAATTAAGAACAAGAAAAGTATTCTCTTTTTATCCCATATTAAACCATTTTAGGTTTAGTTAAAATTAACCGTTCAGTTGAACTACGCAATAAATGAAAGCTTTGTCAAGCCCGGTCGGTGACCTTCGCGCACCTAAAGGTGAACGAGAACAATTAGTGCAATGACCCAACCCGTTCACGTTTCATAGGAGAAAAATATTTTATTCTATTACATTATTATTAAACCGTCTGTAAAGCATTTAAATTTTAGAGACGCCTTCAAAGATTCGTTTCTCAAAATTTTCCGTAAAATTAGAAGTACATATCTACTTTCAATTTGTAAAACGTAAAGATCAGCGAAATATTTGAGAGCCTCGTGAACAACTGGTCTTGTATTCTCGATCTAAATGCAATTTATAATTAATTTGTATATTGTATTCGGTCTCTGCTTCTTTCGGCTCCCAGAATACCAGCATAAAGCGGTACTTGTACTGTTTCAACAAACCTTATAGGCCGGCAACACAACCAAAAGAATTAAATTTTATGCAAGAAAAAGATTTAAGAAAATTATATGCGTATGTCTCAAGCCCCCGTGGCAGCTATTGGATTTATATGCTTTTTTAAATATTTAAAATAGAATCCTCATTTGTGCAGACCGCCACCCACAAAGCCAGTTGCCTCGCAGGTGCAGACTTTAAAAGCGTATTAATCAATGCATTAGTTATTAGCCGCACTGTGACTGACTACAAATCACTTACCGTCGTTTAACAAGGCCCAATGGTAGGAGGATGACTCGTGCCCCCGTTAGGTTGTAAAGTCTGTGCTGATAGAAGTTCACTTTTTCGATTTTCTCGTCCCACAACGCTCTTTTAGCTATTTTCGTTCGCGTGTACGATATTCGTAGGTTACAACCTATAATTCAGAAATAAGCAATGTTAAAAAAGTGGAAAAATATATACTTAACACGCAAAATGATTAAATAAGCCTAACGAAGAAATAATACGCACTTAATATTTATCAGACTATATAATATAGAAATACGCATATATGTAATTAATATTAGACAGACCTAATGTAGAAGATAAATGTATGAATGTATGTAATGATTACGTATTCAGTATTTCTTACTAGTGCTTTTCCATACCTACTACTGATCTAAAGTTCAGTTCATATTTTCTATCAAAAACTAGTTTACGTCATTGTGTGATTATGATAAAAATATCACAAAAATAAAATTTAAATAATATTTTCCTGTTTGTATAGAAAACCTATTTCAAGCGCTGTTCATAATATAACCGACCTATTTCGATGTCATTCCACAATAGAATGTATTCGATCGATCGCATTGCATATAAAATCTCTTCAACATCGCATTGGTCTCAATTGTATAACGTCATTTAACATATAAATAAAAATAATAAGTTAAATATGTCTGTCTGTGGCGTCACTCCTAACCGACTATTGTGCGGCTTTTTGTTTGGGTGTTGACGTGATCGAGATGGTTCTTAGCTATAATTTATCCAGATTTGTTTATCCATTTAAGAGATATTCTAATTTGTAATCAACATGTACAGCATCGTGTCGGAATTACAAAAACAGTTTTTAAATTGATAAAGTATTTTATAACAGAAAAATAGTAATTTCAAATTTGTTTTTTCGTCTTGTAACCTGTTATATTCATTCAGTTTGCACATATGCTAGCTAAAAAATAAGGCTTTTGGCCCCGAGATACAGTTTACTACTTTATATACCGGAAAAAGTTACATAACGGGCAACACCTATATAAATTAAGCCTTAATATAAATTAAGCCGAAATGATGAAATGTATCTATTAAGTCCAAGAATATCATATATATCTGTGGCCATAGGTCAGAATATGATAAATGCAATTTCATTACTTTACAGGACAAGCAATTAAATTATTAAGAAATCTTGAAAGCACTATTAAAATATGAAACATTCGATATATGAAAAAATAATAATATCTGATTAGTATTCAATACAACAGTAATATTTTGCATGATATGACCAAATGAAAGAGCGTTTTTTGGCGATTATACCTATATTAATAAGTCATAATGGGCAAAAATATACTTATCCTTGTCTGATCTGTGACCACACATATATGTAGGAATGGATTATGAAACGTAGGACGATGAGTGAAATTAAGCGTAGTATGAATGAGGTACTCCCTCAAGGGGAGTGAGTGAGAAAGGACGTGACGGAGAGAACGAGAAAGAACGTAAGAAGTGCTTTTAATTTCTTGTAACGAAAATTTTTAAAAATTAGTGTTGTGTTAAAAATGTTCGTCTATTTTCCTCTGCCACTATCCCACATATAGCCAGAGCGTTGGCTGATACTATAAACATTTGTTGAGCTAAACGCATTTCTTAGTTTTAATGTAATTAGTAAATACAATATCTAATTAGAATGTAAGGCTCAACAATTATATCAATACACAGGGACGAATTAATCGAATCAAGGAAATATACTCGCAAATAATCCGAAGATTAATTTAAATAAAACCTAACCTTACTTAAAATTATGTAATATGTTTTATATATTTCATTTTAATAAAATTGTTTTCAAAATAAAAATAATAATGTTTTTGCTTTCTTCTAATCATTTTGGAGCATAGGACAAAAACCTTTAGACGTTTTGTTTCTGTAGGAACTGAACCCAGAATGCTCCGCACAACAGTCATTGAAATCCAGATGCATAACAATTGTTACAGAATTTTAATACATACTTTATTTATTTATTTTTTTTCGTAAAATTTAAACAATTTGTGAAAATTTCAAATTAATCGCCGTGTTATTCAGTTCAGTCATTTTGTTTAATAAGACAAATTAAGTCAGTAATAAATAAGCTCTGAATTTTCGAAAAATTTGGTAATTTTGATTTTGACCAACTTTTTTTTTCATAAATGCCAAAATACCTACGAGAAAATACAAGCCTGTATTTACTATATCTTCATATAATCCGTTTAGTAATTAATTCTTTTAAGTTTCTTCAAACGTATTTAATAAAAATCTAATTGTAAATATTCAATAAAAATGTCACTTACCCTCGAGTTTCATGAAGGCAGTTGTGGTTTTATTTATGTGGTATGTAAAGGGGTCATAATCAGGAAATCTATAGTGATTTATCCAACCCTGCCGACAAGTGTAAATACATATTCATTAAACGTTGAACGATGGTAATAAAAATTGCTAGACTTCTATTGTAATGAGTCATAACGCTTGTTAACGATCATTAAAATAAATACAATTTTCTTCATAGTTTAAATTCTATCTACTCAATTTTGCCTGATATTTAATACTATTTTTTATAGAGAGAGAGAGAGAGAGAGAGAGAGAGAAAGAGAGCTAGTTGAGTTTAGTTCACCTGTAATGCATTCAAATATTAAATCTAAATAGCGATGAAATTGTCTTTTATTTGAATTACTCAGCCTGCATTTCCTTACCTTATAACCACAGACAATGTTATCAACTAATAAGCATGGTAACTTTTTTATTTTGTTTTCCCACGATTCGAACATAGCATCTCTGCCGTAACCCACAGATATTTTGTTAGCCATGGCGCAGGCACTAGCTATTCGTAAAATAAAACATAATGTTATGTATTTTTTTTATAGTTTCAATAAAATATATTTTATAACAAACTAGCGGACCTCGCAAAGTTCCTATACGTGTCACTTAAAAAACGTCATTACAAAGAAAATTTACAGGGTAACGAATTTTCTTCATAAACACTATATCGTGAATTTTTCTATATTTGATTAGATATTCTGCTACTCTCGGATTATACGAATCCAACAAAATCAGAGATCATCAAAATCGGTTCATCCGTTCTTGAGTTATAAATGGTGTAATAAACAAACATACCTCATATTTTTTCAAAGGCGTGTGTTCCTTCACTGAAGGTATTGTATAAGCTATTGGTATGGTACTGCTCCTCTTCAACTGGAAGAAGCTTCTACTGCTTGGCTCCCAATCACTAAAGTAAGTGTCAAGCACCCACTGTTTCACATTACTCACAAAACAGAAACACCATATCCCCATTAAAAATCCATTCCACGAATTACAATTAGGAAATAATAAGTAATTCACAACTACTAAAATTGTTAAAAAATACAGTGTAAAGTTGAAAATGTAACTCTTCGGCTTCTTGGGTGATTTCGGTTTCAATAAGTTGCTTTTACTTGGCGGCAGGCCAAAATTGGCTGGAGTGGCTATCGGTGTTGTAGGGTTGATTTTTATATCAACAGGTCTATTTGGACTATCAACAGGGTTAACATCACCAAAAGCATCTATCGTGTCCTCAAGAGCCTCTATCCCTGATTCCACTTCAAGGCTTGTATCATTTAAATTATCCTTAACATCTGTTTCACTTATTTCTGAAAATAATGTTTATAGAACTTCTCAAAATAGAGAAACTGATATTAGCGGAAAATTAGGAAATAAAGTAGCCATTTTTTATATGGTTCAAATGTAAAATATCTAATAAAACTCTATAAGCCAAATGTTTAAGATTAGTTCAGCAATTTAAATACGAAAAAGCCACAAAATTCTATTATAAAATATATAATTTATTTCATCTGAGCATAAATACCCAAGAAAATTACGTACTTAGATTCATTTGTGTATCATCACTAGGATCTGAATAGTTTTTAGTACTATTTTCGTGATTTTCCCGCTCTATTACCTTGGCAGTGATAGGCTGAGTCATCTCTGATAAATTCTGTATACTGCTATCGAGCGATGACACCTGGTGATAATTGTCATTTATAAAACTTTTGCCCTCATATAGAAAAAAAACTGCATTTTATATTATCCCTGTTAAAAATTTTACTTCTTTTTCTGAAGTAAATTTTACTCAAATCCAATCAAAGATGAAACTTAACTGTAATGTAAGAGGGTTGATAACAATTTTCATTAACTATTTTAGAAGTTATGCTTAGTAAATGCTATCATTTTTATTTGATTAGATAAACTTTTATTATTTTGCTCTACAACAAATAAAATCAGAATTAACTTCTAATGGTAGATAATAAGCTGTATGGATGATGTTACTAATCTATTTTAGAGATCAAATCGGTTTATAATATATTCAAATTTACCTGATTATCAGTATCTCCAACACTCTGTTGATCTAGATCTTTAGTAGTAGAATTGTCCTCAGAGTCAGATGTGGAGTTTTCTCTAGGAAGACCCTTTTCTTTTGTTTCTAAAAATATATTTTAAATCATAATGTTAAGGACAACCTCCACATACATATTTGTATATACACATACATTTACATTATTATCTATTGTCATAAAATAAATAAGGCTTACCTTCCACTGATTTAGTCTTCATATCTTCCACAGCTTGTGCAATCTTGAATTTGAAATCATGGAATATCTTCCATGTTTCATTTGGCTCCTTTATATCGGAGCTTTCTGATGTACTTCTCTTACCCAGACGATTCAAATATTCTTTCATAGGTGAGGAACTGATTTCTTTTGGAGTAAGGCTTTTAACATCATCAGTTGGTTTTGGATCTGGCTTTACATCTTCCACTTTATCAGAAGATTTTTCAGATCTAATAGATTTAAAATATTTGTCTATAATAGATGATGTCTTTTCCGTTTTCTTAGGGCTGGCGGTCTCACTTTTGGATGGTTGATCACCTTGTGGTATTGCAGTCTCAGATTCACAAGCGTGAAACAATTCTTCAAGCTCCTCATTGTTTGCATTATATCTAAATGATAATGCAGAGTTGGGGGACTTACCTAGAACAATGTTAGTAGTAATGTGTAAAAAAGACAAAGGAATCTAAAAATTTACTCTTACAAATAGTTTTGAATAAGTAAGTGTATTTATTCGGAATGTAATAAAAATTTATTGAAATATAAAAGTAGCTGCTCGTAAATGTAAAATATTTTTAGAAATATTTAACATGCACAAATTCAAATTGAAAGAGCACTCACCAGATCCTGTAATCTCCATTTTTAAAAATTATTTCAAATAATTCGTCATATTACCCGTTCATATTAATTCAGATGAAAACAATATAAATTTAATATTTTTTTATTTCACCTGATTAAAGTATACTTTCAAAAAAAAAAACACGAAGTGCGAGCAACTCTTAGCTCAAGTTTCAACAATTAATCACAAACACAAAAATCATAATTGAAATTTGAAAATTCCAATTTCACGTTCACAAATATGACAAAATAAAATGGATAAAGACAGTTGACAGTGACACTCACATAACAATAATTTTTGTCAGTGGGTTCTTGTCATGTGTCAATCATGTGTCCACCGGTTTAACAAACAATTAAAGAAATGACAGTATAATAGATTTTGTTATTTAAAAAATTTGAATTAACAAATAGCAATTGATTTTAAAATTGTCAATTTCATGAAAACAATTCATATGTCATCAGAGTGCGTAGTCAATAGTCAATCAATTATGGGAGGTCGTTAGCAACTAACAGTGTTTTGTCATATGTCATGTCGTTTTCAAGTTTCAACTCGCCGACTCACATTTCTGTTCTATTAACTATTTGCAATTTGCATTTGACCACAATCCACTTAACACATTTGACTATATACCTATCTATTCACGAAGACGTTTTTCACGTTCTTTAATGTAAATGGTTACGTTGAATGAATTGTGAGTTATGTTTACATTCGACAAAAATGCTGTATGTAAACTAATAGAGAAATGAGAGATTTTTTATGTAAATATGAAATTTTTACTGATATTATTATTCTCATTTGGATGTTATTGTCAAGAAGGTATTGTGACCAGTGATAATAAGGTGAGATAAATACATCGTGGTGTAAATAACAATAATATTGTGTAAAGCGCAAGGTGATTAACAATAGCATAATTCCTTAGGAAAGTACGGAGTTATCAAGGTCTTTGGATGACCGGCCTTTGCTGTTAGCAACCCTTGGGGGTGGGATGGTAGCTGTAGAACCAGTTTCTGGGAATATTATTTGGAAACTTAAAGATGGTATGTCTATTTTTGTAGACATTGTCACTTGCGTCATAAAAATAGTAAATGCAAAATTTTAAGCTACATTGAAAGTCTATAATAATGGAATCTTGTTTTATTAAAATTGGCAATAAAGTAAACTATGACAAAATCGTTATTAACCACCTTCGTGGCTAAGTGGTTTACGAGTGTGCGTGGTTCGTCAGAGGTCCTGGTTTCGAATTCAGGGAAACAAATGAATGTTTCAGTTGAGTAGGCACAGAAGGCTGATCACCTTCTCACCTGTAAAGAAAATGATCAGAGAAACAGATACAGAATATGTGTCTGCCCCATGTCCCGCTAGAGGTTATGAGAATTCACTATTATTTTTTTTGTTGAATAAATCATTTTGAAAAGTCAATATACAATATTTATGCATATGTTAATAATATTTTTTTTTTGGGTTCCTTAATCAAGCCTTTAAATTTTCAACTGCATAGTTATTCCCAACACCTTTAAAAGCTATTAACTGATTACAAGAAATATTTGTCTAATCTCTATTTAGTAATGATAACATTTTTAATCTTATAAATAAGGGATTAAATTGTGTCTTACTAAAGAAAGTATGAAATTATTGTTGTAGGCCAAGATGACTTACTGAAGTTAACTTGTGTATATAATATATATGTTTTTTCATATATTATATCAAAGAAGAATGAATTTAAATAAAGCAACAGTTTTAGTTCATTTGGCTCCATCGTGCCTTTATATTTAAATATAAAAGTTATGTAACTAGTTATAGAAAAAATACAAATACACACCCACCACCCACCCACATGAGAAATAAGACTTTGAAAGCCGTAATGTACCTATATGTTTTATTATTCTGTTTTTGTTATTTTTTATAACCTAAGCTCAATACCTGACATTAAATTGAGAGCATCAAAGACTCAATTATATTCTTTATATGATAACTGCATTTTAAAATTGTTTAATATTATGATTGGAATAGATTTTATATAGACTTCCATTGATTACATTACATTAAAAAATCCACATATTGAACATAAACACAAAATGCAAAACCAATACATATATTATTTAAAGAAAAATGTTTGGTGAACTATTTAATAAATAGTTATAAAGTATAATTTATACTTTTACCTTGCATTATACTTTATTATAGAATAGTAAATTTAAAAATTATAACCTTTCGTTACTAGTAATAATGCTTTCCACCGACTACTGGCTGGGAGCTGTTTTAATTATTGTATGGATATATATATAAATTAAATACTGAAAATTTCAGTTTAAATATTGTTGTCATTGACTCTTCAAAGACCTTGACCTTTAGAGGAGGCTTTATGGTTTTTTACCTATTGCAGTATAGGACATTATTATGATAATATGTTGTTGGTATTATATTTGATACCCAGTTTATAATCTATAGACGATGCGTGATTATCACCGCCTTAGGCGTAATATTGTAGGCATATAGCAATGGATTGCATTCAAAATTGGTATCGAACTATCTCGATACTTCTAAAATGTGCTTTTCAATGCATAAACAATGTCACCGCCTACTTAGCTAAGTTGATCAGGCATCGGACAGTGAATAATTTGCGAAATGGCCACTGGTCGATTTTTGGTAAACTAAAAATTTGGAGTTTAATTATTATGCTAATGTAAAAGCAAATCACCAACTAATTATCTGATTAAAAAATGATCAGTGAAATAAATCCATTGTCCATGCCCCACTACGGGGTTATGGGATTTCTTCATTACTCGGTGTGATCATATTATGAACATGATATAACTGCATAGCTCTTTTGTAGGTGATAAATATTAAAAAGTAACGGAAAATTTAGGTGTGTTAGATAACTACCTAAAACTTCACGGATCACTTGGTCCAAATAATAATTTAAAATGATGGTTTAATTATTATAGTAATGTAAAAGGACGCTTACATAATAAAAATAATTATCTAGTCAATTTGGAGCATTATCTATTTTAATTCGGCGTGAATATCGTGTATTCGTTGACTTGTAATAATTATGAAATTACATTGTCGCTCAAGTATTGTTTCTTGTAACGAAAAGGTTTGCATCTCATTATACAAAGATTAAGTAATGTAAGAGTAGGTATATTTTTTTGTACTGTCTGACACATTATTATAATTGTTAATTTTAATAGTATTTTTTAAATATGCCCGTTGGAATAAGAGAAAGAAAAATATTTCATATATACTTTTAAGTTTTAGTTATATATACTACCTATAATTATTTAGACTGTAATTTATTTGTAATATCTTTCATACTAACGCTTTTATATAGATAGTACATTTACATACAAATGTATAGTGATGAGAATCATCAAGTGAAAAAAAAAACAAAAAAAAAAAACTCGACATGTTAATTACAATGCTTCAAATCAACATAGTTTATTTAATGTTTTTAATTACTTATACATAATCTTACTGCCTTATCACATACATTTTTTGTGGTACAAAAAATGTCCAAAAAAAGTTAGTCAAGGTAACCTTATTTTTTCTAGAACCCGTGGTAAAAGTGCCTAATCAACATGCGAATTTGATGCCCCAATTTCTACCGGATCCTCGCCACGGTTCTTTATACATGTATGGGCCGAGAGGAGATAAGCAGATGCTGAAAAAGCTTCCCTTCACAATACCAGAGCTGGTTGCAAATGCACCGTGTCGTTCTACTGATGGTATTCTGTATACGGGAAAAAAGAGCGACACGTGGTTTATGCTGGATCCTTTAACAGGAAACAGGGAGCATATTTCAGGTATTTTACTATTACTATTATTTTTTAGATAAGTTTAGCAATATTCTTTAGTACAGTGTTAAAATAAAATATTGTTTGAGGTTAATACGTGAAATAGTGTAATCATTGGGGTAGACACATGTCTGCTTGTGTTTTCAGCATGGTTCACGCTTCTGCGTGCTCTGGAGATCCTGGGTTCGAATCACGAGGGAAAAAATTAGAATATTTTGGTTGTATATACCTATATACAGAATGCTGTTCTGTGTTAATGTACTTGAAAATTATCAGTGAAATTTGTCTGTATCCCTAGGTTACAAGAATTCACTATATTTTCTTCAATTGGCAGGTTTTGAGAAGACAAAAATATTTAAAAATGACGAAGATAATACATGTCATTTAGACAAGAAGCGAGGTGTATATCTTGCTCGCACAGAGTATAACATACTCATGCATGATTCGAAGAATGAAAACCACAAGTGGAATGTCACCTTCTTCGATTACACCTCGCATGATATGGCCAAGGAGATGCTTAATGATTATGGTAAGTTTTATATAGAATTTTACCTAATATAGGTTCCAAGTGATAGGCGGATAGTCCTGGGTTTGATTGCTTAGTAACAACATTAACTTAGACGGCACAAAACCCTCGTTTTCTTCTCTGTTATGTAAATGATCATCGAAGTAGGCGTAGAATTATGTCGACATTTTTCTTCCAAATTCTTGCTGTTTAAATAATTTTGGCTAAACAAGTCAGTGTATCTTTTAAGTATTCAATAAGTGTTATACACTAATAATAACATTAAGAAATAAGAGGCCACTATGTGTTGGATTTGTATGCCCACCTAAGTCTTCGGACCGGACACTGTTGGAGTGACCCGTAATTATTTAGGTATTGAGAAACATAATATTACTTAATAAAAAACTAATATTAGTACTAGTTTATCAAGATACCTTATACCTGCATTTGTTAATTAGGATAAGATAATAGTTACTTATCTCGTTTTTAAAGTCCCATCTATCTATGTACAAAATACTATAAGTGTACACCATGAAAACTGCACTGTGTAATATTACACGAAGTTAAGTTTAAACTTAGTAGATATTTTACTTGGAATAAGATTAGTACTGATAAACAGTTCAAGTATTCAGCTTTATTACATTAGTTATTTTGCATAGCTTATCTGTTTATTGCTTATATAGCTAGTGACAATGTTGGTATGCAAGCGTATCGAATTTCTGCTGTATATTGTATACACATTCACATAGAATACAAGAAACGCATAATTTTACAATTGAAATACTAGACATTTCTATGATTTTGTTAAATGAAAGTTAAAATTGCATACTGTAAATTGACTTATTTATATGTAGGTATGTATACTAGCAACATACACCATATAACTCTGCTAACGTTATTTACGTTCTCCATTTTTTCGTGATCGTAAAAATTGTGCTCTTTCTCTTTCTAAATAATACGTAATTGTTATTAAAAGAACGAGACAAAACACAACACTGCTCATTTAAAACATTTCAAAAAAGTAAGGGAGTTTGTGAATAATGCATTCAAAGCTTTCTCATGAGTATACATATTGCGATACATTTCATGATTATTTTGCTTTATGTATTAAGAGTTGAAACGCCTGTTTATTTTCATTAAGTCGAATGTGATGACCAATATTCCCAATACCGGCTTATCAGTACGCGATATGGCGAGTTAATTTCACGTGTAATATCATATGGTGCGCTTATCGTCAGTAATTTTTGGTCATCAAAATAAAAACAATATACATTTTTATTATTCCAATTGTATGATGTGGAAAGGGCGCAGGAATTCTGTTTATTATTTATTTAACGCACACGTAAAACCTTAATAATATCGATCGAGTGTCAGCTGCATTTGCTTCCCAAACTAGTTTGTATGATGGATTTGTAACTGGATATAACTAATCTTTCTTATAGTGAAGATATTTGTTATTAGTTTTTACATATACCATTTTCAAAACATGACGATGGTAATTCAGATGAGATATTACTATCGTAAATGGCATGGGAATAGAAATGTACCTATTGGTTTTTTTCGGGAGATTAAATATGAATCCAAACCAGGATGGGTTGGATACATATTTAATTTCAGACGCATGACCGCCTTAACAACAGAGATGGTTGGTAATAGAAATAAGAAAATTTGTCTTAGTACTTATTTCTGAGATGATTAAAAATGCTAACTACACTAACACTATGCTAAAAGTGGTATCAGATCACTTTCTCCCCTAGGTGGATAATCTACATAAATTTTTCATATAATAAATACTTTCAGGTATAATCCATTTCACATCTACATCAAATGGGCGTATAATGTCATTCGCGCGTAAAACGGGTGACCTCGTTTGGTCTCACAATTTCGAGACGCCTGTTGTCGCCGTCTACTTGTTAGACAGAGATGGCCTTATTTCTGTGCCCTTCAGCTCGATTGGTGACGACACATTGGATCATATTATGGAGGACGCGACCACGTTAAGAAATGGACAGGGAATTAAGAATTCGAATATTGAGTTGTAGTAAGTTATTTTTTCTATAGACTTATGACTACAACAATGCGAAAACAATTTTTAAAATTGGGTCTGGTTGCCAGATTTTTTTCGAATAAATACCGAACAGTGAAAAAAAACCAGGTTTTAATCATTTATTTATGTTATTGACTTAAAATACAAAGTACCATTATACTAGCTAACCTAACTTATAAAAATTATATTTTTTTCTCACTAATGCACGCTTCCAGCAATGTCTGATTTTTTTTTAACTGCCCCATGCATTACATCGTATACATATTATTACAGCTATCCGTCCACAAATGGTTCATATGGCTAAATATTCTTTCTACATAAGAATTACTACATGGTACTGCCACTATCGTTAAAATTATCAGAAATAAAATACCGAACAGCCCTACTTCGGTATTTTTGTTATACTGAACACCGAACACCGGAATGTGTTCGGTAAAATACCGTACACTTGGCAAGCCTGGTCTGAAGATATCTCTTTTATTTATTTATTGTTGTTCTATCCTACCAGTTATCAAAAAAGTAAATTATATATTTTAAAAATCTTAAATGAAAAATATGGCTGTTGAAATGAATATCAATACGCCGCCAGCCCCTGGTCATGAATAAAACAAGTTTAATTGACAATTTAAAAGACTCCTCCCGCTCCCCTAGACATGTTAACTACATATCTTCATTAATTGTAGTTAGAATCTGTATCCGTCACGACAGCTTTCAAACAAAAAGAAATCGCATCATAATCGATCCATTCGTTTAAGAGCTACGATGCCACAGACAGACAGAAACTTCAAACTAATAAAATCAAAAATGATAAGGTCTCCCTACAGGACAAGTGACTCTTGAATCACCGGGGTCTAGGAAAATAATCTAGATTGTATAGTATCCTAATATAACTTAAAAGTTAAGTCAGCTAAAAGTTTTCTTTAGAATTTTACATCCACAATTATGTTACATCCACAAAATAACTACTGATCGCATAGTACCTAATCAATAATGGATTACTAGTTATCAATTTTAGTTTAACTTTTTCCATATAATTGTGACCTTGTGTGTAATTGTTTCTGTAACTTTGGATCACTCACCGTGACATGTGCGATTAGTGACATAGTAAATAAAACTGTCATAGAAATGTAATTTTAATTTAGTTGTAAATCAATTTGTTATTTGAAAATTCGTGTTCTGGATTAATTACTTTTATGTATACACTATACAAAACAGAAACAATCCATCTCTACCCAACTTTATTTTTTAATATTAAGTATTCTGGCGGTGATGCAAGACCAAAACTTTTAGCAACACCTATTGTTATTTTGCATCTCTCCAATTGCTTCTTACTGTCTCAGTATAATAAGTGTGCACTGCAAAAGTTAGTAAACAAACATAAATTAAAAAAAAAACGGTATCGTCTTACGTTATCGTAAACTGACGTTGTCTTATTATATTATCAGACAAATAACTTTGCTTTTAATACTTTTTAAAACAAACTTCTTACTATGGTTAATTTAAATTTACAGCCCCACCTTATACATAGGCGAGCATAACCACGGACTATACGCTCTCTCATCATTGGTGGACAAAAACACCGTGACCATTTCAACTGGGCACTCCAGACCATTATTACTCGAAGGACCAACCGAAACGCAAACAGAGAAACCATATGAGCCTTACAAAAACGTTCACTACCAACTTAACGATATAAATCTACACGTCTCGCCGCCATATTTGTTGCTAGGGCACTACAAAGTTCCGGAATTGACAACTTCCTGGCTACCACAACTTCCAAATTCAAATTTTAAACAAGAGAACGCCATGAAACTTATAAATGGCGAACAGGATGAGAATGAAACGAATTTGAAGTCGAATTCGATATCCGTGTCCGTCCAAACAGAGGATTTGTATACAGAATTTAGTTTGACACCGGAATCGTGGTATAGACAAGTGTATATTTGGGTGAATCAGCAAGAAAATAAGGCACTTAAGGTGGCGTTGATAGTCCTTATGGGATTGGTCATTACCATGTTTTGGTATTTAAGGCTGCAGGTACGTCGAAAATTTTAAACCAGTTATTGTATTTAATTTGGCCTGCCTTTACTGCATATTATAAAACGAAAGTCTTTGCCACGTCTGTCTGTCTTTTCGCAATAAACTTAACGGATTTATCATGCGAGTTTCACTAATATATAGTGTGATTTTAGGCACATCATTATTCAAGGTTTTGTGAAAATTGGTTGAAATATGATGCTGATTGTTGGAAGTGTAGGAAAAAGTTGAGCCACCTGGGAGTTTTCATCGATAACACTTTATATAAAAAACATTTCTTTTATATATGTACAAAAATGTTTATTTATTACAGTCGTATTAAAATATATCAAATTGGATACGAAATATTTTTAAATCAACGGTCTTTTATAATCAAATTTATTTACTAATAAAGACAATTTTTTTCGTATGAATTAAAAGCATGGGCTATACAAAGAGATGTTTCTTAGAAAGAGCAATATAATCAATAAACAGTATTTTTCGCTGTGGTATTTCAAACATTGTTTTGTTTGCTCTCTCCGATTACACAGCTTGTGCTGAATATGAAGCTAATGTGAAAATGCTAAACCTTTTATAATTAGGTACTTAGTAGCTAAAAATATTTTTATTTTATATTTACATTATGCTAGCTTGCACTTGTGATGATCTAAATATTGTGATAAGTTTTTATTAAACATAGAATAATAAGTATTTGAAGTCAAAAACCTTTATTATTATATTAGCGCTAGTTATCAACTTTGTCATGATTTTATAATTCAATAAAGTGACCTTGAACCTCGCAATAAATATGTTCATAGCGGACTAACGAATGCGACCGCTTATCCTAAGTGTAATTTCTGCCCGTTTGGCACCTACACTATATAAAAAAAGGAAAAATCCACTTGTGATTGTCTTCAAAGAATATAATTTTTTCTCGAAGCCTAAATCATTGTCAAAAATGCAATGACAAGTTGATTTCTTTGCGGATGACGATGCGGCTATCGGATTTTAATATTTTCTTATTAATCATATATTTTTTTAGGCTCGTGAATTTCAGCAGTTATCCGAGGGTGGTTCCCGTAGCTCCAACGTTTCAACTTATTCCCAGGGTGAAGTGACAGGACAGTTAATGGAATTGGGTGACGGTCTTGTCCAGATCGGCAAGATAAGTTTCTACACCGATCAAGTTTTGGGCAAAGGGTGTGAAGGCACTTTTGTTTACAGGTAAAATAATACTATTTGTACCTAAGTTGTGGTACTACAGCTAATGAATAAAATTAAAGTTGTGAAATTTCAAAATTTCAGAGGCACGTTCGATAAACGCGCTGTGGCCGTAAAACGTCTTTTGCCGGAATGCTTCACGTTTGCCGACCGCGAAGTGGCGTTGTTGCGAGAATCGGATGTGCATGCGCACGTTGTACGCTACTATTGTACAGAACGAGATAAACAGTTTAGGTATACGTTGTATTTTTTAATTTAGTGAGAGTTATTATGTAGTATATTCTACGAATATTATCTCTAGAAGTGTAATTCAAATTCGAAAATGGCACCACGCAAATAGATACCATGGTACATATTTGCGTGGCCTTCTACCAATCATTTGCTCACATCGTCTTGACGCGACCAATCACGTGCGAATGTATTGACCTTGATGTTTGTCAAGGCCAAACGTTGGTGGGTTAATTTTTGAAGCGCTATCTGTATGAGTGTTACGTTTCTAGACATATTATTATTCGTAGAGTATATGGTATTGAAAACCATTATCACCAAGACTCAAATATTTAATTGTGTAATTTAAGAATCATGCCATCTCAATCAGCGAAAAATTACCAATAGCTGTATTCAATTGGATGTTTAAATGTGCGTTTTTCTTATATCTTCTATGTATTAGTTTCTATGTCTTATATTGTTTCTGTGAAACGGTTAAGGATATGTTTTTATTAATATCCTTATTGTATACTTTTCTGTTTACTTTGGTATGTCTGTTTTTTTCATGTTGTAATAAATAAAAATCGCCTCCGTAGCGAAGTAGTTTACGCGTCTGCATGATGCGCCTGAAATCCTGGATTCGAATCCCTGGAGGACAAATAATTGTACCGATTGGATAGGCACAGAAGGCTGATCACTTACTTGCCTATAAAGAAAATGATCAGTGAAACAGATACAGGATTTTATCTACCCCATGCCCCACTAGGGGTTACGGGAATTCACAAATAATAAACAAAGGCCAGACACCTAGAACAATTCTGTATGCATTTTGTGACTTAAAAAATAAAACCAAAAATAACAAATCATTAACTATTTTCAGGTACATAGCATTAGAGCTGTGCTCAGCCACATTACAAGACTATGTAGAGAAAAAACTTAGTTTCGAATGTACCATAGATGCTGTAGAAGTGTTGAGACAAGCGGCTTTGGGGTTATCGCATTTACATTCTATGGATATAGGTATGTATGTATATGAGAAGCCATCTAAGGCTTATAAAATTTATATAAAAACTCCGCGATTGTGAATAAAAAATTATATGAGTGAACTTCTTAAATTGTTGCTAGAGCAGCTAGATCATGTTAGCTTACAAACAAAAAAATCGTATCGAAATCAGTCTATCAGTTTAGGACACTCCACTGTTTCTTCGGTCAAAATAAGTGGTATTTGTTTTATTACTTGCTAAAGTTAAAATCGCTAACTTTTTGTTTAAACAGATATCGAACGCAAATAAATCATTTTTCGATGCATCGATTTAGATGGAATTTTGTAATGTAGTTTTAAAATACTGAGAAAGACATAAGATAGTTCTATCCTCATCTCTTAATGTTCACCAGAAGTTGAGTTTTTTTTATAGTAAGACAATTTCTTGATTATTTCTTAAGCATTCAAAAGTGTTTTTTATTGTTTTTTATAGTTCATAGAGACATAAAGCCTCACAACGTGTTACTTTCAATGCCGTCTGGGTCGGGTGAGGTGCGGGCCATGATATCGGACTTCGGTCTATCAAAGAAACTCAATATTGGTCGCGTCAGTTTCTCAAGGCGGTCCGGAGTTACGGGAACAGATGGTTGGATCGCCCCTGAAATGATCAATGGGGAGAGAACGGTATGAAAATTCCTCAAAAATATATAATATACAGCTCACATTGTACTAAGAAATGGTTATAGTGACTAAATTTGTTGAAATCGTCTTATCACTGAAATATGTACATGCAAATAGGTTTATAATAATGAATAGTGTGTTACAAACAGTCCGAATAACAACTCCCTCAAATTTAAATCGAAAAAACTTAAGTTTACTATAATCACATTTTTCTATAACGTATTTATAAAGAAATTGCATAGTTCTTAATAGAATATAAATTTCAAATTGATTAAAGTATTATTCTATTGCAGACAACATCTGTAGATATGTTCTCATTGGGTTGCGTCTTTTATTATGTATTGTCAAAAGGGCACCATCCGTTTGGTGATGTTTTGAGGCGACAAGCGAACATACTGACTGGAGATTATAATTTAGACCATTTAGAGTAAGTATTTGATGTATGTCTTCTTTTTGTATCTGTGACAACTGGACCAATATTGGCTAATTATATATTTTATCGTGTTTTAATTGCAAGTTATTTTTTTTAATTCATTGTTGAAAACTTAGCCACAAAGGCGGCGATGGTTTTATTAAAAACTACGCAATTTTCAATTATTATACAAATAGGCAGTAGCCAGTGCGTGTGATATAAACATGAATAATTGTGGCTGAAAAACTACACAACAGTCAAAGTCCTTCCACCGCATTCAAATACAATCTCATTATTAATTATATTAAATATGTTTTCAGTAATATATTACCTGAGGAGGAAGTGTTGTTGACAAAAATCTTAATTCGAGCAATGATATCGCCTAAAGCAAACGCACGGCCGCCTTGCGAGTCTGTACTTAAATATCCTATATTTTGGGGAAAGCAGAGTATACTTAACTTTTTACAGGTAACACAATATTTATCAAAAATAACTCCATATTTAAAGACTTCCGCTGAATCCAAGATTTATCAATTTTATTTTAGAGATACGCTAAAACACTTGTTGAAAGCAGATAAACCTGCGGGCTTATATTTTTTCGCTTCGTATGCTAAGTTTGCGTCTTTTTCAATGATACATTTCTTTATATCCAGTTAGGCCTACTACCATCCGATCTTCCTTACCCGAATATCTATTATTTAGTGTCTTCACGAAACAAGATTTGATATACGCGTAACAAATTTACTAGGTATTTCTGGTAGTGAATAAAAAAATAATTTTACTAAAGGATGTAAGCGACCACGTAGAAAGCTGCAATAAGGGTGCAGAGACAATACACCCATTGGAGGTGTGCTGTCGGCGAGTAATCAAATTTGACTGGCGAGCTCACGTTTGTCCTGTGGTGGCCAATGACCTCAGAGCGAGACGGACGTATAGAGGCGATCGTGTCGCACACCTACTTAGGGCTATACGGAATAAGGTAAATCAATTGCTGAATATATTGTGATTTGCCATTTGTGTAAACGAAGAGAAAGATTAAAAAATGTTAATTGTGAAAATTTGGGTAAATGTATCACTTATCAGTAATATAAACGATTTGGGTTCAATTTATTTATGAAAAACAGCAAACATTTACTTATATTATAAATCGCAATAATTTTTTTTTTACACTTTTACACTTGAACTGCCTTAATGATTTGATAAATTACTTAAGATACCCATATTTTAATAATAATTTATAACATTTAACAAGATTTTGGAAAAAATATTCAGATTTTTTTATAGGTAAAAGAGAAGCCCCTCTTGCGTAAAGTGATCAGATACACAATCCATATTTGAATCAGTACGGTTATATAATATTTTATTCAAAGTAGGTTATATGCTTTTTTATACAATTTATGAATGCTGTCCACTTATAATTTTTCTGTGATGAGTATCTTATCAAGATATAAATAATTATCAATGTCAAGTTATTATTTTCGTTCTCATAAATAAAGTATTCTATATTCATAGGACTATATCTCATTAGATATAGTCCTTATTTTCCTGAATAAAATTTAATTTAATTTAGTTAGGAAAATTAATATGACACCATTATTGCAAACCGTACACAACCACACGCAAGAAGAGCATTATTTAAGTTTTTTACATATAGAATGCCAGGGTTATTAATCTATTAATCTTTAATCTTTATATATAAAAATCAATTGCTGTTCGTAAGTCTTGCTAAAACTCGAGAACGGCTGGGCCGATTTAGCTGATTTTGGTTTTGAAGTGTTTGTCGTAGAACAGGGAAGGTTTAAACGGTGAGAAAATATAGAACAATTTCGAGGAAGATAGTAAAAACAACAATTTATTTTCCCATATAAACTGTTCTACCTCTCATTTTACCTTTTATTGGCGGTACGAAGTTTGCCGGGTCAGCTAGTTATAATATGTAATTAGACTTAATATTGTCTACAATTGTTTTAGACTTTTAACTCATATAATACTTCATTATTTTGTGTCATCTCTGTTTCATTATCAATTTATATTTATCTTACATCTATTTTATTTTACTCTAGTTTAGCCTGCAATATTACATTTTTTTGAATTATTTTCCAGAAACATCACTATCGAGAACTGGACCCTGAGGTTCGAAATAGCTTAGGAAAAGTTCCAGATGGTTTCATAACGTACTGGCTACATCGATTCCCACTTCTGTTACCTCATGTGTGGCTTCAAATGCAGCAATATCGCAATGAAGATATCATGCAAGGGTACTACCCTCACACGTTCACATTCAACAGGGATGACGTCCCAGAACTCACTGATGACGATGTTGAACTACCCCCCGATTTCGACCAAAATGAGTTGTTCCTCCAAAGTAAAGTGTACTACGATAAAAATGACCCAGAAAAAAGATTCAAAAGGGAATCGCCTAAAAAAAGAATGGACTGGAGAAGTGATGATAGAGCGAGACAGGATGATGTTAGACTGAGAGAAAGGCATCATTTCAAGAAGAAAGAAAAGAAACAGGATATACCTGTATGGAGTTTACCGCCACAGTGAAAATGTAAGTTCAAATTATATGTAAGTGTAATTTGCATTAGTGAATTTTAAATATAATGAAAATCCATTTTTACGGAAGTTTGGATAGATGGTTTAATGCGTGAACTGTTACATGCAGCACTGAACAAACATTTTTTTTGCTGACATAATATATATAAACTCAAACTTTTTAAAAGACAAAAATGAAAGACTAGCGACAAGGTATAAATAGTTATAATATTATTTGCACAATGTAAACTTAGTTGTATGTATTACAATATTCAGTCTTTAAGCTTTTTATCATAAAGAACAGAATTTATCCCTTTAATCATAGTGTTTTTTTTGTACGAAACTTCATAAAAATGTCAAATTAATATAATGAATGTGTAAATATAAATAACATAAAGCCGTGTACAGATTTGCGAAATGTAGCATGCAATGTAATATGAAAGGAGCATTTCACAAGTGTAGACGCAGGGCGCGCACGAACCGAGAATGTACGTGCTGTGTTTTCTTCCATGGTGCACCCGTTCCCCAGTACAGACACGCACAATCCGTCCACACTGGTGCTCCGTGCACTCTGCGCGCTCCTTTGTGTTCGGGAAAAAAACCGACAAATGGTGGATCGCGTCGCGCATGAGTTGAAATGCTCTGTTCGTGCGCGTAGTAACCACTGTTCGTGCGCACAAGCCGTCCACACTATGGGAATTCTGTAACATTGCATGATACATTGCGACAATGTGGACGGCAAATTCTTTCATTGCATGCTACATTTCGCAAATCTGTACACGGCTTTAAATGATAATCAAATAGTATCTTATTCAAGGGACCATGGATTATTATCAAGATTAAGATTCATCACAAATATACTAAGGTTTTATGTAATATAAAATTTTGAATGAGTTTATTACTAATGTATACATTTATATGACAATCAGTTTTATGAAATTTAATGTAGCAATGCTAGAAATAATGTTAATATTAATATCTTGTGTACAGGAATTAACACCTATTTTTTAATATGGAATACAGGAACTGGTCCTGTAGATAAGAACCTCACACTTATTTCTCGACAAAAACTAACTTTTGTACGTTTGGTGTCTTTATCATAATTTGTTGTGTGTTATGTCAATTCCATATAAATTTTCAGTGTTAGCCTTGTGTTTTGAGAAATAAGCGTGATATTCCTGTCAGGGTCTAGAGACCCTGTTTTGTCTAATCCTTTTGGGCTCAAATTTTAGAGAAACATCAAATGTTAAATAATATAAGTAAAAGTTATTGAGTTTTTGTATTAATGTTTGATGAATGAAGTGAAATATTTGATTTGGTTTTTTAAGCTATGAAGAATTTTGCTTTGATACCGCACATAATAACAGTGAGTTGGCTAGTCAAAATCGCATTCCTTGTGAAATTACTATTATTTTTTAAATAAAACCGTGCTTAATTTGCTTTGGCTTTTTATATGTATAAATTGTGCCTTGTGCAAATGATAGTTAATTTTTACTCTACCATCATTTGTAATTGCAATTCTATTTGATGTTTGTTTATACTTATTATTTTAGATCGTAATATATTGTAGTTTTAAGTGAAGAGTACACAAACTATATTTTATACATAAGTTGTCGTCTGTTGAAATGTGATATTGTGGTATGTAAGAGGATAGTGAATAGTTTTTTGATCTAGTAAGATTTTTATATAATAATTTGTCAACAATGTACTATGGATGCAATTTTCAAATTCACTTTATAATTAGGTATTAATCATTAACATTGAAAAAATCTTTTACAATATGTAAAAGAGGACACATTAGATTATTTGTAATTATGATTGATATTGTTAAATCAATGTGCTAATCGAAGTATTAAAATGTTACTGTGCTAAGTGGTTTTGAACAATTAACGAGGTATAAATAATTTTTAATTAACACTAACTTCTGTAAATTTAACTGATTTGATCAGATTTGCTAGAAAAAGAAAGAGGCTAATTACCTACTACATACGTGAAAAATAAAATAAGTTTAAAATTATTTATGACAAAGGAAGCTACAGGTGTAAAGAAAAAAAAATTAAAAACATTTTTATTTTCAATTATAATTCTGTCAGGAAAGAATTTAGTCATTAAGAAAACAAAAAGTAAAATCAGCCTCAAACAAGACTTCAATATGGCACTATTAGAGAAAATAGATTTTTGTGCAAGTGAAAAAAATGATTAATTAATCTTAGTACATAGACTAAATAATAATGAAAACGCCAAGGTTTATTAATTTATCAAAATATATTTTAAAACACGAATAACTTTATCTAGACAATCGTAACCACAATTATAAAAAAGCTATAATTATTATAAATTATTATATAAAATGAACACATTGAGAAAACCCACAAAATCAATGTAATTATACACACACTAGAATGTTAAACAAATAACATACATAAAAACTACAATAGTTATGTTACGGATGTATAATTTAATAACAAAATGCCTTTTCATAGTAAAATTGTTATTTATAAATTGAGGTTTTATTTAAATATTTTTCTATTAAATCTATTATTGTTAAATGGACCTTCTGTTTTGCAACATCTAATGGTGTCTTTTCTGAGGCATTAATCATACCTAAGTCAGGTTGGAAGCTTAGCAAAGTCTTAGTAGCTCCAATATTCCCCATTTCACAAGCATCATGTAAGGGAGTGTTACCAGAAAGATCAAAAGCATTTATGTTTGCCCCGTTGTCCAATAGATAATGGACAGCTACAGTTTTATTATGTAGAGCTGCTAAATGTAAAGGTGTCTGTCCTTTTCTATTTGTAATATTCACATTTGCTCTGTTTAAGATGAGAATTTTACATAATTCATCAAAGCCATATTGCGCTGCAAAATGTAATGGTGTATAACCATTTGAATCACAAAAGTTTACATCAAAATCTGATAAACTTGATTGTATTATCCTCTTACAATTAGGACACTCACATAAAGGGTGACACAGAGACTCCTTTATTTCACTTGTAGCATTTAAATAATTTTCATAATTAATATTCATGTAAAAACATGCCAGTTTAATATCACCATATGTGATGGCCTGAAGGATTCTCTCAATCCGTTTCAGATTTTCAACAGTTTTTGATGCATTGTTGCTGTCATTACTTTTAATTTTTAAACTTTCTAATTTTTGGGCAACTGGATTGTCATTCCTTAAATTCAGTTTTTTGATATCTAAAGTAGTAATATGGATATATTCATATAAATTAGGTGTGATGGATTTCAAAACTTGCAATATCTTCAGATTATGTGCTAAGTCGAATGCAGATTTCCCGATGCGATTTTGCAATGATGGCTCTGCACCATTTTCTATTAATAATTTAGCAATGCCTTCATAACCCCATTTTGCAGCCAAGTGCAATGGAGTGTTCCCATTATCATTACAACAGTTTAAATTTATTTGTTTTCTACCATGTTCTGCAAAATAGATAAGGGCTTTAACACAATTTAAATGTCCATTATTTACTGCTACATGTAATGGAGTGTTCTTATCAATATTCGTCTTGTTGATATCAGCTCCAGAATGCAATAGTAACAACAATGCATTTTGATGGCCCCTTGATGCTGAATAATGCAAAGGTGAACATTCATTTAGGTCAGTAGCATTTAATTCAGCTCCAATGTCAATTAATATCTCAATGATAGCAGCTTTACCATGGATTGCGGCCACATGTAAGGGAGTTAGGCCATGACTGTCTCGTGAATTAACAGTAGGGGATGTTTTTAAGAGATTTTTAGATAATTTTTGGCAACATTTCTTACAGTTACAAAGAGGATGACATAGTTTCTGAAATATTTCAACATCACTGTCATCATCATCATCATCATCCATTTCATTTGATGGTAATTGTAAGGCACTTTTTTCATTGTCCTGTATATTATTTAAATGTTTTCTATTTTTTTCTAACAAAGACTGTACTTGTTCTGTATGATTAGCTTTTATTAAGTCAAATATATATTCTATAGTTTCTTCTCTGCCAGTTGTTTCCGATGTAGAAGTAGATTCTGTCATACTGCTCCTTCTTTGGTAAGTGCTGTCTTCTGAAGGGTAACTTTCATAGTAATATGATTCTGGGTCTGGAGGACCAGCCAATGCTCCTGATTGTATATGTTCTATAACGGCTTCTAAAGTAGTTATAAGGAATATACTCTCATCACCATCTCCTTTACCAATACCACTAAAACGAAATTCTTTCATGTAAGTTAATTGACTGTACCAATTTGGCAGACCGGACTTGATTAAGAGAAACACAAAAACTGGTAATAAATCATCTGCAGTTAATAATGTTGCATTAGTGCTACTATCACTTTTATTGATAGCATTCAATGCTTGTTTTAAACACAAAACTTTCTCCAGAACTGTATTGTATGAATCAATTTTAGAAAGTATTTGCTTGGCTTTAGGTACAGCATGATATAATTCTTTTTTAATATCTAGATCTCTGAGTTGTATATCACACATATTCCTTATTTTTTTATTAAGATGTGAATCTTCATATGAGCAACTGGTACAAATGGGTTTGAAAATGTGATCAAATAACAGCTGTTGCATATAACATTCAACAGCTAACTTCATGTTCTCTAAAATATGCTTAGATTTTTTGGACTTATCTCTCAAACGTTTGTTTTGCAAAGCAACTTGAAGACATTGTGTGTAAAGCTCGCTGATAGCATCTTTTAAATTACCTATAGCTACAGGCAGTGTGGGATGTTTTTTAATAAATATCTGAACAGTTAAATCAATTTGGTCCAATACTTGACGACCAGCTGCCTGAGTCCAAAGTAAATCAATGCAGTCATTTATGGAACAAAGGCTTTCTTTTGTGACATCATTATCTCCAACATTAGAAGTTGGCTCCAAAGGGGTTTCTATACACCACACCTTATATTTAATAAAATCTTCTGTATAAAATGTTTCTTCAAATAAGATATGGCTTTGAAGAGGCAAACCTTTGGTAACTTCAAGTGTAATTACTTTATTTGCCACTGTTACCTGCTTTTCCGTCAGAGTATTGTAGTGTGTTTCTGGTAACTCATCACTTGGCACTAAGACATGAGCACAGAAATCTTCTATTGTAAATGCACGCGTATTCAGACTTCCGACGCGGGGCACACAAACTATCCATGATTCAGTGATACAATGTTGAAAAAGATCCAAATATTCACTTTTAAAGGCCACAAAAAAAGGATTGTCGGATATAATTTCATCATATCCACTTTCCATGATTTCTTAAGTTTCAGGTATTAATACTAATCACTCTGAATTATTTTGTCCAATTTCTCTTTGTTTGATATTGTCCATGTGCTTGTGTGACAGTAATTAACAATTTTTATACACGGAAACCAGTTTTAAAACGCAACCATTATAATGTCATTACACGCTACATATGAAATATTATGCAAGTATTGATTAAGTTATAATAATTAATACTTTAATGGGTTCAGTAAAAATAGTTTATTTTCTGTATATCACTAGTTGGTCAGAGGAAACCCTTGTGGCTTGTGAATTGTGCGCTATGGCGACTATTCGAGAAAAATAATTTTAGTTGAGGTACAAACTACAAAGAACCATAGCCTGGTGTTTATCGTACCTACATAATATATGTATAAAACATATTAAAAATTATGATTTTAAAATTAATGCTTTTATACGAATAACGTTAAATGAACGAATGTTTTCGTTCATCTAACATTATTTCGCCGTTTGAATTATAAAGTTAGAAATGTGTCATTACTTACTCAGTCATTTGTCAGAAATCTGAACTTTGAATCACAAATTATGTCTGTGGTCAGCATGGACCACAAATTTTATTTATTACGCTCTATAGTAGGTAGTTAATAACAATTGTTTACCAATTGTTTACAATAACTTCACACTAAATTTAGTTCATAAATTACTTACAGACATAATGGTATATAAAACATTTAAAATTATCTCACATAAAAATATCTTATGGTCACCAAATAAGAAATATTATCTCAGATACCGTTAGTTTTTTCGATAGGTACAAGTGCTCAATTCTGTTACTTTAATATTATTATTAAGTTTTATTACTCCATGGTGGTAAAATGAACAAACACGTCCTTCATGCGTTGACTCTATTCTGACAAATATTGTCACTGTCGCTGTCAGAATTCAAATCACAACAGCTGATGCTGTTGCCTGTTTGTTTCAAATAATTTTGAATACTTTTCATAAGGTGTAGTATATATTTTATATATACTACACCAGCTCGGAAAATACGTCATAGCTTTTTAAATAATGAGGTAGAACAGACGTCATTGTCATCGTCGCCGAGAGCGACCACCTCCTTGGTCTATTGGTAAGCGCGTAAGCGTTACAACCGAGAGGTCCTGGGTTCGATTCCCGGTGGAGATAAAAAAACTCGGTCTGGCAGGACATAGAAGGCTGATCACTTACTTGTCCCTAAAGAAAAAATCGATCAGTGAAACATGTGAAATGCATCTGCACCATACGCCACTAGGTGACACGGGACTTCACTTTAAGGAGTAGGTAGGTAGATTGAAGAAGTAAATCATAAAGCTATCATAATTTTTTTCATTACTCATAAATGTTGCATTATCCTGGGATCATAATGGCAGGATTATAATTAATTAAAAGGGTATCTCGAAAAGAATTTTTTGCAGGAAAGATTTCGTTCATTAAAAATTTTCAAAGGGAATTATTGTCCGTGCGCATCCTCAGGGAGTGAAAGGCTAGAAATTTCTTTAAAGACTGTCGGTCCGTATTTCTTATTTTCTCCAAGTTTATGGTTTTTCTGGTAGGTTTTCTCTGTTGCTTTCAACATGTCAATTGTTGTTAAGAATTAGGGATGCATCCGATACCGATACCGATATATCGGCATCGGCGATATTTTTATTGCCGATACAATGATACATCTAACAATGAGAGATTATTTTCCACCGCAGATCTTATACAGACAGACTTCCGAATTCGGCTTTCTCCGCAAAACTTGAGAAAGCTCTGTTTTTAAACAAAAAACTTGTTAATTTTAATTATTAACAGTTATTGATTTTATTTTAATTATTACACTTTACTCTTAATTTTAATAGCTAAATCTTGAATCTCATTCAGTCTGTAACTGTTTTTATTTTTTAATAGAAATTAAAAACTTTAACCAAACTTGTGCTTCATATAATATTTTACCTTAATCTAATTTTAATTCACTAAGAGTTTGTATCGGTATCGGTATCGACGATATTTTTATAAGAGTATCGGTATCGGTATCGTATTAAGAATATTTCCGCAGACAATAACTGATACCTACTTACTTAATTAAATTTCTAGCTAAGAATAATGTAAAACTTTTAAATAATACATAACTACATACTCGTAATTATAGTATAAGCACTTATTATAAATACCTACAAATACAATCAAACATACAAGCTAGTAGCCAAAACTGCACTTCGGATCCGTAAATAAAGTAATTGTTTTTGTAGACGAGAAACTATTTGAATAAGTGTCGGTATTAATATGACTGATTCAAAATCCGTCAAACTAAATCTCTAGAGCTTTTAGTTTGAGATGCGTTTTTATATGTAACAACACTAACGATCATATTTTTTACCATATTTCCCATAGATTCCTAAATCACATGCTGACGTTTTCGTTACAATCAGGTGTAGGTACTTAAAAGTACCACAATAGGTACAGTTCAGCCCCTGATACTTAAAACCAAAACATTCAGTAGATACCTAATATAACTATTACCTACCGAACTAAATTTAATGCAAAGAAGGACAATTTAAGGCAAGGGCATTTTTTATTATCAGTCGTAGTTTTGATGGGCTGTAATTACGACACCGTCCCTCTTCACACCATGCGTCATAAATGCAAATGGATCTTGTCATTTTAAGTGGTACTAGAGCGTGGCATTGTTGTCAATATTTAGGCGTCATCTCGCAACAATGTAGCATTTTTCCCGAATGACACTCGAGTGTGAATGGATGCCATTAGGAGACCAGCGCCCCGCGGCGCTCTTCTGCGCAAATCACTCGGAAAAATGCTCAACATCTATTTTCGAGAGACGAATTAGTTCGGGAAGTAGATTTTATTAGCGTCAATATTTCTTCTCAACCGAGCAAGAAAACGGAATACATACCATTAAGTATTATGTATGTAATTGGAGAGGAGAATTGGTGATCATGCTGCAGATGTTTCACTCACTATTTTTTTAGCAAGTGTTAGGCTTTCTGTGTTTCAACCGATTTTTTTCCTTATCAAAAATCTAACACTCGTCACGCCTCCCGTGTAACGCTAATTGTTAGCCGTGGAGGTTATATTTATGTATGTGTATTTATTTTTCCAAGCTTTTATGCAGTTAAGCAAACAATATATATCTTTTTGTCTAAGCTTCGAAGTAAATAGTTTTCAATTCCCTTTAGCTCCAAGTGAGTCAGCCTTAAAAGCGTATTCATGTCGTTATAAAGTTTTTCACTTCACGTTCTGAGCTGTTGTTTGGATTACTGTCGGTGTGGGCCAAAAACGAATACTACCTATTTTGAAATATTTACTAGATATCCCTTATTTGTAATGCATTATCATTATAATATTTAAATGGTATGTATTAGGTACCAATTTACATATTAAATAAGTTTTAATTACTAACTAGCGACCCGCCCCGGCTTTGCACGGGTATAAAACATATAAAAACCTACCTCTTCAATCACTCTACTATTAAAATAGTAGAGTGATTGACAGCATCAAAATCCGTTGCGTAGTTTTAAAGATTTAAGCATACAAAGGGATATAGGGAAAGAAAAAGCGACTTTGTTTTATACTATGTAGTGATTTAACGTGTTTGTGACATGTAACTTAAGGCGAGATTATCAATTCAACGGGTATGTTTTTTAAGTATTTCATTCGACCACGTCTTATATAAGTCACAAAACAGAAGGTCTCGTAATACAAATTAATCTAGTTTAGTATTTTGTGTCTGAACTGAAATTGGTATTATCAAAATATAAAAGAAATCGATTTTTTTTAAGGTATATATTTTATTATTTGAGTTGAAAGACTGTCAGAGAGTCGATTCATATAGATGACGAAATCTACGCCTAAAGTTATGAACTGAGTAAGAAATTAGGTAGGTAATTTTGTAAGCAAATGTTTCTTTTAAAATTTAAGTAACGAAGAAAACGTTCTTAGAATGGACGTATTATATGGATTCATCCCTCGATAAGGCGGTATTTAGAGGCTCTATCAGCGTGGTGCAAATTCCCAAAGCACTTATGTCTACGAATTCCGCAATTTATTGCAGGCGTAGGTACATTTTACGCTATCAAACCTATGTAAGAATGCTACAAAGTAAAACTATAAATCTACTTAATACCAAAATTTTGCTAAATAAAATGTTGCTGTTTTTTAAATACAATAAGTAAACAATGCAATCTGCTAAAACTCTGATCCCGATTTGATTCGGCACAAATTATATTTAACCTCCGACGCTAATATTACGCTTGGAGTTTTATTGAGATTCAAATTTAAGAAAATTAGGATTAAAATTTTGAGATAAAAATTTATTCAATCATCTACGTACCTCGACAATAATCGAATAAAATCTTTATTTCGCCTTCAAGACATGAAGCCGAAGGTGTCTAAGCTAAAGGTATTTAAGCTAAACGAGTAACATGACCATTGATATTTGTAATATTGATATTAATATGAATTTATTAATGCGCATAATTGTAGTATCCTTAATTGGAATAAGTAAAAATGTTATTGCGAGTGAACAATGAATGAACATAATGAAGTAGCATTTCATAATTCCTTTATATATGCATATATTAATTCCTTTGTCATATCGCTGATTGATCGTAACAATAAACTGATCAGGAAATACATATTTGTATTTCGATTGTTAAATGTAGGTATATGATATTTGCATAAGATAATTATTGTTCATTCGTAACGAATGGAAACGACCCAATTATTCTACCGTAATAATTTAATCCCAATTGTCCTATAATGAACTGTGAATTGAATGTTTTTCGCATTAACTGAAAGCTGATAATTTGTTTCAAATATTTTTGTATAAATGAATACCCGATTAAATATCGAGAGCGTCCTATACAACCTTCTTGGAGCTCTAGAAATGTAAACTACGATTCTTATCCTAAAAATGACAATTTATGAGTATTTTCGTTTATGTCCAATTATATCATCTACAATTCGCCTCCATAGTTAACTGGCACACGTGCCTGACATAATATTTTAATGTGTGTTCGTATTCGGGGTTCGATTCATAGGGAAATAAAATTCGCACTAATACCCCGTGCACCACTGTGGGATTACGGAGTTTATTTTACTTCTATCTGCAATAATAAGACGACTACTAATTAAATGTACTTTAGCGACACAAACTAATTTAAATAAAATGAGTGGTGCATTATTCCAAGATCACACACATAACATATCGCCCTATCTTGCGGATTTGAACGCCTGTTTACAATGACGCGTATATATTACAATACGTTATTGATTACAATAATTACATCAAGTAGAAGCCTTTTTTTAAATATATTTATATTCGTGAATATAACGCTAGTGAAAATGTGAAAATGAATGAAAATTCTAAGGCCTCACTTTCCTACAGTATTGCCCTGTAATTTAACTTTTTGCAAATTGCTGCCGCAGTGCATTTAGTAAAATTGCTCAGGCAAAAAACTCTTTGTGTTTTCAAAGATAAATTCAACATTGACAAATTAAAAAGTATTATTAATAGAGACGAAGTTGTCTAATAAATTTAGTAATTATAAATAAAAAAGGCTTCTTCTGATCAGGAAGAAATTCAAAAAGGATGTACATAAAGTAGGTTTTTAAAAAGAAATTTTATATGTATAAAATACCTACAGCATTCTACACATAACTTCAACCTTTATTTAAGTATATTATTTTTGATGAAAGAATCTTTAGAATTAACTCGTTGGATGCAGATTTTATCCCTTTCAAACTACTTTCAAACAAACAATTTTAACTCGTTATTATATTCGTATATAGGCTTAAGATTGAATAAGGATAATCCTTTCTGTAGCAATTTTCTTTGTATATTAAATTGTCTTTTTAAAAGTACTCATTGTAAGGATTCATTTTCCGCTACAATAAGCTGACGAAAATGTTGAAGACAGTATTTTCATTTGTTATTATTAAATTAGCTAAGAAGTCTAAACTTACTGGTCTTCTGAAGTTGATAGAGTTTGTATATTATTCAATTAGTAATTTCAATGTTGTCGAAGTATGAATGTCACGTTTATAATTATATATATTATTATCTACTTTATATATCTATAATTTACAGTTATGAATTTTTAATTTATTTAAATTTACATAATATAACTTATCATAAAGTCTATAATAAGTTATATAATGTATTTAACAGTTTAAAATTAATTCAAATAAAATTCATAGCAGTATTATTTGGATATATTTGGAATTACCACTAACATAACAGGTGAGCAATTACTTCTGGTAAAGGCTAGTGAGTGAAGCGAAGGGGGTGTTTGACCGTAGCAGAGCGTAGCAGGTCGTAGCAGAGTTCTCGTTGACACTGTCTAGTACAACTATCCTAGTAGTTGTGGAAAAAGCATGGTGGTAGAAATATTCCAACATTTTCCTCAATTTGTTAAGGCAATTTATAGCAGCTACAGGTCAACTGGTTCACATAAAACTTATTTCAAACAGCCCAATTATGGAGCTTCCTCGATGTCTCAAACCGGCATATATTTATAGAGCCACCATCAATGTACATTTGGTATAACTTCTTTAATTAAAAAAACGGAATATTAAATATGAATGACTGCGTCCGTAATATACTAAGCGCTTTGTGCCTTAATTCGACGTCACACTTTATGAATTTTAATGTCTCTCATTCTGCCCTGTCCGAATTAAACGAGCCTCGTACGTGGTTTTATTTTAATAGAAGTGGAAGAAGAAAATATTCAAATAACAAGAACATGAAGTTGATATAAGTAACCATAGTAAAATAGAATATGTTAAACTGAACACGTTTCAAACTGAACCAATGTAAATAAAACTATAAATTTGTAAATTTAAGAATAATTATCAATAATTAGGTAAAAATTTCAAAACTAAAAAGAGATTTTGTTATTTTTAGTATATAGCCTTCCTCGATAATTGGAATGTACAATGGAGAAGTCAAATATTCTTAAAATAAAAAATTGGATGGAGTATTGAGAAATGAATTCCCATGATATGATAATGGTAAACATAAAGTATAGACGGGTGGATATCAGACCGGAAGCTCGCTCGGATAACGTTCCGGAACGAGCCGGTTCCGGTGCGCTACACGTCCGGTCACTATCCTGCTACCGGTTGATGGATTTGTCTTATTTATATATTTGTAGTTATTTTTTCATTACTCCTGTTTACATTGTGACAAATGTTTTTTATCCCTATATAAACAACTTCGTAAAAATATTGCAAGAATATTATGTACAAGTTATTAATTATTATCCAAATTCTACTACCTTTAATGTACATATAATATATATACATATATATATATATAATAACACGTATATACGTATAATAACATACAATAATAACATACGTGTCTACTGAATGCAACTTTATAAAATGCTATAGCTATTCTTCGTGTCCATTTTTATTGTTAGTTATAATGTACGTGTATTTATTAAACTTCTGTTTCACAGAAGTCTTACGATGACTTCCACTAGGCAAATACAACGAAAATTGCCGGTGAAGTTTGCAGATGCATCATTTCGATTGCAGTAAGACAATAAGAAAAAGTGGTATGAAGTTGAGTTGGCGACACCATTTAACTGATTGCAGTGACCTCTTTGCTTTGTTTGCGAAGTTCGCCATAGCAGCGTAAGCATTAAGCCATGTTTACACGATTGTAGCTTCTGTCTTTGGCTTCACTTGCGATATTTAAAATTTATACAGAATAAGAAGTATATGTTACTAAGACTAAGCGAGAAATCATTTGGCTGGAGCGCTGTTCCGTTGGAAATTAAGTGATACAGTGTCGGTGTACTCCTTACACCTCAGTGGTTTTATGATTTATAAAAGACTTTTTTTTAAGTAGGTAAAAGTAAATTTATTAGAACTCGATTTTAAAAATTTGGTAAAATAGTAATTGAATTCAAGCTTAACGCTTCTTATTAATAAAATGCCCCACTTTATCATAAAATGAAAAGCAGGATGAAATACCTATGTTCAGTGAGATATATTTCGAGATAGTGAAACACAAGGCTGTCTGTGAAATTGTTCTTCACGAAGGCTTTTAAAAGCTGCATTCTAGTGCTCTGTCTACATCATTATCAGCTAGTTGTCTGGATTTATAAATTAATAAAAATACACATTAAAAAAATATAGGATATGTAAATCACTCAAGTTATAGCTTAAATTACATTCGATTTAATTGACGGTCGGTTGGTGCAATAGGTGGTGCTCCTGCTTTCGGCATCAAAAGTTCGAATTCCGGTAGGTGCATTTATTTGGATGATGATAATATGGTGGGTTGTTGCCACTATTATAACACAAGTGCTTCAGCTATCTATTTTGGGATAGAGCTATGTGTGTGAGATGTGTGGATTTTACGAGGCAGACACTGGACAAGTAGGCAGCACCAAAATTTAAGGAATATTATTTTCTGGTGCTTGAGTTTTCAGGATACAGTTGAATTAATAGTATTTAAGAAAAAGAGGCGTGAGGTTTTAAATAAACCCTATTTTATATTCCAATATGTGTTTGAATCAATCACGTAGAATTATAAGTGGTCATTAGCAAGCTGAGTGAAGTACACTCGCGGTTGCGTGGCATAGCGCACTCTAGTGTGTCTTCAACACTGTCATATCAAGATATGACAAGCATTTTCAAAAGCCCTATAAAATGACTTTAGTTGCAAAGAGGAATAGTCTCTTACAGGCGGTAGAATTACGTGCATAAAAGTATAGGTACCAGAACAATATTTCAAATTGGTCTTTGTGGCTAAATAGTTCGTGCATCTGACATTTAAAGCGTGTTGTGATAGATATTTTGGATTGGAATTCCGGAAATATAAAATATAAGATCATCTGTTTTTTAAAGGCAAAACGATTTATTATATATTTACAATAATGTACTTAAAAATATTTACAAAAATACAAAAGGCTCATCAAAGCCGTTAGGTACCAAAATACTGGCTACATTACCGCGTTGTATTGCTATACTTAACGCGTTGGCCGAAATATGATCATCTGTTAGGTATTTTATTAGATTGCAGTGTTGTAAAATTAGCCCAATTTGGTAACTAACTTTCCGTTTTAGACAATTGTAGTGGAAGCTTACTGAAATGAATTAAGCAATGGCAGTTAGTCGCAAAAATTATGCATGCATTATACATGCGATTCTTTTAAGCTCATAACTTATGCACATAAATTAAGAGTACTTAGCCGTAGTATATGTGAAATTACGTATAATATGCATCTCGGGCGCATATGTGAGGGCCATTAAGGAAAAGTGGAAATAGTAATAAAGCCCGCTTTAGAGGTTGGCTGGTGAGCGATATAGCCTTTTATGAAAAGTTTTTGCTGTATTAGCTTGTAGTTGACTGTTAAGTGGCAAATTGTTCAAACAAAATGTCTATTAAAGTGTATTTTTAACCACGGAACCAAAAAAGAAGTGTGGTTTAAGCTTGAAATATATATCTGTGTATTTATGTCTGTCTGTAATTATGACTATCATAAGAGAAAACGTGTTTTTTTTAAAAGGTGACTTGATGGAAGATGTTTAGAAAATTTTATTAAATTTTTTTTAGTCTTTTATGAGTAATTTAAATTATCCAGGAGTCATGAGTGGAGGGAGGGGAGGAGAAGAGAGTTCTAAGTTTAATTCTGCTACGAGTACATTTTTAAATTAAAATCAACAGATGTTTAAAATTGGAATAAAAACGAGTACAAGTAAGTTTTTCTTACAAAAGAAATATATTTTTAATTCTTATACATCGCACTGTGTTTTAGTGGTGTTCTTAAGAAAATTGTTTATAAAGATCATTTTAAGAGAGATTTAAGAGGATGCTACTCGAAAGTATATTATTTATTTTTCTATGACAGGAACTCCCCTCGAAAAAGATAAAGCACGATCCATGTCTGTTGCCGTCAAGCTTCATTAAAATACTTGTTCTTTTTATTTTTCTCTTTATTTTTAATAATTTTTGCTAAATTTTTAACAAAAAATATTATCGTAGGCCGTCGCTTCAGTCATCTTCGCAACACTTTATGATACTCCGCTTATAATATTTTTGTAATAAATATTTTCTCAATGTACCGGTGCCAGAAATAAATTAATAAAGAATGGAAATTAACTGTTTGAATCTCCCCCCTGCAACAACATCTACCTAACAAATGTTTTATGAGGTCAAGCTGCCACCAGAACGTGGGATTTTAAAACATACTAAATTTAAAATCAAATGGAAAACGCATTTTACTTCTTTAAAATGTTTTGTTTAGATTAGGTATGTTTGCTTAAAAAAATATTTAACCGCGTCTGTCTTTCAATTTAATGTTTTTGTTTCGGGATTCGAATCTCTGTTCGCTTACGCATTTAAGTGGCAAACTGTGTTATGGTGGTGGTTATAAATCATTTTCTTTTCAATTTCACCTCAGTATTTCTAAACCAGCAACGTAAAATGAATAAGAAATGTCAATTCGATATGGCTAACATTTTTCGAAATTCTTTGTCTACGTTTTTGTTATTGGTTCCATTGTCTTAAAATGAAGCTATTGTTTCATATATCCTGTTGGAATTATTCAGAGCGGTATATCGAGCCTACTCGAAGTTTTTTGTAGAACCATTAATTGGGCAATCAGAGAAAGGAAACGTGCACTCACTTGTGTAAGATTTGTTAAAGATTTCATATTAAAGTCTAGAAGAAGACTGTGGTAATTTTTTCTTAGGTTTATTACCGCTTACTCTTAACTAAAGTAAAGAAATTACCCAATGCCTTTGACTACGTTTGCGTAAAATTATGACGAAAAGTAACCGTTTCTAAATGCCACAGCAGTAGTAAAGACATTCTCCGAACAAAGCGTGTAAGGGACCTTCAAGAAAAGCGTAGGACTGCAATTCGGCAAATGCCAATATGTATTCAATTTTTATAGATTCGGTAATCTAATGATGTATGGCATTTCAAGACTCCTGGCCTTTTAATAACAAAAATAGCAATGAGCGTGAGCATAAGGTTTTGTCTATTTTAAACATAGGCATCTCAACCACATCATGCTTTCAGATCATAATTAGTTGACCGAGTGGCTCATATGGGACCAAAGGGTTCGTATCCGCAATTTTAGGATACGACCTTTTATACTTTTACGACTCAATGGAGACACGTATATGTTATTAAAACTTTCTTATATTTACGCCAGAGGTATGCCAGGACATTCCAGTTTTGCTTATTTTAAATAATTGTAGTTGTTGAGTGGTTTGTCTGATATTCATAGTTGCGAAGTTACGTTCATCTTTGCACAATATACTTTGAATGATAAAGATTAAATTTTGCTACAGAAAAAAAAGACTATAAAAGTTGCTACAAAGATAAAAAATACTAATAGGTACAGTAAAGTAAAAAGGACAAAGTTTGGTTGAAAGTAGCCTTTTATTGAAAGTAAATCCGTAGTGCAGTCAACAAATCTAAGCCTTTTTTAGAGTACGGAGGAAAATAATAGTTTATCTGCGTTCCATATCTAAATAATAAAAGTAAAAACTAAGTCTTATTGTTACAAAAAATAACTAAAGTACCCATTTCTTGTATAATGTTAGATTTTTTAATTAATTTTTCGTTGAATATTGATTGCATCTAAGTGATCTAAGCAATCGTTTCAGGCTTGCATTAAATGTATAGGTACCTACGTAACGATCACACTCGATTTAATGATCTTATTTGAAAATAAATTTGAATTTTTCTAATACACTTCATAAATAACATCTTGAAACTCAGTTAAAATTTGAAAACGCTTTTGATACATTTTCATGAAAATTCTCACATCAAGATACGATGACTGATTTAAAATTCAAACGTGAACTTCAGTTCCCTATTTAAAGCGGTTTATAAAAGGCCTTTTGTGTGTAGGTTTGAGTCTTGAAAATTGTAATGAATCGCTAAATGTAATGTGTTCTGGCTCTCTCTCTCTCTCAATCCACGTTTAAAAGTAAAATAAAAGCTTAAGTTAGTTCATCCAAATAACTTGGAATTTTGTATAAAAATATATGGGTTACTGCTAAAGGAGGCTTATACTTTAACCAACCAGATACGACTGGGACCTAATAGTAGTAGTAAGAAGAGTACGAGTCCTCGCTTCGCCATAGTAAGCACTGCCGCTACGTTTAAATGCCATAATGAGTCGTTCACATAAGTATCTTCAAAGCAACGTCATACTATAATTAAACTAGGTTCTCAAACGATTTGAGTCCCTCGAGGCGGAGTGACGTTGGCGGTGAAGTGCAAAATTAGCCCATTGAGAAAGCTTCCTTTTGCATTGAGTATGTGCGAAATTACGGTTCCCAGCTTGTCGTAACAAAGCCGAAACCGTCGCCGGAGGCTTAGCGCTTAGCCTCCCTTCTATGTGAGCTGTTTAAATGTATTCTATATTATTTGCATAATAGCTATTAGAGATTTTTCCGTCAGATTGTTCAATGCCTTAGGCGTGGTTTTTATTTAATTTATTTTAATGGCACAAGTTGAGGAGCAAAACGAGATATGATTTTTTTTAAAGTTGACGAGACTGAAATAAATGAAAATTATCGGTTGTTTTATATTACTTTTGCACTCTAATTACAAATTACAATATCTGAGAATACCCAATAGAAGTAGTAATACTCAATACTCTTCCCAGTATTGAGTTGTTTTTCATACAAGTGTATGTTATATTAAACATTTGATCTAGTATTTGATAAATGACAAGCTATCTTATAGAAACTGGCAATTTTAAATTTTGTATTTATCGGCACGTAAAGCACACGAATATACTACAACATCAATTAAACTGATCTAGTTAATAACAGCCATCGATTTAATTTTCTGCTATATTGCATCCTTTAAACCCTGATAAACCCTAATGGAGTCGTGCAGTGTTCTGATGACCTTAATCAAGACTTAAATCACAGTCGCCGGGCCGTGCATGGAATTATTCGGGCGATTGGGTCGATTAATCCGCGGACGTGTTCAAACGGAGCCACGCATGACCACCTTTGAACCTCACTTATTTACAATCCTTTGCTTGATGTTTGCCATCCTTTGTGCTTGAATTCTTCCATGACTCCTTTTTCTTGTGTACATAACACGTTCTTAATTACCCACAGTACCACTCTAAATCTGAAATACAAAATAAATGTAATAAAAATATAATGACGACTTTAAAATATAGTTAGTAAATGTATAATGAATTTTAATTAATGAGGCAAAGTATGACTTATCTTCTATTGATATACTTAGGCCAACTATGATTTTATGATATCTATGTAATAAAGATTACCTAACGAATAATGAAACAAAAAAGACTTCCGAATTTTTTATTCGACTTGCCAAAGTTGTTTGAACCCCGCTTAATATGGCAATATTCGTTTGTTCCAAAGTGGAGTGAAAATTCTTAGGTGACATCGGATACATGCCTTCGGAATTTCAATCTAAGATGTTGGCCTTAAGCAGCTTTGACAGAGATGAACAACGTTGCTCGCCTTAAACGATATTAAAACGGTAATACATGTTAGATAATTTCATCTCAAAACTTTTGCATTGCCTATGATGGATCTTTTGTAGTAGTCTAAATATATCTAGCTATAGCCGTAAATAATCACAACTAAACATGTAAATTTAGCTTTTGTTTTATGTAATAGGGTTACAAATAATCACTAAAATTATAAATGATATTATGAATGTTTATTTATTAACAGCTTAACAGCGTAACGCAATTAATGGCGAGGGTCTATTCATTATGAGTTGCTCAGTTTCGAATTCGCTATATTTCACATTAAATCGTTTCTTATTTCATAGTTTTTAATATAAATTACAATTTGATATTATGTTGCATTATGTTCGTATATATTTTGGTAGATATTACCTGTATTTGGAGATACGCAATCATGATTAATTAATAGTTTACAATTAACAGCATGGATGGTATTTGGTTGTGAAATGATTTCATTACGTAGTAGATCGGTCATTGACACATAAATGCATATTAGCTTATCTATTTGAGACTGAATTAAATTATAACTAAATTACTTAAGCTTTAGGATAACAATAATAAGAAGATCTTTTATTTTACATTTCCTTTATATGTAGTACTTCCAGAGTACTGTTGTTACTTGTTAAAGTATTTTTGGTTAATTGTGGCGTAAGCTCGTATTTTAAAACGATAATAATGTCAAAACTGTCAAACTTCATAAAGAAAAAGTAGTTGAAAAGTGATTTAATAATTATCTATGCATTATTTACCTTAACTATGACATTACTATCGAAAAATAATCCCATAGTTGAACTTAACTTTGACACTATCAAATCAATTTTTAATCAAAAATACAGACTTGTAGTAGAGCTCTCATGGGCCTAACAGAAACACTAAAACATCTTGTGGTAGACATTGGTAACTTGTATTGTAGCTTTTGCGGTTTCTCGGCTAAGATAGAGTAAGTTAATTTTCAAGAATGAATACTAAACGTGTGATACTGACTGCTAGGTGGTAACTTCTTTAAAATTCATATCATAACCCCTAAAATGTAAATGGGTAAGAACTAGTGTAATTGTTAGTGAACTCGCTTTTTTTATCATTTTAACTAGGTTTATGTTGTGTTATCGTATAGTTTATACCATTCTAAATTTTACACTACATATCCTGCGTGATTCACGGGTCTGATATTCAATCCATGTCGTGTCAGAGTTTCCAATACCGAAAAATGTTTCGTTTAACAATGAAATCTCACGTTTCTGTATACCAGCGTTCTTTAATTGTAATGACGCACCTACTCTTTGTCTTAATTTTAAAACAGGAATAAGTTACTTGTCGAGCACGTGTATTGTAAACTCAAGTTTAGTTAATCCTTATCTTCAATAATATAGATAGTTGAATTTAAACGGGGCATTAAGCTTTAAGCTCGGCTCGAAATGTCAACTTGCCAAATTTAATTCCAAATTAATTTTAAATTTCTTAGTTCACGTATTACTAGCTAATTCGGAATAATCTATATCTTCAATAACCGAAACGTAATCATAAACTTCTTTGCAAAAACAACTTATAAATATTTTCTGAGTAGAATGATTATATCTGATTTATTATATCTATTTAGTCGGTTTATAATTTATTGAACAAATTTTATAACTGAGATGAATAATATATGTAAAAAATTAATGGTTTATTCAGGTATAATCATTATTATATTACGCAACATATTAGTATTTTTAACATAGTATAGTCAGCTTTGATAATAAGGGAAGACAGACATTAATAAAACGGCAGAAAAAATATATCTGATCTTTTTCCCTAATAGCTGATACAACAATAAGACCGAAGCATTCACACCAAATTATATATAAGTATTATTTCGTAATCGATTATATGGAATATATTATAAATCTTTAATTAACCTTATTCAAAACATAAATCTGGGGCTTAATCTCAGAGTCACGTTCAATAATACACGAAAATCCGTATAATACCTTCACGTCACGTTGAAACTTCAGCGAAATAACAGTATATTATATCTGCTTTATGTCATTATTCCCATACATAATTCTCAATCGGATAAAACCAGCCGGTTTATATGATGTTGACCGCGGTGATGTACCTAAATGCATAATACACATAATAATGCACTTCACTTACTTATATTCCTTTTCCCCAATGCCATACTAATATCCACTAATATTATAAATGCGAAAGTTTGTAAGGATGTTTGGATGTTTGTGACTCAAGCTTGAGCGGCTGAACGAATTTGAATGAAACTTTATATACCAATAGTGTGTTCCTGTAGGATAATTTATAATGTTCTTTAAAAAAAAAACTCTTATTTCACGTCTTAACGGAGCAACGGATCGACGTGATTTTTGGCAAGAACCTAGTTGGAGGGATGAAGAATGACACACGCTACCCTATAGGATGAAATTAACGCGGGTAAAACCAACTAGTGGTCTATATATATAATACGTAGGCAAGAGTGTTACTGAAGAAGTTTATTGATGCATTTGTGACAAATCCACATTTGTATCAGTCATTTGACGTGTATCTATGGTAATTTTCTACTTGGAGTGATTTGTGAGTTTTTTGATCTGTGATTTAATGATTATTTCCTAGTTTAAAAACGAAGCTTAGAGGTTTGTTCCTATAACGTTAATTTTTACCTAAATCGTTTAATTCAGAACCATATATCTTTAATCTGTAATGTAAATAATCTTTGACAATAATTCACAGTGAAGCCCATTTAGATAATTGCAGGATTGTGTCGGAACTTTGTTGGTTGTCGCTTTGTCCAGAGAGCTTGGAGTTGTACGTCAGTGTTGGCGCCTGAGTAATGTGCTTGAAAAATTGTGAATACAACACTATCACAGCGTATGTGAAAGAAAAAATTAAAGCACTGTATGCTTGAATTTATGTTTTTCTAAAATATGCAATAGGTATACTTTGATCAAAATTACACAAAATTGAGTTAAACCCAAGTTGAGAGTGAGAGTTATACTTAGTATAAAATATGTTAATGTTTGTATGTAATCATCATAATAAAGCATTCATATGCGGGGACGAACTTTAGAACTGTTTAAAAAGTCGATTCAATAATATGTTATACTGATCACTTTTATATCAGAATAGATCAATATCACTTTTACGAGAAATAATGTACATCGTGTTTCGGACCATTGAACGTAAATCGTTGGATTTTGAACTGATTTCCTCACCATTGAACATCGGTACATACATGTAACGAAAAATACGATTAATGTATTTACCGATTTATTGATGGTAAACAAAGAGTTAATTAATTATTACATAAATCAATTCTTTTATAAATTCTTGATTGTTTCAGATGGTATCTCTATATTTAATCGATTTAATAATTATAATAATTGGGACAACTCACATACAATGCTCTGGTCCCAAAGTAAGTAGCTGAAGCACTTGAGCTATGGTAATGAGAAACAATGAGGGTACCAAAATAAATACATATATAAGTTTATAAACAATGAAGACTCGGCAACAAACATTCGTGCTCATCACACAAATAAATGCACCTACCGGATTCGAACCTATGGACTTTAGATCATGTCCAGTTCTGACCCGAATGTGTTATTCCTAAATGATTTTTTTTTAATAATACTTTAATCGATTTCACTTAATGTTCGAACAATAAACATACACATTTTCATTAATTTCATTAAATTTTTAAATTTAATGAAGTTGTATGTGAAGTCATTGTAATCTGAATCTAAATAATAAATAAATAATACGTTTTATGTGTATAGGTAGATAGATATTATTAAAAACGCTCTTAACACTGACAAAAACTGTCTTTTATGTATGTAAAGAGATTCATGACAGTATAGGTTACAGATAAATGGGTCACCGGCGTTTAATGGAAAATGGATTACTGGCGCATCTATAAAGCTATCTATTCAAGCGTACTGGGAATTGCTTGTATGAAGTTTGAAACTATTCACTGATTAATTTTACTATAGTTACAAATTTTAAATTCCCATTAAGATGGGAACAATGAAATTTTTAAAGATGAAAAAGGTTGATATCTATATTTACTTAGAAAAGTTGCTTAGTTTGAAACAATTTATCAAATGGCCTGTCACGCCAGATAATGTGTTTGTGAAAACACGAGATAAAAAACACTTTTTGTTTTCATGTAAGCCCGACAAATATTAAAGAAGCCATACTTCTATACAAATTTACTTCTAAGAGCAATATGTATTTTATTTTAATGATAACAGTTTGCCGTTCAAATGTGTATTTTCATCGAAGGTTCTGGGATGCATATCAGGAACAAAATGTTTGCACGGGAAACAAAAGCAGGTCCTCCGAATTCTGTCTCAAGTGTATGTCATAGGTACACGTGATCCGCTTAGCCACGGAGGCGGTTATGATTTCTAGATTGTACCAGTACCAGTATGTATTTTATCGTAATTTAAATGATCGGCAAACAAAATTATATTTAATGAATTATTTATTGTTTTATTTATATATTTTATTATTGAAATATGAAATAATAGCAACACGTCATTTTGAATTCTACATTTTTTTTATATTAAGGTCACATTTTCATAAATTTAATGTGACCTTGATATAAGAAAATTATTTTAAGTAACAAAATAGGTATGTTTGACAAAAAAATTCTTCTTACTTGTCCTTCTTGTATTCAATTGAGTCCTTGAATGTCCTTCAAGTATTGGAATAATCACTCCATGCCGAAATAAGCCATTTATTGACTTTATTGACGTTAGTATTCAGTAGTCGTATTATCATAATAATAAATTTCAGCTATAATAGTAGTCTTCTGAGTCTGAACTCTGAAATCTTAAAACTATACCGCTTTTATTATATCCTGCTTAAATAATATTACTTACTTATAACAAATTTGTAACTTTTTCAATAACGGAGTAATGTTTTGTAGTCGAACAGATCTTTAAATAGTTTTTAGTCTGTACAAATGAGATAGTAGGTACCTAATGGTACTAATGCCTAATAATTCACCCAAAATGGCAGGAGCGTGAGCTTATAAACAATAAAAAGTACTTTTAAATTGATTTACACAAACCTACATAAAGCTTGGTGTATTAACTTTTATTATATGTCTGTTGTTTTGCAATAAGAAAACCTCAACTGGTGTATAATTTGTATGATACAATTTAATATGTTTAATAAAGCTTAAAAAAACCTGAATACAAAGGAAGTTCGACGTAATTATCATGTAAGTGTTGGGTTTAGACCGCTCTCATTAAGTTATCTCGGTTGAGGCACAATAGAGAAAAGTAACAGTATATTGTCTATGATTTTGGTTCAAATTAATATTTTTATAAAGGGAATAAGATTCATAAATCTTAGTGACCACAGACTTTCACTCCAGCCCCTTTAATTACATTCACCTTATGTCCTCGCTGTTTATGGGTGCTTCTGATTGTCTCTGTTCAAGTACATCCTAATCTATGGAGTCCAATGAAAATACCACCAGGTCTACCTGCACCAAGCTCACCGTATACTCATGACTCATCCCGAATTCAAGAATCGTAAATATGTTCTTTACTAATTAATTGTCATAATCCAAGTGATTATGACAATTGAAACGGGAGTCATCCAAACTGTTTTTTATTTTTTAGAACTTAAGAATTATTTTTTATTTTTCAATTCTTTTTTTAAAATTCTTTGAAGAATTTAGGCCAAATTGGTATTTTTTTTAATAAAATTTTCGAAAATTAGGAACCTACTGATTATTAATACTCTATACTCTGGTCGAGGCAATGGCGCTTATCTAAAGCTAGTCTCTTACCACTGCTTACATGAGGACGTGTTTTGTTTTAATATTGTTGTATTTACTTAATGATACCAAGAAATAATACCTGACTATCGAATTTATAAATTCAAAATTCAAAAGATGTTTGTCAATTCTTTGATCTTTCATTATCAAGAATTACGGTCAATTAAATAATTTTATGTGATTTAATCTTATATAGGTCTATGGGTAAAGTATTCAGTAATTTGAAAAGCCTTAGCAAAAGCGCTAACGAATTAATTCTCATTGAATTCAAGGCTGCGTATTCAGTATTCATAGCGCTGAATGTCGACTAAAGTTCTTGTATATTAATAGTTCTGCATTTGCTTGTCTTAAATATGTTTTACCTTTAAATTATAATCACGATATTTTTTGTTGAATCAAGAAAGACCTTCGTCTAACAGTGAATGCTGTAGACTGAAGAGAATACATACCGTACACGAAAAACCTTTAACTCTTCCATAATGCAGATGTTTTGGTCGTGAACTAAGCTTGATATGTATTAATTTGTTTAATTATCTTTTATGGTCTTGTGTATATTGAATAAAAATATAAAACTTATATACAATATTCACATAATTTACGTCTTTATGTGTATATCTACATTATTACTCGCTAACCCACTTAGCGCTATATCTTGTGTGGATTTTAGTTTGGCGTTTCACGCGTCCGTTGCGATAAAAGCCTCTTTGTGCGAGCCTCTATCGCTGCGGAACTCTTTCAATGCCTAGATTGTACACATGAGAAAAATGCCAGGGGCAGCCTTTCAGCTCGGGTTTCACTTGTATACATTATTTATTTTTAAAAGGTTTCTCCATTAGGAGAGCTACTTAGTTTCAAGATAAACCTTTGATCGAAATATACGTACAGTAGCTTGTTAAGTGTTGCAAATAATTATAATAGTAACATTAAGATAATGTTTAGCGGTAAAGAAACTCATATGTTGTTATATAATGTTATCAAAAAAACAAACTTCAAATTGTCACTTTAAAACTACAGAACAGATTTTGATGAAATTTAAACGGGACACTCCAGCCTTCAATGAAAAAAATAATCATCAAAATCGGTTCACACAGTCGAAAGTTCTGAGATAACAAATATAAAAAAAACATACTTGTCGAATTGAGAACCTCCTCGTTTCTTGAAGTTGATTATAAAGAGACTATGTGCCACCGATTTTTGTTTCTAACTGTTTCTTCCGAACCATAACAATTTAATAAAACAAATAGTCAATTCTAGAAGAGGTAATAAATAGTTGGTCAAGACTTCCCTTTGCCTAGAATTCTAAAAAAATGATAAGATAATACTTAAGTTTTTACTTCAAAGTTGAAACACGTCTATTTATGTCCAATGTAATGGCCCTTGTAAATTCGGTGATAAATGAGAAATTTGCGCCGTTTCAACCCAACACGAAACAGCTTTTAGTGGTCTCGTCCACCTGCCGCAATTGAAAAATTGTTATGTTTTTGTGTCGTTTTACAGAACCTTAAAATTCTAAAAACATTTTAGATACTAAGATTTTTTAGGGATTAGTAGTAACTCTTTAAAGCTAGTATATAAACTCTATTTATAGTTTTAGAAAATATAATTCTTTAAATCAAATAAATTTTAAATAATTTTTTAAGCTAAGGATCCAATCCATTTAGTATATCGAATCGAATGTTGCGATATTATCAACGTTGAACCGTTCATTTACTTTTTCTTATGATATTGAAGTCTTCGTAAGTGGGTATTTCCTATATCGCAAATGGTTTATCAGAATTATCTTGTCCATTTTTGGAATATTGCCTAACGAAACCATTAAAAATATATAACAGATGCTAGCCGATTGCAACTTCTGTCTATAATAAGGTTAAAATAAACCCATATTCTTTTATTTTGTCTATTGCAAATATGAAATCTATGCCACTTACAAAGAGTCTACCTTCCCGTCAGTAAAAAATTATTTTTCAAATTGAAGTATTTTAGGCATGATGCAGTAGTAATTCCACGTCTGTTTAACTAATCATTTTTTTTAGGTATGTATGTTTTTTCTGTGTCTTACAAATAGTGTTTTTTGTTTTCAGGACCTGCCTATGGAGGTAAAAATATTATGTAGAAATACTAAAAAAATTCTTACGTCATTTTATTACTAAGTATGTAATATCGAGTTGATCAATAGATTGAGGAAGTCATAAATATGTAAGTGGCCTTTTTTGTTGCCAATAAGGTTGGCAAAAAATTTTCAGCCATGGCCTAATTTTATTTTCTAAAACATTTTTGAAGACAGATAAAGTTATAAACTTTCAAATAAGTTTTTTACATCATATCTTTGAGGAGATATCAGTAAAATGAACGCAGAAATGTATCTACTTTTAAATTTCGGATATCGGACATTAATACAACGTAATTTCATACTTGTGACTTCAGGATATTCAGTCGCTTGAATAGTGATAAAATCCTTTGAAATGTCATTACTGAGAGGGTGGAACTCGATAATTTAACGGATGAAGGCACAGCGAGACATCGCACTTTGACATAAATTGTTCATTCAGCCGTTAATTTTTGTGTAGCTTTTAACTTTTGGTTTTCTATTACTAAGTAGGTATGTATATTATAATAGAACCTCTTATGGAAAACACAAGAAAACACACAGCATACCTACTCACGAACATAGCCTTTATCTCGCAAAGAGTGATAGTAAAATAATTTTTTAAATCAAATTGGTTACAAACACATAAATTCTATCTCTTTATTGCATTATAGTATAGAAATGTGGACATTTAATACATATACATAGAAGAGGCTGTGCATGACCTGACTTACTGTACTGTATGTTATTTTTATAAAACCTTTAGTACTAAAAACATACGATTTCTTAATTCTAAACGAACTAAATGAACACAATTTATGTTGGTAGAAAAATGTAATTTCAGAACGCCGCAATTCGTGCATAAATTAAGGCTCTGTCTGATAAATTATTGTGATATATGGTACGACGCAACTTTTACGAAGTTTATTCTTTGGGTTTTTGTATAATTAGACAATTTGGTAGAATTAGTTCCAAATGAACTGTAATTTATTTATACACTTATACAAAAACAGGATTTATACAGAAAAAGACTGAGTAAAACTAATTAAGGTCGGTAATAGAATGCTGAGGGAGGAAATTTCCATCTTTCCAACATCTAAAGTAATTGAAATCATAATCAAAGTACATGGGATCGTCGCAAACAAACTCTCCCCAGTAAAAGGACTAGTCAGGAAATGAAGGTTGTCTGCAGGGCGGCACCATTTCCTTCTCGACCGGGCCGGAAGCGAGCACTCGCATACGACCATTATCTGTGCTGCCATCTGCATCTATTGTTAAGTTTCTTTTGTCTTTGCCCTTTGTCACGATTTACAGGTGTCAAAATGTGACGTTATTGTTGGCGCGCGTGTGAGAGTGATGTTCCTTTTGAAACTTTTCTAACAATATTTGTAGTGGTTTTTTATCCGTACTTTTGCACGTTGTTTTATTTGAAGTCGCGAAAAGAAAAGCGATCTAAGTTTGTGTTTGAATTCCAGGAAATAAGTAACCGGGAAGATTAGTGAATTATACAGAAATATGGGATACACTGAGAGACATCACAATATCTGTTTTACAGGAACAGGAATTAATCTTATTAAAAATTATGTAAGTAAGCATCTCATTCATTCGTCAACAACTACAAAGAATTTTTCTGCCCTTTGACAACCCCTCATATTGCGCTGGTGTATCTGAGAAATGTAATCGCGAGCTTGTATTCTAAAATGTACCTCAAGCCATAATCTTGTTTTGAGTCAAAATTGTCAAACATTCCTTCATTAGATAATCTTTGCATCAACAAAATTATTATAACATTAATCACTAAAACTATAGAAATAAAAAGATCGCTCAGTGGATTTAATTTTCGTTTAAACATGTTAACCATAATTATTATATCATCTCCATCATCTCATCATAATAAAACTGTGCGTGCAGCTATCTATTGAAAGCACTATAATTAAATTTGAGTGATATGTGATATTTTTGAATGTTATTCTCCAGCCCGAGATAGGAGTCCGTGCAAGATATAGGAACGTGGAGTTCTCTCTCGATGAAAGCAAAGACTCGTTTTGGGGTCGTTGTGACGAAGTAATAAGTAAGAATGTATGTATATGGATGAGACTAAATAATAATATAAGATTAACAACGAACATTTCATACAGACGCAATATCTATAGATACACTGTACCTATTTGTTTAAAATGCATCCAAAGCTGGTCAAATGAAAGTTCCTTTAATAGTTAGAGCAAGTTGATGACATGGATAAGTTCAGTCACAGTTAGACTGTCACTAACTTACAGTTTCGTTAGTTGTTATAAGTTGCAACATAAACGGACTTCCCTCTTGGTGTTCACGCAGAGCTTTCGCACAGAATCTATATTATTATGTTACAAGTTGATAAAGTCATTCCACCATATTTGAATACAATTAGTTTAAACAATGTTTATACAATTTCACCAATAGGCGTCATTTATGTCAACCAATGATATTACACCGATTTTTACTGGAGTGGAAGGGATAGAATTTAAAGTATATATATTTATTTATTAACACTTCGTCGCAATAACAATAACTGGGATGCGATAATTATTTTTAAAGTATTTACAATTTAAGCTACTTTAAAATCTAACGAGTAAAAACGAAACTTTATAAAATAGAGATTTAAAGATGCGTTTAAAGTTAAAATGTTAAATAAAACAATATTATTTATTTATTTATTTATTTTCATGGAAGACTAACAGCTTTAAAATGATAATGTAACAGTTGTGTAGCAATTTGAAAGCCAATTACAAGTCTTCACGTATCACACTCCACGTTTCACTTTCACGTTTCACTGGTTACAAAAATTAATAAACTATTATATTACAACTGTTCACACAAGCATCAACAGTATAACAACCATACAGGGCTGGGTACAAATTTGTGAAATATTATATAGAAGTAGAAAAAGAAAAAACAATAATACTAAAAAAATAATACTAATTAAAGAGTCTTTAGAAAAAATTCAAGGCTCAAACATCTCCTTGCTGAATGCACTGTGGTAGAAAACAGATCAAAGTTGTGTTGCTTACAGATGCCATTGAAATTATTGCTCGTTTGTATAATAAAACTATTTTGTCTATAGTTAGTTGACGCATGTGGTACATATATGGGTGGATTAAATCGATATAATTTAGAAGGGACTTTGAAGTTTATTTTGGATAAGAGATCAGGGGAGTCGATATCACTATTGATTATTTTTAAAAATAGTAAGATATCTGCTATATTACTGCGATTTGCAAGTGGTAGTAAATGAAAATTTTGACATAATTTTAGATAATTTTTCGAAACGTATGGAATTCTTTGACGGTAGCAAAGGTACTTAGTGAAGCGTATTTGAACATTTTCAATGCGATCTATATACTTAAAATATTGCAGATTCCATACTGGACATGCATATTCTAGATGACTTCTTACATATGTACAGTACAGTATTTTAAGAGTTTTAGCTTCAGAAAAACATTTTGAGACCCGCATTATGAAACCAAGTGATTTACAAGCTTTTTTAACAATACTATCAATATGTTTATCATAAAGTAAATTACTGTCCTGGATTACACCTAAGTCCCTTATATCGATACATCTTGGCAGGGATTGACCTCTCAATGTGTAGTTCGTGGCCAAAGTTGCACGCTTTCTTGTGAATGTCATGACAGAGCACTTTAAAGGATTAAGTTCGAGTTTATTACGAAGACATTAATCTATTATATCTATTATTATTAGGTTCTATGCAGAACAGATTCACAGTAAAGTAAACAAAGATAACAACATACTGTTTAGGTTTACTCAAGCTAGCTTGAGTTGTTTGTGAAAGTATTGCTTAACTAAAACAGACCTTGAAGTTTCCAAGGCTTACCGCTACTTTGAGAAATATATATATTTAAGCTTTTTTCTATTCAAGGAAGTCGATAGACGAACTATATTTTCTGTTAATTGTTTAATACGTAAAGACTCATGCATATTGACATACAATTATTTAAAAACAACTGCAAAAAGTAAAGTTTTTATAGTGTGATGCTTTCGTCCCCTTCGAATAATTTTGGAGCTTCATAGGCTATTTGTATGTCATTAATAATCTGATCAATAATTAGATTTCGTATTCGATCGCAGGGAAAGAAAAAAATAGTTTCAGTTTGGATGGAAAACTGAACCTAACCGCCTACCTCGATTGAGACCAGCTTGCGCTGCACTGTGTCAATGAAGCAATAATCAATCGCAATATACTCATAGTATAAAGTCAATTGGAATTTAGCTATCGAGTTTTATAGAAAACGTTCAGTTTCTTACTAATTAAGATGCGAAGGCGGAATAATATTAATACACATCGACGTGACGCTTCTTATCTTGTACGTCTCGACATTGCTCTTAAAATAATAATGTTAACATAAAATAATACAGAGTTTAAAAACTGATTTTAGTTGTAATGAAAGTTGAAATAAACATGAGATATTGTTTCATAGTATTTTTACTTCGCGTCGGAGCGTCAGCTGCTCTCAGAAATAACGATACACAACTTTGGCGCTCAACTTGTGCATAAAATCAGCACTTAGTGACAAAGATGCCGATAAATAAACTTTAACAACCTTCCAAGAAAAAGTTCAGTGTTTTATTGAAATACTATGCTTAAAAATTGTGCGTGGTTTAAGGGACGAAGCGTTAGAGTAGAGATTCCAAGAATCTATTTGATCTTAAAGCAACACTGATATCTGAGAATTTAACTATTTTTTAACACTAATAACAGTTACTATTTTTATTTGTTACTATTATAAATAATAGCGCTCGTTAGTGACCTTTAAGAGGATATCAAGAAGCGAAAACAAAATCTTTGCAATTTTTTATAAAATCTATTGCTTTTTTACCATAAATGTTCACATTTTATCTAGTTATCACTGTTACAATTTTACTATATTCATAGATAGCAATAAAACGAACGTGCCAAGTTTAGTTTTAGTATTAGTACAATTTGCATTAGCATCCAGTGAAGCGATATCGCGACGAAATATTTGGCACCCTCGCTTATTAGAACTAGGATTCTCAGTAACTTGTATTAAAACACGTGCAGTTGAATGTCTTATTGTGGCTATGAGTTTAATTTTTATAATTACTTTCATGTAAAGACTAAAGAAGTAAGAATTTATGTAACTGACTAAAATGTAAGAATTCATTTTTTTACGTATTTATTTTATAAATTAATATTTTTGCCTTTTTTTTGGAATTGAAAAGTTACGTTCTTTCTCAAGGTCTAGGGAGTTTTATCAATTTCAGTTAAAGGGTTTAGGCGTGAAAGTTTAACAGAGACACTACAAAAGCCAGACAGATTTATTCATAAAAGTTCTATTTGTACGATCTATACATTTGAAGAAACGTAATATTAGACATCCTATTCCAGGAAAATTAATTATCTCGCTGAAGAAGAAAATCCTTCACTTTTTGATTGATTGTGTATAAAATGGATCTAATATTTTTGTAATTAATTTCTTCCTTTGAACATTTAAAAATTATTATAGTTAAGAGTACGTTGGTGAAAATATTTTTTTTAAATACTTTTATGGAGGCATTAGGCTAACTTACGAAAAACGGTCCGCGCCCATGGACACCCCTAACGCTATTTGGGCCACGGTTTTTAAAGAGAGGTAAAGAAAGCTCTTTATAAAATTATTTTAAAATATTTGGATATAAATCGATCCCCGGTTAATTTTCAATTACATTTATTGTGCTCACGGCCACTATTAAAAAGCTGTTCAACAAATTACTCGTTTTGTGATCATTATGATACCTAATTTAATTTGCTCATAAAAACTACTTTTAATTCAGGAATAATATTTTTTTTAATTTTTAAACTGGTAACATCAATTATTATTTATATTTCTAAATTATTAAATATTATAATACAAAATTTCGTAAATAATGGGGTATGGGTCTGTCTGACCTATTGCCACGCTAATTGAAGCTAAGCTATTTACTTTTTTAAAATTGCGCAAAAGTATATGTAGGTATAGTACTTTAAAATTATAGTGAAATTCCATAAACTCTAGTGGGGCAGATAAATTTCGTCTGTTTTCTATGCCGCTTCAACAATTTTTGTTGTTTTCTCTGAATTTTAACCTCCGGATCTGCGCAACAGGCGTGGAAAGTCGTCAACACGCGTGGGTCACTGAGGTGCTATAAGACGATAAAAATAATACAGTCAATAAATTAAATTACATAGTAAATATACGCGGTGAAAGTCGCGGGAAATTCATACCATTCTGAAGCTATTAAAAATTTGCGCGAAATATTGTTAGCATATTTAGAATGTAAGATATTTTCATGACTTCCAGTTGTCCAAGCTCTAGTGAACTGGCAATGTGCCAATTTGAAAATTATGTTTTTGTCTATGCACGGGTCTAATCGACGTCTATTCCATAAATTCTCAATTTTCATCGGTGTAAAACATACCGAATATTTCAAAATATTTTAAGAGAATTTTTAGAATTTTAAGAGAAAATAGGTCCACGCAACTTTTTTAAAAACATAATTAATTTGTATGAAAGAGTAATTAATACTCTATCAGACTATTAAAACTGACGAGTTAACCTTTATTTATGAATTACATAGAGGACACACGTCATAGAGTGCAGCTGAAATGATTCAAAAGCGATAAAACGAAAAAATATCGCGCGTCCTAGCTTCAGTTATAACGGTTATGCAACTATTTGAATGCAACGTTCGCCGGCCATTTTGAAACGCAATTAAATATTGCCATCTGAATGAAACTTTGAAATAAGCTCCGTTTCTATTCTTTCGTGGAAATGTCCTTTGTCTTTGAAGGAAATAGATTTTGTCCTTTTGAACAATAGAATTTTAATCGTAATGCAGCTCTTTTTCGCTTAAATAACTAGCTGCATGGGACTTAATATGCATAGGAACAATAAAAAAGGATATTATTTTATATGCTTTTCGACGTCCAATCAATTATGATTAGCTGTGCTTAAAAATTATGAATTCAACAATGATTAAGAATAGAGAAAAAGAAACCCTGTTATTCCGAAACATTTAAAACAACTTTACAACAACAACAAGAAGTCTCTTTTAGTTATAACATTAAATAACGAAAAAGATTTGAAAGGATACAAAATAAAACATGGTAAGTATATCGACGTGCTACTATTCTGTATTATCTGTAGTAAACAATACCTACCTACCTTATGTAACACGCGCGTCGCATACGTGTACATAAAAACAGATTATAAAGTATTGTATCATAATCGAGACTGGTAATTGAACTACTCTGTAACATCATCCTTATTATTAAGCGAGGGGGTGGCAACTCCCAGGACTCTATCTTCCTAGGACGCCAGTCCGCGCGGGAACTCTACGAATAACACACGTATCGTGCTTTGAGTTACAAAACTTTACGCGAAGTATGTCTGATTTAAATGTTTTTAGGACTGTGTGAAACATGCGTGTGAAATATAAGAATGTTTGTGCGTAGTTACGGAATGATTGGTTAGTATTGAGTAGTTTTACAAAAGTTTAGGGCGTTATAAAACAATAATTTTGTTATGAACATTCTCAAAATATGTTCAACTTTTAAAAATGGCCTAAGTAATATAGAGACTCTATAAAGTAATTTTTTTACTAGAAATAATGTTTATTTTAATGAAGAAAATTAAGGGTTTTGTGTACCAACTAAGAATTATTTATAAATTATTTAAAGAAAGTAATTTCGGGCAAATTATCAAAAGTTCATCTAACTTTATAAACTCTGGCATTTTTTGAATTCTTGTTGTGGTTGCAATGTTTTTTTTAAATGATTTCACATTTTTGTTAACTAATTGTTGCAATTAATTGTTACCCCAAAAGTTTTCTGTTACTGATAACAGACATGTTACATACATTACCTACGATTGATAAAATAAAATACAGATAATTTAAATAAATGTAAAACTATCGAAAAATTAACATAATTTGTTAATATTTCTTGACTTTAATAATTACATTGAACATAGCAAATGTTCGTTTGTATTTTTTTTATTATTAAAAATATAATTATAACAATGTTTGTTATAATTATATATTTTTTTTACTTTGAGCTCTTTTTGACAGATGACTAGAGTTGAAGACAATATTGTATTGTCTTCAACTAAATATGTTTTGATATATGACAAGACGTAATAATATAATCTCTATCAATTTACATCAAAAATTGAACTTAAATTATTCAAATTGAACACACAACATTTAAATTTGAGCCACATTTTAAATGCAGAAGTAAAACCCTTTTTGTGCTGAGTGCGAGCTGTGCGACGAATTAAAAGTCGTCAGATATATTTTTTTCTATTCAAATTTTTCGCGTCTATGAGACTGAATTCCAGTGATAAATTTAGTTTGCTTTTACTGCACATACCTACACTTGGTTGGTCTTGTTTAGTAGCCTTTATTAGTTTTCCAAGTACTTGCTGGATACGCGGAAAAAGTACATACCTAAACATTATTTCAGAGTAAATGTAATAAGTAATTAAATATGTTGATTACATCTTTTGGTATTTTAGTACACACTATGAAAGTGGCTGTAACTATGTAACCGCCTCCGTGGCTAATTGGTTTACGCATCTGTGTGAAGCGCTGGAGGTCCTGGGTTCGAAACCCGGGGGAACAAATGAATGTTTCGGTTGGGTAGGTACAGAAGGCTGATCACTTACTTTTCTGTAAAAAAAATGATCAGTGAAAGAGATTTAGAAATGTGTCGGCCCCATAGCCCACGGGGAATGGTTATGGAGGGCTTACAGGAATTTACTAAATATGTAAGTGGGTGATGCTCTCAGTTTTTTATCAATGTTTATTTTTTGTATTTGTTTTATTGTATTTATGAAAAATAATCTTATTTTTTTTAATAATGTGAGTAATACAAATCTTTAATTGTGGGTTTAAAGTGGTTTCATAATTATCATACTGATAAAAATTTTGTTATATCTCATTTGCCACCACTTCGTTTTCGCCTTCAACTTTTACTATCGTAATCATATTTCAATAAATTTATGAAAACCTTGAATAATTTATGTCAACCTATAACATCTATGGATGACAATCTCATAAAAATAAAATAATTTGAGTTTTATCGAAATTAACAAAACTCAATTCTAAAAGATTTTATTTGCGATTTAGTCGGCGTTTTCAAATGCCAATCGGGGAGAACTTAGCAGCGCGTCAGTGATAGAATTTTTAAAATCGGTCTAGAAGTTTTTTAGGTTGTTGATAATACCCAAAAATCTTTTCTCTTTATAATGTTAGTAAACTAAGATGAAAGGGACGTAAAGACATATACATGTCTGTATATGGTGTTAGTTAGTAAACTTTACTTTCGTTAAAAAGAGTATTGTTTCAGGGCAATGGGTGATAATTACATTAGCGATCGGCCTGGCTGCTAGTAATGACAAGCGGCCACACTTCACAACGGAACCACCCCCGCGGGTGCTATGGCCAGCCACAAGGGGCGCTCATGCGGTCTGCAGGGCGAGTGGCCATCCCACACCAGACATTCATTGGGTTACCGCCGAGGGACAGGTCATTACTACCATACCAGGATTAAGGTAGGAATAATGTACCTTCCGCCGCGTGGGTGTGACAAATTCTCATTATAAATTCTAGTTTAATTAAATGTTATTCTGATATAGCCTTGTCTCTTACTTTTATTACTTATTTTTTTTTTTTTTTGTATTCATAATCATTTATTCAATATTGATTAGAAATATGTATAGACAAGTGAAAAATAAAGTATGTAAAATAGCAAAAAAAATTATAATTGGTGCTGTTAGGTTTATGAATTGTATGTTTGATTGAAAGTTGACTATTATCGTAGTAAAATCGTAGTGCCTTATGTTGGCTTGTTTCACAATGGTTAAAGTAATAAAGGTGCCATGTGTGTAGCATACCTCTTGTACTGTAATAGTTCCTTGGTTAAATACCAGACAATCTTAAGTTAGATAGAGTTTCACAGATCTTGGAATGAACTTTAGATATGAGTAAGTTTAGCATAGTTAACATTCAGTTTCGTCGAATCAGAAATCGTTATTTAATTAACTGACTGCTGTATAGGATTAGCATTAAAAGTTATAATAATTCAAGTCACTATGAAAGAGATTTTTGTGCTTGAGAGGACGGAGGGGTGGTTGATTCTCTTTCATTTACTTATATACATAAAAGAGTGGTAAGTGGATTAATTCAGAAGTCAGAAGAAAATGACCGCCTCCTTGGTCTAGTGGTAAACGCGTAAGCGTTACAACCATCCTGGGTTCGATTCCTGGTGGAGACAAAAAAAAACTTGGTCTGGCAGGGTATAGAAGGCTGGTCACCTACTTGCCCCTTAAGAAAAAATCGATCAGTGAAATAGATGTGAAATGCATCTGCCCCATACCCCACTAGGGGACTTCTCTACTATAAGTGGATTAATATAAATTTTGAAATAATTTCGATTTTTATTATATAGTTTCTGACGGGAATACAAACTAATAAATCGTTGTCGTCCACCCTGAAATGTGATAAAATCTTGATAAATAGTTCGTAGATTTAATATTTAGTTTTAAAATAACAATAATTACCATATTTGATTTTTTTGAAATTTATATTCGCGTATGATAAAATTACTTGTAAATTTTATGTTTATTTTGCCTATTTACCAAGCGGCAGTGACCAGAGATCTCCATCTTTTTCCCTTTTACAATTCGTGTCGGTATTTTTGACCTGCCCCACCTGCAGTACGATTTGGATTTGACCAAAATGAACTTCATCATTTATATTGGTCCTGTACACCAAATACCTAAGGTGTTTGGTTTTCACATTCATTCTCAATTTATGCAAAATTTTTATCTATATTTTGATTTGCCTTTTTAGGCAAATCAAAATATAGATAAAAATGCACTACATGCATTACATGAGATAATGTTTTTACATTATCTCATGTAGTGCACTACCCGGTGAGAATCCAAGGCGAATATGTAATAAATATTCCGGAAAAAGAATAAAACAAAAATTGTAACAGCAGTTCAAACATTTCCCTCAGAAGAAGTTTTGCTCCACTGTCGTTGGTCAATTAGATTTTGGAACTTTCTTGACTCAGCTAATATTTCGAAACTGACTTCTGCGCTGTCTTTTATTTTAAATGCAAAACTGTGGGCTCTCAACTTTGTAACAAGTTATTTCGTATTTTGAATAATTAATGCTTACTTTATTACTGTCATTATATAAACATATTAAAGTTGGGAAAGATAACAGATGAGAAATCAAATTATTAGAATTTTATTCAGTCTGTGTTATATATGTCCTTAATCAATTAAGTAAAAATAATTAGTCGATATTAGAAGCGTTTTATATTGCTTACAAAAATCTCAAAGGCTCCGCAGAGAAGCCGACTTATGGAAGCAAATTATCGGACTCCAGTTCAAGCTTAATGGAAGCCTAATAGATCAGAAAATAAACTTTAAAACCGCCGACTTTTCACTTTCAAACAATCTTCAAAATATATGGCAGAGCTTTATCAATGTCATCTAATCTAACAACTAATTCGACTCCTCGTATAGCTAATAAATTGAGCTAGTGTCCAATTTTCCAATAGTGGTTAGAAGTTCTGACGTGTCCGAACGTGAGCTTCTAAACTTACCCGATATAATTAATATCAAGCGTAAATTAGTAATGTTTACTTCGTGAAACTATTCAGAAGATACCTCTGGATATCGGTGGCATAATTTAAGCAGAATAAATAAAAAGCTAAGGATAATAATAATGTTTTAATACCTCCTAAGTATACCTATTTTACAGTATGCAGTTTTTAAGTTTTCTACTCCTATTAATTACCATTCTCTTACTGTCACTGATAAAGAGAAGATGGTGGCATGTCATGTAAGAATCTCAAATAAAGTAAGTGATTACACCAATATTTTATAAGTCAGGTACTTCTGTTACATGGCATAAATCTAGCTATTTTAAAAGAACCCCAATAAAGTTTCAACGGAACAATACATTCCAATTTGTAAGCTAATAGCGCCAACATAACTTAAGCAACACAATACAAATGATTTAACAAGAAAGGCTACGTAGTATATAACTTACAGGAATATATTCGCGAAGTTTTCCTGCTGACGTTGTTGCGTTGGTACGTGCGAGTTCGGAAGGCGATTCCATGAAAACGCTCTCAATTTGGTATTGCTGAACTTAAAACTTTGTCGCTTTGTTTGAAAGTATTGTTGGTGTTGCGATTTGCTATATGGTTTCCTTGACTGTGATTATTTAAGTGAATCTTAATATCATAGTCTTCTATTTAAAAAACACACTTCTTTGATATTCTGTTAAATGATAAAAAAGTATAATTATTTTTAACTGAAATAATTATAAAGTACATATATTTATGGTAAGAGAAATAGTTTTGTTAAGCTGCATAATAAAAGTTTATTTGATCGCAAAGTAACTTTTAACATATTTTCCTATGTTTATAAATTCAATATATAGTGAAAACTGTAAGTTAACTTACATAAACGAAATATTATATGTGCAACATAGAAATGATCTTTTGTAATAAATGAAAAAGGTATAAAGATTGTTCTCGTTTTACCTATCTCATTGGTAATCATTTTATGGAGTACCCATTTCAAGTTACGCCATTTTCTCTTTACCCCATTCTGAATAGAAAATAAACGATCTTGCAGTGTATGAAATAAACGATTATGGTGACAGTTGACTTATGAAACGAGCAGAGACAAATTGTTAAAATACGTGCTGACGATATTTTTTCTCACAGATGACATTTATGTAACGTAATTTTATTTTACCTTGTTTTATACAACAAAAATTTCTGTGTCGCTATGCGTATATAATAGGTACACGGGCTGGAAAGAATGTCTTAAACAACAACACAAGTAGAGAAGACTTCATTAAACATTACTGTTAGACTTGAGGTGGTACAAGAAAATTATTGTATTCATATACCTACAGACTTATTAACCGTACGAAAATGATACTATTCATTTGAAAAGAATAAATGATTTGCGGGTATTAGGTGCCAGTAAGTAAATACCCTTGCGTAATTCTGCTTGTGAACAAATATGTAGGTAGGTACTGGGTTTAGCTATAAATGCGCGTACTCGCATGAAACGCCAACGTAGGAATGTACGGTCGCAGACCGTACAGTATGTTTGTATGCAACGAATAAACAAATGATAAAAATATAAATAAATAAAAAAGGATTTATATGACGGCGCATGGTTCAGAAGGGTAGCCATGTGACAAATGACAAGCGTGGGCTACTCTAGCGGAGCGTCATGCGGGTGAAAGCGAGGCGGCCATTTTTAAAAACAAAAGAAGATGAAGATTCATTGTTTTTGGCGGCATCGCAGGCGCGTCACCGATTCAATGACGAACTGCTAAATATTAGTGTGAAAATAATTAATCAGGGCCGATTTGTTTATTATATTGTGATTTATAGTAATGATTGCATCCGATCTGGATCTTGTATCTCTTACATCAGAAGTGGGATAGAGGACGAAATGTATGTCGTAAAGTCGTACGTTGCAGAATAAAACTTGGCAATATGGAAGTTGTTTGCTCTTATTCTTGCTGCGCAATAGTTGCCCCCAGTGAAGGAGGATAAAATCCAGTTAAGTAAATGCGTACGAAGCTACCTATGGAACCTTTCTGTATGGATATCTAAAATTCAATGTCTGAATATGTATGGAGCTTGTTTATTCTATTTTGATGTAAAAATAAAGTGGAATTATGCGCGATGGCTGATGACCTGCTTGTAGCATGACTACCATAAGCCAATTGTACCGGGTATTGAGTACTACCCATTCCAATGAAATTAGTAGAGAACTAGAAAAGGGTCAGTTCAAAAAAAATGCACTATGGTTTCATTGTCTTCATTTTTGTTGAAAAGATCTTATTTGTATTGAAGGATGATAAGGAAAGTATTTACTTACAGTTTGAGGTATGAACGTTTTTATTTTATCTGTTAGATTTAAAAAAAAAAGAAATCTTGAACTGGGCACATATCTGGTGTACACGTCTGGTGTACATGTCTAAAGGAGAGTGAATGTAAAATAAAAAAAAGTGGTGTAGAGTTGTGGATAGGACAAGGTAGTAAAATTTAATACTGATGAAGTAAAATTAAGTAAGTTTAATAGTTCTAGAATGTGCTATAAACATGAATCCTTGTTGAACAAATATTGTTTCTGAGTTATAGTTATGTTTCTGATGGAAAGAAAATGTTTCTAAGAATGTTACATAATTGTTAGAAGAGGTAGAGCAAAAGAGCTTTATACAATTTGTTTAGTAATTGGTAAGTATCATCAATTTATTAAAGGTAAGAAGATAATCTTAGAACACAGACCACAAGCCATAATATAGTCTATAGTTGTTAGAAATGGTTATTAACAAAGGAAGTGTTGGGTTAAAAAGGTGTTGAAATTGTTAAGATATGATAGTAAGATATATTCCAGATCTTAAAATATATACTGCTGACTGGCATTTAGACATTTCTAAAATCTTAATATGTAGTAACATTTTGATAGGGTGGACTAGTGGCTATAGCAATTAATTAAAACGTAAATAATACTTGAAAACATTTTGTTTTCTTGTATAAGAGAAAATATATTTTTATTATATAATGACACCGCACATCAAAATTAAAAGAACATAAAAAAAAATTCAAATGCAGTGCATCATAGACAATTATAAGTGGACAGCATCACGACCTTCCAACACCTTCTCCTGATGTTCACTTATGTTGCCGAGACACTTTTCCATACATGCATTAATCTTGTACAGTGTCTTTCAAATTTTATTTTTGACAATGGTTTTGTCATTACGTCAGCTAACTGAATTTCTGTGGGACAGTAGCTAATATTTATTAATCCATGCACGAAGTGTTCATGTATAAAATGGTACCGCACGTCTATATGCTTCGACCTTTTGTTGAAGGATCCAGACTTCACAAGTTGAATTGAACTTTGATTATCAACATGCAAATTTATTTTTATGTCCAAACCGGTTATTTCTTGTAAGAGAGACTTGAGATACAATGCCTCTTTGCAACAGTCTGCTGCGGCTATGTACTCGGCTTCAGTCGACGATAGCGCTACTATAGGCTGCCTCTTGGATGCCCATGATATCGGTCCATCGGCTATCATTAGCACGGAGCCAGAAGTGCTTCTTCGCGTCAATGGGTCTCCAGCATAATCCGAGTCGCTGTAAGCATCGATGTGCTCTATCGGTTTGTTTCGTTTGAACAAAATACCTTTTTCTTTGGTTCCCACTAAATATTTGAATATTTTTTTAACTTTTGTGACGTCTTCTCTAGTGGGGTTTTCGACCTTCCTGCTAACTAGATTGACCGCTTGTGCGATATCTGGTCTAGTTCTGGTAGACAGGTACAGTAAACTTCCCACTGCTTCCCTATAGGGATATTCCTTCTCCTGGGCAGTTTCCTGTATCGACTTTGAATCGTTACTTGCGGGCGTGTCACAAGGTTTGGCATTTTTCATATTGTATTTTTCCAGTACGTCATTTATGTACGACCTCTGAGTAAGAATTATTCCTTCTTTTGAGTTTTTTATTTCCATACCCAGATAAGTACTTGGATTTTCATTCTTTTTCATTTCAAATTTGGTTTCAAGTTTCTTTAAAATAATTTCGATCTTTTTCTTGTCTTTTCCTATGACAAGTCCGTCATCAACGAATAATCCGATTATTATTGACTTATCTTCGTTTATGAAAACGCATCGATCTGTTTTAATTGTCTTGAATCCCAAATCAAACATCGCTTGGGTAAAAGTTTTGTTCCATGTAAATGGAGCTTGTTTTAATCCGTATAACGATTTTTTTAATCGGCAAACTACTTCAGTAGTATTGCAGTAAGTCTCATAGCCAACAGGTAATTTCATATAAACTTCATCTGTTAACTCTCCGTATAAGAAAGCTGTCTTGACGTCAAATGTCATGAAGTAGTAAGATTTAGATGCGGCAATTGCTAATAAAGTTTTTAATGCAGATTGACTTACTACTGGGCTATAAATGTCTTCAAAATCCAGGTTTCCTTTCTGCTCGCATCCACGTACGACTAATCTAGCCTTGTACGTACCGTCATCTTTAATCCGAAATACCCATTTGTTCGACAGTATTTTGTGTCCTTTGGCTTCTGACTTGTCAACTAATACCCAGGTAATATTTTTCTGTAATGATTCCATTTCAGATTGTATCGCCTTCTCCCAATTTTGTCTGTCGGTGCCAGTCATAGCTTCTTTGTATGTCAGTAAAGAGCAGTCATAGTCGTCATTATTTTCTGACGTAAACTTGGTCACGCAGCGACTTAACTCATAATCTTTGGTCCATGCTGGTGGTCTCACGTCTCTTTGTGGTCTTCCACTTGAGAGAGATGGTTCATCAACAGGATCTTGATTAGAGCTAGAATAGAGAGGGTTAGGTTCCTGAAAAGGTAAGTTCTCATTAATTTTGTTTCTTTTTTCTGGAATTTCAATTTCAATTTGATCTGTTTCAGGTTCTGGAGTAAGATCTTCGCGTTTCTCAGCAGGAGTACCGCCATAATGCATCTTTTCGATTACTTTTACATCTCTGCTGATAACAACATCATTCCTTTCGGGTATATAGATTCTATAACCTTTTGTATATTCCGCATATCCCAAGAATACTCCAACTATGGCTTTGGCTGTGAATTTTCCTCTTCGGTTTTTGTTCATCACAAACGCTCTATTTCCGAATACATGTAGGTGATTTGCTGATGGTGTTCGTTGTACCCATTTCTCATATGGGGAATTGCCTTTGAGAGCTCTTGCTGGGCTTCTATTTATTAAATAGTTTGCAGTGTTTACTGCTTCTGCCCAAAATTTTGCAGGGATATTGGCATCTAGCATCAGACATCTAGCTTTATCCATCAGCGATCGATTTTTTCTTTCACTCAAGCCATTTTGCTGTGGGGTATAAGGTGCAGATAGTCTTCGGCTTATACCGTTTTCTTTGAGGAATTTGTCAAACGCTTTAGATCTGTATTCGCCTCCATTATCAGATTGTAGATTTTTAATTTTCTTCTTATGAAATTTTTCAACATAGTTTTTATATTCCTTGAATTTATTGATAACTTCACTCTTTTCTTTTAAGAAATATACATAGCAGTATCTTGTATAATCGTCAATAAATGTTACGAAATACTTTGATCCAGCCATTGATTCATTCTCAAATGGGCCACACACGTCACTGTGAATTATTTGGAGCACTTCGGTAGAGATTATTTGCCCATGGCTTTGGAATGGTAGAGTGGAAAATTTTCCTTTGATACAAGTCTCACAGGTACCCAAAGTTTTTTCTTTAAAGTGGAGTCCTCGCATCATTTTATTTTTAACCATTTCTTTTAGGTCTCTTTCATTGACGTGACCTAATTTCTTGTGCCATTTCATAATTTCGCTTTCATCACTAGGTGTGAATTTTGCTATCTCTTCCGGTTTATCAAATTCAAGATAGTATAATCCATTTCTTCTGTTAGCTTTTAATATAGTTTTCCCGTCTTTTGTGACACTGGCTTGTTCCTTTTCAAATAGAACCTTATAGCCATGATCCGTAATTTTGCTTGCAGAAATTAGATTATTCGACAAATCAGGTACATATAATGTGTCAGAAAGACTAATTTTATAGCGTCGATCCTTTGTATAAAGTTCGGCTTTTCCTTTCCCTTTAACTTCGGTCGTATGCTTTTTTGAAGCTAGCTTTAGAGTGTCAGTCGCGGGGATTAAGTTACGGAGTATACTTTTATCACCCGTCATATGTGACGTACAGCCACTGTCAAGACACCATAAATTGCCTTTACATTTCGACGTTCCTGTTGTTAAACAGATGTTAAATGTCTTTTCTTGACCTTTAGTTTTATTGGGGTTATTGGGTCTCTTCTTTGACCAACAAACTTCTGTATAATGCCCTTTCTTATTGCAATTCTTGCAAAATTGTACCTTTTTCTTCGTCTTTGTGTAGAGTGCTTCTGAAGTCTGAGGTTCACTCGTTTCGGTTTGCCTTCTTGCTTCGTACTCTTCTACGATTTTTATTTTTAAATTTTCAGGACTTGGCAGAACATCTCTCGACTCAATTGCTGTTCGGAAGCTATCGAAATTTGTAGGTAAACTGTACAATATCATTATGCTTAATAACTCTGGGTGAATTTTGACATCCATGTCTTCTAATTTACCTACTACATCCATAAAATTACTGAGATGGTCTCTCACATCTTCTTGTGGAGTCATTTTCTTCAATACTAATTGCTTTAATAGCGTAGCCTTTCTTGCCGGCCCTGAACTTTGATATACAGACTTTAGTTTGTCCCATACCTCCTTGGATGTATTACACCCTTTAATTTGTTTAAGTTCTGGTGGAGATATAAGTAAAAATAGCTCTGACCTTGCCTTTAAGTCTTCCTTTAGGAACGCACTCTTTTCTTCGGCAGTCACAGTTGCCGCTAACGTTTTTTCACCACTAGCGTATTCCCACAAATCGCATTTTATGAGAACCGCCTGTGCTTGTAAGCACCAGGTGTCGTAATTTGATTTTGTCAACGGTTCTATGCTTCTAATACTCGAGCTCATTTTAAAATTTTTATTTTCTCAATAACTTACTATTTTAAATATGCTTCTTCCATTTTCCACTAGATATTCATCCAACCACGCTCTGCTACCACTGATAGGGTGGACTAGTGGCTATAGCAATTAATTAAAACGTAAATAATACTTGAAAACATTTTGTTTTCTTGTATAAGAGAAAATATATTTTTATTATATAATGACACCGCACATCAAAATTAAAAGAACATAAAAAAAAATTCAAATGCAGTGCATCATAGACAATTATAAGTGGACAGCATCACGACCTTCCACATTTGAGTCATTGTAAAAGAATAATAATTAAGAATTACTAGAAGTTACTTTGTTAGATAGCTATTGTATCAAAGATAATTCTTTGGGGTCTGAAATATTGAGAATAATGCATACAGGTCATGCTAATAAAGGCAAGTCTTAAAAGATAGCTAGAAGTGCTATACATATTGGAGAGAAATTACTTATGGTACTGAAAACTTTGTATGTCTTGCAAGGTAGGTGAAAGGATTCAATGGAAGTACAAGATATTATAGAACCAATGTCACATGACATTTCTGATCATCCTATTTTTTTGATATAGGGTTGGCATAAATATTTGTAGTTTTAGAGTTACCTATTGATTTGATATTAATGATTATTAAGTTTTAGTTGATTACTTGACCGCCTCCTTGGTCTAGTGGTAAGCGCATAAGTGTTACAACCAAGAGGTCCTGGGTTCGATTCCCGGTGAAGATAATAAAAAAAATGGATCAGTGAAACAGATGTGAAATGCATCTGCCCCATACCCCACTAGGAGACACGGGACTTCACTTAATTGATTTTTTATCAAAGTGTCTTAGGAGAAAAGATTATTATTTCTATTGTTTATTGTTTGAAGAAAATCTTCTATACGTGAAAATTACTTGGAAAGTGAGTAAGAGTTACAGTTCAAGATCAATTAAATAAAAAAAATTGATCATTTAAGAAGTTATAGATTCTAAGATATTTTATAAAAGGTTGAGATAGCATATGACAACATAATACAAATAAATTTGAGAACTAGTTATAACAACTCTGTAATTGAAACTAATCCTAATAAAAGCAGGTACAGAAAAGATAGTTCCAGCGAAATTAGACATGATGACTTATCAAGACTCCATCAATAGCTAATTGCCTAGTTGTCATCCTCTACATGCTGCGTGTGTAGTCAACAAGACCACGAATCGTCGACTTGTCCAGACTGCAGGGAACCGAACGAGCGGCCACTGGTCAAAAAGCGGTGCAGAGACAGACTTGGCACCCTGACTATGTCTTCCGGTGGGATTGTTCCATTTATTTTATTATTGACAATGATCTGCCTAACTATTAGTTGTAGTGGTAACGACTTGGTGCTATTACCGGCATAGGACGAAACAACATTTTAAAAAATAAGGGTAACTGCCTCATTCTTAGTGCCGTCAATATTCATTGTAGGTACGGTTTCACTTACGGTTTTATTTCATACAATCCTTTACAATACTTTATGTAAGCTCAAAGAGAATTAATTATTTATAATACGAGATGTTTTGGATGAATGTTGATGAAAGCTATACTGTTTGAGATAGAAACGGCTTAGTCAAAGTCTTTCTGTTTTTGCGTGTTTTGCATGACATTGCACCTATTCACAAACGAACGTCACCTGAAAGTTTGGTTTGTACTTTGCAGTTAATACGTTTGGGAATGCTATAGTGTGGGGAGAGTATGCTGTGGAACTTTGTTAGGTTTTCTATTTCTTATATTTCAAATGAGAACTGGTGTGACTCATCTCTGAGCGCGAGAGTTGTTTAAGGGATGCCGCAAGCGATGAGTGCAAGTGATGTAAAAAAAAAAGGAGCCTGCGACCTGTTTTCGTTTTGCATGTGATTTGATTTTGTTGCGGAGCCCTGTGGAAAGTATAGGTAATGACTGTCATTATCATGAGTATATGCGTCAGTGTTTGGAGTTTTAAGGGTTTGTAAGGGGACTGATGAAAGGGTGGCCAGGACGGCGTATAAGAGTCGAAAGCGTAGAATGGTATCATCACTCAATGATATTGGTCTCTAGTTCACACATTAAAATCGGTTCCGCAATTTTATTAGTCTGATGAGGTGATGACTAAAGTGGGTAGACTCGATAAAGTTGAAATCAAACGACTGATACTCGTACCTCGATGATTGATGTCCGGAAACATCATATAGTAGAATAGTATCCATTGACTCCGGAACTGCTGAACGAACGGAAGGCTGGTTCAGCACCCAGCACATTTACTGAATTTGGCGATAAAAAGAATTCAGATTTGTAAAGATCATCAAGTTTTTGTATGTGTTATTCACTTAGTCTAGTATGTAGCTGTCGTTGTATATCCTGGTCCGAAAATTATGTCGTCCATGCCCTTTTATGGGTACCTGGATGGACACATTTGTTCGGTCCAGATAGTTAGCATGCTGAGTCGATCCTGGTCGTAGGTTGTCGTCCGGGCTATACCTGTTTGGGGTTAGTTCAAGGGACACAGTCTTGCGATTCAGATGTGTTGTGATAATCCAATGGACAATGAGATGGTCCTAGTGATGGTCCAAGTAATGGACGAATGGTCCTAGTAATGGACGAGTGGTCCTAGTAATGGACGAATGGTCCTAGTAATGGACGAGTGGTCCTAGTAATGGACGAATGGTCCTAGTAATGGACGAGTGGTCCTAGTAATGGACGAATGGTCCTAGTAATGGACGAGTGGTCCTAGTAATGGACGAATGGTCCTAGTAATGGACGAGTGGTCCTAGTAATGGACGAATGGTCCTAGTAATGGACGAGTGGTCCTAGTAATGGACGAATGGTCCTAGTAATGGACGAGATGGTCCAAGTGATGGACAGTGGTCCAAGTAATGGACAAGTAACGGACGTATTGTGGTCCAAGTTAGAATGGACGCGTAGTGGTCCAAGTAGTTGGAATGGACGTGTAGTGGTCCAAGTACCTAGTTAAAATGGATGTGTAGTGGTCTCAAGTTGTAAGAATGGACGTTTAGCGGTCCAAGTTGTTAGAATGGACATTTAGCGGTCCAAGTTGTTAGAATGGACGGATAGTGGTCCAAGTTGTTAGAATAGACAATGAGATGAATAATGTCAATACTGTAGTAGTAATACAAATTACTGTATGTAATGTTGACCCGATGTTTGATTGGAGACTAATTGAAATAGCAAGGTTACTGTCAGGATGAACGAGCAAGTACCTACTGGTTGTAAAATAATGTTTGGTTTTCAGAAGAAGAAAGAGTAAACGCCCGAGGACGGGCGAATGTCAGTATGGCCGTGACGGCGCATGGTTCAGAAGGGTAGCCATGTGACAAATGACAAGCGTGGGCTACTCTAGCGGAGCGTCATGCGGGTGAAAGCGAGGCGGCCATTTTTAAAAACAAAAGAAGATGAAGATTCATTGTTTTTGGCGGCATCGCAGGCGCGTCACCGATTCAATGACGAACTGCTAAATATTAGTGTGAAAATAATTAATCAGGGCCGATTTGTTTAATATTGTGATTTATAGTAATGATTGCATCCGATCTGGATCTTGTATCTCTTACATATAAAATATACTTTTGTTTTATACCTAAATAACTATTTGCCATAAAAAGTAATTTAATGTCCTTAGTAAGTTAAAATAATAGAAAATAATAGAATTTAACAGTTTATATTAACGAGTAGGTTATATAAAGTGTAACACATGGCGTGAGTCTCGTAACTAACTTGAACCTTCAAGATACTATGAAATAGGTGGTGACAGGTTCCATTATACTGGAAAATGGACCGAAAGACCATTGAACAAAGTCCAAAATTAACGGATAGAGTAAATAAAGTTAGTCGATTCGGCAGTGTTGATATTTGCCAAGGTAAGCTAAAGTTGGACACTTCGGGGTAACTCCACTTTAAATTGACTTAATTAAGAGTGCCGTGTTTAATGATGCTTGACTTTGAGATGTAATTTAATACAGTTGATATCATAGCTACTGCTTTTGTTTGAATTAAGGTCTAAACCCACTACAACAACGTATCATACTATGACCGTGTCAGATATGGCATAGTAGTAGGGTCCATAAAGGAAAATTTTCCGACGTGAATATTAAAATCACAATTGACAAGTCCTTTCTCTTTTTTCTCTCTAATTCTATTTTTACTTCTGATAGGATTTAAAACTATCTATTGATTTGATATCACAACGAAAAGTTGTCCTTTTCGACCAGAGTGTGTTACCGAATCATTGTGAATGTCGATACTAAACTATGAGCTTTAAAGCAAACCTTATTCATTCTTGTATGTAACTTCCATGCATTGAAGTGACGTATTTAACAACATAGATGCGATACTATTGCGTAGTCGTACCTACGACACAGTTCGTTGCTATCATTACAAACAAACGGACTTTTTCCTTCAGGACATCGCACTGAAGCCTACAAGCTCTAATCCCTTCAACATAATAGTTAACTAGACAAATAACACATACAATGTTTAACGGAATTAAACAATTATCCGTAATTCTATATTCTTCGTCTTCATAAATACGACTTCGTCTGTTTCAATCTTTTATGATCATGGTGATACGCGTAACGCATACCCTCCCGATGCGCGGCGAGATTCCCTTGACCTTTATGTGGGACCCCCCGTCGATCGCTTTACTTTTGGACAGAAGAGAGTAACAGTACGGCCTTTTTACATCACCTCGTCCAGGGATGGTCAAAGAATAGGTTACAATACCCTTTAAGGTACCTTTGCGTAGCTCTCATAATATATAGTCACCCTCCCATATAAATGTTTAAATTAAATTTTTCCGATGACTTTAATTTTTGTAATGTTACGATTTGAACTACAATGCTGCACCCTCTATCCTGCTTCCTACTACTATTATCAAAAGTTTGTAAACATATTTGTGAAAATATTTAATGTCTTATCAGGAAAAAAACTATGTTATCGATTGCCAGTACTACTATTACTAGTTATTACTAGTAGGTACTATAAAAGTATTTCTTGTCCTATATTTTTACCAGAAAAAAATTATAAACTAAACTTCTATGAAATTAATTATTAGTAAGTTTTTAAATGAAACTTATGTAATGAAAGTTAATCTTTTCAATAAACTTAAGTATATAAAGCGTGTATGTACACTAAATTTATGTTCAGGTAGTGTGTGAACCAACAGATTGACTGGCAGAGAAAGAGTGCCTTCCCTTGTATAAACATCCCGGTTGATAATCAAATATTTTAAAAATGTTTTATATATATCTAGTAGGTAGGTACATAAAGACATCAACTTTTTATTACGAGCTTATAAATTATAATATTTCCTTTATCTTCCCATCAGCGAAGTTCCTTAAAAAAGTTGAAAAGGACTACGAAAATTATGATACTGCCAAGAAGTTTTTCTCATAATATTTGTTTCAACCATTAGCATCAAAATATTTCGTCGTTATATAGCCAATACAAGAACAATAATGTTTATGTAACGATCTAACTTTTGCAATTAAGATCCAAGGTATCTTATAAGTATCAATAAAAAGTTTTAAGTATCACTAAATGCAATCAAAGGTACATTTTGTTATGTAATAAAATAAAACTGCCAAATCAAACCTACATCGGTATGACCCAGTAGAGGTTATGGGACTTCACTATTAAAATTTATTACAGACATGTTCTGAGTGATGGACGGTTAGTGGTAGGAGCACGTCGTTCGATGGTGGATGCTGGTGGTGGAGCAAGCAGCGCGATTCTACGATGTAGGTCATCCAATAAGGCTGGCGTCACACTTTCCCGACCAGTTCTTTTGCAACCAGGTAACAATTTCTCTAAAAACATTATTTATTAGTAAGACTTGTTTATGCATCGCTCGACGCTTTAAGATTTAATTTAAGACAAGATATCCTTAAATTAGTTTTAAAAGCTTATGCTATAGTAGGAATCATTGTGAAATCATCAAGTATATCATAACAGGATTAATAGATTCAAAGGGAAAGATCATGAAATCTATTTTTATATTTATAGTATTTTTCAACACCGTTGAAAATCTCTCTTTTAATCAAGACCATTTTGAATAAAATTCTCTAGACTGAATTATACAGTATCTATTTTTACGATGTTTATAGAGTATCGTGAATACAATGGGATCGTATACTAAGAAAGGCAAAACAAAATACGACTTTGCTGAGTTGGACCAATTAGCTTACAGTTACAATTCGAGGAAATATGAAATAAAATGGAAACAGCCCTCGGCTCTGGAGTTTTTACAGGGATAAAGTTTTAATTAAGGGATTAAAAATGGTATACAACATGAAGTTCGAAACAAGTTAAGTCTTTGTTTTGAGCGAAGGAAATTTTTTAAATGGCTACGTTTTCTAAACAGCGAAGTTTTCACGTTTTATGAGCTCATTAAAAGTTGTAATAATCCTCTATTACTTAGATGTTACAAAACTTAGTGGCAGGTGGTAGTTTTAGGTACTTATTGTATTTATTAGCTACTTAATAACCCAGCCTATATAGAATTAGTGTTTGGAACTACCAAAAATCAGAAATATTCATCGTTTTAGCAGACTTGCAAAGTTTTAATGTAATTCTACTTATTAAGTAACTATAAATACCTATACCTACAGACGTAAATATTTTCAATACAATTACTTTCCATAACAAAAGTTTTAATTAAAGATTGAGCGACAAAATGTGCCGCGTCTCGAGAAAAATCTTGTTATAAAGAATCCAAAAAAATTTCATTGAAAACAACGCTTTCATTTTACGAAGATTTTTCATTATACACAGAATTTATGCTTCCACTGGCTGTGAGTAGCATTTGAAGATTATAAATAGGCTCAGCTTTAGTGCGCATTACTTTTACTTTTTGTGTGGCTTTTATTTGCCTGTTATAATCATTTTCTATTTTCATTGTATAAAGCATTCACATTAAAGTTTCACTCGTTTATATTAAACATAGAATATATTAAATGAATTATTTTGATATAAGAGAAGTCATGTTTCATAATAATGGTAAAACATGTCGTATTAAGATTATATCGGTTCAATTTACTTGTAAACTCACCTCACACTATGCAGCGACTAAAAAAACAATTTATAGAATATCTTCGTAGATTCCTAAATGTTGGCTTCATTTTTGGCCAAAGTATACATATAAGTGTATATATATATATATATATATATGTATATATATATATACAACGCGGTAATGTAAACGATTTTAGAGAACTAAAAACCTCTAACGGTGAGGCATTTTACAAGTTTTTGTTATCTATGTAGATGTATCTAGATTTTAAAACGATGAATTTTTAGTTTTCTCTCGCATTTCGTCTCCGCAGGCGTATACAATATAGCCTGACTCTGCGCCTAAGACCCATGTGCGAAAGCCCGAACACTCCGCGTCTCGTGGGCGTATTGTCATTACGCTACGCGCATGGGTCGTAGGCGCGGAGTGAGGCTATATTGTATACGCTTGCTACGCCTACGACCCATGTGCGAAAGCCCTAAGAGTAGGCATCATTGAAATAATTTTTACAATTGGCAGTTTGTTGATTGCAAACAGAAGTACAAAAAAATATCAATATTATAAATACCTTGATCAAATTTAATTAATTTTTGAGTTTAAGAGATTTTTAATCTTAACATAATATTGAATTTCATATCTGAATATAATTTAAGTTTTTAAATTTAGTATAATTACTAAACAGCAACGGTGTTCGTACAATTTGAATTCAAATCTTTTAGGCATTTTCTAGAATATTCCATACCGACCCACAAAATATAAAGTACACAAGTTTAACTTACCATATTTTAATATTTTCTCTTTCAATGAACTCGACTACAAAAGAAAAACTGAAGGGAACGAATAGGACCGAACTAGAAGCTGATTCATATTCAAATAACTTTTAGTAGGTATTCGACATTATTAGAAAATTTCGGTACAATATAATATTTAAATAAAAATAGATTCACGTACAAGATTCTGCTCCGTAGACAAGTAGATAAGTGCTGCGCTAATGGTTCTAGGTTAGGATTCGAGTTGGATTCCCAGGTAAACCTGATCACCTTACTTACTTTTAAATAAAGTTTTAACTGAGGAAGATGCATTTCGTGCACCAAAAATTATGTGAACCAATTTTAGTAGAGATGATACAATTACTAAAAGGAATACATGTTACCTTCTGCTTCTGTAGAGCAGGTTTTCTTACCACTGAGATAAAAGCGTTAATTTAACATTTGTAAACCAATAATCGAGAACTAGGTAGCGGAAAATGAATGAATAATTTACAAACATAAAAAATATGTCAATAAAATTAAACAATGCAAAAAATTGTTTGTACAAATTTTAATTGGCGTAAAAATTCAATAACAATGTATTCATAATTGAGCGACGTCAATAATGAGGCTTCCCAGACAAAACAGCCACACAATTGAATCGATTTATTATTGTTTGCGTAAGCAACGAACGAATATAACGAAACAATAGAGCGCTTGACAGTTAATAATGCTTATATAATATTAAAATTAATACTTACACGAATATAATAAGTTTAAATACAATATATTTTTGTAATAATAGTATGACAATAACCAATATTTACCTTATCTGGTTTAACTTGACTTTGCAGTGGTAATGTTCAGTTGAGATGGCATAGAGAATCTCCACTATTTGTTTCTTAATTATCAATATTATGTAGACGCTTTTTTTAATTTAAATAAAAATAAATGACATTGTATAATTTTAAAATTAATGTTGTTAAATATGTGTAAATTTAAAAAACACACAACACACACACACACATTACAAATGTTTTTTTAAAGGATAGCGAGGATTTTTAATATAAACTAAATAAGCGATTCCTGTTTTCTATTCTTCTTCTTCAAACTATTTTCCTAGTTGACGACAGCGTTCTGGCGAATGCTGTAAGGCAGCTAACTCCAGCAAAGCTTGGAGGCTCTGTGGTGCTGCGATGTGAATTGTCACCACAGATAGGATTCACTGACATCAAATGGCTGCAGGATGGACTTCCTCTCACAACAGGATATATTGGAACAGGTCCGTATTAATGTCTAAAAGTTATTTGTTACATTACAGTGGGTATATTATATAATTTACTGTCTAGTTTATCGCTTTTTTAAAAACATAACAATATTAAACAAAAATTAGTGTAATCAAAAAAAAAAGACTGTCATTTGATGAACTTAGCTACGGAATCTAATATTACATTTACAAATAATAAAAGACACCTACCTACCGATTTTTAGATAGAAAGTTATTATTAAGGATTAATAGAAAGTTATAAAATCGGTTATTGTTTCAATTAACTATAGTTTTATATTGCTTATCTAAGAGATTATTGCTTTCGTAGATACTCGGTGGATATCAGGTGCGGGAGGATTGTTATTAGGATCAGACCTGACACAGGCGGACATTGAAGCTGAATATTCATGTATCGCGGTAGACTCACTCAGTGCTACGCTAAAACTAACAACGGATGGTATGTCCATGGCATTATCCTTATTAAAACCCGTAATGCCCATCGGGCATGTCCTATTGGCGGACAGACATATTTCTGCATTCGTTTCACATTTTCTTTACAAGTAAATGTATTTTATCTAACTCAATTGAAACATTTCCTTGTTTTGAATCCAGGATCTCCAGTGCAACATGCAATTAAAGTCAAATTAGGTGAACCACTTAGCGACTTGTTATTATTTCATTTTTCACAGAAAGTAGCTGGTTGGAAAGTATTGAAGTAAACTCAATCGAAGCTCGTATGGGAGATACAGTCATTTTGCCGTGTATATTTCGACACATCAATAGATATACAATCACGTAAGTAAACTTCTTAAGTAATATCCTTTTTACAGAGAATTTTTGTATAGATTAATGGAATTTTTTAAGTTAATATGACTAAATTAATTTTTTTAATAGTTTTCTTAATACATAATTTGATAATTTAAATTCTGACCAATAGATGGCAACGTCAAGATGCTAGTGGACTTTGGGTAACTGCATCTGGGGAAGGCGTGGTCCGCAGTGGAGCATTGGTTTTACCGAATGTGCAATTACAACACGCGGTGCGATACGCCTGCTCACCTGGTACTGAGAGCACACCGCGTCTCATTGTAAGACTAGTGGTGTATGAGCCGTTGACTGTCACGGTTACCCCCAACCCTTTGGTAAGTAATAGGTATAATACCCTTCCTTATCAATACGCATTGAGCTTGAAGAAGGAGACAAAATTCCAAGATTAGTTTTTTATTCCGTTTTAGAATACGGTGTAACAATTTTCAGATGGTAGGTACAGGAGGGTCCGGTCATTTTAACTGCTCAGTATCCGGTGGTAGAGGTGGCGGGGTCACATTAAGTTGGCAGCACGAAGGCAGACCTTTACATTCTGCTCAAGGCAAGCTAACGTTGGGTCCTGTTAGGTCACACCACGCTGGTCTTTATCAATGCACGGCTTATGACCACTCAGACTCAGCTGTTTCTGGCGCTGAGCTCATTATTGCTGGTAATATTTTGTACAATTCGCTATTTTTTATAAACTTGCAGTAGAGATTGTGGGTTTGACGCAAGTCTATAAAGAGAAAATAAATTTAAAGTACGAGTATTCATTGAGATCTCCTAACACCTAAGTGAAATCCTATAACCTATAGGAGAGGCATGGCGCGAACAAATTTCTGGGTTTGTTTTAACAATAATTTTCTTTCTGGGCCAGTATGCGTTCAGTCTTCTGTGCCGTTCATCTGCGTGATGTGCCGGAAGCCTTGCGGTTGAATATCAGTGAATCAAAAAATTCGTTATAACTGTTATTCAGGCGCACCTACTAGCCCGTAAAGAAAATAAATAACGAAACAGATGAACAAGGGTTACAGTTCAAAATGAGAGCTTCTAAGAAACGCATTTGATAAACAATAATTACTTAAGGTTAAAAAAATTATCCCCATAAATATGTATTAACTACGTTTTAGACAGACCTCCAAGACTGGTAACGACATTCAGTGAGGCAATAACTCGTGTAGGACAAAGCATTGCTTTAAGATGTGCAGCTACTGGTCTACCACCGCCAAGAATATTCTGGACTTTAGATGACAGACCACTTCCATTAGCACCTGAAAAGTAAGGGCATTGAAATATCCCGGATATGGCTATTTAGATAAAGTTGTGCCTTTTAAGTTTATTGTATCTCGTTTCGTATAGATGTAGTCGCGTTTTGTTGAGGTTCTAATTCGTCTCATTTTAGCCATTTTTACATTTAACAAACAAAGTAATTCTATGATATTTTTAGATATACAATTAATTCAAAAGCTGAATCAATCCCAGGGAGTGAAGAAGGGAGCATAATATCAACATTAAGTATTAATATTAGGACTGCAGATGAAGGTGGACGGTATGGGTGTAATGCAACTAATTCGGGAGGATCGCAAGCGCATCATGCAAGGCTTAATGTTTTTGGTAATTTTATAACTTTCTTTTATTAACTGTAATAAAAAGAAGACTGAAGGTTATAAAAGAACAAGTTAAGTTTTAGTACTCTATCTTGTCTAGTACACGTAGGAGTAAATCGAGACATTTTCAAATATTTATTACCTTAGATAATTCTTTATCTGTTTTCCCATTTTGCTACTTAATGACGAATTAGGCTATCCCTTATCAGGTTAGAAAAAAATAGCAGATGTTTTTCTAACCGTAACCGTCAATGGAATTAAGCAACCTTCGACCTGAATAGAAGCAAAATGTAGAACTTTTATATAATGTTTAAAATTTTATCTTTAATAACAATTGCCAATTATTTTGAAAATCAAAATATGTAATCCAATTTTGGCTATTATGTTTTATTTATGTTATCTAGCTGTAGGATTACTAATAAATAAATAGTTAATGTGATTAATATTTCACAGGTCCGCCAAATATCAGATATTTACCGCCAATGCACGTCAAAGTTGAAGCTGACGTGACTATAAATTGTCCTTACTCGGGATATCCAATCAAGTAAGTTTTTTTAGAAATTTGTAAAAAATAAAGAAATTTGTAGAAAATACTGCCAGTATATGAATCCAGGTATAATATCGTATTTGTAACGAATTAGTTCAAAATTTTTTTAAACTTTTTTCAAACTTTAGCGATCTTTAAGTGTTTACAACTGATGAATGAAAAATGGTTAATAAGGGGTATTTAGTATTTGCCTTTGTGTGCAAAAGCAATGATGAAAAATTAAATTAAAACTATAGTGAAGTCCGTGTCCCCAAGTGGGGTATGGGGCAGATGCATTTCACATCTGTTTCACTAATAGATTTTTCTTTAGAGGCAAGTAGGCCTTCTATATCCTGCCGGACCGAGTTTTTTTTAATATTTTTTTATCTACACCGGGAATCGAACCCAGAACCTCTCGGTTGTAACGCTTACGCGCTTACCACTAGACCAAGGAGGCGGTCAAATTAAAACTATGCATAAATGTATTTCCTTTATTTCTTAATACGTTCTATTTCTAAACTAAAGATCATTAAAGTTATTAGATTAAAATAATCTAAAAATAATATAATTGGTTCAATTAGGAGAATGTGGGATTTGAAAATTTAGTAATTATTTTAGGGAAGTAGTATGGAGACGAGAAGATGGATCTCTAGTGGAAACTCCGATGCAGTCTGGTGGCGAACGAGGTAATCTAAGGTTACCTTCTATAAGAAGTCCCTCCGCTGGAGGGTATACCTGTGAGGTTAGAGCTGAGAGTGGGGAACTAGCTAGACGGACTGTCCGGATTGAAGTTCACAGTAAGGCTATACTTTCTCTAAATACACTAAAGTTTTTGAGTTAACATATATTTACGCGTGTAAGAGTAAACACTTACGACGCAACCTTTTTGTAAATATGTATATGACTTGTGTCATGGTCACTAACTTTCCGAGTCTTGGCCGCTTTAACTTAAAATAATAGATTGCTATTAAATAGAATTATTGCAATATGAACAAAGAGCAACGTGAATCAAAATTATCATCACAGACTACAAAACAGTGTTTTTTTAACGATCACAGATAATTACTTCTGATAGTTTTAAAATGTTATTTATGATTATCTTTATTAAGTTTTTCTCAATAATAAAATATTCAATGTTATGGATCGGTATAGAAATCTACATTGTTTATTGCGCAGAACCCCCAAAAATTGCTCCATTTCAATTCCCGGAAGAGTTAGAAGTGGGTGGAAGTACGCAGGCCACCTGTAGCTTGGTGTCCGGAGATAAACCAATACAATTCACCTGGCATAAGGATAACTTACCTATCCCTTCTGTATTAAAAGTGGGTATCCTAACTAATATCCCTAATTAATCAAGAAACAAATCGAATATCTGACCTTTTTTTTTGTTTTTTTCTTAGGTTGAACAAAAAAATATGGATTTCTTTACGATTCTTGTGATACAAGATTTGAATTCAATGCACAGTGGTGAATATTCGTGTCGAGCTACTAACGACTTTGGAACTGTTAGTCATTCGGCTTCTTTAGTTGTAAAAGGTAGGTGTTCAATATAAAGTATCAATTATAGCATTCATTCATGTAACTTTAACTAGGGATAAACTTGTGTTTTTCATGACAATATTTTATTCAAAACAGATATGAATATATTTAAATATTACATTTGCGATATATTTTCGAATGAACTAATTATAATATGATTTAATCTCAAAACAAAATATGTGTATAGTTAAAATAAATTTAACCAAATTTATTCTATGAATTTGAAATCCGTCATATGTAGCTCAGAAAACTAGCAAATAAGAAATAGATGATAAACGAAACAGTCTCGATACAGAGGCGCCGTTGTGGGTGTGGCGAGCCCAGAACACTTCAGTGTCAGCGGGTTCGGCTGTGCTTCTGCCGTGCTCCGCCAAGGGACAACCTCAACCTAGGATTTCCTGGGAGTTTTCTACCGGTAAGTTCTACCGGCGTTTAAAAAGGCGCTAACGCGTTTAATATTATGCCTTAAATTTTTTGTAACGTACTTCTATCTAATTCGAGTCATATAGTAAAATTAAAAAAGTAAATTTAAAATAAAAAAATTATAAAAGTGAAGCGTAATTCTTGCTTAAGTAATGGACATAATTATTTATATCTACATCTGTTTCAATGCTAATTTTTTATGCATTTAAAATATTATCAACCATTATTTGATTACTATATGATAAGTTACCAATTGTTTAGTACTACTGTTTATATAGATGGTGAAAATTGGCGTCACATCCTATGGGGTCAATCTGAGGTAAGTGACCTCATTGAAGGTTCTATACTCTCAGACGGTACTGTGTGGCTCCGAGCAGCTACACCAGATCACGAAGGATGGTACAGGTGTACTGCAAGGGTTCAGCATTCTTTTCTACACCACATGTTCTTTTTGGATGTAAGAGGTAAGATCCTTATTATATTTATTTTTTTCAATTACTAAGTAGCTTATTGACTACTAAGGCTAAGAACTCACGGAACGGTTTTCTCACGCGCCCGTTGCGATGGCGGAATGGAGTTTTATTTTCAAAACTCAAGAGACTGGAGTTTTATGCGGTAACGCAACCGTCGCGGTTGCGATCATCGCTCGCAAACTTGACGGTTGATTATCGCAATAAGGGTGGTTGCAAGATAGGCGGTTAAACGATCAGTTGAGTTCAAGACCGCCATGGACACACACCAGAAACTTTTTTTGTTACGTTATACTTGCTTCAAAGAATAATTAATTTTTTTAATTAAAATTAACTGCGGTTGCCCTCCATCCGATCGCAGAGCGCGCGGGTGCAACCCGCCGCGGCTGCGGGACCGCGACCCGCGATCGCCGGTACAAGATGACCGCCGGTGCAGCGGGACTCGCAAACATTCGGACACGCCGCGGGCGTAAAACGCGTCGTGAAATGTGCTTTAATTTTTTAGGTACATAAATATCTGTATTCTACAAAGGCTGCGGGGCCGCCACCGCGGCGGGCACGGGAGAAAACCACTCCGTGAGTTCTTAGCCTTACTGCTCCAGTATAATATGAAATCGGTAAATTGAAATGTGATTAGTGGTTTCTAATATACCTAATACCAATACAGTATAATTTTAAATAAAATGAATTGTAATGATTATTATAATCGTATAATCAACGGTAGTACCAAATTTTAACTGAAAAAGTACACTACGTCACGTAATAAAACATTTCTTTTGGAGTGTTCGATAACAAACATAAAAATTCCTACATTTAGAACTTTTAAATCGATTCTAAATTAGCATTAACAAAGTCTGTTGACCAATAAAAGTAATAAAGATGAAATAATTCAGAACCACCAAAGCTAAGCCGCGGAGGTGGTGTTGGTGAAACCCAATGGGTAGTACGTGGTACTCCAGCGAGGCTGACATGCACGGTCAGAGGAGAGCCCGAAATTCACGTGCACTGGACTCACGACTCGCGCCCACTTGCTTTACAGTAAGTATACTAAGTCCTATTTTTATTACTTTTCGGCAGTCATGAGATACCTCCATTTGTGTAACTGACGCAATACTAATAATTTAATCAATAATGTAATTATTAAATACTATTTAATAATTGTAACGAAAACATAAACAATGGACTTTAATTTTAAATATAAACAAAATAAACATTTTATCTCCAAAAAGGACAACGTTGTATAGTTATTAAGTTTGAGGTTCGCATGTTGGTTTCTCTGTTGAGATGATATTTTAATAATGTGACTTCCGAGCCTAATAATATTTCATTTTTACCCTCTCTTAATTTCTTTCTAGTATCTACACTAGGTATTCATTTAAGTCCATCATTCATGACTCTAATATTCAGTGCGTATTGCGCGGAGAGACTTTCCAGAGAAACAAAAAAGTTGTTCACAGGACTACCTATTAGCAGATAATATATATATATATATATAATATAATAGTTAGCTATAAAGCAGCTCAATCTCAAAATGATAAATTTTACTCTCATACTTTTAGTCTATATTGCTAAGAAGGTACCCGTAGTGATAAATTTAGTGGTTAAGAGAGTCAGTGTCAGGCGACGGATATGACCTAATTCCTAGCTAATCTAACGGCCGAAGCTTTGAAAATTTAAGTGAGTCGCAGGTGCAACTCCTATTACTGGGTTAATGTTAAGCATACTTTACATACATTTCTCTTTAAAATATCGGATCTTGTGCTATTCGGTAAATTTGTTCTTAAAATGATTTATAAATATCATTTAAAAGAACGTTATCAACGTTAAAATTTAAATAAACTAGTCATGAAAAACTAGACGTTTATGTTAGTTAAAAGTCAATAACTAGCGACGCTGCTCAATTTACAGTTACAACTTAACAAAAACTTTACGTACATACTTTTTATATTTTTTTTCCTTTTGGAGTCGAGACTTTGGGTCCATGGAGGCCAGGAGCGCATTGACCACAGGAAACCCGAAAGCTGGCTCATATTTCAGACAACGCGTTAGTATATCAGTACAATGCGGTAACGTAGGGAGTATTTTGGGTACGCACCGCAACGGATTTGATGAGCCTTTTGTATTTTTGTAATTATAATTAAGTACATTATTGTGAATAAGAAATTATTGACGTAGATACCTATCGATGTGTACTGGTGGTACAAAAATATGTTTATAGTGGTTCAGGTGGTGTTGAAATGCGTGATTTGGGCAATGGGGCGATGACGTCAGAGATAACGATAACTCACGCTGGACCGGAACACGCGGGTGATTACCGATGCCTTGCCAGAAATTTATATGGGACAGATGAACTGGTCTTCCGGCTTTTTGTAAAAGGTATTATATATTTTTGTAAAAGGTTTCTACAAGTAATTAACATATATTTTAATACATCATGATAAAAATTGGTATCGTTTTTTCACAATACACTATTAAACTCTCTCCATATTAAATCTACATTAAGATTCATCTAAAACATTACGTTATATTACTCTTACTTTTGCATTTTTCTATTAAGAACGTCCTAGTGTACCCGAAGAAGTCCGCATATCTGAAATCTGGTCGCGAAAAGCCCGTGTTACATGGCGTGTAACGCGTGGTGCTGTTGTATCACACTATTCGCTACAATACCGCTCCCTCGCCCGTGACCTAGCAGACGCTCCGCTCAACGCTCCGCTACCCGCTCTCCTAACCTGGGACTCAATAGAAGTCCTCAACATAACACTGGCTAATTCGGATTTGCTTCATGTCTCGTAAGTTCCTCAGGCTTATGAATATGATAATTCTCTGCGGATTTCAATTTCATGACATTAATATATTTATGTTTGAGATGTGAAGTGGTTTTGATTATGACATTTTAAGTCTGTGTGTAATTTTTTTTATTACTCAAAATAGGAACACAATTTTTGAGGCAATTGTAGAGCTTTCGATTTTTTATAAATACAAGTGTTTTTCAACGCGTCAAATTAGAATTCAAATTATTGCTGCAGTTGTATTCATATAAGTTGTAATGAAACTGTAACACTTAATTCTCGAAATTTAAGCTTAAGTATCATAATATCACATTCAGGTCGGAAGGGCCGAGTCGAGCGGGGGCATTAGTGTCCGGATTATACCCTGACACTCGCTACGTGCTACGAATTGCCGCCCACAATGATGTTGGTGCCTCCCCGTTTACCACACCGCTACACTTCACTACTAGGGAGGAAGGTATGTAGAGCTTTGGACAACGTAGCATACCCACTTAGCCTGACGTAGCACTTTGCTACGGCGTAGCTCTTCAACGCAGCTAAACTTACACAGTTGATAAGTATATGTAAATGACAGAAGGTGTTCTAATGCATTTTAAACTTAATTAATTTACTATTATTATTAAAAGATTAAGTCAGCAAATCTATTGCTACTTAAAATACTGGTTAAATTGGTTATTTACTTTAATAAAAGGGGTTAAAGTATGAAATTGCCGATTTGTACTTAAAAATTGAAACTAGTTTTTTTCTAAGATGTAACATATTTATAGTGTCCGACCGAAACTGGTTTTTACGACCGAAACCGAAACCGAATTTCGGCGACGGTCTCAATTTCGGCTGAAACTTCCTTATAAGGATCATGTTTTGAGAGAAAAATAAATAAAACGTTATTAAAATCAGTCAGTTTTATTTTTTATCTTTAAATGACATAGCTCTGCAGTCTTTGACATTTTCACTTATTGGTAATCAAATCAAAATCAACATAACAACCCCTCATCTAAGGAAATAAGTACTTTAATTGCGCCTTAAAAATACTTAAAATAGTTGAGATGTTTATTTGAGTAAGTAGACTAGACTCATTTTTCGAATAGTGTATAATGCTTAGAAAAATATTTCACCTAAAAACGATTTCTTTGTAATACCTTTTCTACGATTTATATCACCATTTTCCAGTCAAGATGAAAGTAAACAGATTTGGAACAGTTTTATTTTTCTCGCCAACAAGTGGAAAGCTTAGAAGAGAGCTTAATAATACAATGATTGAAGTCGGTCTCTTAGGAGGAAAAGTGAATGAAATATAAAAGTATTTTAATGAAGATTTTTGTGTAAAATTAAAAATCTATTTTTTTTTCAAGATCCTTGCTTGAAAAAAAAAATCCCATCTAAATATCAACCCTTAAGTAACTTGAATATTTTGGTATTAACCTGTATCAAACTCTTTCTATTTTGAAGACATAGCGATGATATAACTCTGTTTCGTGAGACCCATTTACTTACCTTTTATGAAAACTTATCAGTAAAATAGATAAGAAATGTGAGAATTGATTTACACTCTTAAGTATTCAATGACATATAATTATGGCTTAGACATTCCACTTTTGATTTGATTTTGTAAAATTATAATTTATCTTCACTACATAGTATAAAACAAAGTTGCTTTCTTTGTCCCTATAACCATATTTTGTATGCTTAAATCTTTAAAACTACGCAACGGATTTTGATGCGGTTTTTTTAATAGATTGAGTGATTGAAGAGGAAGGTTTATATATATGTTTTATACCCGTGCAGTATTTTAATGCAGTTAACGAATGCAAAAGTCTTTTGAGGCTAATATTTTTATCCTTATGTTTAAAGTTAAGTAACCTAACAAGACAAATTATTTGAGAAATAAAATATTTAATCAGTGCCAAAAAGCGATGATTATGATATATATTTTTCATAAAAAAAGCAATTTATCGTTTTAGTTAGTCTGCTGAAATATTCTATTAAGTATCATTCATATAATTTTAATTTTCAATTCCACCTTTACTTAATCATTTCGGCTCTTAATTCTAAACATTTTTAAGAAGTTTAGTGTGCTAATAAGTGATAAAAATGTGCACTCAATGTTTAAATATAAGCAAGTTATGAATGGCTATTTATATTTAATGGAATTAAAGCATGCAAAAAGCTTATAGAATTTCTCTATAATTAGCTAAGAATTTATGTTGAAATTCAAAGGAACTTTTACTTAAAAGACGTATTTTTTGTACAAATTACTCTCTGAAAGGAATAAGATTTTGGGTTTGAAAACGTTTTATCAACTCAAAATTAGACGTGATTTCAGACTTAGTATTTTTTTTGTTCAGACTGTAACATTATATATTCGATAGCACTACTCCTTTCTATACCTGAATATTATAAAACATATTTGCAATTTCTGCTGTAGGTATAATATACCTACTTATATTTTTATAACGTTGTGATCTGACGTAGGAAGTTTTAATGTACTTTACAATTGCAGATACATTTAATAGCCTGTTTAAAGATCTCATTTATACAAATAAAATCTTTTAGATATTTACGAGTATATGTTATAATTAGTATATAAGCAACAGAAATGATCGCACTGATATTTTTCAATGGAGCTATCAATAACAAAATGTGTTGAAGTCTTACTAACAATAACAATTTAATCCCAGCGCCTGGAGGCACCCCTAGAGACATTTCACTGAGGGCTCTACGAGCTCGAGAGTTACTTGTCACTTGGCAGGTATGTATATTTTTATTAAAGCACACTACAATATGATATATTTGATATACAAACAAGAACACGGGCACAAAATAATCACAATTCTCGGGTATGAGTAAAAAAAAGCATCTACATTTTTTATTTGAATAAAAGTATACCAAAAGCAAAACTGTTTTGAATACACAGCTTTATTATAGTTATTTAAAAAGTAAAATAAATGAAACTTTCTTGATATTTTTTATTTAAAAAAATACAGAAATATATCTACATATACAGAGTTATTATTTATGACAAAGATTAATGACAGTTTGAATTTTTTTTGTCATTTTTAAAGACTCATTTACTTAATTTACTCAAATTCGAATAAACAAACTCAAAATAAATCAAATTTAAAGATGTTAAGTATGAAAATATATTTATTCTCCCTTTAGCCTCCACCGCGTGAATCTTGGCATGGTACACTGCTAGGTTACACTATTCGTTGGTGGGAGGCTTCAGAGGAAGGCAAAGGTAGTACGGACAATGCCTCGGAGAGTGGAGCCAGCTCAGATGCGACAAGTACCAGTCTAAGGGGTTTGAAACCCGCTACGCGGTACGGAGTGGCAGTCAGAGCATACAACGCGGCGGGAAATGGACCGACATCTCAGCCGCACTACCGGCATACTCTGGAATCACGTTAGTACAATTATTCTACGAATTTATCACTGGATTTTATATAGGCTTCAAATTAATATTGTTATTTTTTTAAGCTATTGCATAGCTTTAATCGCGGGTTTTGAGCGCGGCGACCGAATCAAGAAATTCCGTTACGAAAATAAACCTAACACCCGGCCTCAGCCGTGCATCGTCTATTTCTCTCACTCACGCCTTCATAAATGCTTCGTGAAAGAAAGAGACAGTTTCATTTCTATACAGTTTGAATGTAAAAAGAAACAACAAAGAGGATTTGTCTATTCACTCCTAGATGGAGCGATTTTCAATTTGATGTATTCTTAAGGTGGTTCGATCAGGTCTCACAAAACTCACAGCTCGCTACTTTTTCTACTTTTTATTTTTATAAGTCTACTTACGCGTAAAATTTGTGTGTTAAGTGTTTTAAATATGAATAAATACTGCATAAATAAAATAAATAATTATAATTGCATAAGTTGATAAAAAATGCTATGCAATATCTTTACCCCGAGTGCCACACGTAATTTTTTTTATTTAAATGTTATACAAGGATCAACACAACATGACCTACAATTGTGGATTATATATTCATGTTTTTATTAAACAAAAAGTCCGGTTCATTTCAACAATATATCTACGTCAGAGACATGATACGTGCGTCATAAATTTTCCTATCAAAATGCAAAATGGCTTAATTGGACCGTGGCTTTTCCGATCCAGGTCAAACGGTTCGGAACAAATTGATGGCACTTTTATTTTTTAACTTAAAAATTGTTTCCTTTATAAATTCCATTGAATCAAAATAAACCCCCAACCATCGTTTTCCATGTTTCTTTATTATTTTTATAATTATATTTTATTTAAAGAAAAAAATTCTTCAACGCGGAGCTTTACTGATAATAAAATCCTCAAAACTAAATATCTTAGAAGTTTATTTGATGAGATATTGTTCTCTGAATGTGAGAGAGAATGTGAAAAACGGGAGAATTTAAAACATATGTACCTACACCTCATAACGTTGTAAAATGCTTTTTTTACACAATCTGATGGAATTTTTCTAATCAGTATTTTATTTGCACAAAATCCAAAACTCTTGCAACATTTATAAAGTATTTTAAAAATATGAATAATACATTGTTTTTATGTAAGCAAAAGAGAATTTATAATAAAGTGACCAATATATTTAGCTAAGTTTTCGAATACTCCCTTGGTATATTAGTGACTTAGTTCATAAATAACTTAGCAAGAATTCAAGTCACGCTTGAAATCTGACATCTTCCAAGACAGTTTCCGTTTAAACTGAGCCAAAGTGGAAAATGTTGAGAACTATCAGTTACAAAGTAATTACGAAGCTGTCCCGACCTTTAGAAGTATGGAGATGTTCTAGTTATGAAACTATTCCCAGAACTTAATGCCATTTTCTGTCCCGCTTGCTTCTGATGGATACTATTATATATTTGAGTTTGTTTGAATAGGCGGTATTTTCAGAGAATGAAACTGAAAATAATATGTAAGATTAATATGTAGTTAATCTAAGGTATCTGGGGCACAAATTAGGTTTAGTGTCATTCGTCAGGTTGCATTGTTAGATAAATCTAACCAGGTCCACTATTCGATGTCCGTGATCAGATTATATAAATTTCAAAACCCGTCAGATTGCATATATTTGATACAATTTTTAATTACTTTACGTGTACCACGTTTAACCAACTCTGTGGCTAATGTTTCGGTTGGGTAGGCTGATCACCTACTTGCCTCTAAAGAACATGATCAGTGAAACAGATATAGAAATGTGTCTACCCTATGCCACACTAGAAGTTACGGGAATTCACTTTAAAAAAGTACCATACGATACAAAAAAGCCGATCTGACCGAGGACACTCAACCAAAATTATTCAATAATGGCATCATTGTCAAAGGTAATATCAATGTGTAACCCGCTTTGCATAATTATAATAAGTATGTATAGAAAGGAGTCTAGGAGTCTACTAGAAAAAATAACGTTCATTTTTAAGTTTGATCTGGTTAGAGTAAGATTGTCTTTAATTTAATCGATTTTTTGGCGATCAAAAAGAATGAACGAACATTAGGTTATTTAGAATCTAAGATTATATGTAAAAGAGCCTTTGAGCAATCTTTCTTACAGCCCCAAACGGAAGTCCAGAGGGCCTAACTTGCGTGTCAAGTGGTTCGACTACACTTCGCGTGTCATGGCGCCCGCCCCCTCTTGACTCCCAGGGCGGCCTCATCACTCACTACACCCTGCAATACACTCGCCGCGATGCTGATCCATTATTGCCCGTTCAGGATGCACATTTACGTGTTCAGGTAACTATAAACGTTGATAGAGCAGATAAGCACTGAGAACATCTGAATTGCGTTGGAGAATCCTGTAAGTGATTTTTCTAGCATACGTTTTTGGAGCATCAATAGGTATATTATGTAACTACGAACATTAAATATATAATACATCTTTTTAAAACGATATCAAATATTGGAGCTGTTTTAGAACGATATATATTCAGGCCACCTGAGAGAAGCTACCTACTTGAAACTTTTTAATTGAAATCTGCTGTAACTTTAATACGAAAGTTTCTATTTGTAAAAGTGAGACTTTCATGTGAAATGTCCATGTCTTTCATATCTCGGAAGTTCTATAATATTTTTATTTTTATTATTAATTTAAAAGTATCTCAAAGTTATATTATTTGTTATTTTTTAACGCCCTTTTATTTTATTTATGTGATAGATTAATTATCAATTATTTGAAAACCAAAAAAAGTAAAATATATTTTTTCTTTTTTGAAACTGTTTTTTTTAATAGGGCGAAGAAACAACTGTATCTCGGCTTACACCATTTGCTGAATATGATATAAGGGTACGCGCACACAATGCTGCTGGAGATGGTCCATTATCTTCTGCTCAGGTGTGCAGAACTGATGAAGATGGTGAGATTTCGTTTTAAATGGCTTTCTTATTAAGGTGTTAATTATAAGTTTTTATTAAAAAGGTTTTTCTTTAAAGTAAATATAGCCTTTTACAAATAATTACAAGCCTTGTTTTGAGACAAAAATGAAAAAAAAACTGTTATTAAACAATACCTTAATTAAATTAATAGGATATTATTAACCATTCTGTGGATCATGTGTCCGATATTCAATGCATGTTGTGCCTGAGACAGAACATCCGATTCAAATACCGAGAAAATTAAAATTTTGCGCCTATGTACAGATGCTGGTTTATTTAATCTAAAAAAATGGTCAGAAATGTGTGCACCTAATGTCCCAATAGGGAATTTCTCTTAAATATCTACTCGTGAAAGAACCTCTAAAATGGGTCCATAGTATTCATGACAAACAAAGATACTAGTATTTTCTCTTTATACAAGTAATTTAAGTCTTCTATGACTCCATAAGTCTAGAGAATATTTTCACAAATAAAGCGTCAAATACAAAATAACTTTTCATAGTACCAAGTGCTCCAAGCGGCATCAAGCTGATTGCGCTAAGCGAGCGTTCCCTTCGCGTGTCATGGCTGCCGCCAGTGGAACCTAATGGAAGACTGACGCACTACTCGCTCTATGTCAAAGATCTGTCGGGGTAAGGTGTTTATCTTTAAACATAAGACTATAAAATTTGTAAAAAATTAGCTAATAACATATAAATTCTTTTTAATTCAAACCTTGGTATGACTTAAATAAAGCCAAAAAAGTGTGACGCTAACTATGTTTTTATCATATAGGTATAGTAACGACTTCATTAATAAAGAACTACATTGCATTTCTTTCTCAGCAAACCAAGTAAAAGCGACAAAGAAACTCAACATTTTTATTATAATGGGGTATATACAAAGCTTCTGTTTCAGCTTAGAAATTTAAATTGTCATTTTTATTTTTAATAAAATATATCGTTCAGGTCACAGGAAGCAAACGTGACCCGTGTTAACTCTTGCACGGAGAGCGAAGGTTCAACAGTGGAATGCATGAAGACGCTTAGAGGTTTACGTTCAGGGAGGACATATGAGGCTTGGGTGAAGGCCGCTACTGGCGCGGGGGAAGGACCTACTTCTACTGTGGTAGAGTGTCAGACTACCGCCTTAGGTGAGTAAGGGCTATGTAAACTTGTCTGCACGCGCGTCTAGCATGCAAGATGATAATAAAACTCTTTTACTGATGCTATGCTGGAATCTTTCCGAGTCATTAACGCTATATTAACAATATAATACATGTAAATATAAAATCTCTCATAGATGAAATCGCAAGTAAGAGCTCGTAATTTAATACGTCAATATTCACTAGCTCCTGCTCGGATATCATCATTCGGTGGGGTAGCAGTGGGATCAGCGGGCAGTTCTCTATCACTACGTTGTGTGGTAGGCGGAGTGCCCCCTCCCTCGAAACGGTGGCTTCGAGGTGGAAGTCCACTCCATATTCGGTCACCGTTACATTTGGATGGAGATGCTTTAATGATTAGAAGTAAGCTTTATTCTACTAAACCCCGCGAACTTTTAATACTAATTTCATTCATTTGTTTCTCCATGAAAACTTTCTATGTTTTGATAACTATTATATTAACAGAAACAAATCCTCTAAACCAAAAATCATTTAAATTGGTTCAGAACTCATATCAAGATCAAATCATCACATGAGCTTTTATTGTTTTTCACTGTACACTTAATAGGAAATTTTGTTAAATGTAAAGAAGTGTTTACATAAACGCTCTCTTTACTTATTTATTTATTAACTTAACTCCAATAGTAACTAAAGTATATATTTAATTTATAGACTTGGAACTCCAACATGCGGATAATTACACCTGCGTAGCAGAGAATCCTCACGGTTCAGACTCCGTGACGTGGAGGGTCTTTGTCTTAAGACCACCGACACCTCCAGGGATTGCACTCATTGAGGCCAGGTCTAGGGAACTAGAGCTCGAAATAAGATCATCTCCTAGAATTCCAGGCCACGCCATCCCTAAAGAGTATACGCTACATTGGAGGCTTGCTGCACCCGAGGTAAGTTTTGAAATTCTATATATCTGCAATATACTTTATTCCAGGCAATTAACGACGAAATGAGTTGAGTTATAAGATTGACACTGTAATATTAGCATGCTTTTCGTCACGGCGAACATGAGATCTTTAATTTGTACGTATTATGTTTTAGCAAATAAATTATGATTCTTAATAAAAAAAATACCGTTTTTAGGGTGAATGGCGAGTGCAAAATGTGAACCCCGGGCCGGTAATACTAACCGGTTTGCGTTGTGGCTCAGCATACCGAGCGTATGGCTCAACTGGTGGTCCACCTGGTACTGAGATTTCTATCAGAACATCCGGAGGTCCACCGGTGGCTCCACCAGATAATAGGTGGATAAGGTCCAATGCTACTCACGCAAGATTCGATACTAGTTTATGGTCTGATGGTGGCTGTGGTCCAGTGGCTTTGAAGTTGGAGTGGGCTGGGTCAGGCGTTGCTGGAGCTAGGGATGTGCCTGTTGGTGGTGAAGTTACATTGAGTGGTGAATATTTATCATTAATAATAGCCATTTATTCCACGTTTCAAGATAACATCTTATATCGAAAGAAGGACTAAACTATTGTAATGATTTTAATTCGTTCAATATTGATTAAACGTAAAATTACAATAAGTACTTACATAATATATTATGTAGTAAATGAGAATGTGATTCTACAAGTGAACATGTATTCTCTTTTACAAATATGAAATTACCTAAATAGTTTAATAAATATTAAATACTTAATGGCTCATGTGTAAAAATGAATAAAATTATACTGTTTCTGACTAGGTCTAATCCCTGGGTCGCGATATCGCGTAGCAGCTCGAGCTTCGAACGAAGCAGGGCTGACACGGGAGGTGTACGAATTCACCACAAGTCCACCGGAAGGAGGCTACGCGGAGGAAGTAGATGCGCCATTTCCAGCTACAGCCGGGGAACTAGCGTTATTACTCGCACTTTGCGCCGCGCTCTCCGTAGCAGCGTTAACAATTCTCGCCATACTGCTCAGACGGAAACAGTAAGCTTTTTATTAATAAAAAAAGATATTTTAGCTTAGCTGAATTTTATCGTCAACTATAAAATCCAGCTAAGCAGCTTGCTAATGTTTTGAGCGAGCTTTACGTTTACGATTAATTTTGTTGATTTTTTCAAACTGTTGAAACTGAATCGTTACAAAATCATAATTCGAAAAAAAAAACGCGTACCTAACATACAAAATGACTGGGCCTAACTAATAAAAAAGGTCTTTATTCGAAAATAATTGTATTTTCTTATATTGATATTTACTATATTGTCAAATATTTTTTCAATCCAAGTAAGATAATAAAATATTATCTCTTAATTGGATGGCCCCGATTTTCAATGTTACCAAGACAACCGGTCTCTTTGTGATATTTATTACATTTTCAGTGTAAGAGTTTCGTGGGAAACAAATATTAATAGGGTATATATATTACTTTCAACCAGAATAAGAAGATTTTTCTTTTCATTGAATATGTATCAGAACAAATTTTTTTTTTATTAAAGTTATATTGAAAGTTTTGTCCAGTTTTCTGTGGTTATGGTTCTGATTTATTTAATTATTTAAACTACCTACATGGGCTATCTACAATGTGTATGCAATAAAAAAGTATGTAATGATAAGTATGCCTCTAAGGACAAGGCCTTCTTAAATTAATACTAAAGTACTATGAGCCGAAGAATAGGATACGTATTTTGAATGCCTGACGGCCAATCACAAACACGAAATTGAAAAAGAATTTACAATCTATATAGCACGTTTAAAACACGTATTAACAGTTTTTAATAATTATTGCAAGCCAAATTTGATTTGGTTTCTACTTTTTTATTGTATATTTTTTTAAAAAAGGTTATAATTTTATCCTGGGTATTCATTCAAATTCTTATTTAAACTAAAACATCTTGTAATCTGTATAATCTTATCCTAAAAGGAATAATAAATAAAGTTTATTTGTACTTTGTTAGACTTTCTTTGCACAAATATAAGTATTTGTTTAGAAAATATGACCAGCTTTTGCCAATCCCCAAGCATTTCAGACGAGAGCTTGTTTTGCAGTGAAAACCATCCGATCTGTTATTAACAGAATGAATACTGAGTTTTTGCTGCTCTCAGTAATTCATATTTATATAAAAGTAATTCGTTTCATAATAAAAGAGTCTTAAACCGCCTTAACCGCGACACGATAGTTTCCAGACGCGAGCTTATAATGCCGCAGTTCCCGTCGCGAAAGAAAAAACGTGATAGTGATAATCGTTTATCAATTAATTAAAAAATTTAGTGTAATAACTTGTGGCTTTTGTTTAAAAAAGTGAAGCACATAGTGCCGCCTAACAGATCCTCTGCCGTTGGCGGTGTTTCATCACTTAATCAACTGAAGCTTAATTATATATTACTCATACAAAAACCTTTAGGAGCACATTTGTAAAGCACATAAAATAGACATCTGCAAATGACGAGGAGCTGACACAAGACCCTTTTATCAATAGTCTGATTGCGTTGACCCTTCTCACCTTTACATTTGAATTTTTCCAGCTGACGATCACTAAATTGCGTCGTAGGTACTTTATTGAAAACCAATATCTTTGATGATATGTACTTGGCAAAACTCTTCTTGAAACATTTTATACATTATACCTACGTGAATTTTTATAATATTTGTAATTAATATGAAATTTATTTAAATTTTTGGTATTGTTCTTACGTATCGGAAAGGATTCGGATGTTGTAAAATTGCTGTGTGTGAAAATATAACCATAACAAATGATAACATATTACGTAGGACGGATGCAATACCCCGACTAGCGACAAGTGACAAGGCAGCCTGCGGCACATATAGGCCTCCGCATTCTACTCCTAAGCTGCCTCCCGAACCACCAGGTAACAATTATTAATAATGAACTTTAATATTTTTTATATTATAATTTTATCTACAGAGAAGTGGGTCTTTTGCGCCTTCCAAAATTTCATGTTGTCAAATTGTCTAAAAATGTTAAATAGACAAGTATTTTTATATAGGTACTTTATTTAGAAGAATAGGTATGTTAAGTTTACCTGCGTAGATCATCAACGAGACCAGCAGGCAGTGTTATTTAAAATTACTCTTAAATATGACTGACGTGATTAACAGATGTGTACGAGATAAGTCCATACGCCACTTTTGCGGGAGGCGAAGGTGTAGGGCCGGGTTCTAGGGCCTACACACTGCAGTTACGAGCTCTCGCCCGCCATGATGATGAAGCGGCTCCTCCTCCTCATCACAGCACAGATGGTAAGATTTTGTGGTATAGAACAATATAGGCAACAGTTAAGCTATTAGTAATGGTCAGATTTGCAGACTGACTTTCGATTTTACGATAGAAAGTCAAACTTTCAACCACTTACTGAATCAACTTTGAATAAAACTTTGGCATATAAAGCATTTGTTCAATTATTCGTCTATTCTTTGGTAATTTTGATTTGTTTTTGGTTTTTGTTATATTTTTTATTTTAATTTCATACTCACTGGCTTTTTAAAATTGCAATCGTGTTGTTGTGTTTGCGTGAAATTGTAGACTAAATCTGAATTTACTTCTATTCATCTACTGAGTCTATTTACTTTTATTTACATACGGGAGAAAACTTATCAAACTCCAATAAATTTTGTCAAACAACATATGGATTAGAAAATATATCATAAGAATAATAGAATAGGAATGAATACAACAATACTTAAATGTAAAAAGTAATCTTTGGTATTCTAAGTAGGTATACCTACTTAAGAAAAATGGATCGTAATTCATTATGAATTTGGGCCTATTTGTTTATAATCGGCATAGTAAGCGTCCTGCCCGCTTGACACATGTCTTATAAAACACCTTCAATTATATGCGAATTCTTTTTCGTCAATTCATTTTTTTTTTTAGACTTATTAAACTATTTCCAGAAGAAACGTGTTTGGACGCTTATGAAGCTCAACGCAGGCGCAGGCGCAGACGACACTATTGCCCTGATCATGGTATCTCGAAATTTTCTCTTTTATTTCTTATTTTTGACAGTACCGTTTTTTTATTGCATGTGTGTGTGTGTGTCTGTAACGTGTTTTTTCTGCTATTAGTTGGAACCCGAAAATTTTTTAATTTTTTTTTACAAGCTTAAAGACAAAATTTAAAATTACATCAACCTTTCGCGAGTTTTTCAGTATGTATAATATATTAAAATGCGTCAAGCACCATTTTTTTATGGGTATAAGATTATGTTTTAATCAGTTTTTACTGTTTTTAATTATGTAGGTAAGTATTTCATAATATTTGTTTTTTGTTAGCAGGTTGTTCACAAGACTCCGGGAGTTGAGGAAAAACACTGCCAAATATTTAGTTAATATCTAGTCATCTTAGCTAATTCTGTTATACATATTAATATGTATACAAATTTTTTTACAATTATATTATCTATTTATATTAAAATTTTGTTTTATTCTCCCAAATTACTGTTGACTTTGTTTTTTTAGTAAACAACACTTAAACGATAAAAATTGTGGTCAAAGTTTTCATATTAGTAGTATTTAATAACATCGTCATGTCTTTAATTCCCCGAAAGAATAGGCAGAGATGCACTCAGTACACCTACATTTCGCCAGATATTGTTTTAGTCCTATTGTAAAAGATGGAACTCCAGACTCCAATCTGTTATTCGAAAACCTAAAGATATGCCCGACCCGAGATTTAAACCCAAGATCTCGTGATTAGCAGGCGCAGGCAGGTATATAAAACATTTTTTTAACTTCGCCTCGGTTCGAATCGCGGGGAAACAAAAGAATATTTCAGTTGAAGGGCACAGACTTATCTAAAACCCGTCATGTAAGGATTATTAAGAAAAATTATAAAAATTAAACTATACTTATAATTTAATGTGGTAAATCATACCCAGTAGGCGATAGAAGTATATCGCCTAGGAGTGGTAAATAAACCAGTATTCCTTTATAGTCGATCTAAGTAGATCCGCTATGAGGTAATACTGCCTTTAGATAAGGCATTGATAAACAATAATTCTAAAATAGAGCGCTTACGCCCCTTAGAACGCTTAGAGACGTGCGCGTCGATGTTGCACCGCGAACGTGGACGCCTTGGAGTCGTTCTGAACGACTTTATTTTTTTTCGTACCTCGTTTTTATGTAGTATTTATTTACATTTTACAACTCCGTTGCAATAATAATAGAATAAAAATATGAAAAAATAAGTTAATTAGAGTGCAACGGACGGTTTTATCTGCGATCGCTTCTTTTTATTTTCTTCAATTCAGATTTAAGATACTTCACAGTTATCCTTATCGAACTGATATGCTTTTGAATTATTGTGAATAAATACTATGACTGATTCTAGTAACGGCAACTGGTCAAATGAAACCCATATCATGAAGTGTCATATGGTCAAAAACTACTTTCCTAAGTCCTTTAATGTCTGAAGAAAAACGAATCTCTTGTGCTTATTTTCTCAATGCCTCATCTTAATCCGATTCGGCTTCTTAGCTATCAGGTAAAGTGATATTTTATACATATTAAAAATGTTATAAAGCATTTTATGCTTCTATCAACATTCGCAAAATACCTGTCTCAATAAATATTATTCTTAATATTGTTCTGTTTATTTAATGTGGTGTACAAATAAATAAAAATAAAAATAAAAATAAGACCGCCAAGCCTAGCAAAAGCCAGTGCGTGAAGCTAGCATTCCTTTATATTCATAAAAGGATTCCATTAGACGCGTTTTAGACGCAAATACTCCGAGAGCTGAACACCGGAATCACATTAACTGCAACATGTGAAGCTGTAAAATTGTTTTACTAATGGCACACTGCAGTACAGCTTTCCATCCTTTGAATTTCAGCATACATTGTTAAGGGCCGTTCCATGAGTTTAATTATAAATAGGCGGAACCAGTGCAACTAAAGTCAATATAAATCATACTTCCTGTGATTTTTTATAATTTCACGCAGTCAAAGGTGAAATTTATTGGGATTTGGGATCAAATGTCAGATGGCATGACCAGTTTACGATCTTATTTGTTTTTTAAAATTAAATTATATAGAAAAATAATAAAGTTGGTAATACATAAAAATAAAATTTACTTTTTTATGTAAATTCCATCGCCTATTACTTATGTGATGGAAAATGGTCTCTAAGTATTATATTAAGATTTGGTCCCCTTGGGTCGATATACAAATGTCTGTTACGCTTTCACGCCCAAACGACTGAACCGAATTTGCGGCCAGTTGCGGACCTCAGAAGTAAAAGCAACTATGTCCCACCAGCGCAGCCTCGGACACCCGGGTTTTCTTAAAATACCTTAGTATAAGCCAGGAGAATCACTAGATAAATAAAAATCGTTTATTCAAACTCAAAGACTAATGTACCTACACTCAATTTGATTGTATTGTTAACTTTATTCGATCAAAATCCCTCGGCAAGTACATTGAAGCAATTTCATTATTGTTATTTTATTAAAAGCTAGCTCCAACTTTGCACCAAATACTTTTTATATTTTTACTTAGGATAATAAAATAGTTCTTTTTGAAACTGAAAAATACTTATTTATATCTTAATATTAAAAAGATTTTTATGTTTTAATAATTCTAATAGGTAGGTATTTAATTTTGTTTAAGATTTTTCTGGTTAGAATATGATAAAAAAAATATTTTTCCGAAATGATCTTTTTGCCAATGAAGGGACGTTGTTTATTATTACAGACTACAGTGGCATTTTAATAAAATATATTTACTGAAATAATTACTATAAGTTGTAACGATTACTAGAAATATAGTAAAAACATCTTTTCTAAGTTATATATAAAGATTTCAAAATGATGTAATGTGAATCGATTTGAATATCAACTCCATACCAAAGCCACGTCTTATCCTGGATTGTATTGGAATGGAATATCAAATAGCAAAAATAACTTTCTCGGTGTATAATACGGTCTTTAACGAGGTACTCATATAAATAAGGCTTTGCCTGACGCATGTTCAAGGACTGAATTATTTTTGTTGACGTATAATGTGCGGGTAGGTATATACGTGAATCTATTAAGGATTTGCGGCTACTTTATCATAATTTATAGCACGTAATAGACTCAATATATCAGAATAACACCTGAAGTAAGCTAAGGGGGAATATATTATTAAGAATTCCATTCAGTTCAGATATTTTTATATTTACAATTCCTAATAGTAATTTACTATAATAGAACTGAAATGGTTATCATTGGGCAAATTCCACGCAGTTAGAATTCGACATCAAAAAAATACACGTCGAATCGATGACGTACTTTTTTGTTTTTTTGAAGGTCTATTAAAAATGATAACAAAAACTGAAAAGTCTTGGTACCACTGAAAAGATGATCAACAGATGATCGAACTATAGTTGGTAACGTCTTAATTTATTTATTTATGACATCGAAATATTAAAAGATTCATGTGAAATGATTTTCTCAAATTCGAATTTCATACCAAGGTGCACCTGACCCAAATATAGCAAATTACAGATGTAGTCCTTTTTTGTCTCCTAATCTCATTGAAACAACAAATTAAAAACTACTGAACAAATTAAAACTACATCTTCTTCACTACAACATAGTATAAAACAAAGTCGCTTTTTTCCCCCTATATCCCTTTGTATGCTTAAATCTTTAAAACTACGTAACGGATTTTGATGCGTTTTTTTTAATAGATAGAATGATTGAAGAGGAAGGTTTTTACATATGTTTTATACCCATGCAATGCCGGGGCGGGTCGCTAGTATAATATAAAAATGAATCGCAAAATGTGTTGGTAAGCGCATAACTACAACGGTTGGACCAATTTGGCCAATTCTTTTTTTATAATATTCCTTGAACTACAAGGATGGTTCTTACGGAGAGAAAAATTTGGAAAATTTTCGAAAAAATAAAATAAAAGAAAAACATTTTCCTCATACATTTTCTATGGAATGACGTTATAGGTGACACTTTATTATTCGGAACTTTGACACGATACCAAGTTCGCGGGGTCCACTAGTTAAATAATAAATAATTCTTCCGTTATACTTTTAGTTAGGACATACATAAAAGAATGCTCATTTCCGAACGGCAACAAACTGGCAACACGGTACCACGTCACATACGATTGTACCTATATCCGCGTTCAATACGTGTATAGTAATGTTCTGAACCCATAATTATAATTCTATTACAATAAAGCATTTAGGTACATGTTCATTAAGTGTTTCCATCATTATAGTCCGTCGAATAAGTGTCGTGTACTTATTATCTAGATAGCTGTGTTGTGTTCGAGTCTGTGAAAAAAAGTGTTGTTGTGAACTATATTGATATAACTTTGGGTGTTTGGGTGAGGGGTGATTACGGTTAAGTATTACAATAAAAATGACTCGAGCGGCGCGAGCGCATGGAGCTAAGGCAGGTACCGACTGCTGACTGAACTCAACTGAAGTGGCGGCCGCGGCCCGCGCTAGCTGCGAGGGACCTGCGGCGCGGGGGTCGAGAGTTGATAACGCAGACCATAGGCGGCGAGCGGGGCGGGCGTCGTATAAGTATTAAATATGTGTGTGTATGTTATTTGTTATAGTGTAATTTAATAATAATATATATATGTAAATGTATATGTTTTATGGGAAGGAGTAGGATAGGTGCCTACATAACCATAGGGATCCGAACATATTTCGAACCAGGATTGGAATCGTTGGATTGGAATCTACAAGGAAAGCGAAGCGTTATTCTAAATAATCGATGCACAATTGCAAAAAAAACTTTAACGGAAACTTTTTTTATAATATTAAGAACATTAGTTCGATTCAAATGCAAAAAGGCTTTCCATAATTGGATAGAGCTGGGTTTCGTGGCAACTTTAAATTAAATTCAAATGCAGATAATAACACAAGTCACGCTCGTAGATATGACTTGCTGTTGGAAGCGAATTTAACTACTGCCACCTATAAATCTTTCAGAAATTTGCAAAATACTGAGAAAATTATAATATTCACAGATTTATCTTCAGCGGAATATATGTACCAATAATTACTTTGTGTACAGAAAACGTTTGATGATAACTAGAAACAATAATAGTAGTAGTTAACAAAAAATGTAATTCGAATTGTTTTTTCAAAGATACAAAATTGTATTGGCACAGCAACGAGACATATTTTTCAAAAAAAGCTAACTTGTTATAATGGTACATTTGAGAGATTTTTAAGTAAGAAATGTTACAATAATCTCAACCACTTATGTCATATAATATATCTGCAATTCGAATAACAGTAAGACAGACATGATTTAAAGAATATTGTTTTAGTATAAAACAAATATGTATTAAACTATTATTAAACAATAAAATCTTTTACTACCTACTAATGAAAGGTTCGTGAAAATTTAAAAGTATTTTCTACTGCGGTGGTTACGAAAGATACTTTTACAAGCTATTGATAATTCACAAGCCCTGTTACGCAGTGTAATTTTAAAAGGTAAAATATGAAAATGTACGCCACGTTTACTCGTATTAAATATGGTCCCATAGTGGAGTACCGAGCAGGCCGTGCTTTCATATTTGATGGGTAATCTGCGACAACACTGTCTATTCAACCTTGTGATTTAAAAACTGTATATTACTGGAACATTGTATTTTCATTTAGTTTTGTTTTTGCAGCGTTTGTTTAAAATAATTACAATACTATTTAAGCTTGTAAATTTAAATAAGTCATTAGTAATATGGATTTAATTTATAGGTATCAACGTATCAATTTCATTTGCGTAGTATTGGATTCTTTTTAATTATATTGTTACTTGCATCGGTATATAGTATTAACAATAACAACTATATATTAATAAGAATGAATCACTAAATTTGTTGCTATGCCCAAAAGTCAAACGGTTGAATCAATTTAGCAAATTATCATTTTATGTAGGTAGAAAGTTACCTTACTGACAATTTCATTATTATAGTCATAAACACATTTGTGCTACTTATAAAAGTAGAATTAGTTTATACTAATTCTACGCAGAAACAGTAACAGGAATTACCTGTAAATGAGACATGATTACATTAATAAATTAATTGTACCTAAATGAAATCCTACATCCCATACTCACGTAAAAATATTGAGTATGTTTAAAAAAGGTTTAAGTAACTTTAAATGTCTATTGCCGTAGTGTCGAGATGAAGTTGTAATTAGATCTGTGGCCCACTGAGGCGAGAGTGGACTCTCAATCAATTTACTGTCAATTTGTCGCCTTTTATCCGCTGCTTCCTTTAATCGACTCTCCTCTCTCGGTCTATTCATTTTGTATTTCTTTATGGTCGTATATTATGTTGAATATAACCTGTGTTGTATGTTTTATACACCTGTTTTAAAATGTGTTACATGTAAGACATTTTAACCCATAGAAACGTATAATAACTAGTAAGATATTATATACGTTTCTACTTATACACGGATATAAACATCAGTGTCTCTATTTCTATGTGTGTTACAAAAGTTCGGATTTAGAAGTGTATATCTGTGTAGAACTGTAAACAGTTCTAGATTTGACGGAAGTGTTATTAGTAGGTAAAGCTGTTCATTACAAAAAATTTCGTTATGCGAATTAGAGTAAGTACTTTCCTTCCAGGTGGATTTAAAAAACCCACTCTGTATACAGTATATTGGTTTATTATAAATATTACGTTGAAATGCGGCGGCCGTAAATTTATTTAAGTCCCTCCTAAGGTGCAATCACGTCTTTCCCGGCAAGATTAATTACAGCAATCGACGTTTTTAATTAGTTCTGTAATTAACAGCATGCCACGCCTTCCGCGCGAACTAAAACAAATTACTTTTTAATACAATCACTTGGCGGACTTTGATTAAATTGCTACCAGCGTTCGCGCTGCACAAATAGAAATAGAATTTTACATTGACAAATAATTACACATAGTATTATGATTCGGCGCAAATTATCTTATTTCTCGAATTGACAATTGCGCCGCTTAAGTCGCATTGATCAATTTAATTTATTTATTATCCACTTATGATCCACTTATCTCTAAATGGATAAATTTACCGACGTAATAGTTATTTTAAGTGAGCGAAGATACGCGATTCAACTAATATTGCATCTTTCACTGACTCCTCATCTAAAATAACACACCCCTGTTTAGAGTTATAATAAATTTGTAAATTTAAGATAGTAAAACAAACTTAACATAATAATTACCAAATATAAAAATACCTCACAAATGGATGAACATATTCATAAGTTCTGCATCGAAATCGGTCTAATGGCTTAGAAGGTATGCTACCACACACAGATGTCAATCTTATAAGACCCATCTTTTTGCGTCAGAGGGGGTAACAATTTGATGTAAACAACTTCCACATAGATACAAAATCTTATATGTTTGACATTAACTGTGTGGATTAAAACATAATTTTGTATAACTGATCGCTCAGCACCGCTGTTTAATTATACCGCAGCTGATGTTCAAATTATATTAATGTTATCTAAAATGAAATACCTATGGCGTATGTGATGCCACAGGCATGCATTAATTACTAAACAGTGAAATGTATTCCTTTTTGGAATTCCATTAAAATATAATAAATATAATTCCTGCCGACGTAATTCGTCACAATCGGAATTGTCACAATTCCCTCGGGAGGGCTTTGAGGAAAAATTGTTGCTAACGAGCTTGCTCCCCCTCCCTCGTTTAATCCAAACCCCACTCCCCTTATCTGTAGTACTTTAAAACCCTTTTGCGATTTTCCACGCGGATGAATTGATTACAAGAAAAAGCGCAGATAATCCGTCTTTATAAATTTCGAACTGATACTCGCGAGTAGTGGAATTAACATAAAAAATAGTAGGAGCATAATCAAAACCGTCAGTATCTACATTTATTAAAATTATAAAAGCAGTTATCTCTACTATAGCTTAGGATATAAACGGCGACAATTTTTTAAACAAAACTAAAGTAAATACTATTATGGGATAAAATAAATGTTATGCCCACAGGTTGTTTACAATGAACATCGAGGTTGTGCGTGTTCAGCCATTCTGTCTCATTAGCGATTTTCCAATTGAGTGATCGCAGAAACGAATAACGACAAAGCCTATTTTCTGTCGAGATATTTGGGGTTTTATCTACGTTTGTAAGTCTCCCGGTCGGAAAATTACTGTCGTCGCGATTATTTCAGGCATTATGTAAACTTTGTAATGATAAAATTTGCATTTCTTTCATCGTGAATAAATGTCCATGAATATTTTGTTAAGTCTACGAGTTGGTTTTTCTTTAAATTTTTCATTCTCATTCGTACCTAGCTACCTGCGACTTCGTCTGACTATATCAAAACCAAATATCGTCCACAAGGATACTAAAAATTTAAATGTCTTAATTAATCTTTATAAATCAATTATTTATTAGTGAAAATTCTGGAAAGATCGGCCTAATTGTTTCTTTTATAAGCCGACAGCAAATGAAATATATAAATATTGTTGGCATTCTATCAGTAACACTTATAGAGAGGAAGGTAGCGTTGCAAATATAAAAACTATAGTAAACCGGCTAAGGTTGATATCGATATATGACTAATAAGGAAACCGACAGCTGGCGGAGCCGCGGTTGCTTGGTTTAGGGCGTTCCGTAAGTTGTAAAAAAAATAGAAAATTAATTAATAGTACGCCTGCTGAAACTGTTTTCAGCTAGTTTAGTTGTGATCATACTAAGCTGAAAAAAACTTCAGCTAAATTGTGGATACCGTGGGGGATAGGCGTCAGCTGATCGTGTAAACGTCTGAAAAAATTCGTCAAATAAAATTATAGTATGCCTTATAAAATTTAGTTAGCAAATTTTAGTGTCATGACATTGCTGTAAGATTATATAGGCGCGAAATTTTGTTCTGACAATATTGCTTAATTAATAAAAAAAATATTATTATATTATAATAACAAATTATTATTAAATAAAAAGAAAAATATTTAATTTAACTTTCTTATTTTACAACTTGCAACGTCCCACACTCACCTCGGGTGCGCCAGCTGACGCCTAGTTTGCCTACTTATTAATCATTCGAGATCTATTGAAATAGATGGCAATCGATCGGCTTGAAAAAACACCATCTGAAATTAAATACAGAGAGTATTGAATTTCAGATGGTTTCCATCTATTACTAAAAATCTGATATTTTTTAAAAATTTCAATAACTTTATAAAATTTTGTGTAAACGAATTAACATCTGCTATGAATTCGTTCTTTGTACGAGTAACTAATAATTAAACCCTTTTAATTTTCCTACTCCCTAATCCCCGACTTCCCGTGAAGATCTATCACACTGAATAATTAAGAAAAGATTTGGCTTAAAACATTTCATTTGCCTATATGCCTAGATAAATTTTTGTTTAGTTTGAGTTTGAACCACAATTTCACAATTATTATTTAATTTTTACCTTATTTTCACGTTTCGCATGCTTTTCAATCTGCATGGTCGTGGTGTACTCGCATAGATAAAAGATATTAATTAGGTTCTAGAAGATTTTTATATCGGTGTACTTAAGATTCGACCGTGGAACGTAACCCTCAAATTCAGATTAAGTATATCGTTCTAATGGTTTAAGCGGAGGCTTGCGGTAATTGTAATCGTCCACTTTCCATCCATTAGGGGATGTTCAGTAATGGCCCACTTTGTTCCAGACACGGCCCAGCGCCGATTGCCTTTATCAACGGGGACTCTTGTTACGAAAGCCATTATTAACCATACATGTTTAGAGTTTTTGTGTGAAATGAGTGTCTGAATAACCATTGGAGTTGAAAATCGAGAATTTGTTTTGGTAAGTATGTTTTTTTATTTATTTACCAGTATTTGACGACCGGTTGGTGCAATAGATAGTACTCCTGCCTCCTGCGCCAAAAGACCCTGTGTTCGAATCCCGGTAGGTGTATTTATTTGTGTGATGAGTGAATGTTTGTTGTTATATTTAAAACTTACATATGTATTATTTAGTGTGTTATCTTCGTTATTTCTGATTACCATAACACAATTGCTTCAGCTACTTACTTTGGGATCAGACTTCAGAGCAATGTATGTGAGTTGTGCCAAATGTTTATTTATATGACAAAGTAGTAGGTATTTAAATGAAGGTTGGCTGAATCTAGCTTTGCAAAAAATATCTTACTTAGTAAATTTGCTAATAATTATTATAACTATATATTTAAAACATAAATACAGCTTAAATTTGCACACAATAATAATTATAATGATAATATTTTTTAATAATAAGTACATACGTACAGTATTAAAAATTAAATTAAATTATCATCTATTTGGCTGAATCATTTTTTTGTTTTATTTGTTATTTTGGACAATGTTGTTATGAAATAAAATTATTCTTAAAATATTTAAATGAAACAAATAAACATTATTTATTGATTGTCGAATTTTTGAGGGAAGTTTTAGTGTTAATAAAAGTATACTTTAAAAGTATACTTTGATATTTGTAAGATTGTTATAGCAACATTATTGTAAAACTTAAAACAAGTTCTTATGGTTTCATAAATGAACCGCAAAATAGGTTGTTTGAGTGTTATTTGAATAATTAAAATGCTAGTGTGTCCTTGCATCGGTTTACCGCATTCTGTGGTTTCAGTACGTGCCTTGTGGAACCCATAGATTGACAGACAATTTTATTAAAATCAATAACTTATACATTGTCAAGGTAGAGTATAATATCATGTAATCTCTTTTATAAAAATCTTTTTTATAAATATCCAAAAAATCTTAAATTCAAACTCACAGGTACATTTATATACGTGTATAAATAGAAAGATTGAACTAAGATTACTGAGTAAATCTAATCTCTTGTCTTAATCATTATTTAAAATGTCAAGTCCATTTTCAAAAAAGTCATTCTGTGCAGACTGATTGCTGTTTTAACGCAGTGGTTTAACTACGAGACAACAAAAAAAAATAAAAGGAATATATAGTAGTTTCAATATCCATTACCACGCGACTGTCAACAGTACACTGCTTTGCAAACAGCTACACCGTCAGCTGTCATGTAGTACATGTGAGGAGAGAAGTGCGATTATTTATACAAAAAAGCTATTTTCTGATAAAAATCCGCGTTTCGCTGTCCGATATGGAATAGCTGATGTTATTAGGAGCTACTTAGGATTTTATTTGACACTAGAAGTACCCGCAACTTAACAAAGGATTTTAACATAAATCAATTTATAATTTATATATTGATTGAAACCCATCAATATCTAAATTATTAAAAGTTATCCTTATAAGGACTATTTATTGTCATAGCAGATGAAGTCGCCAACATTAATCTTATATTGATAAAAAATCTATTTATTTATTACTTGTTATTATTAATATTTATGCATTAACAGACATAAATTAGAAGTAATAATTGTAACAGATATTAATAATATAAAAAAGTTGATTAGAGACATTGTCATTCGACGAAAATATTATTCAATTTAAATGTGATTTCTAAATAATGATTTTAAACTTACACCATACGCAAAACGCCAATGGATGAGCACTTCAACCGCTACTAAAATAAATTAATAATTTCTCAGTTGTTGTGGTTTTTATAACTATGTTTATCAACAAACACACAGTACATACACGGCGCAGACTTTACTCTATGCGGTGTACTTAAGCCGATGAAAATATGTACGCCTTAAAGTAATTAACTGAATGGCTTTTCTAATGTATTATTCATAATGAAATTTTATTATATTTTTTGGATATACATATTTCTATGTTTTTTCTTCATATGCATAGAGCCGATCTAATCATTTTATGAAATTACTAGCTATTGTTTGGATCAAAATACCGGTGCAGGTACCTGCCATTGCCTGCTAACAAGCCATTGCTTGTTTGCACGTATTAAGTAGACAAGTGAATAACTTAATTTCAACTTAGTATTGCCATCCAGCGAGGAAATGCTGCCAGCATTAAGGGTACCATGTCACAGGAAAAATTATTTAAAGATTATTTCCGACAACGAATTAAACAACTCAATTTAGTAGATTTCTTTAAATCATGATTGTTCCATATTGTCGAAAATTGATTTTTGAGGACGCTCAAATTGTTATTTGTTATTCTATTAAAATATTTGATTAACTTGCAGTTACCAAAAAAATTTAAAACGTCGTCTTATTTAATGAATGATCAATTATCTTTCTGGTAAATTCAATAAATCAATAGATAGTAATCTGTATCTACACAAAATTTGTAAAATATGTCTGATATTCTGTTGAGCCCCAAAACTATTAAAAATTAAGACTCATATTTTGATAATTATTTTAAATAAATCGATAATAAATGCCCACTTAATACGAAAGCGATCAATAATTATGCTCTTAAAAAAATATCAATAACTAAAAAAAGAGGATAAAAATGTGTTATTTTTGTTTACTAAATATTGAGTATCTATCTATGTTTGAATATAATTATCGTGTTATTTTGAATACTGTTAATTAATATTGTGGCAATAATTATCATATACAGCTCATTACAGTACATTACAGTACATTAATTAAATTTTAGAGGATAAAATAATATTTTCTTATCTTATTATTATATTATAAATAACTTATAAGTTATAGACACTATACATTATTTATAAGTTGCTAGAATAGGTTCTATGTTCACGAAGGGTAAGCGTTTAATAGCTCAGATTTTGTTACCTAATCGGTATTAAATTATTGCTAATTAAAAACTGGTTCTGACTGCGAGTTTTATATTTATAATAAATTACCACCGTCCCTACCCTGGCGGTGTGCAGTCAATGGAAAAACAATGTATTAAAAAAGAAGTCACTATAATTATACAAAAAAAAATTCTCGCGTTTGAGTATACAATATTTTATGTCATTAAATATTTACATGAAAGTCAAGCGTAGATTGTGTTGATACGATACATTCCTGAATGTTTTACTCATCTGTCAGGCGGTTTCATTTAATTTAAGTGTACCGTACATTACGATAATGAATCTACCACAAACTTTAGTGCTTCGTAATAATTACTTGACGTTGAAACTTCAGACATCACTACTCGTTTGTAATGTACACAATGAACATTAAAATTATAAAACTCGTTTTGAAAATAGAAAATATATTTTGCGTTTATAGAAACTACTATATGTTCACGCGAAAAAATCAAATCCTTGCCAATATATGGACGCTTCTTGAACTATCTTTAATCATAGCCTGCTTGATGTTATACGCATTTATTTGCCAAATTCAATCGCAATCGAAATTAGCTATATTTCTTCTAAACATTTCCAACGCATTAATTATTTTACTATCAGCTAGATGTTATTCTAAATCCTTTAAAAAACTCATCTCGTACATAAACGCAAATCACTGTGAATGTTCTTCCGATACTGACTATATAAGTATTTTAGAAAAAAAATATAAAATCTTGAAACGTTTGCTAGTTTACTATGGAATTTTATGTTGTTCATTTATTATTTTTCAGCCCATATTTTACAATATGCAGTTAAATATATATTATATACTTTATTATATCTATATATTATTTTGTAATACGAGATATATATTTGAATATGTGGTTATGTACAGTATCCTTACTATACTGACAGAGCACGTTAGATGCATTGGTCGTGGTATTAACGAGAAAGTGAAAATACTTGAAAGTGTTGATCAACGAAACTTGCCGGAACTAAGCGCAAATGTAGAATTCAATTGTTACAAGAAGTGGACCGTTGCTTATACAAACATTAAACAGTGTTCCAATTTATTCAATAGCATTTTTGGAGTTCAGGTAAGATCGGCAGTGGGTTCCCTCGTCTTTCCACGTCTGTATTTTAGAGGTGATTCAGCCAACCCGAATGTAGTTAATTTTTTTCAGACAAGCCTGTAGAAATTCAATAACACCCTCGCGCCACTTATAGCACCCCTCCGGCAAGAGGCAGCCCTATCAGAGTCCGAATACAAATACAAATTAAATTATAAATTGCATTCAGGCTGGGGATCGAACCTGATACCTCAGGCTTCGCGATAGCCTTATAAGACCGCTTAGCCGCGAGGTATATAAGAGGAGGTTAAAAGATAAAATATTGTTACTATTAATTTTGTTTTGAGGACAGCAAAACAAAGTTCTAGTATTCTATTTGGTTAGTCAATAAAATGAATAAATAATGAAAAATAAAATAAATAAATTGATGACCACATCGAAAATGTCTTTATACTTGTTAAATAACTTACATTTTTACGTTGTTATGTGTAATGTTAATTTCAGATGACCGTTGTACTGCTGACAGCAATGTTGCATTTTATAATTTTTCTATATTGGGCTGCCTACTTTACTATTGCAGTAAGTAAAAAGTATTTATTTTATCATACGAGTCGAATAGGTAGGTATATAATATTTATGATGTAATTAATGGATTAATCCAGCGATTTTAGAATTTTAATATCACAGACAAGTATCATTTAAATTGATGTCATCTTGATTTTCAAAATTTAACATTTAATAGATTTCCCATATGCGAAATGCATCAGTCATGCTTTTGTTCCCATTACTTAATGATACAAGTGAAATTTAAGACAATTAAAAAAACCCTGACATTGTAAATTAACAAATTTTAAAAAAATAAGAATATCTTAGTATGAACAGATCCTTATAAATTGTATCAAGGTGATCTCGAAGGTTTAAGCTTTGAAACAAAAAAGCGTACCATCATCGGTTCGTTCATTTAACAGCGACAATGCCACAGACAGACACACAGAAACACAACATAACAACCTTCTATGTAAAAAGAAGGTTTGCATTTCTGCTATTTGATTCCTGTAGGTATAGAAACAGAGGATCGACTGTGAATGTTTCAATTCGTCACTGATAGATTATTAATAAATTAAAATAAGATAAATAAATTAAAATATGGAACAAAATTACCAGTTTTTCTTGGACTTGCGAGAAAATGAATAGTTTGTGAATAAACATGATAACATTAAAACACTACGAGTAAAGACAATATTATCTAGAATAAAAGTCCTTTCCTTGCAGGAAACGGGGGAAAAACCCACTACATTTATATTTTATTGTGTTACGTTTCTGTTGTACATTATCGCGTTATTCATGCTCTCACGCAGCGCGTATGGACTTCAAATATCCGGTGACTATTTGAGATGTCAACTGGCCAAGCTTTTGATACATTGCCCTATAAGTAAGTAATAAATAGTAAGCTTAAAGCCTTTATTTGTAAAATTGGTTTTTAGTAATTTTTAAAACCCCCTTTTGCAATTATTATTTAAATGACTAAAATAATATGAATGCATAATTATGAGTTGTGCCTATAATTGAGATTTTGAGTAGTAGTTTTCCATCTACGATTTCGATACTATGCTCGAAGTAGCCTGAGAGACTCGCTAGGATACTTTATCAGTAACGCCGGCTCATAGTTGATCCTTTTCCTTAAAACGACGAGTAAAAAAATCCTGTTATTCCCACTAGGGAGTGGGGTGTGGGGTTGACAGTTAATTTAGCGTTTGTTTCACGGTTCACTTTCTTTATATGTACATAGTTGTCTGGAAGAGATCGCTGATTAGCGATAAAGCCGCCCGTTGCACTCCAATTAGCTTAAGTTATTATCTGTCTTCTATTGTTATTGCAACGAAGTGTAAATAAATAAATAGGTGATCAGCATTCTGATGCGTGATCGCTTTAGCCACAAAGGCGATGAAAACTCCGTAAGGGTTTTGTAAGCAATAGGTTTACCTTTATAAACTTTCTACCTTTTTAGATCATATCTCATATAGAGCAACGAAGGACCTACTAGGATTGGTCGCCACTCGCGGTCTGCACACACGAGCTTTTGGGTCTCTCCCAATCGATATGACACTACTGCCATCTAGTGTTATGTTCTTTACAACCTATACTGTCATAGCATTGCAATTTAATAATGTGGTTTAAGACGTATTTTGCACTTTAATAGAATGTTTTCACAACGCTACAAAGGCTGCTTTAATAAAATATGAAATTGATGTATTATTAAATAAGTATATTGTTTGTGTATCATAAATATTATGCCTAAACGATTCTTTACATTACATTTATACGTTAGTTAAGTACATTTTGTGATACTTTACATACAAGTATATAGATCGCTGATCTATCTATGTATGTATAAGACACTAAAAGTTTCCTCAAGATTCGTAACTAGATCTTGCAGTCAAAGGGCTGCTGCTAACAATACAACAGTGCTCTATGTGTTTGAATTAGGATAAGCAATAAAAATTTAGGTAGAAGTTTTTTTAACACTTTTGTTATTTGTGTGAGTGAGCGTATTGTAATTTATCTTAGAAAACAAAGATATTTCAAATAAAGAACTCGCTATTTATTAACAATCCTTTCCATCTTAAATATTTTATAAAAATGTAGGTAGTTGAAATTATTTATCGTTTGTTAACGTAAATGTATTAATTTCATAACTATACGTTTTCCTAGAAAAATTATACGTAATTTCTAGTTACAATTGTATTGTATAAGAACTGGTAGATTTTTACAACAACAAAAGAGTCCTAAGCTATTTTGATTTAAATTTACATGCCATTTAAATATACAAATAGATTTAATTACTTCGTTATTTTTTTAAATTTACAATATGATAAAATGGAAAACCGAAACATTATTAACATACGAATTTTATTCTTCTTTTTAAATCATCATTTAAGATAATCTGATGTCCGGTTTTCAAATTTTTGCTGTAGCATTTACTATTTACGCTTACATATTAATTGTAAACGTAAACAGCATTCGTTTGATTAATGCTCTTAATTTTATTGCTTGTGTCAGCCATGTTGATTTTCATAACTTGATGTTTGTTTTACAAATGAACAACACGTTTCACTTCATTTGTGCGTGTCAGTTTACACTACTCGCGATATAACTTTTACTTAATTACAGTTTTTTTTTTTAACTCTAGGTTGAAACGTAATTGACGTACGACTTCAAATTTAGATCATTCAATTCGTTATTTAAAATATTAATAAAAAAAAGTGCAAAGAACGCTGTATATAAAAAGCAAAAAAAGATTATTGTTGTTTGTTCCATGAACTGTCAATCAGGCATTGACGTCTTTCACCGTAATTTCAACCCTGCTATTAGCTCGAATAACTGTGAATGATTCAATATTTACGCAAAAGAACTATAAAATTATTCTAAAGGATCCTTTTTAACATTCCAGTTGGTTCTTTATAAATATCGTTTTAAAAAATACTTTAAATTCTGTAAATAGACGAAAGGCGATGATAAAATGAAAATGAGAAGGGGGTCGTTAGCGGACGGTCTTCATTGCACCCCCCGATTGTCACAGCTTCAATATTTACTGTCATTATTGTGAAAAAATCAACCTTAACATAAGAGAATAAGGTCGAAATTGTTAGGCATTTCGTAAAAATGATGTAGGAACAAAGAACGCATAAAATTCTACAATACAAAGGATTTCAGAAATGTAACAGACATAATGTCTAATTAGATCTCTTAGTGGATTGTCGTGAGTATAATATAATTAGTGTGCTCAACGGTGTTCTTCATAATTTAAATGTATATGAAACATTATTATACCCATATCTAAGCTTAAAATTCAATTTGTCAAACTTGCTTGAATTATTTTTATCTTACTTTATTACAAAAACACATACCTACTAGTAAAGTGAATTCCCGTAACCCCTAGTGGAGCATGGGGCAGACAGAATTCTGTATCTGTTTCACTAATCATTTTCTTTACAAGCTAGTAGGTGATCAGCTTTCTGTGCCTACCTAACCAAAACATTCATTGGTTTCCCCGGGATTAGAACCCGTATCCGGCGTAACACGTAGACGCATAAACCACTTAGCCACGGAGGCACATACCTACTAGTGGAGTTGATTTTATAGCATCTAAGAGATTAAAAACGCTACATTTTATGTAATGTTATGTATTAATTAAAACATTAATACAAAGTATGTATATAAAATTAAAATTAAAATACGAGCTCGTATAGCATGGAAATTTTCTATTAACAATAAAAATACATATTTCGTTTGGTTGACATTTCGCTTTTAAAAAAGGTTAAGTTGCCCGTTTGAGCATGAAATCATTATCAAATTAAATAAATCATATCACTTTATACACAAGTAAATTATTTCCATTAACTTCAAGCTAAATATGGAATTTCAACGTATAATAATATTTCAAAGTATCGCACTAACCTTTAATAAATTCATCATCAATGGGTGTACAACCCCTTATTCCCAAGCCTCTAGCAGAGTCCTCCATTCCTCTCCGTTCCCAGCCTTCTGCTACCAACTTCGGACCTCCAGTTTAAAGTTCTTAGCAACTCCGTCCTACCAGCGCAGCCTTGGCCTCTCGGGTTTTTTCTAGCAAACAAAATTAATCATCGTCACAATATAAAATTGCGACAAAAAACATAAAGTCTACGACATTATATTATTAGATATTTTTCATTAACATTATTTATGGTCTGTTTTTTCTTTTAAACGATTTACCTCGGAAATAAACGGTTCTATCTATACACGATCTGTGTTGGATGAGTGGATGACAAGTAGTGTTGAACTTTGGCTTAACACATCAACTACGAAGAAGTGGCATGTCATGTTTAAGTTTAAATTCAAAATTTTAAATTATATTTAAATATAAGAAGTAATTACATTTACATGTCAAAAATAGCCTGGCCAGACTATTTTCTTTGAACTATATTAACATAATGGCAATAAATTCACTCAAAGTTTATGCTAAAATAATTACTTTTAACAAAAATAGGACAGTTTATTTTTCATTAAACATAGCTTCATTTAAGTAACCAGTGTTCTGGTAAATTTTAAAGCACGGCTATTTATAAAGTATGTAATTTTAAATAATAAACTTCGAGGCATTTTATAAGTCAATTAATTTTAAACGACTTAATGTGCGGAATTTCAAATTACTTTTATTATTCAAGTACCACGTTATTACTTTTTAACTGTTTATATAAAATATGTAGATATTAATATAATTTTAAATAAAGAAATCGTAAATAATGTCTATTTATTAACTTTCAACTCTTTTCGTCTGCTATTTATGATCAGTCAATTTTAAAACATAAACTAATCAAGTATTTTACATTTATAGTAGATTTAAAAGTAACCAAGAAATTATAGCTCTCGACGTTAGCAAAAAATCCTCGTCCTAGTGAAGGTGATATTAAAAATCCAAAAAAGTGGTAGACTTCGCAACTCCATGTCCGTCATATTACACCTACACTCGCAGTCCGTTGAAAGAGCTCTCTTGGGGCAAATGTCGGACCCTATAATGGCAACTGTTCGCTTTCCTCACCGAATGAAAAAAAGGATGGCAGTTTTGAACGCGAATGAAAGCTTTGTCGGGAATATTTCCACTTCATATTTTAGGTCTATATTGCATACAGTTGAGATTCGAGTTGACTATGTAAGACAAAGTAAACTTTCATATAAAGAAAATGTGAAATACCTTAACTTTATCCGTAGAGCGTTTGTGCCCGTTGGATTATACGCAGAGATGGCAGGCGTCCTGATAGTATGACACACTAGTTGCTTGGAGCCGTGGTAAGGCGCTTGTGTTGAACACTTGCGTCGACTCACCGGCGTCTTCGCATCTCCATGCTACTTCTGTAACTGCTGGTGGCGCGGTATGGATTTGCAAAAAGCAACAGAACGAAAATACGACAGTCTCTGTGATTCTTATATTTTCCTTCCTTTTGGAGTAGAGACTTTTCATCGATGGGGGCCAGAAGCGCGTCGACTGTTAAAAGATATATCGACGCGCTTAGTTGAGATCACAGGAAACCCGAAAGGCTTATATTTCGGCCAACGCGTTAATATAGCGATACGATGCGGTGTTACAGCCGGTATTTTGGGTACACACCCCAACGGCTTTAATAAGCCTTTGTATGTATTTATTTAAGTACAATACCTTTCCTTGATAACAGAATTTTCGTGAGCCACTTGTATTTTATTTTTAAAGTAATAGATATAATGTTACCTAAAGTTTTCCGTTGTTTATCTTAACTGTATAATTTTTTTAGCATTGCTATTTATAGCAAACACAATTTTGGAGTGCTTCTTTTGAAAAAGATTAGGGTTTCAAACAAAATTTAATTTTTTTTTACAACTTATTAAAATCAATTTACTATTAATGTAATTATATAAATGCTCTTTAAAATACGCTATAAAATAGATGCCGGCACATTGAGATAAATCAAGTTACCACTCGATATTTTATAGGTTTTAATTTTGGCATTTTATATGGTGATAACATCTGCGGGGAAATGGCTCTGCCAGGCTGCCTTTACGAGGTCCATTTTATAGCTACGAGGTGCTACGATACCACTCAACTATGTAATTTCCGACACTGTTTCTAAATAATCTTGATTTTATTATCGTCGTAATTTATTTTTCAACAGTTACAATGTAAGTACAGATTATCCTTATGTAATTTTTTAACTCGCTGCGTACAATTATAAATAAATTTTATTCAACAAATAAAATGAATGAATGTATTAAAATATAATTACTATGTTTGAATTCAAATGATTCTTCTATTCGAAAAACTCTTGTTCATATTCTCAGTCCGTACGAAAAAGCATTATGTTTTTTCATTAAAAAATATTGACTGTGGTGCTGATCTTGAGAAATACCCCAACACTATCTCACCTTTGTTATTTAAACGTCAGAAATAATGATAAAATGATCTTATGCTCGATAATTTCCTATAATTATTTAATTTTATAAATAAATATTTTTGTAAAAGGTATTATTCTCAATTTTAATATATATAAAACATATTTTAATCAGTTGGTAAATCAAATTAAATTGCGAAGCGTTATTTATTGTAAAAATAAATTGGTCGTTGAACTCAAAACTTGTTATCTAATTATGCTTCGAGAGATACGTTTACCTCATTTCTGACCGACCTACGTTATCTTTAGTAATGGACCTTGAACAAGAAACTGTATAAGTTTATACCGCATAATAAACATAACGGCAGGAAGAGAGCAATCTAACTTCAGAACCGCAACAATATTGGCTGAAGAATGAGCGAAATATTTCATCAAAATGCAAAATAGCACAATTTTCCTGCAGCCACGAACTAAAGGAGAAAGAAGTGGATTAACTGGACGCTGGAAAACAGATAACTCGATTTGCATAACTCGTTCACACGGGCATAGCCGGCTAACCTAATTTGTACTGACGGGTTAACGTGAACGAACTCGCTTTAAATTCCAAATTTTTTACTTGATTATTCAAACTCCTAATAGTCGATGTCCTCTTTAGATGTCCCTATATTGTCTTCGCCCCATTGACTTTCGTATTGTTACGTTGGTGTTATGTTATTATTATTTTAGTCAATCCTTACAGGTTTCAACAATATGTAACTTCTGCATTATATAGTCATGTTTACGATGTTTACAAATATTCATATTATTTTGAGTTTTTAATAAAAAAAATTTAATTACATAAATAATGACAATCAAATCATTATTTATGTATGTTATTTGATAAATCAGTTGAACTGATTTTAAATAAAGTAGATAATTAGACAATTTTTTACTACACTTTACTTTTTATAGGAACTTATTTAGTGCTATATTATGCTATTTTATACTTGTTAACAAATTCTACGTGAATGAATGGTTTACGAGCCAGACATGGAATCCGCGACGTGTCACCGATCTTGGGACTCAAAAAATTATGAAGATAGAATGAAGACTGGTCATCTACTTGACTGTGAAGAAATTTTTTAGTGAAGAAATGGAGAACCATTTCTTCAATGGCATAGCGGACATTTAGGATACCGGCATCTCAGTTCATATTTTTAGATTTTCATAATTCGCATACAACTTATCATAACCATGTTCTGTAATTAGCAGATCTTGAACACGCGTCGTTTCAATCTGCTTATAAAACCAGCCGCACGATAAATATGTGCAAATGAACGCAAAAAGTTTTAAAGAGCAGTTCATTAACCGTTTTATATTTACTAGAAAAACTTATTAAAATATATTCAAGTATAAATAGAATGTTAATGAAATGAAATATCTTTAGATGATATTTTTAGATACCTTAATTAACTAAAATACTAGCAAATAAAAGGACGTAGAGCTGACTTTTCTAGCTTTTTTAAGAAGTTATTTTCAGTTTTTATCTATATAAAATAAAAAAGCAATATTCTATTCTACAAGCTATTATATTATATATTATTATATATTATATTATATTATATATTATATTTTATAAAAATCATCTAAAATGATCAATAACGCATAATTATTGCTGTAATAAAAATAATAAAAATGAGAAATAAATTTAAAAAGTAGTAATAAATTGTATAATATAAAGTAAGTAACAATGATTAATCTATGTATCTAAAATTATACAATTTGGCTAATTTTGTTTCAAAATATAAAGTAATTGCAAGTAAAGAAGTAAATACAAAAAATTAATTGCCCATACTAACTTTTTGTACTAAACATAATGCGTCACGAGGAATAAATAACTAACTAATCCGACTCTGTTTTATATGTATATAAATAAATACGTAAGTGCGAACGAACTACGAAGTATGCCGGTTCAGCTAGTAGGTATTATATATTAAAATATTAATGATACTTATTTTTTGTTAGTCTTAATTTTGAGCTTAGGTTTATATTTTATAAATCTAATATTAACTTAACATTTAAGAGTTTATTTAATTATTTTTAAAGTATATTAATAAAAAATTATCAGAAACTTTTCATTAATTAAGTAGAAAATAATATAAGACCTAAGAATGTAAGTGCATTTCAACGAAATGCAATAGTGAATTGTATTGCCTACTCTTCAGCAATAAAGCCTTCTACTGCGCATTGTGGATGTGTACACTTGAATAATAAATCATTTCCACAAACGACGGTGCGCTGAGCGATGCAGCATTTTCATGAACCGCGAATTTTCACTTACAAATGAATATTTATTAAAAGTATGAGCTTTATGGAAAATTATTTGGAAAGTGGCTTTGCTGTGTATTAAATAATGTAATAAATATGTACGAGTATATTTATAACTAAGTACCTATGTATGTTAAGTAGGTTTACTTTAAATATTGTGAACATTATAACGATATCAAATATTCGATTCGCCACCGAATATTCATGCATTTTTTGCTTTTTTTTTGCATTGGCGGACCAACAACAACTGATCCTTATAAGTAAAAAGTTTATCAAAAGTATTTTCTTATTATAAATAAAAAAAAAAATTAATTCACTGATACGGTGCAATTTGTAAAAGAACAAGCAAATATTATATGATATCAATAAAAAGAGAAAAATGAGAATGACTAAGTTTTTGACATGCAGTAGGTACGTGTTTAAATACCTAATTAAATTATGAAATAAAATCTACCCCTAAACTAAAGGAAGGAATTTTATATTCTTATAATACTTCACTAAATTTAAAGATAATATATAATCTGTATCCAACTTATATAATATATCATCGCAGCTTCCCATAGAACTTAAGATTATAGTATTAAACTCCCTAGAAGTAATTTTAACACGTTTTAACAGTTAACTAAGTCAAATATCAGCTCTAACGGCAAGTGCTTCGATGATGCTTTGATGTTAACTTGTATCGAATGTAATATTTGGTATTGTTGTTTCTTTTCTTATAAATAAAAATAATATGACAGCACAACCATATATGGTCTAATAAGTTTTAAGATGCCGCTAGTAGTGAATGTGTTCATAAAAATCTAAACCCTGGAATTTGAAAGAGTATCAACAAATATAATATTAACAGAGGCACAATAGATTATTTTAATCGTTGCTTAAAGTGCCACCCTTGTACAATAGCAATAAAATTTATACTCGCAATTTGTAGCATTGTATAATGAGTAATGATTGTAATGAATCAGTGGATTCGGATTTAATTTCAGCGCGTCGAGCAAGCTTGATATAATGCTGAACTAAATGACGCGGACACTTCCCCCCTCACCCCTCGGGCCCCCAACCTCAATTTCACCGCAACATCTGCCCACAGACTAGATTAATCTTCTACATGCCTCAACGTCATCTGCTTTTGCAAATTACGCAAAAAATAATGATAAAATACGCAAATCCTTAGGCTCTTGATGAATTCGGAGCCCGAAAAAGGTGAAAAACGTTTAAGTAGATCCATTAGGGATTTAACTTTTATAAAAATTTATTTAAACATCTTTACATTTTTAACTGAAAAGTCTTATTAATCCTGTTTAAAATTTTGCAGTTGTATTAAGCATGATTTACAAATGTGTTGGTGATTTTTGAGCGCGGCCATTTATGCTTGTTTTTACATTTGGGAATTCAAGGAACTCTGTTAGGAACCGTAACAATATTAGAAAAAATTCAACTGTTCAGAAATGAGTAAATCTGGATTGAGATCCTACCACATTTAGTAAGTAATAACTACAAATTCGATACTAAAAGTGGCTCTTCAATCCAAATGGATAAATGGGCCTTTTTTTATTTATTCTGGTTACTAAAAAGAGACAAAATTGTTACAAGAATTAAGCAAGCTCAATTTTCACCGGGCGCACTCGTCGATTTGAATCAACGCCAGAGCGATATTCACCGGAGCGACAAATCAGCACTCCGATATTGCCTCCATTTGGCTACACCGTCAATATAGGAAAATTAGATTTTTTATTGCATCAGACTTTATACGTGTTCTATGCTACTTACTTTGAATCAATAAAATAATCAAAGCATTAACTATACCTAATTATATTTAACAGCAATATTATACAGCAGGTGCTTAATCGACAGTAAGTTTTGGTTTTTCTAGTTTTGTTATTGTTACGCGCCCGCTTCGTTGGGGCTGTTGCTTGTTGCAATATGAAGCATTCTTGTAATTTCTTAAAGATTTAATTCAATACAGTCTTGAGAATATATCCACTATATTAATTACAATTAATCAAATATACAACTGTAATAGAACGTATGGATAAAATAATTGATCAAAGTTGACTAATTATTATTCTGCTTAACAGCTGTTGGATGTTAAAAGAAAACTTATTTAATAAAGCTTGATGATTCTATGACTATATAATGTGAATAATGTGAAACATAAATATATAAGTAAATATAGAAAAATTGTGATACAATAGTGAATTGCTATCCAATAGTAAAGAAGGTAGTGAAGTCCCGTGTCCCCTAGTGGGGTATGGGGCAGATGCATTTCGCATCTGTTTCACTGATCGATTTTTTCTTTAGGGGCAAGTAGGTGATCAGCCTTCTATGTCCTGCCAGACCGAGTTTTTTTTATTTTTATCTCCGCCGGGAATCGCCCAGGACCTCTCGGTTGTAACGCTTACGCGCTTACCATTAGACCAAGGAGGCGGTTTAATGCTATCCAATACAGTCCTTTAATCTTTTTGAATACCAATCAATTTATCCCTCTCCGCATAACGATTGCGAGCGCAAATAATTCCGCTGACACAAGATTGATATCAGTATAAGGATCGTAAATCAATATTGGTACTACGTGAGGCGTCATCAGAATCTAGACAATGCGCTCTCAGCGTGAGTATTTTTATAGCAGCTGAGGCATTCTGATATTCACATTACAGAGTATGAGCTTATTTCACTTGCTTGAACACTTCTCAATCTTATGAAATACACGTTTGGAATAAAATCGAAAACAAGTAGGCGAATGTGCTAATAACATTTATGTAACCCAAAACTCTGTCTGAATTGTAAAAGGTAAGATAAAGCCCATACCGTAACATTCGGATTATACACTTTGGAATTCAGGTCTTTCTAAGATTCGTATCCTAAACAAGTTTTTCTGATTACAGACTTCTTTAATACTAATCCAAGTATCATTTGTATCTTGTTCCGTCTGGAACCCACGTCTAGTGAACCCAAGACAGATTGTTTGTTTTTCTGTAGGTTTCTTTATTATAAATAATCTCAAACATCAAAAACAATTTATAATAATTTGTTCGCGGTTTCATCTTCGTGGCTTATATTTTGTTTGCTCCTAGATATGAATAATTCTTTTCATTTTTTGTCCTCAACTCTTTGCTACGGAAGTTCCAGACAAAGCTTGAAAAATATGTCAAATTTTTATTTTTTATATTTGTTTTTGATTGATTAATTATTAAGTCCATATATTATAAACGCTACCAGATTTCATACCAGTAATCTTATATATAAAATTCTCGTGTCACAATGTTAGTTACCTTACTCCTCCGAAACAGCTTTACTGATTTTTACCAAATTTTATATGCATATTCAGTAGGTCTGAGAATCGGCTACTATCTATTTTTCATACCCCTAAGAGATAAGGGTAGTCCACCCCAAAAATTAATATGGCAAAACAACATTTGCCGGGTCAGCTAGTAATATAAATAAAATTGCTTGCGTGATTTATTTGCATTTATTTTTAGACTAAAAATAAATTATTTTTAAATAAAAAAATAAAACGCACTAAAAAGTGAAAAATATAATTTGAATTATAACCTACTATAAATAAAAGACGTAAAGAGTATTGATTAAGAATCTGTCTAAAAACAAATTATTAACTATTCAATGAATCGGGTTATCCCCGTTCAGGTTTCCTACTTTATCTCAAAAGTATGGTTTAAATTTTTAACAAATTTCGTCGAGATCTTCTCAATATACCAGGTAATTGGGTTTTTGAAAAAAAAATTATTGATTTTTTTATGTATTTTAAAACTTTATTATTAATAATATTGATATTTAATGCAAAAAAATTCAAAAAAATTTTTTTCAATTAATTATAAACAATTAAAAATTGATGAAATTTAAATAAAAATCACGTGACTATAAACGCGCCATGATTGGTCACCATAGTTGTGACGTCATAATGTTATAGCTATTTAATAACAGTACAGCGTTTACGGCTATTACACGTGTCTAGACAATAATATTAAAAATTTATTGCTAAAATACGAGTTCTTAGTTGGTTTCGATTAGCTATGTGTGATAAAGGATTTATTAAGGCAAAGTCTGATAATATTCCTGATGTTGATATATTTATGATCACCGATTTTTTTAAAAATGACGTTCGGTTTAATTCTGCTGAAGTTCGAGGTGCCAAGGCATCAAGGTAAGTTTGTTAAAAAATAATATAATAAATGAAAATATTTAATTATTTATTCTCCATTACATTAAATATAATTATTTATTTCATAAATTGCAGAGCATCGCGTGAGAGTTACGGCGACAAAGCTATAGGTTATGTTCAACTAAGTCGTAAAAATAATATTTGTATTGTGAAAGGACGGGTATGTCCAGAACATACATAACTGTTCCACAAATAAATTATTGTTACAACTATACGACAGTAGAATTTTCAAAGTTTGCATTTTTCCTACTGGTGAATAAGCATTTTCAATGTATTCATTTTGCTGAAATCCCCTCACAACTAATCTAGCTTTATAATCATTATTACTTTTCCTTTTAAAAACCCACTTAACATCTATAACTTTTTTATCTTTTGGCCTTTCAACAATTTGCCAAGTATTATTCTTATTTAAGCTATTTATTTCTGAATCCATTGCTATCTGCCATTGTTTATAATCATTGGAGTTCATCGCCTCCTCAAATGAATTTGGTACATTTGCATCGATATGGTTAACATATATAAAATGTGAAACTGGACTACCATATCTAGAATCTGGAATTCTTTTTCGTTTTTGCGATACTACTATATCCAATCAACCTAAACCTGTCAAATACATAACCTCGAACGTTATAAAATTATAAATATATCAAATTGAATCCCAATCATTAGATAAAGATACATAAATTTATTATTAAAGCACTTTAATTTATCAATAAATTTTTTTTTTAATACTATTTTGAAGGTTATGATTTGGAGTCCAGTTAAAAAAAATTATTTACTGACTTTACTTAAATATATAATAATTATTTGGTTTGTATACTTAGATAAATAATAATTAATAATAAATTAATTTTAAACAAAAAAATAAAACCGACCTCAAAACGCACTGAAAAGTAAAAAATAAATTTTGTATTATAAATGAACTTACTACAAATAAGACGTTAATAGTGTTGATAAATAAAATTCATCTAAAATTCTACAAGGGCATAAAACTTTTCTCTTATTGCAAATTTAATTCTAAATCGAATAACATCTAATTCATCGATAAGGATTCATAAATCATAGAGTTATAAGCAAATAAGCACGACATGGCCGCGCGGAATTCAGCGTTTTCTCGTCCGATTGTGAAACTATTCATTCAATATGATGAAAACTATTGATCGTAAAAATTCTAAAAAAAAATGGGACCATTTCGACGAGTTACCCTATCGTTTGACACCTCACTCATCCAAATCGGTCTACAAATGGCGACGTACGAGCGGAACATCGCCAAAAAAAAAAAAAAAAAATACACGTCGAATTGATAACCTCCTTTTTGGTTTTTTTGAAGGTCGGTTAAAAATGGTATTAAGAAATACTTACATCGAAATGATCTTCACAACAAAAAAAAATCGATTTTGTTTGGGGATTATCACGGTGCACTGCTCGAAACCATTTATTTCGACGTTTGTCATCTTGGGGAACATTTAAAAACATTTTATCAGGAGTTGCATTTGTAGTATTCGTAAATAATGGTACAAAACAAGAACGATAACTTTTGAGGTTCGACATTTTTAATATAAATTTAAATATTTAAGAATGACAACAAAATTAAATAGATCAAAACACTGTATTTATTATTTTTCAATCAACTGCAATGAGTGAAAACTAACATTATGACGTCACACGCGCTCGGGTTTGTTCGGGAGTTGTCGGCGTGTCTTCGGTACCGGATTCAAAATTTTTTTTTATTTTGAAATAACTTTTGAATTATTGCGAAAAAAAAATAGTTTTGTTATAAAACTAATATATAATCTTTCTATTTATCACAGAAAATTTTTTTTTTTCAAAAACCCAATTAATACGACGCGGTCGCACGAATTTCAGCCAGTTCTCGCCCGATTTTGAAACTATTCTTTCAATATCCTGAAAACTATTGTTCGTAAAAATAAAAATGGGACCACTTCGACAAGTTACTCTATGTTTTGACACCTTATTCATACAAATCGGTCCAGGCGAAGTAGAAATGGAACATCCAAATAAAAATGTCGAATTGATAACCTCTTTTTTGTGTTTTTGAAGGTCGGTTAAGAATAAAAAGTTAAAAGACAATACACTCTTTGAAACACATTATTATGTAGTAATTTTGTGTAAATAAATTAATATGTATTGATATAGACTATTTATAAAAGACACTTAAGTAATGTATGAGCACTTTGCTAAAATGTTTTATGGAGATCAGACATTCATAATGTTGACTCCGAGTCTCATTGTTTTATTAATAATTGCAATATGTAGTCGTTTATATTGGTCAATTCGTAAACGGTATAATTATTGGAAGGACCGGGGTGTAGTTCACGAAAAGCCTAAGTTTTTTGTGGGAAATTTTAGCTTTTTTATGAGGAAGAGCTTTTGGGAATATTTTCACGATTTAAAAGATAAGTTTCCTGATGACTGTGTAGGGATATATTTGGGGCTTCAGCCAGGTTTAGTGGTACAATCCCCAGAGCTTGCAAAAAAGGTTCTTGCCGATTCAAGTTGTTTTAGAGACAGATTTACTTACTCTGGAACTGAGGGTGACCCCATTGGATCGCTAAATTTATTCGTGGCTAAGGTAAGTCTTCTGTGATTTAATATATAAAAAACTACACAGTTTTATAACATAAGATTATTGCTACGAAATACATTGTTTATATTAAACAGTCACACAAAACTATTTTGTTTTCTTTTTATAAATTTGGTGCAAGTTTTTATTGGCGACTCTAGAGTAGATTTATAAAATTTATTGATGCATTAGATCAGATGACAAAAACAGTGACAGAAGCTAGCTAGTGTAACTATCATTTCACATCTGTAAAAGATTTTTTAAATCGGTCCCAAAATCTATATAGATAAATAAATTGGAGTATCTGTTTATAATATTACCTAAAATAATCGCTTTTTACTAAATGCATATGGATGTATACACGGTACATATATAGTAAAAAATTTTTTTTTTGTATTTTACGTGTTTTTAGTTAACAGCGCCAATGTTAATGTGTTAAGTATAAGTATTTTGTTTTTAAATTAGTTCTGGTATGTTATCTTGCTTCGTTATTAATTCCGTCATTTATATTTTAGAAAAATACTGCACTTGGAATCAATCTTATAGAATATTAATATTTATTGTTCTCATCGTAATGAGTTCTATGACACCTGTTTTTTTGTTTCTTTATATTATATTTGATTAAATAAGGTGGTTAAGTTTTTTATTGTAATAGGTGGTAACCTTACCATTATTTTATTTTTATATGTTTTATTTAACCTTGACTGAATTTAAATAACGCCTGGATTTGAATCTCTGGGAAAAAATTAATATCTCGCTTGGGTAGATGAAGAAATTGTGCCCTATTTGGGGTCACGGTTTTCCACTTTTATATTACTACTTTAACTCGCGACTAATTCAAGTGTACCTACATATACCTACCTGCATTACTCGATGGAGTATTTTGTGTGTATATTTGTATTATTATATAAATAATAATACAAATCTATTCTCTTAACAATATTCTTTAAAATGTTAAAGGGTCGTCTGCGTAAGGATCTACAACAGGCTAACTCACCTCTCTTCACAGCGACTCGTCTTAAAAAAGTTATTAATTTAATGAACATAAATGCTCTAAACTTAAAAGAAAAAATTCAAAGAGATTTCATCGACCAAAAGAAACTGGTTAATCTGAAGGTATTTTCTGTTTATTCGTTTATTCTGCGACTTTATATTGAATTAGGATTTTATATTATAATCGTCTCGTAGCTTATCAAGAGTATGATATTAAAGACAAAAATCAAAAAAGTAATAATACAACTGAATGAATATTACTTATTTTATTAAGTCTTGGGAAAGTTCTGGGGTCCTTGGGTAAAACATTTTGGTTGGCTGGGCAGAGAATTCTCGTCTACTAATCTATAAAACATTTAAATCAGTAAAACAAACTTGGAGTTACGATTTCTCACTTCTATATTTTAGGAGTTGATGACGATGTACATCACAGATACATTATCACTTAGCGTATTAGGCATTCGATTAAGTAAATTGAAAGGCGAGGACTCGCCATTATGGGAAATAACCAGTCATATCATTAAATGTGATTTTTCACGAGGCTTGGAGATTTTGTCAATTTTCTTTTTACCAAGTGTTGCAGAACTGTTACGGTTAGTAAAATTTTATTCATCCACTACTCGTTATAATACAAGCTTTTATGTTCTATAGCTTTTATATTCTTCCACCTAAATTCTTCACAGCTGAGTATCGTTTTTTAGTGAAAATAATCCAGGGATCGTAGGTAGAACATAGTGTTTCACTTTTGAAGCCTCAGAGTGCTATTTAATATGAGATTGTAAAAACATGACGGATTACAAAGTGATTTATGTTTCGGCTACAGTAAAATATATATAATATAATTTATAATTATAAAAATTATATAATATAATATTAAAATCTATTCCAATTTCAAATTAATATAGGAAAGTTATTGATTTCCTCAATTTTAGAATGAAATTCTTTTCTGGACCTGCCACGGAAATTTTTAAAAAAATGTTTTGGGATGTTGTTAAATTACGTCAGGAAAAAGGGGAGAAAAATGACAATGATTTGGTGGACTATTTTCTCAGCCTGAAAGATAAATTTGATGCTATCGGCTACAAAGGTAAGACATGTTACATGTTGCATGTCTTTACACATTATTACTTACATTAATGTTAATTTTTACGGTCAAAATTAATAAAATTATACGTAAAAACTAAAAAAACATCTTGTACGATACTGTAATAGACTGTATAATTAAATAATAAATATAATATATTTCGCATTACGAACAATGTCGGTCACTGAAGGGTACTGGAAAATAAAAAAAAACATCCACTTACCTGGTTTCTACCTCTGCACCACCATTGGTTCCCTTGGCCGATGCAAGGCACCACAATTGTCACAGACAATGAAGCACAAGGAAGTATGTTTGAACACTCCAGAACGTCTGGAGAACAGAACCTTCGTCTTTTATATTTTTTATCTCCTTTTAGGTCAGAGTGAAAATTTGTTGTTATCACAAGCAGCTGCGTTTATAATGGCCTCGGTAGAAACATCAACTGTCACACTGACATATGCAGTTTTCGAGTTAGCCTATCATAAGGAAGAACAAGTTAATGCATTTACATAAATTAATATTGGAATCGATTTTAATTGACAGTTACGCAATTTCGTAGTTTCATAAGTCATATATTTTTCATACTTCGTCATACTTTTTGCTATAAAATACATATTGTTAATAATGTTTTAAAACTATAAAATGGATGTTTCGGTTGTAATATCGTCACAAAAACTTACAACGCAATCACTTATCATTGGAATGAATAGCATTTCATTCCTTTGGCTAATAAATGCTTTTTATTGTTTAAATAATTAAAAATGTTAACTCATGACATTTAAAAACAAGACTTGGTAAACGTTTTTATAATATAGATAAAATAGAAATATACATCTTATGTTACAGGAAACATTATATAATGAAATTAATGACGCTATCCAACGATCTGGCAAAGATGTTCTTGACTATACTGACTTATCCGAATTGAAATATCTTACTGCTGTTATTAACGGTAATGTAGTACATTCATTGACTTAATTTGAGTACATTAATATCGTTTAAATACGAATTTTCTGCATATATTTATTTTCCTTAACTTTTTTTATTGAAGTATAAAAGACAAACAGTATCTCGTTATTATAATATACATTATATTTGTAATTAAATCAAAGAATGACCACGTTATTAACACAAAAAGAGTTTTATGGAGTTGTCATGCGAATTGATGTGACGTTCTTAGCTACAATTTATCGAAACCTGTTAATCCAATAAGAAGGTATTCCCATTTCTAATTAACCTGCTGGGCCATAAGAACATGCCCTATGTTTTAAACTGTCTACAATTTCACTCGATGCTAAAAAATGTGTATTTATGTTCTTTTAGAAACATTAAGAAAATGTGTGCCACTCCAGCACTTGGATAGAATTCCCCTTATGGATTACCAATTAACGGATTATATAAAAGTAGAGAAGGGTATTCCTGTTATAGTGAACGTGGCTGCCATTCATCACGATGAGAGGTTCTTTCCAAAACCAAAGGAATGGCGTCCAGAACGATTTATGGCTTCATCAGAATTCGACCATTTGAATTACACATTTTTGCCTTTTGGAGAAGGACATCGTTCTTGTATAGGTATTGTACATTATCCTTTCTAATTATTTAAAATTTTACGATATTGATAAAGCTGCTCGTGGAGTTTAGAGAGAAGAAGAATAATATATATAATTTAATTGTTTTAATTATTTAGAATTACAAAAATTTCAATAATACGCAAACAGCTAAAAAGTATACCATATTTTTTTGTTTTAGGTAAACGTTATGGGATGCTGCAGTTGAAAATAGCATTGTACCAAATAGTACATAATTTCAGAATTGAGCCTATAATGCCCTATGAATTACAAAGTGACCCATATAGTATTGTACTCGCTCCCATTGATGGTGCAAGTGTAAAATTTGTACCGCGGTAAACTATACGATAGCGGAAATTTATATTTTATTAGTAAGTAAATCCTCATAAACCCAATGACGTATTATAAATACAGATACTTCATATATCTTTGTGTATTCGTGCTTTTTAAATCCTAGTAAACTCTAATGTAATTGAATGACACTTCTATCGTCTTCAGACAATGTGTCTTCCTTATCTTAAACTACATAGTATAAAACAAAGTCGCTTTTTCTTCCCTATATCCCTTTCTATGCTTAAATCTTTAAAACTACGCAACGGATTTTGATGCGGTTTTTTTAATAGATAGAGTGATTGAAGAGGAAGGTTTTTATATGTTTTATACCCGTTCAAAGCCGGGGCGGGTCGCTAGTAAATTATAATTTATGTATGTTTATACATACAAAGTCATTTTTTCAAGAAATTGACACTTGAGAATTATAGTAAAATTTACCCGCCACACTCTATTAAATGGTACTTGAAAAATGAAAATCGGGCATTATCGAAATATTTCGATGCTAGGTCACCGAAATATCTATCTCATATGTTTAAAATTTTATTTGTATTTCCAATACGTCATAATGCAACCATGGATAATAAAAGAAACTTTCTTACGCCTTTATACGTACAGATTTTGAAATTTGGTTTTACGTAGATTTTATGACATATTAAGGGAAAATATTGTTTTTTATGTTACTCTATATCTTCGTCTTACTCTGAAATCGATCCATGGAGTTAGTTAGTATTTTAATTCAATTAAAATATCTTGCTTAGTAAATGTTTTGTCATATTTTTAGTTTTATTATTCATAACGATAAAAAACACCTGATATGGGCATATGCTACTTCTAAATAACGGATCAACCTGGGTTTTGTGCTCTCATAACTTTTCATATCAACTGTTCATCGATACTCATACTGATTACATACTTCTGAGAAGCTTATTTTTAGCTGATAATTTCTATACAGGCAAATATGTCTTCATTAATACAATTTATTGTCATAAGTATGCCTTCCGTCCAAAATACTTTTCATTTATAGAATTGGGATTCACTCTCCAGCGCAAAACGCATTGAATGACAGTCGTATGAACCACTCATCCATAGACATGGTTTATAGAATCAGCTGATAATGTTTGAAATCGTACTTTATCTTTAACACAATAATTTTACTACTAAGAGGATAACAAAACTTATTTTTAATTTCCTGCTCATCACTCTAAGAATAAAAGTTTCAAAGGAACTTATTAAGAAGTTTGAGTAGCGAAATATTTCAGTCTTAGGAATATTATTACTTGCTTTTGAAAATTTGATTAATTTCTTAGTAAAGTTAATTTAATAGGATGTTTCATGTTTTATATTTTCGTTCTAAATTATTTCTACTTTAAAAATCCTATTAACTTAAAACACTGTTGAATAGGGTCAATGATTTTACTTTTTCAAACTGAAAGATAAATAAGAAGTTAATTATTTTTGCCAATAATGGCAATCTTTTATTATAATATCACCATAGTAATTCTGCCATTAGTAATTAGCAATTTCAACAATCCAATCTTAGCTCAAGAGATTCATGATTGATTCATTAATTAATAAACGAATGATTATTATTTAAAAAAATTACTTGAATATAAAAAAATATTATAGTATATTTGATTATTGGTTAATATACTAGTATAAAAAAATATTAATTTAAATCACCATCTTAGCCTACGACTACAACAACCGAAATCGGAGACTTCCCAGTATTACATTTAATTACAGATATATTGGCACAAAATTAAATTTTATTGTTTTAATTTTATTAATCAAAATGCAATATACAAAAAATAAAATATGACAATTTAAATGTTATAAAAAGCATGAATAATGTATTTTTAATGAATGTGTGTGATAGCTTATCATCTGTTTTTTCTGTTAATTTAACACAGGAAATGAACCAACCAAATGTCAAATATTTGCATCTATATTTGTGTAAATAAAACTTCAGACCGTTCATTTATTATTCTTCGAGCGTCAGGAAAAAAGGGTAAAATATTAATCCATGAATCCAAACAAAGTGTTAAAATTCCAACCTAAAAGAAAAAAAAAATCACTAACTTCAAATCCTGCTTTTGCCTAATTTTGACAACAGATTAACAACTATTGTAATATACCTTATTTTTATATTAAAAACGCGAATTTAAAGATTACTTATAATGCAATTACACTCAAACTTAATAACTAAAATAAATATTGAAGTCAAAACAATCATAATGGCAAATTAAAAACGAATTCAGCGTTCTAAAATTGGTTAAAATAATTTACAATACCTTAGTTTCAGCACGGTATGAAAAACCATGGCTGATGCCTCTATTTAGCCCTTGCATGATGCCGAAAACGTCGCCTGCGCATAAGATTTCGTGAGTTGTTTCGGTAAGGTCTGCTTTTACCGATAAAACGGCAACTGTTCCAGTGGCCACCCAATGCATGTGAGCTTCGCTGTCTCCCGCTACTACAATGTAGTTACCTACAGGATTATAATTTTTTAATTGTTAGAAACATTACATCACTACATAGTTTAAAACAAAGTCGCTTTCTCTGTCCCTATATCCTTTTGTATGCTTAAATCTTTAAAACTACGCAACGGATTTTGATGCGGTTTTTTTTAATAGATAGTAATTGAAGAGGAAGGTTTATATGTATAATATACCAGTGCAAAGCCAGGGTGGGTCGCTAGGTACATAACGTACGTGCACATATTGGCTATGCCCACGCCTATGCCACAAAGATTTTAGCTGTCCATCAGTGAAATTATTTTAAAATTGGCAGCAGTTTCTAATTTAATTTAAAATCATATCATTATTTAAAATCAAGATCAAACTGCTAAACGTCTTTGATAAATACGTACAAACGTAAGAAAACTTGGTGAAGAATATAAGCTTTTTATCTCAATGAGTGGAATTATATAAATCGTACATCTTTACCTGGGAAGTAAACCTTATAACCTAGCACTACGGTAAGTTGGCGAAGAAAAGGTTCGCCTGTGTCAGCGAAAATATAACAATTACGTAGATGCTGGCCAAACATTGCTGACATGAGGTCACATCGCAGCACATACGGGGTTTTTGATATTAACACGGGGAGCTGAAATGAAAGACAAGCTATAATAAAACTTCTCTAGCTTGTGACTACCACATTGTCTGCATAGAAATCAATCTCGACAAGGTTTGAACGTGAACTCTACGCGGCACTGAAATTGGTAATGTGAATTCACGTCAAATTTTATTTCCATTTAGAAAGTTAAGTTCGGCGGCGGATTATAAGATTGTGACGCCGAACCATAATAAAGCAATAAAATGTTATTTCTTAAAACTATTATCTTCTAAACTAATACTGTTTCTTATCAATGGGTTAGCAAAACAGTCATATCGTATAGTATTATGATATGTGGTAAATATTTGTTATTATTTATTCTATTTTGTTGCTATCTTAATAATAATAATTATTAAGTCGTCTTATTTATGGGCGAACAAAAAATATAGATAACATGTTTAGTTTGATGACTTGTGACCTTCTTATAAGATTAAGTTATTGTGGGTGATTCATGATCTATAATATGTTTAACATTATATTTACTTCAACTAAATAATATACCTATACTAGGTAGTATTTTAAAAGTACTTTGGTGAGTTACCTAGAGTAAATCAATAATATACATATTACTATTACCTGTCTGCCGCGCTCTGTCACCCAAAGTTGGCGAATGTATGTCCAAAATTTCTTTATTTGGTAATCTGTGGAAAATAATAATAATAATAATCACTGTTTTTATTACATACGTCTGTAAAAAAGACTATTATATGTTCTTTATAGTTTGTTTTGTTCTTTTTGTTGAAAAGTTATAAAAGTTCATTTGTTTTTCAGAGCAAACGCAGTCAGTACTTTAGCACCGAGATAGCGCTGAACTTAATTATTGCAATATTAACTAAAATAAGGAAAAGTTAGAAAGTTAATGTAGAAAATTAGACCCAGTCTTCCTATTGAAGTTGTACGCACATAACGTATATATATTTTGGCGCTTACTTGACTTAATTCTGGAAACTTACTGGATAACCCCTGGTTCGTCAAATAATCAATGAGTTCTTTAGTCGCCTTTTCATATTTATTTAGAGCGTATTTAGATGAAAATGCAATTTGTATGGATGTAGCTACAACAATTGCTGCCAATATTTTTCCAGAGATCAGGCATATGGCTAATATAATCATTGATAGGGTCCCGTTTACAACAAATTCATCGCCACCAGTTGATGTTAATCCAGAAACAACTACATAGAATGATGTAGTGTAGTCCCAACGTCTTTGGGGTGTGTCTCTGTATACAAATAAAATTTTTCGACAATATTACTTTGACAACAACTGGGGAAAGTAAAATAATAAAGTCATATGCAAGTAAGTTTTAATTTTATTTTAGCTCAAATCAACTATTAACCATTTATCTTATAATATCGTTTGTAGGATATGTTTTAATTATACTTTTTTTATACGGTTTCTATCAATATTTTTTAACTCTATTAATCAACCAAGTAAAATGAGGCATAGAAAGCCAAAATATAGATCGACTTTGTTGAACGATTACCAACAATTGCGTCTACTTTAGCTACCTTCACTAAATAATTAATGAAATATAATATTTAAACTTACTCATCAAGTAGGTGCATTTTTAGAGTACGAATCAAACTAATCGGTGATGTTGCCATTAATGCCAATAACCAAAGACAAGTGAACGTGTGTATCAATAGTGCAACAATAAATATTGTCATAGCAGTCTAAAATAAAACCTTCTTGAATTAAATATTAAGAAAAGTCTGTAATAAGATTTCCAGAACTTTTTTCAGCTACATTACTTTCCATAATTTGTAAGCTTCGCCTTCGCGCTTTCTATTGAATACATTTGTCAATTTTGTTATATTTATGAAAAAAATAATCACAAACCTATAATTTATAGATTATTAAAAGAAAACTGTTATATAACATTTACAATTCGTTCGCATGGATATAGAAGCTTTTTATCCAATGACAGAATTTATAAAATATAACATAATTACATCTTTTCGATTTAAAATATTAGTAAAGTTACCTGAAGAGTAGTTAGATTGTTTGTCAGTTCAGATGATGTTTTCCGGTAAAACTCAACTAGGTATTTCAGACGAAACAATTTGTTGATGCGTAGATAATGCATAGCGAGCAGTGGCCGCCTGGGGAGTTCAATGAATGCTTGTTTACCGGTCAATATTAGCTCTGTATTTTTACGTATATCTTTAAATTGAAAAACGAATGAACTCGACTACAACTGCTACTCAGCTACAATTGTTTAATTACAACTGAATTTATAATTTAGGAAAACTTATGAATTACAGACAACTAGCTGTGCGCCGCGGTTTCACCCGTGTTAACTTCATCGTAAAGAGATGTTATATAGCCTAAGAGCTATTAGCTCTAATAATGACGATACTTCTATAACTTTTCATCCCCTCCTTTCAACACATTACAACCATTTTTTCGCATTAAAAAGTAGCCTATGTCCTTTCTCAAGCTCTAGACTATCTGTGTACCAAATTTAATTTAATTCAGTTCAGTAGTTTTGGCGTGAAACCGCAACATACATACAGAGAGACGGAGTTACTTTCACATTTATAATATTAGTAAGGATTTAAGGTAAACCTCAAAAGTAACCCTATCATTTTACAGTAATTTTACAGCATTTTTCGGTTATAGAGTAAGTACAGTTTCGGTAGAGATTTGTGTGCCTACTCAATCGAAACTTTTTTCGTGGCATCAGCTAGTCAATAATTAATAAATGCTAAAACAAATGATCTATTTAAATTCATTGAAAACCAAATAATGGTTTAGTTAAATTTATATCGTAATTTAAAGACTGGAAAAGAGCGTATAATTACAAAGATAGTCAATGGTCAAGTTATGAAAAAATTGAAATGATTTAGAAACGGTTGTTGTTATAAACAATCAGACACAGTCGTGTGATGAATTAAAACAATTTTAAAACAATTGGCAATGCTTACGGGAAACAGAAGCCAAGCAATTCGAGCGGCAAGTTAGCGATCAGATCGCTCCAAACCCACAATTTATGTTTGTAATATCGCTTTCGACATTTCACTGAATTCATTACGAGCTCTCCATGCTTGTTCACATAACCCTGGAATACGTTAAATTTCATATATCTTTTGCTGTGAAGACTTCAATACATTTTGGTTAAATATACAATATATTAATCTCTTTACTAATCCGTGGCAGTATACGGTATAGTACATTGAGCTTTGTTCTTAATGATATATAACTTCAATAAAATCACCTTAAACAAAAAAATATCTGACAGAGTTTTTTAGTAGCAAGAAAAAATCATAAAACAACAAAAGAGTTTTTGCATTGAAATATAAGTAAATTATAAATCATGTCACAAAAAACTAGCAAAAAATTTCTAGCTATTAGGTTTATGACTTGCAATGTATAGAGCAAAAAGAAATCTGAACTTTATAAATTTTTAATCATCAAATTAGTGAATCAAATTAACAGATTACCTGATTCAATGATAAATATATTTTAACGTAGAAAAATATATCCGAGATTGTTTGGAGCCAAAATATCACAACGCAGTCGTTTAAAGTAACTACTTCATACAACGTTAGTATGTAATTACAAGTGGCCATGATACTTGATAAGTAACCATAAACCTGAAAAATTTGAAAAGTAAGGTTAGTGGGGCATAATAAATTTTCGCGTCTGTTTCATAGAATGTTTTGTTTGGTAAGTTTGAGACCACCTTTTGTGCTTTTCAATCCGACTTTTCTATCCCCAGGAATAGAATCCAAAACCTCCCATGCAACGCCTTAGCTATGAACGCGTTTGAGTTAAAATGCCTATCAATTTCTATGGCCAATGTAACTTAATCAAGAACTGTCACGATGCAACTCAGTTGTGTGTCAATCACATAAAAATACATAAATAGTTTTTGCGTACAAATAAACAGACAAACAAAACGTATAAGATTTTACGCAATAACAATCTCGTTTTGCTGTTTTTATATGTATTCAATATTTGTTTGTGATTTGGCAACTTTTGAATGCTTAACGTAGAGCCAAATACATTTTATGACAACGTATAAATGAGAGATATAAAACTTACTTATGTGCTTAAATTGTAAGAATTTGTTAAGTTTGTAAAATGAATACTTTTTATTTATTTTTTATAATCGTAAAATGCTAATGAAAACTGTTGGGACGGTTATAAGAAACAGGCAACAAAATTTTAAACATTCTTCTTTTTGATAACGATGACTTCTGATATAGTTTTAAGGTCGAGAAAAATGATAATTTTCTAAATAATAAAACCTTGGAAACTAACCTGAAACATCCTAGAGCCGGGTTTCAATAAGTTATTGACGTCCATAAAACTCTGATAAGTTAGGACACTCGCCACAGACTTTGCTTGACTTACATTGCTCGTGGATTGAGAACTACGCACCGCCGATCGTCCTATAAAAAAAAAACCAGTTGGAGATTCTGTTGTATAATATCCCTTGGTGGGAACATTTAATAATAACATTAAGGTGCAGCAGACCGACAAGTAAATTATATTTTATAATTTCATTTTAGTATATGAACATACAGAAACATCTAACGTAGACGTCATTTGTCTTAACATACCAGTAAAATCGAATCTGCTAGAACCACTTCGAGAATCCATTCCCGATTCTTGAGATAAATTATCTAAATCTGAATCATCTGAAAATAAAATTAGGTACATTTTTATTTATGCGGAGGTTAAGCCGCTGATTTTAAAAATTTGTTAAATAAACAAAGTTCTTTATTCAAACTTGCCCAAAATTTGTAAAAATCTAATTAAGGCGGACGCTACACTGTCAAAAATATTGCACAAATCATAATACGAGTATTTCGCAATATAACTGACCGACTAGCGGTTGAATATTGACCGTATAGGGTTAATATTGAATATTGCGCAATGATTGGAGGTAAGTATGAGCGAGTTTAATTTTAATTGCACCATATTATTTTTCCATTGCATTGTGTAAGGTCAGTATTTTTCAGTACAATAAAATGTGTTGTACAATGTAATTGTAGGTCTAGGGCCCGCCTAACAACTAGCATGAATGTCAAGTCATTGAAAAATTCACAGGAATTTTCGTATAAATGGATGTCACGTTTGAAGAATTAAGGTTCCTTTTAAATGTTCATTCTACATAAAAAAATCGATAATTACTTATCAATTCAAAATAGTTTGTGCAACAAAAATTAACATGTGCAGTTAATGAGAATTAAAAAAAACTCCTGAAATTTAAATTTTCGTTAGAATATGTCATAAACGGCTAACCGAAATTTAGCTAAGAATGCTTTCGATCAAGGCATATTTCAAATAAAAATATAAATCAGCTTGAGAGATTCACAAATTTTATTTTAATTCACACAGATACACAAATATACACGTAAAATTATAACATATTTCCCATCAAATAGGCTTTTAATAAAATTGGGTTCTCCAAGTACCTGATGATTCATCATCTTCATTCTCCATTGATATAGGCAAAATGTAATCCTTAGATACTTCAAACGCACGCTTCAAGGGCCCTTGAATTTTTGGATAGTACTTCACCAAATTAAAAAAGGTTTGTGAGGGGATTACAAGCAAATCCAAGCTACGACTAGCGTAGATTGCCACCTCAGAGCTTGACAATGGTTTCTAAAAATTACTCAATTTACATTAAAATCTTTTTATTTTCATTAAAAGCGTGAAAATTTTATTTCACGCTTTTATTAACGTACCTGTATTAAAAAATAAAATGTTAACAACAGCTGTTAAATAGCACTGATCCTAGACATCTAATTATAAACAAACTTCTAAAAAAGTAATTTTTTATTAAATTTTATTTAAAAATAAAGTAAATCTTTAAAAGCATAATAAAACATTTTAAATAGCTTTTAACGATACGGCAACGAATAAAATGCGTTTAATAAAATGCATATTCAAATAATGGAGCAATCCGAGTATTTGGTTACTGCTATTTGCTTACGAGCACACTCCGCCTGTCGTATCTACCAATACGTAAATAATATCTTTGTTTACTCACTCCAGTAAAATTGCCAAACATTCCGCCTGTTCCCATACAAGTAATCATTTCATTGTATGAACTCAAAACATCCACCTGTTAATTAAAAATAAGTATTTTAATCAATTCTTTTATTTAATTTTAATGGTGATACTTTGGTTTATAAGTTACATTAAAAAACATAAGCAAGTACCAATGAAACTACCTCAAATTACGCCTATATTTAATGTATATTATGTATTTTTGTATGTATATTATGTATTTTCACTAACCTTTCCTCTATAAATAATGTAAATATCATTCTGTATATCCTTACACTGTACAACAGTGTCCCCCTTAAGGAAGTACATCTCATGTAGGTGTTGTGTAATGACCCTGATAAAAGACCGTTCCGCTTTCCCAAACAGCGGCACTTCCCTTAGTGCCATCTCGTACATGAAGACAAGTGTGTCTTCCATAAGTGCAGAGTTAAGTCCACGGCAGATTTCCTACAACCACAGGTTTTACTCAACTAAGGCAAACCAAAGGGTTATGTGATGTGTATTTAATTTTCTATAACAATTTTCCGTATTGGTAATTTTAATTCCATTCAAATAAATTCACGTATATAATAAATGACATAAAATAACAAATAGTTTCGGACATTTTAGGATATTATTGTAAAGATATAGGTAGGCAAGTTTGTGTTTCAAACGAATACGTGGACGTACCACGTATTCGTTCCAGGGATGTAATTAACGTCATTTGTTGTGCTCGGAGATATGAAAAAGCTAATTTGGGTCGACCTTTTTTATTTGCGGTAATATTAGTCTTATTAGCCGTGAATTACTTACATAAATTGGTGTATTGCGTAGCCCTGTTGATTAATTTGACTTGAGCAGTAGCCGAATTAAAGAATTTCTTAGTTCTATTTATCTTCTATATATTAGTTTTCTTCTATATGTTAGTTAATATAAACGGTTACATACATACTTGTAACACCAAAAATTTGTAAACTAAATAGACATTTCAGTTAAACTCATTTTGAACTGAATTAGACCAACGAAAACATTGTAGTCACTGTCTCATTGTTTAAAATGAGATTTAAAAAAACTATAATTAAAATACTATGATTAATTTTTAACGGCTTATTTATTATTATTATTATAATAAAAAAATCGATACACCCATACTTAATGTTACGTATATACTGTACTATATGCCGACCAACTGGAAGTTGGAGCGGTAATAAAAATAATAATTACTCTCTCAGTTTTTAAATAAAGAACTTTCTATTTATACAAATTAAAATGCTTGCAATATTTAAGGCAAATCCTTAAGAAAATCATCGCATACCTGTGGATTACTCCCGTGCGTCCGTTTCCAAACATATTCAAAATATTTCAATGTCTTCACAGTTAGTATCGGATCCACGTTCTCTTGATACAGAAAATTTTCCAAATCCCTCGTATTTTCCTAAAAGTTACGAGAACTGAGCTCATTAAAAGTAACTATAATTATTGTCGTCGGCACAACGTTTTAATGACGAAAGTTTCGCAAAAAATTTTACCTGTGATATTAAAACTTGCATCAACATTACGCAAAGTAAAAGAAATTATGATAAACCTTGTTGTTTTATTTAACACTAGCCCACGATTTCTTCAGCGTATAAAGATTTTTTGGTATATTCAAATCACAAACAAAAATACATTATTAGTGTTATTAGAAAAACTGCATCCATAGCTGGTTAATGCATTTGCCTGTTGCGCTGTAGTTCCTGGGTATACAGGTAGACATACTTTGGACGTAGAAACATTTGGACTAAAACGAAATAATAACAAAAAGAAAAGTGAATTTTATTTGCATTTCTACTAAAACTGCTGAAAGGTATATACTTTCTTTTAATGCTTATTACGAACAAGAGAAAACAACTGTTAAAAAGAGTTTTGGATTGATTTCATGTTGGATGATATGAGTTTAACTGATATGAGTTTGAGAGCCTCGTGGCTAAGCGGTCTTATAAGCCTACCGCGAAACTAGAGGTAGATTGGGTTCGATCCCCGGTCCAAAGACCGAAAGTAAATAAATAATTTAATTTGTATTCGGTCTCTGGTAGGGCTGCTACTTGCCAGCCGGGTCATTAGTGCCGCGCGGGTGTGGTTGAAATTTCTACAGGTTTGCCTGAAGAAACCCGCCTGTAGCGGTATTCTGTGACAAGAGGCTTAAATAAACTCTATAACACAGACGCGGAAGGACAAGGGGAACCCACCGCGATTATCTTCCCAAGAAAATCACCCCATCAATGTCATACTGAAAGAAGTTCATACATTATGGTAGTCACGACCCTCATGAGTGAGGAAGATGATTCGAGAGAGTGGATTTAAAATGAATATGACATTATAACTGTAAAACTGAAAGAAGATAGATAGCACCGCTCCCAAATAATTGAGAAAATTCCAAGGAAAAGAAGAATATAATTACTATAATAATGTATGTAATGTAAAAATATATGTAATGTATGTTTACATTAATCGAAAATAAACATTACACGAATGATACATGAAACACAATTGAAACGCTCTGCAAATGATAAAAGTAATTTTATCTAATCAAACGTTTTAGCCTTTGCTATTTTTTGCCTTATCATTCCACGTGGAATGAATATAACCAAGAATATCCGTCTACAACTGCGTGTGGTTTATTTGACATTTATTTTAAAAATACAGAATTTTCTTTGATGTCAACAGATATCGGAGAAAGTGACTGCTATTCCTATTTTATTACCAACACAATATGTGTTAATAAAGAAAAATAGACCATAGTATTTACTCTTGAGTTTAATATTAAATCCAATCATTATTATTTTTTGTCGTTACACAATTGCACATTATAAAGTCGCGTAGAACTCGTAACTACAGTGCCACGAATCATAATTAGTGGTAGTTGATTATAGATAAGTAAAGCTACTTTTTAAATATTGATATAACAACTATTATCATACATTTTTCCTAGAGGCAGCTTAACGTGGACTTCTATGACAACTATGGCGCAGCCGAAAATTATGGTTTTTACACTGTCGTGAAACAAAACTTACATAACGGTATTTTTCTTCTTATACATCTAACATACGTAAAGACTAGCAGAATTTTAGTTTTTTCTTACTGTTGTGAATACAACCTCATTTTTATGTCATCGTTGAGGTATATTTCTTTAGAATATATTGTTTTTAAATAATTGTCACTTTCGGAATGTCAATTGGAAAAAATATGAAGTAAAACACAAAAATGTTTTTTTATTTTATAATAGCAAAGAATTAGTTCTTAGAGTTTTATAAATAACAGTGCATCAAAGAATCTGTTCAAAGAAGTATATTTCCATAATGCTTACGTTATGGTCCAGCAATCCATGAACAGCAGCCGATCTGGTAGATGCAATGTATCCGAACATGAAAGCGAAGTACAAGACACCTATTATTTGCAGTGCCATTGACAACTTTACATCAACTATATTTGTTACAACAACTGGTGTACAACCGCATCCTAAAATCAAGGAACTGGTCATTGGTCATTTGTGAACGTCAATCTGGTGCTCTTCCTGTTTTGGAAAATTATATTTACAATTTTTTAGTGTTTTTCTCGTTATTAATATAAAAATTCAAAAAAATAATAGGCCCACTTCGACGAGTTACCCTATCGTTTGACACCTCATTCATCCAAATCGGTTCGGACGGCGGCGTAAAAAAAATACACGTCGTATTCATAACCTCCTTTTTGGTTTTTTTTAAGGGCGTGTAAAAACTAATCTCCAACTTTTGCTATTTACATTGTCTACTTACCAAGAAATATTTCAAAAACCCAGTAGAAAATACGAATGTACTCCGAGAGAGCGTCTGCAATAAATGGCATTTTAATGACTGATAAAACTGCAATTTGACCCGTAAAGCAAGATGTGTTTCACCTTTATGTTTGTCTACAAATAAGCTCGTAATTAATCAACAGCTCAACCGATTTCGATAAACTTAAGTCATGAGATTCATCTTGATAATGCAAGAGTGTATAAAAATGAATAAATAAATATTACTAACACTTCTCTTCATATTGCGCTGCCTGAGACAAAATCAGCACTTTGGAACAGTTCACAAATATAAACGATGATTTTGGTTTTGTATACGTCTTGCATGAACTTAGGAATATAAAAGAAGTTGAAAAATTAACTATTGTGACCACTAAGGGTAGAAACTTTAGTAAGATTACGGCTTGGTTCACACGCATTATATCGCTTTCCCAGTATGAAAATGTACTTGTTATTCGAATAACCTGCAAGGTGGAAATTGTTAAGAACTTATAACACGCACACGCACATTACACGCACTTATAACATTTCAAAGCTTATGTTGTTTTATCACATTATTTTTAATTTCCATCAATTCTTCTAAAAAGGTATAATGATTCTTGTACCCTAATATAACGGGTAGACTATTATGATAATTTTTGAAATTGCTTTTGGTTTTTAACGATGGCGTTGATAATATATATCTACTGTCGTATATAGCTTAACCATTTTTTCACCCTTAACTTGTCGAATGCATTTAATATCCGTAACAGAGCTTTAGGAAAGGCCACATTATTATGTAACTCAATATTACTTGCCCTTTTATCACTTTTTCTGTAGTTTTTCGACGTTTTTTATTTCGTCCTATATTTACGAACTTTTGAAAACTGGTCGTTTTTGGAATGAAATGAAATTTTTATGAGTATTGTGGTCAGCATCACATTCATTAGATTATTATTATTATCTTGAATTCATGTCTGTTTATGAATAGTTCTAGAAGATTAACTCAAGGTGAAATAAAAGTGTAAATTAAGAAGTTGAAATTAAAACTCACCAACAACATTCTATTCAACGTAAACACATCAAGGTCGGTGTTGTCGTTGATTATTCTCAACTGAAAGCGAAGAAATATAGTCTTCATTTGCCTCACAACTTTTATGAAAAGTATGAATAGAAATTGATATTTTTTTTAAAAATTAAAATTATTTTTAAATTGTATTTGTTCTTTTAATTCGTTTTTTTATTGGTTTTAAGTTCCAGACTAGAAAAATTGAGTTTTATTTTCCTACTAGTCCCTACTAATTCTTCCCTACTAATATTATAAAAGCGAAGTAACTCTCTACCTGTCTGTCTTACGTTTTCACACCTAAACCACTGAATTGATTTTGAAGAAATTGACACACATAACAGTTAGGTAAAGGACAGGTGTATTGCAAAAAAAGACAGTGGTTGAAATAGGGAATGAAATTTTTTATGGAAGTTCGTTATTGCCGAATTCCAAGGTTAATAAATCTAAATTACAAATTTTAGCCTCAGTCAAGGGTAGTATTCTGTAAAAAGGCCGGTCTGAGTTCACAAGTTATTTCAAGCAACAACATTAGCAGAATATGGTTTCAACTATTTTTAGCAACAACTTACCAATTCTTCAAACGGAAAAATGCTTAAGATGTCCAAAATAAAGCCATGTTTTAAATACCGTGAGACAGTTAGAAGTGGATGAGTTACAAGTATTGATCTATCGTTATAATACGCCACATAGGACATTACAACTACATCCAAGTATAAAAATATGTCCATCCAGTTATAACCACCACCGAATTTATTTTGCTTTGTCTGAAATTGAACTTTTCACTGTAGTTACTATAAAGATTCCAATTCATTGAATATTTCTTCAATAGTCAGTCAAGATATATCTTTTGAAAATTAGTGCATGATATTAAGCTAAGACTTTTCAGAATTTTGCCGCTATGCAAAGAGAATCTACAAGTAAAGTTCGTATAGCTGTTAAAATAACAGATGCATAAAGCAGTTGGCATTTAATCAAAAATATTTTTCATAATCAAAGAATTTTTTCCCGTGTAGAAACCTAAGCGACTAGTAATAAGTAAATAAAAATTTGATACTTAAATTACTTACAGCAATGCTATATGGAATGTAAAGGGTATAGTAAATCGCATTCAAAAATCTTAAAGTACACCATAACTTTAAAAATATTCCATGAGGCGTTATTGTTCCGGGCATAAAGATACATCTTATATATCTACAAAAATATGTACATATAATATAAATATCTAATAAATAATTTTGGTAAAAAACTACGTAATCATGTTCGAACAAGTCATTCATAGACTATTGCAATCCACATCGTAACTGCGCAGACAAAAAACCCAAAATTATTTAATGATATTGTTTGTTTCTCTGCGAATACAGTTTTCAGCTAATTGTATGCAAATGAAGGTGCGGGCAACGAAAGAAAGATATAAAACGTTTCCCTCATAAATTTTCCTATAAGTATCAATACTAACTTCATAATTCCTAACTTTTCAAATGCTTTGAGAAACTGACGCTTTTCTTCCCGACCACTCAATATGACGAAACTTTCCTTTATTTCTTGCTGAAACAGAATGCCACTCGAACTTCTTAACAAGTCATTGTTCCAGAGAATATGATCTACTTATTAATAATAAAGAGTCTAACAACTTTTATCAAGAGTAGGTATGATTAATTATTTACATATCTACGTTGAGACGAGAAGCATAAAATATTGTACAAAAATTCTAGTATTTAATAACATTGATTTTAATTTACTAACGTGAATATAAAGATATCATGATCCTTTACCTGCATAAATACTTTGTTTAATGCGTTGAGACATTGATTAAAGTTGAACAACGTATGTAGTTTAGTAAATTTAGTATGAAATTGATATTTTCAAGACTAAAAATAAACTAAACATCTTGTAACAATGTATTTATTTTTACCGCAATTCTATTTGTTTTAGCGTCTATTCTACCGACGAGGGGCTTAGCATCCTCGTAGTATGACGCCTGTCTACGGATCTCAGGATCTTGGAGAGTCTAAATGAAAACATTAATTTTCAACACAGACAATAATTACAGTGAAGGACGTTTCGGGAATCCTTATTAATAGCAAGAAAATTATTATTATTGTAGGTAATTAAACTAGTCTGATATGAGAATGTAAAAAAATAGCTCCGTATAAAACTTGATTGATGATAAGCGCGCGTAGACTTCACCTATTTTTTTCAAATCACCTCGTTTTTAAATATACACCGTTATTAAGGCATCACATTTAATTTACACTAATATTATAAAGATAAAAGACATGTATTTTTAATGTTTTGTATTTTGTTTGTAATAATGGAACTCGAAATGTACGAAACTGATTTTAAATATGGTTTAGTATTGAAGATATGAACTCTTTTTGAGTGACATGTGCTATTCTGGTGAATAATGTATTTATTCTATCTATTCTGGATTCATTGGTCCAATTCTAAAAATTATTTTTCTTGCAGGAAACTAGACTTTCGAAAAATCATCAGACTTTACTATAGCTCGTGGACAAAGTCTTTCTATAAATATAATAAAGAATAACAGAGCAGGCGGATCCCCTGATGAAAAGAGATCTCCGCCGCCTATGGACAACCGCAATCCACGCTTTAGTTGCATTGTCGGTATAAAATGTTAATTATTAAAACTTACATATTTATCCTTTGTATTATAAAAGAAAAACATTTATTTATATATTGGTTTGTATGGAGTAATCTCATGATACGCTGCTCAGATTCGAATAATTTTGTCTTTAATAAGTAGACTTTTTGAGAGTGACTTCGTCTTTTCGAATATGCGGAGGATGTCGCATGTAACACTCGATTATATCCCCACTGCGCATATTAAATGCATGAATCATACCGCGATAATGGGTTGACTGATGTCAGGAAAGGTGCTCCAACATTGCACCAGTGCAGTGTACTCCAAATGCAGTAATATGCAATTTGTCGTTGTCAGCACTGTATACACCTGGAATTAGTTCGCGGTATTACCACTTGTAATACTTGCTTATTAAACTTCCAGCTTGATTCATCGTCGCACTTTGCATTTATATTGTTTTAACTGTTTCTTGTATTAAACCAGTTGTATTAAACAGTTTCTTGTATTATATATATATATATATAATAGAATCATTTTGATGTAGTCTACATCAAAATTGAATAAAAACTTGTTTTTTGTGCTGTTTAACTATGCATTCTATTCAAATACATTTAATAAATAAAACACAAGCCAATATAAAAATAAGCATATGAGATGTATAATAATATTAATTATAACCTTAGGCAGTCCATACAACATTTCAATGCTTCCAAAATAGTTTCCCGGAGCTATCGATTTCAATACCTTTGCTTGTTGATTGAGCTTATTACAATAACCCTGGAAACCACAAACAAGGTTTTTACATGATTAAATAGTAACATATTTTAAGGGTTCATATACCTACAACGCATTTGAAAGACGAATTTTTTCTTGCGACTTCCTCTGCATATTCTAAAATATAGATACGTCACTCTCTAAAATACTTTTTCAATCCGAATCAAAGACAAAATCATTCGAATCACAGCAGTGGATCATGAGATTATTCCCTACAAACAAATATAAAAATAAATAAATGTAAGTTGTTATAATTAATATTAAAATAAAGATGAATAATTAACACATATGTTTTATTAAATGTTTAAAAAAAAACAAATTTGGCTTAGACATTATTATCTATAAATTAGGCTTTTGATTTAAGTAATTACTGTAAAAAAGACAAAAATCAACCAATTATCAAGTATTGAATAGAAAATAATTTAAACTATATTATTTGTATACTTAAATTCATTAAAGTTGAGTCAACGTGTCTAGTCAAAGTGTAAAGAGAGATTTTTGAAAGCCTAATAGATTTCAGAATTACCTTTTGAATAATGTACATGTCTCGACCGATATCGCCAGCATGTTGAACAATTTCGTTGTCCGGTAATACTATAGTCCTAGTATTAGCTACGACGGTTTGCAAGAAATCACGGCTGCATTCCTGTTATCAAAGAAAATCTCGTTTTCTTCTGTTTATTCTTTCTACTTTCAATATAATCATTATGTGTTCAACCTTTTTTAAACAATTAGATTTTTTTGAAATAAACTTTAATTGAGAATAATAAACAAAAATGAATTTTACGTATTAATTCAATATTATTTCACGTTATTTAATTTTTCTTTGATATTCAATGCGGCTTAAAGGAAAACATTCCTTTTAACGGAATATCCCGAATGAAGATATAGATTCTTATGCCAGTGTAGTGTGTACACTGTACTTCTACCTACCAGGCCTCTCTTATCCAAGACACGAATTGTTATTGGCTTCCAATTGTTAGCAGGTTTTATAAAAGCGTAGACAATCGTAGACAAATCTATAACTGTAGCTATTTCTGATATTTTGGATATAGAAGGGATGATAAGAGTTGCCTTCTAAAATCCGGGATAATAAGTTGCGGTGGAATAATGGTCAAGTAGGATATTTAAATCTTACAAATTACAACCTGCTTAAAGTATAGAACAAGGCCGACTGAAGGTTCTTATGGGACTAGGCCAAGGCTCAATGGGCACTAGCGCCACAGCTCCATTATAGATCTACTTAAGCATAACATAATAAATATTTTTAAACAATACCTGGAATAAAGGACATAGAAGCAATGTTTCCAACAGCTCTATGGATGATATTTCATTTTGAATATTGGTAGACATATCCTTTAATATTTCTTCTTTAGTGACTGCACTATTATAGTACCTGCAATGAACGTTACCCTTCCGGAAACAAGTTGATCATGCGTCTGACGTTAAATGCGTATTGCACGGAGTCCTGGATTTAATTCGAGGTAAAACAAATATATCAAAACTATAAAAGACTGATCACTTATATGTCTGTAAAAAATATCAGTGGAACAGACGTGGAATTATGTTTTTATCGATGGGTCTACGTAAAAATAATTTTATGAAATAAATACTTTCATTAAATAATCTTTTTGGGCAATACATATTGCTACCCACCATTGTACGACGAAAAATTTTTTCACCCGAGCCTTAATTCTTCCACTGACGTGATTAACAGAGAGGAAATAAAACAACTCTCTCATTGAGTCCTGTAAATTAAATTATAAAAAAAGCATTAAAAAATATATTATATGTAATTTTCATCATACACTTGCATGCTTACTTTTCTCGACTTATAAAACTTCATAGTGAAGTTAAAAAAGTCACTATTTCATTTATTTTATTATTACTTAGATGCGGTTTAGTTACTATTAAAGATTACTTCTACTACATTCTTTTACATAATGCATAAGTGCCTGGAATAATTTAAGGAACTAATTTGTAATTTAAATGACAAAAGTCCCTGTTGCCTTTTTTAATGGACTAAAAATAGTTTTAAGCGCAATAAAGAGCAATTTTCAACGTTTTCAGCAGTTTTAATTACCATATTTAATAAACTTGTAACACTACATTTTTTTTAAATTCGAGCGAATTTTCTCTATTATATTAATAACCCAAAAATTATTTCATTTACCAACTTTAAGGTGCCGAATTACCACTTCAAACATTTATTATTGAAAGTTAAGTGATTTCCTCAGACAGATGATCTAGAATCCGTTTCGTTTCTTTTAAATATTTAAAGCAACAAAATATAACATAAAATTACGAATAAGACGGAATCCTTTGTTTATGAAACGAATCCTTAATTCAAACTAGAAAAAATTCCTGTTCACTGACATCTTTGCTTACAGGCACAAAGCACTTCCAGCGTACCTTAAATTTCAATTTCCGCTGTGATTCAAGCAAGAAGACGCTGCATACGTTAGCGACATAGAAACAAGTCAAGTACGCTCCTAAGATGAGCAGTACTACAACCTGAAACATGAACTCATTAGGCGTTAACAAGCAAGGAATACGATAGCTCTTTGTTTTTAATTACATTTTTAGAGTTGTTTTTCAGTTTAAAGGGAACTGCTTTATAAGTTGTCGATTCCCTTACATAGATGAAACATCCAAAGATTTTTTAAATTATATCTATTCCTAAAGTTATCAAACCTTTTGATTATGGAAATCCATTCTTCTCATTCTACTGTTGTAATTAAATTCATAAGAACGACAAGTGAGCGCCTGAGAGGCTTTTAGCTATAGAAGCTTGGAGCCTCTTTTTGACGCAACATAAAAGGGACTAAGCACAGCCTTTTTGGCAAAGTGGTTCACGCGTCTATATTCAATAAAATTTGTGAAGGAGTTCCTTCATTCTTATAGTAGTCACAGAGGGCTGATCACCTACTTGCGTAAAGAAATGTATTCTAAAATAGACGCGGAAATCTTATGTCCCAAGCCCCAGGGGATACGAAATTTGACTTTTATATGCATTAGTAAAGAACACTTTTTTAGAAAAATATTAAGTTTCTAACAAAATCCAATTTTGTTTATATTTACCAAGAATATATCACCATTCCCTGGAGCGATGTCAGACATTCCCAAGCCTGTGAACACAGCAGTACCAAAGGAAAATGACGAGAGTTGAGGCTTCTCGTGTTTAGCGTTATTAGTCACGAACACCTTTGTCTCCCAGTATATCAGCTGTGCAAGCCAAGAATTCTGCACATATTACACGTATTTATTGTTTTTACATCACTAATATTAATATCCTCTATATTATGTAAAATATATGAAAATTAATGAAATATTGATGCTTCAAATGAACGAAATTGAACATGCAAAGTGAGTGACCGTTATAAAATAATTTTTAATATACAAACTTTTAAAAAATAATTTAATGTAGTAATAAATTAAATTGTAGAAACAGTATAACTGCAACAGCTCTAGATACAGAACTGATACCAACCCTCTTACCCCCTCTGCTATTTATATATATCTAAAAAACAAAATATCTAAAAAGGTACTTACTTCATTACATAATTTCTGTGGACATGCTGTCAGATACAACAAAAAGCCAGACCAGTAACTGAATATTATAAATAATAAAGCATACTTCAGCAAGCAAAGCACCTGAAATACAAAGAATACACAAAACACAGTTTTAATGGCGCTTGTGATTAAACTGTGAAAAAGTCGACCTTGTCGGGTTCGCGCGAACATACATGGGTGCTGTCAGCTGTGGAACAACTTATTCAAGCGGAATGAAATAACTAAATGGGATTGATAAATTTATTGTTCTGTTTCTTGGATAGTTAGGCACAGTTAAATCATGTTTTTTTTATATCTCTATCTATAGATTCTAGTAAAAAGAATCTTAATACACTAAAATATCACGACAACTTTAGTAACAAGTCATGAAAAGTACCTTAGCATTACTGTTAAACTTCTGTTCCCATATCCTAAAGTAATCCCATATATGCCACACTTGCAATATTGGGAACATTATAGCCAACTGTCTACCGATAGTTTCGCCTCCAGGATCCAATGTATCGGTGAAAATATACACAGGAAATATTGACAGTACGTCGAGGTAAAAGCCAATTGATGCCATTTTGTGCTCAGCTATGTCTTTAACGGTCTCTTTTCTCACGTTCTGAAAGTAAATGAACCGTTTATCTAGATTCTAGCGACCCTACCTGGCTTTGCCGTAACAATTTGTTTACTGCTAGTTCTTCACTTTTCTCATTTCTATATTAAACACGCCAAATTTTGCAGCGAATGTGCATTATATTACGATAAGTTTATACAGGCGCTTTGATGGATGATAGAAGTGGAGTGCCTTAACTAGTGGAGGCTAGGTTTACGAAAATAAATCAATTTGGTGGCGTATCGAACAAACGTGAAATAAGATACGATAGAATAATGTAGGTATATATAGTAATTCACACAAACCGACATCCAAAAACTCCTTCGAAATTCGAAGAATATAATTTCAAACATTCGAGATATAGAACTAAATAACGTGGTTTATATAAGTTTTGTAGAAAATTCTGTGCCAAGTCTAATAGAATCCGATTCAATCAAGAAAATATTGTACGCGAAATTCAAATTTTAAAATATCTAGAGAAGCTAAGTTCCTACAATGCTTCTATACAAAGTGGGTTTGTTGGTTACTATTTCACACAAAAATATGTTTATAATTTTAGCTAAAGTTTTTTTTACCTACAGTACCTAATGTTAATAAAACCTAACAGTATAGTAAAAATAAAAAAAAGATGATTGATGATGATTGATGTTTTTGATGTTTAATAAAAAACCTCAAAAACTACGGTAATGATTTAAAAAAATCGTACACTGTTAGTATCCTAAATGTATCCTCGAGTTTTTCCGAGTGTAGGTATTTACCTAAACTAACCTATATAGGTTATAATATAAATTATCTTACATAATATAATAAGCCATCATACTGTCTACAAGATACACTATATTATATTTTTTATAAAAATGTACATACCAACTTTTAAGCTAGATCAAAATACATACAAACACACACATAACAGCAGTACAAAAAAAAATCTTGAAAAATCTTTTAGAGGGCCCCGAATCTCGTATTGCCCTGTAAATAAATTATCAGTGAAAAAGATACAGACTTGTGTGTGTCCCGTGCTTCGGAACTCTACTATATTAGAAGACATGAACTTGTCTGTTAGGTATGAGACTGTAAACAACCTTGTCAACAATGGCGGTAGTCAGTTGTATATATATATTGAGCAACAATCCCGCAATCACGATTGTACTCAACACCCTCTCCCAATCGTGTTGTACTGAATTCAACGCGAAGTTTGGAGACATAAAGCACACGTATAGAACCATAAAGAAATGAGCTATGTCGAACATGTGAGTCTGTGGACATATGTAATTAGTTTTTTATTTTGCACCCAAACATCTTACATGCTAATCTTAAACTGAAAAACATAAACAATGGTCATACAACTGTTTAAACACATGGGTACTTATAATAGTACTTATAAGTGTAATAGATCACAAAATCGACCTCAAATCGTCACGAAAAATAAAAATTACTAATTTCTAAGACCGCACAAAGCATCACCTGGCGACGATAGACACTTATGGGCTCATAAAATGTCTATGTTTCCATTCAAATTGACACTCAAGTTATACAATCGACACAATCTGTTGACCGGGTAATTAGTTATTGATAATTGCGTCTTTGTAAAATTATGTTAGAAGGTCTAGAATCAGGATAAACCAGCTACGAGAATGTCCTGTTAGAATTTGATAAATCGATATACTTATATAAATTCGTATCTGTTTTCCTGCGGTAGGCTACAAATAAATACTTAAAAGTAATACCAGAGACAGGTAGCTACCGTAGCACACGTAGGAAATTTCTGGAAAGCAACTTTTAAATTATAGGGATTTATCGTGTTATTTAAAAGATAGTTACGAAATCAGTATTGGGTTCCAATATCCATGGAAAGCTCGCTCTGAGACAGAGCCGGGGTGAGTCCACAGTTGTCACGTTATTCGTTACTTTGTACAGCTCCAAATAGTCCGTCGTGAATTTCCTGTGTTTTATATTGTCCTCGTCTAAAATATAATTTATTAAAAGTATAGATTTAAACTAGTTTTATAACATATTCAATTCATTAAGATTCTGAGTAAAAAATATACAATCAGATAGGTATTATAATTATTTATAATTTGTCATAACAAAAAGTGTAACATTTAATAAATTAGCTAACTTACATGAACAACCTATTTTAAAATAAAAATATGGTGTTGCTGACGGTACGTTGTCGAACTTTAAGTGGGATATTATCATGCTCTTTTTTTTAAAGATCTTTTAGATTATGTTTATAACATATTGACTTACACCTTTATATGCGAGCGTCGAGTGGCGAACAAATATCCAACCAGTATCCTACTCAAGTATCATATCCTACAGGTATTGTAATGGGAGAAGGGCCTTATAGTGTATGTACACTAAAACACTAACAAATATACCTCTATAATACATATGCGAATCGTCGATAAATGTTGGGTCTTCCTCTCCGACACCCCACAAATGGTCCTTAAGCACCTTCATGGGCCGATATCGAGTGCGAATCAGGCGGGAATCGGTTTCGTCGTATTTCAAGATTGCAGCCTAAATGTAAACTTATTTAAAATACTAGAATTTTATAAATATGTGTGATCCTGAGTTCATTATTTTTTGACGACCTGTTGGCGTATTAATAGTACTCCTGCCTTCTGCTAAAAAAGGTCCTGGGTTCAAATCCTGGTAAGTGCATTTATTTGTGTGATGAACACGAATGCTTGTTTCCGAGTCTTGGTTGTTTATATACTTATATATGCATTTATTGTGGTACCTTCATTGTTTTTAATTACCATAACACAAGTACTTCAGCTACTTTGGAATCAGAGCAATGACTTGTCCTATATCATATTATATTTAATTTTTGTTGAGCACTTTAATGGCCGACATGCGTTAACCGCGTTTACATTTCAATGAAGTCAAAATTTCAATAACTTACAATTAGTAAAAATTTGTATTATGATCAGGGATCTATACCATTAGTTTATATTACCTACTTTTCATACATACATCGTTATTTTTATTTAAATTTCAATAGTGAAGTATATACCTGACGCTTTTTTGAGCTACTTAGCCTTAAGTCAACGTTTTCTCGTATTTTTTGAAGTAGGAAAGGATTTTCTATCATCGCTCGTAAGAAATCTGTTCGACGCAGTACCTACAACAGATCATTATTTTGAAAATTGAATGGAATCGTAAAGGGTTTGAAAACAATAAATTGAATTGAACATGAAATATGTAAAAGATCAGATAGCGCAACATTGGGATTCAAATCTTAATTATTTCTAAGTGATAATGTTATTAAAGTTTAATTAAATCAACTACAGATATATAAAAGTCAACAATTTAAAAAATTTAATATAAATTAGAAAGTGGCAGTAAATGCTTTACGGTTATAATAATTTCAATAATAAACAAATATACCTACGTTTTATGCTAATATTTTTTTCAAATACACATCCATAAAAGTTTTTGCTATTGAAATCAACTGTACCGTACCTGCAGTTCAACGTAGGTAGCGGCTTTCAGAGAAACTTTTGATGGTATTGAATAAAATAGGCTTATTTCCCCTAATACCTATAATAACAATTTGAAAACATAAAAATATAATATTTACCAGCAATTTGTCTATCTATCTGTCTATATTTTGAATAAACTAACTGAACGAACAGTTGCGTTTAAGGCATGATATGGTATTCCATGTACACTCCACTGATGTTTTTACAACTGTAAAAGCTCTTCGAAACGTCAATTTCTATTTATTTAAAATTATTATTAACAGTTGTATTCACCCATAACATCAAAACTTTTGTTACAAACAAACCACAACAATATCTGTGTAATTTTAGTTTTTTTTTTAACAAAAAATATTTAGATTCTACAAAATCGATAAAAGTAAATATCAGTTGAACACTCACAGTGCCCTCCTTAAACGCGATCATAGGACTTTCATCATCTTCATCGGATAGCATTTCAACAACCCCTCGTTTCACATAAATCATTCCGCTCTTCACCACACCCTGATTCCAAATCTGATGCCCGCTCAAATATAGCTCATGTCTCATCAACAATGACATGTGACGCATGAACGCATCACCTAAATAATAAATAACTCTATATTATGTCTATACTACTGAGGCATAAAGCAAACATATTGTTTTTATATAAAAATCATGCAATCCCTTCCAGAATGATTTATTTTTCCATAATCAAAACCAAGACCTTTTGCGCGCGCCCTTTTTTTCAGGATCCCATTTAACTTCCTGAATAAAAATCAAATCAGTACTTTTGACAAAGCTACGTATCTAATATAGATAAAGTTTCTTAGCTATATTTTATTTAAAACGAATTGAGATGATTCTGCGTAATCTGTTAAAAACCAATTAATGAAGGTAAATCTTCACCTTCAAGAAAATAAACCTCACCAGTATCTCTCAAAAGCAATGAATCGTGAAAGTGGCCAATGTTTATGTCAAAGATGAGTTCCATTTGTAACGGAAATGGGAGTGTCTGTAAGTGATCTGACGTCAGCACCCCTTCCTTCATCTGCCATAACTGCTCTTTGTATTGTTTAGCCTGTTCTATAAGTCTTTCTGGCGTGGCACGGAATTTCAGGTAACGGATCATTTGATGATACTGCAAAAATTTAAAATATCAGAGACTAGAACCATAAACTTTTTAGCTCTACGTTTCTTTAAAAATATGACACCGTCGTATATCATCTATAAAAAAAGATCATAAGCAATTCTTATTCTAAAAGCATTTGAAGCGAATACATTTCTTCAATTACTTATATTAATGTTAATGTGACCAACTCCTTGGTCTAGAGGTAAGCACGTAAGTGGTACAACCGAGAGGCCCTGGGTTCGATTCACTGTGGAGATAAAAAATACTCGGTTTGGCAGGAAACAGAAGGCTGATCACATACTTGCCCCTAAAAAAAAGAAAAGAAAAAATCGATCAGTGAAACAGATGTGAAATGCATCTGCCCCATACCCCACTAGGGGACACGGGACTTCACTTCTATTAATATAACTCAATCTAAAGCTTGTCACAAAATTAATACTTACTTGGTCTACAAAAATAGACCATCGGTATTTTTCCAAAACAAATTCCCAAGCCAGGGTACCGATAAATCGGTATCGAATGAACACGTATCCAAAAAGCGTAAGAAACGATGTTAGCCATTTTTCTGAACAGTGCTTAAAAAATAAACAATTTATTAAATAGTCAAAATAAGTAATATGTATGTGTGTGTGTGTGTGTGTGTGTGTATCTTTGTTATCTTCTTACATTATATTTTAAGTTGAACTTTGGTGTTTATATCTGGATATTTTCTGAAACGTGATTTTCCCATTTCAAAACGTCATATAGTTTATGAAAGATCGATTGTTATATTAAATTTTACAAAAAGCCTTTTTTAAGTAATTTTAATTATATTCTTTTTACTATTTTGGGTATGCATCTCAACAGATATGGTGGGACTTTCGCATATTTGTAATTACAATTACCTTTAACGTCTGTCTAAAATTTATGGAAATAAGGTAAACTTACTAAAGGAAATGCATCACCAAAAATGCAGTTGAACAAGCGACATGAACAATAATACCAGCAGCTTAGGTAGCTGGAAAATATATAATTAACCAGAAATTATGTGTTATTTTTAGCTACCTTATTTAATATTTAGTTAATAATAAATTCACTCAAAAGCTAGTATGCTAGTAACTCAGGCTTATTTATATTAAACAAAATAATTAGGTTGATTTAGAAAAGGTGTGTAGTTACAGTTTTAAATGTTTTTGATTAAAAGGCACCGCAGTAGAAAATAAAACTACTGAAGATACATCAAAAGATACTGTGTCCTATAAAATAATTTAGCAGTTACCATAAAAATCGACCACCTCCTTGGTCTAGTGGTAAGTGCGTAAGCGTTACAACCGAGAGGTCCTGGGTTTGATTCCCGGTGGAGATGAAAAACACGGTCTGACAGGGCATAGAAGGCTGATCACCTACTTGTCCCTAAATAAAAAATCGATCAGTGAAATAGATGTGAAATGCATCTGCCCCATACCCCACTAGGACACACGGGACTTCACACACAAAAATCGAAATTTAATTTATTTACTGTAAATTTATATTGTTATGTAACACATACATATATTTATAAATATACAGAATGCGTTTTAAAACTTTATTAAAGACTCACCTGTGAAATTGCATTTTCTGTGAATTAATTTCAGAAGAAAATTTTAATAATTTCCAATTCTGTGAATCAACAGATGGCAAATGTAAGTTATACCAAATGCAGGTACCGCCATGTAAAACCAATGCTAGAATCAATACGTGTTCTAGAAAATACAGCTTTTTTCTTGAACTTCCCATCTGTTTAGAAAATAATTTTAATACCAGCGACATGTTTAAATACAACACGATATAGAATTGTATAACTGTGTTCTTTTTATAAATATTGATTTAAGAAGGCCGGTCGCCCTTAAATGGAGGCGCACTTATGACAGATCAACTTTTTAATTGCATGCGAAATGTAGTCCTTGCGTGCAATCTAAAATAAATTAATAAAAGCCAAAACGAAGATGCGTATACGCTACGGTCTACGGCGTAGCAAGTTATAGCTGATATACCTTTTTTAACTTTTGATGGTATCCATGGGCGCCGGCAGGAGGGTGCACTTGCACCCCTTGGGAATCTCGGGATCAACAGAAATTATTGAAATAAATTTATGAATAGTCAGAAATTTGTAAATCGAACATAAAATAAACCGGGCTTCAGATGTTTCCGACAAAAATTTCAATTTTTCATTAACAATCATATACGGCGAAGATTGTAAGAAAACTAAAATCTGCACCACCTGGAAATTTTTGCCGGCGCCCATGATGGTATTTCAATCATAACTATATAAATAAAAAGCTTTTAATCGATATAAAATACTCAAGAATATTAAGTGATATTTAAATGCGATAAATAATAATTGCGCAATAATATATTTACAATCTGCTTTCACTAACCGAATCAATAAAATTTTTGAAGTAAGTAAAAATTCTATAAATTCGGCATATTTCTATCCATCGGCCACAAAGCATTATGTTTTCGTATCCTTTCTTGTTTTTTACTGAGAAAATACCATATCATAAGACATAATTTGGGATACCATAATTTAATACACTAATAATTAAGCAACAGATGAACGTCGCGACATATCGGAAATTATGAATCCAATATGATTTAAGACTAAAATTTATAAAGCATCAAAGCACTTAAGCGAATAATAATAAGCGAAATAAGCATCGTGACTTGATCACAGAATAAAAAAATTAAATATAAAAAATTCAGATTAACTTCTTATATTTTAACAATAAATAAAATAATTAAAGACCACAATAAGAAAAAGACATTCGTACAAAAGAAATTCTAATCACGTGTGAAAGAAAAAGTATTATAAAATATACTTACACAATGTAGTCACTGGAATTATCGTAAACAAATCAAAAGCAAGTAACGCAAAGTTTCTGCGATATACACGAATATAAAGACGTAGTATTGGCCAAAATGAATGCAAGCAGTGCAGAATTATGTCAATAATGAATACTATTTCGCCACACATTATCAGATAATCCATATAGTACCAGGTCTCATCCAAGTAAAAGGCGATAAGGAACTGAACTATGTACTTGTAAATCACCACTAGCAACACCAGAGACTAAAAATTTGTTTAAGTATATAAAATTATATATGTTATATAAAAGAAGGATTTATATATATTTTATAATGTAACTTCGCCTTAGATATAGATATAATATTATATACAATATATATATATAATATATAATATATTATATATATATATGTAATATATATTATATACAAACATATAAACCATTTACAAATTTTAAAACACAACTACGCGGCAGTATTGCCAGTATTTTGGGTACGCAACGGCTTTTGTACTTTTGTAAATGAATTTAAGTACAAATTGTGAATAAATTCGGGTGTATTAATATTTCTAAATGAAGTAAATGAAGTAATATTTCCAATTGCTAAGTATTTATCTCACACCTGCCATTTTAAGTTCCAAGATAGCATCAAAATAGCTTTGGTGATACCTCCCAATCTTCCCTCCCATAGAAATTGTCCTCTCCATGTTTTAAACTTACTTATAGGCAAATTGATTCGACTAGCATGGGTTGTAACAGTCGCTATTGTTCTGAAAACATAATAAAAATAGAGGTAAATGATTGAGAAATCGAATGTTACATTTTATATATGAATTATAATGAATATTTTACGTCATATATACAAAAGGTTTATTGCGGTTATATCGCGTTGGGGTGTGAACTTAAAATACTGATTTCATTACTGAGTTCATCATTTTTCGTCCAATATTCGTGTGCTGTACTTTCAAACTCTATTAAGCAGATTTGATTGTCAGAGGCTTCTAGGTTTGTTTGTCAGATAAATAAAATATTTCGTTTTTGAAAATACAGAATGTTTTTGAGAGTCTAGAACTAAGAATAAACCCCGTTATTTCCTTGAAAATTGATAGTCAATTGATTTAGCTCAAACTACTCGGCAATTGTTAGTAGATTTTTTTTAAATTAATTAATTTAAAATACTTTCAAATACTAACCCATTTCCAATAGTTCCCAGAGAAGGTTCACTGACACTTCTTAGCATTTTAATTATTAAAGGTTGATTTCAGGGATATTTTTATACAAATGATCGTCCATAGCCCTCGTGATATTGTTTTAGTATTTAAAGTTCTATTTAATTTCGAACTAGAATGCATTTTCAACTTAATGACTTTAAATAATTGTCAAAGAAAAGCTTTGATCGAAAGAAATACTTATTATTTTTGTATTTATTTTATATTATAATAGAACTGATCGAAATATTGGTGAGTCAAGGATTCAAGTTCATAGACCTTACTTCCGTGTCTGCAGTGTTTTTTATTTCTATAATTTTTAAAATTTTGCAGCTTGTTGAGAATTTATTACTCTATGTAGGAAGACAATAAAACATGAGGGTTTTTGCAGTTACTGCAAATTTTTCTGAGAAATATATCTATCTAATATTGTTCTGAATCTTTACGGGACGATGTTAGCTAAAATAACAAACTAAATGGTACCAATTTATTGCACTCCACGATTTCCACTTTTTTACCTGCGTAAATTTAAAAATATTTAACTCTCATAAACGATGTTTAATCTTTTATGTCATGAGAATATTATAAAAACACGTAAACTAGTCATCGCCGTCGATATAAGCTGTGATATAAGGTGACAAAAAATACTAGTTTCTTTAAATATTTATATCGTAGAATCCATATATTTTCTTTTAAATAGTGGATAATAATTGGGCGGTAACTGGAAGCGTCGCACGGCCCTTTTTTAGAGATAGTATGATATTGGATGTTACAGAAAGCTTTTTAATGAACTACGTACACTAAAAAATTCTAAATATAATGTTAACCCGTCTGAAGTCGAGCTACTACTAGAAGTTATGGATAATTTTATTTAAAAATCGAAAATTATCAGTCGTTTTCATTTTGAAGACCATTAGGAGAAGACCTACTTTGTAGTTGGAATTTTTTGAATTTATGGCGAGCATAACTCAGCAGAATCGTTTGTAACCCAATAGTTAAACTCTCTAGAACAGAGCAACCGACGAGGCGAATTCACTGAAATAAGAGCAAAAAACTTTAAAGGAGAAAAATCGTTGAGTGGTGATTCTGCGAAAAACTACTGAATAGAACCATTACGAGACAACCACTTATGTTCATTGGGAAGGGATTAATAAATCTCTGCTATTTAACGACCCACTTAAACGTTTTTACAAAATATTTAATGAAACTAAGATTCAGTTTAGAATTGTTTCATAATCATTTATATTAAGTCATCATTGTTAATTTTTATGAAATACTTTATATAGTAATTTTAACGACGATTCTTTATTTAAATAATTATTTACAATAAATCCTAAGTTATATAATAGATACATATATTAACTATAAATGATTTATCTGTTGGCCGAAATAATGGCTGTGTTACCGCGTTTAATAAGGTACCTACATAATACTGTTGCGGTAAATAATTGTAACTTGTTAGCAAACAGTTAAACATCATAATGGGGTGTTTTGAATTCAGTTCAATACTATAAACCTGTATCATATTATAGTACATAATATACTCCTAATATGTACATGTATGTAGTTGAAATATATATCACACAAAAAAAGCAATTTGGAATTGAATGGTTTGGCCTATATACCTACGTATATTGGCCAAACCAAGGCTGGTTTGCAAAATAAGACACAGAAAACTGTTCTGTTGTGTCTTTCGCAGACATGTCTGGCCCCTACACTTTAGGGAAATCGGGTAAAGGTTACTAATATTATTTTTAAGTGATATAAATTTATTTGAAACGACGGCAAGTGAAAAACCGGCATGACAAGGTTACATAAAAATCTTTAATCCTTTCTATTCATGTACTTAAAACTCGAAAGAATAATTTAGTAAGGATACGTGCGGAGGCATCCATTTTCAATGGTTATTTTTGTGAAATCCCGCAAAGCCTGCGCTCATGTAATTAAGAGATTAAGGTTCAACATTGGTCCTCTTCATATTCACTGTTTGGATTTTTAAAAAGATCATTTGTGCGTTTTCGTCTGAGTTTTTATCAAATATTATGCTTTTATATTAAATTTATTTTAAATTTCTCCTACTATTAACTATTTACCATCTATTTAACGTTAGACAATTCCACGCTACATCATTAAAACTTCGTAATTGAATATGTTAACTTAAAATTTCAATTATTCATTTTGACGTTTTTGATTATTAAAGTATCAATTGAAAAATATGTTTAGGAGAACGGAATAAATGCCTTCTTCACATTATGTTACGCCTAAAAATACGTAATAATTTCCCAATACATGTAACGGTAAATTGTATTATTCAATAATAAATAGTCTACAGATAATAAAAAGATTTACACTGTCTACGTGCAAAGTTGCAAATGAACAAAAAACAGGAAGCGACGGCAATTTCTGTAAAAATGTATCGTGCGAAGAGAAAAGGTGGCGCTGCTTTGTACTTCACTTCTAATTAGCGCCGTGACGTCACAGAGGCTCGTTTCAAAGTTCTTTTTATGGGAACTATTAGAATGAGAAGTCAGTATAATGAGCTTGTGATGTTGTGCACTAAGACATGGCACACATGGTTTTTATGTTATTATACCTACACAAAATACTAGCTTTATTACATAATTTGCAATGACTTTAATAATTACTTATATTCTTCATAACCCTGTCTTCAAGACTATAGAAGGCTGGTGATTGGTGACATCTAGTCTTTAATGCTACTGTTTTTATTATATTAGGAGAAACTTTAACAAACCCGAGAACTGGCTGAAATTACATACAGGCAAAGCGGTAAAGCGACGCACGGTTGTGATAAACCTTTTGTTTGTTAATACAAATATTTATTGTAAATGATTATTTGTAAAAAATGCTATGAACCAATACTACGCTAGACATTTTCTCACAAAAATCAGACACATGCTAGCGTCTGTTACATTCATCCTACCTCATTTATTTAACTGGGCATTTGTAGTTTAACCTACCTTCGTGACTGAAATATCTGTTTTTGTTGGAAAGGAATCAAACCACAAAGACCTTTCACGCTAAGCAGTAATAGCCACCTATTCAATAATTTAATGAGGTTAAGATTAAATTTCCTATTCCATGTGTACGCTGCCTTACGTTGACAAAGGATATTTTACAATGTATGTCAAGTATCATCGGAGCAAAGTACAGTATAATAATTAACATATTTCATTTCTATCTCTTTGTTAAAGATTAAATTAATTTTTAACGACTGAAGAACAACGAATGGCGCTTAAGAATATCGGTTGATAATAAGGATAATTTTAAGCTATATTAGATAAAGATTTTAAAACTTTTTTCAAAAAGTAGGTCTCAATTGAATAATATTTTCGTTGCTTGATTTGCAAATTTGCGTAGTAAAATTATTATTTGTGACATCAACCAAAGGAATTCGGAGAATCAAATTGTTTAAATGTACAAAGAAAACGGCCATCTTACTTGTGAACTCACCAGGTGTTTCAGAAAAATACTATATAATAATATTTTTAATAATTTTGTGATATATTTTTTTTGCTGCGATGAATTTGCTTCTTTGCTTCAATAAATAAATGTTTTCACTGAACCAATTAAGGTACAATTTGTCAATTTGTAAGATACTTTGATCTCGGAGACAAAGTCGCAACCATTTTCTAGAACAGAACAAATATTTCCTTCTGGAAGTAGGTACTTAAAAATGGTAACTACTTATTTATTATCAGAGACGTTGAGAGGCAGAGCTATAAATTTTAATGTGAATCTGCATAATCTCTACCCGAGCTGTACTCATAAATTAATACGCATAGATTCGGATTTATTTTACTACATGGAATGCTTTTAAACGTTTTATTTCGAATGAAACTCCGCTCTTAAAATTTCGTTTTACAGTTTCCCATTTTTAAAACGTAATAAAATATTCAAATTTCACATATTAAATTCTCTAGAAATCTCCCTTTCAAATAAATTTATTTTATATAATATAAGAAGTATTTAACTCAATAGTTTTTGAAATATAAAACAGAAAATATTGTTATTCTACAGCATAACAATAATCACGATATTCTTAAAGACACGCTCTGATAATTCCTACCACGTTTTAAAAATGTTCTAACATTTTATAGTTTCCATCTGCTTTAGATAGATACTATTAATATGCGTAACTCAAGTAATTTTTATACACATTTTGGGTACAAAAGTTATTGGAACAACATTTACTAATTTTCCCCCCCAAAAGTTCAAGTTAAAGTTCTTGCAACTTGTAAAAAACATTAGATAATAGATATATTATGTTATGGATGATTAATTTTTCGTTTCGTTTTATTATAAGATAACTTTTGGAATTTAAAAAACAACATCTTTGTATCAGTATTATATTATTTGTTTTTTAATACGATATTATTATAAGTAGGTAAACATAATTTATTGTAACCGAAATGTAAAAATTTGATAAATGTTATAAGAAATTGTCAAAAACAATTTACCACAGTTGAAACGGATTTTCCTATTTCTACTATAACTAGTTATCAGAAACGTATTCGAGTCCAACTCTTAAATCTCAACGAAATTGTCGTTAAAATCTCGAAGTACAAACTGTAGAGAACGTAATGAACGTCTAATTGACTCGTGTGGCGCGAGATAAGATTAAATTGCCTGTGACTACAGTTACTGCTAATCCTTAACTAATCTGAAACTTAATGTTCCGTCTCTGATGACACTCTGAATAAACCATCTCATAATATATCCACTATTAAGTTTAAATGGTGATATTCAAGAACTTTACCATGAATTTTACCCTACTGCCCAATTAATACAGAAAGTTTTGTTAGATAAAGAAAATTTAGTTTAATCACTCTCTGCAGAGTTAACTGTTATTTAATAAAAGAAATATGTAACCTTTTTGGAGTTTCTTCAAAAGATGATTGATTGGGTTGTGGGTGAATGATGTGTAATAGATGTCTAATTTATCATGACAATCCAATGAAATAGATAAAAGTCTGTAATTAGGTTAAGTGTAATTCTATCTGAAACTAAATGGATGTCCATGAGTAGCGTATTGTGTTACAAAGTCAACATTAACATCCATTCCCGGCTATAACTCAATCACGGATTTTTCTCTTTCATATCTTACTACGTGTCAATACTATGGCAACTGTAGGGATTAGATACATTCAATTTTCGGTACATAAAGAATAAATATTAATGATGAATTAAGGATGATGATGAACCTCGGATCATAAACAAAAACGTTTCTTTACTATAATGGGTTTACCATTACAGGCATTAATTAAAAATAATACCAATAAACCCATTAATAATAATTAAATAGCACATCCGTCAGAGACTTGTTACGTTATCGAGTCGGGAACGATTGTTAAAAAATGTAATTTAATGTTTTCGTTTTAATATTATCAATATTAACATTTAATAAAAGAATTCTCATTGTTACAGTTTTTTATTAAAAGAGTACAAAGCAGTGTTGCAGATTTCTAAATTGCAGCAAACTCGATTATTAAGAGAAACTTTATTGATTCGCAACCACCTTCATGATACCTACAATCTACATATTTTTAATACTTATCTAAAGTCCCACCTCTTGGGGAAGGTAAACAAATTTCTACTTTTGTTTCAAAGTTAGATTTTTATTTCCCCAGGAATCGAACCGGGTTTCCTACACAGAAACCTTTGGCCTTCTACACAGAAGGCTTTGAATATCATGCGTAAAAGCAACAGGCATACAGAAATACTTAAAGTTTTAAAAATAACATTTACCTTTCTTGTCCGAACATTTACGTATAAGTTGTACGAATCCCATCCAACTCGGATATTTTCCTTTCCTATTGTCGACAAGGAGTCCTTAGTTATGTTCATTGTGAACTCACAAAAGCGTTGCCGTGTTTGCACCTGACTGCCATTGTTGGGTCAAGTAAATAAACTACGAACAATACTAAAAATAATTCGTACAAAATGACGAATAAAATTTAATTTTGTTTTATTAATTGGCACGGTAGATTATGAGTCAGGTCGCTGCTTTAAGTACGCGCTGACTCCTCACAACCTATTTTTGTTAATTTGAACTAACAATAAGTATTAGAAAAATTTTGTTAGTACGACGAAAGAGAATTTTGATTTGGTTTCGACATAGTATATGGAGGCAATGAACGTGAATGTAACTTACGGACGATACGTACGTCCGTTTCTGGATTTATATAATAAAAGTCCATCTTATAATTGCTTAAAGTTTACTATTAATTGACTTATTTAACCAAGATTGCTCAATTTGCTCCGTATCCTACAAATAAAATTATTTGAGTACAGATTTTAATTAAGAGGGCCAGTCTGCCTGTCAATCTCCAAACACTGAATAATGTCCTCGCAAGATGACTCCGGATTTAATTAATATCCGGGCAACTGTACCCGGTTATGAAAATACGTAGAGCAAATAAACCAGCTACTTAGTTAGTTATTTTTTAAACGACATCAAAGAACATAAAAGTTTTTAAAGCAGTTGTATATAACGTTATAATATATTGTTATTTATCTCAAAACTCCGTCACTTATAAATCTATTTTGGTTTATTAAAGCGTATACTTCGTGCTAATTTTGCGTTTTTTTTCAAAAATCATTGTTTTTTATTCCAAAGCATAAACATTCTGTATCTTTCTAAGTCAAATCTGGGATCTTCACCCTAATTGAAAAACCTAACTACCAATTGAGTTTAACTTACTTAATTAAGAACTTTTAAAGATGTTCATTTTATTAGTCAATAACTCATAAACAAAGATAAGAATTCAATTTTATTTCAACAAAAACTGAATTATTTATACAAATCAACAAAATTCTAAAATTGATTTAAAAATCACGGAGTATCCACTGAGATAACAAATACAAAAATTCAACATTGAAAATTCCCTCTTTGTCAATTCGGTCAATATAAATTTGAATTAAGTACTCTGAATGAAAATAAAAAATTTGTTCCTTGTGTTAAATATATTTTAAAAAATATTTATCATTTTAAGTTTACTATATCAGAATCAAATGAAAACTGTTTACACGGTTTGATCTCTTTGAATTTAGAATAACGCAAATTGACAACTATAGCCGACGATGACAATAGATGTCAACAGTCAAAAAAATACAAAATTCTTGTATTTAATTTTTTTCATAACAAACATGTTCGATATCGTAAAATAAGGTGAAATTTTAAATTATTGTTAACTAAGTTTTATTTTGGATAAACAACTAAAATAATTTGGTTGTTGAATTTCTTTTTGCTTTGCTATAATAAAGATTGAATTTTAGTTTCCTACCTGCTGATGTAATGATTGAAAAAATAAAGTAAAAATGATTGAAAGCGTCAGTCCAGAAACTGCTGCGGCCCAAACAGAAGCCGCAATTACGGTAAGACAACTTTTAAATTTGCCTAAATGTAAAATAATTTGCGAGGTCCGAACCTCGATCCTTACTTACTTACAAAAAATAAATTGAGATACTTCATAATGTAGGTAGGTAAACTTACGCATGAAGACTGTGTTGGGTCCGTTATATATATTAGAACATAAATGGAATAAATTTAAGTGTTGATGTTCAAGATTACATTGCTTCATCCTACATTAGTGCATCGGATGTTTACTGTGTATCTAAATTATTTATTTTGTTTTTTCAAACAACTGTAACTCAATAAAGCGCCAATTCGGCCTCATATAGAATGCTCTCACCTTTGGGTGGGACCTCCAAAACTCAACTTCTCCTTGATCGTATCCAGCGAAGGGCGGCTCCAATCGTTGACGACCACATCCCTTCTGGTCGGCTTGATCCTTTGGCGTACGCAACGCCAAACGCCTCTGTGTCTTCTATCGCTTTTATCATGGGGAAAGCTCAGAGGAGTTGTTTACAAGATCAATCTAAAAAAAATATTACTAGGATATACATACAACTGAAATTGAATGAACAGATCTTTATCAATTATTGTAGCTAAGAACTACATATCTTGATGGCTTCAGCTTTCAAACAAAAAAAAAACAGAAAAATACAGCATAAAAATGCTTCATTTAGAGACCACGTCAAAGTTATACCTTACTTATTTTGCGTCGTAGGTTAAAAAAGTGTATTAATGACAACCCAAATGCTTAGGTACACTTCGTTAAAATCAAGCCTGTTTCAGGAAGCTTCTACCGACGACATAGACATCGCGCGGTCGGAGGCCACCTTTCGCTTCACGGTTCAAAACATCACTCAGCTGAAGGAACAAGTCCTCTCTCCTCCTTGCTACGTGCGATGTCTGCCTTGGAAGATACTGGTTCTAATACGAAACACGAGCACCCCAGAAAGGCAGCAGCAGAAAGCCGTAGGTATATTCCTGCAGTGCAACGGAGACTGCAATGTACCTGGATGGTCGTGCTATGGACTGGGAGAACTGAAGCTTCTGTCATATAAGCCGGATGGAGAGCATTTTTGTAGGAAACTTCATCATATGTATCATAGGTTAGTATTGGCAAATTGTTGTGGCAGAAGATATCCGATATCGATTGTATGTTACTCTACGATTCAAAATATAATTCTATGCAGTATCTTTACTTTCTCTTTTTGATTTGCTTATATAATATTATAACCTACTTTGTATTCATTCATATTAATAAAGACGATATAAAATCCTTTCAAATCATCTGAATTATGAATTAATTAAAATTTTAAAATTTATGATATTCCACAAAAGTAAACTTTGTGAAAAATTAACACGATCATGCAAACAAAAGAGAAATGTACTTTAAGCAAGGTTGCGGACGTTACGAAGTAAAATATTATTAATTTTTTCTCGTATTCGTTCACAGTAAAGAGGACGATTGGGGATTCGCTCACTTCATATCCTGGAAGGATCTTCTAGATGAGGACAAAGGTTTCGTTAAGGATGACTCCATCACCATAGAGGCCCATGTCATCGCTGAAGCACCGCATGGAGTATCCTGGGACTCAAAAAAACATACTGGTTATGTCGGTAAAGAGTATATACATATTAGTACAGCTAATATTTTGTTTTTGCCCACAACTTTCCTTACATTAATACCTGATTTTAAGGGATGAGTTCTAAGTAAAAAATATTCTATGTTCTTTTCTAGGGCTCAAATCCATTTTCTTGACAGATTTTATCTAAATCGGTTTGCGTTTTATCTATGAAGAGATTACGATATGCGTTACTTTTGCATTGGTTATATAATTAATATATGTTATTTAAGTTAGTAAATATAAATAAAATCAATTAAAATTAATAAACATTTTTAAAGAAATCTTTGTTTGGGCGTTTTTTAAAATATTCAGTGAAGTTTTGGATTTCGATAGAAAACACGTGTCATAGCAGATAAAAATATAAGATTTTTCTTGTAGGCTAACTAGAAGCAAAGCTGTTATCAGTTTACTAAGTTAAACTATGAAATCTATTTAAAAAATTAAGAATATATTAAATAAATACAAAGGAAATGGATGGCTCTTTAGACTTAACTTTAGAATTATTTATACATTACTTCTCAGCTTTTATTAATAATTAAATAGTGCCTACTTTGCTGCAAAGGGCATTCGCTTTTCTTCTTGGAATTGTAACAATGAATACTGAATTTCTAAATAGTAAAGCATAGTTTCGTCAACAAAGTCAAACCTAACATAAATATGTCTGAATAATGTTTTATCATATTCATACCAAAGTTCTTACAAATCTGTTCCTAACTTTGTTATGGTAGAAAGTAACAAATATTCATCTTCACTAGCAGACGTTTGTAATATGAAATGTAAGCCGAATTAAACGAAACATTTTCAAAGGTCTCAAGAACCAAGGAGCGACGTGCTACATGAATTCCCTTTTACAAACTTTATTCTTTACAAATGTGTTACGAAAAGCTGTATACAAAATACCGACTGTGGGCGATGATAGTTCGAGATCTGTCGCTTTTGCGCTGCAGCGAGTTTTCTTCGACCTCCAATTCTCAGAGAATCCTGTCGCTACGAAGAAATTGACAAAAAGTTTTGGCTGGGAGACTTTGGATTCATTTATGCAACATGACGTTCAAGAATTTCTACGGGTTAGTTTTATAATGGCTATGAATTTACAGTGTGAATCAGATATGAACTGTTTGCTTTACTGGAGAAGTAATGATATTGTATAACAACTAATTATATATATATGTTTATTTAAAATTTCTTTATTAACTTATTAGATACAATCTGTGCATACTAGTGTGAGGTATCCTAGTAGAACAATATAAAACAAAATATAATAAGTCATCCTATAAGTGGGCTAGAACTCTTGCAGGATTTACAGCAGATAGTTAACTAATTTATTTGATTGGAATAATTGGAATATACATTACATGGTACACTAAGATAATATATATATGAATTTATGTAACTTTTTTTTAGATAGTCATTACATTTAATAAACATAATATAACATATATAACAACTAATTAAATAATGTATAATAATAATATTTATGCTCGGTCAGTCGTGCGTCTGACATTCAAAAAGTGTAGTGTGGACGGTCAGTTTGGTTCCTGAATGTCTATGAGATCCCTACACTTTAATCTTGCAAATAATAAGTCATGATTACAGACGTAACTATCAATTTATTTTAAAAGTAACAACCAATGATTTAAAAAATGCTAAAATATAAAGAAACTACTTCAAGAGAGATTGTGTGTAATTGTCAAATGGTTGATTGCTTAGTGAAATGGTTTTTTGCTACGTAAATTTACGATTTTTTAAAATTTCAGTATGAAGAAATTTAATCACGGGGCAACAGGTAGTAAAAATTTTATTGCTTACAGTTAATTCTAGACAAACTAGAGAGCAAGATGAAAGGTACTGCAGTTGAAGGCACTATACCGAAATTATTCGAAGGCAAAATGACTTCATTCATCAAGTGCAAGAATGTGAATTGTACGAGCACTCGCGTCGAAACATTTTACGATATTCAGCTTAGTGTTAAGGGAAAAAATGATAGTGAGTTTTGCCTTTTAATAAAAGCTAATGATCGCAAAAAAAAAAAAAAAAAAAAAACTCGGTCTGGCAGGACATAGAAGGCTGATTACCTACTTGCCCCTAAAGAAAAAATCGATCAGTGAAACAGATGTGAAATACATCTGCCCCATACCCCACTAGGGGATACGGGACTTCACTTTTTTTTTAATGATCGCATAGAATAAGTGTAGTGTATTGACCCGGAGTTTGATACACTATTACATATTTAATAGCGTCCGCCGAGTAAAAAAATTGTATGAAAATTTTTAGCTATTTCTAGCGATTCAGTCTAAAAAATATTAAAATAAACACGTGAAGAGTATTTCAAAATTATGTTTATAACAGTTTAAATATTGCTTTTGCTATGAATTATTATATTGGCGTTTAAAAACTTATGTTCCTTTTCCATAATCCTATTTTTCTTTTAGTCTCTAGTTCATATAAAACCTATACTTTCAGTATATGAATCGTTCAAAGACTACATAAGCACAGAACTGCTAGATGGCGACAATAAATACGACGCTGGAGAGCACGGCCTCCAGGAGGCAGACAAAGGTGTCCTTTTTGATGTTTTCCCACCCATCCTGCATTTGCACTTGATGAGATTTCAATACGATCCACAGAGCGATACCTCTGTAAAGTTTAACGAAAGGTAATGTAACGCAGTCTTTTAGTACCTACATTAATTTCAATCTTTTAGCAGAAATAAAAAGACTTCGACTCCGTCCAAAGAACAACTAATTACTTAACTAGCTTAGTTTATAGAAACCTAAAATACCTAGTGACGTACAATGTTGACTAAAGACCTACTGCTACATGGTAGTAAGTTATTTTAAAGGTACGGTAGGTACTTAATTTGAAACAGGTTTTATGTATAAATAAATCGCCTACTAAGATTACAAATTAGAATGTATAGACCGGTACGTTTTTTACTTCTCGCAAAATTGGAAGTTTTGCGCGAGTTATAATAAATTGCTCCAATACATTTTGTCTTGTATATATATAATTATATTTCTGTGCAATATATATAATATTTTTATACCATGAAATGTTATTTATTATTTAGGAACTGGATATTTTTTCTGATGGTGCACGAGACTATTAATTAACTATAATTATTACGAAAGCTAGTCATAATTAAAAGTCTAAGTAAATTAATTTCAACAAAATTAGCGTGCAACAAATTCTGCATATTGCCAATGTTACTTATGCCAGCCAGCTAATAAAAAATTCATCTATATCTTAGAGTTATTTCCATTTGGCAAATAAAATAATAGTAGCTAATCTAGTGTAGAGAAATGGGATTTTAAATAATAAAAACCATTATTTTATTTCGATGACACTAGTTACCTAAAATAACGCAAAAATTATGTGTGGTTGCAGGTTTGATTTTTACGAAACGATAAATTTAGACGCGTACCTACAAGAGATCCCAGCCACCCCTGCGCATTATACATTACACGCAGTGCTGGTCCACTCGGGAGACAATCACGGGGGCCACTACGTTGTCTTTATCAATCCTAAAGGAGACGGCAAGGTAAATATTCGGATGTTTTTTTACATATAGGGTAAGTCAGGGGTAGTTGGCATTAAGGGAGAGATTGCCTAGATCAAAAAATTCCATTTAATTTTACTAGATGTCGCTAGCGCTCATTTAATTCGCTTTGAGTCGTGTGTGCAAAGACCTGTACGCAAAAAATTGTTGATGCCAAATAAATACAAGAGAAAAGCGGTAGCTATTAGAGGGAATTGGAGTGAAGAATCGTTAAAAGCTGCCATCATCGCTTTGAAAAATGCTGAAATGTCCGGATTCCAAGAAAAACTTTAGAAAGGCGTTTTAAACATAATAACTACAAGAAAGGACACATGGGTCCAAGCTCCTTATTTGGCGAAGAAAATGAAAATAAACTTGCAAACCAAATCAAATCAATGCAAGCAAAGGGTTTTCCTTTAACGATTCGCACAATAAACAGTGCCGGTCTGTGACATCCATTTCAAAAAATGTCTGATACTTATTAAATGATATAGGAATTGACAGTTTTTGAACCTAAATATAGAAAATTTCTTTATTTAGTTCCTGGTAGGTCCTACGTTCAGATATTATAAAAAAAATAAAACAAAAATTATCATTTTTAAAAATTTAATGATATATTAACATAAACGCAATAAAAATTCCAGTGGTGCAAATTTGATGATGACGTGGTTTCTCGTTGCACGAAGCAGGAAGCCATAGAATATAATTTTGGCGGGAAAGAAGACGCGCCGTATCTGGCCCGCCGAGCCACAAGTGCTTATATGCTTATCTACATACAGTAAGTCATTGATTAGTCGTTGACAGGCCCTTAAGTTTGAACGAGAATTCGTTATAATTTAAAATTAATGTCTAATAAAAAATCATAAATTAAACAACACGTTTTCGCCAGTTAGTTTTTAAAACTTTTTAATTATTATGTTATCATCGTATTAATATTTGCCTGCAGTAAATTAAATATTTTACACAAAGTCACATACATAACTAGTGAAAATTCATAAACTGTTAAGCAAAATGTAGTTGTAACTAGGCATATAAATTGCATCCGCGCGTGTTGGCCGCAACAATATTTTGTTCGGCCAAAATGAATGGCCAACCGTTACACTGTACACGGCATGACCAACGCTTTAGTATGGACGCACTGCAGTAGTGAACTTAGTATTTCATACAGATATTATCCGGGGATGTTAAAGGAATAACTCATAGGCTTAAACATAAAGTTGATGCTATAATTTTTCTCTCCTTAATATATACAATATACAATACGTATGATATTTACATATGTCTGAAAATTTACATACTTATGTCAGGAAAAATTAGGGTTACTAAAAAATATAGTCAACAGAATAGTTTGAAGAATTAAGCTCACTTGATTAATCAAGTTTTAAAGTGAATTCCCCAAATAGATACACATTGCTGTATCTATTTGCTTCGCTGATTTACAGGCATATAGGTGATCAGCCTTTTGTGCCAAACCAACCGAAACATTCGTCTCCCCGGGTTTCAAAACCAGGACCTCCGGCGAAGGGTACCAGAGTTAGGGACATCAGCTATTGTATAATAAATTAAGATTAGTAATCATATAAGTATTGAAATAATTGTTTTCAGAACATCTCAATTAAATTACGTGCTTCAAGACGTAATGGAGACCGACATGCCAGCTGATCTGTGCGAGCGAATCAACGAAGAAGTGCGCTGCGAGATGGTAAGGACAAGTAAATATCCCATGTACGACGGTTGGTAAATCGTAACGTAAGATTATATAATATTAAAAATAATAATATGTGTAAACAAGATTAACACTGGTAAGTGTCTTTAATTAATTTTCTATTACAAACTGACTTAAAATTTTGTAAATTTTTGTACCCGCAAGTACCTTTGTACATGCGTTGAGGTAGTGCGTAACTTAACCCTATGTACCAAATAGCGTACAAATTTAATGCTAATGGCTATAATTTGGTTGTAGAGTAATAAAGGTAGCTTCCTTTCACAACAGCCATAAAAATCGGCAAGAGCTGTATTTGAGCTTCAGCCATTGAGAGGCGTTTTAGTAAGTCTTAGGACTAGCCAAAGCTAAGGGTTGAGAATATATTATTATTAAGGCTTGTTTTAAGGTAGCGTGTTAAATTCTACTACCATTTTCTATTTATTATTATTAGCATTCTTTCCTTTTTTTAGCCTGTAAACAATAACTACTTGTAGGTAAGTATGTACAAGACCTACTCACAAACCATATGAAGGTAGCTAGCTGGTACATTATAATAAAAGTACTACCTACTAGGTAATTAATTATAAGTCCTTTAAACGACATAGGACTTTTGGCCAATTTGAATTTTAACCAAATGCTTATTACAGCGCAAGTTGATTATGTTTATTTGATTTAATAGCGAACCTTTTATATATTATTGAGCTTAAAAAATCTCCGTAGTTCAAGGTCTCATAGGCCATAGCTATTTTTTTTAATAAATTGTACTATTTACAGGCAGCAAAAAAATGAGATGCAAAAAATTTAGATCCAACACTTCAGTTGGTTCTGTGAAGTATTATTCGAAGATTTTCAGCGCTCTAAAACACTTTTTCACTTTGCAAGCGATTGGGGGGTCTAAATATAAATAAGACTATGAAAACATTTGAAGAAATACATTTTTAAATTTTATTTATTAAATTCGCATTAAATATTACTTTGTAATTTTATTCAAATGTGAATTATTTATTTTGATAAATGCGTTTATACTTAAGCACTGGATCGAAATTGGTTACGTCGGATATACTTGGTGCGAGTATATTTTGTTGTAAAGATTTACGTTTTAATAAAAATAGTATAAAAGTACTATACAAGTCTTTTCCTTCTTCTCTGAGCAAATTATTCCTGTAAGTAAAATTTTATTGAAATCTGTTAACCTACTTTTATGATTAGCTATGAAGGTTAGTTGAGTATTAAAATATCTTTATAGTAATATTAATAAATTTAAATTATTATTGTTTGCTCTGTTAACCTTTATTGGCCCAGTCTTTAGTATTGTCAGTACATTTTGTATTAATTTGCAGGCAATGCATAAAATATACTTGGGATGCATCGATATGCCTTTTTGCCGATACCGATACTCTTATAAAAATATCGTCGATACCGAACCGATACAAATTCTTTGTGAATTAAAATTAAGTTAAGGTAAAATATTAAGTATATGAAACACAAATTTGGTCAGTTTTTAATTTGTATTAAAAAATAAAAACAGTTACAGACTTTGAATGAGATTCAAGGTTTAGCTATTAAAATTAAGAATTAAGTGTAATAATTAAAATAAAATCAATAACTGTTAATAATTAAAATTAACAAGATTTTTGTTTAAAAAACAAAGCATTCTCAAGTTTTGCGGAGAAAGCCGACTTCGGAAGTCTGTCTGTATTAGATCTGCGGTGGAAAATAATCTCTCAGATGTATCGTTTTACCGACAATAAAAATATCGCCGATGCCGATATTTCGGCAAGCCCAAAGTATCGCCTATATATCGGCATCGGTATCGGATGCATCCCTACTTATACCTATACACTCTATATTAATGTTAGTGTATTAAGTGCATCTCTGCCTACCTTTTCGGGCAATCAAAGGCGTGACGATATTATTATTATTAAATGTATATAAATGTAAAACTTATTTGAAAATATTTGTGAAATGCGTTATAAAAGTTTATTATTCTGAATAGTGATAACTAAAATGATATATGAACTATATAAAACTATGTAAAATAGATTGCAATATCGATTAGTTTGCTCGGTTAAAAATGGGTTATATCCTTCAACAATAAATCTCGCTCGCACAACCAATAAATTAGCCTCCAATTACTGACGTTGCAAAATGGCTGACGCGAAAACCGAGCGTCGACGCTGCTTTTTTAATGAACTTTAATATTGTCTTATGTAACAATTATATTAATTTGTATCAGACGTTTAGATCATTGCCTGGCCATCAACTTGCTTAAGTGTGGCGTTTAATTTTTTGAACTTTCGACCTTTATAAAACAGAAGATTTACGTCTTTACTCCTTAAAACAATTATTTGAAAGTTAAAATCCAATTCAATTGCTGCATCATTCAATAACTAAGAAAAATTGCTTTTAAATTTAGGTGTATAGATATTTGCGCTGTTTATCCAGTGCTGGACATGGCTTTGCTGTAAGAAGTCGACGATATAAAACGTTGAAGATTTAACTATGTAGGTACCTAAGCAGTATTTTCGTACCTAAGCAATATTAAAATATCTGCTTTTACGTAGTAAATTAATGAAGAATTTTCCAAAATAAAACAAGAAACAGTTAACTCTAGTAGGATAAAAGCGTTAACTAGCATAATCCATATTAGGCCGGGAGATAGTGACACAAATTACCGGGTCATTTGTTACAGTATGGCGATGATTATTAACTGTGCAAAAATTAGTCTGGTGCAAATGGTTGAATTTTTTTTTTAATTTTATGGACTATCAGAAAATACTAGGATTTTTGTGAAACAAATCGTTTGACACTCGTAATTAATCCGACGAGTTCGACTAACGCCCATGCGATTGGGCCGCCGCGTACCAGCGCTATGACCATCATTTTTCTTTTTGTCATTGCGTAGGTAATAAGACCCCTGAAGAACCGCCATACTGTAACAAATGACCCAGTAATTTGTATCACTATCTCCCGGCCTATATAATAAGAAAAGCTTAATATCTTCACTAATTAATCCACGAGTTCCTTTATTAATTAGCAGAGTTTTTCATCGTCTAAGGATTAAGACTCAGGATCTCAGTAATTACTTGCTTTACTGTCTTACCATGATACGCCGGGGAGATAATTATTGATAACTTTTTCCCTTCTACAACCATCGTAGAATAGAAAATAAGATTAGTCCTTTATTTACACGACCACACATTTAAATGAAATACATACAATAAATTAATTTAAATGTACACCTAAATAAAATACCAAACACATTCGAGCATACATGCCTATAAACTACCAAAAATAAAAAAGCACTTTGTAAATAATTATTTAATCTGTATGTCTGTTCGTTTCATCCGACTAACTGTTAGGACTTTTTCTGACTGAAAGATATGTGGGAATAGGTAATTTAATATATTTTTATTAAAAGATGAGGATTGGACTTTCGTAGAAAAAATAAAATTATTTAGATTTAAGATTCTTCCTGTAACAAATTTTTACTCATTTTGTTTACGTACCCTTGTTTACACGTTCTCATACACTTAAACTTAGTTTCGAATCTGTTTGCATTACCAGCACAGCCTCCATAAATAAACTTTGAACAGGTGTTCCGATTTACATCGAAAAAATATCTGAAATAAAAATATACTTTAATTTAAACGGCCGATTGGCGCAAAATAGGTAGTGCTCCTGCCTTCTACGCTAAAAGGTTCTGGGTTCGAAGGTAGGTGAATTAATTTGTGAAAAAAGTACCTACATAAGTATTTTAGTAAATTTAAAAAAAATATCCTTAATTATGTGTTATGTGTCGAATTGGCAGCGATTGCAATAAAAAAAATAGGCCATAAATACCATCTCAATCTAATTGTGATGTGAAATTCCTGGTTGTGGAAAATCTAAAAATTGAATTTTGAATAGCCTTTTTTAAATGAGCTACATCGTTTAATAACAATAATAACAATACCAAAGTTTACTCCTCGTTTTGTCCCATTTTGATTTGTTTGCACGGTGCACCTACATATTATGTACTTAGATGATCTATTATTTAGTTGATAGTCATTGAAGATGTGTTTGCAAAATTATATTTAAAAAATTACTGTGTTTCGAAAGCAAGGCACGCTCCAACATCCGGTTGATATTGACAATGGTGTCGATCCATTCCACTTGGGTTCAACATTGCGGTTACACCTGGTGTATTAAAATATTTAATACCGAATTCCGGCGTCGTTTTTACGCACTTAATAAATTAAATAATTTAACAATATGTTATTATACAGAGTTATATATAGTTATTGAATAAGTATTATGAGAACTGTGAGATTAATAAGTTACCAGCATTCGTAAAAAATACTATACCTACCTGCACAACGCAGTTCACAATCTAATTTTGTTTCAAAATTATTTTCGTTTGCACTGCATCCACTGTATAAAAATGGTAAGCATTCTTCCAATTGCCGGTTGTAATAAAATCTACAAGCATTTAATAAAGGAATATTTTGCGTAATGAACTGTCTATAAAATATGACATTGTTTAGGTTAGGATTTTGAAATTCTCATTTCATATTGTTTGCTTTATGCTTGTTACGTTCTCACACTCCATACTTTTTGTTCTAAATAATTAAAACATTATAAAAGGGTCCAGTTATTTAAAAATTTTACCTTTTCATTTTCTGGTCGCAATTTCCTTCTTTTGGTTGTAGTAAACACCAAGTATCCCAGTTCCATATTTGAGAATCTTTTCAAGGTAATAATATTATTAAAAATTATTATAATTAAATAGACCTTATAGCGTAAAATAATTCTTACACTCCTATATATTCTAAGATAGTAGATTGATTTGATTATTCATTACATTATTAATTGGAGTTTACTATATATATTACTATGGAAGCTACGAACTCGGTAGGTACGGTCTACTTGTGAATCCAAATTCTCAATAAATTCCTCAAGTAACATGTTACAGTACTTTAATATTAAAGTACATACATTATATACCTACCTATATATACTATTCAAATATGCACGTAGTTAAAATGCAAGTAGCTACTTATGCACGGAAAAGTAAATGTAACTACCTAATAAATATTCATACGGCTTTGCTATGCCCTTAAAGCTTAGCTACGTCAGGTTTAAATCACGGGCTTTTCCGTGATTTTATATTATCTTTCTGTATGAATATATTAAATTGATTCCCCGAAGAGAGTCGCTACTCTAGTCTACCTACGAATCGCTGTGCGAAATGAAGGTACCTAAAAAACCAATGTCTGCATAAATAATTTGCCTCGTGTAGTATATAATAATACGAAAAAAACTTACAATTTCCAATACCCGGTCTTGACTGAAATGAGTCAGTGATACATTTTCTACTCCCGGGGAGAATTTTCTTCCCCTAGGTTTTAGTTTTCTTAACCTTTAGATTAAGATCTAAGATCTACATCAGAACAGCTTCGGAAAATATACTTACGCGTTTCACTATTAATACGCCTTCCAGTTTGCATTGCCAATATTTCGGGATATATTGCTTCTGATCCAATTTTTTTATCAATATTAAATCTTCGATAAATAGGTTTGGGCGATATATTATACCTAACCTTAGCGGTAGTTAATTTACTGTCACAGGCACCAAAATATATGCAAACAAACAATAACACATATACACCCTTAAGTCGATTTCCCATCTCGACATTACGAAATTACACACAGAATTCGAATGTGACCGAAGCAATGAATATAAAAAAGTTTACGATGCCGTAAAAAATACAGCTCAGCTTCGAAATGATGAAACTTAAACCTTTCCAATGCGTCTGAATATTCTATACACTCGGTTCGTTGCTACATTTAAAATATCAATGAAGCCATTTGGTAACTGTTAGTGAAATTTATACAATCAAAATGAAGGTAGGTAATTAATCGTTTAATAAACGCAGTTAGGCTTAAATTGAAATGTGCTTTATAAGTCAGTTTTCAATAATGATTTTCCGCTTACAATGGCATCGTTCGGAAAGCAGATGTTTGTTGATCTAATGGCATTTTCAATTTGCATTGAAATTCCCGAACTCGCATTGCGGAGCGAGCGCGGGAATGCAGAATGCTCCGAATGCCCTTAGTGCAGTAGGTAGTCGCTCCCGTGCCCCGATTCCCGAATCGGATTATAGCTAACGACCCGCCATTCAGGGCTCTAGTTCTGTGGCATTGTGACAAAGTACATAGGTACCTCACGTATACATCGAAGTGTGTTCAAACATTTTGAAGGATGTTTGAATGATTGAATGTAAAAATACACAATAAAGACAACTTAGATGAAATAACATTTAAAGAATATCAAAATAGAATTCTTTATAATCTTTAAAGCAAATATAAAAGCTAAGAGGTAAGAGAAAAATTTATTAAACGCCAAAAGAACAGTTGTTGCGAATGTGAAAAACATATATTTTTATTGTTTTTATGATCAGCTATGACATGATTCATTTTAAAAGTTTTAATTAATTAACCTTCTTTTAGGTATGTTCAACAAATTTTAAATTATTAATCGTAATTCTAAGGTAGTGTCGTGAAAGTAAACCAGATTAAACAAATATAGGATTATATTCAGAGAAACGTTAAAAACCAACACTGGTATTGTCCAAGTGTTTGTATAAGCTGTGGTGACGCCGTCCATTTCTAAAACGTTTAAAATGACATAATAATCCCATTTGCCAAGTTGGGCAAGCCATCTATATCTATTCTCTATTCCAAACCTTGTTAATGAGCGCACCGAAACGCCATAGTTAAACGAAAAAGTGGGTATAAATTAAATAGTAGATATCGCGAAAACGTCTAAGGCATCTTACGAAAACTTACGGTATTTTTCTTCTTAATTTATTACATCATATATATACATAATTTCGTCATAATCATAAAACGTAACATTTCTCGGGTGAGTCGAATATTCTACATGTCTGGTCGGCTTTCAGCCAAACTTTGCCGTTTCGGAGCCTAATCTACTTGTCGACACCCACCTTACTTATAAAAAACGTCAACTCTTCTCTGGTTTATAACAACTTCTTGATTAATAAGGCCCTATTCGAGTATTCCTAAAGCAGGATCCAATTAAGACTTAATTTAGAATTTGATTAATTTGACGTAAAACGTCCTAGACTATATTCATTCAGATATTTAAATAATTACTAAAAAAACGGAATCTTAAAAAATATTGAACCCCTTTTGCTAACAGCGAAGTGACCTCTGTCATCAGTGAACCCACGTCGCCCAAACTGTTCCAATCCTAACATGATAAATCGGTATTTATGTTTCGTTCAAATCGGAATATACTAAATTTATATAAATGACTGTTGCTTACCTAATCAACATCCATATAACTACGGCCCTTTTTTTTCAAAATGGTAACACTTGAATCACCTCTCGTCACATTAAGCATTTTTAAAATCCAATAAGGGAACTATTGTCAAAAGCCAATATGCCCGGCCGCACATTATCAGAAATAGAAATTTCTGGTAATGTGATTTTTTCTGACAGAAGTCAGAAAAAATTCTAACGCTCGCCGGAAGGCGCTCCGTGCATATATTTTGTATTAGCTCCCGCACACTGTTAGAAAAATTCTAACGGCACGGCCGTTTCTGATTGGTGCGTTAGGATTTTTCTGACAGAAATTTCTGATAATGTTTGGCCGGGCTATATCTCCAAGTTGAGTTTTTATAAGTAAGGTAGAATTTAATTAATGAATCAAACACGGACTAAATTGATAATTAGAATAGGCTCCAGAGTTAAATCAACACAATTCTTTACTTATAAACGCAGTTCAACTATATTGTTTAAACTTAAGTATTTTGTCTCATTTCTGCACAAACTCGTATGAACGTACGAGAAAATGTTATAGAGCATTGAGAACATTTAAGTTAAAATTCGTTTATAAGTAAAGGGGCATTTGACGCACATAATTATACGGGCACTGGCTATTATCATAACGATAAAATTTACATACAAAGCAGCAATTCGACAAAATCAAATAAAAACAAAAATGTTTTTAGTAAAAAAAAAAAACAATCGAAAAGTCTGTTAAACGAATTATTATAATTTCCATAATGTCAGCATTACACAACGAAACGTCAATTATTAATTACGAAGAAAAAATAATAACATTTTATTAGAACAATTGAAAAAATTTTACACACTAAATTTTTTTTATTGCGATTACAATGTTTTCCACCACACGTCTATATAAAAGAACGCTCTGTGAATTAACTGTGAATTTTCGGCCAGATTTCTATCTTAGGAAGTAAGAATTTGCACTTGATACAGTCATCACTCTTTCTGTAGTTAAATACGTCCCGCCTATGCACAACGCAAAGCTTTTAATTATCAAATTTTTAAACAGTTTTAATTTTGCCGAATTGCCCAGTTGCGGTATTGGCACAGCCATCGAGTACTTCTCATTGAAAAAAAAAACCAGCAATTTTATTTTACAGTCTAAGTTCAGAGGCCACGTTATGATATTACAATGAAAATGTTAAGGCGAACACACGGCTTGCGATCAACGGAACGAACCTAGCAATAGAATATACGAGATGACTCAGTAGAATATTTATTATTTTCTACAGACAAGTTATAAGTCCGATAAAATCTACTAGCTAGTTATTGTAAGGATAGTTACATAAGCTATTGAAGACTATATATAGAAAAAAATGCGTCCGTTTGATCGCAAGCATAATAATTGCTATTTCCACAATTACTTCCAATTCAATAGAAATACAAAAATTCGAATCCACTAGCAGAACTATTGCAGTAGTGAGTGCATGTTGGTCTTAGTGGTATAATTAAGGCTATTCCGTTAGTAATCTATAAAATACATAATCACGTTTCAAATAAATAAAACCAAACTGTATTCCCACCATGTTTAAGATACACCGTTACGTTACGCAATTTAAATGACGCCACCCGTACAGTATAACCAACCGGAAAATCAAAACAAAATTATCATTTTGTGGCAAGCACACATACGAACAAAATGCACATAAAATGCAGAAAACTCTTTCAGGCTAGACAATACTAGGTCTCGATGTTTTCGCATTTTAATAAATAAAAAATGTTTTACAGTCCCATCAATTTAACTGTGAATGGGAACTATGGCTGCCATTAATCTTGTTTGTTTTGATAAATCATAATGCTGATCAAATTTTCTTAATACTATACAGCATAAAAGCTACTCCTGTGATGGATTTAATGAGATTAATTAACACTGAAACTTCACTAGATACCGCTCAGTTCACAATTAAGCTGTTGAGACTGTATGAACTTCGTGGTGCAACGTTGTAGACCTAAACCAAACAGCAATTTGTACCTTCAGCAAGCGCATTAATACCAGTCGGTGAATACTCTAAGGGGCACGAGCACATGCTCATACGAAGCATGGGCACTAGTGTGTATGTCTCTCGCCGTGTATGCTTAAGGGAAACATCTAACAGGCTGAAACGTGATGTCATCCCGGTGCTTAATTGTAGATCTTGATGGCCTTCTCGAGGTAATTGACGCGCGAACGCTTTGGCGTCTTGTTGATGTGCTCGAGGCCAAGCCACGGTCGACCCGTTGTATCTGGAAGCGACAGGTCTTTATCACGTTTGAGTATTAGTTCTTAGTAGAGTTAGGATGGCTGGTAACATTTAATGTAATTTAAGAACCACATTTTTATCACCAAGGTTTTAAACTTTAACCACACATCCGTATGTGTCAAAAAATAGGCTTCATATACTTTATTCAACTTTTGACCTGAATATATTAAAGTGGATGAGAACATTGTTAAATGAGAATTAATCAACATCAATCCCCTTAAAATATATAATTTATCTAAACTTAAATATACATATGATCCAACAAAAGCAAGGTCTAGGTGAGCGATCAAATTGATTGATTTTTAATGCATTACAAACGGAATAAAGGGAAAAAATATATAACAAAAATAGGTTTAATGAGGTTTAAGATTTTTATGAAGAAAACATTGAGCCTACTTTTCAATAAAAGAATATAAGACTACTTGGAAAAGGTTTAAATTTGAAAATATTCTACTGTATACATAAATAGAAGCGTCAAAAGCATACCAAGCAAATAAACTTGGCGCAAATAAAATAGCGGTTGAAACTAACGTACTAAGTGAAATACTCACTTGCATTACTTGTCGGCCTGAAGTCAAATATGTTCACTACTGCTCCTTCGCTTATATAATTTGCTTTCGCATTTGCAACGATAGCAAAGTTGTACTGAAACAAGCAAATATAGTTTTAAAATTACCAAATCCATTGCCTTTATATATATTACACCAGGCCGTGACTTTGTTTACGTTAAATGTAGATAAAAATTAAGTACCTTTTATTATATAAAATTTTATTAAAATCATCCGACTTGGTTTACTTTTATTATTTTACTTAATGGTAGCTTTTTGTCATAAAAGAATTTTTTAAATTAGATCCAGAGACAATTTTGACTTGTTAATTATAATACTTAATAATAATTTGCGATATTCTTTTGCTAACTGGCTAAATATTAACTTTTTCTAGAGACATATAAAAAATAGCCTATATCATTCGAAAATATTTAAGCTTTCCAATCCAATAAGATTGATTAAAAATGAATAATATTTAATAGTAAGTTATACCTTAACCGTAAGTTTGACCGCTTGCTTGGTCTAGTGGTAAGCGCGTAAGCGTTACAACCGAGAGGTTCTGGGTTCGATTCCCGGTGGAGATAAAAAAAACTAGGTCTGGTAGGACATAGAAGGCTGATCACCTACTTGCCCCTAAAGAAAAAAACGATCAGTGAAACAGAAGTGAAATGCATCTGCCCCATACCACACTACGGGACTTCACTTTTTCACTTTTAAGTTATACCTTCTCCCATTCCTTGTCGGGTATGTCCAACTTCTTTTGTAGACGGTCCTTGACCGCTTGGAAAGGCTCATGGTGTTTGACGCGAGTATAGAAGGGGATACCAAATGTTGAGTACACCTGTTTATAGAAATGCGCGCATGGGACCAGCATTTCGTCCTCCTGGAAATTTTAATGTATAATTATGTGTAAATATTATAACTCATCGACTGGTATACTCTATAAAGCACTAAAGCGAACTCACTGCGGACTTTCGAGATGAAATGACCTCGCGATGCGCTGTGTGAGGTGAGTTTGCAAATTAATTCAACAATGAAGGTGAAAAAAAATACGAGTGTGTGAAAACAAAACAAATATACGTTCATTATTTAGTCAACAATCAAAATGTAGCTTTGTAAGCCTGGTGGGAATAAAACATTCAAGCATTCGTATTGACTAAATATATTGGTGCAAAAATTATATACTGGTGTATAAATTTTGATTTTTTTTTTTTTGGGTTATATCCCAATATATCAAAATTAATTATAACCTATTAAAGCTTAACTATTTAAGCCTTTAACTATTTATGGCAAAAATCAATGAACTGAATAAACGAGATAAAGCTTTTGTAATGTTTTTTTTTTTTTTTAGAAATTATTAAATATTATGTATTGTAAGTAATATACACGTTCGTACCTGCAAGTCAAGCTCATCCCTCGGTATCTCCTCTATCCGATAGAGCCTAGGCGGTGACATTGTCACTTGATCTAGAGTTAGCTCTGGGTCCGGCCCCGGTAGCACCTTGTGACACGACACTTCCACAATACGTAATCTATAAACACAAATAACATAATAAAATGTGTAACAAAAATACTAGAAATTAAAAAACAAATAATACTGTCCATGTTTTGATGGTTAGATTTTTTTAGTTTACTTTATTTATAATTTAGATTGCCCACAGCAAATACAAAGATCAATGCGCCTCTGTTTACGGGCAATCGACATTCTTAGATTAGACAGAAAAACCAAAAAATAATACTAACAAACCAAAAAAAAAAAAACAATCACAAAACGAACAAATTTTTTTTTAGAAAACCTGACTCGAATAAAGCTAAGTCTGATATTGCTATTTTTCAAAGGTAGTTAAAAATTGTCAAAAATAGTACATGTTGCACTGATTACCTATCCTATAAATTAATATTTTTTAATATTAACTGATAATATTTGTAAGAAAAAGCAATGTAAAAAACAGCATACGACCAAAAGTAGACTAAAATCACCTGCCAGATCCATCGGGTGACATTTCTACAACTTTAGCTGCTTCTTCTAATATATCCGCAACCTTACCTCCTTTATTCGGATATAAAATTAAGTCTTTATCTTCTTTATAATTGGGACCAACCTGTAATAAAATTGTGTGTTATCTAATTTTGTTTAGTCTTCTATAGTGCATCAAGTTACTTTGTTAAAAGATTACCCATAAACATTTGAACTGCTTCTTGTTATCCAATTCGTTAACTTTAATAGATAAAATCTGGTAGAATAATTTCTTAGGGCACTTTGGTTTGCAATAGACCAACAAGTCCTTCAATATACCGTCATACGAATATCTCAAGGGGAGACCGGGGACATCCTTGTAACTGTAACAAATCATCGTTTTAACTTGACTAGCATAACATTATCATCTCTCCTATAAAGCACATAAGATGTTACCTCTTGTAACAATTTCAAATGCTTCAAGATTGTGAGATTGCAAACTTTGTGAACATTTCGGCATTTACATGTTCAAGCACTTTTTTGAATTACATATATATTTTATTTCGTAAATATAATAGAAATCTGCTACTGTCACATGTGTACATATTTTGTACAAAATTATTTTTTATAATATTTTAAGAGCCCTAATACAAAATTGTGTTGACACACAACTTGACATACAATCCTTTCACAGAACTGACACGCACCCTTAATGTAATAAGTTTATACTTTTAATTTCGATTATTAAACAATATAATATAACAAAAATTGTAAAAAAACAATTTGCAATATTTTCATCATGAACTGACAAATATTTTTATAAAACCTTTACATTAAAATACCTATACAATAATGAGAAATTGTTAGTTAAATCTGTGTAATTTTATGGTTATGATTGGGATTTTATTTCTAAAAAAATTATCAGTATTTCAAACTTTGGAGGCCGCTATGGACTTTAGTAGTATTTAATGGACATTATAACAATATTTTATTTTGTTTGTACTCAAAAAACAGTTGTCGCGCATTTTATGAAAATCATACTGCTCAATTTCGGATATATTTAAATAAATTAAAAAATATTCCAAAAAACGAGGCCGCTATGAACTATAATAATAATAATTTTATACTATTCTAAGTCAAAGTTGTCAAAGGCTTTCAGTTTCAGTGAATATGAGCGTCAAAATAAGGGCTGTTGATTACAATCTAAATAAATAATTGTTATAAATGCGAAAGGGCAGCACCAAATATTTTTTCTGTCTGTGGTTGTTCGCGGTCTATTTCATAAGAAATTAAGCTAATTGAAAAATGTTATTTACAAAATTTTAAAGCACCTTAATAAGCCTATTTTAAAAATATAATCTTTTAGCACTCTCTTTCAAATTAAGAACTTGAAGAAGTTGAAGAGTTTGAAGGAAATAATAAATATTACTAACTTCTGACATTTAAAGAATTGTATGAGGTAAGGGTCTACGTTGAGGCGTTGTCCCACGGCGCGGGCCATCTGATCGTACCGCATCTGCATCGATAGCTCCATTGTGAATCTGTAACATTATTATTCATAATTATTGTATGTTTAAGTAATTATATTCAAACGTCACAATTTATCTATTACCGAGGAGATATTAATAACATGACGATTATAAAAAATCGTATGTTACCATTCAAAATTTACTTTTAATTATTTTCATAATTTATTACTGCTTTGACATTTATGCTATCTTTTCCTCTTCCTCTCTATTCAGGCATATTTCACTGCCAATCTATACTTTCACCTTTTATTCTTGCTATAAACACAGCCGCCATGTAGACGCTTATTGTGATACCTAATTCTGCGCAATGTTCATTAAACTGCGCGTGGGTAAGCGGGCATATACATTGGCAAGACATACTTCGATATCTACGTAAAGAAAATCTAATTCACTCACCCGGGATCATTCGGCACCGTCTTGTCTACAAACTGCACCTCAACCTTGTAGAAAATGTACTTGAAGTAGTCCTGGCAGGTGGGCAGCTCGAGCTCCTCATGGCGACTGTCTGCGCGCTCGAACACGATGATATCACCGTCCATCAGCTCATCCAATACCTGGCCGCGTGCAAACGACTCAACCCGAGCGGGGATAGCGCAAGCTAGCCCCGCCCGTATATAACAGAACTACATACAGAGCTGTAGCCAGATACTAAGTACAGAGAAAGACTAAATCTGGCCAGGCCATTTTGGCTAAAGCGGGAGTGTCCTTCATGGAATCCAATTATCAGTCCTGCAGTCAGGTTGAACATCAAACTTTTGTGCATACTTTTCAGAAAAAGTCAATGAAACGACGCAGCGAAACATGTTTCATAAATTTTGGTGATTGATGAAATGAAAATGTAATTTTGAGTTAGAAAATATTTGAAATAGATAAAACACCATACCTTCACCATCTAGCAGCTTGTAGATTTTTTATACAAAAAGCTAATACATAGAATATTTAAGTACTAAATGTTAATTAATTTAGAATGACTCCAATATTAAATCCAATTATTCCAACACTAATTCAAATACTACAATATGTCCAAACTCACAAAATAAAGTCCATGGTCTGTTAAAGATGTTATAAGAGTCACTTGTATTTTAAATTGTATAATATATACTCTAATAAATAATAATAATATAATATACTAAAATATAATTACTCACATTGATTAAGTATATAAAAATCATTGCTATTTTCTAATCATCTTATACCTAATAAATGATCTGACAGGGAAAAACTGATAAATAATACCTTTTCGAGTGGGTCATTGTAGTTATTGATTTTTTCAACGAAGTCAGGTTTAATCTCTTCATACAAAACTAAGGGCGTGTCTGGAGGGAATCCTGCAAGAATATTTTTTATGACTTCATGTACCTCCGTGACAGGCAATTAAGCGTCAAAGCGTAATTTTCGCTTTATATTATTAATAGGGAAGTAGGGCACCTGCACGCTGATTGAGTATTGGTATGAGATCGGCCGGTTTGCTGGCGATGGGCAAGTAGTGATGGCCGCAGTAGTGTATACGCTTCTGCTTCGGGTCGTAGTACTTGAAAAACAATACGACGTCGTTGTCCTTATCGAAAGGCGGTAATGTAACTAAACCAGAATCAGGCGGTAACATTTCAAGGAATATATTCCATGGATTCATATTCTCCGAGATGTCTGATATTATTTTGTTCTGGTCGTTGATCACGTCCAGGCACGTTGGTCTGCACGTCTGTAAGTGGGTTATTTTAGTTAATTTTTCAATTAAAGTATGGAACGTATCAAATCAAATTTTCCCATTTTATTTGAACAATTCTAATTTTATGTGGAATTTGTATGCATTTATTTTCCACACCATTTTCCACCCCTTGTAGAGAGGATTGTAGAGGACATATTATGAGTATATCTCATATTATATTATGAGTATATCTCATAATATGTCCAATAAGTTATCAACTCCATTTCTCTGGCTCTCAAACTAGCGCATTATATGTCTAACCCACTTCAACTGTGAAAATTTTTCGCATTGTTGATTAAATAATGTTTGTGGAAAATATTGACGTTCACAAACGATCATGTACATGATATTACCTAAATAAAGAATATCTGCATAATATCACAGAAACCACACATTTGTATTCTATATATTATGTCTGTACCACTTCATGCATGCCATTTCAGCCTATCGGGAGTAAACGTTCATACAAAGTAATCATTTATACTTTATTTATTTAGATTTACCAACTAAGCACACACAAATATAAAAATAATATACCTAAGCGAATCTAAGTTAAGGGCAAGTGACTTAAACTTATATTATGTATTAGTAAAAATACTTGTACCATGAACATGGTCGCACTAACCTGGTTAGAGCGCGCACTAAACGGCCACGGGCGTAATTGTTTCTGTGGGTATCGGAAGTTTTCCGCCAGCATTTCCATAAGCTCCGCGACAGTCGCTTGCTTCCTCACTCGGAACACCCTGTAGTGTGCCTTCTCGGGGTCATAAAGATCGTTACCTTGGTGACCATCGAATTCCTCTTCCAGTACAACGTTCACGTTCATATATAGATGTGCCTCATTGCGCTCTTTACGCCGGATCTGAAATTTGAGAAATTATAATTAGATTGATATAAGTATACTTAACTGTTATAGACGTGATAAGATCGACCATCTATAAAAATTCCCTACCATAAAATATAAAAACCGTCATTTATAAGCGATTAAATTATGAATAACATTCAATTGATTGTACATACTGTTTCAATCCTCTTCTCTTCAGCTAATCTCTCACTGAGCTCTGTGGGAATATCAGCCTGTGTAACTTCTTGAAGCACTGTCTTTAATTGTGAATCACTGCAAAATTTAACAACCTTGAAGGTCAAGCTGAAAAGCTTTTTAAATACAATTAATGACTGAAATCCCTAATAACGCATGGGCAGACACACTCAGCGTTTTTTCACTGATCGGTTTCTTTACAAGCACGAAGCTTTCTTCCCAACGAGAAACATTTATTAGAATTAAATGTCAAATGCAAGAACCACTTAGCCATGGAGGCGGTTTGTTATGTTCAGGTCATGCTTTATATATTTATTATTTTGTCTTCAGTTAATAAAAGTGTTTGTTAAAATTTCTTACCGTATATACACCAACATGTAAGCATTGGTGCAATGCCTGACTGTCAATGCCATATCTTCATCATGCCCACCAAAATTGTACTCAATGGCTTCCTGCTTCGTGCATCGAGATACCACGTCATCGTCGAATTTACACCACTATATGAAAATAATTCACTTTGAAATTGCTTCTCAAATATTGTATGTTGATATAGGCAACAATACCAGACCATACCCTTAAGTCACAATAGACCACTTATTTATCAATCCATGACCACCCCCAGTGGTAAGCGCGTAAGCGTTACAACCGATTTGTCCTGGGTTCCATTCCCGGTGAGATAAAAAAAAACTCGGTCTGACAGGACATAGAACGCTGATCACCAACTTGTCTCTAAAGAAAAAATCGATCAGTGAAAAAGATGTGAAATGCATCTGAAGTATGCCCCACTAGGGGACACGGGACTTCATACCCTTACAATAGAACACTTATTTATCAATCCAAAAAGGATATTTTGACCAAGATTCTTGGTCAAAATAAATAATTTCGTAAAGTTTTTGATTGAGTTTGAGGCCAGACACTAAAAATTGGCCTTAACATATTTTATCATTACAGTGTGAATTATTAAGACCATAAAGAACCACAAAAGCTTAAAAAAAAACATAAATACCAAGACAGAGTAAAAAATTCCAGTACTACTGGAATTAAAATTGCATTGCTTCTAAAAATTGAGTAACAATGAAAATAACAATGAATAAGGTGACATATTATAAATATATACTTCAGATATATATAATATGTCACCCTTATCACAAAATTATTAATATATCTCATTTTTCGTCTATCATGTGGCCAGAGCTTAAAATTAAAGCTAATCGTTATTATACATTGCACCTCCCATTATTAAATAAAATATAGTAATAAGTCATAAATTTCTAAGACCATTTTTTAAAAGGTTGGCGGCGCACTTGCGACCCGACTAGTGTTATGTGTACCCAAAAGTAGCGCTTGAAACTGAATACTGAGTGGAGCCTCCTATTTTGTAAAATAAGAAAAATAAGTTTAATATACCTTGCCATCACCCTTGGGATTGATAAATACAACATAATGTCCTCCGTGATTATCTCCCGAGTGAACCAAAACTGCATGAAGAGTGTAATCAGCTGGAGTCTCAGGTTTCTCTTGTAAGTATGCATCCAAGTTGATGTGTTCGTAGAATTCGAATCTAATAAATTATTTGTAGTTGAAAAAACCAGCTGTGTTTCAAATCTATTAAGTGAAGTAAGTAATTGCGGGGAAGTCTGATCCCCTAATAAAATTATTTATTTTTTATGAAAAAAGTCAATAAAACGGACTCAAGAACAGTTTAAATTTTAATTGAGATTTTAGCTTTTAATTTTCAAGTTTAAAGAGCATAAAAAAATAATTATTAATAATTAAATAATATATGCTACTATTAGAGAAAATATTTATATTTTCTATATCTTTAATGAATAAACTTTTAATAATAAATGTTTGGAAGCTAACTCTTCGTCGCAACGTCACGAGTATGAAGCTAATATTTAAAATATATATACAAACCTGTCGTTAAACTTCACAGAGCTGTCTGTAATAGGATCGTACTGGAATCTCATGAGGTGTAAATGCAGAACGGGCGGGAATGTCGCGAATATAACTCCCTTTTCAGCCTCTTGAAGGCCATGTTCGCCCGCGTCGTATTTATTCTCGCCATCAAGCGTCTCCGTGTTTATGTAGTCTTTGAATGATTCATCAACTGCAAATAGATGAAAAAAAAATTCGTTTAAGTATTGTTTCTAATTATGTTATATATAAAATTGTGTCACAATGTTAGTTACCTTACTCCTCCGAAACGGCTTTACTGATTTTTACCAAATTTTATATACATATTAAGTGATAAGGGTAGCCCACCCCAAAAATTAATATGGCAAAACAAAATTTGCTGGGTCAGCTAGTAATATATATGTGCCAGGCAATTTCACCCGCTTTCGCTATTAAAAAAATATTCTCATACCTACCAAATTCACATGACCGCTTCCTTGGTCTAGTGGTAAGCGCGTAAGCGTTACAACCGAGAGATCCTGGGTTCGATTCCCGGTGGAGATAAAATGAAAATAAAACTCGGTCTGGCAGGGCATAGAAGGCTGATCACCTACTTGCCCTTAAAGAAAAAATCTATCAGTGAAACAGATGTGAAATGTATCTGCCCCATACCTCACTAGGGGATACGGGGCTTCACTTATACCAAATGTACATAAAAAAATTAAGTTAAAATTTCATATAATTCGTTCGAACCGGTTCGCAGGAGTACGAACACAAACACCGTGACACGGGATGTTTATATGTTAGATTAATCACAGCTAATTATCATTTAGGTATTAAAGAATATAATTGTGTATTCTAAGAAAAAATAAAACCAAAAAAACCTATGATTTAGTCACTAAATTTTAGTTGATGCATGGGAGTATTTTGTGTAGTTTGAGAGCCAAAACTGATATATTACGATATCATGCCAGAAACATCCCTTATAAGATGTCAATAAAATTTATAGAAGCACGTACAAGGAGTCATATATTTCTCAAGAACATTAAATTCTACACAAACAAAACGTCAACCGCTATATAGATCATAATATAACTATCAATTTTCCAATAAATGCTGTAACAAAAACTATTGTGCATTTTATTTTTCCCTTGACAATACTAAAACGGCAAACGGCAGCAAAGATACTAATATCTTATTACTCGTATTATTCTTCAATTTTTCATCTAAATAAATTAATATAAATCTATATATGAAAATGAATCGCTGAATGCGTTGGTAAGCGCAAATCTCGAGAGCAGCTGAACCGATTTGGCTAATTCTTTTTTTATAATATTCCTTGAAGTACGAGGATGGTTCTTACTGAAAGAAAAATTTGAAAAAATGTCGAAAAAAATAAAAGAAAAATCCTTTTCCTCATACATTTTCAATGGAATGACGTTTTGGGGGACGTTATTATTCGGAACTTTGACGCGATACGAAGTTCGCGCGGTCCACTAGTAGTCTATAACTGTTTATTACAGTTTTGAGATGAAACAGTGGAATTCTAATTTTTTTTTCCCTCAAATCAGTCTTGTTTAAATCTAAGTCTTGGGATTAAGAATATTGTAACCAAAGAAAACCATACCTACTGGAACTCATCGTTTTCTGAGTCTACGCTATGAGTACAATTGCAGAGGAGTGTTCTCTACAGGATTTATTTTCGATAGTTGTCTAGATTGAAAATTAAATTTAAAGAAATAACACCCTGATCCCTATTCTATCCTATTTGTATTGTAAATAAACTTAATTTTAATTCTTCTTCTATTTATTATTCTACACTGCTATTGTGGCCACTACTGCTTTGAACAATTGTCAAATAACTCACTGTTCTTCTTCCCTTTGATATTTAACTGAATGTCATAGAAGGTCTCGACTCTCGTACTAGAGACGTTAACATTCTTGCACTTTATATATGACGTCATCTTCCCTTCAAACAGTCGCGGTACCGTGCCTTCAACGCAAGTGCCCTTCATTTTGCTTTCCAGTTTGTCTAGTAAAACCTGAAATAGATATTTAAGTTGAAAAATCTATATTCCACTTATCATAAAAATTTGGATGGATGTTAGTTTATAGTTTGGAATACCACACAGGCCAAATGCAGGGAAATATCTAGAATAATGAACGTTTTCATTGTGAATTGTGTGATATAAATCTGAAGTGTCCCTGTGTGCTCAAGCAGTTGAATTGGTTTTGACCAACTTATCTTAGAATAGTAATTTTTTTAGCTAAGTCCAGATCGTTTGCTAAAAAAATACTATTTACTTGTTTACTGATAGGATTTACCACTTGTACATAGAGTATAAATATTAGTCTACATAAAATCTCTATAATCTTCATTTGTCTCATATTTTTTAAAGTAATTTTACCCTCATGCTCCATTAATTTAAAGCTACAATCTTGAAAGCTCAATCAAATATTATTTATTTAAAGCTTCTTTATTCCTCCAAACATTTGTGCATTCCATTTCAAAGATAAATAAATAAATTGTAAGTATGTTTATATTTTTACTTATTTCCTATGTTAGTTTTAATTTTAATTTGTTTGAGAGGACTCCTTTTGGATCAAAGCCTTCTCTTTCCCCGTCCAGCTCTCTCTATCCTGTGCTTCTTCGAGCCGCTTCCTTCCAGCCACCTCTACTATACCATGTAGTCAAATATACCATGTTTAAATGACGCATACAAGTGCAATGATGGTAATTACTTGCACAATTTAAAGTAGAGATAACATTTTTATAATCATATAATTATAATTTAAAATTATTAAATTACCCTCAAGAATTCCTGTACATCATGCTGCATGAAGGAGTCGAGTGTTTCCCAGCCAAAGCTCTTCGTCAGCTTCTTAGTTCCAACCGGTTTGTCAGAGAATTGTAACTCATAGAATACTCGTTGAAGAGCTAAAGCCACTGACCTGTGTAGATTTAATTACAAAATATTTTTAGTTAAAAAAAAATTATTACCAATTAATTCAGAAGAGCCATTGGCCAATTCTATTAAATGGAATTATTAAAAGCTGCTTTATATTTTTATAATTAAGGTCCTTCTACTTTTTATTAGCTATTGCTCAGCTAGATTATTGACAATTTTTAGACCTATTCTTAGACACAGACTTTTTATTCTGATCTATCAGATAGTAGAGGACCATCACCTACATTATGTAATTATTTGTCTATGTATTCTTCGATATTCAGCATTGTTTTTTTTTTCTCGAATCTCAACTCGATTTTTCTGTTCTATTATAAAATAATAATCCTTACCTAGTACTATCATCAGATTCTGTCGGCATCTTGTAAACAGCTTTCCTCAATTGATTAGTGAAGTACAGTGTTTGTAACAGTGAGTTCATATAGCAAGTGGCGCCTTGATTTTTCAATCCTGAATAAAATCATTACTTTAGTCATCCCCAACTTTTATGAATGATAAAGTTGTAAATATTTTTTGTCATATAGTTATTGCACTAACTTATAAATTTTGCTGAAATAACATCTCAAATACTCTGTCAGTGCTTACTCCCTGACATGTAATAGTTGGTGCAATGGCAAGACAAGCAAACATTTTAGTTGAGCATATTTGTAGAAGGAGAGAGGGGTGTTAAAGATATGTCCTTACCAACATATCCAGTGTGCTTTTTAGAGTCCCAAGACACGCCGTGCGGAGCTTCAGCAGTGACATGTACCTCCAAGGTGATACCATCGTCTTTGATATAGCCCTTTTCAGGATCTAACACATCATTCCATGACATGAAGTGGGAGAAACCCCAATCATTCTCTTTGCTGAAACACCCCATATTTGAACTCATTATCTAGTTCAATTAGCTAAGTTATAATGATGACAATGAGCTAATAAATAGCAAGACTTGAAATTTTTATAACAATAAAATAGAAGCAATCCTGTAGCTCAGTTCATCACATATCACATATTTGATTGCCTGTAGCGTGGCATCATATATGTGACTTCCATGAAAACAAAAATGTTTCTAAAAGCCTGATCGTCTGTGAAGTAATGGACACACATGGAAAACCACAATTAATTTTTATTAGTCTGTACATTGATGAGCTGAAACTACTGAAGTTAACTACTTAAGCAGTTTGGTGGGTTTAACTTCAAACTATGAACAAGTTTCATCATGAAAAACTAAGGTATACAGTTTAGCACTGGTGTGTAGCCTAGAAAGGTGGACAAAAATAGTATAGTAATTAAATAGTTTACTAACCTATAAAATAGATGCTGAATCTTTCTATGAAAGGGTTCAGCATCAGGTTTGTGAGAGATGAGTCTTAGCTCAGCCATGGCATAACATGACCAGCTCGATGATTCACTCTCACCATTGCATTGTAAGAAGAAACCAAGAGACTTTTGTTGTTGTCGATCCGGTGATGGAGCCTGTCTTGGCATGACCATTATCTTCCACGGAAGATTACGAACATAGCAGGGAGGAGACAGCATCGAATCTTTGAGACCTTTAAAGTTTGGTACTGTGAAACGGAAAGTTGCTTCTGATCTTGCTTCATCATCTTCCATCTCAGCATCAACACATGCAAGCTAATGGACAAACAAATATAAAATTAAATATATATTTCGCTGTTTAAAGTCAACTTTTGCACCTAGCTAATGGAAAAGTACCCAAAATGGTAAATAATAGATCAAATATTAGACTTCATTTACAATGAAGTACAAACAGAACAAAATACTTCTAATGATTGTTGTTACATGTGTGTGATAAATTATTCTAACAAAATATATATAAACAAATTTTGTGTACAGAAGCATTTTTGTAATATTAGTGTTAACAAAAACATTAGCAGAATAATTGATTTGTAAACCTAAAACAACTAATAGAAAATAAATTAAAAAAATTTACAGCCATTTCAGAAGTAGTCTCTTGGTTCTTCATAACATCAGTCATCATCACACCTCCGTTAGGAGTGATACGGCCTCTCATTAGATCATCATCCCAAGTCTTCTCAGTAGCCGTTTCTACAGTTTCCACTGCAATAAAAAAAATTTAAATATATATATATATTTTTTTTTTTTTTCAAAAAATCATCATATAGGTATATCACAAATATTTACTTTTATTTAAATTAACCTTTATTTTGATAATAGAACTTCTAATAAATAATGACAAATCAACAATTTTATAATGTCTCTATGACATTTAAAAAAAAAACAAAGTGGCCAATAGATACAAAAAATATAGATCTAATAAAGACAGAATATGTTATATCCACTCATAAGTATGAAATATGAAAAGATTAATGATCATACCCCACATTATTCATAACAATACACTTGTTTTTCATGGTTGTGTAACTATTGTCTTCCATCTATTATATACTGGTACATTTTTTATTTATTTATTAAACATACAGTAATGTACTTAGTTATATTTTATTATGTACTTGAATCAATATTTTTTGTTTTACAGATTTCATAGACATTTAAGAAAATATTCAAAGTACCTATAGGTTTTTGATTATTTGTAAGTTATATAGAAATATTTAACTTTATTGGCTGCCTCTAATTCTAACACACACAATAAAACTTTTACCTTTATCTTTGACTCTTAAGTTAATTTTTAGTAAACTTATCAACAGACCAGTTATCAAGTACAATTTATAAAAAAAAATTAGTTAATATTCATAGATTTTACATTTGAGAAACTATTCAATCTTAGGTTATCTTCACCATAATCTTACTGTGTACTTTTATAGAATATAGATGTGATAAGGTCAAAATACCATACAAAGGATTCTTGTTTTAGCTTTTAACAAGATGCAATTTTGAATTTACAACAAAAGGTAAATATAGGAGATTTAGAAAAAGTAAACATTAAATATGTATGCTTGTATGAGAATAAAATATAAAAATGCTGCCAGTTGCCAGTGACAATTATATAAATGTATATTGAGGTTACACAAATATTTGCAGAAATAATCAATAACAAAAACTGATGGTTTCAACACTATATAAAGAAAATCCACCAGCTACAATTTTATACAACTTTAACAATCATATGATCTTATATCAAGGTAACCTGTGTTTGTAATGTCAAGATAATCTTTAGAGGTCTTTCAGTGAAAAATAATTACAGGTGACTGACCTTCTTGTGTTTCCATTTCTTCGACTTTTACATTAGGATCGTTCTGCTGCCTGTCAGGTGCAGGCGTGTCATTCATGTTAGCCGGGCGCGCCACCGGGGACTCTCGCCCACAACTCTTCAATATTTCCTAAAGGAAATCCTCAACGAGTTAAATAAACCATAACTATTTTCTACGCACTTAAATTGCCACTTCACCTACCTTTGACAAAGGGGGATGATTCCCTTTGGTCTTATGAAAAATTCGCTGAATAAATTTCAATGGGCCTCTTTCATCAACATGAGCAGTTTGCGCATCCGAATTTATATAATTTTTCTTTGAAGGGAAGATGTTAATTTTCAAAGAATGTTTACTAGCGGCGCGGCCGATGTCTGCAATTTTCAATACAAGGGCTCGATGCCAGTACGCTAATAGCACATTCTTAATTTAATAAGTATTGCAAAATTTTCTAGATCACGTAAGGTCACGGTAGAGAAAGAACTTGTACTATACACATATGAAGTGATTTCGTGAAAATAAACAAAATGGTGGATGTCTAATTTAATTTCCAGCTTCAAATGTGTAGCCCGGTGTGATCGACGAATGCACCATTTTATCATTCTCTCACATTCACTGTAGTGCCGTGCCAAAATATCGATATTTAGTATAAACGGTTTTAAAATGCCGATTTTTAAAATTATTATTATGACAAACATTGTATGTGTATTAGTATTAATGACTTTCATATTATTATGTTTTTTGTTTTGACTTACATAATATTAAGAAACGTTATTAATATTACTGTGTTATGAAAAAATAAGTGACAACAAATCTCATTCTTTTGTTTTTATATAATTGAGAGGCTTTAAATTTGATGATACTTTTTATCATAGACTCATAATTGATTTTAATTTCTTGAAGTAAACTCAATAGAAAACATGAAACAATCTATTTTTAACTTTAAAGCGGCGTGCATAGATGCAAAATAATCGAATAAATCTCTAGAACTATGAGTCTGTCAACGGACTATTGTCTGTAGACAGACTCATACATCCGATTTTTGTAATTTGACATTTTGACCATACTTTGACATACCTACACACCTACTACCTACCTACCTAACTGTACTTCTGTAAAAACAATTTTGGTTCAAAACAAACATTTCAAATATAAAAAATATATATCTAATTCCTTTCTAAATCCACTAATTTTCAACGTAAGCTGCTGTAGTGACTCGTGGAAAGTATATTTCTGTCCTAAAAGCCCTAAACATCAATACTACATCTTCGTCTTTTAAATTAACCCATTAGTTCAGCAGTTTTCCTTACTTTTGTAAAATTTTCCTATTTATATGATTTGGAAGGGCTCTGCTGATTATGTTAGATAACACAAAAACTTTTGAAAATGTTTCCAACAAATCATAAAACAATATTTGTGTTAGATCATACTCCATATTTCGGTATCTCATCGGATTTTCCTATAGATTTTGATGTCTCAAAAAGCCGAGGATCTGGATATGTTCCATTACCTCAAATCTGTAAATCTTTATGGACTTGTAGTGTGGAAGCTGCTGTTGAATATTGTAGAATAGTGTGGGATCTATTCCCTGAAGGAAAATTGGTAAGTTCTTTAAAACATGCTGTTTGCAAACTTGGTGATGTGGCTAATCAAATTTTATTTACTTTCAGGTTAGGTTTATTGTGAGTGATGCAGCGGCACATATTTTAAACACTTGGGCAGTAGCCCAGCAAAATTTAACACACGTAAGTTATGAATATGCATATCATACCTACTAAACAAGAGTCAAGCGAAGTTATACTTGATGGGTCTTAAAAGCATAAATCTTCGTCTAACTGATGTTGATTCATTCTTTCAACATTTCTTTTTGTTTTTTTTTATGTTCATAAACATAAATGTCTTTGAACATTCTATTAAACATGCACATATTAATGTTTCAGGTTTTAAATGGTCTATGCTTAGTCGGTCCAGTTAGAAGAGGTGCTGGTGGTGATGTGGTAGGTTTATGTGCAGCCATTGAGTCCCTGGCTGAGGCTTCACCTATACAAGCATCAAGACCACCAACTGAGAGACATTTTCAGAATCGGTAATTATGTAATACATATAACCTGATATTATTGTCACATAATGACAATTGCTATTTTTTAAACTCATCATTTATATACTAACTAGCGACCCGCCCCGGCTTCGCACGGGTACATATCATCCTTCCTCTTCAATCACTCTATCTATTAAAAAAAAACTCCATCAAAATCCTTTGTGTAGTTTTAAAGATTTAAGCGTACATAGGGATATAGGGACAGAGAAAGCGACTGTTTTATACTATGTAGTGATGTATTTATTATAATAGCAAATACAAAATTTGCTGATTTAAATTGTTGTATAACTTTCAGTGGTCGTATAATATGTATTACAAGTGCAAGGGATGATGACTCCATTAGAAGCTTAGCTGAAATTGCTCTAAATACCCTTGTGCAACAAAATAAGAAAGCATCAGCCGTTCAACCACCTACTACTACTGATGCTTCTACGAGTATACAGTAAGTAATATTTATCCTAGGACTCCATGCATGACAAGTTGTGCAGCTAATAATGCAAATATAATATTATGTTATATTGTAAATTGTAATAAATAATTTAGTTATTATATTATTTATACTATTCAATGATTTTTTACAGGTCTTTGGTTGTGCATTATTGTCATTTAATTATAGTCAATGTTACACCTGAAAAAGCAGAAATAAGGGTCAATAATCAGCCACTTACAGAGGTATGTAATAAATTTTTGTTGGAGAAACAAAAAAGTAATCAATTGTAAATACACAAAAATGTATTTGCATTAATTCACAATAAGACTATTTAAAAACCATTTAAAATTTTCAGATGGGTGGTGGTTTGATGGGTGTAGAAGTCATTGTATGTCGAGCCAGCACATTAGCAAATTTACTAGGCAAACTTGTACTTCCACACTATCGACTTGCTATAACTACGGTCACTGGTATTCCTATGAAAGTATGTAACGTTGTTACGTTGAAAATTCGTCGTAATAAGATAGAAAAAAAAAATTACACACACAAATTTTCAGACATAAATTTATTTTTTGCGTTAAATGTGATATTTTGTTATTGTTTTAAGAAGTTTATTCTAGTTCAGACTTATCACGTTATCTATAATAATTTGAAACTCATAAACAAACATATTTTGATTTCAAATGTAATTAATTCAAAATATAAAGAAGAATTACTCAAAATTCTATAAGTAAAATAGGGTTATTGAGGTGTCTTAATGTGAGATAGCCCATAATAGTTAAACAAATTATAGGAAGAGCAAAATGCTAGTTCGAGTGCAAATTACGATGTGGAAATAATTCATTCGGCGGAGGCCCACGCGGGACTTAGGGCTTCACAGACTGCTGCTGAAGCAAGCGAATCGGTATGTTTATTTAACAGTTTCTACCATGCAGGAGATATATTTATGCGCGTCTGTTTCATTAATTCATATCACATAGATCAGTTTTCGGAACTATAAACTGAAACAATTTCCTAATTCTGGCGGCAAGCATTATTAAATCATCATTATCCATTAATAAAATTTGATAATTGTACAATATTTTTAGTAAAATATTGTTAAATTTCATTATTTTTTTTAACTAGTGGCCAGTATTACGAGAATTGACGTATTACGTCCGTCCAGCGCATTAAAATTAGATTTTCAATAACGTTCCTTAAAAATGTTTGTACTTTAACCCTTCTATTAAAAAGGTGGTGTTACGATGGTGGACGCCACGTGGTGCGGAAGGTGGGGCAGGCGGGTGTAATGGACCTCTATGGAGGGTAACGCCAGCAGATGTTGCGTCTCGACCTTCCGCATGTCTCGTCAATTTCCTGCTTAACGGACGCTCCGTCACGTTGGAGGTGCCAATGTAAGTTAAATAGTGTGAAAAATATTTCAACGTTTTTTTTCTTCATCTTTTATCATTATTTTTTTGGTTTGTAAGACATGCAGAAACAACGCGAAGGTAATTCTGGTCAGGAACATTCCAACGCGTGATCGTACGGTTTTATAGCAAAGATTATAAAATTTTATTTACCTGTAAATCGTAACTTAAACATTCTTTAATATGTATCTGGATTGAGGCCATATAACTTATTAGACTATTATTAAAATTAGAAATATATATTTTTTTACCTGTCCGCATCACTTAATTTTCGAATTATAAGACCTATTGGAAATTTGGGTACATTCCAAATAGATACAATTTTTATTGTTAACTGTATTTTAACGATCGTTTAAATAGTCTTATTTTGTCTATTAGAAGAAAAGCAGGCTGTAGATCTGCCTCTCACGTGTTAGCAGCGCAAGGAGGTGAGCTCTGGATTGGGGCATTAGGAGGAAGGACTCCTTATGAAGACCCGCCCGCTTTGTCAGAGGGCGCTGGCGGTAGAGTTACAGATTATAGGTGTGTATATAATATGTAAGCTTTCGTGTCTGAAATACTTTCTGAATTGCATTGGTGGCTTCAGAGATTTTTATTTAATATTTCTATATATATTTGTTAGTTATAACATTTATATAACAAAATTTGATTCCAATTTATGATGATTTACAGGATAAAAGAATTTGGAGCGCTAATGCAACAGAACAAATTGCATCCACTTAGAGGAAGTGGTGCGAATGCCCGTGCACGTACGAAATTGCAAAGACACACTACGTACTGGCCGTTAACCATATCTTCTACCCTTATATTTAATTTGGGATCTGTAAGTTTATTTCTGTCATTTTTAGTATTCAGACCTCAAATTTATTATCCATTCATACCTCATATTCATAGAGTATTTTAATACCTATGCGAATATTTACACCATTTATAACTCAAGAACGGCTGGACTGTTTTTAATGATCTTTCTTTTGTTGGATTCACCGAATCCGGAAAAATCACAATAAATATTAAAAATATAGAAAAATTTACGAAATTTTTCTATGGAATGACGTTTTCGGTAACACGTTATTATTCGAAACTGAATTAATACTATGATTACTTACACTACGTACTTATAATAATCAGGTGATGGAACCCCTAACTCGTCTAGTAGTACAAGAATCGTTGTCAGAAGATGAAGTTGAGTCGTGTCGTGGCGTCCTGCTGTCGCTTCTTGGGATGGAATCGAGACATGAATTCCCTTCTGCACAATTACCCGCTAATTTGAGGTTTGCTACTAAAATATTATTAAAAAACTAAGTAACTGTTTATATTAACTGCGAACTGATCGGTGCCGGTGCAGTTTCATTGTTGTATTTTATAATTATTTAATTTCACATTTAAACTTTAAACAAACATTTTAGCATCAGCATAAATAAATATAATTTATTTATATAAAGACAAAAACAAAATGAATGGCATTTTAATATGATGGACGTTATTTATAATTTAGCCTTTTCATAGAGACGTTCCTGAAACTTAATAAGTTCTTTTTACAAACAGCTTTATACAGCTAATTTTGAATTAAGACAATTACCGTGGTATTCATAAAAGTCTAAGGCCTCAAACACCTTATTTTAATTATAGAATGCTTTTGAATTCAATTCTAAATTTGTAGCAGTGACTGAATTTTGCTTAAGTTTTGATTCGTTAGTTATTTTTATTGTTTCGCTATTGTGTAATTAGGATCTAGTGGTAAACGCGTAAGCGTAATCGTAAGCGTAGTCCTGGCTTCAATTCCCGATGGAAATAAAATAACAAAACTCGGTCTGGCAGGGCATAGAAGGCTGATCATCTACCTAAAGAAAAATCGATCAGTGAAACGGATGTGAAATGTATCTGCCCCATACCCCACTAGGGGATACGGGACTTCACACATTGTGTATGTACTGCGTGCGTTATTGTACATACCTATATGCTTTTCTTTCTTCTTTCAAATCATTATGTCGTTGTTAGCTTATTGAGAGGTTCTGGATTTTTGAATCATAGAATATTTATTGTAACATTCCAGGGGCAAGTCGAGTGGTCGCCGTGAAGAGCAATGGCGGCAGGTGTGGGGTGAATTGGAGGCATTGCTTCGAGCGCACTCCGCATCGCCCGCACATCGCACCTTATTACGGATCCTGCTCGAATGTAAATCCCATAACCACAGTAATGACGGTGAGTTTGCGTTATATACGAATTAGTATGGCTAGATACGAATGTAATAACTTAATTAATCTATGATAATATTATAGAGGCGAATTGTATTTTTGTTTCTAATTTTATAAGTATCAAAAATTAATACAAAAATTCTTTCAATTATGAAAACGTAAGAACATGCGGATCCGCGAATAAAAGGTGCTGTTCGTAAGCATCTGGTTTTCTCACAAGCTAAGTTACTTCTTAGCTAGCTTCGAGAAGAATTTCCTTTTAATAATAATAGTAATAATTCATTAGTAATTTGAATTCAATTAACTCATTGAAAAAAAATCTTTAGTTAAGATTGCTTAAATTGAAACAATGACTCAAATGCTCTATCTCTTTCTCGCTGATGTGCAAATATTACGGCAAAAACAAGACAAAACACTGAGCAAATATCTTGTTGAGCACGTTTATAAGGGGGTTTTAAGGGGGGGAATGGTTGTTTAGTTTTAATCGATATTATTAAAATGCTGCTCTTATAAGAGAGTAAATACTAAACGTTTCAGCTAACCTATGATTTAGGTAAAATATTGGTAACTTGATACGTCAACGAAATCTGCTTCTAATATTTTTATCTAAGGCCTCTACTCCAGAACGTAAATCAAAGAAATCAAGTTAGTGTGAAAGCTATGTTAAGGAAATATGTCATTTACGTTTGATTGGGCATTATAATGTGTTCGCTGACAGTTGTTTAATAAAAATTTTGACAGTATAATACAATCGAATTGGTAGAATTATTTGTTCCTTTTTTTTAAGAAAAATATTATTTTGTTGTTTCTAGGTGAATCGTCGAGAGCTACGGTGATACGAGCGACCACAGATTCGCCATTGTCACCGGTGGGGGCTGGGAATGGTAACAGCGATGTCTGGGCGCCCAGGAATGCCTTGGACGCTCTCCTTGGCGCGCCGAGACCACCACGAAGGCCAGACTTCGCTGGACGGTTATCAGCTGGTAACAGAGTGGCCACACTCTATGCACATATGCAGCAAGACGTCGAAGCTCAGAATTAAAACCTAACTTTATGAGTAGGAATATCGGCAAAAGTGTATGTATGTTGGGTAGTTTGATAAATGACGATATAATTTATATACTTTTAAAAAAGTGCTTGAAGGCCAAGTGCTAATTTACAAAAATGACATGTTTTCGCCAATCGATTCTGTTGCGATTCCACGAACGTGGTCTAGATTTTATTCCACTATAACTTCATGTTGATGGAACCTCAGTGAGGAACATTTTTCAATGTGTGGACATTGAATAAATGTTTATATTATGAAAAAAATAATCATAAATAAGTGTTGCTGATTAATACAGGATTCATTTAATTTTTCACATAATAAAACGTTTAATTTTAAACTTTTTTAAAATATTAAAAGATTAAGAGGGCGTATAAAGATAAATAGTCGATGTTAGATTTGATTTTTACACTCGATAATAGGCCACAAATTGTTTTTTTAATATAGATATAACATTATATGTAAAAGACACGACTGAGTGAAAACATGAAATTTTAATATTTTATCTATAGAAAAAATAAGTCTAATTTTCAACTAAAATCAATTTATGTTCCAAAACTATGCATAAAACAGAGTCAATATTTTAATGCATAATATAAAATTATATTACCTAGTGACTGTGTTAGCGGTTTAAAAAAATATTGTATATTTTACGAATTATTAAAATAAAATTATTTCGGCGCTTACTACGTTTTTATTCCGCGTAGAACACTCGTTCTGTTTCACCTGGCATCGATACGTACGATGATGAAAAAAAATCAGATTTCACCCGCTCGATTCACAGTTTGAATTTTTTTGAATTCTGATTTTTTTTTTCTAGCGTTGTGCGCCCTCACAAACGTCTCAATTTAAAATATTTAAATTGAGACGTTTGTTAACGGGGACGCCATTTGACCACTACACCAGACTTCGCCACATTTGCAGCAAGATCTCGAAACTTCCAATTACATGTACCTAATGTAATAGGTGTTTCTAATGTAATTGTAGGTGATTTGAAAGTAGGTCTGTTTCAGATTAAATCTGTGCGAACATATTTTAACAGTTATAAATTTAAAAAAAAAATATAATCAATATATTAAATATAATGAAATGATGAAATGAAATGATTATAAATTTTAAAAAAAATTATAATCAATAAATTAAATATAAATAATAAATACCTAATGAACATTTTTTAATTTCTTTGCGGTGTAATTAAATCTTGATTTGCCCCTGCCCCATTGGGGTATCGGCTACAAGACATCACTTGTGGTCACAATTACTATTGACTATAGTCAATGATCACTTCTCCATCTAAATTTATATAAGAGCCTGAATTGTGAATGTCAATTTGCCTAGAACAGCCACCTCAGAAAAAATAATGATAGACTTATTGTAATAATTGTACAATATTCCTAACAATTCATTCAGTTGGATCCACGGTTTGCTATACAGTAACTGTCCAGTGCTGACAGTGTAAATGTATAGTCAAGTTCGACTCGACACGAAACAATAACCATTTATTTTTCTGAAATCGGATGATATGGATATCATAACATAAGAGATACTGATTAAATATAGTGAAGTTCCGTGTCCCCTAGTGGGGTATGGGGCAGATGCATTTCACATCTGTTTCACTGATCGATTTTTTCTTTAGGGGCAAGTAGGTGATCAGCCTTCTATGCCCTGCCAGACCGAGTTTTTTTTTATCTCCACCGGGAATCGAACCCAGAACTTCTCAGTTGTAACGCTTACGCGCTTACCACTAGACCAAAGAGGCGGTCAAATTATCTAGGAGGAGGTCTGATTAAATATAGCCTGCATGTAAAATAAAAATGCGACATTATAAAATTAATATCTTATATTTGTTCAATAAAACTACATTGTGGGCCCGTGTGCCCGGTGCCCGGGTAACACGTCCTTTGTATTGTTGCATATAAACTCTGCGGGCAGACTGTAATAAGGCAATGGAGTGAGTTTCGTCAATCTGGTCCTGATGCGCTTAACCTCGCCGCCTATCATTACAATTATTGGAATGTCAACTTGTGAACATACGATTACAAACAAACCCTAAACTAGGCCCGAGTCGCTCCAAAACACTCACAATATTAAGCCCTTAGTGAGTTGACATCGAAAACACTCGTGTTTATGACAAACATTGTAGTATGAGCGGGGTCTCCTATCACAAGTAAACCTAGTTACTTAAAAGGAGATTCCAGCTGTATATTGTAAATGCTAGAATTAGTTAAACGAAATAAAATATTTTTATTATTTTTTATGTGGTTCTATACGTTATGAGTGAAGGGAATTTTTAATAGTAATTCCGATTTATGTAGAATTTGTCAAAGCTTGCGATAAATGAAATATCTTCGATGTAAACTCAACAAAGACCGCTGAAGCGCGCCCGTCCAAAACGCAATCCATAAACATTAATCCGAAAGTTAAGTTTTACCCTATAAAACTTACAAAAATTCATCGGTAATCTTAAAACTTAATCTAAGTTAAAATTAATCGGAATTTCAAAATAAATTACCTAGGTACAATATTAAGTCTAAGCTATTTATATAGGCGCGCGGGTTCGGTGGGGGCGCTGTCAGTGTGTGGCTTCTCGCAGCTTCTTGACGGGCGGCGCCGCTTCCGACGCGTCACCCAGCGAATTCTCTTCTGAACTCGCTTCTTCTATTTGTCTGTAAACAAATTAGCTAATCAGCATAGGAATTTTAATTGTGTAATCGCTAGTGGCTACGGGCAGGCACAACTGCGTAGTTTCACTGATACAGGTGAGAAAAATTAAATGTTTTTTTTTAATTAAAAATGTTTAGTACCGAGTTTGATGACTATGGATGTTGTTTCATTCAGTGATAGGTATGCAATATTTAAATTGGTAATATTTTTGCATAGTCGTAATTTTATTTGATATATAAAAACAACTAACTATAAATAGCTATGTAAGCTGAAGCATAGAATTGTATTTCTCATATAAGCGAATTTTGTAATTCTTTTTGAGAAATAAATGTCTTTAAACCTAAAATTTAAGAGAAAATAGTTTTAGTGGACTTGTTTGTGGATGAATCAACTCATATATCTACATGCCGACTGCTGAAGTAAGCTAAGCGTCGGAATAATAAATATATAAAAATTATTAAGTCCAGTACTACGAAACTACGAAAATTGATTTGATGGAAAAGAAAATCTATGTATCTTCTTTATTTTATTTTTCTCGTGTATCTATAATATAATAAAAAGATTTATATTTTAAACTTGTAAATCACAGCATAAATTTAAAAAAATCTCAGCGAAAGATACTTATTTGTGTTGTTATTCAATATGTGATGTGGTTATATATTAAATTGGCGACAGGCCCGCTAATGCGTGGAAATCACTGCTAAATATTCATTTGGCTTCGCTCTTCACTTTTACCAAGCCAAACAATGGTGTACATTTAAAACATGGCCTTGTTTCAATAAGAACCGCAAAATTTAATAGCGATTATAAAAATAGGATGCCGCTCCCTTGGTCTAGTGGTAAGCGCGTAAGCGTTACAACAGAGAGGTCCTGGGTCCGATTCCCGGCGGAGATAAAAAAATCTCGGACATAGAAGGCTGATCACCTACTTGCCCCTGAAGAAAAAATCGATCAGTGAAACAGATGTGAAATGCATCTGCCCCATACCCCACTAGGGGACACGAGACTTCACTTTTTATATAAATAGGCTATTGTATTATAATACCTAGGTGCCAAATCAAATTTGGATAATGTTATTTGTTGCCTACGAGAATTGCTTTATAAACATGTCATTTAACACTGAATTCATTTGCCAGTGGTGATTACCTAAAATACCTACCTAACGTGTTTTGGCCATCCACCATATTAGTGTCAGTTCTTGCATCAAGACAGTATCAATAAACCCAGCCTAAGAGAAAGATACAAGTTGATCTAATCCACATTTTAGAGTGTTTCCCTTACCTTTTAGCTCGTGGCGTGCTTAATGCTGAGTCTGAGTTGTCGGACGGGGAGGCTGGGGTGGCGGGGTTCGACGGTGAAGCGCCTTTCGCGTCCATCGAATCTTCTGTGAATGAAGTTGTGTCGTCAGCGCATTCTGATGATAATTTACCTATAAATAAGAATGATGCGTAACCTCTACTGCGGGACGAAGCGTCTAATGAAAATCAATTTTGATCCCAGCAACAAAACACATCTGTTTCACTGGATATGAGTAATATGGTATTAGTATATCGTTATTGTGCTAACTAGGGATGCATCGATACGCCTTTTTGCCGATACGATACAAACTTTAAGTGAATTAAAATTAAATTAAGGTAAAATATTATATGAATAATGAAACACAAGTTTGGTTAAAGTTTTTAATTTCTATTAAAAAATAAAAACAGTTAGACTTTGAATGAGATTCAAGGTTAAGCTATTAAAATTAAGAATTCAGTGTAATAATTAAAATAAAATCAATAACTGTTAATAATTAAAATCAACAAGATTTTTGTTTAAAAACAGAGCATTCTCAAGTTTTGCAGAGAAAGCAGAATTCGGAAGTGTGTCTGTATAAGACCTGCGGTGGAAAATAATCTCTCAGATGTATCGTTTTACCGACAATAAAAATATCGCCGATGCCGATATATCGGCAAACCCAAAGTATCGCCGATATATCGGTATCGGATGCATCCCTAGTGATAACCATACCAACACTTATTTCCCCACGATCCCATATCATCCGTTAGTATAAATAAACAAAATCGTAAGTCACTATATTAAAATAGCTTCTACCTGCAACGAGCACCGGCTCGATACGAGAACAGTCATTAACAAATTGTAGTGTTTGGTGTAAATCGGTTTGTCAAGTATTCAGATTTAGATTCTCACTCATAAATTCAAAAGACTTTTTTCAGGTTTTTACTGAACGAATTTGAATACATGTTGAATAAATAATATTATTTTTCTTAAAACATCATCATCACTAAGCGGATCCCCTTTTTTCAAAGGAATTATATACGACGGGAAAGCCATGATATTTGTTAAATATAAACCTACGCTATAAACAGACTAATGCTCTAAATATGTAGTAGTAAATAAAGAAAATATAAATGGTCATTCTACAAAACATATTAGTCGATGCCAAACTGAGTCATAGAATATTTAACCCAAAAGCACTTTCTATGATTATTTCAACAATTAATTTTATTTTAATTACAAGTGGAAAGCAATTGAAGATATAACTTAAAAAGTTCTAAGTATGTAGATTTTTAGTTATATGGGATCTTTGACCTTAGAATCGGTTCATAATAATTGGCTTCGCGATCACATAATCCTAAGTTGCAGCTTTCAGAGCAGAATTACTACTCACCATTACCATTTGTTGGAGGTTCTAGATTGCTCTCGTCGCTTGGCAAAGGTGAGCCTCCATTTGAAGGCACTATCTTGGGTGGCTTGCCGAGTAGCTCTGGTTGTAAGTCTGATAAAATGTTGTGTGTCCATAAAGCAAGTTCTACCATGTGTGGTGACCATTTTTTGCCACAACCGTTCTGTTCCTGTACGATAAACAATATTTTTTAGGTGATCGCATAGATCCTGCAATGGTTTCTTTATGCTTTGAGAAGCCACATTTAGTATTAAGTATAAACTTAAAAATTAGCCAGTAGTACACCCATTCTTGGGATTCGTAATTGATATGTGTCATCTAAGATAAAATTACCAGAATGCTAATTTTGGCTAGTATTTAAATTGTTTATTCAAAGAAACTCAACACAAGACTCAATTCATACTTATTCGTTGAAAAAAAAATATACTGTACTTTTCATTAGTAACGAAACAATTGTCAATAAGTATAATATTGCAATGTATAAGGAATATGTAAAAATATACTGACCTCGTTTAACCTATCACAGACGTTTCTAATATGTTTAACAAAATTGAGGTATTCCTTGGCAGTGTAGTCGCTTCCTTCCATTTCGGGGATGGCTTGTATACATTCGTCTGCCATGAAGGGAGCTATTTCGGGGCTGGCAGCAGCCAATAGGGCAGATGCTGTGGCTGTACCGACTCCTTTAAGATTACTTAAAGCTGTCATCGCAGACTCAATGTTTGGCAGCTTCTTGAAGGCTTTCTTTGTCTCTTGCATCACGGCTCGGGGTGTATTTACCTTTATTAAGTATGATAGTTGTGGATAAAATTTTCCCCTCTGTAAAAATACAATAAACCAATATTAATTTAACAAGTTCTCAATAATTTATTAAATTCATTTATAAATAGTTAAAATGCACGTTTATGTTTATTGAAATGTGAATTATAAATATTGATACGCGTAATGTTGAAGCAGGTTGAAGAGAGAAAATTAACTATAGCTAATTTTATTCATATTTTTCGTATTATTTTTACTAAAAACTGTGCAAATGTTAAATGATATGTCTTAACGATATTGAAATAGAATTGCAAATCGTGCAACACTGCTTAACAATAATGAATTTTTATGAGTAAATTTTTATCGGAAAACGTTTTGCATAATGTTTATGACCACATTGTTAAATATAAGATAAAAACAACATATTGAAAAAGCGTAACGTATAATGTTAAGAGTTCATTAAAATTCTTCTAAAAAAAACTACTTTCCATATACTAGAATTTAGATCATCATCACTCATCATCACAGGCAAGTTAAATGACTGGCCCTTTATTATGAGTATAATCAAAAAACAAACCACTGTCTCGCGTTGGAAAGAGAGTTCGATGCCAAGGAAAAAATATTTTGGTAGACAACACGCACCAGTCAATTAAGCTATACCATGTTCCGCCCCATATCCTACTCGAGCTTTTAATGTTAGTGGCGAATAAAACTTTCAGTTATTAGTTATGATTTAAATTAACGGTTTATCTTTGTACCTCTCCTACTTTAAAGCAGCAAAACTTATTCATAAGAAATTGAATTTATTTATGGAGATGGAACATCTTTTTGTATGAATAAATAACTATTTAAGACTTAAACGTAGAAAAGTTGCGAATAAATATTAATATTTTACTTGCGAATGATTTGCCACGGTTTGCCCATGGTACGGTAAACCCCACGTGACAGACAAATATGTACTTTACGAAGGTTTTAGTAGAAATCGTAGTTATTACTACTACTATATTAACTTCGTATCGCTTCAGTTCCGAATTGTTCAAACTCATAAAAATATTTAATCATTATAGAACTGGAACTAGGATTAAAACTAGGATTAAATCGAAATAACGGTATAATCTACTACCGCTTCGGGTTCTAGGGGTGGCGTTCTGGTGGAGAAGTAGCGGCACAAGAAACTACCAGCAGTCTAAGATACAATATTCGGTTTACAGACTCAGATTTATAACTGTTACATGTGGGGGAGATGGAACGACCTAATTCCAAGCATTCTTGTCATCTACATCCTTAACAGAATAATAAGCTCTACTGACGAGCTTTTGTTTAACGCATGTTTTAAATTTATTTATAGGCAGATTCCGCTTGGAAGTTTGTCATAAAGACGTATACAGTGTTCGATACGTGTACAAAAACGTGTCACATAAAACGTCATTCCATAGAAAATGTATGAAGAAACGAATTTTCTTCATAAACACTTTTTCGTGAATGTTTCTATATTTTTATTATTGCTCCATCTGTTCATGAGTTAAAAATGGTGTAAATAATTGTTATACATATACGGATGTATGGTTTATTGATTTTTAACTTGTTTATTAAAATATAAAACAAAAATAAGTACTCACAGCCTGTTTCCATTTCATAAGCTGTACCAATTCTTCGTGTACCATATGTGCATCTTTGCCCCTGGATTTGATTTTCTTGGGTAATTCATTTTGGTACCTGGAACAAGAAATAATTAAAATTAATCTACACATTGGTACCTATTATAGAGTTAATTCGACGTACCTAATTCAGTTTTAAAATGATATTAATCATTCATATTTATATAATTATTTAAAAAGTATTTTTTTAAATACATAACTGTAGATAGGTATTTATAGTTATGGTATGGGTAGTAGGTATGGTGGTATCCCTTAGAATCTAGGTAGGTTCATAAGGAAAAAAGTAATTTAATCAAAATCGACTCAGTGCTTTAGTGGAAAAATGAAAAAATGGGTATTGGTATTGTTATTTATATGACTTTATGACTTATTGATATGTATTAGCTACTTAATATTCTGTGACATATAAAATCGAAAGCCGGAAATAAAATGTGTACCTATGTAGGTACACCTACATAATGAAGTCATTATTAATGACTGGCATGCTGCAGTCGTAATATCTCTACATTCAAAATGATAATTTATTAACGTGTCTATTTAACAAATTATGGCACTTATGTGAGGTGTTTTGTTTGAAAGCAGAAGGGTTAGGAAGTACATATTCTTATAAGTTCTTTGTAAGAAATCACAAAAAACTTTCTCGGACAGTGATTATAAACGCTAAAGCGACTTCGATACTCTATGATTAATTTTGATTGAGATAGCTAGGATGTGGCTTTGAACGTTCTCCTTTTATAGAAAATTGCTGGAGTAGGTAGGTAAGTAGGTACCTACTTAATAAAATTATTATTTTTACTGTGAATTAAGTTCTATTATTTTATTATTGTAATATATACATTTAATTTACATATTACAATAATAAAAATTAAATGTTATTTGGTTAATGAAATTGTCATTTTATTATTTTTATTAGAATTCTAAAATTGTTGTTCATATAGGTACCTACCGACCTAGGTATATTACAAACCTAAATAAGAAATAGCACGAATCATTTTTAACAAAAATAATTCATGAAAATAAAATGTTTTAAATTATATCATAACCGTAGTTGTATATATAAGGTAATTAAATTATAATAATTTATATAAAAATATATCAATCAAAAGAAAAATACTGAACAAATACGATCCAAATGGCAAGTCACCATGTTGAACGGATGTATGCTACAACAAAGCATTTGCTATAACTTGATCCGTGTGTGTAAAATAATGTTATACAAATACTAATTTTGAAGTATGTTACTTATTTAATTAAGGATCTAGCGAGATATCGAGCAAACGCTACAGTACAAATATAAAATAAATGTATTTAACGAACAGCGATACGTAAGGACAGCCACCATTTTATAACGCCTAAGCGCCGCGATATTTTTCCCCACACTGGCTTCAGGAAAAACGATAGTGTCAATTTGACATCGATCCCACGTGACGCAGTGATTTTAATGAGCCGCGGACTAGAGATGCAGTCCGCGAGGGAGGTAGAGCTATCAAATCAGTTTGCACGGATACACACACAATACAAGTTCATTGACACGCCACGGCCGCATTTTCTCCTTTGAAAGACGTCGTACTTACCAGTTGTCCAATTTTATCAGCTCTTCGGGTTTCTTTGTTTTCTGCTCGGCTTTTAGTTTAATAGCTTGTGGATATAACTTTAAAACACTATCAAATTGTTCTGTATCTGCTTCAAGAAAGAAAGTAGACGTGTCTTTCGCAGTAGCCATTGTGAACGTTCTAAAATGTACAACTCTGCGTACCTACTTAGTTAGCTATAGCGCCGAACTCGACGCGGCGGCAGCACCTGGCATACTGGGCGCCCTCTCCCCACTCGCCGCCATCTTGCCGAGTTTCGATATGACGTTCGATAATATTTTTAATGAAACTATTTCAATAATTTCTGCTATATTTCTACATTTTTTTGAAAAATAATACTTAAGTATAGGTTTGTTGCATTATAGTAAATAAAATATGCGTAAGACTTAAATAAGCTTGAATGTGTAGGTGATTGAAACAAAAAACACTCACACAACATAACAAGGTTATATCGGACACGCTTCGAGTCGTGGCACCGCGCAATCGTGTAGCCTCCATAGGGAATATCGGGAAAGCCGGGGATTAAGTCCATTTTCAACACAAAATATCACTGTTTAACAAGACAATATTCTAATTCGAAATAAAAATGATCGTAAAATTACAATTATGTTAGTCACGTCGACCTCGGCGCACTATCAATTTCCTTAAAGGTGACGCAACGACACCGTTCTACCGAAACGACTTTGGTAAACACGCATATTTTCCGTTGCATTGCAGTACACACTGAGCTCGGAGTAGTCATGAAGTAGTTACTGGCGTTGTACATAAGGCATTTAGGTAATACGGCGTACATATCACCGGGGTAGAACGTCACACCAATCGGCTTTGTTGTTTTGATAGATCGCCACGTGCTACACTCCCTCTTTTTAATTTAAGAGTTGTAGACTAGTTTTATTGAAACCAATATGCCGCAAATTTGCACGGATAACTCATCAATTTTCTCAAAAGGTTAAGTTTATCTCCTGAATATACGGGAATATTTTATTTACAATATTATTGTCTTCTCATACCTGGCCTAATTATTTATAAACAATGCTAAGAATACAATTATATTTGAAAATAAATAGATGATTCGTATTTTAATCCGTCCAATAATTAGAAATCAGCTAGCAAACTTATATTCGATTTTTAAATGGAATATACATAATCTTTACATAGTCAGCTAGTTATTATAGAAAATTCTAGAAACATATTCTATACATAGGTAGTTACCATATTCTAGAAAAACTACTTACTCTTTGTTTTTTTATTTTACCGGGATGGAAATTAAATGCGTGGAGTAGAATGTGTACCTTTCTTTTTTTGTTGGTCTGAGTACCTACCTATCAATCTACGTTTAAAATTTGTCAGTAAAAAATCTCCAAAAAATAAATTATTTGCAGTTTTTCATCAATCTCGAGCATCTCTATTGCCTCACGAAGCTTAAAGTACGGTCTACCTAGTACATAATTCTCATTTTAGTAACCAAAATGTAGGTCATTACTGCTAAACTCAATGTTAAAAGTTTAAAACAAAACTAGGTAGGTATAAATATTCTGTTCCGCGTAGGTATCTACTTTGCGGCATGGGCAGGGGTAACTGAATTTATAGGTGTTTAGTTTTAATATTATAATATCATTGGATATGTAATAAGTACTTTATAAAATAAACTAAAAATCATAAAATCAGTATCACCACTTTGTTTAACGTATGTATTGCTTTTAAAAATATACGATTTCTATAGAAAGGGATGGATACCCGACCCAGGCCAGTCCCCTTTTTTATAACTTTGTTCCGTTAAGGGTGCCTGGAGCGAACAAAAACTTGCTTCGCGCACAAAGCAATAGCTTCGAACTTCGAAGGGTCTGGCAAAAACAATTAATAGATCCTATTATGGACTTCAACAGATATTTTGATCTTAGACGGCAGTAGATGATCACTTGTCTAATTTTCCATTCTTTAATGAATGAGATGTCGCGTCGCAGTCGCAAAAATTATTAACATAGGTGCAAAATATTTTTTTTTATCGTGTTTTTAAAAAGAAGACAGTTTGACCGAATTAAAGCGCCTGTATGTTGTTTACTATTTATTTTAAGAATTATTGCTATATTGTCTCAGATTATGTATATATGTCTTAATGCTGTATTGGTCTGAGTATATTGTCTACATTTTGGAGTCTTTACTAGTCTTGTAATAATGCCACTTATTTATTGTTGAAAGTTTTTACTATAATGAAAATCGACTTTTAACCGCAATATACGATAACATTAGTCGTAAATAAAATTAATACCTAGTAGAAATATGTAAGAACTTCAATCTACTAATCCACAACTGTATTTTATGTATTTATTATGTTACTAGCGACCCGCCCCGGCTTCGCACGGGTATAAAACATATATAAAAACCTTCCTCTTCAATCATTCATCTATTTAAAAAACCGCATCAAAATCCTTTGCGTAGTTTTAAAGATTTAAGCATACAAAGGGATATAGGGAAAGAAAAAGCGACTGTTTTATACCAAGTAGTGAAGATTACTAGTGGACCCCGCGAACTTCGTATCGCGTCAGAGTTCCGAATGATGTGTCACCTAAAACGTCATTCCATAGAAATGTATGAGGAAACGAATTTTCTTTACAAACACTGTTTTCGTAAAATTTTCTATATTTTTAATAGTTATTCTGATATTCATGATGGAGACAAATATAAAAAAGCAAACCATGAAAATCGGTCCAGCCGTTCTCGAGTTATAAGTGTTCGAACAAACCCTACTTAGTCCTATATATCTACATATATATATATATATATATACAATAGATGTAAGTAAGTACTAATTGGGAGTATTATGCTAAATTAATATCCATACAAATACGAGAAAAACCTTGCAGTAGGTACGATCGTTTCTCCTTTATGAGCCAAGGTTAGTGAGTTGACTTGAGTCTTTATAAGTCATAACGTGTTCGAGACGATAGCATTATATCGTCATTACAGTTTAATAAATAAACAGTGAAACAAATTATCTAAACACCACATTACAATGAAATCTAATACTTTTTAAAACAATTTTTTCTTGGTTTTATAGAAAAGCTGACAAATAGCGTGAGTTTGTATTTCCGTTCACATAATAATTCACGTTTCCAAAAATTTCTGTAAGATTTAAGTTTATATGTATGTTCTTTACTGTCTCTATTATGTAAACTGTGGTCGTTATTCCGAGAATTGAGGACTGCGCGATGACTGCATGCCTTCGTTCGTGGTAACGTAGAGATATTTTTATAGTAGAAACATAACGCAAGTGTATACAGCAAAACGTAATACAGCGCCATCTTGTGTCAATTTATTCAAATTCATGGTATATATTTATGGAAATATTTTCCCAGGCTATCTATATTATGTTAGAGTAATTACTAATAATATATTATTTACTAAACAATGTATTAAAAGGTACTTATGTGTTTTTTTATATTACTAAGAAATAACCAGGCTTAAAGGTATAAAGGTAAGGTAATGCGTTATTAGCTGGCGATGTTACTTGGGAGTTACCTAGTTTGTGTATTAAAAATAGTTTTTTCTTTTCAAGAAAGTTTTGTTAAGTATCATGATATGCTTATTGTGAGAATCAGATATTAAATAATGTTTTAAACATTGTCTTAGTAAGTACAGTTAAGTTAAACACAAAAACGTATTTTATTTGTATTTTTTTACATAATATTATGTAGATAATCCAAGTCGTCACGCGTTTAATTTCTCACGCTATAATAGATTTCCTATCCTTGTTCAACTCGTTATGAGTGAAGAGAGGCTAGTATTCAGCATTTATATTTTATAGTGAATCTTAAAACAATTTGAATCACATTTTAAGAACGTTTGCAAAATACAAAAATTCACTCTCGCGACTTTATGCTTTCTTTAAATAACATATTATTAAAATATTAACATTTATATTTTAAAATTTTAACAAAAAACCGACTTTAGGTTGTTACTCACACTACTGCACAGATTTTGATGATATTTAAATGCGACCACACGGGAAGCACCAGCTTTCAAAAAAAGAATCATCGAAAACGAACCCAGTCGAAAGTTCTGAGGTAACAAATATAAAAAAAAATTAAAAAAACACCCGCTGAATTGAGTCCCTCCTTCTTTGTAAAAGTCGGTTTAAAACAATAAAGTTGGTTAAAAGTAATTAGTAAAGGAGTGCAGTCTGAATATGAACACACCGTTGAGCTGCAGTCTGCAAGTGGCGGATAGCGAGATAATTACATTCATATCACATTCGAAATTAAAATTTTTGAAATGAATGATTAATCAATATATTCCTTATTATATATTTATTATTCCTATATTAATCAATTCATTTATTTCACGTAAGATTTTATGCTGATAGTACGATTAACGAATCCTGTGACCGTGGAAAATTCTGTTGAGTTTAATATTATTCATTTTTACCGACTTCAAAAAAGGAGGAGGTACTCAATTCGACGCTATGTTTGTTTGGTTTGTTACCTCAGAACTTTATTATCAGATTATTTTTTTGTTTGAAAACTGGTGCTTCCCATTTAAATTTCATCAAAATCTGTAGTTTTAAGAGTTACAATTTGAAGTCTGTTTTTTTTCGTTTCAAATTTTAACACTATATTAATATTGTACCATTTTTTCCAACTTACTTTTAATATAGTATAGTTTTCCTGCAAAATAAAGTACCTACAACATCATTAAAAGGTCGGTATCAAATCATACAACGTGTCCGGTTATGCATTAATAAGTAATACTTCATTTATTAGCTATTAATAATATCAATAATAATTAATGACAGACAATAATAACTTTTAACTATAAATAATTTAATAATTATATCGCCACTGTGGCTAAGTGGTTTTCGCGTCTGATTGTTGCGCCAGAAGTCCTGGGTTTGAATCCCGGGGAAACAAATAATTGTTTCGGTTGGGTAGGCACAGAAGTCTGATCACCTACTTGCCTGTAATGAAAATAATAAGTGAAACGACAGAGAAAGGGAGTTCACTTTAATAATAGCTTATATTAATTAAGTATAATAAATACATATTAAAATATTTCTTTTATTTTAATGAGCTCAATAAGTAGGTACATCTATATGAAAATGTATTGACGTTTGTTAGTCTCACATAAACTATAGAAATTAGCCAAGAACGATTCGGTTAATTTTGGTTTTGAAATATTTTTAGAAGTCCAAGGTTTAAAAGGTGGCAAAATATAAAGAAATTGTAATACCATACAAGCTTTTCGCACCTGTGACTGTCAAGCAGGATGCGTTTAGAAATTAATTTGGCGATTAATTGCAAGGAAAATTGTAAAAACAACTGAAACTGTTCATACTTGTCATCAAAAAAGTTGCGTTCAGAAATCTAACCAATCCGACTCTATTTTATTTATTGGATAAGAGAACTTATTGGTGGTACGAAGTTCGCTGGGTCAGCTAGACCCGGCTACATTACAAAGAAAATGATTTTACTAATTACTAATGAATAATATCAAAAACTACTAGACTGATTTTAAAAATTATTTCACTGATAGGAAGGTGAACTCTTTCTGCATCCTCAACGCGTAGAGTTTGCCAGTAATAGCTAGTAAGCTTGTCTGATATAATGGTTTTAAAATTCAAATAATGTAGTAATTAGGTGTATATTTTATTATTTAACGATTGTCTCCCTGTCTTTTGAAGTGGACGTTTCCTGGAATATAAATCGTTAAAATATCTTTAATTTTGCAGTTACGTACATGCGACAAAATTCTTATTTCGGTAGTCTCGAAACGCGAGTAACTCCCACGCCTCACAAACAACACTGCTGTGTAGTGTGTACCATAGATCACTTCGATCAATGAATGTGGATACTGGATTGTGGTGAATGAAGTGACGTCACCACATTGTACGTCCATACTATATACCTACTAGGTTACTATGGTTATGTAGATAATTGGGCTTTCTTTCGGATATTTGCTTGAATAGAATAGTAACAAGTCGGTAGCGATATGAAACGGACGTTTTCCTCGCGCCGCGGTTTTGGGGCATTCCCTCCCTTTCTTATGTAGCTGGTATGATAGTGATATAATATGTATGTTATTAATGTAATCAGCTGTTTACATAGGTGAAGTGATTTATTGCAGTTCTTGGCGATAGTAGAGTTGACGTTTTGGTAAATATAATATACGAGATATTTTATTGCAAATTCTTATTGGGATAAGCAAGAAGGATTTATAATCCAAGTAATTTATCATTTTGAATAAATTAAAATATGAGTTTATTTTAGAGACCAATAAACTAAATATATAAAAAAATATTTTGGCATTTATGCTACCTACCTACTAAGGTTAACGTGTCTCAGCTGATTCACAATTATTTATTTATAACTAAACTAGCTGACCCGGCCAACGTTGTTTTGCCATATTAATTTTCGGGGTGGGCTACCCTTACCACTTAGGGGTATGAAAAATAGATAGTAGCCGATTCTCAGACCTACTGAATATGCATATAAAATTTGGTAAAAAAGCCGTTTCGTAGGAGTAAGGTAACTAACATTGTGACACGAGAATTTTATATATAAGATTTAAACTTTCTTTAAATAAGTGATACTCGCGTAAATTAGACATTAAGAAATTGTAATACCTACGGCTAGGCTCCACCTATGCCCTACTTTATAGAAGTTCAAACGTCGATTCGGGTCACTCATAATACCAACAAAATGAAAAGATTTAAAAAAAACTGAAAGTTGCTAATTTAATTATTAATACTCGTATGTGGTCACGCTAATTTAAATTGTGTAAAGTTATCTAATATAATACAAAAAATTAATGTTACTTATGATTAAAAATTCTTAATAGAACATTATATAAGTGTGTATATTACAAAAATACAAAAGGCTCATCAAACCGTAAACTAAAATAATTATTGCAAATTATAATGACGATTACTATATATTCATTGTATAAATCCTTTTATTATCATTAACTTATTAGTGTACGTAGAATATTTAGGAAAAACAAAAGCTATTATAATTGATGCTCGCATGGGAACAATCAGACTTTATTGATATCAATTTCAATTAGGTAGTTAATAATGTATTTATTGATTTCAATGCACATTTATGAATTAAATTCTCTCACAAATGTTGGCATATAAAGAAGAGCAATCTGAAATGTTATCAGTCGATCGCGCGGCTTCCCCTGTGATACCAAGTAAATTTCAGGTAAGGTTATATTAATTATTGTTTTTTTTAATTGTTTTTTTTTTTACTTTATTGTAAGAGTGAATTTACAATACAACAAAGCGAAAGTTTTTTTAATTACCTAAATTATTACATACAATCTTGGTTTATATGTTTGATTATTTTTAATTTCCAATGAAAAAAAAAGAAGTTCAATTACTTCTCTTAAGATATTCTAGGATTGTTTGATCTTTTGTGATCAAGTTCTTTTGCATTCAGATTTCACACTAATACCTTAATATAATCTGTGTGAAGTCATCGTTGTCAGTGATAGATTTCTTCAACCAAATCGAATTTAGAATTCACTTTGTTGATTGTTCATTGTTGCCTTCAAGATAAGGTTAAGTTAGTTTCCCAGCGAAGCAAAAGACAAAAATAAAAATTCGTACGCTACAGGAATAGGGCTAGTAACTTATATTATATATCTGTGCATTTATAATCATTCCCTTCTTTTATTACTGCCTTCTATAAGGTATATAATATAGTATATAATTGAACATGCAATATAACGAATAATACCTACAAAATCATTATACCGAGTTTAAGCTGGACTTTAGACCAATGTTTTCATTATAATTTCTAGCAGTTGATTATAAGTAATTTATGCAGCTTGGTGAGTAAAGTCCAGTCTTATTAAAACGTTGATTTAAATGTATATAATATTATGTCCATATATGTTGCCAATTGCATACTACACATGTGTATTATGTGTAAGACAAGCTACAGAAATGAAATCTGTTCACTATCAGTTGATAAAGTACATATTTTACTCTCACGAATAAAGATGCACAAAATATTTTACTGATATGCAATTGAAACAAAAGAACTTCGTAATGGTCCAATTTGTATATAATGGTAGTCTTTGGTTTCGTAATGTAGTTTTTCATTAGTAAAGTGATGTTTGACAATTGACAATACTGTGCTAGTGCTAAGCGTAAAATACATTGAAAGCACTGGCCTAGTTGCCTATAGGCTATGGCGTATGTGCCTAACAGTTTTGTCCATGACACAAGGTTAAGACTGGCTGGCATCCAAAATTTCTCAGTGGCAATAGTACGTACTGAGCCAAATGTTTAGTTAATCAAGTGACTATCATTTCGTAAATTATGTTCTGATAAATATATATATAGTACCTATTACATGTACAAAGCCATATGTAAAAACTGATTTAGTGCGAAAGTCAAGGCCAAAAAAAGATTGTTAAAAGTTTATCTTTTTACATACTCTAAGTACTTAATTAAAAAAGTTCATATAAATTGGAAGTTTAGAAAAATATTTTGTAATAGGATTTATTTTAAATACTTTTAGGTTAGGTACCTACATGATTTTAAAATTATTTCTCAAAGTTACCATTTCCATAATATATTATAACTTCTTTTTGAATTAATAGGATATATCTACATTTTATGAAAGAGCTCAGAGATTTAATTGGATTACTCCAAAATACCAGCGAAAGTAAAATGAAACTACCTACCTACTTACCTACACGAAAATACAAACATTCTCAGAAATTTTACATTGTACAATTCAATACAAAGAATTACTTAATTGTTATACACTGAAATACCTAGAAATTAACAATGTTTTTGAAAGTCTGTTCATATTTTTCTTTTATTGACTCTTAATTTTTATTCATGTCGTTTTGATGCGTGCTTTTAATATTAATACTGCCTTGTGAAGGCTGAAAAAATTATCGTCGACGCTGAAAACGATTTTCAGAAATGAAAATTTACATAAATTATTTACATATACCATACCTGCTACTTACCATTTATTGAATTTTCTTTAAAATAGAAGAGGATGATTTATTTTATATTTTACCATAACGTTTTGATTTTAGTATTTAAGTAGCTATAACTCGGGCCAAGACTTCCCTCTTAATATGATTCACTTCTAGGCGACTTGTCACAATAAATTTCGTGCTAATAAGACGAAAAACGTTACAGTAGTGTTTGCTTTATATAAAACAAAACTAATACATATTATTATATGTAATATACTTATACGTACCTAAAATATTCAGATGGCTATTAAAAATATATTTTATATTCTGTATATTATTCTGTTATAAATTACTCAAATTTTTCTTCTCTCCTTTTTTGATTTTCTTTTTGTTTAAATTGTTTTATATTTTTCTTTAAGTATGTCTACTAATAATAAGAGGGCCGATTGTCCGTAAATACTGGCGTATTTATCTTCCTTCTTAATGAGATAAGTGTATGAACTATTGAAACTGATAACTATTACCTCACTGACCTACAATTATCAATTTGTAATCTTTAGCATTAATTTTGTTTCATTCACTACATGTTTGTAATATCTTAATTTTTGGTGATGAGTTAGAAAGTATACTTTCATGATTTTATTATGAAGAATACAAGAAAACCAACACAGTAGAGTCGATATTAGCGAAGCCCTTAGCAATCACCAGTAAACGCTTATGTACTAACCAAAAGGTTAACAATTGGCATATTATAGTCCCATGAAACTTACAACAACTTACAAGCAGGGTTGCCAGATCTTTTTCGAATAAATACCTAACAGTGAAAAAAAACCCAGGTTTTAATCATTTATTTATGTTATTGACTTAAAATACAAAGTATAGGTGTATATATTAGCTAACCTAACTTATATATTACTTATATATAAAAATTATATTTTTCTCACTAATGTACGCTTCCAGCAATGTCTGATTTTCTTTAACTGCCCCATGTATTTCGCGATATGTCAGACTGAAATTACATCGTATACATAATTCAGCCTTCACCATATCCACACTTAACTTTTTTTAAATTGCGGCTATCCGTCCACAAATGGTTCATATGGCTAAATACTCTTTCTACATAGGAATTACTACATGGTACTGCCATTATCGTTAAAATTATCAGAAAAAAATACCGAACAGCCCTTATTTCGGTATTTTTGTTATACCAAACACCGAACACAATGCTATAATACCGAACGGTTCGGTAGAATACCGTAAACCTGGCAAGCCTGCTAACAAGCCTTCTACAAGCACAGGCAATTTCTTTTCAACAGGCAAAAACAAACCTTTTTTCTCCCTGGGCCTGCCACAATATATTTGTAGAATAATTGTGCATCCTAGATGAGGTTTAAATTGTTTAGAGAGTTGTGTATCATATTGTATGTATGTAATCTAAATGAGGACATTATGTCGCCTTGTTGCAGAATGAAATATAATATTCACGGATGAGCTTAATTGACACCGATGTTATTTATATTATAGTTATGGACAAGTAGGTAAACACTCTGTGCCTTTGAAACAAATGTATGCAAGAGATACAGGATCCATATCGGATGTAATCATTAATATAAATCACAATATTAAACAAATCGGCCCTAATTAATTATTTTTACACTAATTATTAGCAGTTCGTCATTTAATCGGTGACGCGACTGCGATCCCGCAAAAAACAATGAATCTTCCTCTTCTTTTGTTTTTAAAATGGCCGCCTCGCTTTCACCAACATGACGCTCCGCTAGAGTAGCCCGCGCTTGTCATTTGTCACATGGCCACCCTTCTGAACCGTGCGCTGTCATGTATTATCCTTCACAATATGGCAAAGATAATACATACAAATGTATTATCCTTCGAGGCCTCATGGCTAAGCGGTCTTATAAGCCTACCGCGAAGCCTGAGGTATCGGGTTCGATCCCGGTTCCGAATACAATTTATAATTTTATTTGTGAAGCTGCCACTTGCCGGACGAGGTGTCATAAGTGGTACGGAGGAGTGGTTAAATTTCTACAGGCTTGCCTAAGACAAAACACGTAGCTATAGAAAGTGAAATCTAACGTACCTATAAGGTTTCGAAACCCGTGTTCTCGCACGGGTGCACACAATTCTGTTTTTTAGCTTTGTGACCAATTTACGGAAGATACCCATATGTGCGCTATGGCGGCGGTGCTTAGAAAAATTTCGGACAAAAATTTTTTTTTATAATTTGCGGTTTTTTGACCCGCCACGAGGTAGTCCTCACTAAGTACGTCATCTTCGGTCCCATGGCCCATGTCCCAAAACCCTACCATTTCTGAGATATAGCCGTTCTTGTATTACAAACAAATTTTTTTTACCGCCTAAGATGATAGTTTCGATATTTTTTAAGGTATTATGGGAACAGCATATTATGAAACAGTGAATAATGCCGGTTCTACGAAACGCTGATCATCCCGCCTCTAAAGCAACAGATTCCATCGTTACTCGTTACTTCGTCGCGGTGTTAGGATCATGGGCGGCTGAAACGGGTAAGTTAGACATAAAAATTTAACAGGTTCAAGAAATGCAAAAATACACTAGTTCTGAACTATTATTATTATTTTTCAGCGACATACCCTTTCGACTTGACCAAAACAAGACTACAAATACAATCTGAAGTGGCCGCAACGAAACACGGTTACAAGGTAATACTATTTCTAATTAAAAATTCTGTAAAAAACTATAAATCGACTTTTTCGTTAATCAAAAACTGAGCGAGCATTTGGCCGCTATCCCACCTGATGGTATGTGGTGGTGCGGCCTCATGCATGGGATGTATGCTTGCGAGGTAAAAGATATGGTATACTTCGTAGGAAATGTTGAGGAAGGTAAAGTTTCCTGGTAAGGTATTCCATTCCTCCGCGATTGAGGATTAAGAAGAATGATCCAAATCGTGCACTAGAAATAAAACAAATATTTGGAAAGCAGAAAATCATTCTACAAAGCAAATATTTGAGTCGGCGCCTAGAGATAGATTTTACGAGTTTCCGTTGCAGTCTAGCCGTCGCGTCGGGTTATAGATTTTGTTAAAAAGTGAAATATTCTCAAGATAAATAATTATTAATATTTAATCAAACAGAAAATTTACATATCGTCTACATCTACCTGTTAATACAAATTTCTAATTTTTGTAGCATTTTTCAAAAAGTCCCTAATAGATTTCGATATTTTTTTATGAGATCACCTTTGCGTATTATCTAACACAAAAAAAGTACAGTAAAGTTGGTTAAAAACGGTGTACCAACTTATTTGTTTTTTTTTCTTTATTAATCAATGGATTTTCGAGATTAAATGGATTTCTTTATATTTTTTTCACATATTTTCCGACACAACACCCACCCGAATTATGCTTTCATATACATTATATTATTATATATGTGTGTATATGTTTATTGAGATTGAGGCACTTTTGCTACAAATAATCATATTAAATATGTAAAGCATACCGTTATTACAGATAGAAAACCATGGCATGATTAAAACGGCTGTTGGTATAGCAAAACAAGAAGGCGTGTTGAAGTTATGGAGTGGTTTGATGCCAATGTTCCAACGACATGCAATATATTCGGGGAGTAGGCTGATGTTCTATGAGTACTTCAGAAGCTATTTGAAGGATGAAAAGGGAAAAGTATCGCTAGGAGCGGCGTCTGTGGGTAAGGTTTATTATTTATTTTAATTTTTACTTCAGCATTTTTTTAAATTTTTATAACGTATGATACTGATATGATGTACCTAAGTGAATTCCCGTAAACGCGGTTAGGGCATGCGGCAGACACATTTCTGTAGTTAATTCACTGGTCATTTTCTTGACGGGCATGTAGGCGGTTGGAAATGATGTAAGCGAATCAAAATTTCATCTTCAATTAAAAAGACAATTACATTATATTATGTCAGTTTGCTGTTTTGAATTACTGCAATGTCATACATCCATAACACGAAGAAATTATCAAGAAAGAATCACGAAAAAATCAAATCTTTTAGAAATAGACACAGACAGAGAGAAATATGGAGTTACATTTATAAAAAAAAACATTATTGACAATAAACAATTACTAATTATATATGAGTGAAACTCTGGCCAGAGCTCCGGGGGAGGCACATGGCCAAATAATTTTACTATTATTATAATTGACAGCACTGTAGTAGGTATAATTTATTCGTTATACAGCAGCTGTGATTATATAAAGTATAAATTAATAATTACTTAATCACTTGACCAACGCAACCTCGCAGATAACGCTGCGGACAGCAACTAGGTATTTATAAAGTACATCAGGATGTTTCAAGGTCATTTACGAAGTTATAAATGAATCTTATCTGTTCATAAAGTATTTTTATCATGTCGACATAGTATCGGTGTAATTATGATTACAAGTAGGTGTGGAGGTCGTTGCCACCACTTCTGAAGGCTGAAATATTTATTTTCATTAAAATGTTAGTCTTGAGTCACGATAATAATTTAACTCATATTTAATTTTTTTAACTACTCATTCGTTAAATCTATAAATTTGTTTGAAATTAAATTGAAACAAAATAATAATGTTTTTTTAATGAATTGTCGAAAAAATAAGAACAGGTGGTAGGTAATTTAATAAGAAAAGATTATCTTTATGGATAAGGCGAGGTGTTTTGCATTTTCTTCTGCCATTTTTCTTAATATTATGCGTTGGGTTAGCAGGTTCATTTTCTACTACAGTATTAAATTTTAATTGGCTTGAACTTCTTCAGGCGGGCTTGCTGCGGGTTCCTTAGCGCAGCTGATTGCATCTCCAACAGACCTGGTAAAAGTTCAAATGCAGACAGAAGGTAGAAGGCTGCTGCAAGGGAAACCAGGCAGGTTCTCCAACTGCCGCCAAGTCTACGTTATGCTATATGCAGAAGGAGGAATTAAGGGGTTCTGGAGAGGTATTCTAATAGTGAACTCTTGCATGTATTGTTATTGTAACAGTAATTTTTGTAACTGATAATGTGAGTGTTCAGCTACTCATAAATTCAAATCATACCTTGATTATCAGATCATTTTATATGATTTTTGACAGAAAACAAAAACAAAAAAAACGAATCTTTATACAATATACATTGCGTTATGTAAATAAATTGGAATACGAATAAGTTTGAAAAAGGACCATTCCTTTATAAACATAATAATTAATAACATAAATTATGTATAAAGCGTTTTAGTTTTTTATGAATGATTCGAGGTATTCTAAAATAGTGTGTGTACCTACGGTGCGAATAATAATTTTTGTTGAATAATTTTTCCAGGTGCCGTACCAAACGTGCAAAGAGCAGCTCTCGTGAACATGGGAGATCTGGCTGCGTATGACTTCACTAAGCAGTATCTCATTAGAGAATTTGGTTTTGCTGACACAGCAATTGTGCATAGCGCAGCGGCGTTTACTGCTGGCTTTGTCGCTGCCGTCATGGGTACACCAGCTGACGTCATCAAGACAAGACTTATGAATCAACCCGTAGGACCAGATGGAAGGTATAACGATTTTAAGTATTTATGTCATGTCCATTGTGGATGATCTGACAATGTTTCACTTTTCAGCTAGTTCACTAAAAAATTCGTTCGTTGATTCCGTGACATTTGAAAGATTATATATTTAAGTAAATATTATGTAATTACTGTATTAATATGTACATTATTTATTTTTTATCTGGGCAATGATATAAATCTGACACTAAATTCTTGGTTATTTAATATTCTGTAATATTATTTATGTACCTTCAATGCATCGATCGTTCTTAACCCGAAGTAGTTACTTATAAGTTAATAAAATATTCAAAAGGGCAAGGTTCACGTTATGCGATTTCAATCGATGTGCATGCGTCAATATGACATCAATTATAAACTATAGATTATGTACATAATTATGTAATGCTCATCTACTTTACTAATAAATTCTCAGCCACCTTTTTCTACAAGTAGGTAATACTTTTTGGAGTACATACTGTTGCAAGGTACAGTGTACATACTACAGTTACCGTGTTTTTACCAAGATTATATGCTTCTTCTATTGAATACCTTCTTAAATCAGTATCATTGTACATTATAAATTCTCCCGCTGCAACAGTACGAGCATATCCGTTTCAATGAATTTCAAATTCTATTAAACAGATTTTTATGTGTTTACCAATAGATAGAGAAATATTTCTATTGGTACTGGTTGGTTAAGCCACCAATTTGGTTTAACCCTCCACAGGAATCCGTAATAATATAATATAACAAGTTTTTGTGTTAATTAATTAAAATATGCAGATGATTGTGTAAGTTTTTGAGTTCACTCTTACGTCAGATTACCTATTTGAGTACCTAATCTTAGTAGTATTTTACGTGATATTATGCACTCCGACCTAAATTCACACATTCAGTATCCTCATAAAAGTCGCGGTATCCGGAAAAAATAAACACTATTGTCTATTGACAACGTAGTGTGTGTCAGATACGGAATCAATGGTTAGCAATGAGCAAGTGCCTAAGTGGGTGAATAGCAAACGAGGTCAAATATCGGGGTCAAAGTCGACCCGCGCTCTCAATGTACCTTTCCCTTTCGTATCAAATACCCCAGAAAGAGGAAATAGATAAAATGAATTTCATTACAGTAGCTTAGTAAATAAAAAATTATATTGCGCTTTCAATATTTTTCTTATTTCTTATTTTTTTAAATATCCTGTTATTTAATAATTACGTTATGGACAATAAATAAAAACATAGAGTTATAAGCATTGTTGTAATTACATATATGTATCGTGCAATGGATTTTTATTTTTAAAAGATATTTTTATCAAAATTGCCGCACACAAATGCGAGCCTTAAATATGAGTTTTTTTTAAATGTATTATGCTTAAATAGTATTTTCTATATATTTTGTTCCAGGGGTACATTGTACCGCGGTATGATCGATTGTCTGCAACAGTCGGTGGGGAACGAGGGCATATTGTCGTTGTATAAAGGGTTCCTGCCTTTGTGGATGCGGCTGGGCCCTTGGGCGCTTATCAACTGGATCGCTTTTGAAAACATCATGCTCGCAATAGGAGGACAAACTTTTTAAACTACAAAGTAGTCTAATATCAGTTGTAGTCATAAAATATGACATTGGGATGTTATTTATTCGAAACAAGCCTTACATAAAACGTCGATTTAATTGATTTTAATCATGGAATGATTTGCTTTATATATGCTTAAAATTATTACCGGTTGTGTGAAGTGACTTTGTATTGAAATATTTTGATTAAGAAAGCATTAAATATTTATAAAAAACTACCTACCTACTCTCTCAAAAACGCGGGAAATAATTCAAGGCAACTTACTTTTTACACGTACAGTAAGTTTTGTGGCTTTTTTAAAAAATAACAGAACAGTTTAATTATAATTTGTAATGTTGTGCATTGTGTGCAATATGTAGGTATACCTACTACGCAGAAATTGCTTTAAACGATTATTTCTTAGTATACAAAAGTTTTAAATTTAGTCATAGATGTTTATAGGTATTTATGCACATTGTTTAATTATAGCTTAAGTATATGGAATGTGATATAAGAATAAAATGTTTATGATTGTTGAGTTGGGGTTTTAATTTATCGTTGTTATAAAAAACATTAATAATGTCATCCCATATTTATTAGGACCTAAATCAAATGGTAGGCTCTCCTAGGCTTTCTTAATTTAGGTAATTTGTAATATTTTGTGTTTAAAAAATTAACATATCAAAAAAGTATGTCCAGTAAAGAGTATCTGATATCCTCGTGTCATGTTCTTCTAGTTAACATTTTTCATGCTACTTTATATTACTGGTAGGTAATTGGAAATAAAACTCAAGGTACAATATTAAATTTATTAGTAAAAAATATTATACATCTTCCACAATATTGGAGAATCATAACTTAATTATTTAAATATTTGATTATCATAGTTTATAGCACTTCTGATTTATTAAAACATGCCATCTTACACATACAGCGAGAAGCACAATTATGTTTAGCATTTTCGATGATTCACATCGCTTTCTTAGGATACCTAAGAATGTTATATTTTTATAAAACACAGTTAAATGTTGTATCATTTAGGATTAAACATTAATTAATATATTTAGAAGAAAATGTTATCTAACATTCATGCCAACCGTAGTCGGTTGTCACGCATCTCTCGATAAATATTAATTTTGGGTACATTACAATAACAAAAATAAAATATCTACATTGAATTAACGAGCACTCAGTTATTTCAAAGTCTTGACTAATACGCTAACTAAGTACAGCGGCATGAGTGCCACTTCATAAATGCCGAACGTGGATGCACGTAAGAATCATTGTATTAATTTCTGTAGTGTCTACCAACTACACGTCCTTAGTAAAAGTTTATATTTAGTTTAAAATTTGAAACATTAATTGGTATCATTACTTAATAGATAAACACTAAAACGGGTAACGAAATCGTCGAAATAATTACATCGAAAGCACTAAAAAGCGCGATGCAATATAAGAAATTTCCTAAGTCCTCGCTGTACAAACCCTTCCGTCTCAAAACATCACTCATATAAAGAAGGGCACACGAATATAATAAGGACAAATTTGTGCGAAACACAAACACGCCGCGACCTAAGCTAAGGAAGCTTCAGCTGAGAAAATCGTCGAGATACATCCTAACACTAAACTGGATTATATTTTGTATGAAAGTAAAAACCGCGCGAACTTACTTAACTAACAAGTGGTAAATATTCAATGAGCATTACACTAAAGGGATAAATAATGGTCATACATCACATTTATGAATTCACCGAACGATCCACAACTGATTTCATCTCACACGCACTATTACTAAGCATTATATATTTCAAAAACTATAAAATAACATTCTGGCACAAAAGCGGTCGCATTATTACTAATGACTGTCGAACACTACCAATGACCGATCGTATTTTAAGAAATCGGTCGGTCCTTCGTAGACTGCATTGTCGCGAGATAAATTCGTAAAACAATTTTGTACTACCAGAAATTTTGATGACATATTAGAATGTCACGATTGCAATAATTTCCGCGGATGTTGCAAAACTTATGAGATGAAGCACCATGAAACATCAATTTTACTCATTACTAGGCTAACAGCTTGATAATATAAACCGTACCTATATACAAGCCCTTAAAATATTAAAACCGCCGAATCTCTCGCTCCAACTTCCAATCGGCCAAATGAAATATCCCTATATTTCATAAGAGATGAATTTTGAAGCATTTTGAACTTATTTTAGTGACAACCAACTCAAACATTAATCAAAAACGGTAACATCGTTGTCATGTCTGAATTCATGAATAATTCATGTATTGCTGGCGTAAATATTTATGCGGAAAAACCTACAGCGCTTCTAGCGGTCTTAATAACTGGCCCATTGAATTTTGAAAAAAATATCAAAAACAAAATTTTGATGTTTTTTAATAATCTTTGAGACCAATTCTCAAATTGCTTGCTTAAAATATTCTTTATTTTTTCCTTCTAAAACCTTCAATTGAAAATATACAAAATATTATTGGAGCGAGATACTTTCCGTAAACATTTAAAATGTTCATTATATTTTATTTCAACACACATTAAAAAATAATAAAAACACTAGAAAACACATATTTTTCGTTGAAATTATGTATGAAAAATAGACCACAATGAACGGCTTTTAGTCAATTTATACAAAATTATTAAGTCTCTTGAAAATTTCGTTATCGTTTACTTTCTTGTAGTTCTAGTATTTTCTTTAGCTTTGATAAAAGCCTATTCAAACAATATGGTCATACATCACTACTAAATAAGAATTGTATTAGCATTTAAATTAACCCCTCCCCCCATTTAGCTAACAACACAACAAGATACTAAAAAATTCTAATAACCAAATAATATTATAAAACGATATTATGCGTTTATTAAAGCGTATTATTCGTTTATTAAAGGATTCATGCTAAGAGTCCGAGTGTATTTCTAGTGTTTATATTACATAGAATTCGTCAATCACACTGTCCCAGACTTGGGTTAATTTGACATACATTTTCAAATTACATTTTTTTAAACGTCTTCCGCCTGAAGAATCGATTGATGAAGAATCAATTAATGAAGATATCTATAGATGGCAAAAAATAGCAGTTTCGTAGATGTAAATTATCAATCTTTTTAATTTCAACCATTATTTGTATAACGATAACCAAACATTAAAATCAACTGAGATTTTCATTGACTTTAGTAATAATTATGTGCGATGTTTATTACAATAATTAACTTTTACCTTTTAATAAGGCATCCGGCCTGGAAGGACCATTAATTAACATGAAATTACAAAATAGGACAAATATTGAAGGACAATTTATCACTTCACATTAAGTATGATTAACGTAATAAATGGTTGAAAGTATAGAGACTGATCAAAAAATAGTTTATATTATTTAACATAATCATATTTGCGCACAGGACGAGCAACTCAGCAAATTTTTTAAAACTTTAGTTTGGATCTAGACTTTGAAAGAAAATATTAAACAATTTTTTTGGCATTTCTATAAGACAGAGCGAGAAAATGTCGGTAGGGAATAATTATATTATGACTCATATTTTCAACGTTTGTTATTTTAAGATTTAACACTTTCATATATTATTTAAGAATAGACAACTTTTTTAAAATCCAACGCAGTCTCTATGTAACTGCTTGGTTTAATTAAAAAAAAAAAAACATGTAAAGTTACAAAAAATTTGTTTGTTGCTAGCGCATGAGAATGTAAATAAATTCCAGAGATTTATCGAAACGTCACAGAGTTTACAATTCAAAACAAATCACACAAAATTCAATTGATTATTTATAAAATGCTAGTAAGCGTTAAGTGAAGTCCCGTGTCCCCTAGTGGGGTATGGGGCAGATGCATTTCACATCTGTTTCACTGATCGATTTTTTCTTTAGGGGCAAGTAGGTGATCAAACTTCTATGCCCTGCCAGAACGAGTTTTTTTTTATCTCCACCGGGAATCGAATCCAGGACCTCTCGGTTGTAACGCTTACCACTAGACCAAGGAGGCGGTTAGTTAACGTTATATTTTACGTAGAATCAGATCGAAAGCGATCCCACATTGTTTACTATTCTAAAACAAAAACGGTTCATGGATTTTTGTTTGAAACATAAACCTAACTTAAAATATATCTAATCAATATTGATAAGCCCCTGTGACGCTTCGTTGGTATTTACATAGACTGAGCAAAAGTGCATTGTGCCGTCTCGTTTCGATATGTAACGAAAAAGGACCGATACCTACGCTAATCTTAATTGCATACAATTAGTAAAGGCTTTTAGCCATTGCTATGAATCCCTACCTGGAAATAAAATATACTGCTTTGTGCGACCATAATATTTTGACACAAGTTTGAAAAATTCAGTTACAACTTCACATTCTGTCTTTCGTTGCAGTTTAAGGCGATACTTTGTTTTAATATTAATTTGGGCTTTGGAACTTTTAGGGAGCCAATCCAAACTCACTCGGAAAGGATAACTTTACAAACACAATCATTGTTTAACTAGCAACGTTGTACTTTCCGACCAGTTAGTTTCTGAATAATTATGCATAACCCAGCTACCAGCGTACGTGTTTTAAATAGCGCAGATGTGTACTGATGGCTCTAAAGACCTTTTCAAAAAACACAAGCTGGAGTACCTTGGTCACATAATGCGAAATGGCAAATACCATCTGCTCCAGCTCATAATGCAGGGCAAAATTCACGGTAGGAGACCGCCTGGAAGGAGGCGCACTTCGTAGCTTAAGAATCTTAGATCCAGATAGCCCTAATGATAGCCGACCTCCAGTAGGAGATGGCACCATAAGAAGAAGAAAGACCTTTTGACACACTTTTGCTCAGTCCATTGTCTATAGTTTAGAATTTATAGAGAAGGTGGAGCTAATACGATAGGTATGGGCAGGCGGAGCGTTTGTTGGTCCGTGAGCTATGAATGATATGCCGTGACGTAGGACGCAGGGAACAGGCCGCGGCGGTGAGCGATTTCACCCTGAAATAATATATTTAATGAAAAACAAAACACACACAGAGACATATCGCTCAGTGGTTCTTTGGTGCTATATATAGAATTAATTTTATTTCCAACAATGTATAAGAATCTATAAGTCTCATAATCCCAATCACGCCAAAGATCCGACGGACGCGATACAAACAACGAAATAAGATGTCTTTGTGATGTTTATTAATTCCTATTAAACTATTTATAATAATGTGTCGTACCTGCCACCAGTGTTGATCAGAGCGGTCGAGGACAGTAATGACGTCGCCTCGCCTAAACTCCAGCTCACCGGCCTCTTGCGGTGTAAAGTCGTATAGCGCTTGCACCAGCATCTGTGAAGTGTGTTTTTAATCTTATTATATTAAGAATTATTTTCTTATTGTTAGACTATATAAACAATCAACTTCATAAGTCTTCATAAGTCGATCACATCAATTAGCATACCCAGTGGGATTTGCCAGCACAAACAGAAAAAGTGCTTTCTAGTAATAATTACTTTTACTCTTCCCCGTATACTTTTAGAAACTTGAAAACTATTAATGGCGCCTTAAGTTCGACAGTTTACTGTTAAAACATTCCACAACTCACACTTATCCCACATTAATTGGTTTTATAAATTCAATTGAGTGATAAGGTAAACAAATTTAAGTAGACACAATTATATTTTAAACGTTTCAGAAAACAGTGTGTGGCAATTAATGAATGGCTTTATTCTTTCTTCCAATCGAAGTCATATTTCATACGATTATATCTGAGTCTGATATCCATCACCTAAATATCAGATCAAAGCCAAATAAAAATTTAATTTCAACTGTCACGAAGGTGTTATTTTCATATGCCTTCGAAGGTTGAGAGAACGTGTTCGGCGAGATAGATACATGACAATATTATTAATATACTAGTGAACCCCGCGAACTTTGTATCGTGTCAAAATTGCGAATAATAACGTGTCACCTTAAAAGGTCATTCCATAGAAAATGTACGAGGGAAATGTTTTTTCTTTTCTTTTATTTTTTCAACAATTTTCTAAAATTTTCTCTCCGCAAGAACCATCCTCGTACTTCAAGAAATATTATAAAAAAGAATTAGCCAAATCGGTTCAGCTGCTCTAGAGATTTGCGCTTAGCAACACATTCAGCGATTCATTTTTTATATACATATATAGATTTATTAAAAATAAAGTTTTATATACGCATATTATACGAATATATTATCCATCTCAATTGTCCGACAATCAAAACACGACTTTGGCCTAATATTGACTTGGGATGTCCAAGTATTTCAGATAAGTATTTTCTTATATCTCTTCTATCTTGACCGCCTCCTTGGTCTAGTGGTAAGCGCGTAAGCGTTACAACCGAGAGGTCCTGGGTTCGATTCCCGGCGGAGATAAAAAAAACTCGGTCTGGCAGGACATAGAAGGCTGATCACCTACTTGCACCTAAAGAAAAAATCGATCAGTGAAACAGATGTGAAATGCATCTGCCCCATACCCCACTAAGGGACACGGGACTTCACTATTTTCTTATATCTCCATTGAAATTAATAGCACAAGAAATAAATAATCACAACAAATGGGCTAGTGGTGGTCAGTAACTCGATATAAGAATACAATACGATCTATTTCTGTGAAGTTATCAGGGTCACGCATGCCGCACTATTTACGCACGCCCCGTTGAAACAGATAACCAATTTCAAATGTCCCCCATGTATTATAGGGCTGAACGCAGAAAATATATTTATGGTGCTAACTGTGTAGTGCTAGCAAGAATGGGTTTTTGCAAAATACTGTCTTTTGTTTTAACAACAAACAGACACAATATTTATTTATAGAATATTCAGTAATTTGGTCACACACATCTCCTTTTCTATTAAAATATTGAATTACAGATAAAATCCTTTGTTTCCTTCGGAGTCGGAACCAGAACATTCAGGAATTTAAAATTGAGGCTTTACAGTACTGTATTATTTTGTTAGCAATAAAGTCAAAATAAATTTGATGTTACATCGTTTATTATCAGTTTCAAGTATTCAATTATTAGTAAATCAAAACGAACAATAGTTAAATTTTAGATGTTGACAACCCTATTACTAATGAAAACAATACAGTTGATGGGACTTTCCCCCCTGTGTTTGTTATAATTAATTGAAGTTTTACTTTGTCGATAGCGTTCGGGGCGTTGATTTATTTATTTACGCTTCTTTTTAATTACTATTAATATCTAATTGTTTCCATCGGCATACTTATCACGCGTCTGACATTAACCAAGAAGTGGTTTAAGGTCCCAAGTTCGGTTCCCAAGGAAACAAAAAAGTTTCTTTTCGGAACTTATAGGACTTCACTTCAACCTTATTTGTTGTTGTAACAACCTAAATTACTTTGGTGCCAAAAAGACAACAAATTACAAAGAACGTTTTACTTTCAAACGGTACATTAATTCAAAATAAATTTTTCATCATAGAAATTTAATCGTTTAAAGATTCTTGTTTCACTCAGCGTTCAAATAGAAAAAAAACTCGCAACCAAATCCAGATATTCGTTTACCAGCTACGACAGACACATATAAAGTGTAAGTTAAAATTACTTACCTCTGATTTTGACTTAGAGACCTGATAAATCAAATATCTAATTTAAATTTATGCACATTATAATATGTAAATCGTTTTCACTATAATTAAAGTATTTTAAATATGGCAAATAAATTTCAGTAATACGATATGCAAGTTTTATGCAAATTAAATTAGAGGTAAGTGCGCTCTATAGACTTGCGCTAAAGATATTCATATGAAATTTATTTTCGACGTTTTCGAGTCAGGAATGTTATCTTTACCCTGAATTATGGAGAATTCTTCATACAATGTTATAAAGCACCAAATTTGTCTAGTAGGACAAAAGTCTGATTAAGTACCCTTGGGTTTTAGTTACTGCGACAGAACAATGCCCATTAAGTTGGGTCATAGGTCAACTTTTGTTCTCCGTAGGCCCGAGATAAAATTATCATTATTTCAATTAGCTAGCGTTGATAGTCCGTTGCTATATTTTATATGTTATTACTTTTATATGGATAATTAAGTTTTTTTCTGATATGTTATAAAATATTTACGAATTACGACCTAATAAAAAGTATTGTGTTAATAATCGATATATTTCTCTGTTCTCATTATACACTTACTTTAGAAAAAGATATTTGTCTCTAAGAAATTAATTTGACAAAGTTTACATTTGATTTTATATCAACATTCATGGGGTAGTAACTAATTGTTTAGCTATACAAAACTATATATGACGTAGAATTAAGATGAAAATTTAAAACGACTAAAGAATAAGACTCTCATACTGTCAAATAAAATATTATTAATTGCGTCAAATATCTTTTAGAAGTAAGCCTAAATTTAAATGATCGATTTTAAATAACATCTAAGAAAAATATTGCCTTGTTTTCGAAACCTACGTCCATTATGTCTAATTACCTCTTCAGGGACAACATCTCGTAGTTTGACATCTTGCAGGCGACTGACTGAGGCGGTGCGGTGGTAGTCGACCAGTTCATTCAGCGAGTTGAATTTCACCACCCATAGAAAGAACTTGCTGGACGCATCCCTTAGTACTTTAAAGTGTTGGACACCGTCGGGGCATCTGTAAATTGAGAAAAGATATAAAAAAAAATACGGTGATAAAATAAATTACACATAAAATTGTGACGCTCTTCTATTCCGTCACAAATATTTATATTATTATAAATGCGACAGTAACTCCAAAGACGTTCTGTCTGTTACGCTTTCATTGAATCACTTAACCGATATCGATAAAATTTTGTTGTTTGATCTTGTATCTTTTGTAGGAAAAAAAGGCTTGAAGGTGTTGAAATAGGGCGAACATGCGGATGAACTCGTGGACCAAAGCCAGTTTAGAATAATATTACAATAACAATTAATAGGTTAGTCCATATTTTTATCATTTAAAGTGAAAGTATAGTTCATCTAGTCCCGTAACCTCCATTAGTCTTACAGCATTGAGCGGCTAAAATACATTTTCGCGTCTTTTGCACTGATTTTTTTAAGCAAGTAGATTATTATCAGCCTTTTGAAAATTCCAAATCAAAATATTTGGAAGGATTATAACAGGACTTTCATTGCAACACATATTAAGTTTCTTATTTTGAGCAGATTTGATTTCTCTTTTTGAATATAATTTGGTCCAGCATTTTTGTAGTATATCAACACGAAAAACCGAAACACCTAAGCTTTGAAAAAGCTCTGCCCACAAGCACGCTACGAGATATTCGATTAAATCTACATAGTATTTAACCTAATAAATTCATGAAAAGTAGACTAAGGAAATATATGTCTTTTAGGAACTATTTTAGGTTGATAGTGGCGTGACGGAGATCAAGAATGCAGAATGACTTAACAATGATAGTTTCACAATGAAATGCTAATGTTAGAAGTGCTTCCATGTACAATTTATACTTTATTATTCAAAAACGCACTTCGCTTAGATCATAGCATTTAATCTCATGAAAATCAATGATTACTTCCTATTATCTTGTGCCTATTGAGAAATATATTTGTAAGTTTTGGCAGTTTTTATAATACATATCAAATTTAAAAAAATGTTTCAAACATAGCTGACGTACATGAAAAAAATAACCCAAACATGTGGTAGATTTTTTGATTCAATTGCTAAATTTAACAGCAATGTATCTATGTTTTTTTGTATTGGAATAGAATAAATAGAATACAAACGGGCAGGAGGCACTTAGTGTAAACGGTCCACGTTTTCAACGCCAGTTGGGCCACGGGTGCGTTATCGGCCTTTTAAAGAAAACCTCTTTTTTTGAAGGTCTCTAAGTCGTAATGGTTCAGAAATACTTTTGAAGGCAGCTGGTTCCATAGAGTAGTGGTGGCGGTAGAAAATGTCTTAGAAAACGCTCAGTTGCGGTAAATTTCTAGTAATATATTCACAAGAATTAAATACTAGTTGGATATTTACCTATACCAGATTTTTGTAAATTGATTGTAACGTTATGAAGATAATAACAATAACTTCGCCGGAAAATAACAACTTATATTTAAATTATACCTTCTAATTTTGTCTTAAGCCGAAATCGACTTGACAATTTAATGATAAAACCAATCCGTGCGTATAGCGTTGTATAATTAACAAGCTATAATGTTAGATTATGATCAATAAATAGCCCGCTGTGTAGCCTTGTTCGACGTAATTAACTACGGGGGACGGATGTTTTATTAAACCTATAAATTTAGAAAAACACCTATACAGGATTATACTTTTTAATTTAAGTATTATGTGAGCAGTGTATTAAGTTGTGCACAAGTATGAGTACAATTTCGTTTGCGTTAACTTGAGAAAAATGTTTTTAATTTATTAATTACTAGCTGTGCCAAGCGGTTTCACCCGCATTAACTTCGTCGTAACGTGCCTAAAAGCTTTTAGCTCTAAAAATGACGATACTTCCATAGAACTTTTCGCATTAAGAATGTCCTTTCTCAGGCTCTAGAGTATAGACTATCTGTGTACCAAATAAAATTTGATTCAGTAGTTTTGACGTGAAACCGCGATAGATAGATAAGAGTTACTTTCGCATTTATAATATTTGTAAGCACTAGCTTGTCGGAGTTTTATATCGCCTTAATACGAGTACTTTCCTAAGAGAACAGTACATTTATCAAGGATAAGAAGAGTTATGTGATATACCCAGCTAATTGTGTGCCAAATTTTCCCCAATTTCGTTCAATCATTCAGACGAGATTAACAAGCATCAATCCTACATTTATAATATTATTATGGTAGCAGAAGGAATCAAACAACAATGGTTTAATGTTTGTTCATGTAAGCTATTTCACGTTTAAGCTATTTCATAGAAACGATTTCTTTTTTAATTCAACGCCACGTTCTTACGGGTTTGGAATAGAAACAAACTTTTTATTCATCATCCTAATTCATTATTAGAATTACATTGAATCATATGTCTCATGTATTAAACTGCTATATTCTTCATAATTTCGTATCTAACTAATTTCTTTAAACGTTAACTATTTAGGCGTAAAGGTGTAACAAACAAAGTCGCTTATGTATCACAATATTAATATGAGTAAGGATAGAATGGAAGAATGATAGAATGGCATTATATGCGATACTTTCAGCCAGTGTGATTAAATATACCTAATATCACTTTTGAGGCTTGGCATAGCCTATTTCTTTAATTTCATAATTCCGAATAGGACTTTTAAGTTTTAACAATAAGTCCGCTGAACTATTTTTGAGCAATTTTTGTAAGGAATGTATTTATATATGTAGACAGACGAAATCACTGAAGTTCTAAAACAAACGGAAACCTACATTACATATTAAATTCTAATTCATATTAAGATAGGCGCGAACGAGGTTATAATGTGTGCAAATTTAATATTTTAAAATTTTAATATTTCATTATCACTCATGAAGGCCCCAAAATATTATAAGAAATCATGTGAATCACCGATAGAAGAGAACTGGTTTCAGTTCAAGCTGATTCATACTTTACGATACGGAACGAGTTTCTACTCTAGAAAATCGTATGAAAACTACCTTACCATGCAACATGGATACGGGAAAATGTGTATAACGCGATAAACTAGACAGTATACAGCGAATTAATTCGCGTCGAGAGGTTAAATCTATGTGATATGTAATGTTCATAAGATCAGAAACCAACTTATATAGTGAAGTCCCGTGTCCCCTAGTGGGGTATGGGATGCATTTCAAATCTGTTTCACTGATCGATTTTTTTTTTTAGGGGCAAGTAGGTGATCAGCCTTCTATGCCCTGCCAGACCGAGTTTTTTTATTTTTTATTTTTTTTATCTCCACCGGGAATCGAACCCAGGACCCCTCGGTTGTAACACTTACGCGCTTACCACTAGACCAAGGAGGCGGTCATACTTATATATATTGTTATTATTATATTACGAAAGTATATAATACTGGTTGACCCGGCGAACTTCGTCCTGCCAATAAGTTCTCATATTTGCGATTAATTGCAAGGAAAATGATAAAAACAATTGGAACTGTTCGTGCTATCATCAAACAGGTTGCGTTCAGAAATCTAACCAATGCGATTCTATTTGATTTACATGGATAAGACTTATTGGCGGTACGAAGTTCGCCGGGTCAGCTAGTATTAGTTTATAGAGCAAAGATTTTTGTTTATAGACAAGCTAATATCCATAAGAATAATATTTATATCGAAACATATTTTGACCGATTTGAACACACACACACTCTACATACTAATTATCATTTTCGTAACTTCGCTCTCTCAGTAAATACAAATCTTACTGTGAGGGTAATTTTATAAAAAAAATATGGAAATAAATTACGCGTCCTATCCTACTTACATGGGACCCATGACCAACGTGAAGAGTCCCACCTAATGTCGTAACAAACTAGTTGCAATGGAACTGCTACTGCATTATTTATTTAGGCGAAGCACCCAGCAGATTGACAAAGCTCTTGTGAGTCGATTATAAGTAGTTTTACTTCTTTATATTAGTGAGAAAGCCTAATGAATAAATCGAATCTATCACGAAATCTTAAAAACAGCGCCATAATTTATTCCCGGTTGCGGCGCTTTTAAGGAGAATAATTTTAAAAATTTAGACCGACTCGAAAAGAAAGTATATATTTATCTACTGTGATTCGGTATGTGGTTCAAATAGTTTATTCATGCGACGCGACGTTTTGACCGTCGTCGAGAGTATGACTCACATCAAGGCGCTACTCATTTTTTTATTTACCAATTTAACTTTGAACGGAATTGATTGCAGACTTGACGCACGGTCGGTTAAAAAGAAGTTTGATTATGCTGCATACGTCATACGAACTTCTATGAATTTCTTTTTTTTACGTGATCAAATGACGATCGAAATTTTTTTACTTTTACTAGAATCCACAATATAATTTAAATGTTATTAAAAAAACGAAAAGGATTTATAGTCCTTCAAGCCTCAATAGTACTCTACCCAGTGTTGAGTTTGTATTTATATAAATAAAATTATTATAAAACTAATGTTTGGTTTGCATTGGTAAGATAACGGGGGGGTTTTTTTTTTGAGATTTACCCTTTAGACAAAGAAACTAACATTATTTTTTATATCTAAAGCCATAGCCTTAGGGATAGTAAATAATATAAATTCTAGGAAACATTTTATATGATCTCATAGCTTATATGCTTGTGTTTAAACACAGCACCTTTGCTAGATTCAAATCCCAGACAAAAACAATATAGTTTATAAGCCATATGACCTTCCTGGCTTCTGAATTTATCCACTTCTCTAAAAATTAATAAAGAAACACAATACAGAAATATTATTCAAGATCTACAAGAAAACTAATTTCTAATTGAAATAAAAATAGGAGCAGACACATTTCTGTATATGTTTCACTGATCATTTTCTTTAGAGGCAAGTACGTGATCAACCTACCCAACTTAAACATTCATTGGTTTCCCCGGGATTCGAAACCAGGACCTCCAGTGCAAGAAGCAGATGTGTAAACCACTTAGCCACGGAGGTGGTTACACTTTCAAGGAACATAAACAGAAGTTATCTCAATTATGATCATTAAATTTAATTTGAATGTATGTATGGTGTTATCTGTCAAGCAGCATTTATAATTTACAATGTATAATGTTTAAATCATCAGATATAGCCATAATTACAAATATATAACACAAGTACTTACTTCACTGATAATGAAAAATCTCCAGGGCTTGATTGGCTAATCCTTATTAGGAATCCACCTTCTGGTTTATTTGCTAAAAGCTTTTCAGCATCTGCTCTTGTTATCCTACCATAATACCAACTGAAAGAACATTTTTAGTCAAAACATATATCAGTTTTAAATTTAATATACATATAAATTACGAAAAAAAATAACAATTTAACACAAATGAAAGATTTACCTCTCTATTAAATAAACAAATAATACATCAAGACCATTGTACTTAAAATTCACCATTTTACTGTGTAATTGAGTATTTATGTGAATTAAGTCATACCTGTGATTTTTCATTTGAATGTAATTACTAGGAATAAGACCTTCCTTTCCATCTAATTCTGCTCTGTACCAATTCATATCATCCTCCATGTTAAGTATCTGCAAAAACAACAATAGAAGAGATGTCTGTTGTTCACTATATTCTAACAGCAATTAATAGATTTTCTTTGATAGAAACTTACTTTGAGAACCTGGTTTTTCCTGAAACTGAGTTCATCATCCGCAGTAGCAGTGAAATCGTGTTTTGCTATAGCCTCCATGTTCAAATTAGGCACTTCACTCTAATGTCACTGATTACTAAAATAACTCACAAAGTACACAAAATTACAACTGTGTTTAAAGCGAAGATGAAAGAATAATCGTAATGCATGTAAAAATCAATTAAAATGATCGCTGATAATCCATGAAAAGTTATAGATTTGCAAATAATAATTTATTCTGATCTTACGGCACAGACATTAGGTACTTTTCTAACAGTGATGTTGCCAGTTGCTACCAGCTATAATTGTAAGGTATCGCTCTTTATTGCCATTTATAATTTAAAAATAAACTAAACTATATAAAACCAAAACTATTAGATAAAGATTTAATATTATGTCTTAAAATATAAATCAAAAGTCTATAACTTTAGTTAGGTATAACTAAAAACTGTTGATAATTATTGTCGATTTCTTATTTAAAAGGCTATGCAGCCAGGTTAGTCTGTGTTATTAGTACTTATTCTTTAAAAAAATACTTGACATGTAATTGAGATGACATGGAACATCATAAATTGAATTAAATATAAAGCAATTGAAATTATTACTGTTATTATTAAAATTTCAAGTTATTTATAATGTCAAATCCACAGAGTACAGTACGTGTACTATGTCAAACTTTCCTATTTCGAAATGTCAAATTTTAACAAAATATAATCTTTCAATTTGAGTTTGGCAATTCTTTTAGATCCAATCGTCTCCCAGTGGCATTATACGCGTGGGTATTTTTTGAAATCTTTAATTATTTTGGAAATCTTTTACAACTTTTTATTCAAAATGCCAAATGTGATTAAAAAGCCGTTGTTAGTATTTAATTCATGTCATAGTTCTGTGATTTTTGACTTATGTATGCCGGCCACTAACATGTTATTGTCAGTGATCTAACATTTGTCTTGTAATTCCAGGTTTAGTCGTTACTCTAATAAACGCAACGATGTCGGGAGGATTAGATATATTGGCCCTCAACGAGGAGGATGTAACCAAAATGCTTGCAGCGACAACCCACCTTGGGTCTGAAAATGTTCACTTCCAGGTAACCTAAAATTCACTGAAGTTGTATGGTTTTATATATATATATAACACCATATATTACATAAATACATAAATATAATATATTACATTAATATTGTACCAGTGATGATAAGAGAATCCGTTCCATTTAAAATCTGAATATCAATGAAGATCAATTCTCCCAACTGACCAATATATTGTAGTTTAATTAAACATTCTCTTATGTCTAGAGTTCTCCATCTAAGTATATCATTTCACATTACAGATGGAATCATATGTATACAAGCGTCGTGCGGATGGTACTCACGTAATTAACCTACGTCGCACGTGGGAGAAACTAGTTTTGGCGGCGAGAGCTGTTGTAGCTATTGAAAATCCAGCTGATGTGTTTGTCATCTCATCTCGTCCATTTGGACAGAGAGCAGTGCTTAAGTTTGCTGCACATACTGGAGCTACACCTATTGCTGGACGTTTCACTCCTGGTGCCTTCACTAACCAGGTAAATATCGGAAAAAGAAAATAGCACTGCCTATTATTTAAAAATCATTTTAGATAATTTATTATAATAGTTTAGTTTTGTGTAGATTATACTAAAATGGCCTATGAGTAAAATGAATGAACCTTAGATAAAAACTGAAATAATGTTTTATGATGATAAATTCAACTAAGGAACCACTGACTGCAATTGTGCAGGAATGATTATACATTTAACTGATTCATATTCAATTTAGTTACACTAGTTCAAATAATATAAATGTTCGTGTTAAAGTTTATTATTCATTACAGATCCAAGCTGCCTTCAGGGAGCCCCGTCTTTTGATTGTGCTGGACCCAGCTCAGGACCATCAACCCATCACTGAGGCTTCATATGTCAACATTCCAGTTATTGCTTTGTGTAACACTGACTCCCCACTCAGATTTGTTGACATTGCTATTCCATGCAACACAAAGGTAATTAAGTTTTTTTTTGTAGAAATTTAAATTAAACTATATATGTTATCAATTACTCTATTTAATTGTAAGTTTAGATACAAGTTCAAATTGTGTGAAGTAATTAAAGTGCATATTAAAATAACAATTCAAATATTGTAACATGGTATTTATAAAATAATTGAATATGTCTAGAAAGAAAACATGATGTTTATTCTAAAAAAAGTAGTTGGGCTTGATCTTTTTGAAATGATTTGTTTAGAGTCCAGTCCTGGTTTAAAATATGTACCAAGAAAGATTCTCTTTCATTTAAGACTCTTAACTCTTTCAGAAGGCTCAGGTGGAGCAGTAGGCTCCACCTGAGTTTTAACATGTAAATTAAGCTGTTGTGTAGATGTGGCCAACATTTTATCTTGTTAAATTACTAATGGCATTATATTATGTTAAGCCATAGCTTGGGAGTTGGTTTTTTGACACGTCAAAGGGCTTTAGCGCGCTGTGCGATGCTGGCTATATTAACGCCGTCTCATTTCTCACCAAGTTAGACTATGATAATAGATATGACATTTGAATCATCCAGCATCTCCTTTTTTTGCTTTTTTCTTTCTTTTTAAATTATTAGATCATATCATCAGATAGATTAGATCTTTAATTGCCTTAGTTAAAGAGCAGTTGGACATTAACATTAATGTTAATGTAGGTGAAGCAGTGGCATCAAAAGAAACAAAAATGTTTAAGAAATGTCTGGAACATATTCATAGGCACTTTTTCATAATTTATAAATATTTGTAATATTTCAGTCATCCCACTCAATCGGTCTTATGTGGTGGCTGCTTGCCCGTGAAGTCCTGCGTCTGCGTGGTGTCCTCGCCCGAGACCAACGCTGGGATGTTGTAGTTGATCTCTTCTTCTACCGCGACCCAGAAGAGAGCGAAAAGGAAGAACAACAGGCTAAGGAACAGGTAGAGTTACAAATAACTTAAAGTTTTCTGAAAAAAATTTAATATTGCAAATCCGTGGCCATGATTCTTAAATTCTAATGTAACAATTGTCAGTCTGATATGAAAATGAAATTCATGTTATCTAAGAACGAAGGATGCTCCAGGCTTTTTTCGATTCAGTTTGTCACTCAAGAGGTCACAGGGATTTGCAAGCCGTTGTGTTTATATACAGATTATATGTATATATACAGATTATAACATAAAATCCATTACTCTTACATGTTGTAGTTGAAATCTTATAAAAAAAACCACTAATTTATTTTGACAAATTTTTCAGGCTGTTGTTGTTGTTAAGCCTGAAGTGGCGCCCCCAGTACACGAGGACTGGATCGAGCCTGAACCAGTCACTTCATGGGCTGAGGAGTCTGCGCCAGTCGCGGCACCAGCCTTTGGCACAGCTGTCCCTCAAGACGATTGGGCTGCACAGGTAATTTTTTACCATACATAATATTATATTCTAAATTTTAAAATTTAATCCAATGTAAACATTGTCAATATTTATCAAGTAACGCTTGGTTATGAAGTGTTCTAGCAAATTTATTTTGCTATAAGTTATTAGAATTTAATAGAACTTAGAATTATCTAATAAAACTAGTAACTTCGTTTTTTCCCTAGTACTTTTTCTAAAAGAACTAAATCGACTACGTAAAATTTATTATATAAAATAGTTCTTCAATCTTAAATTACCTTATAGGTTCAAGAAGAATTGGGTACCACAGCGCCGGCTGCTGCTGCTCCTACTCCATCGTGGGGAGGCTCTGTTCAAGGATGGAGCGCGTCGTAAACATTATGTTTACAATAAATACCATTAAACGTCCAAAGTTTTTTTTATCACAACTCTCGCTAGTACTCTAACCACCTCCATGGTTTACGTGTCTTCATGTTACGCCGGAAGTCGTGGATTCGAATCCCGGCCAAATAAATGTTTCCGTTAGGTGCGGAAAGAAGGCTAATCACTACCTGTAAATAAAAGATCAATGAAACTAGATTGAGATTTATGGGTCGCCGGTCGCGACTTCTGCTTGGAACAAATAGATGTTCCTACTATGAGTCCTTGACAAAAATTCAACTATATTGGTTAGGTAATAAAAAATAATAGTGGATTGTTTCTTTTTAAACAATATTCTCATAAATTAAGATTTGTATTGTGAACAGTAGGCATCTCGTCATTTACATAAATATCTATTTTTCAGCACACACTTCTATCTATTTCTAATGAATAGAAAAGGATTTTAAAACCTGCTTAACATATATTTTTAACATAATTAAAAAAGCCAAATGTCTTTGTAAACTTTTAATTTTGAAATAGATATCATCTAAATTATTACAAAACTTGTTTAAAATAGGTCAGCATGAAAGACAGATTAACATTTTCAGAATAGTTAGGTATATAATATGAAATTATTTAATCGAATCGCAGTACAGATGAACTCTGTAAACACAAGTATATTTTGAATTGCCATGGTTGGACAAAACTCTGAAAACAATGCGTTTTAAGGGAGCGCTATTGTCTAATGAATAGTATTGTTTGGCTGGCTTATTAAAGCGGTAAGTTCCGTCTGCCGCTTTTATCCAGGTACCATTCTCTAGGATTCCCTGAAAAGAAACGTTTGTTAAGGAAGCTACTATTAAATGGTAATACATATTTCCATTGGCAATTATATTCCAAGTGTAGTATTTACATTAATTAACTAGCTACCTTTGACTTCATTGCCTAATATTCCTAAACTTTAGCATACCTATACAAAATATCGTATGACGTATTGTATTTCGTGCAGTTATCGAAATTTAATCAAATCGATTAAAAAATTTTCGTAGAACAGCTTATGATCTGTATAAAATACGTATTTGATGAGTTAAAATTTGTGGTCGTGTATGTAAAGCAATGCGTCGGAGCTCGAGGTCCGAAACTGGGTTAAGAAAGCTATAAACTCATAAAAATTGACACCGCGAACTTCGTATCGCTTCAGAAAAGTCAGCCATCTTGATTAGCCTCAAAAACGTTGATTTCTTTCTGCCTATGATAAAAACAAGTTATTTAATTTTTTACTAGTAAACAGCAAGTTGAACAATGGCAAATCTACAAAAAACGTAAGAGTTCCATCACCAAATGGATATAGTTTTTATATACTTATTACAGTAGTAAATAGATCTTACGTATACTATAAAGTCTTTCGGTGCACTTTGCGCTGTGTCTGGTCGTATGTGTTCAACACTTATGCTATGCACTTGAGTGGATTGGGGTACCTCTATAATAACTTCTCCAGTAGATCCACTGTAATAATAAAATAAGATACACGAAGTTATGAAATACGTTTAGATAGGTATTACCTTTAAAAATTTTATTTGCTCGCGAGTTGCGAATTTGTTTGCGTAGCATTAGAAGAAAAAGTAACGCCAACATTCTAGACTAGAGATAGGATCGCTAGTTGCTGATCTGTTTTATGGAAATTATGACATTTGGTGAATTATGCATTATAAAACTCAACAAAAACTATTCCGGATCTTTTGGGAGATGTGCGTCGGATGCTCACCGTCAATTATTATCTACTAGCTGTGCCTCGCGGTTTCACCCGCGTTATTTTCGTCGTAACGTATTGTTATATAGCCTATAAACAGAGTAGGTATAACAGCGAACAACAAAATAATAATAGATATGTATATGTATTTCGTCCGGGCGGAATAGTTATTTTTTTTATTATTTATTCATATTAATTTCTAAAATAAAATTAGCTCAAGTTAATCCTTATTACATCAGCTATCTATCAGTCAAAGTCCCGTCAAGATTAGTCCACCTGTTTCAGAGATTAGCCGGAACAAACAGACAGAATTTTTTTAAAATTTTATTTTGGTATATATACCTACCGTGTATACATCCATATGCATTTAGTAAAAAGCAGTTATTTTAATATTACAAACAGACACTCCAGTTTTATTTATTTGTATAGATAAAACTATGTACCTACCTAATGTTTCTGTTAGGTCAACGATATACTGGTTATATGCAAAAAAAAACTCACATTCGTAATATTATTAAGAATTCACATTAAATAAAAAATCTTATTATAAAAAGGTGATTTGCTTAGAATAGAAAATATTGTTTTAGTAGGTACCACAAATAAACGGCAGTCACATTTTATTTCATTAGAAGCTACACCTACCTATTTTAAAAAAACATTGTTCTCGTTGAATAAAATGAGTTTTTTTTAACTTCTATGCCGTTTTGCAGAATTGTTAATAGGAACAAACGCTCCACGAAATGTTAATTCGATGACATCAATTTCACGACTCATTTACGGTCTTAATGGGGACTTTTGTAAGATCTCATTTTCCACTCAACTAAGTACAAATCCGTCAAGTGCACGAGGAAATTGTATGATTTGGTAATGTCAAGAATGTAATTCCAGTAATTGAACTGTGACGAAAAATAGGCCGAGATTTGATTAATCGCATAAGTGGGAAAGTCAGTACAACAGGTATTTACTTAATGTTAGCATGTAAAGTCTATTACGCATTTCAAATTACAAGCGCTTTGTACATCAATCTAAATTGATATAACAACAATAATATCCTGTTAATGAGGGTAATTGGTAGATAATAGGAACCTAATTTATGCCATATTAGGTAATAGGACTTAAGTATCAAAAGTAAATAATAGCGCCGTAATAAGTAGGTCTACTTAAGCGAAATATAAAAACATTGGAACTCACCTAAAAGGCCAACAATCAGATGGCGTTGGTTTCCTCAAAGCCAGTATAGTGTCGGGAGGCGGTGCGGCGCGCCACAATGGTATTACACCCCAAAGGGCAACTCGCCCACCCCACTCTTTAGTGCCACTGCCCTTTACAGCCTGCGCGCCGACTATGTATTTCCTTGCCTTATTTTCTGTATCACGATTTAAAATACGCTGATATTGATAGTGAATTGGAAATAATACATCGCTCTCGCATATAATTTTTTGATAGGGGTTGAGATATGTTTTTTATAATAATGTACTTAAATATATTTACAAAAATACAAAAGGCTCATCAAAGCCGTTAGGGTGCGTACCCAAAATACTTGCTACATGTTTTTTATTGTATTCGTGGCTAGATTTTTATCGAAATCTGTTAAGGTGTTTCTGGGACATGTTTCTCTTAAAGTAAAAATATTGCAATTTTTAAAATTTTCATGAACTGAATTCATGAGATCAAATGAACACCTACTAGTCTTTAGCATCAATATTAAAGTCGTAATTATTTAAAAGCACTTCATTTCATTAAAAAAATGTTAAAAAAAAACAAATGAATAATTTTGTTAATACCTACCTAGTATTTTGTGTAGTTAAAGGGATTAAAAATTTAAAACGCCGGCGAATGTCTTTAGAAATCTTAGCTTTTAGTGAACATTTTCCTGCAACAACATAAATAAAATTCGAATTCTATGCCGTACCTACGTCGGAAAATGTTCCGCGGCATGTTGGGTATTTTTTATAATATCAAACGATGACATACCTACAAAATATGTATAAAATTTATTGCCCCAGACTGGCAATAAATATTATATCTATTTCTAAATCTTCAGATAAATACTAAAAAAGGATAAACAAGCTGCATAATTTCAATTGTGATGTAAAAAACGATCTACTATATACGTATATTTTTATTTATTTATTTCTACATCTACTATAGTCAAAAATAATGGCATTTATGTTATTGTACGTTTTTTATTATAACCGTAATTAATATAAGATGGATAGAATTAAACCAGGTTCTAATTTTAATACTTAATATATTTTTTATCACATTTAAGTTGGTGTAATTGTAAAAAGGGACAAAATACCTTTTTGATCCTTTAGGGAGTAAAAGTGATTTGAATTTGGAATGTGAATATTGTTAGTAAATGTTTCAATCACCAAAAAGTTCGAACACGAACATTGTATGAAAAAGTTATGTAATGGCTGTCAGAAAATATTCTGTACGCCGACCAAATTTAAAAAAAGGTTTCTGTCAAAGTAAAAACGCGCGGAACTTTTGCTATTGTTTGTTGAAACTCGGATTTAAGATAATATTTAAAAATAATGTCTGCATCAAGTAATGAAATGAAAATATTGTTTTAACTCCAGAGAATGTTCAGACTCCAGACGCTAAAAATGTGATACTTACTACATTTACATTTACAAAACCTACAAAATCAGTCTGGATTCAAAAAAACTCGACTCAAAAATTGTGGTTTGCTTCCCTGGCAAGCAATCTATTTAGCAATTAATCAACACATTGATAATGTACCGGTATATTAATGTTGGGAATCGGTAGGAAGGATTTTGAATCAGCCAACCGCGACTTGGTTCCAAATTTTGTCACGACAGTTATTTTTAACTTTCACAATTTTTCGGTGCAATTTCGCTGTGATTTATGATGGTTAAAATAAGCTGAGTTAAAAGTTTTTAGGTGTTTGTACTTTGATGCGAATACTTTTTATACGTTAAAAGTTGGCACGATAAAAGCAATTTAGATAATGGGACTTAAAGGAAATCATTTATAAACCTATTTAACTTATAATTATAGGAAAACTTCGCCGTCCGTATGCTTTGTTCATTAAATTTGCTTAAACTAGAAGTCTTAAAGGACTAATAGAAATAAACAAAGCGATCTTGGATTTGAGCCAGGCGCGCTTGAAATGCGGCCAGATATCAAACATTCAAGCTGAGTTCACCCCTAACTAGCGACCCTTCAAGTGAGCTAGGCACAGGAATCTTTGCATAATTAATCAGTATGTGTGCCTAGATGCCTACAATGTTCTTGGCTTCGTACACGTTTGAATTTATGTATAACTGAATCCTTCTTTGCTATTTTGATATTAAGAGTGCTTCGTAAATTCTTGTTTAGTTTATTAGTCGGCTAGACTGTTTGTTAGGCCTCAAAGATTCCTGAATATATTAAATGATTAAATACCCGACGCAAAAAGAGAGTTGTTATAAATTTGACGTGTCTGTGTGTATGTCTGTGGAATCGTAGCTCCTATACGAATGGACCGATTATGGTACGGATTTTTTTGTTTGAAAGATGATGTGATGGAGATGGATGTTAGCTACTATTGATCAAGATTTGTCCATTAATTTATTCTTATTTGTAAGTATATATTGGGAGATTGATATTGTCTTTTTCACTTGTCTTTCGTGTAACGTTGAATTGTTTAAGTGATAAGTTTCAATTATGTATTTTTTACTGGGATTACAACGTAGGATCTCTATTTGGTAGGTATATGAGGTCCAACAGTAGGAAATAAATAAATATGTAGTCCTAAATGGGAAAAAGCTCCATTATAAGTAGATCGTTTATGTCTTAATATTATGAATGCTGTTATTGAACAATAAAATCCACTATTCTAAATACCTTTTCATATTTACAAAACTATTTTTAAATAAGTTAATTACGCAAATTAATTTAAATATATTAAGGTACCTGTTTCAAAGCTTTGTGTCAACAATGTCCTTCGCATTCGTAGCGTGGTCCTGTTAATTTAATTATTTTTTTATTAATAGTTTCGTATATTCTTATTTCCTTAAAATAACAATATTCTAGGTACTTTTTGAGGTAGAAATATCTTAAAGTGACCGTAAATAGCAGTTCTTCTAATATATAACTGGTCAAATCTCAAAAATGAAGTTCAGTAATCTTAAACGTTAAGACCTGGAATTTCCAGCCATGATAGTTACGAACGTCGGTCTACGAAGATGTGTTGTTATTAGTTGTTAACAACAAATGCAAGTTAACAAGGAAGTAACTGAACATTTAAGGCATTGTTTTAAGGTAGGCAGCGTTAATAAATCAGGGGTAAACATGTATTAAGGATTATAACACCAGCTATTTTCTATCCTTGGATATAAGACACCTGGTAGATTATTGAATTCGAGCGTAAGATACAAAGTGTATGCCAATTGAATACCTAATATAGGTTTTCTTGAGTCCCTGAACTCTGTCATATAATGATCTTTATTAGTATTCCCGTATGGTTTTGTATACATTATTATTTAATCCCTTAATCTCTAATGGGACGTAGGATAGACATTTCAGAGTCTATCACTCAACTTTTTCTTTGCTGACAAGTAGTTCATCAGTTAATTGCCCAGGATTCGAATACAGAACCTTCGCAAACGTTGCAATGATTGTCTGATATGCAGTTAACCACGGTTTTTATTTTGAAACTTATTTCACTAAATAATATGTAAATATATTTACTCGTAAGTACATTATTGTAAATATTCTAGTAAGTAAGTAACATTTTCAAATAAAGTTTCATACTTATATTGCAATTGTTATAAAGTTTATATTTCATTGTATACGCCTCTACATAATACATAATTGTGAATAACGTTAATTTGCACCAATAAATAGGTTTAGTTGACTAATGGAAACCAATAAAAAACTATTCCATTTTGTGAGTAACATAAACTAAAAGGTCTTGTTTGCAGTATTTAAGGGCAACGGGTATTATGATATATGTAAAGGCGACATTTCAAATTATATATTAATCTAACAATATGAAAATCTCAATGAAATGTTGTTATTGTTTACAGTATACTGTAATAGTGACCTCATTTCGTAAATTTTGTAATGCTTTGAGCTTTCCATGAAAATTCGATAGAGAAGTGAAAACGTAACGGTAATGACGGTACTATAAACGGTAAAATGAAATTACTCGTAGACAATAAATATTTTTTCTTACTCTTTTTATTTACCTACACATTAGACATTTATTCACGTGTTATTTTTTAGGTGTCAAGAAAAATATTGATTTTATACTTTACACTCATGAGCTACTAGTTATAGTAGCTTCATATGTTAATATTTTTATATCGAACCCAATATATTTTTAGTGATATTTTGATCAATTAATTAACACTATTTTTACCTTAGTACATTCTCTAACCGTATCGATTTCAACGTCAAGTGCTGCATTCTATAGCAGCATTCTTCATTCGTTGATACACGTTGTTGGGAAACTGAAATACATTGGATACTTTGGATACTTTACTTGAAACGCAGAATTTTAGAATCAGAAACAGAATTCCTCTTATAATAGTTTCTCTTAAAAAAATCTTCTAATATTTTAATAACTGTTAGGTATATGTACCTACTCATTGTTCCATAATTATTTTTCTTAGTACTAGATAGGTAGTCGAATCAAACAGCCCCATACCGGTAACCTTCTTAACAAACATGGTACCTTATTGCATTATCCTAATGGAGATTTTCCCTTTGTGATGTAGCCGAAGATTTAGGTACATATAATATTCATTTACCTTCAGACGTCCACATTTTAACTAAATTAGTGCAATCTACTTACGTGATAGAAACTCGATCTGTGTCAGCATCATTTCTAGATTTCCTATAGAAATTTGTTCACGGTAACAGTATAGCACTGAAAATTGAAAATTTATTAATTATTTCATTATATGTATTAAATAATTGTTAATATAACTTCACTACGAATAAAAACTAATATTTTTATTAGCAATAGCCTATAACCTTTTTGTTTGGAAAATAATATCTATAGATAGGTGTAAGTTGTGTCTTTACAGCTGGGTAATACATATTATAGCAATTCAAAACATAGAATCTTTTGAAGTGGAACTGAAGAAAATTTAAATACTCTCCGATATGTTAATTATAAAAAGAAATACCGCTAAGAACCATATCGAACCCGATTAGGATCAACGATGTCAAGTCAAACATAACATTGTGTGTCAGGTGTTAATAGTTATCTCATCTTGTTTTTACAAACCAACATTCACATTAGTTATTCATACAAAATCTTCAAGTGACAGACTAGATATTTATTAGATTTTAGGTACCAACTTAAAATTTATAAATCCACAGAGTTATAAATTGAACAATGATATGCATAATACGTTACTCGTATTTCAATAAATATGATAATGATCACTTGATTTGGTTCAATTTGAAATAATAAAAATAATTATTAATCGTTAATTTGACGTTAATGAGCAGAATTGATTTACTCAATTGGTCGAATGTGAAATTGAATTACAGGATTGAAATGAAATTTACCATGTAAGGGACTGAAATGTGCTTAATTGTTATATATTTAACTAAATCGTTTTTCCTTATACATTACTATTCTAAGTAAAGTAAAAGTAAATATATTTTTCATAACTTGGTGCTCACGATAGCTTTAAATATATTTAAGGATCTTGACATAAATTAAACACTGATCAATTTTAATATGTGTAATTGTTTTCATAATTTAAGAAATAGGATTGTTGTCTTTCATTTAAAATATATGTGAAATATTCACGTATTTTGGCTAGAAAAATACGTAACAAGATTCAAGAATACATATTCCGGCTTCGGCATACATCTTAATCAAATTAGAACGTGCTCCATAAAACAGTGAATATATCTTTGTTAGTTCCAATGCTAGTTACTAAAGTTTGCTTTTAGTTAAACGGCAGCTTTGAGAGGTCTAAAAGAGAACCTAATTCAGTATTCAAAGAACTTGCTAACCGCTTAGTTAGGCGTCGATTTCCAAAAATGAAAAAAAAGCTTAAAAGGAAAAGAACTTTCCTGTCTTAAAAATATTCAGAAAATCGCAGAAATGGGTTCAGGATTAAAAACTTGAAGGATTCCAATTAATATTACTAAAAACTTGGAGTTGCTTAAAAATTCCTTTTATGACCTATAAGTTGGTTGCGTATAAGAAGCCCAAACTTATTGTAATTTGGTGCAAGAGTACTTACCGCCTCCTATTACGAGCATTGAGAAAATTATTTTCAACTTTTTAGCTGAATTAGAGTATTTTTTCTTCTTCTCGTTATGAAGATACTCCCAAATATTTTCTCGCGGATGATGAGCGGATTTTAATTCACGATGGTAAACTTTTCGTGGTCGGTCCCTTACGTGAACTGAAATATGGAGCAAATGGACTACGGTTACCTGAGCTTTGTAATTTACTTAGCGAGTGTGGGATTGCGCTTAATTAATGCCCCAAAGTTTTAGCCTCTGAGTATTCACTACATTTTCTCTTAGATGCCTGCTTTAAAAGGCTTTGGTTTAAAAGAGTTTGGATTTATAAATGACCTAAGTTATGTTTTTAAAGAAAATACGTACGTAATTGGAAATGATCACGAAATAGATGGGATTCAAACTCAAACTCAAAATTTATACGCTAATCTCTGTAAATAAAGTAGCTTGTTACAAGCTCAGATACACTGGTGACAAAATAGAACAGTTTGACCTATGTTATAAAGGTGTCTAATTCAATTCAATTTCAAAACATATTTATTAAATCATAAGTAAATTTTTACAAGCACAATTTCCAGTGTTAATTTACAAACATAATATTTTACAATGTTTTTTTAAGCTAAGCGCTTATTCAAAAACTTATAGCGATTAATTTTATTAATACTTATTATGTAACATAAATACTTAAAACTAAGTAACTAGATAAATATTATAACAATAGACAAAAATTTCAACTTATGCAAGCTTTAGTGTAGCTTTTGCATTTACTATTTTAAAGGTGTCTAATTGTTTAGTTTATATTTACGTAGTAATATAAAGTCTTAACCAGGCCTCCGTCACTCGCTCAAGGCCGGCGTTATATACCTACCGCTCGGCGTATCGTCGACGATACAAATTCTTTTCGTTCTGTGCAGCAGGTATTATTATTAAAATTTTGTAGGTTAATATAGAGTAGGTATTTTCGATTTTTTATGGGAGTGATGTGTCTGTTACGTAGGTAGTAACTATTTATTAATCTGTGGTCTTAACTAAGATATAGTGTAAGCATCAATACAAAAGGCGGAAGAATTATTTTCACTGCTTTATGTGACAGTTTCTACCGAAAAGCAACCAATATTACAAACAGGAAAATCTGAGGTCGAATAAATTAAATTAACATTATTTTATAGCCGAGCAGTTTCACGATTTCCGGCGTAATGAAGCTCATTTAATATTTTGCGCAAACGCGTCATTCATTTCATCGCAGGTGGCAGAATGCTCCAATTGCATTATGCAAGCTATTCGGTATTCGGTTTTTAGGTCGCAAGAATTAGGGACGGACATGATTTCGTGTCCGTATTAATTGTAATTTATTTTGACGGTTTTTGATTCAATCTCTACTGTATCCTGTAATACTTGATTAAACTCGCGACTGGAAATAGCAAGGCCATTTTTAAGAATAGGTACCAATATCATTCGGACGGCATCTAGCTTTTTAGAATAGGGTTGGTGGGTCTAGAAACAAATAAATAATCGTATCCTATTATATTCACTTATCACTCTTTAAAATATATATAGGTACTTAGTAGTAGTTATAGAAAGCACTAGTCGTTAGAATTACATAGGCTGGCCTCATACAACCGTAATGTCTCTCTGAATTCATTACCTAAATTCAGAATATTAATTAAAATTTCATAAAATGTCAAGAAATTCATAGTCTGAAAAAATCTGCATGGTAAAATTGTATGGATTTATGGAATTTGAATTAAGAATCTGAATTCACAGAGAAAATTGCGGCTGTATGAGGCTAGCCTTAGAGGGAAAATAATAAGATTAAATGGTTATACGTGTGTATATCGAAAGCCATTGTAATAAACGCTTAAGGTAGAAAAATCCTTTTTGAACGAACATGAGAGCTTTAAAGAATCCAGTGGTTTTAAGTACTTCTTACAGATTTGAGAATAGGTACTTGAAGCGTCCTACTTACCATTCGGTCTTATTTTATCTATTTTATCATAGTGCAGATATATAAATATTATTATTTATAGAAAAAAATAATATTAAGTAAAATTAAATTAACACGTGTTTTCTCAATGCAGTTATGTCAGAATTTATTACAATAAATAATAAAAAATGCAATTTTTTGTCTATTTTGCCGCCTGATTATTTCAATTAATATACGTATCGTTTGGGCCTATTTCTATTAAACTTTCGCTACTTTTAAAATTCGGTGTCGTCTTGTGGCAGGTCTAACAAAAATAAAATAAAACTTACTACATGATAAAAGGTATGAGTTTTATCAAGATGCGCCAACTGTACATATCAATTAACAGTATTATTAAAGTCCCATTATAATTTAAATATTATCTACAGAAGCTTGCTTAGGTACTTTTACGATAATATTAAAAAGCAAAACAATAAATGAAACAAAATGTTATCAGCTTCAATTCGCAAAATATTTTTAGTGACCTGCGACGTAAGTATTGTATTTAATAATTATAATATAGTTTTAGATACTAACCAGAAGAGCACCACGGAAATCGATATTCATGTGACATCTTTTTCTCAATTCGTTACTATCACGAAAATTATTTAATTTTCTATACTCTTAAAATAATAGCATTTTAAAAGGCTCGAATGGCTTTATAAAGGTACCAAGGTTTTTTAAATCTTTCATTTTGACATTTGACATCTAACAAAATTCCCGCCTTTTTATTTAGTAGCTGACAGTTGTCTATGAGTTTTTTCATTGTCTATGCAGACTATATTCTTGACATGATACCGACTATGAAATATGTGTCTGATAAAATCTGTTGAATTGTTATCATTTTGTTATATAATTTTTAATATTAAATTTGATAAGCTTTTTTAAAGATTTGTAAAAGGACACTTTATTAAATAAGTACCACAAGAAAATCGTCTCACGATATAAATAACCGTATACTAAAAAATCTATTAACCTTGTTTCTTTTAAATTTTTTATCCCGTAATTTGTTATCCGGGTAATTACTTCGTTTCGCGCTTTCAAATGAAAATATTGATTTCACGGTGAAGGTTTTAAATGAAATACAGCTATCCAAGTGGAACAGTTATTTTAGTCATGTTCGTGATTATAGTTGTTTTTTACGTTTTACCTCTAGTTGTTGCTCAGGAGCAAGCTCTTAGTACTGTCAGCCCCCATTCGACCTCGTTGCCATTTCTCGATTTGTTTACGGGCGGTTCCAGCTATTATCCAGATATACGAAAAACATATTCTGACTCCAGTTATTACCATGACTCGTGCCAAAAGAAAGACACCCTATCGTCGTTTGCCAGTCTCTTAGGAAGTGCTGCCAAAATAATGCTCTCGGCGACAGTCATAGTGTTATTAAAGCTTCTTGGTGGCAAACTTTTGCTTTTTCCGCTAAGTGTTATAGTGTTCGCGAAGTTAGGGCTCAAAGCGTTGTTGATGTGGCCAGTAATTTCAAAGATGATAAAATATTTTAAAAAGAAAAGAAATAAAAATAAATCAAGATTGATAATGGATTGCACGGAGAGGGTTTCGTGTATTATTCAGAGAACGTATAAGAGTGGTTTTGGCAGTAATTTTGGAACCGCGGTAACATTTTCAATTATAGACGACGTTGATGAGGATAGTCCGATTGCGAAAATATTACTCAGCATTCTCGCTGGGGACAAGGTCGCAGAATGTATGTCAATGGACTGCAACTCAGGAATCGATATAAGCTGACACGTAAATAAACACTGACTTCGCGTGTATTTCGACTTGGTTCGAATTTTAATGAAAATTTTGTATTATAACGACTGTTATTATTTATTAATAATTATACTATGGTTTTGACGGCCGGTTGACGCAATATGTAATGGCCTTCTGCCCCAAAAGGTCTTGGGTTCGAATCCCGGTAGGTGCATTTATGTTTGTGATTTGTGTGATGAGCACGAATGTTGTTGCCGAGTTTTGGTTGTTTATATACTTATATATGTATTTATTGTGGTACCCTCGTACTTGATAACAATCAAGCAAGCACGGCCGTCCAAAGCAGTCTTGGAGACGAACCATCTTGTCGGAGGTGCGGGACATCAGGATGACGTGGAGCGAAGTCAAACGCATGGCCCAAGACTAGATAAGACGGCGGAGCACAATATACGCCCTTTGTCCCACCTACGAGGCATAGAATTTTAATGATAATGACCCTCGTTGTTTCTGATTACCATAACACAAGTGCTTCAGATAGTTATTTTGGCATCATAGCAATGTGTGTGAGTTTTTCTAATTATTATTTACTTGAATGTGGCCGGAGTCATATTACAAATAATATAAATGTTTAATATTATTTAATTAAACTCTTTAATATAACATAAAATGTTTGAAAATGTATTTTTTAAACGGACAAACATACAGCTAGAAAGCCTTTATTAGTAAGTAGGTTGATGCAAAATTGTTTACATTACAACGTTATTACCTTATTTAAGCGAATATTAGAAATAAAATTTGTTAATTTTAGTCTCATTATTGGGAGATTAACATTAAAATGAATTTCGTGCGTACAATAAAAGTTTTTGTAATATTTTTCAATCTGTTAACAATTTGTGCTAATGGCGATTCGGGTAATTTGCCAGTGGATATTCAGGCTTTTTCAAAGGATAATGACAAACAAATGCCCTTTAACACAATTTACTACCCAAGCACATACTCAATGTACCCACAAGAATGGATGCAAGCGCGGAATGTGCCAGAAACGGAGGACAGTAAGACATTTAATATTCTACAATCTTTGAATGATTTGACAGATCATGACGATCCAACATCTCGAGCCGCAACGAAATTCGCACCGGTGACCTATTCAAAACCATTGACTTATAATAATCCTAGCTACACGCCTTGGTCTTCAAATATTTACCAACCCAACTTGATAACGCCACTCCAAACGGATTTATTAAAACCGAAGTTTGGATTGCTAGAGTCGGGTGTAAAACCTAATAAGCTGGGCAGTTTGCTGAATTTAGGCTTCGCGTTGCTAGGAGGATCCGGAATAAAGGAAACTTTGATTAATAACATTCTAAGGCCTTTGCTAGCATCTAAAGGAACTTTGAAGTCTTTTATTGGAAAGCTATCTATACCAGTTGTGGCTTTGATCCTCGTTAACGTTGAAATCTTATTCGTTGTTTGGTGGCTTTGGGACGACTGTACTGAACAAACAGTTGCAACTATTACTCCTTTCTCCTCTCAAGCGACAGTCAGTAACTTCAGTACATTCAAGTCGAATCAACAACCCAGTTTAAGTTTAAGTCCGAAATAACATATAATTATTTTTAAGAAGTTATAACAACGACGTTATTTAATATTGTTGTTTGTACAGAGTTTTGGTTCACAGTTGTTATTTATTAGAAAAAATAAGTTATTTTGTGTAAGTTTAGATATTAAGTAAGAATTATAACTTAGTAAAATATTTAATGTTTCGTTGTTTTATTTATATTATATTGCCTTACTTGCAGTTTATGCTGGTACCTGTATACCTGGTACAAAAAAAAAGAATAATCGAAATCGATTCAAGTCGAAAGTTCTGAGGTAACAAACAAAAAAAAACAGTGTCGAATTGAGTAGGTACCTCCTCCTTTGAAGTAAGTAAAAAATCGGTCCGTTACATTTTGGATTTATTCAATTAATCATTACAAACAAAACTATTATTATTATTTTCTTTAACTTAGTGTGAAGTAAGTGATCGGTCTGTTATCTGACATATTTTGTTTTAGTTTCCTACAAATCGTACTTTAGTGACATGCATTTCTCAAATGATTGACTTTTTCAAATTTAGTAAGATAATTTTGATTAGTAACAGTAGAGATGGGGATAGTGTATAATCGTTAAAGAATCTATTCGATTATCGGTTGTTATTCTCATAAAACTTGGAATCGATAGTTGCATGTTTATCCATAAAGTTAGTAAATCTTTCAAAGGGCAATGTATACGCTTTTATAATAAACTCCCAAGTGATATGCTTAAATTGTCAGTGAATAAATTTAAAAACACAATTAAGAGAAAACTTTATAAAAAAGCATACTATAAAATAACGGATTACTTAGATGATAAAAAAGCTTGGGAATGAACCTGCTCTAACTCTGTCTTAATAAAACCAAATATTATATTATTATTATTATTTTTTACAATAATTTTTTTTTCTGTAAACTACATCATATAAAAAAATGACGATTCAAAATGATCAAATATGATTTCAATGAATAAATATATTTTGACTTTTGACTTTTTTGACTTTTATGCAGTATGGATTATAATTATTACAATATTAATACAAAAATCAATTTTTTTGTCCATTGAATTGGAAATTTATAAATACGGCAATAAAAGCCCTCCCACAACGATGATTTCAACTCGTGCGAAAATGAAAAATGAATGAATGACTGACGGAAGGATGGCCGTAGTGTTGTCACCATTTTGGAGTAACAGATACTATTTTAGTTTTCCTTATAGTATTTTCAGAATAACTGACAATATATATATACCTTGCATAACATTATTTTGTATGTATATAATATTTTTTATCAATGATTCCAAATAGCTTTAATATCTTCAAAAAACAATATGGTTACCTAATTAATATGTAGGTATATGTTCAATTTATTTTATTTCTAAACCGATTTTTAAAGGTCTGGGGTTATTCGTTATGTGTAGTTTCACTAAGTGGGTGTACCCGTTATTTAAGTACATAATATCATATCATACATAACAATAGGGTTCATTTTGCCTAAAAAATATGACACTTCATAGGCATGATCTGCTAAATTTATCATCCTACAATTGATTAACTATAGTTGTGTCATCCAATCTAATATTGGTAGAGCTAACAACGTAAATACAATAAAAAGACCTACGATCGCACATGCAGCAGTACAGTGGACAAATAATGAAATTAGGCGACAGGTGTCTGCATTCGTTATCCACGATGCCCTATTACTCCTAATTGGGTAATAGACTGGAAATACCAGAATAACCTTATTCAATAAAATTGACGATCTAACAAGGATTCCACTGAGGCAGGAAATTGGATGAAGTGTGGTTTAAACGGTTCGTAGGAAAAATAAAATTTAGTTTATGATGTTTCCAGATTCGAAAACCGTAAATTTTAGAAACTAATAATATTACAAGGATATTCCATAGCGTTCCGGTGGTTACAAAAACTGTTAATTACAATTTTGACGTTGCGTGTGAGACTTGGAAAATAAAAAGCAATAAGAATTTTAAAATAGAAACGAAATTGTAAGCCGCTGTACAATAGATATGACGATACATAAAAATATCGAGTTAGATCTTTTAATTTTATAAAAAATTTTTTTGTCAAATGCTTAATATTTCCAACAAAATCGTTTCGTTGACTTAAATAATTTCAAAAATGAAATAGCGTTCGTTAAGTCGTGTAAACCTCATTACTTCCAGGCTGTTTAAGCGGGGTGACCCCACAGGGAGGTATCGTAAATCTATTTCCGTTAGGTTTTGTACTGTACCGAAATTGTGCATTATGTAAATATATCTAGGTCATTGTGTTGATAATTAGATCACTTGTGATAATTAGAAAATAGATAAAAGTTTTTTTGTTAACATTTTCCCAAAATGTAGTACATAAAATGATTAAAAGACGGAGTAAATATGTCGCAGGCATTAATCTTATGTACAGTCTTAATTTGATCATGTTATGTCAATATAATCCACAACACATGTACGTGCGGTGTTGTGTTCAATTTGTCAGCAATTTAGACTATGTAATGGCGGGTGACACGAACATCGAATAACTCTTAACACGTTTAAAAACAGCTTGTGTTATATAATATGAGATACCTATTACTTCTTCAGTGTAGAAGGACCGGTGGGAACTTTTTATACAATGTTTGCTGTCACGAATTTGTCATTATATTTAGTTAAAAGACGGTAAATATCAATCGTAGGGGTGTAACAAAAAGGCGTTCTTATTCTATTTATAAAATCAAGTTAGGGTTACCATAGATCCTAATGATTAGGATTATATTTATTAGCTATAATAATTTAACTGCTAATGTTCCTTTTTCAATTTAATTACAACATAAGCTTGATTTGTTATGCAAAACCTTAAAACAAAAGATTATTTATTTTTCATATAATAATTGATTTAAAAAATAAATAGGTACCTACACTATACTTTTTTAAAAATGTATAAAGAAAAACTCTGGACTACAAGTGTGTGCTTAAACATATATATGATTTAAAGTCACTTAATTATCTAATACATATATATTTTATAAAAACCTCTCGTGTATAGTTGCTTTGTTACAGCCATTGTCAAGCATGATTATGTCTTGTTAGAAGCAGGTAGTAGTTAGGACGACAGTAATGATGTGGATGTTTGCGGGGTCTAATGGGCAATAATGTTTTGAAGAGCACTCTGTGAACATAGCCTCGGAGAGCGGAGCAGAGCTGCGCGCGGCTGCGGCGTCGATACGCGCACCGGCGTGACGTCGCCGCAAGAGCCCCGCACGCGCACTGCGGCCGCCTCCCTTGTCCTCCGCCGCTGATGGCCGCGACGCACGTCACCTCGTCCTCTCGCTGAGTAACGAGGACCCTCACGCGATACCGTCTGCCATACGATTCGATTCCGTTTCTACCAATAAGTAGTGTATAAGACCTCGATATAATTACTCTGTGTTTATCTTTGCAATTCTTAGTTTTGGTGAAAACAAACATCGCAAAGTGAAATTAGCGCAGGCGCGCAGCATGAGCAAAGCGGCCATCTTGCTCGAGGACGCACTTTCGCCTCGCCCTAGAAGATCTTAAATAGCCCTAAACACAACAGCTAAGGGATGACATGCGACCCAGAGCGGAGTATGAGCTCCCTCTGAGAGCGCAGCGCGTCGCGCTATCGATAGGACGGAGCGCGATGGCGCTCGCGAAGTGAATGCGGATTTCGGGATCGCGTTCAGCTCGCGTGAAGACTGCTTTTCGGTCTCGTGAGAGTGTCAAAAAGTGCGTGCGGCATGTGAGGCGGCTCGAGAGTACTGGGCGGCGGGCCCGGGCGGCCGCGTGCCATGGGCGACGAGTACGCGCGCTCTCCATGCGAACGGTTTCCAGCGGGCGGCGCGTTCAGCGTGGCACCGCCAGAGCGGCTCAGCCCGCCGCCGCCCGCGCCTTTGCCAGACCGGTTCTCGGCGTCGCCGCGGCGGGTGCGTCGGAGTGCAGAGGCAGAACGGGCGCGGAGGCCCCGCTACGTGCCCCCGGCGGCTCATGTACCCGTGGAGCGTTACGTGCCGCGGCCGCCGGCCCCAGTGCGGGCACCATCGCCAGTGTATTGTGGGTTGGCATGCCGGGCACCGCTACCGACCACCCGCAAATGCTGTGGACCAGCGTGTCGCGAGGAATTGGGCAGCTCGCCGCCGCCGCGCTATGTGGACTATGTGGGAGCGGCGGCAGCGCGCCGTTTGGCATGCACTCCTCCACCGCCGCCGCCACCTGCGCTGCAGCTCTGTGATCCACAGGAGCCTCCTTGTTGTGCACAAGCGAGGAGGAGAAACCAACAAGCGCATGACTGGTGAGTACATTTGTCATTATTAAATCTTATAAAAGAAGAATTACTAAACGTAGGAACAAACATCGAGATAATAGGACCTACGTAATGGGACTAATTTAACATTCTCTGTTTAACAAAAACAGTCGCACAATACTTGATATTAAAAAGTGTATCTTTTTAAACTTGAACATAAACCAATAATAATTTTTATCAAAATTTATAAAAAAGTTTTGTTATTTAAAAATATAGATAAAAATACATGAATCCTGTGCGTTCGATTTTTTCGAACTCCGTGCTTTAAACGATACATGCCAAGGCGAATTGATGTAATTGGCCAATATTTTATGGACGAAAATGATAACGTTTGATTGATGAGTTGGTTTTTCCTAACGAGCTATTGTTAATCCGTTAGATGATGCTTGGAAACTTCATAGCTTAGGCCATTTCACTCGACTGCGGTGAAGCTCAAAAGGAGGGTAATATATTTGGCCCTTAGTACGTCCGCTCATTACTACTCAAAAGTTCAAAATATTCTAATAAATATTAGTAGTAGTCATTCGATTCGTCATATTCGCATATTTAATTGAGAAATATCCTTTGATAATGACTATATTAGAAATAGGTAATACTTACAAAAACTACGCCTTTAAAAAAATTGAATAATAATAATAAGTTTAATTTTGTGTACCAAAACGCAAAAATAAACACAAAGAAACAACAAACGAGTTGTTATTGTAAATAGTGAGATTACATTAAATTCAAACTAAACAAAAAGAAATAACAGTATTTATAATTCAGACCGTAATTTTATAATTGTAAAAGTAATATAATTAATTGTTACGTGTAATAAGATTATTTTGATAATTATTGGCATATCTACCTAGATGGGCCGCCGAAATGAGTAAAACGTTACTTTTTTTATAAGAGTTTGTTATAAGAGTTATGTGGACGCGCATTGAGGTTTACAGATGATCTTGTAAGAGACTGTAGACAAACATCCTCCACTCTCTGGTAGAAATGATTCCGAACTACCACCAAATCTCAATTTGCGGCGATTATATCTCAAAAAAGCTTTAAAATTACTCACTTGTTATTCATAAAAACACCAAACACTTCTGGTGAATATTTTGTCAAGCTCATTTAAATTGCAAATGAAGTTTATAGACAAATTATTCTATAACTAAATTAAGGCATTTCTTTAAGAATGATGCCTACGGTAGGTATAAATCAGTAGATACACATCACAATTTTAGGTTAGATATGTATTATCGCTGATTCGTTCAAAGAAGTGTTAATCTTACCCACACTATTCTTATCAGATATGTAATAGTGATAACAAGTGCAATATCAATTTAGTTTACTTTTTAGTTTGTGGTGGTCTGCTGTCTGCTTTTGTGACTATAGTTTTTATAATGGATACAAAAGGATACAATACAAGGTGAGAAATATGAAATCTATTGCCAGCTTAAATTAACTTACGAGAAAAAAAATTGAATGTATTTTTAATTCATTAATGTCATATTAAAATACGTATAAGTAATAGGAATTAAATGTTGCTTTTTTATGTTGGTATCCATATTTCTACTAAAACTCATCAGACCATTGAGATATTTAGACGTGACAAACAATTTAACAAACTGATACTAGTTTTATTTTGGATTAGGATGATCATAAATCAATTTTTGGCTCAGGGTATTTCAAAACTGTGTATAACAAAAACAATAATCGAATTACTGTTAGATTTTATTTGTAGGTTTATAGGCATCGACCATTGTCAGTGCCGGATTAAGCAAGCGCGGGGCCCGTAGCAAATTCTTTAGAGCCCTTGATCTGCTATGGATTCTTAAGTATAAAGTGGTAAAGATACAATTCAATACTCAATACGTTTATTTGCTATCTATAAATACAATTTTGTGGGTAATTAATAATGTAGTAGATAGGGGCTGTTAGGCTCTGACAAGTACAAAAAACCTGGCAATTTAGAATAATTTTGACATAAAAAAAATTCAACATCTTAATAAGTTTCACTCAAAAAATTACGCTCATGGAAAGATGAGTGGGCTTAAATATGCAGGGCCCCCTTTCGCGCGGGGCCCGTAGCAATTGCTACTCTTGCTACGTGGTTAACCCTGCACTGACCGTTGTTCACATCATTAATCATGCCTGTTTGTATTCAAACCGTAACGAAATAAGTTATTGCCTGTGTTGTACAAATATTTGATCCGTATATGAAAAGTTGATTCATAATAATTAACAATCACAGACAAAAATTGACAATTACTAAAGTAAACGAATTGGTTATTGTGAAAACGAAATAAGTTACAAGTTTATTAGTAAAATTGGTGAACTTTTACAGAGAAATACAATTAAAGGCCTGATGAACGTATTGATGAATGTACGCATTAAAATGAAATGTGTCTCTATCCTCATGCTCATACAACAGCGATTCTGACGATTCCCACAAATATTTGAATTAATTATGAAACTGGGTAGATTTCTGAGGTAAGAAACTCCTCCTTTTTTGAAGTAATAAAGGAATCCTCCGGCCAATCTTACTAAAACTGACATATGCCATCGATGGCGGTGTCTTGTAGCACTCAACGGCTCCACAACGAAAAAAAATACGGTTTGAATAAAGAATTGAAATTGCGTTATAAACCGAGAAGCGCGCACCTTGAATATTTCTATGCGAATATATCTACCATGTTCGCAATGATGCTGTCACCTGACCACTTCCGGTTCAAGTGTCCAAGTCAAATTACCAATTGTCATTCCATTTTTTAGCATTGGCGCCAAACCCAGCCTAAAAATTTTTTTACCAAATTAAGGTAAGCTCAAAGTAACAATAACTCGTAGCCGAAAAGCACAGAATTTAGTTGTGTGATTTATTGATGTTAGTGAAAAGGTAATGTGAACCAAAACAAGCGAATAAAGAAGATAAATGAATCACTTTAGCTCAGAGCGCTGCCATTTGTAGCAAACTCTATTAAGTAAGCGCCTTTTAGTCTCAGTCAGTAAAATTAGGTTTTTAACATACAAGACTTTCTCTGAAGGATCAACGTCCTAAGAACACTTGGGTCAGTAGTCAATAGAAAGAGCATCAATCGGATTTCAAAGAATATTTCATTTGAGATAGATCCAGAATGTTTGTGCTCGGTCTATATACCGTGGTTCGATTTAACTTAAAGGGCCATTCCCCTCTGTCGAGATAATTTTTATTTTTCACTTTTACAGTGACAAAAAGTATCTCATTCATTCTAAACTTTTTGTAAGCTTGGATTAAAAAGGTATTCGTTCGGAGAAGCTTTGAAACTGTTTAAATAAGGCATTTTGTTGTTGGTTAATAATTATGCATATACAGCTGAACTCTATTTAGAGTTTTTGTTTGTGGAGTTTGTTGAATAAATATAATAATATTTAACTTTAAGCATTCGTTAAAATTAAAATTAATAGACAGTAAGCTAAGTATGAAATTAAGTTTGTTTATGTTTTAAAGGGTAACAAGCGCTTAAGAAATGCATTACCGGAGTGGTTGTTGTAGAGAATAACCCAGTAGTTTACGACAAAGACATTTTTCATTCTACAAAATGTCCAGTAATAAATATTGTGTGTTGAAATTCAAAAAATAAGATATATTTTACATTTGATAATATGATTGACAACAATAATTAAAAATTATAGTTTTGCATTAAATAAGGGGCTTATTTATATTCAATAAAGGTTTTGAATAAGGGGTTTTATTATATAATTGTGATTAAAATATAAAGTGTGACTTTTGTTATGATTTTACAGCTTACTAAGAGATGCGAGTTAATAATTATATTACTGTCTATTATTATTTACTTTACTTTACTTCAAAAAATGAATATGTATGTGAATTTTTGAATTGTATTTTTGTTAAAACTAAGACTTCAAATTAATTAAACGCAAAATTCAAAGGTGTTGGTGCTTTCAGGTCAATAGTTAAACCTATTTGCATTGTAAAATGTAATACCCAGCGTACTTTTATTATTTTTAACCAGTGACACAAAAATAGGCAAATTATAAGCGTGACATATATGTGTCTGTTTGTAACCTCGTAACTCCTTAACGAATAAATCATTTGTGATGCTGTTTTTTATTGAAATTTGAGGTGATCGAGATGGTTACAATAAATGAAGATCTTCATCCATATTCATTCTTATTTTTAATTAACAAAAAGAGAATTTCAAATTATCTCCAATGTCCCTTGTTATTAGCTATATTAGCATTCATAGGTAGATCCAAAAATAACCATTATTCTAAATATCGCGGGTTTTCTTATTAAGATTAAATTCTTCAGAACTTCCGTGTTAATTGCCGGAAACCATTTCGTTATTTATTGAGACAAGGAAAACGTAAAATGACCGCAAAAGCCCTGTATTCATGATGTAAATCGATAATCCAGTAATTAATTGAGAATAGGTATGACCTGACAATTTAAGTGTCGTCCAAGTTTAAATGGAGTTAGCAGTTAGTCGAGTTTAGTACAATTGTGTTCAAACCAGTCTGTTAGAAATACTTCTACATTCTATTGTATTTGCTTCTAGTACAGTAGGACAAAGAAAGATATGCAGAAGCACCAATATGTGGACGAAATTTTATTCTTAATGATTTTGTGGAATATCGTGGTCGTATAAGTGGCTGGAAATAATTTCATTTATTTCACTTGTTAGTTAAAACCTTAGTTAAAACTTATGAACATTAATAAATTTAACCCAGCCGATTTATTTTTTGTAAAATCCATTTTTCTATAACCGAAGTGCGTTCGTTAACACAACAGTATGTCCAACAAGTAAGTGTTAACTAACTTAACAAACTTAAGTATCTGTAGCAAAACTATCTCTTTAAAAACTATTTCATTTATCAGCTAATTTGCCGAGATGCGATAGTTAGGTGACATACGATTTGACATTAGTTTAATCTATGATTATGGCTAGCTTTCTAGAAACCCAAAATGTACTTTGACGTGAGATTTTTGTCAACTGAAAAATTGACAAAATCAAAATAACTAATCGAGCTTTCTGCAACTGAATTTACTATTAACATGAAAGTTGATAGATGATTAATTATTTTTTGTGTTCAATGGCGTTTGAAAAACTGACGCTTAGTACTAGAATTTGTAAAGTTATTTCGTGCGTATGCTGCGTTCATCAGATAATCCTATAGGTTTATAAGATTCACAAATAGTAACTTAGTGAAGTCCCGTGTAGTGGTGTAGTAGTGGGGTATGGGGCAGATGCATTTCACATCTGTTTCACTGATCGATTTTTTCTTTAAGGGCAAGTAGATGATCAGCCTTCTATGCCCTAAATAGTAACTTAGGTAAATGATATTACGAAACGAGAAGCACCTAAAATACCTATACGAAATCGTTTCGTAAGAATTTGTGAATTACTTTAAATTTATAAACTAAACAAATAATAAGTTTGAAAATATACAATCCGAATATGCTTCGAAAGTATTGTGTGATACAGTGGAACAACAAAAAATAGGTTAAGCATTACATCTTGAAGTGGTTTTAAGACGTTGGCTTGAAAAATGCTTTTCCGTTGGCTTTTACACTGGGACAGATAACAATAAAACTAATGATCTATTCAACTTGTAAGACTTCAATTGTTAATAGGATAACATAAATGTAATATATTAATAAAATAAAGAGGTATATACTTATAAAAGACCGCCTCCTTGGTCTAGTGGTAAGCGCGTAAGCGTTACAACCGAGAGGTCCTGGGTTCGATTCCCGGTGGAGATAAAAAAAAATTCGGTCTGGCAGGGTATAGAAGGCTGATCACCTACTTGCCCCTAAAAAGAAAAAATCGATCAGTGAAACAGATGTGAAATGCATCTGCCCCATACCCCACTAGGGGACATGGGACTTCACACTATACTTATATGGGTATAAATGTATACACTTCCCCAATCACAGGAAGAATACTTTATATGTTTTGAAGAATATTTATTATTCAGTATGTATGTTGTATGAAAATTGTGTATGTTCCGTTTATGCAATCACAATCTTGACTCCCTTATATTTGCAAGTATTGAAAAAATATTCTAACATTCCGTACATTATACACTATTTCCGGTTTATCAAAGTATGTTCTGTATTTAGTAATAATGAAAATATTGATTTTAGTAATAAAATTCTATAGTTACACACATAAACTATTAATATGGAATTGTGTACAATAAACCTAACACCGTGAACAGTTTTCAGTGAGATTGCTAAATAAATTTTTCACGTTTCATTCGGGCAGTTGTCGCGAGAATATAAATCAAAAAGTATTTTTGATACGATATCAATCTTTGAACAGATGTATGATGTAGTTTTTTAAATTGCTCGTTTCACTATGTAAATTTTATGCATTTGATCGGGAGTGTAGGGTGACATTTCAAAAGAATAAATGACCATTGTTTTGTCTTTTTTGAAAATAAATAATAATAATAATTGGGATAACTCACATACAAGCTTTTGATAGAGTATACAACGTTGTTAATAAATTAGCAACAATAGGATGTGGACCAATCCAGCTGAAGCTTTTTCAAGCTATTTTTTCAAACGTGAACAGTTTGTAGAGTACGCCTTTCACAATCCTATCCAACGCGCTCAGGTATTAGCCAAGGCTCAAGCCTTGCTATTTTTAATAATGACTAGCTGACCCAACAGACGTCTTATTTTAACTATGAATATTCAATTCGAATTGGTATAATTAAAATAACAAACGAAATGTATACTAAGAAAAAATAAATTATGACAGTTAAACATTTGACAATTACGTCAAACGCATAAGAAAAGTTGATATTGTTGTTAAATTTTATGAAATTGTCTAATGTTCCGTGCAAATTTCTTAATTCTTTCTTTCATAAGAAACTTCTGTTGACAACAAACACATAAAAAAATAATAATAATTAGCCTATATGGTGCAGCCGTTCGGAAGTTATGCGCGTAGGCGGAGCATTTCGGCGATTCATTTTTATTTATATAGATTAATGACTTACTAGAGATAATTTGATCAATAGAAGTCCTGCTGTTTGCCGACGATGTTAAGATGTTTTGCGAAATTGCGATGGACTTTCTGACATTGCTGCTTTATTCGGAATTAGTGAGAAGCGTTTTGGAAACCAGTTCTATAGTATGGTTTCCCCACCAAAAGAACTATTCGCTAATGATCGATAAAGTGCAAAAAAAAATCCAGAATATATTCACTACTATCCGTCCCAGTACCCCACTAAATTCCTTCTGGACATCCTGGGATACGAATCGCTCGAACTACGGTTGAAGATGATGCGTAGTGACTTAATGATGTGGTGGTGAGACTGTATGTTCTAGACTACTAGAGAGGTGAGAGTTCTAGAGTCTAGACAACTACCACCGCTGTAGGAAACATCAGCTTTTCGCTGAATATTTTTCTCGCACTGTGCACCAGCAGGCTCCGGTGCCTAGTTTGCTCGGGAAACTTAATGATTTCCATGTCTCTTCACCGGAAAGTGACCTATTCGTCACAGGGACGGGGAAACTATAGGTACCCACAAGAGAATAATAGAGTTGAACCATTGAGTTTGGTTAATGGTTCATAAATGTTTTGTTGTTGTGTGATTTTTGTTATTTTTTTGTTTGTTCCTCTACTTCAAATTCTGGTTTTGGTATTGGCTCAGAGGCCGTAAATGTATATAAATATATAATTGCTCTGACCCTAAAGTAATTAGCTGAGGCACTTGTGTTATAGTAATCAGAAACTACGAGAGTACCATACTAATACCATACATATAGAAGAAAACATTCGTGCTCATTACACAAATAAATGCGCCTACCGGGATTCGAACTCAAGACCTTTTGATGCAGAAGGCACTACTTAAACGCCAATCGGCCGTAAAATGTCATAGTCTAAATAATTATTTTTGTATATCCAAAACACGTAGGGAAAATATGATAGTATAATTCATAATAATCTTAACCTCGCAACTCGCAAGTGACGAGTGTGTAATAGATTATTAAGACTGCCTATAAATAATCTTTTTACAGCAAGAATGTTTAGTCAGGTTAATAAGTTGTTCTTAGCAAATTCTTAAACGGCGTTTAAACGAAAAGAATACCTCGCTTTCGAGAAGTTTGAGCATAATTTTCCGCTGTTGTAGTGTTGAATATTGAAATGAATTGCGGAAGTTTGAAAACGTGAAACTGTATTGTAAGAATCCCAAGTTGGGAAACTACAGTCATTGTATTAAGCAAACACCATCTCGAAATATTCGAGCAAAAACATGGGATGCCCTTTGAGCTTAATTTTATTGTGAAACTTCTTTAATGCGGTTTCTTCATTCTTTGTATACTATATGCTATATTCGGCTTTTATAGTAGTCCCCAGTGAAGCAAACTCATTTTTGATTGTTTAAATTAATATCTAACAGACCTCTCCCCATATTCTGTAAATAGGCGAATTCACTTGCGAATTCACATGAAAAACTATGCTGTAATTAAATCGCGCAAGCTATTGGTAAAATCTACATTGGAATCCGCAGTAACATTGCTTATATATTTTACAGAATACTTATATTGATCAACAGTTAAGACAAAGTATAAGTGAAAAATTACATTTCTTTAGCTCTGTATTTGTTGTATCATTTAATTATGTGTAATTATTACTGTCTATCTACTGGTAAGGAATATGATTTAAACAGAACCTTGATGAGACACTGACAACCGGAAGTACATGTATATTTCCTTTGACGCTTTTGCACTTAAACCAAGAACCTTTGCATGAATTCTCGAACCATGTCGGGGGTAGGTCGAGTGTAGTCGACCTAAATGTTGGTTTTGTAGTTCAATATTATTACAACTGAACTTTGACACTTGTGAAGTCTCGGCGGTTAAATTTGAAAACCAAGTTTTTTGTTATTTAACGTCAATTAATATTACAGTAAGATTTTCAATACTAAGTACTTTGTCAAATATTATTTCAGTACTTTAAAAATATACCTTTCATAGTTTTATTCTATCCATTAACTTATGGATAGAAATTGGGCTCAACTACATGTATAATAGATAATAGGTACAGGTTTTTCTAGATTTTGTTACGAATTATGTCTTTTTTAATTAGCCAGCATTCTCTCCAGCGGCTTTACGTTCATTATCACTATTAATACCTCATGACATTTAAAGGTTTATATACAAAGAAATGTGATGTTCATGTCAATTGTTGCCGTTATAATGTTTTACAGGTCGCTTGTTTTTCGATCTAAATAACACAACGGTCGATGTTACCAATGTTTTTCTTTTATTATACGATAAGATTTGAATTACAAAAATAAGATCAAGTAAATAGTAAGTTTTCAAAACTTTTACACTAAAATAAACGTCTTCTAAATAAACGTTTTCTTCAACGTCTCATTATTTAATGAGAGGTTGAAGTAAAATATCAAATGCGCCTTTTTAGTCTCCGGTATTTTAAACATTATAAATTTGCATTTTTTACCGACCTTCAAAAAAACCAAAAAGGAGGTTATCCATTTAACGTGTTTTTTTTTTTGGTTTTTTCGATTATACACGCGTAGGTAAGCTATACAGAGTCTAATTTAAGTCCATATTTCTCGATGAAATAAGAACTAAAATTAATAGTTTACACATCATTTAATTAGCCATATTGTAGTAAAGTCAATAAAATCCAATGTACAGTGCTGGAGATACAAATGATTAAGTTACTGAAGGTGGGAGTAAAATCAGAGCGTGCATGTCATAGTTTCATTTTATAGTATGAATGTATGGTAACCAAGTCTACGGTTTAGAAGAGCCACTCAAAAGTATAAAAAAATAATTTTAAAGAGAAACATGACAGTTTTGTGCCCTTGTTGCATTTTGCATGAATGTTATTTATCAACACTATTTACGTCTCTTTATATATTAGGTTCATTTATAATACAAAATGTATTTATCACTTTTTAGTGCGTTTCAGCTCGGTTTTATTTATTTATTTAAAATTAATTTATTAGAAGCAGTAAATGATTCACGCCGACAGAATTGCGGATCACCAGTTCCTACTAACTAGTTATAAAATCCTTCAAAGATCACTAAAAGTTTTAATCTTAAAAAGTAGTAAAGGAAGACTAATTTAAAATCACTCAAGAGTGTCTAAAGGTTATCTGTTTGAGATCGCGATAGGACGCGTTTAGCTGGGGCGGGCGGCGCCCAGCCAGTTGGCAGCGAAATGTGCCGCGCCCAAAGATACCGTATCCGTTTGACCAAATTTTATCTGATAAGAACTAAGCGAATTGAAATGTCTGCTACCGATTTAGGATTTTTACCATGCACTGTTTTCTTCTATTTAAAAAATAATTAAATTTTGACAAGTTGACGTAGGTATTTATTCTATTTGTTACTGTTTATCGTATATAAATATTTATTTTTAATATTTTAAGCTATTAAAAGTCAATATTAGAAAAAATATCTGATATACTTTCAAAAACGCATGCCAACCAAAAGATCTTATAACTTATAGTTATTTGTTAACTATATGTACTCGTATACACGTAAAAACTATGTTAACGTATTATAATAATACTAGCGACCCGCCCCGGCTTTGCACGGGTATAAAACATATATAAAAACCTTCCTTTCAATCACTCTATTTATTCAAAAAACCGCATCAAAATCCGTTGCGTAGTTCTAAAGATTTAAGCATACAAAGGGATATAGGGGAAAAAAAAGCGACTTTGTTTTATACTATGTAGTAATGATATAACGAATGCAGCATATCTAGTTACACAGTAACGTAGCGTTTCTGTACTGCAGACTTCTATGACATAAATTTTATTACGAAATATGAATAAACGTAACTTAATTAATGTACTAATTCATATCGAAATTTAGTTTGTTAAAAAAAACTTCAAAATTTTCCCTCGAGAATTATCAAAACCTTGCTAGCGAAAAACACTTTAACAGATATTTGAAATTATAATCAAGATTAGACTTTAGATAGCCTTGTGTTAGTTAAAGCTAACGATGTTATGCTGTAACCAATTAGGATGCTTAGGATACATTAATATTAGTTAATGTGTAAGTTTGTTAAAGGAATTCTGATAGAGAAATTGGTTTGAAATAAATGTTTTAGTAAAAATCTAGGACTTTAAGTATGAATCTAGGGATAAGTGTATATCTAGGAAGAAGTATAAATTTAGAAAGAGCAACCAATTATATAAGTAAGTTGTGACTTACCAAAAGTTTAATAGTGCTGTTTGTGTCGTAAATATCGTGTTACAATACTATACTACAATTAATAATGTTTTATTTAGGACATTATCTCGGTACTTTCATTCTGAATGTATTTTATTATCAAAATAATCCTAGAACGAGGATTATTTTTCTTTCTTTAATGACGCGTGTTATATAAAGTTGAATTTATTGCTGTTGATGTTTATTATGGTAATTCATAATAATATATTATTCACTGGCTGTATTCACGACTTCGGTTACGTGGATTAAGAGAAAGAGTTTTTGTAAAAACCGAATACATATGTTGTCTTCAAATAATAATAGCACAAAATATTCTTTAAGACATTTGTGATAGTAAAAGTTAACGTTTTTGTGTTTAGTTGGATTAAATAGATAATATTTTTTTACATCTAAGTTGGAGGCGCTTTCTGTGCTTTCAATTCGTTTTAAATTTTTTTCAGGCATCGAACCCTTTTTGGTAAATTACGGATGTAATGTCACGTCACTGAGGTATGGGGTGCTTGTAACTTGTAATAATACCGATAATAAATTATATTACAATTACATTTTGTATGCATGTGAAGCCGTGACTGGCCGCTAACTACGCAAATAGTCAACAAACATAATATATATAAGACATAATAAAATAACAATATTATCGTTAAGAAGAATTCAAAGGTTAAATTTTTTACAAGCGACTGAAGTCAGTTGGAGCTTTAGTTACGACTTATGAAACTTATCTAAGACGTTTTTAATAAATCCCCCAGCATCGCTTCGAGGCATCAATCACCTCCCGGTAACCGCGTTACATCGTTACTAATTGTGATACCCCACCAAAGAGAATGTCTTCCCAATCGATTTTGCCCCCATCCAATCGCTTTCTTATACATTGAAGCGCGAAGTCTCCCTCAGTCGGTTTTCAGCGGTTTAAGCGCGGTAATGGTTAATCTGCGGGAATGTTTTATCACGGTAGGGTTGAGGACCTGGAAAGTAGGTCGAGGCGCTCCCTTCACTGAAACCACTCGGGATAAAGCCTAATTTTATTGCTCTGCTTTCGATAGTGTCATTCCCCGATGCTTGATAAATTGAAATGAAGTAATTCCTTTACAATACAACAGAATGAATTATAATTAATTTGACAAGCACTTAAGTTTGAAAAATAAGTTTATTAAGATATCTGCAGTCATTAATCATAGGTGACAAGGGCATTTGAAAAATAGCGTGTTGGACTTACAGGTAACGAACGTTCTAGACCGGACTAAAAAATAAATGGAAACGTCGATTTTGCTGAAAGGAATATATATGTAAGAATGGATTTATTTAGATAGGACCCTGATTACAATCTTTAAAAGTGCGTATTTAAACGTTAAATAAACTCAAGAGAATTGCAAATATTCCATTATTAACTTATTAATCTGTGCAGTATGTCGTACTAACAAAAGGTAATACTTATGTCAGTTTTTTAAAGTGAAGTACTTTAAACAATGAGGTAGACATTCCTATGCGTCTGTTTCACCGATCATATTATCGTAATTTATAGGCACGTCAGACGTAACTTCCAAATCGAAAGTTTTTTGTGTTTCCTCCGGGGTCGAATCCAGGTTCTCACCGTGGATATTTTTCTATCAGGCGCGTGAACATCTCTAATACAGAGACAGTTAAGACTCTTAGCATAAATATTTTCGGTAGTTTTCTAGTGACATTTAGAGAAGATACGAGATGTTTGACTCTATTTTGATCTTTACGTACAGCCAACAAAAGACTTCAGGAATGTGCGTCTCATTATACTTTACCGAATTGGTGTCGTCTGTTCGAAACAAGCTCATTAGGCGCTGAGGTCTCAGGCTAAGCCAAAGCAAAGTGGAACGCGTACTTTGTAGTAGTAACAACTACTCTGGTCTCAAAACCCTTTTTAAAAGAAATTACAGTAAAGGCGATGAAAGATCTCCTCCGACCTTCAGACCGCCTCCTTGGTCTAGTGGTAAGCGCGTAAGCGTTACAACCGAGAGGTCCTGGGTTCGATTCCCGGCGGAGATAAAAAAAAAAACTCGGTCTGGCAGGACATAGAAGGCTGATCACCTACTTGTCCCTAAAAGAAAAAATCGATCAGTGAAACAGATGTGAAATGCATCTGCCCCATACCCCACTAGGGGACACGGGACTTCACAGTTACAGATGAAAGATCTCGCCCTTATTTTCTTTAAGCTTTCTTTAAGCTTTCTTTAAGCTGTATTATACGAACGATAACGAAAGTTTAAAAGTTCAAAGATCAACTCAATGAAAATAATTTTTTTATTAGATCATAAAATAATGTAAATTAATAAAATTATAGTAAGAATTGCATATCAAATGAGAATGTTAAAACTAGGCTTATAAAATAAAGGTCAAAGAATATTAGTGCGTCGTCTTTGTTCGTAGTCGGAGTTTTATATTACTTTTATTTTATTTATTTATAATTGGGACAACTCACATACATTGCTTTGATCCCAAAGTAAGTAACTAAAGCACTTGTGGTATAGTAACCAGAAACAACGATGGTACCACAACAAATACATTTTTAATGTGGTACATTTATTTGAACCCAGAACTTTTTGGCGCAGAAGGAAGGGGCACTGCCTATTACGCCAACCTGCCGTCAGCTGTTTTAATTATGCGAATTCCGGTTTCTTTTATGTTTTTATGTAGCTTTTAAATTAAAATATTGAATTCACTTAAAACGTTGCTGTAGTTCGCGACCTATTTCTCGTGAACAGCATTGCAAGTGGTAATATTTTTGCCCTTGGTTATTAAGTTGCGGCTAAAAGTATCTTACTTTAAAAACAATTTGTACGTACGAGAAACACACTTAAATGTTTAACAATAGAATAGAAATACAATATATCTTAATATTTGATTAATATTTGTACCAATCTAAAACATATTTATTCATATATTTATCAATACCTAACATTTTTTTAACGATTATAAACTTAACATATTTATTTTGCATCCAAAAGTCGCATTTCGTTGGTTATGTTAACCAAGATATTTTGTATTTGAGTCATCGTTAATTTAGCAGCTAGCAGATTGAGCTTAGAGAGGGTAAAAATAAAGGCTTTATTATTTATTAATATTAGTAGCATTATTACTAAGTACAATGCACAACACGCATGAAATATAGGACGGGTAATAAACATAAACACGGCTTTAATAGGTAGCCAGAAAATAGTAGTAAACTATTTAATTACAAACTTTATATATATAATAATATTATTATGAAAGCGTCTGTAATGTTTACTACTTGACTTTATTGCCAGAATAACTGTGGAATCTTACGTAGGACTTATATCAGAGCGTCAGGAAAGCTTCTATAAAAGAGAAATAATGTCTTTAACGTGTTTTAGAAATGCTATTCTGTAATTTAACGTTATGAGTGAAGTTTTAATTTTTATGTCAGACTATAATAACGTTATGATAATTTAATCGCTGCCTAGCTAAACTGAGCCTTGAGTTTGACAGTCAATAATAAACCAATAATATTATGACACCGATAATAGTACTTACCAAATCTATCAAAATTGGCCATAATTGAACTAGATTGTCTAGAAGCATTGTATATATTCTATTAAGTTAACGCGTATTTAATCAATTGATTAGATGTTTATAGTAGTCAGTGGTTTAGAAATGTCATATATTATAATGGTGCAGTAATAATAATGTATAATAATAAATGCATACTCGAGCATGCATTGCTCTTATCCATTTTAAAATAGCGTATACTTTAATTTATGAAACAACATTAACTTGATCTTAAAGTATCATTTGTGTGTTTTTATACATGAATTTTAATAAGAAATTATCACTGATAATTGCGAACTATAGTGACATTTATCATGATGGCTGGGCAGCAAGGGACAAAGGTCTCCTAGGTGGAGGTACAGACCATATTATATCCTCATAGGATATATGGTCTGTGGGTGAAGCAGAGAGCTTCTAAAGCAGAAGTCAAACTCTCTTTTCTGGGCGTTCAAAATACTTGACGCTTGATACTGGTAATTGGTTTTGATTGAACTAGGACACGATTAATTAAGGTATTTTAGTTCGGATCGCTGTGAGATGTTTTTTATAAGCAGTGATATTTTATAGTCTTAGTTTTTTAGTCTATTTATGAATTTTACAGTAATAAATACACTTAAATATTTCTTACGTTATAGATTGTATAAATACTATATAGTCTGTTGTTTAGCGCTAGTCATTTGAATCAAACATAATTATCAAATTACACTAAAATGTTTGCCAAAATTGTATGTATCTATAAAAATCGAAAAGGCTTACAAGAATGTTTTTGATAAATTCTACAGACCTAGTTCTGTGCAAAATTATCATTTAAAAATAATTTCAAATTTGGTAAGCTTGGATAAATCTAATTGGGCCAATCTATTTCATGTATGGTTTCTATTTTGTATGTGAACCACCATGAATCACTTTCGTATATTTTGAATAAGGCAATTAAAAATACTATAAAAGTGGGTGTTCAGTGAATAATTTAACTGAAAAATTTTAACCGTAAAAGAAACGTAACTACTTGGTGTCCATAACATTACAGTTCTTCAATGTTCCATCTGTCCCTTTTTGTTCATCTTAATATAATTAATTAATCAAAACCCCTTTTCACTTATTTTAATATCAGAGTAAAGTAAAGCTCAGGACAAAAATTAAACAATATAGATATTTCATCTAAGTATTCATATATTTTAATTTTAACAAGTGAAAAAGAACCCTCGGTGTGATTTACAAGTTATGTATAGATCTTCATGAATTGTAAATCACATTCATAAAAAATCCATGGAGATCGGTTAGAAGTTATGATACAAAAATCTTCATACACACAGACAGACACTTCAGACGTGGAACACCCCACTTTTTTCGTCGGAAATTAAAATGGAGATAAAATATTCTCCAATTCTGTGCCACTTAACATAACAATATCCCTACTGTTTTCCTTTCGGTAATACTTTGTCGACTTGGCGATAGGCGTCCAATGTTTACGTACCATTGCCTCCTTTCAAAGACTGTGTTTTTACTTTAGAGCTGACAAAAAATTCAATGAACAATGTGCTAATATATAGCGTATGTATGCAGTTGTATGGCGACAGTTTCGTTCCAATTCTCTTATTTTGTGCCGATGCTAAAAATGTCTATGGCTAGCTGGGTTTTTGTTGTATATGCGGGATGTACATTTTTGTTACTAGAACAAAAAGAGTATGTAAAGCACAAAAAATTTCCAATAAAAATTCGTCGAATTTGGTAATTTTGAAAGAATTTTATTGTTTGCGTTCAGAAAGTTTGCCAGTGGTTTTTTTAACTTATGTATATTTATAATACCTTTTTTAAATACTCATATATTTTACCATACACAATTTCAAAACAAACTATATACGTGTAAATCGGAAACATATTCATGAGTCGAATTAATTGCCTCTAAAAAGAGTTAAGATGGCAGGCTCTTTGCATGATAGGCACATACGTATCTGTCATTATATCAAAGCCTTACGAAGAAAAGGATGAGTACCTTTCATATACTTCAGAATATATCGCATTCAAACATAGAATAGAAATGTTATTGGGATCTTTCGTTACGCCTCGATGTCTCGCTCGAAGTAACGTGTCAGTTTTATTGCTGTCGTATTTTCTCTAGCATTTGAAATAGTTTTCTACGCAAATTGAGTTGTCTTTTGATACATTCTGTTTGTGTCGATGTAATATTGGATCTGTTTGATATTTTTACTACTGGATTTCGAAGATTTTTTGATAGGGTTTGTCAATTATCATCAGGAATTTGTACATATACTAAACATATTTTTGGATACCTCGGATTCAAACCTTAGTTAAAATAAGTCGATGAAAAATTGATTCAGGTTAATGTATGAATGAATGAGTTACGAATATGTGTAGGAAAATTGGTTTATCTTAAAAAAAAAAATAGAAATCGTTTTCAATTTGGGTTAAGTGGTAGATTCAAATAAAATACAATCAAAGCTACGTAAAAGCATTGTTTAAATGCCTGAATGTAAATTTAAAAAAAAATGTAAATGTTAAAATGCCCGTATTCCAAAATGTTTGGAGTCCGGGCTTTTAGGAGAAATGCTCAATATTAAAAGCGTGACCAACTCCTCTACAGAGTAGCTTAATAAACGTGTTTTAATGTAATATTTATAAGCTTCTGAAGATATAAAAAGGTCGGTTGGAAAGGTCATTCTCTACTGGACCCAACCTACAATCGGGAAATGGCAGAGGCAATCCATAATTTGTCTATAACCAAAAGACAATGATTAGAATAGAGGAAAGTGTCTTAAAAACCAGTTTTCGTCAATGAAAGTAGAATTTTTTTTACTTTTAGTAAAGTCAACACGAGTATATTTCTGATGTTGGGTAAAAATTTGTCCATTCGTTTCGATACAAAAAATGGAAACAACCGGTTACCTTTCTTGGAGTTGTTTGACACTTGATGATTTCATACATCACCGAAGAAAATGCTTAATATTGTGATAAAGCACAATATTAATAAGTATGCTCTTCCTTAATATTGTCTTTGTCGCTCGCGTCACCATTTTGGAAAAATTATGAAAACAAATCATTTCCTTAATAATAATTTAGGGCCAAAACTAACGATTACGAAAAAACTTTTAATGTGGGAATAAATTGTCTCTACTACTACTTACATGTTTTTACGTAAGTAGGTTCACTATTTAAATATTTGGAGCATAAAGCCTAAATCCTAGGTTGCACTGTGAAATCATAAATTATCTTTGCCATTCAAATTTCAAAGAAGGTTACTTCTTCTACTACTTTACTATTTTGGAAAGGCGGACATAAAATCTAGATTATGAATTTGACTATTGACTTCTGAAATCACTTTTACCCCAATTCCTTAGAGTTTAAGATAATTTTTTGGTTTAAGATAAAAAAAAGTTATTAGCAATACTGTCTTTACAACTATTAAAAGATTTATATGAATTTTGTGAATTGCCTAAGTAAACTCATCCAAGTATTTACATTGGTTAATATACGTACAATGTAACCACTTTAAGTTGGATACCCGTTTTCAAATATGAAAGCAACGATTTCTCTTTTCTGTAGCTTTCGTGTAATATCAGTCGTATTGAGCTTTTTGAAGAAAATATCACATATAAAAAAATACTCTCAAGGATATATACAGAGTATTTTTTTTGAAATAATATATAATAATTTTTAATACAATAACTTAAATTTCACCAAGAATAGTGAGATATTTTTTTCAAAAATTGTTTCCATGTTCCGCAATGTCATTGAACAAATAAGTATATTATTCATTCAAGGGTTAAATTGTCGCATCATGAGCCTTCGACTTACCATCAAGTAAAACCGTAAGTTTTACTAGTGCTGTTGATGTTAATGTCTTTCTGTTAATGAGAAATGTTTCTTATACAAGTTTTAGGTCATGCCAAGTAATACAAAGTAGCTTTTTTCTATTCAACAACACAAAAGCGAGAGAGTCAACGAGTTCATTTTAGTTTCATCAAGTGAAAATTTTGTTGGAAAGTTTTATCTCATAATTACTCAGTGAGATCATCGTGATCCTTCGGGCCGATATTTTCTGATGAAAATTTATGATACTTCAATCGGATTTAGATAGCTTGCTCCAGTCCATTTTTACCCATTACAAAAAATATTCATAGTGTTATTAAGTTCAAAACAAATATATTAACTTCTTTTTGCAATCTAATCACAAATAATATAAATCGTTTGAATTATGACGTACAGATATTGAAACACATTTTTTTCCGTGAAAAAATAAACAAAGTAATTCCATGCAATTCTGTAATAAAAGTGTACTACAGTGCAACTGAGGACTGACGACCGCAGTCCTAGAAACCGGTTGAATAATGCAATGGCTCTTGAAAATGTACTTTTATGGTGCTTGTCGGTTCGTTAACATTTTTTATTGAAATTAAAACTAAAATATGAAGTTTAAGAACGAAAGTTAGAGGTTAATAACTTTTTAAGGGTTTAATAACTGCGGACGTATAAATATTGATTTCTAGTTATTGCATTTCCTTACTTCGTCTGCGTAGAATATTGAAAATATTTTCATATCGTCTCTCAAGTTTAATTCTTAACCAATGAGTAAATTAAAAATAAAGCATCTATAGAAAGTAATTAAGAAAAGTTCATTCGAGGGAAAAACAGATGGTTGCATATTTTAGTAGTATGAATATTTAATGTATCATTTCCCGGCACCGAGAATTCATCCAAGTAGAAAGATTTATGTCGAGCAAAATCTGGAATTTACGGCTGTGCACTTTAAATATCCTGATATTTCTTCGATACGCGATAGTACGTGATTTAAATCGTATGTACCTACCTTGTAGAATAATAATGCTTTCAATGTAATACATTTACAAGACTTTTTAATATATCTATACGAGAAATATGTACATATGTATAACAAGAGAAGTCACAATAATCAACCATTACAAAAATTCAATCAAGAAACAGGACGAGGACAACGGAAGGAGGTTAAAATTTCAGCATAAACATGTTATTAAAAGCTTATTGCAAATTAATATAATTAGTATACAAGAGTAGGTAAATATAAAAAAAATCAAAAAAATAAATCAAAAATCAAATAATAAAAATAAATGTGATAAATTATTACGTCTGAAAATTATCATCAGATAGGATGCTTTCATTAAACTACAGCACAGAAATTTCCGTTAGCTTTATCGGACTTGTTAGTCGGTCATTATGATTCTATTGCTACAATTACTAATGACACTACAATCGTCCATTTCACACTGGTCAAATTACTTTAGAACTTTAGTTTGGCTTTATTATTTACGTATAAATAATAGAAAAAGTGAAATGCCGTAACATTTTTAAAGCTTTTTCGTCTGTTTCTAGTACTCTGAGTGTTCTAAACCGAAAACCCAATATTGCCTAGGAAATGTTTATATTTCGTTGGGATTCCAATCCAGAATCTTACGCGTATCACGCATTTATTGTTAAACATCTTACCTATATCATTATTTATATAATTATATTATTTATTTTATTATAATTATGATGTTTACAGCCTTAAATTATTTACCGCCTACGTCATTCTAGTGTATATGAATTTAGTTTCTTTAATAAAACAAAAACAACTATTCGTTTATTTGAACAAAGGCGTACATTGTTCTAAAAGAATTTCAACTTTCAAAGTAATGTTTTCTAAAAGAGGTTTTCAAAAAATGGATCGTCACAAATAAAATGAATTCTTGTCAAGGTTTTCGTCTTTATTGTTACCTACTCTTAAATCATGAGTTTTTTACTTTGCATATAGCGACACGAACTTATTAAATTTCAAACCAATGTTGCTTTGCTTAAAACAATTCTTTTGTTTTTGAGTTTTTCTATTTAATTTATGGCTTACAAAAGCGTAAATTATAACAAAAACTTAACTAGTATAAAATAAAAGTATTCATTTAATGCCGTGCATGTTAAAAATTACTATATTCATAAAATAATCTATATTAATTATTTTGTAACGAGAATTATTGTTGTAAAGTGCATTTAAATTGATCAGTATGTTAATATTCTCAATTAAATTGCTTATTTGATCAGTTTTAATATTATAATAAACTAGTACTGCACCGCGGTTTCACCCGCGTCTACGATATAAATGTTATTAATCACAATATAATATAGCTAATGTTCATCATGTAGGATTCTAATGGTGAAATAATTTTTCTAATTGGTCCAGTAGTAGTTTCGGTTTATTCAATTCAAACAAACAAACAAATCTTTCCTCTTTATAATATTAGCATAGTTTATATAATATAATACACATCTGAGATTTAATGTTTGTTGCGCCGGATGGCCAATTTGCCTATAAAAAATGATCAGTGAAACACGCAGAAATGTCGATGCCCCATGCATAATAAAATAATAGCATATGCCTTATGTGGTCATACAAATGGCATCTTTTTAATACTACAACCAACATTTTTTTTCTCTCGATCAAATTATTACCTTGTACCGCTATAAAATGCAATACTTAATATAAGGTATGTTTTTGTAATTTCTCTGACAAGAGACAGTATTTTGTAGACTGCTATACCAATTTACTTTAGATTTGCTTATATTATAATGCCTTACATCATACATATGATAGTGAAGTTTTTCAAAGAATAATGATATACATCTCGCAGCTTTGATAGCTAGAAAATCAAGGTCCTTAAAACACATAATATTTTGTTTCAAAGACAATTATTTTTGTTCTACATTCGGGCGTGCCTTATTGGCTGTATTATTCCGAGTGAAAGGGTTCCCTTGTACACTAAGATACGTCATTCAACTAAGCATTTGCTCAGAATTCTGCGGCGCTCCGTATCGATTTTCCGCAGTCGAGGGTTGGGAGGGAGGGAGGGAGAGCTCAGCTGAGCGCCCCTCCCCCCCTGTAAACATAAACACAGGTTTTCTCACAGGATCGCCACCAGCAGAGGTGGAATAACGCTGAATATTTATGAAACCGTATCAAAGATTTTGACTTAAAACAACAGTAGATTGTTAAGGAATTCGTTGCGATAGAATATTACAATAAAGTAAAACTTTACTTATAGTTATTTATTTAAACATCCATTACTTAAATTAAAACGCCTTGCTCGCAGTCACATTGCTCTTATTATTTATTTATTTGCTAATCCCGTCTTCGGGAGGTATGGAGATAGTGCTATTCCATGAGATTATACAATCAACGTAAAATAAAAACGAATCTTAAGTGTTTAATTCTGTTTTAAATAATATCATTCTAGGTATAAGCCAATATTCGCGTAATTTTTTTAAATTAAATAAAAATAGATATTTACGATTTAGGTAGCACTTGGTAAATTGTTTTAAAGTATTCTCTAATTAGAAATCAAAATCAAAGCGAATCTAGAATAATGTCATGACGATTATAATGTAGATATATGTATGTTGTTGATGACTAAGTTATTCATAAAATATATAGAAATGGCAGAGACAGGTCTGAAGTCCTAATATTATAGTATATTGGTTAAAAAATACGATTAAGATCGCCTATTTTCCCAAGACTCAATTTTGACCATTTGAATAAAAAACGTTGACATTACTAAAATACAGTTATTATTATGTATTTCCCTTTATGTATTAGAAGTGCATTGGAGATCGCAATTTTCTAATTTTGTACAGCCTGTATGATGTGTGGCTAATCGGTCTTATAAGTCTACCGCGAAGCCTGTGTATCGGGTTCGATTCCCGGTCCCGAATACAAATTAAAATTCATTTTTTATTTGTCTTCGGTCTCTGGTAGAGCTACCACTTGCCGACGGGTGTCATAATCATGTAGCGATATACTGTGACCCACAGGCCCAAATCACCTCTAAAATACAGACCCGGAAGGACCAGGGAACCCACCGCAATTATATTCTCAAGAAAACCACCCCATAAGACATACATAGACGTGGTCACGACCCTCATGAGTGAGAAAGACGATTCGAGGACGACGACGACGAGAGGTCTGGTATAATATATAGAAGTTGTTGAATAAAACGAATGAAACTCAACCCGTGAAAAAGGTACCTATGTTTAAAGGAATCTATTAACCTACTTTCTGACTCAGGTACTTGCTGTTTCTCATAATTAAATAAGAGTGCTATAGCAAAATGTCTCTACATTTACAAACTTTTTTTACGTGCTCTTCATTAATTTAAGATATTCTCAAGATTCATTTTTCTAAAGACACCTCGAAAATCGGGCGTTAACTTTTCTTAATTACGTGACTTTTTTGAATAAGAGTTTTTTTATAATTGTCTTTAGTTAATGAGTTTAGTCTTATGTTGTTTTTAATATCGTAATGTTTTAAAACATATTTTAAATTTCTTATTCTAATATTTTATTCATGAAGATCTATACGCTCTTGTGTAATCTAATGACGTGATTAAATTCTTGTTCGTTCTAATAACTGTTTATTAATTCTCAAAACATTATAGATACAAATTACATTTTATAAAAATAAGCGAAACTTATATTAGTATAAATCAAATTGAAGACAGTTTAAAACTCCCAGCATAATAAATTCAAATAAAAATACGTCATAAAATATGGATGATTCATGATTAGATATAATATAATGAATAAATTAATCGGTTCATTCGTTTAGAAGCTACTATGTCACAGAAAGATACACAAATATGTCAAACTTATAACAACCCTCTTTTTACGTCGAATTTTAAAAATAATATTATGTCACCTTCCTTAAACGCCATTTGTAATTTGAAAAACATTTTATTGCTATAGTTCTATTGAGGTGTTCGAATTTGTATGAACGATATAGTTTCTTTTATTATTAATTTAAGATCAAATTATTACTAATTGTAAGCAGTAAATTATTGCTATGAGAAGTAGAAAATATTCTCAATGCAAAGCTAAAGCTAGTCGTTGCTATATACGATACGTAAATTAGACATTCAAATTCTCAGAATACTATAGTTCTGAATCAGACATCAAATCACAAAGACGGACATACACGAGTCATTGGAGCGCTAACATCCCAGATTATAATATGACCGGTATCACTATGCAGTTTATAATTAACCAGAGCCAATGTAGGATAATCCATTGGCTGTGGTTTATTAATTATACAGTCAATAATAATTTTAAACTATACTCTTGCAGACGTAAAATTCAATGATGAAATAAAACAAAATGGAATTGGACATCGTTTGGGAGATGTTAGAGAAAAAATTAAGCACCAATTAATTTTCATAGATTTGACCAGCATATAGTTAAGTAAAATAGCCACTATAAAATGATAATAAAGAAACTTCCTAGAATACCTGTCTCTTTAAATAATTCTAAAAGAAACAAATAACTACGAGCTTTGAGCGATCAAAATACTCGGGAATGAGATTTTTTAAAACAAGACTAAAATGATGTCTGAGTCACATTTTCAAAGGCAAACATTGTCGTGAATCTTGCTTTAACCAATTTTTCTAGAGTATTTGTTCCACGAAACGGGGCTAGAAGGGGCTATAGTGATTAAACCTTAGGAAGTATTATAGAATGTCCACAAAAATTGTATTTTGTTGAGTTTAAAAGGAATTATTCTATTTTCGAAAATACTTAAGTCCGACTTACGAGTTTGACTCTACTCATGTTTTAATGAACTTTCACCTATTCATTTAGACCATCTCATTGGTCTAGTGGTAAGCGCGTAAACGTTACAACCGGGAGGAGGTCCTGGGTTCGAGTCCCGGTGGAGATAAAAAAAACTCGGTTTAGCAGGGCATAGAAGGCTGATTACCTACTTGCCCCCCCCCCCAAAAAAAAAACCGATCGTTGAAATAGATGTCAAATGCATCTGCCCCATGCCCCACTAGGGGACACGGGGTTTCACACACATACACACAAACTTCACCTATTTATTTATTGTCTTAATTTATTTCTGTACTATTTTATGTACTGGTTAGAATCAACGCCAGGTCCTTTTCGGTCGGTTGTCCCCGGTGCAGTCCAAAATATTTATGTTTTTGCAGTATCTTCTTTATTGTATGAATGTAAATAATGGAGATATTATCCTTTTTGACGTTTTTGCAGATCGCTGGCAGCAAGTAAATTCATTTCAGCGAACGAAAAATTCCTTTGCCGTTATTTATTTGAAGTAATTAATAAATTGATTTGTAATTAAAGCGAAGCTTAGGACTTATTGTTCGGTGAAAATTAAGGTTTGCGAGGCAAGACGTAGCTTGGCAACAAGAGCAAGATGAATCTTTTTCCGATAGAAGCAATTACTGAAATGATTGTTATACAAATTGACATATAATATTAAAGTAATTGGACTTGCTTATGAACACTTTCGTCTGTGTTTAATTATTGGCTTATGATTTCTAAATATTATAATAAAGGTATACCGGGTGTAATCGTTAAGTGTGCACAGGCGATTATTCCGTAACAATTACAGATATCGAAAAACTTTAAACTGATATCGAAAGTACTTTACCTAATCAGTAAAATTACAATAATAACTTTTTAAAAATAAAACGAGAAATATCCAGCAATTAGCCACTATTAATACCATTACAGATAGATTTTTCGTTTTATTAATTAATATATAAATAAAATAAAAAGGTACGAGGGACAACATTTTACGCGTACCTAGAAAAACTTTTTGCTTACTGAGCAGTCGCTGTTATTAAGCAGTATCTCACTGAAAAAGATACATTCTGAATTGTGTTTTTTTCACTTACTAATTAGAATTTAAATATTACTAACAAAACCCTATACCTTTATTATGAAACATGGACTAATTACCCTATATATATTTACCCTATTTCTCTTCTAGTAGATTTTCGCAACAAAAGGAAAATGATGTCCCTTGTCCAGTCTATATTTGTACTAAATTTAATCAAAATCGGTTGAGTGGTTTAGGTGAAAAAGACAGATATACAGACAGAGTTATTTTCACATTTATAATCTTATTAGTAGGAATTAATCGGACACCGACGGCGCGTGTTTAGTTTGGTTTGATTGATGTTATTTCACTACGTTACAACTTACAGTTGTTTCAATACCTTTGAAGTTGGTTGTTTGATTTTTAATTCCTATAACGCCGGCTCCAGTGAAATATGTTGGTAGAATTTTCCATTACTAGAAAACCAAACAAAGATTTATAGGAGAAGGTAGAATAAATTATTGTGGTTAATAATGTTATTTATCTACGAAAACTAACTTATAAATTTTCATTAGAAATTGAATAAATTTTTATCTTTTTGAAAATTTGAAAATAAAAACTACTTATAAAATAAAAAAAGGATATAAAGTGAACGCCTATAGTTCCTAGTGGGGCATGGGGCAGATTTATTTCTGCATATGTTTCATGATAATTTTCTTTATAGACAAGTAGGTGCTCAGCCTTCTGTGCCTACCCAACCGAAACATTAATTGGTTTCCCCGGTATTCGAAACCAGGATTTCCGGGGCAACATGCAGATGCGTAAACCACTTAGCCACGAGAGCGATTAAAAAAAGATGTAGTGCTACAAAATTATAAATGCAATTTTTTCGGTACCATGCCACAGGGAATATTTTTTTTTAAATATTTTTAATTTTTAAAGCTAATCACTACATAGTATAAAACAAAGTCGCTTTCTCTGTCCCTACATCCCTTTGTATGCTTAAATCTTTAAAACTACGCAATGGATTTTGATGCGGTTTTTTAATAGATAGAGTGATTAAAGAGAAAGGTTTATATATATGTTTTATACCCGTGCAAAACGGGGCGGGTCACTAGTTTTATTATATTTTAGAGTATTTTGTATTCCAAATTTATATGTTAAAATATATTCTTAGTTATTTTATGTAATAATTGTAAATATATGTATTATTGTGTACATACTAAATTATAATAACTAAAAGTAGGGTTATAAAATAAATATAAATCAAACGAGGGAATTCACTAAACTATCATTTCATGTTATATATTTCATATAAAATGATTGTTGTATAGCTGACTTTAAATCACCATAATATCACAAGAAGATTAGATATAAAATAATAAAACCATCTTAATAACTTCTTCTTAGAGTCTTAATAAACTAATATCATCTAATGCACTTTACAATAATGCATTTTGTTACATTAATCAATTATAATTCCATTTTGACATCCTGTAGTGAACTATTAATTGTATTTTCAAACTTGCCAATGCAGTTTCAAAGTTTGTTCACGTCTTATTAGCTGCACAGCGTTAGCTTTCAATTTTATGAATATAGCTTGAATTAGTAAGCTTATCTAATATTTTGGTAGAAACAACAACGTCAAGACAGAATTAATTAATTTCAAGTTTGCTGGTGCAACATGATATTTAATGCAAATCATTGTTTGATAACTAAATTTTCCCGTGTAGGATATGTTTTAATTATTTATTTTTCGACCTCGTCTAGTTTGGTTTGTAATAAACATATATAAAAGATATATATGTTATCTTTTCGGTTTTGAAATCGTCGTGGGTGATAAAAGTCGGATGTTTTATCAAATGACATCGTGATACGTAGCTCCGTAGCAACGTTAGATATTTCGTAGCACATTTGTAGCAGATTTGAGGCGCAGAAGATTAATTTTATAAAAGTGTGAATACAAACCCATAAATAGTGAATTCCCGTAACCCCTCAGTGAGGCAGAGGTCAGATACATTTCTGTATATGTTTCACTTATCATTTTCTTTACAGGCAAGGAGGTAATTAACCTTCTGTGTCAATCTAACCAAAACATTCTAACCTAAACCTAAACTTAGCCACAGAGGCGTCATGGACTCCATATAAACTACAATATATAAAAGCTATCTCATAGAAAATATATATTGTTTATTGTTTAAATGGGTAAGTTTTTGAATATCCATAGTCCACTCTGAAGCTAATCCAATGAAATATTAATTTTTGTACCAAATAAACTCACATAGTTACTGATGAGCTTATTGCTATATTACCTACCTATATTATGTTTATAATATATTTTAAAAAATCGTTAAATTTCCATTATAAAAAGGTTTAGAGTAAAATTTATAGTTAAAGAACTAGAAAAATCCATCTAGTTATTAAATGGCTTCAAGTTAAGTCTACCAGGCTCAAAACTCAATAATTGCAGTGCCAAAGTTTCTTCATTATTAAATTATAAAGTTGTGATGTACATTTATCTTGGGATTGGCTATCTATGCACCTGCTCAGACAAGTGCCATTACAGACTTGCGAGATTGCATAATTTGTAGAGCTTAAGTTGAGTTATTATAGACTTTTATATTCTACAAGCGACCAGTCGCGAGTTTACAGCGATGCTGTGTTTTTATTAGCTTGATTTGTATTTTATAATTATTGAACTTGATTGTTGTCATCCACTTCAAAATTAAGTAGCAATGACATTAGAATTTAGTAGAAATCTTAACATATTCTAATCTCTCCTCCACAAGCACTTCTTGTCCTTGTCTTATCCTACTTCTGTAAATGTTCGTAATTCTTGCAACAGCTGATACCGCTTAGACTTTTTAGTTTTTAGTTTGAACCTTATTTGTTATTGTTAAGGATTTAGTTAGTAGTTTTCGCACTTCTCGCACTTCTCGCACTCTCCCTTCATTACTTTTATTATTTTCCTTGTTGGATTGCCTGGAAGAGATCGCTGATTAGCGATAAGGCCGCCCGTTGCACTCCATTTAGCTTAAGTTATTATTTGTATCCTATTTTTTATTGCAACGAAGTGTTAATAAATAAATAAATATTATCCAAAGATTTTTTAAAATTAAACGCGTGTTTTTCTTAGAAAATTTGACGCTTCTTCATGTTTTGAATATTATACACAATATGTATAATGTTCTATACAAGAGATTCGTAGCAAATACGCAATAATATACAGTTAAGCTTTTGTTAGCGTAATATGCCGCATTGTCTTCTAATAGTATATACATCTGGAGACGAGTTCATGGCGTAAATTTAGTGCAAGCGACACTATTCTGCTCTGCAGTGTTGCAATTTAATCTCCCAAATAGTTTCCACCTATGTAACCTAGGAAATCTGAGAAGATAATACTTAGATAATATGTATGTACTAAGAACATCTGCTTACATTCAAGTAAAAACTGAAGATACAAAACACAAAATCCAAGCACTCTATTGAAGCTTGGAAAAAGCGGCGGAATTTACATTAGAAGTTGTGTTTCTCTTTTTTTATAATATCTATATAGATAGCAAAGGTCAAAAAGCTAATGTCCGAAGGTACACTGCGCTCAGGGTAGAATAAAAGTGACCTTTTTTCTGTAAAGGTTATACGTCATCATCAATGCGTTAGTGAAAATCGCAACAAGTTTTCGTTTTTAATATAAGGATAGGTAGTTTCTAAAAGAAGAGTGTATAAATGACCTAGCCTCATTTACATCGAGAACCTTTTATAATGTCCTGAACATTCCCTAACGGCTCAGTTACCATTTTGTAAAAATTTCTTTTACAAGTTCACTAATGCCTGAATATTTTCCGCTCAAATGTAACAGTGACTGAGGATTCTTATAATAAATCAATACAAAATTTAATCGGCAAAATTGTTTATTTGTTCGGGTAATATTTGGATCCAAAAATTCGGTTCCTTTCACCATAAATTATTTAAGTTTCACTATTGACTAGCAGCGTTACGTATTTTTTAGTTACCATCGTGTAAACAAGATAACAAGAGACAGATGTTGTTAGATGAGATTTAAAAAATTAATAGAAAGTAAACCTAACACACTTTGCGAATGACTCTCACATTAACTCGAAATTCACAACCGCTACTCAATTGGACAAAGTTTACCCTTCTAAGAACGATTATTGACTATTCTCTTTTAAGAACAACTGTAGAATGCCGACCCACAACCAAGCCCGCAGATTATATTAGAGTCAATACTCCTGATACAGAGTGACACGGCTTCGAGCTAAACAGGTCAGCACGCGCACCTGTTAACGACAAGTTTGAATACAAAACCCGACCCAAGAGTTCACGGCATCAGCCGACCGAACTAATCTATAACTGTATATTATATAAATTAAAAAAATATTTCCGAATATCATGGGTTACTAATTTTAATTTTCTTCTTAGCTTGATATATTGTATCTAAATTATATTTTTTTTGGATTTTATAAATATCATTAACTTCTATAAAAAAATGCAAGCTAATCATGTCTTATATAACATAGAATTTGTAACATAAGCTTAAAACAAGGGTGAATATACAAACAAAAGAGTTCCGGAGTTCTCATTGTGGCACAAAACAATGACGAAATGTCGAGAGATTTTGAAATGGCTTTATAAATAAATACAATTTTAATAAAGATAACTGAAATAAGGCCAAATTGAAAAGTTATTGAAGCAAAGATACTCCTACAAAAGCCCGAACGGGAATTTTCATTTACTAAGAACATTTTTAATCTTTGTTATTGAAAATTCGTTATCATTTAATGAATGTTTTATGCAGAACTATAGAAAAAATAAGGGTTAATTAACGACTTTACGAAACAAAAACTAATATATAGGTAGTAAATTTATTTTACAATTTTAATGTTTTAATGTAAAAGTAAGCTGATTATATTTTGTAATGCTTTCACACATAAATCACTAAATGTTACGTAAGATAAAGGTATAATAGGTAGTTATTTTTAATTTTGACATGAAAATTGTTTCAACCGTTTAAGCTATAAGGCGTAACAACAAATTGAATTTACGATTTTTAAAAATATTACATTTTTGGAAGTTATTGCAGATGAGGCAGGAGCATATATCTGCGTCTATTTCACTGGTCCATTTCTTTACAACAAATCCCAATTAAAAGAATAATATTATCCCGGATTCATATCAAGAACATCCCGTGCAACATAACAACTTTGTGAGTGACCAACTGAGCTATGGAGACGAAAAGTTAATAAAGCATGAAGTTCATAATGAAATAATACTTCATTAAAATGTCTACATCGAATAATTTTACCCTTAGTAAAGTTGTAATGTAATTGGTGAACTCCGGGATTTTTTGCGGCCTATTTCGGTGTGTTACCAATAAAATGTACGTTGCTCATTAAAACTTTTCACGTGTAAACAACGAAGACAAGCGACAATCATGCCAGGGCAGTAATGAGGACATACTCATCAACTCTTCACGAGGTCTTATTGAAAAACTTGGCGCAGACACGCAAACTTTCTAGGTCACTGCCTCGCCCTAACTTTAGGAATTACTTGTGCGATGTATTGACATACAGAAATTATATGTTTTAACGTATGATCTTATGTCAAGGTTATTTGCAAATTTGTATCAACATTCATTCATAACCTTCGTGTTTATAAATAATGATGACTAATGATAAACCAGCGACTAAGAATACGTAGAATTGTATCCAATAGTATATTTAGCACTTTTAGTGCCCTTGTTTTTTTCACAGTGCCTTTTATACTTTAGTCTTAAGTAATTAAAATTTTTAAAATGAGATACATAAAAAAACTGTATTATTTAATTATTGGTATAATAAAAATAGTGGTGATAATTTACACATTTAGCTAGATAATATTTACATTAATTTGCACTGAACCGTTGTCCGCCGTTTACAACTGAAGCGATCTTGGTACTTGGACGGTACTTGGTACTTTTATACGGAGGTATGTTTGTCCTTTTTTTCTAATTATAAATAGATTAAGTCGAGGTCATCAGCTTGCTAATACATAAGATAAAAATCATTGAATATCGTGAAATATTAATTTCTGCGTTTGATTGCAATCGTAAATCAAGTGCTGTGTTTTATTATTATGACGTTTCAGCCATTTTCATAAATAAATCATAAGCATTATTTATTTCAGCATATATTTGCTGACGTTAAATCCCAACTACGCTAATTGAATAAAATAATATTGAAGCTAAATAATTGAAATTACCTTTGTAATATTATACAGTGATATACCTACAACTATTGTTAAATTATTGAAATTAGGTCAGTAACGCATTTAACTGTATTATGTATTGGTCATTATTCAAAGTAATATTAATGTAAGGTAACTTGTTAGACTAACTTGCTTGTCGCAATTATAAACATATGGAAATAGATATCTTATGAAGTGGGTATTGCAAATTCAGGAAGTGTTTCTTGCTGGCAACAGAACTATAATAGTCTACTGTTTTTCTTCTTCTATAATTCATAGTTTTTCTAATTTTAGGTTCCCTTTGAATATTTTTTTTTGCATATGGCGCGTTTGTGTTCACGCCAATTATTGAGATGCGTTGGTGTGTCATTTAAATAAACTAATAAATGTTGCCTCATATTGAAAAGTTTTTAATTTAAATTAAAAGCTTCTAATTTGGTAAGTTTGCAAATGGCCTTAAGTTATTTGTATGAAATTTTATTTTGAATGATTGAAGTATTAATTAATTATAGCATGCGATGTAAAAATGGTTTTATTTCTTAATTATAACCACTAGTAAGGGTCTCAAACAAATGAAATATTTTACAAAAGTTTTAATTCTAATGGACAGAATAGGGTATTACAGCATATATATAACTTACGAGTACGTTTGTAATGCCATACATAAAATATGTTTTTTTTAAGATTTTTGGACGTCATAAATAACCAAATAAAACAAACGTAGAAACCTATTGATGTAAATGTATGGTTGTAAAAGTAACATTGTTCGTTCATAAATTAAATTGTATTTTAATTTTGCTCAGCACTGCCCACGGTACCTCAGAATTTGAGGGTTGAGGGTGAAATGTAAAATTAATGTGAACTTTTCAAATTTAATTTCGAATGTCAACTTTGGGTTACACGTCAAGTGAGAACGTTTATCATGTCTTTCGTACAACGCTTGGGATATATTAGATGATGCCCGCGACTTTGTCTAGTAAATTTATTTATTTTTTAAAAGGCCCTTTTTGTTGCAAGCTTTTTCTAAAATTTATATAAAATTTTTTACTTAAGCGTGATATAATTACAAACAAATCAATTATATGAAATAAAATAAAGCAGTATAATTTCTCGCTCACAAATTGGACGGAACAACAGTCAATCTTGACCTAAATTTTATTTCTTTCCTCGTAACGATTAAATTCTGCTTAATTCAAAAGTGGATCATTCAAATTTCACATTGTAATAAATGGTTTCTGTTGACGAATTTCATTAAATGGGAAAGCTTCCTATAAGGTATTTCATAAGAGAGCTTTGGCCTTGCCTTCGTAAAATAATCTTATTGGAATTACGACTTTGGATTATAAAATAATAAATGAAATTGTGATGAAACCTTAAATGGAAAAATTTGTTTATGCTACCTACATTTAATAATCAGGCAACTTATTGTTGTTTCATTATTTTTTGTTAGTCGGATGTGTCCATTAAGCAAGCACTAAAGTAGTTTTTGTAAATGACACATCATAGGCATATAGCCTGTGTCCGCATCTTGCCCCACTAGGAGTTACGGGACTTAATTTATAATATATTTTGTCTGTAAATATGCTTTTTTCGTAAGGCAGAGTAGAAAGTAACCATGTCACGGTGTTGTTTAGGAAATCTCAGATAAAATATAAAAGAAATATAATGTTAGTAAATTACAGGAGTAAAATAATACTATGTACCTGTAGGTATGTGGTTGTGGATGTATTTATAAATATTATTGCATTCACACACAATGAGGAAATTAAGTTTATACAATACAATGGATGAAGATTAATAGTTCTCTTTGGTAGGGCATATGACGTATTTTAGTGCCTAGCTATTGGCGATGCTATTACATGGCAAAATAGACGCAACTGAGATTATTGATGAAAGAATTCGCAAGTTAAGGTTTTAGGTACCAGACGTTTAGCTAGAATATGTTTAGGGAAAGTTTATGTAATATTTCAATTATTTTGTATTAGAAGCCAAATATATTCAGGCCCGAATTAAAAACGTAACTGTTATAATCAAATCATGTGAGAAGATATGTCATGTGCGATTGAGGTTGGACGAACCTTAGAATTATTGTCTGCATAACGATCTGTCGCCGATATATGATGATACGCAGAGAAACAGCGTTATTCAGCAGAAATATATATAGGTACCGATAAAATAATCATACTATCCAATACATTAGGAAGTGAAATATTAAGAGAAACGCCATTATGCAGCTGTCGGTCATAGCCCTAAGGCTTAACGTACATTCTCCAGAGACGCCGCTGAAGATAAGCCACTCAGCTAATTAACTAAGGAAGTTCCGTACCTACCCGTTCATAATGTATGAGGGCTTGCTTAGTTTGTTAGTATCAAAACCACTTAGTAATGAACAAAAGTAATATATTATTAAGCGATTTCTTTAGCGCAAATCTATAGTCGATACACAAATTGCTAAATCATACAAAAATATCAAACATCAAAAAAGGTAAATTAGTTTACCTACTCATTAATTATATACTAACAAAAAAACGTTTAATGGTTTGAGATTGGAAATAAATTTTCCATTTCTTTAGCATGTAATGTCGAAAAGTCAATGACCTCGTTTTATTTATCGCATTGTTAGATCACATTAGGTTTTCGTGGTCATATAAGTTAGAAGAAATTGAAAAGTAAGTAGACGATATTATATAACTGACTCGATCTTGTTGAAACTTTTTCCTGAAGTGGTTTCGAATTATGAGACGTAAAGTAATATATAGATATCTTTTACGATTTCTTACTGGAAACTATGTTAACAATGGACGCAAAATACATTTGATTTTCTTAATATGTGTTAAACTTCTTTTCGTACTACAAGAATACATTTATAAGCTTTTAATTAATGGCAATAGTTCTTATTCATATTCAGATGATAGCAATATTATCACGAGAAATCATAGTGTAAATAAATGTCAATTATCAAAACTAGGCGTTGCGCTTGGCAAGAAGCCCAAACAATAGTCTCGGTATTTTAAAGTAATTACTACTACGTCTATTGTTAATTAATTAATTCACAAAGATGCCTGCATTTTGATAGGCAGACTGTAGAGCTTTGAGGAACATTCTTAACTTTGTTTTATTCAAACTTGTGATAAAATATTTTTTAATCAATTAAATACACTTGTAAAATTTTAAAATTTGTTAAATTTTTTTAAATGTATTTTTCAAAATCATGTCTAATTTTCTTAGAGAAAAATGTTTTTAGCATTATTTTTATAAGCTATTTTTTAAATTACTTGGTTTATATTAATACTAGTTAATACGTAGTATTTGTTGTTATCAAATTAATTTCTGGAATGGAATTAAAAAATAAATAAAACGATTTATCTTGCTTGGCTTAAGTAGTACATCAATTATTTTACTATTCAAAAATTCGATAATTTTTTTACTGTAAATGTAATAATGTAACATGTAATTTTGTTTCACTTATGATTAATTTCATACGCGCTGTTTTTTCAATAAAGCTTTTTTCAGACAAATATTTTACGCAGATGCTATCGAATAATACCGCCTCCGTAGGTAAGTGGTTTATATATGCATGTTGCGCCGGAGGTCCTGGGTTCGAATCCCGGGGTAATAATTGATGTTTTGGTTGAGTAGGCACATCACCTAGTTAGTTGCCCATAAAGAAAATGACCAGTAAAACAGATACAGAAATGTGTCAGCCCCATGCCTGACTAGGGGTTGCAGGAATTTTTTATCTAATAATAATTAACAAACTCATGGTCTTGTAAAGTGAACATCAAAAACAGTAATTTTGAAACCCATAACGGAACTGTCATTAGCAACCCGACTATACATCATTGTATCTCGGCCACTTTGGCTAATGGACAATCCCTGACCTAATAAAGCCTATAACCCTTCTATTTATAATCGGATAAGTTGTATTGAGTTTGAAACATGTTTAATAGAAGGCAGTAGACGACTTTTAAATTAACGGCATCAGATCAACTAAAATATAATGAGTTTGTGTCTGTGTTTGCATGAATTTTTCTAAAATAATATTTAATATGATTCTTATATTATTTCAGGAATAATTACAAAACCTTGCCATCTGTTTAAATTTATTAATTTAAATTGTATTTAATGTTAACTTATAAGATAAAATTATTGAATATTAATTATCCATATAAAGGCCTACCGGGGCAGAGGAGATTTGGCTTATTTTATTTCAAATTTGAATTTATTCTTCTCATTTCGTATACCTCTAATTCCATTTAAAAGCGCCTAAGTGCTACAGTATAAAGAAATTATTCATACTTGGCGCAAGTATCGATCGGCTGCTTAACACTCATAGCTCGACGTACAAACTGGATAAGTGGCGGAAAATTTGCATATTGAAGCTGACACTCATTCTCAGTTCCATATACAACGTATTTGGGTAGCCGTGTAAATATCAACATGGATGTATAAAGTGATATGAAACAAATAAATGATATTTAATTTATAGCGCTTGAATATTTTTATCTGATACAAATTTAATGAAGGTACATGGATAAGGTAATTATCAAAATCAAAAGTATGATTACATACTATGTTATATAGTTTATTAACTTTACATGTTTGCAAATTTCACATTAATGCTTATTTTTTGGTTAAAGTTAAATATTAAACCATACTTTTTATTATTAATTTATTACATACCAGAAAAGCCTAAGATGTTGTGCTCTTATATTCATGATAAAAAATAGCTTTCACAGGGTCCCATTTATCTTAATACCGAAGCTTCTATAGTTATCCGTAGAGCTTTAACGTTATTCACTGCAATTTGCCATTGTATTTTACGTGTGGGACCTTAGACTTCGAATAACATTCAAAAAGTGAAATTTATAAATTTATAATTTAATTTCTTTATAATAATTAATTATCAATTAGACAATGTTTAATTGTCTATGTTCAAGACACACGCTCGGCCTAGTTTGAACGTTAGTGCATAAATGTAAATGTATAGTTTATTGTCAAAACTCCCTACAAACTTTGTCATTTTATTTTTAGAGTTGGTAACCAATACAATAATTTATTATTATTATTATAAATTTTATTTTATATAATATCCATCTAGATCACATTAGCTTTTAAAGAAAAACCGCATCAAAATTTATTTAGGTGCTACAATGTCACAGACATACACACAGAAACACATACGTCAAACTTTTAATCCTTTTTTGCCTCAGGGTTTCAAAAGTATCGCACTGGCTCAGCCAGTCTAAGTTTTCGCTTAGCAACGTAATTATATACCTATTAATTTTTTTAGAGAGCTGCTTTCTAGCTACAATTTATTGCCGTAGATTTATCAAAACATTTTAATGTATCCTATTTGGTATTAAAATTATTATAATAGCATGCAAATTATTCAAATTGACCCAGCATTTCTATGTACCTCGTTCAAAATGTAATTATACTTGTTTATCAACATATTGCATCTCGCATTGTCAACCTTTACACCACTATATTAATGCCTATTTGAGGATCTGGAATATGCATAGAAACATGACAGTAGGTATTAAAATGCCAATGCACAAAGACTACACTCACAAACATTTCATTACATAAAATTTATAAAAGTTTATATTTTTACGCATGCTAATAAGTTGTTATAAATGAATCGGAAAATAAACTGAATTTACGACTTTTTGTATACTTATTATTGTTGTCATGTTATTTTATTATACTTATATGGCAACATCAATGCAAATGAGACTAGGATATTGCGCACATGGATGTATTGTTTGGGCGTAGGAATTTAAATTAATTTGAAAATATTTAATTTCCATCTACGCAATAAACTTAAAAATTAATACGATCAATTTATTGCTAATTTCTTTATTAAACTCTTTTTTATCCAAAAAAACATTTAATAATACTCTGTATAAAATATAAGTTTCGTACATGTGAGAATAATTTGGGGTTTAACAAAATGAGCCTAAGTGGAGTTCCAGAGTATTATGTTGCAAGATTAATGAGGTTTTGTGAGTTATTTAGGTTCTTGTTTTTAATTATGTGAATTCAAAAATAACTATGCTAAAATATCTGTTAAAACGAATATTTTATATTTCTTCCAAATATTTTTTATAATATGTATAATTACAATAATAATAATTATTATACAGTGTTTAACATCCACTTTTTTACATACTATCGAACTTTATATATCTCAGGAATAAAATAGTGGATAATTTTGCCTAAAATTTCTAATTAAAATCCTTATATTAATAAAAAAATACGCGTAGTGATTGTAGCAGTGTCATATAGGAGCGAAATGTGTTAATAAAAATTTCATTTAATAAATTCAGCAAAAATAATATTAACTAAGAAGTCTTTTTAACATTTCCCCAAGTTCAATTTCTCACGGCTTTAAGCAGCTTATTGCTGATGCAATATTAAAGTCAACTTTGTTTTGTTGCTGCTCTGGGCGTAATATGGCTGGAAAGTTTCAACTGTCCAACTTTGCACAGAAATAGTGTCGAATATACTTCATGGCAAACGTACAAGGACAAAGTTTGCATTATTTGCCCAAGATTTATTCTCTGAATGCCTACGCGAAGCGTCTGCGAACTTCTACTTATGCAATTCGCTTTCATCCTATTTGCATTTGCATATTTCATATTTTTTATTATAATATTGAAAGAAGGCTTTGAAATTTTATTTTATTTTATTTATTATTATAAAATATTAATAGATTTTAATAATTCAACTATTGAATATTCCAGTGTTGAATGATATGGACGATAAATTCTGTTTTTTTCTACAGTTTTCTATGTTTTATAAAAATCGGTGTAGCTGTGTAAGTCCCGTGTTATTTCAAATACATAAATTATTTGAACTATGGTACCGATGTTGATAGGACTTGAAAGGAAAGATAGTCTTCAAGGTAAAACATATCCTATGAATACAGTTATTATTAATAAAAGAAGAATAAACTACCAATTATTCATATATATAAAAAATTGAAAATTCATAGTAAATTCCTCGTCCAATATACTATAAATCCGAATGGAAAAATTAAGAAGCTTCATTTGTATGTATGGTTCGAATTTATCAACCAATTTACATTTCGCCAAAAATAATTTACTATATAAAAAGCTGTCAAACAATGAACGAAAAAGTAAGGATAGCTTTCTCATTTTGTTTATTTCTACGAAGTAAATATCGAAGGACCAAAGTGTAGACTTTTATAAACAAACACTAAAAATATGTAAGTTATAAAACACAGATAAAAGAAGTATAAGGCTGTTCGAAGTATGGGAAGCAATATATTTACTGAACTCGCCTCACTTGACACTGAAATATAAGTATACGATCTAATGCCTAGTGTAAGTTACACGCACAAGTATAATTTAGTCGCATACGAGAAAATTTATCTAGAATACTACGTGTCTTGTAACGCCTTCCTCCACTCGTTGCTTCACCTACTGAATTATTTATGAGTGCCACAGTAATACAGTATAAGTGCTGTTGGGTATGGCAGAGTCTGAGACCAAGTTTGAAAATTTTATTTATTGATACTGCACTTTATACGAATTAAAGGTGTATAGGCGAGATATGAGGCATACATCATATTTTAGCTTCACAGACTAGTTAGTCAAAGAATCAAAGTAAAAACTCTTTTATCAAACCTCTGTATAAAGCAAAAAGTGTGTGTGTGTTGTGTGTAATAATGTAAAAACTCACTGTACCTAAGCATATTATTGTATATGCATGCACATTATTCTTCATATTACATTCTAAGAAGAAAATTCAAAACGTGCAATTAAAACTTCACTAGTACCTAATGCTTAGAAAAGTTTCAACAGTATAAAACTTAAGGTTTTCTGTTTACGCAAACGATAGCTACCTCGTTTTCCGACTCGGAAGAGATTATATTATCGATAAGCACGCCCTCTGTTATACGGCAAGTTCTCACGCTACACTCCAAATAAAATTCGAACAAGTTGCCATGATTATTCCGAGAAGAGTAAAATTGAAATTGATTGCATAGATTAAGTAATTAAATTTGAAATTCACATTGAAAATTATTTCTAACTTCATGGATATGTTTAGCAAGAAAATCTAGATGAAATCAATTTTCAAGAAACTAAAAGAAAACCAAATTCTTCTAAAATCATCTTAACATGGCAGAAGAAAAACTCCTAACATTAACCTTTAACCTTTACACTCAAAATAATTCTTAAGAAATATCACTTCCTACGAATCATTTAGGATGGTTTTATTAAAAGCAAGCAAGTTTGTACGTCGAACCTGAGTTATTGAACGCGTGACACGAATTCGAAGGGACACTATTTTCATACCGACGCGGCACAAACTATCGAGGGCGCTGCTAGAAACATTAATTTAAAAGTTAAATGGATTTCTCTTACGATAAACGTGCAGAATTTTATATTTTGGCTGGAAACTTATAAAGATAAATTATTCCTTATCTTCTAAACTGACCTCTTAATAGAGAACTCTTTACTTTTAATTTAAAATTAAAGTTTTTTTACAAAACCGTACGCGATACGTTGTTGTTAGAAAAAAACTATGACTCGAACTTTTCAAGTTTTCAAGATCAATTTTTTTTATTGGTCTAATCTGTCATATTTTTTTACTGACATAACGTTGGCTTTTTTTAAATTCTTAAAATTGAACTTAATAACTTCAAAACAACTTATTATTTTTATCGTTCCATAATTCTAACAATATTCAAAGGCTATATTTTATGAATGAAACCGGAGTTCTCCGAAAGTTACCGAAGGAGGAGTTTTTTCATTTCAGCTCATTTTTTCATTTTCAGCTTCAGCTGGAATGAAAAACTTTTTATATACACATTAATATGGTTTGAATAGCGCATAGGAATAAGTTTCCGTTAAACAATAAAGTTTGGTATAAATTATAGTCGCAAATAACCTTCATCTGTCACTATAATGGTGTCGATATTGATGTTGTGGATAGAATAATAACAACTTACCTCTTGCTATTCACGCCCTAGAAATTTTTCTTTGAGCGACCAATGTTTCCTTTGTGCTGGAAATTACCATTGTAATAGATTTTCACTCAATTTTCTATTCAATACTGAAGAAATTAATTTATAAATAATTATTGCGTTCATGGAAACTTTTATCTGAAAGATTTGGTATTGTTTTTCAAAATGATTGCCTGATCGGTGTATTTATAAAAATATAATTATAATTTAATTTTTATTTCGTGTCTTATTATAAATTAATATTTTAATTTTAATTAATTAATTGTCGTTATTCTGCTTTAAGACAATTAACAAAATAAGAACAAAAGATGTGACGTTATACAAACCATAAAAGACGTACACATGAAAAGATAAGAACTAAATATTAACTCGTGACGGGAAAGTAAAATCCACGTTTACTCGTTATATTAGTCTATTGTATTACCCATTAATATGTCTGTGGATAATTCAATATAGCTTCCCAACAGTTGGGACGGAGTATCAACATTCTACATACTACAATGTTGACGATCACTTAGCTTCAACAGTCCATTGTTTGTAGATTACAGGCATACTCTCAATTATTGCTACAGTAGAGCCAATTCTGATATACTGGTAAAACGCTGTGAACTTGACTAAACTAAAATTAAAAACGCTAAGAAATATACGTTTGAAATCAATGTGACAGGACTAAAATTGATGTCGGTATAAATTAACTAAATTGCTCTAGTTTAGTTCAGTTTGTGTACATCAAAGTTGGCGTCAATATCAACTATCTATCTCTATTACTACGTAAAGTTAACCTTAATATCCCTTCAAGATACCACCGACGACAAATAAAACCTTACCGTCGAACCAAACTCGGTTCGAACTCCTATTTTTCCCGTGTGCATGTAGGCTCGTGAACCGATGTAGCTTTTGCCACACCGTTGCGCCGCGGTCTCATTTTATAATTTTTTTTACACACTTTGTTGCACTGGAGTGCAACGGTTGGCCTTATCGCTATTCAGCGATCAGGCAACCCACAATTTTTTTTGTTGGTTAGGTTGAATTTTTGCGGGTAAGCCTGTAGAAATTCAACCACCCCTCCGTACCACTTATGACACCCCGTCCAGCAAGTGCCAGCCTTACCATAGACCGAATACAATTACAAATTAAATTATAAATTGTATTCGAGATCGGGGATCATACCCGGTACCTCAGGCTTCGCGGTACGCTTATAAGACCACTTAGCCATGAGGCCTCTAAATTTGTGTTGTCTTTCTGTTTTTTTGCATGCTGTGTTCGCATTTTTGTATTTGTATTTAGCAATTATATTTCCTAATTAATTAAGTTTTTTTGTATGTAATACCTGTAGCCTACCTGTAGGTAAACCCTATATAAATAAATTTTCAACTGAGAGGGCAATTATAAACTCATATTATAGGTTTTTTCTGTTATAAATGATTTTAGCGATGGTATTATCGAATCGGTATTATCGAAATTAATTGGGTACTTATTGAAAAATTTATAAATAAAGTTCACATACCTTCATTATTTATATAATCCCAAGAATGTTCTACCCAAAAGCGGGCAATAAAATTTATAAGAAAAACCTATAAAACGACTTCACTGTTCACATTAAATGAATGGGTACATTTAATTTCATCCGTATCACCTCGATGTTTGTCGTTCCACAACTGATCGTTTTTTAATAAAATATTTTTAGTTGATTTAACAACTTAAAAATGCATAAAACCCACAACCATACGATAATAGTCCTAATTTAACAAACAATCAACAAAATTTAGGAGAATTAAGGCCTTAACTTAGACAAAACTTTAGTAGAGCTCCGACTAATCGTAGCTTAATCTTTCCTTAATTGAGTTATAGTTAATAGACGGAAATTACATCCGTGTATGATTAACCTTGACTTTGTTAAAATATTATTCGACACTGTTGAATCCTCCTATCAGATTTCTCATTTATGTGTTCGAAGTTATTTTGGTAGAGTACTTTATAATAGATAAAACTATTATAAGGATAAACCGCTGCCGTGTAGCCGTTCGCTTTTTTTATAGATAAAAAATAGACGCAGCATCGGACTTTATATCTACATAATAATATTTTGATTGAAATATACGAGGTAATATGACCTGATTTATATGTAATACTTAGCAGATAATGCGTATCATAACTCAGATATTCTGAAACACCTGCGTTCTAATAGCTTAATACACTAGAGCTGTACTTCATATTAAGTAGACATTTATTGTTAAAAGATTATTGTATTTCTCTGTTAATTATATAGGTAGAATTACCAGATGTCATAATTCAAAACTATCAGGATAAGTTTTTAATTTATTAGCAAACCTTTCACATGAAATATAAGACAATTTGAAGAACATGTTAATTACAAATAAAAATACTTCATAAATGGATGAAGTGATCATAAGTCTCCAAGGTCTCCATTTTGATTATACTAGCTTTCAAATAAAACAATAATTTTTCAATAGTGTAGTGTATTTATTTATTCGGTAAATACTACACGTATACATTGTCTCACATACACGAGTGACTACTATTACTTGAGTATCCGAAATTGGTGCCTTAAGGCCAGAATACTCTGTGTCAGAGTGGAGTAGAGGGGTTGATTATGGTAAATATAATGGCTGATTTATACAGGGTCAGTAGCTGTCGTCAGTGCTGGCGCCGAAAACTGACTCATACGGTTTACACGCAGTCAGTATTTCGTATTGTATTGAAGTCTACTGACGCGACAGTGCTGTACTGACTTGAAATCAATTCACACGATGGCAGTGCCAGGTCAGCACTGAATGAGCAGTGGACTGACGTTAGTTACTGACTCAATGTAAATCTGCCTTGAAGGTCTGTATTCACTTTGATTACTGACGGACTGGGCAGTGGGCTGCTGACAGGCATTCTGTAGTTACGACAGTGAGAAGTAGGACGCGCGCTCGTGCTTAGCACGGCGTGTGGTGGTGAGCCGGTGAATCTCTAATTGTTAGGCTATAGGGAACACTACAATTAGTTTCCAAACGGGAGTCAGAATATTAATATTTCAGCGTATATGAGACGTGATTTCGTAAAATCACTTATTTATAAGCGTCTAAGTCGATGTGAAATTCTCTGCTCAAAATTTAATCAACTATTCTGTAATTTTAATATTTAGCCACGCAATGGGTAATTAGAATATAAAATATTAATAGAATAATTATTATAATACAAAATAACATACCTTAGATTTCATGTTGTAATATATTATTTAACAATAACACAACACTACTAACTATAATTTGAGATAGACGTTTATTAAATCAAAGAGGCCATTTTGAACAAAAATTTTAAAAAGGCGTCTATTCTGTTACCTTTGGGGTAATAGACGGTGCTAGCAATCTTCAGCTTTTACCATTTCACAATTATCATCTTTGTCATCAGTTGCCTGCGTATCAGGCTGTAAGGCACGCGAAAAGTCGGGATAATGTAGTTATAATAAAATAATTGTAACTCGTGTTTTGCCCATTTAAATCATTCAAACTGTTTTCTTAATTTATAATTTAAATAAATAGTTATGCCTCGAAATTTCCGGCCGTATGAAAGCTCTATGACAAACCTATTCGATTCAGTGTTAAATTTCCAATCATTGATTTAGTGCGGAATTGCAGAGGGAAATACCGAATCAATCTGGATAGTTGACTATAACGTCGCAGTAATGAACAAGGTAGGTTATCTGTTATATCCGTATACATTGTAGTTATAGATTATTGAGTGCAGTACTCTTGTCATCATATATTATACTAAATGGAGTATAAAGCAATTTGAATGTACAATTTGGTCGCTGATTTACATTATAAAGAATAAAACGATTCTTGATTTATTATTGTTAACCCTTACATGAAGTGAGTACAGTATAATATTGGTTAAGTAGTAGTTATAGTATAGACCGCCTCTTTGGTCTAATGGTAAGCGCTTAAGCATTACAACCGATAGGTCCTGGGTTCGATTCCCGGTGGAGAAAAAAAAACTCGGTCTGGTAGGGCATAGAAGACTGATCACCTACTTTCCCATAAAGAAAAAATCGATCAGTGAATCAGATGTGAAATGCATCTGCCCCATACCCCACTAGGGGACACGGGACTTCACTTACTTACTTCTAGTAGTTATAGTGGTCATAATAGGAGGGTAGGATAAAAAAACCAAAGGAGGAGGAAAGAATACTCTCCTGCAATTTAACTCAAAGTGTGGACTCAGAAAAGTTTCCTCCTCTATAGTTCTAGTAGTTGAGAAACGAGTTCCAGTAGGTGAGCTTTTCTTTAGTAACAATGTTCTTAATCCCAAGACTATTAAACATATATAAGACTATAGATTTGGGGAATTTTTTTTTTAATTTCACTGTTTCACTTCAAAATTGTAATAGGTATTGATTATTTATATTAATTTAGTAAGATAAAAATTGAAGAAACCTAATATCTTTAAAACAAATAGATAGTGACCTTAGATAGATGCGCAGAAACTCAATGAGTCATCAAATAATTCATACAAGTCTTCAATTAAAAAACTAATTATTATGCTACATTTGTACAGTCAATATACGGCAGCCCTTTAAATTTTTCAGTGGGCAGATTAGATTAAATTTTCAAAAATACATGTTTTTTATAAACAAGTGAATATACATTTTTGCCGAATTCTTTTTTATTAATTTTAAATTTTATTCTGCCGTTTGCTGTTTTAATATTTCTAAGAAAATACACATAAATACCTACACAAAAATTTAATAGATCGAAAGATTGAAAAAGTCTACGCACTTCTTACAATTTATTTGTTTCATATCATTCATCAGGAATGTTTCTTAAACTTAAATCGTAATAACCCTATAAATCTTGATTTGTTGAGTCTATTTGCTAATTTTAAAGTACTATAAAAACGTTGTTTAATCAATGCTTTGAATAGAATTTTGAGTAAACCTTTAGATATTCGCATACGTGAGTAACCTAACTTTATTTAGTTTGTTTTTATGTATATATTATTATATAAGCAGCAGCTTGTAATTTGGTGAGCGTAGAATTGGAATAAAAGTAGCCTATGTTGTTTTTACAATGATGCATTTTTGACTATATCGAAGATGTATTAAACCTGTTTTATGATGGAAGTAACCAAAGAAAAAGAAACAATGTTTTTTTAAATATTCTCTTTTAAATGTTCGTCATTTATTAAATAATTTGTATAATTAAGTTAGGACGTAGGAGTTGGATTTTTGATCAGTAACGTTGTATAACATCGTTAACCAACATTTTGATTTTTTAAGAAAAAAATCTATATCAAACCACTTAATCGGTAAGCTCTGTAGTTGTCAAAGTTGTTGTGTGACTAAATATAAACTTAAATTAAACAGTAACCCTTGATTAACTTGTTACAGGCGGTCGAGTGCAAGCTTACTCGCCCCACAGTTAGCGTGCCAAAACTCCCCTGGTCCCGCAGCATCAGCGCCACCTCTTCCCGCCCCCCCATCGCCTTCTCGAATAGCCTCAGTGCCCCCTGTAGCTCAGCCGCCCCCCGAACCAAGCCCCCAGCCGGAACAAGAAGACGGTGTGAGATTACGACGGGCGCACACGGTTGCCGTCAGAGATTACCTGAAAAGAGAAACGCAGACGTTTTTCGGAGTACAAAAAGATAATGAAAGGGAACAAAGAAGGTTATGGCATGAGAGGCGACGGCGGCATGCGGCAAGGACGCTGGGCGATCTTCGAATCGATTTGCCGCCGGATTATCATCCTGACGATGATGATATTAGGTAAGGGTTATTACATTTCTTTATAAACATTTAGTTACATAAGAAAAAAATACAGCAAAAAATCATAAATATTTAATTATGCGCGATCTCAAAGCCACGGTGGTAGGAAAAAATTAATAAGATATAGTTATGATTTATAATTAATTTTCAAATTTTTTGTCGTCTTATTGCTTTATTCGACAGTTGATTGATAATTAATTCTCAATTGCTATAATGTAATATTTATGTTAACTAAAGAGCTTTACCTGAAACGATTTTATTCACAGAAACAGAAACTTTATATCTATCAACTTAATATCAATCGGAAAACGTATACGTATACTGATGTCAAGTTTATTTGCAACAGTTTCAACAAAACAAGTTATTTCTATTGCTCGGAATAAGCTAATAAATATCTTTGTTAATTGTCAACAGCAAACTCCAAAGTTTTCATTAGTTTTCTATACAAGTTGTCATACACTTGTAATACTTCTTGTTCTAGTGTTTTGCAAGTTTCAAACATCATTTATATACAACATTGTATGGCTGATCGCAACAAGATAATATGGTGTCAAAGATTTATCATTGTACCAAAGTACTACAATTATTGAAAATATAATATTTTCAATTTTATGTTACATGAAATTTGCTCAAAGTGAAGAATAAATATATTTCGCAGTGTGGAAAGCATATATGATTTGTTGAATTAGCCCTACTTAACATTTTAAGTGCGCGTAAACCACAACACCAATTTAGATATCGCGAAAAAAGCATTAAGGGATAGAATAAAAAAAAAAAATAAATAGCAAAAAAATGTACGAAGTCGCGGACAAATACTAGTATACAAATAAAACAACAGCACCTTTGTTATGCAGCGTGTTTTTTAATTTACCTTCTTCAGTAATATATAAAAACTACTTATTAAATATAAAATCATTCACAAAAGGTTCAGTAACTAATAGAAAAATAAGAAAATTAAACGTAATTTTAGTAGTTTGTCTAAATGAGGGTTACGTATTTGATTTGTATATTAATTTAACGGTTCAACCGTTTTCTATACTTAAATCATACTTAATTCGTCTTATGCACCGCAGTTGAGTTTTTTGTAAAGTTTATTTAAAAACAGACTCATTAAGTATCCAAAAATATTACAATATTTACTGTATTAAAAATTTGAAAATTTGACAATGACTGACAAATTATTATTAGGCGAACTTTGTACAAACTCCGATTCACAAAATGCGAAGTTTCCTAGCGATATGTAGCCTAGTTTTCAAAACTTTATGAGTCACAGAACATGAGTTATGTGTTAGTTAAAGTTGTAAATATCATTTTGGAGTCTTTAGTAAAATTGTCCATGAATAAATGGTAAATTCAAAAAATTTCGCGCTGTTACTAAAAACTAATTTCTTTTCGGTTGTATAAAAAAACTAGTTTCAAAAAATGTGTTATGAAAATTAATCTTGAGTTATGTATTTAAAATATTATTTTAATATTACTAACGTAACATCGAAGAATTTAATAAAGAGAACAATTACCTTCTAACAAAGAGAAAATTGCCTAGAAACGCCTAAATGAGGCGAAAGTTTCGTTGTTATTTTACTGAAATAATATTATTTAATAACTAAAATTTCACTCATACTACGGTTAAGCCTACCATGGTATAAAGTAGACACTTTTCTGCGTGCATTTCTACTTCATTGATTAATGCCTCGTGTCTGCTTTTGATCTGCTGTATTTGAATTGTTCAAATGGTTCCATTTTTTGTTCAAGAAGACAATTGCATTATTATTGACTGACTTAAGTTTCCGAGGCCCAGTAAACAGCCTTAATCTAGCCTTCTACGCCTGCCAAACTGAAACTTCCATCTCAGATTCAGATGACGGGGAACCAAATCCCTCCGCCTATTTCTGTTACTATTTCTTTTGTACGTCTATCATAGTTTCTAGGTTCAGGTCAAATATAGTTTTTAGATGACCCAGTGAACTTTGTACCACCCAATAATCAATACTGAATTAAATGCAATTTTGTAGTTATTGAAGAACTCAAAATCGTGCGAAGGACTGCTTTGTTTTAAAAACATGTATTATAAAATATGCGAGGAAAATAATCATCTTTAGCTATATTTTTTTTTGCATTTTCTCGATAATTGTCACAAAAATGTATTATATATTATTTAATTTTAATAGTATCTGTCCTTAAAGTTTATTTTCTATTGTTTTGGAACATTTTTCATTGATGCTCCGCTCTTATTAGTCGTGATGTTATACCATCTTCCTCGAAGTATAAACATAATTTTTCAATCAAACTTCAGCTTTTTTTTAGAGAAAATGTTGTTTTAGAAAAATGCTATTTGAAAATTTATTAATTAATTTGTAAATAGCGCTTAAGACCTTAACTCTAGTTAACTAAATTAAGGGTGACTTAGATCGTTCTTTAATTTTGTTAAGCTAAATACATTTACCTGCCTAAACGATTTTGAACTAATCGTTTTTGTTGTCTTGCATGGCCAAAACAAATTTACTATGACACAAAATGATTAAAAATGTTTTATTACCCCCAAAAAGTTATACTTAGGATCTGTAATTAAATATATAATATTTTGTATAAATAGTTTTTACAACATAAAAGATATAATATGTACCTGGGGGCTCGTTAATTAATCACATGATGTTTATTAACAACTTTTTAATTGACACTCTCGTTGATATGTGGTTTTAGTCTAAAAAAATCTCGTGTATTTTTTTGTAAAAAGTATAATAAAATTTTCAGAATATTATCTTTCATACTGGTAGTTATGAAATGATTAAATTTTGGAAAATGAAGCACGTGATAAAAAAGTCCAGGCAGACATCAAGGTTACAGGTTGTTTTTGTTGTTGTTTTGAAGGTGTAAAAGGACGCTTCTTGGTTTAGAAATCGCGCCTTCCACAATACAATACGCTTTTGATATTTCATGATTTTTATTCTGAAATTGGAAGGCATTTTCGAGCCTCACGTGATTAATGGGCGATCCCTATATACAAATTTTATATTGTTCAGATGGTCTTACTGAGAGCCAACCTTGATCACTGGCTGGTTGATGATTTTTATAATGAATAATAATGTTAGGAATAATACTTATAGTATGTATGGAGCATCAGGCGCAGCCCCGAGAGAGGCTCGGGGGCGAAGTCGCGAGCGGCCCGACGTGTTGCCGGCCCCGGCATCTCTCGAGCCGCCCGCCTTACCACCCGCTCCACCAGGCAAAGACAGCGTGGCGCGCCTCACGCTAACGGGACTTTCTTATGTTGTAACTGTAAGTAATTTATTTTTGGTATTTTGTTGTTTATAGAGTTAATTATATGCACGGCTTGAACTGCTTTTGTATTACAAGTGAACACTTTTAAATAACTTATAGGCAAGTTATAACTTAATACTTGAATCATTCAGTTAAGTTTCAATGCTATTATTTACTTTTAACAAAAACATTCTCAAAATTCAACTGTCGCGGTTGTGGCTAATTTCACCCTGCCATGAATATTATGCCTTTAACCGCCTCCGTGGCTAAGTGGTTTACGCATCTACGTGATGCGCTGGAGGTCCTGGGTCCGAATTCCGGGGCAAAAACGAATGTTTCGGTTGGGTGGGCACACAAGACTGATAACGTACTTGCCTATAAAAAAATGATCTGTGAAACAGATACAGAAATGTGTCTCTCCCACGTTAATTCCCGTTCACTAGGGATTACGGGAATTCACTTCATGAATAGTATGGCATTTTTATAAAAATATGTCTTAAAAATGTATTTAGATGTTAGATGTTTATCTATAGATTCACAAGATTCTGACGCCAAGTTATATTTGGTCCAAATAACTTTTGTATAGATTAAACGCCAGACAAATTTCAAAGACACAATTTAGTGGCTTCAGCGTATTCGAGCATAAGTCTTCATCCAGCTAATGTTGCATGAAGCTTACTTCTAAAGCTAGTAGCAAGTAACTACAAGTTAATCTATTCAACCGGTAAGCTATTATGGCCACAGGTGGCTTAGTTAGCTCTTAACCTAGTTTCGTGGGTTAACCATTTAAAAGTTAACTAAACAAGACGAGTTCTATCGTGTGTAGACTGTAGATAATAGTTCTTTGTTATGAAAGAATCGCTGCTGAATGAGTTTTTATTACTTTTTAATTAGAAAAAATGCTAGGTTTTCAAATAGCAGTCAGCATATTATTTAAACTCTTACTAACTACTAAGTACACGCGACTCCACATAGATATACAGACGGTCTTTTCAATTTTTAAAAATAATTTCATGTGTTTGTATAACATAATGAATTAAAACTGAAGTCGTAGTTAGAGTGGGGTAGTATAACAAACTTTTTGTTTTATTTAATAATTTAGATCAGAGCATAGATAGTATAGGCCACAGTTTTGTATGGGTTTATCTGAGTCTATTTTATCTATCTTTAAAACTGAAACATTTTAACACATTATTCTTATAATGTGTTAAAATGTTTCACGTTGTTTCATGTTCCTTGCTTGACCGTACACCTTTATAAAATGAAAATTATTGATTGGATTTCAAGACTATATTGTAAAAGCACAATCGCACTCTTCTTCGCGATTCTGCTTGTGAACACATTGTGAACACTGACTTGAATTTCGTTAAGAATGCGTCGTATTCGCGTAAAATGTGGACGCAGGACAATGTGCGGTCGCAAATCGTACACACATAATAAATGTTTAATCAATAATTTTTCTTCGTTTGCACAATATAATTCTCCTTAACTGTTGCATTCGATATTAAATCGGCCTGTTTTTCTGCCTAAGTGAGAATTCCGGGCCAAAATCAATTGTTTCGTGATTGCAGCAATGAAAACCCATCCATGCTTTGATTAAAGCTTAATTACAAATTATTCAATTCTATATTATACAACGTAATACAATTGTTTTTAATAAAACAGAATGAGTCTGAAAGGCTAAATAAAATTGTAAAATTGGTTAATATAAACAATATACCATTTACCATTCAGAAATATGTATTTTAGTGTTGTCAAATAAATTTCACCTTCACACGTCACAGTAAAAGTAATATGGGAATGTTACGAATTTCTAGTTTAACGTCATATTTTTATAGCTGGATACAGAAAGCAATTTTATATATATTGGTAGCAACGAACCCGAGTGTCTATTCCCTTTCGTCAATGCTTTCAAAACATTCAGTGTTCAGTGACCTGAAAAGTAAATCACAGAATAGCGAAACGATCTTTGCTTCTGTTTTTCCTAATTTTCTCGGAGTATTTGCAGAGTTTACATTTTGAATAAAACGATATTTTTAAGCCAACGTTGGTTTTATAAGTAAATATGGTCAACTAGAATTAGAATTACACATAGAAGTGATTATTCCTTAGAAAGGGGATTAGGTTTTAATATATGTACCAAATAACAATTAATAACTTTTAAATCAAATTATGCATAGCATATAATATAGTTGTATCTAAATATAGATATTAAGTTAATTGTTATAATGTTAAAAAATTGGTATTTTATTAATGATAGTAGGTATGGTAAACGGCTAAGATGTTTTATTTAAATATTTTATATCCTACACTACCTCCGTAACTAGGTTGGTTACGTATCTGACATTAAGTGAATGGAATGTCCTGGGTTCAATTCCCGGCGGCGATTGATCAACGACTTCTTTTGAAAAATACACAATTTTTATCAATCTTAGATTCAAATTTAGAACAATGCAGAGTACTATACTAACTACACACAATAAGTACAATAACATTAATATGACCCGTGTGATTCATCATTCAGGTTTCATAGGCAGAATATGCAAGCGGGAGGCTTGACAGAAAGCATTTATTATTCTGATGCAAAAGCCATAACTTCTCATTTTAGTGCCCTCCAAATATGTAGATGAATTAGCTAGCATATTTCCATGTGATAAATTATAAAAGCGATGTCTTTGGGGATCGGCGCGGCTCGACCGTTATTACATCATAAATAACCCCGCTCACGGCTAACATCCCGAAAAGGAACTGAATGTGAACAACTTGCGAAACTATGCTAGATGACATATGATTTTTATGAATTTTTCATCGTACGTTTAAGAACAATTTTTCTTTTATCCTGTACCCAACAAGATTACAAAGGGTAAAATACCGTTATAGAAAATCATTGAACAGATTCCTCATGATGGTGCAAATATATTGACCTCTAAGCCGCACTTATAGGAATGCAAACATAATATGAAATAATATGCTATATAAAGGTAGGTAATACAAAAGATCAAAAACCGTAATAAGTATAAGTATTTAAAAAGTAAAAAAAGTGAAGTCCCGTGTCCCCTAGTGGGGTATGGGGCAGATGCATTTCACATATGTTTCACTGATCGATTTTTTCTTTAGGGGCAAGTAGGTGATCAGCCTTCTATGCCCTGCCAGACCGAGTTTTTTTTTCTCCACCGGGATTCGAACCCAGGACCTCTCGGTAGTAACGCTTACGCTCTTACCACTAGACCAAGGAGGCGGTCAAGTATAAGTATTTAAGATAATGTAATTCGTTCACTTTAATCTGTCGGATTAATGTGAATACCAAATTAAAAAAAACTGAAACTTTTTTACTTTTAAAAGGTTTTTTTACTCCATTAAATTTTTTTTTCACAGGCGGTGACGCGTCGATCACGTCAATCGACATCAGCGCAGTGGTCACGGTCATTTCGAGGCAGTGCGAGCAGTCCTCACGAGGAAGTAGATTTTGATGACGTCTTCTTCGCCCCTACCTCAGCATCAGCTCTTAGTCAGCACCATGATGAGACAGATGCATCTGATAGGCCCAAAGGGTATGTTTAAAGAACTAGTATTATTTTAAATTTGATTCCCGGTTCTTATTACGTCAGGAGGCATTCTTCAATAGTCTATAAATATATTTAACCGTTTAACCGTTAAGTTCATAAGTATGTGATTCAATATGAATAAAATATTTTTTGCTTTGACATTATGAATCTTAATCTAATGAACATAATTAGAATTTGATCACCACAAGGTGGGTTCGTATCTAATTTATGAAAATTCAATTTTGATATTATGTAATACCTACTTTGGAAAATAATATTTTGTGACTTTTAGTTTAGTTTTTAGTTTGCGTGGAGACCTTTGTGCTTCATACAATTTTTTGAAGTAGATACTTGTAGAAGCCGCATGAATAAGTTACTACTTAAGGCAAACGTACAAGAGGCTCACTTAGGATAAGCGGTTGGCCGCCCATGGACAAAAATGCATTAAAATAGCCCTCAAATAAACCACGAATTCAGCCACAAAGACCTGTGAACTAGGTTAAATGGGGTCACTATGTTTTATAGTTTTGACCTAAAAACATAGACGATATTTACTGCCCCTAAATCCCTTATCTAGTCGGGACTCCTATTGAGAAATGATATTGGAAGAATTATTAACCTCGTGTCTGCGATGTTATCTACCATTTAGTTATTTATTAAGTTTAAGGTTAAACCAATTTTTTATCACCAAAGCGTACATTGGGATACATGTTCTGTTCTATGTTAATATAAATATAGTATACAAGAAAAAAAATATCTGCAATATAATCAATTTTGAAACTGAGTTTTTTTAAGGAGGACATATCAGAAGGACATATTCTTTTATTATATAAAATCTGAAGGAGTATATAGATCTGATCAAATTTCAGTGATAAGCTATGGAATTTACAAGTTATTTATACTCGCGCCGCAAAATACTGAGCCCAGAAAGAGGGCTCAATCAATGAAAGATTTTTGAAAATCAGTCAGTAGTTTTAGGTTATTAATTACAAGCAAAGATAATCTTTATAATATACAAATAAACACAATAAAACACGCAACTATCTTCTAAGTATATTAATTTTGTTCGTCCATCTGATCTCATTAGTCCTAATATAAAGGGAATTTTATGATGCAAAAATCGTCTAACATTTATTACCAGTTCTAAAAATCAGAGAAAGCTAAGTTCATATATAAATATTCTCCTCATAACATTTAGGTGACCCAGAAATAGAAAAGAGGTCACATAATATTTATTCAAAAAAGAGGTTGACTTACTTGACGTCAAACTGAATATTCTATTTAATTACTTGTTTATAACGAATGTTGCCATATCTCGGCTTTGTATTGTAGTAGTTTCTGTAGTTATTGATAATTAAGCCCCTAGATGTCATATAAAATTTGGTATAAGTTTTATATCATTACATTAAATAAGTAAATAAGGCTATAAAAAATATTAAATAAATATTTCGTTATTCTCACGTAATATAAGATCTTTTGAATTTCTTACAGCCGATATAAAAAGATCTTTCACCCGTGTTAAGTCTACATAATGTCCAGCAACTGACAGATATATCACTCGGTCCGAATCTCTGTGACATGGGTCCACGAATTGGAGATTTAATCTCCTCCCAACTAAGATATGCGCAACGAGTAATCTGCCCAAAAACTGTAACAATATAAATCTCACTAATACCTTCTTTTGTGGTTTAAATAGCGCAAAAGTCTTTTAGGTATTGCTTTTGTGGCGCCAAACCTCTTTTCCAAACTCAAACACAAAGTACTTTTGTGTTCAGCTTAGTTACGTAATTTATGATTCGGCACCAAAAATTACAATTTCAGTATATTGTAATAAGTAATGTAAAAAAAATTAAACATTATGGTATTGTACCAACTGTTGGCTTTTATAATTTAAAATTGAAACTAATAATTTTCATACAAATATTTAACGCAGACATTCCGAAAGCATATTTTTCGTGGTTAATAAACAGGTTCTTTACTAGTAAAATCATAAATTATAATTAATAAAATAATAATTTCAGCACGAGGTCCCCTCTTGGATCTTCCGGAGTGGAGTACAGAAGACCTGAGAGGAGTGTCTCATGGGGAGCGGGGGGTGTTCGCATTCACACACCCATGTTGGAACCACTCGCAGACAATTCGAATAGAAGGCAGTTCGGAATGGGTGTTGTTGGAAGATTTTTCCGGTAAGAAAAACTATATTAAACTTTTTTTTAATGTTAACACAATAAATTTCACAAAACTAAAAACAACATGGCATATTTATTTATAGAACTTATGTATGTACATTCTTGATACGCATCAAGAATGTACATTACCTTTTGAAAGTTGTAGTACAATTGAAATTATGGAATTTGATAGAAAAATCTAATAATGCATAGAAAAGTATTAATTTAAAATATGTATTGTATTTAAGCAATACGTGTTTGTATATTTAAATACATAGTAAATACAAAAATAAAAACGGTAACTTTGTTAGTTTGCTGGAAAATTTTCTCTGCAATTCACATTTAATGGAAATCACGATTATGGTAATGATTAGTAATAAGTGTTGTAAAAATATATACTTTAGCTCGCGTGTGCTAAATTCGTGCCACAATCGTGTAATTAGAGCGTAAAAAGTTTAAACTTTGTTGGTTGCTGTAAAATATGATGAAACAATTTAATTCTATGTTCAAGGGCTACACAGCATAACCAGATTGCAGCAAGCTCTTAAGTAAAAAAAGTATTCTAATGTTAGTTTAATATTAGAAAGCTCTAATATCGAAACTGAAAACTTGTTTCAAACACGTGATGCGTACTTGGAAATATTGTAATTTGTCACCTTTTGATTTGCCCGAAGCTTGCTAATAATTTTTCTGCCAAGAATTAGAATGTGTTCATAATATATTATTTTTCAAGGTTGATTATATTATGTATAAGTGCTAGCTGCTTCTTAGATTATAAGGAACGTATAAGCGTTATTAAGTCTGAAAAAGAAATTAAACATTCATCGATTATAGAATAAGATTTAAAATATATACCTTCTTGTCACGTACTATAACACCTTTAGTTGATTTAATACTTAATATATTTTTACCATCATTCATGAAAATCTTACGAATATGTATATTCCCTTTGGAGTTAATATAGTTCGGATTACAATTATTGTGTGACAAAGCATGGTCATATCATATTGCATGTAGAGATAATTACAACTGAATTCGGAATGCTACGTGGCGGCGATCTAAAATTATTGAAATGTGTATCATATTATGCAATGACGCAGCTTTGACTTACTGCTACGAATTTTCGGTCTACGGCGTAGGTATTTGTGAATCTTTTGTCAGCATTAAGCACAAAGCCCAATAAAATTATCGTAACCCTGACTTATATAAGTGAAATTAATTTTATTTGTGTATTACATAAGATACCAATAATATTTATTCACCCTTTTTTACCTAACTTAAATGTGGAGTATCTAAAAGATGAAGCTTAAAAATAAATATTTTAATAGAAAAATAGGAGTTTTAATATACAGTTATGTAGTTATTAAATATATTTTTTATACCAAGACTTAACTAGAAAAAATATTTAGAGGTGAGATCTTTATCTTACGCTAAAAACGCTTACAATAAACTACTTGAATATAATTACAAAAATACAAAAGGCTCATCAAAGCCGTTAGGGTGCATACCCAAAATACTTGCTACATTACCACGTTGTATTGCTATACTAACGCGTTCATAGTTATGCAAATTTTGTAACTAATGCATCAGTGTAACCATGCGGTGCAGTTAGCAAACAATTTATATCCAACGTAATGGGTAGTTTGAAATAGTATTGTACATACTATGAAAAAGAGCTTCAAATTTAGCTATTAAAATTGTATTAAATTAAATCTAAAGTGTGAGAAGTATTGGAAATGTAGACATAAATTAAATTTCCAATAAATTAGGGTAAGGCTGAGGTTGTCTGCTGAAAACATGAAGCAAAAATTATTTTCAGGCTCAGAACAACCCATCGATCGTGAGAGCTTATAATTATTAGGTATAGCCGCAAAGCCTTTATCTACGCTACAATTTAATCTCCTCTTTGTCTTCATGTTTTAATTTATAAATGCTTAAGGTATTTTTTATTTTAAATAGAATATGCAGTCTTTTTTTGTGACACTATCAATTAAATTTATATTTAAAGTTACTGATACTTGAGTTGTTCATAATATTTTGTCTTTCGAATATTTTATAACAAGGAATAGGAAATAACAAATTTAAAATAAATACTTCATCGATTAACCAATAAATAAAATATATATATATGTAATCCAATTAAAGATATTAGCCACGACCATTCGAGATTGGCAAATTTAAGTATTAGATTAGAACTCAATATATGTTAATCTGATTGACGATGTTTAATTTACACTTTTTTTGGTGTTGATTAAGAAAACATAGTTTAACTATTATTTGAAAGTATGTAGTCCAATAACCAAACAGTTCATTCAGAAGGCATATGCACCATAGATAATATCATAGATTGCTCTTGAAAAAGTCGCATCTGTAGTTTTGCATTTACCTTTGCATACGTGACGTAAGCTATTATTTATGGTAGCCAGAATTTACTGCTCTTCTTTTTCAGGAATCGAAATATATCACCATTGTTTTATTATTATATCAATGCAATAAAATACTCCCTCGAATACAGTCTTAACTGCGTTCATACAAAATTCTTGATTAAGCGTTAATTTTATGTAATTTTGGCCTAAACTTTGGAACTATAAAGCACGACAAATTAAAAGTAAAAACGCAGAAATTATATTTAATGAAGATTATAAGATATTTTTCATTAGAATTTTATTGTTTTTGGAAATGAAATACAAACGATGTAATTATAAAAGGGTTTGGCTTCTCAGCAGCCAAATTAGGTACAGTCTAGTGAGTTAAAATCATTGCCCGCCCAACTAATGTTATTAAAGGTAAAGTCGTAGTTTGTTAGTCAATCGTGCGTGAAAGGATAATCTGGCTTAATGCCGATGACAGCATTGATCCTTTTAAGTCGCCGGCTCATTTAGTTTGCTTCTTCAAGGGGTTTTTATCTTTATAGTGCATGTGATAAGCTTAATGTTTTATCGTATTTCCTTAATTATTTTTAACTGTGTATGCAGTATGAGAAAAAAATCCATATATGTTAATTCTGTAGCAAACTGCTTCAAACAATAAGAGTTACATATAATAATAATAAGTCAAAAAAGAAAAAACGAGTAACACACGAAACAAAAATATTTTTGCCTATATGGTTGTACCTATTATCCAATAACTATGAATGGAATGTGTTCTTGAAAAGTACCGTTTATCATAGGCTAAAAGCAAAGTTATCCAGTGTGAAGTAGTTTTAAATTAATTGGTTTTATTAAATGTTACATTAATATTAATATAAAGGTTAATATCGTCAACACCTCCATGGCTAAGTGGTTTACGCGTCTGAGTGATGAGGCGGAGGTCCTGGATTCGAATTCCGGAGGGACAAATGAATGTTTTCATTGTATTGGCACAGAAGGCTGCACAGATACAGAAATTACGGTTATGGCAATTCACTTTTAAAGATTAATATTCTATTTATACTGAATATTCTACATATTCATATTTTTTTAATCATTTTACGTTACAGAAAAATGTACGCGAGGTTACGTAAACATTACATTTGTAATGTTTTCAATACCACGAGTTTATTTTAGGAATCTCAGTTTCTGTCGAGCTTCTTGGAATAACTTTTGAAGAGTAGGTCAGGGTCTATTACAAGGGTTGCTGTGGTAACGTGTTCCATAATAATTTTGTCCAAAGAAAGCAATTTTACATGGTTCAAGCCCATTTGTTTCTAACTGCGTGCTATTTTAATTTTTGTTAATTTAATACAGATATCAAAAAATAACGGAATATGTTCCATAATTTGCCAGTCTTTTTTTGCACATCAGCTATGGATTTTTTTAAATATTAAACCATAAAATTGTGTACAACAGTTTGTACTATTTGTACTAAATATACATATGTTTTTACAATTGTCAGACGATCTCTTCGCAAATCAATGACCCAACAAGGAGAAATCGCGCAACAACTGGATGAGCTGACAGACTACCGGCCTTACTTCACGTGGTGGGTCAGCACAGTGCAGACCCTGGTGCTGCTCCTCGCATTGCTTTGTTACGGTTTCGGGCCAGTCGGATTCGGCCGACACACGCATACGGGACAAGTTATGTTGAAGAGTCTTAGTTTACAACAGGTACGACAAGTCAATTGATTTTTGTTAGATTTTCCGTGGTTAGATTTTTCACGGGTCTAAATTTCAACATTTGTCACTGATGTTAGCCACAAATGTTAAGAGGTGCCCAGCTGGGAAAGCAATAAAAGGTTACGGTTGAGTATTTCACTCTATATCTTTTTTATGTAAAGTAGTCAGTTGACTAAATATATGATTTTTTTATTTTAGTCAATAGATTGACTTGTCTTGGAATCTTTGGTAATCCTGTAAAAACACCTTTGCTTAGTAAAGTCTTATTACAAAATTGTGTTGACACAACTGCCCTATTACGAAACAGACATGCACGCATTTATGTAATAATTTTTAAACTTGTAATTAATTTTTTTACAATCAAAATTTTTAACAAAAAATTTGCAATATTCCTCTGTTATAAACTGAAAAATATTTATATGTAAACTTTACGTAGTGGTACCAATAATAAAGAGAAATTGTCAGTTACATCTGAGTGTTTTTTGTATTTTCAAGGATTGGGATTTTATTTCTAAAAATGTCATTATTTTAAAATTTGGAGGCCGGTATAGACTTTAGCACTATTTAATAGACATTATAATATATATTTAATTTTGTTTACGTTACTAATTCAGTCCACGATCTCAAAAAAAAAAATTGTCGCGCATTTTATGATATATATAACTAAATTGAAATATATTACAAAAAGCGAGGCCGCTATGGACTAGAATAATAATTGTTTTATGCTATTTTATAAGTCAAATTTGACATAATCTTTCAGTTTCAGAGAGTAATAGCGTCAAAGTTGAAAATTTTATGCAAAAAGTAAGGTTAGAATGTAATAGGTCTCTGAAGAACTTTATTATGAGTATAATTTACAGTGAAATATTTATATTATTGAATAATATTTTCATTATAATTAATTAAACTAAACTAAATTCCACTATATTGAAGAAAATATTTTAATTATGGACCAGATATCTTTACCAATACTTAATAATATTATAAAGATTAGCAACATAGGCTAATTTCTATCAACTGTCGTGAAGCAAGGTAAGTAAAAGCTAGCATGCATATTGAAAAATTGTAGTAGAACTAATAAATAAACAAAAGTAGCTTATGTGAAGTAAAAGATTATAAACTGGCACTTTAAGCCAGACCCGCTAACTCGCTCGAATACTTAATCTGTGCCCTCTGGGAGTAATGAAGCGTCGAGTTTCAGTATCGTATTTTATTATAGCGCGGCCAAATGACACAAAGCTTTTAGACACAACGCATTAACCCACATTTATTTGCTAGCAGGCTGTTATGAGACAATATTAGATTTTTTGGGCAGGCACAACATTTGTAGGTATAGGTAACAGAAAAAGCAACGCAATATAGTAAATTTTACCTAAAATTCTATGAATTATTTATGTTGAACATAAAGTTAAGTCCCACACTACGAGATGAGGCAGACATATGCGTCTGTGTTATTAAACTTTACTGAGTAGTTGAAGATTAGCGTGCTCTGTTTAAAAAGATTTTTTGTTTCGGGAGCCTTCAAAAAGGACATGGGCTTTATTATATTTCAAACTATTCTATAATTTCGTGTAGACCTCAGTTTATTTGTATTTTATACGAATTATAAAGATAATACCTATCTTATGTAGATATCTGATATTTAAAAATGCGTGTATTAAAATAATTTTACTGTATGTTACAAACTTTATAATTAACAACGAAGTTCGTTGTAAAGTTGACATTATTAAAGAGCTCTTAAAGTAGGTCGCATATGCTTAAAACTCTTTGTCTTTGCTCATTTACCCCGACATCTTTTCATAACTGACCACAGACCTTGGAAAGTTAGTTTTATGTTTTCTGTATCAACAATTCTTTCATATTATTGTAAAGAACTATTACGAGAAAAAACATTATATTAAAAAATTTACAGAAGGTCAAATATTTAATAAGACGCCTATGCGAGTTTAAGCGTAGACTTGGACTATATATAATTTATAATCTTTGGATGAATAATTCATCCAAAGATTAACAACTATTGTTATATATTAACAATTATTGTTTTAGAAATTAATATAATTATAAATATATATATTTTCATTAATGCTCAATACCTAAATCTTAATGTTGAATGGATGTGTTTAGCTTTATTTTCTTATGATATTATTATTTATTTATTATTACTTTCAGGTTGAATGGGAAGAACCAGCTTCATTTTGGTTGGGACCACGGGCGGCGGATCTCATACATTTAGGAGCTAAGTTTGCACCATGCATGCGACGGGACGCGAGAATAGCTAGGGCCATAGCGGCCTCTGCTAGAAGAGAAAGAGATACAGCCTGCTGTATAAGGAATGACGATTCAGGATGTGTACAGTCATCAAAAGCAGATTGTTCGGTTAGTGTTTGTGTTTCTCTAGAAGTGATATTGTTTTAATACAAGATTTAGATCTTTTACAAAATATAGAGTTGTCAAAGATACTGTCGCAGATATGTACATCAAAGCACAAAGTTAAGTCCTATAATCCGTAGTAGACCTTGGAACATATTTCTACCTCTGTTTCATTGATTACTTTCTTTACTAGCAAGCAAAGTGACATATAATATATACATAAAATGAGTTGATTTTTATCCTAATTCAATTTCTCATTTTTTGTGTGCGAGTTAGTGACAGTTGCATTTAGAAAAAGTTAATAAAGCTCGCGGTTTGAAATTTACATTAAAATGTTAGGTATACTAGATAGCTAAAACTCGAATTATATAATAATATTAAAATTCTCGCACGCCATCCAAAGATAAGAGGATTAGTAGCAAAGGTAAGTCTTCATTTTTATCCTACTTTACTGTGATGAAATTTCGCCAACAAAAGTAAAATATAATAAAACAACCGGTAAAATAAGTCACTGAATTTATTTTAAATATACAGTTGGTAATAATGGTTATATAAAAATTGAGTTTAAACTTTCAATCTTTATTAATAAGGTTCAGAAAAATATCAGTTAGATAATGCATGATAATGGGGCAAAAAATGATTAATTTCTTATTTTATATAAAATTTGTAATTAAACATAGTTAAATAATAAGTAGTATAGTATAATAAATTCAATTTACGGTTAATAATAAAATATACTCGTGGACAAATAAAATGGGCAGTACGAAGCTCGTTCACTCGGTCACCCGGTCTGCGCTTCCTGGTCTTGTAAGTTTCTGCCCAGTTTCTCGAAAACGTTGAACTTTCGCTGTAGTTCTACCTTCCTCTAGCATAGTGACGATAAATGTTTATTTTTCTGATGTTAGCGACATGATAGTTATTCAATAATGATCGTAAAAGACGACGATGATTGCCTTTTATTATTTTGATTTAACAGATTGAAAAGAAAAGTGGGTAAACAAGCACAAGTAAAACACGCGTGATTCGAATTTATTACCGAATTTGGTAATAAACTTTTTTTAGTTTTTTTCCAATTAAGTTGTATAACATTTATGGTTTTATATCAAACGATATTAAAATTCTCTTTAATATAAAGTTAGTTTCATGCATGTTACATTATTAATTTGTAAGATACGGAGGATTTTGTCGCTGACCAGTATTATTTGTCCTCGAGTATATTATTTCTACTTTACTTAAAAACAGGTCAAGTTCTATAAATCAATATATTTTATCTCTTTATTCTTTGTAATCTTAATTATCATAATGCGATTACTAAGAACTTTAAGCTTGCAATTATATCATAACTTATTACAGAACACAATATCGACGTGGAAAAAGTGGTCGTCAGGCGATTCTGGGCCTGGTGGACGAATATCGGGATCAGTGTGTGGATTGGATCCAAAGTAAGTCATGACGTATACCTACTATTTAATTTTTGTTAACAAGATGTGTAAGTATCAGCTTATACATCTTATTATATACTGATGTATAATGTTGAGTTATTATAATGTAGATACGAAAAAATAGACTTGTTCTGATAACGTCATATAAAAGAAAACTTATATTTTTAGTAGCACCAGCGCGCCCTAGGTCATTTTTAATTTAAAGTAACTATTTATAAAAATACATAGGTGTAGATAATAATGATTATTTCAACAGAAATGATAGATAGCGCGACATTAACTTGAATCATTAAGTTCCACCAAATAATTTCAGATTCTGTGAAGCACCACGCTCAATAGCACCCCACGAATGGCCAGATGATATTACAAAATGGCCGATTTGCCGCAAGTCAGTATTGGATGGATCTGCAGCAGCTGGTAGAGCAGGACATGCTGCTGAGCATATGGCATGCGAGGTGATAGCGCATCCTTGCTGTATAGGTGTGCATGGACAATGCGTTATCACAACGAGTGAACACTGCTCGTTTGTGAAGGGATACTTCCATGAGGAGGCGTCGTTATGTTCACAGGTTTGTATTATAGTACTGTTTAATACTATGATATATATTTTGTGAATAATAGTTGTATAAATATTAGTGATATCTATATCATTTCACTTACTGCGAAACTTTTTTGATGGTAAAGGAATTAGACTCATCATCTTTGAACATTAAATTCCAGGTATCCTGTCTGGACGATGTCTGCGGTATGTTACCGTTTATGCGGAGACGGCGTCCCGACCAGCTATACAGAGCCTGGACATCTCTGTTTGTTCACGCTGGTTTGCTACATTTGGCAGCAAGTCTTGCACTGCAGTGGCTTTTCATGAGAGATTTAGAAAAAATGGCCGGTCCCGTTAGAATAGCTGTTGTGTACCTGGGAAGTGGTGTTGCGGGGAATATGGCGTCCGCTATTTTCGAACCATATAGAGCTGAGGTAACCCCCCGATGCGACGTAAATTTTTATATCTTTCTGTCCAGTCTTGGTCGATATTGTGTAGTCCAGTGATAACTCAGAGGCCTCATGGCTAAGCGGTCTTATAAGCCTACTGCGAAGCCTGAGGTATCGGGTTCGATCCCCGGTCTCCAATACAATTTATAATTTAATTTGTATTTGTATCCGGTCTCTCGTAAGGCTGGCACTTGCCGGACGGGGTGTCATAAGTGGTACGGAGGGGTGGTTGAATTTCTACAGACTTGCCTGCAGAAATTCAACCAAACCAACTAAAAATGTGAGTTGCTTGGGAAGAGATCGCTGATTAGCGATAAGGCCGCCCGTTGCACTCCAGTGAAACAAAGTGTGTAAAAAAAGGAAAACTTTTAGATTAAAATGGCTTATGACCGTTCTTATCTTCTGAATCAGATGAGGGTAGTTAAATTCAAACGGTCATGGCACGTCTCCGTTTAATTGAATTAATAAAGAAAAGCTAATTCGTCAACTTTTTATTTCAGGTTGGTCCAGCGGGAGCGCACTTTGGCCTTTTGGCTTGTTTAATAGTGGAAGTGATAGGTGCGTGGCCCATATTGAGGCATCCAAAGCGCGCTCTAATGAAACTTATTGGAATGGCGATTGCCTTATTTTTGGTGGGACTTCTCCCGTGGATTGACAATTTCGCTCACGTATTTGGTTTCGTGTTCGGTTTTCTCCTGTCGTACGCTTTATTACCATTTGTGACGTTCGGCCCGTACGAGAGACGAAGAAAGATTGTTTTAGTTTGGGTGTGTTTGGTGTCCGCTGGGGGGATGTTATGTGCATTGATAGCGTTGTTCTACGCGGCTCCTGCGTACGAATGTGCGGTATGCGCGTATTTCACGTGTTTACCGTTCGCACCTGACATGTGCGCGTCGCAGGATGTCCGCGTGCGGCAGTTGGACGGCGTATGACGGCGCGCGGCCCGGGCGCCCCCGCCGCCGCCGCCCCCCCACCCCGCGACACCCGCGCGCCCCTGCCGCGCCACGAAAACGTCGTCTCTACCCACACAATGCATATATTTTTGTATATCCTCTAGTATGTGATTCGGTTTATAGTCCAAGTGTTAAAATCAATGGTTGCTGTGAATATGCGTAACGTACCATATTCTATCGTAGTTTGAATGGACTTTACTTTTTTTTTACTTTTCAACAAACAAAGTAGAACAAAGCTGCAGTCTTTCTTTAACTTGGTTTTTTTTAAATGTTTGGACATTAAATACAGATATTTTCAGTTTAGTGTAAAGTTATATCTTCACAGCGGCCACAAAGTTTGCAACCACCATTGGTTAAGAAAAGTCAAATACATTTTCGGTTCTTACTCAGGAAGATTCACATATATATATAAATATATAGATACAATAATTAAAACTTAAACCTATAAGCTCTCAAATAATAATCGTGTCGATAATATAGTTTTTATGAGTACCTTCCTAAATTTATGTTATCTTTATTTTTATAACATTATTGTAATTCAAATGCTGTTTAAGGAGTCCCAAATGTATATGATTTGTATTGAAAGTTTAAAGCTAGATATAGCACACTTATATTAAACACTGCCATCATAACCATCCCTATTTATTACAGAATATTGATAGTAAACTCGCGATAAAATTAGTAAAAATAGAGCAATGTGCAATAAAATGACGAATAAGAAAATAAAATTTAGTTACGACCAAAGTGTTACAAACCTTCGAATACCTAGGCCGTTTTTGCAGTAGAAATCTATAGTTTATGCATCCCCAGCCCTACCAAGAGCTACAATAAAAAAATATCATAATCAATAAGCTGACTGAAACGCTTTAGGAATAAGAGTAAAATCGTTAAAACATATTTTTATTAATTATATTTTTTATTAGAAAACGTCTTCACTATATGACTTTGTAGTTGGCTTTGCATGACGTTGGAATGAAGAGAAATATTGGTAGGTAGTTAATAAAAATCGTTCAGTATTGCCATTGCATTTTATCAAAGATCGCTTATCATAATAACTCTTCAAATATTTCCATATCTGTTTATAAAACAGATAAACTTATTTTGTTTTGTTGATAAACTCTTATCATATCAATAATCTCATCACATCTCTTTGGTTTTTTTTTCAAGTGGGATTTTTTCCAAAGATCGATTCGAAAAACAATAAGATGAGGCTCGAAAGTAACATCGGTGTATTTTGGGATTCCTTTTATGTTCATTCGCTTTCAGTTTTGAATTTTAGGAGGTTGAAATGTAATATGTATTCGGTGGGCTGGCAATAACATTTAATAATATACTTTATCAAATACTTTTCTAGTTAACATCCGGGACTACTGCGTTAGTTACAACATAAAGATTCGTAATTTTTCAACAGATAATAAAGATTCAATAGATAAATTTAACGGAGTCGGATAACATTGAAAAGAAATCACTAGCTGTGCTACGCGGTTCAATCCGCGTTGAAGTCATCGTAGCTTGATGATATACCTACATCAGAGCCTTCTTGGATTAAAGAATTATTCAGCACAAATAAAAAAACAATTCGAACCAGTAAACTTTTTTGACGTGAAATTTTCTATTATCATTCTTAGCCAGCTCTAAAAACCAAAAATGACTTTCAAAATATACATTATTTCCACCATTTTTAGGCTATAGTTTCTTACAACGCTGCACTAAACGATGAGCAAGTTACGCATTAATAGATTTGTTAAAAATTAAGTTGCATTCAAAATTTAAACTTGGACTGACGCCTTTTAATGTGATATAAGCACTTATGCTTTGTGTATTGCAGTTGCGACAGTGAATGTATATAATTATGTAAAATATATCATTGTTAAGGTACATTATATTATACTTTGAAATTATTTTTTGACAATTGGGAGTTTAGGGGAGTTAGTTTATTTGTATGTTCTAGTGGTCGCCCATTGCTCGAAATTCGACCACAATTCAAGAGTAGTGTCAGGTATTCAAGTCAGGTATGTATGTGTGTGTATGCTGTGTATAATCCAAGCAGTAGTGTGCGTAATGCTTATTATAATTTATTTAATGTATTTCTAATGCATTTTATATAGCTTTATGAACTTTTTCGCGCAATTTTCGTAAAAAAGGCACGGGTTTTTATTTCACATGGTTTCGCTAGTACTAAAAAATAAATTATAGAGGGATAATTTCCCTTGTATATCCTACCTATAAATGTAATTTTACTTTACTCTTGTTTCTTAAAGCGCGATCGAACACCGTGTTCAGTATCAATTAATTTTTCTGCATTTATAAGCAGCTAAAATTTTCACAAGTGATATTAATATAATATAACTAACTCCCTTAAAAAATTACCTTTTAGTATATTACTAAAATACTGTAAATACTCGTGTGTATTTAATAATTTGATTATGCCGATATGGTGATGAAATTTTAGTTTTTGTCAATTTATACTTATTACGACTTCTGTGTAGACTAATACATAAATACTAGTAATAATTTAACTATCATTAGGATAATTTTATTTAACGAAATAAATAAAAATCTAATTTTCACAATATTAAAGTATTATTTGATAAATCTAACGAATTTATTGTTAAGCTAGTCATTATGCACTGATAATTATTATATTTATATTATCTAGTATCTATAGTATATTTTACGAGAATTTGGTGACGTATTGATTTTGAATATATAAAAGCACTCTCATGTTATGTTATCAAGATGGTCATGTGTAAAAATTAAGCTGATACTTATTTCTCGTTATTTTTCATTTCGGTGAATTTTTCAAACTTAGAATTTACAATAACGCCGTTCTTCGTCTTTGCCCTGAGATCCTGAGATATATATTTTTTTATTTTTTTTAATAATAATATGCTTTATCTTTATCATTGCACATTCTTTAAGAAATCTTGGTTTTAAATAAAATTCGTGGTTGCCAAATTGGTATAATTGACATTAAATATAGCAAAATTAAACGTATGTATTCAGTTATTCGTTTGAAGGGTTTTCTGCATACTTTGGAATCACTAAATTCATTTTATAGTGTTAATTCTAAAGTGCCAGTATTAATTGTTTAATTTTTTTATTGTTTATGTAAAATAGCAGTATAACTTTAGTAGTTGTTTCTATAGTTTTATCTAAATATGGCTTATGTGGATCACAAAAATTATTAAGGACTTTTGAGCTTTTTCAATTTACGTTTCCTTTGAAATCGTCGCCAAACTTGTATTTTATCTTATTTTTATAAGACTTTGATCTCCGAAGTTAGAGATTGTACTGTACTCATGTAACCTAGGTAGTAGTGTACATAATATTTCTTTTATACAATACGCTACAATTTGTACCGCATAATTTTAAATTAAAGTGCCACAATTATGATAACCTATTTTGTTCTAAGTCTTTTCACGTAATGCACAACGCCTTGTTATTTCGAAATGTATCTTGTATATAAAGGTTTTATGATAACACTTGTCGAATGACGGGAATGCACATAATTACAAGGTATGTGCGTATTTTTATACTAATGAAATGTGGAGTTCGATTTTGTACAGACTTTGCCGACGTTTTGGTTAGACTTGGCGATCGTTTGCGGCCGGCGGACTGTAATGGAATTTAAGCTAAAGTCATATTGTAAATTGTAAACATACTTAATGATAACGTAAGGTTATGGTTAATAATATTGTAACTAGCATTAAACGAACAAGAACCTTATTATCATAATATACTTTTGTGTTTTATTTGATTTCTGAGCTTAGCATGGACTCGCTTCGACATATGACGTCAGTCGTTTACTTTAACCAGCCATTTAATTTAACAAAACGGAAATACAATAAAAATTAAACTCTTCATACATAATTGGCATTCATAAGTGGAAAACTGTTTCAAGATACAATAATATTATTCTATGAAAGTGGCATATATATTTCTTCCTCTGTTTCGCTGATCTCTTTTCTTTACAGTCAAGATGTTCCGCCCTCCGTTCATTCAATTTTTCCTGCCCCAGGAATTGAACCCAAAACATACTTTTGTTTGTTTTAACATAATTAATGATAAGTTTAATTTAAAGTTGGGATTACGATTATAATATACCTATTATCTACGGCACTGAGCAGAGCTGTTTTTATATGTAAACTAGCTGACCCAGCTAACGTTGTTTTGCCATATTAATTTTTGGGGTGGGCTACCCTTACCACTTAGGGGTATGAAAAATAGATAGTAGCCGGTTCTCATACCTACTGAATATGCATATAAAATTTGGTAAAAATTAGTAAAACCGTTTCGGAGGAGTAAGGTAACTAACATTGTGACACGAGAATTTTATATATAAGATTGCACTATAATTTCGCTCAGTCTGGTTATATTAAAGAATAAACTTGAATTCTTTAACATTTTATTTTTATTAGAACGCGAAAGAGTACAATGGCTTGATAATGTCACTCATAAAAGATAATAATAAAAATGTGAAACAACTTTTTGCAAATTTTGCTTCAGAAAAAATTTAATAATTCAGTTTGCATTTCGGTTTCGATTATGAAACACACCATTGGGAAAATTAAATTTTGAATTTCAAATTCGAATAAAAGGTATGTATGTATACATTGTAAAGGTATGTAAGAATTTATGTGTAATTTTATAGTATTTGAAAATTTTTGATAAGTTATTTTTATTACGTTTAATTTGTATCTTTTATTTAATACTAGCTGACCCCGCGAACTTCGTATCGCTTCAGAGTTCCGAATAATAACGTGTCACCTAAACCGTCATTCCATAGAAAATGTATGAGGAAACGAATTTTCTTTATAAATTTTCGTGAATTGTTCTATATATTTAATAGTTATTCTGCTATTTTCGGATTAGACGAAACCAACAAATCAGAGATCATCAAAATCAGTCCATCGGTTCTCGAGTTATAAATGGAGTAAATAACCCGAATTTCTTTCATAAATAATGTTATGTTCGAGTATGAAAACTTCTTTTTTTTTAAAAAGAAAACAAGGTTATCAATTTTTCTTATAAACAACTTTAAAAACGCTAAGTAATTTGGATAAAGAAAATTGATAATCTTCTGTAAGTATATATGTTAATGTTTTAAATGTTATCTTACATTTATTAAATTTCAATTTAAATACTAATAAAAATCGGATATTTTTTGTAACAGTTTGTGTGCATACTTATTTTACCAAGAATTCGAATTCACAAAGTCAATAATTACTATTAATAACTCAATTTCTTGTATAATATTTATTTCACTTACGTAAAACGTGGAACGGTTCGAACAATTTGGTATTTACCTAGACTGTTTTACTTTTTAAGTTTACTATTTTCTATTAGCTATATTTTACTTAAAAAAAATATTTTTGAAGCATGTTTTTGATTAAAACGACGAGCAGAGCAATTGTTAAGATATTGTAGTCGTTCAGTGGTTCGCGGACTGTACACTTGATATTAATAATTCGCTACGTAAAGTATTACGTGCAAACTTATATGGCCACTATAGAAAGGACAGGTTTCCAATAGAAACCCTATCGAAAATTTCTATTAACACTATACTAAACTCATAGTTGACAGTCATAGTGTATATGATATATTGTACACAAAACACTAATAAAGATGACAAAAGAACTGTGTTTTTGGTGTGGTAGTATATTTTCTTGTTTTTACTTTAAAGTATCTATACGTAAAAGGAACTACTCTCTTGAAAATAATCATATAAAGATACCGATAAATTATATAATAAGCAACGACACTTTACCATACCACTGTCTTAGGTTTTCTAACCGTAACATATAAATATATTTTAAATAATAAAGGTTTGAAATGTTCAGTCGTCTCTGTGGCTAAGTGTTTAACGCGTCTACATGTTGTACCGGAAGTACTGTGTTCAAATCCCGGGGAAATAAATGAATATTTCGGTTGGATAGACATATAAGGCTGATCACTTGTAAAGAAAATGATAAGGGGAACAGATACCTACAGAAATGTGTCTGCATTATTACTATGGGTTATGCCCAATATTAGGGGTTACTGCAATTTACTATAATAAAGGTTGGAATAAAACTACAATTTTAGAATCACAATGTTAAACGGTTATCTACATTAGAGTTTCATTTGAGGTGTTTACTACTGATAAAGTTAATCCCAGTAAAGACAAGTCTATTAAATAATAAACCTCAATGACTTTTGAATAGATACTTTTATGACTACTGCAACTCTTTTTTAATATTATACAATTATTATTACCAATATTATAACTCATTATTAGTAAATAAAGCGGCACTTATTGCGCATAGAAACATTATTTATATGGTTTTCACATTGCTCTGATCTCAAAGTAAGTAGCTGAAGCATTTGTGTTATGACGGTCGAAACGTCGATGTAAATAAATAATGTTTCTATGCGCGATAAGTTCCGTTATATTTACTAACTAGCGACCCGCCGCGGCTTTGCACGGATATAAAACATATATTAAAATTTTCCTCTTCAATCACTCTATCTATTAAAAAAAACCGTATCAAAATCCGTTGCGTAGTTTTAATGATTTAAGCATACAAAGGGATATAGGGGAAGAAAAAGCGACTGTTTTATACTATATAGATAATGAGTTCAAACCGTGAAAATTTGAAGTTTATAATATAATAACTATCAACTAATACATTAATAAAATTAAATACTGTTAGGGAAATTCTCGTTTTTTTACCACTGACAGGTAAGAAATATGTTATTTATGTATGAATATAGGATCATCTTACTTAATTACAGAAATATGTGAATGTCCGTTGTTATAAATGTTAATCATGATATATTGTTCACGTGTTATTTGGTACGTAATAATAAATCTTTGAGTACTTTTATCATTGTAGGTTAAGTAATTTTGACGTACCCTTGAGTGATATTGAAACTCCAACTGTTCATTTTTTGATTGTGTCAATTTTATCTTACAGTCGCATGTATTAATCATGGACCTTCTGCATTCCAATCTTATTCTAACTACACATACTTCACATATATTTATTTATTTCAAATAATATTGTTAATCACTAACAGTGGTAAACTATAGATGTTTAATATACCAGAAGTTACATTTAACTAAATCAAAATTACATCTTGTAACCCTAATCAATTTTTTACGGAATACGCAGAGTCGAAAGCATCTTAAATTGATATTTCCGCTTTGTATTACCCGGTAGTGGCAATGAAAAGTTGGTTAAATAATTAGGCGTCAAGCTAAAATGCCTTTTTAGTTTATGGCAATAAGATTTATAATACTGTATCGAAATTTTAGTTACGACGCGATGCTACAAGACGAAGTAGATTTGCCTGATTAGCTCCAGGTAGTTACATACAAGAAGTAGAGTAGTCTGGTAATCTTTACTGGAGACATTCATTCAGTTATCGTGTTTTCAGGTTCAATATGCTGACAGGATGGAGACTCGCCTTATCGAAATGTAAGTAATTATGTTTATTTAAAAAAAAATCCAATTATTATTTCCTTATTAAATTAATATTCTAAATATCTTCTTTCGATTTTCTATTCTACAATACATGTTTATATTATTAATTTAATTATTGTTTTTATTTTCTAAATATTTTTTATATTTAATTTTTGTATTTATGCGAAATATCAGTTGTTATATAAGTCCATCAAAAATGTCTAGGGATCAAGTTTCAGAGTATCGCCGAAATCAAGGATTTTTTTTGAATTCTTTTTGATCGTTAATTATTATTTTTAGTGATTTGCACTATTTGAGTAATTTTCTTTTCAAATTTCAAATCAGAATTGTTAATTTGGATTTCTATAAAAGTGTGTAATAGTGTTTTTACGACCATACCAAACTCAAGAAATTGCACTGATACGGGGCGACGCATCATTTGACACGAGAAGAGATAATGAGAACTGTCGGCATATTGCAAAGTGGTTCCAGTCAACGTACTATGGCTGTCACTCTTGGCACTACATCGAGCGTCATAAGCCATCTCTGGACACGCTATCATATCACGGGCAGCTTGGTCGAGCGACATGGTGGACAATCTCGCATCACCACTCGCAGACAGGACCGGTACATCCAAAATACTGCTCGATGAGTGTCCCTAGACTTTTTTGATGTGTGTATATTATATACTAGTTTTAACTTCCTAACTTCCTCCACCCCTACAAAAGCCGCATCATTCAGAAAGAGTCTAGCTTCCCAGTGAAATGTTGAAAATCTGTCCTGACGGTATATAAATGATACCAATATATTCTAGTATTAACTGGTTATTTATATGCGCATGGTTAAATGAAATTTTAGTGCTGGCTATGAGAGTTTTTAATAGAATTAACAATCGCTTCCTTTCATTTTCTTAACGTTTTCCTCTTGATTAAAGAACAATAATTTCATGAATGAAACAATACTATGACTGTTATATAAATATGAATTACATTTTCATATTCTATTATTCTCACCCTCTAAATCGTTACAGGTAATTTGTTTACAGACTTTTTTTGCGTAAATAAACGTAAACACAAAATCAACATCTAGAAATATGTTAGTGTTAGGTTTATTGAAATGTGTGACAAATGTCAGTTGTCGTGTCAAAGTGTCAAATTGTGTGCTGTGGGGTGGGGCTCGGTTTCATCGGTCGAGCGGACCGTGGAGTAAGGGGAATGAAATGGAGTCAGTCTTCAGCTCCGAAACTATACGGCCATGGGAAAATAATGTAGCAACGGCTTGAGGATTAAATGTGTAGTAGAATTCCTTGGAATTTCTCAAATTATTAAAACTAGCAAGATGCGCTTAACTATAAATATTCTTTCAGTGTTCATAATACCGCAGCGGTATGTGTTGGCCATCATGGCTTTATTCGCGATTGCCAATGCATATACAATGCGTGTTTGTCTCAATTTGGCGATCACACAAATGGTGAAGAAGAAGAACACAGAGATCGGTAGTATATATTATGACCCCAATGCTTGCCCGGACGCAAGTAACGAAGTGTCAAATGCTACAATGACTCTTGCTAATTTTTTGTTGAGAGCAGATGGTGGAGTAAGTGTTAAATACTTTAAAGTTATTTTAGTATTGCTTTCATGACATTCATCATATATACGTAAACATATGTATTTTGTTATATATATAACGCGACAAACCATCCAATATTTTACATTACAATTTTGTCATGAGTAGATACTTCTTTCGTCCTTAAAATTTGAAAAAATGATGAAATATAAAATCAGATATCAATATACATTATATACGAAATAAAATAAAAATAAAATAAATAGTTTTCTGTCAAATTTCTTCTAAAGTAATCAATTTAAAAATATATTTTTATATATAATACAATAATGAGATATATAAAAATACTCGAGATAAATTTGAGATCGGGTCTATTATGACTGTGAGGTAATATTTTTATTTTAACATTTCTAAGTATGTATTACTTATCATTTTCTTAAAAAAACCTATAAGAAATACTTTGTATTAAGCATAAGCCAAAAAATTTCTTTTTGACAGCAAGAACTTTGTATTAAACACACCGTCACTTGGATGATGTGTATTTGATAACACCATATAAAATTAATTATCAGGCTCGCGTGGATATTATATTATATATTATCTTAAATTCTTATACAAGTATTTATTTAATATTATCATCCTGAACGTCAAATGTTTATATAATACACATTAAAATGATACATATTATACTATATATATATATATATATACAATTAACTATTTCAGTACAGATATATTTCTGTTTAATAACTAATTTTGATACTTATTACAGATTATAAGTATATAATATCGTCTTAAGTTTTTTACATATTTTTTTTGAGTTCCTAAGAAAAATCGGAAAAACAATATAATATAAAGCACTTAAATGACAATAATAATTAATAATAATAAAATTGTAAATATATTATTGCATGATAACAATAATATTGTCAAAATAAATAAACTAAACACATTATGTTTTCAGGAGGAAAAGTTCGAATGGAGTGAATCTACACAAGGGTTACTGTTAAGTTCTTTTTACTATGGATACGTGATAACTCACTTGCCTGGCGGAATGTGGGCCGAGAGATTTGGTGGCAAATGGGTGTTGGGTCTTGGTCTACTCTCCACAGCCGTGTGCACTTTAATTACTCCAATTGCTGTTAAGAGTGGTGGAGCGACAGCTCTTTTTATCTTACGAGTCATCGAAGGTCTTGGTGAGGTAAGTGCTCGCTTAATCTTTGTCAAGAGAAGAATTTACGTCTTGTACCCATGATATAAACAATTGGTCAATAATTTTATATGACTTATTCCGCCAAGAAGCTTTAAAGCAAATTATGAATGACGCATTGACAAAACAAAATTTTTTTTTGTTTCTAAAATGAGGTAAGCAGTCTAGTTCATTATCGCGTTAATCTTGGAGTAATGCAGCCAGTATTTTGGATACTCATCCAAATTAAGATATTAATCATATAAATAAATATATTTTATTATAATTCCAGGGGCCAACAATGCCTGGGTTAATGGCAATGGTATCCAAATGGGCTCCACAAGAAGAACGTAGTAGGATGGGTGCAATTATATTTGGTGGTGCGCAAATTGGAAACATTGGTGGCTCCTATTTCTCAGGCCTTATCATGCACGAAGGTAGTTGGGAAAATGTGTTCTACTTATTCGGAGCTTTCGGCTTGGCTTGGTTTGTTATTTGGGTATGTATACTGTTTCAGATCTTGATCTACACTCTTCAACACTGTTTACTCTGTGCCCATAACTTAATTAATGAAGTGTTTTATTAAAACTGAAATTATCTTTTTTTAAAGTAGATTAAGAAACAAAACCTGATTTAAATAAGAAATTTCATCCGAATTCTTAGTATTTTCAGAAATACTAAATAATATACTTCAATTATAAAATATATATTCACAATTATTTAATTTTATTTATTCAAATTCAAATTAAATATATTTACAAACTAGTGGACCCCGCGAACTTTGTATCGCGTCAAAGTTCCGAATAATAATGTGTAACCTAAAACGTCATTCCACAGAAAATGTATGAGGAAAATGATTTTTCTTTTCTTTTATTTTTTCGACAATTTTCCAAATTTTTCTCTCTGTAAGAACCATCCTCGTACTTCAAGTAATATTATTAAAAAAAAGAATTAGCGAAATCGGTTCAGCTGTTCTCGAGATTTGCGCTTACCAACAAATTCAGCGATTCATTTTTATATATATAGATTATACACAGACAAAAAGTAACATACCTACAAACAGTATTTGAGCAGCTAATGTATTTTAGCAATGATTATTTACTCTGTAATATGAAGTTTAACTAAAATGCACATATAGTAAAAAATATTCTAATTCATGTAGAATCACATACATGAACGCTTTATATACGTCACTTATATCTAAGTTTAAAGGAACGTGCCCAAATATGAGAAGAATGCGAAAAAACTCAGTCGTGTATTTATTTTAATATTATTTTTATTTTCAGTGCTTTCTCTGCTACAGTACACCAAACACACATCCTTTTATATCCGACAGCGAAAAGAAGTACTTAAATGAAAACGTAGCGGCCTTAATACATAGCCAAGAACAACGACTGGACCCAGTACCGTGGAAAGCTCTGATTCGATCATGGCCATTGCTGTCACTCATTATAGCAGCTGTTCGTATTAATTTTCTACATAAAAATACATAGATTCATTGTAAATTATTTCAGTTTGTAACTCTCGACGCAAAAAGGAAGTTGTTTGAAATTAAACGTCTCTGTGGCATTGCAGTTTCTAAACGGATTTTGAAGTGAAAACTTCTTTCGCATCATTGTGATTTGAAAGTCGATGAAAAAGAGAGCATGTAAAAAGAGACAGACATATATATTCATAAGATTTAATGTGGGAGAAAACGAGATAGGAAGCATTAAATAGTGTTTCTTAAATTTTTTAAAAGGTTTCACTTCGACCACGTGTGAATTGCACACATTCTTTTTTTGTTTCAAAACAGACCTGATCGATATGGTTAAAATATCTTCAATTTCATTTGCTATATTTGTATCAACTTTAAGTTACACTTAGTTTGAATATTTCTATTTTTATTTGTTTTGACAGTTTTTAACTGATGTTACAGGCAAGTAGATGTTCAGTCTGGGCCTTTCAATTTCGGGATTCGAATCCAGATCCATCTATGTACATATAATTTCAATCAAACAAATGAAACTCTATGGAGCTATTAAGTCTTTCTAAAATTCATATTTCTAATTTCAGATTGGTCATGATTGGGGATACTTCACGATGATTACTGACTTGCCCAAGTACATGACAGATGTGTTGAAATTTAATATTAAATCAACAGGCATTCTCTCAGCTGCGCCTTACGTTGCTATGTGGATTTCATCATTCTTCTTTGGCATCATTTGTGATTTTTGTATTAAGAAAGGTTATCACAACATTAAAAATGCTCGAAAGATTTATACAACTATTGGTAAGTATCAACACTTAAGAAGTTGATTTCGATTATATACACATATATGGCTGAGGTTAAGTTGTTAATTTGATACATCGCTCGATTGCCTTATATATAAGTGAATAAAATATTTAGGTAATAAAAAATAAATTAGTGTCACTTTGAGAGCCTCAAACTCGAACCTTGAGAGCCTACTGTAAAGCCATATATATCATATTATGTATATTTATTAAGAAAAAACATTTTCTCCATACAAGCTGTTTACTTTACTATGTATGAAATCAGCGTTTGCTATTTATATCTCAATTCTCCGCCATTTATGCCGATCAGTGGCTTCATGAATGGCTACACTAGCTTTAGAGCCAAGGTGTTCAGCTACTTGATCAGATCATCTCTTCGGGCTTCGACCTCTCGATCTTGGTCCTGCCATTTTTCCAGTCATAATGAGCTTTTCCAGATTGTCCGCTGGTTTTTGTGCGACATGCCCGAAATACTTAAAAACACGCTTCAGACATACGTGACGAATTACGTAAAAACGTGAAGGAGAATTATGCACAAAGTGATTAGTCGGGAACATAACGATGCTGAACAGTGAGCAAGCGACTGGAGGAGGAGGAGGATTTTAATGTCAGTTGTGTAAATTATAATGTAAATTAAACTTTCAGCCGCCACTGGACCAGGAATATGTATCATCATGGCCTCGTACTCCGGTTGTGACACAACGTTAGCAGTTTTCTGGTTCATAGCAGCCATGACACTCATGGGTGCTTACTACAGTGGAATGAAGATCAACGCACTTGATATCACGCCCAATTACGCTGGTACCACAACTGCACTTGTTAATGGAATTGCGGCTGTTTCTGGTATAATTTCACCATACTTGATAGGTCTCTTGACCCCGCAAGTGAGTATTTTGATACAAATTCGTTTTATTTTTTAACAATAAACTGTTTTGATATAAACAATTCCTTATTAACTGTATAGAAAAAGTCGTAGGAAAGAAAATGATTTATGAAATACTTATGAATTAACCTCGAGTAATATGCTGACCTCGAATGTACTGATTTTGATTTCTGGAGACAAAATATAATTATTTCGATTTGAAAGGCAAATAAATATAACTGCTTAAAAAATTATCAGTTAATATGGGTTATATTTTATCTAATCCTGTATGTATAATGTATTTTATGAGGTCCTCGGTTCGGGGGAACAATCAATCCTTTGATTAGGTCACAACATGAGCCTATCACATACTTGCCTGTTAAGAAAATGATCAGTCAAACAAATGCAGAAATATTTCTACCCCATGCCCCACTAAGGGTTATGGAATTCACTAACTAATGCGTAACTCTAGTGATGTACGGTTACGAGAATTTTTTATTACTTCATCTCTATACGTACTATTATCTAATTTATAGATCTAATTTAACCCAAGCAATTCTTGTTTCAGTCAACTCTCAAGCAATGGCGTGTCGCATTCTGGGTCTGTCTTGCCATTTTGGTGGTAACTAATATAATTTATTTAATATTTGCAAAAGGAGAACAGTTGTGGTGGGATGACGTTAAAAAGTACGGATACCCCAAGGGATGGAAACATGGACCACTGCCAGTCAGAAAACAAGATGTTGAAAAGGAAAAAGAGGAAGAGATAGCAGAGAAAAAATAATAAACAATTGCACAGACTGATTTTAAAAAAAAGTGAATTTCCGTAACCCCTAGTGGGGCATGGGGCAGACACATTTCTGTATCTCTTTCACTGATCATTTTCTTTACAGGCAAGTAGGTGATAAAACTTTTGTGTTTGTCAAACCGAAACATTCATTTGTCCCCACGGGATTCGAACGCAGGACCGCCGGCGCATCATGCAGACGCGTAACAATTTAGCCACGGAGGCGGTAAAAGGCATAATATTCATAGCAAGGTTTAGATTTAAATAAATGTAAATAGAATAAGCTAAACATATGACAATTATGGAATGATTGACGTTACCTATGTAAATTTATTTTGAAAATTAGGTACTTACAATAATATATCCTTATAAAATTTTAGTTTGATTTGTAAATATATATTAAGGTAATAAAAAATAGCCAATTATCATTTCTTTAATTTTTTATCCAACAAAGTAGAGAGGCTATCAGTACGAAACACGTATAAGCATTTATCTTGGTCACAAATAGATATTCTAAATAAAATATTACGATACACTAAACCGATTTTCTTAATTCTTTCTCTCAAATATATATCTTAATTAATCAATTTAATAATCAAATAATACATGTAAAGCAAATGGAAGATAATTTAAAATTTAAATACAAACAAAACTTGAAAAACACAAATTTTGCAAATGGCCTAATCAAATGCCTAATCTATATAGGTATTATACGTACCTATGCATTATTATTTATATAATTACGCTTAAATTTATACTATAGGTATTTGGATGAACATATTTCCGTTAAACCTATTTTTTTTACATTTTATTCATACGTTATACCTTATATCACGAATTTGTTAAAACTTGTAATTTTGCGATGACGCAATATCGTTCCGGGATAAAAGTATCCTTTATTAGCCCGAATATTTTTTTTAATATAAAAGTTAATTTATATAAGTCCATAAAGTTTATTTATATAAGACAGACTGGCAAAGAGACTGTAAAGAATTGTTACTTTTATCGCGCCCTTATTAATTATATTTATAAGAGAGTAAGAGAGTACCTAAGGCTTGTCGAATAGATCAAAGAACGATTGGTTTATATTTTATCTTCAAATATATCTTGAAACTCATAAGTATCTAATATTTGAGCACACGTTTGAAAACCCTTGAGCATGTTATCTCATCACATAAACTTGACACAATCTTTGGAATGAAATTTTTGTGATTGCGTCAAATTCAAGCGTTTTCTGACTTTCAATATAGAGATAAAGTTATCCCCCTGTTTTCAAATTCGTTATGGGGGGGATGTTTAAAGTAAATATAAATTAAATAATAAATAAGCTTAGTGAAAAAGATTATTAAAATAATCCAGATATTTATTTTGTTTTATTTTTTTCTGAAGTCCCGTGGGCGTGGAAGTGGGTTATGGGGCAGATGCGTTTAACATCTGTTTCACTGTTCGATTTTTTCTTTAGGGGCAAGTAGGTGATCACTTTTCTATGCCCTGCCAGACCGAGTTCTTTTTTTTAAATCTCCACTGGGAATCGAACCTAGGACCTCTCGGTTGTAAGCGCGTTATGAAGCAACTATAGCTGCTTATTATTAGGTAAAGGTAAAACATTGTGACGGTCTGCTCGACCTCTATTTCCACAGAGCTTCCGCGCCTGGGTGTAGCGGCGTGCGGTTGCTTGGCAACAAAAAAATAACCGAGTTGTCATTCCTTTTTTATTCCTATTTCCAAAAAAAAACCATGTATATTTCTTGTTTTTCTTAAGCTGCGTCTACGCTAGGTAGGACGCAGCTTTAAACTAATTGTATATTTTGTAATTAGCTAAATTGTAAATATATTGTACATATTACCATATGAATTATCTTTGAGAATTCTAAATCACCATACCTTAAAAATAACACCCACTGCATTAATGCATCCCTAAAGTTTATTTCGTCGCTTGAATTGAATGAATGTATTGAGTGGGGTAATAGCTCTGACTGGTTATTTTTTTTATTGAGATTTTCCACAGAGAAAACATTGTACGTATTGTTTCTAAATGCGCCCTGTTTTATGTGCAATCAGTCTTAAATTAAATGTAGATAAAAACAATAATACTAATAAAATTATCTTTTCTCTAATCTATTCACCATCGAAACCTCATTCAGATCGACAAGGTCATCTTTGCGACTTATCGTAACTGTCAAATCTGTATTACATTTTCTCTTCTAGAACAAACTCTATATATTATCCATATAATATCTAAGTATCATTTCCGCTACATCATGTTTTAAGATATATTTTTAATAACGGGATTTGAGAGTTGTTGCATATTTTGCATACAAGAAAAAGATAAGATAATAATTATTATTAAAAAAATTGAAAACGTAGACTTTTGAAAGTTATGTGGCAATTAAAACGCTCAATAATATTAAGGGGTTTATAAAAATTGCTGTAGTATATTTAATTGTATAGATAGATATAGTGAGTCATATCTAAAAACTTACGTGAATAAAATGAAGGTAAATATTATTTCAATATTTATATTTAAAGCTTGCTTGTTTTGAAATATTTCTAATTAATTTGTATATATTGGTAATGAAAATTATTTCTATATATTTTGACATACAGTCTGGATTAAAAAAACTTGTCTCCAAATCGAAGTCAATGGTCAAATTATATTTTTTAAATAAAACAAAAAAATGTTAGAAATTAAAGCAATTTTACAATATATTTAAAATATAAAAATATCTACAAATTTGAAAAGATTCTATGAAACTAGATTTTGATAAACATCAAATTAAATATCAGTTTGCATTTAGCACGAAATCATTTTGTAATTTATTGCGTACATATAATTATATTGAAAGTATCTAAAATTGACCTCTGAGATACGTGAAGTATTTGAGAGGTCAATGAAAATATGTACGCGAAGTATATTTTAAGTTGTTATTTATCTCAATGGAATAAGAGTCATATCACAATATTTCTTTCTATAAGCCTCTTCAATGCTTGATTAGTTTGTCAGTCAGGTATTACAAGCGAAGGTTGTGGAGTAACTGTAGAGAAGGAAGGTGGTATTCGATATTTTGTTAGCTCAACGATCTAACGTGTCAAAATGTTAACAGGATGGCGGCTCATCTTGTCAAAGTGTGAGTTGTTATTATTTTTAATATGAATAATTTTACGTAATGTGCTTTTTGTTAGAATTTTACAATTACACAATTACATTGAATACATCTCGATGCTGCAATTTACACCCTCACAACTTAAAACAACAAAACGCTGTTATATTCGATGAAACTGTAACAACTGAAAAAAACTTAAATTTACATGTGCTACACTCTTAAAGAATAATAAATATCAACTATTGTTAAGTATCTGCTATATTTACCCGACTGTCATTAAGAAAAAAAAACATAAAATAGTAAAAATAATTACAATTTTAAACTGTTTACTTATGTAAAAAGAATTGAATTCATAGATTGGTCTATGTTAAATTATAGCACTTCTCCATATATTATCTTGAGATGCTTAATTATAATTGCGTGATTGTTCGTATAGTCTATAAGACTTGTCATTGAAATTTATATTATTCAGTATGCTCTTTATTTTAATTCACTGTTTAGATATTTGTAATTGAACAAACGATAGAAACATTAAACAAAATGTTTACTGTTTCTATCGGACTCACTCAAATCTTGAAACAAAATTTATAAATTAAAAGAAATTGTAAACCTACGTCGTAAGCGACTTTAAAGTGGACTTAAAGTTGTCGGTGCCAAACTGTAAGGGTTCATTCACGCGATGACAATTCGAATAAAAATTCGAATAAAAACGAATCGTCCTTGTTTGAATGAGCCGTAACAGAAAATAATAAAATCTTTCCAATTATTACATTTGTAGAATTATAAATTTATTTTTTATTATATTTATTATTATAATATCTCTTTTCAGTATTCATAATACCCCAGCGCTATGTGTTGGCGATAATGGGTTTACTTGCCATAGCAAACGCTTTCACAATGCGTCAATGTTTGAACCTGGCGATCACTCAAATGGTTAAGAGGAAGGAAACACCGGAAGTTGGAAGTGTAAATTACGATCCAAACGCATGTCCTGACTATAACGTTATTAAAAATACTACTGCAGAAATTGTTGCATATTTAGCAGATGATGTAAGTTTAGACTTCTGGTAAATTAAATTAAATTCTGGTAAAACTTAAATGAGGCGAGTTTATATAAACGCAAGCCAACGTTTGTAAATTCCTGTCTGTAAGTTATATTGGTTTGTTTTTTTGCAAAAAAATACTAAATGAATTCGCAGCCGGCCTCAAATGAAATCAGCCATGTTTAGTGCTCGGCTCTTCTAGCGTCGACGCAGCTAAAATTTATACAATGATTGACTGGTTCGGCCTTCTTTAACGAACTTGTCGGTAACAGGTTCATGTGCTGATTTTAGTTTCTATTATTTTTTCAATAGCAAGTTATTATATTGTTTAAAATACTTTATTTAAACTGTTCTTACATATTTGAAATTTTTATCAGTAGAGAATCCTAACCACGTAATAAATGAACTTTTAGAATGATATATTTATAAATTGTATTATTATAATCTGTTATTATTATGATATGTTATATATAATCGAAATGTTTAATGACTTAACTTCTTTTGTGTTTATTTTTCCTATTATTTTTATGTTCGGAAATCAAAAACCCTTTCCTAACCGCTAAATATCAAGTATCACAAACGGGGTTGTAGACGCTGTAAAATATTAAAAAAAATTTTACTTTATACCTTAGAAATCGATTACAGCTAGTCGTTTTTCGGACCAAATCTTAGACGTATTAGAGATAGAAGAGATCGGAATACTCATAATCATCGAGCATATAATATGAATTTAATGGAAGTGGATAAATCGAATGAAAAATCCATTCGAAAGAAGTAATGAAATAAACATATCTACTTAAATATGGCAAAGATTTTATTTTTCTTCTTATTTACAGTCAGAAAAATTCGAATGGAGCGAAGCTACCCAAGGATTGATATTGGGTTCCTTTTACTATGGTTATGTGGCAACCCATCTACCAGGAGGAGCACTAGCAGAGAAGTTTGGTGGAAAATGGGTGGTTGCATTAGGTCTGCTATCTACTGCCATTTGCACATTTATAACTCCATATGCTGTGCAATCTGGGGGCGCTGTAGCTCTCTTCATCTTGAGAGTTGTTGAAGGTCTTGGAGAAGTAAGTTAAATTTAATTTTGTTTAGTTGGTCAACTGAACATGCATGTAGCGCAGAAAAGGTTCAAGTACGAAGACACAAAGAAACATTTGAAAAAAAATGTTTCTCTCTGAGTGGGATGTGGACCGTTTTTTATGAGACTTTCACTTGTTGATAACGGGTACATAAAGAATAATTAATCCTACATACATATTTTTAAAAGCTACTAGGGTTCAGCACATATTTAAATCCTTCCCGTGTGATGTTACAAAGCTAGCACGCGCTAGTAGTTAATATTATAGCTTTTGAATTTAATATTTAATATAAAATTTAAATATGTTATATTTGAGTAGACATATTAAGGGTGTGAGTGAAGTCCCGTGTCCCCTAGTGGGGTATGGGGCAGATGCATTTTACATCTGTTTCACTGATCGATTTTTTCTTTAGGGGCAAGTAGGTGATCAGCCTTCTATGTCCTGCCAGACCGAGTTTTTTTTGTCTCCACCGGGAATCAAACCCAGGACCTCTCGGTTGTAACGCTTACGCGCATACCACTAGACCAAGGAGGCGGTCAAGATTTTTTTTTAGATTAGATTTAGATTAAGGGTAGACTTCTGTATATTTGTAAATATATTTAATTTGAATTTGGGAATAGGACTACCAAATTACGTAATTTTTTTCAGGGACCTTTAATGCCTGGTTTAATGTTGATGATATCAAAATGGTCACCAAGAACAGAAAGATCAGTCATAGGAGCCATAGTATTTGGAGGATCACAAATCGGGAACGTTGCTGGATCGTATTTATCCGGTGTTATCATGCATGAAGGTAGTTGGGAGAATGTGTTCTACTTGTTTGGAGGGCTCGGCTTAGCGTGGTTTGTTTTCTGGGTATGTACATATTAGCTTAACGAATCAAGCGATGTAGTCGTTTTAGTAACGATAGGATAGACTTGAACAGCCATTTTTACGTTTATGGAACGTATTATTAACGTATTTTGCTAAAATAATGTTACGCCAGTATTTATTTTTATGGGGCGTATGCCATTTTTTAAGGTATGCTCTGTGAGTCTAGTCAATATGCAAAGATTGTTTTTTTTAGACGCGCGAAAATTACGCGCTTAATCTCTTCAAAATGATTAGTTTGAAGGGATTAAGCGCGTATTTTTAACACAATTTTTGAATTTTCGTAAAATATTGTTATTGCAACCGCTGATTATGCATATCTTTTGATCATATAGATAATATGACCAAAATATATATCTGATAAGGCCATTTGTTTTTTTAAGTAAACAATTGAAAATGTTACTGATGCTGGTGTTACTAACTACTCGCAAACTTTTAACTTCATTTCACGACCAAGTTTCTTATATCAATATTGTGGTCTTAGCTTCAACAAAGTAATATTCATCTATAAATACTCAATACATACTACTACTCAATAATATATAGTACTCAATGCTTAAAAAGTATATAATATTGTAAGCATTGAGTAGTAGATATCTACATAAGTATCGTTTGCAGTTTAACTTACAAAAAAATATTACTACACTAAAAAACTTACTACCGTAAATTGTAGTCATGTTAAGACTTCGAACTTCTCTAGTTAAAAAACACAATTTTAAATTAAATTAATTGTTCCTATTTTAGAGTCTACTTTGCTACAGTTCTCCGAACACACACCCTTATATATCTGACAAAGAAAAGAAGTATTTAAATGAGAACGTGGAATCACTGTCTAATAATGAAGCCAGACTAGATCCAGTGCCTTGGAAAGCGCTAGTCAGATCCGTTCCTATTTGGGCCTTGATTATAGCTGGCGTAAGTACCTATTTAATTAATTACTGTAGTTTTAACTACAAAATAACTTTATTACTAAGTTTACTCAATGTGAATTCCGTCGTGCAATCACTTATTGCGTTGAGGTCACGTTATAAGTGAGCAGTCAAATACGACTATTGAGATTAACTGAAGAAGATTAATAGATTACGAGAGATGTCTTTTAATAATCGTAATACATATGTATATACTATATGTATATATAGAGTACATGAGCCAAGAATCAAAACCCGCCCGACAATCTCATGTCAGTATGAGATTAACCTGTTTCTAGATTTGCGTATTTTTGTAAATAATGGAATAATTCTATTTTGGATTTTTTTTAAATTAATTTCTTATCTCTGAAATTCTCCGTGATAGTTATTCATTTATGAGATAAATTATAAAATTATAAGGTTGAAAATAAACAAGTTAAGGTGTTGTAATCTAAGTAGTTATGGTTTAAATAAATGTTTGATAATTATAAAAAACAAGTATCCTCTTACATAATTGTTTGAACTTTATATGTTTTAATGCTAATACCTAATGTAATTATTTAGTCAACATACTAATTGTTACAATTACTAAGTAAGCAATTTTAATTTCCGCGAAACGCAGTTTTTATTTATATTAAATAGTATTTCTATGTTATATTGTATAATGAAAAAAATTATTGTAATATTGTTTAACAGATTGGCCATGATTGGGGATATTACACAATGGTTACTGATCTACCTAAATACATGACAGATGTATTAAAATTCGATATAAAGTCTACTGGTATTCTTTCGTCAATGCCATATATAGCCATGTGGGTTGCTTCAGTATTTTTCGGATTTACAAGTGATTTTGGTATAAGAAAAGGCTTCTACAGTTTACAGAATGCGAGGAAAATTTTTACTTCTATCGGTATGTAAAGTCGTTAAATAACCGCCTTTAGTAGCATCGTTGGTCTTGGGTTCGATTCCTGGAGAAAAAGAGTTTCGAAGACACGGAAGATCAACAATTTGCCTATAAAAAATATTCGAATTCTTTAAGTTCTTGCTACAAAGTTAATATTTATTTCAGCCGCCATTGGTCCTGGCATATGCATTTTATTAGCCTCATATTCTGGCTGTAACACCACCCTAGCTGTCATTTGGTTTGTAGCTGCTATGGGCTTTATGAGTGCTTACTACAGTGGTATGAAAATTAATGTTCTGGACATCACACCCAACTATGCTGGCACTACGACGGCTCTTGTCAATGGTATTTCTGCCATTTCTGGGATTATTTCGCCATATTTGATCGGACTTCTCACTCCGCAGGTTAGTTTATGCTGTATTATTAAGCACCTTTTAAATTGTATCAAAAATAATTGAATTATCGTTTCATGTAATATTATTTTCATATTTTTCTTCCTGCTGTTTTGAAAAAATTCTTTCACAGCTCCGGATGTCTGGAAGGGATCGATAATTCTTTGATTTGTAAAACAATTTAAAAGACATTTTTATTAATTTTCAGTCGACTCTGAAACAATGGCGAGTGGCATTTTGGGTGTGCTTTGCAGTGCTGTTTTTAACGAACTTCGTTTATGTTATATTTGGTAAAGGACGTCAAGAATGGTGGGACGATGTCAAGCTCAATGGTTACCCATCGGGTTGGAAGCACGGCCCTCTGCCGTCAAGAGAAAAAGATTCAGATTCTATTGAAAAAGAAAAGAGTGATGAAAAGCAGTAATTGTACCTGTGATATGTTAAATAGTTTAATTTTAGTTATAGTTATTTATTTTATATTATAATAGGTTTTGACGCTGGTTGCGTATGCAAAATGTAATGTGCAACTGTTTGGTTGAAAGCGCTAATTTAAGAGACTACGGGTACTTACGAATTGAATTCCTTTTGTATTCGATAGTCCATGAATTGAAAAAGACTATATACCTAACATGACGCTACGACGAAATTAATGTAGAGGAAATTACGGAACTCAGCTAGTATTTTATACTAGCTTTTCCTTGTGACTACGTATAGTGATACAAATGACTCGGCAAAATCCATCTTTCTATAGGTTATAAATTTTATTAAATTGATTCAGTAGTTTTTGTGCATATACATTGCAAACAAAATACATATTTTTTGCTCTTTAAATTTACAGTAAAAAGTTACGATACTAAATAAATAATGTATAACTCAAAGTTATTGTACCTGAATACTTAATATATTATTATATTCGTAAAATTAAATTTGTAAATTTAAATATTAAATTGTTTTCAAGTTTATTGCATTTTATTACTCAACTCTTTTAACACCTTTATCATTTGTGTAAGCAATACTTAAGTTAAAGTAGCAAAATTAAGACCTACAATAAAAGGATTTGAAATGTTCCGCTAAGGTATTTCCAATTTTTATTCAGAAGTACATTACTCGAACAGCGAACATAAACAAATATTTCAATAAATAAAATAGTCTAATTTACCCAGCTGTTCTCGAGTTTTACGTACATATTTTTTGTAAATATGAGATAGTATATTATATGATATTTATAACAGCTACATCAAAATATGAATTAAACATTCCTATTGTTTTTCTAAAAAATAAATACGGCTATGTCAATAAGACAACGTTCAGTAACAAGCAGATCAGTTAACAAAGGTACTGTATAATTATTATAATATATCATAAAACCTGATATTATACAAACATGAACGTAAGTAAGGCTAGCTATTCACAAGTCATATGAACTGTATGATAAAAGAAGGTTAAGCGAAATTGTATAAATTCTCATCTATTCTAACTACCGGAACGCATCCACGGGCTAGCTAGCGGCTAATGACCCTCGATATATAATTATTAAACAAAAAAAACAGAATAAACTAAACGAAAATAATAAAAAATATATAGCCAATACACACACAAGACGCAATGAAGCAGCTAATTTTATTGGATAGTAGATTAAATTTTAAATATATTTTTTAATACAATTTTGCCTTCTATATACTCGTAGATGATTTTATACCTATATGTAATGATTATATTTTGTACCATTTCATAATAGTTTTTAGAAAATTTAAATTTTCAAAAAAATTTGTACAAATCCCAAAGCATCTCCGTTCTACGATTGTAGACGTTGGTATTATATTGGTAGACTTACAGTGTGCATGAATAGTTCACAGTGTATATGCCTCCTTAATAATGACTGCACAGTGCACATATTACGTTATCATTACGATATTTTAGCGACCGCAATCGGTCGTATCTTAGCGGTATTTTTTTTCAACATCACACCTATGCTCAAGCATATTTTAAATTTTATATTAGATATGCTGCGGCCAATTGCAGTATTTTACCGAATCATACATTTCCAAAAAATAAGGACGCAGTGTCTAGTGGTGTATTTAGTGGTTGTCGATAACGACAAAAGTGTTCGTAACGATAACTAATGAAACGTCAATGTCACTTTGGAATGTCAGAAATCGTATCATCGTAATGGTAACCGGAAATTCGTTATCGTACCGACCGGATCCGATCGTATCGATCGGAAAAAAACGCAATATCGTTATGACACAACATTCATGATTGAAGTATTGACTTTTACAAACGTGAGAACATTGCGATAACTAATTTATTTTAAATTAAAATGAATTGCTGCTTATTATAAAGACCATCCTTGACACTGACTGCTTATTAGTTGCCTTTCTAATATAGACGTAAAAGACCTGGTGTCATTTGAATAAATAACAGTCAACAAAAATGTTCAGGCTGTTTGAGATGAATATGCCTCGAGAATGAGTTTATCTTACAAGTGGCAGATTTATCAGTGATCAAATGTGACACGCGTTCAGATGATAAAGTCAACCTGTAGTTTCAGGTATTTATTTGTCAAAATTGTGACGAAAACTAAGATAATTAATAAAATTGTTTTATGTTTGTCTACCTGGCAATGTGTTGACTTCTGTAGTGTTGTTTGAAAGTATTATCAACAGCGGATGACAAGAGCCTTTATTGAGGGTTATTAAAAAAGATGTCATTAAAAGGATGGCGCCTTGTACTGAACAGAGGTATGGCGTTATTCTAAGTAAAAAATACGTTGTTAACGCTATTATTTAATAGAAAAAAAGATAGATATACTGCATATTTATGTTCTGTATAAAAATTATATGCGATTGTGTGTCTTATGACTCATAAGTAAGTGAAGTCCTGTGTCCCGTAGTGGGGTGTATGGGGCAGATGCATTTCACATCTGTTTCACTGATCGATTTTTCTTTAAGGCCAAGTAAGTGATCAGCCTTCTATGTCCTGCCAGACTGAGTTTTTTTTCTATCTCCACCGGGAATCGAACCCAGGACCTCTTGGTTGTAACGCTTACACGTTTACCACTAGACCAAGGAGGTGGTCGTCTCACACATACGCTTATAAGAAATTGAAAATGTAATGCGTAAATGAAAGCTTCCTACAGATTCTACATTCTTACTTTCTGGAGGAAGCAAAATATTATGTCCTGAACTCTAGTCAAATAAATTATCCCAATATGATAAGTATGAAATTGTTGTATTCTATTAAAAATTAAACTTTTTTTAGTAAGGTGAAATATAAATTTACTTTTGCATCTCACGGCAAGGTGAATTATGCCTTTGCGGTAAAACTCTAAAAACTTGAACTGAAGACATTCTGTGAAAATATTTTGGGTAAGCTTTAGAGAATCATGTCTGTGTTTGACCTAGATTAAGCCATTGCTATATTGGCTGGCAATTATCGTATAGAAATTACTTTTCATCACAATTTGTACTGGTTCAACATAGTAAAGCAAGCTTCGACGTGTGCTAATCTCTGTGGGTCAGTTAAAGCATGGCACTCCCCTTTTTCTTGCTTTTCTAATTGACCAATTTCATGCAAATGAATCTATTTCTATCTATCGCGAGTTGATTCTGCTGCGTAAGTACCATGCCAAAATTTATTATATTTGAAAAACTTATTCTAATTTTCTAAATAAACAACTGAAAGTTAAACAATTCACTATTATACAACTAAAAAAAAAATCTAGGATGTAACTGTTATGTGACTGTTCAGAGCTTTACTCTGAAATCTCACACGTAAGCCAGTAGGTACGTCAAAACAGCAATTTCATACTTACTCCTATGATATTCTAATCGTAAAAATGATTTAATTGCAACTTAACACTTCGTAAAATTTTTAATGTAATTTTGATTATAGCAAAGAATGTATTTTTCAGTAATGATCATTCCTCAACGCTATGTAATCGGTATATTAGGATTATTTGCTCTGGCCAACTCCTTCACTATGCGTGTATGTTTGAGCATGACAATAACCCAAATGGTGCTGCACGCCGCACCTTCGGAGCATATCGTGGGTGAATCTTGCCCTGATCCAGCGGGTTCTATAACCCCAGATTTGACAAGTAACGATACGGTCCTAACGAATACCGTAAGTACGATTATATTATATTCATAAAATAAAAATATATCCACAATTGTAGCTAGAACGGGTTAATGTATTTAAAATGAGAATTTTAAAACAGTTCTTAAACCGAAATGGGATGTTCATAGCTTTATCGTAACGCATAAGTATTTCTATAATAAAGATGTATCTCGTACTTTGCTAGAGAAATTGTCTGTATTTGATTTGTGTTTTGATTTTTATGTTTATATAATAACGGAACATCCAACACAAATTAGATACGTACAATTTTGCTATACGAGCGGCAAAGCTTCGGGGTGTCAAAGTGCACTTCTAAATGATTTGCTTACTTATTTCAGGTTAGAGAGCGTTATGATTGGGATGAGAAAACCCAAGGATTTCTTCTTAGTGCCTTTTATTATGGATATGTAATTACCCACTTACCTGGTGGCCTTTTAGCTGAAAAATTTGGCGGTAAATGGACGATTGGTATAAGTTTATTGTGCACATCTGTTGCAACTGTTATTACCCCCTGGGCGGTAACTGTGGGAGGTGCTACGGGGCTATTTATAATAAGAGTGATAGAGGGAGCTGGCGAGGTGAATTTTTTTTACATACTATGTTGTACTGGAGTGCAACGGGCGGCCTTATCGCTACTCAGCAATCTCTTTCAGGCAACCCACATTTTTTTTTGTTGGTTTGGTTGAATTTCTGCAGGCAAGCCTATAGAAATTCAACCACTCCTCCGTACGCTTTAGGATGCCACTTATTGTTTTGTTATAGTTGTATATTATGTTGACATATTTGTAATACATTGCAATGAAGTGAAGTGAAGTCTCGTGTCCCCTAGTGGGGTATGGGGTAGATGCGTTTCACATCTGTTTCACTGATCGATTTTTTCTTTAGAGGCAAGTAGGTGATCAGCCTTCTATGCCCTGCCAGACCGAGTTTTTTTTCTCCACCGGGAATCGAACCCAGGGCCTCCCGGTTGTAACGCTTACGCGCTTACCACTAGACCATGGAAGCGTTCGATAATAAAATACACTGTAATACTGTATGTAAAGCGTGGCGGTGATGTGCGATAAAATTAATAATGATTTCTTCTGTTTTATTATAATACCACTCCTTTTTTTAAAAAAAGCTATGTGATGACTGTACTAGATAGCACAATTATTTTAAATATTAACATTTAAGATGGTATGTCTATTATATCTCTTGGTCGCCATAATAAACATCATGTTTGACGTATGTAATTATGAGAATTAGTTTGTTATCTTAATTTAAGCTAAAAAAATATTTTAAACGAAAGTAAAATAAATCAGAATAATTTTTGTTAAAAATAATTCTTAATGAAAAGTAAATATGACTATTGGAGTATATAATATAATAGAAAGTACAGTTTATTGACTCCATATTTTCATAATTAAAAGAGTAAGCTTAGAGCTGAAGTTTCACGTTAAACTGAGAAAGATATAAAGATGATTCTGTAAATATAATTTTAGGGGCCTGTGACTCCTGGGTTTGTTTTGTTATTGGCACGTTGGGTCCCACCCTCAGAGCGGTCAGTTTTTGGGGCAATGATATTTGGAGGAGCACAAGTTGGGAATATTTTGGGGCCTTATATATCAGGTCTGCTTTTAGCTGATGGAGGAGATTGGGCCAATGTCTTTTACGTGTTTGGCGGGCTCGGTATTATTTGGTTTGTGTTTTGGGTAAGTAATATAAATTATTTCTTAAACATATTTAATATACATAATTATTACTATACATAAACAATTTAAATATAGTAAGTAAAGTGCTTCTGGCGAACACAGGCTTTCTTTATTTACAGAAAAGTGGGTAGATTCCAAATTTTTGTCTCTGGAAATCGAATCTAAGACTTTTGACACCACACACATTAAATGTCAGACACATGATCATTTTGGCTCGGAGATGATTGACTTAGTAAGATTATCCAATAAAATTTCCGCATCTCTCAATGTATACTTTTATTTTTAAACCAGATAAAGATTGACTTTAAAAGGAAAAAAAATTTAGAAATTAGACAGTGTAATTAATTTTTATATTTATTTCTACTTTAAGGTATTCCTTTGCTATAGTACACCGAATTCGCATCCATTTATATCAGACAAGGAAAAACACTACCTTAATCAAAATATAGTGGCGTCCGGACTTTATAAGAAGCTAGATCCTGTACCATTTAAGGCTTTGTTACGGTCTGGACCTCTATGGGCTCTTATTCTTGCAGCTGTAAGTATTTCAAGCTAAGTTTGCTTGCGCATTTTTATACTAATATTTACATACATTATAGTGCTTAATTTTTAGTAATAATATTAAACATACCATGGGTAAGGCACTGGCAGAATTATGAGGTGTTATTGAAATTCTATAAGATGTTAAAGTAATTATTAGTTTTTACATATTGTATATTCAGTGGTCATCTAGTTAAAAATAAATCCTCTTAACGGCTTTAAAGAGGGAATTAACTCTGTTTCAGGTCGGTCACGACTGGGGCTACTTCACAATGATAACAGATCTGCCTAAATACTTCTCAGGAGTACTCAAATTTAACATTAAAGACACGGGATTAATGTCAGCCCTACCATATATCGCTATGTATATTTGTTCATTTGTATTTGCGTCGTTCTGTGACTTCTGCATAAGAAAAAAATGGCACAGCATTACAACAGGAAGAAAAATTTATACTACAGTGTGTATGTAACATTGAACTTTTTTTGTTTACATCTAGTCATACTTATGACGCCTTGTGCGTGGAATAAAAGTCAAAGCGCAAGGTGTATAAAAAACAATTAAATTTGAGTATCTAATGTACATTTTAAGCATCACAATTGAATTTGTATAAAAAACTTCCAGACGCAATGTTGATTATAATAATTAAATAACCCTAAAAAAATATTATAATATTGTAAATGTACATCTTTATAAAAGCTATTATCATTCTGAGTTACAATACAATATATAGAGCTGTCGCTGGAGTATCAACCGTCATGCTACCTGCATTCTTTATGACACACTGATTCACAGACATAGCAATTTTTTAATAAACGCACATAGGTTGCAAAACCGAAAATGACACTTTCGAATTAAGTATTCAGGAAGGAAATAATGTAACGCTTCTTACAGCATCAACCTTGCCAGCAATATTTATTATTCTGGCCTCATATTCCGGATGCGACCGGTACAAAGCTGTAGGCTTCTTTATCGCATCAATGGCCTTCATGGCCGGCTTCTACAGTAGCGTGAAGATTAATGCCATGGACATTGCTCCTAACTACGCTGGAACTTGCTCAGCAATGGTCAATGGTATTGCAGCTATATCTGGAATTATAACACCATATCTAATTGGATTATTGACACCGGATGTAAGTTATATGGAATAATGTGTAAAAGGTTGAATTACCATTAAAGTAATGTATAAGATTCACAACTAGTATCTACTAGTTTATTTATTTCAATATTTCATCATTGTACTAAAAACATCCAAATCGGTGCAGAAGTAGCAGTAGAAAGTGTGGCATTTGTATTGAAGAGGACCTTGTGTGAGCGGAGCTAAGGTCATAACTCTGGTACAATGACATCGACGCGCTTGATACAATTTAGATCGAAGGTGAATAGTAAAGCAGTGTACCATAGCTTAACAATGTCAATGTAGTTTTTGCAATTATGAAGCAGAATATATTTAAAATATATTTACTTCTTAATAAATGAATGTGTATTGAATTCGGAAGTCACCTCCATAGTTTATTATTTAACGTGACTCTTACCTGAATTTTAATTTTTTTCAGCAAACAGTATCGCAATGGAGGATAGCTTTTTGGACCGTTTTTGCAGTATTAGTAGGTACTAATATCATCTATGGTATCTGGGGTTCCGGAGAACCACAGTGGTGGGATGACGTAGATAAATATGGATACCCTGCTGACTGGAATAAAGGACCACTCAAGAGAAGAACCGAAGATTTAGAAAAGAAAGTAGTGCAACCAAAACATGATCATTCGCCAGTGTCTACAGATTAAATATTCTTTATTATTAAACGCCTAGTAATAATCTTTTTATAACAAGAGTTTTCATACTACCTTAATACGAATCACTTAAGAAAAACTTCATAAATAGAAAAAGAGATCCATTATTCATTATTCTCTCTTGGGCGATTATTTTTATTTAGCTCCAAAGGTAGGCAAGGTTTGTTTAGGGTGGTCACTTTACAATGTGATATGGAACCTTTTGGGACTTCTAGCCAAACTAATTCCACCATTTGCGACGGATATGGTCTATTGGAACTTAATTTCAGCGTTGCCTTTTAATTCAAAATAATAAATAATCAGTATCAGATAACAAAATATATGATATTTTCATATTAGTTGTATGTATTATAGATTAATAATAGTAAAAACCACATAAAAAATTTCAATATTGCATTGTTCATAACTATTAGTATAAACCTAGTTTTGCCTATGTTATTTTTAAAGGCGTTGAGTAGTGAGCTTTATTGGTTTTTATTTATTTTATTTATAATACAAATAATAACTTTAGCTAAGTAAAGTGCAACGGGCGGCCTGATCGCTAATCAGTGATCTCTTCCAGACAACCCAATGAGGAAAATAATAAAAGTAATAAAGGGAAAGTGCAAGAAATTCGAAAACTACTATTTAACTTAACAATAGCAAATAAAATACAAATTATATATCCTAAGCGGTATCAGCTGTTGTATGAATCACGAACATTTATATAAATAGAATAAAACATGGTCAAGAAGTGCCTGTGGCAGAGTTATTTGAAGGAAGACCAGAAGCCAAACGGATGTTCAATGTTTCTTGCTTAAAAAGTAATAGGAAGAAAGGCTGTGTTGCATTTAAAGATCGTTTAACGATCTTATATCATTAATTATAAGCAGTGATATTGAAAATTAATTAGACTCATTTTAATAATTTATTTTAATAATGTATCGATATTCTTAAATATCTAATATTTTTATTCCTATTTATTATATTTTTATATTTATTATAATTTATATCAAGATTATTTTAAATATTTTCTTTAGATTTACCACAGCAGCGCTTTATTCGTATGAATTAATGTGTTCAGAATAAATCCGAAATTTAAAACTTTATTTATCAACTGGATATAAACAATCGAACAACTGCAAGTTTTGATATTTTTTAAATGAAAAGTTATGAAAAGTTTTAGTCAATAACTTCAATATAATATTATTATTTTGTTCTTTGAACATTATTATTTTAGTTTTTTAACTTTTACTTATTATTTTTAAAGTACACGAATACACAGTCGCTAGCCTAATTAACTTATAATAAATCCGATAGGTGATTTTTTCTTATTTAATTTTCATGTAATGTGACATTAATTCAAAGATAAGTAAAAAATAATATATAAGACATATTTAAATTTCAAAGAACATTACATAATATAAAAACATATTTCAAACCAATCTTAATAATATTACAGCTATATCTTGAAGCTAATAAAAATTAATGCTGAACCATGATTGATTGCCATTTTATTCAGAATATCATAATATTCACTTTGCACGTAGAATGTCCGTGACTTTACCTTCTAAGACTTAAGAGTTAAGAGCTGTTACTAGATCATGCGTAGGAGTCGAACTGAGTGTACGTTTCGAACAGTTTTGGTGTGATTTTAACGGATGTCCGATATACTAAAGGGTAAGTTATATATTTATATTCTAATCATTTAATATTGTTCAAAAAACATTCACAAGGTTAATATTTGCTTAAATTAAGCATTCCATTCAGCTACATGCTCATACTTCATACAAAATACAATTAATTAATCCAATTATGAAAAACAATATTCGTTGTTTATACTTTAATACAAATAGTTATTTAATAGATATTATAGGCTCTTTGTTGAATCTACGGAAATTAATAAAAAAATATCAATGAGTTTAGGATTTTTTGCGGCCTTTTTGAATTTTATAAGTGAGATCCCAAAAATCTCTGCATCGGTATATAAATAATTTTATCAATTTTTTTACGTTAAAAAATATCTTGATCCTGACTTCAAAGGAACTATATAATATAACTGTTTATTAATTATCACAATCATAAAATAAAAGTGTAAATATAATTATATTTTATTTCATTCTTTTCACGGTTGTTTAAATAGTCATATTATGATAAGGCAGGAGAACGCTACTTTAGTTTATTGCTTTAGTTTTACGAAAAGATGCAAGGTAATCATGATACATGTTATGAAATTATTAGACAGTCTAACAACATAAATAATTTCTTAACCACATTTTTAATAAACAGATCAAATTACTTTTAAAATTGACATTCTACCAATTTTTCCCTTATTTCTCTCCCTCCCAACCCTTCTTTTTTATGTTCATAGTTTTGTATCTTATAAAAACCAATCGATTATTTACTATCATTCAATTACTTAGATAATTCGATTATTTCCAATGGCAGTTATTTGTATTACATTACTAATCTATCTGACATCTGTCAAAATTTATGTGATCGATGATCTATATACATATCTAGATATTTCAAGTGTTGTCCTTTATATGGATTTTATTATGTAACTCTTAACTTATAGAACTATAAAATTAGGTTGACACAGAATGGCTGCGTTCACTCAAAACTATTTTTGTTCTGTTATGGATGCGTTCACTTAAATGACATGCGCTATGGGACAAACTATTTTTGCACTTTTATAATATAATTTTTTTTATTTCAATATCCTTTTAGAAACTAGATTTTTTATACAAAAATACGGTATATCAAGTAATGCTAGGAGTTGAATACCTTAAATTTTTCATGAATATTTTAGACTTGTTGAAGATTCTGCATTAGGACGCGTTACCGGAATGACTTTCTCCGCATTTATATTGATTTAATTTAAAATGTACTTCTGTAATAAATTGTGTTATTTGATGTACACACGAAAAAGGTTAGTTGTAGTATTTTATTAATTTTCTTTTCTCAATAAAGTCAAGATCTAAGACATTAAATTTCTAGCAAAGCCAATTCTGAACCTTGGGGATTTTGAGCCAGTTGTATTTTTATTTGCTATTCATTAATGATTTAAACTTATTATAGAACGATTTATATGTATACACAAGCTCAGTAATTAAAATACTTTATTTAAATTTCCGGAAAATTGAGAATATTTAAACGGAAAAGAAAAGATAAGCTATATAACGTTCGAGTACATATGTGTATACTTCTTCAAATGTAATGCAAATATTCTTACATAGCGTTACTAACTATATATATTTAGCTGGTAAACATGATGGATACCAACTATTTATCATAACAATATATATAGGTAGTATAATTATGAGAAAGACGCTGATTCATGCCACTTCATGCTAGAAGACAATCGCATGGTATTTACGTACTCAAGGGCCAGAAAGGCACTTGCAAATTTTCTGACTTTACTATTTATAATGGTCAGTTAATCACACAACAGTGATCTTATAATACTATCGGTTGCAGTTCAGGCCACCAAATCTGTCATGATCAACTTAATGCCATATTGGAATTTTGGGATGATTCAAACAACAGATGGTGTTCTGGGGTTAATATGTTCATAGATTCTTATAAAGTCATTTATTTTCAAGATCCCGTTAAGTTATATATTAAAACTAATCCGTTCAAAAGTTTGTATCAAACTTTGGATTCCTATAAGAATATGAAAAGCTAAATTTCGTCGACGAACAAAACTATATTTGTTTGGACAGGTCTGCCTTGAACATAAAACCTTATTTAAATACCTTATAAATCAGGTAGGTACTGAGGCACATGTATATATGCGACTTTACGTCCATATTTGCTAGAGCCAATTATTGATGTTTAAAAGATTAACAGTCATTTTTAAAGTATTTATATAAGAAAAAACACTCCAGGTTAATTTTTGCTTGAAATTCAACTGTCTACGAATGTGGTGTTTATGTTACTTCATACAAAAATGTCAAACACATATTGAATAGATACTAAAGTTGTTCACGTATTCTGAAATTTACCTGACCATTATGTTTATAAGAGTACCTACTAGGAACACATAAAATATAAAAGAGATGAATTTCTAAAACAGAAACACGTGTCTGACGATACGCTTTTCCTAGAACTATCTCTACCGTGTCTGCAATAATTATGCCGTAAAGCAATTCATTGTACCTTTATTATTACCCATTTATCTATTTCCATACAGAGGATATATCTATAAAGATACCTAGGTAGAACACCTCTGTAACGTTTAAAAAAAAGTTAAATAATTCAAAAAATGTTCTTTAATTTTTATATGCATGCAAATTTTTCTCGGATACATAATTATAACTTCACTTTGCAAAACACAAACAAAATTGCAAAATATTGACTATCAAGGTTAAAAATGTAAAGAATGTAAAAAAGTAAAATTTTATAAGTGCTAAGTTCTTGAATCGTTTTTTTCTTGTTTTTTGTTGAAAGGTGACTTACATCAATATGAAGTCGTAGTAGACTGGGAGATAGTGACACATTATTGGGTCATTTGTTCCAGTACGGTTTCGATTGGGCCGCCGGTACCAGCGCTAAGACTTATCATTTTTCTTTTTGTCATTGCGTTATAAGACCCCTGATGAACCGCCATACTGGAACAAATGACCCAGTAATTTGTGTCACTATTTCCCGGTCTATAGTAAGTAGAGAATGAATTTGACCGAAGAGACGTAATACAGATAAATAAAATTGGAGTCTGTTTGTAATCTTAAAAAACCTGCTTTTTACTAAATGCATATGCATGTATACATACGTTGGTATAAACCAAAATAAATTTTTTTCAATTTTTGTCTGTCTGTCTGTCTGTCTGTTCAATCCGGCTAATATCTGAAACGATTGTACCGATTTTAACGAGACTTTCAATGGCAGATATCTGAAGTAGTAATAATAAGTAAATAATGACAATTCAAAATATAAAACTTTCTACAGAGCCACCTATCGCCGAGTGGCCAGAGTATGTTGCGTCCATTCGTTGATATGTGGTGAAACTGCAGAGCACAGTAGGCATTATAAATATAAAATCATTATAACCATGTTTAAATTATAAATAAGTGATTGGGTTTAGGTATAATTAACCTTCATGAACCTTGAAGTTACTCTCTAAATAAAATGTAACCTCAATCAGCTACGATTGTTCAATTGTAACCTGTTGCAGTTACTTATACATTAAAAACGTAAACAGGTGTCGTGATATAATAAAAATGGATACTTAAATTGGCCTCTACCATTCGTTTTGAGTTTAAGTTTCACCTGGTTGTGTAAAACATAATTATAATCGCTAAGTTTCAATTAAATTGGATTCTAGCCGACAAATAATATTATGTATAGAAGTGTAACTCAAACTCAAAAATGGCACCACACAAATATGTACCTAGGTACATATTTGGCCTCTCGTGATTGGTCACATCGCCTTGACGCCTTGATTTTTGTCAAGGTCAAAAGTTGGTGGGTTCATTTTTGAAGCGCTATCTGTATGAGACATAACATTCGCTCGGCATGACAATTTTGATATTCAATTTTTTTTGAAAGGGTTTTTATAGATGAAAAGTTTTCCTTTCTACCTTATTGATAATAATATAAATAATACAAATTATTTACCTATATATTTATTGATATGCTCCTATATAATTTATCTACAAATGGACTCCGCGAACTTCGTATCATTTCAGAGTTCCGAATAATAACGTGTCACAACGTCATTTCATAGCAAATGTATGAGGAAACGAATTCTCTTTATAAACACTTCTTTGTTAATTTTTCTATATTTTAATAGTTATTCTGCTATTTTCGGATTAGACGAATGCAACAAATCAAAGATTATTAAAATCGGGTCATCTTTTCTTGAGTTATAATTGATGTAAAAAACCCGACTTTGTTTTATATATAGGTATATAGATTATAGTATATTATTGTTTTAAAAATATGTTATTTACAATATAAAGTACAAAAAAGTAAGTACAAGTTGGTAGCTGCTCAACAAACATTTAAGAAATAACAAATAAAGTTTTTATTATTCAAGAGATTTTTAAAAAGTTGACTATCATTGCGTTGTTGGTTCCATGCTGTACATTTTCTTTTCATCTACGTACAGATAAGATGCTACAAAAATTTTGATATGTAAATTCGTTTTACAATTATAATCTTTTATTAAACAGAGCAATATGTTGTAAAAAATATTTTAGTACAAACTTTTATTTATACGTATAAGTGCAACTTGTAAAACGAGTTTTTGATTATGTGTAAAATATATTGTGTATTCAAATAATCGCAAAATGGAACATTAATTGTCTGGGCTTGTTATTACGGAGAAAAAAAATAACAAGTAAGTGAAGTAATAAGTAACTTACTTGTTATTTTTTTTCTCCTATATAAGTAACTTACAATTCTCATAATTTCAAACCGTAATTTATACACTGCTCTTGAGATTATTCAGTATATCGGCTGAACAAACTCAACATTTAATGTTTAATTTATGAGTAAATATTAAAACATGCCTAAATTTTATTTTCCATTTTAATATAAATTAATTTTTTCACGGTTTACTATTAACACACATATACATATACAATTATGTACACGAGGAGATGGTGTTGGATCACTAGCACTTTTGACATTAAAATATAAAATGATAATTTATATAAATTAAATTTATGAGTAATCTTGTGTGGTTGATTATTGTCATGATGTATATCTATAGACAACGCTAATAGCATGAATTCTGAAGTTTTTGAAATCTTCCTAAAAAAAAATTTGAAATGATTTTAAAAATTCTTCCACACACACACACACTCAATTAGACGCGGACCAGATTACGAGTTACAACTAGTTTTTGAAGGATTTTAGTATAAAAAAAGATGGGTGTTGATAATATGGATAAAATCCCGTAACTCCTCTGACGGGGACATTTCTGTGCCTATTTTACTTGTGAAATGAAATGATTTTTCTTATTTTTCCGTCAATTAAAGGTAGGCATAGGAGGGTAAAAATTAAGGGCCTCGTGGCTAAGCGGTCTAACAAGCCTACCGCGAAGCCTGAGGTATCGGTTTCAATTCCCAGCCTGAATGCAATTTATAATTTAATTTGTATTTGTATTCGGTCTCTGGTAGGGCTGCCACTTGCCGGACGGGTGTCATAAGTGGTGCGGAAGTGTGGTTGAATTTCTACAGAGTTGCCTGAAGAAACCCGCCTATAGCGGTAATGTGAAAGAGAGGCCTAAATCACTTACACTTCTAAAATACAGACGCGAAAGGGTAAGAGAACCCACTGCGCTTAAATGCCCAAGAAAACCACCCATTGAATGTCATACAGAAGGAAAGTTCACATGGTGGTGGTCAAGACCCTCAAGAGTGAGGAAGACGACACGAGTGATGGGAAAAAACCTCTTGTATATAAAAAATACCTCTTTACTCTATGAATAAACATATAGATAAAAAAATTAATTACAATTTTAATTTTTTTCGGAGAGCGTTTTTATGTGACTGTACGTGTATAATAAACAATTATTAATTCGCTCTTGTATTTTTGGGTCAAGCACGTAAGTGAGTTATAATAACCGTGTCAATTGCATGATATTGTATAAGCTTTCAACCGGTTTCAATATTCGATATTTAAGTTCAATTTATTCTGCATGCTGTTATTTCGTATTCAGAGAGTATGTTTATAAAAAAAAGCAAAAAAATAAAATAAAAGCATTTTAAATATAAGCATTTTTTAGGCAAAAAATTTTCTTTGAAATCTTTAAATTTCGTAAAAATTACGAATGTTGGGCACTTATTTACTATGAATCACATAATTAAAAATATTGTCTATGCCAAAAAAACGAAAGATATTTAGGGATTAAATTAAAAATCAAAGTCATAGTATTATTAATTAAAAATCAATTTAAAAAACCATTTAATAAAAATTCTGTTGCATAAAAAGGTAGAATGCCATGCATAGCTGTACAATTATTACCATAAAATAACCACTGTATTAACAACGCTGATTAATTTCCACATTCATAAGAGCAAACCAAACAAAACACGAAGTAACGAGTGTTCAAGTGTTCTTTATGATGCAAGTTACGCATAGATATATCAACCAACTAATTAGACATATTATTGCCGAATTATGTATGTCTGATATGAGGTGCAATTTCAAAAAGAAAGCAAAAAACAAAACATGATAACGTTCCTTAAGAGTAAGTAAGATTGTATTTTAAAAGTGTTTGCTAGAATTATCTTTTCTCTAAGGTTCTACTTGGAGTATATATCTTTATTGCGGGAATATGAAATCGACGTTTACAATCTAGTGCTGCGACTGCTGATAATAACGTAGGATTAAGTATGATTACCACGTTACATTATGTACTTGCAAGATATATTAATAATAAATAACAACCGCATTCCGATTTCCGAGTGGCAAAAAATTAGCAAATGTATTTATTGAGACGAAGGCTTGATACACTTTTTTTTAAGATCTGTAAAGTGCTTGAGTGATTAGTAAATCACTCAATCGATATCACCGCGAATGTCGACATATGTCACATGACATTGCGCTTTTGGTCGATGGCATGCAATCGAAAAATCGCTGCAAAGTGTGAGATGTGTTCGCGCTTCGCAAGTAAATTCGGCTATCGAAATTTATAGAGGAGTGGCTTCACTTATCTTAAATAGAAAAAACAGTAAAGTCCCACTATCACTGTAAGACATGAGTTACTTTACGGAATTAGAAAGTACGCCCACCCTACACTTTGCTTACTCACTTCCCTTGCATTTCCTGATTGGAATCTTATAAACTTTAAAATATAATAATGATAGTTGGGACAACTCACATACATTGCTCTGATCCCAAAGTAAGTAGCTGAAGCACTTGTTTTAAGGTAATCTGAAACAACGATGGTACCACAATCAATACATACTTATAAAAGTTTATAAATATCCAAGACTTGGAAACAAATGTTCATGCTCATCACGATTCGAACCCGGGACCTTTCGATGCAGAAGGCAGGAGCACTACCAATTGCGCCAACCGGTCGACAATATGTAAGGGGAATTGAAGTATTTAACCTCTATTTACGCTATTCAAACTAAAAATAACTTTGGTGTAGTATCTACCAAAAATGTAGCTTATTTTTAGAATTCAAAAATGAGATTTTTAAGATATTGAATTCCAATAGCTATATTTTTTTATAAAAACCTACCCCATACAAATCATTTTAAAAATTACGACGATTCCTTACAAAAATTTCTTCGTAAGTTTTCCTGTTTAAGGTTTATAATATCATAAGATACTTACGAGTAATTGCAGCAAAACGCTAATGTTATTTTAATTCGAAAAATGCACTCATCACTGTTCTATTTATTGTTCATATATAAATTCTTTAATTATACAAAGGAAATACTTACAAGTATTGATCGCATATGTACTTCATTTAGACTTTTCATTCACAGGACCACAGTCACTTTAGCGGCCTTACTTTTTATTGTATATGTTGAAATGATACCAAGATGGAGGCGAGTCATATCAAAATGTAAGTTGCATAATGTTTTTGAAGGTTTTCGCAAGAAATATATTTATTATAATACATAATAAGTTTAATAGTATTTTGTCGCTATTATGTAATTTAACGTCATTGTATTCATGATCGATAAATGTAATGTAATTTTTTTATTATATTATGCCCTTGATATTTTAAAAAGACTGTTGTAGTAGTAATAGTTAATGGCTTAGTAATTAACGGCTGCGAGTTGAAGGACATAGATATTTTCAGAATAATTAAAGATATAGTATCCTTTTTCTTCAGTTAAAACCAGTTCTTGCGTTTGATTCTTATTCAAAGAGAAGCGTGAAAAACTTTTAAACAAATAATTTTTTAGCTTTATTTTCGTGTTAATAATAGATGAAAAAGCTAGAAAATAATTAATACCTTAATAGTTATTGTTAATTAATCTCTTTTTAATTCGTATAGTATAAAACCATTTCATATTTATTTCAGTATTCCTGCTACCCCAGCGGTATGTTTTGGGTCTGATGGGATTGCTGGCAGTGTGCAACGCTTACACAATGCGTGTCTGCCTCAATCTTGCTGTCACACAAATGGTGAACAATACCAAGATTGGAAACGATTCACATTATGACCCTGATGCCTGTCCAGATGACAGTGAATTATTGGTGAATGGGACTGCTCCTTATAAACCAGTAAGTTAAACGCAAAAATTAAAAATTGACAATTTTAAAAACAGTAGTTTTCATGACAGGCAAGTTCTACAGATATCATCTGTTGTCATTAGTCAGTTTATCATGACTATCATCCGTCACAGAGGCATTTCTTTATCCGGTCTTTACTCGGCACTGCGCTCCAGAATTAAATGTACAGTCTAATGAGATATGAGTTTTTGATTAATTAGTATCACTACATAGTATAAAACAAAGTGCTTTTTCTTTCCCTATATCCCTTTATATGCTTAAATCTTTAAAACTGCGCAACAAATTTTGATGGGCTTTTTTTAAATAGATAGAGTGATTGAAGAGGAAGGTTTTTATATATGTTTTATACCCGTGCAAATCCGGGGTGGGTCACTAGTATAAAATATTTCATTTTTTTTTATCAAGAAGCATTAATTGGTTCTGAAAATTTCAGCATGCTATATTTGAGTGGTCTGAATCTACTCAAGGTTTAATACTAAGTGGTTTTTACTATGGATACGCGATCACACAAGTACCTGGTGGTTACTTGGCTGAGAAGTATGGCGGGAAGTGGACTTTGGGTATTGGACTGCTCAGTACTGCCTTATTTACATTATTAACCCCAATTGTTGTCAAGGCAGGAGGTGCAACTTGGTTGTTTATCTTACGTGTCTTGCAAGGAATGGGTGAAGTTAGTAAAGTTCATTAGAATACTCCTAACCTAAATACAGACAATATGTGCACTAGTGTTGAGTACGGTTAGCAATGAAATTTTATCAATATAATATAGAATAGATCATTGATTGACCAAATATATATAAGTTAAAGTAAAACAACGTTATTTTGACTGATTTAATAAAAACGACTTCAAAAAGTTGAAGAGTTATGTTATAGCTATCTCGAAGTTACCCGAAAACGGTTAAATCTCAGTTTTGTAATTTGAACGCCGGGTCACATCACATCGGTGTCGGTTACTAATTTGAATAATATTTCCGGGTCTATAAATTCTAGTCCAGCAATTCGAGAACCTCGGCTTTTTTAAAGTTTTAAATACAATAATATTTCAGGGTCCAACAATGCCAGCCCTAATGGTAGTTCTAGCACGCTGGGTTCCGCCCCATGAAAGATCACTTCAGGGAGCCCTCGTCTTTGGAGGTGCCCAAATTGGCAATATTTTTGGATCGTTCATGTCTGGCTTTTTGATGGCAGGCGACGGACATTGGGCCAACGTGTTTTACTTCTTCGGCTGCTTTGGCATTTTATGGTTTTTGTTTTGGGTATGTATGATATTATCATTAAGTGGAGTATAAAAAATATAACTTATTTATGGTTATACGTTCCATATTTATACGTAGTTTAAATGAAACGTACAATTCACAGTATTTTCGATATATTTGCCGGCTTTTGGAAGCATGTATATTTTTTTATCATATTAGACATAAAGTAGTTATTCTTGAATTGTTTTATTAAATAGTTCTGCATCGAATACACAATAATAGTATAATTTTAGTCCTTATAATTATATACTTAAGCTTAAATTACATTTTCAGAGCTTTCTATGCTACAGTACGCCAGAAACTCATCCATTCATATCGGATGAAGAGCTTAAGTACTTGAACGAGACTATAACGGGTTCAGACAACAAAAGTACACGAGATCCAATACCGTGGAAGGCCATTTTACGATCTGCCCCAGCTTGGGCCTTATTGTTTGCCGCAGTGAGTAGAGAAATATGAAATATTGCCTAGTTTCTATCTAGTTATATAGAAATGATTACACAAGTCAACACTAATTTAGTGACTGAGTACTGTGTACCCGATTTTGATTTCTACCTAATTAATAAAATAAATAATATTTTTATCTCATAAAGTTTGCTTTTTTATTTGTAAAAAATCGTATATTTTTTTTATCATCGTATATAGTACAAAAGCAATTTTTTTATAAATTGAGTTGTAGGTTATTTTTTAATGTAAACATTCAGATAATAGTCATTAAAAACAGATACAAAAAAAAGTTTTTTTTTGTTTGTTAATGTGTGCTATTTTAACTTTTTTGTACATACAATGTAGAGTAACTGGCTTTATAGATAAATTGGTCACGCATCTGACTTTTTATATGTAAAGGATGATCGCTCTGTGAGGAAATAATGATTGAATTTGGAAGACAAAGTTAGACTGCGAATTTATGCGAACAAAAATAAATTAAGGTGTCGTGAAAATATTTATTTATTGTAAAGATTTATAGTATTTAGTAGGTACTTTTGTATTGTTTTAGGTAGGCCATGACTGGGGTTATTACACAATGGTGACTGACTTACCCAAGTACATGACAGATGTTCTTAAGTTCAATATAGCTACCACCGGAACTCTCACTGCCATCCCTTATCTAGCTATGTGGTTCTCATCTTTTGTCTTTGGTGTCATTTGTGATATCTGTGTCAAACGAAACTGGCATTCCATCAAGACTGGGAGGATTATTTATACTACTATTGGTGAGGACTTTTTTAAATTACCAAGTTATTTTATATTTTTATAAAAAGAAAATCTAGTTCTAATAGTTATGTAAAAAAAAGACGGCCAACGCGTTAGTATAGCAATACAACGCGGTAATGTAGCCAGTATTTTGGGTACGCACCCTAACGGCTTTGATGAGCCTTTTGTATTTTTGTAAATATATTTAAGTACATTATTGTAAATATTCAATAAATTATTATTTCTTTTATAAAATACTAGCTGACCCGGCAAACGTTGTTTTGCCATTTTAATTTTTGGGGTGGGCTACCCTTATCACTTAGGGGTATGAAAAATAGATAGTAGCCGATTCTCAGACCTACTGAATATGCATATAAAATTTGGTAAAAATCAGTAAAGCCGTTTCGGAGGAGTAAGGTAACTAACATTGTGACACGAGAATTTTATATATAAGATGACAAACTTTTGAAATTACTGTTCTATTTATATTAATAAAGAAAAGTGTCAAAAATGATAGTCTCCACTCGTTTTTTTCTACAATTTGTCAACCGTTGAAGATAATGTATGGGTCTTGTTAACTGTTTGTGAATTTAAAGTAACGTTTTCTAGTACTATAGTAAAATATGACCGTTGGGATATTTCAGCTGCAACCGGCCCCGCGGTTTGTATTATTCTAGCGTCATATGCAGGCTGCGATAGATTTGCAGCTGTTGCGTATTTCATCGCCTCCATGGCTCTCATGGGAGGGTACTACAGTGGCATGAAGGTAAGAAGAAAGAATGGTTCACTTTCTTAAATTACAAAAGAAAAATTATTAAATGTATTAAAGATACGCTTAATGATGATTTTTTTTTCAGGTGAATGCTTTAGACTTAGCCCCTAACTATGCTGGTTCACTCACTGCAATGATCAACGGTACATCGACACTTTCTGGAATAATCACTCCTTATTTGATTGGTCTTTTAACACCCGATGTAAGTTAATACATTATTTTTGCAAATCCTTATCAGGTACGGGGCATTACAGGTATACTGTAAAATATAACAATTTATAAAGAGAACATTCGTACATTCAATGTTTGGAATAATTCCCAAATAAACGTACTTTCTGCGCGAATTGGTAAGTAAATAATAATAATAATTAAATAATCGCAATGGTAGAAATTTCCAGATAAGAACAATTTCGTTGACTTTGGTATTATCAAATCAGTATTTCCTTCACAATAGCATCAAACTTATCAAAAATGAAGAGTTAATCTGAACATGTTAAGGGATTTCGGGCAGAGGATGTTATCTTAACTGTCAGTTTCAGAGTGCTTCAAAGCAAATTTGATGTATTAGATAATTTAGGTTAAGATCCCGATCTTTCCATAATTCTACAGAGATGAGCAGAATTTATGCTGGAACCATCTGTTATAGTCATACCAATGACATTATAATTGTATAATATATGTATATAATTCTCATCAAAACCTCATGTTAATTGATCATTAATATCACTTCAAAAATTATGTCAACATTGCACTTCCGAAAGCAATAAAAGAGAGCCAAATATCTTAATATTGGGTTTTGGAATAATATTGATAATTTATTCGAGAGTAAGATGGAAGTTTGTCTTATTGAACAATAATTGTAAATAGGTTTATGTACCTATATATATAAGTTAATATTTTTCTGTATATAGAAAAAATCTATTTTTTGTTATATTAATCTTTCTATTTAGACGTTAGACTGACAACATAGTTTTAACAACTTAGTTCCTAGACTGAAAAACCTAAATTATTTAATAACTACCTTATATACAGTTTATATACGATATAAGAGTATGTTCAGTTTAAATAGGAGTAATTATATATTTAATATCGGGAGGAGATATTGGTTATCTTAATAAAAGTTATCTCAAGAAATATAAAATACTTAACAAAAGGTCGTAGATATAAAATATATATAAGGCATTATTATTTGTTGATAACGCTTTATTCTTTTGTAAATATTGATAAACGTTGTCATCAACACAGTTACGTTTTTTCTGAACTATATTTTTTTCGGCTTTAGTCAGATCTACAACCTCTGAAAAATTGCCTGAATTTATACTTCGGAAAAAAATCTGTAAATTTCACTTTCAATTTAAAAGGAAAGCTGCTTCCTTTTCGTAGGATTGTTAATCTTTTTAAATAGATATAATTAGACATGCAACTTCAAAGCTTTCATTCTCAGTTCATAGTCATACTGTATGCGTTGTCCTATCTTAAACGTATATATTACATATCATGTTGTGTAGTAAATAGTGTTGTGTAGGAAAATCTAAGTAATAGTAGTCACCTTTCATTAGGCATTATCGACCAAGTACACCGTAAAAGATGAATTGAGTTTGTTTATCGTAAACAACAGAGGCTTTCGTTACGCTAACGACAGGTCGTGTCATCAAACTTCATTTCCATACAAATTTCCAACTGTGTTGAAAAATAAGCGTGACGTCTTGTCCAAAGGCATAGGACTGGTTATTTTTATGCTAATCATTAGCAAATAAAGTTATACAACTTTGAACTTCTGCTATTCTGTCTGACAGCGTCTGAAACTCAGATAAAAATTATTTTTTATGTATAGCTTGGAGCAGATTTTTTATTTGTAAATTATACCTATAACATAATATATAAATTACATAATTAATCGATAGTTTAAAAATATAATTTTATTTCTCTATTATAATTAAATAAATGTTTTGTACAGTCCAATTTGTTGAAAAAATATATTGCAAATTGTAGAATGCTTGTATATCATGCAATGTTGTTAGGGTCTGGAAAATTATTTATCTTAGTTCTACAAACAAGTATTACATTTTTATAGCTAATTTTAAAATAATATACGTACATGATTCTTATATTTAGTATATTTTTAAATCATTTTTCAATATTTCAGTCGACACTCAAACAGTGGCGAATCGCGTTCTGGATCTGTTTCGCTGTTTTGGTGATAACGAATATTATCTATGTCATTTGGGCCGATGGTAAGCAACAATGGTGGGATGATATAAGAAGATACGGATACCCTGAAGACTGGAAACATGGGCCTTTGAAGACCTCTGACGATGATAAGGAGAAGAGTAAAAAGAAAGAAGCAGAAGGTACAGCCTTATAGATGATGTACCTACGAGTAGGTCTTATATGACATTCATAATCGCAAATTATTTATTTTAATGTAATAGGAGAGAAAGAGAAAATCAATAATAAGTATATTCCGCTTTCTCTGAACAAAAGGCTTAAGGCTAATAATGCAGTTTGCATGGTCTTACGGTAGTTATTAAGAAAGCGGTTGTAACGGCCGTTAGTGCGATATATAAAAATTGATTATGATTGGAAGTCGGCGCAGTCGAGTGCCTTTGGTTTGGAATTACCTATACCTACCTAAGGTAACGGCTGAGGAAAGTAATTAATAAGGAATTTAATAGTAGTTAATTGTGTTGTGATATTTTAGTTAAGTACTTAAGATTTTAAAACAGGTACAAATCTATATGTTTGTATTCTGTATTATGAAATATTTTAAGGTGATAGCTAAAACGTAACAGTGCAGATTTAAACGTGATAATATTGAGTAGTACAATTTTAACAATGTTAATAAAGTAGGTTTTACTTTATTAGCTGATGTTTGGGTGAATAATATGGTCAGCCATAATCTTTTAGAAACACAATAAAATATGTACATTATAATTCTAGGGTTTGTTTGATAGGCCTTTTGAGTTTTGATATAATAGTTATACATAATAGTTATTATATAACAGTTAGGTATCGAATTCTCTTTCCAACTAATGGTTTCATGTAACGTGAATTTAAATGAGTATTTTACCAAAATTAGAATATATTTCGTAAATACAATAGATGCATAATATATAGATATGATCTTGTAATGTAAATAAATTTTCGAAATAATATTCCTGCTTTAATATATAGCAATTTTAACCAAAGTAACTTTGTTCATATATTTGCTGAAGGCGTATTATTTATTTGATTAATTTATAATATATGTATTTAATAGCTTAAGCATATTTTGTCATACGAATAAATAATGAACCTCATTTCAAAAATCACAAACAACCATGTAAATTCAATGGTAAAATAAATAAACCAAACTTTAAAAACTCTATTTGAAGTTTAATAATGTTATTACTTAACTTAATTTAAAATTAACTTAAGATATTAACAATATATTATTACATAATATTTATACATGAAAAATACCAAAATAGAACTAAAGTTAAAATAATAACTAAAAAACTATTAACTTTGAAAATTTGAAATACAAAATACTCAAATAAAATAACATTAATTTTTTACATATACTTTAAAAATTACGAATAATTTTTAAAAAAAGGTGAAATAATAAAGTAAATAATGTCAAATATTTAATTTCCAACGGCTGTAAATTAATCTTGGGAAGCCATTTTCCGAATCATGGTTCCTATTTCGCCTTTAAATATATAATACGCAATGAAATCAAGTCTATAAATGCTCTATCGATGAATTACTATAATAATTGATATAAGAGTATTGGTAATGGTGAATTTATTGATTGATGTATCCGGTAACTTTTTAATAAAATCACTACATAGTATAAAACAAAGTCGCTTTCTCTGTCACTATATCCCTATGTATGCTTAAATCTTTAAAACTACGCAACGGATTTTGATGCGGTTTTTTAATAGATAGAGTGATTGAAGAGGAAGGTTTATATGTATAATAATACCCGTGCAAAGCCGGTGTGGGTCGCTAGTTTATAATAATAAAACAAGAAAGATACGAAATAGATAACAATATTATCTAGTCTGTTCCATTTCTAGAGTCAATATTATCGTTTACTATTAAAGAATAATTTTAGTGAATTTTATTTTTATTTATTTATTTCTTACTAAAAATACTAAATAAAAAATATGAAGAAATTGATTAGTACAGAAACGGTTAGTATAATTCAATCTATTTTATAATTATTCTTGTGTATAGAAAGTTAAAGAAATAGTTTTTTGGCAATTTATAATATTTTAATTTAATTTAGTTACATATTGTAATAAAGTTTAAAGAGCATTACTATTTTGTATAAAAAAATATAATTCCTTCTGGAGCTTCATTTTAATATGTTTTCTTAAATAAATAATTACAGTTGTACATACAATATGATTTATACATGATTGTGTAAATATATGAATTATTAATCCAATTTTGTTTTTTATTAATCTATAGATGATGCAATATAGACACTATTTAAATATAAGTAATACGTTTATTCATTACCTACTGTTTTATGACTTGAAAGATGAACCTATTTTATTGAATTGAGATGGAGAGACATTCTAAAAATCAGATTTTTATTCAGCGGACCCATTCAAATTTTTCAGTCATTAAGGGTTCACGGTGTTAGGAAGAACCAGAAGAGTTTGTCAATGGAACTATCAATGTATACTTTAAAACATAAGAGCTATAAAGTAATATAAATAATAATGTATAAAGACATTAAAACACTTGTAGTGCAAAAACTATTTTACACACCCGATGACGCGTCATCAAGACGAATCTAACCTAACGTATAATTCTAAATCGTTGACGTTGAATAGTTACGACCGTATTTAGCAACGGACATAAGTATATTATATACAGCCCAAAAGCACCTTTGGCGCATACAGTTAAAAAATTATATAAAAAATGAACAAACAGTAGTTAGGATACCCTGAGAAGATAACAATTGATCTCAGGGTGAATCAAAACCATGTGTCAGGTATAAAGTCTTTGCTTTTCTAATTATAAACAATTAACACGATATATTCACACATCTTATCCGGATTAACGACATGAATAAATAAGTTTAACCTTGAATACAGTATAATGAATCTAGTCGACATTGTTAATGGTCGGCTGATTTGAATAACGATCGTTTTGTCACAGAGGAATATTTAGAGTAGGCGGATAAGTTAGGAACCACAATTAAGTTAATTTAGCTTATCCAATATATGTAGGTTAGAAAGATTCGAAAAAGATTTGTTTATTTACCAAATAAAAGCTTATTGTTTGCACAAACTCTAGATATCTCTCTTATGTTACCTCAATATTTATTATTTTAAAAATCAATGGTGTGAAAATGATGGAAATTGTGGATTGATAATATTATAATTTTTTCTTTAAACAATTCATTGTAATGTAGTGCAACGGGTGGCCTTATCGTTAATCAGCGATCTCTTCCAGGCAAAACAAATTGTTGTTGGTTTGGTTGAATTTCTTCAGGCAAGCCTGTAGAAATTCAACCACACCACCGTGCCTCTTATGACACCCTGTCCGGCAAGTGACTGCCCTACCAGCTTCGTAGTAGGCTTTTATGACAGCTTAGTCATGAGGCTTCTTATAATAATATGATTATTATTATAGATAATTTGTAAAAGTATATTATTGTGGTCAAAAAGTATATAATGTATATTAAGCATTTTACATACTAAACGGACCAGACGAGCATAATAACGCGCTTAGAATACCATTACCGGATTACGAAATAAGTAAATCGTATGTATGCAGAATGAAGCTAACTTGCGGATCCACAACTTGTCAGAAGTTCTACAAAATTTTACTTATGGAGGTTCGAATAAAGCGCTCAGATAATTTCAGTTATAAATTAAACTATTTATAAAAAATATACAGTTTATCTTGAAGCAAAAAGGGTAACAAAAATTCACCCCAAGTCTCTGTATTCTAACTTAGATTACTATAATAAGATACTCTGATACTATAATAAGATCTTGTTCTTTTAATATTAAAATATGAAAGTTATTTACGCCCCAGTCTTGTCTACTCGCTTATCTGTGAATAATTTAAAAGTATTTTATAAGTATTCCAAGGTCACATTTATCTAAACAGAATTCATTGAAATTAATATACAAAACGCTTAAACACATGCGCATTAAAACTAATAAAATGGTTGGAATTTATATGGAAACATTTGAAATAGCACTTCTAGCGTGAACCTAGCGATTATAGTTTACGCTCGATGGAAAACAATACTTAGTTAACATTCTTAACAAGAAAACCCTGACGCCATTTAATTTCATTGCATTGTAATTGCAAATGTTGCTACTGATTGATTCTAGAACGTCGTTTGTGGGTCGCATGTTGTGGGAAAGAAATGAACAAAGACAAATACCGAAGCGCCATTTTTTTTATTTAAAAAAATGGCACTTTAAATGCGTTGGTCGAAATGCAGACTAGAGTGGTAACATACGTCTAGACTAGAGTGGTATATAAGTCCAGTATTTCTTTGAAATTGTACAGCCTATAAAAAACTGAAAAAAATAAATTACTTTTTAAAATAATTAAAATCCTCTTTTTATTCATGACAATAAGACATAGAACTTATTATTTTGTGTAAATGGCTGCGATTAATAATTTATTTGTTTTAATGTAGAAAATTATTGGTTATATTTGATAACTAGCCTAGATTCAGTAAGTATACCCACTTCATAGACATCATATAATGTGGCAGTGCAAATCCGGGGCGAAAAGCTCGTAAAACTATACAAAACATGTAATAAGGGCGGGTTAAAGGTCTGACGGCATTGTGAATGTTTTAACCTCGCTTGGTGCCATTGAATATTATTTAGTAAATAATAGTCTTAACTCCAATGAAGTAATATTAAATCGTAAATATAACCTCGTAGCGACATCTGTACTTCTCGTGGTACATAAGAATTAAAAAATTCCGTCGCCATATTTTTCAACCGTAAAATACTCATAATAATTATATATTTATGAAATAAATAAATATATAAACCATTTAATTCCTGAAGTTTAAAGTGCGAAGCTGCAATAAACGACTTTGGTACTGTTAATTTCACAAATTAATGAGGAAGTACTGAAATGACCACTTATATTAATGAATTGCGTAATTACTCGCATTTTTGTGGTCTGCTCCAATTTCACTAAATTGCCAGGATGGACCTGACCTTCGGGCTCAGGACGCAATAATATTAAAACATTCATTAATTTACATAAAAAGAGAATTCCTATAGCTCTAAGTGAAGCACAGTCGAATATTCATAACAATGCTAAAGCAAAATTTGGGTCGGAATGAAAAAGTTTGCATTCGATGTAAATTATTAAAGTTTAGTTTCAAGTTTTAATGTATATTGGGAATGCATACCTCGAAGTTGTCCAATCCGAGCTGAATGTGTTTTTGATTTAACAAATAAGGTTTTCTGTCATGTAGACAGACACATCAGAGCCTCTGTTACATTAATCATTTTATCTTATGAAGTGATCACGTCATAACTAAGATGAAATTCGTAGGAGAGAAAAAATTATGGTCTTGGTAGATTGTACAGCTTATTTTACTCAATCTATGTGTCTATATCATATCAGCTATAAACAATCTGTATCTTTTTTAAAATATAATAACGGACAACAGAGCAGGCTCCCCCTGATAGTAAGAGACTTCCATCCATCGACATCCGCGCCAAAAGAACTCCTCTAAAAGAACTTAATTATACACGCACGACGATGTAAATAGTAATTTATTTAGTAATTTAAAAATATATCTATTGCAAATTAAGTGGTTAACACAAGACTTACAATAATAAAAACTTTTTAAAATAAATGGTTCCGCGAAATAAACAAGAAAATCAAAGTCTTCGATAATTCTTACTCTTGTTGTTGCTTCTTTGACCCGGTTTCATTTAAAACAAACACTTCGATTTCTTATTAAAATCCTTTGTTGCATTTATTGGATGCTTGGACGGAAACTATTCTCTATTAAAATCTAAATATAAAATACTAAGTCCAATAGCAACTATACAATACAACGAGAGATACGCAGACTTAGGAACGAATATTTTATGGCTTACTAGATATATAATTGCTTATTAAAAAACTTTTTACTATTATTTATCTAGTTAAGCAATAATTAGCATACAGTAGGTATTACTCAACATAATCTTTAACTCAAGCTTGCCAGATGCAACCGATAATTATTTGTCCAAATGCCTTATAATTAGGCATACGGAAATAATGTCAAGGTCTGTCTCTGTATTAGTCTGTTCATAAGTCAAGATAAAGCTTTATCTTGACTTTATATCTTATCGTATCTTGATATTCGCGGTAGTATGTTTTATTTACTCCTAGACTAAAAGGGCGGTCATGTAACACCTAGTAAGACAGATATAGCCTTCTGTGCATAATAAGAAGCTGTGTGAGTAAACTGCTACTTAATATATCACTAAATGATATAAGTTACAATTGTATATATACTTCCCAGATAAATTTATCGGTCAGGGTCAGCAATCTCACCAGAGATCAGACAAAGCGGTTGATATACAATAATGCCGAAGAGAACAAAAACAGATATATTACTCATATATTTTTCGATTTTCAGTATTTTAATTAGTGACTGTGGTGGTCATAACCGAATAGTTCCGTTATAGAACACCAAAACGCTCTTTATCGCTGTAAAACGAGGGAAACATTTTAAGATAGACAGCTGGTGTACTCTTTGTCTTCTATTCCAAACTTTATATATTTACAATTATTATTATTTGATAAAATAGAAATTTAAATATAATTTTACCATCTCGTGTAAATTATTTTTTATTGGGACTTTTAGTCATTAGTTTTTATATACAAATCAAGTTCTTCAAACCAGTACTATTCTTCAAACGAAGATTTATGCTTTCAATGAAGATATATCATTTAATTTAATTGACAATACTTTAATAGGCAATTACAACCACGTGAGTCGTGACGCAATCTGAACTTTAACATCTACTTAGATAAATTTACTTGGTGGAACCTTATTCTTGGTTTTAACATATTCTAAACCATTTAAAATAATATTTAGAGAATTTAAAAGAAAAAATATATAACAATTTTTATCACGTTTTTTTTCTTTGTCACTGATCGGTTTCACACCGTAACACTTTTGCCTTACCAACAGAAACATGGTATTTTTCCCAGAATTCGTATCCAAGACATATCATATATCATAGGTCCATCATCATATTTCTGTTTTACTAATAGTGTTAATATTTAATGTATTAATTGCCTTATTTTAGTTTTTGACCAAACATAGTTAAATAATTAATAAAGTGGAATTATTTATTCGTTAATTCTGTTTCCAAACATTCAACATGATAACTAAAATTCTCTTCTTCTTTAAAGTCCTAAGTCCCCTGGATGGGGCAGAGGGCGTCAACAGTACATCTCCATTCCGCTCGGTCCTGAGCTACGCGCTTTACTTCGCTCCATGTCATGCCAACTGCCCTCGCCTCCGCGGTGATCGTCCGCCGCCAGGATTGCTTAGGGCGGCCACGTTTTCGCTTTCCTTGAGGGTTACAGTCTAAGGCTTGCCTCGGTATATGTTGAGAATCCCTTCGTAGCGTGTGACCTATCCAGTTCCACTTGCGACGCTTGATCTGGTGGTCGATTGGAGTCTCGCCGCATCGTTCCCATAGATCCGCGTTTGCGATCCTCTCTGGCCAGAATACACCGAGAATACGGCGAAGGCAGCGGTTGGTGAAGATCTGGAGCCGCTGCGTGATGTCCTTAGTGACCTTCCTCGTCTCACATCCGTACAACAACACAGTTTTCACATTCGACCTAACTACCTAACCTAGCTAACTTAAATGCTAAAGAAAAATAGATCCTACAAAAAAATTTTACTTATGACATGGGTACAGTCTAATATGTAATTGAGTTGTCTTTTTACACTTAAACCACAGCTTCAAAAATAACATAGGTTACTTTTTCATAAATTTATACGCAGCGGAAATCACTTAGTATTTGAGTCATTCTTGCTCATCAAATCTATGCACATAACAGGTGCCACTATATTCATTGTATACGCATTTTAATCGGAACTACTTAGGCGATTCTAATCAATTATCTTTGTTAACGATATAGCGGTATATGCTTTTCGCCTTACTCGTAGTTGAAGAGTCGTTTCAAGGCCGCCTACCTAGCTAAGCGTGGGCCTAGGACCACCGGCCAATATTTGCCATGTGGCCAAACGAAGCAGGCGCATGATTGTTACATTATTGTGTGCTCGTACGTGTGGTTGTGACAGTGCTTAGATTATGTAAATAGACATTTTTGAAATTAATATACTACCTACGTTGTTTGTATGTAAAGTGAGTCTTCATTTTTTTCCGGAAAAGTAGAATTTATTGTTCCATTTAAAATATTATATTAAATATTATAAAATATTTCTAAACAATAAAACTAATTTAATATTACAACCTCGAAGTCGTAAAATAAAACAATAATAAATCATTATACTTATTACTTACGGTTAATTTGTTATCTAAACACGTACACTTCTTTTATCTTGTTTCCAAGTATATAAGTTCATCTTTATATAAATAAAAACTGTATTTCAGAGAGAAATAAGTTTAAAAGTTCTCTTCTGGAAGTGATAAGCGAAAATGGAAGAGGAAAATGGGATAATACCAACGCAGGCGCACAATTTATTGGGACAGAAGACGCAAATACCACAGAGAAGGAAAGATAATGCTCTCACAAAAGCTTTACGATCATGTAAGTAGTATCTTCTTTCTTATAATTTCCGAAATGGTAGTTCAAATCGTTTAAACTTTATAAATTTAACTATATAAACAGGCGACAATAGATAAAATGTTTGCCAAACAGATTTCATATTAATCTCGGCAATTCATAAAAAATATCTCGCATTTCCATGTAGACAAAGTTCCAACATGATAATTTTTTTTTGTGTAGAAACTATTAATTTTGGATGAGTTTGTTAAGAATCAAGTCACTAAAACTATGCAGTTTGCTAATTTTGTATGCAAACATAACATGTATTCTACATCATTGTGCTAATCGGTACTAAATTTTATATTTCATTACTATTACAATCAAATAATATTAGATATAATAGAATAATAAAATACGCCAGTAATATAATATAAATTTGTTATCGCGTGTTTCTGGTTTCGCATTAGTGCTGAAAGAGTAACATAACATTTTATCCTCTAATTTTATTTATCAACACTATTTACGTCTTTTTATTTTTAGTACAAAATTTATTTTTAGTGCATTTTGAAATCAGTTTTTTATTTAAAATTAATTGATTTAGGTTCCGAAACCATAAAAAGAAAATATATATTTTAACATATCAATTATGAAACACATAGTAACAGACATCATCTCATTTCAAACAAGATAGTTGTTTTGTGTTCTTATTATTATTGTGGTTTATATAAATGAATATGTATTATTTTATTTATACTATCAGATCCCGAAAGTATATATTTATGCCTTTACAATGTTACGATGAAACATGCATCTTTTATAAAAAATTGAATTAGAAATTAATAAAATACTAATCGTTCGACTTTTAACAGGTTGTTTTATTCCACAACGGTATATTCTGGGTGTAATGGGTTTATTGGGTGTCTGCAATGCATACACTATGCGTGTGTGTTTGAATCTAGCTATAACCCAAATGGTGAACCACACAAAGTCCAGCACAGAACATTTCGACCCTGACGCTTGTCCCAGTGACGTTATCGTTGGTAATGTCACTGCTGTTTATAAACCAGTAAGTAATAAAGTATTTTATTTATTTTTATTTATAACTAGTGGACCCCGCGAACTTCGTATCGCGTCAAAGGTCCGAATAATAAAGTGTCACCTATAACGTCATTCCATAGAAAATGTATGAGGAAAATGTTTTTATTTTATTTTATTTTTTCGAAAATTTTCTAAATTTTTCTCCCCGTAAGAACCATCCTTGTACTTCAAGGAATATTATAAAAAAGAATTGGCCAAATTGGTCCAGGCGTTGTTGAGTTATGCGCTTACCAACACATTTTGGGATTCATTTTTATATTATAGATTTCACGGCTCCTTTTCCAGTAATAGGCAGTGAACTGCCAATAAATATCTACTATTAAAAAGATTAAAAAAGTATCTCGTTAGTTCGTTATTTAAGTACCAATTTGGAAAATTCTTACATCTCTTAAAATAATAGGTACTCCAGTCATTTGGTCCGTAAAAACCCAAACTATCATAAATCTATAAATTTCGACTGGAGTATAATTAAAATTTATACACTGCATTAATCTTACTCTAATACTAAAAACTGGTTTGAATAATTTTATCTTCTCATTTGTTTTTTAATCATGTACTGTGTACAGCTGAATTTCTCATCACAGTACAAAATTAATATTTTCATGACAAGTTTATAATATTATATAATTATAAATAACTTAACATCCTTAAATTTACCAAGCAGAAGCTTCATCTCATAGGAATTAAGTATTAATTTGTAGGTAAAATTATTAAGTACTTTCTACCTTTTTAGTATGTTAACCGTAAAATATTTTACAGCATGCAATCTTCCATTGGGATGAAAAGACACAAGGGCTCATTTTGAGCGGTTTTTACTACGGATATGCAGCCACCCAGGTTCCCGGAGGATATTTAGCTGAAAAATTCGGTGGCAAATGGACTTTGGGTGTTGGTCTTCTAAGTACCGCACTTTTTACTTTCTTGACCCCGATAGTCATAAGAGCTGGTGGGGCAACTTGGCTGTTTATACTCCGGGTGCTGCAAGGAATGGGAGAGGTACTTGTTTCACGTCATCAACTAATATTACTTATTTAGAACGCGTAAACAATGTGCTAAAAATATAGACATATATATATATCATTAAAAAATATGCCATAGCTAAAATGAAAGGTTGAAATTAATGTATGAGTATAGTGTATACGTTTACTACATTGGTACATTCTATATCATTAAACATCGACAGGTTTATAAGCCACTCATAATATTAGTAAGACTAAAAATAATAATAGTCAACATGTAAGTCCTTACCTCAATTTATTAATTTATTCTATATGGAGTCATAATAATGAATTGTTATAAGACGTGAGGAAAACAAATAATTTTTTTATAACTATCATTTTGAAAGAAGTAGCATAGTATTTAATGTTTTATATTGTTTTTCAACCAAATTCAAAAAAGGAGATTCTATGTAGGTTAATCTAATGCACCTCCTTCCAAATATTTTCTTTGAAGTGGTTAAATCGTTTTTTTAAATTTTATTTAAATTAAGAATGTGGAATAAGAAAAGACATAGCTCGTAGACGGTCATTCAATTATTAACCGACCTTCAAAAACACCAAAAAGGAGGTTATCAATTCGACGTGTATTTTTAAAAATATATTATTTTGCTTTCAGGGTCCAACTATGCCAGCACTTATGATAATGTTAGCAAGATGGGTCCCGCCCCACGAAAGAGGCTTTCAAGGGGCGCTCGTATTTGGAGGCGCTCAAATTGGAAACATTTTTGGCTCATTCATGTCTGGCATACTTTTAGCTGATGGAAATGATTGGGCATACGTTTTCTATTTCTTTGGCGGTTTTGGTATACTTTGGTTTATTTTGTGGGTAAGTAATTAACTCTTTTTGCTACTATGTATGCTAATTCCTCCTACCAGACTCAAGCATCATTGCTGATGAGTCTTTGCTCACGCTTAGATAGATGACTTGAATACCATCTCATGTATTTACAGGTAGACTCGACTGCCCCCAGATGCAGTGTTTAATTCAAAATACTATTCCTTACTTTTTTACGCTTTTACTTATTATTTTGTTCTTAAAATATCATGAATAAAATGAATTTAATATAAGAAAATACAGGTAACACTTCAACATATGAATTTCTCCATCAGTATGGCCGTAACAGTAGTACAGGATTCCCACGATATACAGTATTTTTTTAAATGATACAGTGTCGTTGCTAAAACTAAAATGCACAAAGAATCTCTCATCGCCCAGAGCCACACTTCATTTTTCTCACTCTTCTATTGGCTCGACCATTTTAAATTGAGTTCCTCCACTTCCACTCTACAAATTTATACTGACAAATGTCAGTTGTCATAGCATGTCATAAAATTAACGTTCCCAATACTGTCGGTGTCATGAAGTGTGTATTATCAAAGCTTCCACTGCACCGGTTCGAAAAGTAGGTTCTATTTAGAAAAACCGGCAAGAAACTGGGTAATTACTCTTTTCAATAGCCAATTGTTACATAGTTTACAATAAACGATTTTCATTTTCTTTTGAAGAGGTTGTTAAAACATTACTCCTTTATTCAATTACGCGGTTGTTGCGATTTTATCTTTATTGATTGACATCGTTATTATGTTACACCGCACAACGCTAGCAACATACAAATATAATCCGTGTATTGTAGATAACTTGTTGTTAATTTTGTTTAGACGTCGAAATTTGAGAAGGTATAAAATGCTGTTTGAATCATATTTGTTTTAAATAGGTTTTATTACATTTAGGATTTATTATTACGTTTAAACTCGTATTTTTGAGATATAACTAGAAGTCAGTTTTACAGTTTACTGTTCTTCGTGAATCGTGTCTATGGTTCTATTAATCCATACTTCAATATCAACTTAATTTCTTCAGTGGAGTACGCGATGGTATATAAAAGACAATAAAGCTATAACCCGCGGCTTTGCTCGCGTCGATGTCGTAAAATATTGGTTTTCTTGATGAAATTTCAATGCCCTTTTTATCATGATCGGTTGATAACAAACTTACATTCGTATGCTAGTTGAGGTTTGAATAGTAAAGATTATTTGAAATATTTTCAATATTAAATAATAGCTTTGATTATATCCTGAGGAACATTTTATATATTACAAAATACCTTTTTTTAAATATTTAATTTCAAAAAATATTTTTTAAATTCCAGAGTCTGCTTTGTTATTCAACTCCTAATACACATCCGTACATAACAAAAAAGGAATTAAATTACTTGAATAAGAGTGTTACGACTGCTGAGGCCAGTAACTCCAAGGACCCGGTGCCTTGGAAGGCAATTCTACGATCTGTTCCCGCCTGGGCTCTTGTATGGGCTGCGGTGAGTAAACCCAATCTCCGACAACGGGTCACAAAAAATTCTTAGTTTCAGCCTTCAGGTGTACCATACAAAAGAGAGGCCTCATGGCGGTCTTATAAGCGTACCGCAAAGCCTGAGGTACCGGGTTCGATCCCCGGTCCCGAATACAATTTATAATTTAATCAGTACTTGTATCGTACCTGTAATCGGTCTCTAGTAGGGCTGCCACTTGCCGGACGGTCTTCTACAGGTTTGCCTGAAGAAATTCAACCAAACCAACAAAAAATTGGGTTGCCTGGACGAGATCGCTGATTAGCGATAAAGCCGCCCGTTGCACTCCAGAACAACAAAGTGTGTAAAAAATAATAATAGAAAGAGCGTTTTTGTTTTGAAGTTGTCTATGTGCTATCGTAGCTTCCAAACATGTACATCATTTTTTTTAAAGATGATTTAATCAACAGGGCTCTCCATTGAGTAAATTTATTCAGACACAGTAACAATGAATATCCACTTTAAATACCATAAACACATTTAAGCTATTATAAGTTCATCAAAGTTGACAAACATTCATATGAAGTTTTAATGATTGCGTAATTCAAGTGGCCATGGGACAATATTTGTTTTATTATCATTTATTTATTATTTGTCATTCAACGCATGAGTTTGTCACTAGCACCATTAAGGATACGAAAGCTCGTTTATTTGCAAGCGCTTTCAATTTGAAATGATTTTAATGTACGTGAATTAGCAGCCTTAAAAGTGATCATAGGCTTTTTAATTCTACTCTGTGCGTAACTTTTGTCGTTATGTTACTTAGAGCCAAGAGTAAAAGCCGGCTGCATTATTATAATAGTGTTAGTGCATAAATGTTCTAATGTTTTTGACATGTCATTGAATTCTTTTTGTTCACGAGACCTTTATTAGGTTGATGACTCAAGAAATCCGGTTCTAAGTCGAGTGGGCGCCATACGCAATCGTATAATAATTATCTGTAGTTTGTATTGCAAAATATTCCTTAACATTATATAGGTACTGTCTTATCATATAACTCATAACATGGTAGATAATTGATACGTATTTTCGTAAAGGAAAAAGTGCTCGATGTCAAGTTGAATAATATTGTAAATTATGTACCATTTGTAAGTAGTTTTCTTTTCGAAAATTTATTTGACTTTTATAGTTTGTTTTTCGTTGGAAAGTTGAAGAAATTTTTATGATATTCGTAGATACCTCTAGCAGAGAAATCCCTACTTCCCTACTTATAATAATATTATATTATAAATGCTAAAGTAACACAATTTGCCTGTTGCCTATATGGTACACTTTCACGCCTAAACCACTGAACCGACTTCGATGAAATTTAACAGATATAGACTAGGACTTAGGAAAGGACATAGACTTAGGTTGTATTGAAAAAAAAATACTTGAAACGGTTGGAACTTGAGCGTAATATGAAAGTTCGTTATTGTTGAAAAATTGCAATTTCAATATTAATAATTTAATACTTATATATTAATTTTAATAAATACCTTCATTTTACTACAGGTTGGCCACGACTGGGGCTATTACACAATGGTGACAGACCTACCAAAGTACTCTCACGATGTTCTCAAATTCAACATTGCAACCACTGGAGTTCTAACCGCACTACCATATATTGCAATGTGGCTGAGTTCCTTTGTATTTGGTTTCGTTTGCGACATATGCATCAAGAAAGGCTGGCATACCATCAAGACTGGAAGGATTATTCACACAACTATCGGTAAACTTTCCATAGATAAGCTTAAAAATGTACATGAGTTATAGACAACTCCAATAACCGTATCGTATTTTTTAGTATCAAATAGTTTTGCTAAGTTGAATACATAAAATGGAACTTTTATTTACTTTTTAAAATCCTTCAACTTAAACGTTAAAAAATTTTAATGGACATAATAAAATATATTGAATTTTGTTTACTTACTCCACTAATTCAGTCCACGATCTCAAAAAACTGTTGTCGCACATTTTATGAAAATCATAGAGCTGAATTTCATTTCTTAATTTTATTTAAATAAATATGTTAAAAGCGAGGCCACTATAGACTATAATTATAACAATTTTATACTATTATATAAGTCATATTTGTCAAAGGCTTTTAGTTTCAGAGAATAAGAGCGTTAAAATTGACCATATTATGCAAAAAATAATTTTAAAATGTAATAGGCCTCTTGACTGTAACAATATTACGAAACATGACATTTACTTTGATTAATTTCAGCCGCTACTGGACCTGCTATTTGTATCATAATGGCATCCTACTCCGGCTGCGATAGAGTCGCTGCTATGGTCTACTTCGTATTATCTATGGCTCTTATGGGAGGTTTCTACAGTGGTATGAAGGTACGTTATGTAAATTTACATGATTATATTAAACCCAATACGGGTTTTATATAATCATTTAGAGGTTTAGGGACACGTTTGCCCAAAATGTCCACAAAATCACCCCAAAAACATACAGAACTTATATATTCTATTGATAACTATTTATTGAACATTATTAACAGCCAATAAATCTGGTAATTTTACTAAATTTCAGGTGAATGCATTGGATTTAGCACCAAACTACGCTGGCACATTGACATCCCTTGTCAACACCACATCGACGTTCGCCGGTATCATAACTCCCTACCTTATTGGATTGTTGACGCCTGACGTGAGTTTCCTCGCAAAGTTTATATTAAGAAGAGATGATTTTAATAACTTTAATAATATAAAAAATACTAGGAAAAATAAGCTTAGCTGAACTAGCAGCGCGTTAAGTTTTATTAATAAATTTTAAATCTAGTAGGCGCCTAATTTAATGTTGCAGTACCTACGTCACAATTAGCCACGATTATGTGTTAATATAGTATTATGATTTCCTCTCTCAACGCTATTAATCAAAATCATTTCGATTTTGAGGCCGATTTGTTAAATTTTGATATCAAGAAAATAGACTCTATACACCAAAGTTTCAAAAATGAGTAGATAGTCCGATGAAACTGTAACAGCAAATGGCTGTTCATACAAAGCAAATTAACAAGTATCAGTAATTTCTCATACGACGTTAAATGAATGTTTAAAACAAAGACGATTTCGTTTTCGTTCGTCAAAGGAACAATTTTCTAGTTATATTGAGCATTGAGGCTTTATAAAGCGAGCGGTAATCGAATGTGACAGAACTGTCCAGAGAGATTTTCCAATTTACTGCAAATATAATCGGATAACGTGTTTGTGACGTGTTCAAACGAAATTTCACAATAACCATATAATATCTTTATGTAAATAATACGTGTAAACATTGTTATTTCGTACGTTCTGATAAAATAGCTTCAGAAAAATTAATATTGATATTATATTATTTATTTATATTATAAATGTAATGTCTCACGTTATTATAAAAATCAATTTTGATAGCAACATGCTATGTATCTTAAATATAAGAGGAATATAAAACTGGAACATCTATTTTGGTTTTCCTTGGATTTTAATGTGGAATGTGATATATAGATGAATAAACTACTACGTGGTTAACAAAGCTGGATTGATTGACATAAAAAGAAGCATAATCTATTGGTGAATTGGAATACCCTTGCTAATGGACAGTTAAAATATAAGTTAGCTAGAGGACCAAGTCTTGTAGACAAGACAATCACGCTTATTTCTCGATACTCACTAATGCTAGAAATTTTTATGAAAATGACGTTCAGTGTCATTTTCGTAACGACACGACTCATGTCATTTTCATACAAATTTCCACATTTCGTACCTACTTGTTCAAAGGCGCCGTATACAAAAGCGCGCCATATAATTGGATACAAAAGTTTAGTTACGTTCAGCTATTTTCAATCCTGTGATGATTTATGCTTTGTTAATTGTTGGTTTTTTATTCTAGTCAACACTGGTTCAATGGCGGACTGCGTTCTGGGTGTGTTTCGCAGTGTTGGTTGGTACAAATGTAGTTTACTGTATATGGGCGGATGGAGAACAGCAATGGTGGGACGACGTGAGAAAGTTCGGTTATCCAGCAGATTGGAAACATGGTTCACTTTTACGAGATGATATAATTGAACAACCAGAAGCAGTAAAACTTTCGAGTAGGAAAGAAACGGACAATGATTAAATCAAAGAAAGTCTTACGATGTTGTTTATGAAGACTTAGAACGCAATAACATATCAAAATAGGATTTATTAATAAACTTCAACTATATAAAAATTTGACGCCTATAAAACTCATTTCGTAATTTGCAGGGACAATAATATTATAAACTTTAATAAGCCTGTTGAATATTAAGTGTTTTAAATGTTTATAAATGACACGGTAAGAGTCTCGAGTTCTTTTAGTAATGCATTTTAATGTGATACGTAGATTTGATATTAAATATCATTCACAGCCCAGTTGTAAAGAAACTAAATATCTATATAAAATTAAGTATTTATAATATAAATAAAAGAAACTGGACTAATACAAAATTATTATATTACAATAGCATAATGATATATTAGTACCTAACATTAGATATTCACATGAATATTCTTTTGTTTTAGAAGATTTTTATTTTATTCCCAGTTGTAACTGTATAAAAGTACTGTATGTTTTAATATTAAGTAATCATAATGCATGTTTTTTTCGATGTGGTTTGAGTGTATTTCTCCTTAATCTTTTATGTCAATTTATAGTAAATAATACTTTTGTATACCCGCTTAAACTTTTATCGAATACCAGCCCTCCTAGTCACTTTTAGATTGATAGTCAATTAAAATTTTTGGTTGTATTTGCGCATGTATAAATATAATTAATAAAAACAACTACATCTGTATGCCATTGTATTTAATACTCATTAAATTATAATGTATTTATAGCGTTTTTTTTATCAAACCTAATTTTTTAAACTAATTCGATATACATATAACTTATTCAAAGGATAATTATTGTTTTTATACAAAAAAGTAAGTTATCGTAGGCATTGGACAGACCCAGTTCTGATATGTATTTCACTGAACATTCTCTTCAGCCAAGTAATCAGCGTTATATGATTTCCAAAGCGAATATATTTTTGTTTTCTTAAGAATCAAATCTAGAACTTTTCACATAACAACGTCCTTTTATGTGGTGTCAAATATAGGTGTCATCACCTATATTTTATTCGGCAATATTTATGCCCGCCTTCCACTGCGAGCGGAACGGACCCATTACGGACTCCGCTAATGTCGTAACGATGATTTTCATGCATGTGCTTCCACCAAAGCGGAGTGAGCGAGTTGAAAGAGTCACATACGAAGTTAGCGAGTTGTCAATGGAAGGTGAAATAAATTATTTTAAAAACTCTTTCTTAGTGGAAGGCAATAACTATTTCATTTTAAACTCCGTTTCGCCGGTCATTTATTTCTCGCTCATTTCACTTACGCTGTGGAAGACGGGCATTAAACTTTAAGAAAATCACAAAGATTTGACAATGCTTATAAATATTCCGTTTATCGATTACCCACAGACTGTGACCTCTAAAACTATATTTTAGATATTTTATGGGAACTTTTTACTTTGTAATTATAATATATATATTTATAGATTGTAACCCGACAAATTATCATTCAAATAATGAAATGAGTAATGTATGTGAAAACTACCTACTTTATTCAGCAAGATCAGTATTTTGTAAACACTGGAATGATAATAAATTTATATAAATAGTAAATGTGAAATTTTAAGCATTTAGATTGTCACAGGTTTTGTTGAGTTTAAATTTAGAAGTTGATAAGGATGACTGAAACCAAAGAGAACAATGAAAATCTTCAGCAGCAAGCAGTTTTAAATAATGTCAACTATATTCGTCCTTATCTGAAGAAAGATAGTACTTTGATTAAGGCTCTTCGAAAATGTAAGTATAATTTAAAATCTTAACATAATGATTTTTAATTTTAAAACGATACTACGAATGTGTGAAGCGATTTAAAGGAAGCTGTTATGAGGTGTGAAGTGTTTTGTGTATCTATTCGGCTAAATCTTTTAAAATATTTTAACACTTTTTATCGTTAATGTTTTTCATTATCTAAATTAATATTTTTAATTCTCTGCATTATTTGATATTAAGGGGCTACCATATGGGACTACGGTGTATTTTGCTGTTTTCAACTCCTATAAAGTAGGTGTAAACATAGTACCAGAACTCAGAAAACGATATATTTTGTAGAATGGTATCTATTCCTTACTTTTGTCTTCTTGAAATTTCGAAGATATAAATATATAAAGAGATTTCTGAAATTTGCTGAACCCCTTTACTCCTGCTAAAATCCATATAGGTTCTGTCATTGCGCGTCGGAAAGACATGATATTTATCTTCATTAGTAGACAATAGTGTAAATTATAATTTCGTCAGATCCGTTTTATAGTCAAGTATGTAGTTTTTGAAAAAAATGCATAATTCATTGCCCAGCGCGAACCTAGGTTCGTAGTGCTCTGCGTGGGCGACGGGCGGTTTTCGCCGCTAGGCTTTCGGACGGGGAGTTTGTGTCTTTCAACGCTGCGCCCGAGAGAAAAATAATAAATTATAATCACGTATTTTTCAAAAATCATTACACACGACAAGCTAAATATGATATAATAAATGTTATGCATAGTGTAAAATGTATAACGGAGATTTTTATATAGGAATAAGGCTTTTCAATATCATAATAGAAGCAAAATACTGCGTACGACTTCCCCCCTTGCTTCACCCCCTCAAATATGTAAAAGCTAGCTTCTTACCGCGCCTTAAGGTAAGAGTTCGTAAAGTAGTAAAATAAGAGTATTTAACGATATTTATAGATTGCTGCATACAACAACAATGGGTCTTTGGTATAATGGGTTTGGTCGGTTTATGCAATGCATATACCATGCGTGTAGCTCTTAACTTAGCTATCACACAAATGGTAAACCGAACAAAAACCGTACACGAACATTACAATCCCGAAGCTTGTCCTAGCTATGACATTATTGGAAATGTTACACATGTTTATAAGCCAGTAAGTACACTCAAATCGAATCAATTTTAATAAAACATGGTTACCAATAAATAGTTATAACTTTTCAGAACTTGTACTAAATTTTCAAACTGTCATTTTTACAGTTTGAAACTACTGATGAATCTGAATGGTTAAATCTGATTAAACGTTTTCAGTAGGTACCTAAGAAGTAAATTTACTTATATTTAATATTGACCTAAGGAAACAGTCACTTGATTTCCATATTATGTTTAGCTTTTTCATGTTACTTTTGTATATATTATTAACTAGTAGACCCCGCGAACTTCGTATCGCGTCAAAGTTCCTAATAATAAGGTTCCGTTCAGACAGACCGGCTCGGAGAGCATCGGCGTCCATTTTTCTTTTCACACAAACCGGACACAATCGGAGCCGCGCGAACGACAAATAGTACGCGATTGGAGCCGGTCAGCTCCTGTTATTATTTAACATCAAGCGCGTTCAAGCATTCTTAATGGCAAAAGCAGAGCACATGCAAAAATAAACCTTACTACAAATACTAAAAACTCTGTTTTCAACGTGATAAGAATCTGCTCTCCTTTTCGAGCCGGTCTGTGTGAACGGACCCTTACGTGTCACCTAAAACGTCATTCCATAGAAAATGTATGAGGAAAATGTTTTTCTTTTCTTTTATTTTTTCGACAATTTTCCAAATTTTTGAACCATCCTCGTACTTCAAGGAATATTATAAAAAAGAATGAGTGACATCGGTTCAGCTGCTCTGGAGATTTGCGCTTAGCAACACATTCAGCGATTCATTTTTATATATATACTCGTTGACTCGTTGATAAGTAACCGCGCTTAATTTAGATAAAAGTATTTCATAATATGTAATTTAATTTTTATTTTCAATATTTACTTATGGAAATAGGCTGACTCACACTTGATCTTAAGGTTACAAACTACAGTTTATGTAAAACATAATCATGATTTGTTTAATAATAAAATTAATTTGACTTTAATAAGTATTGAACTGACGAAATAATTTTGATTCAGAGATAGATTAGCGTGCTTGGAATAGAATACTTCTTTTTCCTATAAAAGTAAGTTATTGTTTGTCTTAATTTAAGTCAATAAAGTTTATAATTTTCTTGATATATTATCAAGTTTTATTAAAATTAACTACATTTATTTATAAAGGTAGGTACTATTTTACCCTACAAAAGGTGAATCAGTTTTACATACATGTTGTTTCACCGTTTGTTAATATTTAAATACATATTATAATATGTTTTATCAACTTGCACAAGGTAATAATTATTTGCATAAATATGTTTGATTACACTAATTAAATAGACGCATGTGATTATTTAACCGCCTCCGTGGCTAAGTGGTTTACGCGTCTGCGTGTTGCACCGGTAGACCTGGGTTCGAATCCCGAGGGAACACATGAATGTTTCGGTTGGCTAGGCATAGAAGGCTGATCATCTACTTGCCTGTATAGAAAATGATCAGTGAGACAGATACTACAGTATCTGCCCCATGCCCCACTAGGGGTACCGGAATTCACTTTTATGTGGTTACATATACGTGTGATAGTGGGTTTCATAAATGATTTGAAATACATTTCTGACTTCCGGCAAGTGAGAGATTATGTATATCTCAAAGGTTTAATTACTAAACCTTTAATTATTTATTAACAGTAATTCGCCAAACCAAAATAAAAACTAAGGCTAAGAACAGCAACATTATAGTTTTTATTGGTAGGAAAATGCTAATGTTACCAATACCATTCCGCGACGAGTTTTCTTGTACGAGGGTACATTCCTTTAGCGCACATTAAAGTCTGTAGGCCATTATGTGTCACGTTCGGGTTCTTCAATGAAATTCAAGATCGAATGATGTTTTGGCAGCGGTATATTCTATTATATATTATTATAAATAAGATCATGAAGGAGCCATTAATAATAATTTAAAATTATAATACATAAGATCTGCGATAGCAAAAATCGTTTTTCTGTTTTGTAAAATGTATCCTACTACCCATTATATCATAAATTTGTTTTTGAATGCATGGCCAGTGTTTAATGCATGTTAACGTAGAAATTAGATACCTTCGTTATTGATTTTAAGAATCCTGTCATCTTATTGAATATACACAAACTGACAAAGTTTATCAATATGAATATATCGATGGATAGACATAATCTCGGTGAAAGCAATTAATATATTATTTCAGTATGCAATATTCGATTGGAGCGAAGAAATGCAAGGATTTATTTTAAGCGGATTCTACTATGGTTACGGCCTTACTCAAATACTTGGTGGTTATTTATCAGAAAAATATGAAGGCAAATGGACGCTAGGTATAGGTTTGCTTAGCACTGCAATATTGACAATTTTGACGCCTTTGGTTACAAGGGCTGGGGGTGCGACATGGCTCTTTATTTTACGAGTCGTTCAAGGTATGGGTGAGGTAATACATTTTTTATTATATTCCCTTTTCGCATAGTTATTATAGCATATTTTCTGTAAAAATACGCTAAACCAAACTCAAAATAATATAGTACGGAATAGATTTTAGACCATTTTGACTCGGAGATAAGTGAAACTTTGGAATATGCCGGATATTAACGATTATTTATATGTAGATAAAGGCGTGGACATCATTTAGTATTTCGTAAAATATATTATATTGTTTTAAAAATATTTTTTAAATTATAAATTTTAAAAGAGCCATCACATGATTTAGAAAAAGTTGGATAGGTCAACTATTATAATATAAATTAAATATATATTAGTAAGCTGTTTCTCGTTAAAGCATCAATACAACAATGATCTTCTCACATACTACATACTGTAATTATTACTCCTTACTGCAAATATATTGTAGGGGCCGACTGTACCAGCTCTGATGATAATGATGTCAAGATGGACCCCGCCAGATCGAAGATCATTCCAAGGAGCACTGATATTCGGTGGTTCTCAAATGGGAAATATGTTTGGTTCTTTGATGAGCGGTATGATGATGACGGACGGAGGCGACTGGGCCAATGTTTTCTATTTCTTTGGAGGATTTGGTATTGTTTGGTTCATTTTCTGGGTAAGTGTCCAAAGTAATCATTTATATTATCATATTATACGTATTTTGAATCATATTAGGAGATTAGTTGAAATCTTAATGATTTAACCAATTTAAATCGCCTTAAAAAAGATATATTCTTGTAAGAGACAGTGATTACAGTCATAAGCTTAACTAAATTAATTTTTATTCATTAACTGTGAGAAGAGTTGCTTTATTCTAGATGTTCCTTTGTTACAATGAACCAAATCAACACCCGTTTATTTCCCACGAAGAAATGCAGTATTTGAACCAAGTTGTAATGAGAGCTAAGGTGACTTCGTCTAGTGACTCTATACCATGGAAAGCGATTTTACGATCACCGGCTGCTTGGGCGTTATTATGTGCTGGGGTAAGACTGTTGTTTTTGTTCAAGTTCAATTCATTTGTTTAATTTGATTCTAGCAATAAAATTGCATTTTATGTGTTTAATTAATTGAATATTTGTATATTATAAACTTATTTGATTTTTTATCAGACAATAATACACAATAAGCTTTTGTCAGTCTTAAGAATAAAATATATTACAAAATATTTTTATACTCTTACCGAGTAGCCGGTGCCAGGTATCTGGCAACCGGAACATGTGGAAAGGCACTAACGTGTGTTACGTTGAGGTAAATATTAGATTAAACATTTCCAGATTGGTCATGACTGGGGTTACTATACAATGGTTTCTGACTTACCGAAGTATATGCACGAAGTTCTTAAATTCAACATAGCAGCAACGGGAGCTTTGACGTGTCTACCATTTTTGGCTAAGTGGATATCTGGATTTATTTTCGGATTCACCTGTGATTACGGGATTAAAAAGGGATGGCATAGTGTGAGGGCGGGAAGGATTATCTATACTACTATAGGTATATCCCTGTTTTACAGTATATAGACTAGAAAATTTTTAAATACATTAATAACACTTGTTAAGTTGAGTAATATGTGACTCTTTCAAACATCATAGACATAGAATTTTTATTCTTTTAGAAGGATCTTTTTACTACTACGCGAGATTTTTTTTTAACTTCACCGAGTATTTTTAGTTATACCTTATATAGTTATATTCACAGTTATTTATATACAACTAATATAATAACATGGTTAAATAGTATTTTTTATTTTTCAGGATCAACGATTCCAGCGACATGCATAATATTAGCGTCCTATTCGGGTTGTAATCGTAATATTGCTTTAGGCTGTTTCATTGTAGCTGTAGGTTGTATGGGAGCTTATGTTAGTGGTATGAAAGTAAGTAATAAAAAAAACTTTTCATATATTGAACTATCTGAATTGAGTGAAAATTCTGTTTGAATCACAGGGTATAAAAAAAATGTTATGGAATGGATCGCATACTTGCTTGTTTAAAAAGTAATGAAAGCTCCATACCCCACTAGGATTGATTTCTACTCTGTAATTGTAACTAGGGTAACTTTAAAGGGCCTTTGATTTTTTGTAATTTTATATTATAAAGCTTCAAATAATAACTAAGTATCATCGATTACGAGACGTCATTATTTTTAAAGCTTAAATGTTTAAGTATGGTTAAAACGAATACTAACATTGTAAATTATATGAAACTTACAGGTGAACGTCCTAGACGTGGCGCCAAATCACGCGGGCACAATATCTGCCATCGTTAATACAGTTACAACTTTAGCTGGTATAATTTCACCCTACCTCATTGGATTACTGACACCTGATGTAAGTAGGTATATATGTACATATTAACCCAACGCTTGACGCTTAGTCACAGGGTTGCATGGTAAAAAACGTTTTTCTTTGAATAATTGTTAGGGAAAGTTAGACTAACCACAATGTAACCGTAATTCGTAAATATAACTAATAACGAGATGACACTGAGTAGTTTATCCAGAATTTAAAAAAATAAACCTAATCACTTCATAGTATAAAACAAAGTCGCTTTTTCTTTCCCTATATGCCTTTGTATGCTTAAATCTTTAAAACTACGCAACGGATTTTGATTCGGTTTTTTTAAATAGATTGAGTGATTGAAGAGAAACGTTTTTATATATGTTTTATACCCGTGCAAAGCCGGGGCGGGTCGCTAGTGTTATCTAACCTAATATAATATATTAGTTAGGTATATATATCAAATATTTATAGTATAAATTATAATTTGACCGCCTCCTTGGCCTAGTGGTAAGCGCGTAACCGTTACAACCGGGAGGTTCTAGGTTCGACTCCCGGTGGAGATAAAAAAATAAAAAATAAAAACTCGGTCTGGCAGGGCATAGAAGGCTGATCACCACTTGCCTCTAAAGGAAAAAATCGATCTGTGAAACAGATGTGAAATGCATCTTCCCTATACCCCACTAGGGGACACGGGACTTCACTGTATATATCAAATATCTAAATATATTTTTTTTGGTACTTTTCCGCTAACTGGGCGCAAAAGTCGACCTTTACTTACCGCTTTGAGTTCACGTTACATTTGCTCATAAAATACCAAAGCACACAAAAAATTTTAGTTACGAAATGCTTTTATATAGAAATGCGTTTGCGAGTGCCAGAATCGACATCAATCAAAAAAAGTATCGGTTACCAAAACTATAGATTAGGTTGGTAGGTTGAGCGAACGTAACTTGAACTTAATGCGGAAAGCAAAGGTCGACTTTTGCGGCCGACTAACGGAGTACCTATTTTGATTTGGAGCCATTTTTAAGATTCAGTTTTTTTTTATTACAGTCAACCTTAACGCAATGGAGGAGCGCATTTTGGATTTGTTTCGTAATAATGATGAGTAGCAACATTTTGTATGGTTTTCTTGCGGACGGGAATCAGCAATGGTGGGATGATGTGAGGCAGTTTGGATACCCATCAAATTGGAAGCACGGTCTCATCATAAAAGAAGAAATACTGAAAGAGCCTGAATCAATAAATCTTTGTAAAGATAGTGAAAACGATGTAGAAAACTTAAAGTAAATATATAGTTGTATTCCATTTTTCTATTTTTTAAACCGTCATTATTAAGGTTTAAAACACACAAAGCTGATGTAATTATTAGTCACCAATGACCATTACCTTATTATTATTGTGTTAAATATTAAAGAAAGTTTCTAATAACAGCAATAATTCAAATTATAAAAAAAATCTAATATATATACAAATTTTATCTTAACTGGAAAAAAACAATAACAATTTGTAACTAAATTCCTGCAGCAAACTTAAAATAATAATTTAAAATATATGCGTCTGCTAATTATAAAAATAGTCGAAATATTGTTAGATGTAGGTACGATCTTTTATATAGTAAAGTAAATTAAATATTGGAACTGTTTTAATTTGTAGTATATGTTTAATAAGGCAATAAATTAATTAAAAATCAATAATGAGATGCCCTATCATCTTCCATAGCTTTATTTTGATCGATTGAATGATGTAAAACACGTTTGCGTGCGTTCCTCACTTGTTCTGTTAGCTCTCGTACTTGTTCTTGAAGTTGAAGCTTTTTCTCGCGTAGATGATCTACCTGTAATACAAAGATGATAGTTAATATAACAAGAAGCCTGTAACAACATCTGGGGAAAACTGGTACAACAGTTTATCTCTATTATTATTAACTAGTTGATCAGGCGAACTTTGTACCGCCAATAAGAGGTAGAATGGGAATCGAACGTCAAATGTTTGACAGGAAAGTAGGTAGAACAGTTTATATAGGAAAATGGAATTGTTGTTTTTTCTATCTTCCTGCAATTTTTCCATATTTTCTCACAGTCTAAACCTTCTCTAGACTACATTTTAAAACCAAAATCAGCTAAATCGGTCCAGCCGTTATAGAGTTTTAGCGGGTTTACTAACGAACAGCAATTGATTTTTATATATAAGACTAGCTGAACCGGCAAACATTGTTTTGCCAATTTTTGGGGTGGGCTACCCTTATCACTTAGGGGGATGAAAAATAGATAGTAGCCGATTCTCAGACCTACTGAATATGCATATAAAATTTGGTAAAAATCAGTAAAGCCGTTTCGGAGGAGTAAGGTTAACTAATATTGTGACACGAGAATTTTATATATAAGATTATGCAACTAAGGATATAAACCGACTTCAACGCAATATGTGAATGAATTCTCTGCATAATTCCTATGGATAAAGTTTTATTTCTCCGTATATCGAAGGCTGCGTTAAATGTCAGAAGTTTGACAAATCGAGGTCAGATACGAACTTTTAAAATAATATTTTATATACTGTTCTAATAAAAATTAAAATATACAATTAAAACAAACTTTAAACCTACCGTTCATAAATATTCTCTAGCATGACATTAATTGCTACGTTTCTACGTTCACAAAGGTAATTGCATGCAAACTTTAGTTTTATGATGGATTTACTTCATCGGTGGCGTCTTGGTAGTCACGCAAGAGATCCTTTCTTGTAAGCAGGCCCGCCTTCAGTCGCTCGCCTTGCAACGACCAGCGTAGTTTGTCGCGACGGCTCTATAAAAATAATCTGTTTGAAGGACGACTGTGTGGTTAAAGCAACATTAAGGACTGAGATCTTATACTTCTCAATACATGTTTAACGTGTGCTCAAAGCTTTGTCTGTAAGCTAAAAGTATACAATAATAAAGAATATAATAAATTGTTTCAACATATTCGCTTGCATAAAAATGTAGCTACACAGTAATATAATACCTAAATTATATATATTTATAATTATAAAGTGATATCTTTAACTTGTGACTAAATACCATACAATTATAACATTGGATATTTGCCTAAATAAACGTAACATATAACTGAGGAATTGCTTCAAGTCTTGAAACTCAAGGAGAGGTACGCTTATATTTAAAATTGTTTGTTGAAAGATTTTCTGAAAGACTCCGGAATTTCAGAATAGGTGTTGTAGGTAAATACCATCGAGCAAATACCCAAAAGAGTATTAACATGGGCGACTTAATTCCACCATACCTATGTATGTCTTTAACGACATACAATGAATGTGACCGTCTGCGCTGTGACAGTACAAAACCAATGAATGACTTGTGTGTTACCCTTCTTTTAATTACTAAAATAATTCATACGAAAGCAATAATAATCGTAATGGTGTATTGTTCTATTCGTTTATGTATAAAAAATAGCAAAACGTCAAAATGTAAAACATATGGAATCACATTGCATCGGTAAGTAACCGAAATATATTCGATTTGAATAATTTGCTTCCATTTTACCAAGGCTCAAGTTAAATTGGTCATATCAAATCTACTCAAAAGATACATTTTAAAATCTTCTATCAGTTTTATAACAAAGAGTTTCTTACTTAGAATGATCAATTTGTTTACAATCTAAATTATTACTAATATTACAAAAATACAAATCGTTTCTGATTTATATTTTTGTTTATAATGGACAAATTCTAAAACTGCTGTACCGATTTTAAAACTAACTTTTACTGAGTGACACAGATTATTATAAATATTCAGACGCTATTTATAAACATAGTTAACAATTCTTAAACTGAAATGATTACAATTCATAAGTAGGTATTCCAAATCGTTCCTATAATCAGTCAGGTTTGTCAAAATTTTAAACTAGATCACGTTTTCGAATACTCGAACAATATTACACACTTAATATTATTACCTTTATACATCAAATGTCAAAATATGTCACCTTAACATGTCCTAAATCTTCTCGAGCTCTCAAAAATTCCATCTCAGCATCCCCAAGGTCGCATTCAGCAAAGTCGATAACTTCGTCTGTGTGATGCATCTTTTCCCTAATGTGAGCCAGCATTTGATTATGTTCGGTGCATTTCGAACGATTTTTGATCAGTTCATCTTCTCGTTCTATAAAACATATTATAAATAAAACTAAAAAGTTATGCGCGTGGATAGCTGCAAGCTGCAATGAAATTAAAAAGATATGTACCTTCACACTATATTAAAAATATATCTTTACAAGGCTTAAATTGTTGTGTGAAAGTTCAATTTTCTCTCAAAGTATTTCGCTCAACGAATTTGATCCTTATTTTACATAATCTCACCTTCAATCTTAGTCATATAGTTCTGATTATCAATATTCAACTGTTCATATTGCGCCACGTATAAACCGGGTCCCAAGCATTCTAATTTTCGCACGATGATCTCCAATTCGGCCACGGCATTTCTGCATCTTATATAACGCAAACAAAGAGCCGAAGCTTGCTCGCTTTTACGGCGTTGCAAAGTCAAGAGTCTTTCTACAGTCTGAAATTATTAAAATTAATTGTTCGGTTGAAACAAGAATAATTTCGGTGGAATTAAATAGCCTTTGTTTATGAAGGTTTCAAAGGGCACTTAGGCAATTATTTGTTACCCTAATTAAAATCATAATCATATCTATTCATAAGTTCCAGAAAATTTGTTGTAGGCGTAAAAGTAAAATAACATTCAAGGCACTACCACCACACGAGTAAGAACAACAAAAACTACTGTTAATTTAAAATCTGCGTGGTTTACGTAGAAAATCAAACAAAATTTACAAGATGGATTTGTATGTATTTGGGACGGTTTAATAATATAGAAGTCGAGTTATACACTGTGAAATCGCGATCCAGCAACAGATTTGCGTGATCAATTCTCTCTCAGGTGATAACTCACAGCTTCAGACTCTGAAGTTCAGAGAGTTATTATAATGAAGTCCTGACATCGTGCTGTGAATCCGTGGCGAGTTAAACAGTGGTAACCTCCCACACACATAATTTGAAAATACCAAAGTCCGGATGTAACGCCTGTAACGCATCTGACGTGTTTTCCCTCGGAATATTACTATCTGATTTTTATTATAGGATCATATTAACTACCAGATTACGATTTTTCAGCTGGGAGGAAGTAACAAAACAATTTTTACGTGCGTGGGACAGTGGGGTTACCGCTGTTTAACCCGCCCATGTGAATGCAGCTGACGATCACGTGTCTTCATGATATAACTCTTCAGAGAGATTTTACGAATTACCGCCCAAGAGGAAATGACGACAAGATTTCTGCCTGGTACGTGGACTATAAATCGTGTGATTTGTATATATGAAATATTAGCAATATAGTTTTAATTAATAATTCAAACCTTATCTGCAATAGGTTTGCCTTTCTTTGAATATATTAGTCCTGTGCCAGTCGATTTTTCCAAATGTTGGAGGTTATTGAAGTTCTTTTCAGCATGCTCAAGTTTATCTTCATAAGTGAATTGTACTGATTCCAATTTTCTACTTATCTGAAACATTAAGAAATATCAATAAGTGTAGATGGAGTCGCTGTATTTAAACAAATGAACTGACTTAGATGAATAGACCAAAAAATATGAGAGAAACAAAAAATATTGTCGAAATACTGGTGAATTTTTTACTTAATATACACCTAACGTAGTGCGAATAAGCAACTATTAATTAAGTAATTATAAAACGACTATAAACATGTTAGAATAATTACAGAAATATACTATCCGGTTTTTACACTCACGTCTTGCATTTCTATTTCTTCTTTCTCTTTTAACTCCTCGTAACTGAACAGCTTTTGCTGGAACTTTTCTTCTAGCTCGACCGCACCTTCTAAGGGCTTTAGAACTTGATCTAGTTTTCTTTTTCTTAAAAAACCCACAAATTTTACATAACTTTTTAAAGACATACGTCATACAAGTATTGTTTTAAAATAAACAGGATTAGTACACAGTTATTTGTGTATTTTTATATTGTTTAATGTAGCAAAAAGTATTATTGCTAGCGTCATTGTAAGAAACACCATATCATCGCTTCTCGGTCTTTTTATTCATAGATTAGTATACAGTTAAAAGTTATCCAGGCAAAGTGATCCAAATATTATCAATGGATGTAAAAGATGCTTCATTTTTTAACACACGATAAAAAAACATTGAACAGCTAATATTTGAGTACTTATAAGCATTACTATTTATAAAAATACCTACTTATAATATTCACCGAGTCTTCGATGTAGAAGGTTATTCTTTAACTGCAGTTGATAGCGATCAAATGAAAGATCTCTATATGCTTGTAAATATTCATCTCTGTTTATAGCAATAGTTGCAGTTTTGATAATGCCATGTCCGATCTGTCCAAACGAAGATTCAGCATCGTCAACGCTATCTAAAAAAAGTAGCTGGTACATTAAAATCTTGAAATAATAGATTTATTGTAAATATACAATGCTCTCTGCTTTGTAGTTGCTACTTTGGGTACATCTTGCAAAATATGCTTTGTACGCCATGTTAATAATAAAAGACAATGAACCTTCAACTAAAAATAAAATGGAAGTAAGTGTATATAACTCTACGTGTTTGTTTGATTTAGTTTGGTCTTATTTTTATTCAGAGAGACAATTCCGGCTGCGTGAGGCCAGCCTTAGTCGTACTTCTTGCTGGAAAACGATATTTATCAAAATAAATATAAAGTGCGGTCTATTAATTTGAAGCTCAGAGTAATAGATTTTAATGTTTTGCGCTATTTATTTGTATTTAATCAAGTTAAAAGCTGCTTCATTAAGTATATATATTATTTTACATGAACATTTGGGGTAGACTTTTGTCTATACATCTACATCGAAGTAGACAACTGTAAAGCAAGCGTTTGTTTTAAGAAAGCGCTTTTTTATGGTTTACAAAGCTTGTGTTTTACAATTATACAACTATTAATAACACAAAATAATAGAATTCTCGACGTTTCGGATACTTTATAGTTTGTAGGGTGATTCATTCACACAGTGCTAAAAATATATTTCATTTTAATAGTAAGTATAGTGGTGTTGAATAGAATAAAATCGTCTTTTTGAACTTACCACTATCGTCGTCAGGGCTTTCAGCTCCACGATTTTTTGATACCTGCGCAAATTATACATATACAACTAGCTGACCCGGCAAACGTTGTTTTGCCATATTAATTTTTGGGGTGGGCTATCCTTATCACTTAGAGATATGAAAAATAGATAGTAGCCGATTCAGACCTACTGAATATGCATATAAAATTTGGTAAAAATCAGTGAAGCCGTTTCTGAGGAGTAAGCTAACTAATATTGTGACACGAGAATTTTATATATAAGATTTTCGATATCTTTTGCGATTATCATTCAAGAGTTTGCAACTAAGACAAAAAAAAATGTTATGTAATCTAGATCCTATTTAAATTATACCGTGACTTAGAAATTTCTTAGTGTACAAAGACTAAATTGAGGAAAATTATAAATAGAAAGGTAGAAATGAGGTACAATCCATAACCTACGAACTAAATTGGAAAAGTTACGTATAATTTGCAATGCTTTGTATCGACCGGAGTCGCATGCTACGTACCTACTTATTATATTGAAAGGGACAACGGAAGAAGGTACCTTTGTTTGGGCCATATTGCGTGATCCAGTACAGTTATTGATCCGTTTTAGGTTTCATCAAAATTATTTAATACACTCTAATGGCGCACAACATGCAGATATACTGACACCGGTTACCATGGTAACGGATAATAGTTTCTTTTTCAAATTAGCTTGTCAAAATAGTCTTGGTGTTTTGAATGGCCATGAGTAATAGTAGGTATTTAATTTTTGAATATATCGCAAAGGCACATGTTTGTAATTGTTTAACTATTTTTATTTATTTATAGGTAAGCAGTAGATCAGTATTCTTTGCCTGCTCAACTGAAATATTTTGATACGCATTGAATGTAAAGCGAGTAACAACATACCACAGAGGTTACATTAATATAATATAAAGAGAAAAAATTGTTTTTGTCTGGATCTAAGAAGCTGGAAATAAACCAAATAATCCATTGTCAGATTGTCTAGTTGAAATATAAGTCGAACATCTTGGGGATTTAATTATCTAAAAAATACGATATCTATTTGATATTTAGATTTATGAAATTTTTAGGTACTTTTGGCAATAAAAGTACAATAAAAACTGTCACTCCACTACGTTGGAAAGATATATTATAGTTAAAAGTTGAAACCATTTTGATCTTTTTATTTTATTCGTCTTTAGATTTATTAGTGATTGTTTAAAACCAAACATCATTAAATTAAATTATTACTTCACTTTGTTTATTGTTGTTGTTGAATAATAAGAAACATATTGAATACAAATTATTACCATTAATCAAACGAGAAAATCTTCTGATTCTTATTTTTGAACAAAAAGAAACTTACAAATTACAATAGAACTGAATTCAATTTAAATACTTTAAATAATAGAATGTTCTTCCGAATGACAAACAAAACTACAAATACGGCTGAACGGATTTGAATAAAATTTGGCACGCAAAAAGAATATGCTGTGGATTAGCATATATGGTACTTAAAATACCCGTAGTGTGTTCCTGTGGTATAATTTTTAGATACAAGTAGGTCTATTATATAATCTATTTTTCAATTTCAGTATAAAATTGTTCGGATATTGAACAAAAAATTAATTTATATTAAAAAAGATAATTAAAAAAAAACCACTTGTTATCTTTTATTTTATAAATTAAGAATACTCGTATGAGTATTCTATAGAATATATAACATCACATTACGACGAAATTAACGTGACAAAATTAAAATTAACTTATAATAATAATAATAGTAATAATAATTGGGACAACTCACATACATTGTTCTGATCCCAAAGTAAGTAGCTGAAGTACTTGTGTTATGGTAATCAGAAATAAAGAGGATACCACAATAAATACATATACTCCGAAATAAACATTCGTGCTCATCACACAAATAAATGCACCTTTTGTTGATCATTTTCTTTCCAGGCAAGGAAGTGATCATCCTTATGTATATGCTTATCCGAAATATTTTTTATTTCCAATTCAGGATCTTTGCGCATTTAAAAACCGCTTTGTCAATCTACTTAGTTCATATATATATAGGTATATAGGTCTTATTCATAAAAAAATCGTATCACAAAATTTATTCACTAGCAACCTGTCGAAATGAAAACAACACACTTAAAACTATAAAACGTCGACTCGAGAAATCTATCAATTCCTCATTTGGCACGGGTGCCACGTTCATCTTGCCAGAGACAAAGATATTCTCTTTTTTTAAATAAACTAAAGAATTGCGTATGTTAATTATTGTTCCGTGAAAATGTGAATAATAAAATGATTGATGACGATTCTTTGATGTTACTAACCTAATAAGAAAACAAAAACGCATATTATATATGCAGTAGGTATTTAGTAAAGAAACTTTTTATATACCTAATTAAAGTTTTAAAATAAAACATCAAAATGTGAAGAATATTAAATTGATAAGTGAGACATGCCTTTTTATACTTAATAATATCACCTAATTGGAAATAGGTGGTAATATACAGATAAATAGGCCGTAATACATAATTATTTTTATAATTAATAATTGACCATTTCAGATATTCAATATTCCAGCAAAATATAATATTTTATATATAAAATTCTCGTGTCACAATGTTAGTTACCTTACTCCTCCAAAACGGCTTTACTGATTTTTACCAAATTTTATATGCATATTCAGTAGATCTGAGAATTGGCTACTATCTATTTTTCATACCCCTAAATTTTAAGGGTAGCCCACCCCAAAAATTAATATGGCAGAACAACGTTTGCCGGGTCAGCTAGTATAGATATATAATTTAGAAAATTTGTATATTAAGAAGATGGAGTTTTTTAGATATATCTGTGGATATACATATCCATTTGTATTTTTGTATCGAATAAACTCAACAACTACTGGAGTGACTTTAAAAATCATTTTAAATATCACAAAATATAATTATTGTTCATTATGTTTGTCATAAAATAAAAGATTTTTAGGCCAGTAACCTCTGTAAGGTGGTGACCACGTTATTCGGACTCTGGGTAGATGCCAGACATCGACAATGCGTATCTTAAAATAGCCGCCGGTGAAAAATTTGTACGACATTTTTCACCACATTAAAAGATACACGATTCTCGACAACACCTACATGTTAATTAGGCACAAAATGGTATGAAACACTGTAATTGCATTGACTTGGCGATTAACACAACTATGCCGGTAATTTCCTATGGTAACGTTTGTAATTAAATCTAGCTAGAGTGCCAAAAAGATATACCTAGTGGAAAGGTATAGCGCACATTTTTACTTAATGTTTTCTGATCCTGAAGCATCCATTAGTAGCCCCAGCGTATATATAATAAAAGTACCATTATGGTTCTTTTACCGACTATAGTCATTACGCTCTTACAGAAACATTTAATGGACATTAAATGCGACAGAATTACCACGATTGTTCAGTTATCAACATAAACGTAATGTTTGATCAGATCTTGATTTTTGGAAAAATAATTTGCATCGGGAAGCAAAATACGTTATATATCTTATTTTAATAAGTGATAGAACATATTTTTTATGAGAATGTGTGTACTTTAAGATTTTTCTTCTTTGAGGATGAAAATATAGAAAAACTTCACTGTGTGTAAGATTTTATTATATGTAAATAAGGTCAACAATACAGAAGGTGTAATTACGGAACTAATAACATTTTCTGAAAATATTTTATGAATATATAGGTAGGTATTATATAATATGATTTCGAATAGAATATTATAATATTTTGATATAATCATTCAAAGCTGAGGGTCGCTAATGCTGACTTATTAATATAATTATAGTCTTAATTTTAATAAAACCTTAAGTATAAAGTCGTAAAAATTCAGCAAAAAGCAATAAGGCACAGCAAAAATAAATTTTAGTTCCATTTTATATGGAGTATTCTAACTTGACTAGAATAATAGGTGAAATTCGTACTTAGGTATAGCCAAATCTTTGGTATTAGATATAATTATAAATGATATATATTTCGAATTTTATTTTTTGTTTCATTTCAATTTGTTGTTATATATAGAGTTACAATTTTTTTAACCAACTATTGAGTTTCTTTAAAGTATAGAACGCACAACGTTTATATATTAAACGAAAATATTTTAAAATTGCATTGTAATATGCAATAGTCAGCACGTTTTAATTATTGTAAATGGCCATTCAGAAAAGCTTTACAAGTAAGTTGACATTATATTTTTAAAACTAAAACGGAAACTTATAGTAGGGTAAACCATTTGTACTTTTAATTGTAATTTAATAAGATCTTAATACAAGTATCTAAATAATAATTATAAGCAGTAAGGTTGTAGCATTAGAAGTTACAAAAAATTCAAACAATTAGAGTAATAACCACTTATTTTATTTACAAAAATAGATAGAGATAATATTATATATTTTATATAAATGAAACATATTCTTGATTGGGGAAAAGTGGCAGAAAATATAGATTTATATTTTTTAACCGACTGAAACTCGCTTATGTTTCCAAGTTCCCTACACCTAGAAAGCTAATATTTCTACGAGTCTCATTTCGTCACTTGTCTGTCGCAATTCTGAACGTGTAGTGAATTATAACAATTATGGGCCAGTTATTTATTTTACAAAGGCATCGTTAAAATAGCGGTAGTTTAAGCAATTTGAAAAATGCGATATTTTTTGAGATCGTTTTAACAAGTTCTTTTATTTCACGTTCACGTATCGTCCAATTAACGTGAAATGTAGCTTTTTCAATTCGTTTGTAAACATCACAGACAAATTGAAAAAGCTCAGCCTAGCCTCAATTCTTCCTAGTTTTTGCAGTATAATGTGCTGTACTTATTTAAATCATAAGTGAAAAGCATTTTTAGCTTTGATTTACAAGATACGACTATACAAAAATAAGCTACAACCTAGATAACATGAGCAAAAGTTTTAAAATATAGAAGTAACATAACTTCGTAATATAAATACAAGAGTCTTGGTCTCAAATACATGTTCCTAGACAATATTTAAGTATATTTAACTTTTTAAATTCTAGTTTTGTAAAGGAATCGTTTATGGCTCAACTTTATAAGCACTTTGCTACACCAGTATTAAGTCGAAGTACCTGAATTAATTATGAAGTTACTTTGAATTTTCTTTACTTTGAGCTTAAAATTTTTTTCGAACTTTTGAGAACTATAATCAATACAGCGACAATTTTTATACGACAAATCATATTTTATTTGAAGGCAATAAATACATTCAAAATATTATTTTTATAGATACATTTTTAGCATGTAATAATAATAATTTCCATAACTATAGTCTTATCAACTAAGAACATAAAAGTAGAACATAAATAAGAACATAACAGACGAGCTTCAATACATCATTAATTTTATATGAACAATATTTTATGCTGCCCATGTAAGTAAAATGATTTTAAACGTTTTCGTCTATTGAAACTGTTCCACAAATCATTTTTTTTTACTTTTTTATTTCTTTATTACACCATGTTAAGTAAATCAAACCAAAATAGAGGTAGAATATAATAGTCATGTAGTTGTTATATAGAATATTTTAATGAGGTAAGGACCTGAAAGCTGTAAATAAAGGATACGTTAGAAAGAGATGTTTTATAGATAATTTGATTATACAAACAAAGTATAATAAAACAGAAGAGACTTGTCAAACACCTTCAAATACCTATAACATAGAAGAGCAATGGGGAAAAAATCGCCAACAGGATTTGGTTACTATAAATAGCGTTTTGCTGTTACAACTAGGATTTATGGAAGACTTTGTCGAGTAGCTTTGGTCTGGGTTGAGCAGTATTTAGGGACTAGTGGAAATTTCTTGTATACCTGTACCTCGAAAGAGCGGCTGAGAGGTCATCGACCTATGATTGTTGGCTCGTCAGCCATTGCTAGTTCATCAGTTGCTGCTTTGTCGCCTTTCCTTTTACGGGAATACCACAGGAAGGATGCTGCTGCGAAGAAGTTTACTAAGACGACGAACCACGCCAAGAAGTAGCTTATGTGAAAGCTGAAAAAAAAGAAGTGTTTGTTACATTAACTTTTGAAAATCTAGCTGCATTGTCAGTAAAATTTAGCTTTTGCAAAACATTTTGTTACTTTTGCCCAAATATACAGGGTGTCCAGTAAATAGTACGACATACTGCAGGGGGTGATAGGTAGGGTCAATACCTACCAAAAAAACACAATATATGTTCAGCAAAATCTTACAGATTTAAAGTTATACAACATTTTCCGAAATATCGAAAAATCACTACTTTGAAACAGATTTTTAAGCATCTCGTAATGAAAAATTCCTTTTCTGGTATTTTTTTTTACATCAAATTATTCGTGAATAGTTACTTTATTAATTTATAAGTCTTTTTTCTATCAAAAATAAGAATGTTTTAAAGAAATAATATTTTTTGTTTAAATTTTTACAGAACAATTTTCTTATCGCTTAACTTTAACCTACAGTGGTGAAAAAAAAATGTATGTGACAGTTTTGTACAACAGACTTAAAAAATAGCTCGTTTAATGGTGATTTTGGAAAGATACAATACTAGTGCATTTTCATCAAAAAAATACAAAAACATGCTATTTTAGTTCCAGAGAAGCTGATTTTGTTGAAAATGTAATAAACGTAATTTTGACAAAACCACTACGAGAATAAGTATTAGCTGCTCATTTACGCGAATTATTTTATTGTATCGCCCTAACCGAAGTAGTCGGGTCTTCTTCTCGTTCCTGAAGCACTATGTCTTCGTCAACAACTTGAGGCCGTCCACCGCCACGTTGACCAGGAAGTCTGCCTTCCATGTAGGAGTTATGCACTCTGGTAAACATTTCGTGGTGTGGATGTCTCCTATCGGGAAACCTTTCCCTGTAGAGGGTGGCAGCAGCTCTAGAACTTTGGCCAGCTTCTCCGTTAATGAGATGCATCTCAGCATATTCTCGCTGCGTGTAACTCGAAAAAACACGCTGGTTGGCCATGTTATACAGCACAAAAGTCCAGGTGGTCGCCAAGTCGTCGTAGTGATTACAATAAAAAAATCCAAATCGTAAGTAAAACAAAGTCCGGGGTCCAAGGCACAAAACAGTCGTCAGTACGAAACAATAATTTGTGAATACACAGATGCGTTGCGCACGGCTTAAGGTAGCGTACTGACTGGCAAACGTCGCAAATAAGGTTGAGAGGGTGAGACACAAAATCACAATACAAGAAAGAGCGGGATAGCACATGCGTTTTTTTTTCTTTTCGGGTCGGTCGGCGAGCAGGTAAAACCTTTAGACATTACCAGTGCATGTCGCATTTTACATATCACAACTTATTTTATAATAATAATTCACGTAAATGAGCAGCTAATACTTATTCTCGTAGTGGTTTTGTCAAAATTACGTTTATTACATTTTCAACAAAATCAGCTTCTCTGGAACTAAAATAGCATGTTTTTGTATTTTTTTGATGAAAATGCACTAGTATTGTATCTTTCCAAAATCATCATTAAACGAGCTATTTTTTAAGTCTGTTGTACAAAACTGTCACATACATTTTTTTTTCACCACTGTAGGTTAAAGTTAAGCGATAAGAAAATTGTTCTGTAAAAATTTAAACAAAAAATATTATTTCTTTAAAACATTCTTATTTTTGATAGAAAAAAGACTTATAAATTAATAAAGTAACTATTCACGAATAATTTGATGTAAAAAAAAATACCAGAAAAGGAATTTTTCATTACGAGATGCTTAAAAATCTGTTTCAAAGTAGTGATTTTTCGATATTTCGGAAAATGTTGTATAACTTTAAATCTGTAAGATTTTGCTGAACATATATTGTGTTTTTTGGTAGGTATTGACCCTACCTATCACCCCCTGCAGTATGTCGTACTATTTACTGGACATCCTGTATATATCGTATCAAATCTGTTAATAAAATTTCGAAATTTCTCTGATATAGTAAAGATTGAGCAACTTGTAAAATGCAAGTAAGTACACTTTTATTTGGCTTTATATTCCTAACTGTGATATTCTCCATACTGTTCGTTTGAAATTGTTTTCACTCTTTTTCTACCACGTAGTTAAACGATAGTACATACATGATACTTACATACAATAAGTGTTACAACGTTTTATAAATACTCACTAATGGGAGGCACGTTCCGGATATATATATTTCAGATTCTTCTGCATATGGTCCAAAGAAGACATCGTAACTTGAACTACGACGAAGGTACAGGATGCTGTAAATAATATTTAAATACATTTTTATTAATAAATACAATCTATTATTTAACAATTTGGAATACACATTCAGATGGTAGCGTTTTGTGATTTTACTTATCTATTGTAAAGTATTCTTTGACCGCCAATGATTGGTTTCATTTTTAGATTCATAAAAATAATAATTTTGCTACGAAAATGAACAATCAAGGTCTAAATAAAGTATGTGAAAAACATTATAATTTCTAAGGTTATTCAATTATATTTTTTTAATAAGAATGCAAACGGACAGGAGACTCACTTACGAGAACCGGTCCGCCGCCCATAGACACGCTCGTATTATGACGACCTTAGTAAAGTACTCGCTTTATGAATTTCGGATCTTCAAATTTAAGCGAAACGTAGAATTTAATGATTCAGTAAGTGATGAAAGGTTTTCATACAAGAGACACCGGTTGAGCCAACAAAAGGGTATGCGAAAGGAAACTAACTTTGCTTGGGTTTGAAATAAATTAATGTAAAGTTAAGTTGTTTAAAATTTAAATTACATAACGGTTTTACCATGGACATAGCAATTTGGTTAGGTAGTAGCGAAATCGCCTTAGGACCAAAAGGTCCAGGGCCGAAGGCTACAAATGCCACCAAGCACTTCCCTAGGTTCCAAGTCGCACTTGTATATTAGTAGAAACGGCTTAGTTACAGTGTCAATGGCAGACAGTTGGACAAAGTTACCGTCTTTCGTAATATTTGTTAGAATTATTGTCATTTCATACCTGGAGCATAAATTAAAATGCACCGCTGGTCACTAAACCTTGTACTCGTATGTTATGAAAAATAAGTTAAGCAATCGAATAAAAATACTTTGAAGAATAAACAAAACGCGTAAAGACGATTTATTCAAAGCTCGCGTACTTACTGCTAATAAAGTGTATGCCAGCTGCGAGACGTTTGAACATGTATCGCGGGTTTCGGAAGGTGTAGATTGAGAAGCCGCAGCCCATAGCCATCACGAACAGACTTATGATACCAAATGATATCATCGTCCGAACATAGTCTGAAAGATAAACCTATTTGTAAAATACTAAAAACTAAAGATGTAGTAGAGTATTAACTAAAGATCGGATAGGTCAATCATAATACAGATATACTGATGTTCTCTATGCAATTAAGTTGGTCGTTTTTGTTAACCCTAACCACAATGTTAAGAGAAAATATAAGTGATAGACGCAGAAATGCTCTTGATCCACGAAGATTAACTGGATCAAAGTAAGCTCATAAACCCAAGGTTTTCTTGTTAATGATGTCTTTGTGATCTTATAAATTACAATACATTTTTATAAAAGACCAGATAAATCTGTGAATTAAATTGTCTGCTTAAAAAGATAGCATTTGGAAAAAAATGCACGTCGAATTGATAACTTTTTTTTTAGTTTTTTTGATGGTTGGTTAATAAAATAAATTCAAATATTATAGCATGAAAAATTTTCATCGCTAGAAATAGACTTTATGCATTTGAAATAATGAATTGTGGGAGACTGAGTATATAAAATAATATACATGTATTATAAAGTAGTCTTATATAATATTCAGTATGAAAACATTTTTATACTGAAATAATTATCTTGTAATATAAATGAGTTCTGCAAAGCAATTATGGCATTACAGCCTGAGGCGCAGCTGCGTTATGTTTAATCCTAATCGGCCAGTAATGTGAGTATCGTATTTAAAGGTTTATAACAAATAATAAATAAATATAGACATCTGTAAAAAGTATGAAAATTATTTTTGCAACAACGGAAATCAAGAAACATAACATTGAAAAGGAATTTCACAAGAACAGAAATGAATTTTTAAATTGTTAATATTTTAAAAACTTAATGAGGATTTTCTACTATTTTTAAGAATTTATTTTCTGTTTGTATGAAATCTGATCAGCGCAGCAGTGGTTTGGGCCAGAGCAAAACAGCTTATTTTTTACAAGGTTTATATTGGGTATGCTAAAGACATCGAGCAAATGCCCTATAGAGTTACTACTCTATTGGGTATTTAGTACTGTAAGACTGGTGACTTAATTCCGCCATACGTATGTCATTAACGACATACCTACAATAGAATGTGACCATCCGCGCCTTGACAGTATAAAAATCAATGCCCGACCTGTAACGCTTCTTTTAAAATATTGCAATGGTGTATTGTCAAACGACTGCATTTGAAAAGTTTATATTGTCAAAATTACTAAGAAGGTGACATAAGAAATGTTTCTATTGTCGTTAAGTTTTCTCAAATTTTCTAATGTTCCGCGCAACTTTCGTATTTTTTTCTTTCATTAAAACCTGCAGATAATAACAAAGACAACAAAAAAAAAAAATTATCGGTATCGGTGCAGTCGTTCGGAAGTTATGTTCGTACATACATTTCGGTGACTTATTTTTAATTATATAGATTTACTTTTTCATGGGGTTGTACTATAAATTTCGATTCATATGATTGCGGTGAATTATTAATCATTTTAACCATGCGATATAAATAAATACAAAGTAATAATTGTAAATATCGAAGTAATGTTTATTTATTTATTTATTAACACTTCGTTGCAATAAAAAAATAGGATACAAGTAATAACTTAAGCTAAATGGAGTGCAACGGGCGGCCTTATCCCTAATCAGCGATCTCTTCCAGGCAACTCAACAAGGAAAATAAAAAAGTAATGAAAGGAGAGTGCATGAAGTGCGAAAACTACTAACTAAATCCTTAACAATAACAAATAAGGTTCAAACTAAAAACTAAAAAGTCTAAGCGGTATCAGCTGTTGCATGAATCACGAACGTTTATAGAAGTAGGATAAGACAAGGACAAGAAGTGCCTGTGGAGGAGAGATTTGAAGGAAGACAAGGTAAGGTAAGGTTTACTGTAAATTAAAAATTACGGTAGGTGTATACCTAATACTGTTATTAAATTTATTGTATTTTTTCAAAAAATTCTAGTGTTCTTTATTAATTTTGTTTTCTAATTAAGTGTAAAATCTCAAATTGAATTGAGTTCTCAGTTAATAAGACAATACATAGTTTTAAAGAAGAAAAATTATTTCCAAAATACGATTTTCACCAATTCTACGTACAATAAAATAATCACATAAATGATTTGGCTTATGGTGTCGCAGGAAATTATAATTATAGATACAATATTGTTATCACTACATAGTATATATAAAGTCGCTTTTTTTTCCCTATATTCCTTTGTATGCTTAAATCTTTAAAACTACGCAACGGATTTTAATGCGGTTTTTTAATAGATAGAGTGATTGAAGAGGAAGGTTTTTATATATGTTTTATACCCGTGCAAAGCCGAGGCGGGTCGCTAGTTCCTTAATAAAAGGAAATCTTACGAATCAAAAAAGGTAGTTAGAAGTATATAAGTTACCGTTAATTTTCGTAAATCAGTTAGAGTGCAGATTAACTAGGTATTCTGCAGATTATCTGGCTGAGTTACACTCAATTAATTCATTTTAAGAACCAGTAAAATTGTTTTTCGTTTTGTAATTATATTTTACTAACGCCATTTTTTCTTTAATTACGAGTAAATAAGTTTACTTGAGTGATTGTAATATACATTAATACTCTGTATTCAGAAAATTCGATTTTATGTTAAATATATCTTTTATTTCATGATTAACATGGTCGATAGCAATTAAGTGCTTTCCTCACTATTAAGACGCCATGTTTTTGAGTCGTCATAGCAACCACTGTCACGTTTGGTAGAATCGTTTTCTAACAAAATTTGTGACATGTTGTCTCTATTGGGTATTTGATAATTGGCTAAAAATGATGGTCTACAGGGAATTCATCCCTTATATATGAGGTTTACATTACTACCTTAGTTTCACTGATTCTTTGTGCCTATCAAGCCCAATCACTTTTATTTACTTATTTGTTTAATAGGAACCAGGTCCTTCGGTCTAACAAGCTGTGAAGGTCAGATGTAAGATAAAATAAGCTTCGAAAAGGCATTTTCAGCATTTGCGCGACGTATCGCCCGTGACCATAATAAAATTAAATAATTGTAAAATTGTGATAAATATAGGCACTTAATCTGTTCAAACTGTTTTTTTTAAATGGGCTATAATTTAAAAAATATCAAGCATGTATGATAAAGAAACTCACTAGCAACGTCAATATCGTATGCAGGGTCAGCGGGTTTTCCGTTCTTCATAACGGGTTGTGCTAAGTAATTCGTACAGTCTGAAACAAAACAATAAGTTTTTTTAAGTAATCTTGAAACTAAAAATCAGAAAAGAAAAATTACTTTCTAACTTTTTACTATTATGCAATCCTCAAAAATAAGATATTGGCAAACGGAATACAATAAATCTTAATGGTGGTTTTTTATAAAACGCAAAATCATAGTTTTTGCTTCGTCTTAAAAAATAATGTTTGACTATTATAAACTGACCGCCTCTTTGGTCGAGTGGTAAGCGCGTAAGCGTTACAACCGAGAGGTCCTGGGTTCGATTCCCGGCGGAGATAAAAAAAAAACTCGGTCTGGCAGGACATAAAAGGCTGATCACCTACTTGCCCCTAAAGAAAAAATCGATCAGTGAAACAGATGTGAAATGCATCTGCCCCATACCCCACTAGGGGACACGGGACTTCACTTACTTATTATAAACTGCGTTTTTACAAACTACAATACAAAAATTATGCCGCATTTTCACAAGGGGACATTTGTCCCGCGACTCTGTCGCTCGACACGAAATTCACGTGTCCCGCGCGATGCCGCCCGACGTCGCTTGGGACATTTACCCTCGACAGTCGCCGTACAGGTTTTGAGTAGTGAAGAAGAAGGTGTCGCTTTGTGTTCTGAAAATGGCAGTCATACTTCTTGCTCGGGCGACATACTGATCACGACTGGCCTAGTGAAAACGAGTCACATGTCGCGGGACATTGTCCCACAATTTTTGCAGAGATAACTACGTCAATGTCTCTGCGACATGTCCCCTAGTGAAAATGCGGTTTTAAGATAATTTTCAAAAGTAAAACCTTGAAGGTCAACTTATGTACTTGCTGAATCTAGCTTTCAAAGTGAGGGAGAGGTCCAACAAACAAAATATAGAATCATTTGTATTATTCTTTTGAAATTGTTGAAGATTCATCTCAAGATGAATTACGACTTTTTTACCTAAAAGTTTTTTTAATTTAAACTTTTGCTGTTCAGATGTTTTGTACACAATAACAACGGAAGATTAAATAATATTTCTTAGGTGCATTTTTGCTGTTGTTCCGTTTATGGTTTAGAAATCAAGTCAATGTGTGTATAAATAAAATCCACAACAATATAATTTATTTTTAAGCCCGATGTATAGAGAAGTTTAAATTATTAATTTTTTTACACTTTGTTGCACTGGAGTACAACAGGCGGTCTTATCGTTAATCAGCAATCTCTTCCAGGCAACAGTTTACTTTTTTGTAAGCTGATTTGACCAAAAGTGTTTACAGTTAGAAATCGGTTTAGCCGTTTATACTGCAATTAAGCATTATAATATCAAGATTATATCTATCAATTATTTAAGATAGATCTATTTTCATATTATTAGATTATAAAAATATACTTTTTCCATACAAAAATACACACGGTAACGATTCTATAAATATCACTTTCGAACTAGATGGTTTATTACACGCAATCAATTCGCAATAAATGTTATTAATACCAAAAATACATTTATAGCTATAATAAAACTAATAGACCATTCCTACAAGTGCTTTGAAATACTCAGACTTTAATTGTTTCCGTTCCGAAGCAAAATCCTATTCTTCCGTTTATTTCCTAGATAGCTACGCTTGTGGCCGATTTTAAGGGTGCTTGAGAAACTTTGAGAGGGATAAGAAGAAATTAGGTAGAGGCTCTTATCCCATTGTAATTTAATATATTTACATTACATAATACAGCCTTTTATATTCACTAGCTAATATCTACGATTTCGTCGTAAGGTGCATCCGTTTATCCGAGTTTTTATGGAAATTGATTTTTTTTATAATTTGAAAAATTATGTATTTACATGGTAAATTATTTTATTTTAATAGTTTAAAATTATTCTACTTCTGTAGAACTGTAGGTCTACTAGTGTAGACCCAACGAACTTCGTATCGCTTCAGAGGTGTAACCTAAAACGTCATTCCATAGAAAATTACAATTGTAACCAAAATTTTAAAATGTTTGTAATCCATGACTTTTCATTGTTTTTATCAATCATTTAAACCGGAAATTGAAATGATAGAATCCATTACACGTAAAGTTCGCACATTATAATCGTTCTTATAAATCTATTTTGGCATTTGATAGACACGTTTATTTGAGAAACATTATCGCTTCGTGCCCATCGAACAAACCATCCTATTAATATGTAGTAATTTACATTTCCTCTACGTAACACCATTGTTTGTTTATTTATGCACGTAACATCATAGATTTAGCCTGGACTGAAAGAACCGATGCGGTATTTTTATCGGTGACTATGAATCTTATTGTGTGGGCTGATCTGTTTATTTTATGTGGATGCCTATTTGCCGAATGCTATACAGTAGGTGTTAATTGCAACAGAGATCAAAGATTAAATAGGGTGCCTTATTCCTTAAATGTATAAAGACAATATTTTCCTTACAATTTTTTAAGGTAAACTCTTACTGCGTGTATTTCAATCGTAATTTTTATACACGTAAATAGGCGAGGCTATTGTGCCTTCTTAACCAAAATATTGTTTACACGCTTTCAATGGAATACCATGTCTAATTTTAGTGGTTAACCGCTTCTGTGACGAAGTGGTTTAGGGTCCTACATGTTGCGCTGAAGCTCCTGGGCTTTAATCTCGGGGAAACAATGTTTCGGTTGTGTAGGCACAAAAGGCTCACCTACTTGCTAGGAAAGAAAATAATAAATGAAGCGGACACAGAAATGTGTCTGCCATATAATCTTAATATTAATAACAGACTATTACTATTAATATTAAATATAATAAATCTAGAAACTCAACTAGGTATTTTCACAGCGCAGATTTTATATTGTAGCACCCATCGCATTGACTTTCTGAAGATTAAAATGCCCTATGACAATCAAGTGTGAAGTGTGTTTAATATTAAACTGTTTTTTTTTAACATACTTGCTCATAAAGTGACTCGTATCGCACCGCACTTAGGTGTATAAGGTGCTCATAACCAAACGTACGTTAACGTTAACGTAGTAAAACCTTTTTGTTAAAGCTCTTTGTTCTTAAAAATAGTTTCGATACGAAATATAATCACATTTCATGCAATGTCGTGCTTAAATTGTACATGTTTAATATATTATGTCTTTTATTCGTAGTATTTATTCCTTATATTAGTAGGTAAGCAACCTCATTCTTATTTTTTTTACAGCAGTCTTGCTAGTATATTTAGTAGTATAGTTGTGATTTTTAGACAGATGCGCGTGCATAAGACAAACTTTTTATTTACTAAATACAACTGATTTTTCATTTATTTTTACTCACACGTGTTGAAAAACGTATATACGTGAGTATTGATGATCACCGTACTCAGCTCTCTTAAGATTATACCATCTCGGCGGTAATCACCAACTTTACACACTTGTGTCATAATATACTAGATATTATTTAAATTTTCTTTTATACTACTAATGTATTTTAATGTTAACCGTACATATAGGTAATATTTTTAAAGATCGGAAAGTGTCTCAAATTCTTAAATCGCACTACAAATTTGAACAACTATGACTTTAAACAAAAATAACAGAAGTTTGCACCTGGCAAAGGTTTTTAAGTTATTTTTTTTTGTTTTTGTACTAATCTGTTTTATGTTGGAATTGACAATGAACGAAAAAAATAACAAATTTTTGGCGTTCAAAGTATACTATCGAAAGATGTGAAGCATTGCGATGACAGCATTGATTTTTTTCTGTTATACATTCGTAGTAATTAAACTTAAAAATTGCTCAAATGTAAAAAAACAGGTACAATCTTCCGAGTAACATAGTTTATATTGTACATGCCTAATACAATGCCAAAGTCACAAGTAAATACTAGTTCTATACGAGTAATAGGCGATTTTGATTTGTTTCCAATTCTCAAACAAAATAGGTTGTCGAATAACAATTACATCTTCCCTTGGCAAGCGTCTCAAATGAGTCAACAATTAGTTGTAAATTTAATAGTTTCGGTCTCATTAATATTTAGATCCAAGACCGTCTTATGTGCTCTCGGCGCCGGTTTATTATTGAATTTTCCTACGAATGGACTATCATTTTAACATACCTACTATTTATACAATATATAACCGTCTCAATGGCTCAGTGGTTCCGTGTTGCGTCATTAACATCAGAAATCTAATATGTCAGAGATACATCTACGTAGCACTTATTACTTATTATGTAACTTATTACTTAAATATTTGTTTCTTCAGGTTTTAAATCCAGGAGCTTGTTCAAAACGCTTTGATTGTCAGACGCATGAACCTTTTAATCACTTAGGTGCTCCTATAACACAGGTAAACACGATTTTTGAGTCTGAGTTCTGTGTACCCGATTTTGATTTCTAACACCAAAATTAAAATTTAATTAAATTAATAAAAGAAATAATATTTTTATCTCATAAAGTTTGCTTTTAAAAGTGGCAACTTCTAAGCATATGTCAAAAATCGTATATTTTTTCTATCATCGTATAAAGTACAAAAGCTAACTTTTTTTTGTATAAATTGAATTTTTGGTTACCTTTCAATATAAACATCAGATAATAGTCATTAAAAAACAGACCCAAAAAAAGTTTTTTTTTGTTGACTTGTGTAATCTGTACAATTCTCCTCAAATTAATCTCATTGATTAAATTACAGTTTTATAATTAATTAACTAAAGGGACACCTGTTTTTATTTCAATAAATTATGCCTCAAACATATTAAGTTCTGAAATAATTTGAAAAATAATTAGTTAACGGAGAAATTTCATTCAGATACTTGTATGAATTTTTCATATAAAAATTATATCATGAAGATATGGTATGCTTCACTATAAAAGGTAATATCAAATTTTCACAGTATCACCGTTATAAAAGTTAAAGTACCTATACTAAATAATAATGTAAGGCGTGTAGCGGAAACGCTTTAAGCTATGCCATTAAGGAGCACGTAAATATTTTGTAAGTAAGAAATGATATCCCAACTAAAACGGTAAGCAACAACCCAACTCTATATCTTTATGAAATTATATAAATTTCCTCAATGAGACAATAACTATTGCTTACAAAAAAGTCGCATCCAAATACATTAGTTTTTACAATTTAATTATTTTCCGAGCTCTAAGCTAGTGCTATGGATGCGTTCGCATCGCATCGCTTCAAAATAAAAGCAGTATTGTTCATGCTTCCTGTAAATATTTTTTAAAATAGCAAAATGGCTGCTAATGAGTCTAAATTACGAAGACATAATGAATATACAACGCTAATGGGTTGCCGAAATGCGGTCAAAATTCTGAACATATCAGATATTTATTTTTAAGATATGTTGAAGCAGATTTTTACTCTACGTAAACATTACAAAATATATATAAATCATCAAAAATATTAGTTGTGATGTATTTAATTACATAAAACTATGCTATTATGCTATTCAGAAAGAATGTTAATGATCCTATCACCAAAAGATTTTGTCGAATCATATCGGTGAATCCTAATATTTATCAGCATAATTTTACTTGTATTTGTAATTATTCTTGTCTTAAAAAATCTAAATAATTATTGTGGTTTTTTATATTTAATTTAACGTCGTATAAATTATTTTACTGATTATACTGATTATAGGTTTATTTCAAGATCATACTGTGAAATATTCTGGCTAAATTTCAAGAGATGGCGTTGCTATACTTGAAATAGCATTATCAAGTCTTGATACAAACTCTAAAGTGTTTGAAATTCAGTTAGTAGACCAATTGATTAAATAATTTTAAATAAGTATGTAGATTCTGGACGGCATCAAAATCTAACTCTTTCAAAATATTTTTAAATTAATTAAACAAAATGTAACGTGATTTTAATAGACATTTTTCTAAGAATCTGTATTTAAGCTATTATATTAAAATAAACCAGCGGGTGCTAATGGAACTGCTGAGTGAGAGAAAACAGAAGGCGGTCTAGGAAAAAATAAACGCGAATTGTGCCTACGAAGTATTAACGTTATTTCCTACAATAATAAGGTTACCCATACTATATGCGACTTACGTATAAACAAAGTAAATACTTTAGATCTATTTTTAAGAACATGTTTTCCCTCAGTTTCCAAACAACTGTACGAAATATTAGGAACTGGTCCAGCAAATTAATATAGGTATGTTTTTATTTGTCCATACGTTCTGTGTCAAGAAGGTGTCAGCACATAATATAAAATATGTATAGTGAAATAAATAGAAGCCTTGTGACTTATTAATAATTACTAGCTAACTCTTACGTCTATGAGGAATAAAGATATTAGAACAGATGGCGTAAGCGAAGTTATTACCGCATTCATAATAATATTTAAGGTCGTGAAAACAGTCTCAACATGGTGCCACTAAATGATTTTACGCTAAGTATACACTCTTTAGCGAAGCCCTAGCCTTATAAAGATATGGTATTCAATTATTAACGAGAATTTTCTAGTGAAATAAAGTGAAATAAATACAGCTCTCCACTATAAAGTGAAAATAGCCGCTCAACAAAATTATAGCCATAATAGGAGCTTTATAATATGTGCGAGTTCGTATTTACACTTACGCTAATGTAAGTGACGTCGGGCTGAATTTGGCTGTCAGTGCCAAAGACGTGTACTTACTGGTATAATATTCCCCTATTATGCCTGTTACATCAACAGGTCTCGGTGTTGTAGTTACATTCACTGGGGTAGATACAACTGCACGTGCTGGTCGAAATACATATCTACATATTTGCCACATCCCAGAGTTACTCCACATGAAATATTCTCCCCTGCTCGGTAAATATATACCTGCAACAAAATAATATACAAAAATAAAATACTTTTAATACCAAGGAAATGACATATTTATAATAAAGGCCGTAAGAATACGGGAACTTCCTGTAAACCAGTCCTAGCTACAAAGACCCTCCATCTCAATATTATTGATAGTAGAATTGATAGAAGAGATTGGTAGAAAGCATTCTACTGCTGCTGATGACTTGCGTTTATTCATGTAAGGCGTAAAAGTCATAAAAGTCAAAATATCTTTATTCATTGAAATCATATAAGTGGTTGCTTGACCATTTTCTTCAATTGATTTATCGTATCTTTCATGTTATTATGGACCACTATTAGAGTGAAATCGAGATGGACTTCACCGAATTGTCTCCATGTACGAGTATACGGGACTCTATACTACAAAAGTTCTCCTAAAAAAGCATCTTATTTAATTTAATTCTTTCCACGAATTTTAGAATATTTTTTCCTACTACCGATTAAGGTATATTAGGTTATATTAGGTAGTAAAAGAAAGATATACATTGACTTATAATGTTTCTGCTACGGTATTTAAAATGTAAGTTCAAAGAAAAGTGAAGTTGCGTATATCAGCTAGTTGTATTATACGATCCATTAGAATTTCAAATGAATTCTCATAGTACGCGGTAACTAAAATAGAACTGAGGACATCGACCTGAGTGTAAATGCAATAATTAATCAGTGTACGTAATTCAAAGCGATCATGCGCATAATATACGTGAGAAATCAAGATTTTGCTGAAACGTAGAAAATTATATATATTTTTTAAAACTATTATTGGTAAGAAACAAAAGAATATATAATTAAAGTGTCATTGACTAAATTTATGCATATAGCTGAGGTTTCTTCTTATATTTTGAAACAGACACTAGAGGAGACTATTTTTTAAACTTATATTTTTACTATAATACCAGTGATTTCGTTATTTAGAAATAGGTAAAAGATCTACACTTAACCAAGATTACATTAAATTTTAACCAAAATATAATAAAATTAGTTCGATGGTCTCTGCGTAAAACTTTTCCTTACAAAATATTTTGTTTATGCTATTTTAAACCTTTTCGATTTTAGAGTAAGTTGATGAGTTCGTTGAAAATTAGATCTATCCAATAGAACATCTAATTTCTACTCGTTTTAAAGATGCTTTAAAGTGTTTAAAAATTGGCGCAATGAACAATTAACCTTTTTATTTTCTTTGATTCCCAGTTAAAGAGCACTCAAAGGCGGTTTAAAACGTTGTTAGCTTGTTGTTAAGGTAATTTATTGAATTTATTCACGGTTTATTTTTGTTGAAGCATTGGAATTGATAGTTGCAATAAATACTGAAGTCTACTGGTATTTATTATCGTTGAATAGAATTGTTATCGTTGCATGAAACAAAATTTGGAATAACCGAATTGTAACTTTTATTTTATTTTGACAAGTTTATTCAATATTTACAATAATGTACTTAATTATATTTACAAAAATACAAAAGGCTCATCAATTTTGTATTTTATTTTAACTGTTAGTTGTTTGCCTTTCTAGTGATACTGAAATCTATAGTACAGACTAGGGACTGACCTACTTTTGCGTCTATTTTAGAAATAATTTCCTTTTTAGAAAGTAAGAGATTATCTTTCTGTGCCTACCCAACCGGCGGCTTTCTCTTGATTTGAACCCAAAGTTACCGCATTTTATGTTTAATAATGTAAATAATTATATAATATGTAAATAATTCTATGAAGGTGCACTCACAAATATGCATGCATTAATAAAATATGCAAGTTACCATTTGGACTATAAATATGCACCCATTTTTCGGTACAGACGGCAGTTATCCATACGAATGTTGATAGGCCCACGAGGACAGTGCAAGCGAAGAGAATCCGTCTTTCGAGCACCAGTGCGCGCATCAAGGGTCTTCTCTCTGCACCCACTGATGACGCTGTCGACATCTTGTCTGTCTCCATCGCAATCTGTCAAGATAACATAATGCATTAATCACAAATCTCATGATTTTAGCATCAAAATTAAGAATGTTAATTTTATTGCAAAATATGTAACAATTTGCTGTTGAAAAGAGTAACTACCCAGTTTCTTGTTGGTTCCTATTGGTAGAACCTACTTTGCAAACCGGTAGTAACTTAAAAATACACACTTCATTTCACCGACAGTTTTGAAAACATCAATGATGGCCTATGACAACAAAAGTTTGCCAGTCAAGGTCAAACCACATATTATGAATCTTGATGGAACGTCGCTCCAGAAAAATGCAAGCACTGAAATTAGCAACGATACTAGATGGTTGTAGGAAAAACACTGTATAACGTGGGAATAGCACAGTATTCCCTATAAGTTAGACTCATGTACTTTAACAAGCATTAGTTAAACGGAAGGATTTTTTAGAAATTTTTTAGAAAGTTTTTATTTTAGTTATTTTTGAAGAGAAACATGAATTTTTATTTTTGAGATATTTTAATCTAAATAACTGTAGCGCAATTATTACATTTAGAATTAGAAACTAGACTCTTTATCACAGTTATCGGATTATTGAAAAAATTGTGGCAGAAAGCTGTAATTGTCGTGTTTGATTATGCGAATGAAATTGCGGAAAAATTTTGGAAAATATAAAATTGGGCTTTTTAAATATTAACTATAGTAATAACATGGTTAAATTAATACTCCGTATATTTAAAGCGATCTTGAGTCAGCGTGAAATAGCGTGCGTTATATTTGATTACTCAGGGACACTGCGGAATAAAACATTATTGTGGTCTGTGTATTAAATATTTATTAGAGGCATGGTTTTATTTTTATTTGACAGAAGTTGAATAATGATTTGACTAACCTTACAGCATTTGGACATAAGCCTTGATTTTATATTCAATTCTAAAAGGTTTTGAAAAACTAAAAAACTAGAGTTTGTAAACTAAAGTTTTGAATTTGAATAGTTCAAACTCATATTATTTTATTCAGTGATATCGTTATCATAATAAAATATTGTGATTGCATCCGTGCTTTAAAGTATTTTTTTCTACTCTAACATCGAGTTTAATATCTCGATATTTAAAATTAAATATAAAATAGTAAACATTTATTTATATAATAATAAACTTAGCATTTATAATACAAATGATTAAACTAAATTATGTTACTATTTATCGTAGTTCCAATCTCAATTGGAAACCTTAGGTCGAGGTCGGTTTCAAACTAATTTCTAAGTGTTGATGGATCTGAATAGGTAATCTGTTTCAAATTTTAGTTTATAGTAGTATCCGATTTAAATTCTAGTACTGTTGGACAATCTCAAAACTATTGTGATTTATCGAATAATTTAACTTAAAAACTTAACATAAAAATATTTAAGTATATTTCTTTTATGTTATGTATTTTATATTTGTATATGAAATACAAATTAATTGGACTAATATATAAACAATAGTAATTTAGGTACATAAGGTAGGTACTGAAAAAGACCACCTCCGTGGTCTAGTGGTAAGCGCGTAAGCGTTATCTGGGTTCGATTCCCGGTGGAGATAAAAAAACTGCGTCTGGCAGGACATAGAAGGCTGATCACCTACTTGCCCTTAAAGAAAAAATCGATCAATGAAACAGATCTGAAATGCATCTGCCCTATACCCCACTAGGGGACACGAGACTTCACTTTACTTTTAAGGTACTTTAAATCTTGGGTAGCGGATTGATAGAATAGATAAGTTCATACCTAGTTAGTTACTTTAATAATTAAAAACACGCTTTATGACTACATAGTATAAAACAAAGTCGCTTTTTCTTCCCCTATATCCCTTTGTATGCTTAAATCTTTAAAACTACGTAACGGATTTTGATGCGGGTTTTTTTTAATAAGGTTTTTATATATGTTTTATACCCGTGCAAAGCCAGGGCGGGTCGCTAGTATATTAATAGTCTAAGAATGGGGTCGAAAACATTCTTATAACGAACATTGAAAATATATATAATAAATATGGAAATCTAGTAACTACTACGTAGTATTTACGTAAAAAAAAAATCTTCTGCGTTTATATATTTTAATTGTGAAACCTTTTCATTATCATCGTCCTTTTTCTTGCAATAATGCAATAATAAACCGCGTAGCGTTTGCACTTCATTTAACTATGGAATATGATAATCTGGAAGGAATTTATATGAAATCATAATACGTATTTATATGCATCCCACGTACATCAGAAGAGATAGTGAATATTATTATTATTCGTCTACCAGCACTCTAAGTTTATGTAATGAATGTTATGTATAGAAATGCTTGTAATAGTAATGCTTGAGAGAACTTAACAAATTAATTCCTTACGAATCACTAAATCATTAAATCCCTTTCAAGCAATATGCGAACTTAACTTATACCTAAACAAATATTTTTAAATTTATAAATATAACCAACTAGTGGACGCGGCGAACTTCGTATCGCGTAAAAGTTCCGAATAATAATGTGTCACATAAAACGTCATTCCATAGAAAATGTATGAGGAAAATGTTTTTTATTTTATTTTATTTTTTCGACAAATTTACAATTTTTTCTCTTCGTAAGAACCATCCTCGTACTTCAAGGAATATTATAAAAAAAGAATTAGCGAAATCGGTTCGAGATTTGCGCTTACCAACACATTCAGCGATTCATTTTTATATATATAGATTAACTATACGCATTAAAATTACACAGAACATATTTAAAAAAAATAAGATTTAGTAAAAGATTACTACTGATGACATTAAGTTACCTAATATAGTATTTTACAGTACTTCCTAGCCTAATCAGAGAAACCAATTTATAAAAATACATGGACCTCCATTTAGTTTGATTAGTAATATTGAAGAAAATAAAAACTGGAATCGCGTAACTCCTAGAGAGCACACACAATTCTGCGTTTGTTTAATACAAGTTGGTGACTCCGGGATCGAAACTAGTTTTGAATATCGAACGCGTGACTTAGCCAAGGAGGTGGTCATATAAATTTGCTTTAAGGGTAGCATAAACTGTTAATTAAACAAGCGGTTAGTTTAATAGTTTACCTACAAACTAGGTTGTGCAACCACGAAGTACTGATTCATAACGAAATGGCGTCGATGTTTTGCCCTTAGGCCATTTCTGATGAATACTTAATTTCTTAACGACGCCTGAGATCTATTAAATTGCACTTATATTTGCAATCGACTGTTTTTTGTATGTATTTGTCGTAGTTTGAATTCAATATTTAGTTACCATAGGTACGACTAGGTTTTTTACCTTATCAATACATTAACAATAGATGACCTTAATACTATGAAAAAAAAAAAACTAATTCACCAACTGTCTTTTCAGGTACTTATTTGAAAAAGAAAACAACTTAGGGATTTTCAGGAATATTGAGTATTTCCTTATCTTTTTTATATCAGGCATACATTCTTAATATGCACCCGAGTCCCGAACGAAAATGGCAACTGAATTGTGTTTTTCTTGAAACGGCGAACGTCATTTAGCGTCAGGGGAGTCTTCAGTCCATTTGTTCCTTACTTCTCAAAAAGCTTTTAGGTACATACCAGTACTAGAATTTAAAAAAAAATCGTTAAAACAAAACCAACAGAGCGGAAACGTCACCGCGTTTTATTACACCATTCTGTATCGTATTTATTATGCACATACAACGTAAAAGATAATAAAATTTACAAGCTCAGGAACAGTAAAATGCCGATCGCTACGTTAAAGCTAAATATAACATTTAACTATAGACTACTGTTAGAAATAGTTACACAGCGTATTAACAGGACGTGTATAATTGTGTGTGGACAATTTTGTAGTTGTTAGCTTAAAATAGAAGCAGATATTTCCCGGACAACTTTGTAGAGACAAAGCAATTATGTTGCTCTGTGTTGACTAATATTGGCACTCTGACACTAATCATATTTGGACTGAAATGTACTTTGATCTGATTTTAGCTACAAACAGGTTTTCATTAATTTGAAAATATTAATCAAAATTACTTTGATGCCGTGAGCGTGGAAACAATAGAAAATTTAAGGACATTATTGAATAGACTTTTTATATAACATACTAAGTATACGGTAACAAATCAATAAACAAGTGAAATTGAAGACAATTTAAAAACCTAAGGCATGACGGTTACAAATAAAAATATCCTGTACATATTTAGGATCGCATCAAAATCGGTACATTTGCTTAGGAGCTGCGATGTTCAGTCACAGGACAGAAACAGACACATACAAACATCATACTTACACTTCTCTTGAGTCATTAGGAGTTAAAAAATCTTGACAATTTTTCAAAAAGAAATATTAACTATAAATAAATTACGAATATGTTTAAAATTCATATTAGAATTCAATTCGGACAATTTATCTTAAACTTGACAGTTAAAAAAATATAAGTATGACAAATATATCCTCATAACGATTTAACATTTTTACATTTTTTTTATTCCTCATAGACATCTAAATTAGAGAAACAAAATGACTTAGACTTCTCACAACTGTTTGTCAATTAGACGATAACGAACGAAGAAGACAATTAATCGAAACGATTAGGAGAACTCTGTCGCACAGAATACAAAATCTGGAAAATGCCGCCTCATTCCCGTTCTTAGAGAGTGATAATCTGATCGTTATTGTTTTATTTATTCACGCCAAGACTGCTACGGCGTCCAGACGCCTGGCGACTTAGATGACGCGATGAATATGTTCACCCCACTTGCCACAATAACTACCCTTAGTATGATTAAGTCACGTTTCGTGTCTAAGGGAAGATAAATTAATAACGTATCGGAATTTCATAGATTCAATTTAATCGAAGGCAAGATTAAATTTTAACTCCACAAGACATTTTATACGTTGAGATCAAGTTTATATGACAAGGTTACATAGTAATATTTATAATTTTAGTATTATTAATAATATATTAATTATAATTAGTATTAATTAATAATCATCTTCTACTAGGATAATATAAGTACCAAAAGGGTCACAAAAAATAGCCTAACGGTGCTTATGTAATTACCGATTACATAAGCCAGCTCTCCACGTTTTCCACATTTGCCACAATTAGTAAATGTACATATATGTAACATGTAAAGCGGGTGTTTGTGCTTACTTATGTAATATTTGAATGATGGCCCAAGATCCGTGTATTGTTGGTTATTAACAAAACGGCCAACGGCTAAAGCCGCTATTATGCCAGCCAATTAAAACCTGTATCAGATAAAGCGGCATATCGTAGATTATAGTCTGTGCGTATTAAAATAAAGAAAATTTAAATATATTTTTATAAAATGTAACGTGATATATAGTAATATTCTAGTTTTAGCTTAGTTTTAAACCTATCCCAGAAAACCAAAGCATTGATCCATAATGTTCGCGCAAAATATTTGTTTCAAAAATGTCAAAGAGGCCTTACAAACTTCAGGATCATATGGAATTCACAGTTTTCGAATTATTAAATAGTTTAAAATCTTCAGTTTCAAAAATGTTCATGGTAAAAATATATTATTAATACAGATATCGCAATATTTATTTCCGCCTACCTGCATATTTTTAGACTTGACAAACGACATTACGCAGACCGTAGAAATACCGTATTGAAAATAAAAATCTCGTATTTTGTTAAACTGTATTCTTTAAATAAAGTTTATCTAATATTTGAAACATCATTCAAACTCGGGTTTTATGTGGGGAAGGGGCATATTGATAGGTAAATAAATATTCCTTTCAGAAAGTGCCTTTAGTAATTAATTTGTTACAAATTGCATATAAAAACTACATGCGTGCTACTATTTTACCCTAAATGAGCAAAGTAAAATTAATTAATTAACACTTGAGCGTTAAGTACACAAATGTGATTGGGAATATAATGTTAAAATAAATGTTCTTACATAGATTTCATCATAGTGGTTAAGCTACTTGAGATGTGCTGTTTATAAATAAATAATAAATTTATCTAGCAGCGATGTCTTCGTCGTTTGATATATAGTTTGTACGTTATGAAAACTGTTTACTAGCGATATGTACTTAATCCTTCAGTGACTTTATAGTAAACAAAGACGGAGTAATAAACAGAATTATAATTTTTACTTTGAACATTTTCAGAAAGACAAATTGATCTCCAGAAAGTGATTTATATCGGAAATGACTTAAGATTGTAGAGATTTATGACATGCCCATTGATTGTATAATTTGAATAATTTTGAAACGGTCGTCTCGCAACATTATCAGACTTTTAGTGGCTAAGATGATGTAATATTTATAAACTGTTATAATTACTAGAAATGACATCAGTGGAAGAAATATTAACTTGAAACGGAAATTGTAAATGTAGACAAATTTTAATATGCTAATAATGTACCGACGAAGTAATAAAAGATCTGATTTCTTTCGACGGACTGAATAGTTAGTCTATTTAAATTTGACAATGTGATGAAAAAAATTTCGTAGGTTGATGGCTCTTGGTTTTGGCACCTCTTTTGTTTATTAGGTACTTATTGAAACCTACTTACATTCCTAAAATCAAGAGTGTTTCATCTGCCGATCATTTAGCTTGATTTTTAGCTCAATTATAACATCTAATTTGTATACAAAATAAAATCAAAGATTTTATGCAATTGTAATTAGTTTGCAGCGACATTTTAAGCATGTACTTAAGAAACTAATTTAGTATAAATGAGAAACTAATTTAGTATAAATGTTAAATCCATGATTCTAACACCAATACGTAGGTTTAAGACAATATTTTCTGATAGTAACTGACTCAGTGAATTAATAAGTACAAGAACAATGTTTCTTAGGTTTTAAATTATACATTTTAATATAATTATAATATTTCATCATTCTTACATCGAGCCTTTGTGGATTAACAAAGAATATAAGAGAACAATCACAGTATCTTGTTATATCACAGTATTTTTATTCTCAAATTCTGTTTACAATTTTATATAATTTTACACATTTAAATTCCACAAAAAATGAATCATGAACTCACAAAGGGTATTTCGAAGCGAATGATGGAATTTTTTGCAATTCCATTTACCACAAGCTTTGAAGTTCGTTTTACTGTATATTGCGATTTACAGTTGAACTTTAAAAGGTATTTTTTATTTATATGATACACCAAATGTGATTTTTTATTAAAAATGTGAAACTAATGTTCTTTATTAGTTAAATGACTATCATTAAATTCATTTCGATATATACTCTATTCTATTTCTAATGACTATCCAAGAGAGAGTTGTCACAATTTGAACAAACTTTTAAAACTTTTGTTGTATTGCTGAAGTGAAATCTCTATCACATAGTGGACCTTGTGGTAGAAAGAAGGCGCCGTTTTAACATCAATTGAAATTATTATTTAATTTTCCCTTGATTTTACTCTGACGCAACAGTTGAATGTCAGACAAGTGAAACATTTAGGCGCGAAAGTAGTCGACACACACCTAATTTTAGATTTTTAGGTATTCATAACCAACAGACGTTTGCCGTTCACACGTTTAGATGTAAATGATACTTTGATGTAAAGTCGCCTTTTATTAAAAATTCGATTCCTTAGTTTTTTGTGGAAACTAAAGAATACTTTAGGACTTTTAGACTATTTCAGTTGAAGAAATGTAAGAGTGAAATTATGAATTTAAAAAACCTCAGCGTCATATCAATTATATGTAATTAATGGTAGCGAAGATAAACAAAAACAATCAAAATCGGTTCATCCGTTTAAAAGCTCAGATTCATAAACCCATCGACTCACAACACCCCTCTTATTGCGACGAGGGTTTAATAAAGAATAATAAAACTTTATTTCAGTCATTATACGTTCATATTAAAATAAAAGAGAAAAAACTGGCCAAGTGCGAGTCAGACTCGCGAACGAAGGGTTCTATTAAGAAAGGTACAATTTTCAATAAAGACGGCAAAAAATGTCTGTTGTATTGTACGGGAGCCTCCTTAAATGATTATTTTATTCTATTTTTTAGTATTTGTTGTTATAGCGGCAACAGAAATATATCATCTGTGAAAATTTCAACTCTCTATCACGGTTCATGAGCCTGGTGACAGACGGACGGACAGCAGAGTCTTATAAATAGAGTCCCGTTTTATCCTTTGGGTACGGAACACTAAAAACTAAATAAAACAACATTTAAAAAAGAGTAATTTTTGGCGTCCAAATACTGATGAATCAACAAAAAAATTCATCATAAAGTTTAAACTCGCACCTGTGGATATCAGCATATGTTGATAGTAGGTACGTTATCATGGAAAAATCATCAAGAGCATATAAAAATCAAAAATTGATATTTCGATGTACGATACTTCAAAACTAGACAGCGGATATATCAGTCATGCTGATAATATTTGGTAAAGTACCAGTTTCAGTTATCAATATTCGGCAATTCTATGTAGATAAGGGGCGAACGCTTTTAACAGAGATTGTTTTTTTCCTGATATTCATTTTACGCCTACTGCGAAAAGAAGGTTCTAATTTGGTTGTATTATTATGATATCGCTTTATTTATTTATGAATCGATTTGGTAAAAAGTAACACCCGCCTAAAAAAAGACTTTTTGCACCGTAAGTTATATCTTAGAAACAGTGAATTTTTTTATAGATAATTATTTACAATATTAAGTCTAGGTTAATTTAATGAAAAAAACTACCTTTAGTTTGACTGAAAAACGCAAATAACCATTCTTGTTACCTTTAATCTTGAATTATTTTTTTGAGAATCGTGGGATTGATGGGAACTTCATATTTCATTTATAATAATGTGCCGAATATGCGTTCAGTGTCAGCTTTCTACGAGTTACTATTTTTTGTTTTATTAGCTTTGAGCACTTAATAAGTTGAGTCAGATAAATAAATATTTTTTTTAATGTGTATGCGTCTTTGTTTGTGTATGTTGTAAGTTGTAATACCACAGTATATAAATGTTCATAGGATAGTTTATTCTACGTGATGATATTTAATATAATAGATATGCCAATTTTTATGAAGTAATTATCAGTGTATCAAAATAATTGAATCATTATAATATTATCTTGGCTCAATTCCCACTAGTAAGAAAAATACAGGTTTTGGCTCTTAAAATGTACGTAGACTAATTTATAACTTTAACGGATCTTGACTTTTGACTTCTACTCTTGATTATAACAGATGCTGCCTGGAACTTTTACAAATGTAGCAAAATAAATATTTAGTATATGAATACTATGAAGAACACATGAGTGTTCTTTAGACATTGTACTGCTTAGAAAAAAGTTATCTGTAGATTAACTTTCTTTAAATTTTGACAACAATTTAGACAGTCTTACAAATTTTATGCAAATGATGAAATATATTATTTCATTTAGGAAGGACAAAAGCTTAAATTTATATAATAAAGCATAAAATCTTGTTTGTGCCTCTGAAACATACCAGATAAAATGATTATGGCGTCGACAGTGCAGTATTAATTAGTGTCAACTTTGGCAAAATGGCAATCTATGAAATTTACAAAAATACGATTTCGTATGTAAAGTGCAAAATTGGGTTTACTTAAGACAATTACTGGACACTACGTTCACTCAATGCTTTTAAACTAAACGAAACATAAAATCTATATATATATATAAATTGGAGTGTGTATTTGTAATATTAAAATAGCCGCTTTTTACTAAATGTAAATGGATACATTTATCGTATACACTGATATAAAATAACATTTTTTTACAATTTTTGTCTGTCTATTCGTTCCAGATAATCTCTGAAACAGCTAGACCGATTTTGACGGGAATTTCACTGGCACTTAGCTGATGTAATAAAGAGTAACTTAGGCTACTTTTATTTTAGAAATTAGCAACTAGTCATACATATTTCATTAGAGGAACCTTTCCAGGGTGTATTCCATAGAGATTAAAGTAGCTAATTGACAGTTACCACACTGACAGTTAACTAAATTAGAGAACAGATAGAAAAACCATAAAATATATATTTTTTAATGACGTTGAAAAGTTTTTATGTATGCATTATATAAAACTTTCCTAGTTAACGATTAGGTTAAACTCAAGTTCGTTTTTGTCGTATGTACTATTTTGTAAGGAATGACCATCACTTCTACTTTCAGCATAGCTACCCCTAGGTGGCACTGTCTACCCTTGACCCTAGCACCCCGTGACTAGCCACATCCTTTTAAACCCTGACGCTTAGCCCACGCCTTGTAATTGCTACGTCATTTTCTAATCAACTCCAACCGAGAGCGCCTCCGGATTTGTTTCACAGACTACATCCTGACGTTTGCAGATAACACCAGACAATATTAACGTTAAGCATCAATACCTCCGAGCCCCAAATGTGTAACCAAAACAATAAACCTAACCATTTTAGTCTTTAATGACGGTAATATTTTTAACAACAACAAAATTGAATTTATTATGTCTACTATATAACATTTATTTTGAACTTCTTTACTTTGTGCCTCACTGGAGAGAAGTAAAAAGCGTATTATCATTTTATTCCCATAAACCGTTTGAAAGACTCCCGAGTGAACAATCTAAACGGTTAACGTAGCCGAAGAGAGTAATTTTATTTAGATAGGCGAAACGTATTATTATTAAAAGTATTATTTCTATGATAAATCATTCCACTCATTTATGTGAAATTAACACGCACCAGTTATTTTGTTAATCGTTTACCTAGCAAACGAGCAATTTTTCTAGGATTAACAGCTGCGTATGTCCTAATTTAAACAACGAGTTATTTACTACACGAAATTTTATAGAATTCACAAACAGAAACACAGAAACATACAAAGAAACAAAAAGTTCCAAAAAATTATTAAAATTCTTAATTAAATTTAAAATTATATTCAATAGTTAATTTGATGAATATATCAAGTTAAGAGTGCGTTATAATTGCTGTTAGAAAAAATATTTTTAGACATATGAACTATATTACTGTATTATTAAATGTATAAAAAAAGATATTACCTACGCGCAAACTTACATAATATTTTTTATTATTTTTTATAAAATAGAAGGCAAACGGCTCACTTACTAGAAGCAGTCCGCTGCCAATGGACACCCTCAATTATGTACAATTTATAGATTTTATATTTTTCTATAAGGAGATAATTATCGAAAGTTTTACAACTGAAAGTTAACTATTCCATAAGCGTTTTGACATTATTGTACGAATAAAGGCTGTACATTTGCTAACTCAGGCTTTCCTTAGTATAACGTCAGCGAGTTGAGGATTCGTTGTTGATTATTACTACCAGAGAGTATAAGACAGTCATCTACATTACATTCTTACACTAAATAAAAGCATTTTAATAAGTGTAAGAGTGCGTTTAAGTTATATATTATTAATGTACCCTGATTATTCAAAACTATTAAAAAGAGTTTATAATAATTTCTATAGTTTAAATCAACACTGAATTTTCGAATCTTTATCAAACTCATACTTTAAATTCTGGTAAATATACACATATAGACATTTCCTAATTACCTATAATATGTTACTGTGAATTTATTTGGCGTCTAGGAGTAATTTATATTCATTGTTTTATTTTCGAATACGTTTACCATCTGTTAGCGTCGCCTTGCCATTTAACAAAAGTCTAATGGTGAATGAAGAAAAATTAAAAAATCTCGAATGCAAAAATATGTTGTTTTCGCACTTCTTGCACTTTCTCTTTATTACTTTTATCTTTTTCCTTGTTGGGTTGTCTAGAAGAGATCGCTAATTAGATATATGGCTACCCGGATCACTTATAGCTTAAGTTATTATTTATATTTTATTTTTATTGAAACGAAGTGATAATAAATAAATAAACATTCAATAGTCATCCAGATAGAGTTACAAGCTAAAAAAATCGTCTCTAGATTTGTCTGTCTAGATTACTGAACGGGTTTTCTACTGAGGTCAAGATAAATGATATTTTGAACTCAAACATTTCAAATCTGAACAAAGGCTTTTGTTAATGTACATTGAATAAACGCTTTGGTAAGGGTTCTGCAAATCCCAAAGGATCAAGTAGCTAAAGTCATACAATCATTAGTTACTAAGTTCCAACTTAAATTAACTTCACTTTGTATCAAAACGATATTTTATATAAAATATAATAATAAATACGTATTCTTATATCTTTCTATATACGACGACGTTATTAGCATAAAATGAAAATAATAGTTACTATTTGTTTAAAGATTTTATAGAATCACTCTTTCACTTCTTCAATCACTCTATCTATTAAAAAAATACATCAAAATCCGTTGCGTAGTTTTAAAGATATAAGCATAGAAAGAGATATAGGGGAAGAAAAAACGACTTTGTTTTATAAATACTACTAGCGACCCGCCCCGGCCTTGCACGGGTATAAAACATTTATAAAAACCTTCCTCTTCAATCACTCTATGTATTAAAAAAACCGCATTAAAATCCATTGCGTAGTTTTAAAGATTTAAGCACACAAAGGGATATAGGGGAAGAAAAAGCGACTTTGTTTTATGCGATGTAGTGATAAGAATGTCAAAAAACGCCATTTTAGATATTAGACATAGGTACACCATAAAACTATTAATATATTGGTAAAGAAGAATTATATACAAAATTGGAAATCTAACTATAACTTAAGATTTTTTAAGTTAGCATTAGTGTTAGCAATAAGCAAGTTAGCAGTTAGTGAAATTTATAAAAATCAATTACGATATAAACCCAGCAGCTGCAGAAAAATTTAGAAACTTACAATTAATAGGTAAATAATAAAGCTTTCATTTTAAGTAATATTATGTTTAAGAACAAACTCAACAAAACTATGGTAAGAAAGTTTTTTATTGTAACATTTTATATTTAGTGTGAAATATATATTATTTATAATCTATATATATTATTGTTTTAAATAATATATTTTTATTGTATTCTTAGACAATAAAATTCTACGCACCAGCTAGTTAATAAATAAATTTTACCTTTCAGCTCCGTTTTCAGCTGGAAAGAAAACTCATCGAAAACTTCCAGGAAACTTTGCATCGATACAAAAACGTGCGCCTTTTGCAAAACAGGTCAACGTTAATTCCAGAGGTCACTCACACAGAACATTATTCGTATCGATATTCGTTTCACGTATTTTTATTATTTAAAACATTTTTATTTTGAAAAGAAAACGTCCGCGCGATTGCCACGTTCCGCTGAACTAACGTCTGGGCGGGAGCCACGTGTAGTGTCCGCTAGGGCTGCGCACGCCTGTTGCCGGGTATAACGGAGTTTAAGCCAGTTTTATTTAAAACTGCACGTAGGTACTATCAGCAAATTGTTCGTTGTTACACTTTTTACATTGCATATAGTAGCAATGAAATAATTCCGCTCTTTCCGCCCAAGTTTTATAATCGGTCAATCTATTTGAAAAGTGTTTTCTACTGTGTGCAATACCATTCGTGCGTTGTAAAGTAAAAGCACGTCGTAATATAATGCATGTTGCGTGTAAGTCATGTTCCCCGGAGAATCTACAACTGAATCATCTAATTGCGTATAAAGAAAATTACTAGTGGAACAAACATCTATGTGTTTTCCTATGACCCACTAACTGGTACGGGCTTCACTATGCATACTTTATATGTACAAAGTTATTTATAAAGTTAAAATAACTATACAGTATGAATTAACAAGTAAGAATTATTCATGGTTGATTACGATGTGTTTATGAAGTGTAAGATTTAATGATTTCATGAAAAGCGTTTTATCTAAATTTAAATCTTAAGATGTTTTCTATGATGCTTAAAAATACAAATCCATTGTAGTTAAAGTTTTACTATATTATACTATAAACATTTTAGCGTAAAAGTTATTTGAAATAAAACAAAGGTGAATAAAAATTGTCCAAAAGGAAATCTTTTGATAGCATTTAGTTGTTGTCTATTCGAAATTAATTTTTAACAGAAAATTAACAAATCTTCTAACATATAAAGCTGAAAGCTATGTAACAATTTTTTATAAAAATGGGATTTTAATATCAGTGCAGATAATGTTTAAGAAACTTGATTTTGCTGATACTACATTTCTCTCAGCATGTCGTTTGTAAATGGAAGGTATGATACATTTAGGCCGCGCGCACTTTGACACGAATTCGTATCGTACAGTATACGTACGATCGTGGTCGTACGAATTGAGTGCGCACACTGTATACGTTTTTATTCGTCAAATGAGCAGTGTTCTAGTGAAATCGGATTCGTGAAGTCTGCTTTGGATGAAGCGCGATGAATAATCTGTATCTTCACGACAATTCTCTTATAACTCGAAGACTGCGGTGGCGTCATCGTTTCTATCGTAGAACCGAATGGTTGCGTTAAATATATTTAAAAAAACATGATTTTGGTAAATTTCATCAAATGAAACAGTATGACCACATACTGTTTCATGGTTATATACGTGTGAAAAGAGAAACGTTTGAAGAAACGTAAATTTCTTATGTTAAAACGTACGAATATGTTTTAAAATCCCAACGAGTTCGGATTGTTTTCGGACGTCTGAACTACACGCACGTATACGCACGACTAACTCGCACCCAGTCTGCGCGCTCCCATAGTACTTGGAATGTCGGGATTGTTCGTACGTGTCCGCACGAGTAAAATTTCGTACGAAAACGTGTCCAAAGTGCGCGCGGCTTTATAGTCTGGTTAGATTTCTTGACTTTGTAATTATCTTAAATATTTTATAAATATTTTTCTTTACAGGCTCTTCTCGGTACATTAATTTATTTATCAATGTATGATATATAAATATATATTATAAATACCAACCGTTGAACTGCCCTGTGTTTTTGGACTATAACCAAAAAATAATGAAAGGAAATGTATCGGATGCGAATTTTTACATCTCGCATGCCATCGGACACTCAGCTCAAGATATAAATAGGTTAAGAAAGTAGATGAGCAATAGTTTAAATACAAAATTACAAAAACTGTCACTTTCTCATTACACTGAGCACACTGAACTTTAACGGTCTTTCACGTCTTTTTGATTATAGCTAAATTCTTTTGTTTGTATTTAAAATGTAATTGATAGATTATATAAGATCTTTTTTGAATAGGAAAGAAAGAGAAAATATTCTGATATTTCCATATTTGAGTTCTGGCAGAATAATATTACAAACTTTGATGTCAAGAAACTATGACGTTTAAAATAAAATTGAATTATTACATGTAGTTTTTCAATAAGAGATAAGAATTGGACAAAATGTTGTACGTATCTTTAACATTATAGTAATATAAGAATAGTTTTTGTTTAACTTAGCTGTTTCATACAACTATACCTATTCCATTTAATGTACCTAGAATCTCTATAAAGTACTAGAGAGTGGTTTAAAGCAAAATCCATCACTGTGACTACTGTATTGTTTGAAACTTTTAGAACCAATGACATCTTGATTTCAAACCGCTTCCGTGGCTAATTGGTTTACGCATCTGCGTGTTGCGCCGGAAGTCCTGGGTTCGAATCCCAGGGAAACACATGAATGTTTCGGTTGGGTAGGCACAGGAGGATGATCACTGACTTGCCTGTAAAGAAAATGATCAGTGAACAGATACAGCAATGTGTCTGCCCCATGCTCGACTAGGGGTTACAGGAATTCACTTTGCATCTTGATAAAGAAATTTTAATTTATTTTTAGGAGAAAAGAAGAACCGCAATTGGAATTAACTGAAAAACTAAAGATATTTGCAGCAGTACACTGGCGTGGCTTAGTAACAATAGCTGCACCTATTTTATTACTTCCCATTCTGTATATGACTAGCCCAACCGAAGTATGTTAATTTTTTAATACATAGTACTTAGCCTATCGACGTAAAATTAGTATCAATTAACCTGAATAATATTTTAATTTTTGACTCTTGATACAAGGATGAAGAAAAATACAACATTTGTTTTACATAATTCTGTCTTAACCAATTCATAATTATTAGTAACTGCTATATAAAAAAATTGTTTTTTAAATGATGCAAAGTTATAATCGACGTGAAAGTTATTCCATAATCGTTATGAACGGTTTCGGTTCCGTTTCAGTCTTCTTTTGAAAATTACACATTGGATTTTTTCAGTGAAAAACAGTCATGAAATTATTTTTCTCGGTTGTAACTGTTAGAGCCTTTGTACATGTTCCGGTTACCGGGAATCCGGCGCCGGCTACCCGGCAAACGGTACGTGTGAAAAGGCACTTAAGGGTATCTTTTTATTCTTTTTCACTTTACAGCCTCATCATTATGCTGCATATTGTCTGTGTCTCATGGCCATCTACTGGGTGTCAGAGTGTATACCACTTGCCGTCACTTCCTTCCTGCCAGCGATCATATTCCCCTTCACAGGTGTTTTGAGTACAGACGAAGTTTGCAAAGCTTATATGAATGTGAGACCCTATCTATTTAACTATACAAATAAATTAAATTGATATTCCTGTTAGTAATATCAAAATAAGGTGTTTTTATTGAATGCATATAAAATAATATACATTAGTTTTAATCTATATATATAAAAATCAATTGCTATTCGTTAGTCTCGCTAAAACTCGAGAACGGCTGGGCCGATTTAGCTGATTTTGGTTTTGAAATGTTTGTCGTAGTCCAGAGAAGGTTAAACGGTGAGAAAATATGGAAAAATATTAACTGTTCTACCTACTTTCCAGTCAAACATTTTACATTCAAGTCCCATTCTAGCTTTTATTAACGGTACGAAGTTCGCTGGGTCAACTAGTTTTAAATAATTTTAAAATTAAGTAATATACATTAATATACATTAATATACATTAGAGTCTTCTGTCCATTTGCCTACTATTCTATAAAAATATACTGTGTTGTGCTCTTTGTCGTACCGCTTAACTGCTTAAACGCACGAATTCAATCAATTTTTTTTTTCATTTTATAAACTATAAAATGAATCTAACCAAGAATATTGCAAGTTGTAGAAAATAAAATTACTTAACAAGTTACATGTGAAATTGAGGATAAATAAACCTCGATATTTTAATTATATTTAAGACTACATTATAAATGGATTATCAAATCTTTATAAATTAGATTAAACATCCTCTCCCATCTCGTACAAAAAATTTTTTCATATATGAGCTACAATTTCGTTGATTTATCATCAATTTACCATTAATTCTATATAATCTCAAAGTAAAATAACGAATGAAGATTTAGAGGTCTTAGCACTGCCTCTAATTTCGTATTGAGCTTCGGGCGGCTCACATCCGGTCACACATCGTTTCCTGTCTCCAGGCCATTACTCATTGTATCTCGTCTGTATACTTATCTTAAATATTTTCCAGTACATTATTTATTTTCTGAACAATATAAGTCGTTATATAGTTGGACAATATAGCCTAAAGAAAAGGTTTTTATGAATAAAGTCAACTATTATTTATGAGTAGCATATAGTGGTACCCTCGCGAAGTTACGAATTAAGTGAATTTAATATAAATATAAAATAAAATAACATTCAATGTTTCTTTAAACAATGCGAACCATTTAGGTTAATGATTTGTCCAGGTAATGCGGGTTTAACAAAAATATTTTCGTTTGGAAGATAAAAGATTGATTTGATTGATTAACTAAGGTACATAGTATATTTTTGCCCCATTGGTCTACTGGGAGTCAGTTGTATTAAAACAGAAATTATTTCACTACTTCGACTCAATATTTGAACTTAAATTAATTTTTATACACGAACGCTTTAAAAGTTATATTAAATATTAGCGACTATGCATACTATAAATAACAACAACGCATGGATTTAATTTATTATTTAAAATCAAGTAAGTTAATGACAAGGAACTCTTTTTTTTTTCAGGATACCCTCATGATGTTTATAGGAAGTATGATACTAGCGTATTCTGTGGAGCAGTCAGGCCTCCACAAGCGGCTTGCGTACGCTGCAATTAAATTAATTGGATATTCCCACATCAAGTTAGTAACTTCTGCCATGACACTTTGACGACGATTGCATCCTCTGTACCATTTGGTCTTTATCATCTGTGTTCGACTACAAGTCTGGCAAGAAGAACAAAACTTAGTCAGCTTCATCGTTATATTTTCCCTTAATCACAATCAACATAATGTAATCAATTTTCTTACACAACAATAACGCTGCACGTAACACGTAATATGTGTTTTTATTAGCAGAATACTCATCTTTTTAATTTAGATGTAATTTTTGGTGATTGTTGTGTTGGCTTCCATTGTAATGCGGGTTTGAATGTTTGTAATGTCTATTTATTCATGTGACTACATGTGTTTTGTAACTCAACCGTAATAAATAAAGTGACTACTGATATTAAAGTCTAAGTTTACTTATATAGATATTTAATTATATGCATTTTGGTCTGTGAAGAATAATATTAGTTTTTCTTTTTTTACAGACTACTGCTTGCTATGTCAATTGTAACAACTTTTGTGTCTATGTGGATCACAAACACAGCTGCAACCACTATGATGGTGCCTATCAATTTTGCTATTCTCAAAGTATTTGAAAATGTATGTATTGAAATTTATTACTACGGTGAGATTGATCAATAAAACATTAAACTATTTAATTGCATTTATTATATATTTCAGCAAAGACTCTTAAAGATATATGAGTCATCTGGTGGTGAAAATGTAGCGTCTGATATAACTACGTGTTACTTCTGCGCGGCAACATATTCCGCAACAATAGGTAAGGAGAAATTATTCCCTCAAACTCAGTATACGACAACGAATGTAGACATATGTGTCTATATAATTTAATTGTTGTAAAGCTTGGCGACGACCAGGCGGGCCGCATCGGGTCGCATCGCAACGCAAAAATCCGCTTGCTATACATTTTGTATGAAACTGCGTCCACTAGAGACGGGGCAGCCCGGACCGCGACGGAATTCGTAAGCGGATCTCTCAGCAAGCGTATTTTTCCGTCAATGAGTCCCAGTCCGGCCCGCCCCGCCTCTAGTAGACCGTAGCTCGCTTGTTATACTTACGACTGACTGTTGGTAATCCGCCGATGTGGCGCGGATTGCCTGTATCGTGGACGCAGTACGCAAAAATGCGCATCGTACCGTTGCGGCCCGACCCGCCCCAAGTGGACGTCTAGATTATGAGAGCTAAATGTGGGTTTTAATCGTTATGGTAAGTAGCTCCGAGTAGTAAAGCCCAAAGGTAGTGTGTCGCTAGTACATAACTGGTTGTCATTAGGATGTATAAAAGGCATTTCCCTCTATAACTAATCTAACTTAATACATGTCAAATGCTGTATTTTTGTTTAACGTAATTAATGAATAGGTAAAAAACTTTAAAAAATATCTGAAAATCTGTTTTCTTCAGTTTTATCAGTTATTTATAAATATTATTATGACTTGAAGGTAGTTCTAATCTAACAAATACCTTAAAAAAATATTTCTATTACTATAGGTGGAATTGGCACACTAGTGGGTACTGCAACGAATTTAGCCTTTAAGGGACTTTTTGTGGCGTAAGTAGATAAGTTACAATACATATAATATTATTTATTCTAATATAAAATATACATGTGTTAACTCACCATGATTTTTAATTATAAGTTGATCTTTTAAGATAATGCAAGCAGAAACAATCATTAATGTATCAGGCTTTCTGTGTATCGGTTTATGCATCTACTTGTTTTCGCGTGTTGATTGATTTCAATAAAGGAACACAAACGAAATCAAAGACAATTTAAAAACCTTCGATATGTAAATATAAAATAAATTATCTCATAATTGGATGAACAGATTTTCGTAAATTGAAGCTAAAATCTATATCGATCACGTCAGATTTCATCACGTCAACTGCATCATTATCGGTCCATTCGTTAAGGAGCTACAAGGAGAGACACAGTCGCCCAGACACATTTAACCTTAAAACCTCTTTTTTTCCGTCGGAGACATGATTCTTGGTATCAAATAATTCGTCAGTGTCTTTTGCCTCGCCACATTTGTGCCAATGATGTAGGCGTGCCTAAAATACTGAAAGATTTTTTTTTAAATTATCTTTACATCCAGTCTTATAATCATTACGCCATCATGGTCGATTTTGATAGATTTAGTTGTTTACTTATAATTAATTAACTATTATAATGATGATTTGAAAAAAAAATCCTACATATTTTTCATTTAATAACATTTTCTTTTTTCAGAAACTTTCCGTCAGCACCGGAATACTTATCGTTTCCATTATTTTCTGCATTTACAGTTCCATTAATGATACTCTTGGAAGCTGCTACGGTTACAAGCTTGGCTTTCCAATTTTTAGGATTATTCAGGTAAATCAGGCGAACATCAATAGCATACATTGATGGTCGCCATTAATTTTGAATCTTTTTAAATGTCTGTGAAAAATTCGTTAGAATATTCATCTTATTTTAACATTTATATCATACTTATTTTTAATACATTATCTTATATAATATGTTCCATTTCTAATGTCTCTGCCTTTTTTCTCGTTAAATAAATAAATATTATGGCGCTACTGGAAATTTAAGCAATGTATATAACTGCACGTGTTTATAAAAGTTTTTTCAAACGAGTGTTACTTAATATGTGCAAACTGTATATATGTAATTGACACTCATTTGACACTGCTAAAATTTAATCCAGCCATCTCCATGGCTAGTTAATTTACGCGTCTGCGAGTTGCACCCGAGGTCCTGGATTCGAATCATTTCGAAACAAATGAATGTTTAGGTTAGGTAGACACAGACAGACGATCATCTACTTGCCTGTAAAGAAAATGATAAATGAAACAGATACATAAATGAGCCTACCCCTTGCTCCTAGGGGTTACCGGAATTCACTTTAATTAGAATGCTTAACATTTAATGTTAAATGTATCCATGCCTACAAAATATGGTAAATCTTCAGGCATTCTCTGAAGCAGGCCTAACCTCTTTGCATTAGAATTTGCCTTGAAGTCATTAAAAAATATAGTATCCATTAGTTTTGCTATAAAAATATGAAACTTTTACAACAAAGTAATACGAATGATTTATTTAAGTACGTTCTTATATTGCAGGCCACAAAGTGATGTTGCCAAAAGTGTAAAAATTACACCCGAAGGTATGAAAGCAGCCGAAAAGACCGTTAAGGAAGACTCGGCGAAGTTGGGAAAAATTACATTTTGGGAGATTGTAAGTTTTTTTTCTTGTAGCAAAGGTTGACTTTTAGGTATTTTTCATTCCTTATAAGTAACTATACAGGAGATTTTTATAATCAAAATAAATTTTATTTATAAAGGAAGCAAAATTCTTCCAAGATTTTTGAAAAATGTCCATTTCCGGTAATCCCACCAGCTTAAGCTCAAATAAAACAGAAATAATCATTCTACAAAGAAAATATTTGAAGTCTCAGACTAAGGTTTTATGATTTTCTACTGCGGTCTGGCATCAATGTATTAATATTTGCTTGGTGGAATTATTCTGTTTTATTTATTTAGTGTAATTTGAAGACGGTTTATATTTTTTTAAACAAATTTTATATCACTCTTTTCAGAGGAACATTCCTGAAACTAAAACAAACAATAGAAATTTAAATTATCATATAATTATAATTATCATCGACTTTCAAAAAGCAACATAACATTTTTATGCCCTTGTTGAATTTTACATAAATTGTAATATTAATCAATACGTCTTTTATTCATTATAGTGCAAAATTTAATTTTCACTTTTAAGTGCGTTCTTGAGTTTTTTTTAAATTAATTTATTGTGACTTGTGCCAATTAGAGTTCAAAACTATAATATTTCCTATTGTGTTTTAGATGGTGATTATTTTATTTGGTGGGGCTATGATCCTGTTCTTCTGTCGGTCTCCACAAGTTTTTCCTGGATGGGGTGACGCTATCAGGAATTACTATGGAATAGAGGATGCCAAATAGTAATATTTTATTTATTGAATTTGAATCGACTATTAGTGGAAGTGAGCTTCTATTTCTGCAAGTAGACTCTCTGTTTTTATATACGTAATGGTTTGATCGGCTATTGAACTGCAGAGAAACGTAGAAGCCTCCCTCCAAATTCATAGATCGTACTTCTACCTGTAAACGTATACACTCGACTTTCACCGTAAAATAATATTAATAAACCTAACTAGACACAATATATATTTATTATGTTATGGCTTCGTTTGTAAAATACGCTTATTTAATTAAGCTTACTTACTTAATTACTGTGTTATTAATTATGCCTAATGTAATGTAAGCGTTTCGGTAAGTAGTAGTAAGTAGTAGGTAAGTAAAATTGCCGTAACCTCTAGGGAAGTATAGAGCAGACACATATCTGCATCTGTTTCACTAATACTTTCCTTGACACTACAATAGGTACGATCGATATCTTTTGTAACTACAACCTTAAATTAGAGTTTTCACAATAAAATTAGTTTTTATTTTTATTGCCCGGGATTCGAACCCAGGGTTCCGGTGAAATGTGGGATGTAACCACGGGAGGTGAAGCATAATAGTCTGTTTTTCTTAGCGATCAAATGAACGTTCGTTTGTTGGGGGTAATTTCTAAACTCACTAGTTATTAACCAGTTACCATTAACTAATTTGAAACTATGTTTCAGCATCCGCGATTCCGCATTAGCAGCAATAGTGATGTTTTTGATGTTCCTTCTACCCGCGAAACTGGACTTTATTAATAATTTTAAGGCCAAATGTAATTAATACATTCTATTTTTGTAATTAATCAATTGTAACAAAAAGAAACGAAAAATTTATTTTTATTGTATTTAAAATGTCTTTAATAATAGTTATTTTATACATTTCTAACATTCTTTTTTATTTTAGATCACGAGGATCTGCCAAAAAAGAGTGTAGAGTCAGTTTTGAATTGGCCTAAAATTGTCAGCGTTATGCCTTACAGCTTTTCGTTTCTATTAGGTTCGTGTATTTTGACAAAATTTACACTTTTTACTTTATTAAGGCCCGTTTATTGTATAAAAATATTCGTGTCAAAATAAAAATATCTAGGATGCCCAGGAAAAATGTCTATCAATTTAGGATTGATTAAAAATTTAGTATAAAAAAAATACATATGTTATTATTTTTTGTTAGTGTTCTAAGCAAAACAGAATATTATTCTAAACTACCTTTTATGTAATGACATTATTGAATAAGAACATATTTTAACAGGTGGAGGTTTTGCGTTATCTGAAGCGGCGAAAAAGTCTGGACTTAACGAGAAAATTGGTGAAACACTATCGAATCTAAAAAGTCTACCGAATATAGTAATACTACTAATCATTATATTAGTGGTTATTTTTTTTACAAACTTTGCATCTAACGTCGCCATTTGCAATGTGTTTGTGCCTATATTCATGGAGTTGGTGAGTGTTTTTATTGATTTTATTAATTAGAACATTTTATTACGTAGATATCTTAGAATATTGCAAAATCGTAATAATTCCTGTTGCAAAAACTATGCTAAATATTAAATAAATTGGGAACGATATATTTTTAAAACGTATAAAAATACCTACACCCGAATCGAGAACATCCTTTTTTAAGTCGGTCAAAACTACATGAACGAGAAATACTGTATACATTTTGTAGATATATAGGTTTCAGTAAGTAATATATCATTTAACGAAGATTATCATGCCGGTTTTACTAAAAAATCCACCATAATCAATCATAATGATAACAGACAATTTAAATATCAGTCTCGAAAAAAAAATCAAAGCATTATTATTGCACTTAATCCAAGGCAACTACCAAACGGTCCATTCATACGCTTTATTTGTTATTTACAAAAGAAGCGTATGAAAGGACCGTTTACTTGTTTATTTTTTTATAAATCCCGATTGCCAAGAAACATAAAAATACAGTACACTAATGTTTGAATAACTGCCTCCGTGGCTAAGTGGTTTACGCGTCTGCGTGTTGCGCCGGAGATCTTGGCCTCGAATCTCGGGGCAACTAATGAAAATTTCGGTTGGGTAGGCACATATGGCTGATCACCTACTTGCTTGTAAAGAAAATGATCAGTTTTTAATGGTTGAATATTATTATTTCAGGCAAAACAAATCGACGAAAACCCGTTATGGTACTGTATAACGGCGGGGCTTACTGCTTCATTTTGTTTCATGGTCCCTGTAGGGACTCCAGGAAATCTCATTGTACAGGGTGCTGCCAATATTCAAACAGGAAAAATGGTTTGTTTACTTTTTTAAATATAATATAAATAAATAATAAGAACATAGAGTTTAGAACGAGAGATTGGCATGATTGTATGTCATCATTTGTGATCTAAAATACCATAAAAATGCTAGTTTTCTAAATTTTTTTGCTTATTAGTATTCAGATAACAATAATCGGATTAATTTATATAAAAATGGGGTTATTTAATCAGCTGACTATTTTAAAAGCGCAAGATTGAATTATCCCTATTAGTTTATTACTTTGATTAAAATTTTCTATTGATTATTTTGGTGTTGACTTGATACCTTGGTTAATAAGTTTTTTTAACTTAAACTGAGCAAGCATTTGGCCGCATCCCACTTGAAGGTAGGTGGAGATGCGGCCTATTATAATTTGTTCGTATACTTTGATGTAATTCCTTAAGCCTTATTTGTATATTGCATAACAGATAAAAGCTGGAGCTGCACCTACAGTAGCTACGATCTTCATAACATGGTTGGTTGTTTACTTTTACGCACCCCTCATCTGGCCTGACATCCACACATTGCCTGACTGGGCGAAATAATTCAGTATTTAAGCAGTTATAATGTTTTTGTTTTGTTTATTGTTAGCTATGTAGTTACAATGTTATGTTGTTTGCAAATAAAGTGGTCCTTCTTCATAAAAATGTTTCTCAAATGTCTTAGAAAAATCCTTACCTACAAACATTGGTCTCAATATTGTATGCTCTGCAACTTATTGAGTTTTTTCGAAGCCCACTAGATTTTTTCAATTTCAAATTGAAAACTAGATTGCTAAATCTCAAACGTCTATAAAAATTACAATTTCAAAAATGTCTTCAAGTCATAGCAGCACGAATATTAATGAAAATAGTGCGACCAATGATCAATTACAACAAGATGATAATATTCAGTAAGTACAGATGGAAATAAGCTCATTTGTATGGAACGTGCTACACGCTTTCACCGTTCTGATATTAATATGGAAGCTTTCGACTTTATTTCTACTCCAATAGACATACTATAAATAAAATTCAAAAACAGAATTTATCAAAATCTATTTAACGGTTTAGAAGTAGTCAAAATTATTTAATATAATATCAAATACATTTTTATACGTAATTTAAGGCACATTACGTTTCATAAGAAAATTTGATTTGCAGGGACGATGATACCCTATTATCCAAATGGGATAAAATCAAAATGATTCTTTTTACTTATTGGAGAGGTTTACTTGGTTTTTTCACACCTATAATCTTGGTGCCAATGTTGCTTTCATTTCCTCCTGAGGTAAACGTTATAAATTTTTACTATATCATAACTTTTGACTTCTCGACACCAAGAAGACTTGTGGTAGGCAGTAGATAACTACAAAAAGCCGAGAACTATAATCATCAATACTCACGTGTATCTTAAAAAGAAGTTTTATTTAGAATATAAAAAGTTTTTCTTATGCGTGAGCATCTAAATATGGCTACCATAAACTAGCTAGACTGCTTTAACAAAAATAAGAGTGAGGTTGTTCATCTACAAAAAATGTAATATACTTAAGTACATAGAAAATTTTATTTGATTGAAAGATTTGTTTTTTAAATATGTACAAGCTAAAATTATTTTTTTATTAAAAAAGGAAATAAGAAACTAAGTTATGCAATTGAACGTGACAATCTAATGTGATTTTATTTCGTATCGAAACTCTTTTTTGAGAAGAAAGAGCTTTAACAAAAAGGTTTTACTACATTATCACTAGTGCGTAATGGTAATCAAAATGTCACAGTTTGGTTACAAGTTCCATTATATATCAAACTCCGGTGCGATTTTAGTCACATTCTGAACAAGTGTGTTGAAAAGAATGCACATGCACTCAACAACAACAAGTATGTATTCAGTTAGTCTAGATGGCGCGATTTCTATTTGGTACATAAAATTATTTTATTTTTTATCTAATATTTTGTAATTTTTATCTATATAATCGGGACATTTAGCTTAGTTATATTTCTGAATGGGTTAATTGGAGATTTAACTTCTGGATAGCTAATAAAAACGATACAAGTTTGATCGGCAGAACTGTAGAAACAGTGAGAGTATGAAGGGTTTATTCTGAATCTATACAGATTGCTATGTAGATACATAACTATGCTTAAGTAGGTATATAAGTATTATATATTATAAGTATTCATATTTCAGAAACATCAATGGTGTGGATATACGCTAGTATTGATGGCTGTTTACTGGGTGACAGAGTGTATACCACTGGCACTTACGTCGTTTTTGCCGGTTGTTATCTTTCCTCTAACTGACATAATGAGTACTGATGATTGCTGTTGGTGTTATATGAACGTATGCATTTGGATAATGTCTTTGTAATTAGGTATTTGTTTGTAAATATGAGTTAGTGCAAGAGGCGTCACCTAAATGTTACTTAATACTATAAAATGGGATGTATAATTTTACAGTGAGATGGTAGTCCATCGAGGTAAGTAAGGCACATCACTGTTTCTCAGAGTCGGCTGACCCTATACATACTAAAATCCATCTCTTTAGCCATCAAAAGTCGCTCTAGGCAAAGGTCGCGTGGCCTATAAATCAAGTTATGTGTCGCTTTAATTCATAATAATATTATTAGTGTAGGATCCCGCTATACAACGACCTTCACCGAGATGTTTATTTGATGAAACATGTTTAATATTTAATTTAATATGTCAATAAATATATTGCATATGGGTTGTCTAACAAATTTCAGTCCAGTCATATAATTAGTTAATATTTAAAAAAAATTTAACATTTCACCGGTTTGCTTATTAGGTCACCGTGTTCATAATGCACTAATCTTTATTTTCATTTAATTTTAATTCTTAACCAGACCGGTGAAAAATGCTAGAATCGATTCACCTGTTTATACCTGGCAACCCGAGAGTTGTGACCGGAAAAAAATAGGCAACCTAACGTTTGCATATTGTATGGGCTTCATACTTTCGATTGGTATAGAATTTGTCTAATAATCAAACCGGTGAAATGTTTAAAAAAAATTTTTTTTTATTATTAATTAATTATATGACTGGACTGAAATTTGTTAGACAACCCATATGCAATATATTTATTGACAAATTAAATTAAATATAAAACATGTTTCATCAAATAAACATCTCGGTGAAGGTCGGTATAGCGGGATCTTAGACCATATCTGTTTTAGTGAGATTTACTTGAGATACTATAGCTGCAGCGTAGCCAAGATCAGGGTCACTCATTTGCTATTTAAAAAATAACTTTTGGTGATTGTAACATTTAATGTAATTTGTAGGACACAATAATGATGTTCTTAGGTAGCATGATCCTCGCATGTGCAGTGGAACAGTCGGGCCTCCACAAAAGATTGGCACTATGCGCTATTCGGGCTATTGGCTGTTCACATTATAAGTACGCTTTTATGTCTTTAAGCATTTACATGAAGTAGGTTATCATTTCGGTTAATTTTATTTCTGTTACCTCAAACAAAATTTATCTTTCAAGTTATTTTGAAAAACTAACATGGTTAATTAAATCGGTGATAAATATTTTTTATGTAGCTTTATTTGTAATAAAAAACTAGTGCACCGATTTTTTAAATTTTTATGAAAAATGATAAAGTTTAGAAATGAGTATATGTTTTAAAATCTTTGATCAAATACAATATTGTGTTAAGTGCGTTAAATCCAAAATTTTTATTACTAAACATCTTTGATCTGTTAATAGATAATATGTTACAGGTTATTATTTGCAGTGTGTTTCATAACAATGTTCATTTCCATGTGGATCACTAACACGGCAGCAACTACATTAATGGTTCCCATAAACTTTGCCGTTCTAAAAGTTTTCGAAGACGTGAGTAAATTAAAAGTAACTTCCTATCGGCGTTTTCAAATTATAGCGCTTATTCCACCTCACTGAATTCAGACGTCCTAAATGATTCTGTAACTATATTCAATCAAGTGAAATAGAATTATTTCACTTGACTGAATATAGTCTATAGTATAGTATACGTATATATACTATAGTATACGTCCTAAATGATTCTGTAACTATTCATTCTGTCTGAATTCAGTGAGGTGGAATAAGCGCAAAATTCATAAAAAGTTGTGTAAATTGTATAAGAATCTACAGTGTGAGTTCGCAAGTGAAATTGACTAACAAGATTCGCAATTAACGGTGGTTGGTATAATGACATGCGGTTATTTGGCTTACATACTATGTATTATTTCTTACATTGCTGGTCATTTTTGTGATTACACAGGTTTATTCTAATTTATCTTAGTTTCTGTTTGCAGCAAAACTTATTGAAGATATATGAAGTCAATGAGCATGGCGAAAATATCGCCTCGGATATCACGACGTGTTATTTTTGTGCTGCGACTTTCTCTGCAACTATTGGTATGATTTTAGAATTAAATTGAATACAAATACTTTTGTTTCATTAATTTTGATATCAAAATCGTTTCAGCAATTATTAAATTCCATAAAATTTATAGTTCAGGATTCAATAATAAAGTTATAATACATTTAGATTATTTATGCCGAGTCAGATAATAAATGTCGTTTTTTTTAAAATTAATTGCTATTCCATGGTCGCCATTTTGTTTTACAGGTGGCGTTGGAACTTTAGTTGGAACCGCAACAAACTTCGTTTTTAAAGGACTATTTGCAAAGTAATGTATAAAATACACCTTATAAAATTTAAATATTTTATATTATTATATATTGTTGGCTTATTTATACAATTTCATTGCAGAACTTATCCCGATGCTCCAGAATATTTATCGTTTCCTAAGTTTTCTGCTTTTGCTTTGCCATATATGCTGTTTATGCAAGGTGCAATGTATCTGTACCTAGTGATAATTTACTTTGGATTCTTAAGGTAGGTAAATATATAAGTTAAATAAAAATAATAATTATTAATTAATCAAATTTTTTACCGTATTCCTGCGGTATTTTCTGATTAAATAATTGTCACGACTGTCAAAGGTAAGTATGCCAAGTTTACTATTACAAGTAACTCATCGGGTACCAGAAAGTTTTCGAAAACTAGTTTAAAATTTTTGAGGATATTTTACAATATACATTACGAGTGACGCAAGTGAAACAAAAGATTTTTAGTATATTAATGAAACTCTATAACGAAAGTCATCAATTTCGGTTTAAAGGTTTAAGAAAGCCTACTAAACGTTACATGAAACCCGAATGTTTGATTCTAGACCTAAAAGCACAGCTGCGCAAAAAATAAAACTACCAAAGTCTGGAATAGAAGCTGCAGAAAAAGTTGTTAATGAGGATTATAAAAAATTGGGCCGAATAACTTTTTGGGAAATCGTTAGTATTTGTTTATGAATAACCAACAGCCCTTATTTGTTAACTAATTATTTATTGAAATATTCCCAGGAATAGATTAATTAATTTTTAGGTCTCACATGAGATTCTAAGATCGATTAATTGAACAATCAACAAGCACGAGGCACCTTACAAAAACAAAATATGATAAATATAAACCGCAAGCAATCTATACTTACGTATATTTTAATGACAAACTACTTGAACTATTTCAAATTATTTTGTACTCTTGGGGCTTTTGCTTGACTCTTTACAGGCTTTTAAATCATAAATGTTCTTTGATTTACAGATGGTGCTATTACTATTTGGCCTAGCAATTTCTCTATTTTTCTGTCGCTCGCCACAAATATTCTATGGATGGGGTGATGAAGTTGTCAATTACTTCAACTTAGGAAACAAAAAATTGTATGTTTATTATGTAAAGTGTATTCTAGTAGAGGGCAGCCCGCTACAAAGCCATAGCCACGGGATGCCTGGACTAGCAAGTTTATAATTTAGTCTTCTATGCCTATCAAACTAAACATTGGCCAAGGTTGCATGGAATAGCTAATCGCTTGTAAGCGAAAATGCCACCCGTTGTTTTTTTTATATTAATTCCAGAAACCTCCAGTGGGGCATGGAGCAGACAAATTGCTGTATCTGTTTCACTGATCATTTTCGTTACAGACAAGTAGGTGATCAGCTTTCTGTGGCTACCAACAGAAACATTCATGTGTTTCCCTGGGACAACCCAGGACCTCCGACGTAACACGCAGATACGTAAACCACTTTACCACGGAGACGGTGCCGCCCATTGTACTTACTTCATTTTTCTTGCTTCGTTTCCTTGCTATATTGTATTCTTTCTTGTGCAACAAAGAATAAATAAATATTTTGCTTGGTTTCAAGCTTAGGACCACGTAAATGCTCGTACGAATATTCGTGAAGTAAGTTATGGATGCGGACTTAAGAAGTTTAAATTATATACCTACAATATCAATCAATATTATGCGATTCTTATAATTGCCAAAATTTTCAGCGTTGGAGATTCTTCAGCTGCTCTGTTTGTTGCTTTCTTTATGTTCTTATTACCATCAACACTGGAGTTTTTCAATAACTGCAAAGCTAAAGGTAACCAACTTAATACTTATACGAACAAGATATACTTTGTTTGCTAATAACTTATATAATACCAATTTAAAATATTTTTATAGGTTATATTCTTAGTACTCATAGGTATAGCTACAATTTAAAACAAAATAAATAAAAAACGTAGTATTTGACTGACCTTGTTGTTTAAAAATAAAGTCTACAGTCAATCCGTTTTAGTAATGTTTTTAGAATCAAAAATATTTATTGAATTATTATTGATTATTTACTTTACGCTACATAAAAGATAATAATCTTTCAGAACATGGGGATTTGCCGAATAATTCTATACCTTCTGTACTAGATTGGATGTCTGTGGATCTAACAATGCCATACAGTTTTATGTTTCTATTAGGTAATATATTTAAACCAACATTTAAGTACTGATATTGTAAGCTATTCTGAAGTATGTAGATAAGCATACATTAATTAAGAATTGAACTTAAGTCACGATTGCTTTTACGATTCGGTCTCGGATAGTTTACATCTTTGTGATATTCAACCAATTAAAAAAAAAGAGTGTTGAGTCTTTGTTTCCAAACTCACAATTTCCTTAACCAACAGCCAAATTAAAACCTAGGTATGTGCTTTTCCTATCTCCCATCTGTCTATTCCTAATCAAATCGATTTAGTGGTATCAAAATTTTCTTTTAGGTGGCGGTTTTGCGCTCTCTGAAGCTGCAAAGGAAGAATACACTAATCTCAATGGTAAAATAGGTGCCATGTTGAAAGATTTTAGATACTTGAACAACGGAACTATCATCCTACTTATCATAATTTTCACTATTTTTATTACGAATTTTGCATCGAATGTAGCTGTGTGTAACGTTGTAGCGCCAATCGTTATGCAGTTGGTAAGTTTGTTATGTGGTGATGTAGTACATCGTATAGACTATTAATATATATATAGCTTATAGGTAATACCTTTATACTGACTTTTTAAATTTATATATATAAAACAAAGTGGGGTTTTTTACACCATTTATATCTCGAGCACGGGTTGACGGATTTTTTAATGATCTCTGATTTGTTGGATTCGCCTAATCCGAGAATAATATTAAAAATAAAGAATTCACAAAAAGCTTTTAATGAAAAAAAAATTGTTTCTTTATACATTCTCATCATTCCATTACATGAAAAACCACTCCGTGAGTTCTTAGCGTGAAGCGATTCGAAGTTAGCGGGTTCCACTAATATAGAAATAATAGAAAAATGGCAGCTTTCACTGTTTTTATTCAGATTTCAACAAATTTTTCCCAGGAACAGATTAATACTAAAATTAAATTTTCTTTGTAGGCGAAAGAAATAAATCAAAACCCACTATGGTATAATATAGCAGCTGGATATTCGTCGTCATATGCTTTTTGTCTTCCCGTTGGTACTCCGGGCAACTTGATCGTGCAGGGCATTGCTAATATACCCACAGTAAAAATGGTAATCTCTTGCCCTATCTTTTAAGATTTAATCTAATTTAACAAATTTGACAAATACAACACCTAGGTCCGTATTTTGGAAACCAATTTCACTTTGTAACATGAAAGTTCGTGATAACTTTTTGGAGAACTCTACTACGCTAGGAAGAAATTGAAAATATTCTCCTGTAAAATTAGTCCGTTGATTTTGAACTTTGACGTTTTTACAGATTAAAGCTGGTATTGGTCCTACTGTAACAACAATTATAATAACATGGATCTGTATTTACTTTTGGGCACCAGTTATATGGCCTCACCTTAACATCTTGCCTGATTGGATTCATAACACACGGAAATACTAATATTTAAGTTTTTCTACAATAGCCATAATTTTTATTAAAGTGTGTGGATTTAGTAAAAACGTCTTTCTTTTAAGACCAAAAGCATCCTGCGGACTGATAAAGTCCTACATCGCGTTTGTGGTCCCTGATTTATACAGCTGAATGTAAATTCTGAAATAGCTTTTGTAAATGGGATATTTAAAACAAAACATCTATTATTGCCTTATATTTTTATTAAATGCAAACTTTAAACTAACAATCTTCATTACGGATAAATAGGTCTGACGAATACCAAATATAAGAAGGTATCTACGTAGTTTAGGTATATTTAAGTCTATTTCACTACGCATACGTATATACAGTATGAAGGTTGTATTATTAACAGACAAGTTTTTTTATATAAAATTACGTCACTGGAACTAACAAAAACAAAATAAACTAAAACATTTTCGTTCGTTATTCTGGGCGATATCTCATTTTTGCCGCAAACAAAGTAAAAACCTTCAGTAAAGTACATTGAGTGTATAATAGTATAGGAAATTATATTGACGCCAGGTGATTCCAATTATACACAAAAGAAAAGGTTTCACTCATCAAACAACTTCTTTCTTTTGTATGGTAAGTGAATTGCTGGTTGCTTGTCAAATATATATGTAGGTTTCCGGTGTTTGAATGTGAACTATCAAAAGTAAGATAAACCGAATATATTATTGGAGCTATTGGGGCCTATGTGGGTCCAGCGTCGGCTCATTGCCGCCTTCATCCCCACCTGCATCACCTTCCGCAACGTTCACTCCTTCGAAGCCATCCGAAGTAGGGTTCCATACTATAGGTGCCCAAAAACAAGTTGACACCCACAAAATTATCGTACATATTATCAATGATCCAATCGAATACAATATCTGCAAAAGAAATAATAGTTTTTCGGAAATCTCTAGGAATATTATAATGTGCTTTCAAGGTAATAAAAAAAATAATTTAATAATTCATGACATATTTATATTACCTATATTTTTAATAGTAAAATACGGTACCTACTTGGCATAATCAATAGTAGAAGATAATATATATAATATATATATATATATATATAAATAAATACCTTACCATTTTTTTTATCGGCACTTTTCCTGTATTGTGGCAAAAATAGGCCGGTGTGTATAAAAACGGCAACATAAATCCAAAAGACGTTCCCATACCAGTTGCTAGTACAGCCGCGTATCTGTTCTTCTTCCATGGACCTTCGTCTTCAGTCTCTCCTTTCTATAGTATTATTAAATACAATATTGACTTATTTTAAATTCATACGACAACCATAATACTAATAATAACACTTCCATTAGAAAACCCACTGTCAAACCCACAGTCTTCGCTTTTAAATTTGTTTTTTCAAACCAGCCAGTACTTAAAAATCCACCTTTCCCACGTTGGTTAATATACCCCTAGATAAGTATTTATTAGAATTATAATTAATTAAAAGCGGTTAGGAATTTAAATGCCCATTTAAAGACCTACTCCATTAATTCCTTTTGATTTTTCATCATATAATGTTTTATTAATAATCTCAAGAAATGACAACTTATAATTAGTGCATGCAGTTAAGGGTACACAAAGATACACGTGTGATAACATCACTTCTTTAAATTACGTACCACGCTCAAAAACAATGGCAAAAGTGAATTTAGTGCTCCAACTCCTGACAGTATATTGGGAGCAATGGTGGATAAAATAGCTATTAGCACCATCTGCTTATTCCAGTTTGCCTTAGAATCCATAAACTTTTCATAGAATTTTAAACACTTTGGATATCCGTCAGCCACTTTTATGGCGCGTGTAAGAGCAACACCGGAACCTAAAAAAACAATCATTATGACACGAAATGACACGAAAAAAATACTAAATAATTAAAAACTAAGTCAAAAATTTGGAATTAGTTGTAGATATTATACTTAGTATATCGTAGTGTTATATTCGCAAACTACGTAAATCGTAACTATTAAGTATTATATTTATTACCAATTAGTATAATATAGCCATAGTTCGCATTCCTGTCAACGAATCGCCAGAACATTATGGCTGAATCAGGTTTAAGTGAACCGCATTGACTTTTTTCTGAAAATGTCCTAAGATATGAGAATTAACTTCACGTTCACGGTACAATTCGGATTTCAGATCATTCAGATCTTTATAAATTACTATGTATTTGCTATATATTTATCTGTTAAACAAAAAATGCAATATGCATGTTTATTCTTTAGGAGCCACAGCCAGACAGATAAGTTAGATAAGTCAAAATTATAACACTCCTTTTTAACGTCAGAAGTTAAAAATAATATTGGACATCAACGCAAACACAACGCGACCAAGAAAGTTGACGTCACTTGTTTCAATTATTCTTACTTTCAGCTTGTAGTACGCGCATCCAGCCATATGTTCTCGGCAAAACGTGAATTATCAGTACAAAGATCGCAGCCACCGACGTATCCTTTACCCTGGAATTCAGAAATCAGTTACATTAATTGAAATTTAATGAATTATTGAACATAACATTTAAGAACTTTTGAGTTCAACAGAACCGACATATTTCTGTATCTGTTTCACTGATCATTTTCTTTACAGGCTAGTAGGTTATCAGCCTTCTGATTAAATGAGTAGTTGCGATGAATTAGCTGTTTATATTGTATCAAATATTTTTATAGCACTCTATTGTGATACTAATAAAACCGGCATGACAAGTTTTGTTATTGCCTAACTATTACCAACAAGATGTGACATGGACACCGGAGACAGAAGCTTAAATTAAAGAGATACATGACAGGGGTCTTAATGCTGGCGAGCTAGACTGACACAGGGCTTTATGTATTTCGGTCTATGCTACCAAAATCGTTACAATATTTAGTCAATTCTTAATATAATTACATTGGTAAATTTTCTTGATTCGGCAGTGTCCTATTTTTGGCCCATGAAGCTCCAGGCCACCTACTCCAACGAAACATTACAACTATCAGATATAGTATTGCACAGAGCACGGTTAGCTGTTAAAAGAAAACTAAGTAAATAAATCAGTTTGAAAACCGATGTTCATTGTCTTGGAAATAAATTTGATAACGAGATTTTTGAAACCTATTTAGTTATACAAATAGCATTTAAGAATAGCATTTTTAGCTCATTGGTTTGTAGCTCATTTATTATGTAATGTGCTTATTTGCGGGAGTTCAATACACTTCAATTATATTTCTAAGATATATGGAATTATGAAAATTATATTAGGTACTTTAATTGAAATGTAAATATTAACAATTAAGAGTAAACAACTTATAGTTTGTTACTTTGAACATACCTTTTCGTGCCGAGTAACATTATTCGGGATGATAGTTTTATTTTTCAGTATTGATTTTCGAAATTCTGTCATACTACTCGCACTCATTGGTTTGCCAATCGACCTATAATAATAAATCGAAACTAATTTTATCTAAGAAATCTTTAAAAAATTCAGAATATGATTTTATTATTTATCGGTGCGTGTGATTGAGTAACTAGTTAATATTAGTCGGAAAACTTACCAGTTAATAAGCAGCATGTGATAGCACACATTCAAAATAAACATGAAAAAAGCCGTTGGGAACGCAAACACAGAGTACTGCAGGTAGTTGTAAATGTCGGGATATACCAGCGATTTATCTTGTCTGTAAATTTTATTTCAAGTCCTTGTAATAATGAAACCTTATTACATTTTAATTATTTTTTGTAGAGTTAATACACTTCTCGTGATTTCTTTATATCTAATAATTGTTACTAACTTTTCATAGAAATGGTTTCATATTTTCGAAAAAAAAAAAATCATTTAAACTATGAATTCACACAGACAAAACATACAATGATGATTTTGTATATTTTTAGCTTGCATAGATATTTTAACGCTATAAAATCTACAACATTCGTTGTTATGCGTTGAATCCCGAGGAAATAAAATATGTTTCGGTTGGATAGACACAGAAAGACCCTGTTTAATAATCTGCCAAGAAAATGATATGTGAAACAGGCGCCTTCTATTACCTGTAATGGCGTGTTGCTCCATACGACACTTCATGTAAACTTCACTATATTAAGTAAACATAACAAATGATTATTGTTTTTTTATGAACTTACTCAGAAAATAAAGCACGCATAGCGATCACTGTATACGAAGAATGAAGAATGGCCGTGCTGCCTGAAAATAAAAATATGCTACTACACCACTTCATTAAAATTAAATAAAAAACAAAATAAAAAGTACCTATTGACGCTGAAGTTTGTACTGCGTTAAGAACTATGTGTCTCATAGTGTCATAATCTGGTTCCGTTGCTCTGTACCGAGACGTGTACGACTAGAAAAAAAAAATTGTGTTTTATAGTATTTATAAAGATTGTCTTTATGAGTATATTTTGCAATTAATAAAATTAACAGATATTTTATATGCGACTTTGAGTCGAACAATTATTGATCTCTTTCAGCAACAGAGACAGGGGCAATTATCGTATTGAATTTTAATAAATTAATTTTAATCAAAAAAATAAAACCGACCTCAAAACGCACTGAAAAGTAAAAAATAAATTTTGTATTATAAATGTACTTACTATAAATAAAAGACGTAAATAATGTTGATAAATAAAATTCATCTAAAATTCTACAAGGGCATAAAACTGTCAGGTTGCTCTTTGAAACGCGGCGCCAAGCCATTCAATTAATTTTTTTATTAAAGTCCAGGAATATTCATTCAGTCTTTTTATTTATATATTTGGCACCGCCTTTCAAAAAACAAACATGAAAGTTTTATGCCCTTGTAGAATTTTAGATGAATTTTATGTATCAACACTATTTACGTCTTTTATTTATAGTAAGTTCATTTATAATACAAAATTTATTTTTTACTTTTCAGTGCGTTTTGAGGTCAGTTTTATTTTTTTGTTTAAAATTAATTTATTTTATACTTTTGAGTGGCTCTTCTAAACCGTATAGTTGGTTATCATACCATCAAAACGAAACTAACATGGACACTCTGACTTTACGCTTACCTTATACACTAAAAACTAATTTAATTAATTTAATTTAATATTTTCAAATTAATGAAAATAAGAAAACGCAAAACTGAATCGTTTAATATTAAAAATTTAAGTAATATCGTTCATATAAATTAAGTTTTCATGGTGTTTTATAGTAAGCAAGTGAACGCACATTGTGATTTCCCGTAGGAACTAAGTTACTATATTCTCTCTATCTCAAGAAGTATTTCTTGTACCTTATTGATTTTACTATCATATATGACCCTTTTAATGTTTTATAAAATGATATATAAGTCATCGATATAAACTGATATTAAATCGAGCTATAGAGATCTAAACTGGACGCGTAAACAATAACGTATGACATGTTTTTCTCTGTTGACAAGTTTTGCTCCATAACATCAAATATAAGGCTTAGATTATCATAAAATTCCGTCAAAAGCTTGACGATATGAGTTTTAATTAAATCTATTTATTATAATTAGTATATATTTAATACAACATGGACATCTCTATTGCTAAAGCGAACTAATTGAAGATTTTTCAATTTTTTATTTTATAACCTCAATATCTCTAAAACTATAAATTAAATTATTTTGATTCTTATTCTCTCTTGTTGCAAATTTAATACTAAATTGAATAACATCTAATTCATCGATAAGGATTCATAAATCATAGAGCTATAAGCAAATAAGCACGACATGGTCGCGCGGAATTCAGCGATTTCTCGTCCGATTGTGAAACTATTCTTTCAATATGTTGAAAACTATTAATCGTAAAAATTCTAAAAAAAAATGTGACCACTTCGACGAGTTACCCTATCGTTTGACACCTCACTCATCCAAATCGGTCTATGGAGACGTACGAGCGGAACATCGGAAAAAAATACACGTCGAATTGATAACCTACTTTTTGATTTTTTGAAGGTTGGTTAATAAAATACACAAAAATAAACAAAAATATAACACTCTGAAAAGTATTATCAATTTTACGTTTAAATTGTGATGTGCCGATTTAAAAGACCACATCTTTGTTTTTTGAATTGTTTATAAACAGTTATTTTATTTTTATATAGAAAAATAATAGTTACCTGCAAGCTTGTATATGCAGGAGTTAAGTACTGAGTGATGGTGGAGGTGGCAATAAGTCTGTTACTAAACATAGACAACACAAATGCAGCAACACTAGATTTGAATACAATCCTGGAATATATGGATATTGAAATATTTAAAATTTATTTAATTAATTACAATTTGTGTCATTTTTAAATAACTCTTGATGTGTCGCAAGAATGGTTCGGACGTTGTGCAAATGTAAAAAGTTTAAGTTCACTAAGAGTTTCGTGATCATATAAATAATAATTTAATTATTACAATGATGAAACGAATAATTGGGACAACTCGCATACATTGCTCTGATCCCAAAGTAAGTAGCTGAAGCAATTGTGTTATGGTAATCAGAAACAGCGAGAGTACCACAATAAATACATATATAAGTTTATGTACAACCAGGACTCGGAAACAAACATTCGTGCTCATCACACAAATTAATGCACCTACCGTGATTCAAACACTTTTGATAATAAATAATAAAAAAAAAGTTTTCTCCACCAAAGTTGTTGATTAAGTGTTGGGCTTACAGTTAAAATATAAATTAGGGCTAAGGTGGAGACTGGTGCCTGCACTAGGAAACCCTGTACAACAGGACACCAGGCCCTATTGACTTATGTAACATAAACTTATTTTTAGACAAATATTTTGAAAAGGTAAGTAGTGTCTGCGTGTGGAGTGAGTGTGTATCGATCGTCAAAAATTTTACTTATAAAATAATTTGCCTTTATAATTACTCCGAAGTAAGAATTCTTTACGCTTATGAGTATGGCTCAGATTCAAGTTATTTTACCTTTTACCGGAGAACTGACAATTGTCACCCGAACACAATAGCCATAATGCGATTCGTCTATCGAAACCAGACATGTTTATTAGTAGCAACACCATTCCAGATAGTATAAATAGGCAGATACTATCCTGAAAAATAAAGTAACAACTTATGAAAAAATTCCGCTAAGTATTTAATGAATTATAAAACGTGAAAAGAAATATACAAGACGATTTACTTATGGCGATGAAGTTAATGAATTTCTTAAATGGATGAAAGAGGATTCACTAACAAAATTTTTGATAGGTTTTTTACAAGTAACTTGGGCGTAAGTATTAACCGTAGGGGTATTTTTACGACTTTATCAAACTCCAAGTCTTAGTAAAAATCTATAAAAACATAATAATAATTTAAAAGTCAAATTAATAAGCAATATTAACACAGTGTTACAAATATAATAAGTTAACGAATGATGGCGCGTTGTATCTGTTTATCGAGTTTAAATGCATAAATAGATTTATTTAAGCTTACGTTAAAGTAACTGCTACACACATCAGGCGAAGACATTACACCAGTCATTGGTAGAAGAAATATCGGAATTAAACCAACTACGGGCACGTTGACTGGCTGCCAGACGAAAAACCAGAACATCATGAACCACATACACATCACCGTTATGTCGTTCTGAAATAGTAGAAATTGATCTTTACAAGCCACATGATGAAGTTCTTGTGTGGTCATACAATAAAATTTACAGACATGACCTATTTAACGTGCAATAACTATCTGCCGTACAACCCGGAATACTTCTTGTGTTATTCGGGAAAAGTGCTCAAGATCTTACGCGTAAAACGCTTTGAAGGCGCTTAGAAAATATAGGCGAAGAAAATTATGATTTTTGTTAACTAAAAGCTACACACAAAATACTACATATTAAAGTTTTAAATCAACAATGCAATTTTGGAACGATTGTATATTGGTATTATAAGTACCTATGCCATTGAGTTAATATTACAAGAAACAGTGGCGCAATATTTTATATTTTGTTCTATACGCTAGTAATAGTAATTCAATGCAGCGTACCTACTATTAGTTTAACATAGGGAATCATTTTGAATATTTTAAACTTATTTTAAACTAGCGACCCGCCCCGGCTTTGCACGGGTATAAAACATATATAAAAACCTTCCTCTTCAATCATTCATCTATTAAAAAAACCGCATCAAAATCCGTTACGTAGTTTTAAAGATTTAAGCATACAAAGGGATATAGGGGAAGAAAAAGCGACTTTGCTTTATACTATGTAGTGATAAATGAGTTTACTTACTTGTCCTTTCTGTGGTTGCCATGACAACGCACATAATGGAACTATTACACCAATTAAGCCTTTGTAATGACAAAGAAATATGTTTTTAATTCGCGGAATGGGACCTTGGACAGGTGTCTTCGGATCTCTGGGACCACTACAAAATATATAAGATCTTAGTAAAATTGATTAATAATAAAAAATATTACTTATTTAATTTTTAAGGTACTTACAACAGAGACACTAAGCTGAAATTTAAAAATTGTGTATTAGTTTTTTTATTTTAAATCTAATGCTTGAATATATATATATATATATGTAATAAAAATAAAATACTCACATCCCCATTATTCAAATCGTAAGAATTATTACTCTAACATTTGTGCAAACTTTCTTTCAGTTTGTCAAAGTATTTTCAAACAATGATCAATTGTCAGAATTGAATTTAGAATGCAATGTTTAATATATTCTAAGAAAAGAGGTAACATATTTTTTATTATTTCCTTATCTTCTTACTATTTAAATGACTTTATTACATTCACCATTAATTGTAAACTCTTATTTTTATTTAATTTAGAGGAAATAATTCTGCTAAATATTTTCGTGTATAATATTTTATTAATTCATATTCATAATAATATTAATATATACAATTAATATTTCATTAAAATCGCTAATTACCCAAATGGCAGTGTTTAGAGGAAATGTTAACAATTAAAATTTTCATAACTCAAGTCATCTATAACGTTTATAAATTCGAAAGTCAATTCACGGCCAGTATTCCTGATTTAGAATTTAAATTGGAATCGGAATTAACATCACTGTTCACTTATCGATATGCTTTTTAGGGAGGACACCCTTCCTTAAGAGTCAGACGGGCGTCGTTCTACGGTAAGGGTCAGTCCCTACAGCCCTGTCATGACGAGGTGGCTTTTCCTCACCAGTTGCTCTTGCCACACCAAATGTCACCAATTCTTCCTCACGAGATGGTGGTGGCTCAACCAAAGTAGAATCTAAGAATCTTCCACTGGCCACCGATGCTTGTGATTGAAATATCGAAGCACTTCTCAACCCACTCAAAGTGTTTGCACTCTGTGGCACTTCTTTAAATTCCTCGAAGTAATTATCACAAGCTGTTGGACGTGGGGCGGCTGGAAAACCGTAGAGTGTCGATGACGATAAATCTTTAAGGGATGCCGAACTTAAATTTATCCTCCTATTCTTATGAATAGAACAATGTGGCATTTCATCACCATCGTAAACAAAACGACGACGCTCACGAGGTGTAGCTGCAGATGAACCTGATGGTGGGTAAGTGTCTCTTTTCATAATTCGTCTTTCTAATAGCGTTGTGTCTCTTTCTCTAAACTCTGTGAACGCGTATTCTCGATCCCAAGCACGACAGTCAGCTTTAGCTTTCTCCGCTATCTCTGTTATCCAGTCTTTCTGATACCACTGAAGAAATAGGAAAATAGCAGATGTTCCTGCTAATTCAGCAGCAATAAAGCCCCCTATGTATAACCCAAATGAATATCCGTAGCTGTAGGACATCCTAGGTGTGTCGTAGTAGGTCATATATCGTAGTTTGTGACCTAATTGCGATTTAAATACCGATATGTACATGACAATTCCAGTCAGCATTATGAGACCTGTAATTGAAAAAGTTAAGTGTTAGAAAAACTTCTAAGAAAAATAATATAATGGTAAATACTAAGCTAATTAAATACGAGATAAATTATTCTTCCAGAGCTCGTTGTTCAAAATTACGTCAGAATAAAAGAAGTGTCGCTTGTAATGTCGCAAAAGTCTGATCACGCAATCGGCTGCAAATAATTATCGCGGAAACAAAGGGAGGACCAGTAGAACAGACGTTGAAATTAGGCTCTATCAAGTTCTATTTGGAGCTATAGAACTGTATATACTACACACAAAGGCGACAAAAATTAAGTGACTTAATTTTTTTTTTTATAAAGAAAATTATTAAATTTACCAGAAATGATAAAAAGCACGCCAGCGATGAACGTACAAATTCTTCGCCCTTTTACACAGTGACCAAGCACGCAGCATAATGCTCCTACAGCCTGTGTGAAGACTGCAAGTAGCAATGGAGCAGCTGATCTAGTTACGACATCTGAAAAAGTACAATTTCCATATTAGAAACATATAATATGTAATTTTATAATCGATTTTTTTCTTATTTTCCCCCGTAGATTTTCTAGATGTTGCTTTTCTTCATAATCATTGGTTGAGTGGTTAACGCTTCAAAGCGTAACAAATAAATAACTTTATAATATTAGTAAGGACTTCCTTGGATATCGAATCCAGAACATGTACGCTCAGACTGTTAGTCTGAGATGTACGCTCATAATGTGGATAAAACAAAATGCTAAAAAATAAATACAGAAATTAATATTAAAGCTTTACCTACATCATTTATTTAAATGTATTGAGGCACACCTTATCTAAGCTACAAAAGAAATTTGTTTAGTTTTTTTCATGTTTTGAAACTCGCCAACATTTAATGTGCACTGCATTACTAAAATTGATGTCAATGTCAACAATGTATATACAAATATTTAATCACAATTATGCTTACAACAATAAGTAAGAAAAACATAGGTATGTATATATATAGTAAGTAACTTATAGTTTCAAGTATTGAATCGATTTTGATATAATTATAGAAAATATAGCCAATTTTAAAGGAAATATTGTAGGTTGAGGCTCACATACGGCATTGTTACCACGATAACTAGAATGATTAACTATTTACTCTGAAAACAATGATAACAAATGATAGTAAATTATAACTATTTAGTTAAGATTCATACTTACATGGTATGGCATTCGTAGAATCCATTGGATCAGGAACGTACTGGGAGAGTGGAAAATACGGTATATCTAAACATCGATACACCGTGCTACCAGCTGAAAATTAAATACATTCATCTATTAATTAAATTGTAGTCTATTTGTAAGTCTTAAATCCAGATATAAAAAAATTAACATTATTTATACCTAACAAAAATGGGATTTTTAAATTTTTTGTTTTAGTTGATCACATAAATATATTGACCGATTTAAATTAAACATTTATTCAAAATCTCACTTTTTGGTCTCAATTTATTAAACTACATTTTAAAAGTATTTCTAACTAAATAAATACAGTTCAAAACTTCAATTCTTCTTACTACGGTTTTAGTTACCTAGAAACTATTGAAGTTAGCTAACACGATGTTTCAATTAACAAAAGCATTAGACTCTCTTGAGGGTTATATCTAGGCTTTGAAGGGTTATATTATAACCAGAGTGCATTAACTCATTCAACGGTTGAAAGGCAGTTGGAGCAACTTCTTCAGCTCAACCCTCCGTATAATTTAGTACTGAAATGCCCGAATACACAAAGGCCACTCAGATATAACAGCTACTTAAATCTCTTTAAATTAACTTTAAAATTTCAAAGTTAAAGCACAATTTGATTCATTTTCGTGTATTTAAACAGCGTAGACTCGTAACCTGTTTTAATTGATCAGTTTTTTTACAGATGAGTGAAATAATGAAATGAATGTAAAAGTTGTCTAGTGCGTTTCAAATTGAAAATCTTTCAGGAATCGAACGAGTGAATCCAGGACCTACTACGTAATGCAAGTTGTTGCGCAGCTATTACAGATAGCGAGGTCATGAAGAAATTATTAGAAAATTATCGAAATATAATTTCATAACTCAATTAAGCGAACTCGGTGCGAATTCGAAATCACTTCAATCTGAGATGTGATTAGTTAATAACCCATAAGTGAGTTCGCAAGTAAATTAGTCTATCGAAATTCGAAGGAAATATAAGGTTTAGTACAGTATCTAAAAAGTCAAACCATGGCGTAAAAGTTTACTGATTCCGACTGCGATATTTCACTGGTATTTGTGCTTTGGACTTAATACAAATGGGCTGAGATAATAATTGAAGAGTGGTAAGGAAATGGACCGGTCATGGTCGAAGTAACGTCAATGGCGGCGTCATTGGACTTCAAACGCAAAAGTGGGCCGAGTGTGGGCTTGAGCACAATGCATTTCCGCTCGGAAGAGCCATTGTATGTCGCTGGAGGAAGCTTCCGTGACGTTTGTCAGTAAAATTGTTGCAAATGTTCAATTTTATACATTTATTAATGTGTACTATTTAAATAAAATGAAATATATTTGAGACTAATTAACGTCAAAGTAAGTTGTTTGAGTTACAACGCTTATACCGCAGACTACATTTTAATAAATTTCATTGATTTTTTTATCATTTTTGTTTATTACAAATAAAATTTTGAATTTTGTAACTAAAGCTTTATGCACATAATGAAATTATATGTGTTTATATTAATAATAAAAAATACTAATGAATGTGTTAAAACACTAATAATGTAGATATTAGTTATAAAATGAACCCTTTATAATATACACATATTATAATATTCAACTATCTGAAATCCGCGACCTGAGTAAGTTACCTTCCACGCATATTATTTATCTGTTTTTGCTAAAAAACATTTAGGTAATACGATTTAATAGGATTTTGTAAAAGTTTAACAATGCATGAAATTTAAAGCGTTAAATATGTGTCCTACATTTCTCCTGACCATTTTCATGACCATTCTCATGAACACTGTCATGGCCATTCTCATGATCATTCTCATGACTTGACTTATGACCCTTCACTCAACAAACAAGTCTCCCTACGCCATGCACCATTTTTTGTATCCCCGGGATCCAACTCAGGACCACCGGTGAAACACGCACCGAACAACAACCTACAGAAACGGCACTCTGGTCATATTATCCCTTATTCATAAAATGACTCATTCAAGGATTTTCGAAAACTACAACTCTCCAGTTTCAGTAGTACTAAGTGTTCTTTTTAATATCACCATTTTGAATTGGAAATAATTAATCCCTATTCATTATTATTGCGTTTAAATTCGCGTCCTTAATGCGTTTAACTTTACAAAGTGTAAATGAATACAAATTCAACATTCCCCAACTTGACGTATTCGAATACTTCGTTATGACCTAAAAATTAAATAAACGTGAATACAATTTTAAATATTATACAACCTTTTAATAAGATACTTCAAAGCGCATCTGTAAACTGTTAATTTATACAAATTGTAGTTATAAAATGTTTATTCTAATATAAACACTATTCTTAAATATACTAATTTTAGAATGCACATAGAAGAAATAACCTGACTTTATAATAACTCTTGATACATATTAAACTTAAACAATATGAAGAGATATCAAAAGAATATAGAATTTCAATAAAATCGAATACACTAGCAGTATTAGTCTACGTCTTATACTAGTTTACTTGAGAAAAATGCGTCTTGCAGCCGTCATAATCACAAACAAGATGAAAACCTATAGCTGATTTGTCTTTCATGCCAAAATTCACTTGGTGAAAAGTTCAACAAAATAACTTACGATCAGTATGACAAATCCGCCATAATCCAGACACAGTGTGTTTAGCGACTAGTTCGTGTTTCCCAGTGCCATTGAATGATGTGTTCAGCATGTTTTCTTCTGTGTGAAGCCAGTTATTGGTAGTAACAGCTACCAGTACAGCAACCACTGCGGTGCCAGCAGATAAGGGAGTCAGCAGCCAAAGACACGCGACTGATGAGTCGATTTGTGATATGAGGGTCGGTGATGGTGGTGTTGGCCTGAAAGTTGTTAGTCGAAAGTAAGTATACTTTTTATTTAAACCTCCGCTGTTAATTCCACGTTTTCAATAACTTACTTATTTAATTCATGACTAAGGTAATTTGTAAAGATTACACTATTTGAATGAATAAAGGCCATAAATAATTTTATAAGAGTACGACCCACAACATTTGATACCTATAAAAATGGACAAATACATTTGTACAATTTGCACTTGAGATGTCAAACTTCACAGTTTAAAAGTATGAATAAATTATTAGAAATAATAACATACATAAAGAGAACTAGTTATATACCACTAATATTTTTCATCCCATACGAAGCTACTGTAAAAAAAATTGAAAACTTGTAAACGAAATTTAATAAAGTCCAAGCTCCAAAATCGCGAAAGAACGAATGAACAGTAGGGACAGAAATTCGAAAATATCTCGTTATATTTTGTAATTTTAATCATAGGAAATATATTTTCATTAACAAAAAATACTTATTTTTAAAATAATCTTAAATATATTGTTAAACAGTCGCCATATCCAATAGATGCACAAATGAGCCCTTATTTAAAAAGTTATTTACTATTATGAATACCTCATAGATTGATGAACAGATCTGCATAAAGCTTAACTAAGAACACTCTTAGCCACGTCAGCTCTGAACTAAAAAAAACTAATAATCGGTACTTTGTTTTAGGAGCCACAGGCATAGACACGTCAATATTCTAACGTATCCCTTTTGTGTCGTGGATTAATTAATAATGAAGATTATTTAAGCAACAAATAGCTTAACTGACACGTATTTAGATGGGCCTGAGCAAACTAGCCCTCCTCAAATTTCGTTAACCTCTCAAACTTGTGTAATTACACGTGTTGAGTGAAGTTTCAATCCGGAGATGAACAGTGTTGTGTTATGTGAATTGTTGAAACTCGCTTGTAATTAACAACGCTGCAGACAGGTGGGACTTTTGTAATATATTCAGAGAATCTAAACATTTGTGATCCATATCTTGCACCTTAAACATGTGTCATAAATATTACAACCAACACAACACTTACAAAAATACAAAAGGTTCAAAATAATGGCTGAATCATCTCGTTGTATATTGTTAGGATGTAGGTATACCTAGATTTTAGTTAAAATATAGATTTGCTCACAAAATTTTTTGCAAAAATCATGTTCATGTATGAATCTTCGGAACTTAAAAATGTATAAATGGATTTGGGAATTTTTATTATCCATTTATCACAATTTTTATTTCTATTCAGCGTATAGTACCTATACGTGGCTTTTATAAATGTCATTGAAGTCGATTTTTGTTCAAAAATAATTTTATATTAACAATTATTTGAGTTAACATCCATGTAAGCAATATTTTGTCAAAATAAAATGCCTAACCTGCTACATAAAAATAATATACCTTGTCAATAAAAACATTTAAGAATCAGATTGATTGATATGAATCAATCAATCTGATTGGTTTTTTTTTACGGGCTGTTAAACACTTACCCTTTTTAGATACATACAGCTACGAATATTAATATTTCAGCATGCGTAGCTTACCTGGGCGGGCGACGATTGGCAATAGCGCCACTGAGCGTTGGGGCGGGCCGCGCGTGCGCACCGCGAGGCAGCGAGGCATGCGCGCATTGCGCGCCGCCGCCCCACATCCCTTCCTGATTCTTTACTGTAATTATACAATACTTTAACAAAATAATTATAATTTAAAGAAAATAGTTCAAACGTTTCGCGTGTTTTGCAGCCTGCATAGTCATCTTAAGTGACGGCAAGAATGTCTATTTAAATTAATATTTTTAGCGGCTGTCACCATTTTGACAATTAACATCTTGTGTGATAGTCGTGCCATTACAATAAACTCATATAGAAATTACCATTTGCATAAAAATACATTAATTTTCTTAAATAACTCGAATTACTTTAGTTGTATTAGTTAAATAATTAATTAATTCGTTAACGCTACCTTATTCTGATGTACAAAGAAAAATTAAGTTTAGATGAACTTTAGTGCCCTTTTTTAACCTAATAAGCAATAAAAAAATTATAAGAATTAATCTAAACAAGAATTATCTTGAAAGACACAAAGTTTCAACTTAATTTAATGGTTTTGAACGTTGAAGTATGTTTAAGTTATTTTACATAACTTGATAGATTAAAGTGTCCTTGATAAGTGTGCCAAGTTTTAATTTTATGCAAAGCCTTGAAATGAGTGAAAATCACGTACAAGCTCAAGCTATTAAAACTGTATTAGAACCCTTTTTTAATTCAACATACATAAATCTCCATGAATTTTGATATATAATTTCAGTATACTACGAAATAATAGCAGTACCTAATTTATATTATAAGAAGCTCTTATCAAATGTAATGAAGACTATAATATTTCGGCTGAATTGTAATTATAATATTCGGTAATATTCAGTTACTCTAGTAGTTTCTCATATCAGTATACAAAATCTAATACATCAATTAAATTAAGAGCCCCGGTCTATGTTATCTGTGTCTTTGACTCGACATTAATTATTGTATAAGAGGATTCGGGTACTCTATGTAAATATTACAACTTAATCATCACTTACACATGTATCTCGTAAATTAACAAGCCCAGTACAGACCGTTAGCGTGTATATAAAAAAATGATTATTTGCAAACCCATATTTATACTCATAACCAAGCTACATGCTTCATTATATGTAGAGAGGAAGTCAATAAATCTGTCAAGTCTAAAATTATTTTTTTGATCACAGTGATCGGTTTGGTAACCAATCCTTATAATCATGCCTATAATCCAATCACTCAACGCATCAATGTGGCGTTCAAATTTTCGCGGCTGAGACCGTTTGTCGCGACCGAGTGACCCCGCGGGGCGCCTGCAAGTGGCCGCCGGGGAAAACCTAGACTAAGTGTTCATTTCTTTGTGTTTCCTGGTTACCTAGATCTTCCAGCCATCCACCAATTGAATGCGACAGCCAAGAATGGGCGCCTTCTAACTAAATATCAATTAACACTGATCCTTTCGAGCACGAATTCCTAAGCCTATTCCAATGATTCAGTTTTATTCTTGGCTCATACTGGGTCCATAAAAATATAAATAAATAAATAAACTTTAATTTGATACATATGTGTAAATAGCTTTAATATATACTCGTATTAAAATCTAAACCTTTATTGTTTTCTGTTACGTTTTCAACGAAAGGTTTGCGGGTCATTAGAACTACCATTTATCTAAGTGCCTACTTACTTATTAGTTTCCAATATTTACACTATATGTACACTTAAAAAGTATTTAAAATATGCTATTTAATTTTATTTAATTTGGGTATAGTTTGACAAAATTTTTAGGTTTTTCTTAAATGTCCATAATTTTCAAACTACATGGGATAGATTTTTTTTTCTGTTTTTTCTCATGATAGTTACAGTTAATCCTGTCACCCCGTTTCGGTTTGGCGTTGAGTTCAGGGACATCCTGTATAATCTGTAAAATCATTCTAATTAACTTCAAAAAAGCAAAATTTTATGTTAATCATTTTTTACTTACAATACCTACATACTTACAACAATCAAAATAACCAGAAGTACTTCGTCTCATCAGTCCTAAATAAAAAAGTAAATAGCACAAATTTGCATTTCGAGAGATTCAAATTTTGTATGAATGGGTCTTAAAATTAAAGAAGATTCAAACTGATAAAACATCTTTATCTCAATTTGAAGCTATTGTCCAGCGTATCGATTCAATGCGTAAGGAATTTTTTGATTATTTAACTAATCTAAATGAGTTAAGGCTTAAACTAAAACCTAGCTTTTGACGAAATGTACGTAGGTACGTGTCTATGTGGGTTCCGTTGCGTCAGCGTCCGAGACAGCGCGCGCGGCAGCCTGTGCTTACGACCCGACTGGTACAAGCGCTTCGTCTCTCTCATCGTGTCATACCGCAAAACCTATTATATTTTTCAAATGCTTTTACCTAAACTCTCGTTGCCGTCCTTTAGCAGAAATTGTTGGCAAACTGTTTGTGAATAACATTTTTAACTAAATATCAAACAAACAGAAAGAATTAATTCTCTAAGAAAACCTTGGCGCAACAAGTAATCTATATTAAAACCTATTAATAATAAAGCCCATAAATTCTTATGCCACATACACAATTACGATTACATAAAAGAATTCAAATAAAATGAACAATCTTGTAGGAAATTACAAGTTAGCCAATTTCATGTGGGCTAGACAAACGATACCGAGATCCCGGAGGAGCGGCCGAAACCGGAGCAAATTTATGACCATCATGTGATTTGATCTTCTGTTTAATGTATTGTACACAATATGAATTACCGTTTCGAATCTAATTGCTTTCTGTGCCTAATCGACTGTGAAGATTAAATTGCGACCACGGAAAGTTGTAGCGGGACAATAGTTATACAAAATTTATTACAGTGATCACGACTTTTTGTAGTCTTGTACTCTGTAGAATTGCCCCCGTAGCAATAAAGTCATGTATATTTAAATAATAAACGTATAAATTTAAAAAAAGTTGTGAAAGTAAACTGAATATCTATTTGCCTATTAAATTAATTATTAATGAAACAAACACAATAACAAGTTGCTGGTTATAGGACTTCTACATTTAAGTTATAAATAATGATAAACTTAACAGGAGAAACCAAACCCATGTATCGCGCATTTTTAAGCAGACTTTTTTGATTTTGATACATATAGTTTACTAGCGACCCGCTCCGGGTATAAAACATATATAAAAACCTTTCTCTTCAATCACTTTATCTATTTTAAAAACACCGCATCAAAATTCGTAGCGTAGTTTTAAAGATTTAAGCAAACAAAGGGATATAGGGAAAGAAAAAGCGAAGTGATAAGTCAATACAGACTTTTAGAAATATGCAATCGATAGAGTTGTAACTGTTTCACTGTTTAATATATCTGTTACAAATATGTCCAACAAAAGTTAACTTTATAATAAGCCGAGACAGAATTGTAAAGAAAAACTTGAAAATCTTTGAATGTACCGTCGTTTCCGATCGTCAAATAAAACATTTCAAAGGAATATTCTGAATTATTCAGTATCTAGTTTCAAAGTGCTCGTTTTGGCTGCATACGTTAGATGGTAAATGTACATTTTGATTTTATTTAGTTTGTGCTGCAAGGCCGAGACATGGCTGTATTTATTGCAGGGAATGTATTACAGTCATTTGATAGCTTACAGCGTTGGCACTGAGTGTTGACTGAACGGAAATGACGACTACATTTTTCGTTAGTAGGACGGAAATAATATCTCAAAGCCAAGGTTACTAAATTGTTTCATCTATCTGAGTCACTGTTATAAATTGGTATTCGGAAGTAACTTGGAGTGTTTTTTGATAAGAGAATAATAGTTTTTTACTTAAATATTAGTAAGCATACGCATTTTAATAATATAGTACAAAATAAGCATTATTTCTGTGAATAACTGGGTTCTAAATTGATTTGTTTGAAAATTTTCCCTCTTCAATTGTATGACGTTATTAGGGTTGTTTTGACAGATTCCGTTGTCCAGCATGATAAAATCAGTGATTCATTCTTCAACGATTATTAATAGCAGACTCGGAGGCCTGATGTTTACATAAAGATTAAATTTTCTGGTCTTTTGTTGCTGACAGTAGAGGATTGGTTTATCTCAAGAAGCTTATGTTTAACGAAGTATAAAATAGTTTAGATCTTAGTTTATTCTTTAAAATAACAATATAATTTTGTCAAAAAAATATCTCGCTATTTTTGGCTATGTAATAAAATAAAATTAGAAATATTAGCATACATTAAGCATAAGTACCAAGTTGCAATCTTCGGAATGTGTCCTTCACTTCAAAGACGGTCATTATTTGTATTCCACCCTCAGCCTTTCACGGTCCGTGATTCATAAATAAAGAAGTGTTAGACCAGTATTTCAATACTTTGGGTTTATTTTCTTTTACGATGAAGTCTAGTACCTACCCGAATTGAATACTCGTGTAACTTTCTATTATTTTCTCAGTTCTTTGTAGTCAAAAGTTATATTTATAAGTTTTACTTTATATATACAATTTTTGGTTAAAAAAATTAATAAATTAATGTTAATTCTAGAGCATAGGTTAGGGATACTTAGTAACCTAAGTTTCCAGGTTTCGTCATCTAAACTGAAATTCAACAAAATTAGTTCTGTTATTTTATTTTTTGTAAATGTAAGTTTCAAAAATAAACTTTCATCTGGAGTGGTTATACCGCAGCTAGAAAATATTATTATTGAGTGCTACGAAATGGTACGAATTTGCTTCGACCATGCTAGTTATGCTACGATGAACTCGCTACGAGTGTAGCGGGTAGCGTGAGCTTGCATTAATATATCAGTAATTGCAAGTGTTCAATAAAATCATGTTGATGTTTGATACTTACATATATTTACTTGAAACCTTTTTATCTTATAACAGCAAGACACAAAAAATATTTTTTTACTTCATATAAACCATCAGTTATTCCCTAAAACGCGTTTCCGGTAAGCGGAGTGTTTGACAGTGTGTGTGTCCGGTAATATCACAATTAATTTAACTTATTACAATATCATTATGATTTGTGAAAGCAAGTAATTTATTCGCTGATATTTATATTACTAAATATTGGTAATTATTTATATTTTTCTATTACCATAAATGACATTGGTTTGTTCAGTTAAAAATTTATAAGTTGTAAATAAGCTAAAAATTAAATTTCAAGTGAAGATGTGTATATATGTGATATAAGCGACTCTATTATTTGAAATGCTGTTATAATTAAACATGAAGTATCATCGAATATATTCAAATAAAAAATGATTTCCGTAGTTCATAAATATTACCTGCTTGTCTGTTAAGAAAAATGATCAGTTAAATAGACTTAGCAACATCTCTACTCTACCCCACTGGGGGTTACGGGGTTTCAATTTTACTTCAAACAATATACAGAGTTGTATTTACTGAGCGCCCCATTCCTGACTTTTTAATACAATTGTCCTTTCCTTGAGTGAAGGACTGAAAGTAGGTTAATGCGTATGTTAGTTCCGCGGACGCACACGCTCACCCGGTAATACCCGGCCAGATTAGAAACATAAAAGATAATAGCAGTCTTTTCATTTAATTTCTCTTTTTGCGCGTTACGGGCTTTTCAATGAAAAATTATATAATTGAAAAAGCCGTAACGGTTAAAAATATTCGGTTGATGAAGGAAAAAAATTATTTGTAATTCTTCTACAAAAGATTATACCTTAACTAAATTAATATTTTACTTAAATATTGAAAATCATTCTAATACTAAAAATCATAATATTATATACATTTTTGTGCGGTAAAAATCATAAAAGTTGGTATAGAAATTGATCCTTAAACATGTAACTAGTTTCTTTCAGGCTGACCACACACATCCGGAATTCCCTATCTGAATTCAGATACTTAATTAAAATTCCATAAAATGACAAAAAAATCATAATATGTGTGGAGCATTGTGGCATTATGAATTTCTCGATCTGTAAGAATGATTCTGATGAGTTCTTTAATTTCCGGATCGGAATATTTAGGATTCCGATTTAAGAATGCGTGTATATGTTTGATATAGAGCGGCCATACATGCTGAAATCAGATTCTGAATTATTTCAGTTGTCACTGCAAGGTGCCAGAATTAAAAATCTAAATTCGGAGAGACAATTTCGCCTGTGTGAGGCCAGTTATACACTGATTCTACTAATATGATCATTGGTTATCATGAAACATTGCTGAAAAAAATAATGATCTGATATCATTAAGAAAGAATTATAAATAATAAGAAAATATTTAGATTTTTTACAGTGAAAATATAAAACCATGAAGATTAAAAATCTACCCAAATTATGAGCCTATTAGAAACTACGGAACCGCTTTGTGGTAATCTGATAATGTTATCAGTTATTGCTGTTATGGCCTTCTTTTCTGTCACACATATTGTTGACATAAATCACATGATTCTCCATCGTGTTTCATGAATGCGCGGCATAACGTCAATCCATCATGATGACAGATCATTTGTCTGTTGTAATATGGCCGTAATTAATTACATCAATGGTATTTTTATATGGGAGCTAATTATTTAATTGTGTACATCTATAGTAATATTAAAAAGCTGAGTTGAACGCCCTAATCTTCGGAACTATTAGTTCGAATTGAAAAAAAATTGTGTTAGACCATTTATTAATCTATATACACATAAATATATATAACAAAGTCGAGTTGTTTACAATCTCAAGAACGGATGGACCAATTTTAATAATCTCTGATTTGTTGGATTCGTCTTATTTGAGAATAGCAGAATAAATTCTTTTCCTCACACATTTTCTATGGAATTACGTTTTAGGTGACACGTTATTATTCAAAACTCTGAAGCGATATAAAGTTCACAGGGTTCACTAGTCTATATATATAAAAATGAATCGCTGAATTTGTTGGTAAGAGCAAATCTCGAGAGCAGCTGAACCGATTTCGCTAATTATTTTTATAATATTCCTTGAAGTACGGGGATAGTTCTTACGGAGAGAAAAATTTGTAAATTTGTCGAAAAAATAAAATAAAAGAAAAAACATTTTCCTCATACATTCTCTATGGAATGACGTTTTCGGTAACACGTTATTATTCGGAACTTTGACGCGATACGAAGTTCGCGGGGTCCACTAGTGTTATATAAAATGATGCTACAACTAACGAAGTATCTATGTAAAATATTGAAAAAATTGACAAAACTATTTATTATTTCCTTTTAGCTAATCATAGCTAGTAAGTTTATGTATTAAAAGAAACAGTTACTCAAAAAAATACACTTCGAATTGATAACCTCCTTTTTGGTTTTTTTGAAGGTCGGTTAAAAAGTGAATACAATATATTATGAAAGCGAAAGTTTTTTGTGAATTAAATCCTGTACATTAAAAGTCTAATTCACTAATTAATTTCAGACAAGTAGGTAGGTAATTCAGCACCATCCAAAAGGAATTATTTTTCTTTGAAATTTATTATATATTATTTAATCAAAGGAAAGCATAATAAAGCTGAAACTAAAAAGCTGCACTTAAAATGTTAAGTATATGAATTTTGGATAAGTTTTGAATATTAGCAGTTATTATTAAACAACTTAACCTCAATATTCTAATCTTTAGTTTTTAAGCTCTAACTGTCAATGAGAGGGCCCAGAAAGGGCAAAAGTATTACATATTTTGAACTAGCGACCCGCGCCAGTTTTGCACGGGTATAAAACATTATAAAAACCTCTCTTTAATCACTCTATCTATTAAAAAAAACTGCATCAAAATCCGTTGCGTAGTTCTAAAGATTTAAGCATAGATACAAAGGGGTATAGGGACAGAGAAAGCGACTTTGTTTTATACTATGTAGTGATGATATATCATAAAGTTTGTGATGGCAATGACAACGTCAAACGGTATAATTAAACATAATTACGGGATGACTCAAACAAGATGAGTCAAACGCTCATCCACAAAGTTATAAGAGTTGTAAAACTCATTTGGTGTCTGCACCGCCTTGAGCGTTTTATTTTGTAGTACTTAATTTACCACCAATTTAATATAGATAAAAATATATACATGTTTATCTCAATTAAATATAAATAATTACAAAAATGTATACTTAAGATTAAAAAAATGCATATTTACAAAAATACAAAAGGGTCATCAAAGCGTGTAATGTGCATGTGGTGCGTACCCAAAATACTGAGGCTACTAATGCCTTTGCCGAAATATGAGCCAGTTTTTGGGTTTCCTGTAGTCACAAATAAGCGCATCGATATAACTTTAAACAATCGACGCACTTCCGGCTCCCGTAGCCAAAGTCTACTCCAAAAGGAATGAAAATATATAACTACATTCTTCATATATCTTCTTAAAAGGTCGCATACATCTATCATGTATATCTATCTATATAGATATACATCAATACACACACACACATACACACACACACACATACATTACACACATACACACACATACATATATACATTGTTGTATATCTATATAAATAGATATACATTGATGTGAGTGTGATATAGTCACACTCATATTATCCTCATTTAATACTGTTATATAAGATTAAAAATGTATATTTCTTGTATATGATTATTTCACCGTTAGTCACACATACACTGCCGAAGCTGTTAATATTGTCAAATAAATACAAAAACAGTTTTAGCTTAGAATATTGTAATAAATGATTTTACATGGCATCCACTTGTAAAATCATTTCTTTATACAAAAGTTAATTTTTAATTGACTCGAATATGAAAATATCTATTAATAACTCTCGACGCAATAAAAGTAATATAATATAATAAAAGTTATAATAACTTTGACGTGTCTTTGCATCTGTGAGTCTGTATGTCTGTTTGTCGCATCAAAACACCAATTCGATAGAATTCGTTTTTTTTTAATATAATCTGAGATAAATATTAGCTATAATTAATTGATTTGTTCATACTTCATACATTTATGAGATATCTATTGGTAATCATCACATCTGGGTTTTTTAAAAATTCTCTTCAATTTCACTTATTATCATCTTAAACTATTACACAGGCCAATTAACAGAAATATGCCCAAGTATCAGTTCTGGTCAATGTTTTATTTTAACCCAACACTTGAAGACTGCTCCAAGAACGAAATAAACTTTAATACTTTACTTTTAGTACAAGGCTGCTTAAATTAATTGGAGCTGAGTATTTATTAATTAGTATATTTATTTCGAGCGTGAAGAGAAATCTTGTTCATTATAATCACGAGAGGTTCTTGAATATTTTAAATAAAAACAACAAAGGTTTACCTAAATTAAACAAGTACTAAGTACACGTTGATTTTATCAAAATATATAATATTTTAATGACACTAATCATCACATTCATATACAACAAAACACAAGGAAAGTTGAATACTGATTTATTTATTAACATTTAGTTGGACAAGAAAAAAAACTAGACAGCATGAAAACAAAAATAATTAAGTAGGAGTCATACGGGCGGCCTTTGAACCATGTTTCATCTCAACATCTACTAAATGAATAAAATTAAAATAAATGAAGTAGCTTGAAAACGTTTATGATGAAAAAAATTATTCTTTGGCTTAGCATATAAGCAATACTTTGCAGAAGTATGTAAGGTATTAGGAATATGACAAACTTAAGTTACAATTTAATTGTAAAATAATATATTAATAAGAGTAAAATAAATTTCTTTTTGAATTGACCCAATAAAAAGAAATAAAACGACATTGGTAAGACTGCGGGACTGAAAATATATATGCCAACTGCGGTCCGCGAGTAAAAAAAGATTTAAATATGAAATAATGGAACGAAATTAAAAACGAAATTAAAAAGGAAAATTAACGAAAATGTCTAATCTAATATATCGAATCTAATGTGTGAGACAGTTTTTGACTCATTTGACTAAAGCTTGGGTTACATATATTTCGAAACATTGATAAAATTTAATTAATATGTTATATGTTTCAAAAGGAAAAATTGCATTTTTAAAAGATAAAAAGCTAAATCATTTAATAAATTCTCAGGAAGTCCTCGGGCGAGACTAAATGTGCACTTACGAAATTTAAAGCACCTTTTAATTATAAAAAGTATGAAGTTAAAATCAAAGAGCGTGCTAAGTAGGACATAACGTCCGCAGTTAGTGGAGCGGCTGCCTTAGTCTAAGAGCCAGTTGACATATTCAAATAGTTATGATATTGTGTAAAATATGCAAATAGACAACTATTAATATAGTTTAAGTCCTTGATGAATTTAAAAAAATAGTTTTTATATTTAAGATTTTATTTAAAAAGAGAAGAAATTACTTTCAGCTTACATAATAACAACACTAAAGTATCATTATTTGGTGTCTGTGGTCAGACTTCTTAAATAACATTTTTTAAACCTATAAATTACAATGCATATTTTTCGTTTTGCACTACCAAAATACATAAAACCTTTTTTTTTTGAAGTCTAAAAACGCTTAATAAAAACATAAACGATGCTAAAACATGCACATACACTCAATATTATAAATATACACGAGCTCTTCGTCTATTTGCAACTCAACGCAGATGTCGCGATAGGCTCGCCTGCAATTTATTTAATGTGCCCCTCCCACATTTTACGACATTTTTTTACCCCGCGATGATAATGCCTCATCTTATTGAGCTGTTTGTCTCACTCCTCTGGGGACATCTTTTATTAAGTGAAAGAACTCTGAAATTCCCTTAGGCGAACATTTCGTATTCTCTAATCCCAACTAAGATTAAACAGTTACAAAGGCAGCTTATCACATTTCCACGTTTAAACCTCTGTCACAATTTTCACTAATTTTTCTATAGACGTATGAACTTTAGTAGTGAAGTGAACATGAAATCTCGTTAGTGGAGTAGGGCAGACACATCACAACAGATCAGAATCTGTTTAACTGATAAATTTTCAATCGACTTCAAAAAAAGAAGAGGTTCTAAATTCGACTGTTTGTTTTTAAGTTTGCTACCTCAGAACTTTCGACTGGGTGAACCGATTTTAATGATACTTTTTTTCTTTGAAAGCTGGTGCCGCCGTATGCTCCCATTTTATTAATGTTTAGTAGTTTTAGCGTTACAATTTGAAGTCAATTTTTTTTGGTTAAAATTATTACAGGAAAAGATAAGCCTTAAATCACGGGCTTTGATTCATAGGATTTCGGACGCAAAAGCATTATTATGTCCTGGCTCCTAAGTGAATGGAACGATGCAATTTTTGTTTGAAAATTGTTTTAGACAATTTATGAAAGTCTGTACATTCATTGATGAGATATATGAACAGGGAGATTTTTAAATTTAATTTCATTTATTTAATTTTTGTCGTGAAATCGAAATGTGACAGTTCCTTCGATTTCCGCCCAGAGAATCGCAGGCCACATAGACAAGGGTACAAAATTTGAAAAAAGATCAATCATATTATTAACCTGTCATGTTGCCAGATCTGATATCGGTCGAACAAATTCATAGGGGGCGCTTTCAACTACTCCCGGTGCTAGGACATTGGATTATATGAGAGGTTTATTCAAATGAGATTCGTTGATATTTGGAACGCGGACAAAAATATTCTTTAAACTTTTTCGATTAAACGCAGATGAAAACATTCAGGAAAATGAGACGCGATGGTAAAAATGTTTGAAAATTAAAAACATTTCAAGTTATGACAAGAAATAATACAATCGCCAAAATTTATAGCAAACAAAATCATATTAGTTGATCATTTGTAGCTCGAGAACGGCTAAGCCAATTTTAATTATCTCTGAGTGGGTCGATTTATTTTACCCAGAATTGCAAAATCAAAAAATATTATAATATGTAAGAAAGTTTATTCATTTTGCAATTTTAGTAATATTTACTAGCTGTCGTCTGCGATTTTGCTTGCATAGAATTCCTTTAAAAAAGCATAGTTATTTCAAAATTCCAAATAGGTATACATAAAAATTCATAAAATAGTTCATAAGCGAAAGCGTAAAAAAAAACTATCACATTTATAATATTAGTAAGAATCTTTAGGGATCCTTAGCCCTAGGAAGAATCGATGTTGGTTTTTAAAAAGTGATAATGTTAATAATAAGAAATTTCATTTACTAAAATGTCGCAGATATAATCCTCTCTCTGTTATCTTACCGCACAATACATTAAATGGAAGCATTAATATTATGTAGTGATTGAATTTCAATAGTCAGATAATTCCAAAAGGAAATGGAAGCCATTATCAAATTTTAAGTAATGTAAACATATGTGACGGTTAATATGTTTATATGATATATCTGAATGCTATAATAAAATATAGGCTTTGTGTGAAATAGTCTAGCTTTGCTAATGAAGAAATTTATCATCATAATATTAATACGTGAAGAAAAAACTTTGTACCCCTTTATACGAAAATTGCGGGAATAGGTGAACGTGAAAGTCACAGTTAAAGTTTATATAGAGAAGTGCATAAAGCTATTTTTTATATATAAAATGCTTTAAAATACTGTGAATAAATAATTTAAATACATTAAATTATTTAAAAGAAACATTGCGTACACTGCTTGGATGACACACAGCATACACACACATACATACGTGACTTACTCTTGAATTGTGGTCGAATTTCGACCAATGGGCGACCACTATACACGAATCGGTGTATCATTCTATTTAAATTTATTTGTTTGGTATTAGGCCTATATTAAAAAAATTAGGTCATTAATATTATCGTATTTTTTTAAAAATTGTCTTAAATATTAAATATAAAATAATACATAATTTATTTATTCAAACTTATAACATTAAATGAAAACAATATAGTTGGAAAACAATAATATTTTCGCATCCCAACGGTTTTATGAGCCTTTTGTTTATAATATTTGTAAATCTAAAGTACATTATAGCAAATAAATAAAACATAGACTAAATAAATTACAAAACTTCACTATACTTATTAATAATTACATTTTCCATAATACATAAAAGTATTTTGCAATCTCTTGGCTCATACGAACCAAAACAAATCCTTCATACTGGCATTTTAATGTCTTATATTTGAATTATCGGAAAACTGTTTTCTCGTGAAACAGAAAGGCAAACTTTGTGGCCCGCCCACTTATTGGCGAGCGATCGAGTGGAAACAAAACTCCCATATACTTTGTTTTGTTGATCCTTTTCTTGACGGCTAAGATATTTAACCTCTAATAAAGTTTTCTATATTATATTTTATGTACAGACACCGGAACAACTTCTAGGCTTATTAGTATTTTTGCTTGAATTATTTTCAGTTCTGTTTTTTTTTTTCAAGAAGATTGATTCACATGGTGTATAATTATAAAATTATGTACAATTATCGGCCTTAAACACATCATTAGTCTTATGTGGTGGTTTATAACACTTCAATATAAAATGTAATTTTAAATGAATTTTTGAGGTTAAATAGTATTTTTTAAATTTTCTTTATAGAAATTTATAAGTTTAAGCTGTTGGATTGTCATTTAATTCTTTAGTGAAACTGTCAATTGTCTGGTACTAGTTGTATTGTCATTTGATTCTGTAGTGAGAGGGTCAGTTGACTCGGATGTGCAAAAATTAATTCTTTAGTCAATAGTACCAGAAGTTGGTTTGGCTTTTTCATTATTATAAAACGCCACCACTCAGTGAGATCCCGTTCAGTTCTCTTGAAGAATTTATTGTGATTAGTGGCTACAGTCTCTATATTTTCGGTGAAATATATTTAAAAGTTTAACACCGAAATGCTGGTTTCTTTTCATAACCTCCTACAGGTTATGGGCCCAGTATAAGAAATTTAGTTACGTTATTTTTAAAAAGTATTAAAGTCAGTGTAGTGATAAAGTAAGTGAAGTGATTCGTGTTCAGTGTACGTGGTGAGTGTGTCCAAAGTGAGCGATTTATAAAAGCTAATCGCAATTGTTAAATCCTTCGATGAAAAAAAAAAATAATAATAATGGAGGAATCGTTGTAACACACGACAACGACAAGTATTTAAAATTTTATTGCTAAAATGGAGAGAGCATATTTTCACAATTAAAAGGGATCAATATGCAGCGTGCTGGGTGCACTGTTGTGTTTATTCAAATTGGAGCTAAAATACAGGAGAAATCGGGTAAAGTCATTATGCGAGGTAAGGCTAAAAATAATTTAATTATTATAACTTTGTGTTCTTGGAAAAGGCTTTCTCTGTTTCCTATACATACAAGTAATAAATAAAATTATTTCATGATCGTTTAGATCATAATATAAGTAAATGTAAATTTCTGGTATTAAAATCGAATTAAATGTTCAAAGAGTATAGAAAAATAAAAATTAGAAGTGTGTAGGTATATTTAAATCCTAATTGATTCATTCAAACAATTAAAAAAAGAAAAAAAAAGTAGATAGATGGTTTCAGTATGTAGCTGATACAGATTAGTTTATATTTCGATACAATTCTATTACAGTTTCTCTTTCGTTAGAGATTATGTTCTGTGCTTCGCTCATTAGCAAGTACCTACTAGTAGATTTAAAGATGTTCCATTCATTTTATTTTAATAAATACATTAGTGCGATTACTGCCTCCGTGGCTAAGTGTTTTATGCGTCTACGTGATGCGCCAGATTGATCGATACAATATCTTTTAACATCTTATCCGCAATTGAAATGATCTAGACATAATAAAATATTGAAATAAATAATATAATAATTATTAACTTCTTGTCTGAAAGGTCTAAATCACTCTTTTTCTTTTTGGTGCGTGATTTTGTACACGTAATGTAGAAAAAGTACAATAGATACGTAATTGAAGTAAGATTGAAGCTTGTGTGAATTGGAAACAGAGTAGGCTGAAATAATTTAGTCGAGCTATAAAAAAAAAAAAAAACTTCAGCAATTTCTATGTTGTACATTCCAATGTCTGTTGTCAGTCTACAATCGATGATAATAATTTTTAATATGATTTGGGCGGTATGGTCGAAAGACTTAAGCCTAGATACCTAATGCCCTTTGGGCGAATAAAAAAAAAAAAATTAAGAATAAGAATTATTTCTTTGTTGATCAACATTCAACATTCAATTATATTTCAAAAATTCAATACCAAACGTACGTAGTAAATTGTATTTACACTTATTGTGTGGTAATAATTGTATATTAAATATTTTAAAAAATATAAATACAAGTATGCCGTGTTTTCTGCATTTTATAACGTTAGTTAAAAGTGAGGCAAAATTTAATGCAATAATAGTTAAATTTGATTGTGATAATGGTAGAGAGTATTTATCAAACAAATAAAAGCTAACTTCGTTAAAAGAGGTATTTCATATAATTTAACAGTACTTAGAACTCGGTCAAATAGTTGAAGAATAGTTACGACTATTTTTAGAAAAAGGCCGTTGTATGTTAAAGGTGCCAAATTAAATAGTGATTTGGGTGAAGCAGTTTTGACTGCAAGACGCAAGTATTTAAATAATGTAAGTCCAACTAAAGCTTACAAATTTAGTAATAAACCATATGCAATATATCATGATAGAAAGCCTAAGTAAAACTAAAGTATTTAAGTCAACCGCATTTGTTCACAATAGTTATGCAATCAATATTTATTAGTCTTAAAATGGTATAAACAAGGTTATGAACTAAACGGTAATAAAGTTTAGAATCCTAAAAGTTTTTATTTATTAAGTTGTCAGAGATGCAAGTGTAGATGAAATTGATTTCATGCAATCAAGGCATGTATGTAAAGGTAAAGAGAATGATAAGAAATTCTCATGGCAAAACTGATAGTGAGTTTGTTGAAATCAGTGCCAAAAACTAGTATCTCTGAGTGTCTGAAATCAGATATTTTTAAATCTGATGTGTATTATTATGAGTGCCATAGTAAAAGATTAAAAGAATGATAGCATAACCAAGTGTGAACAGAGGGTTGAAGTAATGCCAGTCTAGTATAAGTTTGATAGATTGAAAGTTCATGCCCCTAAATTTTATAAATAATTAATAGTGACTAGTTAATGTGCGCAATATATTAGGCACAGTGCAAAATGAGTTAGGTAGCCTAATTCATTTTGATGAAGTTCTATGAGGAATGGCAATTAAAGAAGAATTAATGTACAAAAATGAATGAAATTCTTTGTTGTTAAATTAACTTGTTATAAAACTTGAATACTAGTATCAAATACTATGAATAAAAATGTAATTAGTTATGAGTACAAACAATTTAAATTGTTGATTAATCATAATATGAATGTGAAAACTGCTTTTCTTAATGATGATCTCAAGGAAGAGATTTATATGAAAATTCCTCAAGGTATAGGTAGTTATTTAAATACAAAGATAATTGTATTTGTAAATTGAAAAGAAAGGAATTATTTTGGTTAAAGCAGTCTGCTAGTTGTTGGCTTGTAAAGTTGAAACAGGCTCTTAAAAAGAAGGATTTCAAAATTCTTCAGTTGATAGTTATATTATATTTAAACACAAAAGGGTGTGTATGTTGTATGTAATCTGGTTGAAATATAAGTTTTGATGATCATACAATATAAATTGTTCAATTTAAAATGTCAGATTTAAATGACATTAAATTGTTTCTTAGCATACAAGTTTAAAGCTGTAAAGAACAAATTTATATGCAAAGAAACTACTAAATGTATGTATGTGTGTAAGTCTGTAAAACTCTGATAATAAAATATACAACACTTGTTGAAATGTGATAGGTTGCTTAATGTATAGAATGCTATGTACTAGGCTAGATTTGAGTAAAAGTGTAAAATGTATTAAATAGTTACACATACAGAAATTAATAGAGTTGTGGTAATTTCTTAAGTGCTCAAATATTTAAAGAGTACTATAGATTTCAAATTGAAGTAGATGTGTTTATATTAATATTTTATATGGATATGTTGGTTCTGACTGGGGTGGAAGCAATATAAATACAAATGTACTATTTCTTGGTGTACCAAGAAACAAATGTCAGTTGTTGCATCCTCTACTGAGGCTGATTAAATGGCATTGTATGAAGCTCTTAGAAGTAATAAGCTGTTAGTAATGTAAATGTTTCACTTGAACAACCAATAATTCTTTATGAAGATAATAATGGTTGCATAAATATTGTAAATAACCTAACCAGTCAGCTGCTGTTGTGTTGGCCATTGGGTTGACAAAGCCCGTACCAGATGTTGCTTTTCAAGCAATGAAAAGCAAAATGGGGCTTAGATAAGCTGCCTTATCAAAATATTTGTTAATGGTACAAATATTAATTGAGCATAAGCATTATAATGTAAGTGTACTAAGTGTACCTCTGCCTATCCTTTCGGGGAATTAAAGGTGTAATAACGATATTATAATATTGTAAATATTTATTATGTAACAACTACGTGAATGAATGTTATGTTATTAATAGTATAAAATTGTGATTATATAAATTTATATGCTTAAAATAAATAGTATAAATCACAAATGGTCTGATTAGGTTTTCTGGGTTTTCCTAATCCTTTGCAACAAATGTTGGGCCATTATTTTATGTGTTTCCCAGAAAGAGACTGTAGATCCATTTATTATGATTGTATAATATAAAGAGATTAATTTTTGAGGGGGCGTGTTGGATTGTCATTTAATTCTTTAGTGAAACTGTCAATTGTCTGGTACTAGTTGTATTGTCATTTGATTCTGTAGTGAGAGGGTCAGTTGACTTGGATGTGCAAAAATTAATTCTTTAGTCAATAGTACCAGAAGTTGGTTTGGCTTTTTCATTATTATAAAACGCCACCACTCAGTGAGATCCCGTTCAGTTCTCTTGAAGAATTTATTGTGATTAGTGGCTACAGTCTCTATATTTTCGGTGAAATATATTTAAAAGTTTAACACCGAAATGCTGGTTTCTTTTCATAACCTCCTACATAAGCAAGACATACTTAATTGCTGTTTATATAATAACTCGCAATTTCGTGTACTTTTTGAGTAAAATACTTATAAACAATTTAATGGAGAATGTTTACACAAATGGAAAAATCGTGTGAAAAAACTATTTGATACATAAATTTATTACCGACATACAAAATTTTAAAAGTAGGACGACGTGGTGTCATTTTACAACAGCTCGCGCAATCTGTCCCGTCACTGCAGAAGAGAGTAAGAGAGAGAGAGAGCGGAGTGTTGTACTGTGACATCACGCTGCTGACAAACTTTAAATGCATGTAAAATCAAAACTACTAGCTCTTTTTGAATAAAACAAAAACTAGTATAATTGTATACATAAAAGCTCTACTGTGACATATTTCAAGCGATTTTGCGGACCAAGTAACATTCTCCATTGCAATCATTCCTTTAAATCTATTTCAAATAGCTTCTTAATTATGTAATCCCAATTAATCTTAAAGCATAATCTTCAAATACAAAAGTATGAAACATTAAAAAGGTCAGCTGTATACAAACGATGTGAGTAACTATCAAACATCGATCATAACGTTACCTGGGAACGAGAGCTTTATCGTTCGCAGGCTATTATGATGCAATCTACTCAGCTGGGATTAAATATTACAAGTAGGGAAAATTCTCGGGTCTTGGATAATGTACGGAATAGACGTTGATCGATGATGCCCTTTGCTGTAACTGTGCTATATTCGTTTAATTTGTAAATCCTCAGATACATTAAGTAACAACTTAATAATACATCTGAAATCTCTCAATACATCGAGTTTAGTTCACATGTTTTTGTTAAAAAAAATCTTTATTTGTTTGTTTTTATTTCACACAAATATACTTAACAAAGTTTTTATTCCATGACTGTTGTTACAGTCATAAAATGTTATACAAATTATACAAAGACTGTGACTATTATATAATAGATAATTTCATGGGAGAAAACTAATACTAGAATATAAAAAAAGTGAAGTCCCGTGTCCCTAGTGGGGTATGGGGCAGATGCATTTCACATCTGTTTCACTGATCGATTTTTTCTTTAGGGGCAAGTAGGTGATCAGCCTTCTATGCCCTGCCAGACCGAGTTTTATTTATCTCCACCGGGAATCGAACCCAGGACCTCTAGGTTGTAACGCTTACGCGCTTACCACTAGACCAAGGAGGCGGTCAATACTAGAATATAGGTCTTTAGTATTTATGTCCTGGTTTTACATCCAAAATACAAGTTGTAATTTCTACGAGTCGTAATTTTTTCAAAGACTCGAAGCCTAAATAAGTTTTTTTATTGTTTTGTTTTTGTTATTAATAACTAATACTTTGTGTTTCATCTTAATGGGAGCTATGTTGGAAGCTGCTTTTTTATTATTAGATATGGTTTATTACTGTAACTTACATCTGTATCTGTGGACAGTGATTCTTAAGAACCCGGGCGTTAGACATAAATTCTTACCTATTACAATAAATTGTCTTGAATTTGGCATAGTAATGATATTGTCTACGAATTATACGATCAGATTACAAGATGGCGCCATTTGTGTCTTAGCTACGCAGTTTCATACGAGTTATTGCTGTTTCGTATTGACACAGATACAACAGAAACACAGAGTAATTTACGTAAATTAGTAACCACGTGGTTAAAGTCTGCATAAGTTTTACATAGTTCTCTTGTGGTTTCCCTGTTCTTATTAAAAAATGGCTGCCCAGATTTTAACGGATGTTAAAAATTTTAGGTTTAATTTTAAGTTTAAATACTACAAAATCAGTGATGTGAAAGAATTTACCACAAATATATACAAAAATTGCAATTATTTTTATGTTTTTGTCTGTATATCTGGGTGTTTTGCATATTGTCTGTAAAATTGATGAGTCTTATTTTAGCACTTTCATTGGCCGATAGTAAAAACTTATATGATGTCAAGATCTCCTAAATTTTTACAATTTTTTATTTAGTTAAGGTAAATAATAAAATTCTAAGCAAGCAGACATTGACTTTCAAAACCTTCAATCTTGATAAAAAGCCCTACCGTTGCAGTAATAGCGTGCGAGATTAACTTTTCCACAAGATAAAGTTGCCCCCTTTATATTAAATTATTCTGAAACTTCTCTGGTGGTAAAGGGATCCTTAGAGATAATTGATTGATGTTACGAATGTACATCTTCATTCGTGTTGAAACAATTACTAGCTTTATTGGCGCCTTTTCCTTATAAAAAGTAATATTATTAATCTTTACAAATTATAAAATAAAGTCCCTCGACACGACTAGATATAGTGATTCTCGGGAAGAGTTTATATATGTATAAAGCCAGAGCGATGTAAAAAGCAGAAGCGTACAAACTCAGCTTTGTAGTATTAAGTAGTTAGAATTCCTGTAAATAGTAATTAGAATGTGCTACTTACATTACTAACGAATGACGTTAGCGCAAGTTATTTGATTTGCAAGTCATGAAGCTGCCTAAAAGCCTTGACGGCGCACCCTAAACGACATTTAAGATTTTAGCATACAACATATATACAGAAAAAATTTAAGCAAGTGCTATGAACGTATAAGGAGTTCAAAGTTCTAAATAAGGCAATCTCATTATTTCCTGTAACATTTTATTATTTTGCACTGACGGAAAAAAGGTAATCACTCGAGGTAATTTACGTAATAGGAATACGCTTATTAAAGACCTAAAAACTTATTTCATTAAAAAAATCTAGCTCAATATGTGAAATAATTCTTAATTTTATTAATAAACTCAAAAAGTACTGACCGTTTTCGAGTTTATTCTTTAATCAAAAATTAAATTAAACTGTTCCATAAAAATCATTGTTACAATTATTTGCTATACAGATAATAAGCGTCCTGTGTTAATCAAGTATATTATTTGTATGCAATATACGATTTCACCTGGTACTAATTTAGCGATTCTCTTGAACGAATCTTGAATATTTATTCAGTAAATTACTTTGACTACGTGGAGTTTGCTCTAAATTCATTTATTTTGGATTATAGCTATTTTTCTTTGTAAATTTAACTCAACCTTAATCACTATATTTCGCTTTACTGTTGAACTAACTATTGCCTTTCGTCGTTTAATCGTGAGATTATTTTTCGTAAAAAAATATGAAATTTAAGTCTTATAATATAATTATAATATGATATTAAATTAAAATATTCTTAAAAGATAATTGAGTCCTCTTCTGTCGTGCGCGCGTGGGTTTGGGGCTTATTAGGTCTGTTCTGTCTATTATAACTTAAAATCTATTAGCTCTACGAAAAGGTTACAATTTCAAATATGTCTTGAAAAATTTTTAGATACTTGAAACCACTAATTAGTTTTCAGAGAGGGCTACAATATTCAAGATACAAGGTAAGGTATTTGTGAGGTAATTACGAAATACTACGCATAACTTTCAATTCAATTCTTGACTATAGAAGGCAAAATTAATTTAACAAGTGAATGACATTTAGTTTGGTGAATTCAGAATTTCAATACCTATAGAAAATCCATTTGGATGTTTTTTTTTGTTTAATTTTGTTAAATATTAGTTCATATTTCTCATCAACAAAAGGATTTACAAATCGATGATCATGTTAGTTGGAGTGCGACATAAAATACTGGCTGCCTATTGATGTTAGTCACTTGTTACTTTCGGATTATCAGTTTTGTTAAATATGCAATTTTATACATAATATTTTGGCCATACTTGCTCGCAGAGGTGTGCTGGTCCTGAATTTGAATCCCGGGAAAATATTAATAAATCGGTTTGGAAGGCTGACACACAGGTGCATAATTTATGTGTTAAACTCACGCGTCACAAAAACTTAATATGTACATTATCCAAAAAATTAGATTGGCATACTAGAAGAACAATATCATCTAAGTCAAACACAACATATTTCCCTAAGCAAAGTAAATACTTAAAAACAACTAGGGATATATAAAAGTACGTTGATGTATGCCCTTAAGCGAAGAACTTCGCAACAATCACTGTAATTTTTCCAAGCTATGAACATAAACTACGGCTGGTTATTTAGAAAATACTGCTATCCTTTTCCGCTCCAATTTAGTTAAGTAGTCTGAAATGCCTACAATTTAGCACATCCAAATAAAAAAGACGATAAAAAGAGCTTTAGCTCTGAGTGATTAAGAGGTATAATCAAGCAATTGTGAGGAGATTACAGCAATTTTTATGTCGCCAAAGCGTAGATGCCATCAATCAAGCATACCCAGGCAATAACAATGATGAGGAAACTCTCAAACTTTGGAATATTTAAGGGGATGTAATAAACGCCGAGTAAGGCATAAGTTCACTCCTCATAATCGCGAGCCATGTATTCGTCATTGTCGGCATGTTAAATGAGTCTCGTGTTGTGAATAAGAATTTCGGTTTAATATTTCGTACTCGGTTTTCATTAACTGTAGCGTGTGGTATTAGAAATGTTTATGTGATAGAGGCACAGTGAAATACAAGTTGTGACATATGACATATGATTATATATAGCTTTAAATGATTTTTTCATCCGCTGTTTTCAATTGTAACGCAGCATTGACGTTAACTATAAAAATAAGTCTAAAGCCGTTAAAGCTTAGTAGCAGGCTTAAAAGCAAGAGCCAGACTTATTTCTGCATTTTTATCGGACCACTTTCTTTATTAATTATTCATTATTATTTTGGTAATTTCAGTCTGATACATTTTTTCGTGTTGTTTTGTTTTCCCGGAAGCCGAACTCAGAAATCGTCATGTAAAAGCGTGGCAACAAAGAATCTAAAGAAAAATATATAAAATTTATGAATACGACTTAATTTCGCATATTCAAATAAAAAGGCTGTATTTTTAAAACCTGAACTTTACATAATCATATTTGAAAAATATGTTTCATCGCAAAAGAATCATTTTTTTTTTCAGTTAATTTTACTATTTATATAGATTCTTAAGGTTTATAATATAGTATTTACAAAGCAAGAAATACTTACAATTGTGCCCCATTATTCGAAAAATTGAAATAACAAACAGTATTGTTAAAAACATGTTTATTAATTAGTCTTAACCTCAATATGCATAAAAATGACTAAAAAATATCCTTAGAAATAATAAAATAGCTGAGATTAACGATTTCTAAAGTCTTTGGAGAGGCACATTTCACGGATACATTAGTCATATGTGCCCCAATAAAGCCTCTCATTTTTTCGTCTTTTGTCCGTTTTTTCCCCTTTATTTTTGTCACCGCACTTATTGCATTTCTCCGGAAAGTTTGAGCAATCTTCAAGTCACCGGTCAGTTTTCGAAGTAAGATTCTTGTTTTCATTGGAACATTGTTCACTAGATTCATTGAGATAAATTTTTGATTCACTGTAACTCTTCTGCACATACCGATGAGGAATACAATGCAACATTCTTCTTACGTTTCGATGGTGTTGTGGTCATTTAACTTGCGACTTTTTTTTCTTGAAAGAGTTAACGAGTTGCTAAATGCCTTTCTGATCTTAAAATCTTAACGTTCTATTTTCTTTTACTTAATTTATAATGTATAACAGTTAATGGACTCACTAAGGAATTGGTTGGTGTTTTTTTTCTTGTAAAACAACAGAAGCGTGTGGAATCTGTTTATTGTGATTTATTGAAGATGTGGAAGTACTCGGTATAGAAAGGTCATTATTCTGAATCCCGCTGCATAAAAACAGCATTGAAATATAAAAACTAATCAGAAATACTTAAAAATAAAAATATAAAAAAAATATACACATAGATTTTATCCGAAACAAATTGGGGCGCATTAGCCAATGTTCGGAGTAACGGGCCCCACTTGATTTCCACAAAAAAGTTTGGCAAAAACGAAACGCAATTCTAGGTATTCAAAAGTTCAAAGAAGTTAGCTTTAGAATAAAACTTTTAAAACGAGAAAAATATGAAGCCAACACTTTAACTTAATGTTATAAAAGATATTATACAAAGTAAGACTATTATACATACTTTTTGTCATAAAAACTAATAAAAATAGCATTGAGTTGTTTACAGACATGCGATTCAAAATCTGTGAGTTTTGCGAGTGGGGCACGTTATTCCAACATACACGAATGCCTGATTTACCCTATATATTATATACAAAGTTCGGTTTTGGTAGAAAGTCGACTTAGCCTAGAAATTTCTCAAGCCTCTCGTGAGGTTTAAAGGACAAACAATATAACTAAAGTTTTAGAGTTATAGCGCTACTTATATAATTATTAGGTATAATATTAGGTCTTTACCTATGAAATTGCCGTTTTGTATGGAAACAGTAAAACCACAAAAAAAGGAAATAACATATTAATTAAATTAACGGATGTACCAATATTTTTGTAGGAAGTTTATTGATTCCTTTACTGATAAAATTGTGGGAGTGAGAATCAATAAAATTATTGTAGGCGACTTGGACTGCCTCATCGGAATTGCATTTTTTCCCGTGCAAGATAATTTCCAAATTCCGGAATAAGTGGTAATCTGTTAGCGCAAAGTCCGAAGAGTATGGTGGGTGTCAGAGACATTCTAAGAGACGTTACCCTAAAGCAGAAATGGGCTAACGCAATTGACCAGGCTTGTTTGTTTAACGGCTAGCTTTTCCATTATTGTTTGCAATTGTTGACAATACACATCTGTCGTCATTGTTCAGCAAGAAAAACCATGGTGTATTTGTAGATTACGCTTTTTAAGTTCTCCATATTGTGAACAAAACGACGTCAAAGCAATTCTAAATGGCGCAAAAACAAATGAATCACTAAATTCAAAACTCATATAAATAAGCCTACATTTGAAATAAATTTTAATTTGGAGTTTCTAACCAAACCTCAGATATTTGAAATCAAAGTGATCAGTTCAATAAAACTCCAATTTCATATTATGTGATTATCTAATAGTTAAGGGATTATTAGGTACTCTCCCATCAATATTACCCGTAAAATTAATCGTAATAATACTAGTATATCCGTTATCTGTACATAATAATTAATAACACAAAGTCTGCGAGTCTACGTTACAAATTAGTTAATTTCAAAGTTGGAAACTTAATACTAAAGTCAATATTACGTGTATTTCGTAACTTACATTTCTTAGAAAATTTCCAACAGGTGGAAACAAAAATTGTTTTGTTTAATACAAAAGTTTAAATAGCGTACTTTTACAGAAGTTGTTAACTTTGTTTTAATGAGAATGCTTTATTGTAAGGACTATTTAAATTCAGAATTTATGTGAATGTCATTTCATGCAAAGGAATTTTCAATTACGACAAAAAGTACTTATTATCTTTACAAATACTAATGTGGAATATTAGACCCAATCTTCCTTTAACAGTTTGACTACGTTCTTCTATCAACTCACTTGCTTTTAATATGGAAATTTTTGAACCCAAATTTTTCACCTTGTGAAATGTAATGAATATTTTTTTCTTTTATACAAACCTTTTCTTGACTAAACAAAACAAAAAACAAGGAATCCGAATCGAATGCAGCCTATATACTACAGAGTTGACACTTTAATTTTAATTACATTATGGTTGTAAATGTGTTACGGTTTCGAAATTTAAGCATTCAAACTATTTTCATGACTTTAATATGTGACAGTATAATTTGTTAGAAAAAATGTATTAATTATTCTTTTATAATAATAACTCAAGCACTATAAATTAACCACCTTAGCAACCAAATAATTTTATTATTGAATTAAATATTTATTCAATAAAAAAAATGTAATTAACAACAAAGAACATCTACCAAATTAAGTATATAACAAAAATATTCCCAAATCTCGTAAAAAGATGAAGCACATTTATATGCAGATGCAGAAAAAACTTTGAAAACGACGGATGTCTTTAAACGAAGTTTGAGATATATTTCCAAGACAATAGAATACAAACTAAAAGTTCTTGTTTGCACGATTAACGAAATAAACTGTTCCCTAGTTAGTATTCATGGTGTTCTGCTCATTGTGTATTCAAAAGGCGGATGGAAATGAAATATGGAGTATTCTCTGTGCATTTTGAACACAAGGTGACTTGGTGATATTCACACCACTTATTTGAATATCCTTTATAATTCGTCTTTGTTAAACACGTTGTTCAGACAGGTTCATTTGACAGAGAGTCAAGTTATGATTTATGATGCTATTTGCTGTGGAGATTTGAACTATAAGAGCCGTTTTCACCGGATTAATTGATCACGATCAACTGTGGTTAGCTCGGTTTTAGAAGAAAACGTTTAAAAGCGATGTTTTGATTTTACCGGCTTGGTTTAACCTAAACTGAGTTTAAATCTAAAACGCCTTATTTATTGGCTTTTAGGTGTCGTCATATTAAGATTTTTTTTTCCAGAAAATGATATATATTTTATTGTTTGATGTTATTATAGTTTTACTAAAGATGGTCAAAATAGATTAGTGTAATAGAAAATTAATTTATATTATGTATAATATTATTGATTTTTTAATTAGGTAAGTAAAATAATAAAATTTAACGAGATTTTTCTATTATTACCTACTCATGTAAGCAAAATCGAGTTTTATTGAACTCAGTTTACGCTATAAATATACTTTGATTTCTAACTCAACGGTTATTATATGCCATTTAAATAATATGTTTTATGTCTTCATATATAGGTATGTAATTTTCCTATAAAAATTAATAACTCTAATAAACATGGGGTTTTAAGGCAAGTATAATAATTTCCAGACGAATAAACATCCCCATTAAAAGCTAGTACAAAGTAATTTTTATATTTTAGTATAAAGTATTCAATAAACAAGATTGTTTTCATTTATCTTGATTTAATTGAAAACATTTACCTACTATGAAATTTTATTCAAAATTGAATTTCCAGAAATACCAATTCTAATTTATTTGGATATCAGGCAGTAAAATGTTAATTTATATTCAAATACATGAACATTTAATTGTTTTTAAAAGATTAAGCCAACTCAGTGATTTTGACTCCAAATTAGAATATTGTTGTTTTGTTCTCATGATCATAAATTGTTATAAACAAAAAAGAAATTTTTCACTATATTATTTCAGAAACGCCTGCTTTTTAGTCAGTTATAAATGGAAACCTTCTTTAGTATATAATTTTTTTAAAAAAAAACTAAAACTATGTAATAAATGAAGCTATAAGTGATTAATTTATATTCGTCAATTCTTATTCATAGTCCAGGAAAAAGGTATATGTAAATTCTCGTGGGTAGAAACCAGTAATTAAAACGAGGTCTTAATCTAAAAGCAATCTTTCTAAAGAGTCTATTGGGAAATACAATAAATTCGTACGTGTGACATTCCATTTAGTCTCTGATTGCGTTCTCCTAACGATATGGCCCGTAATGGAAAGAATTAAGTTTTGATTACAAGGAAATCTTCAAATGGATTCCTTAGATTTTTTAATATCATTTTATAAAATGAGGTTAGGTAATATTTTTAATGTCCAGTAGTATAGCTAACAATTCATTTATTCCCTTTTTTATTGTTAATCTAGTAAAAAAATAAAGGCCCAGTGGGATATGGGACAGCCATATTTCTGTGTCTGTGTAACTAATGTGATAATGTCAGAATATTAATTTTAAGAACATTTTCCGATTTTTTTAAATTTAATTTATTTTCCCGAGGATATTGTTTTTTAACAAAATTTGATTGTGACTTGATACATTCGTTTTCAAACGCTTCCCTTTCCTTCATGTGAATGTTTCAGACTTCAAACATTGTATCAGTAGGAATATTTTTACGTTAACTGCAAGTTTTCCACAATTTACTACCATGAACAAAAGAACGCATAATTATACAGTACACTACAAGTATTATCAATAAATATTTGTAATTTATGATTTATGTATTTAAAAAGGCGAACAGCAAACGAAAAACAACTATACAAGTTATTTTACAACAATTGTACAATGTGTTAGACGCCATTGTGGTTGAGGTGACATCTGACGTTTAACGTGCAAGTTTCTAGATTCAATTTCCGGAGAAACAAAACATATTTCGGTTTTACAAGTATGGTGAACATAAGTGAATGTGTAGAAATCGAACAGATGAAGAGAGATGCTTTATGCCTTTCTTAAAAAGTTCACAATTAGAACAATTATATTCATAACACCGTTAAAATACTCAAACAGCTTCGGAAAAAAACATTTCCGCCATTGATACACAATAATAAACAAAAGCCACCGTCACTTGAATCTTCTTAACGTGAAGTGCTCCAAATGGACATTGTTTTCGTTCGCAAAAAGCATCAAATAAGAAACTGTAGATACAAAAGGAAGTAACACTCAGCGAGCGAATGCGATATGTCTCCATCACATTATCATACATTCTTGATCGCATTCTCAATGTGATGTCACAGACTCTGCACTGCGTAGAAAAATATTCAGTACACGCCTCTGCTTTTAAAGATACCGCTTTCATGAACTAAACTGTGAATGCGGTAAAGGTATCAGTATTTTTCACGCATATTTTGTATATTTGCTTGGAAAATATTCGTCTAAAGCGTGAAAGCGTATTCTTATTAGAATAGCTGACAATGAAGTCTATTGTTCTAAGATTCACAATTTTCTTCAATAGGTTCATTTACAATTGTTATTGAATGATATTCGAATATTATTATAGAATTTGAATGAGAAATTCAATAAAAAATCAGCTTTATTCAAGTAAATTATTTAATAATTTCTGTAAAGTGTTTACACTGACTATTGTGACTTTTTAAACTTTAAACATTTTGAAAGAGAAAATTGTCCTCAATTCACGCTAACGGCTTTTCTTTTCGATGGTAGGTACTTTCTTTGTATATAAATCGCAAGAATCAGTTTCATGATCAAACATTCACAAAATTAAAAAATACGACATCTTACCTATTATCAAAAACTTTTGTGTATATTAAAAAAATGCTAATTTATATTCATTGTTATAAAAACTAGAAACATGCTCTCACAACTCCAATTTCAAGGATCGTTTATTTAGCAAAAAGGTTCTCATTATTATGGTTGAAATAAAAGTAATGAACAAAAGTGCGGATTTCATTTTTGGTAGCACTATTTGAAAACACTCGTTGTATGTTACTTAAACTATGGATTAATGTAGGAAAACAGCCATTAATTAAATTCAGTAACATTGCAATTAAATATTATTATAAATTAGAACTTTATTTTATTCTATTATTTTTTAAACAAGCATTGTCATGGATAATTGTCATTCAACAAATAATATTGGTAACTTACTAAATAAAACAAAATAATTTTATATTTAAAATTTCAACTATTACTAGATCTGAATGTATTTGCAGGACTTGTTGCTTCAAAGTTCAAATACTAAAACCGTTATACCTAAATAATATGATGTTTTTATTGTGATGTTTGAAGAATTTCATTTCTTGCGGATGGCAATCTCAGAACTAGATTTAGATAAATTGGGACTAAATTTAAAGTAAATAGTAAACCAATTTACCACTTTAACAAACCAATTTAGTAAACCAATATTTAAAAAAAACTAAAAAACGCTAGCTTAGAAAACTTAACGACGATCTCATAAAATAGTTACCCTGTGCAATTAGTCAAAATTTGTTTTATGTACATTATTGTATTTTTATTTATTTATTTTGTTTCAAATAATTAATATATACATATTAAAGCGTGCCTGGTAGAGATCGCTCGGTAGTCTCCATTACACTGTATTCATGTTTTACTAATGTGAAGTGAATTACCATAACCCCTAGTGATGTACGGTTTCACTGATTATTTTCTTTACATTAAAATAGATAGGCCTTCTGTGCCTATCTAACTTAAACATTCATTTGTTTCCCCGGGATTCGAACCCAGGACCGGCGCACTTAGCCACGGAGGAGGCTGTTGTATATTGTGGTTTTTACTTATTTTTATTTTTTGTAATAGTAAACTTTTTGTAATTCATAAATAAAATTTATTATCATCGGTCCTTGATAAGGAGTGCAAAGTTTTAATTTAATCCGACGTTTCGAAAGGGGTGAACATCGCTTTCAAAGATTCCGTTACATAGACACGCTAATAAAAGCTTGTTAAAATGTCAACCTAATTCAGAATCTTCTCCTTTTTTGAGAACATCCATTTACTTTATTTATTTTGCGGTTAAATTTCCTGTGAATCATATTTTGATCGATGAAAAGAGTTTCGTGTTAGATTTTGATTGATGTGATCTTACTATTACCCTTGAATCAAGACGTTTCCATTAATCAAAGTGTAGTTACACCATTTTTAACGAAAAAGGCAAGTCATTTTTATGATATCCTATGCCTTTGATTTCACCGCCACTTTAGACGCGTTACTTAGGTACCTAAAGTGACTTTCTGTGTCCCCTAGTGGGGTATGGGGCAGATGCATTTCACATCTGTTTCACTGATCGATTTTTTTCTTTAGGGGCAAGTAGGTGACCTTCTATGTCCTGTTAGACCGAATTTTAATTTATTTTTATTATCTCCACCGGAAATCGAACTCACGACCTCTCGGTTGTAATGCTTACGTGCTTACCACTAGACCAAGGAGTCATATATGTAAACATAATTTTACTTAGGCACCTAGCTCCGTAGGTAGGTAGCTCGAATCTCACATTCAAAGCATTTTGTGCGGAAGGACCTGGATTTGAGTTGGTAGGCACATAAAGTATTTTCTATGATATAGGCACCCACATGCACAAAGAAAATTATCAGTGTTACTTGCCCCATTGTTCTCGACAATTAAGACAGTACAGACCACTGATTAATTATCTACTTGTCTGAAACGGATAATGATTAGAGACATAGAGATAGAAATGCGTGTCGGATGGGACTACGCGACTATGCGAGGGAGACTACGGAACTTCAGTGCTACCGTGATTTCATTAGTTTTTGCTAATTTAGCTATAAATATTTTATATGAAGTTTACTAAAAATGTGGGGTTTTAATACCACTAATAACAAAAAAATTAAGGTTAATTCCTCATTACAAGTTTTTCGTAATCAACTACTGAACTAATTTGTATATATTTTTTGTGTTGTGTTTTGGAAAGTTGGGCTTAGTATATGATATAAAATCCTATTTGAAGTGCTCAAAGCCCTAAATACAAAGATTGCAGGTGGCAGTGCAAAACTGCAGAGTATGGTCGCTAGTAGATGATATAAAAGTAAATTGGATACAGATTTATGACCTTAATTACAAACCTAGATGATAACATCTAATTCTCGTTTAGTACAGTCAAAGGACAAATCGTTTTCGTCCCATGCGGTATTCGCTGATCTTCTGCCGAAACAATTTTGTTTCATCAATCGAGTGATCAACGTAGCGGTAAGGGTTACCGCAACGGATCCTGATTCTGAGATAACAAGATGGAGGAAAATCACATACTGTTTTCTATTACGTATACAAAATCTTAAGCCGCTTGATATATTTCAGTTTGAATCCTATATAAATTATTTATATTATATAATATACCAAATTATCCACCAAGTATATTTATTATTAAGAATTAATTTTGTTTAATGTAAGATTATTACATTACTAGCTAGTATTTAAAAACAACTCTTGACATAAGATAAGAAATAAAAATATCTCTTAAATGAATGAACATTTCTTCATAAATTGTAACTACGATCCGTCTCGATGTTTTTACTCTAAATTGAGATGAATCGGAAACAGACAAACGATTACCTCACTTATAACTACCTTCTTTTAAGTTGAGAGTTAAAAATATGGAATCATTGTCTTACATTTTCAAGTAATATCAAATCTTACTAATACTAGATTTTATTTTGAAAAATATATAATAACAATACAACTGTTTTCATAACCTTTTATAAAAGTGGATTCGCAGGTCGAGGTAACACGCTCACGTCTAATGGAAGTCTCTAGAGCTTAACCGGTCTTTATGAACCTACGTTATATAAGTAGGTACTGTCCTAAATATCTTATTGTCTGCGAGTATAACCACTTGTTTAGCTTGTTTATGTTTTTTTGTATTAAGTAAGTAAATTGACGTATTTTAAAAACCTTTTTATAAAATTAAAAAAAAAAGAAAAACAATGTTTATAAAATTAAAAAAAAAGCAAGTTATGATTTAGTTATTATATTTATTAAGTCTGTATTCTGCACATTAAGGAGTTAAACAGGCAAATGTTACTCGCAACTTCCTAAAGGCTTTTGTATCGATAATTTGTTATCTTTCCAAATAGTAATTGATGTGTAATTATTCAAGTTTCTCAAAGTCTATTCCATAGTTTTTCCTTGTAAGCTAGCATTCATGCATACAACCTTTCATGTTAATGATACGAGTAAGCAATGTGTGCAGCCTTCGCTTCTTTTTGTAATCCTTTCTCTGAAATTGAACCGATAAAAATTCGCCTTCAATCTCTTTCCAACGATTTTTTAAAATTCAAACCCTATTTTATTTTTACCTAAGTAGTGATGCGACCTATTGGGGTGCGCTTTAAACTCCTACGGCACTTTGGGATGTCAACAACGAATAGATCTCCAAACGAGATATGTCCAGTCTAAATGGGGTCGATGAAATCATGTTGTACAAGTCCAAAAATTATAGCTAAGCGCCTCGAATATATGTCTGTGAAAATAGGTTACAAAGGCGGTTACTAATTGATAAATAAGGTCAAAATTACATGTTACAACAAAGATATATTCTATTGTACATTTGATATATTTAAAACGAAGAGATTGGCAAATAACCAAGCCACTTATTCCTCTTAGCACAGTAATAAACTTCTGCGTAATGTATGTATGTTAATGGACTTATGAATTCAAAAGTTAGTTTCTACTCATGATAGCTGGCCCGTTGTTAGCTTTATTTATGTGGGTTGCCAACACGCGGCCTCAAAAGTAACTACAAAAATCTATCATAATTTCAATTCAACAACAAATTTCATGCATTTGAATATTTATATATAGAATTCAGGTAGTCAAACTAGATTTATTCCATTAAATTCGACTTGACAAGCGGAAATAGGTTTCCACTGGCATCAGTTTCACAAAAATAGATTATTTTATTAATATTATATTTGCAATTCAGCAAAAGATCTATGTTTAGGTGGCATATCTGATATACACTATTAGTGTTATCATGTTCAACCATAAATTTACTGTTGAATTTTAAGATAAGCTTCTTACTGTTCGAAGACTGAGTATGTAAATTTGCGTAACTGCCAGAGGGGCTGTCATACTTTTCACATAAATATTTTAGCCAAATTCGATCACGTAATAAGTAATTATAATCATTATTAATACATTGGCATGAAAAGCGTATTAGGACTTAAAATACCTATAATCTATATGCACGTATTTTTTTACATAGATTCCATTATCTGATCTGCTAGAAGTATTGTAATACTAAAGTTTGAATGGTCGGATGTTTGTTATTCCATCAGCTAAAATGGCTCCTTAAGATAATTTTGGGACAGAGATAGATTAAAATCTGATAGAGCACATGGGATTCCTGGGTGTAATATACCAAGAAGTAAGTATACATATAGATTATATAATCTATAGATTCTACACGAACGTTGTCATGGCTGTCGCTAGATATTTAAAGACTTTAGTTATCTTTAACTTCTTTAAATATTTGTACATATAATAAAATTATAAATATGAGTAAATTTTTTCGTCTTCAAAATTGTAACTTAACGCTAGACAAATAAACAATTTCCTTATATTTACTTTGTATTATTAATAATGTCTCTCGTTGACTATAGCCTTCCTATATATTTTTATTTATAAAAGTGCGTAACAACCGTAATTCTGGTAACTTTTCATTCGATTCCACGAATAAAATACAAAATATATCTTTATAAAGCTCATTCTCTTCAATCAGGCAAGATAATGTGTGAATTATGCGTGCGAGCGTGAAAACGGTACACGTGAAATATTACATAACGTGAATTTCAAGAGCTTTGTGTCTCCTTTTTATTGGCTGTATTCCCATTTTTACACTGACTCTTTATACGTCTTGTTTATAAAGTGTGACAAGTTACGTTTTCTTTTCTTTCTGTTGGAAAGCTCCTGACAGGATACGGGTACTATATCTTTACGTGAAACAAGATTTTTCGTGAACTTTCACGGGCTACTTAGCTTCTTGTTGATTATTTCGGACATTCGAATCAAACTTCAGCTATTTTTAATGAAAGTTTATGTTATTAATAGGTATTTTAGGTTTAAATGATGGTTATATTTGATTCACACTTCTAAGATTTCAGTAAGTTTTAGATTTGAATTATAATATAAATATATTGTTAATAAAAAGTAATTGAAACTGGAGCTTGAATGAATGTATATTTTATTTATGGAGTATAAACAGATAAGTTATTTTATTACGTACGTTGACTGTTTCACACTTCTTTAAATTCACTTGATTATCATATTCTGATCATTATTATTAATCGAATGGAAGAATGATTATACATGGAAACGATATTAATTAATATATATGAATCAAAATCAACAAATTGAATCATTCCCATAATTTTAAACATAAAAGATTAATAAACGCTACACTATTTCGATATTTATCACTTAAAACTTCATTGAAATTCATACAATAGCACTAATCAATGGACCGTTTTGGTAGCTTTTCAATTATCTAAAAAGGTTCCACAGATTCGAAAGCTGAGGTCATTCACAAATTGCAGTACTATGGTCGCACTCTCGCTGCAATACTGTACTTGATTCATGTCGCATGTTTGGTATTGAGGTACATTCTCGTCTTATGTACCATTCGGGTAATTTAGAGGAACATGTAGAAAGGATATAAAATAAACTTGAAATGCCTACTAACTTACTTGGAATACGTTAATATGAGTAACTAGTATTTTATTCTGTTTTTTCTTACATAATATTCTTATGATAACAGTGTTAACTTTTTTATCTTATCATGTTTTAGATAATAAAGGTTTTCATAACTGTAAATGGTAATTAGTGATTAATTATGTTTATAAAGTTAGTCCTCATTTTCCCAACATATAACGAGGTAAGTCCTAGACTGGAATCCTCAAGGCAAGCGGAAACGTGGTCGCTTTAAGTAATCCTGGCGGCGGATGATCTCTTCAGAGGCGAGGGAGTCTGTATGACGTGTAGTGAAGCGCGTAGCTCAAGGCCGTGCGGGATGGCGACGCGACGTACTGTGGACGCCCACGTCCCATTCAAGGGACTCACAACATTAAGTCAAGTAAGTCAAGTTCTTTATATGTATTACATTCTTAAACCCATTATTATAATAAAAATCAATGCATGTGCAACCGAGGTTTCCATCGAATTTGTCACAGCTGCTTAATTGTAAATTTTGCTACTATTGTGTTAATTTAGTTACTCGGTTGTATTCTGAATTATTTTTATAAACTATTTATTAACCAGTAGAGTAACTAAAATCTGGAACAAATATTTATTTATTGAAGGTAAATAATACTTTGGCAATAAAACTTAAAAGTGCTTTGGAGGATTTTGCCATTCAGAGAATGTAACTTTTAAATTTATCCGAATCTCAAAAAACTATTTTAAATTAATGTTTTTTTTTTCATTTTATTTTTTCATTTTAAAAGCACGATCCGCTAAATTTCATGCTCATTTCATTTGAGCCATAATAATTATAAACGTAAAAACTTGTAGCAAAACTCGGCAGCCATCCAAGGCGAGTCACACCTTGGTGTTACTAGTTACAGCTTATAAATGAGTTTAAAAGCGCCAAGCGCGCAATTTTCTCTCTAAATCCAGGTTGATGCTTTATGAAGGCAAGTTAATGAACTTTGTTAACCACTACCTAGTAGTGAAATTTTAGATTGCAAATAGTTATCAGAGTGAAATGGAAACTATAGTAAAGCTGAAAGACAACCTTGATAATTTAGCGAACTTATTTTTAACTATATATATATGCAGGTAATATTTAATATATCTTTGTCACTATTTATTTATCTAGTTTTTCATCAAATTAAACTTAATTAATAATAAAAATTAACATTTAATTACTAAATATTAATTATTATAATATACTTATATATGATATACTTCAATAGCTATTGATGTATTTTCTGTTGTAATTCTGTACTGTATAAAAATAAGTAATGTGTGGTTTCTATTATTTTTATTAGTAGTAAATTGCTAAATTGCTTAAAATATACATTCATACGTGATTTAGAAAACATTTGAAAAAAATAATAATACGCGAGATTATCACAATTAGTAAAGTTAGGCGAGCAAACCTTTTTTTGTAGATAAAAACATATTATTACAGGGTCCCGAACAACGATTAATCACTTTATGGTTCCTATATCTGCTTGACTACAAAAGCTATTTATAGATGAAAATTTTTCAAAGAACTTTTTCATTTGGTGATTTTCCTTCACGTTGAGCTGCAGCTGTAACCGCAATGCCTTTGACCCAGCGCGACTATCCTTTTAAAGTTTGTTGCGCTGTTTTTATCTTTGTCTTTAGAAATTTAAAATTACTAACAAATTCCAAATTAAAATCGGCGAATTTTTAATATTATCCAAATTGAGATAAAATAAGCTTTGAATTTTTTAAAATTTCGCTTGAATCTATATCAAAAATGGGTCAGTGTTTATGCGTAAATATGTAACAGAAAACAATGACACAAACTCAATATCAAGTTTCAAAACAAAAATCAAAGGTTTCTTAACACAACACATCTTAATATCTCATTAACAATCAAATTCAATACTAATATTCTATTTAATTATATGGAACCATGTCATTTTAAGAAGCTTCGGCAAGTTAAAATATTTTTATGGAAATAATCACTAAATGTTGCCTATATTTCTATTTCTTTAAGAGATGGCTCAAGGATACATAAATTCAAAATACAAGGAGGCTCGCATTACCATATAAAATAACAGCCACGATAAAAAAATGAAAGCATTCGTATACCTACATCATAACATGAAATGGTACGTAAATATTTATACAACTCAATTTATCATTTCTAGTAGGTAAACCTATTTGACTAACATCTCTGAAAGCTTGCTAACCAGAAACTTTTATCTCGTAAGCCGTTCCAATATTATTATTAGATTTTGTAGGCTTTCAGAGGAAAAAATGTTTTTGGAGTTTATATATTATATCTATCTATAGTAACTAACAAATTTTGACTCTGTGATTGAAAATAATGTTTATGTTTCTAAATGAAAGATGTGCATTTGATTTTGCTAACTTTGCCTGAAATGTAGTTTCATTTAAAGTTCTTACCAACGATTAAAGAAAATTATTTTAAATTTGAAAGAAATTACTCTTTTCTGGTTAGACTTGAGTATTTAGCCTAATTGCAATAACTGTGTAGCAACATCAAAAATATTCTTAGATTTGTGCTAATCGAAAACTGTCAATCCTAATGAAGCCCATGTAATTTTTCGCTAGAAGTGTTTTATATTTTCATACAAATATCTTACGAAAATGCTACAAGGTATTTATAATCTAAACTTATACTTATTTATGTCTCATTGTTCCGCGACATTCCCAAACCTAAAATCTTAGTTGAGCAATCTTTGTAAGTAAGAAGATATGAGGTAGAGGTAGAGGTAATGCCTATATTTTAAACGTATCAAACGTTGTTTTTTCTACTCGCGCAGGTTTTTGGCTATTCAAAAACCTAATTTTTGAGCGTCTCAATATTAGATGGCATATTATTAGCTTGAATCCTCAAAACACATAACAAACAAATTTTTAAGAGACGTTTTCTCAGAAACAAAATATTTGCTAATAAGCAATAAACCGAATCGCCTACAATATATGCTCGCAACACGAGCTTTTCATTATAATAATTATTTTAATTAAGTGAGCCGGTGCGGCGTCATTAGCTAGAAATTGTTACGTAAAGTAATTAACAATGTATCAGATGCATTAAATTAAGGGAATTGCTCTCGAAGATTTCGCTAAGAACAATCATGTGTTAAATTAGGTTGATATTGGACGAATTGGTCAAAATAAGATAAAAAGCATGTTAATAATTCTTTACTAACTATAATAGTAGATGTTCTTAATTAGGTAATATATAGTAATCTATATGGTGGTAATCTATATAAAGTGAAGTCCTGTGTCCTCTAGTGGGGTATGGGGCAGATGCATTTCACATTTCTTTTACTGATCGATTTTTTCTTTAGGGGCAAGGTGATCAGCCTTCTATGTGCTGCCAGACCGAGTTTTTTTATCTCCACCAGGAATCGAACCCAGGACCTCTCGGTTGTAACGCTTACGCGCTTACCACTAGACCAAGGAGGCGGTCAAATATATAGTAATCTATATAGATAACAGATTTTCGATTATTTTTTGATGAATCGTATATTATCAAAGGTTAAAACTATCGATAAATCTTCATTAAAAATTTATTTCATTTGCTCTATTACGAAAAGCTCAAGTATACTAAGTAATAAGTGTAGTCGGCACACTTGTATACTTTTTTCGAGTTTTAATGATTTTAATACACAAATAAACAATTTAATAACGTAGTTAAAAATTATTTATTTTTACATGTTTTTGCATCATTTGTAAGTAATTTTTTCGTCTTGTAAACTTCTTTTGTTTCAATTTATTGTCTTGATAATATTATATAGTGTTGTGGAAGAGCGGGGTCTCCTGATACAACCATTTCTTGCTTAAAAGGAGATGTTATTCATGTATGTTTTTAAAGACAATAAAATTATTTATTATTATTATTAATAACCGCAATAATATTTCACAAATAAGTAAAGTATGGCAGTAGTTTAACTTGTTCTAATTTAATTTTGATTCAATTGGATTTGGCTTTTTTTTATAAATATATTTTTTCAATCTATAAAATAATGTTACTATAGTCTGAAACAACGTACAGTGAACCACTGTATATCGTTTGGGTAGTGGTAGCTACGCGTTTTTAACTTTTGTAAAGATTTAAATAAGTTTTGAAATAAAGATATTATCTGCTTATTTCTAAGCGGCACATTTATATAGTTACATGAAGTAACTCCTTTATGTTAGGTGGGTCATAAATAAAGATGAGGTGGAATACTGATCTACGTGCTACCCGTCACTTAGTTTTACTCCAGTGTAACCAGTATTTTATACTTTTTCCACTTCATTCGGATATTTTCTGCAGTTATTTTTCAAAGTTCTTCAAATCTCTGCTGTCAGTAATAGAATTTTCATAGCCCGTTTATTCTGTGTGCGAAGATCGTTCGACGCAAATATTTGTATTGTGATATGATTTGTTTTTAAACAAACAAAGATGCTACAATATTATTGCTTTATATTAAACTAATTTTGTATTGAAGAACAATAAATTTTACAAATTAAATAACTATCTCAAGTATAGATAGGTACATAAATAATAACTGAGTCCGTATTTTTCTTATCGTTGGTAAAAATGAAGTAACATTAAGGTCTCTTCACTTATTGTTAGGTAAATTGTATCTAGACAATGTATATTACAAAGGAGATATTTATATTAGATGTATTGTGAAGATATTTGAAAAATGCTGCAGCTTCCATTCGAGGTATGTTCATGTAGAGCTTTATATAATAAAGAGAATAGCACTACCTAGCGCGAAACTGAGATGCGTTGAAAAGTCTTCTTAGAAAATTCACTTTATTTTTCATAGAGAATAATAGACACGTACAAAGTTTTAGTTTCCAACATTATCTCTTAGATCAAATAAAAGTTTTAATGTTGCTGATCTGCCAAGTAGTTATTTAATTTAGATACAGACAACTTGTACACATCTAATCAAACGAATTCCACAGCGAGGGTGTCTCAAATAAAAGCTGCAAACTGAAAGTCACAAACGCTAATAAAAAGTCGTACTTTCGAACTTTAGTTATGCCCAAACCTTTTGACGTTATTACTTTACTGGCTGATACCGGTGAATCTAAGGTTTGTTCGTCAAAATATCAACGAAAATTATAAAATACAACCCAAAGATATAGTTTAGGTGTTAGTACTAGCTGAAAGCTGATACCGGCGAAGTTAATAGTAGATTCTTTCTGATATCTCGTCTGTTTCTCATTTCACTATTTATAAAAATCTCCCTATCCATTTAATTCTACAATTATTCTCTTATAAATTATTTTTATTATTACCCTGTTCAACAGAATCTAACGTAATAATTATTTATTTTCCTTAAAATTATTTTTGTTTAAATACAACACTTAACACAACAAATTCTATGTACAGCAAAAATTTTTCGCTACAGAAATAACTGTACAACATTCGTTAAGAACATTTTTGAAATGCGAGCAATCAACTTTTCTAATATGGCTGGTGCAAACTTCAATTTGATTCGAAAACCCTTTATTGGCCCAGAATATATTGCTTCCTATGAAATCTTTGTACGGTCCCACTGGGATCAAAATTAAATGTTCAGTTTATATAATTGCCGCCTTTATTGAACACTTCAAGTGGAAAATGTAAGGTACAGCATGTTATGTACCTTTATTTTGGAATGGAAAAGTTTAAATGCAACGGAGCTAACAATGTACTATGAAATTAGTTGTATTACAACTTTGGGCTTAAAGTTACAACTTTAACTCTGACGAATACGTAAAACTAATTATAGAAATATATATTTCAAAAAGGAGGTTCTTAATTCGGATGGGTTTGGTTTTTCGTATGTTTGTTACAGGTTTGTAAAGGTATTTTAAAGATTATTGTTTTGTTTGATAGGTTCGGAGGTGAATAAATTATATTAAACTGATTGAGAATGTACATCCAAACATTTACTTCGTTGAATGATTATTTCTATATTATTTTATGGCATATTTATATATTCTATATTTTATATAAATTTGCATTTAATTAATGTTTGGCCACTCAAACCCTACGTTATATAGGTATTTTAATATAAAATCGGAAACGACTATTCTAAATCCCTCTTAGAGGAATATTGCAGAAAAATATAGCTTAATAAAAACTCCTCCCCTCATCCCATAATATAAAAACTTAAGATACTAAATGAAAAATTAAATGTAAAAATCTCCCAAGTTAATTTTAAATTTTATCATATTATATTTATAAGATGGATATATTTAATTAGACTTTATCATATGATTTATAAATATGTATCTTAAAATATTTCGTTACAATAGCTAGGCTATATTGTAAGTAACTTTCTCTTTATTGTACGTAAATGAAGTTGCTGGCAGTAGCTAGTGCCTAGTAAAGTGGCATTATGTGAAAGGACAATTCGTTTTATTCGTTCATTTCAATGTGTACTCGCATAAATAAAAGACTTTATTAAGTTCGTTTTAACTGACAGTCAAGTACCTGCTCGTTTTCTTGAAACTGGCTTGGCACTGTGCCCCAAGCCTAGATTATCGTCCTATACTTTTATACATATATTTTTAGTAATTAAAAGGGTTTAACTTTGCGACACATTTGTATTTTACTTACAGTGCCTTGCATTTATAATTAACTCAAAACTTCTTACGGTAAAGGGCCAATATGCGATGCCAAAAATAAGTACTAATTTTTAAAATTATATACGTGAATGTGTTAATAATCGGTGACGATTTCAGGTCTAAGCTACGTAACATATATAATGAAATATTGTACTTACATTTGTTAGAGGCACAGAAAAGGATACTTTTATGATCAGTTAAATAGTATAAAAATATTATTAGAAAAAGCATAGAGTATATGCTAGAATTTAGAAATAGGATAGAGATATTAGGATAAGAATATAGTACCTAATTTAATTTTTGGGTTGAAAATATAGGCATTATTTCTGAAATTTGTTAAACATAATATAATTAAATAATATTTGTTCTTTTATTGTACATATAATGTTTATACACTTATGTACTTCCTAATCCTGTATATCGTCGCTTGTGTATATTATGAATTCGCAACATATTACATCTCCATATAATTCTCAAATATATATTATAATTTTTTGAGTATATAAATAATCCTGAACCCCAAATAATTATAATAGTTAACTCTGGGTAAAAATATATTAAACTATCTGGTAGATTAAGTACTAAAAGTTGCTATTCAGCAAATAATTTCCTATGTATATACCACATACATACATATTATTCTATACAAAGAAACAATCAATGAAAATTTGGTCAACAGATAGATGTGTTTTGTTATTGAAATATTTTCGCTGCCAAACATTGCCCACGCCATACAAATATGCTTTTTCACGGAAACATGCAATATTAAATATTAAATATCAATTTAATGCTGCATATTAAAAAATACCTTTATGCAATGATCGAGAAATTTTACATTTTTAATCAAATATAAAAAATTCTTTATTAATATGATGAGGGCATTCAGCAAGTGAAGGATTTATTATAGTTGTACAGATTAAGTTAACTCAAAATCACTGTAAAGTAATAAATGACACATTTTATTGTCCTTAGCCCTTTCAATAAAGAGCTATCATTCAACAAGATAGTCCTGACCTTTTCTGTTTACCAAAGTCAAAGTCAAAATATCTTTATTCATATTGAGTCACGTACTCGATTGCTTGAATGTTACTTAGGTCTGAGTTTACAAGCTATTAAAGAACGCACCCAAATTTGAGAAAAATAGCCAAGAAACTTCGGATTATCATTTTTTCCGACCATGATCACAAACAAAAAATACATTTTTAACAGAAACAAACCATTCTTAAGCGCATGTTTTTATTCGATAAATATATGCCTGAGTAATGATTGACTTTACGTAAGATTTAAATACCTCTTTATTATTCATCAAAATCGATTCGGTGGTGACAAAATTTTAACACCCGACCCTTAAGAGTGTTACTGCGTAGAAGCGTAAATTTCAAATTAATACATCAATTATTTGGTTCTTTTTTTTAAATCAGATAGAACGGAAACTTTAAGATTCTTTCTAAGCCATAAGTATATTATTATAATTATCTAGACATGCACAATTTTAATAAAAATCATTAATTTAATGTAATTTTACGAGTACATACGTCGCGGGCAGGCAGGCAGTTAGGAATAATATGAAAAAGAAAATGCCCGAAGGTTTTTCACGGAAATCAAATGGAGCGCAAAAACTAGTGTTAATATTTAAGTTTAATAAAATAAAGCATCGCTCGAGGCTACAAACAATTTACTAGCAACATGAACGAAACCGTAGTTAAAAAACTACGGTTTAATTAATCATGACACTTTTATTACGTTCCTTTGCTGACGACTTCTGACGTTGGTATTACTTTGTATGGATATTAAATGTGCTGGAAATCATTTTTACAAGCGGTTGTCCATGGTTTCGTTAGAATAGAACTGATGGTTGAGTTTTTAAAATCAAAACATGTAAGCGTCAGCGAAAGTTGTGTTATAATAATCCTTTCCTAATTCCTTGATTGCTTGAGGCAAAAAAAGCCATTTGATGACTATTGGAAATGAAGGCTGAGGTAATAAGGTTCTCCTCTCTTTAATATATTAGGTTCCTGTATCCGTTTCATTTATTATCTTTCCGAAAGATAAGTAGATCAGATATCTAGTACTGCTGAATAAGTATTTTTTATTTCCCCGAAAATCATACCCTTAAAAATTCCACGCTCCTGGTTTTGAATGTTCGATGCGTGTTTGAAGTAAGCTCATAAGGTCATGGTTTTATAAAAAAGAAAAACATTCCAAAAAGAAGTTCTAGCTGAATTTTCTTTTTACTATTGTCTTTAGAACGAAATGAACAAAAGGATATTGAATCAGAAAAATGTTGAGGCATTCCAAGTTCTTTCATTAAGCTGGATCTTAAAGACAGTGATTTCTTTTATTTGATTTTTATACTTAACTTTAGGCCTTACGTATAATAAAAGTAACTAACTTAACTTCGAATTAATGAAAATATTTTCACCTTATAATTCGAATTGGTTTAACAATTTTATGGAAGGATCATACACAAGTTTCATAAATAAAGTGTTAGATAATTATGGTATATTATAAATGTTAACAATAGCAATATAGGTTATACAGTAATATAGTAATCACACATTGAATACGAAACCATGTAATTTTTTGTTTATATTTTAGTTTTTTTTTGCTATCTAAACTATTTTTACTTTTTCTATTAAATATCTACCTAAGTGTCGATAATACTAAATTTGTGTATATTTACGATTCTTTTTTCTTTAAAATGTAAGAATTTTTTGAATAAATTTATTTATTTCTTAATTTTTAATCAGTAATTCTACACACTTGGATTTTTTTAACTCTTTAACCTCCGTCAGTATAAAGATTTGTATACCGAAAAGACGAGATTAACGAATGATAAAGGAAAAACAACAAAATTATGAAGTTTGCTGTGTTAATATTTTTTTAAATTGTTAATATTTTTTGTGATGTTAAGAAATAGGTATATAATTTAAATAAATTTACTTACATTTTTTAAATAGCCTATTTTTTAAGATTAAACTCGTTATTATCGATTTTACATTACCTAGCCTTTTATTTCTGTAATAACCCACTTATAAGTAGCTAAAGGAAGCTGATCTCAAAGAACCATTTTTTCTCAATATCTGCCGTAGGGTCGACTTTGTAATAAGAAACGAGTGGCCTGGAGGCTATTTGCCGCCCCTCAAAATTTACACAGAGGATATTCCCAAACATCTCTTTGTATATTCCGGTCGATATCTGTATGTAAAATATATTTAAATTTGTCTCAAACCCTAACACTGTTCTATCTAATAGTACATTATGATATAATTGTGTAAAGATGGTGATTATCCCCGAGGTGGTATATAGTCTTAAGAAAGCCGAGGACGGTAATCATAAATATTTAGTGTTTTGAAAAACAAATGAAAATGTTTTATTTAGTAAATAAAAAGTTTGACTTAAATTTGATAGAAGCTTATGGTGAATGGTGATGCACTAAGTGGGCCGGCACATCCGGAGTGATACCACGGGCTCACAAAATACCAGCGTGAATCGGTGTATCGCTGAGTGAGTGAGGATATGAATATATCAGGCGAAGGATACTCAAAGGCAACAACAAAAAAGCGTGGACCGCGGCGCGTTTGTTCATGAGCGACGATGATCTTTTACCATCACGAGACCCGCCTGCCTTTTGTCCACTATTGTATTTAATAAAATCTAGTCTTTTAAGATTTTTAAAAAATCTAAAAATGACAACCACAGACCATCTAGACTAATTTTATAAAAAGAAGAATGAGATTGATTACCTACAAAAAAAAATTGAATGAAATACTTATTTAATTAACATGTACAAGTTAAAACTGTTTATTTAAACACAAAATTGCATGAATTCGTGAGCAACTTAGCTACCCATACGGTTCCTTAAGTAAAATATTCTGATCATCAACTGATGAACTGATAACTTTTGGCTTATGAAGGTCGGTTGAAAAACTTAGTAACAAATACCTAGTGATATAGAAAAGTCAATTCATACTGTATTGTTTCGGCTAAGTTAAAATATTTTCAATTAAAGGTCCTAGGTTACAGTGTATGGGAAGGAAGATTTCCCATATAATGATATAATATAAAAATAATATCATGTTACGAAGATGTTTATGAAATACGAATATATCTGAATTATTATCAGTTAAATTATATCGGTAATTAACATTGAGGAAGCTAATGAAAACTGATTTCCACCGTTATTTCAGATAAATGGGGAGATTTCGATTGGTATTGTTGTTCGAGTACACTTGTACAAATCGACTGTTGGATTAACTTTGGTTTAATAAACATAATTTTAATGTTTTATGTTTAATACAATTACGATACTAAATTGTAAGGATTAGTTCCGATTTCGTATTTTCAATATCTTTGTTAAAAATTGAAAAAGTTAACGGTAAAATAGATAAATTCATCAAAAAATCTGTTTTTTATGATTGATGTTTATAAAGCTCATTTTTTTAATAATAGGTAACCAAAGGGCGCTTGTGCCCTCGCCCTTGTGTAGCGGTCTGCACTTAAATAGATGCTCATGGACAACCAAAAAGAGAGTTTATCTTACAGGTACGTTGACGGCCACTTATTATTATACTAAAGTAATAAAAAGAAAAATGTTAGTTTTGTTTGTTGTGTGACCGATTTAAAAAATCATTTCACTAATAAGAATCTGGACTCTATATCTGGAGGCCATATTTTATAAAATACTATATTATAAAGAATAATTCCCAAATATGTAGTGTTTAAGTAAATACGTAAAAAACTAATTAATACTACTCAATAATTTTATGAGTGTCAGTGAAATATTAGTTTAAAGTTATTGTTTGACCTTTTTAAATTATGATATTTATATGTGGGTTTGCTTGTTACACTTTTACGTCTAATCTACTAAACACAATTCCATAAATTTCTAGAAAACGATAGATAGGACCTTAACTATACTCTTCAATACCTTGTCGACGAAGTTTCGGACAGTATATGTATTTTATTAAGAATATTTAAGAAAAGGTAAAAAATTGTAATATTTTTTCACTTTAAAATGGGTAGTTAGTAAATATTTTTAAATTTTATATGCAAAAACTAGGTTATATCTACAATTTTACCCAAATTTCAAGCAATCTCGACGTCAAAAAATATCTATGATTTTATAAGAAAAATTATAATAATCAATTATCTTATTTGAATTAATTAAATTTAAAAAACAAAAGCGCTTTCACGGAAAGAATCTCGTAAAACAAAACATCTTGTTCTACACCGGTCAACTTATTACACCAACAAAAGGCACAAAATTTGAAAAAACATTTTAATAAGAGCAGTTAAATAAAAACGAAATGAGATTTACTATACTGAAATTAAAAGCTTTGGTCGGTCCTTATTTTATTAATTTAAGAGTGACTCTTAATTCTTATCTACGTAGAAATAATCTCTTTTAAACAACATTTAATTTTGAGGTAAAATTAAAATTATTTTTAATGTTACATATAACTTTAAAATTACTTACCATAAAATAAAAGAAATTCAATGGAACAATCCCAATTACGTTGTGCACCTAACACCTAACCACTTAACTTGTCGTAGACTTGCTACGACTTGGCCAATAGCTTTGTGCGGGGTAGCGACCGCACGTGCAATGCTCGTAGCGGTAGGCTCACACTGCTGGCTGAACTGGCTACGTAGCGCCGACCGTAGCCGATCACAGACGACTGAAGCCGAGTTATATAAAGCGTGATTGATAAGGAACTATATATTGTATGGTGCAGCTTGATATCAAATGTAATGTGAGAAATGAGTTCAAAGCTTTGTTTTAACCGTTGTTACGTTTTGAGACATACTGAATAGGTCTTAAAAGCTTTTTGACTACCTATGTTGCCTTTTAAGATAACTGCAGTTTTTAGCTCTTGGTAGTTTTATATTGAGGTTCAAAAGTAATAAAGTGGTATTTTCATATTATTTACTTTTTTATTTTATTTCCAAAGCATTTTTTCACTTTTACACAAAAATTGCTAGTTGGGTAGGTAGTAATTACTGAAAAGGCACTATATCGGTTCTCGTAGGTTAAATAGATATATTCATTGGTGTCTAAAGCTTCAAATTAATATATACCTATTTCTCCTTAGCTTAACAATTATATTATCTTCGTATTTTTATAAACAGCATACATAAAAAAGGGATTATTTTCAAAATTAAAACTGGATACGTGTGACCAAAAGGAGGTACTTATATTGTCCTTTATTAGTCATTAATGTTAAGACTAACATCCGTCGCGCTATAAATCATATTAAAATGAGTCTCCTAAAATATTAAAAATGTCTTATGAAAAATACAAATATATTAAAGATAACTGAGTTATGTACATAAAAATTAAAAATGTAATCAAATAGCTAACATATAATTAACATTCGAACTATATTCGAAGTTAGTGAAAGCTGATAGTATAGAGAGAGTATAGCTGATAGTATAATTACCCGGTATCTTAAATCTATAACAGAATAATTGAGTGTTACCATGGAGTCGTATTCCAATCAATAATTTGAGAATATTAAGTTTATTATCTATAGCAAGGGTTCAGCTCGATGAGAAGGGATTAGTAAATTGAATCCATTTGTTGATACATTTTCATTGTTCTTAAATGAAAATTATATTGAAATTTTACTAATACAAACCACTGTAATGTGACAATTACTTTCATGTTTGAATGAATAAATAATGATCGTGTGATGTTAAATACATCAGTCATTTTTTAATATTTAGCCACAAAATTTCATTTCAAAAAGGAATTTATATTTTTTGAGGGCAGCGACAATATGTTCGTGCATGCATTCGAGTCTTCTTCTCCTGTGAAGGTGCGTGATTATTCTAATAAAGTAATTGTTTGGTAAATTTAAGAGATTTATCTTGCATAAATTATACGTCGCCATTAATACCAGATAATTGTGCATATCGCGTTTTGGTGCGTATGTTAATTAACACGGTAAACAAAGGAACAAGAGTAAGTATCATTTATGTAAGTAAATGTAGTGCGAAGCTGTAGCGGGCGTTTTGTTTTATATAGATTATAGAGTGTGGGAAAATAATACTGAAGTAGCTACAATAGTTAATGTTAGTGATTATGATTTCTTAAGTGGTAAAAAGTACCAGTATGAATACCATTTCCATAAAACGATGACTTAGTATTTATTTTGCACTTTTTAAATCGGCACTCTTTCCTTCTATAATTTTTGATCCTAGGAATCAATATCGTTTATCAAACTTTTTCCAGTCATTGCATAATACGATGCCGTAAATTTTGTCACAATTTTCAACAAAGTCCCTATTAAATAAGTTAATATCGTTAGTTATGTAACGGGTGGTCGGTACGAGGGAGAATCATTTAGTTTGGCGCTTCTGAGTCATTTGTGTTCATTAGATAGTCTCCAATAATGGAAACGGCTATAGCATAACGGAATGGCCCCGAAAATGGGACAGGATGGTACTTAGTGCAATGCGGAGGGCACGGAATTTCGGATATGTGTACCTCATAGAATAGCTTCCTTGATGTTCAAGGGACTGAAGATTCTATTACCAGTAGGTACTATAAAGAGAAAATATTGTTTAGAAACATCTACATTATTCTTTGTATTAGAAGACTGGAAAGATTTTATAGAATTACTTTACTAACATAAAAAATCTTCCACTAAATTTAGTTTATAGTAAATTCTGCTATATCTTAACCAAATCTATTTTAACTTTTCCTTTCTTCTATAGTTTTATATTTGTTAATATTATAAAGAGAAGAGTATAATATATTTGTGATTAATAAACCCTAAAACTGGGAAAATTAAAAAAATATTTCACTGATAATAAAATAGTCTATACTCTGTATATGTGTATCATTTAGAAAGAGTGATGAAGTCATGAAAGAGTAAAAACTACGTATATGGTGCCACTAGTAAAAGCTAGTTTTTAATTACACGAAATGTCCATAAAATAGTACAAGGGTGTACAAAGAAACATGCATAGTTTTCTTATTTGTGTTAGTGTTAATAAAGTCCTTCGCCTAGTCTTTCTCTCAGTTCACGCTAATCGAAAAGTACTAAGCAGACTGAAGTAACAATATTAAATACTAATATATAAACATATTTCAACTCAAGTTCGCGAAAAGAGAAACAAAATCCTATACATTTGTTCAATTGTTTTGACCAAAAGTTTTGTGGTTTCTTTACACATATTGTATATTTTCTTGTTCAAGCAAATAAATTTTTTTTCATTTCATTTCAATTTATGATAAAAAGAGCTCAACGTTGTTATGTACCTATAAGAATGTTTTATTTTTTACCCAATTTAATGAGAAAAACATATTTATTTAATGTAAAATTATTATACATTTTAGCCAGGACATACTTTGGATATATTACATTTAAAGCATGTCTTCGCTTACCATATTTTACTGGTTTAAATTATTGTTACATTAAGTCGGAAAAGTGAGACACAAAAGCAAAATTAACTTTTAATTATTTTCTTACAGAATATTTATTATAATACAGTATCAAAATCTCATTTAATATGATAGTATTCAAATAAGTATAATACTTTAGTTAATAGAAGTATTAATAAGTATGCAGCATAACAATTGGCTTTTTATTACCTCTTAACATCAAAATTATATTTCTTGTAGTGCTAAGGAAACTGCCAGCAAACTGGCTGATATTAAACAGGAAAAATTAAAAAAAAAACAACAAATATCAAAATATATAAAAAAAATGTAATTATATTTCAACTATAATTCATTTTAGGCAACAGCTGGTTATAAAATGAAATTCCGTGTTCATTTATTAAAATAAGTCACTGTTGTCGTTTTTAAATTTAACAATCTTCAGGCAACGTTTTTGCATAAGCGAATATAAACGTATTATTCGATGTTGTATTTCACTGTAAATAAACACGAAACGCTCAGACCCTAATTAAATTCAAACGTGGAACAATAAACCCAAAAATAAAAACCAGATCGAAACGCTTCACTCTTATAACTCCAACAGAGGTTTAACGTAGTCACGTTGGAAACTCATCAAAAATCTACGAATACAGTGAAATAGACTTGAATTCACATAATAAAACGATCGAGTAATACTTGGATAGAAGCTAATGGTGACTCTACATATACACAGTCCTTGAAATCTCAACTGTTATGGCTCTTTCAAACGCTACGTGCGGTCTCAATGTGTTACTTTTTACTATCAACTGGACGATATGTAGTAAATGGATGGTATTAAAACCGTTTTAAGGCGAATTAGAAATTCTACCACAATTTACTGAAAATTTAGTCGAGTGCAAAGAAATAGTTTTTGCTTTTATTAGGTAATCCTTGATCACGCTTCCGTATAAAAGGAATTTTAATTTATTTCGTTGTATTATTAAGTGAAAGTGATTTTTTTATTATAAACTGACTATTTGTATTATAGAGTAGAGATTCAAACAAAAATCCCTTCTTTTTGTTTGAATCTATAAATTATGATAGCCATGAAGCCCAACCATTTAACTATGAAAAGCGTCCCACTTTAATATAATGAGATGTGAAGCCGTAAAAATGATATTACAAAAAGTTTCTAAATACAGGTCAGGAGTATGTAATTATAATGAATAAACAGGGCTCACTTTACGAGCCCTTGTCAAAAGTTACTTAACATACCTTTATAATGATATGATAACATATTTTAGATGTAAAAATGTTTTATCTTAGACTAGCTAAATCATAATGAAGGTGGTATATTTAATTTGAAAGGGACACCAGTAAAAAAGAACCTCCGTGGTTAAGCCTGCAGTACTAGATTCGAATCCCGGTAGAACTGTAAATCTTTTAACTGAAATGCATCACGTGACACGTGTTCCTGTTTAATATATAGTATATAATATCAATTGTATATATAAACAAATTTTAGTAAAATACAAAATTGTAAATAGTAAAATCCATTCTGATATTCATATTCTATTTATATATTATAACTCTGTCTATTGCTGCTAAACATGTTCAATGCAGAATGTACTGACTACACTCGTTTTATAAATAGCAGATGCAATATTGAACGTGTACGCGGTAAAGTAGGCTATTTTTTACTAATAACTGAATAATATGATACTGGCAATGAATTCATCGCTTAAATTAATCTTCACGTCCTCAAAAACCTAATAAAACGGAGGTCTTAAAATTTTTCGAGACTTAATCGATTTTAAATCACCATTCCCAAAATCAGTAGGCTATAATTGTTTTAATATGGATTTGCATATTATTATGCATTTTTTATTTACACTGCACACAACAATAGATTTAACAAAATGTATAGAAGTCGATGGTTGCAGTAAGCGGTCATATCGCTAAAAGCGATCTTTTTCAGCCAACCCGTGGCTATTCTTTTAACCACATAATTTTCTTTTTTAGTAAGAACTTTTTTCAATTAAAACAATATTATACTAAAATATATATAAAACTGTAATAATCTATACAAAGAGTTAGAGTAAGATTAGAACTGCAAACTTTCGTCCTTTTTAAAAATCCTTTTTGGAATATACCAACAACAATCGGATAAAGAAAATAATTTAAAATAATAGCTGCCCTCAAATAACGACTTAGGTCGTATCTAAGAAAACCGCGATAACAAGCGCACCTTTACACGCTCGTGATAAATCCTTTGTGTGGTCTGAAGTATGCGAGTATACTTTTTAATTTTATAGAGAAAATCTACAAACCTTTAAATATAACTATTTTTAATCGATTCCCGTGTTCGCTGTATTTAAAAGAAAAATGTTTCCTAATAACGCATTTTAATTTGATGTTAGTTTATTTCATACTTGTCTTCTATTGTGCTTATTGACAATGTTCTTGTAGGTATTTTAATTATTATAAGCTTTTATTCATCATAGTAACAAACATAATAAAATACTTAAACTTTAATTAAACTATCTTTAAAAGTTTTCGTTTTTGGTGGGAGTTAATGATACCTGCCACTAATAAAAATTTCATAAAAATCGGTTGAACCTTTTTGGTGTAGTATGAACATAAACAATGACACTCGATTTATATACATATTATATATAAAAAGTGAAATACAGCCTGTAGAATTACGTGTGAGATAAGGAGTGTTCATTTTCATTCGAACGAAAAACGGAGATAAGAGGCTCGTGCGGTAATCACATTATATTTAAAAAATTAAAACAATGTATAGTCGAACTAGGTAGAAGTTTCAAGCTAGTATTTTACTTCTGTAAGTACATCTCAAAAAAAAATTGATCGACTTTTCTTCATAAATACTTTTTCGTGAATTTTTCTACATTTTTAATACTCGTAGTTATTTTGCTATTCTCGGATAAGACGAATCTAACGAATCAGAGATCATTAAAATCCGTTCTTGAGATTACTCAAACCATTACCATTAGGTTTAAATAACCCGGCTTTGTTTTACATATAAATAGATTTATGTGTATAATAATATAATTATTAAATAAAACAGTTGAATCGATTTTCAATATTCGCTAAAGTAAATATTATATTTCGTTTCATGAAATATTAATATTTACTGTATATAATTGATTGCTATTTAATTTTTAAGATGAGTATACCACTACTGTACTAATAATAAATATGGACCCGTTTTTATGTAACTAAACTTTGAAAAGATATTCCTTTTTTTCTTATAACTTGTACCTCCAACAAATTGTCTTTTAAGACAATAGATATCTTAAACAAAGTATTCTAACTTTTGTATAAATAAAGATTGTTGAGTGAACTGGCAGATAATAAAGGTTTGGGGCCAGCGGCTTTTTCTCAATTGACAACCCACCGTCTTGTTTATCGAAATTGTATCAGTCAAGTAATTACATAAGAAAATGCTCTCATTGCGGCTCTCAATTGTAAAGCGTGTCCTAAACAATTCGACCACAATTATTCTTCAATTTACTCAAATTATTTCATTTGATTCCTTTCAATTAGTTTCGGTAAGATGTGCTTTAAGCCCGGTTCCCAACACGAAAAGGTAAAGAGCGAGAAATGGCTAAGAGAAAAGCTTTTATATAAAATAGGTGTGCGTTTCCACCAAAAGGGAAATAAGAAAGAGGAATGGGCGGAGTGAGCTGAACGAAAAATGAGAAAATGAAAATAAGCTGTCAGTTTCCACAGAAAGTGAGTTCAGCACGAGTTTTGAATTGAATAATACTGCCATGTTTTTTCTATAAAAATAAGAATTAATTATTAATAATATAAATTACAATATATACACGTATATACACATATAATTATATCTTAAGCACATAATTTTTGGTTATGCTAGCACATTCGCGAAAGAACATTAAAAGGAGAATTCATGCTATTCAACGATTAAGGCGACGAAAAATTTATGAACTAACTAATTATAACAGCTATATAATAACTATTATAGCAGAGAACAATTTCAAGAAATTTTGTCATTTATAGAAACCGATATTTTAAAACAATACTAACTCGCGGCGGAGACCGGACTTTGATGGTCAAACTGAATTTGAACTCGTTTCTTTCAGTTTAAAATTATAACACTTTAATTCAGAAACATTCAACAATGTTTGTAAGTTTGAAGCATAATTTTAAATAGGCATAATAATTACCAGGATATAATGGTCGTAATGGAACTTGGTTCTTCTTATTAAGAATTGTTACAATCCAAATAATTTTGCTCAAATAAGTTTGTTACGAATTCTCGCATAAACCTACTTAGATTTCACTTACGCATTTGTGATATTGTTAGGATTATGATGCATGTTTAAAATTAATGGAATAGCCTGCGGCTAGTGGTGAGCCGCTAAGGGTTACCTCCCCTTACGGTATGTGTATTGTGCATTGCGTTATGTGTTCATGGCGCTAAGAATCTCATTTACTTATGAATAAGACCACACAAACCAAACAAGCCTCCATTTCACAGTAGTCTAGAATGCAAAATTCGTAATTCAAGCGCACAGAAAAAATGTACAATTGTTTATTATATTCTTCACTGATGTATGTGCAATTTAAAAATATTATATATTTTCATATTCAATATTTTCTATAAATACTCAGCAGTCAAAATATTTAGAAATATTGACGACGTACACTGTTAAAAAATCTTATTTTAATCTTATTATAATTACCAAAAGTACGAGATGACGTATAGGAGACACTGGTCTCTTACTTTTGATTATTAATTGTTAATAAATCTCTCATCTCGAAGGAATCAGACATTAATTTTAGGCTATAGAAACAATAACACAAATTAGCTATAGGTTTAATTTCTTCCAAATCGGGCAAACACCGACAAATATTTGAGATTCCATTTACACCAACTACAAAGCAATACAAACCATAGAATTTAATATGTAGCGGGAAAAGCGTACAATTCTACTGGCATTTTCTGAAATCCCTAACTTAAGTTATGTAGCGAAGATTTCAACTCAGAGCTGAAACAACGACATACTTGCTAGGTATTTTACGAATTTGTTAATATTTGAAATGGTAATCTTAAACATATCCACGAAAAATCTTGAACTTATTTTTAATATAGTAGTAATTATGTATTTAGCAACAATGTATTTAGAAACATTTTTTTTATTTTTTATTCTAGACATAAATAACTAAAACGATTTTATTTAATTTATTTATACGACCATCTCGTATACGTCATGTACCTATATACTTTTGTTTGTAAACATGACCTCATTGGGTTCTTGGTCACAGTCAAGATCGTTTGCCTCGGAATAGAAATATTCATGGTTTTCATAATTATGACATCGGAATTTATGCCCACGAATTTACTTTAGAAAAATGAAAATAACTATTTTAATGAGATCTACTGTATAATGCTACTTACATGTAACAGGCTTAGAATTACGCGTTTTAAAGTTGCCAGAACTTCTGATAGAACTACTTGTATGATTGAACATTTTGGAATTCACAGTTGGACGTTAACACTAGAAAATTGCATGCATCGCAACTGCGTTAAAAGCGAATTCGTTTTTTCATCTCCACAAATAGTTTCAATACGCGTAGGATTCTCGTGTATATGTGGAAATCTGTGGCGCGGGAGCGACCTAGATGTGTTATTTTTGTTCCGCACCACTCCGGTAGTTAATACAATTTTAATAACAATATTTCGCTTGGACGCCGCGCGACCCGTTCGCGAAAATTCGCAGCATTCCGTTCAATGTTTTGAAATAAAATTAAAACGTTAAGCACGTTTATGACGGAATGTAATTAAAATTATGTACGGAGAATGAATGTTAATTATTTTGTATGTTGACTTCGATTTCTGTTTCAATTTAAAATTTATTTGACCGCAATCGTCGATATATCAAATTATAATAAACCTATACTTTATTGAAACAAATATAATCGCCTTATCATGTACCTACTGTTGCCTCCATCGAAACCAACCTTGTATAGCACGTGGGATATTATGTTTATTTAGTGATATTTTATATAAATGTTTGTTTAATCTTTTTCTCCTGATTTACACGTGATTTTTATTATTTCCTGAATAAAGACTTATAAATTTAAGGTATCTGGTGCTCAAAAATATTTTCAGTGTATAAAATGTAGGCAACTAATGTTCAATTTAATATTTTATTTTCTAACATAAATTAAGTTTTAGTAACGGCAGAGCTTTTTGATATGAAACGTTACATTTGACGACTGTAACGTTTTCTATGACACGATGGTACAATCTTGGTAGGATTATAGTCCTTATTGCTAGCTTGATTTACTTAAATAAAAATAAAGACATTTTTGTTTACATTAAGTTTTTATTTAGTACTTTAGGTACCAATCCTAGCTCACCACGTTTGAAACAACTAAATAATTTTGATATATCATTGGAAATTTCATAGACAACAAGTCTGAATAGCTTGTGAGTATTCGGGTATGTCATTGCTGATACTTTTGACATATCCTTTTTATAACGAAATTCCCATATGCTTTTGAATCGTACATTAGGATGAGAAGTAAACAGGAAAGGAAAATTCTATATCATGTTACTGTTTCATAAAGGCAGGGTTTGCTTCCGTCGCGTACAATGATACTCATTTGAATTTCTTTGGAAGATAAATAAAATGAGTTGTTTGTGACGATTTTTATATGTTCGTTTAAATATTATTACACTTTATTCTTGATAAATCTTGACGCCTAGATTTTTATTAGATACTGAACCAATTTCAGCAAACACTTCCTTCATATAAATTCCCTTACTTAATATAAAGTTACTTCAACTGCTAAACTTGATTCTTAGTTGTGTGTTTGATAAAAATACAAAATATAAACTCTGAATAGAAATATTTCTTACAACTTAACCAGTAACTATTTTATTCATAAAATCATAAAACGCTAATAAGGCTATTTTAATATAAAATGTTTTATCTATATCGGGTTTGATATGAGATAAAACATAGAACATATTTTGGTAAGGATATGAACAAAAATACACGTCAAATTGATAACCTCCTTTTTGGTGGCTTTGAAGGTCGGTTAACAGTTACAAACAAATAAATAAAATTACTAAATGATCGTTTGAAAAAAATATCAAGCAATGTAATGCAAAGTTATGGATTGTTCTGTGATTCATGCGGGCAACAGAAGATTGCCGTCGATAAACTTTAGACACACGAAACAACAAAAAATACCTTAATATTCTATCAATATTAAGCAAAAAATGAATAAAATAATATATGAGCACTATAACTAATCTCCTTTTTTTATGATGGTATTATGGTTATATGTTGTAAAGTAAATAAAACTACTAAATTTTTATTAACATTATTAGATTTTATTTAGGCACTTGAACCTTCATAATAGTTATTTCGATTGGGTACTAAACATTTGTGTGTTTTGTTGCAATATTTTAATACAAACTACATACATTTAAACACAAAATATATTTAAATATATCATTTACAGGCCTTGACACCTTTATATACAAAATTGTTTGATTTTGTTAGTGTTAATTTCTTTCTTTTTACTTCTTTTTAATTTTGATAACGCACTTTTAAGCTGGAACTTTGTAATCATAATGTAATCATTGTAATAAAAGCGATGCATTTTTAAATATTTGTTTATATTTTATACATTTCTGTAGAATGTGGAATGTGATAATACTTAATATAAATAAAAATAAATGCACTTTTCGGAACAAAACTCAAATAGTACAACTTAAATATTGATAGGTATTTTAAAGCTTGTTGCACCCGCTTTTCGCGCCGATTTTCGCATCCGCTGTCATATTGGCTGTGGGCTTAGAAAATCACTTAAGTCTTCATTATAAACAGTTACTAGACTAGATGATACCTGCATTATTAAACTACGAGCTTGCCAACTGTTCTGCTTGGAAACTAAAATTAATTTACCGTTAGTACCTTCGATAAACTTGCCTATAGACTTAGTTTGCAGTTAGTAATGAAATACACGTATGGACACAAGTACGTTCAGAGAGTTCACATATAACTACTTGAAAATTGATTACGGATATTGAATGTGAAGCTACGTTATATGGTATCGTTAGTGATGTGAAGGGAAAATTTTACTCATATTAACTTTTCTTTTATATGAATATTTTTGTTCAAAGTGAAGTTATTCATTATAATACGTCGGAACATTCTTTATTCGAATGACCATTTGTCTTATGCCCGTTTTCCTGAACCGGAATTGAACTTACATCTAGTTTTAAGACCTGCCAAATCATTTTTATTACATAGTTTGACAGTTTTAACAATGATGATAATAAGGTTATGTACTCAAATAGGTACTGGCCTTATTAGGTAAGTAGATCATAAGGTTTTTATTTATTCATGATTCAAATTGTCTGTGTCTAATTTTAGGCCAACAAATCCACGAACAAAAATATTTATTCTAAACTAATGAAAAATATGGAAATTAAACCTGCGAACTGCAAAGTTCAAAATATGGCCCTGCATCCGAAATTCAATGCATGTTGCGTGTTAGGGTGACACAAAAAAATGTATCCAATTTTTTTCCATCCATGCCACGTGTGCATCCGGTACAATGAGAGGCATATCTAACATTTAAGTAACCACCTGTTAAATAAAAATAAAGTTACCCTCTGCCCCAATAATATGTTAGGAGAATGTACTTACTACATTGCATTTGTTACTTACTTACATCTTTGTATTTTAAATGATTATGTTTCAGTTTATATGTTTCACACTAGTTGCACTTCTCTATTTTTCTTACCAGGGTGGTCTGGAAAAGAGCTTGTTAGCAATAACGTCTTAATTAAATAATTTTGTTTTCTTGCTGTATTCGTTTCTTTGTTCTGCAAGTGAATGTTAATATATAAATAACACATTCGGGCATACAGAACATGGTTTCATTAATATTAGTTCTATCATTTCTTAGCCATTATGAAAATAGTACAAGTTTTACGCTTGATTAAATATAAGGCTTATTAGCTCATAGGCGAACGATTAAAGGGAACGAAAGGGTGCGAAAGAGCTCCATACGGGCGACAACTTTTCATTTGAATAACTTTGTAGTGCTCTACGACCTGGTTAACCATCAAGTCTCACCATTCACTGAATACATAAGGTGGAAACGACGATACTTAAATTTTCGTTAAATTTAGTATAATCTATGTACACAACATATATTTTTTTTTAAATCTATAAGTCAATGCTCTGGTCGTAGAATAGTTTGCAAATTAATTTATTTATACAATACGAGTGTACAGTTACATATATACATACATACGTATGTCCTATATTTTTGTTTTTAACTTGATACAATTTTACCGCCGACTCAAAAAGAGGTATTATGTATTTGTCTTTGTGTGGGTCTGTGGTTTTGTAGCTCCTAAACAAATGGTATATTGTGATGCGCTTTTCTTTTGTCTGAATGCTGATGTGATTGAGGTGGTTATTAATCATAATTAATGAATATTCATCCATTTCAGAAGGTATTCTTTTTTTTACACACTTTGTTGCACTGGAGTCCAACGGGTGGCCTTATCGCTAATCAGCGATCTCTTCCAGGCAACCCACATATTTTTTATTAACAGGGGTTTTTTAATTGTGCTCAGTTTCACTTTTTGTCATAAAATGTTCAAATAAAATACTAAATACTACGAAATATTATAATAACTTGTAATAAGTTGACTAAAATTATTTATATCAAAAAGTTTCTTGAACGGAACTCGTACAAGTTTACGACATAGAACCTTGGAGACTTTTAAGAACTTTCTAAATCATTTACATAAAACAAGCAAAATTTTCAATTTTATGAAACAAATAATTGATTTAATACATTATTTATTATTAAAATAAAATAAAAAAACTTGAACCTCTATATATATTTATTTAGTAGCGGTGTTACACTTTTTAATATTAAGATAACAGCTGTGTGGCTGAGTAATTTTTATTCGTAAAGAAGTATTTTTATAAACTTAAGCAGAAATTTTTTTCAAAGTATTAATTGGACTTAAAAAAAACGAGATATTTAAATTTTCATTTTTTTATTGAAAATTTCAAATGTATAACTTAAGTGAAGTCCCGTGTCCCCTAGTGGGGTATGGGGCAGATGCATTTCACATCTGTTTCGCTGATCGATTTTTTCTTTAGGGGCAAGTAGGTCATCAGCCTTCTATGTCCTGCCAGACCGAGTTTTTTTTATCTCTGCCGGGAATCGAACCCAGGACCTCTCGGTTGTAACGCTTACGCGCTTACCACTAGACCAAGGAGGCGGTCAATACTAGAATATAGGTCTTTAGTACTTTCAAATGTATAACGAAATATATGAAAACAAATTTTAATATTTTATATTTTAATTGAATCTAAACAAATATACAGTCAGTCATTTTCACCGAGATCGTTCATAGCCTCAGCGGTAATCACTATGAGGTATACACCATATTGTCCAATATCGTAATATCCAAACGGCACTTATCCATATCTTTCGCATGAAACACAAAGCCGAATTTTCCTAACATTCCTAATGAAATAGCTGTCACCTAATTCATACTATTATCATTTCATACAGAATCATCTTTTATCTTTTTTCCCACAATTGCTGCCCGAATCTCTTCATCGCTTTTTCCCTTTGTCTCTGGGATAAATAGTATCGTAAATATTACACCAATGACATTGACAAATCCAAAAATAAAAAAAATTGTGTATTGACCAAACGCGTTCGTAATGGGCGCGTATATGGTCAATGGTATGAAAAATGATATCCAAGAATAACTACAGACGAGGTCCATTACTTTGGCACGAATCTGCAAAAAATATTAAAGGTTTAATCTGCCATAATGTAGAATAAAAAATCTAAAAAATTTGATAACTAGTTTTACCTGAAAAGTAAACATTTCTGTAGAAATAATGAATGCTAAAGGTACAATACCACCGTAGAACATAGCAAGAGATAGCATAAGAGATACAATAGGTAACCAAGTTGGAATAGTTCCTCCATAGATCCTTAAAAGCATAGGCACTGCTAGTGAAAGTAAAGCTACTGCTGATACCGTAAAGGCGCCGATTAACAGGACCTGAAAATAACAATTGTGTTTAGATTATTTATCCATACTAATATTGTAAATTTGAAAGTAACTTTGTCTGTCTGTCCGCTACGCTTTCACGCCTAAACCACTGAACTGATTTTAATGAAATTTGGCACAAACATAGATAATAAGTTGAGAAAGGACATAGGATACTAGGGGACGTAGGGTACTATCTAATTTCACTAAGTGGGTACATAATAACTTATTTATTGTGACCATTTCAATGTGCTCAAACACGGTACCTCTGCAGTAAGTGCTGGCTTACCTACTAACTATTATAATATTATGTTTATTGATCAGTCATGTCAGGTCACCGGATACCAAATTTGAAGCGAGCAAGTCGTCTTTAAACAAAAGAGAAAAACTATTCTAATATCCAGTCACTTTACTATAAGTACCTTTATAGGTAGGTACTTGACGTAAAAAATAAAACTCCTGTCCAAAAAACTGCCTGATGCGGAAGAAGTCGCAGGTACAACTAGTAACAAATATAAGTCAACGATGGCATTAAAAGTAAAATCTTACCTTCCTTCCATACTTCTCAACCACAAATGTTAATAATAATGAAGCTATAATCATTATAATCGGAAAACTAAGGGCTTGGAATTCAGGATCAATGCTAAATTCTACGCCACTTGACTGAAGTATTGAGGCACCAAAGGTTACTATAGCCATTGCTCCATTAAATGACTGAATTGTGAAGAACACTAATGCTATGATTGTTCCTTTTCGCTAAACATTGTCTTTTACTGTAACAAAATATTCACAAATCAGTTTTATAATGTTCAGTTAAAAGATTGATATAAAAAATATATTTTAGTTGCCCTTACATATAGTAGTAAGATTTAACTGTGGCATTGCTTTAAATTCAACATCTTGTCTTTGCATGCTCTCTACTTCATTTTCTACTCTCTTGTCGTTACATTCTAATCCTCTAAGGAGTGCTACGACTTTATAAGCTTCCTGTTAAACAAAAGTATTAAGTTATTTATTTATTTTCTTTATTTATCTAAATTTAACTTATTAACGTGATTGCTCTTACATCGATCTTCTCTTGTTTTACTAAGAATGCTGGTGATTCTGGTGCTTTTAACAAGAATATCATAGTGATAACGGGCAGAATAGATATGATCCAAAGAGAAGTGTAATAATCCAGGTATATCCCAATAATATACATTGACAGAATACCAATATTTTGGTATAAAACTTGTTGGGTTACTAAGATGCCAGTTAGGCTTTCTTGGCTTATTTCTTTGACATACATTGGGATTACGATAAAACAACCTCCACCCGAAATTCCTGCTAGTATCCTGCCAATTATTAAAGCCACCACGGTAGGGGAAAAAAGTCTCAAACTCAAAGATAACTGGAATAAAAATTATATACATTAATTACTAATTTGACATAAACTATATATATTACTAATTTGACATAAACTTCAAAATAAATTAAAACAAAATAACAAACAATATCTCTTGAAAAGAAAACATAATTTATTGTAAAACTAGCGACCCGCCCCGGCTTTGTACGGATATAAAACATATATAAAAACCTTCCTCTTCAATGGCTCTATTTATTAAAAAAAACCACATCAAAATTCGTTGCGTAGTTTTAAAGATGTAAGCATACAAAGGGATATAGGGACAGAGAAAGCGACTTTGTTTTATACTATGTAATGATAATGATACTACCGCTTGTGGAATCAATAGCACTGCGACTGCCCATTTTCTCCCAATTTTGTCGGCTAAATATGAAAAGATTAGTACTCCTAAGCTACCAGCTATGCAAAGTACACTAGCCACCCAAGACATGACTTCATCTGATAGAGGATATCCCATAGGTGAAGATTGAGACTGAAGAATCTTTGTCATCGGTGATATCCAGCCTACATCCATGCCATAAGTCAGAGTTACCAAATTTGCTGCAACAAAAAATATGTCTTAAATAATCACAATCACGATTTTTTTTAAAAGAAGCATTTATACTATTTAATTCGTCAAGTGTAATAAGCACCACAAAATAAAATATATTGTAGAATTCTCAAATAAAAACACAATATAGGTTTAACTTTAAAATTATTGGGCTATACGTAATATTCTTTGATGTCAGGGTTTGGTTTTACATAATGGTATCCTAGCATACTTGACTATTCAATTTGAACTTCACGAGAACTAAATTGCTTCGTATATGGAAGCCAGATCCTCACCAGGAAGGCACTTGAAGTCTGAGACAGAATTCAATATCTTGCTTTTTTATTTACTTGATTAACAGCCCGCTTAAAACAAAGCCGGATGTCATACTCAAGAATGGCTGAACCGATTTTAATGATCTCTGTTTTTTAACTATTAAAAATATAGAAAAATTCACGAAAAAGTGTTTATAACATAAAGAAAATTCGTTTCCTCATACATTTTCTATGGAATGATGTTTTAGGTGACAAGTTATTATTTGGAACTCTGAAGCGATATGAAGTTTGCAGGGTCTACTAGTATGTAATAAAAATTTGAAGGCATGGAAATTCTATTCAAATACAGAAAGTCGGTAGTCAAAAAATATTATATTTCTTATCGTATACAAAATAATATGTTTCATATAGTATATTGACAGAAGACAATAATCATGGGTAATGTTCCATTTAAACATAAAATATAGTATTATATAATATTAACCCTTTTTTTATGTTAGCAAAAAGGACACCAGTTTTATTATTTATGAAAACCATAATAATTAAAATAGGAAAAAAAATATTCATATATATCATTTTTTATTTCATATATATACCATATACCGGGTGTAATCGTTAAGTGTGCACAGACGATTATTCCGTAACTATTACAGATATCAAAAAACTTTGAACGGATATTGAAAGTACTTTCTTTACCTAATAAGTAAAATGACGATAAGTTTTTAAAAATAAAACGAGAAATATCCGAAACAATTACATTAAACACTTGATTTTAGTTTCACTCTTTGATTTCATTTCGTACCACTGTGAATAATATTATCATTTATATGACAATATGATATGTAAGATATTGCAATTTTATGAAATTACAAAAATCCAAAGATTTTAGATTATTATAGAGAAGAAAGTACATTCGAATGAAATACAATAGAATCGCAATTAGTGGCAGTGATATTGTTTCTGGAACAATTTCCAAAGTAGTGAACTACCCAAAAAAAATCGGATTGTTTGTCAAAATTTCACAATAAGACTAAAACCAAAGATGAGTTAACAAGTTAAAGAAATAGAAATCCGAAAAGGATTTCAAACCTTTATAGTCAGTAAACCATGCTCTGAAAGAAGCTGAACACAATACCATGCTTTGAAAGTTAACCAAGCGGAATAAAATAAAGTCATTTCAAATGTCGCACACACGTGAAACAACCAAAGTTGTTGGATAAACTATCAACGACGCTTTAAGATCTGAAAAAAGCTTCGACTAGGTCGTTGAACTATTTACCTATTGAAGCCACGATCCATTGCTTATAAGTATGACCACTTCTCTCACGTTGGCTTTGCATCTTGATTATACAGCGAATTTATTTGCTTGTATTAGTTCGTTTACATTCGTACGACACAACAAGATGGAGAGAAATGATATATGAACGCGCGATAACAACCATTTTATAAGAAGCGGGGCACTGTTTATAGGATGTTTGATTGAGAAAATATTTTCATTAATTAATTATGAATGCGGTTAATTATAGTTATATATTTACATTGTGATAGAATTAATAATTACCTTTACTGATAACGTAACATCCGTGCGGTGTTGAGTGTAACTGGTCACATACATGGAGATCATATAAAGGATAGTTAATATAATATTTTAAGTTTTTTTCTTTAAGTAATAGTCTGTATTATAATATTATAGTAATCCACGCACCGTGGTTGTAAGTACAATTTGTCCTTATCTCTAATGGAGTTGTATAATTAAGCTGCAAGTTTAACAAGTTCTTTTCGTTATCAGTAATTCAATATTATAAATTATAATTATAAGTTGTAAATAACTACCAATCCTATTTTATTGAATTCAACAAGACAAATTTACTTTATGAAGGATGCATTTAAATAAATTTTACTGAAAAATCCTTTTATATTTTAGAATTTTTTCTCAGTTTTGTTAGAATTTTATCTACCTTGTATATTAACTAGAAAAATCTGATATTTAGTTATATAAATCATATTATTTGCATTTTAAAAATTCCACTTTACATTAATTTGTTTCTAAAAATAGTCTATGTTTACTTGGTTATATGACGTCACAGCAGCATAAATAATAAATGCAAAACATATATTTACATAACAATTAATTCATCCCACCGATAAGATAGTTTACAGTAATAATTCCGTTGTTGGTAAGACAACATTTCAGTAAACTTAAGCTTTTTGATGACAAAGTGACAGTGACCATATCTCTTAAATAATGAGAAAGTTTACCAACTTCGTCTGGGTGTATTTATACTCGTAGAAGATGATCAGCAATATCTTAGTAGCGTGTGTATATTTATTATCTTTATTCAACATTTATTCATTTCTTTCAGTTTTTCAATAGATTTTCTATGAATTATCTGCTGTTTCTACGGTATAATTTTTGTTTGTCATTTACTCAATGTTTATTGTATTAAAAAATAGTTATTTATACAGAATAACGTTAGAAATTAATATATAAAAAAAATGTTTAGTTTTTCATAGTCAGTGCATGCATACGTTTCTGAGAGCCTTCTTCCATTACAACTGATAAATATAACTGGAAATCGAACTAAGGAATACCAAGCTCGTGAAATCTTTGCGTGATGAAGTGGACGTACTGTGGCGGATTATTCTTGAGAAAACTGAGTAATAATTTATCTTAGAAAATTGCATGAAACTAAAGAACACAATGAAGCTCAATAATTGAAGTAGCCAATTTGGCTTCGCTAGTTTATCTTTCAATTAGGAACGCCGCAAATCAGCCGCAAATACGCGAGTTTGAACGTTGTTGAGGAACCGAATTTTGGCTAAAAGCTAATCAGTCGGAAAATATTTTAAAATATTAATCACTTTTCTAGGTATTAAGTATCCTAAAAGTTGCATCGCACAAAAATTATTCACAGAAAAAGTATGTAGTAGGTTCTACCAATAAAACACTTATATCTACCTAATACTAGGCTTAAAAATCCTTTTTTAATATTTAAATTCGTGGAATCTTATGATAAAAACAAGGAACCTTCATGTGGAGTCTAATTGAAGTATATTATAACTAAGTGAAGTCTCGGGTCTTTCATATATTAAATTAAATTTTATAAAATATCATGAAAATTAAACTGGAATCTAAAAGTATATTGTACTTAGGCAAATATGTGACAGTATGTCGGATGCAACCTCGATTTTTGTGTTATTATTTTAATACGTGAGATAAGGTTATGATGTAAAAAGGTATTACTAAGCGTGTAGTTTTTTCTAGTTTATAAAAACAATTCAGGTGCCTTCAGAAACCTACTTAAAAGACTAGCAACGTACCTACGGGTCATTGTTGTGCATTTGCATTGAGCGGCGGTGCACTTTCATTAAGTAAACCTCCCGTCTGCCTTCTATTACATAAAGAATTGATTAATTGCCGGTTTCATCATCTTAATATAGAGTTAACACTGGCAATGTTAAAAATATAATTTAGTACTAACTAAAGCAAATTTAAATTCCTTAATTTTCCCATAATTTGCAATTTTTTATAGAAACATTTAGTACGAAAATTCGTCGTAAAAATAAACTTAGATTTTGGATACACCCTTTTCTATAGCATATTAATATTTTTATTTTAGAAGTAAAGAAATTTGAAGAGAAAGACATTTTTTGATTTGAGAGAAGATTGGTTTTGATTTTTTGATTTAAGAGAGGATTGGTTCTTGTTGTTCGATTTTTTGTGAAACTTACATAAGCGTATTGTGATTTTTTTTAACTTCTTACGATCTAATCAAGGTATGCGTATCATGAAAGCATTTACTTATACAACGTTACCAAATACATATTTTTTCAATAATTCATGTAGCTGAAATAAAATCATTAAGCCCAAAAGTAGAGCTTTTATTTCAGAATATCAGTAATCTCAATAGAAATTCTGATAATCGTTTAACGACGCTCTGGCAATAGGCGGAAAACCCTTGTATAGATTGCGGTATCATCATAAATAACTCACTTTTATAAAGGCAAAAATTACAATTTTCACCCACCGTTCTGTTTCGAATCAATGCTTAAATATGATACATTTATTCATATTTTTTCGAATACTCAGTAGATTAACCGTAGACTCATCATCTTTAGCGACACACAATTTAATAAATTATGTGTGATATTTCATAAGAGTGGATGGGTAGATTTGAACTATCTAATTATATATACGACCTATCCCTCAAAAGAGATTAAATTTTAAACATAAACTTATTACACATTAAAAAATGTTTATTTGTTTTGATCACACTAAAACGTGTTCTAATAAAAAACTTGGACTTTTATATGAGAATCAAGAGGCGTGGGTACAATATTATTATTTCCGTGCTAAGACTGCATTGTTTACTTCTGGATATTAATTTTTTATTTTTATTTATTTATTTATAACAAAACCCACACCATTAAAAACAATACGACTAGACAAAACTTAATTCCAAATCCTAAGCCAAACAAGGGTTTACAATTTATAATCTTAACATAATACAATGGTATAAAGGGAGCAAGAGCTTACACAAAAAAATAAAAATTTACTAAAATTTACTTTATTTAAAAAGAGGGTATTTATACACAAAAAAGCTTCGAAAAAAAAATCTTCGTCGAAAACAAGCAAACAAGCAATTTGAATGTGTAAGATTGATGATATGATATGATATATATGTGATATATTTCATAATTTACGTATTTATTTATTTGAGAAAGATCCACCAACTATGGTTATGATAAAGTAACTTTGAGAGTGATTAAATTAAATTTAATGTCTAAACAACTTCAATACATTATACCTAATATGCTTCTGCAAGCTTAACTTATGGGTAGGTGCCAAGTTAAAAGTATTACATTTACTAACTGGTATTATATTTACTTTAATCAAAAGTTCAAATGATTTGCTTACACACCGAACTAGATACGAAAAGATTCGAATTTCCAGCTAACGATGTAAAAGCCTGATGCGGGTTGCATCTATCCTTGCGTGAACTAATATTTACCCACGAACCAATCACAATCAATAACAGGACGGTTAATATATTCCAGTAAATTCCCAATCATATTCCGAGCTGAAGATAATTTCAGTTCAACGTATTCATTTGTATCGCATTGCATCGCACTGCGAATTTTAATGGCGCTAATCAACATACGCTACATAAACTTGCATTTAACTGTCAAAATCATAAAAAATCTTTAACCCGCAGATATTTTGTATTTTAAATAAAATCAATCATATCGTGTCAATGGTGAGATGATGATTAACTTCTCTATTAGACTTCACAATGTTTATTTCTAACAACAATTCAAAATTCTAAAATAATAAATAGCTAATAAATTCTCCTTCATCTAATTTATTTTACCTCAAGAGTCTCATCGCTACAAATGTATGTATTGTGATCAGTGAAGTTTATGTATTTAGAAAAGCTTTTTAATTTTTTCTTATCAATGGCTAACAATGACTTGTATAATATATACCTGCTAAGAATTATAATAAAATATTTTTTTGGCTGGAAGAGATTACTTGTTAGCAATAAGGCCACCTGTTGCACGCCTTTTTTTATTTTTGTTGTGCTGTATTGTTTTCTTCATTATGCAACTAAGTGTAAATAGATAAATAAAATCTATAAAATTGCTATGTACCTAAGTGAAATCGAGTAAGCCTTTGTAAGTCTACGTTTCTATAGTTCACTGATCATTTTCTTTACAGACATGGATGAGCTAATCTCTGTGGCTACTCAATTTAAACATTAATTATTCCTTAAGATACAAGCCCAGGTATTCCGACGCAACACGCTTTGAATATCAGACGCGACAAAAAATGGTCATAGAGCGGTTTAGATCTCCAATCTACTTGCATTTCAACTATCTTTTTCATATTGAATTCCAGCTTGTATTCACTATCCCCCAGTAAAATATAGAACCACGGACAATTGCGAAGCTAAGCAAAAAAAATATGGAAAAATAAAGTAAAATATTTTTAGGTTTATAAAAATTACTTTTACTATATTAACATTTTATAACTGTAGCTAATATTTAATGCCGACCTCAGTGTCATAAATAATTCACCAACTTAAATATTTATTAAATATTTAACAACATCAAATTTAAGTTGTACGTAATTATTGGCATTAAGAAAGCTTCGCAAATATTTCCACATCCAACGTTCACTAATAACTTAAGCCTGAAAGCAAACGAATGAAAAATAAAATTATTGATAAAACACGAGATGCTGGTTATCAATTAAAACAGAAAATTCTACATACAATATTAATCCCAATACAAATAGCATTTATCAGTCATCAAAATGTAACATTTTGTCGACACATGTTGAGCTTTACGCACTGCGGTATCAATTTTTTTTATAAGTTCACTACTAGGCAGTGGATTAAATGAACAAACTCATCCTAACAAGTAACGGCGCCTTAGAAGTAGGAAATTGAAACGCAAAATGGTTTTGAATCCTTCCTTTTTTATATAAGAACGGGTAACAGGGCAGGCAGAACTCTGGTGGTAAGGGATCACAGATGGCCATAGACAACCGCGATACGAACTGCGCTCTCTGTTTCCGCCGGTCTTTTGGTAAATAATTATATATCGCTTTGTTTGTTATGCCTAAAATATGATAGATGATAACAAAATTTTGAATAAGTACATAGTTGCGATTAATAGCATCGTTAATGAAGATCACGAAATTAAAAAAATCACAGCGAAATTGTGACATTGGTGATCACAGGACTTGAAAATGCGACCAAGGGTGTCGAATGTCAACTTTTTTTTCAAATGTCTTTTATCGCTGAACTGAGTCATTTGGATTTCTTTTTTTATTTTTCCCAGAACTGGTATAACTTGGCCTTTCATCCGGTCTCAGATTATCGTTGAGTTTTGGGACAACCTGTATATTAGTAAAAAGATTTATTAAGAAAACCACTACACATATTTGTCAACGCGAAGTATGTCAACGCGAGCGAGGACATGGGTTATATGGTTAGTGTAATACATAAATTCTAAATCTCTATTATTCATAAGTTAGCAAACAACAGATGTTTTCCCGTTAAACAATTTAGGTAGTTTCGGGTAAATCATAGCAAAGCTTCGTGGGTCCAACGGTTTCCCTCTACGAATCACCAAGTTTACTTTAAACAGTGTAACAAATAATAATATTCAGCTGCAATATTTAGTCAACAGTTTAACTGACGACGGGATAAAATAAAAATGCATCAAAACAAATTTATCAGCTTTTCGTCGAAATGAAATACTTATAACATAGAACTATGATTTTCAGTAAACTATTAGGAATAACTTAGGATATGAAACTATAGAATATATTTTATAACATATGAAGATGAAACAAATGCTTTGGGAGTGGCCGGCGAATTGGTGGGTACAGCTACACCACAAATTATATATTATATTCTAATATGTATTAATTCCATGATAATACTCATAACCAAAATACCTTATTTTTTATAGTGTGTTTTTATATAGCATAATTATATGTATGTACCCATGTTATTTTCCCCATATGTTTAATCTTTTCTACATCCTATATGTTCACTTATATTTGGCTATATTTGGGCAGAATCAAAAAATAAAATGAAATAAATGTTTTTAAAAAATGTCAGGGTTATAAAGGGTAAATATGTCTCAGAAAGTTTTGCTTTGAAATTACATGAAAATATTCAAATTCAAAGTCTATTTCAAAGAGTATTTTCTGAAAAGCGTCCCCGCTATAAAACCTCACGGACTAAAAAATCCGCACAATTTGCATACAGATTGTTAACATGCAACAATTTTATGCATATGCAGAAAATGAATTAAACATTTATATATGCTCTCTAACAAAATATTGAAAAAGCACAATATACGTAGGTAATATTTACTCTTTAAAAAAAAAACAAATATTCATGCAATATGTAACAAAACGTATATTTAAACGAATATTTTTAAATAATGTTGTTGTTTCTGATTTTTTAATATAGTAACTATGTCTGTCTGTTACGTGTTCAAGCTTGAAGCACTCAACCGATTTTAATGTGATTCAGTACGGAGATAAAGTATAGCTTTAAAAAGTACATAGATTACCTTTATCGACGAAGTCGCGCGCAAAAACTACATTTTAATAAATAATAATTGTTATTAAAAAGCAAAACTTACAAATCTATACTATCATAATATAAAGGCGTATGTTTGTCTGTTTCACTCCTAAACGTGTCAAGAGTACAAAAAAGATATATAAAGTTAATCAATATGTCAGGACTTGAACGCGAAATAATCTGCGTTTAATACTACATTATTATATCCAAGGAACATTGATAAAAATATGATATTACAAATGCAGGGTTTGATCAAAATACAAAATTTGTCTATTTGTCGCTTTTAACACATTTTATCTTTTCCTTTATGAAAAATGTTGGATTGTCTGATAGTCCATATGATACCGCTTTGAAAACAATTTTGTTCGTGCATGACTCGTACATCGTCATTGGCTATTGCGCTGTTAGAAATATTCCCTATCGAGATGGCCGATAAAAGCTAACAGCAGAGTATCGAAAGCTTTTAAATTAGTTTTAATACAATAGAGTCGTGATTTAACGTCTATTTCTCACTTCACTAGTCTTTATTAGTGGTGATAAAGAGTGTGCTCCTAATTAATTTAATCGCTCTCAAAAGCTATTGACTGGCAACATAAGCTGCGTCGTACAGTGAAAGTCTTAAAAAACAATTTTGTTAATACCAGCAGCTGAGCTTCATTTTCGAACGTCGAAGCAGAATGCGAAATTTCATCCCTCGATTTCGTCGTTCCACAACTGAGCGTTTTCGTATTTTTTGCTGCACATCACCACTCTATATGAAATCAGCAGCTTTCAGATGTATTTACGAAACATTACGACTTCAAGAAAAGAGCGTATCTGTCTTTAAAAAGTCGGCAACGTATCTGTGGCCCAACGGCCCAGCGAAGTACCATTTATCCTCAGAAAGCCTCCTGTCCGTTTGCCTTCCATTCTATAAAAAAATACCAATAGCTATACCAATGTCGTAAAATATAATAAATTTTCATAATTTGTATGAAAATTTCACGATTTACAAAATTAGATGTATTTTTCTGCTCTCGTATAAGCGTTAATCTCGACGTTTGAATTCACTTGCGTACCATCTAATTTTCTTGTTCATACAAATTATGTATTTTATTTAAACATTTATTAAAAAGGAATATTAGAATAACCATTCTTTATTTGTTATATTCATTTATATTCCTTCCGGTAGCAAATAGATTGAGACCACGTTTTGTTCAATGGTTTGGATATGATAAGGTTCTGTATAATATCTCAAATTTACAAGGGTTCTTGACACTCCTATGCAATCGTGCATATTTAATTCTGGCGCCGTATTTTGTAAATCTCAACAGTCGAATTCATTAGAGAACGTATCTCAACGCAGCGGTTGGTCGATTACGTGCCAACAACCAATAGCAGCGCAGCGTGAGGTGACGTCATCTTCAAACCCATATTGAGTCCGTTAGTGATTTATTTTGGTATTCCTGGAGTCCATAGAAAAAACGATACAATATTATACAAAAAATACAATCAAAGTAAACAATTTGTATTTGCACTAAATATTTGCATTTATTCTAAACTTCATCTGATTTAAACGTTGTGTAAACTTTGCTGAAGTTTTTTTATTTGTTTAGGAATTATGTGAAATCTATAGAAAACTGGTTTTATAAGATATAAGAATAGTGAGCCTATATTTAATTTGTGTATATTCTTACTCAATTGGAAGTCAAAGTCAAAACATTAATTCATATAGAATCACAACCATAATCGCTTACAAGCATTACATTACGTTTACAGGCTAAACAAAATACTGTTTTTCTTGATCTGAGTTAAATAAATGGGAACACACACAGGGTTTCATATCATACTTTATATTGTGTTTTATTTAATGTAGTAGTTATTTTATTATTATCTCAAGCTACTCAAGTCACCTGACCCCTCAATTATTGCATGTCTATTACGTTCTATATTTACCTCCTGTTATAAAAATTTCAGTGCAAAGTTCGTCTATCAATGTGAGTGAAAAGCACCGCTGTTGACCGAGCATCTTAATAACTAAGGAAGCGATCGATTTTCTGTATCCTCGAGACTGTCCTTATACTATTATACTAGATACAATATAGGTACTAGGTACCTTGGCAAGGACATACTTTAGTTTTCATAAATTCTTATACACTGCAGAATTATGCCAAAACGTAACGTGTCTTATAACATTTCACTTCCTTTAAATTCTCGAATATTTCAGTCTCAAGTGCTCATTGAGAGGTGAACCTAACCCGTAATGCAGCGCAGTTCGCTTCATTTGGCCCATGCCTTTAGACGCGTACCCCGTTGTGAATAGAATCCAAATTACTTGAAAAATTCTCCAAGTGCATTCCCCTTGGATCGTGTTCTTCAACTTTAATTAAGTAGAATTACCTATTACCGATAATGTGTTCATAATTTCATTTTGAAGACCCTTATTTACTTATAGTATTATAATAAAGTAGATTAATATATACATATATATTTTATTTCTTATACACTGTGTTTTTATTAGTAATACAAACGTACATACGTTTGTATTACTAATAAAATCTAATACACCACAATAAAATCTAAAAAAATAATAAAATCTAAAACACCACTATAAGTTTATGTTAGCGGTAGAATGTTTTGTCACATTCTTCGAAACTCCACTAAAAATACTTTTTATTTAATTTTTCTATTATTTTTAATGATTTATTAAGGTTTTTAAGCTCTTATGATTTTCGCGATGGTGGGTTTATAATATTGAGTCAGACAACTAAATGCGTATATATCTCAAGTTGTTTACTGACTATTGTTTCAATAAGTTGCGTGTTGTATTCTACCATAAATATACCATGTGTCAAACGATTACCTATTTCTTTTATTACCAAAAATCTATTTAATAAATTATCTGAAATATACATTATACAATAAACTCTCGACCACAAAATGTGTGTCATTTAACCATCCGTACGAGGCTGATCTTAGCGCAGTGTCATATACGACGAGTTCTTTGTTCTCTATACAGACACACGGGGTCAGTGAAATACAAAAAGCTAGGTGTTTTTAAATACGCTGAGCAAACAAAAGATAGACCTTAACACCAAGCCCCTGGGGGCGGTGGGGGCACTCCATGTAATCTCAAGTTAGCGAGCAATTTGGTGTTTGCTTTCAGCATTGCAGCTTTGACTATTGAATTGTCTTTGTAGGAAAAAGTAGGTTTTATTTTGGGTGCAAAGTTTTAATGCAAGCATTCCTTTGTTTAGAAAAAGATTTCAAATATGCTGACATGGTTATTTCAATTCGGTTTAAATGTGGCGAGATTTTTCTTTGTTTCAAAATTTCCATTATTTTTTATTTCTATGGTAAAGTAATATCTATATTGCTTTAGTTATAATAATATTACTATATGACTGACTAATCATAATTAAACCTTTTGAATTTTCATTGTATTTTTTTGCAGGAATCAGATACGCAGTTTGTAATAAATAATACAACGATTGAAATTAAAGACAATTAAACTTCTCGACATGTTATAAAGATACCTCATGAATAAATGAACAGGTCTACATCTATACATATAAATAAAATTGGAGTTTCTGTAATACGATAGTGTTAAAATTTTAACAAAAAAAAACGACTTCAAATTCTTACTCTAAAACTACTAAACAGATTTTGGTCAAATTTAAATGAGACCACACGGGAAGCACCAGCTTTCAAACAAAAAAGGAATCATCAAAATCGGTTCACCCAGTCGAATTCTGAGGTAATAAACATAAAAAAACAGTGTCAAATTGAGAAACTCCTCCTTTTCTGAAGTGGGGTAAAAAACCATATCAGTCTATTCATTCAGGGACTACAATGTCATAGACAGACACACAGACACGTCAAATTTTTAACAACCCTCTTCTTGCGTTGGAGGTTAACGCGCCTCTTAAAAATTTATTTATTTTGTAAAAAAAATTAAGAAAGTTTCTAGGTGCAAACGTTTAACTTTGCAATTCGCTCCTAAAGCTAATATTATGTCAAATTTTTAAATTACTCAAAATTAAAAAGTTAAAAATCCCTCGCAAGTTACAAATTGAGCCCGAGTATTAACGTAACTCAACACTAAAGCTTTGCATTGAAGAAATCATGTGTTTGACTAAACTACACCTTACCATCCACTCATAAGGGCAGAAACTGTTTGACCTATTAACATTGCTTATGTATAAAGACGAATTAAACTGTGAAATTCCACATTTTACTCAACTGCGCGTTCCAAGTGCATGTCATTATTTAAGTAGTAATTTTGGTCAGAGTCCAAAACTTGATAAGAACGAAAATTGTCGTTTAACTCCTTTTGTAACTGGCCTTTCTGACGATTCATGATAGAGATACCGTTCCTTTTTTCAACCGTGATTTTATTTTTACAAGAGCCAACATATTTGTGAAAATATAGGATAATCTATGAAGCTTTATTGAATAGAAAACGCAGTCTGCAGCAAGTTTATGACTTCCGGCGGAGGTGATAACCACCGTCAATGACTGTACGTGCCTTCCGCCTAATGCGGGACTATACATTAATCGTAAAGAAAATAATATTAAGTAAAAATATCACTATTTTGAGAAAGTCAATAGTCAATGTATTAATATGAACTACCTTCGTAGCTAATAATAATTGGTGACATGAATTATGTCAGGATCCCGTGATTAAAAAATGTTAGGCATGTCATTTACACACTATCTTCAACGCAATAAATACGTTATAGGTTTAATGTGTCTGTTTTTCTGTGTGTGGTATCACAGCTGCTAAAAGAATAGACCGATTATGATGGGCTTTTTTAACACTTTGTTGCAATGGAATGTAACGGGCGACCTTATCGCTAATCAGCGATCTTTTCCAGGCAACCCGATTTTTGTTGGTTTGGTTGAATTTCTCCAGCCTTATGACATCCCGTCTAGCAAGTGGGAGCCATACCAGATACCGAATACAAATTAAATTATAAATTATATTCGGGATCGGGAATCGAACTCAATACCTCAGGCTTTGCGGTAGCCTTATAAGACCGCTTAGCCATGAGGTTCTTTTTTTGTTTGAAATCTGACGTCATTCAGATGGATTTTAGGCACCTACAACTCATGATGGTTTAATAATTTATGAGACATTCGTATCTGTAATTTACATGCCGGAGATTGAAATGTCACTGTTTTATTTTTACAGAAAGAAGAATTAATCAAATCAATATACTCTAATAAATTAACTTGAGTCATTAGTCCAGAGTACAGAATAGACGAAGTTAGAATCGATCGCTATTATGTGATAAAAACCACTAATAGAAAATAGAAATGGGCTATATACTTTATGTATAAATTTAGCTACAATACAACCCGACTCAATGAATACAAATACGCCTTGCCCGTGTTATAAAAGAAAAACAAGATTTTTTGCCGAGCAGGTGCTCAAACCCTCTTGCTAAACGTTCCAAAGCATTGAGCTGAGAGAACATAATCAAGTGTGAGCTAAGTGACGACAATTTTAGCCCTTTAAAGTGCCACAGTTTACTGAATTTTATGCAGACAGTTATACAATAATCCTACATCTAGAGGTAGGATTACTTATTAATAAATAAAATATACATTTATTATTTACACAATTTTTACACATGTAAGTCGAACATACATATTATACAAAAGTAAGAAAAAGAAACAAGAAGAATAACACTACGTAACCAAACTAAAATCAAATAAGTCAAATACGGTATTGCCAGTTATTATCTAAGAGATTCAAAACATTACTTTAAAATACTATATTACCAGTTATATATATTATGCCGCAGTATTTTAATACAAGACATCACACCAGAACAAGGTTGAAGCTAGTTCCTAGTAATATAGGTTATAAAACTTTGTGAAAAACTACGCCCATCGGGAGAAGTTAGTAACAGATAAAACTGTGAGACAATACTTCGCTTGTTCGCAAACAAGTATGCGGAGGAACATATTTTTATAAAAATTAAAGTATGTTTGCATATATCGTAAATTCAGTCGAATAAAAGGTTACAAAATGCTTGACTTCTAAACTATTGATTATATTAAAATCGGGATATAAATAAGGATTTAAGATATGATTTTATTGGTTGGTATGAACTGTTACGCTTTGTGGCTGGGGGGTTAATCGATTGTATTTTAAAGCACATACAATAATATGTTGGTTCTGCTTACATGACTGCTTGTTCTTTTAAATTTATATTTAAATTGTAGGAAAATATTGATTCCGTCAACTATAATCATTAATTCACTCGGCAATCGATAATTTTTTTTTACCAAAATTTATTTATACTATCTGAATTATATGTTGACAAAACTTGAGCCAGTATGAATTTAATGTTAGTGTAGTAAAATATTACATACTCGCGTAAATGAAATACATATCAAACCAGACTATAAGACACGTCTTGTCTTACATTTCTGAAGTACATTTTTAGGTACCTACTCCGAGATCAGTTCCCAGAAATAATATGCCGATACAATTTGGAGTAGGACTTTAATTATCTGGCATTAATACCAAAATATTGTACCAACTAACAGTACCTTAAATCCAATTATCATAGATAGTTATTTGATTATTCCTTTGACGCGGTACTTATACGGTATCCGTGATCACAGACGTCGCTGGTAACTCCCGCATTCCTTTTAATATTTAAGTAAGGTTAACGATGGATGGAGTTCCGATCGAACCTTAATTGCCCTCATTAATCCCATTTAACCTTTCTGAACGATTAATTCATGCTCTTGTGAAGCCTTTCTGATTGACTTGAAGCATAAATTCATTAAGTTCTCTAAATTCTATCAACTTTTATGTTACTGTTGTGTAATTTAAAATAATTAAATTAGCTGTGTCATAATTTAACTTTTGTACACTTTTATTCATAATCATGAACTGTCGTTACAAATTATACTTATATATAAATCATGTTCATCACCGTTGAAAAAAGAGAGTCTCTTTGTTTGTGTCATATAAGTCATGAACAATATGTTAACAATTGGGTTTACGTATTTATTAAAACGTTAAAGAACATTTGAGCTCTGATGAAATATAAGCACTCTTTTTCTTTGCCTTTTTTTCAATACATCCTTTAAAAATATAAAATACATTTTTAAGTCATATTCAGAAATTTTAAACCAAAATATTTATAATCACATTTCAATATTACAAAATATGCGAAAGTTTTGATTAAATTATGGTTCTTTATAAAAATCTTACAAAAATTTTCGTAATGCGACTTCAAGTCACAATACTGTATTTAAATTCAATTCACATTACAGTATGTCGGGCAATCATTGAAGAATAAATAAAATGCAGCTACAAATGAGGTTGTCTGCCTGGAAATAATCCAACTTACTTGTGTACTTTTTGCTTCATTACTGCAATAAATGGATATACGGAGAGAAATGAAGTTATATTACGAATACGATAATAACGAACGAATACGAAATATATGCGATATACTACTATAATTAGGACACAAAAGTAACCTTTTATATATTTATATAATTTATCAAAATTACTTTAGCCTACAACTACAACGTTAAAACTTGTAACAAACTTTGAATTAAGTAATTATATTTAGTTAGTTTCTATAAATTCTACAATTCCTAATAAAAATAGTTTTAATAAACAATACCAGAATCCATATTTAATAGCAAAAAGTCTGATAATAAATAGATATATTTGTAAAAACATTTTATACATGAGACCACGACAATATTTAACTAGATCAAATACCAAAACCTGTACCAACAAAGGCATGTGAAGATTATTAAATTACTATGCTAAAACTATAAAACATTTATAAGGTAAACCTCAAATCTTTTGTTAAATGAGATTGTTAGTTAAGTTACAGTAAAATATTCAATTCATTACTAATATTATCAAACAAAGAAGTTAAGGTTACGCTTAAAAAATACTAGGTATTTTTCCAATAGTCAATACTCCTACTTGAGTATCTACTCAAACAACTAGAAGTGTTTTTATTTTAAACTTAAATTCCTTTTAAAAGTTGATAATCTAGTTGGTTGAGGTACTATCAACAAAATCGGAGAATTACATTTTTCTTTAACTTACAAAATGTTATTCGATAAATATTGATTGTACTAATTGATTCAAATTCAATTTGCCCTTAAAACATACTTTGGCAAATTCAATTCAGCTTGTTTCGGTCTTTTACGGGACTTAAAATTGTGTTATGTAGGCAAAAAATTTATTTTAGTAGCGAAAAATTTAACTGAGTTCTCTTCTTTTTTTTTGACATTAAATATTAACCAAATAAGGACAATATTGTTACCACTAAAAGCATGAAATAACAATTTATTTAAAAACATAGGTCGTTTGCTGATAGTACTGTATACATGTTCGAAGTTGCTTTTTGAAGACTGTTTTATCTCTCTTGTGGCGTATTTTTATCTTCACAGCGAAACTTTGAAGCGACGTCCGTTTCCGCATTTATAAAGTTACTATCGATATGTTGAACAAAATATGAATGTCAGATTGTTAAGAAATTAGCATTTTTCAATTGAATAAAACTACTACGAATAATTTTGTGGTGATTGTTATAAATATTATGTAAATCTTACACCTTTAGTAACAATGTATATATATATACTAAATTCACATATTTCCCGCTAAACACAAGAGGGAATCTGATCGTAAAGCTATTGTGGACCCTTTTGACCCACGTCAGTTTGTAGTACCTTGACAGTAACATTATTAACACATGGCTCTCACAGTTTACTTAATATATCGAAGTAGATTATATTTGTGATCTTGTGTACTACACTGCCTTCGAAGCTTTGTAGCTCCGTAGCGTATAGTCCTGGATTTGATTTTCGAAGAAGAGGTAAAGAAGATGAATAAATGAGTCAAAAAATTCGTTCAATTCTAAAGTTTTACAAACTGGTTCATCGGATATTCTTCGAACCAAACCGGTACTAATATCAGTACCAACATTCTACGAAACGATTCAATTGTTAAAGATACAAACTCTTTAATACGGAGTTTTTTTTAATAGAAAAACACATTATGTGATGAGATACGGGTGTGTTGTCAGCCTTTTAAAAAGAGGTAGTTTATTTAAGGTAAACGCTAGTAGCGCACAACTAAAATTATTCAATTGATTTGATAATACTCTGTTCGAAGTTTAATATCAAAACATCCAACAAACTTTCGTAGCACTATGTATGTTTTTAAAGTCCAATATATATTTTGTATCATAAACTCTGCATTACCCAGTGAATTCGTGGAGAGCAAACTAAACGCCATAATTTTGTATCAGAGAATAGTCGTATCGGATCGCACTGCTGCTTTTGGCACGTAATATTTTCTCGGCAATATTCTATTAAAGGGCGCTATCTTTTTCCTTGTAATGATAACATTATACTAGATACTAGGAAGTATTGTAGTTATTAGTATGAATAATATTATATAGATACGTCTTGTCTTGAACCACCGCAAAAATGGGTAATATAATATTGATATTGAAGTGTTTCTATGTATTTGCATAAGTGGCACGTGGCTCTCAAAGGTGCTCTCGATGAATTTGTTTTGTTTTAAAGGTGAATTGTTGAAGATCTTTCGTAAGTATATTTTCTCTCCAAAGTACATTAGAACTCTAAAAACCGCTTAGAAATGTTTAAATAAAAGAGTACATGAGCACTTCTTAGGGTAGAACTTTTACTTCCAATGAAATAGCTTACATTATGCAATTAATAAGTTTAGTTTAACATTTAATATTATTATGCATACGTATGCAGGCTTCAAGAGCTTTGCGTTTCAGATGTCCAAGTGAAATGGCGATCACTTAGCGCACTTAAGGCGTTCTTCTGGGGTCCAAGTTAGTCCAAGAACCATAGCCAAAATAATATTACTTCGATGGTTCGAGCTTTGGGCAAGGCCGTAGTAATTTCGCAAATTCGATTGCAAACAAAGGGATAGGTTTCTTATAATAATAATAATACCACACAGGTAGACTAAGATAAAATAACTATAATTTCATGTACACGGATAGATACAGTGCAATGGTATGTTTATATTTTATCAACTAGGAGTCCCGTTGTCGCAGAAGTGGTTGAGGGGATTGTAAGTCTCAAAACATCTCCCCATCCTATGGTTTTGGACTCCGCAATATTCCAGAACTTGGTATGACTATGATAAAATATGTTAGAAATAAAACATACCTTTAATAATCTGTGAGTGACGATTTACCAAAACTATGAATGTAACAAACAGCGCCACCAAAAAGTTTCACAGATTATATCTGCTGCTTACAGCCGACATTCGACATTTGACAATCTGTGAGCGACTAACAAAAACTATGAACCTAACAATATCAGAAATGCGAAATTAACTATCTGTTATGCTTTTATGGCTAAACCACTGAAGCTATTTTAATGAAATTTTACACAGAGCTTAGGCAAAGGCTAAAAGCCATGCAAACACATAAAAATGATGTTACGTAAAACTCGCATGGACTGTAAATGGTGGAACTTTTTATTTCGTAGGGAATCGAACTAAGAACCTCCCGAGCAATATGATTAAACTAACACATTAGTAAATATTCATAATTCGTATACTAATTTATAGAATAGAGAATTTTCAACGGCGTTCCACTTTTTCTATTAGCTGGAAAGATCGAAAGTTTCCACAGGAATGGAGAGCACAATTTATCGGTCGCACAAATCGCGATGTGGTCATTTGGAGCCAGGCCAGGCGTCGACGCCTCTCGCTTGTAACTTACTTGTGTGAAATCAGATTAACACTACATCTGGTTTGTTGAATGTTCGCCATTACAGATATTTGAACTCATTAAGATTGATTCCATTTCCCAGTTGTTCTATTCTATTTAAAAGTTGCTTCTTGAATCTAATGTATTATTAAAGGCGTTGTAAGATTTAATTTTAGTCTGATAACTTTGGAAATATGACAAACTAAACTGAAGCTTGCGATATCACCTTCTATCTCACCACAAAAAATATTATTATAATACAGCTTGGAAAGTAAAGAAATAAACTTATTCGCATATAAATTATGATCCGCAGTGATTAAGAGTTCATATTTTTAAATTGATATGAGATTGATTAACAAAGATGCGAAATTCACTTTTCAATAAAGCATATTAATCGTCGCAATACTGGCATGAAAGGTCTTTATGAATATTTATTTTATACAATGAACCACTACGCAGCTCAGTCAAAAAAATTCCCCAGTATTTCAATATCTGGTGCCTGCGACTGTCAGTAACAGAATTATAGATATTCGGTTATAAGATGGAAAGAAAATTAATCTTATATAGATTAATTTTCTTTCCAATATTTTCCAAAAAGGAGGCTAAGTTGAATTTCATAAATATTTAAATTTAAATATTATGAATAATTTAAATATAAATATTAAAGTTTGAGCGCACATTAGTTAAGTGGATATATTGATTTGTTATCTTACAACATTTTTATCTAAACCGTTTTAATTGAAGTTGACAATCTTTTTTCGTTTCTAAAAAGATAATTAAAGATATGAATTAGATTCCCTATTTCATTTTTCATCAGCATAAAAATCTAAAATGTTCCTCCATAGAAAACGCCTTTGGAGGCAAACACATTTCTTCCTTGCGCCATTTTCAACAACATACACGAATGCCTAACATCTGATGTATGTAATTATGTAATGTACGTAATTATAATTTACATAACTCACAAAAACTATACAAAAAATTTCCCTATATGCCATGTTGTTAGGTATCCATCCATCATCCGTCCATTGTAGAGTCACAGCATCCTTTGAAGGTTAAAGTCATAAACCATAAGACATATGCCGGCCGGCAAGTGAACTTTAGTAAATGTTCTTTTTCTACTGAGAGACCCATTCCATACAGTGTTCATTTAATCAAACAATGCTTCATCTGTGTGATGAAAAGTGCGAATTAAAAATTACGGTTTAACTTTTATACACTCACCTGGCTAAATCGATCGACCGGCCATTTCCACTCCACAGTATCCTAACCATTTATTTTTGTACGGGTCTTTAAACTATTTCCGTAATATTTTCTAATGATTAAGAGAAGTGTTGGGTCAGGGCTGTTGCGGTCCGAAACTAAGACCGTAAATCAACGAATTCGTTATTTACGGCTTACGAGCTATTCACGGTATCGCTTTTGAAAGGAAAACATCGCTTTGAACATAACGTATTTGAAAAGTATACTTTAATCTAGGAAAGTTGGTTAAAACTGCAATCTGAATACATTTTAATAATTTTATCTACAAACCGACACTCCGTATTCGAATATAACCTATTTTCTGTTAATTTAAAGTTTAACATTGATATTAACCTTAACTAGATAGAGTAAAGTTCGGTTAAGTTCGCACCTTAGGGCAAATTAGTTTGGGCATTAGTTCAATATAGAGCCTGATTAATTCACGTTTATTGTACGTGTGAAATTTAATACGAAAACTGCATAAAACTGTAGGATAGTATGAAAGTGCTTATGAGAGCTTAATATAAATGTAAGACATTGATGAAAAGATTTTAAATTAAATAAAATGACCAGATTTAAGTGGTAGTACACAAAAACAAAGAAAAAATCGTATTCGGAAATTAATATTAGCTCAGTCCTTCAACGTGAAGTTATTGAACGCTGCACTCCGATTAGTCAGTCACAGATAATTGACCAATTACAGCGCGAGGTGAGTTTGCAATGAATTCGGCAATTGAGGTTTACAGAATATGGGGAAAGAGTTAAATTTGCACGATTTCACAGTAGCGCCGAGATTAGTATCCGTGTAAATGTAAGTTACCACACAGAACCTTATCATTTCCAAACCATTGAATAAAACGTGGTCCTGGTCCTAAATTTGCTACCGGAAGGACTATAATTCAAATAGTTGTAGTTCGCGTAATAAATTTAATTGATTTAAAGATAATTTGATTTACAATCATAATAAAAGATATTGTCCTCAGTCTATGGGTATCATTGTTTTGAATAATACACATAACGAAGATGAAAAACTAATCAATGGTCATTGTATTCAAATTAATTGAAAAGATTCTCACAGTATTGTTGTACAAGGTCCATTTGGCGGAAAAATCTTTTAACACAGAAATTATAGCTACTTAGCTGTCACCAATAAAAATCTTTCATACGTTTATAATTATTTTAATACGTTCTACGGTGAAATGTCCAAGTTATTAAAATAATTAAAAGTTAACAAATAAAAAAGCCTATAATATTACATTAATATTTTTATCGCGCATATAGCGAATATTAAAAAATTCCTGACGAACCAGCATTGTTTATTTGCTTCAACCGAGCACTGTCAAAATAATGTTTTAATTAACGCAGCTGACGGATGCAATCTGCTCGAATTATTCACAGTAAAAATCGACGAGAAAAAAAAATTTAATTGCCTTCGAGGAGAGTCGGTGAAAATTTGGGTAGCGAATTTATAGAAGCTATTTGGATGCAAATGATGAGCCTCGACGGCGGTGAAACCCCCAAAGTATAAGACGTCTTACGAAAAAGGATCTAATGTTCCGTATTTATTCGGGAATTCCGTCTTAAGTGAGCGAGGTAATAAAACACTTTTGAATACTTTTAAAATGTCCCCCGATATTGAAAGGTACAAAAGCTTATTTTAATTAACACGAAACATTATTCAGCAATGAAATTGATAAGAAAGGATTTTATATTTTTGAACAACTCCTTTGACTATTTTGAAAATGTAGAAAATTCTCAATTTTTAATTATTTTTATTTTATACCATTTCTTTGTACTATAATATAGCCATGGTCGAAAAGTGTCAACTTCTTAAACGTGCCTTGTATTTAAAGTTATAGTTCCTGCAATTTGTAGTCATTTGACAACCAAGGAAGGTTTGATATCTATTTAATGACGTCAAAAAAATAAAGCATACCTAATTGCAAACATTTGAACAGATAGATTAAATACACCAGAAAATAAAAGCCTGAAAAAGCACAAAGCATACCAGCGAACGGATTCACGAACAACACCTTGTTTGATATAATTAAAGTCAATCAATGCTTATTCATGGGTTATCACCGAAGTGAGCCTTTTTATTTTAGTTTTGTTGTTAAATCACTACAAATTGCAATCGGAACCACAACTTTAAATACAATGCACGTTCAAGAAGTCAACACTTCGACTATGGTTATACATAGTACAAAGAAAATTTTATATTTCCGGTCGCCGGTCTGTGAAATACCGGAAGATCCTATGTGGCTAGCCTTGTCGCCATCCGTTCTATGAAAACTGGAACGGAATCTAAACTAGATTATAAATCCGAAACTGAGTTTGTAACACCGAAAGGCATAAACAGTATACACCATTTTGTTAAATCGGTATACACAACAAAAAAAATTAACCCTGATAGTATTTTTTTTAAATTCTCATACTTCATTCAATTCAATATACACTCATCAAAAAAAGTCCGAGTTCACTTGGAAAAGTTGAGATATTTTTTCTCGTGTCAAAATAAAATTAATGCATTATTTATTGGTTTAACACATCATTTTTATTTGAAAATCTTAAATAAAGACACACGTAATGAATTATTTATAAAAGTTTAAATTAAGTTGTATTTTTTTATATTATCGAATATTGCGTGTTCTTTAAGATCAAATGTGAGCTATAAATTGTAGATGTTAAAAAATATTACACCTTTTTTTGATGTGTGTAAGAACTTATTCACTGATATAATTCATATTTCATTCGATAATTATTAATAAAAAACTCTACGAAATTTTACTTGTCTCACTACCTGTTCATAATAATTTTTTATGTTTTAAATGCTATTGCTCGATAATTTTTTTTACTTTATAGTAATATTAATAAGTACAATTTCACATTTTTCTTCCATGATTTTTTTTAGCTCACTCAGAGAAAAAGAAGAAAGTGCACACGTACGGCCATGGTCATAACCGCCAGGAACTAGAAACTAGTAAGATAGTAAAGAAGGTGGGACAGATAACTGCTACAGATAAAATGGAGGAGTCATGATTGTACCTGTCTGAATTCGCGAAACCAATTCGGCCTTTGTTATGTGAGGGCAGTATTTCTTACAATAATTTAATTTAATCATTTAAAAATTTACTCAAATGAATAAATCAACACCTCAAAAATTGGTTTGGCAAATGTTACTTTAAAGAAATACGTCCTTATTCTTAGTTAAGTTACGCTAACCCTCTGCAAACTTCGCAAAGGAGTGTCGAACTTGTTTACAGCATTCCGACAAACAAAAGACTAAACAGAAGTGCATCTTTGTTCTGAGACAATGCATTTATCTTGAAAAGACATCGCTCCTTGATTGAAATAAGAAGGGTATTGCATACTTGCTAATATATATCTAGCTAACAGCTTACAGATAATTAAAATTGGACTGTTTGTTTGTAATATTAAAATAAACGCTTTTTACTAAACGCAAATGGACATCCATATCCGTGTCTACATAGACACGGTATATAGACCAAAATATCAATTTTTACAATTCAGTCTGTCTGTTCGTTACGGCTTATCTCATAAACGGCTGGACCGATTTTGACAGAATTTTCAATGGCAGATAGCTGATATAATAAGGAGTAATTAGAGTACTTTTATTTTAAAAATTAATATAAAAAAATAATAAAAAAATAACTATTCCGCGCAGACGAAGTATATAATACACACACGGGGCACAACTAGTCAAATATATAATAATATTGACTATAATAATTATTCTTTATTTAACATAATATTTATATTAATGTTTTACCTATTTAAAAATAAATTATTTTAAATAAAAATACAAAATCACCTCAAAACGCACGAAAAAGTGAAAAATAAATTTTGTATTATAAATGAACTTACTATAAATAAGAAGACTTAATTAATTAATGAGTAAAATTGTAAAATTCAACAAGGATATAATACTCTCATGTTGCTCTTTGAAATACTCAAATATTAAAGAGTACCTAAAATACTGTTTTCAAAGTAAGGAAAAATCGAATACGTATAGTCAAAGATCTTTCTAAAAGGTTCACCCTTCCGGCACTGGCCACCGGAGATGGGCTATTCATCCCCTTCGACATGTATCTTACAAGATCCACTTAAACTCTCACACGACTAATTCAGCAGAAAAATCTAAACGTTCTCGAATAAACATTCATAATCATTTAAACACGCATTATAAGGAAAGACAAAATTTTAATACTTTTGTATCCTCTTATTTTGTATACTCATAAGTTCGTGTGTTCTTATATAAACTACATGAATAGAAAAATATTTAAAAAAGTCTCTATGTTTGACTCTCTATAATTAATCTTGCATATTTGTGAATTTGAAATAATGAACACATTTAATACTCTCCGACTTTCCTTTATTAATCACAAGAACACCACATAATTTGATAAATGATCTGCTTATAAATGATTAAATCAATCTCGACTACTTTAGATTTCAAACAAACCGCATCATAATCAGCCCATTCGTTAAGAAGCTATGATTCCACAGATAGACACACAGCCACGTTAAAATTAGGTATATTTTTAATGTAAGCCCCAAATAATAAATACACATAATACTTTAAGGAATTTTGATAATGACTAATCAAATCCATTTTGAGTTATGAGTTTTGAAAACCACACTAACCTAAAAAGAATTTCCACGTACGTGAATCCGTTTAAAATTAAAAGGAAGGAAGACATTTCCGAATCTCAACATAAGTTATTGTAGCAAAATATTATTGGCTCAAATAACAGAACTAAATCCATAATTCACTTAATATTGGATTTTATTCAACAAAAAGTATTTTAAAAGCAAAATGGTAGATTTATTAAAGTAATAAAATTGTTTTCCACTCAACGGTATCCAATAAAATTCCGTTTTTGTCCAATGTGAAGCTAGGGCTGTTAGCACCAGCCCTGGCTTCGCATTTACTTTAACTCGACTTTTCGACGACTTCCCAAGTGATCCCTAACCAAATACCTAAAATCTAGACTTTTCCTATACCTAAATCTTATTATTAACATATTAACATCCTATTGTTACCAACCTGTTGTACTCCATTAAACTTTACACAATAAAAAACGAGCCTAAATAATTGTCAAAAATGCCATTTAAAGGGGCGGAGGCAATTAATATATATTTTTTATTAATTGTTAAATAAAAATACCATAAAAGATTACTTTGAGCATAATATACCTACTTACATCGTATGCCGAACATTTCAACGTATCCAGTTTAAGCTATGCGTTCGTATTCCGGTATATTTCTGGTCTCTGTGGTTCTTTTTGAGCAGCTCCATATGAAGTTCCCGCGGGATTGATGCCATCTAAAAGAACCAATACAATTTTAATTTCGTTATAATTTGTTTTTTTTTTAAATCTATACTGGGGGATACTCATTCAGAAAATAATATCTTTATTATAACTAGCCCACTAGTTAAATATCTTTACTATTTAGAATCCTATACCTAAATCCTATTATAAGTACATGATATAGTCCATGAATAAATTTTATACGATAAATATCGTTCATTTAGTGTTGCAAAAAAAATCTAGAAAAGTTAAAATAATTAACCATTTTTTTCTTTTTTCCTAATTTAACTACCTAGCAAGGCTAGTTGTTAACAGCCTATCAGCATATACTGCTAGAAAGTTAACAAAGCCTTTTTTATTGTTTTGTTTAAACTTAGTTTTTTATTAATTGTTGAACAAGAATACTATAAAAGATTACTTTAGAGAATAAACTTACATTAAATGCCAAACATTTCACCGTATCGAGTTTAAATTACGCGTTTGTAGTATATTACAGTTCTGTTTCGAGCAGTTTTCTGCAGTTCCTTTAGGATATTTGCACCCCAGATAAGAATTGTGAGCAATCAATATTTATTTTTATACTGAATGTATTTCTTAATAATTTATTTTTCCGTTTAATTTTTGTTTTTTAAATTTAATTTAATTTAATAGGATTTAAATTACATGTGAATACTAAATTAAAACAAACATTGGATTGCAAAATTGAAAGAATACCTTGATCTAATATAAAAACAAGAAATTTTATCTTCCATTCAATCACAAAATTATCAGTTAAGTTACATTTTTCAAAATTCGATAGATGATCGCAATTCAGAAAACATTTCTTTGAGACACTGGAAGTACCGAAATGCAAAAAAGTCTTTGCTACGAGCTCTCTACGATGTGCTGTTTGTGCTACGTAATTCTACGAAGTTTAAAATTACGTAGCAGTATTGTAAAGTCGAAATCATGTTTTTGTTCGTAATTTTTGCATTATTTTCATACACTTATCTATACTATTAATTTATTAAACAAAAAATAATCGTGCCCCGCGGTTGCACCCGCGTTAATTTCGTCGTAACATGATGAACAGATGATCCCACAGCCAACACACTACCAGTATATAAATTATTATGTAATTCAGAGCACATTATTCTATTTGCGTTTCACATTTCATTTAAATCAATTCATTAGTTATTGCGGGAAAGAGTCACAAACATCCATACATACTTTCGCGTTTATAATATAAATAAAGATGTAACAGGTAATCACTTAAATGAAAGTACCTATATAATCTACCTTAATATCTTATGTACTTTCGGAGGAGAAACGAAGTCTTTGAAAATTGTTTATTGTTACCTCTTAATCTCTAAAACCAAAAATGGAACCATTTTGACGCCATACTCTATTGTTTGACACCTCTTTCATAAAAAATTATCTACGAACAGTGATGTAATAGCAGAATCTTGGAAAAAAATACACGTAGGACCTCCTGTTTGGCGTTTTATAAGGTCGGTTAAAAAAATACAACAAGAACCTTTTACAACGCATCGTCTGTTAGAGAATTACAAAGCACATACATACACCTTCTCCTCATTTTTGGATTGGAGGCATAAAACATATTTAGTTATATCTTAATCATATAATGAACTAAATAACCTACAAAATATTATATAGTTAGAAAGTTGTATTTTACTTAAATAGGCAGCGTAGGTTCAGCACTAATCATTTTAATAAATTTCGGAATCCTTGAAAAAGATTTTCGAATATTTAAGGTAAATTAACTTTCCTCAAATACAGTATCTTACTGAAATATAAGATTTAAATCGGCAAAAATAATCGAAACAGCTTGTGATTGAGGTTTAACCGATTGGAAACTTCCGCTCGAGGGCCTCGGTTTTATTTTTATTTTATTTCATCGACTAGGAACCATTTTTATCCTTCAAAATCACTTAAAGCGAAAAGTTTCTTATCCGAGTCTTATCAGTGAATTCAATTTTACATTTATTTCACTTTGAAATGTGAGTTTCTATTCATAACTACAGGGCAGACAGATTTAGATAGCCACTAGGTAAATAAATTATTTGTTATATTTTAATTAATACTTCTATGAAATCTTCTTTCTATACTAAATGTATTGACTGTCTGATACGATACCAAATTTTTAAAGTAGGTACGTATATTAGGTATTGACAAGGATCCAGAGTTATGCCGTTTTCATTTAAATCACACATAGACAAATATAATTTAATAATAGGTACAGTTTACCAGATTTATAGGTCTAAAATGAGGGTTGGGGACTGAAAACAGTAGATAAACCTTGCTCTAATTAATTATTTTCCAGTCCAATTAAATTTACCTCGGAATTATTTTTAACCTACTTACAATAAATTGGTATTGTAATTTTAATTTAGAAAGTTTATAATTAACGAAAGCATATATTATAATTATGTATGATAACGAGCAATATACGCTCTTTTCTTGAAAGCTTCTAATTCGTATAATTTCTTATGAATTAATTTGCAGGTTTAAGTAACATAATACTTAGTAAAGTATAATGACGATTAATTATAATTAAAACAAACTTACTTATATTTTCTCTACTTTCCGATGGCAAAGATTGAAGACTGTAAATCTTTCACATACTAAACTCCTCTTTTTCGCACCAAAGGTTAAACCCGTTCAAATTGACTTTATATTGTTTTTCTATATCCCGTCAGTTAGCCGTATCAGTTTGACAGTGCTCGAAGCTTTAGGGGATTCGTCGAATGAAAGGTTAGTGTGAAAAATGTTTAAAAAAAGCCGCTATGAATCAAACAGCTCATAAATGTTTCGTACAGAGGTTGCGATTTATAAAAAAATTACTTTTATAGAAACATAAAGACCGGAACACAGCCTCTGTTATTTACTTGATCTCTTTGTATATAATATAAGTTAGCATTTAAAGATCATTGCTCTAATTTTCAGAAAATTTAATAAGTGAATTTTTAACGTTTCGTTGCTGTAAAATTTGCGCTGTTTACGATAAAATAAATCTTGCAACCTTCTGAAACAATGCAATTTAAATAAAATCGGTACCTACAGTTATGAAGTTTTAGTTTTAAGATTAGGTAATTTGTTGTTGTTAGAAAATTAGTTGCATATGTTTCAGGTGTTACTGACCATGGGGCAGACACAGTTCCGTATCTATTTCACTAATCATTTTCTTCAAAGGTAAGTAGGTGATCAGCCTTCTGTGTAACCTAAAAATTAATTTGTTTCCTCAGGATTCGAACCCTGGTCCTCTGGTGCAACATGTAGATGCGTAACCACTTAGCCATGGAGGCGGTTACAATATTGTAAATACAGGCTATAATAATTGTAAAAAAATCATATACCAAATAAGATTAAAATATCGTTCTTAAATATTAATACGTAGAAATGTAGCGTCCTTTGTTTCGTTTTCTAACATCAAACTTAGGCTCGAATGTTAACAAAACCGTTGTAAACATAATGAAACTAGAGCTTTGCCAAGGATACACTACATGTTAAAACTTTTGCGGTTCTCCTGCTAATTCTGTGGCAATGATACGGAATTTATATTTAAATAACGAAGCCTTAGATAAGCCTGGTATAATCATATTATGTATAATAAAATTAGATTTTTTTGTGTTCGTAATGCGTAAAGTGCGCATCGCCAATGCAATCTAGGCGCTACGTAAAACTTACCGCAACTGAGATCGTAAAAAAAGGCCCGAAATTATCGTTACAAAACTACCACCCGATGTGATAAAGAAAAGTTGGTTTTACTCGTATTTCCGAGAAATATTTCCAATTTCTCTTTATGAAACATTCCTTAGACTTTATGGATGATTTGAAAAAAAAGTTACTCAATTGATTCAGCTGTCCTCGAGTTTTTCGCTTACATTTCCGAAATGAGTTATAATACCACCAATTTTATTTAAACCAGTGTAAATAGAACACATCCATCAAATGAATACCTCATAATATAATAGCAATTTGTCCGACTGGCTCTGTCAGTGAGTAAACAATAGCTTGCATTTTATTCATCGTCTATATTTATTACAAACCAATCTTGATAACGCGCATTTTTTAATCTATTATATTATATTTATTCGTTAGTTTTTTATACCTACTACATACATTACTTACCTTAATTCTCTTTACTATTTACATAAAAACTTTTCTTTAGTAATTTAAATTTTCAACAAAAAGCAGAGCAAACTAAAGACTTTATGAGTGCTCAGTGTTAGCTCTTCATTTTGCATCTAAGCATTGGAGTATAGGATTGATTGCATAGCGTGGCAATCAAAATATATTCAACAATAACATTAAAAAAGGTTGCGTATCGTTGTGAAGAAGTTATTAAAACATTTTATATATGTAGAAAATATTCGTTATAATCATTCGGTTGCATCCCCAAAATGCTGTTTCGTCATCGTTGTAGGTTATGATGTTTATAAACACCTTTGTATAACACCTTCATGCCACCCTTATTAGTTTTACACCTGTTTCGGTTTAGATTTCAAATGAGCTCTTAATATTTATGCTAAGTTCTCATTTAGGCAGACAGTGGTGAACAGTAGCAAGACAGGTTCTTCGCCTCTAGCGCTTTTTCCCCAGCCTGTATTTACAATAATACTGAATGTATCGGTTGGGTTGGCACAGAAAAGCGATCATCTACCCGCCTGTATAAAAAATGACCGGTGAAACAAATAGAGAATGGTGTCTGCCCTATGCCCCACTAGGGGTTACGGGAATTCACATTTTAATGGCTCGTAGACAATTGTTTTTAGCCAAATTCTAGACACATGAAACCACAGTTTTGTTGTACTAATAAATTATAGTGAGCGCTTAAATACCGAACAGTGACTTGCTTTCCACTAAATACCATAAATTCCTTATCGAGATAAGTGCCATCCTGAATAGCATCTAATATTACTAAATACTTAGTTTAAATTATGGGAAAGTTATAGAAGCTGTGATTTATATTGTTGGGTTAAACCGCAGGGAACTAAAGCGTGGCATGTTAACATCCCCCTGGATATAGTAAAATTTGATGTGAACCCTTTATTTACCATTATAATATTGTATATTGTAAGTCTGTTACAAAATATAGCTGTGTTGTATGTAATGTTATAGATGAAGCATTTTCTGATATGGGTACCTAATTAGAAAACATTGTAATGTCTACCTATCATTTCTCCATTAAAAAAAATTAAATCCTCAGTTATTTATACAAAAATATGCTATATTATATTTTTTAATAAATTAAATTTTTATCTGTATGAACTCCTCCTTCTTGACGGAAGTCAACGTTAAGCAATCGTTGATGAACTTTCCGATCGTGTTGGACAACACTGGGCAAGTGTTAGGCAGAAAAATCAATAAACGCTTTTTACAGATATTAATGAGGATAATTACTTGAATATAAAAGTCTACCGGGTCATATAGGCATTTAATAAAGCTGAAATAATTTAATAAGGTTTTAAAGATTTTAAAATGCCAAGTAACACCAGATGGTATTACTAGTTACCTAAATGTCATTATTTTATATTGATCTCGTAATTTTGTACCGGATATGTAAGTAATGTTGTATTATAAACGAGTACTCTATGGTTATGCTAATATTTCCTTCGCACCGATGAGGCTGGTTTGTTGAGCACCATTTTATTATATTTATGCACGGCAAAAGCTGTAAGAGTAAAATAATATTTAACGCCCATTTGTTTATTTTTATCTTACTGGACTTGTTCTTTTTCAAAGCCTTTTTTCTATTGTTCCCTGGTTCAAAGTTTAGGATCTTGTTAACTAATTAAGTTATGAAAGCGATAATTAATTAATGTTAAGTAGGAGGATGGTGTGTAAATTTCAAAAGATATAAAAAAGGTATAAAATCAAGCCATAAGCTGCAACATATATTTTATGAATGTTATATTCGTAACATTTTCTTGTTGGTGCATCTTTGATTAAAAAAATTGCTTTTATATATCATAGAAATTCAATTTATGACGTTAATTTCTATTTATAATTGTATAATATCGGATTTTGGGGTATTAAATCACTATAGTTTTGTTTATATTAAAAATTCACATCCAATTCCTAACCCAACTGTTTAGTTTATAACTATCTATACACAAAAAAGCAACATCGGCATCTTTTACATACAAACAGCCTTATTTCCCTGTTTACAGAAATGTTTGCTCAGAAAAGCGTCGAAACACTTCCTCCCGCTGTCACATAAGTCTACCTTGACTTACGATTCAACAAACATTTCGTATCGGTTTGAAAATGCCGAAGGGAACCTGAAGTTTTATTGTCAAGTAAATTTAATGGGGTTGTAAAATTTAGTCCGTAGGCAGTGTCGTATTTATATAGTATCGGGGCAACATACTAGGGGCTTGATAAGATCCCCTTAAGCCCCAATAATCTTAGAATGTTTCAGGTCATACCAAGAATCTAAAAAATAGTCCACGGCTCATAAGACTACTAACGGCCGGTTTTAATATATGATGTTTACTACTATGATGAGGCGTAGACTTTGCTACGACTTGTAACATCATGTTTCTATAATTACTTATTTTTTTTAATACCATCTTCCATATGTAATTTGTACGCAAGGCGCTTGGTAAACTTAGAACCCGGGTGTTAAACGGGGCCTTTTATTGTTCTGTCTTATGAAACATTGGGCCAAGTTTCGCAGTCAAAGGGCTCAAATAAATCAGTTACTCTCCTAGTCGTTGGATCCTTCACGCACGGAGTGAAGAGGTTTATAATGCGTATTTAAACACAATTCGCGAACTTCTCACGATATGCTAAACACTGAATTTTCTCTTGAATATAACGTTCCCAATAAATCCTTTCTGATCCTGAAGCTGTTTATTTTGAACAGTTCATTCGTGAGCTTGTTGTCATAACAAGACTAAAAAGACTGATGTTTATTCTAATGGGATTGGAAACATTTAAAACTTAAATATACTAAACACATTTCTACGTAAAAATAATAAAATATTTAAGTCGATAAAAAAAATTCAAATAATGAATTTTATTAACTAAACACCAGTACTATTAACTGGTATCGGTATATTATAAAAGCAAAAGTAAATTTATCACTACACTTTCACGAATAAATAAAGTTGACATCAGCTTTTTACGAATAGTATGCATTTTCGTAGCGGTTCTATATATCTCTATTAATTATATAAAGGTTATAAGATAGATATTTTTTTAGTTTTCTCATATACCTACTAACTGCTAAACTCGTTGGATGAATTAATCCGAATTTAACCTCAGTTTATCGCGATAAGCTCAGTTGATTATAAATGACCAACATTTAAGTAAAATCGATTTTGTTAACTTAATAAGCAGTGAGAACGGCCCCTAAGAAGTCTAAAACATTAAGATTGACAGGTTCTGAATATAAATTTAGATATTCGATTGCCAGAAATGATTACATTTCTCCTTTGGGGTCCAACGAGTGTTTCCTACGTGACGCGGAAAGATTGTAAAATTGTTATTCTAACCGTGTTGAAGAAACCGACTTGAATTATGAAAATTGTTTCATAGACGTACATCTTGTCGAGACCCACTATTATATCCGAGCACATCGTCAACTTATTTCTTTCCTAGATGATAAAATAAAAACCAATTTCTTTGAAACCCTATAATAGTAACTATTAGGATATTCTTTTCGATTCATTTGAAAGGGAGGCAGGCCTCTTCATTGTCAAGCTTATCTTACGAGGTCCAATAACATTCAGAAGAGAATATTATTGCTAATAGGACAAATTTGACGTTTGACAGAACTTAATACAAAAAATTCTTTCAGTATTGTAATAATTTATAAATTCTAAGTTTATGAAATTCTCTCATCTGAGTGGATTGGTTTAGGATAATAATAAGATATAATAATTTGTAATTTTACTGTTTTTTTTATACATTTAAACTTTGTGTAGATCAGATTTTTACTATGCTACTCAAAATAATAGTACCGATATCAAACTTTGCGGTAGTTTTAGAAAAAAATGCATAAAATTCTAAAAAATATTATTAAATGTTAGTTGCAGAATTCTAACAATTCTCATCGATATTAGTTGCTAACCTACCAGAGACGGGTAAAAAATTGGAGGTTGGGTAGTATTTCATTCATGAAATATTGATAGTAAACGCCTCTTTGAAGCTATGTTATTTATTTCCTATTGGCTATCAGCTACCTGCACTCCGATATAATAACATTTTTAAATAATCATGCTGAAATAAAGAAAAATAGAAAAATGTATAAAAGACTAGTTGTGATTTTCCTTTTTATTTATTTATAGTTTTCTAAGCCTTGGTTATACGATTCATTTATATAGCCAGCGTTTAATATAATTATAATAATTAAATGTATTTAATTATACACACTTATATACTTTACATTTATTTTCTATTTAAACTTCATACTTGATGTTTAAATATTACTTCTTTTTTCGAATAAAATCTCCTATTACTCTAAGGTTTGATGAAAAATAATCCTATAAATAAAATCCATTTATCTGTATTTGAATCAGGACACATTCGGTTTCTTATCTAAGTCATCGGGCTTAATAGTAAAAGCTCAGTACGAAGCCTCAGTACGTGTCGCATGGCGGTTAAACGCAACGAACAAAGTGCTCGCCTGCTCTTACATTATTCGATTTTAGCGTCGCCTGAATACTGAAATTTTCACATTTTCTTTAAAATTTAAATGGTAAAAGATATTTGATTTTATGTTATATGGGCTTTGGGAAAGCTTTTATTTCTATACCAACTTGGCCACACGTGTTATCTCTGGGTAAGAAGTGTCTTAATACGAAGAGGATCCGGCCTCTAACCTCATTACAGCTTTAGCTGTTTAGCTATAAAGGATAGAAATAAGGTATACGTTATTTCGAGTATATTTATGTCAGTGTGATTTTTAGAAAACATATTTCAATTCCAACAACTATTTAATATACAAAAATGAGGTTCTTTGTTTCACCATTACACTTCAATCATAGAACTGATTCTACATAGACGAGGTCGCAAGCATCAGCTAGTTAACATTTGAGCCCCGATTGGTCAGAAGCCATTGTTGGAGTGTGAATAGGGAGTCCCATGACAGAATGTGATGTCTAATCAAACCGTATTAGCTTTTGGCATATTGGAATAGTCGGAAGCAATATTAATTATCAAGAGAAATCACCGGGATTTTTAGTAATAAATTACAATGTATGTAAAGAACTTTTTTAGTTTATATTCTTTGTTTTAAAAAAGTCGTTTTTGCATTATAAAAATAAACCAAACCTTGATATTACTTAGTACGTGATCCCTTTCAGAAATTATGATTGAATATTTAAGTCATCTGTTGACCAATATTAAAATAGTTTCAGTAAAGACAAAATAATTAATATTCATAACGGATTAGATTTTCGCAACAATTTAAATATTTATGTCGAATAAATATTTAAATTATATCTTATAGCAAAATAATTATTATACCATCTTAATAACACAGTTGGTCTGTAGTTTATCGGTCAATTGCTGGACAGATCTGCGATTGCTTCACAGGAAAACACAAACACATTATATTGATTAGGATAGAATGCTTGTTTGAAAAAAAATCATATAAATAACGTATCATACGAAATTCGTAAAAAATCTCACCATGAGGCTATAAAATATTAGATTGCATATCGAGATAAGTCTTAAATTTTCTATAACCATTAAATTAATAATTTCTATTGTTTGTTACTATTTTGAGATCTGAACCAATTTTTTATATACGTTTTTGTGCAATAAAATACCAAGAAGCCGAAATAGAAAAGGGTTATCAATCAATATCGCTTATTCACTGTAAAGGTTAAAACAGCATGGATTCGAGGTACACTTGCTTCCATTATATTAAAGACATGCTTGAAATACAAAAAAAAACATACTTATATCACTCTATGATGATATGTAATTATGATTATGTCCTAGATTAGATAATTAAAAGGAGTAAAAAAATAGGAGTACGTTATTAATTCGTTTTGTTCAATCAAGAATGCTAAGGAATGGATTTTTCCTATTTACCATCAGGTGGGATAGTGGCCAAATGTTTGCTCAGTTTTGGATAAAAGAAACACTACATGTGGTAATGAGTAAGGTCTCTCAGTAGAAAATCATACTCGTTTCTAATCGGTTTCTTAAATTAACTTTTATTGTCCACTACATTACTATTGTCCATTAAATACTTTAATATTATTATTATATTTAGCTGTTTTATCACTAGATTTGAGAATAAATATACTCTATAAAGATGTGTAGTGACAATTTTCTACTACTCTCTTAAATAAAAACTATTTTGTTTCTAATAATTTGCTCACAAGTGTACGTATCCATAGCCCATGGGTATCTTTATGACCTCTGTAAATCTCTTACCTCCTTGACCCGAACATTACCAATAGTGCTTCAACATTAAAAGGGTTTGATTTATACACAAAGTTAGCACATTGTCGCCATCTGTTGATACATACCGAAACTTTATAAAGGTACCGGGCATATGGTGGCACAATTTATTAGGTTTTTTATACTTTTATATACCAGAACTATGTTACACACTAAATTCCTCGAATACTTCCTTTCATATAAATAACTGTGAGTGTTTTATAATATATTTTTAATTTAAATTATTTAATATATTTTGTATTATGATTGTCTACTAGCTGCCCTGGCAAACGTTGATTTGCCATATTAATTTTTGGGGTGGGCTACCCTTATCATTTAGGGGTATGAAAAATAGATAGTAGCCAATTCTCAGACCTACTGAATATGCATATTAAATTTGGTAAAAATCAGTAAAGCCGTTTCGGAGGAGTAAGGTAACTAACATTGTGACACGAGAATTTTATATAAAAGATTTTTATTCCAGATCACGTATAAATTACTTGGATAAAATTTTAAAGACTCGAATCGTTAAATATAGGTATTAACAATACATTTCATCGTCCATTTTGTATAATCACTAAAATCTTATCGATCTTCTTAATTACCCAAAGGCTTCGCACCACTACAAATATTTTAATATAAAACACTGAAGTTAAGTCTATGATGATAAATTATAGAACATTTATTAATGCTTAGTTGATATTACAAAGTTATATTAGGTCGATTAGTATTTGTATGATAAAATTATTTTCCTTGAAATAGAAAATCTTATTTTTAAAAGTGGAAATCAAAAGTACTCAATATATAAAACTTTTCAATCTTATAAACGGTCTTGTTATAAAATGCAAAAATCCTTATAAATTATAATTTAAAGCAATATGATTTATAATGCCAAATAACCTAAGTCTCATGCGCGAAGAGCCAATTACGTTATTGATTGGAGTTCCCAAATTCGGTTTTGCTAAAAACTAACTGAAGTTCGACGTCTTACAAGTGAAGAGAAAGTTCATAAGACGCTTCGAGATACTGCCGACGTTGTTGCCATGTTGACTTTGCTACTTCAAAATGCACTGTTACACGCACATGAACATTGTAGTCAGCTCGCGCTCTCGTTGCTAATTACTGAAAGTCTAATTTACTTTGGACATATTTACATGATACATGATACATAAGCTACGGGTAAGATAGCATATATTACCCGTAGCTTATTTGTATCAAAAAAATATCGAATTAGGAATATCAAATTACTTACATATTCAAATTAACTTCAATATTTTTGATATGGCAGGAATTTATAGTTTTGATGTACATAACATACTTACGCGAGACATTCGCTGTCGCGCGTCTCGCGTCTCGGTCTCCGGTCGCAGTCTCGCTCGCGAACTGGCGCTCATACATTTCATAGCGTCAAGTACTGTCGCGGTCTCGCGTCTCGGTCTCGCGTCTCGGTCTCCGCGCGAACCGCTACCTTTAGTCATTTCAGTAAGTAATTTTTAAAATTTGTAATTCAGTTTATGACTTTATTCAGGACACAAAAATACAAAATAATATTTTTTCTTTTTTTTAGTAGGTACAAAATCAATTAAAAATAATTAATTATCACCACTTAAATTTTATCATTCTTTAAATTATTCCAATACATTTAAATCGAAAGTTTGTTTTAACTTCGGAAATAACAATATTTTAATAACAATGCATAGAAATATTTTAACATAATAATTATATTAATTTAGCAAACATAAACAACATATTATATCTAATAAATACATTTTAATCATACTAAAATTATCTGAAATAAAATATTTCATTGTCTTATTATATTACCATGTTAAAACTTTTCATTAATAAAAATAAAACGAAAATCATAAAGGGATGAAGTTATGTAAACAAAAATTATCTTTTTTGTTTTCTCATTGACTTTTCAACAAAAAGAGGCAACGAGTGAACTGTAGGGCAGAGGTAATTCCCCGAGGCACCCGACTTAGTTCACTTAATGTTGAAGAAAGTTTGTTTAGGCCCAGCCAACACCAGATAATAAGAAAACATAAATAACAAAAATAAACCAAATTTTGATTGATGATGATGTTCATAAAATTCATATTTTTTAAGATAATTTTGTACAAGAACTACAATAGTAGCAAAGTTGTCAGATTCCTTTATGAACAAAATGTGGCTAATCTTGGAAATCATTTAACAAATGCATTATATTATAACCTGAATGAAATTTATTAGAAAGAGCTTATAAATGTAACAAACTCATTTTTTATGACGCTACGCCATACAGATACGTATGGCACAGTTACTCTTACTACAACTAATTGTGTTACTTTTCAACAACTATCTTTTAGTGAAAGCCTCATTAAAACGTCCAGTCGTTTATGAGATAGAAGAAAATACTGACTAATAAAAAATAACATCTAACTTAAAGCGGCTATTTCTATATTACAAATAGCGACTTTAATTACATTATTTGTGTAAATAATTCTACTAATTCATTGTTAATTTCGATTAAACTTAATAAGGAAATAACAGGTAGCATTAAACACAAAGAAATTATAACTTTGATTAAAAGATTTAAGAAATTCATCAGCACGAAATTAAGTTCAGAATTTGCATTGTAAATTTTATGGTACGCACTTCGCTTATAAATTTATTTTGAGGACTTCTAAGCTGCAAATGCGCATTTGGAGATTTGACAATCTCGCCATTCTATGATTAAATGGTATTTGTGAGCTCTTAGCTCGAGTTAATATAAAAAACGCACTTTTTAGTGTGACTACAAAAAATTAAATTAAATTAATTTAAAACCATCGCTTCAGCAATATAATAATAAGAAGATTGCACGCATGATTCTTTTAAACACATAGTTTGCATAGCCAAACTAAATGTTTATAAATAGTTAAAATGCCACTTACTTAAGAGTAACATTAAATTTTCTTATATTATCAATCAGTAACAATTTTAGTATATGCATTGACAACTAAATGTAACAAGTAATTTCGTATCTCGTCTTTGTGATATCTATGTGATGGAAAGTAGAAAGAAGCTAACGTACAAAGCAAGTACCCCTCAGGCGAACTAAAATTGTGCAAAGTAATAACTTAGTAATTAGCCGTAACAGTCAACTTTGAATTACCCAAAGAGCGAATCGGAGCGAGCTCACCTTTATTCATAACTTTAAAGTGAGTTATTGTCTTTACAATTTCAAGAGGATTGATAAATTCTTGTTCGAAGTTAAATTTCGCTAATGAGGAGTTGTAATCGCCTAAAGAATTTCCCCTTGAGTGCCATAGCCTAAGGAACTTTCAGTACTGTGTTCACTTCGTCACATATAACAAATGAGTATCGCGCAGAACTTTGATGAACTCGAATTTAAATTTCAGATCGTAACGAATAAATTTGCAACCTTTCGTGTAATATCTTTTTATTCTTATCCGTGGCCGGCTTCATTAAACCTAGCCTTTTCGTGATTCGCTTTTATCTTGACGATGTCACTTTTAAATTGTAATCTGATTTTTGCATGTAAATAAAGTTGTTTGAAGACACTCATGAATAATTCTGTTAAAGGATAATCCTTATATTGATAAAAGTCTTCTTTGTGAATCAGAGTAGATTTAGATGATGGTTTATACCTTTACTAATGTTCAGGCACATCCACATAATGTTTACTGACTATTTATTCCTTTGAACTTAAATGAAAGTATACTTACAAAGCTTTTAAAAGCATTTTGTCTCGTCACTATAAAACAAAATCTCTTATCTAAGAACTTTTGGTCTTTTGATGCAAGCCCCTTTTATTTTTGTTTTTGGATATTTTTTTTAATGATTTGGCATTTAAAAATACATATAACCCTCAATTTTCACCCTTACACTACCAATCCCATATTATTAGCGATGTGAGTACTGTAATAATTTTCAACTCACTAAAAATAATTTCTATGGCAAAACTACGTTTGCCATTTCAGCTTACTAGCTGAATAAATTAATATTATATGTGGGTGTACTTACCTACATATAATATTATTATATTAACTAAAACTAAAAAAAAACAACATATTGAACATACATACATTATAAAATAATACATACTATTCCTCTGTATTTTAAATGTTTTCAATGGAACTACAAAAATCGAATGTGGGGTTTTTTCTTACTCCTATACTTAAACTGCTTCTACACCTATTACGATAAATTTAGATAATAAGAAAGAATTTCTAGTTATACGCTTCGGGTAAGATCTAGTATATTTCCTTATAAAATACATGTGATATACTCATTGTTAATGTCAATTACGAGACAAACAGCCACATGCCTTCAATATTGAATTTCCCGAAGCGAATGGAACGTAGAATTAATAATACTTGATATAATTACGGTCGGCCCAATTAGATACCTAAAGGCACCATTAGCGCGACACCCTCTCTGAAGATTATGAAAATTATTTAAGACGTTTAAAAGTCTTATTATAATTTAATAATTTTCGTTTCTATCCAATATTCATATGCCTAGGGCTCTTGTACTGGCAATTTATATGATAATTTGTAAAATATCATATTACATCCACATAGTTTTTACGTGTATTATATAATCAATCAAGCAACAAATCGATCTTTATAAGTCAAAATAGCTTTTTTTACTTTCTACTATGAAAGCTTAATCTACAATTTTGATGAAGTTAGGTAAGAAAATTAATTTTAAATAAAAAAATAAAACCGTCCTCATAACGCACTGAAAAGTGAAAATAAGTTTTGTATTATTAATGAACCAAATGAAATAAATTCATGTAAAGTTCAACAAGAGCTTAAAACTGTCATGTTGCTCTTGAAAGGCGGTGCCAAGCCTTTCAAATTTCAATCTATTTTTAAGTTAATTTTATTAAATTTTAATTACTAATTTACGTCTTTTTATTCATATATTTAGTCGGTTCACAGACGGCGACGTAGGAGTGGTAAATCCAAAAAAAACGCGTCGAATTGATAACCTCCTTTTCGGTTTTTTTGAAGGTTGGTTTAAAATAGCATAAAACGTGATATATAATGAAGTAGTAGGCATTACTTGAAATATTTAAAATATATGCCTTCTCCCACTAAAATAAAATAAATACTTTTGGCAAGATGTTGCTGTGGTGTTGCAAGATGATTATTGATAATATCACTACTAGCTAAATTATGACGATGAATACAACAGAAGTTAGAGATTGCTCAACTTCTATTAACCTTCCAGCGCATTTGAACCATATCCAAACCTGTGAGAGAATGGGAGCAATAACGAACGTAGGAAATTACTTTCAATATTTGCCGATACAAAATTAATCTCGCACCCGAACTCTAAAAGGGAGCTATTCAACTAATTTATCTCGGCCACTCTTTGGTGAATCAATTTGTGGCACAAAGCCTTGCATGCGTATCCTTTATATTTCACAGTGCATGTTATGAATATCCGAGTATATTCGTCTAAGTTTCATCAAAGCGGAATCTATGTTGAACCCCACACAAAAATAGAGTTGTTAAGTTTGAAATGTGTGTATTGTATCTCTATATAATGTGACTGTGATTTTGTATATGTTTTACATTTTCATTTATTTCAAAGGTTCTAGCTAAGAATATTCTCAGTATATATTTACTTGCTTATAAAACTCGGTTTAGCTATATGAGATATTCTATTTTGTAATTAAAATGTCGTGGTATGTTTTAAATTATTTTAATGAATTTCAATTTAACAGCTTTCTAATATGGATTCTGTTTATTGTATTTAATATAATTTAATTAAATGATACATTAATGGTTTTACACTTTAAATTTTAAAATCTATAACTGCTTTATAAAGACCGCAAACAGAACATGTAAGTTCCAGACCTTTGTTTTTTACCACCTACAAAATAGATTTTTTTTACTAAAATAAGACGTAATTACTTTGCGGTAACTTGTTGTTTTAAGTCAGACCTTTGTCAAAACGCTTTAATTATGTGTGATATAAAAGTTTGCATTAAAATTGTCTTCAGATAACCCTCGGGCTTCCGAAGGTCCCATTACATGTATATCTTTGATCGCAGCTGCTCGTATGAAGCCATTTCTCGCCCTGCGCATGAATATATTAAATCGTCCTTAAGCGGCTGCAATGTTTAATATAAGGGACAAACCTTTGTGGGAAAACAAATACTCTTTAATCTTATTTGAACACAGAAACCAGTTATTATACTTTATAGTATTAATTACATATTATGAATTAAGTATATACAATTATGTAATAGTTTAAGCGCCACCTGATGCAATATTTCTTACATTAACAACATTACATATAATTTTTTCTTACATTATTAATAAATTATAATTATAAAAATTATTACTTTTATTACATTATTAATAAATAAATGCTGAAATAAATCATAAACTTATTAATTTTGTCTTAATGATAAAAAGATTAACAACCTTTTTCCAATTTTTTAGTATAAAGATTTTTGAAAGTGGAATAAGTTGCATGCGTTTTCTTTCAGATTATGTACGAAGCGTTTAATTCTTGTACCTACTACGTGAATTTATATTATTAAAGTAATTACAAAAAATCTGACATAAATTATGACTATATATTCCGTATTGCTTACGGCTTTATAAGTAATAAAACCTTTTGAACTGCCCAAGTCTTATAATTGAAGTTCTTTAGTTCAAAGACCGTAGACAACGGGTAATAGAATTTAAGGGGCGAACTTCTGCAACTATGGAAATTGTTGCCAGAATTGAGTTTCAACTCGCGGACTGTTTGAAACACGATTCTATACAGTTCTCTTTTAGAAGTCCATCAATGAATTTCACGTTTTTATGTGTAATTTTTCTAATATTCGAAATGGCAGCGAGAAATATCGGGTATTAGGAGGAAGGAAACGTGGAAAATATTCATACCGACATTTTTTTCTATCGCCACGCGATTTTTTCATCGAACGCCAAATTATTGCGCTTTTCGACATGAGAAAGAATTGTGCGATTACATACAACCATTTTTCAGTATATTATTCATCTATTTTAACATGAGGGGTAACTACCTAATATTCATTGACTATATCATATAAAATTGACTCTATGGATATAATTACTATCATAGGCTATATTATTTCATATGGCCACGCGGATGAAATCGCTTACAATAGTAACTGTAATAAATAGACTAAATAACATTTAAACTAATGTACTCGTATATTTTTCTGAAAAGCTAACTAAATACACACAGCCTAATATTATTTTATATTGATATTTTACATAGATTTACTGCCTCTGTGGATAAGTTTCTACGCATCACGCGTGTTGCGACGGAGCTCTTGGGTTTGAATCCGATGGGAACAAACAAATATTTCCGTTTTCTACGCAGTAGACATTGAAGGCTTATTACATTCTTGCCTGTTAAGAAAATAATCGGTAAAACAGACTGAGAAGTGTATCTGTCTCGTTTCCCATAGGGGTAACAAGACACTTTTATACATTTTCGGGGGGTAATATAATCAAGATAAAAACTTAAGCAGCAGAAGCTAAATTAAATTATTTCTGCTTTTATTTTCCTTATCCTCTTGAGTAACGCAGAGTTCAATCATATAATTTTGTTCTGTTTTTTTTAGTACTTTTCTTTTCTTTTTAATTCAGACGTTTTTGTTCTGTTTGCCCCATTTTGTAACACGTGTTTGAAGGTTTGTGGTGCCCATTTCTTCCTGTGATTGTTTTAACTTTTATTATGTATGTAGTTCAACCAAAAATAAATAAATAATTTTGACTAAACAATATGTGTTAACCACCTACCAAGTGGTTTATAAATTTTATTTGAATAAAATTCTAACATGTTTTGCTCGCTCCAAATATCGTTTTGCAAACGTCAATCTGATGTGTTATTTCAGCATGGCGGAACCAAAAAATCAACTGAATATTGCATTCCAAAGATACAGTAAACTACGAACGTAATTAAAAGTTGTTTTTTTTTTAACTTACATTTACACAATTTCTACCATTGAAATTCCTTTCCACAACTGAAATTCTGTTCCCGGGGATGCATTTAAAGAACTTTTTTTACATGCCTGAAATATTATCGCCCCATTGGTGATTAAGTACATTATGTACTCTACACTGTTTCAACCTTTAACATTAGTACGGCGCCTCACATGTAAACTACTAAGACTTTCCATTCTGACGTCATTTAACTTAAAAAGTTTATTGTATAGAATAAAGTATGTACCTACATGAACGTTATAAACAAAGTTTATATAAATTATACTTATATTAAATAATATTTTAACAAACCATTAGTTTTACGATCAACCATTAAACACTCTAGTAATTCACAATATACATTACTATTTCACTATGCACTGTTAAACATATACTAAAGTATGCATTATCAATACTAGCTGTCATCTCAAAGTTTATGTTCGCGATATTTAAGTAAGGCCCGATGTTTATGAGCTATCATTACTATGAAAATTTGGCCCAGCTCCTCCAATTTTCGTGGAATCCACGTTATAAAATGTAGAAAATATATAGCAACCTAAGGCGAACGAATGTAACGAGCTGAATTTCCTTCAAAGCGGCCGGCGAATGCATTTAAATCGGCTTTATCACTACCGCAAATATTAAGTATTCTAATATTCTAAATTCAAATAACTTCAAATCCAACGAATAGCATTGAACTCAATTTACCAATCAATTTTAATATTATATGGGGATATAAACTGATACAACTACTCGATAGAAAAGTCTTAATTATTTATTTAGTAGTTATATATTACTGAGTAATGTTTAGTTCTTTACTGAGACTTTTCTAGAGACTTAGTTCTTTTCATAAGTAAATATAATATGTTAAAGTACGTGGATACCAACTAATTACATTTTAATTATAGTATATTAAGTACAATCCTTTATCAAAAATCCTCACACTTTTTCCTTGAAAATATTATGCGGTAAGTATTATTTATGTAAAGCTTTCTATCACAGGAAAGGTAGAACGTAAAACCAGCCACTGAGTGGTTTGACTTTATAGGATAATGCTAAAATGTTACTTTAATATAACATCAGTAGGAATATATTTTTTTCAGTTTGGCTTGAATTTTAAAAATTACTGGTTGTAGCGTTGAATTTATCTATAGATATTATACAAACCTTCCCGTAACATACCTTTAGAAATATTTATTTTAATTTTACTCAATTTTTATAGCTTAGTTTTTATCGTTTCATTAATACGAGTATTTATCATCTTTTCGATTCGTAAAATGGCGGTATAAAATTGAATTCCACTTTAATGTCATAGTTTTAAGGAATTTAAAAATTTCCATGAGATACCGTGAATTGAGAAAGCCAATATAGATAATAATTTTAATCTTCATTCCCCAAGTACATTTCGTTCTCAATTCCACAGCTTCGTGAAAGGATCCATGTTATACAGATCATAAAAATGCCAATAAACTATCGGGCAACACCGTCCAACGCTGAACAGACTGAAACGGTAATTTTTCTGTTGACATAAATCGCATCCCTTTGGGAATAGGAAGCGATGCGGAAACACTTCACAGGCTCTCATGTCGTGTTATTTATAGCTGCAGTGTTGCCAGGTTGAGCATGTCATTTACCCCAGTTTCAGGGAGAATGAGTTCATTAAAATTTATGTAAAATAATAATGCTGTCACAACAATGTTTCCATTTTTTATCAGTCAGTGGCTTAAATAAGAAATAAATCATTGGATTAATATTAAATAATATTTACATATTTATGAAACTTTCTTGTACAACAAGGAAGATAAGCACGTGTATATTATGTATTTAGAAACCAAATTAAGGCATTTAACTCCTGACACGTTATGAAACTAATGACCATAACCACATTCATCGAAGTTAAACATAAAGTAAATTATGGATTATTTATTTAAATTTTTATGAATAAGGTAATTAAAATTATAATTAACGTTGTGATAAATAACTATGTTGTAAATGTTTAGCTCTGATAAAAATGAATAAAAATGCTAAAATTAAAAGATCAATTTTACGTGAAATGGAGAAATTAGTAATACTATTTTAGTGCGATCAAGTTCATAGTCCGGTTCAATTGATACACTTAATATGCCATTAACGGACACTGCAGTATTGCCTTAGTAATTTATGAACCTAGTCACTCTGTACTAAGCGATGTTACCACTGCTTAATAATTGGACAGATGTTTTGTTAATTGCATACGAATTGCAAAATACAAAAACATTTACAGTACAACGGTTTGAACGTATTAAGCGTGTATATTTATCAAAATTAAAAAAAATATTTGCCCGTTTCTCTTATAGTTAGATATAATGTAGATAAAAATTTGTTTTATTTTTTATAGTGTTTAACCAGTCATGACATTATGAATTCGGTGAAAATTTATAATAATAAATATCATCCTTATTACTGTTTAATTTCATATACTCAACCTAGTAATAAAAATTGTTAAACGCGAAAACTGTCATGTATGATTAAATTTGAGGCTTAATAAAATTTATCAATATTTCATCCTTTGCACTGAAGATTTTTAACTAAACGCGTATTTTACATAAATAAAATGTTATGTTTGGTTATCTCCTAAACATTCATTGTTTCAGAGTACATATGAGTAAGTACTCACACATCCTGTTTGTCGCGAATATTGACTGCGGGGACTCCCTAAACTTGATATGCAAGAAGACTTTAATATTTAACCATCTATAGCTAAAATATTTGTTATTTGTAAGTAGACAATTAACTTACGAAAAATTGATAACATATTATTTCGCTATTTATACGTAATGTAGCTGAAATTCAGTTATAAATGTGAAATACACTTCTTGCATTAACTATAATAATTAACCACTATGTATATTTTTTATTTAAAATAAGAAAATAGCATAGACATTTATTTAAGAAAAGTGTGACGGTCTTATTTATTTATTAGATCAGATAATTTTACAAGAGAATTAATTATATACATCTTTTGTTATCCTATAAGAAGTAACAGTTTTGGTATTTGTAACTCTAACTTAATTTAAATTTAGATTTTTTGCTAAGTAGATACTCTATTCTCAATTAGGCAAGCACATATTCTCTTGAAACTAAAGCTAATCTCATAATATATTATCGGCATGACGCCATTTTTAAGGATTCATTAATAAAGCGGATTAATATGATGAAACGGGCGGATAGTGAACAAAGGGATGTTTGTATGTGATACATTATAGCTTCCACTACCGACTCATTTAATCACTGTAACTGTGGCTAATGTGCGACATTATTCCACGAAGAACGGAAATATGGCAAGGACGTGATGTCATACAAAATATACGTAACTATTATTTACGGGAATCGTAGACGTCTTGTGCCTTCTGCCTTAAGTAGTTTGTTTAAAATTGTATATGGCCTTGGTTGTAGTTTGTAGATGTAAACGTTAAGAGGATTGATGATGATGATGATGAAGTGCTGTCATCCCTCATCAGGGACATAGGGCTCGAAGAATCGACTTCCACTGCTCTCGACCCTGTGCGGCAACTTCCAGGTCCTTCCAGCCGAGACCAGTTGATGGTTAAGACGATTAGTTTTAATAAATTAAAGATCTTAAGAGATTAATATTTTAAGATTAATTGTTATTTGTATAAAGATGTGGAAAAATGGGCATTTTTTGGTTCAGGTACCTGAAATGAAAATAAATGAGTATATTGAGCAAATTAAAAACACTATGACGAAAGACCAGAACTTTACAATTAAAATATACAATACATATATAGTTGGGTTATGGAAAACAACATAGCCAGAACAATGAAACTTATCGTTTGCGTGGATTTGAATGCTAACAATGTAGTAAGTAGCAAGAGGGATACTTCAAAGGCAAGGACAGCGTTCAGCTGGCCATTAATTACATGCAACGTACTGTCCCGTGAAATATGAACCTGCAGCGATATCAAGCCGCCATTGCACTGATGCCAATGAATTATTTATGAGGATAACAGAAAACGCATATGAATTTAGACGGTGGATTGCTCTCGGCGTGTATGTCTGTACTGATGATTTATTGCTGTTCTTTGAATCAATTTTTCAAATTAGAATTGAATGCAAACATTTCTTTTTTAATAATTCTTGCAATTTCATAACTTTATTTGTGTTTATAATTTATTTGTGACACAAGGCGGATGAATGGTATAGGTAGGTACAACAAAGTAACAATTTAGTTCCAATAGTTTATATTACCGCCTAGGAATTCATGCTTTCGATAAAATTAAAATATTCTGAAGTGATAAATCATATTATCTATGCAATATCTACTTTTAATTAAGTTAGGCTTCAAAGGCTTCAAACTATTATTATTAATTTTATATTCTGTTTTGATGGAAGAATAATGGGTGATAGAGAACCTTAAATATTAAAAGGAACTCTATGTAACAAGTAACTATACTAAAAATGAAAGAGACCAAAATTAAAATAATATAATATATAAAAGCGACTTTGAAAAAGAACAAACTATAATAAAACTCAAGGAAATGAGTAAATAAAATAATGTTTCTTTTAGAAACATTTCAGTAGCTACAAGAGTTGTTATAAATGAACGAATTTCCTTGCATGCGTGAGTGCCCACGAAAAAGTGACTCCAAATCCCGGGAAAACACCTCAAACAGTAAGATTAACAAACGCATAAATACATCGTCACCCTATTGTTCAGGACTTCAATGTTTTATTTTTAAACTACGAGAATCGGGTATCTTTACGTATTACACTAAAATAAACGAAGTAATAATGACGAAAAATGTTCAAACATAAATCTCCAACGAATAAGTTCTAACTTAGTTCATAATCAACAAAGCTTGAAAGAGATTATTGTGAGGCTTAACGTTGATATCAAGTTAACCAACCAACAAGTTTCAGTAAAAGATTAGACTTGGGATTTAACTTACTTGAACTACATACAACGTGCACCTTTAATTAAAGTATGTAATTTGACGACAATTTGTAACTAGTTTTTAATAATATATGATCAATCGTGTATTATGTTAAATAAGTATTTTTCTATGAAAATTCTATGTTATCTCTCTAACACTCTTTAATCTTACTAATTGGATAATAATTTAAATATGAACTTTAAATTAAATTCTAATTAGGTATTTAATTACATTCAAAACTTCCACTTATATATTATATTGAAATAACTTATATTCATATTTCAAAAGAAACATTTTAATGGTCACATTCACAAAAACTTTTCGCGTTTTCATTAGGAAAAGTTGTGAGTGTTATAAATTTTAATGATTCTTACAAGCTTGTGTAATGAGCCTTTTTGCCCCTAACAGACTGGCCAAGTTAGAAGTTGATTCTCCACAAACATTGGTAAATTTTTGGTAATCAGCCATATTGATCGCAATTAATTTTAATTTATTTTCTTAAAGTTTTTGTAAGGGGAATTAGTCTTATTTAGCAATTGTATTTACTCTATAAAAATGTCTCCGTATCTTAATTGGTCACAGGTAAGACGTATACTGCATTTGCGCGGAAAATTCAGTTTTCTATTCCCGGGAAAACAAAAGTTTTTACGGTCTGCGAAAAAAATTATCAGTAAAATAGATACAGTGATTAGTAAAATGTGATAGCCCCAGTAGCAGTAACCAGTCTTCAGTACTATTCTTATCTAAATTATAATAAATTAACAAATATTTTGACGGGAAAAGTTATATTTTTAGCATTTATTAACAACGATTCAAATATGAAGTCAATTAATAGGTACTTCAAAAATAAGCTACAGACGGATTTTATTATTGTGAAATCTTACAAAATATTCGTTAATAAATTAGTAAATCAAATAAGTAATTAGAAGTTTTATAATTATAATATAGTAAATTACCTTAGATACGTACATATGCACACACACACACACACATACACACACTAATAAGTACTCTGTATGTGGCTTTACATCCGATACCAAGGAATTTCATCCGTAGGGCATACAGGTACTCGCACACTACTGCACAAACACACACACACACACACACACACACATAAACACATATATATTTACACTTATAAGGAAATTATTATGTAAGTTAAGTTTAAAAAGAAACCTTGTTACCTGGATGGAAGAGTCAGGCATTCCCATCACAAGTATCCTTGATTACTTACAGAAAGGCCTGACATATGATATTATGTTACAAATTTATGAAATAAATAAATTATTATTATTATTATTAAATAGCAGAGAAAATTCTCCAAATTTAAAGTTAATATTAAATATTAATAATAAGAAAAGATATTTCTAGTTTCACCTTTGGAATTTCCTACAATCCTTAGAATTTTCTCTGCAATATATTGTATCCATTAATGTAAAGCGCAAATATCTCCTAGTAGTTTACAGAGCGCCGCAAAGCAAACAGCACATTTCATTAGCGGTCAGCCGAGACGTTAACACAAACAATAAATTTTCATTTTTACGAAGGGACAAGTGAAAGAGGAGATAAATAGCGGAGATTTGCGTTACGAGGACATAAAGAAACGCTCGTGTGCGCTAAGCTTTGCTTTGAATCAGGGAATATTTGATTTAGTAGGAGCGGCGGTCCAGCTTCCTGGTTAGTAGATTTTAGAGAATTATGATAGTGTCTCCGGGTACCGTTTTCTCTTCTATTTTAACTACGTTTGTAGTTGTGAATGTATGCCTTAGTCTAAGTAAATTCTAATTTTATCGCACATTGAACATTGCAACTGTCAAATTGGTGCTTTCTGTTTTACGCACGCCCTTCCAATTTATAAACAGGTATGCTGCGCTTCATTACACTTTAAATTCATAAACCCGCTCTCAAACTACAGAAGAAGTCTTGGTCTTTTTGTATTTATTCAAAGCTTTCTTATTCAGAAAACGTTACTGTGCTCTTTCCCTGTATTCAAGGAAATGTTCTTAATTAGATATAAGTGGTGGACTACAGAGAACTTGAGAGCACGGACGTAAATGAATACGAAGTGCCAATTAGTAATCGTAGGCGGACTTCTAGCTTTTGATTTTTGGTTTTAGAATGTATTTTCTATTAAATAAGGGATATCATATTTAATTAAATATGCTGTATTTATCATCATCATTATATTAATACGTGAAGCAAAAACTTTGTACCCCTTTAAAATTGCGCGGACGGGTGATCGTAAAATTTGCCACAGTTAAAGTTTATATGGAGAAGACGTTCATAAAGCTATTTTTTTATATAAACCACTTGTTTATTTTAAATATATGTGTATATATATTTTATTTCAAGCGCCTGGATATGTTAATTAAAATCCATCCATTAGCTTTCAAACAAAAACGACAATACCTGAGACAGACACGTTACATTTACAACATCCCTCTTTTAGCGTCGCTGGTTAAAATAGCATTTATCAATAATATTTTACATAATATGTTAATTTTTTCTATTTCTACTCTTATCAAAATGAGATCTAGATAACTCGGTAATAATTTTAAAAACAAAACCCTTGAGGCAGTGTTCCGCTTATACGCAATAAAACCATATACTGGCTAAAATCTCATGTTAAAAATGTAAAATATTCGATTCGGGTTTCACCTTTCAGCGCTCGCCCAAGGGGGTGATCGTAGGCGTGCGTTACCCTTCTACAGCCATTATGTATGTACCAGCGTTTGTTTTAGCGATTTTCGTCGAGATTGGATCGTAAAAGTTTACGCATTTGGCTTTTTAAGTAACTAGTTTTTCATTTGAATTTTTTTATAGAACTTACAACAAAAATACTAATTATAACATTGTGTCTAGAACATTTTTCAATCGAAGGTTCACAACCGCCGATACATGACACGGCACCAGAACGAGTTGTTTGGTTATAAAATAGGATAAATTAAAATTTTAAATTTGGAATCACTTAGACCCATCATCTTATACGAGTGCATTCACTTAGAGTGGTCACATTAAATATTTGATATATATTCAGTAAACAGTGCACCAGCTAATTACCACTGAGTGGTCCTGTGGAGAACAATAGCAGATGGCGCAAGTAACTTAAACTACAATTAAGGGCAAGTTGCCAACTGAACTCTGTTTAGATAAATTGGTGACCCTTTTCTAAAACGTCGGCTTTGGTCATTAGTAGTTCTTGAAAAGGGTACTATATGTCTTTGTTTATTGAATTTTGACGTCTGGCTTATGTGTGATGGATGAGGTTTGTTCGTAGTTAGACTGGCTAAGTGCCACGCTTTGAAATTATATACTCTGTTATGTAGACTTGGTTACATCTAACTTAGACGAGATGATGTTATCTATTTAAATTGGATAGTATTTATACGATAATAAGTAATTTTTAATTCTAAAAAAACATAGGAGATCGCTTTTAACGATAAGACAACCCGTTGCAACCAATATGAAAATATATAGAACTGTAGTAAATGTAATAATGATTGTATATTGAATAAATGTTTAACTAAGTATAAATTAATAAATTATGTTTTAGTTTATATGAATTAATGAAAAATTGCTCGAATATCTCTAAAGAAAATAAATTATTTTTATCTATATTTGCAAAAGTAATCGAAGTTATAAAGCGACAGTGTTCACTCGTGTAAAACGACGCAGGTAATTTGAAGTTATTACCTAATTGTATTATTGTTATGATTTTACTTTTCTGAAAAGAAAAAAATGACTTTAGTAAAATATAGTTATGCATTATACATAATAGGTATATAATATAATAAATAAATTGTATCAGCCGATTCCTTTGTAATCGAATATAAAATTATATGACGATCATTTTCGTAGCTTTTCACCTGTACCTAATTCTTAATTTTCTGTGCTGTAGAATTATCAATAAAATATACACAGAATTATGTCCTTTCTCAAACCCACGAAGAGGACTGCATTAATTTGAACATTACCGAAACTAAACTTAATTTAATATAAATTTAAAATATAAATTTATTATACATATATTCGTGCTTAAGAGGGTAAGCAATTAAAAATATTCCCGGCATAAGATTAATTATTACTTCGAGAGTCCCTACCTACATTGTGATTTTAATCCTCTTTGTTATTTAAACATGAAACTATAAGGTATTACTTTATTAAAAATTGAAGCTTTTCACAGCAACGTTATGACAGCATAAAAAAGTTAAGAAAACTCTCAAAGAAAATAGCTTCCTTGTACTTTTCTTGTCCCAATTTAAAATTTGCTTCGTCATGATTTTCATGAAATAAGTTACTCTTTAAATTATTAAAAAGGAATGACTTCTCCATTATTGAAAACTTCAGAGTTTATTTATGATTATTAGTAGTATAGAATGGTAGTAAGGAATGCTTTAAAATTTTTGAAATACGTAACAGAATGAATTTATTAATAACATGTCTTTAAGAATTACTGAATATTTACCTATGTAGTTAAAAGCGGGTTCATTAAAATGTACGCAAATCTTTTTATTAATAATCAATTGCTGATAATGAGGTCTTGTAAAAATTCAAAAAATATTTGACTGATTTGAATTTGTACCTTTTGATTTGTCAGCTTAACTATGTAACGGGTTTGTTAAAGAAAAAGTGGAATTAAACTTAACCGGAAATTTGTTCTTGTCCAGACACATTTATTTATTTACGTTCAGTGCAACTTGATCTGCCTCCATAGCTAGCTTAGTCATGTCAATTTCAATATCAAACGTATAATTTATTTAACGTAGAAAGTTCAGGGCTCGCTCGGAATAATAAAAAACTTTCGGTTGCAAGGCAGAAAGACTGCTTACCAGTTCAAAATTATGAAGTAAACATAATCACTACAAAGTATAAAACAAAGTCGCTTTCTCTGTCCTTATATCCCTTTATATGCTTAAATCTTTAAATTAGTTTTAAAGATTTTGATGCGGTTTTTTTAATAGATAGAGTGATTGAAGAGGAAGGTTTTTATATATGTTTTATACCAGTGCAAAGCCGGGGCGGGTCGCTAGTAAGGAGTAATTCATTATGGCAATGTCATTTGTAAGATCAATTTCAAAAATCAAAAACCATAAACTTTATCCGGAGCAACTTGGAAGGGATCTCTGAGAGGCTTATGTTACAGAAAAGTTTATAAGAACGCTTAAATTTCAGATCCAATATAAACTGTGGTAAACTCGAGTTTCCACTTTAATCATACTCGCTTTAATCTCGTTTGACCACGCAATTTATGGAAAAACAAGCTAACCTGAATATAATACATTGTCACCGTTTAATATTTATCGTTTTATATCGTTTACCTAGTAGCGCGATTTACTAAAAATACTAATACAAGTAATATCTATATTCTATTATATTCTGTTTTTCGCACTAAAACCACCAATGACTAAAATGACTAAAACCAATTCATTCACACATTCATATAATACTGATATTTTGTTGATGTATTTCATTATTTATATTGCAATATAGTTTTTTTTATCTCATGCTTGTATTTTTTTAAAGATTGGTTTCTAATTTTGCAATTACACTTACTTTACTATATATTTGTCTCAATTTTTAAGCTAACCTTACATGGGTTGTTTGGAAAAGATCGCTTGTTATTGTGTCGTGTCTTTTTATCTGCGATAATAGCATAGCGTACAATCAGTCACTATCGCTTATTCATGACCTGCTAAGAGGATTGTCAAACACTTGGATGTCGACTCAAGTACACTTAACAGCTACCAGGTAACTAACTATAATATTATGTAGGGGAACTACAATGTTAAAGATTACTCTTATTTCAATGGCCCATATAGGTACCTTAATAACAAAAGACATGCAAAAACATATTTGTTACAAAACCTTTAACCATACTGAGTCTGAAAAACAACCAATGTTTTTATTAGATTAGGGTGCGTCTTCAAATACCAGTGAACGTAAAATAAACGATTTTATTATTGTTCTTATATTACTAGCTATCAGCTTTTTTGTATAGGTGAAATTTAGATTTACGTGTAACTCTTGTTACTAATTTTTCCAATTTACCGTGGAATTTTCAAAGAGATAGAAATAGTTATTACTTAGACTTTTTTATAATTTATAACCTAAAATTATCGTTTTAAGATCATTTCCGCATATACATGTATTTTTATATATATCCTGTTATATTAACTCTATTATTTGTACAGTTTTATTATATAAAATTACAGCAGGATGAATAGTAAATAGAGAATTTTCCTTATTAACGTACATAAGCTTTTGTATTAAAAATCCCAATCAAGTTTATAACTCTAACATAATTTAAAAAGGTATCGCAAAGTGTTACATGAAAATACATTTACGTTGATGAGAACCCACTCAATATCGCTTGCATAAACATCGCTAAAAAGGGTGGAGCGTTCACTAGAGGATCATTTCTTATCTATGTATAGTAGAATTTGTACTAGATGATGTTGGTACATACAAACTCATGTATTGATCTTTAGGTTCATACTATTTTTTAAAATTGTTTACTTATTTCGTAGGTTTATCTCATGTATTTCCGAAAAATTACAAAACCTACAAAATTATTATTTTCACAAAACTATTATTTTATTAGAATCCTGTTAACTTTAACACCGAAATAAATATCAAAAATTCATAAGTTTAACGTAACACTCAAATAAAAAATTTAAATCAACAGCTATTGTAAAATATAACAGTTATACAGTTCAATTACTTTAATCTTTTGCAAAAGTTTCCACGGCGCGCGTAGGCCTCTTTTAAACTTTTCTTATTTCATTTGAGGTCTCCATTCGATTCGAATCATATATATGTGGGAATATATTTCTCTACCACCTCTTTGGTTTGCTTAGGTTCTTTGTGACTCAGTGGAAACTCAGTCAGTACCTATTGCCTATTTAATGACTTTTTTTATTATCCTTTGTATTTTATAATCTTGATACTTATATTGTTCAGTAAAAACAGTAGCTGCTCTAGCTCGATTATACTATGTCAAGTAGGTGAGATGAAAATACTGCAAAGTGGCCCTTTGAGTTCGGGCCAAGACCTATCTCAAAAGCGATGTGTCTAATGGCCCTCGCTGACGTGTAATCTTACTAAACTACTAAAAGCTGTTGCCACTTTTAACTTGTAATTTTCTCGTAAGCCTGTCCGCGTGATAATTCAATATTAAGGCTTGTTAAAATATTTGTGGGTTAGTTTAGCCCTTTGTGGCGCTATAAAATTCTTTCAAAATCTACTGACAACCCCGAAAATTATAATAATTAAAAGGAACCTCACTTTATTGAGATAGATCAGTGCCTTATGTAAATGTATTTAAAAAGATTTAAAAAAAATCTATGATCAAAACGATTCGATAATAATGATATTATTTGAGTTCATTTTTACCCTTAGGCATGAGATAGACAAACAATTTCGCCAGTATCACTGATCACTATCTTAATACAACTAAGTGGTAAGCCGTCTTTGCCTTTCAAATCGATCAGTTTTCTTGGCTGCCAAGGATTTGAACCTAGGATCTTCAGCACTGAATGTTAATTTTAAAACGGTAAATATGCTGAGCCTTAATTGATAACCACAGTATCTCGTGATGACGCGCTCATAACTCACCGTCATATTTCATAACCCGAGTTTCATTAAGCACTCATTAAACGGTTTATTTACCCGCGAACATTCGCATTCTCATCTCGAGGTGTTATCGCAGTGTAAAGTGGTACAATATATGTACCTACTTGAATTTCTCGTATTTTACCTTTAAATTGCTTATATGAGGCAAGAGATTTATGAAAAGGTTATTTCGCATGGAATAATAAGATATTATTTGTGTATTTTGCTTCTTTCCTTGTAACTTTTTTTAAAAGAATAGCATTCGTGAGAAGAAAATTAAAATTAAAATCCTCACCTTTATAATGACAATACAATCACGTCTGTAGTTAGTAGGAATGGTTAACTGCGAATTACGCAAAAACGTATGAATTTGGATGTGTGTTTGGTTTTATGACAGAGCAGCCTCACACCTCGCTTATTTAGAAACAGTTACTAATGTGATGGCTTTTATGCTCTTCCCAGGAAATGTATGCAATAAAATATTCCGTACTTAGAGTAAAACGGGCCGTATTATCTTTCTAGAGTACCAGAATACATAATCTAAACGATATAATATGCAATAATACTGTTTTGGTAGTCTGTTACTAGCTAGCAGTCCAATGAAACCAATTTTTTAAATTAAATTATGTTAGAATTAATTTATTTGAATAAATTTAAGGAAAACAGTTTAACGGATTAAGCACGTATATTTAATACAATTTTAAATTTATTAGATTTGTGGCGGTGAATGTCATTGAGGTTTGTTAATAATTTTTATTTTGCGATCGCTAATTCTTTTATTACTTAATTACTGACTAATTTTTTTTGTGGTGTCAGAAATACGAGTGTACACATTTATATACAAAGATAATGTTTTACTTTTATATGTAGCTTTTAAATTAACTTTGGAAAGAGATATATATTAGTAACGTGTTCAAAGCCTGCTTAAGCTGGTGGGTGATGCTGAACTACCACGAGTATAATCGGATTTGCTGCGCTATCGCTTTCGACCAAAAAGTTTTCTTGCACCAATTGCGTTTCCACCTTATAAAATATTGTATCCTCGATGTCTTTATCTATAAAGACAGACATAATGTCACTTACTTTTATAATTACAATGCTGAGGTGCAATCTATAAATATTCGTTTGTTTAGCTTAAGCTGAAAAGAAATATTTATTGTTACAAATTGTTGGGTTGACAAGCGTGAAGCTCTTGAAAGAAATGAGCTAAGTAACTTTTCAAGTAACTTTTAAAATTGTTTCACACGAAAAAAGGCAGTTGAGGCATAACGTACTTCGTATTCAAATCTATGAATCGTCAAACTAATCCAAGCATTTATACATACGTTTAAGCTTGTTCGAATATATAGGAAAGAGAAGATCTTTGAAGGCTACACAATTTAGGTGTTGTTGTGCAAAACGATTACAGAAGTGCTCAGGATTACGGGACTTATTTGCAAAGCCTTTAGTAAAATCAAAGTTCCTTGAGTTGAAATAACAACGCCCTCTTTATAATTCACACGAGCTATCAAGACTTTGCTCCGGTCTTGTTAAACATTCACATAGTCTCCTGATACCGTTTCAGGTAAATTACTTAAGCTTTTGAAATAAAAGAACTTCTTTCCCTAAAGTATAATTCTATAGAGATCACTGAGTTTCGTATTTCTAATCCTGTTTTATCATCTTTTGGGCACAGTGAGGCGCAAGTTTGCGTTATGAAGTCGCAGTTATTGTTAAGCTGTTTTATAAGACTTTCTTTTACTCCACGGGGACAAGTAACACCAGCACCACCACCTGGCCACCATTGACAATTTTTTTAAATCACTTAAGTAATTTTTGGCTTTATTCATTACAGACAAAGATATAAATCATTTGCCTTTAAATTATATTCTATTAATAGTCTAAGACTAATTATTATTTGTAAGTAGTCATTATGATTAATAGTAATTTTTTTATTTGCTTCACCCGCATATAATTATTATGGTGGTCCATGCTCTACAATTATTATGGTTTGAGTTATAATTGTGATGTCGACGAGATTAAACGATAAAAAGTAATACTTTCCACACGATTTGCTTCGACTTTTCTATGATCTGCTGAATGTGTCGCTTTTCGACCTCATTCGAGTAACTTAACTCATATATCATTTTCCTTTGACTTGAAATGAAATACAGAATCTATTCCCGCATTGGGAAATACTCTTTCTTTCTTTTTCTTTTCGTCATACCGAGAGGTCAACCCTTGTCACCAACGCAAGGTGAGGCAAAGCAATTTATGCAAATTTTTTATTTATCAGTTTTCATATTATGTCTTTCTTTTTATTGCAAAGTTTTAATTGCAAATATAATTGGTGTGTGCGTAGCTTATGCTTATAAACAAATAATTGTTCAATAAACTAAGTTTTGCTTTCTCAATATTCACAATATTATGAAGAGAAATGATTTGAACTAACAGATTTAAGAAATACTTTTTAAGTCGTACACAAGAGCCTGTCATTTAAAAGCATAATCTTTTATACATACTTATACAAATGTAAGAAAAATTAAGATTCTATACTTTATTTGTTTAATGAAAAGCATACCAAAAGATAAACTTTAAAAACATTTAGTAATATCCTCATTACTATGTCTCGTTGTTTAAATACTACAAAATACATTTTCAGAACATGACATACACAAAACCTTAATTTCTATGTTTCCAAGGCCTTATAACACACGAACTGTAAGTAGCTTACACTGCGTCTGTGTCTAAGAAAATTGAATCGAGGTGACTGTCGGAAGTCCCTCATTTCCTTGTATTTACTGTCACCCTCACTGAAGGCATTAAATTTTCTTCAACGTTCCATCTTACAACCGTTTCCGGGTATGAAGTCCGTTCCAACTATTTGGGATGGGAATATTATTCCGCACGTATTTTAGTTCCTTTGTGAAGATATTAATCAGGACTTGTGCTTTATACGGGCTTAAAGATAAATTGTTTTAAATAAAGTGTTTATTTGAGTTTGCAATGTAATTTCTGAAATAAATGTTTGTTAAGATTTTCTTGTCAAATCATCAGGATTATATTTCAACAATCCACACGAAGAAAGATTTGAACTTTTGTTAGTAATCATGAAATAACTGATTGACTAGACAGATTTCAAAAAAACTCTTTCTAAATGACATAGGCTGCACCTAATAAAGTCATGAAGTAAAGCAGCTGTTTTAGACATATTATTGGAGTAATTATACGAATCGTTCGACCAAATGAGTTGCATGAAACTCGAGAAATTTTGATGATAACTAGTTTTTACCGACTTCAAAAAAAGGAGAAGGTACTCAGTTCAACACTATATTTCTTTAAATGGTTTTTTATGTTTGTTACCTCAAAACTTTCGTCTGGGTAAAACGATTTCAAGGTTTTTTTTTTGTTGAAAGCTGGTGCTTTCCGTATGGTCCCATTTGATTTCATCACAATCTGTTTAGTAGTTTTAGGGTTTTTTGAAGTCGGTTTTTTTGTTAAAATTTTAACACTATATTATATTATAACAAATTAATTTAAAGTCTAATCAATCGCCTTTAGTCTATACCACATAATAAGTAATAACATCCTAGAAAAGCCGTCCGTTTGAAATGCGGCTTTCAGTAATCTATTATGTAAAGTCTCCCTATATTATGTATGTTTAATTAAAGTGCTTACTGCTTAGTGACAACAAAACTAGCAATAGATGAAACTCTTTAGGTATCCTTATAAATTCGTGTAAAAATACAAAACATGATGTTTTTTTAAAATAAAATTTTGCGTGTAGCATAACCCGGTCAAAGGAAGTACGTCTGAAAAGTATTCTGATAAGGTTTAAAAGGTTTATAACGTCCTTTAAATAACGTTAATAGCAGCCAGGAAGTTTTTCGTTGTACCCTTAGGGCCATTACATAGCATTACGATACGATTTATTCGTCGTTTATAGACTTAGGGTTGGTCCAGGGATTTGCTATACAGAAGGTGTCAACTGAAGTTGTAAGAAGACGATTTATTGAAGCAATTGACGATAGCAATCTTCTCACTGATAGAGAAAAATTTCTTTAAAGTTCACTCATAGTAGGAGCATAGCGATTACTCACGTCTCGTTTTGACTCACGTTTTGAAGCCCGTAGTCTTTTCTCTCTGTGCGTAATATCATTTAATAATGATGAAGCTTTTATTTCCCATTTAACTTACAAAACATGCATAATTAAGTCATTGAAATTAAAAAATATATATAAAAAAGAATCAAACTTACACACAAATTTTATTACTTTTGACAATATATTTTAAGCAATTTACAATTAAAAAAATACACATCGCCCAATGACTTTTCTATTTACTCGAAATACTTACAATACCACTACTCAATTGGACAGTTTTCCCTTCTAAAAACCATTATGGAATAATATTACACTTCTAAGAACAACTGTAGAACTCTCTTCTAAGAGTTGAATAATGACAGTCGGCAATCAAGCCTGCTTATATTAGCTGAGAGTCAATCTTAGCTCCTGATACAGAGTGGCACGGCTTCGGGCTAAACTCGAAGTCGCTCAGATCGAACTGAAAGTAAATTACTTTATTTATGAAGACCGATAAGAAATCAGAACGAGTTGTTATTGCATAATAAAACAGAAAAATATATCTTATGATACCATCTTCCAAAATTGGAAGCCAAACAAAAGGAATTTAGAAGAGTAAAGAGTAATTTAACTGAATATTATCGCATAAAATTTGGTGCTCAATTATACAATACTTTCAAAATCAATTAGGTACACTAGCTAAAAATAATAACAGTATTCACCGGCTATTAAACATAGCTGGCAAATCCCACTTAATCGTTTACCTATACAATAACAATCTATTCGACCTGCGTTTACCAATAACCGAGCCTAACTGCAGCTTGAAATATCAAATTAATTGCTACCTATTTTTATAGCTTATATCCATTATTACGTATATGTTTAATTACAATAAAAAGAGGCTAATAAAAGTTCCTATCTCTATATAAAACAAGCAAATAAGCAATGCATCTGTTTCCCCGACAACAATTTTTCTTTTCCGATAACCAGGTGATCAGCTTTTTGTACCTACACTTATCGAATCCATAATACCACCGGCGCAACACGCATTGAATTTTATACGCGTGATCTACTTAGTCACGGAAAGTGAATTCCCGTGACTCCTAGTGGAAGCATGGGGCAGACACATTTATGTATATGTTTCACTGATCATTTTCTTTCTGGCAAGTAGGTAGCTTTCTGTAACTACCCAACTGAAACATTCATTTGTTTTCCGAACCCAGGATCTCTGGTGCAACGCACAGACGCGTAAACCACTTAATCACGGAAAGTGAAGTCCCGTGTCCCCTAGTGGGGTATGGGGCAGATGCATTTCACATCTGTTTCACTGATCGATTTTTTCTTTTTAAGGCCAAGTAGGTGATCAGCCTTCTATGTCCTGCCAGACCGAGTTTTTTTTTTATCTCCGCCGGGAATCGAACCCAGGACCTCTCGGTTATAACGCTTACGCGCTTACCACTAGACCAAGGAGGCGGTCCTTAATCACGGAGGCAGTCAGTAATAAGTGAAAAAGATTAATAAGAAATAAAATAAATGTACTAAGTAATAATTGTTTGTCGATTTATCGAAATAATTGGGAGCATCGATTAAGCGAGGATTCGTATCCCTGCCGCGTCGTCCGCACACTTGCTGCATCATTTCATAATATTAACGATATCCATCAATCACTTCCTTGTTTTGCCACACACAAAGATTCCTTGTTTTTTCTTTTAATGGTTAATTTATTTCTTAATCAATATAACAATCAATTTTCATACTAAGCTCATAATATATACGACCATGGATGTTTGACCTTGAATAACGTCTAATTATTTATCATAATCTGCCTAAGTTATATCCGAACTAAATTTTAAATTTTAAATGAGACCACTGTGCTAACACTGTAAAAAAAATATGTGAATAACCCAATGTTGCTAGTTAAAATAAGTGAATAGAAACATTTATAAAAACCGCCACTTTAACGAATTAAATCATCCTTATAAAAACCTTATTTTATCATGGCTTAATCTCGGTATTTCATAATACCAACGAAGTCACACCTTATTCATTCGAGCCTTTTCATGGAGCCCTGATACTCTATGAATAATGGTATTTACAAAAGCCTCTATTGAAAATAAGTTTGCTACGTCCCTCCCTACGTGATCGACCAAAATTTAACGCCTATTTTCTGGGAACGAAAGTAATCGTGAATCGGCCTTTTCGGATCACATTTAATTTACTACAATTTGTACTTTTACCACATAACAAGAAAACACTTGTTTTAGTAGAAGTCTTACAACTTTTACTCATGGGACATACATATTTCTGCACATATTTCGCTCAATTTTTTTTCCAAAGAGGCAAGAATTCTTTTGTGCCTTCCATACCGCAACATCAAACATGTTTTCTCCGGTCTTCTGTCCTTGCACACTTTGAATTTCCGTCCATCTAAATTCTAATCAATTTTATTCAATCAATAAAAAAACATGTTTTTTATGATTGATATTAACATAAAAATTAACATTATTTAAAAATAAACATATTTTAAGAGATAAGGCTGCCTTTTTAATAAAGTAATTACTCTATTTTTTGCTATTTAAAATCTAATATTAAATATTGTTAATATCACATACAAATAATTTTAATTACAATCTGGTAGGAATTATATTGTAATCAATATCAATAATGAAAAAAAAAGAAGTAAGTACCCAAAATCTTGAAATACAACACAAGCATTTCTCCAACAAATAAAATAATTAATTTACTTTGTGTCCGGAAAATATGTCGTGTAAAACGATCTGGGCGATAATTCATAAACAATATTGCTTAGACAAGCGCTTAGGTACATTTTATAACCACCTTCTTTCATAAGATAAATGACAAGATAACCGATGAAATAAATTGACAATATTTTATGAAGGTAGTCTAGTCTATGCTATTCTTATATGAAAATAAGAATCTTTAAATTATAAGTTATCATCGTGTGATAATTGCGTAAAAATTGTACGTAGTGATATATTTTTCGAATTTTAAATAAAGCATTTTAAATCGTTTAACGTTGTCCTGTTTTTCCCTCAGTGAAAGCAAGATTAAGCTGACAAAGGAGGATTTCACGGATTCGACCGACATTGAATTCGAGATTTTATTGAAATCCGTCCTTTTTAATTTTCGTAGATGTGCCTTTATGGGATTTCGCTATATTCATAATATTAGGGGTTAAAAATGAAATTACCGATTCGTACTGAAAAATTAGAACTCGTTTTTTTCAAAAAGTGAAGTCCCGTGTCCCCTAGTAGGGTATGGGGCAGATGCATTTCACATCTGTTTCACTAATCGATTTTTTTCTTTATGGGCAAGTATGTGATCAGCCTTCTATTTCCTGCCAGACCGAGTTTTTATTATCTCCACCAGGCATCGAACCCAGGACCCTTCGGTTGTAACGCTTATGCGCTCACCACTAGACCAAGGAGGCGGTCAAATCATTTTTTTATAAGATGTAACATAATATTTATTTAATCATTCGACAAACTGTGTGAAAGTTTTGTACTGCCTCTTGAGAAAAAATTTTTTACCACACAGAAAATTGACCAAATTACGAAAAAAAATATTTAATAGTATAGTTTAAATTAACATTTCAATATAGGTTATTTTGTAAAGATAAACATATCAAAAGTAATAAAACTATGTAATTACATTTGTTTAACAAGAGAGTGAAACAGGCAGAATTTTTTTGTTGATGTATACTTAATTTAAAATATCCATGAACATATTTTGATAGGCATGACAATTAAAGGATATCTGTTTATAATTAATACTTGCATGAAGTCTTTAACTGGTAAGCAGATTGGTGAAAGACGATCTCTCTTCGGATCCTGTACTATTAGCACTGTAGATACACAAGATGAAGTGATAACATATAGTAATATGTGTGAAACTAGGGCAGGCAGTTAAAAATTCAGTTAAAAAATCTTAACTCAATTATTACTCAACCATTTTCTTCCAAGTATCTTACAAAGCAATAGAACAGTTTCCTTTTGTAATACAAAATATTTTTTAAAAAGTATATATTTCTTATTCAGAAATAATTCATACTAAATTTATTTACTTAATATTTTAAGGTGCTGATAGACTTGAGCATTCACTTGTAACAGAACATCGAGCATTCGCCGTTTTTATATTTGTCGAACTGAACAATGAGCCGAGCCAAGCATAGAGCCAAACATTGCTATGAACATTTTCATGAGCATTCTAGTGAACGCTCTAGTCGATGCTTGTCAAAAAATATTCTTCGCGAAGATGTCAGACTTGACGGTCGGGTGCGCTTGACTCGGCAAAAAGCTCGAAGCAATGCTCACTATAATGGTCGCCAGAACGCTCGATAGAATCGCTAAAATGTTCTCGTATTTTTCTGTGATGTGAAATTCGCACAAATGCTCATTACAAGTTAATGCTCAAGATTATCAGCACCTTTAAGAAACGTTTCATCGAGTACGAATGAAAATCAACGTGTCCAAACAGTTGTGACAGTCTTTATTTTATAGCTCAAATTAGGTAAGTACATAACATTTTTCATCTTTACAGTGTAAAGTTTACACACATTTATTTTATTAATAATATTTATAAAAAAACTACAGAATTGAAAAATAATATTATAAAATCAGTGTCAAATATGTCTGTCATATCAACATGCCATATAACCTACACTCAATACACCATAGTAAAACCCACATTCAAGTTGATTGCTGGATCTATCACTTTTTGCGTCGATTGTAGAGTGGACATCAATTCTAGGAATGTCTCCAGCAGATACTTCACGATCTAATTAATTCGTCGGAGGCGATAAAATCTCGAGTTCTTCAAAGAAATCTCGACGGCAAAGTATAACTCTGAAATATTTGCGCTAAGTAGGAAAAAGTCGAACGACTCGCTGAAGAGGTGCATAATGGTATAATAAAAGCAATTTTTGAAAGTTTTTGAGTAAATATTTAATAAATGGTGATCTTATTTTTAGATATATTATATAAATAATATATTTCTGTTTCATTTTCACTTTTTATATAATTTACTAAAATGTTTATGTAAACTTCAAATTTACGATGCGAAATATTTTTACTTATATTTTCCTCCTAAACGTATTCAACGTATGCACAAATGACTGACATAATTAGTAAATAAATTCCGTTATATCTTGTGGAGTGATACTGAATATACTTTTTTTTTGCTTTCTCGTCAGTTGTCATAAGTCGTAACACGCATTTAATGTCAGACGTCACGTGGCCTCACTTACCAACGAACGTGGTGAACTGAAGCTGAGCTGAGCAAGTATAGATATTTTGAAAATAATTTAATCTCACCACCTATATCGACCGCCAATTAAATTACTGAGAGGTTTGAAGAGCTTTTTTGAAATGAAACGAATATTTTGAAGTGCGTTTAAGAATTGTTTCATATTAAATAAAGTGACATTTATATATGAGACGTAACGTAAACAATTATGTAGGGTTGCGATACTATTACGATATTAAACACTATGAAAAATCTTAAAACCTTTACGTTAACTATTTTGTAACAAATAAAATTTAAAAAAAAAATGTCTTCCTCTCTTGTATTACAGTTCCTGTTATAAATTTTATCATAGTTAAAAATAATGTTTTTTAAATTGCGGGTTAAATTGTATTTTTTTATCAAAATAAACAGTGTTAAAATCGTTTAAAAACCTAAAGAATTACTTTAATGTCCGCTATACATTATGCGATTTAACAGCCAATCAATCGGTGAATACCGTTCAGCTATACGATCGGGCATTCATCAAGGCACCTGTTCTCATTTAAGCACAGAAAAATTGCAGACAATTTGTCTCATTTTTAATATAGGTTAAATATTTCCTACATACAAGCTACACAAATCTAAAGTGCATGTATATACAACCAGATAACACAATATAATTGTAAATATTATTAACATGTAAACACATGTGTAAAGTGTGAACCAACTTATCCAAAGGTTTGAAAAAATGTCTTTCTGTGGGACTTGCGTGCTTGTTACATGTATTATAATATAGTTACTAGTAAAAACTAGTCTAGACTAGTTGTTGAAAATAATAATGCTACGTATCAAATATGTAAGAAGTCATTATAAAAAACTACTACAATAATAAAGACAATAATTAGTAGGAGCGCCATAAATTGGCAACACAATAAACACAAACAGAGGAGCACATATTAATAAATTACAGCTGCAATACTGGCGTTCAATGGAGATAATTATTATTGCATTGAATTATTGGAAATCGGATTTGAATTTGTAAAATATCTACTTAATACAAACACGTCCTAACTAATGTTAGTAAAACTCATATTTATAGTATTGTCTCTTATTAAAGCGCCTGTATTTCGAAATTGAGTTTTGGGTATTAATTTATAGTAATAATATGTACCTTTAAATTTATTTCTATAATTGAATAACATTTAATCATTTTATACATAAGTACTTAAGTTTACTGATTTGCTCAGAACAAAAACCAAATAATATTGCATATAGGTATATATTAATTATTATACCTAACACAGCTTTGAAAAAGAATGGGTTACTGTTAATACATATAAAACAAATAAATCCCGAGAATAGCTAGTTTTCTATCAACAGATTCTTAAATAGATATATCAAAACCGCGGAAGTGGAATCTTTTTGAATAGAACTTACAACTTATAATAAATGCGGCAAGAATCCGTCCAGGAAATACAAACTGTAATAAGAAATTATGATACAACTTTGCATCTAAAATCATCTCAGCTTTCACGAAAGAAGCTTTCATTTTATAGCTGTTTTATTTTATTAGACCGATATTTGAGCGTTAATATTTTTTATTTCATGGAGTCAATGAAAAGAAAACGCCTAGAGCTTTATAGGACCATAAATTACGAAATATCGTAAGCACGTAGAAAACATCCCCCGACAACCTAATGGTCTGAATGATGGAAAGATAGCTAATGTCGATTCGCCTTAAAGCGGTTTTAGCGACGTTTTCAGTTGAGGTCCGTTTCGATGTGGCTCAATGTTGTATATGAGTCAGATCGGATTATAAGGTAATAGTTACCTATTTTTTATAGTTATCTGTTATTTTACATTTGTTTGTTTTTACGCTAATGATATCATGTGCTATTCTTACAGGAGGTATTAAATAAACTATCGAAACGAATCCGTAGCTCAATATACGATAAGAAATGTAATTTCCTAAACATGGTTTAGGATTTTCCAAATGTCGGACAAAAATGGATTGCCAGCTCTCAGAAGGATGTTTCCGCCGCCTATTTCAACGTCAACTATGTGACAATCTTAAGAGGTCTTCATAGTACTTGTATCGATTAGTTGAACTTACCGCTTATATCAATAAACTAGCGACCCGCCCCGACTTTGCACGGGTATAAAACTTTATAAACACCTTTCTCTTTAATCACTCTATCTATTTAAAAAAACTGCATCAAAATCCGTTGCGTGGTTTTAAAGATTTAAGCATACGAATGGATATAGGGACAGAAAAAGCGACTTTGTTTTATACTATGTAGTATGTAGTGATAACATGAAAGGAAAAATAAACAAAAAATAATGATGATCAAAACGAGAGCTTTTACATACTCTCAAAAGCATCTTCTGTATTTTTTTTTGTCTGGTCAGATTAGAACTGATGAAATACCTGCCTGTAAGAAAAATGATTAGTTAAATTCGCAGAAATTTGTTGATTTCATATACCTTACTTTACTGGTCTATTTACCCAATTTTAAATCCGGGTCGTGGGCTCACTGTACTAGGAGTTACATAACTTATTTACGTAGTCTAATGATAGGTGTGATAAAACTCGTCACTGAAAAAGATCGACGGTGTGAAGTATGAATAACAAAGAAAATATTTAGGTTGATCTTCTCAGGAACGAAACAATCAAGGTCGAATTTTTCGGTAGAATGGAAAAAGAGAAGAGGTTCCACAGTTAATTTAAAATAGTAGACAGAAATAAAAAGGGAATTAAATTTTTAACTTAGTGCCATATTTAATCGTATTTTTATTTGAATATGAAAACTTTCGGAAAAAATCGAATTTTTTCCCGGCTTCTAAATTCACTCTCCAATAGAATTAACAAATATATGAAACAACTTTAAACATAAAAAATAAATAATTGCAAGGCTATCTGGAAAACGCAAGCTGGAGTACCTTGGTCACATAATGCGAAATGGCAAATACCATCTGCTCCAGCTCATAATGCAGGGCAAAATTCACGGTAGGAGACCGCCTGGAAGGAGACGCACTTCGTGGCTTAAGAATCTTAGGGCATGGTTCAACCTGAGCACAAGATCCTTGTTCCCAGCCGCTGTGTCCAGGATCCAGATAGCCGACCTCCGGTAGGAGATGGCACCACAAGAAGAAGAAGAAGGCTATCTGGGCTACTGAAGGTTTTGTTGACATGAATGACTTTAAAGCAGCACTATATTTGTTGCAGGGCACGAAATTTACTTTTTAAGTAAATTATAAAACTTTCGGACATCTCTCGCGCTACTGTTTTAAATTATCCAGCAGCATCACGTAACTTTGTGAATTTTCTGTCGACTGATGCCGTTACTTGCAAAATGTAATAAATCGTTGCTGAGTAATAAGTCAGTGATGAGTTTTCCCAAACCTTTTTTTATGAAATCGTAAAAAAGGTTGTATCTAAACCTATAAATACAATAAGTTCAATCTAAACCGCTACATTATTTTATTCTGTCAATATACAAAAAAGTTTCCTTAAAGATAATCATCACTACATAGTGTAAAATAAAGTCGCTTTTTCTTTCCCTATATCCCTTAAATTAAGCTTAAATCTTTAAAACTACGCAACGGATTTTGATGCGATTTTTTTTTATAAATAGAGTGTTTAAAGAACAAGGTTTTTATATATGTTTTATACCCGTGCAAAGCCGGGGCGGGTCGCTAGTGTAATATAAAATACTATTTTATGACCAGTTTTTAATGTATATCAATGATACTAAGAATTATTATCTGATATACTTCAAACGCTGTAAAAAACTATTTTTTCCAGTAGTAGAAAACGCGCCACAATAGTCACCGCCATTTTATCAAGCACTAACGTTGAATATTCCATGCAATAGTTAATTTTTACGCGGCTTACGTTTAGAACCTCTGAAACAAGTTGTCTTTTTACAATCTTACGTGAATGTATGGTGGTAATTTCACTGTATTATTAAATGCAATCTACGAATAATAATATGTATAGAAGTGAAACTCAAAAATGGCACCACGCAAATATGTACCTAGGTACATATTTGGTCTCTCGTGATTGGTCACATCGCCTTGACGCGACTAATCACTTGCGAACGTATTGACCTTAATGTTTGTCAAGGTCAAACATTAGTGGGTTAATTTTTGGAGCGCTATTCTTATGAGAGTTATGTTTCTAGACATATTATTATTCGTAGTATGCAATAAAATAATATCAAAAAAATTACCATGAAATATTTAATGAAATTTTTCAAATAATAACTGCAAGAAGGTTTTATAGATTTTATTTTCTGTCTACGAGCAAAAACTTTCGTATTTTAAAACTTTTCACTATAAAAGAACAAGCTGATCCCACGAACTTTAAACCGAGAATTCAGTCATGCCATGTTAAAGATATCATCCAAAACGTCGTCAAATTGACTTCGTATAATTTTTTCCTGATATTTCCGATGTTTTTATGTGTATTGGAAGAGGTCAATAAATCATTTAGATCAATCTAGTCATGTTATTATTTATTATATTATCAATGTTAAATATTTATAGATATAAAGTTTATAAAGATAAAGTTAAATAGATTTTGAGTTAATTTATGCTTACGTCGATATATATACTGTAAATAAAATATTTGAATAATAGTAAGTGTTAAAGTTATTTTATTTCTTTATTACTCTTTCATGAAGTTGCGAAATCATATTCTTTAGCAAAATTCGTCATACTATCGGCTGATTGAGCTTAAAAGTGGAGCAAAATGTACATTAATAATATCGAATTGAATAAGATTACATACTATCTACCTATAAAAATTAAACGCTTAATAAATTATATCATACATGTTTCATTATTCAGTATCGCTTAGTAAAAAACACAATAAGAATATAGCCCTTTCAAAGTTGGAGCACTGTACCAATTATTTATAACTATGACATGAATTTTTTAAAACATCCCTTTAAATTTAACAAGGTACCCATTACAACTTTGTTTTTCTTACATACAAAGAAAAATGAAATTCAATGTGTTTCTACGCGAAAAACTTTTAAAATTTTCTTACTAACTCTCTGACCACTCAACGTTTTCTATTTTTAATCCAAACAAATACTCGGACAGTAAATCTTATGAGTAATCTATATTCATAAAAATTTTAGCCTTATTAATCAATATTTTATATTATTGAAATAATAACTGCTCAAGAAGTAAGTTTAAACTAAACTTATAACAGACTTATCCCCGTTTGAGCTAATCCAATCTCAGCTTAGGAGTATCCCAAGTGACTACTAACTGATACTAAGAGATAGGCTCTTAATGTCATTAAAGGCGACTCTATGTCACTCAAGAATCTACTAAGCTCAGATTGGGCTAGTGTAATAATTTGTCATTTACGAGTAAATAAACGTTTATAACTGGATCTTATTGTTTTTATATATAACTAGCGACCCGCCCCAGCTTTGCACGGGTATAAAACATATATAAAAACCTTCATCTTCAATCACTCTATCTATTTAAAAAAAACCGCATTCGTTGCGTAGTTTTAAAGATTTAAGCATACAAAGGGATATAGGGGAAGAAAAATCGACTTTGTTTTATACTATGTAGTGATATGTCATTGTTCCATTTCTATAATATATATTTTTATCTTCGTAAACATGGTGGAAAAGGGTTTCTCTCTAATTAGTTTATTGTATTTTATAAAAGCCTCTAAACATAGAAGTGACATTCATAAACTATCGTATAAATGATTATATATGAATGATTTTTGACTTTAATGTTTTGGTTTTGTAGTCTTTTTAATATAAAATTAACTAAAACGTAGATAAAACTTCTTGCATATAATAAATAGTCTGTTTTCTGAAGTTTTCCCGCTATGAGCGATTTTTACGATAAAATAATGACTTTATAAAGTCCGAAAGATATTGTAAACGAAGATTTACATAGTCAAAAAGTTCTTGAAAACACAATTATATAAGTTTTCTTTGAATGTAGGCGAAGTAATCACATTTGTGGGGGAAGCCTGCACGGAGAAAATTGTCTGCTGTAACGAGGCTGCCAACCTTTTGCCCCTACCATTATTTGCTATCTTTTTAGATATTTTTTAATTTTAAGAAAAATATTGTAAAATGATATTACAAAGTAAAAACTGTATTGTAAACTCAGTCGGACGTAGTCGCGAGAAAAGCAAGTATTAATATACAACTTTTCTTAATAGAAACGCACACTTTTATATGGACATTTTAGGTTTCTGTAATAATTACTAACGTCATATGTTTGATAGCTGAGTATTATTCATCCATTCAATTGTTTTAATGTCTTTTTAAACAATTTTTTTCAATAGACTAATTCATTATTTCAGAGAAAAACTTTTCTGTTTATTTGTCCTTGTTTTCTATTTATAAAATATTGATAAAAAACAATTTAAAATTTCTCATTTTCGTTCTAAATTTGAAAACTGATAGTAAGAGCAGATATTACTACAACATATAAGTGCACATATAAGTAACATTGTGAATCATGCATTTTCTTATAAGAGTTAACAATTCCTGAATAAATATTAGATTTTCACCCCTACTTTTTTACATTGTAGAAAATATATTTTATTAATAAAACACCTGTTAAGCTTAGTTGTACACTGGTTCATTCAATGTGATTAGCTCGGCGATCCTAAGTTCCAAGCGTGAGGCCACAAAAAATAATTTATCAGAAACACCTAGCAGTTACATTAAGCACCATTAAATAAATACCAAAACGTATATTTAGTCCTAAAAATATATTTGCCGACGCTATTTTACAATATCCAATATCCAAAATCCAAATGAGGTATTCAGAATGTAGATTTAAGATTCCTCTGAATGTAGACAATATTTTTTTCTGAATGACACTCTTCTCCTCTGGAATGAGTATTTGGTAACAAAACAGGATTTTTTTTGTATATTTTTGCTCAATGAAAAGTAAGTATTCTCTTACCGTATTTTATTAGAAATCTTCTAAAACTAGATATTTAGCTTGAAGGTAGAGAAAGTCATAGCGAAAAGCTCTTCCACTAAGTAAACATGAGCATTTTGCATTTATCGTAAACTATTCAGTCTGTTTTCAATCGTCCTCCAATCGAGTCGTCACCATGTTGTGACAAAGGCCTCGGTTACGTTGGGTTACGTGCAATCAGTTGCAATCGCTTATTCATGGATCAGTAGGATTCACTCAGGGTTGTCACACAAAAATTCAATTTAGAAATAACAGTCTTTATTGGTTCTTTCATGTTTTATAGAGGATCTTTCGTGTTGATATAAAAAAGAGTATTTTTAGGGAAGTCATTGGATGTTTATTTCATTATGCTATGCTATTTATTATGGAAAGTAATATCGCCACGGCTCCGCTTGCTGGACCATATTCTTTTCATGTAATTTTCAACAATTCGCACATTTGCAGCTTCTTCAATAATTCTACGAATTACTTCTTGGAGGTTTCGAAATGTAAGCCATTAACATAGGGCTTATTTTTATAATAAAATGGATTTGCTTCTTGTATAACAACAGAATTTGTAAAATGCCCTCTGCTAAGAACTTGATAAAACTATGTATAACCCTAGCCAATTGCGTTGGCTATCTTTAATGTCATTTATATTGGAGTATCAATAGGATTATTCTGTTTGACGATGCGGCTTGGGTTGGGTGGAACAAAATGACTTACGGATAACTGTAACACAAGAAATTGTTAAATAGAGAATGATAAAATATTTCTTTCAAATAAAATAAATTTGGAAATATTTTTACTTTTTAAGTACAAGTTTACTAATAAACTGTTTCTTTGCTTGTACACAAAACTGATTGAACACTATCAACTCTCGTGTCATTGTTTACATATAATTAGAAAAGATATATTTTTTTTTTCTTGCAATATATCTCTAATTATCTACGTCATGTGCTAATTGATATCAATATGTATCAATTAGCAGAATAAGCATGAAATCATAAAAAATAAGTACACGTCCGCATGCGTAGTTAGAATGTCTTATGTCATTAACATATCTTGATATAAGAGATAAAACACGAATGGTTACTTCGTCAGATGTATAATTTTAGTACAAACAATGGAAACTCTTTATATTATAAATTATGTTGCATATATTAACATATAATAGAAACCACAGACCATATAAAGTTATATCCCGCTTATACATAAAATTACATCTATTTGGTATAATGTTCAGTTAACTACAAATAATCACATTTAGCGATAGCAGTAACATTGATAAATGTGTTCCGATTACAGCAATATTTCGCCTTGTTTTGCTTACAAAAGCTTTCATTTATAATTTTTAAAGCTCGAAAATTATATATTCAAGAGACATAAGCATTTATAGACCACATAAAGTAAATACAAAAATTAAATATATATATGAATAAAACGTTGTACTTAAACATAGTAATATATCCTTAGGTACCTTATCACTCGATCTTTCAGGCAATCGAAACAAAATAACAGACACTAATTTAGAAAGGATTTTATGTTAGAGTAAAATACATATATTATCTGTTTAACTTTAATAAAAAAAAAATTAGAAATAGATTATTAATTATTATATCTAGATGTAAACCAACGGTTTTGTTAATTCATTTAATTTGTAAATATTTAAAAAAAATCCCACAGACCCATAATTTCTGCATCTATTTCAATGATCATGCTCTACAGGATATCAATCTTCTGTATCTACCCAACCAAACCACAGTTTTTCTTCAATATTCGAACATTGACTACTTAAGCACGGAGGTGCATGTAAATGTTTGTTATTAATTTATATTTTCGTTCCTTTTGGAGTAGAGACTTTGGGTCCATGGGGGCCAGAAGCGCGTCGATTGTTTAAAGAGATATCGACCCGCTTGGTTGAGAGCACAGGAAACCCAAAAGCTGGCTCATATTTCAGCCAACACGTTAGTATATCAATACAACGCGATAACGTAGCCAGTATTTTGGATACGCACCCTAACGGCTTTGATGAGCCTTTTGTATTTTGGTAAATAAGTTAAGTACATTATTGTAAAAAAATTATAATATTTATGTTCATATCCAAAAGAAAATTAATATGAAAAACTAATGTTATATTATTGTTCATATAATATAATTAATGTGGTTTCTTTGAGTACGTACTTATGTTTGAATGAGTTTTGAAAGCACTTCTGAATCTTCGCGAAACCCTCTTTGAAAAGGGATATTATTCTCACAGCCACCATTCAGTCACTAGCTCATGGCTTAACATGCTCGTAAAGCTTGAAATATTATGGTTAACTAACCATGTTGTAACTACAAGGAGAATTAAAAGTAATTTTTATTTTAAGTTGTCTCTTGTGCGAAACCTATTAAACCTTTCATAAAAATAATAATTATAAAAATTGTAGAGCCTTCACATGGAAAAAAATAATAAAAAATCTAATAACGTCTTCAGAAAATTTAATGAATTGAAAGCCGAGCGCTAGGGAAAGGCTTTATTAAATGGCTTAATTATTTATAAGAAGAAATTTATTCTCTTCTAGCCCTTATTCGCGACTTATATAACCTATATTACTTAGAAAATCAAATTTCTAACTAGTGAAAGAAATTTGATATCAGTTTAGTAGTTTCTGAGTTTATTTATCACAGTAATATTCACTCTTTATAATTAAATTTAAGAAATATTAGATTGTAAATCCTAGTTAATTATACATTAACATTTGAAGTCAAAAAGCCGTTTAATCTACACATTATGACTCATTATAATTCAAATCATTTAAACTATCCTTATCTTAAATTATTCAAATTGATCCTAATTCACCCGACACAGTTTATCACACGCCGTAAAGTTGATCTTTAAAATTAATAGTCTTCAACAATCTCCATCCAACGCTAAAATTCACAATGACTAGACTTGATGGATTACTGCTTGTTTCCTTATCTTTCCAACTATACCAAGTACCAACTAATATTGCCGAAATGGGACTAAGTGAAGTCCCGTGTCCCCTAGTGGGGCAGATGCATTTCACATCTGTTTCACTGAACGATTTTTTCTTTAGGGACAAGTAGGTGATCAGCCTTCTATGTCCTACCAGACCGAGTTTTTTTTATCTCCACCGGGAATCGAACCCAGGACCTCTCGGTTGTAACGCTTACGCACTTTACCATTAGACCAAAGAGGCGGAATGGGACTGCTGAACAAAATTAGATTATAACTTTTTATATAGATAGGGTGTGTGTGGTATTCCTGATCCTCTTTCAATTCTTAATGTACGGGGCCATTAAGTATCGGTTATTATTAAATATCTTAGGTCTTATTAGAATAAGCTTGTAATATTTATAATTTTACGATGTCCATTTATAGTGGCTGAACCAATTTTTATGAATAAAAAAGTTTGATAAAAGTAAGGCAAACTTTGTGCATAGTATGTATTTGTGGGCTAGTTGAATATAATTGCAAGCTCGAGTGGCTCTTAAAGTGAGCAATAGATGCAGATATTTGTATGTAAATTGCATTTTCAACGGGAACAAGTTGAATCGTTAGTCGCATTAACATCGTCCTTGCAGAGATTTTGAATCAGTAGTGTGATCGTGTTGAATACAATTGTTTGATAGCTCAATCCATTGATTAAAGCGAGATGAAAACAAGGCATTAATAGAAAACTTAAGTCAACTTAAACTAAGATACATAAAAATTATTTAAAGTTAAATATTAAGCATTTTCCTATTATAAATCTTTTTTGTAACCATGTCAATTTTACAAAAATTGCAACTTTTAAAAAATTTCGCAATAACCGTACAGAAAATACACAATTTCCCGCTATCAAGCTCCAAATTAGGCTTCTACGAAAAATGGCTTTGAGTAAACGAGAGCCTTTTCAGAGGAAACATAAATTCTATCAGATTCTTTCCAGTGAAACACGAACCCGTCTCGTTTTCGGATATAACTTAGGTTATCTTTTACGATGGCTATTCCCGGAGCTGACTTTCGAATGAGATCTTAGATCAGCAAGTGCATGCCTTTGACGTTTGAATTAATGCCATACACATATTTAAGATATTCACATTCAATTTAAATTCATTTCTTCGGATTCAATTTTTGTATCTTTGAACCGAACATCTAGCCATAACATTATCAGGGTATCAATTCTGCTATATTGTCAAAGGCCTTTTAACGATAAAGCAATGTAGGTTTCAATTAAGACAAAAAGCATAGCAGACACTTAAAAAATTAATATATACATGTTCGTCACTTTCACGAAACAGAAAAAGATCATATTTGTCTTTTTTTAGTTAGTTTCTAGTGTAATATTATTATGTGAAATCGACAATAATGATCGGCCATAATGGAATAATTTTTTGACGTGAAGACACGGGACACCACACGCTACGCGGCAATTGTCGAAAGACGCGTAATTCACTAAATGCTGCGCATTGATATGTGAATTCGCGAATTACAATTACAAGTAAGTAGCCGGTATGTTTGTCCCATTTATAATTTATCAACTTAAATTACTCTTCCATTTATATTAGAATTAGGATGAAACCAGTATTCGTGTAGCGTTAGCAAGATAATTACGAACCAGTATTAGTCTAGTAGGTACCTAATATTAGTAGAGCAATAATTACTGCGTACAATGTACCTCAATTTAAGCCTAAACTAATGCACACTGGTGTTGTTGATTACATTACCAAATTATCAGGAGATCTAATGTTTAGTAATACCACTAATCTGTGAAAAGGTTATTTTCACTCCGTTTTTATTCTTTAAGTAGAGGGCCGCCCCAAAATTCGCAGAAATTGCTACAGATTATATCAAAACATGAATTATATTATAGAAATAAACAATTTGAACTTGATATATTATGGCTTACTCTAAAGCATCATTAAAGCTCAAAATATTTCAAATCAATAAGGTGAAAAAATTAAAAACAAATACAACAATTTTCGTAGTTTTAGTAATCTAGATTCTAGAGGTACGAATACAATTAATGCTTTGACTACGTTTGTATAAAGTAAGCGTTAAAAGTACAATTTTTGGCACCTTGCTTTTACTATCAAATAAAAAACTATTGCTATTGTTTTTATCAACATTTATTAAAGTCAGTTTAGGGGTGAAAGCATTTCTATTTGTAATAGAAGAGATAACAGAATCTGTAATAATATGGCAGATCATGATGGCAAACGTTATATCTAGTGTAATAGTCATGGTGTTGACATCATGTACAAAAGAGCAATGTTTTAGGGTGAAGTGAGTGTGATTATCGACAAGGCGACGACAATAGCCTGGTATAATTATTCAATTTGTTGGCCTTACTGCTCTCGGCTTAGGTAAAATAGCCCTCATTTGACTCTCGTGCCCTTTGTTCAAGCGGCCGCGTAGATTTTAACTTTTGATTGCGTACTTTAACGAAATTTCCGTGACGTCATAAAACGAAACCTAACATTTGACGGGTTTTCGGACTATTACTGAGTTTTAAGTGCTACATTATATGTGCTTTGAAAAATTATAAAACGCTATAATTAGATTTCTATTCATACGACTTATCAATATAACTGCAATAACGAAAATAAACTTTTTTTTTATAATTGGGATAACTTAACATTGCTCTGGTCCCAAATTAAGTAGCTGAAGCACTTGTGTTATGGTAATCAGAAACAATGAGGATACCACAATAAATACATATATAAGTTTATAAACAACCAAGACTCTGAAATAAACATTCGTGATCATCACACTAAAAAATGCACCTACCGGGATTCGAACACAGGACCTTTCGATGCAGAAGGCAGGAGCACTACCAATTGCGCCAATCGGTCGTCCAACTGAATAAGATAATTGGTTCATAAGTTTAAATTTATCAAACTACTAAAACAGAAATTCTGAACATATTTTTAATACGTATAATACATAAAATATTAAGATTGAAAAGTGTGTTATGATTTGTAGATTAGATGTAGACGTAAGGCGTAAGCTATAATTAAAATACTTGATGTACTGGATTACTTGTTTCCATTTTTTAATACAATTTTTAATTATTATACAACATCCGCTAGAATCTTGTGCTATCTTGTAATATCCAAGAAAATGTTATTCAGCGAGCTGCCTGTTGTTAGCTAGGTGAGACTATAATCCCTAACCAATAAACTTGCATTACTAACACGGCATAAAATGAAGAACAAAACGCCGTTCGTGACGACGTTGTTATAAAACATTTTTCTTCCTTAATTAAAATTCTTTTGCGGTGGATAACAATATTCAGCTTCGCGCCAGCTGTGCAATGACATTAAAAACTAAGCAAGGGTTTTATTAGATATTTCGAGTGTTGCTCATTATGGAACGTCTTACTGTTAGTGAGCTATTGAAGAAACTTAAACGTTTTTCTAATTATATTTTGCTTTACAATAAAATTAATAACAATCTGAAAGGGTTTTAACATTTAAATAACTAATTTGATTTTGTAAAATTATAACACAGAATTTGTGTGAATTCTATAATATGGTGCTAAGTAGATGGGAAGCGCAAACGAATTCTGATTTTTTTTATTATCATATTTACATACAATATACAGACAAATACAATAAAAGAGACATCTTTTTTTTACGATACTTTCTCATATTTTTTACTAATATCTAATCAACTAAGAATAATATTAAATATTAAGTATATAATGTAACTCTATAGTAGTACAATATGATATGAAAATAAACGGTCGCGAACTCTTTCAATATTGGTTTTGACTCACTTTCAAACTTGCCACATCCAATTCATGAAACATAATTTTTCGATAAATTTGGTTTCTTTTACATTATATCTAAACTCTAAACGATATTTTCAAGTTGATATAATAATTGACTTAAAGTAGAATTACTAAAAACGGATGCAATCCTAATATCTGGTAATTACATAGCATTTAATATCGTATTTATTTCTCATTTCCTTACGGTTCTAACTAGGGATGATAAGATAGGGAAAATGTCTTTGTTAACACATTGTCGCAAGAAAAACCGGAAGCGCGTAAGATGAATGTGCCCGCGAAATACGTTTGCATTTCATTATAGCGATATTATCTTAGAAAAAGAGCACTAAACACAACGGGACACAAAATATAAATAAAAAATCTCGCCCGCTGTTTTTCATACGTGAATGTTGAAATTGTTTCATATTTTTTATTTTTTATGAAATAAATCAGTTATTGAAATAATTTAGCTGAAATGGAGAAAGTTTTTTTTATATACGTGAAATCTTCAGAGAATACAAATCAACTCACGACACGACTACGAAAAAACTCACTTTTATATCTATAACTTTAACAATTACGTCAAATTATATATTTATATCAGTTTAAATATTTAGAAAGAAATAATATTGTTCTATATGACTAACTGAAAATGAGATATTTTTACATTTTAAACCACGCAAAGTTATCGTAAATAACATGTTTTATTGTTCCACATTCCGCATAAAAATACATCAAAAAGGTAAAAATATTCAGATCCTATATGTTAATTTAGTAACGGTGTCGGGGACACAAAATATCCAGTGCTTGTTTAAAAATATTTTGAGAGTTGAACACTGTTTATTCTGCCGTCAGCATAATATTTTTCTTTGACACAAGCAGCCCTGCGTTACGTGGAAATAAAATTACCGGACAAACGTTCTATCTACTCCTGAAAAGTCATGGAATTTAATTTTACAAGATTAAACGTGATGTTGCAAAATAAACATTTAAATTATCCTTATATTTTATCTAATAATAAAATTTTATAACACTAATGCATTTACGTTAAGCCAGCTCATTAATTTAATAATTTTGTATTTTAGTTTTCGTAACTATTTTAATAACGTAGCAATTCGTAGCACCTCTACGTGAGTTCTACAAAGCACTACACTGCAATATTTAACGCCAGATATGATGAACATGCTTTCATCTGCGTTTTGAACACAATTAATATCAAAGCAAGTTTACAAACTTATTTCCAATATTTATAAAATATATGAGTCCTTGACCACCATACATTTTACAATTCATAAAAGTTGGTTTAACGCTTAAACCAACTTGCAAGAACTATAAAAATACTAATCTCATCTTAATTTTAATAAATATTTTCTTAATCAATTATTAGGTATAATTTTACGTAAATATTTACTACAATTTTTATTTTTTTGTATATTTTAGCCACTTCTCCAGCACCAATATAAAAAGACTATCATTGCCTCGACGCCTTTCATGTGGTTGTCTGATTTCATTGACTATCCTCAGTCAATATGTCTGTTTTCGTTCATATTACACGAAGCGCTGACTCGATAAGGTTTCAATTACTCGAAAGATAAAAAGGAGGTAAGGGACCTTGTCGTTTGGTCGGTTTACGCGACTTTTATGCAGCTATATCTAGCAAGTCGCAGATGGTGAGTCGTTTATGTCCCCTACCCGGACACTTGGACTTTTATTGAACTCGTGTAGCGTACTTGATGCTGGAATAGTTTATTGGAACGTGGGAAATCGAATGCAAAAGACTGTAAAGTGTTCAAGATATGCGAGAGCCCGCGGGAAATGTGAATCAATAATAGAAATTATGGAAATGGAAAATTTATGCGTTGATATTGGAATGTTCACCGTTCTATTTTTAAAATTTAACAGTGATTCAAGTCTTCTAGATTTTCACCGTAAGCTTACAATCTATTCTTAAAATTCATGCTCTGCAGATAACATTTTATTCAGCTTTTTATAAAACTTATAATTAAAAAAATATTCGGAACAGAAAATTCCCAGAAGCTAACACGCTTTGACAACTTATGAAACAATAATGAGGACTTAGAGACTTCATAATTTTTACTCTTTGAATCAAAAGGTTTTACTCAAATCATAAATCATAGTAATCTATTGAAATCTTGAATAGTTTGTAATTTTAAATCTCTTTTGTAGCGCCTGTTAATATTTTACACAAAATGAAACATGTAAAGTCGATATCTATAAATCACAAAATGACAATTTCAATAAATATTATATGTTTTACATCATTTTTGACGTTAAACAAGATAGCTTTTACTTTCAAAAGACGGGTCTCTTATCACGTACAGAACCTATTCAAGAGTTCTATTGATTAATCAACAGATTTCCACTAACAAGCCAGATAATTGGAAAACACGTGAGTACTCAGCCAACACGTAACGTATTTATTCGGCCCATTCTCAATTAGAATGAAGTTTGCGAGAATTACATCAACAAGGATGAAACGTTTTAACCTAATGGCCGGCCTCGCTTTTTGAAGCGCGAATAAAAATTTCAATCCAATATCTCAGCCGTTATGGACTGAATGGTAAAACATTGTCTAATCAATAAAATTGCTTTTGAATATTTTTTTTGTTTTACACAGATTTGCGTGAATTTATTTTTTTAATCGTTTAGAGACCGAGTGGATGGAAAACCTTCTATTGTGCAGGTATTTTGGATTGTTTCTACAACATGTTTTAATAGTCAATGATTGTTTTAATCTAAGCAATTTTTCAAAGAAAATTCAAGCAAAATTCCGAACGGCTTTGATGAACCTTTTGTATTTTTATAAATATATTTAAGTACACTACTATAAATAAATTTCCTTGTAAAATTTTATATATTAAATTTTATCTAAGCAATAGCGAAGTGTAACTCCTATTTAGCTAGCGTTATATCATAATTATTAGTTATTACTACCATATTTATCTTCTAAAAATACTGTTATTAACAAAATATAATATTAAATATTTAATTCGCACGTAATATAAAGAACACGTTGTTACTAATAAATTAATTGTATCTGCAAAGAATATAAGTTACCTTTGCTCATATTTGCAAAAGAGAAGAGAAGTACGAAGTACAGTAAATAAACGGAAACTAAAAACTAACATTAATATGAAATTTCAAAATGCGCAACAAAACAAATATCTATACTAAAACATCAAACAGGAATATATAATGAAATGTGATTCGCTACCCCGAGGGAATTACAAATAGTAAAATAATACAACCGATCACATACCTAAATATTGAACATTTTCTGCATGCTAAATTGGTCTCTACGTTTATGAAATACAGACCAAAATCCTCTATATTTTCCACCTACACATTAGCATTTAACAGAAGTTAAAAGCAAAAGACCAATTACTTGGCTAATTTTAATAGTACCTACCGACAAAGCTGAAATCCTCTCGATTTGTTCTAAAAACGATGGGTGAACAAGGGTAATTGTTAGGTAGTGATCGAAAACACGGTTATTGAGAGAGGTTTATGAATATTCATAGTGTGGAATGTAGATGTTCAAATTTGACCCAAATGCCGTTTGAGTAAAATGACTTGCTTACTTAATAGAAAGATGGTTTATTGATTCAAGATCCCTTTTGGACCCCGTTGAATATGATTTGAACTTATATACTTAACTAGTATTTGGTATAACACTAATAAATCATATTAAAATTAAAATCGTTATCATAAACATTTTCTATAATAATTCTTTTCTATATTTTGTATTGGGTGCGTAACTTTACTTACGCCAATATTTCCAAATGTTTTCTAAGCTTTGTTCCGTACTTTGGGTATAAAGTTGACTATAAGCAGTCTACTTTATTTTATAGACAGAAGTTCAAAATGAACCTTCTAATTTTAATTTATTTTTATCTTTGGTAAAAAATCATTTTGTAAGGATTATAGAAAATTTTTGAAAATTATGATATTTTTTATTTTACCTTCGTCTTTTTTATAATAGATAAAACAAAGGTTTCTGTATTTTTTTCTATTGATTTACCGACATTGGCTGCTAATTAACAATATTGATAATATAATACCGTACATTAAGGTAACAAAGCTAATATTATTGCCCAAAGAAATTTTTGAAGACTAACATTAAAAACTTAATTCGCCGTTAATTTCAAAAAGTTTCCGAAATCTACTTAAGCAGGCTTTGGGGGTCGTTATAAATCTTCAGTCACGTCTATCTCCCTGGATGCAATTCCTTACTATTCCGACTTCGTAGCAACTGAATAACTTAAGCCGAATATCAATTTAATGAACCGAGAAACATCGGTCAAGTTCTAAGCATTCTTTAGAAGTTTTAACGCTTTCATTTATTTTATTTAAGCCTTACGAATACTTATATTGTACTTTTAGTACAATCGTATACTTAGACGCCACAGGAGAGTCGTAGTGGATATAATCTTTATTAATAATTGTTGCGCATTTTTAAATACTTAAAACTCAATAATACTCCTTTTGCTTACCATAAATATAAAAAAATATAAGGTAAAAAAGTAAAGGTAAATATAAACAAAAAGGCAGACGCATAAACCGCCTCCGTGGTTAAGCGGTTTACACGTCTGCGTGTTGCGCCGGAGGTACTCGGTTCGAATCCCGGAGGGACTAATGAATGTTCCGGTTGAGTAGGCACAGAAAGCTGATCACCTACTTGCCTGTAAAGAAAATGATCAGTGAAACAAACATACCAATGTGTCTGGCCCATGCCCCACTAGCATTTACTTTTTAAAGAAAATAGCTACCCATCCCTTTTACTATAGGTACCATTGCACAATCCTGGTTTTTTATCAAGGAGTATAAAATTAAATACTTACTTATTTTGTTATAAGTGTTACTTTATAAGTAATTAAAATCATAGCATCTAAATTCGTGAACTAGTAAGCGTTATCCGCGTACTGTAATATGTAATGACAAGATTCCTGAAACAAACATGACTTCTTTTGCTGTCACTTCATTGAACTACGAGTATATAATTAGTATAGTAGCTTTTGCTTTTCTTTAATATTTTCGTTCTAATCATTGATAATAGCTTAAAACGTTCAAGTTCAAATTGTGCTACATTTACTTACACTTGGCGCTAATTGGTAGTCTACAGAAAAATTACTTTGAACGAGCGAAGAGTTTCATAATTACTGCAATTAGGCGCGGGTTTGTCCAGGGCTAGCGAACGTGTTGCGTATACGGAATCATTTTTGCTGTACACGTCCGTTTCGAATTAATTTCTGTTTTTCACATGTTGCGTCTGGTGTGGGCGTGATTTCGAGCTTAGTGAATAAATGTGTTAATTATATTTCTTTTGCAATTGTGAAATTTTTTAAACCTTTAAATCTAAGCACGTCTAGGTACTCTTGGATTAATGTATAAAATATGCTTTTAATCTTACATGCTTTTCTCTTATTAATTATCTAAAACATTTTGAAATGAATTTAAGCTCTATTCCGTACACTTTCAAGCAAACAAATCTTAACCTAAAAATATCATTGCCTACTTATTACTCGTTCGTCTTATTTCTTTTTTATAATTTACATAGAGAAAATTTTCCTTTTATTTATGTATTCATAAATCTGAAAAAATAAACATAAATATGTTGTATAAATAAAATTCTGCACAAAATTTGTTTACCTAACATAAACATTAATATCCGGTACCTACATTATATTTTCGCGGCAAGTTTGCCCCCAAGAGGATATCAAAATTAATGTTTCACGCCAAATGAATTTATAAAGATAATATCTTACATATTAACAGTAAATTGCAATATTCTTTAAATATTGTCTTATGGTAGATATTTTTGACATCTATTCATTAACTGGGTGACGGTTTTAAAGGGATTACCCAGGGGGTAATCCAAAAGGGTTATCCGAAAAACAGTTTCTAAGACTATGTGTATACTACGATTATTATTATAAATCTTGTAATAGTACCTTAATATTTATTATAAAATTCAAACAGTACAGAAGTAATTTCCTTCATATGAAGCAACTGCCCTCCTCCCGACCCTCCCCTCCCCGCCCCTAGAAGATGCAGGCTCACAAACCGTAAAATAATATTACATAGGTAGCCTATCAACAAACAAAAATAAAGTTGATTCTATTGACAGGCGAATTTTATAAGATTGTACAGTGTACTATGAATGGTTGAATCTAGATTCGTTTTTTACGCGCGAAGCTGTTTGCTCGACACCACGCCGCATCACTCCGTTCCCCGCGCGCCCGTGTCACCGCTGTTAACCAGTCAACATCGCCTCGCTTGCACTGCGCTGTCGATTTTTTGTTTTTCATTTTTAACGTAACCTGTTCCGTTGCTCATACAGCATTTACCTTATGCCTATTACCTTACAGATTCGGTTTATCTACGCCTTCCCCCTCCTCCCCTTGCCCCTATAACAAAATCCCTGGCTACCCCCTTTGACGTATATACGTTATAGTTCAAACAACCTTCTTGTTTAGGTTAGCCTTGAGGCCAACATAGCTAATTAAAATAATAAAAACTGCATTGCATTGACATCCCATAATATTATAATAATAAACATATACTTAGATATGTTGATTTAATTCACATTATATTAACATTGTGTAATAATAATTAATAGCTGATACGGGGTGTATGAATTGCATACGTGTTTTTTTATGCTTCCGTCAGTCTACTATTCAATCAGAGATATGAAGGATTAAAGATTAACAATGATCGGGAAAATGCAATTTCCCGATCATTGTTAATCTTTAATCCTTAGATTGAGAAAGAATCACAATAATTAAGTTAATGTAGGTAATAAAGTCTACTATAGGGTGTTTTATAAAAAATAAAATATAAATTTATTATTGAGATAGCCTGGCAGAAAGTAGTTTTAGATTATATGATATAAATATAAATAAATAAATTTTCAAATTAAATTCAATATTTTCACTTTATATAATCTGTTTTTGAACAAAATGAAATGGTAGCTGCCATATTATGTTATCACATCATACAGCTAAGTAAATAAAATGTATCAGTGTCAATATCAATTGTTAATGATCAGCCTATTGCGTATTTTATGCAAATTCAAGAACACCACGCTTAGTGACGTCACAACCACAGAGCAATAATGGCGTCCATTGCGTCCATGAAACCATGGCACTTATCAATTGAATAAGATTTGTTGTTTATTAGCACTGTAGAAGACACTATTCAAAAGTAACTGTAACACCCTATTTGTTTGAATTTTCGTCTAAGTAGAGAAAAACAATTTGTTAGCATTATATTGTTGCAAAAATTTCTACGCCAAACCACAAGCAATGCCTTGTAGTTTAATACCTATATGTAACGTAGGATGACGTAAAAGGCAAATGGATTAGTGGCTTTTAGCCAGACACCGCATGTTACATGCAAGTATGATGATGAATTCTAATGTGTTCATTCTTTATGGTCGTAACTTATTTTTTACCTTTCAAAGATTTCTCGTTTCGCTACTATTATCGTAATAAAAGGTAAATGTAGCTTTGTCATCAACGTTGAGGCAATCAATTAACCTTAAGTTAACATTAACCTTCCGAAATTTCAAATTCAGTCGTGTTCCAATAATTACAGATATTTGGTTTTGGTTGAAAAATGTTTTCCCACTGAACTCTGCTCACAGAAAAAGTAATGTAATAGATCCGTCGATATATACTGAATGGGGTAGTTTACACAAAGCAGGATCAGCAGAACTATAATGGAAACTGAGCCACTTCAATAACTCAGCTCAAAACAAATACGACTAAACACTAGTTTCGTATGAGTTAACAACTCGGTTCAGATAACAAATCATTATTATACTGTATCCTACGCAATCCAACTCTGCAATGCATATATTATGCAATGCATACAGTACTCATATTAATAATTTGAATCTTGGGCTGTTTCTTTTTCATAAATTTTGATATCAAAGTTATTTATGTTAAATACCCAATATTCCACTTACACATCTGGTAGATTAGGCATTATTTTTTGCCCCTGGCAAAAAAAAAGTACAAAAATCCCAAATAACGAATACATAGTATACCTAAGCAGTTCTTTCTTAAGTAACTGTTTAATTCGAGTAAAAGTACTTATTCGAACAGCAAACTCACGACAACGCTAACTTATTCTCAGCACTTCCTCACATATTATTCATTACAAAACTATAGCAGCAAGTTCAGTATTTCAAAGTAAACAGAATATTAAACCAGGCGCTTCTTTGTTTCAGAATCGTCAGTGCAATTTCTCAGGGTGAGTACAATCAATCTGAAGTAGGTGGGTATAATTTGCTTGGCGGTTGTATGAAAGCACCCTCCAACGCCTTTCTGAGCGAGACGTGGACAAGTTTCTACTTCGAACAAGAAGCTAACTAGCCCGAGAAAGCTGGAGATAATGTTGTGCAATCCGTCTTGTATTCAACCTCTTCGAAAGCGTCGACTTAGACGTCCGTCACAAACTCATAAATATATGACTATATTATATTACCCTCGTTTCTTTATTATATTACTGCAGTCTTTAAGACTGTAATTTATGGCTCTGAAACGAGGAATATAAATAACTCCAACGAAATAAAGCCTTCGGACAAAATACACGATCATGGAATAATACCTACTTATTTGATTTTATAAAGTTGCGGCTTTATTTATGAAATTTCAGAAAATAAATATAAAAAAAAATTCATATTAAATAAATATATTTTGGCATAAGGAAGTTTTTAATCTTAATTAATGTTTACAAAATATAGATATTCCTTAATTGATACTTTTAGTCTAAAAGGGTATTAAATTTATTTCAATAATCAGTTAAATATTTAATCGCCTTATACTTACATTATCTAACTGTAATAATTGCATCTGCTTTCCTACAAAGTATCATTATAAAGACTTGAATAAATGAAACACTTTTTAAAATAATTCCTTAAGTAAAGTTGGCATTCAAAGGGCTGCAAGTCTCGTTCACCGATAGATATTATTTCCTGCCCCTCGTAAAGACCTAGTGGCTTCAGAGTACCGTTCATCGGGAGCAAACTGAATTAGAGACGTTTTTCTCCATTTTATACCTCCCTCTCTAAGAAGCGACGAAGTGTTGAATTATTGGACTTACTTTATTTTATAAAACGATTTTGCTTCGAAGAGATTTCTGTTTACTTTGCCACGGAACGCTTTTCACGATGTCTCTATTATTCTATTGATAAAAATTGATAGTTAAATCTTTTTATTGGTTTGTTTGGGTTACGTAACACATTTAATCCGTATAAAAAAGCTCTCAATTTCATCAGAAATAATATTTGTATCAGGTAGATACACGGTTGCAATTTTAAATATAATTTCAAAATTCTTCAACAGAATTTCAATTACGTACATATCTTCCACATTACACCAAATATTTTTATTTCTTGTAAAAATATGTCTTGGAAAAAATAATATTTTACGAATTTTCCGGTTACGATTAATTTAAGGCGTAGGTATTCCAATAGAGTTTTCTTTGTACTTTTGCGTCTTTTCTTTTCATTAAGTCGCACGCACAATATTGCTTGTGCTCATAAAGTGCCGGCCAGCGGAGGTAGTTTCCTTCACTTTCTCAAGTAATGAGACCTGCTCCAAACTACGTCTAATGAAATGAAAGAACTTGAAGCGAGCTTCTTAGAATATTCAACAAATAAACAAGCCTATGAAAAACATATGAAATTCCTTCAAACAATGTTTTGATTTATCACTTCGTAAGTAATAGGTTTTGAGATTTGGGAATTCTACTTAGTAAGTTATAAATAAATGGTTACAACCAATGATGTTTATAATAGGTATCTACGGCATTGATTTATTCAATGCTTTAACGTAGAATGTATCAACTATAATATATTTTTACAATTACAGAGTACGTAATAAATCTTTGAAACATCTTGATGACATCGGCTTTCAAACGAAAATCAAAATTTTATCTCGGGAATTTTAAGGGGTGAGCGTACTCAAAGGCTGGCAACGTAACAAAAGCGCGATCGCGATTGTCCATGGGCGGCAGTGATCTCTTACTATCAGAGCATCCACTGCCTGCTGTTAGTGCTATAATAAAAAAATCATTGCAATCGTTTAGGAGGTACGGTGCTGCAGACAGCCTAACTACAGACGTCAAACTTATAACACCCCTCTTTCTGAGTCGGTTGTTAAAAATTATTAGGTACCTTATTATCGTCGAAAATATAAAAAAAGCATCTTCAGGACACTCACATATAATAATTTATACTCGTGTTTCTCATAGAATACATTGTTTTATTCAAAGCATCTTTTAGAAACTAAAAAAAAGTAAAAAAATATTGGGTTTGAAAAAAAGAATCGGACCTTTTTTGTGGTTTTATTAAAAAGCAAGCTAAACCGTAATATGGCCGCGTTTAAGTCCTACTAGGAGAAAAAGCTTGTAATTTTACCGTAACTCGCATAGGTATCAAATGGTTTGTGGCTAATATAGGTAATCTAACAGTTGAATATCATATTGCTACAATTGACAGTATTGAATAATATACCACCATCTTCCTGTAGGGTAAATAATTGCGATTCATCTCAATTTTATTTTGCACTCGGACATAGTCCCAATGTTTTAGACTTTAGAGCATTTTTATACGAAAACAACTGAAATAATGAAGCGCGGCAGTCAAGTGAATTAAAACTAATGGAACAGTTAATTTCTCATGAGAATAAAGCTTCACACCGAGAACTTTGCTCTCTTGTTGCTTGCCAGTTGGGATTTTATAGCATACTCTTAAATCTGAAGCGAATTTATATTACGCCCTCAGTAAAGCCAATATGCCGACATTCAAAGTATAGCTAGCTAACGGTAAAAAGATTAGTAAACTACTATATTTTTTGCAATGATCAGATACAATGGTTTTTTCCCTTATAAGCGCAAAAAGCCGTGTTTGCATTACCTTCGTACTTACTTTTTAAGCGAAATTGATACTAACATTATTATACAATTCTATTGCTTAAAATAAATTATGATAAACTCCCAGTCTCCCATTCTCCTGGGATTCATTTTATTAGGTAGTGATAATTTATTGTCGTTCCAAAAATGTTCTACCCAGAATGTTTTGCTAGTATATAAAAATTCATCAATATCCATCCATACAAACAAACATGCATATGTTACCAAGAAGATTAATATATTATAGCAATTCATTGGGTTACCTATAAAAACATCTATAACAAAGAATAATTGAAAAAGGCTTTTAATGTTATACCTACATCCGACGTGTCAGCATTTTGGCAAGAAAGGTGAATCATTATTAGCTGAAAATATCTCCTTCGTACTTCCCATTGTAAATGAAAAGCTTCAGCACAGTTGTTCCTACCACTTGTACAGTATTATTATGTATGTAAGCAGAAACGAAGAATATATCATTAGGTTTCAACCTCCGTGCAATATCTCTCACAAACTCCAGTTATAACAACATACCTACATAATGTTACATACATTATATTAATTTCGCAATCTCACAAGGTTCCGTAGTCGGAGTCTGAAACTTAAGCAATATTCAAGGCACGTTCGCACCAACTATGATAACAGGAGAGAAGACGAACGCAACAAAACTTATGATATTTTCGTTAGTAGATGCTGTTTTAAAAGAAATTTCGAGTTTTATTGATAATTATTTTAATCTACGTAGTTTACGTCGGCCTAGTAATATAATATTTTTAATTATTTATATTTCGTATCTTATTCTCGTCTATTGATCTATATTCTAGGGCACCTATTGGGGTCAACTGTTGTTCTCTGCTAAGTAATTGATATAGGAAACCTATTTTATATACCTAATGTTTATTTATCACACATTTTATTATAATACATTGGACTCAATTCATCAAACAGCTGGTGGTTGAAGGTCAACCCTAGTCACGTATTCTAAATCCTAATATATTTCTAAATGAGAATTTTGTTTTGTGATAAGAGTAATTTATAAAAATAATCATAAAAAATACGCGTCGAATTGATAACCTCCTTTTTGGTTTTTTTGAAGGTCGGTTAAAAATTACTCAAGATTCTTAAAGTCGAGTAGGTAACTGAGTAGGGTAGAGAGTTGAGTAGGAGTAGTTAACTTAAATTATTGAATAAATAATTACTATCAAATGTATGAAAGATTCTTGGCATCTTCTACAATCCACATTCACGAGGAAATTTTTTAAATCTATACCCATAAAGTTTAAGATCTTATATGTAAAGTCGTGCCGTGGTCTTGTTTGTACCTATTATTTTTATTGACAGAACTGTGGCAGTGGTTGTCGAACAAACGCTTGACAATTCACTGAATATGACAATAGACATCGTGGCAGGTTATCAAATAATCAAGAAGCGTATTGACATTTCATACTTCATAGTTGATAGTTCATATTTCACTATTCTTATTTCTTGTTTACTTATTTGCAAATATTGATTCCTGATTATTGTAGTCTACTTTTATTTTGTGAGCTATTTCCATGTTTAATTTGGTTAAGCTTTAACGGTTAAGAAAAAAAAAACCAAGATTGTTCCTGACCTGAGCCATTATATTGTAAGTTAAATTTAACACATATCACAGTTTATACAAGTAGTACAAATCACAGTTCACAATCAAGTCATTGTATCCATGAATTTTGACCTTGTGCTACGACTCGAGGATCGTCATCGAGAACAAAAGGAAATAAGTTGTGTGTTGTTTATCCTTAAAGCTCCTAAGTATCAGGTATGTGAAATTTTTTACAACCCATTAACTTGATGGACTTGTCACTTCAAGAAATTTAATCAGCCATGGCAAAAAATTTAAGCCATAGGAATTGTTTTTCAAACTTGTGGAAAGTCCTAGTTAATGACACATCCTATATGTTATTATTCATCACAATCTTAGTTAGACAAAAGGTTATAGTGTAAACTTCACCACTGATAAATGATAATGTGCTCTAAATACAAGCAAAGTTAGCAAATCTAAGTTTAATATAATTTAAACAGTAATCAACATTAAGAAGTCAAAAACATATGTTTTTTAAAGTGACATCGGTTATATAAGTTTGTACTCTTCTTTAAATGCAATTTATTTATAAAAGTAGTATGAAGGTTAAATCAATTTTATACCATCTTGGATCTTCAATTGGTATATCCTCTTAAACAGCTTGTACATAGGTATCAGATTATAAATTTACCTTTGTAAATTATAAAATGCAATTTCAGGTTTAATATACAAGCCTCAATGTTTCAGGATTGAATGCCCCTATATAGAATGCCAATATTATTATTATAAAAGATTATAAGATTTTTCTATCCGACAATCTGTTTCCTTAATTTCTTTTAATTTAAAAAAAAATTAAATCATATAATTTATATGCCTTTATTGCTATTATTTGTCTTCGTCTTATTTAAATTTAAAAAAATATTTTCTATGGGTTTTAGATGTCAATTTTTTTAATTATCTATAGTATTTATTTACTGTGTGGGTGGTAATTCCAATGAATTGAAAATTCTGATTCAATCTGATCAATAAATAGTTGTTTATTGTATGCTCTTTATAGATACAATAAGTAATATTGTGTGTTATATATAATATAGTTTTTCCTCACTTTGATTTATCTCAAGGATGTTTACATAACTATTTATTGAGCAACTACAGAACCAGTTTTTATTATAGTTCACTGAGAATTTGGGCATAATTTTTTTAGGAGGCAGTACCAGTACTATTTTACCTAATTACTTGTATAAATTGCTTGCCTCATTGGTCTAGACCAATGAGGCAAGCAATGAGGAAAAATGGGAAATTCCTTGAGGGAATGGTAAGCGCGTAAGCGTTACAACCGAGAGGTCCTGGGTTCGATTCCTGGTGGAGATAAAAAAAACTGTCTGGCAGGGCATAGAAGGCTGATCACCTACTTGCCTACCCTGAAGAAAAAATCGATCAGTGAAACAGATGTGAAATGCATGTACCCCATACCCCACTAGGGGACACGAGACTTCACTTGTATAAATAAACATCAAATTTATGTATATATTATACTCTTTAAAGTCTTTACACAAATCCAACAAAGCCAAATGAGGAACTATAACAGGAAAGCTATCATAAATGAAAACATATTACGCAGTATAGACGATTTCATACGTACCTAACCCACCTTATCTAATTTTATCAGAAATCCCAAACAACCTTGATGTCATAGTGTATTCCATTCAAATAAATTATTTTGCTACTAGTAATTGATAACATAATAATGTGAGATGACATATAAATACCTATATAGATATATAACCTACTTGCACTTTAATTTCGTTGTTACTTTTTACTATGAAAGTAGCAATTGAGCAATAGTCTAGTTATTGGAGATAGAGAAAATCCAATTTTATCCCAACATCGTTCTATGTGCACGAAGTATGAACTGAAGATTTTCTTCGATATTTAAATCCCCGTACGTCGTAACGCGACACCGTTGCTTTACGTGGCGCTCGTAAGTCGTACGAGAATTCGTGGATCTTGAGCTTCCTGAGATGCATCACGCCTGGAATTCAAATATAAAGAATCATTCGTGTTTTGTAACGTTATCGCTGCCTTTATGGAGCTTTACCTGCATGATTTAAATGTAAAATAAAACGGCATGTAAACGCTCGAAAAATAAACAAAGGTTCGTCAAGAGGTATGGCATGTGAAACGCAGTTGACAGGCAGGCCGTTAGCGCTACGTACACGAGTGATATATGAGCTGCGAAGTGGGATCAGTAGCCGAATTGCAAAAAGATAAAAACGATTTCGAAATACGATTCGCAAGTGGTCTGCCGGTAACAGCAGTACAGAGTGTGACTTTTTATGTTGACCATTTTTAACGTTTTTTTCTCGGATTTGAGACTGAAAATATCGTCAAAAAAATTATATACTTACCTAGTGAAGTCCCGTGTCCCCTAGTGGGGTATGGGGCATTTCACATCTGTTTCACTGATTGATTTTTTTCTTATTTTTAGGGGCAAGTAGGTGATCAGTGGTTTCAATGCCCTGCCAGACCGAGTTTTTTTTTTATCTCCACTGGGAATCGAACCCAGCATCTCTCGGTTGTAACGCTTACGCGCTTACCATGACACCAAGGAGGCGGTCATACTTACCTACGTACCTTATATAATGTTAACATGATAAATGTAATTATGCACAATTATAAATAATTTCCTGTAATCATATTAACGCTTATTGGCTGTTTATAAACTACTTACCTACGTAAGCTACTTACATTATATTGTGTAGGTACGTACTAATTATTCAATTAAACTTTTAACAACCGATTTTGCAGTCAGTGTAGAATGTAGATTAATTATTATTAGAAAATTTTGTTAAAATCCACTTATAATAATAACATTGAAAAACATATTTTTGAAAAGTTTCACTAATAAACTTATAATAACTAGAAGTCTAGAAATGAGAGATATCTATTAGCGAGCCATTGATTCATGCAGAACCATATAGGTTTATCCATTTAGTTGAGAAAATTATAAAGGTTCAAGCACTCTTTTAAAATGGCTTCTATTTGTTACGTTTCAAGCAGAAAAATAACCATAATTTGTCTTGCTCCATGTCATGATATAAATGACAACGCAGCATCTCGTGGGTTAACTTGCCAAGACTTTTCCGGAAAATGGTTTAATAAAATTGTACTTACATTTTCTATTACAAACATTTAAAAAATACTTAAATACAGAATACTTGTAGCTTCAGTTCTTATTTCTATTGTCTCGTGTAATCTAATAACTTAATTATTTTTAATTATTTATCATTTAAATTTTAAAAGTTATTCGTTATTTTATGAAAATAACGAATAACCTTTTACTCACGTTGAGTACTAAAATGTTTAATGATTGAATAAAAAATTAAACTACATGTAATAATTGCTTCGATAAGTAACAAAAGTTTTTTATTTATCTATTACAAATAATCGTAGACAATATGCGAAAATCGTACGTAAAATACACCATAAAAACAGGTTGTTTTGTACTTCTACGTACAAAACAACCGTAAAAGGACAAGAATACTTAAAATCAACAAAACAAGCTGAAGAAATTTTAGAACGTTTGTTAAAGTGGTGGTCTGTTTCTACATGCATCACAAAACATGGAATTGAATGCGATCATGGTTATGTATTAACACATGGGTGCGAAGCTACATTATTTACTAATGAACCAGTTAATAAATAAATTTGCAAGATAAAGTAATTACTCACTATTTATTATAGTTTGCACTCAATATTCATAAGTCATATCACATAGTAAATTACCTAGGGGCTTAAAGTTGGGTTGGGTTCGAGAGTCTGACCTTTGACTGTTCCTAAACACAACCTCCCTTAACAGGTCATCCGTAAATTGACTAATGTAGTTTTGTTATTAGTTAATTATCACTTTAAATTTATAATACTTAATACGCGTAATGTTCGGAAATGATTTTCTGTTTTTAAATTATTACCAAACCGATTTCAATCAAACCAAATAATCTATTAATCGAACCTAGAATCACCTATTCTAAACGCTGATATATAATTATAATTTAAAATATTTACTCTTCCGAGTACAATCGTTAAAAGAAAATTTCAGTTGAAAGTTGCAACTCGACAAAGTCCAATCATAGTTTTCAATAAAGTAACTTTTGCTATAATCCCCAAACGTTTGCTCACCTGCACTTGGTTGGTAACTAGCTTATATATGTTCACTTTCGGGTGAAATTGCTTGGGGGAATGTAGCTGAGTGTCATAAACTTGAAGCTGGTGACGTGCGCAGTACATGTTTGAGTTATACGATATATGGGAGCACACTTTAGCTTTATTAAGAAGCCGCATTGCTTCTGTTAGGTGTATCTCCACTTTTAGTGCTCGTTTATATAGTAACCGTGGCAAATACCAGTTTCGCGATTTCTTGATGTTTCAATATTGGAATATTAAAAACATCAGAAATGATGACGTAATATTAATGAAATGTTAAATAAGATCAGTTTCTAGGAATTGATGAATCTATTCGAATTTTAATAATAAAAACTATTTAAATTAAAAGTACATAATTTTAATAGTTTACTATACAGCTACAATATTATCTAGAAGTAATATAAAACTGTATCAAGATTATAATGTTAAGAAAATAGCCGGTGTATTCTATATCAAGTAACAGAAATAATCTTAAAATCGACATATTAAATTTTAATGCAGTTAATACAAATTTTCGTGATTATAAATACCGTCGGGTATGTTTTAAATGCCGCAGGGTGCATGGTCACAACATGTAAAGATGTCAATATGACGAGATAGAAGTGCTATTTTAATTAATTTTATAGTTTTAAGAACTTGTGACCGTAATTTGTGAAGTCGGCGAAATGTATAGTAAAATGTGTGTAGTTTTAACGAGCAATTTCTTTCCAGATTAACTATGGACTGGAGGACGGTTTTAATGACGCTGGCGTTGCTGTACCACGTTGATGGCTTCTCAAGTAAGTTGCATTACTGCAAAGCTACTTTGCAGTAACGTTTTACGTTATTAAGAATTTTTAAATTTACTTTTACTTCACAATAAAGCTTGATGCTATCTCACTTCAGTTTTCAGTAAAATTCTCCTAAGAATGTAAATGAATATTAAATTTCATATACTTATATAATTTTATGTTGTGTAAAAAATGCTAAATCTTTACCAGGTGTAATCGTTAACTGTGTACAGGCGATTATTTCGTAACTATTACAGATATCAAAAAACTTTAAACTGATATCGAAAGTACTTTACCTAATGAGTAAAATGACAATAATAACTTTTTAAAAATAAAACGACAAATATCCAAAAAAATTACATTAAACACTCCCATAAATTTAGTATGAGATACCTAGTAGAAAGTTTCCTTATTTTAAGTGGAATAGAACCTACACATTTTACCCTTATCATTTTATAATTATGTATGATATGATATTGATGAATTCCAAGTAGATACACGTGTAAATTAATTATTTTACCACTTCAAATTAACAATGTTTGTTTTTTGTATTGTAAATGCCGCAGTTTGAAACGTAACTTTCATCGGTCCATAAAATTGACCTTACATTGACATAATTATTGACTAGCCAATTGCAATAGACCAGCCGACGAGCAAGATCATCATTATGCAGCGTAGGTTTATCTTAAATGCTTTAAAGTTGTGTTTTTTTAATAACTTGTGTACATAATTATGGGAAATGTGTTATTTGAAAATAACACCTATTGAGTATTTTGTATCGCTTATTGTTGTTAAAAGTGGCAGGAATTTTATAATTTCCTGTTATTACACTTATATAAGTTGCGTCGGTGATCACATAAGTCCGACATGAATGACCTTAAACGTAACCTTCATGTTTATATCATGTGTTCACGTTAACAAACATGTAGATGAAATCCTTGGATGGAGAAATATTATCACATACCTACTCATCCCTGCGACAGCAATAAGGGCGGGGGGAGGGGGTAGGGAATATTTAATGTAAAAGGTCCCATCTATTTGTGTTTATACCATAATACACTAAAATCCATCGTATAAGCATTAAATGTTTAAAAATTGTTTATAGACAATTGATTTAATTATATACCTAGGTACTCATCTAATGGTAAATGCAAATACCTAAACCTTTTTTTGTGGGGAAATTCTCGTAAGAATACAGCTCCGTGGCGTGTTTTCTTGTGCGATAGTTATGTGAGATTCAGGCGCTATGCCCTACCCACTTCGACCTACGGCGCCTTTTACCTCGCCCTGGACGGGTGCGGTATCAGCTATGGCCTTAGCGCTGCCCCTCCGTGATAAATGCAAATAAACCTAGATTTTGTATTGTAGGTACTTAAATAATAAAACAAAAATTTACGCGACCTTATATTTTTATATCATTTTATAGCCTGTAAAGAAGCACTTGCGAGTCACAAATTATATTCCATACCTACCATTCCTATTTCTTGCACTCTCCTTAAAACATTTTCGTAGTAGTGTTTGCTTTTTTATGTCTTTATGAGAATGAATTTTATTACTTACAGCGGGAATATTACTTTGTCTGAAAGTTATTATACCTAATGGATTACTTAGAAATATGACTTGACTTGTACTTATCAAAGTGAACAGAAACAGTAGGTGCAATATTATAGAGCTAGGAAAAATCTTTCGTTTTCTTATTTTGATTTAAGTAAATATCAGTTGTTTTAGATTAAGCAATAAATGGGAACCATACTAAAATATATTTAGTCAAAATTTTTACAATCGTTAATTTACGGACGTATACAGTGTGAGGTAAATTATTTAAAATAGTAAATTCATAACATCTGTAAATAACCTTTAAATGTAATAACAGAACTTACTCTCATCAAAAACATCGTATAGAATTCAAAATAGGAAAAAGTTTCACATCAAACAAATTCCTATCTTATTTGAAAGTCAAGAAAACTATTCAAACGAAGGGCACGTGGAAAACAATTTCATAGCAAAACTTTTCCACTTCACTTGGCGTATATTACGTGTGATATTGACTCTCGAACACGCCACGGTGAACCCAATCTAAGTATATTATAATCCTGCGTATGCAAATGACCTTTCCCTTTACAACCAAATTCTTTACCCAGTCACGCCTTACGGGCCATAAAATGGCAAAATTTTTCCGAGAACACACAAATAAAATATATTCATGTGAGCTGATGTATTTTTTATGCGAACTCGTTGACTAGAATTGTACGTGGGTAACTCAAACCGGATGTGATCTTTTGTTACCAGCTGATACCCCTGTTGGACTCTATAGGCGATAGGTACATTGTAATACTAACAATTTAAAAGCTCGTTAAATATGATTTTACGATTCTAGTGAGTCTTTACATATGAACTTTGAACTATTATTTATAATAACGCAAGAAAAGTTACAGGCGTCAACTAAACTGAATTTATTTTTAATGGATATAATATGTTAATTACAGAATACGGCCGAACATGTAAAGACATCGGTTGTCTGAACAGCGAAGTTTGTGTATTAGCAGAAGATCCCTGCACGTTTGGTCACAGTACGAACTGTGGAACCTATCCAACATGCAAAAAGAAGTCTAAGGTTGAAGGTTAGTCTGCATTTAACGATCTACTTTTTTCTCGAAAGAATTTATAGTAGAATTCCTGTAACGCCTCACACTTTTTTATAAATATGGTATCAAATATCAATGATTGTCACATGTTCTAATTCGACATTATTATTCAGGTTCGCATTCAGAGCCAGCTCAACCAACAATGCCTAAACTGACTCCACAATCACCTTCAAGAGATTTCGATTCTGCTCCAAACTATCCGGCACCTGCCCCACCTTTAAACAATGGTGGTTCACACTATGGAGGAAATGCACCTTCCAGGGACAACTCACCATACGGTGGTAGCTCTCCTTTTGGAGGCAACAATCCCAACTCCCCCTATGGAGGAAACTCACCCTACGGTGGCAACTCACCCTACGGTGGCAACTCACCCTACGGTGGAAACTCACCCTACGGTGGAAACTCACCCTACGGAGGAAATTCTCCACACAGTGGAAATAGGGGAGGTAGCCCATATGGAGGATCAAATCCAAGCTCTGGCTCTGGATTGGGCGGCAAGAACCCTCTAGACAATTTATACAACACAATCAGCGGGTTTGCGAATGGCCAAGGTGGCCAAGGTGGACAAGGGTTATCAAACATCTTCGGTAATATTCTCGGTAATTTGTCCAAAAGCGGAGGGTTGAATGGGCTCTTCAATACACGACCGATAATGGAGAATCCAAATTATTCTTCCTATAGCTCTAACTCGCGTTCTAAACCACAAACTTATCCATCAGGAAACCCACCTTATCAGGCGCCAAATCAAAATAGGCAATATGGACAAACTGCTCGCCATAATGCAGCTACAACGAACAAACCAGTGTCCTATGGGTGGAACATTGGGTAAATATTGGCCTATTTCAATCGATGTGAATAGACAGACATAGAGAATAAACTGAGCATTTTTAACGTACTAAAATGTAATAGACAAAACAGGTTTTGATCATAAAATGTATGAGATACCACACATAGTAAGCAGACCTAAAATCTTTTAAGTATATCGTATAATGCCAATGTACCTACCACTTTCAATAATTAGAAAACTTATAAAAAATACTCACTCAATTGATACTTATACACATTTTAAAAAATGTAGGGTTGGATTCCAATTCCATTTATTACATTTTTTCACTTATTTTCGTAAAAGAAAGTAAAATTTATCAATAACCGAGTGGATATAATTCTTTTTAGGTTTGCGTACTATTGAATGACAAGCGAAACACTGTTTACGTGTGGTGTTTTCTAATAGTGGTTGATTTCATTAGAATGTTCAGTTCATTTTCTTTGTAAAAATATACTCAGTTTGTTCCTATTTCTTTTACGCTTAGCAATGCACATAATTATTAATTTCTGCTTATATTCTGCGCATATAAATTTTACAACTGCTTAAGTCTAAATATCACTATTTCCGCAGTTACTACTGCTTATAATTTTTCTAAAACTACTCACCTAACATAATTTATTTGAGGTCTACGGTATAACAGTTTCCAATTAATTTTTTATTTACCCATGATTCTCATAAAACAATTTTTAATCTCGATTTATTTTAAGCAGACTTAACATTATTGACAACGTGCATGAAATGTAGCGGCATTTGGTATGTCTCTTATTTTTAAGCATTTTACTCAGCATTGTGTATTTTAAGCTAAATAGTGCAATATTGTAGATATCACAAATATATAGTTGCCATATTAGTTTCTAAGAACTTAATAATCTTTTATTTTTTTTAAATTGTTTCAAATTTTCTTTGAATTATAACATTTTAAAATATTTAAGTAAACCAATATCAATATACTCGAATAGTAATTTAAAAAAATTCATAGTGTAAGTTGTTAGTCTATAACTAGTTACTGTAAATAATATAAAAAGGTGACCAGTTAAAAATAAACGTTTTTAATATTGTAAGAGAATTATTGAGCACAAGCGAAATAATGATAAGTCAATGTATTTTTTCTTTCAGTGCGATTATGACCATGACATACCTGTTACATCATTACATCAAGAATGTGATACAGATTTAAGTTTAGGTAATTTTAAGTTAATTGCCGCCATCGAATAACAATAAAAAATAGAAATATAAATACTGTGTGATGTATATATTATTTGTATATCAAGATCAATTCATTGTTTCCATTAAAAATTATATATTTTTTTGTTAAAAATTGTCTTTAATTTTGGCCAATTATTGTAAGAAATGAAATATTAATGAATTTTACAAATTACATGCATTCTTACTTATTATTGAAGTGAAGTTCCGTGTCCCCTAGTGGGGTATGGGGCAGATGCATTTCACATCTGTTTCACTGATCGATTTTTTCTTTATGGGCAAGTAGGTGATCAGTCTTCTATGCCCTACCAGACCGAGTTTTTTTTTTCTCCACCGGGAATCGAACCCAGGACCTCGCGGTTGTAACGCTTACGCGCTTACCATTAGACACAAGAGGCGGTCCTTACTTATTATTGAAGCCCTTGAAAGTTTATCCTTTCTGAAGAACTGGAGAAAAAGTATAGTATAAACTTTAGTGATAGAGATAATAGAGAACTGCTAGTAATTATTAAAGTCAAGAATAAAAGACGTGTATTTGTAAAAGTTTTTATTAAATACCCAGATCTAGCATTCCTGTTTTCTATTTACAATATTAAACTTATGGGGCCTTATATATGGACGAAAGATGTTGCAGTATTAGTTGCTATGATACTAAACCAAAACAAGTAAATTTTATATGAACATTAGAAACATCTTTAGTCTATGTTTCGTAACAAAGCCCCCGGATTACTAATCGATTTTAAAATTGTGTAAGAACGATTAATCTAAAATGATTTCATATAAAATCGATTCGAATATTTTTTGACTAAGTTATAATTAATCACAAAATACGAAATTGATAACTTCCTTAATTAAAGTCCATTAAACAAATAAATGCAACCCGTTATTAATAGGAATAAGGACCTTTAAAACACTGCCCAAAATAGGTCCTTTAAAAAAATGCCCAAAATATATTTTAAAAAATAAATAAAAACTCCCTAGTTGACCTAATCTCCCAAAATCAATATTTAAATTCTTCAAAAAAGATATAATATGAAGTGTAGGTAAGTAGGTTACTTTAAGATGTTTTGTTTACTACAATTATTATTTTACTCTACTTGCTATAACTTACTCCACTTTCTGTAAATTTTCAGCCGCGTGAATATTTCTCAGTCTTTTTGATTTATGTATTTGATTTAAAATTATTCCTAATATTAAAAAGACTAGCCACACCCCATACCAATAGAAATACACAGATGAGTAATAAATCCAAATTCTGTCGAATGTAAGTAAAAGGAACGCAGCGGCTTGGTACGACTCTGAATGTGATCGCAGAAACCACATTATGAAACCAATTATCTTCTTTTTCTGAAATATAATAACTTCTGTTAGCGATTTTAATACATCTAAACGTCTTAATTTTTTTATCATCACTATATAGTATAAAAGTCGCTTTTTCTTTCCCTATATCCCTTTATATGCTTAAATCTTTAAAACTACGCAACGGATTTTGATGCGGTTTTTTTAATAGAGTGATTAAAGAAGAAGGTTTTTATATATGTTTTATACCCGTGCAAAGCCGGGGCGGGTCGCTAGTGTATTATAAAATATTTCAAGTCTATGAACGGTTTAAGTTATTTTGGTGAAATTTTACATTAAACGAGGTTCAGAGGATTCTGATAAAAGGTTTAATTGAGCCAACTTCATTTTTTTGTAACGATATTTTTGTCTTTACTCTTATACGAACCGATTTTGATGAGACCAGCTGCCATAGTTATTTAAAAAATATATGTATGCAAATATAGTCACAAGAATCAAGCCAGTAACTAATAAAATAAAATTATTACCCTTCCTGTAGCCTCCTTATAGTAGAGCTTGTAATAAATATCTTCAGCCATCAAGTAAAATGGACAGAAATAAATGCAGAAGAAATACCCAGCATGGAAGCCATGCCATATCACAGATACAAAGAGCGCTGCATGAATCCTGAAATTAGTAATTTTTCATTAATATTTTTTTAATATACAAAGAGATCTAATTTTGCTGTCTCGTCAACAGTAATTGCATTACACAACAAAATAATTTCACATATTATAAAGTATACAGTAAGTAAAATCTCTTCAGTGGATTTGGCATGATAAATTGGGGTCAGTTATAAAGGACCAAATGGTCGGGTCTTGTGAAGTGGTTACGACAGCTTCAGGAGATGCTTCCTGAAAGCTTTATATTTTATTTAATAGATTTTAACGTTAATTGTTTTTACTGTTATTTTTTTTTATTATGCTTAAGGATTTGATACAGACATCACTAGGATATGTATTATTATATGATAGACCTACATATTTATTAAGCAACTTATGAAGGAGCCCAGGAAAATCGGACTGACGGACTGAGCAAGAACGGCACTTTCGTTCGAGGATTTTTTTTTTATTTTTTAGATTTACATTACTGAGGATTTGTTTAATTAATAATTAATGTAACGAATATTGTAGACCTAAACTATTTTAATATATAGCTATACATATAATATGTATATCTATATGAATTACTTACTTAAGAGGTTTAATGGGAAACCGTTTATAAACAACCATGGCTACCCAATATTGCACAGCTTTGTTCCACACTTTCATTGATTCCCTTAAAGTCACCACACTTTCACATCTCACAACCTCCATTGACTCAATGGTTTTGAAGTCATATTCTATTTTTCTTGCCTCATCTTCTGACCTGAATTTGAATTACATATTATATTGGCTATAAAGAAGTCAAACAATTATGAAAATTGTTTGATTTGATTGAATGCATATCGTTCTCAAAAGATATCTTTTAAAATATTTTACTACTAAATAAATAAAATTACTGTAATTAAAAATATTACGACAAAAAATAAATGTTTTAAAGTTAGAAAGTGATCAATCTATTTATATACAAATAGAGTTTGGAAAGTGACAAAACACTTGAAACTAATACAACTTTCAAACATTTATTTTTTGTCGTAATATTTTTAATTACATTAATTTTATTTATTTAGTAGTAAAAAACTTCAAAATTATAAATAAAAAATATTAATATTGTATACATATAAAAAACAACATCACTAATAAAAAGTTTAATATGAAGTACATACATTTCTTTTAACTTCAAGTATCCCACTGTAGGTCCATGCCCTGTTCTGTTCATACCATGGACTGGATATGCACCGAGGCCAGCTGAAGTGCAGACACACTCAGCCAAAGTCATGCCTGCATAGATACGATGTCTGAATGCAGTGAATAACACCCATGGAAATAGCATTCGAAAGAAGAAGCTCCTGTTATTGTGTTCCTCGGTTAAAATATACTGTAAATATTAAAGTTTTTCATTCACTTTTTTATTTTATTACCACTGCATTTAATAGTTTTAATTAATAATGATTATTTATTAATTAACAATTCACTTGAGAATGAAGGCTTATTAATATGGTTTAACTTGCAATTAATGAAAATAAAACTGATTGATGATTGTTTCATATTTGGATTAAATTCACTGAAATTATTACTACTTATGAAAGAAATTGGTAAAACAGACAAACACTACCTAACAGGATTAGAAAACTTCATAAATACTCACTTCCAATGGATGTATACTAGAGAAAGCCAAATACAATGAAACAAATAATGGTACAGTTTTGAGGGTATTTATAGTGAATCCAAAACAATCCACATGTTTGCTAAATGGCAAGTGGAAATAATCATCAAAGGTGCGATACCTGTAGTATGGACCTGAAATATTTAATATATTTTCATAAGTTATTGTCACAGGCATCTTATATTATGGTACTATTATTTTATACTAACTTATTAAATTAAAAATATGTAAACTTTTGTAGACAAAGTCCATTTTAAGTACCTTGTAGTCTATTAAGTATCCTCAATATTCAACTTAAAAAAAAGGATATTAATAACAAAATATGTTTAGAATAAAGTTACTAAACTATAGAAAATAGACCAAAAAATACCTGTCAACAGTCCAATGTAACTGAAAGAATAATGAAATAGATCAATAGTGTCTGGATTGATCAGCTCAAGAAATTCATCATCTTTAACACCTTGTTTTTTACTTTCCTCTATATTCTCAGATTTAGCCACTTCACCTTTTTTTCTTTTAGCTTTTGCTATTGCTAACCAGGATCCATTCATTTCAAAAGCTACACCCACTACTCGTAACACCATTATCATCTCTATCAGATTTGTCTGACCAGAGGATAAAGTAAACCCAAATTTGTCAGCTAATCGGAAGAAGAATAAGTAGCCAAACATCCAGAAAAACGCTATTAAATGACAATATCTAGAACAATAATTAATAAAAGCTTATTCAATGTATTCTCGAAAGTTATAATGATGCTAAACCAGTATTACTTAATTATATTCAACAATATTATTATACACTTATTATTAGTGGTTCACTAACCATTTTTAACTTAGTCTCAGATCATTCTGATACATAGTAAAGCTAATTCATGTAACTTACTTTATGGTAGCAGCTTTAATAGCAAATATGCCTAACGAAGCTGAAAAAATAGGATGAACTGCATTGTATCCCGACACAATTAAAATTAAAATTAAACCTAAAATAGTTCCTCCCCATTTCTTAGCTTCTACTGTTGTAAGCTTTCTGTAATAATACCCAATAAAAACACTAAATAGTAGTAATGACAGATAAATGATATCATTTATATTCTTTTGAATAAAACCCCACATTTTATTTTGTCTTTATCTAAAATATAATATTTCAATTTAAAAAAGAAAAGTATATAAAGGTATATTAATCATAAAAATTAGAAAATCTATTTTGTAACTCGTATTTTGTTTTTGCTGATACAGCTGTGAGCCGAGTGCTGACAGTTATTTTGACACGATACCCGAAAATCAACCACGAAGAGGCAAGAAATTCACAATGTCATACAGAATATAAATAGCTAGATTAGATAATGCCAAAAAGACCTCTTACCTACTCAAACTGTCAAATATTTTATGTGCAGTGGTCGTTTTTACAAAGTAGGTTATAGGTACCTACTCTCTAGTGTAGCGTTATCCTACCTACCTACCTAATTAATAATTATAAATTATAATTAATAAAAGGATACAGGACACTGGACACAGTGGACAGGACTAACGTCTGAATATTGAGTAATAGTACCATAGTACTTAATAGAGCCAATAGGTACCGATCTACTATCTACTGACTAGTTACTACTATTGATTTGATTATTGAAAAAAATATTTAATTCTAAGATCAAATAAATTATATTTTAAATCCATTTAACAGTTTACACAATACGTGTCTGATAGATGTAATTCATGAAAGAAGTTTAATTAATTCAAACACAAAATGAAACCAAATCTTAAAGAAGAGGCTAAGAAAGAAATCTTACAATACTTGAACATAGCTCTTGGTGGTGATATTAACAACTTACAACCAGCCTTTGATTTACAAAATGAGCTGTCTAATAAAAGAGATTATCTGGAAAGTTTGGTCAGTATTTTTTATTAAATTAATCCACTTTTTCTTTAGAGCCTAAAGTTAAGCTATGTCCCAATGTTGCAAAACTAAAATTCTCCCTATCCTATATTTTCAGTTAAGTGCAGCTCATGATGAGGTACCAACAAAACTTTCATCAGCAATCAATAAAGCAGAGTTAAACTCCAAGCAAATTGAAAACCTTAAAATAAAAAGTGAAGACTTTAAAAAGCGAGCTGAAGACTTTCTAAATAGAACACAGCCATTACTTGGAGAATTGGATAAAAGATTTATGGCTATTGGAAAACTGGAAAAGGTTTTGGAATATTTTAAATCTTATGCAAGAATTCAAGATTTGAGGTAAGGAAAGTTTTCATATTCAGTATTTAATGAATCCAAATTCTCTAGGGCATGTGTAGGCAGATATTCCTTTCGATGATGTTGAGGCTTCTATACCTAAACAATTCCTAGGAAAAGCAGATTTTTATTTCACTTATAAGTAATGAATGCTGAGAACTTATAGCAAAAGATATACTTAATATATCATATTTGATATTTTATGGTAAATAATATATTATTAAAATGTATTTAACAGAATTTGATTTTATAATATTTCAATTCCTGTTTTTCAATACATCAGTTTCTCTACTAATCTAGATGCCCATGACTTAATTAGAATGTCGTTCATTAATTAAAACATCAGTATTGCATTATATATTTCATTAATTAAATTTTATAAAGTAAGTGATATATTACAGTCAGCAGATGAAGAATTGTAAAGATGATGAGCAACTGGTTTTAATGTACAGTGAAATGAAGAAAATGTGTCTTCAATACAAAAAATCTCATCAAGCCGCTTATGCTAAAGAATATACACACTATTGGCACAACATACTCAAGGACAATTTAATTAAGTAAGTTTTTTTACTTGTAACAATACTTATTATATATTGTATAATATGTTTAGTGAAATTGTGTGTTTTTCTCAGTTTATCACCTGCTATGAATAGTTTAGGTTTATAGTTATAAACTTCACTAGTTAGTAAATATATATAATATTACCATTTTATTATCTAACTACTACCATATATATAATTTAAAAAAATAGTTTTAATAGAATTCAAGGTAAAACCTTTCAGATTATCTTGGAGTAGATTGGTCTAAGTTTATTTTATCTTAATAAACTTATTGAAATAAAAAAGTACAATATAATTTGTAAGTACTTTAATGTTTTAACTAATAAACTAAAACTACTTAACTGAAAGTAAAGTATCTGTCATAGAATGACATAGGATTTAAATAATGTATTTAAAAAAAAGTAATTTATCTATTTTTACAGACACTATGAAGAAGTTCTTAAATTATTAAAATGGCCGTTTACAACGGTAGCTGATAGCTCACAAGTTCCAAAAGAGGTCTTAGGAAAATTTAGCAATTTGACAAGAAATTTATTTCTTATTCAAGAGCCTGAGAATTTATTAGCTAAAGCTGCCCTTACGGGAGATTTTTCTGCAGGTATAATTTACTAGTATTTATTCAAAAGTTATAGGGACAATTACTATCACTTATACATGAAATTATTTACCTTGGTTTTTAAAAACTTTTCCATTTAATTCAAATCCAGTAACTTTGATGCTAAGTATAAGGTTTTCCTTAACATAAAAAAACTATCTTTGTCACAGGCAAATTTTACTCCAAATATACAAAGTACCTAAACATAATATATCTTTACTAATTTATAAATTACTTAGGAGTTACTGGCTCGAATTGAAATATTATTTTTATGTTCGATAGTCCATGTATCGAGGAATGCTAAAGGCTATATATATATATATAACATCACGCTACGACGAAATTAACGCGGATGAAACCGCGGACCACAGCCAGTGTGTGAATTCCCGTAACCCTTGGTGGGCCATGGAACACATGGACAGATTGCTGTGTCTGTTTCACTGATCATTTTCTTAACAGGCAAGTAGGTGATCAGCCTTATGTGCCTACCTAACCGGAGCATTCATTAGTCGTCCCAAGATTCGAACCCAGGATATCCAGCGCAACACCCAGACGAGATATATCTTATATATAAAATTCTCGTGTCTCAATGTTAGTTACCTTACTCCTCCGAAACACCTTTACTGATTTTTACCAAATTTTATATGTATATTCAGTAGGTCTGAGAATCGGCTACTATTTATTTTTCATACCCCTAAGTGATAAGGGTAGCTCACCCCAAAAATTAATATGGAAAAAAAATATTGCCGGGTCAGCTAGTTTAGATATAAATCTCGTGTCACGGTGTTTGTGTTCGTACTCCTCCGAAAGGTTTGACCTGATTTTATGAATTTTTTTGTGTGTGGTAGCTATGAAAATAGGTCGTAAAGTATTTTTTACCCTCCTATCCCCACCCAAAAATTTTTAATCGTGACAAGTGGTAAACTGCTGGTATATATATCTCATATTGATTCAATAGTCTCAGCATGAAATTGTAAGAATTAAATAAACTACACTGCTCGTTTATATGTTGAGTATTATTTTTCAGTGCAAGAACCGTCTCTGCCAATAAAAGTGTTGCTTCGACCACTCAAAAAACGGTTCGCCTTTCACTTCACTGGCTCCCGTCAGACCGCAAGAATTGATAGACCGGAGTGGTTTTTGACGCAAACATTGACATGGATTAAAGACCACCAAGTCTTTATCAAGAACAATGTTCAACCCATCATAGATAAACTTGAATTGAAGTATGTGAATGCTGTTGTAAGTTCGACATTTTATTTACAACTTTAGTCATTTAGTTTTTACATAATCATGATTAAAGTATATTTTTTAAATATATATCTGTACTGTTATTAACACTTATCACACCCAATACTGATTGCTTCAGCAAGCAATTAGTATTGGGCTTTGCGAACTTTTGTATAAAAAAGTCATACTATCCTCAGTTTCGTTACTTTAAAAAAAAGCATGGACACGCATTCACACGTGGTAGAAGTGCAACCTTAAAAAAAAACACGTATTAACACACGTACAACGCTGAGGCCAAAGCAAACTCCCACAATGCCTTGATAAACAGAGCACAAAAAGAACCACGAACATAAGAAACTGTATAATGCTTCCTATCTCATTTTCTCCCACATTAAATCTTATAAATTTGTGTCTGTCTCTTTTAACTGTCGCTTTTTCGTTTCGTCGACTTTCAAATCACAACGATGCTAAAGAAGTTTTCACTTCAAAAATTTTATGCGTAGAATCTACTGGTTAAGATCTGTTAGTTTAGTTAGTTACTAAACATGGATTGAAGATGTTACAGTAATGGTTCCTATGATACTAAATGAAAACAAATCATGTTTGTATGAAAGTTAGACTTTTATCCTAGCAGCCAATAATGAAACATCTTTAGTCCATGTTTTGTAATAAGGACCATAGCGGATGGTAAACTTGTGACCCTTTCTTTACAACATAGAGGCCTCATGGCTAAGCGGTCTTATAAGTGTACCGCGAAGCCTGAGGTACCGGGTTCGTTCCCCGGTCCGGAATACAATTTATAAATTAATTTGTATTTGTATTCGGTCTCTGGTAAGGCTGCCACTTGCCGGACGGGGTGTCGTAAGTGGTACGGAGGAGTGGTAACCAACCAACAAAAAAATTGTGGGTTGCCTGGAAGAGATCGCTGATTAGAGATAAGGCCGCCCGTTGCACTCCAGTGCAATAAAGTGTGCAAAAAAAAAAACATGTACAATTTCGTACACACATAAAATAATATTTTCAATTTTTAGGACGAATTCAATGAAGGCCTAGTATCCATAGCCGCTGAGAGGTTACACACGATACTAGCATTGTATCACACTCAAACTAATATTGCGGACGTCGAGTCGGCTTTTGCACATGCAGTGGATGAAACTTTAGGTTTTCATAAAGAGTTGACTGAAATTACAGGCTATGAGTCAAATAGTGTGCTGTCTGTATTGACTAAAGCGGAAACCTTTGTACAATGGTTAGCTGTTGAAAAGAAATGTAAGTGATATTAACTGTGAACTTATTAAGTACAAGTAAAATGCATATAAATAATTATATATTTAAGGATAAATGATTATTTACGTTTGTGTTACAATATGAATTTTTCCGTATTGATAACGTATTTTTACTTATTTTTATGTAATAGGGGATAACAGGGCAGGCGTGTGATAAAAAGAAATCACCGTCGCCCACAACCGCATCGCGATCCGCGCTTTTTGTTGTCTAGCCGGCCTTTGAGGTGGGCCTCCGGTATCCTTACTCAGCGAAACACAGTACAAGTATCGTCTCACGCTGTGAGCTCGTGGTAACACTCTGGACGAACCAGCCCAGTTAGTGTATCAGCATAAGCTTCAGCATGGCTGTCCCACGGAGGAATTACAGACAGTGCTAAGGCACTCGCCCGGCTACTGTCAGCCTTTCCAGAGACCGAATACAATTTACAAATAATTATAAATTTCAGACCGGGTATCGAACCACCCCATGGCGTCACGTTTGCTTATAAGACCGCACGTCCACGAAGCTCTATATATTACTAAACGAATACAATAAATAATTTCAGATGCGCTTGCAAAAATTGATGAAATGCTAGACGACGAGCAATGGATAGAACCAGTAGCGGCGGGCGTGGATACAGCAGTGGGCTCTCTAGTGTGGGTACCGCGTGGAGCTGATTGGTTTGTGGCACTACTGAAGACCATAGAGGAAAGATATGCCATATTACCGCAGCCTGGACATCGGTAAGACCATTTAACTGAAACTTTAACTGTTTTTATTTTATTTACAAATTTTACGGTTTCATTTTTTTTAATTTCGACATTGTTACACGTTTACAGAATAGAATTTTTAGAACTCCAACTGGAATTGATAGAGGAATGGCGGGTGCGTCTCACCCAGATTATGAGTGCTGCAGTGGACAGACTTGGACCAGACTGCTTTTTAGTTGCTGGACCCCATCCTCTAATAGCAATTGTCAACACTGCACAACATACACGGACTGTCTTGTTACAATGGGCACATTCTTTGGTATGTCTTATGTCAACGAAACAATGTCATCTAATATACAATGAACTATTTTATATGAAGTCAGTTTATACCATTTATAACTCAAGAATGGATTTTAATGATCTATGTTTTGTTGGATTCATTTAATCCAAGAATAGCAGGATAACTATCAACAATATAGAAAAATTCACGTGTTTATGAAGAAAATTCGTTTCCTCATACATTTTCTAAGGAATGTTGTTTTAGATGACACGTTATCATTCGGAACTTTGAAGCGATTAGTTCGCCGCGTCCACTAGTTTAAAATAAAAGAACTGACTTTAATGGCAACATTGTCGATATTTTTCATGAAATGTCTTCCCAGATAAATTGAATTCAAATAAGTGAATTTTTACTAGTAAATTACAATTTTCCAGCATTATCTCCAATTGTACTACTACAGACGACAGTTTTATCAATTCACTCAACAACAACATAGTAGCGGGCAAGAGAGCGAGTCTTCGACCAGTTCTGAGGAAGATGATGAAACTGATGAAGACATTTACAAAGCTGGTGAGTTCACAACCGCCGGCGAAGAGAGATATGAGTGTTTGTGTCTGTGACATCCCAAATGGGAATACCGATTTTTATTATATTTATTTTAAAAATGACTTCTAAAGCTAAATTTCAACAAAATTGTTTTTTGTAATTATTTAAACACTGTTTCCTTAAAATAGCAACAATATGAAGTCCATAAGTTCCATAGTTATACTGAAATGGGTGGCCTTATCTCTCAGCGATCTCTTCCAGGCAACCCATTATAAATTATATATTTATAGAATTTTTTTTTCTAATTTTCGAAAATCTCAATTTACAAATTAAAATTGCTTACAGAAGAATACACTGTTGATGTATGATACGTGATTGAAGCGACAATAAAAAATGAGTATTTTTTATTATCATTTCTTTCATTATACATTTTGATGAATTTCAATTAGTACATCTAAAACGTGTTTCATCTCCCAAAAAAATGCATTTTGTTATTTCAGAAAGTGAAAATGAAAATGATGGTGTAATGTGCCTGGAAGAAGTGGAAGAACGAGCTAAGAATTTGGCATTGGAGGAAGTCGTCAAAAGGAATTCCGTCGTCGATCCTAGTGAATATGACGTAAGTAACACTTTGCTTCGCTAGAAATGACATTAGCTACCTTATATTCCGAAAAAGACTTCAAGTAGCAGAAATAGGATATGAAATTCTGTAAAGAAATTTATTGTTGTCGAAAAAGTAATAAATACCAGTTGCCCCCACGACACGTTAAATTAATTATGATTATAGCAACACTAAGTAAAGCTTGACTATTTACACTTTCTCTCTGACAAACATTTGCGTATATTAATAACTTTCAACTGGCTTTTATATAGTTTTCGGCAATAACTCACAATATCAAAGGAATAGACTTCAAACTTTGACAGACGACAATAAGGACATCTTAAAGATTGTTGCCACTTGAAGAAAGTTTCAATTATTTTTCACAAGATGGCGTGGTTATTGTATTGGTCAGACTTTAAATACATTTTAATTGCTACAGACAAGGCCCATAGCTAACCTGGCTGTAACAGAACCGCTGCCAGAATATGATGGCGATGAAGATGGTGTTGTGTTTGGTGATGCACCAGAATTATTACATCACCTACGACAGGCAGGTCTTACAGCAATTGTGCAGTACTTGCTTGTTGAGTTCAGAAATCAGTTGCACGACTTTAAGTCTTTGAAGTAAGTAGTATATCTCCTAATATTATAAATATGTATTTCAGGTTCTCCTGGTTATTGTCTCTTAAACTCTCGGGACGGATTTTTATATATTTTGGTACCGAGATTAAAGGTGGTTTCAGACTACGCTGTAATAAAATAACATACCATACCATATATTATTATGGACACGTTCACACTTAACTGTACTCTATATTATTGGGTTACTATACGTAATGTATGGTGCGCGATATTGTTGTGGTATGAACTATATGCTATTATATTACAGCGTAATCTGAAACCACCTTAATGATACAATTAGTAACGTTTAATCCTTAACATAATTATATTTAGTAGTGTTCTGTATTAGCATTCGCCTCCTTGGTCTAGTGGTAAGCGCGTAAGCGTTACAACCGAGAGATCCTGGGTTCGATTCCCGGTGGAGATAATAAAAAAAAAACTCGGTCTGGCAGGACATAGAAGGCTGATCACCTACTTGCCCCCTAAAAGAAAAAACCGATCAGTGAAACAGATGTGAAATGCATCTGCCCCATACCCCACTAGGGGACACGGGACTTCACTTGTATTAGCATTATTTCAACTTGAATTTTAATAAAGGAATATAATCTTTATGATCTGGGAATTCATACATCGCATAAGGTTTACAATTATGTGTGAACTCTAGTGCACTTCAGAATTTAGAAGAATATTGCAGAGTAAATAGTGAATATAGAAAAAGACAACAGTAATATATTTTACAATAAAATAAACTGATTCTATGTTGTTTTGGCGTAAACATTATATTCTATTTAAATTGCTTATATATAATTGATCACATTTTTAGGTCTCTATTTCGCTCCATTGTCTCAATAATTTTCATTTTTCATAAATACAATTAATAGGATATTTATAAAAAATAATTGACATGATACGTCTCTCGTGTAGTTTAGATATTAAATGATACATAAACATTTCAGATGGCACGCGATGATAACGGTGGAGGAGCGGGCCTTATGTATGTCCAGTGCTTTGGGTAGACCGTTATCAGCACTTTGTACAAGATTGGTGACTCTCTCCGAAACCCTTTCACCAAATATTGCCGAAATGCTCAAAGTAGAATTGGCTCTGCAAGTTGATAACTGTATTTTTCGGGTGAGTTAAAATATAACTAACTATATATAGTTATATAAGTGACTGCTTTGAGTTAAAAAAATTAATCGCATAGCTTCAATTAATCTTTCTCAAAAGCGTTAAGATGGCTGCATATTCAGCACATTGAGTTACTCTATACAGCATTACAGAAAAGATGATGATGATGAACCAGATGTTGCTCAAACTAGAGTGATTTCTTCTTTATAAACATTATTGCATATAATTATTTTGTTTTAGTTTCTGTTTGTATGTCTTATATAGTTATGCTCCCTCAAAATTCCCCCAAAATAGTCTTCTTACCGTAGTTTGTTCCGGCTTTAGAACATATTACGCAAAAACTACTGAACACAAACAAATACGGTATTGTATGCAGGTCTGCTAGAATACGATATCGTAAAATATCGCTACCCTTATCTTACCCATAAAAAGAATATCAGTTAAACAGGGGCAGAAAATTGGCACTATACAGGATTTCCTCTTCTAGTCATACCAAAAAATTATCTTTAATAAGTTATCTAAAATTGATTTATATTTTAGGAGGTGGTACTATGCAATTGGTTCAACACGGGCGGGACGTTGCAGTTCACGCACGACGTGATGAGAAATATCTTTCCAGCGTTCTCACGGGTCGAACATAAAATGCCCGATACCATGCCTATACCCAGGTACCTATTATCACTTTATTATTATTATTATTTTTTTTTTTTTTTGTTATACTTACAAACTCTTTCAACTGTGTAAGTTGTTAGCTATGGTTATAGCAACACTAAGTATACTCAAGCACATGTAAATTGGCTAGTGTAATAAAGAAATAAAGTTTAATATACAAAAACATGGAATTTGTATATTTTAAAGTATTTTGAAATAAACTTACCTTAAAATTAAAGCAGACTATATAGTCGGGTTAAAACCACAAATTTATGATTTCATTATTAGATGTATTTATTGAAATAGCATACACAACAGAAGAAGGTCACTAAAGCACAGATTACAAAAATTTACAAGATATTTAATTCAAATCAAATATCCTTTATTCGCCACACTGACAGACGCGAATAATGACAATTGACATATTAAAGATTGCACTAGAAGAAATTATTTAAATAGTTTTCCGCAATATGGCGAAGTTTTTTATTTTATTGATTGGGGTATAAATATAAATCTGTTGAGTTTTAAACATAAATCTACTGAAATAAAATTATTTTTGACGTCCACAGACTTGCAGAATCCTGCCTGCTTCTCAACCTGGACTATGATGACGCGCGTCGCATTCGATCCGGCTTAGTCAAAAATGATATGGAAATGGTAAACGCTCTCATCGCCATGGGTATCGTTACCATCACGCCGACTGAAGCTCTACAAATCCTCAACCAGAGGACTGATCTCGCTGATGCGTCATCACCTACTTCGGTGATGGAGTTGTTCTGAGCCACGACATAATAATATATAACTTATGTAGTTCCATTATACCTTGTGGGGAAAGGGACGAATATATTATTATTTCTCACTAGTCAAAGAAAAGTGAATAGTTTAAAAGTAGTACTATATAAGTATAATAAATGTCTATTTATTCTTGTTTCGTTCTGATTGGTGTCCTTAACGGCTGGACAGGTTTTGATTGACACAGGGAAATTGATGTCATGATTAATAATAATAACAGTTGAATTTTTTATAAGTTCTTCTGAACATTCCTATTAAAGTGGTTCGATCAGGTCCCACAAAAATAAAAACAGGAAATTTGCAACAGTAGCGCCATCTAGCGAGCTTTGAGTTCTGTGGGACCTGATCGAACCACCTTTATTTCTTATAAATGTGTTATACGTAGACAACAGACAGGTAGTTTAATATATAATTTACATGGTAATGTTCCCGCGTCGATATATTTTTTATTGTACTATTTCTTTATTTTATTGTAATTATATAATTCGTAATATTTTTATCTGATATGTTTACAATATTATGTTGGTTCGGAACCGCCTTAGCAGCTAAGGAAGTCATGTGGTTGTCATTAAATGTGTTTTCACTGAAAGCTGTTCGATTGCCGGGTACACCAAAAAAAGTTTTTGTTTGAAAAGCTCAGAAATTTGTCAGTGAAGTTAATGAATAGATATTAATTATTTCAACCGTAACAAAAACACAAACTTACTATTAGAAAAGTAAGTAGTGTTGACCGGGTGACAAAAATTGTCTATGGATTTAAGCATTATTTTTTATTTTTGTTTATTTCACTTATTCAGTCCACGATCTCAAAATAAATACCTAAATTTTAAATATATTGCAAAAAGCGATGGACTAGAATAATATATTTTATTCTATAAATCAAATTTGTCAAAGGCTTTCAGTTTCATATAATAAGAGCGTCGAAATTGACAATTTTATGTAAAAAGTAAGGTTGGAATAGGACTCTTAAGAATAATTGTTTTTGTTTGTGTTAATATATTTTTTGTATAATTTTGTTAAAAAACTAAAATTTTAATTTAATTTAAAGTTATTTATTTAAAACATCTTTCTACAATGTATCTTAATAAAATATGCTTAAAAATAAAATTACAAAAATTTAAACTTACAACAGATCTTTCAAATGGCACAAATGCACTCATTTTTTAAACGTTTCGTAAATATTTAAATAAATGTTGTTCACAGCCTTTTCTTTTATTTCTGACACATGAACAAACTAAACATTTGAACGAATATGTGCTAAAACATTTATGGTAAATAAAAATATATTATTACACGACGGAAAAAGGATAATCTCGTTCTCAAAAGCTCGATAATTTTATAAAAACAATAGAAAAAGTTTTTAAGAAGTACGTGGTGTCATCGTGAACATAAAGTTTTTTTGACTTAATTCTGCTTTTTATTAAAAGCGATAGATTTATGTAGTTCTGCAATAATTAAAGTAGTACAATGCTTAAGAATCTGTGAACTGCTTACACAGATTCGAAGTTATTCAGCCACTGCGAATCACATACAATTTTCATTGCCATCCGTTGACTATCACTGTATGAAGTTATACTTTGATAAGATTCCTAAAAGGGTTTTGAGGCCCAATTTTGTATTTTTGAAGCTATTTTATAAAACATTTTTCTTTAAAATAAATAAACGCATAGGTATGTAATGAAATAAATTATGTCTTCGAAATGTTTGCCGCCATTTTGACAACCAAATCCTATCAAAGCAGAGAATTGAGGCACTGTTACAATTCACAATATCACTCATACCTATTTACAAACACATTCAGAAGATTAACTTAATTTTTACAATTACAACAAATATATATGTACAAAACAAGTAGTTCTTTGCGATTCTATAATTTTAATAATACTCAATCTATTAGTACAATCAAAAAAAAGTTCAATTCAAACTGAGTACCTAATATTTAAATATTTTGGAACATATGTAATTCCTGTTTACAGAAATATTAAGATATATCTGTTTCATTCTTAGTACATATAAGCATGGGCGTACCCAGCTTCTTGCCTGGCGGGGGGGGAGGCAAGTCAGATTTTTTAGGTCGGATCATCCGCGGCTGTTTTGTCATACACACTACACAAACACACATGAAACATTAGGTATATCTAGTGTTGGGCAAACAGCCGCAAATTATTCTGCTTTATACATAGTTAAATAAATAAAAGTAAATTTGCAATGTATTTTTGGTTATTGCGCCATGCATGTTGCCAATGTTTACTGCGCGGTTTATTTAAAAGTTAGAGCATAAAGCCCCGTTTACACTTTGATTAGTATTTAGGCGAGTTCATACATGTTCTACGAGATTTCTAGGGAGGGAGGCAGCTTCTCCTCCCCTCCCCCCTGGATACGCCCATGCATTTAAGTAAAAAACAACATTAATACTAACAATACCCAAAAGTTTGGTAAATAGTTTTTTTACGTATTAAAAATGTTATACAAAGTATTATTCAACAAATTATAGCCTCATAAGACAATGACCGTATGTATGACCGTAGTCATTGTCATAATAACTGCTACTTCATTAACATACATAATAAAACCGCATATAAATTCCATTTATTGCAAACAAAAATGATCCATCGTCATCATAATCGTAAATTTAATATTTCCTATGAATTCCTATAATAATTTAATTTACTATCACATCACTGATTGTTGATTCGTACTGAATTCCAATATCTGAAGACGGAAAGATGTATAGAAAAAGAAATAAACCGTTTAATTTGTTACTTACATAAAGGAACCCAGAAAGGATCAACGTTTTGAATACTCGATTTGTACTTCTTACAAGTATGTCTTCCAGTTAGGCACTATCGTGCTTCATTTTTTAATTTAAAAATATATAAGAAACTAAAATTTCTTCAAATATTTTAAGTAACATACTATTTTCATCTAAGTTTGAATTATAATAGCTTTTCTATATTATAAGATTGTAAAATTCTATTGTACATTTTTTGTTTTACATCTCTCTAGAAACCTCCAAAAATAAACTACGCCTGCAGTTTAATCTCATTATTAACTGACACTGTTGCTTCAGTTTGTTTTCTCGCTTCTTGTGGTGAACTGTTCCACCATTGTTCCTCTCCAGATGCCCAAGCCACGAATACTAAATTCGTAACGATGAATACCGCCAGGGTTATCCAAAACACCACCCGCCATTGAACTAGCGTGCTCTGAAAATAATTAACGAAATCAAACTCATTAATTATGGCTTTACGTATATATTTTTACGCTTTTAAGAAACTTAATTTGAATTGTGTAGTCTATTATAAATATGGAGTTTTCTCAGCACATATTTTTATTTTTATACTAAACAAAGAGATAAAATTACTACACAAGCTTTTTTCAGATTCCATAAATGCTCCATCGAAATGTATTTGTACCGGTGCAGAGGTCTAAACGTGAGCCTGTACCGAAAATCTTTAATAATCGTAAAAGTGTTGTTGGTACTAAACATTCTTAAAGCTTACGCAAAGTACTTACATCAGGTGTCAACAATCCAACCAAGAAGGGTGCTATAATACCCGTGATAGCTCCAATACCATTGACAATGGCCATTATAGTCCCAGCGTAGTTACTACTGAGGTCTAGAGCATTGACTTTCATTCCCGGGTAGAAGGCACCCATCAGACCCATTGAAGCAGTGAATAATATGACAACAGTCTCAGTATTGCATCCAGAGTACGACGCTAGGATCATGCAAATACCGGGACCGACGGAAGCTAAAAACAAATATTTTAATGAATATCAGTTAGCGGATTTCTTGTATAATGCTTGTAATGAGGTTAAAAGCTCCATCATTCCTTGGAGCTTTGGTCAAGTGCCCAGTGTTCTCAGTAAATCCATATCTTACTTAAAATTTCATTGTAAAGTTATTTTTTGAAGTTGTAAAGTGGTTCATTTAAGAATGGATAGATTTTTGATGAATAATTTAAAAAGATAAATTTAAAAAAAAATAGAAAAATTCATAGGTATATAGAATTTGTAGGTGACGCTTTCGTTTGATATAGTCGATGTGTTCTGAGAAGAACACGTCTTGAATCGTCGACGGCGCGCGCGCAAATGGGCCCACGCCGATAGTATGTGGTCACCGGCCCCGCGGGGCCCGTGCTCTATTTTGATCGGCCCTGAGGCCCTTCAAAAAGACTGTGGTCCGCGCCCTGTTGATACAGGGCGGTTATTTGGGCGGGCCTAATATAGCCCTGGGTAGGGGGCCGAGGAGATTACTCACTCGGCCCGAGATGTAAGTCCAAGAGTGTGAGGGGCGGGCCCGCAGCTCGCGGTCAAGCCCCGCCAGGTGAGACTCCCGGGTAATCCGGGAGAGGCCCAGTGAGGCGACCAGCGGACGAAGCTGAGGTGTCCGCCCTAGTCAAGATGGGGAGGGGCCGAGGAGTAATCTCACTCGACCCTGGTGCCAAATCCGGGGTGTCAAGTCCGGGGGGGGGCCGGCGGTTGCTCGGCCCCGGTGTCAAATCCAAAGTACCCGCGCTCAAGAGCTCACGCGGGTACGGTCGTCTCTGGTCAGGTGGCCTGGAGTGCCACGGCGCGATGCGATGGAGGTGGGGGAATCGAGAGGCGTCCGCCCTCTCAAACATCCGTTTCGCGAGCCGTGTGACGAACTCGTCGATACACTCCATCCGCAGGTCCCTCGCAATTGTGGCGTTCCTCACGTAGCGCGGCGCACCGACAATGCGCCGGAGCGTCTGGCTCTGCACAGCGCGCAGTCGTCGGCGGTGGGTTTCTGCAGCAAGAGCGAACCACGCTGGCGCCGCATAAGTGAGGTGGGGGCGCACGTACGTCTTATACAGTGCGAGTTTCGTGCGGAGCGGAAGGCGCGACTTGAAGAGCGGGCGAAGAGCACCCGCAACATACTTAGCTCTCCCCGTGATCCGACCGACGTGCTGCCGCATGGTGAGGCCCGAGTCGATAGTCACCCCCAAGTAGGTGACGGCACTCAACCACGGCAGGTCTCGGTCCAGAAAGCGGAGAGGAGCAGTCGGCAGCCTTCTGCGGCCAAAGGCTATCGCCTGGGTCTTATCAGGGTTAGCTGCGAGTCTCCAATTCTGCAACCAGGCTGGCAGGAGGTCCAGGCAGCGCTGAAGTTTGACACCCGCGTGTCGCGCCGAGAGCGATGTGGCGACATACGCCGTGTCGTCGGCGTAAAGAGCCACGGAGCAGCCCTCGGCGCATGGAACATCGTCCGTGTAGAGAGTGTACAAGGCGGGTGACAAAACGCTGCCTTGCGGGACACCCGCCGTGATGGGTCGCAGGCTTGACGCTTCCTTACCGACAGAGACAAAGAACTGTCGGTTCTCCAGGAAGGAGCGCAGCACCGCGACGATCCGGCGGGGGAGTGGAGACTCGGCGAGCTTCAGCACGAGGCCGGCATGCCAGACACGGTCGAAGGCCTTAGCCATGTCCAACAGCACGGCCGCCGCGCCCTCCTTCTTATTGAGGGCCGCGGTCACTGTGTGCAGCACGTGCGTTAGCTGCAGTGTCGTGCTGTGTTCCGCCCTGAAGCCAAACTGCTCTCGCCTGGGCTGTACGTACGCGACAAAATGTCGCAGCAGCAGGGTCTCGAACAGCTTGGACTGGGTCGACAGCAAGGTGATGGGCCGGTAGCTCTCGGGCTTCAAAGGGTCCTTGCCGGGCTTTGGTAATACGATCACCTTGCCGGTCTTCCATGAAGTCGGGAAGTGGCCGAACCGGAGTACCGCCGTGAAGAGGCGCGTCAACGCCACGATCCAACGCATAGGGAGGTGGCGGAGCGCTCTGTTGGGGATTCCATCTGGTCCGGGCGCCTTCTTCAGTTTCAGGGCGGATATATTCTTCCGCACTTGGGATGGCGAGAAGAATATCGGGTCGAGGTCGGGAGGTATCGGGCCGGAGGGCTGCGCAGCAAGCGCGTTTTCAACCTCTACCACGCGGCTAGGGGACGCCGCGGGGTTTGGTGTGAACTGCTGCTCCAGGTGCGCAGCGAATAGTTCAGCCCGATCCTTGTCGTCGTAAATAAGGGTGCCATGCTGGTCACGAAGAGGCCGCGTTGGCTCCCGGGTCTTGTAGAGGCTCCTGCAAATGCGGTGAAGGCGAACCGGGTCCGTGGTGGCGTCGCCTAGAGTGTACTCCCATGTCCGCTTCTCGTGGTTCACGAGCTCGTCCTTTACACGGGAAGCGAGGCGATTCAGCTGAGCTTTGAGCACCGGGCAGCGATTGTGCTGCCAGCGCCTCCTGAGGCTCCGCTTCAGCTGGATCATCCTCTTGACATGGGGTGGGAGGTCGGAGATAACAACCTCCGGTGGACGCTCTGTGGTGGCCTCGGACAAGGCCCGTTGGAGCTCTGCCGTGATGTGCGCGGCCGTGGAGTCAATGGCACTCGGTGATGCAGGTGCGGGAGGTGGAGGGGCGTCCGCGAGGAGACGCGAAAACGCCGTCCAGTCGGTCATCCGAGCGGGGCGCGTCGGCGCGGAGGGACGGTCATCCGCTATGACGCAGAGCACCGGTAGATGATCCGAAAGGAACTCATCCACAACTACCTCCTGCAGAATGGGGAGGTCGATCCCGCGGTGCACCACTAGGTCGAGGATATCAGGTAGGTGATTTGCATGTGCTGGATAGTGCGTGGGGGAGTCGGGACCCTCGACTGAGTACCCCAGCATCTCGGCGTGGTGGAGAAGTAAGCGGCCACGTGGATTGGTGGAAGCGGAGTGCCATGCAGTATGCTTGGCGTTCCAATCACCTGCGGCTATCGTCGGCTGGCCCGAGCAGACGATCGCTTCCACCTCGGAAAAACTGAGTCGTTCATTGGGAGGGGCGTAGATGGCATAGAGATTTGTGGGCCGCCCTCCAACAGTAATCTCTACCCCGAGAGAGTGGAGGCCAATGGAGTCACGGGCTGCGATGGTCCTGTGCGGGATGGAGCGGCGTATGAGAACCGCTAACCCCCGATAGGCGCACCCTTGAGGCGAGATGTGGTCCACCCGGTAGACACAATAGCCCGCAGCGCTGAGGCGGAAGTCGGGGCGGAGTTGTGTTTCCGAGAGCAGGGCGACATCGATGTTCTGCGCTCGGAGGAGGCGACGTAGATAGGCGGCCTTCCCCTTGAGGCCGTTGACGTTCCAGTGTATGAGGCGTAGAATCATTGTGAGAATTTTACGCCTCGACTGCGCGACCTACGTCCACCCTCCCCAGGGGGACCGGCCGGGTAGAGAGCTCCCAAAAGCTCTCGGACTGCTCTATCTACAGCTGCGCCGATCGCCACATCTGACAGGAGGGTATTCCTGGCAGGGCCCCCCCGGCTAGAGGGGCGACTGGCGTCGCGACGAACAACTGGTGTTGGATTTGGTTTTGCTGCTGCTTTGGCTGCAGCAGAGGGCGCCTTGCGGCGGCCGCCGCGTTTACCGCGCCTAGCCGCGCAGCATATTTATAGAAGCGCACACCCTCTCGCTCTAAAGTGCATGGACGTGATTGGCTACACCCACGCTGCAATCTTATTAACCCTAGTGCTAAGTTTAGACTAAGATTTTTGTACAAATACTTGTGTTTTAGAAATTATTATACATTATACATTCAACATTCAAACCTCTTCATTATTTCTCAACGCTTCTCTGCAAGTTAAGGAGTTTTATAACCTACAACCTTCAACTCCTAAAAATTCAATAAAAGTAGTAATTTTACGCATCGCTTTTCTAGTATAATTAGACAACGAGGTGTAGTTTGACCTGCACGTGTTCAAGTTAATGTTTAGTAATTATGATGCATCGTAATTATCTTTGTTGTTGTCAATTAATAGCAGCTGCCGGAACACATCACGTGCTGGTTTCGCTTTCCCTTTTAACATTAGTATTCTCTCAACCTTTACGGATCTTAAGCTACTAGATGCAACTATTAAAAAGTTGGCAGACGTTAAAGTAAAATCTTGGTAATTATAATCGTAAAAAAACCATACGATATACGACATAAGTGGCTTGAAAATTAATATCCTAAAACTATTTTGCTTTATTATATCTTAAACTAGCGACCCGCTCCGGCTTTGCACGGGTATAAAACATAACCTTAACCTTCCTCTTCAATCTCTCTATCTATTAAAAAAAACGGCATCAAAATCCGTTACGTAGTTTTAAAGATTTAAGCATACAAAGGGATATAGGGAAAGAAAAAGCGACTTTGTTTTATACTATGTAGTGATGAAGCCTATGGAATTTACCTAAAATGTATCTAATAATAATGTGCATCATAAGGTACTTAGTAGGTACATTTGTGGAAACCTCCTACTATTAACAACTTAATGACATGCGAGTTCTATTTTAAAATTTGTTTGTTGTGTGTGTGTTGTTTTGATTTTTTTGTTTGTTTGACCTATCTTGGCATATACTTAGTAAACTTACGCAGCGCAATTGTAAAATTGTTTTAAATATACACGCTTAATCCGTTGAAACTATTTTCTTTAAAAAACTTTTACGCCAAAAAGGTGCTAAAAACTTACCGATCGTTGTAAATGTCTTTCTAGCATTAGTGACGGTCATCCACTGCCTTTTCACAATTCTATCACAGAGCCATCCGAATATGATAGAGCTGATCCACATCACTATATAAGGTAATGCGGCCAATGTTCCGGTTCTATGGATGTCGAATTTTAACACACCAGTCATATATTTGGGTAAGTCAGTTACCATTGTGAAGTAGCCATAATCGTGGCCAATCTGAAAAAGACCATCATCATCACATAAAGCCATCATCCAATGAGGAATTCTTGAACAAGAATCCAATCAGCCTGCAGTTAATTTATTATAATAATCCTGATCCTTAGTTACTAATAGGTATTATAAATGTGAAAGCTGTAACGCCGTAACGACTAAATCATTCATCATGAAATGTTGCGACTTGTGTACACATATGGTGGGGTACGGAAAAGAACATATTAGGAAGATAAGTCTAAGATCTAGGGGTACTGCCAAATTTTTAAACAATTATTTTACGCAGTTGCTATCGAAAACACATCAAAGTGAAGTTGACACAATGATGTTAATCTTGTGTTTACGTTTGTAGATGAAATTTCATTTTTATTTAAAAACTATTCAGAATTATTTAATCAAAGGTATAAAATGAAAAAATATTTTATTTCAAACAGAAGTTTACGTGACGGGACTTAAGATTATTACGAATATTCGAATTTCTTCATTCAAGGAAATCAATATGGAATGACAATGCAATATTGTATCTATTATTGACAACATTCACGGTTCAACAAGGAAGTGTATACCAGAATCTATTGCACTATTTATTTATTAAACCTATAAAATGTAAACATTGTATTTAGTTACTAAACTATGTCTCATTTTTAGCGTTGTCTATCACAAACTTAGAATTAGATATATAATATGTTATTATATTGAAAATGACATATATTTTTTTTTAAATACAAGTATAGGTGGTCAGCCTTTTATGCCAGAAATATTTATGTAGGTATGACAACCGTTGATTCGAACCGGAATATAAGTAAGCTTTAATACTTTATACGTACCTACTTTCTTTAAGTATTATTTTAGATATGGTTTTAAATTAATATCAGCTGCGGGCCTGATTTCAAGCGACTATTAGGCTCACAAGATTGGCCCGAAATTTTAACAGATTTCGTTCTAATGATTCTTTAAAGTTTAATTAAAATTATACAAAAGCTTACATTTCACTAGATTCTAACGATGAAACAAAATTACCTGTGCACACACGAGAGCCCAAAGTGGTACAGACATAAAGATAGCCTTCCAAGGAATAGCCGATGGCTGGCTGTTATGATGTCTTCCAAGCGCTTCTTCTAAGTACTTCTTTTCTTTGTCAGATATATAAGGATGGGACTCAGGGTCGTTATAACAAAGTAGAGCCTGAAATAATATATAATTGTTGGTAACAAAGGTTCTCACGCTGGCTATTGTGTGCATTTGATCAAATAATTACCTATACTGTTTCCTATATTTTATTGATATGTATGCAATATTTCGTTGTCAATGTCACATTACAGATATGGAGGTATTGGCGATTGGTTACCGTGGTATGATTTGAGAAGACTATATTAGGTACATCAATTGAAAAAGCGAACTGAAGCCTTATATTACAAAAAAAATGCAATACTTCGTTCAAATTGCTGAGGCCGTTACTATGACTCGCTTAGTTTTTATATAAATAATCTTATAAATAAAATCCTCGTGTCACAATGTTAGTTACCTTACTCCTCCGAAACGGCTTTAATGATTTTTACCAAATTTTATATGCATATTCGCTAGGTCTGAGAATCGGCTATCTATTTTTCATACCCCTAAGTGATAAGGGTAGCTCACCCCAAAAATTAATATGGCAAAACAACGTTTGCCGGGTCAGCTAATATATAAATAAAAACTTATCTTATAGGTATGTTAATTTTGATATAATTGAAATGCATACCCATAAAATGAACCACAGGATTCCGATGCTTCCAAAGAGATAGAATACAGATTCCCAATCCCCCGTCTCCTTGATGACAAGGCCGGAGAAGTATGTACCGGCAATATTTCCAATTTGTGCTCCTCCAAATACAAGGGAACCCATTCTTCCTCTCTCTGACACTGGTGCCCAACGCGCTAACATCGCATTCAACGCTGGGAACGTGGTACCCTGAAAGATTAACATATTTTTAAACTTTAACTAATGTTTAATAATCAACGATACAATCATTACATCCATAGCTTCGTTTGTATATTTTCGTTCTTATATGGTTTAAGAATTTATTATCATCAAAGATAATTATAATAATTTTTTTCGTTCTTTTTTAAGATTCTTTCTTTGTATCTCATGAATGAGATAGACGAATTGTTGATGTGTCAAAGCAGGCTTTGGATGTATTATAATTATTAATATACAAATAATAAGGTGGACATCTACTAGTTACTGTTATTTTTTGTGAATCAATTACAGGAACCTACCTAAAGCAAATTTTACGCATTGAATATTCTGTATGTGACAGCGTTTTAGCAAATATTTATGTATTTATTTACTATGGGGTAATCTTGTAAGTCTAATTGTAGGTAGAGTCACGTTTAAAATTACTATTAAATTATACAGTTAATAAGTTACTTAGGTAACGTCTATTTCGGTATAGTTGAAAGTTTCCATTTTAGTTCACCTTGAGTACGATATTTGCATCATGTTGTAATAATTACATATTTCAATAAACAGAAGGAAGTTAATTACTTTATGAGTTAAGATAATAATTTTATTAAAATCAGTTGTAATTTTATTACTTGTAGAAATTATTGTAGTAAGTTATTGATAAGAAGTCACTGTCTAATACAATAATTATAAGTTTATAAAAGATTAAATTCAAATAAATTTAAAACTACATTGAACAGAAGTTTAAAGAATGATATTATACAGAACAGATTTAGATTGTCTGAAAAGATATACAAAATATATAAAATAAATTATAGAAAGGTACATACTTCTCCAAGTCCTTCAAGCACTCGTAAAATGATGAGACCAGTGGCGCCACCGATGTTCACAGTCCACGGTGTGAGAAGAGTGAAAAAAGCAGTACTGAGCACCCCGAAGCCGAGAGAATATTTCCCTCCAAATCTCTCAGCTAACAACCCACCGGGAAGGTGCGTTACAATGTATCCATAGTAAAACGCACTTAATATTATTCCTTGAGTTTCTTCATCCCAATTATAACCACTCACTTCCTGAAAATTATATATTCAATGTTAGATTATATCGATCAGAAATGAGTTATCCGTAAACTTAAAGCAATTATTTTAGAGAATTAGGTATTATAATATCTCTGAAAAAAATCAGACCTTTTTTTTCGACGAAGTATTTGATTCAAATTTTTGCCTTCCAATTAGAATATTTTTGCTTCCCGGCAGATTGAACTTACAATTTCCGTCCGTCAATAAAGATGTAGGTAGGCTTATTATGACCCTGGTAAAAACGAGTTTAAATTAGGTGATACTTCCCTCATATTTTATTATTCGTTCATAATTGTTGCGAGTATAAATTGCCTTTGTTATTAAGGATTGCGTCTTTATTCATTGAGGATTAGTCACAGCTTAAGCTTTGTTGGTCACGGCCGAAACTTTCAACTTAACTATGATCACTAAATGAACCTACACTAATTTGCAACATCCCAGATAAGGATATACTTCATTGATTTTCTGTTTTAAGAGTTTTTATTCTCATTAAAGAATACAATTCACTTACAATGAGAACTTAATATTTAGCCGGACGGTGTAATGGTAATAAAACAATAGTAAAAATAAAAATATGCGGGTAAGTATACAAAATAAGGTAGATTACATCATAGCACACACCAACCATTCGCTCCGCGCTGGCAGTGTTATTCATATATCTGGTTCCAACTCGCAGTTTTGTTATAGAATAAGAGTAACTGGATGCGACATGTATTGTGGTAGTTATTATAAATTTTTTTTTTTGTGTTTACAGAACTACTGCGTATTTGCAAGTTATTGGCAAACGTGTTTATTTATTTAATGATTTTTAGTTATGTGGCGTTTAAGATATTTTTAAAATGTAGTTAATGTTTTAGAATCTTTTATAGCTTTTGGAGTTTGTTAACAGCTTGACATTGGTTAAATAAAAAATTACAAAATTAATGATTATATAAAAATAAGTAGTAACATTAATTAATGTTAAATTTAATACAAGCACTAGGCCATGACTTCATCTTGTAATTAGTAATAGGTAAAAAGATTTCTAAGGATTCTTTAGGCCTATATTAATGAAAGCGTAACAAAACACCGAATTTATAATATTTTTACATTACGTAATCATCTTTGTCTCTTAATTAAATATAAATTAAGTTACTTTTCACGTTCAAGGCTTTAGCGATTTTAGACTAACAAATAATAATTTATGATATAAATCCCTAAAAGTTTTTACCACTTAAGAATGTCATTTAGCCACTCAACATTTTTTATATCCATAAATACAATATGGTGCCAAGAGGCCTAAGCGTTCGGCTCGTGCCGCTAAATAATATTAATTCAGTGATAATAATTCAATTCAATTCATAAAAAGTATGAAATTTTTCATCAAAGTTTTCTTATGACGTTATCACGAAAATTATCGTTTGTAAACCGGTTCGTATCGTTATTAGCAACATTGAAATTGATCACTGCTTGAGCGGTTGAGAAATAAAGAGGCTGCAGTTTAGTTTAGGCTGTAAGTAACGCTCTAACTTAAACTTGACACTTACTATATGTATATACTTTAAACTTATTTAAGCGATATTGTGTTCAATGTCGAATACATAAGTGTCAAATAAATCTGAGGATAAATATTCATATATGACAATATACATGACAATAAACATTCAGACGATGTATAGTTTTTATTTTTTGCATGTATCCACTTGTACCATTTCAAAATATTTGAGTTTGATAAAAAGACTGTTACTGGTTATATAATTTTTTGCCAAATTCATATTTTTATTGGCTAACTGATATTTCGCACAACAGTGAATTTAATTAAAAACAATCTCATCGTTACTGTGTATTCTTAATTGCACGCTTCATGAATTTCTTCTAATCAGTCGTTTCATAATTCTTCTTTAATAATTCGGTCAATGTGTAATTTTGAAGTCCCGTAATCAATTTGTGGGGCATTTCTGCTTCCACTGATCATTTCCTTTACAGGCAATCAAAAAGTTTTTACCCCACAGCATTCCAACCCAGGGCCTCCGGCGCAACACGCAGACGCATAAACCATTAAAGCTAGATTTCCTAGCGACGCATTTTTCGCGTCGCGTTAATTGTCTCAGCCTCTCTGCTCAGCTCAGTTTAATATGTCATCTACTCCCCCATAGAGCGGCGTGGAACGTGTTGCGCTCTTTAGGAAAACAGTCCTATTGAATCCTTAAGGAGGAGTAGGTGACGTATTAAGCGGAGCGTAACACGTCGCATGCGACGCGAAAAGCAAGCGAGGCAATTAATACATAATATTCAATCAATACATAAACGTAAAAATAAATAAAAAAAATTGACTTACAGTACTTTCAGAGAGTGTTTCTTTAACCTCAGCTGGACACGACCCGTCGTCATAAGCCGGTGTTGACGCGTGCTTTCTGACCATCTGAGTAATAGCTATGTTCAAACAGACACGCATTGTGTAAGCGTTGGCTACCGCCAGGAATCCCATGATTGCCATCACCCATCTTTGTGGAATAATAAAGACTGAAAAAAATAAATAAATAAATAAATAAATAACATACAATTATCGAAGTCTATTTAATTTACGTCTTTCGCCGTTGATCCGTGTTCTATCCAAATTCTAGCAGAGTTCATCAATGCGAAACCTTTAAAAAGTATTTTCTATGTTACGATTAAACATACCTATATATTAATATTAAAATTCTTATTTTTTGTAGACTGTTCTATTTTGTTTTCATTCATAAATCACTCAAAGTAAATGACAGTTCTACTGTTTAACTCTTTTCCTCAAGAATTGTATTCAAGTCAAGCATCGAATTTGTTTGACTTCCTTCTTTGATGTGCTTAAAATTCTAAAATATTCGCGTGACCATTCACAATTGCACACTGATTGTCTATAAAAGTATTTGCTACTCAAAGCATGTCTTAATACATAAAATATTAAACCATATGAAAAACTGCAATGCAATTTTTTGTTTTTAATTGTTTCATACATTGTATATTAAACTAATATTTGGAAAATTAAAAATGGTTACGTGAGAAGCATAATATCATGACATCATTTTTCGTTCAAGGACAGCTGATCACTCGTGAGGTGGAAGGGAATTAGTAATATATGTTTTAGGCATTAAATAGGTAAACCATTTATATTATATCTCATGCGATCTTTCACATAGTACTTATACTTTTTGTATATAACTACACAGTAGCTAATATACCGCAAACATATGGGTATCAGCCTATATATTTTCTATAGTCTATTAGAAATTTTCGATATGTTTAGGGATGTAGAATATAATAGACTAGCGACCCGCCCCGGCTTTGCACGGGTATAAAACATATATAAAAACCTTCCTCTTCAATCACTCTCTCTATTAAAAAAAACCGCATCAAAATCCGTTGGGTAGTTTTAAAGATTTATGCATACAAAGGGATATTGGGAAAGAATACACATAAAAAAGATTTTCCAAATTTGGAAGGCAATAAAATTATACCTATGTATATGTACTATAATATATGATCAGGTATAACGTATCTGTTGGTAATTGACATAATTGTTATGTGGCTATGATCATTCTCTTGCTTAAGAGAAATAATTATTCCAAACAACTTCTCGAACCATGATGCATAATGAATGAAAATGTTTAGGATTCATGGTACGTTTAATTAAATTAAACGCAAAAAGGGTTACAATACAAAATAATTACTAAACAGACATTGTGACGTAGATCTGTTAGGAGACCTATTTGTATAAAAGCAAAAGTTTGCTAAATTATATGGTTGTTTCATACTCTTTCAAGCCAAAACGTAGATATTCGAATAAAGTTCCATTCTTATTTCTCGGTCAAAACTAGGAATAATTAAGGGGTACTGTTACTCTAAAAACTACTATTTCAGAGCTACAGCCCGTACGTTGGGCCTGCACAACTCTTATTGGTCATTTGGATTGGTCCGTATGGGACTCACTCTGCGTCGTTGTGAAAGGATGTTCTAAGCGCCTGACATAATATATCACCCTTCCGGGAGTCCGTACGTGCGACCCGGACAGTTCCGAAACCAGCCTAACTTTGAAACAAACAAAGCGCCGTTAATTTATTTAAAAAATTAAGTAATTACCTAGATGTCCTCTAGCCGAAACGATCTTTTTTAGATTTTGTCAGATCTTTGGAGTTTTATGAATACGGTTATAAATCGTATTTATTTATTTAAAAAGAAACAAAACGAGACAAGAGACAACAGAGTTTGGACATATACAAGCAGACCCCTCTTTCCCAGTGGGCACTTTGGGCAAGTGCCCAGGGCCCCGCGATCGATAGGGGCCCCCTCAGATCAAATACAAAGTACCTAGATCCTGTCAGATCACCAAACGATAATCAAGATTTATTACCAAAAAACTTATATAATTCGAAGAAATCGAACCTAAATTACTGACTACAATACGAAATTACTAGCTTATACATGCGTGAAGCTATTCTTCTCTCGCCCAAAAATTAGGCGTTCCGACTTCAGCATGCTTAGATAAATTTAAATTGTATAATGGTATACTAAGCACATACACATTTTAAAGAAAAATCATCAGTAGTACACTCATCAGTGTGACTCGCTCCATTAAAATTGAGCGAACGAAGCGAAGTATGAACCTCCAAGTTTGAATTAACCATTTAACGGAAATTTGGAACTGTATATTGGAAAGAATAGACAAAATAAATAATTATCTTCAGAAATAAACAATAACACTGGACGTTGCAAATAATATGTTTACTTCACTTGATGATTTTATAATAAACTTCAGGGATAAATTTGATTACTTCGAATCGTCTGCCAAAGAAAGAAACCCGGAATCTGACTACAAGGACCTATCTCAAAGAACAAAACGCAGAAGTTCTCGCCAGAGTTTTTTTGATGGCTCCGCGCCATCAGTCCAACTGAATGGAAGAGAGAAATTTAAAATAGAAACCTTTCTTCCTATAATTGATACCCTCAGCGTTCATTTAAAACAGCGATTAAGTTCGTATAAGAATATCAGTAAACGTTTTGATTTATTTTTTCGCTTGAAAACTCTAAATTCTGAAGAGTTGAGACAAAGTTGCAAAGAATTTGCAGAATTTTATTATGAAGATGTTAATGAGAAAGAGTTAGAAATAGAATGTTTGCATTTAACAGAATACTTGAAATTTTTTAACAGTGAAAATGAGGATTGTATATTAAAAATATATCAACTTTTGAAAGAAAACAAAATTGAAGACACATTTCCAAATGTAGAAATCGCATTGAGAATCTTCTTAAGCATGATGGTAACTAACTGGAGTGGGGAACGCTCTTTCTACAAATTAAAAAGAATTAAAAATGAATTAAGAAGTCTTCAAGAGAGATTAACCAGTTTGTCGCTGATGTCCATAGAATCTGATGTTCTAAAAAACATTGATTTTGAAGAAGTGATTAACGATTTTGCCCATATGAAATCTAGAAGAGTTCCTCTTCAAATAACATAGATTTTTAAGCACTAATTGTAAATGCTAAAAGAGTTACTTTTGTGGACTCTATTACATTTAGTTTTTTTCGTTTCATGTAATTGTTAATAAAAAATTTTTTTAACCTTGTTTATCTACTTTCTTTGTCTATTCTAACAAAATAGTGTTCTGTCAAAGTCATAGGGGCCCCATTATCCTAATATGCCCAGGGCCTCCAATAGGTTAAAGACGGCCCTGTATACAAGACAAAATACGTGATATAATATCATATAGGTAGGTAATGATTCATCTATATAATAATAATGTTTCAGAGCTGGAGTAAAAAGATTTATTATTTTTTAATTTATATAAAGATAGTTAGCAAATATTATGATACAATATTAAAATTTTATAGTAATATTTTTTTTTTCAGGTGTTAATCCAAATATGTTTAAAATTTAATAAAATTTAAATAACTGGTTTTGATATGTCAAATCGAAGCCGATATAGAAATAGTGCGAAGCTGCAGCTGATCACAAGTCTATAGATTATTTTATACTTAACTAAATACTATGTATCTAGTATATATTGTATGCTTAAATGTGTCATACTAACTCATTGTTCAACGAGCCGTATCTTATATGAACTGATCAAAAGCGTGTTCTTTGATGACATTATGCAAGAATGGATGGTGTAATAAGACTTGAGAGTAATAATAATTACCGTATGGAGACTACTTAGTGTGTAGATAATCGTTATGAAAATACTACTCGTTGGTAAGGGTAAAGAAAAGTAGGATAATATTTTTGTATTATATATTTTTTATAATTTGTTTTTTTTTGTTTTTTTTTTTTTGTTAATCTGGAAATGAATAACTTGATAATGTGCATTAAATCAATAAATATTTTATCCCTGCTTTTATCTCGTAGATTTTAAGGAATGTTAAGTACAATTGACAAGTACATATTGAGGAGTGTATTATCGTTAAGTTAATGTGGTGTTTCTGTTGACATAGTAATTATAAATCCGTGCTAAGGTAAATCGCTAGACTTTCTTTATGAGATAAGCGTAGTGTTAAGTTTGTTGATGTATACAATCCATAATTAAACAAAAACTTTTACTTAACAATTAGTGAAATTGAAGGCAGTTAAAATTCCTGATTTGAGATATTACTATATATCTAAGTTTTATCGAAATTGGTGAATATCGTAACGCTTTGGACACGTAAGTTCGTATATATGTAGGTACTTATTGTACTTAGACTTACAATAAATGAGAACAATGGCCTCTTTCGTGTGCCATGTACACATATTATAGACTTTATATATCCGCTTTTGTTCCAGTTCAGAATATTAAATAATAGCGCCGTTAAAATTTCCGTTGACAATTATCAAGCTAAAGACCGAATTGTCATCGGTCGAGCCTTTTTTCCGATTACGAGAGAGGACTGCCAAGTTACTTAAATTGGCGTTGGTATTGAGAAACTCGTTAGAAGTTTTTATCGTTCAGGCAAAGATTTCTATTGAATCGTGGCTGCATTCCGACCCGCGTCGAGCGTCGTTCGATCCACGTCGGCCAATGGCTCTCGTTCCAGACTGGCTGGCGTTTGTTATTTCATCGCAATTTTATGCCATAATAACATTGACGTTTCCAGGAAGAGTTGTTTGATGTATGGATTTCTTAAACAGGTTTTACGGCGATCTGTGTGGCACGCTTGAGAAAATGTCTCGATATCGTATCAACGTCTTTAAGCATTCTATGGTAATTGGTTAATGTGAAAATAGGTCTTGGAAACCTTAGGAGGTATGTGAGCCTGCTGCTCCTTCCAAACTAAAAAAAGAAGTTCCAACCCAGATCATTCCTAGCAACACTGCACGAAAGAATCGAATATTGATGATTTTTTTTTCAGATTTAAAGAACTGTAGCGTCAGGCGTAACGTAGGTACTTATGTACTTCATATTATATAGAATAAATTCTACGAATTATTTCTTTGCGTAGGAAATGACAGCTGATGACAATTGACGCAATACATTTTGACGTTTTAATACCTTAGTTTGGATTATTTACTGAGAATTTCCTGCATTCTTCAGAACGCAAATGCGTCATTTATCTTGCAATTACCTAGGAATAGCAGAATCCCTTTCACTTTTATTATAGATGAGTTAAAACAGTAACAGTTACAGGTACAATAACAAAAAAACATTTACCCTTTTGATGAGTGTGTATAACAACACTCATCAAAAGAGTCTAGGGATCAAGTACATTAACTATTTTGAACCTGTGAGAGGTGATGCGAGATGGTCCTACATGTCGCTCAGCCACGCTGCCCGACAGCGTGCCAGAAACAGCATAAGATTATCTGGGTAGTGCCAAGAGTGACAGCCACAGCACGTTGCCTGGAATATTCCGAAGGAGTTTACAACATTCCAACTGCTCTTAACATCTCTTCTCGTGTCAAATGATTTCGTCGCTTCATTTCGATGCAATTTTCAAAACGGTATTACACACTTTTATAGTAGTAATCCTGATTGGCAGTTGATTTTGTATTTTATCTTTTTTTCAAATAGTGAAAAAAACTAGAAAGACGATCCAAAAAAGTTTGCAATTAGTTGTTGGTAAGTTACTTAAAATCGCACCATTTTGCTAGAATAAAAAGAAGCAACTGAGAAGTTGTAGGGAAGATTTTAGTGACAGAGGCGATTATTAGTGGGAATTCATTTTTATTCAGACATAATATGTACTTTTAGTTAGGCACTATAAGCGGTTGAAAATAATGGCATTTTTTGAACCAAAGTATGCTAGCTAGTGCTGCAGGCTGTGTCTCTGGAGTGGACAAAGCATTCTATAATCCGATCGACTGTTACTCTAATTACAAGTTCCACTTTTCTAACTAGAACTGATCAGTTCACCTTTCACCAGATGCTGTTAATCAAGCTCGTTGTCATTATGGCAAGGAATATATGGAGCAAACTACACTTCCTATAATAATTCAGATCAAAGAAAGTTGAATGCAATCTAATAAATACCTAGTAACAGTAGCTTAATAATAAATTGGTACATAAGTGTTATTTATTATCATTTTCGATGTTTGGCGCTATTTACATATTATTACAACCTGCATGATCACGGTAAAACATGCAGGCAAGAAAATTTAGTAAGTATTTAATAATTACACACAAATTTTACAATGATTTGACATTGTAAAATTTGTGTTTACTATAGACGCTTAATCCATTCAGTTTCTTTAAATTTACCAAAAGTTAAAAAAACTTTAAATACTTGGTAAGTATTGATTTTTAAACGTTTTATAAACATTTAATTGACATTTAATTATTATAGTAAGATAACCACCTCCTTTTTTGTGAAGTTCAACAAAACTGCAAATTCATTTACCGAATTAAAATTTATTTTAAATGCTGTTTCATTGAGGGGCAATGTCATGGTCAATAAAATGGATTACGATTTTTAATTAAAATTAAATAAAGTAAAACTAGGTATGTACATTTTTAACTTGGTGATTTATTACGTATTCGAACGTATCTAATATTTATACCTACCTACATACGTATAGTAAAACAACAGAGACAAATATTTTAGTGCTATTGTTACGCCACCGACAATGGATATTTAATAATTTATAACTAAAATATTTCTGCAAAATTAGTACGGAAATGTTGTTACATACATATATAACTCCTGCAACAGTGTCGACTTAAGTATTTACGAAACACCTGTTACGTTTAGGTCAAAAATCTTTGTTATCTTAATGGATAATTTTTTTGTAAATATGAAGTTAAACGAATTGTTTACAAGTAGGTGTTGAGTCTTACAAAAATTCAATGAATTTTGACTTGTTTCAACATTGTTCAAAATACAATGTTAACCTTATGATGCAATGTGGTGTTTATGGTACTTTTAATAAATAATTTATGTGAAAATTATCATTATATGTCATTGCCCGCTTGCAACGTTATCAATGACACTCTCGTTTTAAGCATTAAGGTAACAAAGTTTCATTAGCAATATAAACTACTTTATAGTAAAGTAAGATATCAACAAACCAAACCTTTTCACTTGTTAATCGCCGACGGAAAAAGTGGGGAGTTTGTGCCTGTGTGCCTGTGTGCCTGTGTGCCTGTGTGCCTGTGTGCCTGGCATTGCAACTCCTAACAGAATGGAGCTACCGTTTTGTTTTTTGAAAGTTGACGTAATCTTATTTAATTTATGAAAGTCAATCCATTTATGAGATATTCTTATTCATAATATCGGGGATTTTTAAATTGTCTTCAATGTTGTTCCAACCGACAATGGACCTATATTTATGTATAGGCAATAAATAAGTATACTGTTAAGGTCAAAATTAAGTATTTACTTAAAGGTTAACGAAAAGATGTGAATATTCATGAATGTTTATTGTTTGTATTTAATTATTGAACTTATGTTCGCCCGCAGTACTAGGTACTTAAGCCTAACATAATGCCGATTCTACAAAATCTATTACATATCTTAATTTCAGATAATCGTTTATAGAGAGTTACTAGTCTGTGGTAACAACAGCAATTTAATGTACTTAAGTATTGATAGGGTTAAATAACTCGTTCAAGTGCGGCAATCGTAAATGTTCCGTGTAATGAAGTAAATTCCTTAAGTTTGCTTCTCAACAAAAAGTAGTATCTTAGTGTTAATTAAACGACACCGTATAATATTCTAAATTAACTAGTATTATTCGTTAAAAATAAGACTTCATCTTCAGAGATGTTTCAATTTTTTTGGTTCTGTCTTCAAATAAATATTTTGGAACCGATTTATTTGAACATTGTCTTAATGACATGACTTCCTTGACGTAAAATGCAAAATTATTTACTAAAAAAAAAATATTTTTTTACAAATAAATCGATACAGATAAATAAAATTGGATTGTCTGTTTGTAATATTAAAATAACCGCTTTTTACTAAATGTATACACGGTACATATAATAAAATATCATTTTTTACAAATTTTGTCTGTCTCTGAAACGGCTGGGCCGATTTTTACTGGACTTTCACTGGCAGATAGCTGATGTAATGAGGAGAAACTAAGGCTACTTTTATTTTAGAAATTAATATAAATAAATAATAAAAAAATAATTATTCCTCGTATATTATCTATTATTATTTTGCTGTTCGCTATTTTACTCTGTTTAAAGGCTATATAACATCACGTTACGATGAAATTGACGCGTGTGAAACCGCAGGGCACATTCAGTTATTAAATAATTATATTTACCTATTCACCAACTTTTAATCATTTGGCAAGTCTTTATGCACAACAATTACATAATATGGATTCCTTAAAACCTACGGAAAATTAATTTATCATAATCGTTTCAGATATTAAACTATCATAGCATTTACTATTAGTAAAAAATATGTGTATATGTATAAATAGCCAATAGGCTTAATTTCTTTGTAAATAAATAAATAAATATTAACTGTTTATATCTTGTTAAAGAAGTAGTTATTTTTATTTTATTTCTTACCTCAGGATATAAAACTTATGTATTTTAGTTTACTCATATTTAAAAAATATATTTTCTAAAATTTATTTCTTATACACATTAAATTAAAATTAAATAATTGTGACAACTCACATAAATTGCTCTGATCCCAAAGTAAGTAGCTGAAGCACTTGTGTTATGGTAATCAGTAACAACGAGGGTACTACAATAAATGCATATATAAACAATCGAGACTCGGAAACAAACATTCGTGCTCATCACAAAAATTAATGCACCTACCGGGATTCGAACCCGGGATCTTTTGATGCAGAAGGCAGGAGCGCTAATTGCGCCAATCGTTAAATATTATGTAATAGAAAATAAAAGTTATTGTCACTATAATATTATGATAACTTTTATTCATAACTAGCGACTCGCCCCGGCATTGCACGGGTATAAAACATATAAAACCTTCCTCTTCAATCACTCTATCTATTATAAAAAACCGCATCAAAATCCGTTGCGTAGTTTTAAAGGTTTAAGCATACAAAGGTATATAGGGGAAGAAAAAGCGACTTTGTTTTATACTATGTAGTGATTAGCGTAATAAAACAAAATTATTATTCCTTCGAACCGTTACATGGCCTTATAGTGGAACCAAGTTGAATGGTATGTTATCTATACCCTAAATACATTAATCAAAAATTATGCGGGTCTTATTAGGATTTATGTAAATCTGACAAATATTCAACATTTATTTCATAATTAACTCTTATCTAGATAAATACGCAACAAGCACTCGCTTGGTTAATTTTAGCAGAAACGTATAAAAAAAGATTTATATTAAGTTCTTAAAATTTATTTATTTAATTTACGTGCATTTTCGAATGATTAAAACCACGCTTTTTCTAAAAATCTGTTTAAAAATTGTATTTCAAATAAAAAAACTTACGTTTTGACAATAGCAACTGCCACCCGGTCAACATTTTTATTTATTCACAGAAAAATTTCGAACAACACTTAACGTTAATGTTTATCCGATCACAAAACTAAAATAAAATAAAGAACAGTATTGATCGATAAAATCGATCTTTGTTCACGACACGGTCATCTGCGATTCCGTCGCAGCCTGCAATTAAGCGCTCGCGCAGCTCTCTCGCCTCTATATACCAAGCGATATTATCCACTCAATAGATCTGTGTTTTTCAACTGTTTTAAATACGCGACCCCTTTTCTAAGCTGAAATATTCTGACGACGCGAAGTTCGTAATTGCGATATTAAGTACCTCCGTCTTTTATTTATTAACACTGTTGCTAGAAAGAAAACAATACAGCAAGAAAACATAAATATAATTAATTAGGAGTTGAACAGACCGCCTTATCTCTAACAATCAATCTCTTCACAGAGAAGCATACCTTATTCAAATATTTTCAAATATGCTTTGAACGTCATAATTTTTTTCAAACTGTAAAACATTTCTTTCTTCAAAAATAGAGTTTAAAGCTCATAATAAAGTATGTGAAGATGTAAATTTAGGTTATTGAATCGTATATCTTGAAATTAGACTCATCAAAGTGAAGTCTACGATAAAATGGGATTAACGTCAGGATTTTAATGACGTACCTAATATCATAAACACTTGCTCGCAGGTCATGACGACTAATTGATATTGTAGTTTTTATTACCTATACAGTATTTTTTAGTAATAAATCGACTAAGTTTATAATCTGCTGTTTTTTTAGCATAAATACTTATATTTTTAGGAAAGTACAAAAGGACCTAAAGGTTCGACGTGGATCCTGTCAGAGAACCCCGGATGATAAGATAAGATATATTTTTAGGTTTTATCCATCATCCCCCGAATGAGGCATGTCAATACAGACGATCGCGACACACTGATTGAAAAACACAGCAAGATACTAAACCAAATTTATTAAATCGCTTAAACATTAATTAAATCATTATCATTTTATATTATATCACTGACACATGTGAGCCAGTTCTACAGCTTTTGTATAATTTCCAAACGGTCAAGTTTATTGTTGATGTGGACGGCGGACATCGGTCCATTCTACACGAACAATTACCAAATCGAAGGGTAGGGCACATAATACTGATTGAATTCCTATTTGCCTATTATACTGTATGCTATGGCCTATGACAAATATGCTATATTACATGAGCGTTTTCTCCAGTCGTAAATATGACAGAAATTGCAAAACTTTTTCAAGAAATTGTACAGTTTCATATAACATTTAAACAAGTAATTTTTTTTGCTGAACGAATTTACGATACTTTTAACTTATCTGTCATTCTATCTTCAATTTGTTCCGGCTAATTTTAAAAACGGCTTGACACTAGATGCGAGTACAGTTAGTTTAGCTAGACAAAAATAAATTATCAATTTAAAAACTTGTTACAATTATTATTAATTTTGACCGCCTTAACTAGACTTTATACATCGTTTAAAACTCATTTTATCACTTACTTTTATGATGTTTATTATTTTAACTTAATGAATTAAACACAAACCAGACTATTGTTTATTTATTATTTAAAAAACAAAACAGATAAATCACAAGTAGAACTGCATAATATATAAGAAGAAATACAAGATGAAGTAAAAAAGATTTAAAGTTGAATTTTTTTTAAAAGTTGATTTAAAAATATTATCTACTTGATTTACCTTAATAATAAGTATGTTGTGAAATCTAATATAGTATGTAAATGGATGATGCTAACAATCTACATAATGTCTGCTCTAATATCTGGTATTATATAAGTTTTTAACACGTACCCCAATTTAATGTCCATGTAAAACATTTGTAATTAAATCTTCAACAAACTTTTACTATTGTGACTATGACGCGGACATAACAATCAATAATTATTACATAATTAGGAGTGAATTGTATAGTATAATAAATTGTATAATGTAAGAATTTATGTATATTTATTTACCTACATTCAAGTAAATTCAACGCAACCTTAATAGCTATTAGAGTAACATTATATGTATAGAAATAAGTATTTGCATTGATCGTATGGAAATTATCCTAGTACTTCTGGAACTTTACTAAATGGAAATAAAGTTTATGAATATTAAATCGTGATTCTCATATTATTATTTCTCATTATATGTAATATTATACATATTATTCTAAAATCATGAATTAAAGTTGTATCGTGATGTTTCTTATTGTTTTAACATTTTATTTAAATTTTTATAAAGTGATAACTCATCACTTTATGAAAATTTAATGATTTATAAAATTTATAAAAATCACTGCTAAGACCGAGGTCGCTCTAGCTCTAATGTTGCTAACAACTTATTGACTTTAGACATAACATGTCTCATATTGCAGAATCGTTTTTTTTTTAATTTCATCCGAAATTCTAAAAAATGAAAATTGAAATGTAAGTATACTGTTAATTTAAATTATTATTAAGTAGACCGCCTCCTTGATCTAGTGGTAAGCGCGTAAGTGTTACAACCGAGAGGTCCTGAGTTGAATTCCCGGTGGAGATAAAAATAAAAAACTCGGTCTGGCAGGACATAGAAGGCTGATCACCTACTTGCTCCTAAAGAAATAATCGATCAGTGAAACAGATGTGAAATGCAACTGCTCCATATCCCACTAGGAGACAAGGAACTTCACTTTTAAGTATACTATTATATATTTAGTATCAATAAACTAATTTCAATGAATTTTAAATACTACTTTATTAATTTTAGATTTAGTAAATCGATTTACTAGGAATGCAAAAAAATTAAGACTAAATTTGGTGTAAAGTATAGTTATCAATTTATTTAAGAACACATTAATTTATTGTTTAAAGATTGTCCTCATTTATTGTCTTGTAAGTGTGGAGGTTGCCAAAATAATATTATGAAGACATTTATTGTTTTACTAGTGAACCCCGCGAACTTCGTATCGCTTCAGTTCTAAATAATAGTATTAACGTGTCACCTACTCATTCCATAGAAAATATACCTTACCGGAACCCCTCCACTAACACTTAAACTTTATGGTATGGTATTAAAGTTCTAATTGACTTTTAAGTATTATTACGAATCTTTTGTATGAGAATATAGAAAAGTGTTGTTTTTGGACTATTTCAGACAATTTTTTTAATTTTTCTCTCCGTAAGAGAAATTTCATCCTCGTACTTCAAGGAATATTATAAAAAAGAATTAGCGAAATGGGTTCAGCTGCTCTTGAGATTTGCGCTTAGCAACACATTCAGCGATTTATTTTTATGTATAACTAGCTACCCGCCTCGGCTTTGCACGGGTATAAAACATATATAAAAACCTTCCTCTTCAATCACTCTATCTATTTAAAAAAACCGCATGAAAATCCGTTGCGCAGTTTTAAAGATTTAAGCATAAAAGGGATATAGGGAAAGAAAAAGCGACTTTATTTTATATACTATGTAGTGATATATTATAGATCTCTCAATAAAGTTATAAAGGCCGTTCAAAGACATAGTAAGTACCTGAATTGAATTCATATAATAATTATTTATTAAGGGAATAGTATTCACAAATAAGTAATAAAAAAACATTTTGACTGTTGATTTTACAAGCAATGTGTTCCCTCGATTTTCTTCTTTTTTCTTAATGTAAAGTTTCATCAAAATCGAATCAACGTTTTTACTGTAAGGTGTCGGAAGCTTTGCTTTCATAATACTTACCTTTATTAATATAAAAGTGTTTATAGCGTCTACGTTTGCATAGGATTTATCCCACTGGAACCGCTATTCTATTAAATGTTATATCTTTTTCCGTGCGAAATTTCATTTTTTTTTCTTCAAAGTACCTACCGAATATTGTGGGTTTTTAATAAATGATACAATCAGTGATTAAATAAATTAACTATAAAAATAAAAAGTGACGGTTATTTGATGACAATTGTTTTGAAATTAGTAAATATTATAAAGTTACAGTTGTCATAAAAAGAATTAGTTTCCTTTGAGAAATCGCGTACACACAAGGTTGTTGCTGGTTGCACTGACCCTGACAATTTTACGTAGTAAAAATAAATTAATTTTTTATTAAAAAATATTTTATCTGATCATTCAGCAGACTTAGACCAAAATAGCGTACGTAAATGACACTCTTGGCCCTTCGAAATATCTTACCAACGACCCTATTGAATTACCATAATAAAGATATTTCCTAATTCCATTGTTTAAAGAAAAATTTAACGTGGTAACTATTACTATTGATTTATATCACTTTATTGTCTTACTTAAAAGACTTTTAAAGTTCAACAAAATCTTTATTCCTCGTGGTTGTCTTTTGTTATGTAGGTAAAATTGAATAAAATTTATTTAATTTTAAAATAGATGTAAGACAATAAAATAACCCAACTTATGTTGAAAGAATAAATAAGTAAGTACACACAGGTCATAATAAACACCAATGACAAGCATATTTCTTCAAAACTTGCTGATGATGGGTATCTACAAAACACAACGTCTTTTCTGTGAATTTTTAGTTAGTCTTATGATAAATTGGTATTCCATCGCTGTTTGGAGTAGACACTGTATCTGTTTCACTAATCATTTTATTTAGAGGCAAGTAGGTGATCACCTTTATGTCTCTCCTTAACCGAAACATTCATTGGTTTCTCCGGAATTCAAACGTAGGACTTCCTGCACAACACAGATGCATAAATCGCGTAACCACAGAAGCGGTTTAAAGTTATATAGGAGTAAATAATGATTGAATAATTTATTGTAATCTCGTTACAATAATTATCACATTGTGTCTGCATATTCAGGTACTTATTTCCAAAAATCGTTAAGTTCCAATTTCGTTAAGTGCGCAGGCAATGACCTCAAAGCAAATAGTGATAAATTTTGATGTCTGTTTGACCAAAACCACTAAAAAAAATTTTTATTGATATAAGAACATGATTGAATATATAATTTTTCTCGGAACAGTCTACAAAATGATTTGTGTTATGATAGTAAATACTTAATACCTACTATAAATAAGTAATAAAAAAATGTCTCCATTAAATTTATGTATTAATTCTATTAATAATGGAATATTTCCTTACCAATCGTAATAATTTCAATCACGAATGCAAGATCCTTCTATGCTGAATTCGATTTTTTATCAACTTTGAAAAAAATACATTCACCCCTAGTATTAATTTCATTGATAATTTTATTACAGTCAAGCACTTTTTTTCTGGAATTGAAGCCAGAACCTTCAGACGCGTGATAAAGTTAGTTATGGAGACGGTTAAAAAAGTTCAATGCCATAACTTAAGTTTTCACAAGGAAACACGTAGAACGGAAATAAATAATTCTGAATTTGGATGCAATACACTTCCGCTGTATTTGGTATTCAAGTAATTCAATCACCAAACAGTCAACTCATCTAAAATACCGACTATTTTTGTAAAATATTAAATTTATCGGCGGTGAATCATCATTTAATCATCTTATCAGTGAAAATATTTTTATAACTTAAACAACAACTAATTTACCGGTTTATTATGTAAGTTTTCAGATCAAATCTGTCTTTTAAAAACTTGAATACAATCATTTCGACGTAAAATAGTATCATATATTTTTTCGTTTCGTTGAATATATTAATTATCTAAAGTTTAAGTTTTATGTAAATTTTATTAAGCCTGCCCAAATTATTTATGGTAAACAAAAACGTTATTCTGAGAAAATTAGAAGATCTTGATTTGTTAATATTCATAATCAAAAAAACTTTAATATGATTTATCTATCTTATATAGTTATGTGTGTGTAATGTGTGTGTGAAGTCCCGTGTCCTCTATGGAGCAGATGCGTTTCACATCTGTTTCACTGATCGATTTTTTTCTTTAGGGGCAAGTAGGTGATCAGCCTTCTGTGCCCTGCCAGATCGAGTTGTTTTTTATCTCCACCGGGAATCGAACCCAGGACCTCCCGGTTGTAACGCTTACGCGCTTACTACTAGACCAAGGAAGCGGAATAATATATAGTACCTGTATTTATTATTTAAAACTCATATTTTAGTACCAATTGTTTTTACATAAATGATCAAAAAATTTTTGATAGCTGTGCACATGATTAAGTGGACTATTTTATAATATACCTATATAGTGATATCGTGTTTTTATCAAAATCAATTCGTAATTTTAAGAAGAGTGATGCAACCACTAAACATTGTAACTACCAGCAATTTTTATATAGATAAATCAAATTAAATCATTTCGTCTAGTTATTAAGTTAAACCATTGAAAATAACATTCAATTTTGATCATTGCTTTATAGTACGTACTTTATATTAATCGTACCTACTTATGCAAGTTAGTACCTAAGCTTTTTTACTTCTATATACGAGCTTTATTACAAAACTGACACTCATCATTTAAATAATATACCACTTGTAATGTTTTTTTTTGTTGCTTTATATTTTACTAGCGATCCGCCCCGGCTTTGTACGGGTATAAAACATATTCTATAAAAACCTTCCTATTCAATCACTCTATCTATAAAAAAACCGCACCAAAATCCGTTGCGTAGTTTTAAAGATTTAAGCATACAAAGGGATATAGGGAAAGAAAAAGCGACTTTGTTTTATACTATGTAGTGATTAAATATTTAGGTACAATAATGTATTTAAATATATTTACAAAACTTTTTCTTTAAAACTTTATTTGCCTAATTAAGAAACGAGGTAGCTTATGAATTAACCACTAACCTGTATTTAATTATAGGTAATTACTTAAGCGGCCAAGGATAAACGAGTTATGTCCTGTGAATTTTAATCTCATGACTTTATACCCTAGTAGCCTTTTAAGATTATGTGATATCAAATCCACAGTATAACTAACAAAAAAATATGTTTGTTGATAGGTTCGTTTTGAAACAAGTAAGCTTTTTTTTTCATTGGTTATTCAATTTGATATTATCATTTATATAAATGTAGTTAGCTTAGTTATTAAAATACCTAACATAACCTTACCCTGCTTTATATTTTTGTGAGTTTTATTGAAATTCTGTATTTACAGGCTGTAGTAGGTCAGCTTCAAAATTCTACCGATTTCCATTAAAATTTAGTGTTTTAACCGTATAACCATAATTTATTACATTCGTGATTTATCTATTCAGACAAATATATGTACTAAGAGACCTTACAAAACCTTGAAAAATGTCATCTAATTATATGTTAATTTTTCTTCAAATATTTTCGTGTGCTGTTTGTAAAACCACTCAAAAATTTGTAGGTAACCTAAATAAATATGTAGGTAATTTTTCTTCAATTGAAATACCAAGTAGGTATATAGAATTTAAAATAATATGAAACGCCATTAACTAAATACTACAACATTTAAATAAAATATACTATGTTTAAGTTTAAATGCCATTTAAAACAACTTTATAAATTTTTTAGTTTATTTACGTCATATTGATATTTTATGAACGCTCTAATTTATTAAAATAATTTTATCTCAAGACAAACCTTTACGAAAACCCTAAATGCATAAATAAATTTTATTTTATTGTTATGCATTCAGCTTGATTAAACAGTTTAATATCACAATAACTTTTTTTTACAATTACAACTAGGCATAGTAAAGCAGCTAACAACTTCTCATGCCACTCGAGAAATGGCAAATGTAACCTTTATTTCTGTAACATAAAGGTCACATTCCTTTGACGTCCAAATAACTTGAAATCCTATCAAAATAAAAATAAGTTAATCAGACATGAGGTATATTCACAGTAGCGAGTTGAGTCGCGCCGCGGTGCGCGTTAACATTACAGATTTCTCCACACTTGACAAAGGTGTGCTTAAGCAACTAAACAAAGTTTAATAAATGTTAGTAAAAAAATAGATAGGACGTTGGAGGCTATGTAAAGCAGTCGCGTTCAGCAGCTTGAAATTAAGCACGTTGAAAGCAACTTTCTAATATGAATAAGTGAGTTGAGTTACGGAATCTTGAAGGGTTCGCAATGAACCTTTTCTGTTAGTAATGGCGGTGGGCGCGGCAGACAGCCTGGCTACACTTTATGGCGGTTCTAACTCGTTATTATGGAAACTCGACCACTCCTTATTAAAGAGCGATTAACCTGCTCTGCCACATAGGCACAATTTATGCATTCACGACCAATCTCAATAAGTGCCACTTCCCTAAAAGTGCATCTATCCGATTAATTGGTTACTTTCCACAGACTACAAAATTTGTATTAACATTTAATGTAGTTAGCAAACTTTATAGCAATTTGGCAAATTATATAATCGATTTTTTAAATTTTATGATATTAAATGTTGTAAGGGAATGGTTTTTTGGATACCAATAAAATGTAGCCATGATCCTGGAATAGATTTGGTTTTGTCTAATCACCATTTTTGATCAATCATCTCTCCTTAAAATTCATCAAAATCAGTTCAGCAGCTTAACATATTCAACCGGGCATATACAGACACGGCTCGTATAGTTACGATCATTTTATTATTTGTATGCAGATACTAAGAAAATCGTGTAATATTCAAACTTGATTAAAAAAGTATTTCCTCATCTAAAATTAAACTGTCCCTCGCCACGGTTAACAACTTGCTACTAAAAAATCATTCGAATAAATATTAACAAACATTTTAAGGTCGGTTGAGATGACAATAGGTTGTTGAAATATTTAAAAATACTTTGACCTGCGATTTCTCTCGTTTTAAATTACGACTTACATAACTAAATATCAAACAAAAAACAGCTGAGACACCTAAATTAAAGTTGGTTATTACGAGCATAATCAGGGTTTTATTAACAGCAGCTCAAAAGGCGGACCACATTGCAAAGCAAGCTCTGGGTTGAAATCCCAAAGGCAAAAGAAAACGTGGCCTTCCGAAACAGTCCTGGAAAGAAGCTGTAACAACTGGAGCGAAGTTAAAAGCCTCGACCAGGATGCAGCGGACTGACTTTTTGTTCTGGAAGTTCTCTACCCCAGCTAGGGCATATACAACCTTAAGTAATTATAAGAGGGTGAGCGTTTTAATTGAGGTAATAATTGTAAATAATTAATATCTATTTATTTAAACGCTACAACTTATACAATACAAATGGTATTGGTGGAATGGATTGCCTCTTCCAGGCAACCCAATCATAATAATGGAAACTAATTTATACAGGCAGTCGTGGAAATGGAGAGGTATTAGTTATGTATATCAAGACTCTCCATCTTTATAGATGAAAGAGATCGAGCAAAACTGATGTCATTGGGTAATAAAAAATATTTATACCTAGATCTACCCTTGGAATATCAAAAAGACTGTCCAAAGACTAGGTATTTTCCTTTAATAGATTATAAAAATACATTTTTTATATACCTACATAATTTTTTTATAATAAAAGGTCTTAACAGTTTATAACATTACTAGCGATCCGCCCCGGCTTTGCACGGGTATAAAGCATACATAAAAACCTTCCTCTTTAATCACTCTATCTATTTAAAAAAACCGCATCTAAATCCGTTGCGTAGTTTTAAAGATTTAAGCATACAAAGGGATATAGGGAAGGAAAAAGCGACTTTGTTTTATACTATGTAGTGATGATAATATGGTCGGTAGCTAAGTGCAGGTCTAGAAATGACCAACTTCTATGCTATTTAGGTTATCAATGGATAAACAATCAATATTGGAAATTTTGTTGTTCCATATTTTAAAGAGGTGCACGTTATCTTTAAGTTAACTATTATCAGATAATAATTAATGTAGTAATTATTACGTTCTTAAATTCGAAATATAGAAGCGTTTATTTAATAATACAAGTAAAATTTAAACAATAAAAAATCCCTGATAATATAATGATTACAAATAATAATATCTCATAAATGGATTAACAGAATTCGATAAATTGTAGCTAAGATAGAGATCTTCTCTATCACGTCAGCTTTCAAACGAAAAATCGGTCCATTCGTTTAGGACCTACGACACCAGAGATGGACACACAGACTCTTTTTTCGGCAGAGGTTAAAGTAAAAGTCAACCTAAAAGTGGTTTGTGTCAAAGTATTAAATAACAGTATATATTATATATGTACATAATAGGTAGGTTAGATTTTAAACAACAAGTAATATTCTATTAAAACAAACTATATAATATGAACTACCCAGTACATTTCCTATCAATTCTATAGATAAATATATGATAAGATTGATGTTTGACATGTTCACTATATTTTTTCCATTTTACTGTAGAATCCATTTCAATATAAATAATGTTGCCATTAAATAGATTACCTTCATATTTCCGGGGTTCTATGTCATGTATCGTCAACTAATAAAGTCAAATTAATTACGATGCATTGTTATACGCCATACCATGTATTAATTTAAATTTTTTACCGGCAACTTGAACCGAAAATTCAATTTATCATGCGCGTTACAAAAACATAATTACTTACACGACGACGCGGAGTCCGGTTTCCTCAATAATGGTGTCCATTCCGAAAGAATATTTGATCGCTTGCTGTAAGTACTGCTATCGTATGAAGTACTGGCTAAAATCACTTTCTCTATGATATAATTCATCATTTTAACATTTTTATGCAGAACTGTTTATTACTATTTCCTTACTAAAATATTATAACCCGTTTTATCCCGACAATGTCGCATTCCTAACTGAGAAACATCAGGGACACTTCTCATTATAATTAATTCAATGATGTGTGGTACATACACTTACCGATAAAACTAAATTGCAATAATAGATAACATTGTTCAATAGTGGAAAAATACCTTTGACAGTGTTTACAAAAAACAATAAATCCAACTCATAATTTAAATGACTTGTACCTACTTTACTTTTTTTCCTGATATTTTATGTTATCTTTTTTATATTTATAAAGTATATTTTATATACTTAAATATATTCACAAAAATACTAACTGTAATACCGCGTTGTATCGCAATATTAACGCGTAAAGGTAGCGGTTCGCGCGGAGACCGCGACCTGAGACCGAGACGCGAGACCGCGACAAGTGTCTCGGTCTCTTCGGCATGTACTCTAGGCCGAGACCGCGACCGGAGACCGCGACAAGCGGGATGAAACGTTCTATGGAAGTATCGTCATTATTAGAGCTAAAAGCTTTTAGACTATATAACATCACATTACGACGAAGTTAACGCGGGTGAAACCGCGGTGCACAGCTAGTAAATTATAATTTCGGAATAGTTATTTGAAAAATTCGGTTTGCAGACATCCGTACCGCTTATTGATATACCCTTAATAATCTTATAATGTCAAATGAGAGATTTAAATATTTGTATTTCTTGTTCCATAACCACTAAATACATGTGCTTTTCGAGCGCGACCAGAGACACTACTTGACCGGGGCAGCGACTGTCTCGCTGTCGCGCATCTCGCGTCTCGGTCTCCGGTCGCAGTCTCGCTCGCGAACTGGCGTTCATACATTATATAGCGTCAAGTACTGTCGCGATCTCGCGTCGCGGTCTCGGCCGCGAACCGCTACCTTTAGCCAAAATATAAGCCACCTTTCGGGTTTCCTGTGGTCTAAACTAAGCACGCCGATATATCTTAAAACTGTCGATGCGCCTCTGGCCCCCATGACCTAAAGTCTTCATTCCAGAAGGAACGAAAATATAAGAATCTAATTTAATTTATAATATTTAAGGGTCCACATTGACATAAATGTTTATAATAATATGCTATGGATTTTAAATGACATCGGATAAATATTAGTGTTTATGTAATGGAATAGCGGTTGAGGTTCAGCGGGAAGAATGTTGGGAAAACAAAACTGGAAATAAATTGACACTATTCTTCACCTCTTGTTATGTAACTTTTTAGGTCTAAATCTTAAGAAGTTGAGATGATCTTCATTGAGAAAGCCTGAAACACCAAAGTTAGTTATATCTATGCCAAATAAAATCAATTGTTAATTTGCTACAGCGGGCATTAACCAGGCACATAAAATCTACAATAATAAAACATATTATATCAAAATATTAAGCAAAATATTCTAGCAATTTCCTTTATTTTCACTTGAAACTTGACTAAGGCTTAGAAAATTGAACATAAATCATACAATATTATTTCAGTCTACAATTTTGCAGAGAAACCATCCGTTCACATAATTTATTAACTGAAGACCAGCGAATATGATTCGTGAAAGTGGTTTAACGACTAAAGATTGGCCAATTTATTGTTTAAACTTATTTTCTTGTGTTACGGACGATTTATAGGGCAAGCGGCCTTTACGTAAATTTAGTTTTTGAAGAGAAACCATGAACTCGTTATTTTTTGGCATTTTATTAAGCATTCTAGGAAAATATTGTGCAGAAATAAACACAGATTTACTATTAGATCTTAAAAATGAAATTGGAAAACGATATAACTTAGTGTTCTTAGGCTGTTATCGAAAATGTAATTTATAATAATGGAAAACTCCTCGTATAGTTGATACGTGATATATTTCTAATATACCATAATAATTAAATTAAATATATTCAGTGGTTTTAGAATGAAATACACTTTCACATTTAAACTAATTTTGATGAATTTTGTAAAATGACGTAGATTTCAAATTCATAGATTTCATTTATACTTTACATAAACAAAATTAATACGTGACGTTTGCCTTTAAAATCAAAAACCAGCATGTGATGATTTTTACATATATTATGTCAACTATTACATAGCATTAAAACCACAACAATATAATAGAAATGTTCATGTTGTCAGCTGTTGGTAAGTAAAATATGACATGTTCCTTTAATTTTTCAGATGAAACATGTAAAATTACTAAGGAAATCTTCACAGAAACCGATGAAGCAACAATGATACAATTTATGAATTATGATAAATTTATCAACAATCAACAATATACTATATTCATGGTGGATCTCGCCTGTTCTAATATTACAAGTTATCTTCCGATGGTGAGTTGAAAATACATCACATCAAATTATTTTATACTTAAAATATTCAGCAATACGTAACTTTTTATTTTGAATTATAATATTCATAAATTGTACAGAAAACTATGAGATATAAATTAAAAGCTATTATTCTTGCCTATTAATATTAATAAGAATATTGATTTAGGAAACATGAAAAAGAATTGATTTTGTTCTGTAATTGTTGAATAGATTCCGTTTTCCAAAATATACTAAAAGCAATCTTAATAAGTTATCTTAATAATAATAAATGAGTACAGATATCGTTAAAGTACATTTAATTTTCAAGTTTGAAAGGAACCTTTTCCGGTCGCCCACAAAATGGGTATTTTTAAATAAGGAAAAACTTCAACCTGTTTTTAATTCTCTGGACCGTGAAAATGTAACCATGCCATTAGATGGAGAGTCTGTGTTTATAACGAAAAAGGAGAAATCATATGAAATCACTTATGGTAAGCCAACTCGTGTATCGTATATATAAAAATCAATTGCTGTTCGTTTGTTTCGCTAAAACTCGAGAACGGCTGGGCCGATTTAGCCGATTTTGGTTTTGAAATATTTGTCGTAGTCCAGGGAAGATTTAAATAGTGAAAAAATATGGAAAAATTGGGATCAATATAAAATATTCACTAGAAATAATTTATATGGCAACACATAACATACATTTTCCGGGTCAGCTAGTACAAAATAGTAATGAATGGTATAATATTATGAAGTATATTTAAATAAAAATCATATTATGAAAGTATTATTTTATAACCATATGATGAACGCAAGTTCTTCTGCGGAGAATCAAGTGTAATAAACTCATTAGACAATGTTCCTATTACTAAAATAATATCACAATAAAATGTAAAATTGTTGATTGTTATAGTTTACAAAATATTTAACAATTCAAACTGGAAAATTGAAGCTTTTGGAGAATGGAGTTCAAATTTTGGTTTACGAAAATGCAAAAAATGGAATAATGTAACAGCACTGCGAAGGAAAAATTTAGAACTGCATAAAATTAATGTATGCTTTGTACTAACAGACATTGACAGCATTAATCATTTAACTGATGGAATGTGAGTTATTCTATAAATATTCTAACAGTTATAATTATTCTTCCATTCTTGTTTATGTTATCGAACGTCTTCTAAGATTGTTTTTACTTAAAAAAATTGATAATAAGTGTAATTGAATAAAGTTATTGTTCGTTTTTGTAATATACTGTGTATTTTTGTAATTAAAAAATTATAAATGTTATTAATTAAAAATTATTATGGATGTCGGTCACTGAACAGCACTGGCAAATATAAAAAAATCCATTTACCTGACTACCACCTCCGCATAATACTGGTTCCCTTGCCTGATGCATGGTACCACAATAATCACGGACAATGAAGCTTAAAGTAGTAAGTCTGGAGGAGGTAGAAGCAGCCAACTCCGTACGCGTAAGCCCTTGAACGCCATTGAAAATGCAGAAAATGACGGTAGGCTCGTGGAAATAATTAAATTTACCCACTAGCCCTTACAATGACCGTACAGTTAAAAATATACGGCTCATCAAGACTCTATAATCTACTCTACAAATACGAATGGTTAGACTACGCAAGGTATTCGGTACCTTTTACAGAAATCCTTAATTATGGAAACGCGAACAAGGAAAATCTATGACTTGTAGCCATTACGACGTATTATTGATACAGAACCCGGGCATAACTTAATTGACAGTCAAATCAATTTGTTTTGAAAGTCATTGTTACTGGCGCCGTAGATGAAAACATAAATGGCATTGAAACGCCTCAGCGCATTTAGATTTTAAATAATCGCAATCATAAGGTTATTTGATATTTCCTACTAACTATAGGTTACCAATTTATATTTCATTAGTTTTGCTTTAAAAATTTAACAGTATACTTTGTATAGAATTGTATATGTACTTAATTATTTTAATATTATTATGTTATTTTATTGAGTCCATCGGAGATCCCGTGGCCGGCGCATACTTCACTCAGCGCGATACTGCGATCGGACAAGGAAATAAAACCTACCATCCCACGGGGGAACACATTTTTAAAATATTTATGATTGGATTGGATTGTAATTATATATTTATTTAATTAGAAATTTTATTAAAAAATCCTTATTTTTTAGTTTAGGCTTAGTTTGTAATTTTATTTTTAGTTAAGTATTCTTCGGTTTATAATTTTAAAAGTCTGTCATACGGTTGCGAAATAGAACGAAAAATTATATTAATTACCAATGTCCGTCGTTGTGAAATAACATCTATTTCCTGCGGTGAGATAATTTTAATGACACTGACTTAAAAGAAATGAAATTAGCAGATAATTAAATTCTGTTTCAGCAATGATCACATTGATACGATTACTAAAGTGAATTATCCAACTATAAATCATCTATTGGAGTTTCTAAATGCAAGTAAAAAAAATATTTTCACCGATACATGGGGTTATAAGGGTAATCACACTTGGAATGGTATGACTGGTTATTTGGTAAGAGGCGAAGTTGATATTGGAGGTAAATAAAATTACGCTTATTGGCGTTAATTATCTACTTGCTTTGTTATTGTGTTTGTGGAATTACCTAAATTAAATTAATTTTCCTTTTCAGGCTCTCCAATGTTTTTTACTTCCCAGCGCATGACTGTCGTCGAATACATCTCTAGTCCGACCCCAACAAGATCGAAATTTGTTTTTCGACAGCCAAAACTTTCCTACGAAAATAATCTCTTTTTGTTATCATTTAAAAAATATCTATGGTATGGTTCCATTGCTTTGTTAATCATTTTATTTATTGCCCTCGTTATGATATCATATTGGGAATGGAAGATGATCACATCGCAAGACTCGGTGAGAAAAATTTCAAATATCTTCGATTTTCTGTTCAGAATTAGATTATAACGTTGTATTTTCTATAAAGTTATAGTACCGATTCATTATATTATTTTTAAACTCCAATGAAAAAAGAGAGATCTTATAAATATGACGTGTATGTGTAGGTGTGTGTGCCTGTGGCATCGTATCTCTTAAATTAATGTACGGATTTCAATGCGTCTTTTGATTTAAACATGATGTGGACCTTACCTACAATTTATGAAAATTCATCAGTTTAGTATAAGTATAAGTAATGACGGGCTCGTTTTCCGCAACTCGACGTCTACTATGCGCCTATTTTGCGTATTGAGCCGGGCGGCTAGTCCTGCCATCCCAGCTCCTCCAAAAAGTTTATCAAACCTCTGGTGTCACCAATAACCTCAGGAAGGGTCCGTGGTGACCCCAAGTGTTTGGCCCGGTAGTTGGTCACGCCCGTGCACTCCAGAACAATGTGGGCTGCCGTCTCTTCTCCATCCAAGCACGCTCTGCAGATGGGGCTGTCTGTAACACCTATATTAAACAGATATTTGTTAAAAGGGCCATGGCCCGTAATTAAATTCATCAGTTTATGAAATATTCTTATTTGTAGGGATGTTTTTTTAAAATTGTCGTCATTTTCACTTATATTACTAATTCAATTTTTTTTTTTTTCACTTTCCGTAAAAATTTCCAGAGGCTGACAGACCCTACGGTGCTTCGTCCTAATATATCGGATATCGCAATTTTAATATTTGCAGCTACTTGTCAACAAGGGACCTATACTGAGCTAAAAGGTATTTTAGACCTGGATTGGCCCTACGTAATCAAACATACTTATACATTATTTTTTTCTTTCTAATTAACGAATCACCTCCGAAAATAAGCTTTTCAATGCTTTCGTGAGCCGTTATTGATATTTTTAATTATTGATATATAAGCCAACCATTTTATATATAGGTATTATAATTTAGTAATCTAAACTTAATTGCACACCTAAATTCAATTCGATGTCGCTATGTGCAATGGGTGGCCTTATCGCTAATAATTTCTAAGCGATTTCTCCAACCAATCCGTGGCAGCAAAATCGAGCATTTAGTGCATGATTACTGTACCTAATACTCCATTTAAAACTAATATTCAAAAGCAACATAAACGCTGAGCTTTGTCATATTTTATTCACTTATCAAACGATTTTCTTTAGGAACCCGTTTCACAGTAAGTGATAAGTAGGATAACTTCTACCTAATACAGATTAAGACATACATGTACACCGGAAATGATTAACCACCTCGTCATTAGGCTGGTAACTGGTTTTCATCGACATCACAAGCTCTCATATTTGTTTATAGCGATTCGTTTTGTTATCCCTAACCATAGGAACTTTCCGAACAACTGTTTATTTTATTGTAATTTTCCGATCATTAGCCAACCTAAATCACACATTAACGTATTTAGATAAGTTATGATATCAGCCATAATTTGAAAAATGTTTTTAGGAAATAATTTAGGGGAACTAAAAACCATTATACACTTAATACCTTATATAATCCTCCCACTATGTATGAGATATTAGGTAATATTCTATATAAGGAAATATTTCATAGTTACTGTAGTATCGTGATATGATTTTATATTTTTATACTTATGTTAGACTGTATTTTTTATTTTTTAAATTTCTTTATTAACTTATTAGATATAATCTGTGCATACTAGTGGAAGGTATCCTATTAGAACAATATAAAACAATATATAATAAGTCATCCTATAAGTGGGCTACAACTCTTGCAGGATTTACAGCAGATAGTTAACTAATTTATTTGATTGGAATAATTGGAATATACATTACATGGTACACTAAGATAATGTATATAGGAATTTATGTAACTTTATTTAGATAGTCATTACATTTAATAAACATAATTTGAGAAAAAGAAAAAAAAGAAAGAAAGTTAGACTGTATTGGTTACAGGTTCCCTAGGACGCGTTGTGTTATTGCTTCTCTTCATATCGTTAACATTCCTGTACACATCGTATTCAGCTAATATTGTGGCATTACTACAGTCTAGCTCCTCACAGATTAGGAATCTGGAGGACTTGTGGCATTCCCGCCTTGAGTTTGGCGTACATGACACCGTTTTCAACAGATATTATTTTTCGGTAAACAATGATTCATTGCTTTACTTTGATTGACTTTATTTTTCAATTTTTAATAAATCATGATGTTCGGTCTTTATAAAGGTAGTAAAAACTACTAAATTAGTCAAAAGCGTATTTTTTTTCAACCATACAGCTTAAATTGGTCTAATAGAAAATTTAAAAAATTACTCATCTCGTTTATGAATTACTTAAATACGAAAAGTTAAAAAATACATTACACATTTTATTATAATTAATTTCGTAAATAATTGAAGTAACCATGAAAAATTATTTTCACATCTTCAGATAGAGACGGAACCAACACGAAAAGCGATATATGAAACAAAAATTGCTCGAAGTGGGAGCGAGTCACAATTTATGACAATGGATGAAGGAATCAAGAAAATGCAAAAGGTATTATTTAGGAGATAGTAACGTCTTTGGATTTGGAGAAAATCTATGCTTGCGTGAAGTTAAATTGTTATTAATAAAATTTGCAAATTTGTAGTTAGTGTAATAATATTGGAAATAAAACGAATTTATTTAGTTTCTATTGCATTCTAGGGCCTTTTTGCATTTCACATGGAAACCGGTGTAGGTTATAAGTTCGTTAGTAAGTATTTTGAAGAAGGAGAGAAATGTGGGCTTAAGGAGATACAATATTTGCAAGTGCTAGACCCCTGGCTTGCTGTTCAAAAAGATACGCCGTATAAGGAATTGTTTAAAATCGGGTATAATTTTCAACCAAACCTTATAAAAAGCAAAATATAGTAAAATAAAAGATTGTAAGTTAATCTTTAATCTAATCTTTCTCCGTTATTAAATACATACACAGTAAGTAAAGTAAGTGTTTTTAAAAGTTAAAGCAATAAATAATGCATTCGAATAACATTTTGACACGAGAAAAAATATCTCAACTTTTCCAACTGAACGCGGACTTATTTTGATTTGTGTACGTTTCCAACTTAATAATTTCAATCAAAGAAGTTTTATAAGTATATCAATTTAATCATTCATTCTTTCAAGTACGAAACGGCTGCAAGAGCACGGATTGCAACAAAGGGCGAATAAAATGCTCTACGAGAAACGTCCCAAATGCCTCACCAGACAAGACACTTTCGTTTCTGTGAGCATGGTCGATTGCTATCCAGCTTTAGTGATTTTGTCTTATGGAACTCTTTTAGCAGTAATATTTTTGATCTTCGAAATCCTTTATGTAAAGATGAAAACATTTAAACAACAATAAATGTTGGTATTATAAAATATAAAAAAAAATTGCAATTGTTTGTGGATGTTAAAACTGATGCCTACAGCCAGAATTTCAAGTGACTTTGAAATAGTTATAGATATAATTTTGAAATAACAAAGGACTTTTTTAAAAGGAAAAATTACGTATAAACATTTCTAAGTTCGAAGCTACTATTTATATAGTTATGGTATATTAAAATTAATCTTATTCAATATGAAATGGTTTTGTATGTATAAAGCACACACAACACAAATGCATAATTATTATCTACGTATAGCATAGATAATAGAAAGCATCTATTACCTGTTAGGCACCTATTAGAAGGCATTATAAGTAACTATTACCTATCAATGATATCCACTGTAATAATTATAGCCGTTATTATTGCTAATACGCATCAGCAAGCAGTAATTATTGTGCCCATGTATATGGGACAATCACGAAGCATTTACAAACTTTTGAGCTTAAGTCGATTGTATACAGTAGAATAATAAAGAATAAGAATGCAGTTCAAGAAAGTTCTGTTTTTATTTTTATGTATTAAAAGCAGTTTATCTATAAGCTTTGAAGAGAGTAAAATGTTATTAGATGTAATTAATTCTTTCAACAAACCGACGGCAATTTTTGCGCTTATTTGCAATAGTAATGGTAAGTCATAAATTATTATTAATTGATGAAATAATTTAACTGCTGTTGATAATATAGCATAATTATATTTAATATTGTAATATACAAGTAATTTCATATATATTTTATATGTCAGCAAGCTCTTTTTTGCTCGCTTTTTAATCAATTGAAAAGCTCGCCTGTAAATTTATATTACCTGAATTCGAATCCCGAAACACAGAATATTTAAATTTGGAGTCATAGTTATTCATAATTTAAATGTTTAATAATTTAGAAAACCAAATTGTACGCGTGGCGAATTTATTGTGGAGCGTAAAGTCACCTTATTTGATTAACTTTAATAATGGGGATATTAATAAGATGGTTTGGAATAAAGACTCGTTGGTTATACTCGAGTTGAAATGCCCTTCATCGACAGCATTTTTGAAAAAGGTAAGTACATGTGTTTTTTATTAATACACACTTCGCCGTTGCTTTTTGATAAAATATCTATAGTCTAACTAGCTGACCCGGCAAACGTTGTTTTCCATATTAATTTTTGGGGTGGGCTACCCTTATCACTTAGGGGTATGAAAAATAAATAGTAGCTGATTCTCAGACCTACTAAATATGCATATAAAATTTGGTAAAAATCAGTAAAGCCGTTTCGGAGGAGTAAGGTAACCAACATTGTGACATGAAAAATTTTATATATAAGATGGTACGGACACACATGATCATTAGATAGCATACTAATAAGCGGGCTTAAAACTAGCATGTTCTGGTAAATAGAAGAGAATTAAGAATGATGAAATGATCACAAATTTTAATGTTTTCTCATCGCCCCAGTGAGAAATTTTTTGGTACGAAGTGCGTGCGTGTGTGGCGGCTGCTAGATCGAAAGTAGTATGCTTAATAAGCAAACCTGTTCAGAAGCACTCAAAGCACTCTCAAAAATCAAATTACTTGATTTTTGAGTATGCTCGAAATGCTCAATACTAGCCCAGTGGTGACTAACACACAAGCTACAAAGTAGCAATTGCTACAATCATAATAACCAAATGTTAAAAATTACTCGCCTTATAGTAGAAATAAATCAATTATTAACCTTTTTAGGCAAATGAATCCAATAAATTTCGCAACCCGTCCCGATGGATTATTGTAGGAAATACCGAACATTTACAAAATTACAGCTTTCTGATCGACTCCGATGTTATAATTGCCGAAACCAAGGGAAATGTATATAACATATACGCTCGTAAGTAAAAAGTTGGGTACTTTTAGTATTTACCAGGTATCAAGTTATGCCGAAAGCTTGACAAAATCATAACTCAGGTAAGAATGTCTTCGCTGTTATGATTTTTCCAGAATTGTTTTGTGGCGAAAAAATTACTTTAAACTAGTCTTCTTCTCAATACTAAAAACATTTTAATAGAATATCTTATTACGAGTATTGAGTCGTACATATATGTATATCAATTTATTTTTTTACAGTCTACAAATCACATATTCATGGTCCCTTAATAAAAGAATCGTTCGGTAATTGGACAGCATCACGAAGCTTACAAAGAAACAGCGAAATGGAAAAACAACCTTCAATAAGACGAAAAAATCTCATGGGTCTTCCCATAGAAACTTCTATTGTCATAAGCGAAAATAGAACGAGGAATGAAATTATTAGCCTAAGGTATGAAATAATATAATATTTAATAATATTGTTGTTAATACAACCTCATTTTTATGTCATCGTTTTGGGATATTTCTTTAGAATATATTGTTTTTAAATAATTGACACTTTCGGAATGTCAATTGGAATTTTTTTTTATTTTATAATAGCAAATAATTAGTTCTTAGAGTTTTATAAATAACAGTGCATCAACGAATCTGTTCAAAGAAAAAATTTAAATATAAATGCGTTTTTATTGATGATTTGACTGTCTAGCGTCTAGGATTTATTTGAATAAAATTTAAATACTATACTAGCACCTAGATATTTGCATAAAGAAAAAAATATGTTTTCTAAACAAAAATATATCTAGTAACACTTAGGTTTGTACGTTTGTTTAAATAAACTATTCTGCAAATAATTAAATTAAAAGAATTCAGAGAATCTTCAGTTGAGTGTATTTTTTAAATTACCACTTGATGCAAATTATATTAAAATATTTACTATCCGGTTCGTACCTCGGATAACTTAGAACTAGTTAGCATATTTAAGTACCGATGATATATATGAATTGTAAAAAAACTCACGCTTAAATAATTCCATGGTTATTTTACATTGCTTGTCATATCTATCTATCTATAACATAAAAATGAATCGCTGAATGTGTTGGTAAGCGCAAATCTCGCTAATTCTTTTTTTATGATATTCCTTGAAGTACGAGGATGGTTCTTACGCAGAGAAAAATTTGGAAAATTGTCGAAAAAAGAAAAGAAAAGAAAAAACATTTACCACATTTCACATAAATGTTCTATTGAATGACGCTTTAGGTGACACGTTATTATTTGGAACTTTGACGCGATACGAAGTTCGCGGGGTCCACTAGTTTATTACAAACAATTTTTTTCGGCGTAAAATGCAATTTAAAAAAGTAATTTAGTTTTACTATTAGTACATACCTACATGCTTTTCTAGCTGAATAATGTTTCGGGTTATTTAGCTTGGCAAACAGAACAATACATGTTAATATAAATTACTATTTTACAGAAACATCTTGGTGGACACAGTAGCAAAATCAGGTTACCGACAAATATCATTATTATATGACTTCTTAAACGCTACTATGGTGGAACTATATACTGATACTTGGGGATATAAAATCAACGGTTCGTTCAACGGAATGGTAGGCGATTTATCTCGTGGAAAAGCGGAACTTGCAGGTTATGTACCTATATTTAAACTAGCGACCCCTGCCTACACTTTTTTATTGCGACCTTTATCACATCTAAAGTCTCATAGGGCAGATAGACTTCTCACTTTTACTCTGATCATTTTTTTTAAACTAAAGTAGGATAAAAGTAGTAGTTTACATTTTACAATAATTATAAATATATTGCTAAACTAAACTTGCTAATTAATCAATTATTAACAATGAAATTATGTTCAATAAGAAATGTTTATATCAAATGTCTAATATGTCTATAAAAAAATTTTAAAGAAGCTTTTAATCCGTGGAGCATCAACAGAACAATTTTGCATCTGTTTCTATGCCCACCCAAACGAATCATTAAATCTTTTCTCCGGCTTCGAACCCACAAGCTTACCACGTGTGAACAACTTAGATCGAAGCGGTATAATCTTTTTGATTAAAATAATTTACTTTTACGTTTTTATAGGTACAATGATATTTATAACAAAATCACGACTCGGCGTACTAGAATACTTGGCTTACCCTTCCCCGCCAACCACAAAGTTTGTGTTTCGGCAACCACCTCTGTCTTACCAGAACAACCTTTTTATTTTACCATTCAAGCCTATAGTTTGGCTATGTATTTTTGGTCTCATTATGCTATTGACAACTTTTTTGCTGGTTAATGCTTACTGGGAACGTAAGAAATTACAAAACTTCATTGAGGTTAGTATTTATTTTATATCTCGAAAGCTGACCTAGGAAAAGCCTTAATCTAAGTAGAATGATAAAAAATCTTTAAAAAACGTTTGTTTTCACGTCACTCTTATGAAGTTATTAGGAAAACTGTACATTAGAGGAGTACAACTTTTAAAAGACAGTCAAACACTATTTCCAGCGGGATCAAACAGTCTTAAGACCGAATCTAAGCGATATTGTAATAATGGTGATCAGTGCTATTTCTCAACAAGGAAGCTCCACTGAACTCAAAGGTTAGTTCTTAGTTCCACCGTCCACGCTTATCATATAAATCTAATAATAATTTAATCTATTTTCCTCTAGTAATTGTAACACCGGTAATCATTGTGTTTACAACTCATTATTATTTTCTAATAACTCTTCCTATAGAGACAGTTTTTTTTTTCAGTTTACAAACTGAAAATCAAAAATATAACCAGTTCAGTCCTTTGGCTTCCAAAGATTAAAACAAAGTACCTACTAAATATTCTCTACCTAACCTAACCTTATTAAAATTAAATGTAACTTAAGTGTGAATTGTACTTAATTACATTGTGTATAATTATATATTTTATAGATAGATTTATGAATTAAATACTTTTTATCGATTTGATTTACTGATTCCCCTTAGCCCTTAGCTTAACATTTAGTGTTTAGGTACTAATTAAGCTTAATTACAGGTACCCTTGGCCGCTTGGTTATGTTTTTGTTATTCTTTGCATTTGTATTCCTATATACGTCCTATTCAGCAAATATTGTAGCCTTGCTACAGTCAAACTCTAACAAGATAAGGACTCTATCTGACCTGCTGAACTCCCGACTCGAACTGGGCGTCGAGGATACAAAATACAATCGATATCATTTCTCGGTACTATGCTATTAGGTTTACCTATTTATTTTTAAAGTTAAGTTTGCTTAAGTCTAATACAGCTCTTAATGAAATTCATGAAAGGATGTCGTTCATCGTGTGTAAGAATCTCATTATACTAAGACCAAGATACTGACAGACCGAGTTCTTTTTTATGTCCACCGGGAATCGAACCCAGGACCTCCCGGTTGTAACGCTTACGTGCTTGCGGTCATATACTAAGTTTGGGTGAGTGCAAATGGCCGGGCTAAAAACGTTCGGTTTCCGGATCAGATTTCCTGACCAGGAAATCATACTCTGCTTACATACAAAATGTTCAACTAGGCGCACATTACGAGTATTAGTATTTTCTTCAAACGGAAAACTCACGGAATTCCAAATCTGAATTCCTGATCAGGAAACCTAAATCGAAAACCAGTTTGCCATATCTACCATATAGATCTTAAATTTGGATTTCGCCCTGGATTCATCGATATAGTAAATATATAGACACCTGGATTGTTTGAAATCATTGATATTCGAGAAAAAGCAAGCTAGGTATCCAGTATAGATATTTAAATGTTTTAGATCGCTAGTGACCCTGTAAGAAAGGCGATATATGAAACAAAAATTGCTGCAAAGGGATCAAAAGACGCTAACTTTATGAGTTTGGATGAAGGAGTTAAAAAGTTACAAGCTGTAAATACTTAAACTTCCGCTTAAATTTTATGTAAACACAGGAAAATATGAATAAGATTATTTTCCTTTTTCCGGCGTATTGTAAATATGAAATAATGACGATAACGTTCTAAATTACAAACAATATTCATATATTACAACAACGTCCGCAACTTTGTTCAACTAAAAATGAGATAAGAAGCTAGTCAATGTCATGATAGAAAATCAATTCAGCTGATCAAGTGGGAAAACGTTTGATACAAAGATATTTTAGCACCATATTAATGTTCTTTATTATTAATTTACTTATTCAAATTACGCAGACTCATAAACAATTTTTTTTTTTTAATTTAGGTCAAATTTACTTAGTCGAACCAATTACTATTTTTGTATGTTTATATATATATTTTGTGTATTAAATACTAGTAATTTCTGTAATAATCCTTTTACCTATATTAACAGAAGCCGTTCGCTTTCAATATGAACTTGGGGACAGGATACAAGCTGGTTGAAAGGTATTTTCATGAACACGAGAAATGTGGTCTTCAGGAGATTCAGTATATACAAGAATCAAAAGCTTGGCAAACGTGTCGAAAAAACTCGCCATATAAAGAAATTTTTAAAATTGGGTGAGAAATTTATCCCAAGTTGTTGTTTACTATAAAATTATTATTTAACAAATAAATTAAATAGATATAAAATTATGTACTTAGCAATTACCTGGAACTACTGATTGCTTGAGTGATAAATAGAAAAATAATGTTTGAAGCTAAGAAAAAGAGAGGTATACAAGGATGACATGCCAGTATTTGTGGGTCTGTGTGTCTGTAGCATAGTAGCTGATTATATATTATATATAACCAATGAACCGATTTGAAAGCGGTTTTTCGGTTTAAAAGCTACCATTAAAAATATGTTCATCCATTTATGAGATGTCAATTTTACTTGTCAACTTCTAAATCTAGATTGAACGTTTCCATCTCACATGCGATACGAGTATTTTTGGCGGCGAGAAGACAAATAAGTTTCGGTTTAAGATAGCCAAACTTTTATTGAATAATTAAAAACACTCGTGGCACCCATTCTAGACCTTATTTCACATTTTTCTATATTATAACAAATATTTTTGTTTTTCAACAGACTTTTCAGAAACCAAGAGCATGGACTGAACGATCGGGTAAATCGTTTAGTCTATACGAAGAAGCCAACTTGTGCATTTCGTGGTAGCAGCTTCGATTCCGTAAACATGATTGATTTTTATCCAGCTCTACTTTTACTTGTATATGGAATGACATTAGCTATTTTCACGCTCATATTAGAGATTATTTATTATAAACGCGTATTTCAATGCATTTTGAAAGTAGTTTAATGCCCAAAATCTGGATGTTACAGACGAGCGCCCCTTTTGGTTGTATACATAAGTTTCAGTAGTTTAATGTTGTGTGTTAATGTTGTGTTCAAGCAAATGAAGATTTTTTCATTTCATATATTATAATTAAAATTTAATAAGTATATAAATCCTTCACGTTTTAGTAGAACAAATTTTATTTAGGGACAATGGTCTTTGCACGGGTACTTTGTTTCGCCTCTGAGCGCATATCCCAGATTGTCTATTGTAATTAATTCCTAATACTTTACATTGTACGTTAAGAGGAAATGCACTAAAGTCATTAAGTGTTTGATATATTATAAATAACTCATATTGCATAGACATTGTATTTTAATTATAGTGTTAGTGTAAAAGAAAGGTTTCCTAAAAAAGTTATATTTTCAAACGCCTGCAAACATTTAAATGTCGATAGCCATAAAATTAAACTTTAACTTTTTGAGGAGATAAATTTACATAATTTGAATCAAAAGTTGAATCAAAGACGATTACTTATACTTACTGTCAATATTTTTTTATTGCACCCAATAATTTGAAAATTATAAGAAACCTTAATAGGTACTATAATCGTGGGTAGGTACAACATATTTCTTCGATATATTTTTTTTTTCAAAATATCAAATTCATTTGCAGAAACTACACTTTTCTTTAAATAATTTTAAAAAAGGGTTTATCTGCTAATTCGTGATTAATTCATAGATTTTTACCGTGATTTCCGAATGTTTGTATATCGTATCGAAAAATATGAATAAGTACTTAAGATAAGATAATATCGATTCATCGTTATCAAAATGCAAGTAATAAAATGATAATTATGATGCTTCAGTTTTTGTTTTGCCAGCAAGTGATACATCAGCAATGTATTTAAAAGTTTTGTTTGTTATAGCATCAATATTTGTTAAATTTTCTGCAGGTATGTCCTTAGTAATTTAGAATTATTATACGTTATGTTTGACATATTGCAGTTAATAAATAAATAACACGACATAGACCGATTTTGATGCAGTTTTTGTTTGTTTGAAAGCTATACAATTTATGAGAGTCTGTTCATCCATTCATAAGGGTTTCTTATTTATTATTAACATTTCGGGATTTTTTTTATTGTCTTCATTTTAATAAAGCACCTTTACCTAACTATCTAAATTTAATACTACCACAAAGGGTGAATCGGTGGCCGCCGATTCACTAATATATTTATTAATTCCTTAACAAATATAGTGTATCAGTCTTACATAATTAAAACAAAGAAAAGGCGTCCTTGAGAGGATATTAAATATCTACCGATGAGAAAAACAGAGGGGGCAAAGGAATCACCTATTTTTATACGTCACCACTTTCCACAATTTATATATACACTAAAATAAATCAAGTCGCACAATACCAATTATTAGTATTCAATTATTATTTACGGCGCAGGTACGTAATATATAAAGTGATTTCCTTCAACCCCTCAGTGGGACATGGGGCAGACACATTTCCATATCTGTTTTACTGATCATTTTCTTTAGGTGATCAGCCTTCTGTGACAACCCAACCTAAACAGTCATTTGTCCCGCCGGATTCGAACTCAGTACCTCCGGCGCATCACGCAATTGCGTAAACCACTTAGCCACGGAGGCGTGTACATAATATATACCTAACTTTCATTAACGAATGAAGAATGTTAATACATATACTAAAATAGTCACGCGCTTACATAGGTCGCCAGAACAAGACTCGAACTAATTAATCACTAAGTACCCAAAAAGTGTCTATCTATTACCCATTATAGAAATTTAACATACATATCTTTCCAGTTCCACTTTCAAATTTACTGAAAAAAAATCTGACGCAACGTTATAATAATTATTCTTTCATACCTTCTTATTATGTTTTGATACAGGAAATATTATATTCATCACTGATAACTATGATAAGTAAGCATTGCTTGTAATTCCCCGACAGTCAATTTTTATAATGACGCCAATTATTTTGATGAACAAAAACTAAACTAGAGTAATTTAGTTATATCAAAATCAAAATTGCTAAATTAAATTCGAATTTGAAACATTGTATTGTATTTACATGTGAATTGGCACTAATTACCATTTAAACATAGCCAATTTTCTCTAGAAGCTATAAAAAAATATACTCTTATTTTCAGGACAATTAGTATGTTATGCCTGCAGTTTTTCCTCAGAAGATACTGATAGGTCTTGTATGACCATCACGGACAGCACTCCAGTCGTAAATTGTGTACACCAATATTGTACGATAATGAGACAAGAATTTCGGGTAGGTAAACGATTTCATAGCATCTTTTATTTATGCGAGTATCAAACATTAAAAAAAACCAGTTTGAATGGGTTGAACGGAACTGTTTTATTTAAATAATTTCAATGAAATTATTTTTAACAAAACCACTACCACAGTTCAGTTGCTAGCCGTTCAATGAATGTTGATACATTCTGAAGTTTTAGTTTCTAAATCTGCTAAAAAATCTCGTGAAAAAAGTTTTAAAGGAAATAAGAACAATTACTTACTACCTTCCTGTAAAGAAATTGATTAGTCTACCTACCAATTAAAACTGATCCTGTTTACGGAATCCCACACGTAATTCAGTCAAGTACCGAATGTTTCAACAATATTTTGGATTGAACTCATTGAAAGTTAATAATTTAAACAATGCAGCATAGGGCTCCGTGTTTTTAAATGAAGTAACAATATTGTTTTTAACAAATAATAATTGTTATAACAATAATAGTAAATGTTTCAGGATCCACCTGGATTAATAGCAAGTTTTACACGTAGTTGTTTAAGCTCACCCGACTATCTGAATCATGACGTAGAAGATCCAATGTTTAGAACCTATTACCGGGCTTGCAGCGTCAACCGCTGTAATATAGGTAATGGCAATGCCCAATTTTGGCAGAGATAATTTTACTTTAAAATGCAAAAAAAAAATCAAAGCTTCTTCACCATCGTTAGTACACTGAGACCATTTAACTTTTTAATTTTTAGGTGATGGTATACAATCAATAACAGGAAGCAATTTATCTCCGAGACCAGAAACGAATTCTACAAACTTATTAGTGCCTGGAACAGGAGGTTCTTTTAGTGTACACTCAAACAACAATTTATTGTTGATAATATTCATCATGATAGGATTTTCCTTTTTCAATGATAATATTTAATGAAAAGGAGCGATACTGTTTGGTTATTGTTTAAATACTTCATTAACGTACATCAGCTAATTTAACAGCTACTACTGTTGGTAGTATATAAGTAGCTTGCGACCTCTATATTGTTTTTATACTGTATATATTTATTATGTATATATGTATATATGTATGTATTGTCTATACTAAATATAATACTTTTAAAAAATATATAAATTTACACAATATGTATTAATATTGTCTTTATATTGAAACAAAAGACTAATTTCGAATTAATAAATATTTTTTTAAAATGCAATAAATTAATTCTAACAAATGGTAGCAGAGCGTTTAAAAAAATAAAATATGACTGCTGGAATTCGTCATAACATTGAGAGAGCCCTTGTCCAAGTCAAATAAAAGACGACACTAATAATTATTGTTTACAAACTCAAGCAACTCATATAAAAGGAGACTTATGGGACATTGTATGCGGATAAAAAATAAAATAATTAACTATTACACGCCTAAGTCAGTTAAATATTTAAATAAAACGAGATTTTTTATTATTTTTATATTGTAGTTTCCCGCCAATACAAAACATGAATAAATTGTTGCCATGACTACAGTGTTTGTATTAAAATGTGCGAAAGCAATAACATTATTTAAGTCAAACTGATCAAAACTCAAAAGTATTTATTTTTAATAATTTGAATTTTTTTATTTAAAGTTCTGCATTTTTAAACTAATTATATTTTTTTATATAGTTTCAACCCTAAACTGTGCTGACATTGACAGTTTTGTTTTTATAATTTCTATCAATAACACAATGAATGGAAGATATGGTTATATTTTTTGTATTTAGTAAAAATGTAATTTTATTAAATTAAATTTATCATTTATGTGGTTTTAAACCAAACATGACAACTTCTCCAACCAAAATAAAACAAAAATTGTCTCTTCGTAAAAGGTTATTCGTTAAAAAATCGCCAAAAGTTGGTTGTTATGTTGATACTGATTCCAATGATGAATTTAATCAGTCTTCATCTCGCCCAATGTCTCCAACCGATCCATTTCTAGCACAAAGTGCAAATAATGTTGCCCTCAACGCGGACAATACGAGAGAGAATTGTAAAGATGGCTGTGAACAATCTTCTAATGAAGCTCATGTGAGCCCTGATGATGATCTACAAAACGATGACGAAAAAAACTCTATATGCTGCAAAAAACTATTCAGACGATCCCGACCCAAAAGCTTAGTTGAGGGATCTTTTGTGAAAGATGAATCACATTCAAGACCAGAGAGCCCTTTAAATAATTCTAGTAATAGCATAAGTGACCATACATTGTCTTGTACCAAAAGTGAAGAGATACCAAAAGCCACTGTTTCTTTTCCAAAGTGTGATGATTCAAAAAAAAATTTTGAACATTCAGGTTCATTTGAAGGGATTAAGCCCAAAAGTAAGTTATTTGTAAAAAGGTTATCAGCTGATCATTTAATATCAAATGATACAAAACCTCTGTACCATTCTTCATCACCAGAGAGTGATAGGAGTAGCTCTTTGGATCGTAAGAGAAGGTATGTACTCTTTTTATTTTATTGTAAATTCTGGTCCCTGAATCCATACTGAAATGTATTATAATTTTTTGTTCAGAGCCAAGTCAACAATCACAAGGTCATCCCACACTGGGAGCACAGATAGCTTGGCTCGTAATTCACTGCTTGCTGCACAAGTGCTACGGCTCATTCCAACACAAGAAGCAAAGCAAAGGTTGGACATTCATAAATAAGTCACTAAAAGCATTTTTATATAGTGTAAACTATTTTATCTTAAATTCAACTGAAGTTAATCCATGACAGAAGTTGTAATTTTAACGAATGTATAATAATTGTAAAAAGATTTTTATACCTGTAATAAAATTAGTTTATTAAAGTGAGCAGATTTGAAAATCGAATTTAATGATTTAAGGGTTGACATTTGAAGATTTTGTTAAAATAATTATTTTAAATGTGTGATGTTAATATAATTTTTCAGGAACTATTTATATGGAAGGTTAGCATCAAATTCACTTCTAGGCACGGCAGAATTAGAGCATGTATTTCCAGACAGAGAGGTAAAAATATTTGTTGGAACATGGAATATGAATGGGCAATCTCCACCAAGGTAATTATAATATTTGAATTTTCAAACTTTATAATTTTAGACTTGTTATCTAAAATAAAGAGGGAACCTTGCAAAGTAACACAGCCTTTTTTATGCTAATTGTTCCTCGATAAAGCTATTCATTTTATTTTTATTTTAATCATTATGTTCCCAAACATTGAAGATGAAAACAAACAATAATATAAAATACAAAGAGAAATAGTGGAGACATATACAATAAAATAGATGCACAACAATTTCTTAGGAACTAATAATAACAATTGTTTTAATTGCTAAACCTTTAGTATTGATGGACTAGATAAAGATCAATCATTAATAAATATCATTTCTCAAACACAACTTTATAATTTTGATGTATATAATATTTTTCAGAGAACTTGCCGATTTCATATTTCCAGATGAAATAAAGCATGTCCCAGATATATTTGTGATTGGCACACAAGAATCATATTCAGAGAGGGCAGAATGGGAAATAACCATACAAGAGGTGTTGGGACCATCACACTTATTACTACATTCTTATTATTTAGGTAAAATTTATTTTTATAATTGATGCTACCAGTTTCGTCCTCCTAAATGTATTAAATTACAATAGTAATAAAATTAATTTTAAACAAAAAAATAAAACCGAAACCTACATGTACATGTTTGTCAGCCTACATGTTTTCGAGTTTTCAAGGAGGATTGTTTGGTGACGTTGGCGAAATTCAACTTAAAACCCCATAAAATTCATTGAAAAATTAAAAAAATCTTTGAAATTCTTGTAAAAATGCATACAATATTATAATGACAATTTAAAACTGTATATTATTATATTATATTCAGTAGTATGTAAAAATAATCCCCTCTATTGCTTATTAGGTTACGCATCTGTATATTATAAATTATATCTTTATTGTAAACAATAAATCCCTTTCAGGAACAATTCACTTAACAGTTTTTATACGAAGGGACCTTATATGGTTTTGTTCATTGCCGGAAGATGCCAGTCTGTCTGTCCGTCCAGGAACCGCGTTCCGTACCAAAGGGGCTGTGGCTATATCTTTTGCACTTTTTGGCTCTACTTTTCTATTTGTAACCGCCCATTTAACAGCCCACCAAGAAAAGGTAAAAGAAAGACTGTCTGATATCAAGAGGATTATACGATCTATAGACTTACCAAAGAATTTACCATGCAGGCATAGAAGTAAAGGTAGGTTTTTGATATAAAGACAATAATGTATTTTTTACTTCTTGAAAATATCATATAAATATTTTATATGTTGTCTTTATAAAAAAAATAATTACTTATTATTAGTGTAATGGATTGGAGATATAATAAGTTTCTAAGTCATTTTATGACTCGCGTCAAATAACCAGCTTCGTTCAGATGTATTGCCGAAACAATACGACTTAGGGACTTTCAAGAAAGAGCGCACCTCGGCAACGCACCCATAGTCCAACTGGCGTTGAGAGTGTCCATGGGCGGTGGACCGCTTATACTAAGTTACCTCCTGCCCGTTTGCCTTCTGTTTTAAATTTAAAAAAAAGAATTTTAAAAAAATAATTAAATTATTGTTTCAGATGTAACAAATAATTTTGATTATGTCTTTTGGTGCGGTGACCTTAATTTCAGACTCGGAGAACCTAGAACTGCAGTTTTACGATGGATCGAACAAACACAGGTACACATTCTTTCATTTTTGATAGTTCAAGCAAGAAACAAATTATTTTCGGATGAAGAAAAAAAGTTAATTTTTAATTTAAATTTTTTACCAATGAAATGACAATGGAAATTTTGCATTTTAATTAAAAACGCAAGTACTCAAAACAAAAAAAGTACTTAAATTACAAAAAACTGAAGATACGAGTATGTCCGGTGAAAAAAACGGACGTCTGAAGGGTCTTAGTTGTTAAGTTGATTTATTGAGTTTTCTTATGTAGAGCATGCTACACAAAAATATTTTATGTACGTTTTAATGTATGTAATGTTTTTAGTATGTTTTAATTTTTCATTATGAAGTTTAAAATTTTGACATTTGAACAGATTATGATTTAGGTTAGGATATGGCCCTAGAGTTGCCTCATCAACACTTTATGATTTTTCTATTATTACAGTTTCCCCTCCCACCAAATTTACCCCATGGGTTGTTGCATGCGGATCAATTGACAGGTGTTTTAGAAGACGGTGCTGCCTTTCGGGATTTCAGAGAGGCGCCTATCAGATTTCCACCGACGTATAAGGTAATTTTATTTAATATAAATATTTCATATGTTACTAAACCCAGCATTAATCTTGTGTTTTTTTTTCAGTACGATCCAGGTAGTCAAAAGTTTGACACGTCAAGTAAACAACGTGCTCCCGCCTATACAGATAGAATATTGTTTAAAGCCAAGTCTACGACTGGAAATTCATCCGCAAGTTTCGCAGGTAATGTCTATATTTGTAATGTCATCAACCATTTTAAAATTTATAGTTTGTGATATTAGGTTGGACACCTGTCTAGGTGTATTAAACTACTACTGGCCTATTATAAATTGATAATTAAAATAAATACAAAAATATATCTGCTAGCTGTGAACTGCATTTTAAAAATCTTTGCATACCACAACATTAGTTCCAAGCTTTGTTATGAAGTTATGTCTGACACAAGATACTGGATATCATGTTATAATTTTAATATTTTAGGTCTTCGACGTCTAAGCACTGTGCCTGTGACATCCAGTTTGAAATCTATAGCGTACAATTCTGTCCAGTCGATATGTACCAGCGATCACAAACCGGTTTGGGGACTTTTCTCAGCTGCGCTAAGACCTGGCACAGATGTGTGAGTATTAATAACTAGAATTGTAGTGAAAAAGTAGCTCAACCTACGACACCTCTTAATTAGTATTGATACAGACGTAAACGTTACATATTATCTTATATATAAAATTCTCGTGTCACAATGTTACCTTACTCCTCCGAAACGCCTTTACTGATTTTTACCAAATTTTATATGCATATTCAGTAGGTCTGAGAATTTGCTACTATCTATTTTTCATACCCCTAAGTGATAGCCCACCCCAAAAATTAATATGGCAAAACAACGTTTGCCGGGTCAGCTAGTTGTTTCTATAATAACAATTTTATTTCGGTTCGAAGGACCAAAGAGTTATTCTGATGAATAATAAAAAATACTTGCTGATTAAATATAAAATATTTCAGAGTGCCTCTAGCGGCTGGTCTTTTCAATCGTGAGGTGTACCTCGAAGGTATCAAACGCCGTCGAGCACTTTTAGACCACGCTCCTGGTACGTCTGCAGTTTGTTCTATACAGTGAACATTTTTTAAATTAATAGGCTTAAACCTATTAATTAAAATTAAATTTGGCGCTTGTTGTAGGACTAAGGTGAAAAGTCCCAAATTTTAACTTTAGTATATGTTTTTGTATTAACATAGAAATTGAAGGTTTATAGATTCATTTTATATTGCTTACTATATGTAAGCTTTGTCAATACTAGGTACTTCAAATTGCTACTTATAAAATCATAGTGTTCAATACTTTTTGAATGTAAAACGTAAGGAATCCTTACCAAATTTAAATTTTCATCTTAATCGATATAATAAGTTCTTTGTTTAAAGTAAAGCATAATTTAATAATAAGGAGAATATTATGAGCTTTAATTTAATCTATAATTCGAAAATTTTATATTTTTTCCTAATATATTGAAATGTCTTTATTAGACAAAAAATTAATTATGAATAGTGTTTTGTTTCCTTATTAAAAATGGTAATTTTAGATAAGTTTATCTTAAATTTTTATCGTTAAATTAGTTTAAAAAAAATATTTTGCTACTTGCTTAATTCAAAAATCAAATAGGTAATGTAGTTTTTTATGTCAAATAAAATCTGCAATATTTGTTTGAAAAAAGGTATGCAATATCTGGTTTAAAATTTAATTAACTGTATGTTATTGTATAAGGAAATAGGAAAAGTAATTCCAGTAACTTATTCGTTGCTAACAGTAGGAAAATCAAGAGAATGTAATTTATACTCAAAGGCCAAATAATTAAATATAACAGAAACCAAATATAACTGACTCTTTTATTTTAAAATCTAGTTCAACACATAGAGATGTCAAAAATTTGAGCCTTAGAGTATTTGTATATTAGGCAATTATTACCATAATTATTATTTTTATTATTATTAGAATTATGGTTTCTCAACCGGGAAGTCGCAACCCTTGAGGGGGTCGAGTTTGTTTTTTAAGGGCGACCCCCTTCTGTGTAAAATATTAAATACAAACTATATATAGGTACAAAAGATTCGTAATGATAATGTAATAGCGCGCTATAAATAAATATTATATATAAAATATTATATATATATATATATATATAAAATATTATATATATAATAAATATTATTATAATTTTATAGTGGCGGGGTCGCACGACTTTTTACTTAACTTTTTGCTTTTTCGTGGGTCGCGACATAAAAATTGTTGAGAAACGATGCTATAAATCAATAAAGTTACACCTCTAGTCAAGATTCAGTCTGAACAGTATTTTATTATATTCTATAGTATTATTAATAGTCACTAGTTTAATTAAAAAATGCATATATTTTCAAGTAACATATTAGGAATATAATGCATGTAGGCCAAATAATTTTATTTTACGAAGTATGAAACCCGATTCTCTTTGTTAAATAAGTTTTTTTTGTTCAGTCTTATTCATATAATGTCCCATTTTAGTATACCTATATCCACGAGTCATCTAAATTATAAGTTTCTGGTCATTATTTTTGGGTAAGAAAAAGATACACATGGTGTAGCTTAGCTATGTTACTTAGCTTTATATTTGATATAAAGTATGTAGTAAATTTTTTAGATTATTATATATTTTTGCACTTTAAGTGTATTTAGCGCACATTGGGGCTAAGAATTATTTTTTATGATTTTGTTGCTTACTTTAGTATGTTTTACTTGCAGTTCAGATTGTTGCAACGTAATATAATATGTAACATCCATTGAGAAAAATGTACACATGTATCAAAAAAGATTTATGATTTCTAAATTCATTGTGTAAGTGGTTAATTTATGAAAAAAATATTTTAATGTTCATGTTCACCAATGGATATTCCGGAAAGGGGTCGTCCATTACTTCCGTGATGTTTTTAGTAACTTTTTAACCCTCTCCCCCTCCCCCGGGTGATATGTGGTGAGGTTTTAGATTCCTCCTCCCCCCCCCTCCAATACCCAAAATCACGTGTATTTTTTCGGGTTTAAAGTTTGTGGAAATTTTTAGAATATTATCTTTAATTTAATCATTGTGAAAATGACCAAACATTAAGGTTGCAAGTTAAAGGAACGGTTGTAACAAAAAATAAATACACATGATATATAATTACACCCCTTGTATAATTTTGTGATTTTTGTCGAAATCCCCCCTCACCCCTTTTTTTGAGCCTCACGTGATTATTGTACGATTCCAAACTAGTCAAATATCTTTTTTGCGATAGTAGTGTAGGTAAAATGTTACATTCCATGTTACGTTATAACAATCTGTACCTAACATTAAACATTGTTGCACATATAGAATAGTTTATTAGAAAAAAATGTTTTCGGCGTATTTTACTAACACGTACATTGTTTTATTCGCTTAGATTTAATGAATATGATATTTTAAATTGTGGTATTATAATTATATCTTTTATTTTTATGGTGATGATATGTTGTAGACTAATTTATTATAATTTTAATGATAAATTATATTCAGAAAGATAAAATTACTTAAGTCTTAGGACATAGTCTTGTCGACGTCTTTCAAGGCTAAGCAAACAATTAGTCAACTATAAAGCCGATCAGATACGGATAAGATACATTTGTGGCACTACATACCATATTCTGACTAATATTTTCATGTAATAGTTTATAATTTTTGACTTATTCTGAAAAATTAAGGTGTTTTTATCTTTATTACCTAAATAGTCACGCGGGCTTCAGCTGGTATCTTAATACATTATAATTTTAAAATTATTAATATCAAATGCATTCTAGTCTCTCATTCCAAATAGAAAATAGATATTAGATTTGTACGGGACCTTAAATAGTTCTATAAAGTAAGCTTTCATAGAATTATTGGATTGTTTCCATGTGATATGATAAGTAGATGATTTATCGATCACTATTCGATTTAGAAGTCTGAAGCTTATATTCCAAAACATCTCGAGTTACAGTCTGATTGCGCATTTCGAATGTCCAACGTCATAGAGAATTGCATATTAACAAGGTTTTTATCCGGATTTTAGAATACGAGAATTAATAGTATAGTGATAGCTACTCGCGAAATATTGACGCAAAGTTTTAGATGAAACTATGGAATACTTAAAGTGCATAGTGTTAAAATTTTAACAAAAAACAGACTTAAGACTGTAACTGTACTAAACAGATGTTGATGGAACAAAAAAAAACAAAAAAATAATCATTGAAATCGGTTCACCCAGTTGAAAGTTATGAGGTAACAAACATAAAAAAACGTAGCGACGAATTGAGTACCTCCTCCTTTTTCGAAGTCTGTAAAAATCAAATTGTACTTACATTTAAAAGTCTTAAACTTACTTAAAAGTCTATTTGACTCACTCTTAGCATGATCATGATCAGATTTGATCAAAATTGTAGTTTTGATAAATTTAATAATAAGTAGATATTACTTTCCTATTCCAAAAGATTTCTGAAGCTACAAAGTAATGAAAGAGAATGTCTTAAATGAAAAAATGTCTTGCCCTGTCTAGATTTTGACTGGAATTTTAAAATACGCTTTTGCTTTACAATCGGAATTGAAATTGAAACCACCTTTTTTGGTAACGATTTTTCTTTTTCTAAGCTTCTGTTAAAGTTTTCTTCTTCGATATTATCGACTTATAGTTTTACAGTACTGCACTGTATGCTAACTGGCAAACTGGATGTTTTGATAAATATTATACATACATAAATACTTTGCAGTGGCGTAGCGATGGGGGGACCGCCCCGGGCGCTACCATTTGGAGGGCGGCGAAATTAGGAAAAAAAATTGTACAGTCACTGCCGGTCAGTCAAACAATTATTTTTTCAAGATACAGTTGTTGCACTGACGTGTACTGTACATGCACGAATGTGTGGTGTGTTTTTTTTCTCACCAACAATTATTTTTATGATGTCAAAAGGGCGGCAAATTATGACTCCGCCCCCGACGACAGTGACCCACGCTACGCCGCTGATACTTTGCCAAAATGAGTCAATTAACTTTTGAATATCAGAATAAATATTTTAGTGATCTCTAAATAATTTTTTATACGTTTATCAGACACACTATGAAGGCCATTTGGATTTGCATGACAATTTCGTTAGCAAAATCATTGAATAAAACAACTATTTCTGTATTATTAAATTACTATACGTGTTACAAAAGTTGAGCTTGTTCAATATTAACCAACGTTTGTAGCTACTTCGTTTTGTAATTTTATATAGTTTTTTCACAAACAATAAATCAAATAAGTCCTTAAAGGTGGCTCTGATGATAATCTGAGACACTGTTTTTGTAAATCTTGACAGTTTTATACCATAGACGTAGATTGTTTATTTATTTTATATGAACAGCTATGAGAGAAGGTCGAACTATGTATTATTCTCATAATATATGACAGTGTAGAAATATAGCAACCACGATAAACGATTTTTAGTAAATACTTAAACAAGGCTATATAGGTAATGTGTACGCTGTAATGTAAACTCAATATCAGTTTTCCAAAAAGAGTGCAGAGTTGAATCCGATTTTGACGAATCAAATTCTAATCAAAACCTTTGAATACTTGGTGGCATGGTCGAATCGTCAAGGTCGTTGAACTTAGTAACCCCCTTAATTCAGCTCAGAACCTCTTCATAAACCACAAGTTTAGTCCAGTAAATTTTGATAGCGTTAAATATTTGCCCAGTAGCAAAACAATTTTGCAAACTAATTTCGGCACCAGAAAATTCGAAACCATTAATTTCGGAATTTTAAAATATTGGTACCATGATTTTAACATACGTTAACGAGAATTACTTTTACATCAATAGTAAAGTAATTTACTGCAACATTAATCTTTTTTTTGCTGATGTTATTTTCATGCACTTTGGAACATCCGTTTCTAATAAACGGATCGCGACATAGCGATATAATCCTTATGTATGTCAACCTGTTTTATCAACTTGCTGAGGTTTTTAAATAAATCCTTCTGGTCATATAGATTGTAATATATATCGAGGAATTTCTCATGGAATTACATAATAGTTAATTTCTATCGATTAAGCATTTCTTAAGCAATTAAACTGGCTATTTAGTTGGAAAAATTGAGTAACTACATAAATTTACGTTTTAGTTAATTATACACAAGCTTCAAAGAGCACATAATATACCTACTATATATTAATCCTATTTAGTACAATATATGCGATATGAGAGTTCTTAAGTTATTGTTTTTTGTGTAAGATTATGTAGGTAAGTATATGTATAAATTGACATTCGCTTTAATGTAGCCAATTCTTAAACCCGTTTATTATCATTTTTTGTCAATTAGCCAGTCAGATATAGAATCAAATATTTTTCATATATTATTCCAATTATTTAATTTATAATTTAATTATTTAATTTTACTATTTTTCAAAGTAGCCGTAAAGCCCACTAGTTTTAATTACCTACCTACTTAGTTTCAATAAAAGATTAATAATTTCACTTTATCTTTATCGCAAATGTATAGCTATTGTCTTTCTTCTATTATTGGGTTTCTGTTTTACTTGAAAGATCCTGATGATCCTTTGGTTGCCATAGCAACGCATGTGTCGTTATATTATAGAAAACGGAAATGGGCATAACTTATTTTTAAATAAAGAAATATATCTTTAAATACCTATTACCGACTAAAGCTACTTATAACATATTTTTAAGCATTGTTGTGAGAATACTAGTCCATTATAAGTTATAACATATTATAAGTTGTTTCAATTAATGTTACGCTGAAATAAACTGATGCTGGGAAACTTTTTTATTTTTTCATTTTTAACTTCCCGACGCAGAGAAAAGACATAATTTCAACGTGTCTGTCTGTCTGTGGCAATTTATGAAGACCCTTAGTTATGTAATCCAATTTATAACTGAGTGTTTATACGTGACAGCAATAATTGGATACGCTCCTCACTCATGAAGTTCGTGACCACAACCATATTATATGATATTCCTTCTGTATGACATTGATAGGATGGTTTTCCTGCGAGTATAATCGCGGTGGGTTCCCTCGTTCTTCCTCTCGGTCACAGGTTCGGAAACGCCTAAATGTTTTCTATTAAAAAACTATGAATTAAAACAAGATTATTATTTTTGGCATGAGCATTTTATTTTGGTATAACATTATTGTATTGCCATTCCACGCATGCGCGCCCGCTCAACCCGTTTACTTCAACAACACACCACTTTTCATAGAACTTTGCTTCTCTGTCCTTCCCAATGTAAAAACTGACTTCATCCTTCTCTTGTATCTTTACTACGTACGTTTCTCCTCCTATAAATTAAAAAAGATAAGTTTCGTAAACAAGAGATTCCTCTGTCAGTGAAGCATAGGTATTTGTGTCTGTTTCCTTGATTCTGTAGACAAAAACCTCACGCTTAGGTATTTCTCGACATCATTAGTAGAATAAATTATGGGCTGTAGGTACCCACCGAGCGCGGGTTTTTATTTCAAAAAAATCAAGCAAGTTAGTGTAAATATGTAAAGAAAAATGGATGCCCTTTTAGCAAAGAATTGGAAAAGTACGATAAAGAGTACCACGAACTCTTGTTAATGTTTTTGTTGTATGTATAAAAATTCATCAAAATCGATGTTTTAACATATTAATGCCATTTTTAATCCCCAGCCCATATGGATATAATTTTATATGTCTATGGATTTAATATGTATGTTTAATGTGCCTGCCCAGAGCAAGGAATCGCTCGCGCCGCGCCCTACGCGCGAGCGACATTGAAATTCGTTGCTCTGTGTGCCTGCCTATGGTATCCTAGATGGATGGACCGATTATGATGCGGTTTTTTTGTTTGAAAGCTGACGTGATCGAGATGGATCTTAGATAAAAATCATAAAGATCTTTTCAATAATTCATAGGATATTCGTATTTTTAAATTGTCTTCTTTAATGTTTTTAAATAAAGAATAGAAAACGCAATATCAAAGTTGCGTAAAGTACCTGCTTCGAAGCTGAATGCATAGTCTTTGGGAAGTATTTGGTTTTCTCCATGTTGGTACAATTGGAAGTTGGAAGTCTCAACAGCCGTCATTGACTGGTCAGCTTTGCAACAGTAGTAGCCAATAACGAGGCTGAAATCAAATTTAACATTTTGACTAATTTTTAAATAATATTATTAAAGAAAATTATCCAATATTTGAAGCTCTTTTGTTTATGTTTCTGCCTAGATGTAAAAGTAGCTGGGGCCACTTTATTACTATATTAATATTGTTGTTATTACATTATCATAGTAAATTGATAGGTATTTTGTGGTGGCATGAAGAAGTTTTGTATTGTAAGTAGGTACCTAGATATTTAAAATACTCACTGTGACAAAATACTTGGTTGTGAAACACTTCCGACTGCTATAAAGTCGCCATTATCAAGAAATATGAAATGATACACGTAACGGTGGAAGTTACGCCATTCACGCAGTACTCCTAAGGATTAGGTATAATTCGCTTATAATAACGTAAAACTGATATTTGTTAAACTAAATTTTAATAATTATTAAAAACTAGTGGATCCCACGAACATTGTATCGCTTCAGAGTGCCGAATAATAACGTGTCACCTAAAACGTATTTCATTGAAAATGTATGAAGAAACGAATTTTCTTCATAAACATATTTTTGTGATTTTTCTATATTTTTAATAGATATTCCTTTATTATCGGATTAGACGAATCCAACAAATCAGAGATCATCAATATCGGTCTCGTTCTTGAGTTATAAATGTAACTACATATTTTTGCAATTAAATTATTTTTTTAAAGCGAAAATACTTGGTATAATCCATTCTTATACAGTTCAACTACCCTTTGTTTACTTTTCATCAAGGAGCCGTTAACTATTTTTTTATAGAATAGAAGGGACTTATAAACTTTATCCTCATTTTTAACAGCTATATCATAAAAAGGATAAAAATTATCACCAAAACTATGATCTCTCACACATGGCATGTTTATTTCATGTTTCTTGCCGTCGACTAACACTGTCCCGGCCAAGTACCCAACTTGTTCGTAATGCGTTTGATGATATCTGTGGGTGAAAACAAAATTATTATCATTAACTTTTTTAGATTATTTTTTAATGTTTGTTTTTTATAATATAGTTTACAAAATGGTTGTTAATATGATAACAAAAAACGCTGACTACTTCCCCATGTGTACAACCCCATAAGAGTAACTTAGAAATACATACTTCTTAAGTAATCTAAAGTAGTCGAAGGACCAGTACTCCCTCGCCATATCATTAGCCATACTCCAAGCAGACATCTGCGTCTCAAAGTTAAATGGATTCGAAAAAGCGCTCCAGAACAATTTTACTTCTACCTTTATCTTTGTAGTCTCATCATCACGGGGTCTGAAAACAAAACGTAATTTTTAAGAATTTCGTCTCAGTTTATTAGTTTTGAATGTAGGTACCTATACGAAATATACACCCAACGTAATGCTACTAATGTCTAAGTTCGAATGAAATAGGTACCTACTAACAATGAACCGTAACTATCATTCTTAATTTCACCTGAAGTTAAGAATTTAGTTTAAAGATAAATGCGGTAGCAAATGAGTACTTAATTATAATTATATTATAATAAAAATAATTATATTATATACCTAATATTCAGTCATTTCGCTACGTAATGAGTATGAATTATAACAGTAAGTATCTATTATATACTGATTTAATATTATTGTTTGTTGCTTGTAAGCGTCAATAGTCATTAGTCAATAGGTAAGTGACGCGCGATTGACTCGATGTCTACCTATACTAAAAGAAGCTGTGTTCTGATACTGTCAAAATATAAAAGTTTCAGTTTGGAAAGAATAACATAAATAAGTGATGACCTCAAATTACAAACATCCATACCTAGGTATGCACTTACTTCATTTCGCCATTGTACGTCAATTTCCATGATCGCATCGGAATGACATTGGAAATGATTAAACCCTGGACTTCGTATCCATCTTCATCTTCACTGGACTTCTTCAAATATGTGTCTGGGAGGCTTGGTGTTAATAAAACATCTTCTCCATCCAGCTGTTTATGATAAACAGTTTTATATTCTACTATAATCTACTATACTATCTACTATAATACATCTCGGACTAACAATAACATCTGTTACTCCCAGGTAAACATAATATAATAAAATGTGAGTTTATACGATGCTATACTTATATTAGATTCAAATAACAAATAATCAATGGACGAGAGAAAAAAAATTAATGAATTGCAATCTAGGAAATTCCAGAACATGAATCGAATACCTACCTAGTAGGTAGGTATATACTTATGTCCTGAGTTTAGGTAGGTATAACTCATTAAGATTCACAGTAATGTTTAGTTAGTACCTAGGTATATATTAAGACCATGATAAGATTATGATAAATGTAAATTTAGAAGAAATTACCTTCAGGTATAAGAAAGAATCGCAGATGCGTTGTGGTCGTCTGGCCAAATTGCATATAACAGCTGTTCCAGTCTCTGACATTCCATTGAAGTACACAGCATCAACAGACTGACAAAAACTATCATTTAATAGGTACTTAGACAGTGTAACTATATTATAAAGTCAAATTTGATTTCTAATAAACGGGAAATAAAAATGGCTAGACTCTCATCATAACCATTCCTCCATTTCCTCTCATTACTCAATTAGATTATTTCACTATCAGTCTCTTATGACTGGGATGCCTGGAAGAGACCGCTTGGTAGCGATAAGGCATACCATTAGGTACACTGTTTTGTATTCTAGCATTATTTGTATCTAGTTTAAATTGTGTAGTGTAAAAATCATTAAATAAATAAAAATACTTTCTGGGTGGCGTCCTTGGTCCAATTCATGTTCGAAGTTAGTTGATCATAATATATAGAAATGTGTTGGCTCCATTTATGTTAAACATTATGGCAGTTGGCACACTCACCTTAGGATAATCTCCTAAGTCATAATATTTTTCAATCTTCACATCCTGTTCTTCCACGTGGATTTGACCTTCAGCTTTTAAGTCAGGCGGTAGTCGTGTAAGATAAAGTTTTAACTAAAATATTTAAGGTTAATTGTGATAAGACTAGACGATTCAATGATAACCTCATTAAATTTTTAAACTTATTAAAATGAACTTAAAATACCCTAGTTACTAGTTTTAGAGAATTGTTATTAATCTTACTCCTTACTTTACGTAGGTAATATTATGTTCGTGTTGTTTTAAAAGATAATTCACACACTTCGTTTTCTATAAAATGTAACTAAATAGGTACCAAATTTTATTGGAGTCGAGACGTAGGTAAGAGTAGGTAAAAAACAAAGGTAAATTAAATGTTCCACAATATAGTATTTTTTTTGCCACTATAAAAATTTATTGAAATCGGATGGGGTTTAGAAAGGAAAGCGTTCCTAGTAAATAAACAGGTTATTGTATTTAAAAAAATACTTAGGTATAAACAGACATTAAAACTCAAAAGTAGTATATAACATAGAAATAAACACTTTTCAATGCAAATATTTGTGTTTATATCTATTATTTCTGTTACATTCGGTGCCAAAAAGTAACAATGACAAAGTTCACGCTTTGAGTGGAATATTTCCGAGACAATATTAAAATAAAATCATCACGTCGTCTACATGTATTCAATCACCTCTGAAATAACTCTTATTTGTGAACAGATTCACGAAAAATAATTATTAAACATAATTAGAACAAAAAACATACACTTGGATCGAGAACATACTTTTTTGAATTCGGTTGATAATAATGTCAATATAAAGATATAAAAGGTTTCGATTTAAATTTCTCACCTGTTTTGTCTTTAACACAACATACATAAAAATAAATTTAAACCAATATGTTTTATTTTTCTGTTGATAAATACCAAATATCGGTGGTTTATTTTTCGTAATTATAAAACGAAACAGTAACACCAAAAAAGCCGGTATCAGTAAATACATAATATCAGACATCTTGTATGTAGTGGTTTACATAAAGTATGTTTTATAACTGATGAAAAAGTCAAAATTCTATAATTATTATCTTATCGTTTTTGACTGGAAGTGCCCTTTAGTTTGGACGATTAAATGCAATATTTCGTTACTTCAACGTATTATTTCTGTTACACAATTTATCATTTTTTTGTACTCTAAGAAAAATTAATTAATATGTAAACTATATTAGAGTAACTATTGAAACATTGGAGAAATTAAATTGTATGTGAAGTTAAATGATTAAGAATAGGTAACTGATGGATTCCCTTATTAAAACAATTAAATGTCTTGCCACGGAGGTACGAAGATTGAACACACAGTTTATTGATTCTTAGACGGTACGAAGTTCAGTCAACTAGTTTAAGGTTTTTATTATCATAAGTAGGTAGCCATTATTAATAAATTTTGTTAAAAATTTAGTTTACAAGAACCAGTATGAGTTATCCATGAGCTACAAGATCAAAAAATCGACAGGGAGCGAAATAATCAAAAGAGTGCGACTTTGTATTCAACAGGAACTCATTTTGAGAATTGGATAAATTGATTAATTTTTTATTAAAAATGTTATAATTAATGGTCTTCCTTTTATTTCTGACACTATGTTATTTAGCAAAAAGTAATCTTTATGATAAAGCCTTTTGATTGGTATTGGTAAACTACAGGTTGATTGTTTTTCTCGTGTAACGGGTTCGATTCTCGGTTCAACCATGTAATTATTTAAATATATATGAATGCAGTTTAAATTGTTTTTAAAAATAAAATAATGTCTTCATTCAGTAAAATGTTCCATCTACAATATTTAAGGTACTTTCCCTCCATGTGGCATGTCGTGGGACGCCCCATATAGATTTTAAGCAATTAAACTTTTATTGTAAATTTCTGGAATATCAATAAAAAACAATTTAAATATGTATCTGTAGACGTTATTTATATTTCATAAGAAACAAATTTATTCAACCGTGGCCAACAAGTGTTTGTGAACACATTCCTCCTTGTTAATTAGATGCGTGGTTTTGTTCACGAGCTGCATCAACGTGTTTAGGTTAGAAGACCATTCATTTAGACGATCGGACGAGTCCATGTTCAATCTGAAAAACATTACAAAATCAGTAAACGGGGCAATTATTTAACTGGGGAAAAATAACTTAAGTATACATAAAACACGGTAAACCATTTATTTTCGTTAATATAGATTGATATAAAATAATAAATTGATGGATTATTTGAATATATCATCACACCAAAACCATTGAATAACCCTGTTTATTGTCTGTAATAGTTCAGACTTTATCCCGGGATGGTAAACTCACTTGGGAGTTTCCGCTATCATATCAGTTCGAAAGTCGAACGAGGACTCAAGCGTGTGGGATTGGGATCATGGAAAATAAATTGTCGAGTTTCTGCTATTTTAAGTAGAATAGCAACTCACCTAAAGTGCACTACGCCCGCTGGTCGGTCGATTTTAGCGCGTACAACACTGCTAACGACCAATTGACTCAAAGCATCTTCCGTCTCAGTCACACTAAGACCGAGCAATTCACTCATGCGCTGCACAGTTATACGCGTGTAATACATGGACATTATACGTATATTCTGCAAATAAACATCACCTTTTTTACAGTGCATATATTAAAGTTGGACTCGAACTCTACTTTTTTTAACTTCAATACTATTCGAATCGCTCTAAATTTTACTTCCCTTAAAATATTACACATTATTATTGAATATACAGTAAAACAAATAAAAATTTGCATACAACTAGATTTTCTTTAAAATAAAAATATACACTTTTGCATGCACTTTTATACTACTAAAAAAAATTTGTTTTTGTAATGCAAATGCTATAAAAAAAATCCCTAACCCCTAATGGACACATTCAACGATAATTTTCTTTACAGGCATGTTGGTTATTAGACTTCTGTGCTCGAAATATTTATTTGTTTCATTGATTTCAATGTAATATATACTCATAAATAAATATGAAACTTACATGCTCAACAACTCTATTCTTAAGATCACTCCATCGCTCTTGTCCTATTTCATCAGACGAGTCGAAGAATGGTGTCTTTCTCAGCATATTTTCATATGTAGAGCAAAGAGTATTCCATCTTATAATTTCTGGATTGATGAATAGGCCCAAAAGTTGCCTTAAAAGTAAGTAAATTCTAACATATTATGGAGATACTTTCTTATGTATATAATATAATGAGATAAAATTGTTTATTTGTAGGTAATATCTCTGATCTTATTCAATTATAAAAATTATTTCACTCCTAGGAAGTTGAGACTTTTTTCAAGTAACACAACCTACACAGAATTGTGACATACGTACAGTCTCTAGTAAAAGTTAACTATTATAAGGATAAAGGTAGTTAAATTTTATCTCAAGCTACAGTATCTTCTCTTTTCAAATCTTACAAAATGCAGTCACAGGGTCAAAAGGCAAATTAGATACTGACTTGTATTCAGGCAACTTGTCAAGTTCCTTATCCTCATTGAGCCTATGTGTCAAGTCCGCCTGCTCATTATCATATGGCGAAAGTATAAGAAATACCACACTTCCGATAAGCGCGTCATTTCCGCCAGCCTGGCCTAACGCACGGAAATGACGACACACAGACAGGTATGCACAGTTATGTTGATCCACAGCAATCATTAGACGGTAGAACTTTTCTTTAAGCTCCTGTAATTATAAGAGGATTAAGTTTAGATTTATATTATGTCAAAAGTTGTCAGCAATCATTTCTTCATCATGACTTGACTAAACTACTTTATGAACAGACAATGCTGTTTGTTCCCAGTACACAGGCATAATATATGTGTGGCACCTGAACAATAAACATGTATGATTAATTGGAATGTGAACACATTATTATCTTAAGTCCTAGAAAAATTACTTGAAATTGTTCTTACCAAGGTATTTTCATCTTCAAAGAATTTTGTGTTGATTTTCTTGGAAATAATTTGAGTACGAATGTAATCCTTGATAGCAAGGCACAACCGCATTTGTTCTAAAATAAGTTCCACTTTTTCCCTTTTATCCATTGAACCATAAGTTTCAACCTGAAAAAAAGTAACATTAAAAATAGAATAGATGCTTTTCTTATTTTAATAATCAGCCTTTACTAAACTAAGTTACAAAAAAAGAACTTGGTATCAGTATTAGAGATAATATTTTTTACTTGTAATTCTTGAATGATCTTGGCAGCTTCAGCCACATTATTCTCTTCTTCACGGATCTTTGCTAAAATATGAGTTAGGCGTGCTCGCTCAACTTCCACATAGATCTTTCCTTCAGTTATTGTTCGTAATGTTTCTATGAGTTTAATTTTCGTCTCTTTATCAGGTGTTTTATCTACATAAGTACAACATTCTTGGACCATCTTAACTACAGCTTGTTTGAGTTGAGATCTGAAGAAAATATAATGTAGGAAAACTGAGATATTGTTTTTAATCACAGAAATAGAAAGTAATAGCAGAAATGCAAACTATGCTATGATTGATTGAAATGACAAATTTCAAAAGTATATACCAAAATTTAAACACATAAATTATACCTTCTCTTAGAAAGCAAAACAATATGATCATTAAGAGCTGACCAGTTCTTAGCTTCATAGCATATTTGAACAATAGTCACTAAAATTCTTGCAGTGGAAGCCATGTCAGCACCCTGTCAAATATAAAATATATTAATATAGTAAACTTTTAAATTAGATGTATTATATAGTTTTTACTTGACTATGTCAATGTATTGCCTATCAATATAATAGTATGTATATTGTGAGATTACTGTTCTGGTTTGTTTTTCCAAAGCTAACAGCTGATCAATAGCCTCTTGAACCCTTCCACTGGCAGCCCAGGTCTTCCAAAGAGGGATTTTTTCATCACAAGTGGCACTGTAGTCAACCTATAAAAATACATTTTTTATATAACTAATTTTGGGAAAACAAATTTTTTCCTATTTCAATTTATAAAAAGACGATAAGTGCCTGTCTAAAGTAGTTGGCATTCATTAAACAAAACACACACCTCCATTTTTATAATTTTTCCGCTAGCATCTAAGCTTTCCATATCACCGTTAGTAGTCATTTTGTGGCAGTAATTCTGTAAAAAACAATATAGAAATACAAATTACAAAAATGAGACAATTCGGACCTGAGTGCAAAGATGTTTTTAGAACATGAACAATCTCACGCTTTTAATGAAACTCACCGCGTAGATTTACTAATAAAATGTATTAACTTCAATATTATTATGTAGTAAAATCTTTATTGTTATATTTGATATATTTATAATTTTGCACGAATTACCTACGAATTCGGAATTTATATATTTTTGTAAATGCAAGCTCACCCTTTTTAACAAATGACCAAATGACAGTCTGTTAACTGATATTTGACAACTGATAGATAACAGTAAACAGTTAGCAAATTTTGGTGGCTCGCTTTCATCAACAGTCAACAGATCACAAATTTTGAATGAGATTTTCAACTATTCTTAAATAATATGGCAATGGTTTCAAAATATCAAATGAAATTTTATAATTATACAGAATTTTACTTTAATAATTAAAAAAACTGTCACTACACTACAGACGTTCAGATTTGGTACGAAACAGACCAAATCCGTTGTCCAGTCGTTGTCGTTAGGATTTTTCTGACAGAAATTTCTGATAATGTGCGGCCGGGCTTACGGTCTGACTCGGGTTACCCGAGTTAGATAACTCGAGTCGCCCATCGCTAGTAGGTACTCCGTACTTGAGTACTTCATCTGTGAATGGAATTATGGCGTAGATAGTTGATTTGTTTTTACATTTTGTAAATACTACCTATTTGTGATATTTATTCGACGCAAATCTGTTTGATTTAAGCATTTATTTTTTTAAGTGTGACATCTTATAGTTTGTATGTTGTGTGTTTGTTTGACTACTGCAGAAACGGTAGCCTACTTTCTATGATAATATTTCTCAAGTCCATGACTAAAGACATATATTATTACTTTTATCGTTGTGGATAATGTTGTGTACAATGAGTCTAATAAGAAACGATATAGATATATCTTCCAAAACCTCTATAGGCCTGCGTAGTCATTCTGCTCAAGGTCTAGGCAATATTTCTAGTCCTTTAAAAATACCATTGCCACCTCGATTATGGATAACAGGCAAGTATTATTATGCAACGAACATATGCTTTTAAGAAGTTTTCAATTGCTGTACAGAGATGAGGCTGAGAATATTTTATACTTTAAAATGAACATGTTCAATTGAATATTCATAGATATAGAAGACGAGTCATCAGATGATATAAGTAGCTCTCGAGAAGAAGGAGCCGTGACCGTAGAAAGGTCACGGCTTAGATCTCGATTTCGACATCATAAACGGGCCACATCAAATTGCATTCCTCTTGGTATATTTTGGGATATTGAAAATTGTCAGGTAACCGCATCTAGTCATGCATTTTAGGTAAAATGGAGAAATTACTTTGTTACATTCAAAACATTTTTGTTGCAGATACCCCGGGGATGTTCAGCTATTGATGTAGTAGCAGCAATAAGAGAAAAATTCCTGGTTGGCAGAAGAGAAGCTGACTTTGTTGTTGTATGTGATGTAAGAAAAGAATTACCAAATAGACTACAAGAACTCAATGATTCTCAAGTGAGTATAAGACGTAATCTATACTGTTTCAAGAAAAAAAAAGAAAAATTTACAATTTTCTTATATTGTCATCCTTTTTCATATGTTTTTGGTTATCGCCAGTAGTCATTTAATTTAAATATGCAAGTAGAGAAAGCTGTTACTAAAAATTTTATCACATAGAAATCTAAGCCTATATAATAATAATAAGTATTGTCTTTCAATGATTGAAAAAAATATATATATTATTGCAATTTTAAAATGAAACAGTTCAAAGCAAAGTAAGTAAACAAGTTTTTTTTGTAGGTCAGTCTGATACATGTATGTGGAACTCAAAAAAATGCAGCTGATGAGAAATTGAGGCAATGTATGAGAAGATTTGGGGAACTACACCCTGCTCCAGCTTCATTACTATTAATTTCTGGGGACATTAACTTTGCTGCTGACTTAAGTGATTTTCGACATAGGTAAATAATGCAATACTTATGCTCCAATTTTAATATTACTTACTCTGCTGGCACAGCAACTCAAAATTGGCTTAGGCCTCTGAGGTGAGAGAATGCCACCTTTGATAATCTTGCGCTGCTGTGTGCTAATTGGCTATTTATAGCTTGCGTAAATTTGAATATAGTTATAGTTCCTTTTTTATTATTTTTAATGAAGTGCTGGTATTTTTATAATTGTTTTTATGTTTAATGTTTAAAAATCATTAAACAAAAAATTTGCAAGAAAAATTATCAGTAATAATTCCAGTTCTTATCATTTGAAATAGTAAAACTTAGCCACTTTAAAACTGTTTTAAATACATCCATTAGTAATTGCTTGATCTATTTGCTAATATGCATAGAAAATATTGAATACATGCCTTGTCTTGTCTATAAAATATATCATATATTTCTTTTTTTGTTTTAAAAATCTAAGCATTATTTTTTAAATATTTATTTACATCATTAGGAAAAATATGGAAGTGATATTGGTGCATAAACAGAACACATCAACTGCATTAATTACTTGTGCCTCCTCCCACTTTTGTTATAATGAGCTGACTGCACATCTTCCGAGGAACCCAAAGGTATTATATTATATCATGGGTTTTATTGAATTTTTTTAACATTTAATTTTATGAACCATATCATTTTTACGTTTGCAACTGCAATAATTTGAAGGAAGTAATATGAGCAACATATTAATGTTCATTAGAACAACAAGTTGTTTTTGTACTTATTTCCTGTTTCTACATTTTTGCTAATTTTTACTTCATTAATATTTGATGATTTTTTTAAGCTATGTAATGTAAAATTTCTAAATACATAATTCCATAATATTCATGGTGCTACATTTAAAATTTGCTATGTAGTGTTCTTTACTACTTATTACAAAGTAACTAATCAATAATTTTTAATATAAACTAATGCCCGAGACTTTATGGTGGTTAAGGTGAGCCAAACAGAAGAAGACGAAGTGCCAACCTATGAAATGGAAGTGATAAATTTGCCAGTAGACCAACCACCGGAGAGAGTGTCAAGACGTCTCAGAAGACTGGCAGACAATTGTGGTGGCAAAGTCCTAAAAGTGACAGCTTCCACTGCCATCATGAAGTTCCCTACCCCTGATCATACATCTCGGTGAGCCCCATTTTTTTTTAATAGTTTTATTTTTCTTCTGAATTATTCTTTGAATTCAGTTTTTTTATAAATTGGTTGTTAATGTATTTATTATTATATATATAATTATAATTTTTTTTTCTTTGTGTAATTTTTATTATAATCCGTTTTTATAGGGTCATCGTCTTCAAAATATAGGTCAATATGTACCTACTCATAAAGTGCGTAACATGGCTTGCGTTTAATCATAATAAAATTAGTACTGGTAATGATTTAATAGCTTCGAAAACATTTACGAAATAAATAATAACAATAAATTTAAAATTTACAAAATACTATATTCCTAATTTCAATAATATAATATGAATTACCATCAAATCATTGAACATTTAGTAAATATTGAAATAAATTAAAATAGGTATAAACCTACTTGTTATTAAATCGCTGATATAAAATTGCCATAAGCACTGTGTTTCTATGCCATAATGGACTTAGTGATGAAACTTTTTATTTTTACCCTCAATTTCTTTCGATTTTTTTGAAAAATCATTCCACCATTTTATTCTGCCATTGCAATGCCAAGCTCAAACAGGCACACACCACATTTATATAGTTAATTTATTTGTAGTATAATTATTCTTAATATTAAGCGATTACATATAATTGTATAGTTTCGAAAGAGATTAATGTTAGAAAGTGTGTACAACAGTAAGAATCATGATAAGCAGGTGAGTAAAACGAACTTTTTGTCGCGACGTGGAAGCGATGCGATAATTTTTTTCATATTTTCATACAGTGCACTCGTTAATTAATATATTATTCATTTATTCATATAATATTATTATATATAAATAATATTACACGTTAAGGCTGTTAAAAACTGTATTCGTAAATTTTTGTCAAAGTCAAGTGACATTCTCCCGTATTCACACAAAGAAGGTCTCGGCATGTAACTCGGTAATAATTTGTATTTACGCGTTTTAGTACAAAAAAAGTATCGCTAGTGATAAATCTATCTGTAATTGGATTATTCAGGTTATCACAATTCTTACGTTCAGTAGGTACCATGATGACTCATAAAATAACGGTCAGACTACGTCTAAAAAATTTTGCCCTTGTTTTTCTTTGTTTTATAAAGAAACTTTATTAATTTAAAGACTATTTATTACTGTTATTACTATTTTATTGAAAATACCACGGTTGATTTGGTATTTATAAATACGAAATACCTAGGTGATTTCCTTCCTTTGTTTAGTAAGCAGATGGCACGTGTCTGAAACCTCTTTGTAAAATTTCTTTGGTCATATTATAGCATGTTTTTAATGTAAACCAAGAATGCATTTATTGAAAAGAGCTGTACATTAAGGAAGTAGGAAGTAGGTAATGACGATGGAGTGCCACCGTACTTCCGTAAAATGCATTTGTTACGCAGCCTTATATACCTACTTTTTAGAAACTTCAAGCCAGATATTTTAATTATACATAACAACTACTTGTTTTGTCTTTTTAACCGACCTTCGAAAAACCAAAAAGGAAGCTATCAATTCGACGTGTATTATTATTATTATTATTTTGGATGTATCACTCCTACGTTCATCCGCCGGCCGAAAGCAATAAAATGTAACCATCTTCGTAACGATCCCATGACGTATATCATAACCGCCTCACTTTTGCATTAGAAATAAAACTAATATTGCGAGATAAGGTTGTATTACAAAATTTTAAAAAGTGGCATTGGGTACATTTTGTATTATATGCACACAGATGATTACAACTTAAACCATGGTACACTTTTTCAACTTGTCTTTTTTAAATTTTTTTTGTAAACTACAATATATTTTTTTAAAAATGACGATTCAAAATGATCAAATATGATTTCAATGAATAAAGATATTTTGACTTTGACATTGTGTATCTGGTTTTTAATACATCAATGTCGCCGTCCGTAAACCGATTTGGATTAATGAGGTATCAAGCGACAGGGTAACTCGTTGAAATAGTCCCATTTTTTTTAAATTTTTACGATCAATAGTTTTCTGGATATTGAAAGAATAGTTTTACAATCGGGCGATAAATCGCTGAAATTCGCGCGGCCGCGTCCCACCTACTTATTTGCTTCTAACTCTATGAAATATGAACCCTTATCGATTAATGTTATTGCATTCAGTATTAAATTTTCAATAAGAATAATAAAGAATCAAGATTATTCGATTTATAGTTTTAGAGAAATTGAAACTTGAAAAAAGTTCCATTAGTTCGTTTTGGCAATACAGAAGTCCATGTTATATTAAATTTATACTTATTGTAATACTTTAATATTATTACCATATATATTGTCAAGGGACGGGTTTTCATGGCAATCTAAGCCAAACATTTGATGTTATGATGCAAAACTTGTCAACGAAGAAAAACAAAAACACGTTATTATTTACGATGATTTATATATCGATGAAATATATATCATTTTATAAAAAATTTAAAGGGTCATATATGATAGTAAAATCAATAAGGTACAAAAGATAATTCTGAAGATAGAGAGAATATAGTAACTGAATTCGTGGGATAAATCACAACGTGTGCTCACTTGTGCTCACTTGCTTATTATAAAGCTCCATGAAAACATAATTTATATGAACGACATACTTTAATTTTAAGTATTTAACAATTCAGTTGTGCATCTTCTTGTAACATTTGTAAATTGTAAATTAACATTGTAAATTAAAAAATATCTGTGATACATTGAATAGTTTTTAGTAATTTTTGTATTATAAATGAACCTAACTATAAATAAAATGACGTAAATAGTGTTGATAAATAAAATTCATGTAAAATTCAACAAGGACTTCAAAGTGTCATGTTGCTTTTTAGAAAGGCGGTGCTAACTATTATAAATAAAAAGACGTAAATAGTGTTAATTGTTTATAACTTAATTAAATTAAACAATTGATTGTATATTCCAGGACTAACTAAAAAATAAATTGAATAGCTTGAATTTTGGAATTGAACTCCACCTGATTGTCGGAAACACAAAAAATCTTATAATGTCTTTAAAGAAAGAGATGCGTTGAACAGGCGCAGATGGTGGATGATGTATCCTACTGTGGGCTATTCTGGGATTTAGTTACATTGGTATGGTTCTTACAGTGCACTGAAGCGTATGGAGGGTGAAGATGTGTTTGGACGCAAAATAAGTACGCGTTTCGTACGCAATGCCGTGCAGCCTGCGTATTCCAGCGATGAAGGCTACTGCACCGCGCCTCCCAGCCAACAGCCACAGCCGTCTGCGACGTTGCCTCCACCGTCTTCGCATTTCATGGTGCCCCAGGTTTGTCACCAATTACCAAGTATATATGGCATCACCACTTTAACGCTGTATTTTAATCTTGTTTGAAATTGTCTTATCTATATAACGGTTACATATTTCAACGGTTTAAGTGCAAGTCCCATTGTTATCAATTTTATTTTTGAGTCCCTTTTGCTTGTGGTTTGTATAAAGCACAACTTTTAGCATATAAATATACCAATTTTTTAAAATATGCTTCGTTTATCGGTGTTTATCATTCACCGGATCATATTTTGTAGGTATATTGTAGATTACGTATAATTGCTTCAAAAAAATAAGTTTTATGTAAAATAAAATATTAGGTGTCACAAATGGAGATCGATAAAGAGCAGTCGGCAACGAGTGAATGGGCGTCAGCTTTGAAGCAACTGCCCATACCTGCTCCTAATTCAATAGAGTTCTGCCCTCCCCCCAAGCCCAGGAAGATTAGAGGCCGCCATGGTTAGTTATTTTTTAATTAAAATACATAAATTTATTATAATTTAATATAAGCTATCCTACCGTCACAGAATATTTTGCTTCTAAAATACCACCTCCATGAAAAAGTGGTAAAGTGAAGTCCCGTGTCCCCCTAGTGGGGTATGGGAATAATGTGAAATGCATCTGCACCACCTCCATGGCTAAGTAATTAAATAGTAGAACAAAATTGTTTCGTTTGTGGTGGCACCTACTTACCTTTGAAGAATATGAAAAGTGAAACTGACGCAGAAATCTTACGGATTTGTTATAGGCACAGCTAGTCTGGACCAGTCGGCGTGCTCTTCAAGCAACTGTAGTGCTGAAGACAGTCGCCGTGAAGTAAGTCTCGTTCGGGCGATATCTCCGTGGAACTCGTCCGCTAGCTTCAGTGACCAGAGTGAGACTGAAGACTCGGTTACTGAGCTTACTGTAGCCAATCTGCCGCCGCATGACCCTCAGACACTGCAGGTATTCATTTTAATTATCCTTCAAAAAAACAATCCCTTAAAGACAATGCAACCGTGAGAGTATTCATTAACCGTCGCTACCATATGCGCTTACCATCAGATTAGCTTCCTTCCTTTTTGAAACCTTGTCTTTCAAATTCATATATTGTATAATATATTGACATAGATATAGAGGTGATCGAATTATAATGAATTAGCCATTTACACACCCATGATAATTATTTTATAACCTTTATCTACACATGATCACGGTTGAATTACGTACATCAATAGTGTTCTAACAGACCGGTTGATTTCAGTTGTATAATGAAGGCATAGTATGTATACTCTTTTTGTTCCCAGGACATGGTAATGAAGCTACTTAACCAGCACGTGCCCGTAATACGTGTAACTGTGTGGTCAAATGCAGAAGGACCGGTCGCGACTGTTCTTTTAAAGTCGGAGGGCGACGCACGCCTTGCAATAGCCCGTATACACAAACGTCGATTGGACAACATCTGGGCGGGTCGCCGGCTCGACCTGTCCTTAGGCCGGCCTTCCCCAGCGCCAAGTCTAGACGTCCTCAGGGCCCGTTTACGCGCTATTCTCCTAGAACACAGAGAACACAAGCTACCCCTCGTACGTCTACGTGACGCGTATGCTAGCAGGCATTCTTGCGCCATAACGACGTCTGATATAGCCAAGATTCGCGATACGGTAGTAATTCATGAGGGCTTTGGACGTATGGTGCAATTGGTTGACTTTTCGCCGGCGACCAATGCCGAAATGGAAGAAGCGCCGTGGAGATGCAATTATCATACTATGTTTAATATGGGGCATGAGGATGGAAGTAGGATCTTGCAACCAGTGTTTATGAAGATCTCAGTGTTGACGAAGAATATACAAGTGTTGCTGGAGAGCCATAATGGCATCTTGCCGCTGCTGAGGTGAGTTTTTCACGTTTGAACTTTAACAACTACACAATAGAAAAAGTTAAATCCCGTAACATCTACAGCTATTTTTCACTAATCATTCTCTTACAGTAAGCATGAATGGCTAAAGTAACGATTCTATTAAGATTTTTTATACAAAGGAACAGTAATTGTTTAATTTAATTCATTCAGCAATCAGCCCTTCTCAATCATTAATAAATAATTTCCAGTTTTGTGGAGTGTTACGAGTCAATGTTCCCACCGCTGGTATCTGACGCACGTTACGGTGTACCTTTAGAGCTCTTGTTACGCAGTGTACCTTGTGTCGCCGTCAAGGACAGCCCGTCCCGACACCTTGCTTGGGCAGACCCGCCCCTCCTGCCGCCGCCTTTTGACGGCTGTAAGTTAAATAATAGTATAGCCAATGTTACTGGTAAAAGGCCAGACGCTTTCCCAGTAAAATTTAATACTTAACATTTATATTTCCTACCGTTAAATTATCTGTGGATTTAGAATTTAGATAACAGAAACAATATTATGTCTATTTTATTATTGTGATAAATACAAATTATAGTAATTAATTATTTTGTTTTTACTTCTTAGCTAAATGAAACTGAAAACTGTTCATTTCTTAAAATATTCATGTTTAATCATGTTCAAATCAGAATCACCTCTATTACATTTTTCTTTTTAGTATAGCGTATTTCTAAGAAATATTTTATTTCTTAGAAATACATACTAAAGTATTTATTTCTAAACTGACAAAATTTTGAGAATCTCATAGTTTTATTGTTTTTTGTGTCGTTAGGTGATTTGTCTCGTGTCCGTGGGCGAACCGCGCCGGCATTGGAACCAATGCTGGCTTTAATAGAGAAGGAACTTTTAGATCTGCTACGAGTCCAACCAAAATGTTCTATACCATTTAGCAAGTAAGTTAGTTTGTTGAATAAGATATAACTTAACATAAAGGTTTCTTTCTGAGGAAGTTCATTCAATATTTTTTTTTCTATACAGGTTGATCCCAGCATTCCACCATCATTTTGGTCGTCAATGCCGAGTGGCTGACTATGGCTTCACCAAACTGCCTGATCTTCTGGCTGCTTTAAATAAGAGTATTGTGGTATGCAATAATTTAGTTCTTATATTATTGTTTAAAACATAATTTGTTACATTATCACATTTAGATCTTATAAAAACTTTAAGTTTTGGCATTATAGGGACATTGGCTCTGCTCCCGTACTGCACTGTTCATGTACAGATAACTGCTTTTATTTGTCACATTAAAATATATATTTTTTTAATTAGACCGTGATTGGTCTAAACTCTAACCCGACAACGAAAAAGGCAGTAGTTTTTGCGTAAAAACTTAGTTGTTATAAATTTAAGTTTTCTTTAAGTATCAACTATCAATAAACATCGGCCGGTTTAATTTTTAAAATATGTATAGATTGAGTATATCACATGTATGTATTAGAAGCCTGTTTTTCTTGAACAGGTCCTTGGATCAGGATCGTACCGTATTATAACCATATCAGCCGCCGCTCAAAGTCGCCGATGGACGTCAGATCTTTTGAAAATACTGAACACTTACGCAGGTCAAGCGATACACGTCCATAATTTTGCCCAGTACTACCAAGCCGCTATGGCGAGGGCTTTCTCTCCCATCGACTACGGTGTTTGTACATTCGAAGAACTATTGGAAAAAACCCTCCCCGGCTGTGTAACTCTCGGTCCAGATGGTTCAATTTCCCTCCCGAGCCATCCTCATGTAAGGGAACCGCAAGACGCCTCCCGTATCCTCGAATTTGCGACACAAACTGTTGAAATCCTCTGTCACACGCCAAACTTTCAAATGGATTTCTCTCGTTTCGTTCCCATGTACCACACATACTATGGGAAACAGTTGCGAGTCGCTCACTTTAGTTGTGCAAAGTTGATGGATCTGTTCGATATAATAGCTGAAGTTGTAACCGTGTTTGGCACGCCATCTGGGGATCGGATGCTGAAATTGGCCACTCCGATAGCACGTACGATGTTCTCGCAGCGTTTGAAATGTATGACACCTATCGAATTGGCCTCATTCCGTATGCGATACATCTCTCAATACGGGGCACCTCCTGAACCAGCTATCTTGGAAGTGAAGACTGTTGAGGATATGGTCTTAGATGTGGGGGGTCGAATTGAATGGGGGTATATATATTCAAAAGGGGACAGTGCTGTATGGGTGAATGCGGCGCTTACAGCTTGTTCCGTCTTATCGGCGGATCGTAGCGTGGCTCGTGGATCGTCTGAAGAGTACTTTGTGACCGCGTGTGCTCAGTTAAGGGGGATCCCTCCGGACGTCGCTAAGCTGCATGCCACTGGGGTCATCGAAGTGTCGAATCGCTTCATTTGTTTAGCCCCATTGTGGCGCACTATATGGAGAGTGGTTCTTATAATCTCCGATCACAAACACCCTGTACCGGCTTTGGAGATATTTTTGGAATATACTAAACGATTTGGGCCCACTTTCCCCAAGGCCGAATTAGGTGAGATCTTTATGCTTGATATTGAAAATTTTCTTAATTCTGCAACTATGTGATCTTGCTATAATCTATCTCTGTGACAAATTTCATCCATATCACTTCAGTTGCTGTGGCGTGAGTAAATAGTAATAAACGTTTATCCAAACTTCTGCATATTTAATAATAGCTGGATATAATGTGTCAATGTGCCACTTTAACACTAATTGCTCTTTGAGTTAACCAAAAACCAAATTTTCTGTATGTTTCATCCAAAGTCTCTCTTTTTATAGTAAAAATAGAATACTGAAATATTTTAATAAAATTTCAGGACTCGAAGCAGTAGTAGCGTTCCTCAAGGAACACGAAGCTATATTTAAACCAATCTCGTCTGTTGAGGGTCCAATGTGGCATTTATGTGAAGGAGTGTGTCCTCTGCTGTTAAGAGACCTCTCAAAGCAATGCAATGTCTCTGAGGACTTCTCAAAATATGATACTCCGCCGGGACAGAAGGTAATTTAAAATAAGACAGATTAAGTGACCTAGATATATAAAGGTTCAATCACACGACGACGATTCATTTTTATTGACGAATCGTCTTTTTTCACGATTCGTATGAATGTTCACATGCGAATGAGCCGTAACTTCCCATCTTAGTAATATGGTTAAATAAAACGTTTTAAAAGTTGCTCTTTCGTTAAATACTTTGTATTTCTTTCTAATTGACATTTAAAAGACTGAGTGTTACTCCCCTATTAAAAACAGATCTGAAACTTTGTATGTTTATGCAATTTTGAAGAGTTGGTATACAGAAAGATACCTACGAACAGGAAAAAGACCATAGTATACTTTTTATATTAATTAACACTGCCCGATAAGTAATCATTAGATATTGACAAAATCAATTAATTTATAAAGGGCTCTCGCGTGTTCGAGTCTCCGAAAAGATTTGCGGGAGGCATCTGGTCTCCTCCAGCCAGCTCCTTGCCACTACCAGATGCGCTGATCAGCCAGGATAAACGTAAGTTTATTTCTTTATCAATTTTTGTCATCGCAGGGCCCAGTTAGTAATAACCTTAAGTGCTATGTTAATAATTAACAATAATTAATGTAGTTCATACGTTCACTTGGAAAAGGTAGATATCTTTTATCGTGTCAAAATATAATTAATGAATGCATTATTTATTGCTTTAACAACTAAAAAACACATAATTTTAAAATGAAAATCTTATATAAAGAATTCTAACGTTATTTTATTTTATTTTTGAAATATTTTAAGCAATTAAAAACGATTACATCTTTTTCCGTGAACGCTGGCTTTTTTTGATGTGTATATACATGTTAGTGGGTTATTTTTAGTAAAGACATTGTTCTCCGAATAAGTTTCGTCAACAGAAAACAGACCGTTTTTAAATGATTTTCAAAAACACCGAGAAGGAGGTTATCAATTCGACGTATTTTTTTTAAATTTACGACTCATGATGTCGCTGCTACCAGGCGCGAACTAGACCTTAAAAATACCTTTTTTTAACAACTTCTATTGTTTGGGCATTTATTTGAAAACATGAAAAAAAAATCATTAAGTGTTAGCAAGTAGCCCAAAGAGCCTTAGTATCGATTAATTAATTACATTTAACTAAAAATTACGTTAAAATTATTAAATACTAGCGACCCGCCCCGGCTTCGCACGGGTATAAAACATATATAAAAACCTTCCTCTTCAATCACTCTATCTATTAAAAACCGCATCAAAATCCGTTGCGTAGTTTTGAAGATTTAAGCATACGAAGGGATATAGGGAAAGAAAAAGCGACTTTGTTTTATACTATGTAGTGATATTAAATTACTTTACTGATTCTAAACATGCGAATAAAATTAGCAAACATTAATTCCTTCTCTTCCCTGGAATTTTGTACTGCACTGTAGTCTATACTCAATGCTCATGCTATGCAGAAAAATAGATTTTTATCAATATTTATTTAAATCATTTCAGGTCGCACCCGCTTAGCGGCGCAATTCGATTTAGTGTGATATAGCATTCCCAAAGTATTATGTTAAGAACACATTCCATTCCAGTATTTTCCAGGAGTGTTCATGTGTTTCGGATCGCCAACCAGTTACGAATTTCCAAATCTTATACGTCTCCTATTGTGATGTGAAACAATAATATTTTAGAATGTGTATTTTTGTGTGTTTATTAATTATAAGTAATGCATTCGCGAGGTGTTACAGTGCTGTACAGATGAAATGTAATGGAACCTCTTAAGTCTAAATTAACTCGAGACTAATGGTATCAAATTAATCAATAGGTATTTTTTCCAGTTCTAAATAATTTTTTAATGGGTTTTTGTTTTTATTGCATACGAATAGAAAAACTTTTTGGGTGCGAAGAAGTTGTTTTGTTATATTTTTAATAAATTTAGGGGGTTAAATAAGGATCAATTGTTTTATTATAGAGGTTTCATCAGTATTATAAAACATCTCTTTCGGTACTATTCGGAAATGTAGCTATCAACAACTATCTATATTTTTATCTATTGACACTGACGTAAAACGTAGACCATAAGTATATTTTGTACATACGGATTCTTAATTAGTTTTATTTTAACTCACCGACTATACATATCGTTTTATACGCTCAATATTTTCTAGAATAGGAAATGGCACTGGTAACATTAAACGAATGTTTACATAAAAAGTACAATAATCATACAAAGTGTTTTTATTTGTAAGAGAAAATCATTGAGAAAATATGATCTCGATTATTTCTATAAATGCTTTATTTAAATATTGGCTTTAATGACGTTTTATTCAATGAATGTTGTGTGGTTTGAATACTTGAATAGAAAACCATTCGAATTTATAATTTTAGATGGAATTTATATTTTTATTGTCAAAATGTTTAATATATTTCCTGTTAATAAGTTTTAATCCACGTGTTTGAGATTCTTGAGACTTGGTGTCCGGTCGTATGATTGTATATAAAATATAATAAATTTAATATAAAATAAAAATAATGTATAAACATTGATTTTACTTCAGTATTGCAGAAATTTACACGTTTGAAAACCGGAACCGTGCCACAAATTAAGTCAATTATAAATTTTGAAGCTAAGTATTTTCAGGCCGTCACTACGCTTGTGCAATTTATTTATTAAAAATGTAGCAACATTAAATTCCACATTCCACCTGAGAATTGATTTTTAAGTATTTTTAAATAAGTTTAGTTGTTTTTAAGTAATTGGAAGCAGACAGTCTAATATGTGTTTCAAAACGCCTGTCTGTGCGTCTCGAAAATTAGAATAATAATTAGTTTTTGACTCGTATTAGCCTAATTAGTATAAGTAAATACTTTATAAGGATCAGTTTTGTTGAGTTTATTTGTAAATAAATGTGTTAAAGGTTAAAAAAGTAACAATTGTGAATTAAAGCTACAATTTATTCTGTGATATTATACCAGCTATCTTTACGTCTATGTATAAAATGTACATAATATATTCGTAATTGCTACAAATTAGTTACACATTTATTTACATCAATAAAATAATTACTTTCAAGTGGAATGGTGGGATTGACAGTTATTAGTTTGTAAGCGGGCCCTTGCTATATTAGTTGGTGTACACTGCCAGTTTGCATTTAAGAGTGATTAATCATGAAAGCAAAGTCTTAAAAACCAGACAATTATCTAAGAGATCAATGCTTCTCGGCTCGATGACTTTATGGCCTCAACCTTCAAGTAAAAAATATTTTTCAACTCGGATCCTTAAAAGATTTTATATCGATTTCGAGGAATTTTATCGTCTTGACACAATTATTTGGAGAATTATTTTTTTGTATTTAGAGTTAGAACCGGAAATGTAATTTCAGGAAATGTTTTTAATTTATGACCAAATAAACTTAAATTCAATATTTAGATAAGATTTTTGAAATACAGAAGATGTGTTTGTATTTTTCTACATCTTCGAAAATCTGTGATTATTGTTTCTTGTTATAAATTCATTGGTGTATTTGTGTGTATCATAATGCATGATAAAATCCTATATTTTAAATAAATACATGTTTTATTTTGCAAACCCGCTCATTAATAATAAGCACAGCTGGATTACCGGGCAATACACAATTTAAGTCTCTGGTTTTTCTAGTTTATATCAAAATCTGAAATTATGAAATTATTATGTTAAGATTCTCCTAGATGCATGTGATAATCTCAAGAATATAGCAGTGAATTAAAAAATATTGGAATACACACTTAGTGCATATTCATGTAATCTTTATATATATACTGGTATATATATAAATGAATTGACGTTTGTTAGTTACAAAACCAGCTGGACTTATTTTGTTTTAAGTTATTTATAGAAGTCTGTTAGTAATGTCAAACAAGGTGAATTCGGAAACTAATTTTACTAAACTCATAAAAGAGAAATTCAAATATAATTTTATAATAGGGACTACTCACACATTGTTCTGAATTCTGATCTCAAAATAAGTAGCTGAAGCACTTGTTTAGCTACAGACTACTTTTATTGATGGAACAAAGTTCATCAGGTCTACTGGCAGTTGGCATAAAATTTTGTCACAATCATTTAGATTTTAGGGCATTGAAAACTAATTTTTACTTTAATAATTTATTACTGCATTTACAATGTTTCCTATTTAGTACTATTTGTTAGCACCAAAGAATAATTCTGTTCACTTGGTCTGCTCAGACAAAGGTCCATGACGTCTTTCCCAAATCATGCGGTGCTTTTGCTTCATATAAGCTTTGCGGGCATCACCATACGCCCCCAAGTCACCATCTATAGTTTTGAATATAAAATACATGATATAAAAATTATGATATGACACAGCTTCTAAAATGATAAATTACATGACTTTTTCTATATAAAACTTTTCATGTTTCAAAAAGGCATATGGCATGACACTTTAATTTTAATGGGAATAAGTATAAGAACTTTTTAGCAAAATTTAAAAATTCACCGAAAAGGGAAGATGACCTAACTTAATCTTTTAAAATCATATTAACTATGATGAAAATGATTTTATAAACAAAACAAACCAAATATGTCTATTAGATTGGGTTCTTTGTCACAGACACATGCCTAAATTAACTGAACCTATTAAAATCTAGAACCTCTCTTTGAGTAAGTTATTTAGTCAAGGTGAAATTTTCAGCATTATGGATACATTAAAATGAATGACAGTCAATCCTAAAATATCCATACATTTAATGAACCAGGCTTCTTCAGAATCCTTATATTTATCCCAAAGTGGCTTGCACTTGGTAAGATGATCTGGAGCTTCATAGATCATGCAATCCTCAAATCTCATTCGGAGGATATTCAAAATATCTGAATCAACCATCCTGGAAACAATAGACCTGTTGTTTATATTTTTATTATACATACAATATAACCGCCTTCTGTGGCTTAGTGATTTAAACATCTGTGTATTGCTCTGGAGACCCTATGTTTGTATCCAGGGATACCAATGAATGTTTCGGATGGGTAGGCACAAGGTTAATCACCCACTTGCTTCTAAAGTTCAATTGTCTGCAGCTTAACTGAATCATACTACTCTGTGTGACAGTTTTATTAAGATATCATTCTTGGGACTAATTTTATTACTACATCTATAAACAAGTCAACAACTAGTATTTTATAAAAAAAACCTGTCTCGTTTGAATTGCGCGTTCGCTTCAAAATCACAGACAACATCATCACTATAACATTGATCAATCGTTGGAACACGACGGAACTGCTGATGATACCAAGGGTATTTTTTCTGGTTGGGTTCTACTACTTTTTCTGCAAGGCGAAAAAATTTTGTTAAACTTGGCCGAAAAGAATCATGAGAATTAGTGCTTACATAACCACTAACATTTTTGTATAACACAAACCTCTAAACCATGTAACTGGAGAATCTATAGTATTATACACAGCACTCATAAAGGCTCTAAAAAGATTATCATCCTCAGCAACCATTTTAACAGCAATTCGTTTTATTTATTGATATAATATTTTATAATTCCATTGAAAGATCAAAATATGAAAAAAATGTAGAACAAATGTCAATTATGTATGTCAGAATGAATGACAGTAACTTAAGACAAAAATATCTGACACTAGACAGTGACAGTACCAATCGCCAGACCAGTTAGTGCGGCTTACTTTTATGTACATCTTAATATATGTATATAAATTACGTGTCACGTTGTTTGTCCGCGATGGACTCCTAAACTACTTAACCGATTTTAATCAAATTTGCACACCGTGTGCAGTTTGATCCAACTTGAAAGATAGGATAGCTTACATCTTAATTTATAGTCGCAATATTATTTTATTGCAAATACGTTTCCTCATACATTTTCTATGGAATGAATGACGTTTTAGGTGACACGTAATTATTCGGCATTCTGAAGCGATACGAAGTTCGCGGGGTCCACTAGTATATTATAAAATCGTAATGTTGAGAAAGATCTTCAATGAACTACAATCTATATAGTATCTACATTCTACGCCTCTACGCTGAAAACTCAGAACAGATGTCGCTGCAATGGGTACCTTGTCCGTTCACATTAATTATAATTCTAAATAGCGAGTAGGTAGGTACCTAGTAAATATAAGTAACTTTAAAAATTAAAGGTTCATTTAAATTTTTAGTGAATTTGTTGAAAGTTAAACAGGGTATTATTTTCTTGGTGGGTGGTGAAACCATAGTCAGAGTTAAGCAAACGTGGAGGCCGTAGCTTCATTGAGTGGTAAAAAAGGACGGATCTGGGATGAACGATAATTAAAATAAGGCTTATTTTTTAATTTTGTTTTGTTTTAAAATTATTTTATTAATATTAACAATTAATTCAAAAATTAGATAATATTTAAAAGAAACATGTCAGGTATTTATGTTAAATACTTAATAATATTTTAAAAATTATGAAGTTACATATTATAAGCGATCTTTAGTTAATTATCGCATTTTTGAAATTGTAGGTAAAAATCCACTAAAATTGGAAACCGTCAATTCACATACGCAGCGGTAATGTAGGCACACATTCAACAATGTTAACCATGGGCATGGGCACGTAGTAATACGGGTGAGGCCAGCGGCGCGCGCGCCATGTCCCGCCATGCTTACTGCACACAAGGGCGAGTATTCCATACGTGACCTCGGCTAGCGGTTGGAACATAAGCGCAAACAACTGATATACCGCCTAACTCTTATCTATTCAGACAGTAGTGTTGGGACAATATGTCGCATAAAATTTATCGATAAGGTTCCGTTTAGGTGCCGCGAGTAAACTCCCAATTAATTTATTTTCACTTTTACGGTTGCTAATTTAATAGAATGTCTTATTTAATTTGTAGATGTAAGAATATATTAAACAGAGCAAACGAATTTTATTTTGTAATATTTTAAAATTAAAGGTTGGAGATGTCTTTATTATATTATTAAGAATTTGATTGTTTTATTTTGAACATCGTGTAAACTTAGATTTAAGTGATGTTTATAAGCGATGATGTATGTTATAATAAGATTTAGATTCTAGATATTATTATTCGTAGCAGGTACATTTGATATATTTATTTTAAATAATAATTTTTTTGTAATGAAATTTGTAAACATATAGGGCTTGGGTATATAAACAAGTGAAAGGAAGTGATCGAAATGTGTATCAGGATGTGACGTATAAATAATGTGAATCTTGTAATTTTGTAAATTGCTCCGACCACTCATTGAGCGAGGGCGGGCGGCGCGCATGCTCACTAGCGACCACAAGTAGAGTTGCTAGTTCTTTATTTTTACAATTTCACGGTAATTTCAACTAAAACCCACGTACAACATTCAAGTATTATATTTTGTATTTATTTATTCATCGTTTATCGCGATCATGTGCGGTATTTAACATACTGTTAAAAATAACCAAATACTCATTGTCTTCTGCATTTCCCCTTAGTTGTTTGCAGATTTGATCGAATTAGAACTCTGCTTCCGCGTGTCTTGCAACCCAGAGTCGTGTCACGACTGTCATTACATTGTGCGTCACAGCAGTGTATGGTGCGTTGTTGTGATGCGTGGCTCGCGCGGGACGCCGCAGCCTTGGTGACCGTGCCTCTTTATTTTTGTGACACAGTAGTGTCGTGTTTTCCGACGCTCATGCAAGCTCAATTGGCAAAATGCGATGGCGGGCGCGAGCGGCCCCATCACGCGCGAAAGAACGCGCCAACATCAGCTTTTTCATATTCATCATGTTCTTCGCAGTGTTTGGTGTAATAGTCCTTACTGAACTCCTGCTTTTGGAACGACCCCCGACCAATACTCCACGTTCCCGCTATATCGAAAGCTTACAGGTGAGATTATTGAACGGCCGAGCTTTATTAAATATTCGATAAATTATTTACAAAAGCCTTTGTTTATGTAGCATCTGTTGTATATTTTTAAAATAGGATGTATGTGAAGAAAGGAGTTTATTTTTGCTCGACTGGTTTTTATGTACAGATAACGTTTGTGGCATAAATTGCTTAGGTAATGCTTAAGTTTATATGAAGCAGAAATTATCAACTAAATTACATTTACGCGTTTTAATTAAATTAAAATGTACGATTCTTGTATTACTTGTATAATCAAATTACTTATTTTAAATTACAAATACGAAAAAATACTACATTAGCTAGTTCTTTCAAAGCGCAACCTTGTTTTCTTGGCATTTGAACTCACAACTTTCGCACTATGCGAATTTTTCATAAACAAGTCCGTGCGTACAGTAATGAAAAATAGAGTACTTATTAAAGAACTAAAACAAACAAGGTTATCTAAGGTCTTCGTATAGCTATTTAATATTTAAGTTTACGTTACCAGTTGCTACTTATAATTAGAATGGTTAAAATAATATTTGCCCCGTTTATAAATAAATTATAAATAGATACAATGTTCTTCTTTGTTAACTGTAAAATTTAATACATTGTTTCATAAATAAAATCTTTTCATTAGGTATGTTCGATTGTATTATAAATTATAATATGATATTGTGATATTGAACTGTTTGCATAAGTAATGTATAAAATATATTATCTATAGGTTTATATTTATTTATTTATGTTTTTATTTTGGCTGAGATTTTTGTCGATCATTATGGTATTAATAATACTTAAAAATATAAAATAGAATTATAAAAGATGTTACGATGTTGGATTTGGTTAATTTATAGTTTATAGCTTCAGTAAAAAATAATGTACCGATGTATTTATAACATGTTATTTATTGGTTACAAGCTGACCCGGCGAACTTTGTACCGCCAATTTAAGAATGAGTATATAGTAAGCTATCCTTGAAAGGTACATAGGTATATGCCACCAAGGACTTTTTTGTACATCTATAAAAGAAATATCCCGTTACGCATTGTTTTGTTATATCTCAAAGGGATTAGGCAGCGTCTTCGAAAAAAGCTGCCACATACGTTGTTTTGTCTTAGCTATGAATATTGAATTCGAATTGGCATAATACTTTAAAAATTTATAGTTATGTCAAACGCTATAAGATTACATTTGAAATGTTTACATTGTCAAAAGCACTAAGAAGGTGACATTACAAAAGTTGATAGGTATTGTCGTTAAGTTTTCTTAAATTTTCTTATGTTCCCCGCAACATTCTTAATTATTTATTTCATCAGAATCTTCTCCAGGTAACAAAAACAACAAAAAAAGAATTATCCAATTTGGTGCTGTCGTTCGGAAGTTATGCGCTTACATAAATTTCTGTGATTCATATTTATACAGATGCCATTTTGATAGTGCTATTAAAACAATATTTGACGTCGCGTAATGAGGAGTTATTGATAGTGCTGCGGAAGTTCTCTCGGATTGATAATATAATTAAAAAGTTATAAATATACAATAAATAGAGAAGATCATAATATGAATCCCTTCGTGACAAAAGAACGGTGGAACAGACATAGAAATGTGTCTGCCCCATAGGCCACTAAGGCTAGCCTCGCACAGCCGGTATGAATTTCTTGACATTGTATAGAATTTTAATTAGTAATAGACAATTCTGACCAGGCTAATACCGAACACTTACCTTGCTTTACTTGCCTTTACCGAACACGCGAAAAAATCTAAGGTATCTGTTTCAGAGCGTGCTCTCTCTATTCTCTAGTCAGCTTCTTGGACGTATTCGTCCAAGTACGAAAGGGATAGCTGCAGCTCAGACTGATATTAATCTACGAATATTGTACTATCTACGAATAGTTGCATATTTCTTATTTTCCTGTCTTAAGATGCACTATCTAAACTAAGGAGGTACAGATCGCCAAGTTAGCACGTTTAAGTAAAAAAAGACGTCATCTAGGTACTACATCAGCACTGAGTATTATGTATTCACAGCAATGTCTAAAACTTGAACCATCATGCATATCAGACCTGGTTTCAACTACTAAATGAATCATTGTTGTACTCGGTAAACTAAGCAATGAGAAACAACCTGTATAACTCTGCTTAGGCATTTCCGAAATCCATTAAGTAATAATTTAATTATAAGCTACAACTTATTTATCGTTATATATACTAGCTGATTCGACAATTATTGCCTTGTAATTGTAAACATCAAATGTGGTGGGATGCCATTTGATTGTATTTAGTAATGTCTCTCGAACTTTTTGTATCGGTAGTTATCAAAAATGACATTCAATATAAAATGATAAGAATTTATCAGCTGCTATCTAATAAATCGGAGATGATATAAATCAGTCACGAGTTCTTGGATTTAAATATTATATAAATTACACACGTTAGACTCAACGCTATAGGTAAATGTCTTATTGAATTACATGAAAATGTGTATCGAAATAAAAATAAAGAGATAAAAGAAATAGATTCAGAGGTTTGATATCTAGTTTGAGGGATGCAAACAGAACAGTAATAAATGTCTTCTTTTATAAGCCAAATTCATGATACTAGTAAGACCTGTTGCACACAACTACGTAGGTACTTATACTAACGCTCAAGTAAATGCCTTCTTAATTTTCCCCTAATAGGTTCTTAAATCGGCAGGTCCAAAAGTGGTGAATTAAAAATTTGGGTCAAGTTGGTTTTTTATTAATTCCATAAAGGAAAGTGAATGTATATGATGCTACAAGTTTCTGTATTGGTATACTAGCGTTTAAGTTATTATAAATATGTAAGTAAATGTGTAAGTGTTGTAAATATGTATGTATGTAAGAGAAACATTATTCTTATCTGTAATCATCGTTTTAAATCACTATCATATTAAATAACAACTTTAGCACTAATTAATTATTTCACATTTAGCGATTCGACATAAACTAGGTGACGCGCCTGCGACCCCGCCAAAAAACAATGACTTTCTTCCTTTTTATTCAAGATGGCCGCCTCGCTTTCACTAATATGGTGCTCCGCTAGAGTAGCCCGCGCTTGTTAATTATCACCTGACCACCCTTCTGAACCGTAGGCACGCCGTCACATACTATACTAATTACTTACTAATACTTTGTTATCATGTTACACTCAACGCTATCGGATAATAAATAATAATATGTAATCTTCTTTTTTTGGTGAGGCATTTTTAAGCTAATTAGCTTTGGGCAAAACAATCAGCATTATAATTTGTAGTTCTATACATATTGTATATCAAATAAATTATGTTATGAAAGCTTACATGACACAAAAAATGGAATATAATTTTTTCCTATATTCTGTCAAGCCACAGCTATCATCATAGTTTTTTTTTCCTGGGAATCGAAACCTTGACTTCGCAACGTGGATTGAATATCCGTGGTCCGTAATACATAAAATCAAAGTATATATCCTGTTATAGTCATTCCTATTTCAACTGTAGCTTACAGGCTTTACAATGATAGGTATTATTATTAAACATGAGTAGGCATTGTATTTTACAATGCCCTGGGCGAAGCCCATCTTGCTTTATGTTACATACCAACCTCACTGAGTCAGTCATAATGTCTTTTCTATAGTTTATTAAGTAGTGATACAGGTCTTCCAGCTACGTTGTTATACGATAATGTTTGTTTTTCAAAATTCTATTTATAATTTTAATTAAGAATTAGAAATTGAAGTTCACGGTGTATTTTGATAGGTGCCTAAAAGTTCTATTTTACCTTTTTGTCGAAACGAAGAAGTTCACCAACGCACAAGAATGTCTAGACTGCGCAAAACTTGAAGTCGCCTATTATGTACGTTGTATCAATATTATATATTATTAGTATGTATTATTATGTACGTAGCTATTAAGTTTCCGTTTAGAACAAGAATTGTAAGAACCAAGTGTATAAATATTCTATGAAAAGTAATTATGCTATACAGTTTAAGTGGCCCTATACTGTATAAAGTATTTTAGTCCTTTGTCCATAAACTTCCTCGACTTAAGAAAAAACTTGCTCCTTATGGTAAATTAATGACGTCTAGAACGATACTTACTAAGCGACAAAGTTTAAAAAGATATTTTATAAGGAACGTGGCTTGTGATGAAAATTGTGTAGAAATTTTTAAGTTTTATCAATATTATTTTAGGATGCTTTTTTTTTTCAGAAACTTTAGAAGGATGAGGAGCAACTATGCGTTCTTAATTTATTTTAGTTAGTAAAGTTTTTTTTATTAATAAAATGCCACAGAAGCCCTGTTTGGTACCTATTAGAATATTTTAAAACACGTTAATTAAATACAAATTGTTATAAGCCAATCACGGGTTGCCTGGAAGAGATCGCTGATTAGCAATAAAGCCGCCCGTTGCACTCCAGTGCAATAAAGTGTGAAAAAAAGCACATGCTCTTAGGTAGGTTAATTTATTAAAATAAAAATAACATTTAAATTATTTTCATTGGAATATGTTATTCTTGTGTGAATAAAATGTCTTTATTTAATTTTAATAAGTATTTTTATTCATTACGTCTGTTTAATTTATAAAAACGTTTTCAGTCTTTTTTAAAATAAATTACGAGTACAATACAAAGACTTCCTTTTCTATTGACATAGAGTTTTCCTTGGGAAATTATGTAAAAGGTGTTTAATGAGCATTTTCTTTGCTTTTGATATGTAAAAAAGATTTAAATATTATAAACGTAATTTAAACTTCAAAGCACGATACGAAAACCGATTTGTCACGCGGGGGAAGATTTTCATATATTTTATTAGAAAAACGATCCGTGCCGCGCCTTCTAAAACAAGCGGTTGAAATCAATATAGAAAGCGCTGTAGAAGCCTTTAATTTATCATGGTTAAAAATGAAAGACGATTGCTAAATCGTCTTTCATTTTTAAACGACTGGTCTGCTCAGAATTAGGATAAATAGTTATTTATATTATATATACTAAGAATACTTATCCTTATACCAATTCTTCAAGATTGAGTCCGCAGTTAAAGTAGAAAATTAATATATATACTTACTAATATATAAATCACTAATCACCCAAATGTATTTTCGTTCGTAGTCAATATCCCTATAGTTTTATTTATGGTATAATAATAAAGTTTTAAAACTAAAGGGCAAAGTGATGGCGTTAAAGAGGGCATAAGTTTCCCAGTATTGATTTTCGGATAATCGCTCTTGGCTCACTGAGCATAAGTGTTTGCAAACTTGCGAATCCAATAAGCTTAGCTGTTTTGACATACAATGAACCGTTTCAGTCATTGATTAGGTTTACGATCACTTAGGAAAAGCTGGTGCTTTTGATATAAATAAGGATCACTTGATAGTTCTTCTTTTTTATATAAGGATATTTTCAACGTATTTATTGTCTCAGAGAGCTCGCAACGTAGGTCCTAAACCAATTGATTTGATGAAGTTTTTGTCTGTTAGGTAATTAAAAACGGGTGAAACACATAACAGAGTGTATGCTAAAGAAAAGTAAATGAAAGAAGACCTAAGAACTTATAAAGGGACATGTTCTTTAAAATTTTAGTTAGATCATCGATATGACAATTAAAAATAAACGTGTCCTGATAATATGTGAAATTGACAAACCCACCGACATGACATGTTAATTACATTAATGAGATTACCTGATGAATGTATAAACAGATTATATATTCTACTAGTGGACCCCGCGAACTTCGTATCGCGTCAAAGTTCTGAATAATAAAGTGTCACCTATAACGTCATTCAGGTTTGTACTTCAAGGAATATTATAAAAAAAGAATCGGCCAAATTGGTCTAGGCGTTGTTGAGTTATGCGCTTACCAACACATTTTGCGATTCATTTTTATATTATAGATGTATGTAGGAATAAATTTTGAATGCAGCCGAATACAAAATTGCCAGTCATGATCAAATTGTCAAGTGATACATTGAAATTGGCAGATCAGTTCGTAGTAAAATAGTGAGTAGCCGGAGATTTGAGTAGTGAGAGCTAATATTTATTGTTTTTTTTTTTAAATATAATCGTTGAAAATTTGAGAAACTATTATTTCCATCCCCACACATAAAACACCCTTTTAAAAAGTACACAGAAATACAAACGAATACAATTTTGTAGGTTAGTTAAAGTAAAATATAATAGTAATATGATAGTAAAATAGTAAAATAAACTATTATTAAAAGGCTAGGGAAATAAAATTGTTTGGAATTGTCGGCGTAGTGGCGGAATTTCAGCGTCGCGTCATAAGACTGAAAAGTCTTGATGCTTTAAAATTTCCATTTTGTTATGGACTACCGTTCGAAAGCCTTTCTATTTTGTAATCAACTTATATGTAGTTTTGTTTATTGGACACATGAGGTACTTTAGTAAAAACAACAAAAATTCAAAGCAAGTGACGGCGTGGGTAGACGCTATTTCCGCATAACATTCTCAACAAATATAACTTTTAGCAGTGCTACATTATTTTATATATAATTTTACCATACGTTTTACAATACAACGGTTTTCATATTACAAATTAAAATATGCTAATTATAAAACACTACTATCAAAACCAATATATAAAAGGCTTATCGCAACCGTTGGGGTGAATAATGCATTTGAAAATTATTATTATATTATTCGACGGCCGATTTTCGCAATAGGTAGTAAGTACTCCTGCCTTCTGTTCCAAAAGGTCCTGATTTTTTTCCGAGTCTTGGTTGTTTATTATCTTATATATTTATTGTGATAACCTCGTTATTTCTGATTACCATAACACTAAAGTGCTTTAGCTATTTTGGTATCAGAGCAATGTATGTCAGTTGACCCAATTATTAAAAAAATTAAATAAAATTCCCTTTTGTTTGAAGGACGAACTCCGCTTACAAAATTAGTCATTGGAACATTTCAGTTATTGATCTGATGACTATTTCGTTCTAGGTTAATTGCATTCGTGACACACAAGTTTAAACATTGATTTTATCGTGGTTTTGTTTTAATCATAAGATGGCGACCAAATGTGAATGTGTATAATAATTGTGTTAATTCATTTTTAACACGTCTATGCTTAAATTATAAACAAACGCAGTATGTAATTGTAGTGCTGCAAAATTTACGTATGAATTTCGTAACATTGTAAATGCGAGTTAAATTCGGCGTTGCTTGTATGGATTAGGTAATAAAAACTACTTTGCCTTTACAATTGCCTTTAAATTTTTATAACTTAGTTATAATTATATAATTAATTACCTTGTCACCTAAATTTTACGGTGTCATATCTTTGGACGATTATAGATCCTATGGATAACCTTTTTATACGTAGTACAACATTTGTGTGAGCATTAAGTCATTAACTGTAATTCCATGTTATCTATAATGTTTTTGAAACCATTTTTACTCAAACTTAATATAGTTGGTTACATTATATTACTAGGAATACATAACTTTAATGTGTTTATATTAAAACAGCTATATTTTTGTTATTATAGAATACCCACTACTTACCATACTATAGGTACAAAGAAAGTCATTGAAGCTTCTTCTGTAGGTACTTTAGAAATAAAAGCGTAGCAGACGGTAGTTATTATTGAATTTATTGCGACTTTAATGTGATTTTTAAGTTTTGCTATAAAGTAATAAATTTAATAATATAATAATGATCTTGCCACACTTCTCAGAATTTTATACGTTGCCTATATTGCATTGCCACGTATATTTTTCGCGCCAAAAAGATTCGATTTAGAGTAAGGGTTATGGGGTCCATGATAACCCTTTGAGGTCTACTCTGCATGGTTCGTAATTATGTCCTTATTTCAGGGGTGGGAAGGGCGAACAGACAATGGCGGAGATGGAGCCGAACCGCCACCGCCAGCCCACGATCCTCGTGATGCTGTCTGGCAGCCGGTTGCTGGAACAAGGTACTTTATATTATATATAGTAGTGGTCGCCCATTGGTCTAAATTCGACCACAATTCAAGAGTAAGTATGTGTGTGTATGCTGTGTGTCATCCAAGTAGTAGTGTGCGTAATATTTATTTTAATTAATTTAATGTATTTCTAATGCATATTATATTTAAAAAATTCACGATAACCAGTTCGCGCAATTTTCGTAAAAAGGAGTACCTACAAAGTTTTTGATTCACGTATTAATATTATGATTATATTATTCATCATTAACATAAGATAATAGAGAATATATAAGAATGCCTTCATGAAAACGGATTTGGATGTTTTGGATCGTTTAAATCGCTTCGCTTTAAGTCCGTTTTAATCCGGTAGTCGAATGTGGTCGTCTAATTTTTTCCGATGACAAAATCTAACTTATATTAAATACATTAATTTATTGACCGCCTCCTTGATCTAGTGGTAAACGCATAAGCGTTACAACCGAGAGGTTCTGGGTTCGATTCCCGGTTTAGATAAAAAAAACTTAGTCTGTCAGGGCATAGAAGGCTGATCACCTACTTGTCCCTAAAGAAAAAAATTGATCACTGAAACAGATGTGAAATGCATCTGCCCCATACTCCACTAGGGGACACGAGACTTCACTTTACATTAATTTATTTTATACTTATGGCCAAAAAAACATTTAAAGTAAAAAATATCAATTTCTACTCAATTTAGTTTTTTGGCACTTATCGTGTTCACATGTCCTAGTTAAAAATGATAACGAAACCAAATTCAATTTTATAGATAAACAATAAATAAAGCATTGACAACGTAATCTAGAATAAATTCTGTTAAAATGTTAGCTTTAGAAAAGCAGACTTACCGTTAGTTTAAATTAATGCTAATAAATTAAAAAGGAAAACGCATTTTTCTCTTATCCAAGGGAAATAGCACTAGTCTTGCGGCGTTAAAGAGTTAGGTATAAATGAGGCTAAGTGTTCATTTACATTTTACATAATAAAATGTAGTTGGTGTTTTAAATACATTTTCTATGAACAACATGAGTATAGTTTTAGAATAAATTATGTTCAGTGTATAGTAATTGGACGCCAAATTAAATAACATCAGAAAATAGGTACCTGATTAACTGAAAAGGAAATAGGCTTAAATAATATCCCATATTTAAGTAAAAGTGGTCAGAAAATGTAGATCCTATTGAATTCAATGGCTATATCTTTAATCGATCATGTATTTGATTCAGTTGTATTGTTTTATGAATGCAGTTATTTACAGTTTATAGTTATGCGTGTGAGATCCTTCAGTTTACAACAAAGTGCCGTCATCTACGGGCCTATAAAGAAAATTAAAAAATACTTCAAACTTCTTAATCATTTTATGGAAATACGGTACGAAAGTAATCAGATTTAATAATATTTAAATCTGATTACTTTTTGGGTAAAAACGAGCAGAATAATTTATTTGATGTCAAACGAAACTTAGCTTCCATTTCGAAATGTTAAATATTTAATTTTATAAAGTGGATTATCTTAATATGTTGTTTTAAAGTAACATTTCGCAAAGTTGCCCAAACATTTATTGAACTTTCACTTTAAATCTATTGTTATATTTTGTTTATACTTTAAGCGTCTAAGACTTGCCAACTTTTATATTTCATTAGCATAATTTTAGCCGTTATCCAAAGTTTCATTGTAAAATATCGTCATTCTAATTAGATAAAAGAAATAAAAACTTCTTATTATCCTCTAAATTAAAAGAATAATAATAATAATAATTTTAAAAGTGCCATTCTTATTTAGAAAGGGCTTGCAATGTTTGGTTGAAATTTTACATTTAGTAGAAAGGGTTTGCATTCTTAAGTTTGATGATAGGCGTCATTGGTAGTGCCCCTGCCTTCTACGCCAAAAGGTCCTGGGATCGAATTCTGGTAGGTGCATTTATTTGTGTGATGAGCACGAATGCTTGTTTACGAGTCTTGGTTGTTTATACTCGTAAACTTATATATAATATGTATTTATTAAAACTAATATATGTATTTGTTGTGATAACTTCGTTGTTTGTATAGTGATCAGTGAATTACTTTGGGATCATATCAATGTATGTGAGTTGTCCCAATTATAAAAAAATAAAACAAAATAAAAGTTTAGCCACGTAGTTCAATTTCTTGTAAAAAGAAGCAGTTTTACACATTTTCGGCTTTTCTTTTATCACTGTGAAGATCACCGCAGCTTATGTGATTTATGATTGTTATATTTCTTAAGATTTGTTGCTATGTTTTTATCTACGTCATTGGCTGTTACCCACGTTTTCTAGTTTCTGTAGTAATTCTTAATTTTATACAAAACATTCATTTGTAAGTAATAATTCCAAATACATGGTTCAATGTTGGTGAGAGTTAGGCAATACAGAGTATAATAAAAAAAAACTATTTATACGCACGCTAATGGTCACGTAAGTGTTCTGATAATCTCTATAATAAAAAGTAGTCCTTCTCATTTTTATTGCCTGAAAAGATCGCTTGTAAGCGATATGGCGGCTCACACTACTACATGACGTATTTTTGCTTATTTATTTCGTGTGCTACTAAAAGTATTTAAGATTTAGATACAATCAACGAATTCCAGAATTCGTTAGCTTATTTTGTAAAAAAATATTTTATCGCGTAATTTGCTGTCCACGCTTTTTGAATGGATCCCGTTGCATTAGAATTTACTCTAGATCACAAAGGCAATAATTTGAGACCAAGTGCCTGCGTTAAATCGAAAAGCTTAAATATTGCTATTAAAACCGCCACCAAGCCGCGTTGGCTTTGTGCCAGCGATTCTCTCCCTTGCCTTTACAGTGCTTATTTGTGCCTATTTCCTAAAAATGAGATAAATTTTCAAATACTGAACAAAAAACTATATAAAAGCCTTTTTTGTGTGACTAAAATTTATGAATTAACGATGTCCGTTATTGTGTGTAAAGATTTCCAATGATCGGTTTGGAGCCAATTTTGATAAATACATTAAAATATTCTAAACAATGTTATCTAATAAATCTCTTTAATTAAAATAAATAAATTCAATTTTACTATCATTGTATTAAAAAGGTAAATAAAGTTTTCAATATATCTAAGTTTCGCAAGCGAAGACTAGTATTTTTAAATTAAATAGTTTAAATTAAATTAATAATTCTAAATAGAATTAATCAAGCTTTCAAAGAATGCAGCATAGTTTTATGAAATAATAATAATAATAGATGTGTAAAGATATCAGACATTTAGATCATAAAGTTAAACGACATTGGACATGAAAAATCGATTTGCATTAAAAATGCAATGATTATTATGGACTATACAACAATCTCATAAAAAATAATTCACTCATCGCTGACGTGATCAATGTGGATGTATTAAAAAGCTTTTTGTTTAAAAGGTTATCTTTTTTCTATCTCGAACTACAAATAAATGTTGTTATTCATCGAACATCAGTATTCTGCCTATCTTTTTTATTATAGTGTTGTTCTTTATTACTTAAACTATTTTATCTTTAACCTAAAAACTTTGAAGTATTTAAGTAGCGCCATGAAATATTTTTTGTTTTGTTTGCCAAAACGAAAAATTGGTAATAAATTAAAAACATTTCGATCATTTCTCAAAATTCTAATTACCTACATAAATCGAAAGTGTATAAACACTACCGTAGATAGCGTAGTGTATGCACTACGTTAAATTTAGGACCATTAAATATTTTACTTTACATTGCCTAACAACAACTAAATGGATATTTATTGACTTTACAATTTGAAATATGTAACTGCTGTTTTATATGTTCTTTACTTGTAATCGATAAAACCGGGTTTTATACTTGAATTTTTTCTTTTTGGTTTCCGTCTGACAGGCGATTGTGTACATTAAATAATAAAGGAATATACGCTTGCTTATCTTATTGATTTTATTTCGTTTTGTCGCGTACTCGCGTTATAACATGCTAAGCAAATTGTACTTTAGCGCTTTTAAAGTTGTGATAAAAGAAACAAGATAAAATACACATCATTTGCTCTGCTGTTCAGTAGGTACCAGTTAACCTAGTTTTGTACTCGGACATATTATGTGACTTATTATTTCACTCGAGCGGTGAACGAATGTAACTGAATGTAAAGAGATTAATGTCTATATTAATAAATATTTTACACACAATTTACAAAATACCACTAGGTACTAATATTAAAATTATTGAGTTTTAGGAATTCATCGCTGGCTTCAGTGCTTTTAAATTTTTTATTAGTTTTGTTTCAAAGACAAGGATAACTACGGAGACGAGACAGAGAAATATTATTCTACAAAAATAATAATATTTGAGTTTCTTTTTTTCTTTACTTCCTTCGACACATTGTTGAATGACACACTTCAATTGAGTTACTCAATTACATCACAATGGAAATATAATGCTTTTGTTACTAATAATCATTACTTAATCGCAATGATTGGCTGAAACGAGAACTATTTTCAAAAGAAATGCCCGGCTGTGGTGAGAATTTGAAAAGTAGTATGAATATTCCCGATGACGCGAGTGTGAGGACACTCGACGGTTGTAATAATGTAACTTATTTTATCAAAATCAATAAAGCAGCGATCTATATAAGAATATACTAGTAAAAATATATACTAGTGAAACACAAAAAACTTCTTCTGGGCTTCGTTATAGTCGAGTAAAAATAGTACGCTTACTATTAGAATTACAATTAGAATTTTCCAAGAGATGTTGGCGCTGACGAGTAAATTGATTTGCACGAGTCTCCTAGGACGTGGAGAGCACTTCATGAGTCCATCGGGCACAATAGGGCTATATACGAACTTGAAATCAACATGCTGTGATTTATTTTCCCATTTTCTTGCTATTTTTAACCGACTTCAAAAGTGGAGGAGGTTCTGTATATCATTGTTTAAATATTTTTGTATAATGCCAACTAAAATTATTTAAAAAATTATAAAAGTGACATTAAACAGTATCATCAACATGGTATCGTTGTGTAGTTTTATATTGTACTTAAAGATAGAATATGTATAGTTAGATATCCTTAAAAAGGTAGATGTATGCCACCTTGGCCTTTTTAGATCTTTAAAAGAGAAATATCCCACCATGGGATATGTTATATCTCAAAGGCATTAATTAGCAGCGTTTCCGATAAAAGCTCCCAGGTTGCACGACTTTTCCGACACCTCTAACAATTATCATCACGTTTCAACCAAATTACACAAAACCTTGACCTAAACCTTTCTTATGAATCTATCTATTCTAACTCGCATAATAGTCCGTTCAATAGTTTTTAAGTTTATCGGGAACAGAATGACAGACGCGGCGGATGAATTTTGTTTTGTAATATTATAAGATTTTAGATTAGATTATGCTTCTAAATTATAATAAGTTACAGTGGTTACGAACGTTCAATCGCTGTACAGAACGAGGAGAGTTTGCAATCGATTATTGAGAAACAGAATTCGCGGCCAATTTAATCATCTGAATATTTTAACTATAGGTATTTTTGGAATTCAATTAAATTTTTATCAAACCATTCAAAAACTCGAAACTTGTGAGGCTTTTCATGTAAATAAAGCTATTTCTGATATTCAAATTTGAAATCTCTACATAGTATATAACAAAGTCGCTTTTTCTTTCCCTATATCCCTTTGTATGCTTAAATCTTTAAAACTACGCAACGGATTTTGATGCGGTTCTTTTTAATAGATAGAGTGATTGAAGAGGAAGGTTTTTATATATATTTTAAAAAATTTAAAATATATTTTGCAAAGCCGGGGCGGGTCACTAGTTCTATTATAAAATGCAGTCTATTGAATTACTTTAATATATAGTAGCAGTTTACACAATAAAATATATTCTAGCCGCTTCCAACTTTAACGCGAAAACTATTTGTAGCGAGTAGCGCCATTCAATTTGAGATAGCTTATCTCATAGCTCAAGCTGCAATGTTTTATATAGACTATGCTAAATTTGTACAAAATGGCACAAAGTTATTCATATTCATTGATTATCTACAAAATAATACATTCTCTAACACTTACTATATACTCTCTAAATTTGGAGATAGTTTAAGGCTTTTTAAAGCTTATTTGTTAAGCCTTAGCCCCTATTTGCAAATTATACGTTGAATACCAAAGATCTCTATGAATTTAAAACTCTTTAAATTCATAGACATCTGTGACATGAAGGTTTAGTTTCGTAATTACAGCTTATACTAGATCGCATATGAATAGTAAGCAGACATACTTAAAGATAATTTAATATAATACTCACAGCGATCGCCTTTTTAGTTTTAAGCTGACAATTTCTTCACCCGACAAAGGATATTGGTTCATTACTTTCCAACGCCTGATCAGATTTTTATACTAAACTTAAGTTTTTATTAAAATTCATGAAAGGAGGAGATTATAGATCTTTCACGAATTCATGAATTCTTACAATACTTGGCGTAATGTTTTCTGAATAGGTTAGGTTAGAAGTCTTTGATGATCTTTTTGATGTGCGATTCTTTGTTTATTTTGATAGTGGCGCCAACAAGGTACCATAACATTTATACCAATGTACATTAATTATACTAGGGATGCATCCAATACCGTTACCGATATATCGGCGAAACTTTGGTTGCCGATATATCGGCATCGGCGATATTTTTATTGCCGATACAACGATACATCTGAGAGATTATTTTCCACCGCAGGTCTTATACAGACACACTTCCGAATTCGGCTTTCTCCGCAAAACTTGAGAATGCTCAACGTTTTTTGAAACAAAAATCTTGTTAATTTCAATTATTACCAGTTATTGATTTTATTTTAATTATTACACTTAATTCTTAATTTTAATAGCTAAACCTTGAATCTCATTCAAAGTCTGTAACGGTTTTCATTTGAAAATAGAAATTAACTATTAAAACTTTAACCAAACTTGTGTTTCATATAATATTTTATCTTAATTTAATTTTAATTCACTAAGAGTTTGTATCGGTAGTATCGGCAAAAAGGCATATCGATGCATCCCTAATTTATACCAATACACAATACAAAAAAAACGAAACATTTATCCCGTCTTATTATTATTAGAGCGAACCGCATACAAAAGTTACAAAAATAATAATCAAAGTGTAAATTAAAAAGTGTTTAATGTCACTGTGTCTTAGAAAATGATATGAGTTTAATATTGATCAGCCAAATCATCTGGTGCTAAGCCATCGCTATTATTTTTAGAAGTATTAGGAATATGAAAAGTAGAGACATTGAAAAGTATTTTATTATTATTTAGATTGCAACGTCAGTCAAATGGGATAGGAGCGATTGACGCTGCAATTGCATTCGGATCGAGTTGGATTCTTGTTGGAAATTCATTTGAATTCCACTCGAAATTATGAAACGTCCGGCGCACTGATAGAGCAACAAACATTTTATTGAACATACTATTTTTATGAGTGTTATTTTGATAAATCATTATTGGGAAGTTATATAATTAGGTACTAGGTTTATAAAGTACAACATCTATGTGTTAATACATTAAAAATGAAAAGAACACGTCGAATTGATTACATCCTTTTTGTAAGGTAATTAAAAAAGTTAATTAAATAAGTACATACAACGACTATAGCTGATTATATATACGATTAATTACTATAAATTTCTCAATAATAAAAATATATGTGGCACTATACACCTGATGCTAGCGGCCTTTACTCGTGTGGGGAATTATATGAATATACAATATTGCAATATGAATTGATTGTCAGCTATTTTATGTGGCTATTGATTGTTGCATATGCTTGTTACAATACTATTAATAATTATCTCATTCTTTCGTCCTTGCTGGTAAATATTTTGATCAACTTTTTTCTTGGGAAATCATAGTATAGTATTAAGAAATGTGTTCAAAAATATATTCACTGATCATTGTAAACGCAAAAATATTTCTATTCTATGCTTTACTTGTATATTAAACCTCACTATAAAGGTAGTAGGAAAAACTTAATATTAAATACGTTTAACCTCAAAAAAACTGTACTGTCTTAAATTCAAAGATTTTTCAGCTCACTATCAAAGATAACTTAAGGTAAATAAATAATATATTCTACATGAAACGGTAAGAAATCTAATTTGAAACTTCGAAATTTGTAATCTCAACTGTTGGGAGATATAGGTATGAGACTGATTGATGAATCTCTGAAGATTTACAGAAATATTGGATAGTATAAAAAAAATACATAGGTATATAAGTTTTGTAAATAATATTTACACTATTATATACTTATTAGTTACTAGGACTTACTTAAACTTAAGTATAGGTCTATTTTATAAGCTACCATACCTTTTTAAGCAAAATCTGTTCGAGAAAATTTTGAACTGTTGATCACCTCCGTGGCTACGGTTCTTCTTCATGAAGATCTATTGTGTAAATGTATACACAATAGATCTTCATGAAGATAAGAACTATTTGATCCACACCATAAGAACATCAAAATCGATCCATTCGTTTATTTGTAGCGAGTTTGACAGACAGAAGACTAGTTAAACTTATAGCTCTGCTCTTTCTGCGTCGGGGGTTTAAGTTATAACTAAAGATGTGTAAATAAAATTGTAAAATGTAAGAGGAAAATTTTATATTTTTATACTGAACATACGTTACATACTACTTTACACATTTTACCTACCTTTGATCAACAATACCAGTTGGTATTGTTGATCGAAGGCCGCTACCTTCATAAAGTCGCGATGATGCTTTTGTTTGGGGACAGAATGGTCGTTTTTCGTCATTCGGCGCACAAAGATTTAATATTACGGCTACATATGAATTTTAAAGTTTTGTAAGAAAACTTATGTCAGAGTCAGATAGAAAGAGAGTGTGTAAATTTCAGATTTATAGAAATAGCTTAGCATTTATTTTATAGTTGAACACGGGTAAGATTAATGATTTGTTTCTAAAGCTTCATATTACGTCACGTATTATTTACGTTTGGTATAGTTTATTTTAATGATGTGTTCTCAACATCATCATTTTAGTTTCATATGAAAAATGATTATAAATGTTGCTAAGAAGTATTTAATTGACCGTAATATTAATGGACATTATAATAACAAGTTGCCATTATAATGACAAGATAACAGTGACTATGAGTGTTATTATAGTTATTTATTCATGTAAATTTCATGTAATGTTTTTTATGGATAAAAAGTGACGATGTAGCTTATTTTATTCTAGAAGGACCCATTTATTTATCTATCAATAACAAAGATTATGGATTACTATCTTATCGATCTATCGTCATTCCTACACTGAGAAATAGTTTTTTCTGATAGAGAAAAATGTAGTTTTCATTATTTATGTATATTTTTAGCCTGATTTTTGAAAACTATTTGTTTTAATCAGAGTTTTTCTAAGCCCACGTGGACGAAGACGCACGTAAGATAGTAGCTTATATAGGTTAAAATTTGTTTATTAGATTATTATTTGAATGTACTCATTGAAGAAAGTATGTATTAGCAAAAGTGTGCAGCATGAATAATGCTGCCGCATAACATTACTATGCATTTGCACGTAACTATGAACTAGTCAAGAGTTCTTTGGCTCTAGGATGTTCAATGGATGAGATTTGCTGCCTCAATGGAATTTAATTAGTGTCTTGGAATTTGCATTTAACTTAAGGTTGCTGACGAATATTGCCCTTCGCTTGACGTAAGGCGTTTACGCAACATTATTAAAGAGGCTGCGAATTATTAGAATTTATACATTCTGACTTATATTAAGTAGTTCATCTTCGTTCCTCTCACAAGCAAATACTAATAAATTTAATATTTAGTTGATAAATTTTTCTCCGAAGAGGTAGGCAAAAGATGTAAAGACTACTTAGTACACCTACATTTCGCCAGATATTATTATGTTTTAGTCCCATTGTAATAGGGGGCGAGTATATTGACACCGGGCACAATTCCAGACTCCGAGCTAGTATTGGAAAAATTTAAAAACCCAAAGATATGCCCGATTTGAGATTCGAACTCGAGATTAGCAACCCCTTATGCTGTCACTACCGCTACGCCAACGAGGCAATTTGATTGATATGTATAACAGTAGATAATATATATTTATCCCTGTAGTTAAACTATTATGTATTTATTAACTAGTATGTATTTCTAAAACGTTAAGACATTATAATGTTTGCCGTCAATGTAATCAATTCGAAGTGTAATGAAACACTTTGCTTTTAATTTTGTAATAAAAATTCTCTCGTCGCTTAGAGAATGGAGATTGATGACCGGCCGCGTGCACCGATAAATCCTTTTATAAAAAACCTCAACCATAATATTGATTTACAGTTTGAATACCTATACGCCTAACATGTGGAGTTTTTATCGAGAGCTTGGCTCTGCGAGTCATATTGTAGTTTAAAAACTACGATATCCAGGCTTAAAAGCCCGTGTGAAATTTCAATGCAGAAGTTGAAGCTTTTAACCTGTGTAACCACTTTTTGTATCGTCTTATAAAAATTGCAACAATGACCGCAAAGTAAATTATGGCAACCAGAAAAAACGTGGGTACTACATTAAATACTTAGGTATAGAAGTTTATAATCAACCAAGACTCGGAAACAAACATTCGTGCTCATAACATAATTAACTTCACCTACCGGCAATCGAACTCAAGACTTTTTTGGCGCTGAAGGCTGGACCTATTGCGCCAACCAGTAATAAATACTTAACTGTAGGTAGGTACTGTTAAGAAATTCTAATACCTTTTATATCATATCCCTGTGTTTGACAATGCAAATTTTAAAATGCTCTAGAATTATGTATATATTTAACAGTTAAGAGATAAAAAGCTTGTAATTATTCTCGCAGAGAGCTAATTTAAAAATGGCAAAATTACCCGGCGTATATTGTGTGTAATGATTATGGTCTGTATTTCCAGTTCTTAGCGCGTTCAAATAAAACTTCACTTATTGACAAAGAGCAGCTGAAATATTTTTTTTCAAATCAGCTGTCTCCTCAAAGTCAATTCATTCATTTCGGAGATTCGCCCGAAAGGACAGACTCACGGACAGATATATATATATTTAAATATTCTTACAAGCTGAAACATTTAAAAATCAGTCTTGATGTTCTATAAAAAGAGACATTGAATGCTATTTATATTAACATACATACTTAAAAGAAGCTCAAATAACTATTTTTGTTATCTGTGCTAAAAAATACTTTCATAATTCATAAAAAAACATATTGAACAGAGTACCGTATACTGTGTACTGTTCCCGAAGGAATGGTATTTCTCTACCCTTAACACGAATTCCTACTTAGTAAATGTAGAGAAATGTAAGCGCTTTCAAGACGGATGATGATATGATTACACTCGGATGCTACACGAGGAAACTATTTTCTATTTTCTTGATATTGGACAGAAATTACAATAGGGACTGTTTGAAGGATAAAAGATATTGGAATTTAATGTAACCCTTTTAATATTAAATCAAGCCTGTGGAGTAAAACTAAAATGAAATTTAACCTAAATTGAGAGTGTTTGTCAAGATAAATTTATAAATTTTATAATGTTATTTTTTATACACTTTCTGTACGCATATTTATAGGATGGGAATGGCGTACCTACTATTCGACTCACTTTTATAAAAGGATTAAGTTACTCGCCGAGTAGGTGTAGTATGAATTAAGTATATTACTTTAGACACTAGCTTTTACGTTAAGAGAGTTTGATTAAAATCTCGAAGACATTTAAGTTTTGTGGGTCTTTTGAACATTCAATGTTTAATCGATTTTCAAAAAAAAAAACAAAAAGGAAGTTATTAATTCAACGTGTTTTTTTTTTTGCCGCTGGTAGTCGCGATCCGTAGACCGATTTGGATGAATAAGGTGTCAAGCGGTAACTCTTCGAAGTGGTCCCTTTTTTTAGAATTGTTAAGATTAATAGTTTACAGAATATTGAAAGAATAGTTAATTTATAAATTTTAGTTATTTTTGGCGTTCAATGTATACTTTTCAAACGAACGTAAGGTTTCGTATGTAAATATGAATAGACACGTGATCAAATAAGTTGCGGGGGTTTTATAATTGACTCTTAATAAAATATAAGCAATAAATTAAATACAATTTTACTTTATTACATTTAGCAATCAATCTAGAACCCAGCCGAGCTACTTACAACTTTAATTATAAAGTTTAACTCAGACAATTCCAACTGAACGGATACTTAAAACGAAACTAAACACGATTTACGTTGGAATCTCTTTATAAAATTAGCCACGTGCTTTGAGAACGAACCGACTTGCGAATTAAACAGGCATTATGCAAATTTGTTTACTGAAAAGTACCAAGGTTTAGTGCTTTATAATATTGTGTGGAACACTGTGGAATACTGTTACACAACATAACTATGTTTCAAGAAAATCAGCTCAGAAAACTCGAGTTTTATTTTGGCACTACAATACCTTCTTGTACATTCTAATTCCTTGGTATATTTTTTTGGAATCGATATTGGCGAATTGTATTTGATATTGGGATAAAGCTTATATTGATTTTGACGATATTTGATAATATGATAAAGGTTTTTAGATATGTTATCTTTTATGTATGTGAATATTATACCTATATATTATGATGCGTAGGCAGTGTTTATCCTCTGCCTTATCGGAACAGTAAATAATCAATAGGTTTTTTGGCTTATTTCCAGTGTGGAATAACGTTACGAATTATCTAAGTAAAAATATCACTTTGGGATAACAAAATATAGGGACAAGTTTTCTCGTCGATTTTAACTAGCCTATATGACAAAAATATGAAAAAATAAATTCTATTTAAAGTACCTTTTTGAAAATTTTATAATTATTAACTATAATGTCGGGGTGCTAGATAACTATACTCATATGAGACTAATTCAATTTGTATGAATTGTCGTTTTTGACACATAAAAAATGCAAGGACTGTATTTTCTAAAGTTACACGGACTTAATTGTTAATACTACTAGGTATGTAGGTACTTATATTAGAATAATTATGTTCGTAATAATTAATAGTAAAGAAAATTCATATTCTCATATACTTAGTATAAAATCGAGTAATCAAGTACGCAATGACTATTTTTTGAACTTGACTGTTTTTAAAATTTGACACTCCCACAACTACTGGACTGGACTGAAGAAGTTGCGGAGATAGGTTTATATCCTATAAAAAACTTTAAATAAAATCTTACTCTATTATAAGTTTTGACCCAGCGCATGCATTATTTGATTATAAAAACGTATAATTATGAAATAATTATACGTTTATATTATAAATAGTTAATTACAATGATACACGTAGCATACATTCCGTCACGCTCGACGATGTCAATGAATTAAACGTCATCTTTTGACATGGATACAGATGTTATCGGCAACTGTTGCAGTCTATGTAAAGATACCGCGTGACTATTTTATTTCACAGGAAGTTCGTCAGGAAGCTTATTAACAAGTGCTAATTGTCTTTTCGATCACTTGTGTTTTTCAACACTGCAATTTACAATATTAGTAGATCTTTAAGAGCCTGAATAACACGCCTACGATACTTAACTTCCATATGATGCGGACATGACAGCGCTGATCAAAAGGCATTGAAAATGTTATGAAAATTTATAAAAAATGCGAACCAGACTTACCTATAATACGTATATTTTTAATATTTACAGGTCATTTGAACGGATATAATTATAGAAGAACCATTAGAAGGCTTCGAAATGATGTTGAAAGGCTTTTATTTGAATATTTTATTTAAAAAATGTAGTTCAATATTAACGTGCGCTGCTACTTAATAATTATTACTCGCAATTCCGTTTTAACTATATACATACATTTTGAAAAATTCCATGATTGAATAGATAATAAAGTATAGACTTTTGTACTAGCATTCATAATTACAATGTAAGTAGAATTCGCTGTTAATTTAAAGCCTAGATAGATATTATAAATAATATCTAGGGTTTTCTTATATTTCTTACTCAACAATTAACAATATATCATAAAGATTCGATATCACTTCAAATGTACCAATGAACGAACAGTTTAAAAATCCGCCGAATTAAGTTGAGCAAAGCCTTTTTCAGCATTTAATATTCGTCAGTAGTCTCATTATATCTAAATTGTGCTCTAAAAAGAAGCCAACAAGTAACAATGAAACTCGGATATTAGGAAATTTTGTGCTGACGTCGAAAAGTAGCGCTATTTATATTTTTCTTACGCTTAGACGTTCATTTTTAGTTGAAAACGACAATTTCCTTTGAGCTCCACCCATTCGATGGCTTATTTTCAATTTCCTCTCGTTTTTGACGTCATCTAATGGAAAATAGATGAAGCGTAAAACAATATGACAATAATAGATCAATGATTAATTTCAGAATTGTAGATAATATTCGTTCTTATTGTGATCAACACACTACTAAATTAAACAAAACTCTTTAGTATGGTTACAATGAGTACTTACTCGTATGCAATAATTATTTCACTAAATTGGTGCTGATGTCGATATTCGTATGAAAAATAAGTGCCATTTAAAGAAGTTTTATTCAGTAGGGCAGTGTTTAGACGTTTAGCGTACGCCACTAACTTTAAGACCATACAAATTAAATACCGTATCCATTTCCATACGCGTGTTTTTGTGTAATTTTAAACTTGAGTAAAATTTAAAATATTGTGAATATTATTGTTGGCTTTAATTTAATATACGTTAATATATTCAGTAATTAACATATTAATAATGTTATCGCCTCCGTGGCTAAGTGCTTCACGCGTTTGTGTGTAGGCAATACGTTCAGTAGCGTTCCTGGGTTCGAATGTCGGTAAAACAAATAAATATATCGGTTGAGTAAACAAAGCCTGTAAAGAAAATTCTCAGTAGAGAAGATTATGACTCCGTTCTACACTATTGATTACAGAATTTACATTATATGAAGGTAATTATTATAATACGAATAATATATATATATAATTTTCAGGTTTAGATTCTACGTGTATTCTGCCTATGTGGAAAAAAGAACCGTGCCAGCAGTACGCATCATTGCCGCTACGAAAACACGCGGCGCCGATCCTGTTGTGTGTCGACTGTGGCTCTCCGATAACCGCACACTGACACTTAAAGCTAGAGTCAAGGTATGCCGACCATTATTAATATATGCCTAGGGAAAAGTAGGCGGGAATATAGTAACCAATTTTCATCTGTATTTAATGGTAAATAAACTTACCAAAAAATACGATTTTCTTATAAAATGACAACTAATGAATCTAACTTTTTAATATATATCAGTATTTTTGAGTTTCAAATTACTTTAGTATTGTTCTAATAGTCTACTTAATGCAGTGAAATTGAAGATATATTATTATATCTCACTCTTAAACGGAATGATGTTACAACAAACTTATTTCAATCATACGCACGTTTCACAAAATTTATCTTTACAGACAAGTAGGTGAAGCCCTCTGTGTTTTTCAAAGTGAAACTTTTCCCATAATAACAGTAGCCTAAGTTACTCCTACATCAGCTTTCTGCCAGTGAAAGTCCCGTTTAAATCGGTCCAGCCATTTCAGAGATTAGCCGGAACGAACAGACAGACAGAAAAAAATTGTAAAAAATGTTATTTTGGTATATGTACCGTATAAACATACATATTCATTTAGTAAAAAGCGATTATTTTAATATTACAAACACACACTCCAATTTCATTTATCTGTATAGATTACTACAGTAAATTTAGACTGATAATTTGTTAAATGTATAATTTCTTAAGAATTCGTTTTCTTGTACATTTTCAGCCAATCCGCGAAAACTGGAACCTGAAATATAGCGCTACGTACGTGCTTTGTTTGCTTCGTGATACGGGAGTGAAGCCAGAAGAAACTGTTGGCGCATCTATATCAGTGGCGGCGGCTGTGTCACCCAATCGAGCGCCTACGAACCTTCTTACTGTACTGGATACAGAGCCAAAGAGCGGAATTGAGGTAAAGATCAGTTACAACTAAAAATCTTCCGCATTCTTTAAACCATCCTTTGAAAATTTGTTACACTCTTATGCTTAAAGGAAACGAGATAAGATGGTGATCTATTGCAGCATACATTATATATTATTTGAGCTTTATCTGCTGACAAATAAGTGTTGAGACTTTCGTTTCCAAGCCAAAAACTTTTTGTTTCCCGTAAATTCAAACTCATGATTTCTGCGGTTACAATACTACAATTAATATAAAAAAAAACGAATAAAAAACTTTAAGTTCTTTTAACCAACAAATGTATTTAGTACGTGACAGGCCAAATGAATTACCCCCATTTATTGCGGCAGCTTTAATCCTATTTTTAAATTGCCGTTTTTGTTAACCATAACAGTGAATGCTAATGGTTTTAATATGCGTGACCAAGTAATTTTATTAGATTCAACAATTAAGTTATTTGATATATTTTATTTTTGAAACGCTTTTATATATGTTTGATTATATTTTATAATAGTAGGGTTTTGTTTCTGGATGCGTGGGCTTAGTACTTGGTAACTCTTTAATTAAATAAATATAAGTCAGTTATTAAGATCATAACGGAACTTTTTTTAAACTACTTATATCTTTGCAATATGCAGGCTGCAAAAGAGGCTGTTAATATATAGGTATAATAATTTCAGTTCATCGTGTGTTTTATAATAATACACGTCTTTCAATAATTATGATATCTACTTAATTGATAAAATAACTTAATTTAATTAATCTGATTTTCATTTTAAAATTCATACTTCAAATGTCTTAGACAAGATTAAGAAATACCGAAACATATTTTTGCCTTAGCGAGCTAAAGCATTCCCGAGTAGATTCTTCAGCATAGGTATTTGAATATTTCAGGAAACACTGCACGTGTGCGTGAAGCCATTCCATTTCTCGTACGCTCGGGACGAATGGCTCATGGAATGGTTTGAGTTGAATCGGCTTCTGGGAGCAAAACACTTCTATATGTACAACGAGTCACTGAGCGAGCCGGTTGCATGTTTGCTAGAGCATTATAGAAAACAGGGCCTTGTTACACTGTTACCATGGAAATTGCCTATTGTTTCCAAAATCGAAATAAGGTATGTTTTGTATGCTTTGTCTGTGAAGTTCCGTAAAACCTAATACCACAATGTAACGACATTTAAAGATATAAAAATAATTACATACATAGGTATGTAATTATTTTTATATCTTTAAATCGACGTAGAAATTACACAATATGGATAGCCGTATTGTGTAATTTCTACGTAGATTCCACTGATCCTTTTCTTTATAGACCTTCCTGTACCTTTAAGCCATACAAATTGAAACATTTTTTACTTATGTCCTAAAAATAAAACCTAGATTTTGCTTCCTATAGTCATTGTATGTTTGATGTATCCAAACGAGTTCCAAAAGTAGTAAAATTGTATTAATTTTAAGAAGAGTTAAAAAAAAATTTTTTTCTAGAACTGAGGGTCAGTTTGCCGCTTTCAACGACTGCCTCTACCGGTCAATGTCATCAGCAGGGTGGCTTTTAGTGATCGATGTTGATGAAGTGATCCTGCCGCGGAGGGAAAGAACCCTTATAGCTCTTTTAACGGCCCTTAGAGCCGCCTACAATCCACCCTCAAAGGCACCCTCTGCTTTCCTCTTTAGAAACGCGTTCTTCTATCTACGATGGGAGGTAAATCGTCCTATTTTTTTTAGTTAAAAGTCTGTTGAATAATAAACATCATTCAAACTATTTATAAGAAATATTTACTGGAACTCGTAAATAATAAAGCTTTTATTTCCCATTTAACTACAAAAAAACTAAACATAAATATTTTAAGGGGACCCCTTTTGCAGGGCATAAGCCTCCTCCAGCTTCTTCCACTTGCCTCTTGCGCTACTCTTAACTAGTTTTTTCATGTTATTTTTACAAATCATTGATCAATGAAACCTGTTTTCCTAAATATAGTATGTATTGATCTACGTATACAATTTCAACATTGTCCAACATTAATTTACTTTTGGAGTTATTTGTCATTATTTTTCTTTTATTTAGATTCATATTTAGATCGGCTTTATTACTTTCCAAATTTAGCTGCTGCATCATTTCACCGAGGTCGTTTTCAAAAAGATTGCGATGTCGTCAGCAAATCGTAGATGAGTGAGACGTTCGTTGTTGATTTGGATTCCTTCTGAAATTGAATTCATCCAGTGAGATTGAAAGACGACATCGTGAAGCACGTTGATAATACCGCGATTATGGAGGAGGTCTAAGTCCAGAAATAGACCAGAAGAAAGGCTGATGATGCTGATGCCATTAAAGATGTAGTTAACACTCTCGCTTCTATAGAATGTCCCAGAAATGGTCCAGTACAGACGTTCCAACATCAGCAATAACCTTACCATGCACATCGCATTGAATAGTTTTAATTATATAACATAAGATTAATTATATTAGTAAAAATCCACTTACGCAATTTCAGGATGACGCTGAAGCTCCCGCGCCCTTATTGACAGCGCGTAAAACACGTCGCTGGGCGGCGCCACACGCCCTAAAGAATCGTAGCAAGTACGCGCTACGGCCACGCGACGCAGTCGAATTGGGCAACCATTTCCTTTGGGAACTCGCTCCCGGGGCGAGTTCCGTCGGTGTGCCAACAGAACGAGCATTATTGCATCACTACAGGGTAAGCAGGCCTTCCTATACCTAAGTTGGTTCACATCTGGCATTAAATTATTAATATAAGGAAACTTGCTTTGGTTCCCGAGAAATTAATAAACTTTCGGTTTGTAAGGCATGGAAGACTTCCTATAAAAGATACAAATTTTGATTCAATAATGTGGGTACCATGAACTGATTGATTGGATTCATTTAAATGGTAATTATATTTATGTACATTTTATTTTATTTTTAATGTACGATTAAAAATGTACATTAAAATTTCATAATGATTTTTTAAAATTGTTATTATGCTCAAACTATAATTTAATGGTGAGTCTATACTTACTCGTTGGTTAATTTTTATTCAACGACTCCGTTTACAGAATATGGTCTCACATATGAACTAAAAATACAAAAATGAAAAGTTTATTTAAATTTTCAGATTGCCTGTGAGTACGGCGGTATGCAGTGCCTAACGGTCCCTTCAACGGTGGACCGAACAGCTCATCGCTGGGCCGAGGAGTTGATGCAAAGAGTCTCTGCAGAAAAGGAAGTGCTCTTAAAAACCTGCCCCGCGTAAACCATATCAAAAATAATCAATCTATGATACTTTGTTGAAGCTCCTTATCAAGTTAAAAAATTAAATTTAAACTGGCAAAATGAAAGGTTATGTTAATCTACAAAATACTGGTTATATATAATTCATGTTAGTCAGTTACAATAATATAATTACCTATATATAATTACCTTTTACAATTCAAATAATGTAATCTTTAGTAATTTTTTTGTGCTTGTATTGTTATTAGTATTTCTCGCGTTATGGATCTCTTTTCGAGTACATGCCTCCTCCAATTTATTCCATAGCTTTCTGTTTTTGCTTATTCATCCAGGCTTTGCCTGCAATGTCTGTAAAGCTATCAGTCCATCGTTTAATGGATCCTCCGGCCTTTTTTTGCCTTGTGGTTAATACTGCCTTTGCCGTCCGTGTATTTGTGCGACATGCTCTGCCCATTGCCACTTGCGCTTGACTTTAGACACAAGACTTGTGTGAATGCATCTAATATTTTACTAATTTTGTTTTTAATTTATGTGTTTCGTTATTTTTAGGATTCTTCTGTCTCTTGCTCTCTATGTTGTTATTCGTTGTTTTATATTGTGGTCTACGTTTAGCACCCATACAATAAACAGCAATATGTTTATTTATTGTGTTATTCCTGTTTATTGCATATTAGTTAAATATATATAATAGCAGTTCAAATCAGTGTTCTGTGTTGTTATTAGTAAATTTTTTTTTGAAAGTTTAAATAGGTTTGTAAATGTTTCGAACTAACCATAGTGCCTATGTTTTATTTATAATAATTATTATATAACAAATATAAGCTTCAACAATGCATCAGAGATTAAAAATCTTTGAACCAAATGTACAAAATTCATTGTTTGTAAAGTATAGTCAATAATCATAGTATTAAATATCAGATTTGTCGTCTGAGTCTTTAATATTGATTGTAAAATTTTGTTTCCTACTTTGTTGTGAGAATAAAAATAAGTCTGTTTTCAAGCACAAACTATTGGTTTTAGGTATTTTTTGTTTGCACGTAATATATTTAAAATTTAAGTTAATATTAAGTAAAAATTTTAGGTTAAATTCGTGGCGAGTTGGAATTTACATAGAATAACCTATTAATAACATATAAAATAACCTGAAATTCAGGCTATATGCCTGAAGCATCCTAAATTATTACGAAAAGGAAGAAATATTCCGAAGTGTTCTTTAACATCAATTTGTTTTTATATAAGTACTCTATTTTAATTACATAATTGTTAAAATATTGTATGGTATTGAAATTAAAAAATGTATTTATTTAGGTACTTTATTTTAAATGTATCTTTTAGCTCTAAACTTTTATTTAAATATATCCTTCTCAACGATTGCCAAAGAGCTAGAAAATTAATTTTATTTACTAATAGTGGATATTGTTAAAAATATATTTTAACAATTATGTATAATTTTAACAACAACAAAGTTTAACTCTTAAATCATTGAACATAATTTATATGTAAAATATAATGTATGTTGTATTATATAAAATACCACAATGTCCACAATAATTTCACAAAATTAAACGACAAAATTCACATTGTACCTACATAACATGAAGATAATTTCCATATTTTTGAAGAAGGGGAAGAAGCTGGTAGAAATTAATCATTTATAATAAATACTAGTAAATAAACATTTCATTAAATTTAGAAATTTGCCAAAATTGACTATTATGTCCTAATTGTGAAGAAATAGCTGATATTTTTGATTCTAAATAAAAATCTATTGTTTTTAAAAATTATTAAAACGAATTATTTATAATTTGGTTAGATTTTGAAAACGTGATATATAACAATATAATTTTTGTATAATTCAATTTAGAATTCGTGTTATGAAGACAATACTTTTGATAAAAATATAAATTATGTAACTTAATAATATATCGTTCTCAATCGGTAAGTAAATTAAATTTAAAAGCGATTTCCGTACCTTGTAAGAATTATGTAATTAAAATTGATATTCAATTTTTATTAAAATACTAGTTGACCTCAGGATACTTGGCGTTCTGGTACTAAATAATACTTTCTTGTAAAATTTAACCTTGTCCTGATAAAAAATAATTATTCAATTCGATGCAGATATTTTGAAGCTTGTATTAAATTTCATAGTTAAATTTTTATTTATAGATTATCGGTTTCTACTAAAGGACTTATATGATATGACACGTACATATAGTTTGATGATGTTTTGGTTTTTATGTTGGATGTGATGGTACCTATCTACACTCGCGGTAAGAAAATTAGTGCATTCAAAACCGGATTAAGGATCAGTAATGCCAACGAAAATGTTATTTTATAATAATTTTAAATTTAATAAATTTAAAATTTTAACAAAAAAACCGACTTCAATTTGTAACTCTAAAACTACTTTTGAACAGATTTTGATGAAATTTAAACGGGTCGACACGGGAAGCACCAGCTTTTAAATAAGAAAGAATCGTCAAAATCTGTTCACCCAGTCGAAAGATCTGAGGTTACAAAGATTTTTAAAAATACAGTCGAATTCCTTTTTTGAAGTCTAAACAAATTTCACCTTTGAGGTCAAACAGTAGAGGTTACATGTATTTATGAAGCGTAAATGCATGAATTTGAAAATATTTTCATGTCATGCCGTGACAATACTACATTACAACTCAAATTAAGTATTATGTAAAATCATAATTTTTTTAGTTAATTCAATTTTCAGTTATGATAAGATGTTCTGATCATACGCTACTACCGCACAAATTTTGTCACAAGAAAACCCAAACCATTTCCAATCGTTGCATCTAAAGTAAATAAATTAATGTATACTATAAGAATGTGGTAGTTGATGTGACCGCCTCCTTGGTCTAGTGGTAAGCGCGTAAGCGTTACAACCGAGAGGTCCTGGGTTCGATTCCCGGCGGAGATAAAAAAAAACTCGGTCTGGCAGGACATAGAAGGCTGATCACCTACTTGCTCCTAAAGAAAAAATCGATCAGTGAAACTGATGTGAAATGCATCTGCCCCATACCCCACTAGGGGACACGGGACTTCACATAAGCATGTGAACAAAACTGAAATTTAAGTAACATGATATTTCCGACTTAAAAAAGTCTAACAGCACCTCAAAATAATATAGAAAGGGTTCATCCCTCTTATATTAATTGGGGTGCTCGTCTAGACGAATCTTATGAACTGAGTGTTTATTGGAAACCGATCACTGAAGATTATGAAAAACAGTTTCTACCTTGTGATAAATTGCGCATTTACTTTTTTGGCATGACTATTAAAATACAATATTTAAACGATTTTTGTTATACTTTGTGTATAAGAGCCTTCAGCTTCAGTCTATTTTTCGAGAATTCAAATGCATAATAATTATAATAAAAGTATGTAAGGTGTAGACACTATAAGATATTATCGCTTATGCTAAGCTTCTATTGTAAATCTGTTGTTTCTTGCTCAAGACGTAAAATTATTCAGTATTTAAACCATTATTAGACATTTTGTATACAACTTTTTATACGAGTATATTTTTCTCTACGAATTTTATTTACTATATAATCTGTAATTTGCAGAATTGTATTCACTCTATTGCTTATCTATTAGTACAATGTACATACAATCAATAGTTTTTAATTTTGTAAATATTAAATTTATGCAAAGAAGAGGACAATTAACTTTATATTATTACCATCTATTGTTAACATTATATTTATAAAATATTAAAAAGATCATTCCATTTTTAAATGCGAATGTCATATAAGTATCAGGAAAACACATTGATGAATCGGAAAGGTGCAACGCGCAACGCCAAAAAGCCTTTCATTCATGAAAAAAATCTAAGTTTAATTTAGTCTTCATTTCACGCCTAGATGGCGTGGATTTTAATGAAATTCTAATTGCGAAGGTATTGCACGATTATGTCTGTCTTTCATACCTTATTTGATAAGGGTGAAATTTAAATAATTTTTCTATTAATATATCAAAAGATAAAAAGATTTTCTCTTAGGTTGTTGACAAAGGCTTATTAACCCTAAGGCAAAGTAGCGCCTATGAGTTGTTGCGCCCTAAGCAAACAACTCATTGGTGCTAAAGCGCTCTACTTTTAATTATCTTCAGCTCGTTGATGACAAAAGATGTTCCTAAACAAGTATTATTTTGAATGTTAAAATTTAACATCACCCTTATTTTATGTAATAGTTATAGGGAAAATGCGTTCTATCTAACAACGGGTTTTAACTGTGACATAATCATAATAACATGAAGATGGATAAAAATGTAACAATACTTATTAATCATAAATATTGTAGATTGCATGTATTTCAGTGTAAGGATGTGTATGAAAAATTAGAATAAAATACCCTCTAACAAACGCATTTAATGTAAATAGCTATGAATTCCAAATAATTTCAGTAAATATATTTTGTGTCTATATTTTACCTCCGATGTCTATTTATAAAGCGATTAAAAGCGACCTTAAATTATGTAACTTAATTGATGTATTTCAGGTTGAAAGCTGACAGGTGACATTTTTTTAAATAAAAGGATATTTAAAAAATATAAAGTTTGTTTTATGATTTACATAACTCTGAAATGACTGAACTTTACTAAATTACCACCTAAATATAGTATTATGAGAAAGTGAGTTTGTTTATTACCCTGTTATACCTCACCAAAGCGTTTCTGATGTAGTTCTTATTTGTTACTAATAATAATTTATAATTGACTCGCTGCACCACTTGCAGAAATGGGGCATCAGGAACTCACCGGGCTGCCACTGCGGAGCCCCGCTGCAGACGATCAAACACGTAGTGAATGAATAGACACGTAGTGTTACTAGATTTGCGGGGGGTATCAGGGGATTGAGCGAAATGGCCCCGGGAGCACTGGACTGGCTTTTGGACAGCAGCGTGAGGCTATAGATTCGGAGCAGGATATTCGGCCGAACGAAAATAATAATAGTTATTAAAGGAAATATAAACATAGATAAATAGACAAAGCCTATAAAAATTCAACAAAAAGATAGAAACTACTATACGTAAGTTTTTAGTGAATAAGTTAAATAAAAAGAAAAACGCAGTACATATATGTAATTTTTTAATGACCACATATCACAAGCGTGGCTCCAGGATCTAGTACGAAGAGATCTGCATACCTATTTAGCTTCATTCAATTTCAATAAATTTACCACATGCTCGCCGATTACCTCTTTTGAGCTGTCCCATTACAACTAATGCCAATTAAGTCGACTGACTCCAATCTTTTATTGAAAAAAACGCCTAACCAAGACCTAAGACTATATACGTCTTATAATGTTAGTTGCCAGTTAGTCTACAAATGGTAACCGATATTATCTAATCTAATCCGTAATTAAAGGCGCATTTAAGATCTTAGAAAAAATTAAGATTCGTAGATAGAATTATTTAGGATATAAAACTCGAGCGTAAAAGTATTAAATATGTATTGTAGTCTAGATAAATTGAGACAGTAAACTAATTGCTTTTAAGATAAGTCCTTGATCGATCGCTCTGCCACTCCAACTTTCAGGCTGACTTCAGTTCATGCATCATTTAGCAATTTCATTACGATATTAGAGTAGCTTGGCTGGCTCGTTGCATAGTTGACATTGATTTTTAAAATAATCGCAACGTTTTTAATATTTTGCCGGCTGCTTTTTTTCATAGGTACTGTATTTCATTATAGATATACTTATATCTGATCTATTTGGTATGCGTATAAACATCCAAATTTAAAAAATACATGTAAATAGAATATCATAATAAAACATTTGATTTAAGTCTACAACATTATTATAAGATTTATCGCTTACGTACATAAGGTATGTACCTAAGCGATAAATCTTGTTTCCTTTCTATCTATCTATATATTGATATAAATCTTATTTAATATTATTATAATTTGATATATTTCGATTCCGAAATCATATTCAATCTAAGAATGTACAAACAATTCATAGATTATTTCTGTTTAAATTGCTGGTAAAAAGACGTAAAATCTTAGTTTTTAACTATCACTTATGAATATTTATTAGAAGATCCAGTTATAGTATGCAAAGATAATAATTTAAACGTTATATGGTATTATCGTATTATGTATTAATAATAATGTTGGTGCGGTGTCACAAATCATATGATAACGGGCCATGTGACCGTACAGCCGGCGTGACTAATGTACCCAATTATGCGGGGATGGGGTCACAAGCCCTCTTTTATTGCCAACTGGCCTTTTACTACAATGATTTTCCAAAAACCTGTGACTTTACATATCACAAACATTAAAATTAGGATAATACGAACCAAGCATATATTTTTAGCATATACGAATTTCCATAGTTATTTATTATTTTTTCTTTATTTAAATTACGTGTCAATTGCATGTCATGTATGCTATTGATATTGAGAAATATAACATTTCCCTCCTAAATTACTATTATTAGCGTAATTCTAGGTCACAGAAAAAAGTAACAATAATCAATGTTCAGTCTACATTATCAGTGATAAACCACGCATAATGAATAAAACGCTACAATTTTTATCAACTATCAATGAATTATGTACATTAAAACGTTTTTGAATTCAAATTGCCAATTTTAAAAATCGCACTTTGTGCTGCACATCTAAAATACAGGCACTTAATATCCAATTGCCCTTAGGTACTAACTATCTACTATGAAGTAGAAGCTATGAAGAAATTCACCACACTTTATACTTGCGACTTGTATAATTATTCTGTATTAGCTGTGCCTCGCGGTTTCACCCGCGTTAACTTCGTCTTTTAGCTCTAAACATGACAATACTTCCATAGAATATTTCAACCTCTTACAACTCTTTTTAATCCTTTCTCAGACAATCTGTGTACCAAATTTTATAGAATTCGCTGCAGTAGTTTTGGCGTGAAACCGCGATAGAGTTACTTTCGCATTTATAATATTAGTAAGGATTAACATAACTGTAACTTGATTGGTGATAAAGTCATGGTGCTCCAAACAATATTGAGCTCTGTGACATTTTGGCGTCAATTTATTGCAGAAGCGATAATTAATAATTATTAACTTCAAAATAATATTTATCGAATAATTTTAATCTAAATGCACAAATACTGTTCATTGAATTGAATGATTGATGTCGACTTAGATTTTTGTAGAGGCGAATTAATAATATTCTAAATCCCTGATAGACGAAGTTGCGACTATTAACTAGTAAATATTAATATTAGCATGCAAATCTACACATCGATGCACAAAACATTGCAGCAATATAATATTTTCTATTTTTAATCGCTCGTGACACATTGTAAAATGTAGTTTAGAACGTGTTACTGACACGTCAATACAGCCTTCAGTAAACCGCGGCTATCAAATTTAAACATTTACCAAACCAATATATTATGATGTACTGAACACACGTTTCAATATTAACTACTAGCCTAACCGATATTAAATTTTAACTATAAACTAGGGCATGATATTTCAAACACGTCATTCATTAAATTTTATAATTTTAATTTAATAGTTAGTACCTAATAGAAATCTAGCATTCTTGTATTATGTTGCCGTACATTGATACCTAAACCACTTTAAAAAAGTATAAGGGACTTTTATAACAAATTTCAAACAAAAAAGGAAATAAACTGTAGTACATTAGTAATATTATCATTTAAATGCTCACATCACATCCGTTCCTAAGTGTTCCTAAGAAAACCTAGGTGAAGGTAGAATCAAGGTGTTGATGCGCTGTTCGAATCTTGGAGATAGAAATATTTAATATTTATATTTCCATATTTAAATATACAAAAATAAATTTTTCAGTTAAATACAGCACAAAAGGCTTATCATTTACTTACCTTTAAAGGATAAGACTAGTGAATAGACGCAGGATTCTAATGTCCCATAACCTACAGGGATCACGAGAATTCACCTTTTTCTTTTTAGTTAAATAAATTTATTCAAGCTTTTTACACATAAAACGAACATCAACAAAAACACGCAGCTAATTAATGCATTCACAATGAAAATGTCGTTAAAGTTTCTCCCAACTTACTCAATATATTTTCCACATCCATTGTAAATGAAAAATGTTATGATTTACGAGCGAGTATTAATTAATCGGCGTGATTTCATAATTTAAATTATTTTAAATAAAATTTAATAATTTGGGTAGTTAATAAATAGATAGGTACCTGTTCTGTGCATCACGCTATAAATAATTAAGCAGTAGGTACTTACTGAAATTTCAATTACTTTTAAAGCTCGTACTGAATGCGGATACAACTCTACGAAACTTTAAAGAAAAACATAAACATTGTTGAACAACTTGTGCCTTACGTAGTTGAATTGAAAATAACAAGCAGATGTTGCCTCGAACGATTTCAGAAGTTTAATAGATTCATAATAATAAGAGAATATACAAGAGTACAATCAAAATAAATGTTCTTTATAACGAGGGTGGTAGCAATAAGCGGTGAAGTTGTGGCTCCGCTACCATTCATGAAACTTTGAGCATAAGCCAGGCCGTCTACGATTAAAGTAATATCCCTGACGCAAGTTGGAAGTGCACCCTCCAGGCACCAGTAATGTCTGCTAGATTCCTCGTAAACTACTTCGCAAGTATCGCGCTGATGCCATAAAACATCGGTGACCCCTCTTAACTTCGCTCACCTTGCTTTTAATAAAACTTTCTACGAGAATTTGTAACTTCAAATGAGTATACAGTTTAAAAATTAATATTGCATTTTCTTTTGAGCGCTTAACTTGTGATTACTTTTTTTCTTAGAATAGCTTCTATTACCTACATAAATCTATTTTTCTTATTGATATAGGTATATAGTATATAAATTACGAAATAAAATTAAATGCTTTACAATTGACCTACATTCTGCATTGTTCTGAAATCTGCGAAAATAAATAGAGCTCTTTATAATTTTTTCGCAGTGTTGCAATATAATAACTCATACAAAACGAACAAAGCGGTGGATTATTACTGGCCAGACAATATGGTATCATTCAGCGCATCTTTATTAATCGCCGGCATACATTTCTCTGATATAAAACGTATTGTGATTTAATAAGGCGGTAAGAGCATTACGCACTCGAACGCTGAAATATCATAGCAATTTGACAACGCAGCTCGTTTCAGTGAAACGTTCAACAATGCGGAACAATTGAAATGTAGCCAATAAAAAAGGTCAAACCGCCCGGACTCGGTTTTCAATATCTCAAAGGCAGGTGAGCGGATACCAGGCCGGCTCGAACATATCATGAATCCGGACATCAATCGCATCGTTCTTTAGATACATACGAGATAATTACTCTGCTGCGCACGTCATGTTGAATTATATGATGCAGAACGCAATTTCATACTAAACGAGTGATGCACAGTTTCACCTGCGGCATCGAAATATGAATGCGAGGTTTAGGAAATTTAACCTAAAGTCTCGGTATATTTACTGTCATAAATGTTTTAGTGTGGAAAAATTGCGGTCTAAATTTTCACAGATTATCCAATGACAAAACAAAATGTAGAAAAATATCCGGTCCTTCGGTTTCTTCCCTGTTATGGTTTTCCTTGAGATTTTATCATATAAAATTGTATTCACGAAACGAATAATTTAAGTTCAAAGACTTAATAAAGATAACGTCTTCCAAAATTTAAGTATTCGTAGATACTTATTTTGTATGCCTATCTGGTATTTTAGGTTAAAAACTTTATATGATTTTTACACTTTTCTTCGCAGACATGTCGAATATTTCCCTAAAATTTATTTTATTATACTTGTATTATTATAGATGTTATTAGACTTCCTGCTACAGGTATTTTCATACTTATTAGGAAGTTCCAAACACGTTTGTAATTTAGAAATACTTTTCAAAGAAAATAAACATTTTTCATTTTCATTTTTCTTATTAAAACGAAATAGATACATATTTTATATATAAATTTAGTATATATATAAGCGTAATCGAATATATAATGTTCTACACCTTCCATCTCTCCCTGTCACATCCATTAATACACATGAATGCATGTTACTTATACCATTTTCCCCAAAAGCAATGCTGAAATACATTTCCTTTTCTAAATAGTGTTGCATTTCGTGACCCTTTGAAATGACGGCATACGTATTTCATGAGTCTTGATGTCGATATATTTATCCTTACAAGACTGACATTTGAGATAAGTGACGATTACGATGTTTCAAATCTAGTCATAAAAAGAAGTAATAAGAAAATTAGCGGAACAAATACAGACAGAAAATTTAAAAGAAATATATTTTTGATAAAGGTATCATAATATACGATTCATTGAGAAAGTAGTTTATTTTGATATTACAAATACGTTTAGTCAGTTGTAGCCCCGTATTTGACTTCACTTTTATTTATTTCTAGCCTATTTTAGCGCTAGTAAGTGGAATAGCATTCAGAATTAACTTTAGGTGCTAGAAATGTGAGCAATACGTATCAAGTTTCATCGAATACGTAAGCGTTTCTCCAGATCTTGCAAATTGCATCGTCAGCAGGCTGCATTCTACATAGTTGCCGGTACATTTGTAAATAGTTTGCGATTCACGGTTAAATGCAACTCTGATGTTACCAACTTGACTGTGCTTTCCACTTCTCTGTTTGATCTTGTATCTATATGCATAGTAAACTGGCACTAAATTGTGTGTAGATGGAAAATTTATATTTATTTATTTTGAATTCTTATTATTTATTTTTTTTAAATTCTCAAAATAAATATTCACTGTCTCGTTTATATTTCTTAATTCTTAAAACCAAGAAGGAATCCGAAGCTCTTGGAGAACTCTTCCGAGTAACTTAGAATAGGTATAGTAGAGTATCTGCCCACCCATTAGCCTTTTTTGTCATATTTAAAACAAAATCATTTTTAAATTTACTATATATTAAGAAATGTATCAATTTACTATTTAAAAAATAATAGAAACCACATCAAATGACTCTCACATTAACTCAAAATTCACAACCACTACTCAATTGGATAGAGTTTCCACTTCTAAGAACGACTGTTGACAGCCAAGCTTTGCAACAAAACCCGACCCGAGTGTCCACGACATGAGTCGACCAAACAGCTTATCTATCATTAAATATTAAAATGGCAAAATGTTTAAAAAGCGGATCAAAATATCCATTATATGATAACACCGTAATATGAACTTTCAAAACAAGTGTCATAAAAGCGACCAATATTTTTTAATCTCTTCTTCCTTTAATATTAGGGTACAAAAAGTTTCCTCAATTGAAGCGGCGTAGTGTTAAAGACAAGCAATTGGATACAGTCTCGCAGGCGAAAAGGGAAGCCCGCCCCGTATGAATAACAACCTCGTTTACCTGTAAAACGATATTGAAAATCCGTTGGCCGATTCTTTCTACTCTACATTTTTTATTATTGGAACGTTTCGCTCGTTCCACATTGTTGACTCTGCGTTCAGTCTTTTTTTTCCTCTGAAATTGAATGACGTATTTATCAAAGAAATTTTTCATGAAAAATATTTTGTTATCCCGAGCATCGTTATGAACGCTCGATGAGGGATGGATTCTGAAAGAGTGACAAAAGGACCGCACAAAATATTCATTTTAGCTGCTCTAGAATATTGAAGACGAAATTACGCTAGCAATGAGACGTAGTAGGAAATTATTTCTAATCGTATTTCTATTATGATACTTAGGATTGAACTTTTGCTCAGAAGCCTTGTTATTTTTTAAGCATATATATTTAGTTATGTTTGTGTAAAATTTTTAAACAACAGCTTTGATATAAAAAAGTTATTTTAAGCTGTTGTAAGCTAATGCCTAGGTAATGTTTGTGAATCTATAATAATCTGTTGTACTACGGATGTTTTATTGAACATAAATGAAATATATACAGTTTGTTTATAAACTTAACAAAAAAAAACGGCTAACAATACAATAACGAAGGCTCGGATTAATATCAGATAGATTGAAGGTGATCGGGCGTAACTTATGAACATAATATAAGACTGTTGTAATTTGCGCTGGTGTTCAGTGAAGTGTAACATCAGTAATTGGTCGGAGGCCAGTGACAGTGGTCTGATGAATGGAGCAAGCAGAAAATTCAGTACACGGAAAAAGCGAGACATTCACTAAATTAAAACTGTAGTTGGAATCTTATTTTATCTTGTATTTGCGTCCTTTGTTTTCCATTAGATATGGTATTTCCCTCGATATTTACCTATGAAATATCTCTCTTTCTACAAATAACATTCCGTAAAGATTGATAAAGGGCTGTAGCTTTCACAGTATGTCAATATGTTTGGGACGTTATCCTTTTACCATGCGATGTAATCTCTCCTGAGTAACATCTATTTATGTAAAGAATATAATAAAGCATTAAGGAATAACTACAGTCACCATTTTACTACTAATCCAATTAAGTACACAACATACTGTATGTTATATAAATACTATTGATAGATATCGTAATTACTAAACAGCAATGCGAAAAATTGATTAGATAAATGTTAATCTTTTACGAAATCGGATGCATAAGCTATATGCATCACAAAAATTGACAATACAAATATAAGGAACCGCCTCCATGGCCAAGTAAGTGGTTCCCGCGTCTGCGTTTTGCGTCGAAGGTTCTTGGTTCGAATCCCGGGGGGACTAATAAGTGTTTCGGTTGGGTAGGCACAGAAGGCTGATCACCTATTTGCCTTTAAAGAAAATGATCAGTGATACAGACACAGCAATGTGTCTGCCCCATGCTCCCACTAGGGGTTATGGGAATTCACTTTTCAATATAACAAGGAAGGGTTTGTATTTTTATTTATAATAATTTACTGATAAAACTACGAGATCGATTGAAAAAATCATTAATTTACAGACAGCTAGATTTTTTCTAGATCAAATATTTTATATATGCGCACGAAGTGGCGAGACAATCTAATATTTATAAAATATAATTAGCACACGCGTAAAGCTATAGGAGGAAACTCGAAAAACACAATCTAAGTAAACGTCATGAAATCGCAGGCAAACTAAGTTATTGGCGGGACAATATTTTATTGACCATTTATAAGTTTATAGACAGAAAATGTTTTCACAGAAACTAATAAGAAAAGTTAAGATGTGCACATAAAAGAAACTATTGAATGAACACGATTTAGTATGACCCCTGGAGAGCAATAGATTTTAACTTTTGTATTCGGTTAAACGAATTGCGAGGGAACTGAGGGCCGGATAGTTTAGTTATGTAAAACAGACCAATTTCTGCTTCGGAACGATACATTAACCAATAGGAGTTTAACCACAAAAGGGTATATGTGATAATTTATTATTCACATGATACACACGAGCTAAGTGGTAATATCTGTATAGTTCTATGATTAGACCAATCCGATACATTTATGCCTTGCGGCTATCGATTTAATAAAAATATTACTCGGTTTCTGCTCGAAATCCCAAACCATTTCACTACGGTACAGAATTGGATTCCATTTAAAGATTTAAACTTTGATAAGTCTCTGTCATGGACGTTTATTGCTGTTAGAATTGATAGAAAAATAAGTAAAAGTAATTTCGCCAGTTCCATGTCAAGGAAAAAACAAATTATGTCGGACACGTTTATGTACCGACCTACTCAAATTTATAATAATATGTAGATTTTGAAACTATATTATCTTAATTATTTTCAACGCTTACATTTTACCTGCAACGAGCCTTAACTCGACGATTAAGGCTCGTAATTATATCATCAACTTTGTTTTTCTATTATTAAATGATTTTATTTTTTTATTTCTGAACCCAAACATTTCTCATTCTAACCTTAAAGTAAAATAGATCATCTTCGATCAATAAACACATGGGACAATAATATGGGTACTTATAACATTAATAGTATATTAAATCAACCACAATCAAAATATAAAAAGTATAAACTAGTTTCTAAGCCCGCGCAAAGCATCTATTGCCTGGCGACGAAAGATATATACATACCTAATGGAGTCATAAAATACGAGTATATAATCTGTCTTCGATAAAATTGACAATAAAATTATATAACGACACAGTTTTCGGGCTATTGGGAGTTGTACAAATTTATCTAAACCTACATTAAAATCATAGGAAGCTGAACATGTTTTGATATATATATATATAAAGAAAAATTTGGTTTTTATTTAAAAAACATTAAATAAATTTGAATTTGCGTTTGTTTCACTGAAATAATCTGTTGGCCGTTTTTGAAATCAAGGTATTTGGATCGCTTCGGGTTGCAATACTAGTCATTAATTTTATATATTTTGTTCATTTTGTTTACATAAATCTACCGAAAAATAAATTGAAGTCTTCAAAATACACGGGAGTAAAATTAAAGAAAAATATAACACACATAGAAACCCCAGAGTTTTGTCAACAACAAAGGATTTTGTATGTTATATTCATGGAAAAACAAGCGGAATTATTTCTTTTAAATTTTATTCTTTTGTGAAAAAAAAATTCCCAATTAAGGTGTGTTTTTCAAGTTTGTTACACGATTGTAAAGCCAGAAACCTATTTTAATAATATTTTTTTGTTTGATTTTTGAAAATTTGTTGCAAACTAAAAATTTGTATAATATCTATGTAGATGACAATGAATATTTCAGTTTCTGTTCATCGTTGTTATATGCGATTGTGAAGCTACGATAAATTACTTTCAACATTTATTATATCAAAGCGTATATATACCGCGATGCAACATGATCATATATTCACTGTAGACTGAAGCCAAGAAAATTAAAGAATAAAAATGCGATTAATACAGATACATGTATATATAATACAGCCGCATATTGGGTATTATAATATCAAACGTTATTTCTAGGTTATTCCTAAATTTATTACTAAGTTTATAATATATTCCGATTTATAAAACGGAATAACTAATACCCGGATAAAATATACATAATTTGAATATGATAATGAAATTCCGTTAATAATTTGACCGATACAAATAACGTTATGTATTCACATGATTATCAAAAACAGATGTACAGTGAAATAGAATATAATCAGTTCGTTTAAGATTAACCAGCAAAATGGTCGTGCATTGGTTTTTATACACTATTCTTGTTTTTCTCGAACTTGTTTCGGTGAGAATAAATCACAGTTAGCTTTGTTTTGTAAATAAATGACCACTTTACTAAGTGTTTTTGTATAGTGTGTAATTGCGCAGTCATTTATCGTTTTTACGAGCTAACTCTACAGTTGTGCGCTAAATTGGTTGTAAATGGTTTTGTTAGGAAGTTGGCTTAGACCCCTCAACTAATTTACATATTTAAAGATTACTAACAATGAATACTTTAAAGTACATTCAGATAGTCGATCAGTAGTGTAGTGCACTATATTTTCTTTGTTTCCCAAGACCGCGAGAATGTCGCATATTATACATATTTTGTTGCTCTGAGATTTGAAGTAGGTACCTATTTGAGATTTCGTAACTTGCTGTTTATCATAACAATAGTTATATCTAATAAAAAAAGTCGATTACTAATTATATATTAATAGTAATGGTATTGTAATTAATTAAAAAAGAGTCGCTTGTGAGTTGCGCTACAGTTTGGGCAAATATTAAATATTCTATTTGTTAATCTGCCTTTCATTGATGAACATTTAAGCCAGCCCTATATCTTACAATTACATTCATTTATCAGTTAAAAATGCACTTTATATTATGATGAAAATTCATCAATATATGTTTTTTTGGTTTATAGGTAAACTCAAAAGAAACTTTGGTGTATTCTTTAAACGATGGAAATAAAATACCTGCTATAGCATTGGGTACTAGTTTAGGACATTTAGCAGACGTAAGTATAAGCATGAGTTAAAACGAATGTGGTAAACGTGGTGACTGATGTGTAAATCGTCATTTTAAATTGGTCGGCGATAGGGAATCGTTGAGACGTTATACGAATACAAATAATTTTGGCTTAAATTACCAAAATATTATTTCGCAAATTCGGTTTAATAATTAAGTTTGAAATCGTAGCAAATGTCGGCTCACCTTTGTTTATACAGGGTGGAAACTTTCAGCGGGGCAGTAAGGGGAACTACCTTATCCGTTGCAGCTACACGAAAATGATCTTAGGAGACTATCCATAATTTTTTATGGAATTTTGATTCCCATTCACAGATTTTCAAAAGAATGTACAGTTATCAAGAAAATAGCAATTTTACACAAAAACATTCATTTCTCTTAAGACCATTTTCGTGTAGTTGCAACGGATAAGGTACTTCCCCTTACTGCCCCGCTGAAAGTTTCCACCCTGTATATACCTACTTATACCTTTAATTGTGGAAGCTCTTGTAACAAGCGTCAAATTTGTGGGAAAAAAACTACGTGACATTTGAAACATAAGTTACGTTCTAAAGAGCTCAAATATTGCGTTTATATTCGTATTACTTAATAAAAAAATAATGAATTTTTATTCATAGTCATTTGCATTAATCCTAAAGATATTAAATATATTATATTAAATATACGCAGTTTCTTCTTTCCATTCATGACATTAAGCTTAACATACTTCCAACTTTTCTAATCTAAGATAATAGAATAGCCATTAATGTATTCAGGGTACAAGAGTTCTTCCTGTAAATAATTCGTTGGCGCTGGCCGTACAATGGGCTCTTGAAGCTGGCTATAGACACATAGACACTGCGTCACTGTATAAAGTTGAAGACGAGGTCGGCCTTGGCATACGAAATTATGTCAGAGATACCGGCGTAAATAGACGAGATATTTACGTCACTACTAAAGTAAGTTTCATTCATTGTACCTGGCAAGTAACTTTAGAAATATAAGAAAGTAACATATAGAATGTAATATATTTTTCAGCTCTTCAATATTAATGGTTTTAATAAGACTAAATTATAGTGATTCTTCTTTTTAATATTGGTCTTGATTAAAAAATCATTTTGAACTAACTTCTGAGAATAAGATTTAAACTTTTTTATAGCTATGGAATGACGCTCACGAAGAAGGAGAGGTTATACCGGCTTTAAAGGGATCATTAGAAGATTTGGGGCTGGAGTATGTGGACCTGTATTTAATGCATTATCCTATGGGATATAAGGTTTAAACACTTTTTTGTATTTTATAGTGTAATTCCTTGTATAGGTAAGGAGTTGTTATTGTAAAAAGTTTTACTATACTACAAATTTAGGTTCTAAAGTTATTACCATTATATCATTCGTCAACAAAAATGTGGTAGAAATTTAACAGCAATATAACTTTTTTTTTTTTTAACTTTAATTAGCAGCCTTATAACACCTATGCACATATTATAAAGTATGGTGCACGTTAATTTTATAAAATAACGTACTAGTTAGATAGATAAATATTAACAGCAATAAAATCCTACTTAAGCATCTTACGTCACATTCATAATGCAAAAACAGATTGCAACGGTAGTGAAAGCATTCTTACATTTCCTAGAATCTAGTCTATTATTAATATGAAAAACGTTCGCATTCGAGCGGAAGCGGCAGTTGGCAGTAAAAAAGAATTTTCAATGTCAGCCTAGCTTTACTACTCTTTGTTTTTCGTACTTTCATTCAAATTAAATCTTTCAAGTTCTTTCCTTATAATAATTTCAGCTTTTTAAGTAGGTACCTAACTTTGGTGGTGTACCTTTCGAAACGTACTTTAAACTTTAAATTTTACTTTTTTATAAACGGACAGTTAGACTTAATACTGGAGAGACCAGATATAGTTTTCGCTGTGAATGAAAATTAATAAAAAATACTTAATAAAAATGAAAATCGAACGTTAACCTGATACCTACCTACTGCTTTTACGTCGGTTAAGTACCTATTCATTTTTCATGTTAATATTATAACATAAAAGCGATGATAAAAGGAGATTATAAGTACATGGAATACTAGGGAACATTTTAAAAATTTAAGCAAATAATAAAATAAAGCGTCGAAGTTTAAAAATATTTATTTTATTGGTTGAAAAACTGAAGAGATAATAAAATGCCTTTGGGTAGTTTTACAATCTCTAATAGTTTGTATAAACTAACTTTACGTAGTTTATTGGCAACTTCGGACTATTATGTATGCGACAACTTCTGTGTATGCAAACTTTATAAGTATTTTTCAGTGCACTACAATAATGATACTAACATACTTGCACCATATGAAAAATTTATGATCCACTACTGTGTATATTTCATGGAGACTAGAAGAGTTCTCGACTAAATAAGGCACTCCGCAAAATTGAAATTGTGCGTAATAAATTTCTTAAATAGATGCACTAAATTTTACCAAGTTATTCTTACAAGTAATTTTTGTTTGTTTTTAAAATGTTTGTAATTGTATTGTGTATGTAAAAGTGATTAAACAAAACATTGTGTTGTTTGATGAAAGCACGATGCAATTGAAACTTTTTTGGGATCGTAGGCATTTAACTGAAAATTTTGCGGAAAATTATTCGATGTTTTGTCCCCGTTGAACGATTTATTCTGTTTCTTAAAAAAAAAGCTTCTCATATAAAAATGGATTCTAGCAATGTCCAGTAGATGTGGGAGTATAAAGTATCTTTATGTTTTGAAAACCTAGTGATAAAGAAAAATCACGTAAAAGAAGGAATATCTATTGAGTTTTTATAAACAGCATGCTGACTGGTTTATTTGACTCACTAGTTGTATCGTTTTTCTGCTCTGTAGAGCGCCTTTTACTTTACCACAACTCCTCAGCCGGCTGTAATGCGACAAGCAATATATATATAGTTAGACTTTAGAAGGTGATAAAAGGTGACACTATTTTCTAATCAACGAGGCTTACCAGAAGTTCAAATGTATCACGAGCATAAGGTTTTTTGGTTTATAAATTGATTAATTATAATTTTCTTTTTGTTGACATGATTCAATACATATCTTCTATATATATAAAAAGGAATCGCTGAATGTGTTGGTAAGCGCAAATCTCGAGAACAGCTGAACCGATTTCGCTAATTCTTTTTTTATAATATTCCTTGAAGAACGAGGATGGTTCTTACAGAGAGAAAATTTTGGAAAATTGTCGAAAAAATAAAAGAAAAGAAAAAACATTTTCCTCATACATTTTCTATGGAATGACGTTTTAGGCAACACGTTATTATTCGGAACTTTGACGTGATACGAAGTTCGCGGGGTCCACTAGTATACTTATAGAAAAGACAGTCATCTTACATATTATGTTGTATTTTAATAAACAAAATAAGTAAAAACATTACTTAAAGTAACGCTTTCAATATTTTTAAATATCCCACCACTTATAAGTAATGTTATCACAAGTATTGTAACTAAATTTAATAAAATATCTATTTCATTTTTATTAAATTTGATTAAAAAAGAATATTGTCACTTTGATATTTTGATACTTTTTGACTATGTAAATTATTTATATACGTTTTATTACATTTAATTCATATAATTTAACATAGAAAGATGGAGGAATTAGTCAAACAGATTATGTGGAGACATGGAAGGGTTTAGAATACGCGAAGGACGCTAATCTGACAAGGACGATTGGAGTGTCAAATTTCAACTTGTCGCAAATGCAGCGACTCTGGGAACGTAGCAGAATTAAGCCCGCAGTTTTACAAATAGAGGTAGGTACCTAAATTCTTTAAAATATATTTAATATGATTGAGGCGGTAATGTTTTCAATATAATAGTATGTAACATTAAAGTGAAGTCCCGTGTGGGGTATGGGCGCTGTAGATTAATTTAATGTATAATTTTGTTGTACAATTCAAATGTATTTAATTATAATTGAGTAACATTTTTATAATCCAGTATAAGATAAAGTAAAAATAAATGTATAACAATAACTTATAGACATCGGTTGCTCTCAAGAACAACAGTTTTTCAAAAAATTGATAACTGTATTTGAAAAGTATGAAATTTGATATGATAATTAAGAAATCCATATAAGACATGTAAAATAGGTATATTCCTATATTTTTATTTGAAGGTAAACCCAACAATAACACAAAACGAATTAGTAAATTGGTGCAACGATCATGGTGTGATTGTAATGGCGTATAGTCCATTTGGAGGAATACTAGGGCGTAAGAAAGATGCACCTACTCCACGCGCGGATGATCCGATATTGTTAAAAATTGCAGAGAAATATAATAAAACAGTGCCTCAAGTCTTGCTAAGATATTTGGTAAGTTTCCTTGATAAATTTATACATATAAATATGGAGTGTCTGTTTGTAATATTTAAATAACCGCTTTTTACTTAATGCATATGGATATGTACCGTACATATCCCAAAATAACATTTTTTACAATTTTTGTCGGTCTGTCTTTATATTCCGGCTAATCTCTGATGTAATAAAGAGTAACTTGGGCTACTTTTATTTTAGAAATTAATATAAATAAATAATAAACAGTAACTATTCCGCGCTGACTCATGTGATAAGCTTTTTGTTTTTCAAACAGAAACTCAGATGTCTGAGCCAGCCGTATTGGGATAAATATTTATTGATAGACACACATCATTAAATATAAGTTCTGCTTTTTTTTATTATTTAATCTACGTTCTAATCTTATTAGGATTATTATAAGATGCAGCGAATATTCTAAACAAAATATAAAAATAAAATGTTGTGTATGTTAATATATTTTTAGGTAGAGAAACCTTATGTAACCTTCCGTTTCACATTTTGAATTGCAAAAAACATTTCATATCCATGAATGTGTTGAAAATTATTCCTCTTAGCCAATTTTATGCCTTAACCTCATTTTAAATTCAACTAGGATAATATTCAGAGGAATAAAAAGAAATGAGTTTTTATAACTGAAGATGGGCAATCAGAATTCTGTAAACAGTGGATTATAACTATTCAAACGTAATCTCTGTAATATAAATACATATTAACTAGCCCATTTTACGATTCATGATAAATCACAAATAAATTATTTTCCTTTTGGCGGTATTCGCTCTATCAAAAGCTTCATGAAAAGAGAATGGAGCACTGGTTTTCATAGAATACGTATACGTTATTTTTACCGACTTAAAAAAAGGAGGAGGTATTCAATTCGACTGTATTTTTTGTTACCTCTGAACTTTCGATTGGGTGAAGCGATTTTGTTAATTATTATTATTTATTTATTTTTTTTTGAAAGCTGGTGCTTCCCGTGTGGTCTCATTTAAATTTCATCAAAATATTCAGTAGTTTTAGAGTTACAACTTGAAATTGGTTTTTAAAAATTTTAACACTATATTACACAAAACATGCTTAGCTATTAACAGACAATTTCGTATATTTTCAGTTGGACCGTAAGCTGGTCGCTATTCCTCGGTCAACGAATAAAGACCGTATCAAGCAAAACATCGACCTAATGGATTTTTCGCTCACTTCTCAAGAAGTTGAAGAGCTGTCAAGCTTTAACAGTAATTACAGACTCCGAACACCAGCTAAGTGGTATCCACACCCATTTTTCCCATTCGAGAAAAAGAATCTTACCGATGCTGAAATAAGGCACATTATCGCAAACAGCAAAGAGGACTGAGATAAAAGAAAAATCTTTGATTTCCACATTCCAATGATTATAATATTGCGGTTGAAAAGAAAGTTTTGATCGGTGATAATTGAATCCGGAATTTCCATTAAGCAATCTTATATTTTATGAGGACAAATATTAGGAAGTTGAGACTTGTTAAAAGTAATTTTTGATATTTTCATTCTATTGGATAAATTGTTTTTATGAGTTGACGATAGATACTTCTATTATTACATTCATAATTTATGTCATCATGTCTCGAATTAAAAAAACTCAAATTTTATATTATACAGAAATGCAGAATATAAAGCAAATTGGTGTGCTAGCTCTGTGTTGCTAGCTTGCGTTATTTGATTTTTTTGTCTCTTTTATCGATAGAATAGGTTTTCTATATGCACAAAATAAAATAAAATTTTACTTTGTTTCATGGTGTTTCTATACATGTTTTTTAAACTGAGTCGTCATATATTAAATCTGTACATTTATTGATGGTACAATTACATTTCAAAAAACTTACATTTCACACATAATTTTATAAGTCTATGTTGCATGTAAATGGTTAAATTATATTGTGGTAAAACAACAATATTAAATTCATTATTCGAATTACACGAATTCTTCATTTATAAGACAGAAGTTTGGTAATGTAAAATTTGATATCGTATTTCTAATACAGTCTCTGATAAAAGGCCAGATGTTTGTTAAAAATTAATTTGTTAAGTAATTTATAGTAATTGTAATAATATTTTTTTTCCCCAATTACACAAAAAGACTTCTAATGTATTAAACACGCGAATAATTCTTTTCTTATTGGAACTCTCAAGGAAAAGAATTTAGTAAAAGTAAGTAATTGAGGTACCACCTCAGTGGCTAGATGTCACCTCTAGTGGGGCCTGGGCCAGATACATTTCTGTATCGGTTTCGCTGATTATTTTCTTTACAGACAAGTAGGTGATCAGTCTTCTGTGCTTACCCAACCGAAATATTCATTGTTTTTCCCGGGATTCGAACCCAGGACCTCCGGCTCAACACGCAGCCGCGTAAACAATTTAGCCACTGAGGGGGTACCTCAATTACTTACTTGTAGTAAATTCTTTTCCCTTCTCTTTTATCGTCGACGTTTGAACAATATTCAATTATTGGAAAATTAATTAAGTTAGAGATACCTTGAGAGTGCCAATAAGAAAAGAATTATTCGCGTGTATATTACATTAGAAGCCTTTTTGTGTAAGTGGAAAATAAAATGACGGTATTGTCTTGAAATGAGAGTCCAATGTTTACCGAATTTTAAGTGCCTGTTTTCGACTTCTTCCAAAGAAAACAAAACAAATTATTAGATTTTTGAACTAACACGTATAAGTTTAATTTTATTAAAAGTATATTTACAGCCCGTATTGTGTGTCAATATAAAAAGTTAAAATAACAATAATATTGTTTTATTACAAACTTACCATTTGGAACAAAAAACTTGACGTAAAAATTAAAGTTGAAATATGAAATCAATTTACATCTATATATGACGTAGTTTCTAATAGTTTATTGTTACTATATAGTACCAAAAAGTTGTCCAGTTTGATACGATATAAGCGCTATACCTGGGTAGTAAAAAGAAACGGACCGTTAAACAATGAATAACCATCCGTTTAAATCTTAAATTGTTTATGCTTATTTATGGACTTTCTACACAAAAAGCAACACAATTTAAAGTTTCTCAATAAACTATGAATACTATTGCAATTAAAAGTTTTGGATTAATAGAAAAGCTGTATATCTTTTCATTGAATTAATAGCAAACGAAAACGCTCCTTTGAAGTATAAGAGCGGGACAAAATGTAGGATGATTAAATACTTACCTTAGAGAAGCTGACTTAGTCTTTTTAATCTTCTTACTCTATGTACAAACTAATTGAATTCCTTTAACCAAGCTTATAAAGAGAATACCGCTTTCTTTTAAGCTTTGAGACCAGCGCTTCTCTTGATTGTTAAAAACAGCTACCGGTTGACTGTTAGTACAATTTCTGTGCAAACGGGACTGTATTTTACTCTAAAGTAAACAACTGAACTGATTTTAATAAAGAAGTCGTTAATATAATAAATATTCGTTCATTAAACCACATTTGTGGCTAAGTGGAATCATGTCTGACATTCAATGCGGGTTGTAAGAATTGTGTTCAGAGAAAACAAAAAAATTTTTAGGTGACTAGACATAGAATGTAACTGTAAGGGAAAGAATGCAAGAAAGACACAGAAATCTATTTGCCCCATGCCTCACTTCACACTTACGGAATTTCACTTAAATTTTCGAAAATCGATTTAGTAAGCGATATGCTTATAGCTCTTAAACTTGTTTACGGTCTTTCTACCTCATTCATTTCTAAGCCTTATTTTTGAATCAACAAAAAAAATGAAGTATCATTTATTGCGATTAGAATCTTGATTGGTACTTGTAACAAGTGCTCAGGAAACGTAAAGCCTCGATTCTGCACCTGATCTCTACAGATTTCCATTGTATCGTCCCACCGGGTTTTGAGGGCATAGACTTTAGACAGTGTATCTGAGTGTCTTTATATACTTATAGAATTTGTATAGAATAATTGGTTGGTGAATAATATCATTATTATCTAGCATTATTTTAAATCCTATTGATGATTTACTTGCGTTTTAAGATTAACATTATTTTATTATTTACGAGGATGAAAAAGGCAGAAAAAGTTGCGAGCATTCGCTACTAATAAATGTTGTAGAATAATACAATGCATGTAATAAGTGCGAGTGTCTCGTACTTGAGGCCAACAATATTTCCTTCGACCGTAGAGGTTCACATTCCAAATTGCTTTATAATGCCCTGAGCTATCGTTTCATTTCTTCACTGCGAAGCACTAAAAATACAATTCTTTTAAAGTAACATAAGCTCTTCTGAGAAGCCGCAATATGATTCTAGTCTTCCGAAGCGGGATTCGTTTTGGAATATTAATGAAAGCAAAATCATTCGGATATTAGTATTCGGAACGGAATCGATCGCATTTTTATTCGTAGCGAATAAATCAAGCTGAATTCTTAATGTATATTAATTAGGGGGATGCCTTGTACGGATTGAATGTCTTAATTTAGGCTGTGAGGCGTATATCAATGGACTTTGTGGTTCTTTAGTGTAATTGACTAATTTATTGACTCTACATATATTGATTTTTTATCAGTAGCTTTTTAGTCATATAGGCAGCGACCAGAGACTGCATATTATAATTATATTATTACTGGTATATTATACCTATCATAATTACCCAATCACACCAATATAAGCTGGTTATGCATTCGATATTAAAAGAACTTGCAGAAGAGCCTGGGTTTCAAGGTTTAAACTTATATATGGTGTTTGGAACTCACAATAACTAGTTAAGAAAAATATGATTAGTAAAGTATACGCAGTCATATTTTATCCATTTCTAAAAAAGAGGTGGCCGGACTTTACTTTGTAATATACATATACATTAAACAATTATAATGCAATATGTAAGATTAATTTTTTATTTTACTGTTGATACCTGTAAGTACTATGACGTGATATGGTAACGAAACAATTAATTATAAATTATAAAATTAATTGTATTAATGTCTATCTATGCATAAAATATGGGAAAAACTCATTTTCCTACGCCTTTAATAATTATAAATGACTAAAATATAGTAAAATTAAAATTATCTTTTTTTGAGTAATAATTGTTTCCGTAATCTATAAAACAATCTTCAACAGTTTGATGAAATTGCTCAGCAAAGAGTTGACAGTGTAGATATGGGTGTAGTTAAAACAACTCAGGCCTTGTCTTAATTTGTAGTTAAAATTGCATTGTATAATGTTCTTTAGTATGTAGCGTAGTGTGTTGAGCCGAACTAATGTGTTGCCGGCGCGCGGCTGCCGTATTAATGTCAGAGCTCAGTAGAACGCTACTGCGGCCTCGGTGTATAAATGATACACCTACTTGTAGCTTGTAATCTTCTATACTAAGCTCCTGTATAAATTATGTGCCCAAGAGATATTATTAACAGCTATTCTGCTGTTAAATAACTCGCTTTATTTAGGGCTGTTTGAAAAGAATCTCTTGGGATACTTTCGTGACTTACGTTTAAAATTGGAATTTTTAAAAGCCCGTAGCACAATGTAAACAGTAGGTAATATTGGATGAATGTTCATCTAACGTTCGGGTTAAAATATATAAATATATAAATACGAATAATAGAAATAAATCTGTCTCAGGCATGCTATTATTTAGGTAATTGACCAAAAAACTACGTATCCATTGAATTTAGTTATATTAAGAATCATTTGAGAAATCTCCCACTGAAGACAGATTTATTTATTACTAGCTGACCTGGCAAACGTTTTTTTTGCCATATTAATTTTTGGGGTGGGCTACCCTTATCAAGGGGTATGAAAAATAGACAGTAGCCGATTCCGACCTACTGAATATGCATATAAAATTTGGTAAAAATCAGTAAAGCCGTTTCGGAGGAGTAAGGTAACTAACATTGTGACACGAGATTTTTATATATAAGATTTCATGATTTTCACCCTAATAACCAACTATGATATAATACAAAACATAGTTTTAGTGTAATGAGTTGCCTTATCGATACCAAGTGATCTCTTTCAGGCATCCCAGTCATAACAGATAAGAATCGACACTGATATAATCTCATGTGATTTCTGCATGTGAAACACTGACCATTTATATGCAAGTAGATGATAAGCCCGTGCACATTGTTCGTTCACAAGCGAAACATTTATATATTATTTTATTTTATTGGTTTCAAAGACATCGACACGATTTAAATTTCAGTTATATTAATTTTAGTTAAATTTCAGCGTGAGCACTTAGCAACGAAGGCAGTAAGAAATCATTAAACTGAAGCACATTTTTATGAATGTAGCAAGACTTGCGCATAATTACTGGCTCCAATATTCCTTTTGCTACTTCCTGGGTACTCATTTGTTTAAACTTTAGTATACTCAATTGCCCATAAACTGTGTTGTAAAAGATATTTACTTTGATGTTTCAGTTACATTGTTGCTTTGTGTTATATGGTTTATGGATCATAAAAAACAATATGGACAATTTTGAGGTTACTAAATATAATCTTTTCATTTGAGTTGGAATTTTGAGAAGACCAAATTATGTATTTATTTCGGCTTAAATTATAGGGAAACAGCATTATCTTTAAAGGTTCGCAGTATCATGCGCATTCGAAGTTCTATTACCGACGTTAAAATTTACTCTGTTTGGAGAAAAGACTGAAACTTGTCTGTAAAGTACAATGATCAGTGAAAAAAGTCCTGAAGTCCTTACGCAGAACTAGGATTATGATATTTTATTTTTATGTACAGAGTTCACGTCAGTTTTCAAACAAAAAAATCGCATCAAAATCGGTCAATTCATTTAGGAGCTACGATTCCATAGCCAGAAGTAGGCTCACAGACCTACAGACTCCTAGAGACACAGAGATGACAAACGTTCTTTTTGAGTCGGGATTTAAATGAGATAGTTTTGATTTTCTATTTCCCCGCTCATTGTGCTCGTCAAGAAACTACTCAAAATTCAGGATGTCCTTTGTTGTTCCGTCTTCTATTCAAGATTCACGAGGCACTAGGCAACATCTAGTTAGGTACAATCTATCCGCACACGTAAATATTTATCTATCTTAGCTTAGTAGTTCACTGTATTTCGTGACAATAAGTGGTTCTGATGCACAAATAATTAATAATATTAATTGGTTAAATCATTTTAACAATTTTAAATTACATTATTATACTTATTATATTTTTTATTTTTAATCAATAATTTTTATTTATATCTATGGCAAGCAATTTACTAAAAAGCTTATAAAATTATATATATTTTTTAAATTATTGTGATTTTTTAAGTATTTGATTAACTTCCTAGGAACCTATTTACCTATCAACCTATAAGTAGACCGCCTCTTTTTATATTTATTTTTGTTGTTTTTGCGTTGCACCTCATAACAATAAAAATAACTTTTATTAATTATAATATGCATAGGAAATATACTGTTAAATTGTTTTACATTGAATAGTGTGTTTTCTCTCAGTTTAGACGTCTTAAATAATGTGCATTTGCATGTTAAATGTAGCCCTTTTATTTGAAGCTTAAAAACGCAACCTAATTTGAAGAAAAATAAGATGACCCGCAGAGAAACTATTAACCAATAAAAACGAACCTAAAGTGTATAAAATATTACGCAGTTTACACTATTGGTAGCGGTAAAAAACCTAAAACAGTAACCGTTTGCGACATTTTATGGTCTGAAGTGGTGATAATAAGGACAGTATGTGTGTTGAAGCTTAAAATTTAGTGGGTAACATTCCTAAATCCCGCCCTTTGAGTATGATCACGTTCGGCAAATGTTTACCAGACGAACGTATAACACTGTAATAGAAAGACAACCCGTTCAAAGTTTGACTTCCTATTAATGCTGGCATGTTAAGTGTTTCCATAGTATTTAATAACTTTGATCGGTAATCTTTTTAATTAGTTAGAAGAAATTTTTAATATAAGTTAATCTATAATGATAGATTAGTTCGGTCGACTGACTTCGTGAACGCGCGGGTCGAATTTCGTGTTCGACCTTTTGGGTAACATTCGCTGGCTGTGCCACTCTGTATCAATTAGAGTAAGAAGTGACAATTGACTTACAGCCAATATAATTTGATATCGGCGGGCATTATTCGATAGTCGTTCTTTGTAAATTTTGAGTAATCGGGACAATCATTAAACAAGTGTTAGAAATTTATCAATTTTACATTAAAAAAATAAATAATAGAAGCCACACTAAACATAAATACACGCCGTCCAATGACTTGAATATTCACTCAAAATACACAACGACTACCCAATAAGCCATAGTTTCCCCTTCTAAGACAGACTATTGAATGGTCCCGAAGAACTGGTTCTAAGAACGACTAGTGAATGCTCCTTCTAAAAACGACTGTAGAATAATGGCAGCCGGTAACAAAGCCCGCCATTTATATTAGCTGTGAGTCAATCATCGCTCCATATACAGAGTAGCATGGCTTTGAGCTAAACCGGCGAGCACGCGTACCTGTTAACGAAAAGTTTTAAGACGAAACCTCACCCGAGCGCTCATCGACGTCAGCCGATGCAATTAACTTGTAACACAAGTGTATTTATGTTCTGTTATTTTTTTAATGATAAATTGTGATATTGTTTAAACTATTTTATTAAGTCGCCTTTTTGTAACAAAATTGGAGATCTTTGAATCGGGTAATTTAAGCTAAATTACTGATGCTTAGCTTCTTACAGTATGTTTAATAAAAAAAATTAAATTATCCTGTTTTTATCTAATGTCTTATACTGTATACTAAAATTGTTAACGTTAAATCGCAATGAACACACATTCTTACTGCAGTTGGCAAATGAAAGATACGATTGTAGATATGATTATTCAAACTAACACAATCTTCCTGTAATAAGCCTAAAAAATGTTGTAGTTGGAATATCCTATTAAAATTAATCCTGCATCTTTCCATAATAAAAAAATCTTGCAATAATCCAGCCAGTCGAATTCAGGTACTGCTATGAACGATTTATAAAAATATACAGGCTTACCTCTTAGGTATTCTAGCCTTAATAATGGCCGTTCCTATTTATAGGCTACGCTTTGGTCTTAAGTAGGCAACATTCAACAGCACTGTAATAAAAAGCCAAGTTACTTTTTAACCTAGTTTCTATAAAAATCTCGATCCTATATTATCCGCTAGATGCCGTTAGGTACACAGTTAATTAAGTCGTGTCATAAAAGTTTATGAAATACTCTCGAGTTCTCACTTACTTTAAGATAACAAAATTAAGTATGAAAAACTTTACCGAAGACTTAAGGTAAAAAAAAGTTGGAACGGGTTCACACTTTTGAACGGTGACCGAAAGACTTTATGGACTTAAAAATTAAATCAGCCAAGTTGAACGTGAGCTACCTACGTCAAAACGAACTACGGAATGCGCATTTCACTAAGTACAGATGTGCTTTAATTAATATTATGAATTCATTAAACTTTTGGCTCATTTTAAATTTCATGCTGAGTTGCTCAAAATTAATAAATTTGTTTTTCATGATTTCATGTTTCTAATTTTTATAATTAATTTCACCTAATCCTACTACACTTATTTTTAGTAGTAATTACTTCGTTTTATATCATTCTAAATATAAAAAATAAAAAACAGTTCAGCCGTTTTGTAATTTATGAATGATATAGGTAACTAAATAAACTAAATTTTATTTAAATAAACACAATATGTAAATTATTGTCAATTTTTACTCTGAGGTATGCAAAAATCCAATCATACAACTCCACAATGACTATTTTGTATCAATCTTCTACATTGTTATGCCGTAACAAGGAAGAGAACAAAAGTGTGGCGGATTGCGTGTGACTTCTTTGTTGAAGAAACTCTTTGCCATGCGATTAATTAAATAATATGAATTCAAAATTCAAATCATATAGAATTTGTTAAATATTTTGATTCTCTCATATCTTCATTCATTATTATATATTACCTTCTGATGTCCGGACTAATAATAAAATATTCTTAGTATTTTATATATATCTTACAATGTAATTTCTTATACTTTTTATTACTTCTTCTTCTTTTCTTTCTTCTTCTTTCTTATCTTCTTCTATTAACAATGTCTGGTTATTGAAGCAAAACTATTATATACCAAGATAGGATGTCACTGCCACACAGCTTAATTATTATATATAGCAATCCGCTATATATAATCTGATAGTCACCAAAAAAGTATAATTTATTTTGAATTAACGTGGACGATTTTAAACTGTAGCCCATACACAAATTGTTCGTAAAATTCCACAGAGACGTCTATAATTGCAACATACATTTAAAGCTACTCGAATTTATGCTAAAATGCCGTTTACGTGTTTAAAATGCACTTTCTGAGCGTCCATTTGGAAAAATCCTTACGAAAGAAGAAACAGTCTTCATTGTGCACTCGTATGTTGTACGACAGAGATATTTGCCGGGATTCACTGAAGCACTCCGTTTTCGATAAAATAAAACTATTCACTCTCTACCCTATGATTATTCTTCTAGAAACTTTCAAACATTTTCAGCTTGTGCCTTTCACTCCGACTTTTTGAGATATCATGTGATGCGTTCAGTTTACCGTGTAAATTCCGGTTTGTAACTTGTTTTAACTTAGAGGTGAATAAATATCTTATTAACATGTTAATAAGATACATTTTAATACCACCAGACAAGAATATTTGATTATAATAGAATATGTTTTATTTGTCAACTAAGTGTTTAAAATAATATAATAATCAAATCTAATGCTCAGTACCATATACCTATGTATCACTTAGCATATTATACCACCTGCTTATAATTTTGGTGAATTAGACAAAAGATCTATTTTAAAATATTTACGTAAAAGCTTACGTACTAAGGCTACAAATATCATTATTAAAATGAGATTTTTTTAAATATTTTTGTATTAATACGTGAAAGTAATATAAAAATTAATTCATTATTAAAATTTGCTAAGTAATTATCCAATATTCTAATATTAAAACATCTTTGTTTCTGTGCAAGTTCAAAGGAAATCCTTTGAACTTTCGTTTAAGAGGGTTATTGTGTATTTAGAATATTAATTTCTCTCTTTAATTTTAAACCTTTTTGCAATGTTTTATGAGTTAATCATTTTAAGCAATTTTAATATTTAATTATCTTTGTGAAAGCTAAATTCATAACAAGCTTACGCTTAGCGGATTTCGTTGGATTAATAAAAAAAAACATAGATGGTAAAAACCTTCAGGATACTTTTTATACGACAATAAAAAAATAAAGCAAACTATTTTTATATAAAACTATTCCAATGAAACTAATTGATTTTAAAGGACTTACATCGGTCAAGTGTGAGTCAAGACACGCGTAAGATTCGCGTAGTCGAGAACTAGTTGACCTAAGTTAGATGAGCCTATATTATCGCCTATTAAGTGCTTTTAAATCTAGATTATTACAATCTAAGTATACTCAAGAAAGGCTGAAATTTGTGAAGAACTTCTAGTTTTTTAGTCTTTCCATTTCTAGGAGCTATGTAGAATCATTCAATTGGTTTAAAATTAGGTTCACAATCACGAAACAAGCATTACGCACCAAGCCAGTTGAAAAATAAAAAATATATCTTTAAAATATTAGTAGGAACTAAATGTATTTATTATTGTTTGTTACTTTTTAGAAATTGAATATTTTAATGTGCCATATAGTTTTTGGTTAATATCTGTAACTTTTTGCATAGAATCTATGTATTTTGTATTTAAATAAAATCGTGTTTTATTTTTGTTACTAGCTTTTGAAAATTGTGAATGGAATTTCTGGACATTTACGTAAGTCGAGAAAATTTCCTAAGTGTACTCTCTCTTGGAGTTTAAAGCGAAACCTCTCTATAAACTCCATTAAGCTAAGCGGGATGCTATGTTTCGATAAAACGTACCGCACACCGACTGTCTGCTTGAGATTGAAAATTTCAAAAACTAACATTTTGGTTACTCAGTAACACACTATTTCCGAATTGTTGTAGCGCAATTTAAAGCCAAGAAACCTAATGTTTTGAAATCGCACATTAAAGCGTTTTTTATTTATTCGTTCATAACTTTTGTAAGTTATGAAGCTCTGCCCACCTCTGTAGCGAAGTGCTTTACGCGTCTGCGTGTTGCGCCAGAGGTCCTGGGTTTCAAACCCGGGGAGACAAATAAATGTTTCAGTTGGTAGGCACAAAAGGCTGATCACTTACTTGCCTTTAAGGAAAATGATCTGTGAAACAGACACATAGTCTGCCCCATGCTCTACTAGGGGTTACGGGAATTCACTTTTTCCTGTAAGTTGGTCATATGAAATCAATAAAATTACCAGACTAGATACATAAATGTATCTCTTATTGTATTAGTACTCTGAATTATGTGATTTAAGAAAATGTACAATAAAAAGCCTTTACAAACATCGACTACAAATGTGAATATAACGTATACGGCTTTTCCTGTAAGTTAGTATAGTATTAAAAAAGGGTCGGAATGGGAAAAATGTAAAAAAATTGTGCATCCCATAATTGGAGCAAACATTAATTACGTTGAGCAAGTGTGGTTTTCGGAGCTCGGACCAGATCCTTTTGCTATGAACATTTTTCTAAGCACATTTTGATACTATTTCGTACTAAGCCAGGGATTAGCTATAGCTCGCAATATTTAAATCTTTTTCGAAATATTTAAGGTTTAAGAAATGTTATAAAATATTTAAACAAGCTTCTTCGACATTTCTTTCTCTTTCGTCTTCGAAATTTTTTTCTTAGGAATTTCTAAAAAAACCGAGCTTAATTTTTGCTTAGTATGAAGTTAGGTCTGTATCTGATGTAACTTTTTTGTAGGTTACTATTTGTTCTAAATATAGGTACATTAAGATATTACTTTGTGTGAACAATATTATAAGATGATAAGATTCACAATACTTTTGCTACTTTTTGAACCGCCTCTGGCGTTTTATTAGAAACACGGTAGCATGTCAAGCCAAGTTCAAGCTAACAGAACTGGCGAGCAGAACCGAATATTACACGAACCATTTGGAGCCACTTTGGGTCCCCTCATAACTCAAAACCTATTTCACATAAACATATCAAAATTGGCTGATATTAAGACTTGTGAGATACATATGTGCTCCAAATTTCATAAACATACCTCAAATGGTTATCAAAATTCCAACCCAGTTCCAGATGATCTAGAAAATTCAAATTTGGCATCCAGATAGGTAGTTGGGTGAATAAAAAGCAATAAAATCAGAAAATTGTAATTTTTTATCATTTTATTGTAATTTTTCAATTTATTGATTCTATTAGGAACACTTAACTTTCTTATAGTGCCTGTAATGTAATGTAAGAATCAGCAATCAAACTTATAGTTGACTATCCGTATTTATCGTATAGAAAAATACAGTAGTTTAACAAATACCATTTTTTTACCATTTTTAGTTAAACAAAAAGTAATGATATCCATCAAAAACTATAAATAAATGTGTGAAATGATTATATTACAGCCTTCGAAAGTTCTAAAGCTGTGTTCTTATTTTATTCTTACCAAAATTTGACTTGCTGGTCGAAACTAGTCATCGAATATACGGCTCTTCCAGGACTATTTAAGTGGTACTTAATAAAAATTCGTAAATGAGAACTAGCCAAGTCAGACCTTAAGCTTCAATATATAATATATAAGTTATATCTAAGTTATAAGAAGAAATTAGATTTTAAATTGTTATAAATAAATTTCAGGACTGACCATTGAACTTGGCACCCATTTAGATTTCATTTCTTTCGTCGTTGAAGTTAAAAACCAAGGCATATATTATAATATTGATTTTCGCTCTCATTTCATATATGTTTTTTGATGGGTTTACCCAATTTACATGAGAATTTGCTTCTTTGTATAGGTACCTACTAAAGACAACAAGATTCACTCTAATTTGCTTGGTTGCAGTACTGTTTGTTATTTGAAACTCCCTTTGAGACGTAAGACACTATATAGCTATGAGGAAGTGTAAGGGAATGTTTAACTAAAGTTGCCTTAATTAGTTCAAAATTTCTGTTTTATATGTAGGTATCACGTATAATAAAAAAAAACTACAAGAAAAGTAAGACGTACTGGTTAAAATTTATAATTTACTGCTTTGAATTTAAACACTTATGTTCAATATTGTTGAGTATAAAAAAATAATGAAAACTTATTAAAATAAATCCTTCTGAGAATATAGTGCTATATGACAAAGTTATACGTTAGATATAACATAATTATATGTAGCTTGATTTAATTAAAACAGTATAGTATACCTACCTACTCTTCTATCTATAGTGTCTATAATCTATATGTTATAAGTAAATTTATTTGATCAAGGTTTCTCGCAAATTTCATTTCGTGAACTGTGCTCTTGCAATTAAATGTCTATCTAGTTGCGCGATGTACGCTCATTCGACTTTTCCAATGAATAGCGGCCCATACAAGCGCATTATTTACACCGACTTTGATAAAGCGTACCTGAATGGAAACCTAAATAATGTATTCACTGAGAAATAAGTTTCCACTTTTGAATTTCTTCGAGTTGGACAGAAACAAATGACTGTAACGGAAACGACGAAACATCGATTGAAAAGAGTTTATGTTGTTACATTCTTTTGTTATTCTTATAGTTCTGTAAACAACCATTGAGGGGCTTACTTTGAGTGATTATCGTCGACATTTGCAGCTGGGGAAATATATTGTAGAATATTTTACGATTCTTATAAAAATCGTCTAAGATTTAAATACATCTATGCGTACATTATTAGTACGTTCGTTGCAAATATCTAATAGAAATAGAATATTTTAAGTGACATGTATGTTGTATACTCGAATTAGTATGATTAATTGTTCAATCAGGGTTGATTTAACTCATGGATATTTAGATTTCCTAAAGGCCTAATTAGAATTTTTTTTTTTTCGCTTCACAACATTATCGTTTTATGTTATGTAGTAACGAAAGTAAATAATGGTTTAAAACTAAATGTTTGTATTTGAATTTTCCAAAAATAAAGTTAACGAGCGTAAAATTAATAACGAAGGGCTAATGAATTTTCAATGTGAGTCAACACCAGATTGAGTTAAATCGCCTGTGCGGGGGCTTTCATTGCTATTATCAGGCAATACCAGAGAGGAACTATAGAGTAAAAGCTATGTGAAGCTTTCTGACTGACGTCACTACCAAAAAGCTTTTTATATTTTATTAATCGCTTCGTTTTAAATTTTGATATAAACATGTGAAGTGTTCGAAAGCATTCAGATAAGAAGTCGATTGTGGGTCTTATATTGGATTCAACTGTCTCTTAAACTCAAAAGAAAAGTTTATAACTATATCTAATAAATAATATTTGTGTAGTACCTAAATGTAGGAACAGTGACAATGCTGCATTTTATAACCTCGTGCTGAGTAGATAACTTCCTAAAAGGAAATATATATGCCTAAATCCTTAGGTGCCTTATTTAGTCTCCGATAAAGTAACGCCTACGCCCAAGAGAAAGATATACCAAAGTTCATTCAAATCTTTGAATATATTAATTATGAAAGTGTAATAAGACTCTTAAAACATTTCCACAATTATTTCGTTTAATGGGTTAGGAACTGGATATGCTGTACATATTTTGATAATTTGAGATTTGATATCCATTAATCCATATCCGTTAACGGTTCATGGACTCGACAGCTTCTGACAGTGCTTATTGGCATTGCCAGCCTTAAACATTGTAAGAGCCAACAATTATTTTACAATTTTGTTACAGAAAACTATATTATCATAAATTACTTTTTATGTGGTATGTATTGAAATTTTTAAGTAGAATTTTATTACATATAAACCATTGTAATATCTGTTGCTCAAAGTCAAATAATGGATATGAGACGAACAGCCAAACTCAGTTTGAGTTTATTATGAATATTTTAAAATTTGAATGACTCAGCTAGAGTTTTATTATTAAAATCAATGTTGAAGGGAAACAAAAGGGCTGTAGTTTTCGGTCGTATGTCCCAGTCCCTTATCTGTTTGCCTTATATTTCATAAAAAAAATACATCTGTACTACACTGAAACCCACTACCCTATCAATGATAAGTGTGTATTATTGTGCCTCTGTTTGCTTTAATACGGGATCCGAATTGATGAACGAAAGACAATGGAAGCGTACTTGTGGCAGCAAATAGTGTATTGGAGATGACAATTTTTATTGCGAAAAGCCAGCAATCGCCGACTTGGCAGACATTCAATAAGAATCTTCTGAATTCATAGCTAATATTGTTTTCTAGTTAAGTAATTCTGTGCATATTACCAAATCCTAATTAAATTAAATAGCTTCAAGTTTTTGTTTCCACAACTCATTGAGAAATGTCTTTAAAATTCCTATATTATCTTTAATATACTATTATAACCTAAAAATTTCTACACAGCCCTCAAAGTTCATAGGTATTTTAGGTTCTTGATATCACTCAATAGTGTTTTTGGTTATGGTGGATGTTTTGTAATGGCAACGGCAAACAATAAAAAAGCGCAGGTAGTTAATATATTTTGTTATTGAGAAGTTAAAAAATATATTAACTACTAATAGTTATGCGAAAATATATATTTATTAATAACTATAACTACTTTTATGGTTATTACAAAATATATACTACTTACTTGTTTAATAAAAAAAACGTTTATACTCAAATTATTAAGAATTAAGAATTATCTTGCAAATCAGAGAGATAGAATTATTTAAAAAGTCCCTTATCTCCTAGTGGGGTATGGGGCAGATGCATTTCACATCTGTTTCACTAATCGATTTTTTCTTTAGGGGCAAGTAGGTGATCAGCCTTCTATGCCCTGCCAGACCAAGTTTATTTTTTATCTCCACCGGGAATAGAACCCAGGACCTTTCGGTAGTAACGCTTACGCGCTTACCACTAGGCCAAGGAGGAGAATTTAAGTAGCTATAGATTAAAGTTTCGCATGAATAACGGCGTTAAATATTACTAGTAAAAACAATATGCAGTTCTAATATGTTATGGTCTATAATACTATTAGTATACTTCATATAAAAATGGTTCGATGGATCTTAAAACTAAATTTAAGCTTGATTAAAATGTTTGAATATGCCTCATAGTTAATCCCTTTTTTCGAGGTACAGCCCTTTTTAATTTAGGAATGCCATACGTTATAACACGTCACGTGACCCGAATTCGAAAGCACGTTAAGCTGAAAAGTTTGTTCGGTTAAATTTTTTCAACATGCTAAATTTTATTTTAGGCGACAAATAACATTATTTTTGTGTCGTGTATTAGAACTTTTAACTGACTCTTTAACATTTAACAAAAGTATTGAGGTACTCATATTTACGCGTTTATTATTTTTGCTGTCAGTTGTATTTTTTATTTTCGTATTTTTTGGAATTCTGTTTAGGTTTTTGGTATTTTTAAAGACATAAAGCCTTGAGTTGCAGTTGCAGCTAACATCCAGAAACATCTAAATGTTTCTTTCTTATGGAATTAATTGAAAGTAAATAATTATTGCTCAAGGCTTGTAATAGTAAATGCGTTTTCCTTGTATGTTACTCTTAATCCCACACAATGTGACATTAGAATGGCCTTGATTAAAGGAAGAAAAAACTCTTTTATCGTTAAAAGCATGGTCCAAGAGCTACAAGTCTATAACGACAGCAAAATATTTGAATTGAATCTAAGTTGTTTGTTTTGTTGTACTATTCTTCTGAGATTTGTAGAGTACGTTTCAAGAAAGATTTTATGAAGACGAAAATAAACGAGTTGTTCGTGGATTTTAAATTGATTCGGAAAGTTGTATAAGTCAGGTGGTCTTAAGGATTGAAATACGTTTGCATCGCAGTGTAACGCCCCGGGGAGTGCAGCAAACATTGTTACCGATAACTTATATTCGATTCTGTAATAGAATAAACTTTAGAATAAAACGAAAAATAGAATCGTAAATTTAAGTTCGTTCTCTTTCCTTTTAAGTTTTCATGCGTGACCAATTTACTTTTGTTCTAGATAAATTCGACTTACAAGCTAAATTTACCAATTTCATACAGCATTTGTTGCAAACCGAGCCTAATAAAATTAGTATTCTTGGTAATGTCAAATTTATTTTCTTCAATATAATTTTTATTTTCACTATTTTCAGGAGTAATTTTTAACTTTGTCTATTTATTTATCGTATGAAAATAAGTGAATATAGGAAAATTTTGAATTGGTTTACTTATATTTTTTAGTATTTGCTGAATTTTTCGAAAAGTTAATCATATACCAAATGTTATTAATTTGTTATTTTATTTTTTCAATCAAACAAAAGATAAGAATCGTTAAAATCGGTCTACAATTAGTTTTATACTCATTTATAACAATTATAAATAGACATATAAATATTACTCACATAGATAATCAAATTTTCAAAAAATTCACAATCTATTTTTATAAATGGACCTCTGAAGTAAATTTTCAAACAAAAAATTCATACAAATTCGTTCACAATTAGCTTCACAATCGGTAACAAACACAATATAAAAAACATCACAATACTATTGTAACAGATGAAGAAATATACTACCTACCTATATGTTTAGGGATTCCACTATAATAACCTCAAAAATAGTTTAGCTAACAGCGCCTAATTGTCACCGATGTATTTAGCATTCGTAATTTAATGTTAGCAATAACAATGATTATACTGTCAGTTCTGTTTGAGTAGATTAGGCGGAATACCGTGGCTTATTGTTGAATCGCGTGGTTATGCTTAGGTAAATGGCGGCTAAGGTAATTAGTAATTAGCAACAGACCTGAATAGATAGCGTGCACTCGCAAAATTTATTGCAAAATAAAATAACCTAAAACTTTTTAACAATACCTTATTCACGAAGAGGTTTAAATTAGGACTTAAAGCGAAATATGTGTGCGGAAAGTTCCTGTGAAATCTATGTACCGGATGTAAATTGCTACATGTGCACCTTAAACTGTTTAGCGGAATGCGCTTCTTCTAAAATCTTCTAACTGTAACCACCGTTTTGCGAAAAATATTGCATTTTGTATTTAAATATTAACTGGGTAACTATAATACTCTATGTCGGTAACATACGAAACTATTTCAGATGTTAAGATTTAAGAACAGACAAAGAAATCTATATAATGATAGATTAGTTGATCGGTCGACTGATTGCGTAAGCACTCGGATCGGATTTCGTGTTCAGCCTTGTCGTAAACAGGTGCGCGTGCTTCGTGTTTAGCACGAAGTCGAGCCGCTCTCAATGGTGTGGTATCTATTATTTTTTAATGATACCGAAATTGTTAAATTGTTAAATATATTATATATATAACAAAGTCAGCTTATTGACCATTTATAACTTAAGAACGGCTGAAAAATATATAAAAATTGACAAAAAAGTATTTATGAAGAAAATTCGTTTGATCATACATTTTCTATAGAATGACGTTTTAGGTGACACGTTATTATTCGAAACCCCGAAGCGATACGAAGTTCGTGGAGTCCACTAGTATAAAATAAACGGTCTTACATTTGATAGTGAAAGAAAATTTATTACAATCCTATGCCACAGATTTCGTTTAGGTCGTAAATTTAGAGATCGTAAAAGACTCGATTACTTTAAACTAAACCCTCTACATAAGCACCGTTTACAGGGTGATCTTCTAACTCTTAACAAAATTATCCAACTAATTTATACACCACTACTAATCAATAAATTTAAACTCCTAGCAATACATTTGTCCTATAAAATATTTAAAACAATTCATCGTTTTTTGACCATAGTTCATGTACATAGTTCAAATGTTTCGCATTTATAATGACAAATGCAAGCTGGGATATATTTGTAAAGTATAAATATGCTTTTAGAAATTATACTGGATTTATTGTGTTTTCTATTGTGTATGATTTTAAAATAAATATGGAATATTTCATATTACTGTCAGTCATAACTGGCTGCCGTTTAATAATACTTTTATTAATGATTAATAATTCATACAATACATACCAATATCACAATACATTTTTAATAAAGACAAATATGGAATATTAACGTAAAGTTAACGAATATGTATTGCGTATATGAATTATGAAGTTTTGCAAAAATTATGAATTCCGTTAACCACTGAAGGTTTTGGAATAGTAATTATTATACCATTTACTGATAATAAATATTGCCACTTCGCTCTTATTGACTAAAACTATTATGTCTTTTCTCTTTCTTTCGTATTATAATTTATTATATAATTAGTAATATTTAGTTCGTTTGATTAATAATTTGCAATGTTGATAAATACCAACTGTTTAAATTTTAATTTACGAAGTGATCCATATCCATTTTATATACATTCCCTTTTTGGAAATAGTAGTAATGTGATAGATGTTTAGGTTCTTACAAACAAATCAAACCAAAAATATGTTTAATGTTTATTGAATAATAAGAAATTGATATCTGTTTCAAACAGACCAGATTTTACTGCAAATTTAAAACATAGTGTACAGATATAAAGGTACGAGAAAATATGATACTATGTAAATATTTTACCTAACATTATTGTTTACTACGTTGCAGCAACCTCGCTACAAATTCTTCGAAAAATAACTAAAATATTCCGATAAATAGTTATCAACGTGTTAACAAATCGCTGACAAGAATCGCTAAAACCACAGCATGGCTAGTTTGTTGTTGTACTTCCGGTAACCATAGTTGCGATCTCGTAATAGACAAACACAGATGCCATTACAGTAATGGCCGTTTTAGCGCAGTAGTGGTGAATGCACGAGTTAAAGTTACTTCATGAATATTAAACATAGTGTTCGTTGTACAGACCTATGTACGGGCAATGCGAGGCGGAATTACATTTAGTTAATTTATTTTTGATGATGTTTTCAAATTGATTACGCTGGTCGCCTGGACAACCTACGGGATCATTCTCATCTCCATTGTTTTGATAGTCAAAAACTATTTCTTTTAATTTGTGTTTAAGATTTTTAATTTTTAAGGCGTGTGGTACAAATTTTATATTCTATGAACAATTCATCATTTAGGCATCACAATTAAAAAATTGCGTTGATAATTTTTTGATTATTTATTTTATTCAGAAGCATACAATAAATTTGGGATAAAAAACAAAGGAAATCGAAAAACTGCTTCTACAACTGCTATAATAGTTTATACAATCATTTGGAACAACTCCACCACCAAAAAAAACTGACGACTAATGACAGCTTGGTTTTTATCTTTAAAATAACTTCTTCCTCAAAACTAAGGCCATATTTACGACTTTACGACTATGTTTCTAAAAATATTCTCTTTGAACGCTTTAAGACTTCTTTAATATGTATGTCTTCGAACAACACTATGAAAAATAATGTGAAATATATAGATGTATATGTGGTAAAAATAAGTTTAAATTATATAATTTATACATAGGTTTAAAATAATATGTAACTTAAAAATTGACTTTACATTAAATTTAAGTCGAAGTGCAATCTATAAAGGCTTTATACTTTGAATAGCAAAACTGAGTTCAAAATTCTCATTTTCATAAATCATTTAGTGGTAGTCATAATTTATTCTATCAAGACTGCTCGAAGTGGATTAGATATAGTCTAATACACTTAGTTATAATTTTAAGGTAAAAATTGAAAAATGTACGTAGGAGAGTAGCATATACTCGAACCTACAGATTTGACATGGTTAACTAAAAATAATTTGAGCAACTAGTCTGTATTTATGCTTTGATAGAATTCTTCTAATTCATTTCAGTAGAGAAACTCGGAAAATTTCTTCATCTTTAATAAATATAATATATCATTTAATATTTTCGTTTCTAAGGTTCATTTGTAGTTATTAGTATTAACTAGTCGTAAAGATACAGTGTTATACGTTTGACGTATATGTGTCTGTGGGTCAGACATATCTGAGTGAATATAAATAAATATTGTCTTGAAGAAATTATATTGTATGTTATACGCCTGCATATTAATAGATAGCAACGAGTGTATTCTACAATAGTATCGTTGCTAATACAAAATTCCTAGTGCTCACTTCACATTATGCTTTCACAAAGAACCGATTTGCTGACTGAAATCCAAGCGCCGGACTTTATAGAATTGTCATTTAATTTCATGAGCAGTGAAATGTATGTATCTTAAGTCGCATGTGTATCTGCAGTATAGCTTTAATGGATTTAATTTTCAAATCCATAGAGGAATAGAATATAAGCTATGCAATATATGTATATAGCGAGAATCCCGTGGAATCCCTCGGGATATTAAAACCATAATCCACTCGAACAATATCGATATATTTAAAATTTCAGATAATGATACATTCAATGGAAGGCTAAAGAATATAAGCTTATCGAGAAAATTGAAGCATACGTAATAAGGATATTGTAAAATAAGCTTTGCATTTTAATCTATTGCTATTTTAAGATACCTAATCTTTTCAGAAGTTCAGTTTCTTACAGATAAATATGGTGACGATAACATTTAAAAATTAGGTAATACCTATTTGAAAATGTTACTTACAATTTTTTTTCTGTTAAAAAACAACATGTCTTGTTTAGTTATTATACAACTTTAGCTTATTAATTATTTACATAGTTTTAGTAGAGCCCTAACTCTAACTTATATTCTCCCCAGGATTTGCAATGAAATTAGGCTATTAAGGTGAATCTCAGGTCCTACAGTTATACAGGAGTAAAATAAAAGTGGCTACGTTACTATTAAAGATGTCGAATAATGACGGTTTTATTGAAACGGAACTGATGTCTCTCGCATTCCAATATCGAAATACCTTTTGCGGAAAAAAAGTAAATTGACATGTTTTGACAAGCGTTTGACAAGGTGCTGATCAAAAGGCTATCTTTATTTTTTATTAAAATGTGAGCATACGTGAAATACTGATGCCGACTTATTTTTCATTATTCATACAAAAAAAAATACATCTACTTATTTTATAAAAAAAATATTTTGGCTGGTTTGTAATGAATAAAGTCAAACTATTGGACCAATTTTAATTTCTTTCATTGATGGAAAGCCAGATTATAAAAAGAGTGACTTAGATAAAATTACCTTCTTATTTAAAACAAAATAGTACGAGTTACAAATAAATAACGTTATAGATTTAGGTAGAGCTCTAAATAATTTCAATATAGGCAATATTGAAATTTTATAGTTATACAGCACGCATGGAGCATTAAGTCTAGTAAAATCAGTATTTTTATTACAACTTCCGTTCTTTACCACTGATACTCAATTCTTTTGTTATTGCAACAAAAAGTAGATTAAATTTCAGCTCTATAAAATACAGTAATGAAAAGCTAAAATGAATGGAATAGTGACGTCGGAATAAAACGGCATTAAAGTAATCTCAGATTTCGATTCTGTATTATACGAAATACTTTAATCTTCGTTGGATTTCCTCAAATATTCCGGAAATACATATTGAGGTTGTGACTATTTTTAACCCCAATGACTTTTAATTCGGAGGGGGTATATAAGATGACACACAGTCATCGTAGTTTCTAAACGAATTAATTAATTCCGATGCGGCTTTGTTTATTGAAAGCGGACGTGGTCAATGTGAATTTTAGCTAGGAATATTTTATGAAAATCTCAAAGTTCATCCGTTTATGAGATATTTTTTTAAATTGTCTTTATTTTCAAGTCATCATAACTTTTACAGCTTTTTATTGACGAAATTGTACCTAAATGTAGTAAGTCTAATATGATGAACACTTACTAATGTTTAATAAATAAAAACTTTTTTAATTACTAAATACTAATTATTTATTAACAAAATTTATTTTAGAGTACACTTCGGCCTCGTATTACTTATTTCATGGATTTAGCACAAAGATTCAGTTTTCAGGGAAACTAAAATTATTTGAAAAGCACAAAAAAATTCGAGTATTTACTATTCAAATTGTCACTATTCGAATTTATATCTAAAGGCTCGTTTATATCTAACCCCGTATAAAGTGAAGTCCCGTGTCCCCTAGTGGGGTATGGGGCAGATTCATTTCACATTGTTTCACTGATCGATTTTTTCTTTGGGGCAAGTAGGTGATCAGCTTTCTATGTTCTGCCAGACCGAGTTTTTTTATCTCCACCGGGAATCGAACCCAGGACTTCTTAGTTGTAACATTTACGCGCTTACCACTAGACCAAGAAAGCGGTCTAACCCCATCTATACGTAATTGGAAAAATATTTAACGTATAGAATCTATATAATCATAAATAAAGCACTTTAAATATGGCCCGGATAGCTCAGTCGGTAGAGCATTGGACTTTTAATCCAAGGGTCCAGGGTTCAAGTCCCTGTTCGGGCGTAGGTATAAATTTTTGCATAAAATCAAATCTATAGTGGCCGCACTCAATTATACGTTTTATATAAATAGTAACGTCATCCTTCTATTCTCTTTCTCTCTCTCACACACTCTCTCTATCAACTAAATATAATGTAAAAATTATATTTAGTTTCGATTTATTTACTTAAATTATGACTACTGTAATAATTTTACTTGGTATCTATTTGAATAATTTTGTTGCTTCTTGATATACTTTTATTCCAATGAAGGTATTTAAGCATGAATAATTTTATCTCGTTAGGTCTCCAACTCAATGCGGACTTATATTTTTCCGTGTCGACTGGTGTTTAGGTTTTGACGTAACTAGAATTTTTAAAAGACAGCGGTGCCGTCTCCGAAAGCTATTGACTACATTATTGCATATTAGGTACATGTCAGTTATCTCTGTATTGGACAGGTCAAGGGTTATGTATTCACGTTTGAGATCACAGGCGATCTGTCTGAAGCACGCATTCGGAACATGTCCTATCTCGCTGCGCAATCTTCACAAACTATTATAATTTTACCCGAAACCAGCATGTCAGATAAGCAAGTCGTCGCTTTTAATAAAATTGCTGATATTCCTGTCGGTAATGATAAGAATCTTTTAACAAAGTATCCTTCATTTTATATTAATTTTAAATAATCAACATTTTATTAAATATTTACAATAATGTATTTAAATATATTTACAAAAATACAAAAGGCTTATCAAAACCATTTGGGTTAGGCTAAATATTAATAAATTAAATAGTAAAGGCTTATCAACCCAAAATACTGGCTACATTACCGCGTTGTTCTAAAGCGTTGGCCGAAATATGAGGCAGCCTTCGGATTTTCTGTGGTCTCAACTAAGCGCCTCGATTAAGCTCTTTAAACAATCGACGCGCTTCTGGCCCCCATGTACTCAAAGTCGAAAATATAAGAATCTATGAGACTCATATTTTCGCCTTTTGTTGCTTTCTGTAATCGATGCCGCGCCACCAGCAACTACAGAAGTAGCATGGAAATTGAGTATTTAATTACAAGTCAAATCTTTATGACATAGCTATCTGTATTTTACGATATATAGATATTCTAGTGTTGTTATTTACAAAAAAATAAATAAATTACAAAGTACTTAGTACTACTAAACACTTATTTCCCTAATTTCATCTTCTTTCGGATTATTTCCACTTTTACATTATATATAAATTACTGTTTTGTATATGAGCAAGGCAGGTATCAAATATTAACTTAAAAAGTCGTTAATGAAGGCAAAGCTCAAACAGATCTAAATTATATTAAAATATAAAATGTGTTCTCTACTACAAATTGTAATTTTACTCATTTATTCAGATTTGGAATAAAATTTTGTACATTTTCGTACTAACAAAGAGCTTTAGGTCAATTCCATGCTTGCAAATTAACTTATAAGAAATTCGCTTACATTTTGTATTCAGCAGTAAGCACAATTTGCAATCAGCAAAGCCTATTACTGAGTCTACAACCGAGGCCGCATATTTATAGAACCATTAAGCATATTGTCATAACGAAATTTCATCTCTAGAGACGTTTACATCATCAGGAATTCTAAAATTCCTAATCCAATGGTATCATAATATTATTGTCGAATTTAATGAATTCGAATTTCAAATTTAGTAATTTCTTACTTTAAGTGTTCAATGTCTACAACTTCCAAGGCCTTTTCAATTATTAATTGGGTTGTCAATTCATAATTGAGTTTTGAATGTGTTAAACTGTTTATTATACTGGTTTGTTTACAGGCAGTACTCTACACGTGTATAGAGTAAACAAAAATTATAAAGATTGAGGTCACGCAATATTGACAATTTACCCCTTTAAGGGCGGAATAACTAACAAGGACGTAATGAGCTGGTCCAAGTCAGAAAATCTTTTAAGTTAAATTAAATTATTAACACAAATCTACTATACACGTTATTGCCACAATTTCAATAAAACCGGCAGTCAAAAGCAAGATTTGTTTACTTTACTTAGTACACACCAGTGCTTGTTCAGCGAGCTAGGATAATCAAATTTTGAGATAGCGGGTACCTAGTCTAGCATGGCAACAATTGAATTCATCGACTTTACAACAAAAGGACAAAACTTCCTTTGACCCATTAACACCTTTGAAATTTAAAAATATTCGCTTGATTAACGTTTTCAGGAGTTTTTTTGAAGGCTAATTATTTTTTAATTCAAAATACACCCGATTGGTAATTGCCAAAGACTTTGAGTTGTTCTTAACGACCCCTTCACCTTCAAGATTAAACTTCAAGATGTACTTTAAATAAAATAATTTTTTATTGCTTTTAAAGAAGGTTTTAACCTTTTAAAATATGTGTTGAAAACTTACATAACTTTTAGAGATTGTCTATGTCTATGAGAGTTATCTATGTTTAAAAGCAAGCTCTAAACCTCCTAAACTTTAGGTTAAGAATCTTATTTCCACATGACGCTCCTCACATGCTGTCACGCCGCGGAGTGGTATGCGTTTTTTCACGAAATATTTTTTTAAAATATGAGCTTTGCAATAATCACAAAATCATCTCCATATATGCTCAAGACATTACGATGAGTTGTAATTATAATGAATATGTCTAATGTAACGTCAAAATTTATTTTATTTGCAATACACCACATGTATTAACTTTTTATATTTTTATAATTTTCAATTCTCTTCAGGTTTAAAGAAACAATTTTCCAAGTAGTAAATTTGTATAGAGACTAACAATATGCAGACACAGCGTCTGCTCGAATCGTACATACTCTACGAGTGAGGGTGTTTATATTTTATTTTTTATCCATACAAAACATATTTAAAATGTCAATAGCGTAGCCTCATATGTATTAATGTTTTTGGAATTGTATCGAACCATGATTTGTCCGAAGCGGCTGAAACTTCCACACTTATCTCCTAAAACAAGGATATTACAACTAAAATATGTGGTCTTCGGAGTATAATGGCGTGGTCACATCGGATCGCAATCTCGCTTGGCCAGCATTGGTCTATTATATATAGAAAACAATATATAAATAATGTTGCAAGTTGCTCTATGCGTAAGGTTGAGTTGAAAACCTCGTACTTCGCCCATACACAGCGAATGAATTCTAACACAGCCAATTTAATTGAAATATTTCAATCTACCTGAAAATGTTCTTGATTATATAAGATTTTAAATAAAAAAACTGCATCTGAAGTCTTCTAACTCATAATATTGTTAACGGAAGATACATTTTTTTAAAAATCTGACTCGACTTTTCTATTAGTCTATACATTGTTGAATAAGGCGTTGTCTGAAAGCTGCTAAATTTAACCTTGTGGTTTGTTACTTCTTTGATTTCCATAGTAAACAGGTAAGAAAACTTAACAGATACAATTATACCTTCAACTACCTGCCTGTAGAGTCGTGAGTAAAAAGTCAATATTTTTAAAGATAAGCTAGATAAACCAACGGAAAAATAGAGAGACTAATAGACAGACAGATATTAAACTTTCATTACAAACATACGCTTAAAATCATTTTTTGTTTAGTTGATTATACGAAGGTTGTGTTATGTCAAAGTTTTAAATCCCCAATCTATGGGATTCAGATGTAATGCATAGATTTGCAATTCTGCAGGAAACAAAACCACAGAGCACACAGATCGGTAATCATAACAGCTTTTGAGTGCGTTCATTAGTATCGCTTGTGTTTCGCAGTGTTATTTGGCCTGATGGCTTTAAGGGTAGATTGGTTACATCAGATTGGTGTCCTCGGAAGATAATTACTAGTCACTATAAAATGAAGAGGAATTATTTTCTACACAAATCATAAATTTACATTTTTAGTAGGAAATGGTAAATTTTATAAATGGTAAACAATAACGACAAAAAAACTTTTAATGGTAGTAAAAATATACTCCTAAACTCCACGATGGTAAGCTCAAATCTTTCTGAGTGACATCGTATTAGCTAACCCTGACAAAGTCGAGTCTGAAATTAAATAAGAGGTGATTTTAATTTAAATATACATCCGATATGCTTATTTTGTTTAGGTTACATTCGTAACTTTTGTATTTTTAATACCTAATGTTTAGATTTTCATATGCAGCAGAATAGTGTTAGTTATAAATGCCCTGTGAAAATTAGGCATTAGCCATTTGAATATGTATTAACATATATATACGTAGCTTATTTTAACACGAGTTATGAGAGTTATTTAATTTAGGAATCCTTTAGACGTAACAGAATACAACGTAAAATACACACGAACCGCAAAACAATTAAAGTTATACGTAGCTTTGTCAGACCTTAATTAAATAGACGATTTTCATAAAGCCAATGTCTCAGTCTCAACTAAAACTTTTGAGTTAGAACAAAAGTTACACAACCCTGCGGCTTCAAGTTTTTCGTACAGTTGGAAACATTGCATCGTTTTCTGAATTTATTACAACAGCGGTACGTATATCCTGTGCACTCCGTCTAATAAATGCTTGCCTGATGCACTGGCTCAGGTGATTCCTGAAACGCCTAACTCACCCGATGCTTATTTATTTTATCAAAGCGCCTTTGCGAATATCAACTTAAGAAATCCATTCAACGTTCTCCTTTTAATTCATTTTAATTTCTATTCGCAAATGGAAAAACAGATTTCCATAAGTTAATATTAAATGGTATTAATTTAAATATCTATATTTATGCCTTGATGAATTTTCCGCACTATTTCGATTAGTTATTCCTGAACTCAATAGCTTTTCATTTCAAGTATATACGCATATATTGAATGCTTATAAAAATTACCGACTCTCAGTACTCACCCTTACTTTAAATACATTTTTTTAAGTTTATTCAGATTTAATGTTAAATATTTGTTTATATAAGAAACAGGTATACAATATACAAACAGTGATATTGAAGATAACTCAAAAACCCCGGAAATTTTTATTACAATTAGGAAAACCTCATGCAGTAGGTAAGAACACATCAGCTGTCAAAGAAAACAAATCCCATAAAAAGGCCATTTGTTAAGGAATTACGATATCACGAATAGACTTTGACAATTGGGAATTAATATCAATAAACCACAAAATAGAAGAAATGATACACGTAAAATACCAAATGTAGCGCGTATTATGCAAAAATAGTACACCCAGTTTCTGCTCTTAGTACACCCATATAATTTATGCTGTACAGATATTATCTAGTTCTATAGATTAGGCAGATTATTTGTTTATTTTGTATTGCTATTAATTAACTAGGTATACCATAGGTGTTTCATTTTTGTTAGTTATATTTAGCAAAAATATTTAAAGCAATTTAACCATTTATCATTAAAAATTTATAGAAATCACACTAAGCATAAATACACTTCGTCGAATGACTTTCCTATGTACTCAAAATACACAACCCAATCAGACAGAGTTTATGTTAGAATTAATTTATTGCATTTAAAAAAAAATATTAATATAATATAATGACAACGTCAATTAATAGACAATAAAATATAGAAATAATGTAAAGAGGTCGCAAGCTACGTGCTAGTTTTTTATTATTTATTTATACACACATTTACCAAATACCAATAAGACCAAGAAGTAAAACATAACAAAAAACATAAAAAAAATAAAGCAACAAAACACCCTTGAACCGTCGACCAAACTCAATGGCTCGACTCCAACATTCTCCTGTATGTAGTTACTAGTTTTCCCGCCCCTGTGACGAATAGGACGCTTTCCGGTGAAGAGACAAGGAAATCGTTTAGTTTCGCGAGCAAGCTAGGCACCGGAGCCTGCTGGCGATGCACAGTGTGAGAAAAGTATTCGGCAAAAAGTTGGTGCCTCCTGCAACGTCCAGCAGTTTCCCTTCTTGTAAAAACGACTATTGAATAATGCCGGCCTACAGCTAGCTTACCGATTAAATAAGCTGTCTGGCTTCGAGCTAAACAGGCCAGCCCGCGCACCTTTTACCGGCAAGTTTGAACACGAAACGCCATCGAGCGTTCACGATATCAGCCGATCCATCTAATCTATAATTCTTTTATATATAATAAAGAAACTTATCAGATAAAAATATCATATCATGCATATCTTGGTTTCTTCACTACATAGTGTAAAACAAAGTCGCTTTCTCTGTCCCTATATCCCTTTGTATGCTTAAATCTTTAAAACTACGCAACGGATTTTGATGCGGTTTTTTTAACGGATAGAGTGATTAAAGAGGAAGGTTTATATATATGTTTTATACCCGTGCGAAGTAGTCGCTAGTATCCAATATATTTAATAAATCAGTAGCAAAATTCTCAAATTCCATCAATAAAATCTCAAACACGCACAGTAATTTATTCCAAATACAATACTTAGCATCAAAGCATGAACATGCCACTTATAGTTTTACCCCCGCCTTGGAAAGATTGATATGTTTATAGCGAGGGGAAGCCTAATAGATTCAATTAGTAATTATTATTCTCTTGGTGTTCAAATCGAGACAAGTTGCGGAAACAGGAGACAGAAGCAACATGGGAATGTGTTTAAACGTTATTGTCCCAGAAACATGTTTCGCAAATTAATCGGATTTCGTACTATATCACAGTCTTCCGCCATGAAAATTGTACGCCCTACCAATCTTAATTCGAATTTCAGTACTAAATACATACGCAAGAAGAAAACATATTTTAATTTTAGATTTATTACGAGCTGCATACGAGGACAACAGGAGAATAAAAAATTAGAGATTATATCAAGCTACACCTAACTTATAATTCTAATGTCATACCTGTGTCAAACTAATCACTACATAGTATAAAACAAAGTCGCTTTTTCTTCCCTTTTATCCCTTTGTATACTTAAATGTTTAAAACTACGTAACGGATTTTGATGCGGTTTTTTTTAATAGATAGAGTGATTAAAGAGGAAGGTTTTTATATATGTTTTATACCCGTGCAAAGCCGGGGCGGGTCGCTAGTAAATAATAATTTTAAATACCAAAACCAAGCTTGATTGGCTGTTAAAGTAGTTTTTTTTAATAATATTATCAAATAACGACACGAACTTATTAAGTTATTGTAGTTTCATCGGCTTTATAAGTTTAAAGCTTCAATTTTATCCATAAAAATCCATATATCCATATAAAATCGCATCAAAGATCGCATTTCATAGATAAGTAGATAACATAATACCATCTTATTACATTGGTAACAAAAGTTTTATATGACGTCAAGTACCTTTTAATTCTTGACAGAGCCATTTCTCGAAGGAATATGTTCAGAAGACGGCTTCCAAATCTATAACAGTACAATAAATTGGTTGTATCGGTGGTGTAGCAGCTGCATGTAATGTGCGTAAAGCCTCAGAAACCTTATATCGACACTAGCAAACTAGTTTCCACTCATTTGGACGCGTGTTTGACCTTCAGTCTGTAAGTAAATATTTGGTTATATGCAGTCATATATTATTATTAAACATAGGTTTAGAATTGTGAGCTTTCAACACAACTGCTTACTTTTGCTAAAAATTATTTTAAAAAAACTTGTCTATATCGTTCGATATTCGACAAGAAATCTATGGCTGAGTGAATAGTGAATGAGTCAAGTTATACTTGAGGCATTCACGGTAAATTTTGGGACAAAAAACATCCCTCTCATAACTTGAAAGGCAATAAGGGGCGCATAGTGAGGTGTGTCACCAACGTCGTTTACTCAACGTGTCCAGCGTTTCAAGTGTCACATCCTTAATGTGGATCTTGACGGGGCTGGGGATAAATTATCTGGCCAACTGTTTCGTATATTTCCAACATAAAAAAGGTTATTTGAAAAGGTGTGAAAGAACATATAAATTTCAATGTAAGAATCTTTAACACCTTAATTTATTTATATTTTATTAGCTTTTCATCTACGGCCTTAATTTTTGTCAGAATATTTTAAGTCTATTTAAAAATTGCGATTAAATTATTAATAGTTTTAAATAAAATTTTCGAAAAACATATTTGTATTCTTTTTAATAATGGTAGATATTTCGATCATTTTTCCCTAAGTTCTTGTTTGTGAAACTATAGTAAAAGTGTTTCTAAATTGAATAAAATCTTAGTTGATATAATCTTGTTCCTGTTCAGAAATTACGACCACAAAAACGATCCGATTTGTCATGATATATCATTGAAACGCACCTGAACAGTAATAACAAAGAATGATTGTTATATACGTTTTTATGTCCTCTTCATTGCCGCATTTTATGTGTTTTGTATTGCTTTGATTTAAGGCATAGGCCTTTGTTTTACCAACGGACCACTCTACGAAGAAGGTTTCTATAGATATAACCTTTACCAGTGGAAGTCTATCAGTTTCTTTTACTACAATTTTGGTCAAGCTAAGCAAGTTATAGCATTATATTTTATTTGAGCAGTATCCGCCAGGCTAGTAGAGATTTCATAAAAAGTAAAGGTTATTTTTATTTTTATTTTATTTTATTAGGATCTCAAACAAAGAATACACTTTACAAGCTATACTATTGTACTGTTACAGTTTAAACATTGTGTTTCTTCAATTAGAGGAGATCACAACATGCAATAGTATTGTACAACAGGAAAGGACTATGACATATCTTTTCCATAAACTATCAATATAAAATTAAACGACAAAATCCAACGACAAATTAGGAACACAAATATTTAAACATAAAAAAAATAACATAAAAATTAAAGAGAAAACAAATATCAATGAACGAATATTAAATTACGAAGTACTAAACACTCAAATATATACCTAAAAATAGTTACATAACTCAAGCGAACAACAATGTAGCCAATACAATATAACATAGTATAGACACATTAACATTTACACATTGGCCAATTGTTTAGATATGAGATACATATGAGATACAGATACATATAAGTCATATAAAAGTAGACATATAAAACTAACATTTTATTTTATATTTGTGTTTACCGGTACTTTTGCATGTTTTCACGTTGAAAGTTTGATATCATAAACTGAGAATATTATTCGTATGGCTTAGCTGAATCTAAAATTATTACCAAGCCTGCATGGAAAATATTTAAACGAGAGTAGGATAAAAATTTACACTACATTTTATTCATGTTTAGGATAAATTTTCAGTAGAGGCCGAGTCGTTCATCAAATAGGACTGTCCATTTAGTTTGAAATTAGTTTTTTAATAATGAAATGAATAACAAATATTGCATTTTTTTATATTTTTACTAGCATCTGATCATGACTATTTTAAGCTTTAACGCAAAAAGTACAGTAAAAAGTACATACAGTGTAAAGTATATACAAGAACCAGTATAGCAATTTCGTTTATACTCTCATATATAAATGCTAAGAGCTTTTTAATTGTCATAAATCTCGAAATAAATTTCTTGCGTACTGAAATTATCAGTGCCTTAGCACATATAATGTTTCCATCTTCAATTTAATTTCAAAAATAGAATCATATCTGTTCGTTGTATTCAGCGTTTCTAATTATTACATTCACAGCGAAATTAAATAGGATTTGTTTTCCATTAGCAGTAGATCCTCGTGTTTGACTTTCCACGATTTTCCATTCAGTTACACTTCCATCATCGCCTCGGATAAAAGCGCGTGTTTCTATTTACTGGTACAGTTCACCGTAAAATATTTTCTTTGCGTACTTAACAAGCCAAACGGCAAATTCAGACACGGCGGCGTAAATGGTTCGAATGCTTCATCAATATCTCTTCAAATTCAATTTAACGCAGTAATAAAATTTGGAAATGTTGGCAAGATTTTTTCCGTACACCGAGTGAAGTTTTAAATATGTTTATTGACGAACGAATAATTTAGCTTCGCACCGATGAACTTTTAAGCGGCATTTTGAATATCTATGATGTTAATTTGCGTGTTTCACAAAAATTAGGTTTCTTAAAAATTTTCCTTTAAAAAAAGATTATGCCAGTGCAAAAGTAATAAAATTGTATAAATGTAATTCAATCAGACGTTCAAAGAGTCATGATAAAAAATATATTTTAATTTTAAGCGTTTTTTTTTATTTTGTTAAATTTGTTTACCTGTCAAACTTGTCTATTTTCCACTTAGAGAGGTTAATAATAGCGACGATTTTAACGAAATGTATTCAAAACGAACTGGAAGTCGAACGATAAAAAATATTTTTTTCTTTCAATAAAGTGAAAGCTTGTCACAATACTGCTTATATTTAAAAGGCATAATGAAATAAAGTGCTCGTAAACAACGGCGAAATCCTTCAGGATCCTCGCGGTCTGCAGCGTTTGATAACAAAGAACCTCGCCGTCCACGAAATTTTATTCGGCCTTCTGGACAATAAAACGTTATTTACAATTAAAAATCTCATTAAGTCTTCAGAATCATTCACAGAATAGGTTACTCTTTAATTTGGATTTCATTCCTTTTATGCCTTTACAAGAATACGGTTATGTTTTTGTTTAAATTTAAGGGTAAATATAAATGTTGTAAGGAAAACCTGAACTAAATATACTACAAAAGCATTATGTTATTCATAATGGTTTATTGGTAGGATATAAAGAGATTAGAATATTATATTAAATTAATAATCCTGTTGTTTAAGGATCATATTCTTAGCTGAGAATAGTTAAAATATAGGGTGTATAAGAAAAGGAAAACTTTAATGAAAAAGTAGGTGATTCAATCTTATTTTTGGTTGAAAGTTCACTTTAATCAAGCGTTAGTAAGAGGGCAAAATAACGAATTAAGTAATAACTAAGATTAAGATGGATTTACTGAATGTAATTCCATTCATCAAAAAGTCCATTTATGTAAACGAAATAGAGGGAAGATAAATAAAATTATAATATATAATGAAAAGCTTATTTGGGAGTAGATTTGCGGTCAGAAAATCGAAAGGGTTAGCGGAAAACTTGATTTACAGCAAAGTGGCTTCGAAAAGGGTTTTATTATGAAAATTATCTCTACGAATCTCCGAGGACAGCGTTGCCAATAGCCTCGTATTTAATAGTGAAATAGCTAATATTATATACAATGTTTTATTATTTAATGGAACAACTGAGAACCGTTACCGTAGTAATTAGTACAGCAATTGGACGGTCATTTAAATTAAACTGAATGGGTGAGTGGGTGTAAAATTGTCGCATTAACTCAGGAGGAAACCGCCTAATGAATCGTGGTTGCGCCTATGAATGTTTGGGCCTTGAAATGCTAGTTCAAGAAATGTTGGCACTATCGTAAAAATGTACAAAAATGAGGTTCACTTTACTCCAACCATTTTGCAAATTTCTATACAATACAGGTCATTAGTGCTGCATTGGCTTCCTCAAAATTAAAATTAGCATTTATCGTTTATCACTTCCAACGAATATAATTCGTATTCAAGAACACGCTCAAAAGTTATTTTTTAAGTGAAATATATGAGCTTTTTATTTATAAGGTGAAAGTAAGTTAAAAATTAATTCAGATAAAACTTTAGCAACTAAACTTTATGAGTTTTTCAGGAATACTACAAATCATTGTCATCAATTAGTTTATTTTATTTCGATCTATAAAGCTCTCACTTCCTCAATTAACATTGGAAAAACTAATAATATTAGTTTAACACAAATATTCAATAAACTAACACTCCTTGTTGGCCAACTTTGAAAACCGGAGGGAAATTTAAAAGGAATTTCAGATACTAATATAATTTACTCGCATTGATAGTTTATTTAGGAGGAAAACTCCCGAATCTGCACTTCAAAGAGCTCGTTTAACCTTAGTTAGCCAGGATTAACATGAAGTCTAAAGCTGTCTATACACATTAAAGCGTGTACGTTGGGAAATACAGATCCTTAGAATGCCCGTATACTGCAGGAAGTTCAGCCTTTGACGCTTAGAATGCCTAAAATTAATGATTGGATATGGCATAAAAGCCTACCATTTAGTTATAAATGAATCAATGAATCGTAAAGTTTAAGACCATTAGAAAAATATCTCCATAGCTTAGTCGGTCACGCTTGACATTCGATTCCTGGAAGTTAGTAGAAAGATACTAAGTTCCATTCGGTAACAATAAAAAAGTGTTTTATTTAGATAGCAGAAATGACAAGTGAAACAGAAATGTATCTACCCCATGCCCCACTAAAGTTTACAATACTTTACTACAGAAAAAATCGGTAAGCATAAACTAAATAGTAATTTGAGTAGTAAGCTAAATATAAGTAAGTAAAGTATACAAAAAGAACAAACAAAAGAACTGTTAGCATCAATATTCAAAATTATTTTATAATATTAATATTTTTTAAGACGTTGATAAAAAAGAACGCAGCACAATGTAGTTATATTATAAATTCCCAGTCCCAAAACCATCGCGACAAAAGCCAAATAAATCATATTATTAACCTCCGACGCAAAAGAAGGGTGCTATAAGTTTCGACGTGTCCGTGTCTATCTGTGGCATCATAAGTCCTAATGAACTCATTATGATACAGTACTATTTTAGTTTGATAGCGGTACAAAACCTGAATTTGTCTACAATTTATTAAGATCCGTTCATTAATTTATAAGGTAGTCCTATTTGTAATTAACATGTAGTGTTTTTAATTTGTCTTTAATTTCAATTGTTTATTAATATAACCTCTGTTGAATTAATTTATTCTCCTGGAAGGTATCTTCACGTATTTACTCGTAGTTTAGATAGATTTTAATTGATATAACCTGAACTAGACCACCTTCATCAATTAGTAATATAGTCTTGACTAATTTTCATCTCCTATTCAGGACCGGGCTAATCTTTAATATAGATTTAGGAATCTCGAATGTTGCATCTATGTCCAAGTTATAAGAAAAATAATTATAGAAGAAGGAAACGAAAACTATAACGAAAAATAATATCGCAACGTGAGGGCTTAGGTATCACTTATATTTTTAGTACGTCATTTCATAAGCATGCCAAATATTAATATTGTGCCAATATGAAACACCTTTGATTCCATCAAAAAACCTCTATTATAGGGGTTTTCTTGAAACAAGAACACTCATTTGAGTTCAAAGAAACCGCATCAAAATCGCGTTCATTTCAAGCATTATATTTTGGTGTTCGAACTTTAGATTCTAAAGCAATACTTTACGTCAAACAATCAAATTAAGTCCTTTATATTTTACGCATTCAAGAACCTGCTTGACCTACTTAGAAATTTAATAATTAAATCTTGACACTTTTTTGTGAGAATCCTCTAGTTAAGTTTATATATTAACTATATTCGGTTGATGTAGGTACCTTTCCGTATAAATCAATTGATATATCTAAGTCAAAATTTCTGTTTAGATTGGTTATTAATTTTGAGCGATACGCCCAATATCTTCTCTGAAACTAACAAAGGATACATGAGATTCCGCCATATTAAGATGATCGCCAGCACATTTACCCTTCCTTTTATAATAAAAGTTTACCCTAGTGGCTGTCACAGATAGCGTAGGTAACAAAAAGTACGGAATCATCAAAACTGAGTTATAGCCCGCGGCCACGAGAGATAAATGTGTGGATGGAATATAGAAATGCCTTTTTGTAATCCTACTTAGCCACAGTTTCACTGACTTTATAAACGGTTAAAGTTAATTAACCCTTAATAACTAATGGAGACTGCGGCAAATTCAGTCTGTTGGTACTGCGGTGGTTTTACTGATCATTTCTTAGAGACAAGAAACTCTACCTTTTTTTCTTTCAAAAACGGTTTTTTTTTGCGATCTTTTAACGCAACATGCCTTTTAATTAAAATAAGCGTGACCAACACACAGGAGACGTTTTAATAAAGAAGAATCGTAGAACAGTCAAATATCATAGAGAAATCTAAATAGACTTATTTAGATTTTTCTATTATCTTCTGTATTATTTATCAAGATAATAGAGAAATCTACTAAGAATATTAAGAAATTTTAAAGAAAGTCCATCTAATATTAATAAGTTATTTATAATTATAATATTTATAATTAAGTCTAAGTGATACGGAGGGCCGACCTCAAATAAAATGGAAAAGGGCCAGGCAGAAGAAGAAGAAGATTAGAAAGTCCTTCTCTCAAAGCGAAAAAAAACAAGCCGTTAAATAGTTTGTTAACATCGGCTTACAAGTACTAAGCATAATGTTTATTTGAAGTATTCAAAATCTTATGTTTTTCTTATCAGACTCCAGAACATAATTGCGAGACATGTAGACGACATTGAATTTTTTTAGAAATGATCAGTAGTGTTAGATTAGAGTTAAGAAAAGACCAATCGAGCCTGCTCATATTTGCCGAATGGCTTCATGAAAGACTCAGCTGAAGTTTTGAGTAACTGATAAATTTAAATAGCCTTAGAGTATTTGGTAATTTAAGTGAAAATGAGAATAAAAAACTGTCTTTATCAATTTGAGTAAAACAAAAGCGTTAATAAGGCTAATCAAGATCTAATTTGTATTTTGAATTTAATTAAATGGGCTTTGGGCAGTTTATTCCATTACTGTATATAAAGTGAATTTATTAAGTGGATAATGAGTATTGGGAGATACTGACGTTTTTATTAGAACCGTAAAAGAGCCTATAGCACAGCCATTACGTGCCATTCTGCTTTACTGAGTGCTTAATGCCGGATAATGGACTCTCTCACTATTAATTTCGCTCCTTTTGTTTACGAAAAGCAATGTTTGCATTACTTAAAATCGTTCGCTTTGCACGTTGGTTGCTATAGACAGGGCTTAGATGGTGTTTAAAAATGAAGTTTATCGTCACTGATGTTGAGTTGGACATAGAAGAACAAGTGTAATTAAATTTAAAGAGAATAGGTAGGGATTCATCTATATTTACATCTTATATTTCTATAATGCCTCTGTTTTGTTTCTTGTAAAATAAATAAATATTGATAGACTAATTACTTGCGATTTGCAAATTCACTTCATAATGAAGCATTAATATTTTCCATGAAAAAACACAATGCTGGTTATGTAACTTCACGGCAGAACCCGTGTTGAGTTTACTTAAGTGAGCCACAAGGTTACTTTAACAAATTGTAAGATCTTAATTATAAATGAAAACTTTTTACTGCCTTTAAAAGGTTTCTCATCGCTTGTACTTCTAAAGGTTAGTCATTTCAAAATTGTTTTGAATCTTGTGAAAAACCTCCATTTAGGTATTTATTCTTTATCAATTAAAAAATTGTTCGTCTTTCCACAACTGAGCGTTTATTAAGGTTTTTTTGCCGCGCACCACCACTCTGTGGAACGAGCTGCCTTCTGATATATTTCCGAACAATTACGACTTAGGAAACTTTAAGAAAAGACCAGTACCTATCTATAAAAGGCCGTCACGCACCCGTGGACCAACAGGCGTTGAGGGAGTCCATGGGCGGCGGATTGCATCTTCTAGGTGAGACTCCTACCCATTTGCCTGCTATCCGATAAAAAATTGTGAACAATAATTTGTTAAGCCTCGCTAAAACCTGTCAATAATCTTACAGTTTTAATTATATGAAACCTTCAATTTATCTTGTTTATTGAATGTTGCTAGTAAGTCAAGAACAGAGTCTGCATAAGCATACTCAAATATTGATAAAACGATGTTGTGGTTAACTATTGCTTCTTGAGACATATAATATAAAATAAGTATGAACATAAGTTATGTTTTATGTTGAACTGCATTCGTTAGATGACTTGAATGTCCATCTAATGTTTTGCATATCTATTTAGTAGCTTTTGTATGATACACTTAAAATTAAATCGACCGGACACAAATCTATAAACATGTATGATTGTTAACAAATGTGTATTGAGATTATATTTACATATACGTAAGTATGTTTACATAGACTGAGCTTCTTACATTCGTAGCTAAGCTATGGTATCGACAGTATTATTTAGATTTATTATAAAAAAGGCAAAATAGAAAACGATGACCATAAAAGACACACTTTAAATAAATAGTCTTTCAGATCTTTAATGAATTTCGACCTAAGCTATTTCTTGCTAGCTAATTCACCTCAATGATATAAATAAATTCTTATAGGGTAAATACCATGGCCCATGATCATATAGAGTATAGACAAAGGTATCTCATATCGAGCTGCTCTTTTATAAAAAGGTCATGAATTTCCTCCCTAACACCAGGTCAGTGTCCCAACAAAGCAGTTAACAAAGAGCCGTTGAAACAATAGATAAAACACATAACCGTTCATATCGAACCCGATTAGAGTAAACGACTGAAGGAGATATATCGTGGCAGTGCGCGGAGCGTGGCGCGATGGACCAACAAATTATTGTCGCTCTGGGAGCACGGAATATCGGCCCGTGCACGTCCGACATCCTAGGCAGGGGCTCTTAACCTAAATAATTAAAAATGTACACATTAAACAACAGATATTTGTAGAATATCTATGCTCTGCTTTGTAATGACGGGCAAGTAATCCATTGCGGATTCCCACAAAATAATCATAAAAATCTATAAGATTATTTTGTGGAAATTGTTTGAATAAGGCAACGATAATAAAAACCAGTTTCAGTTAACTCAATAACGTTTATATAAATGTGGAATAGAATTTAATATTATAATATTAAGATGAAAGAAAACACACCTACATGTATTTAGTATATTTTCAGTCTCACTTATAATCTATAGACCCAAGGTTATACAGCCCTGATCAAATGGCACATATCTACACTTTTACAAGCTAACTCGCAGAATATAAAGTACTTTGAGAATTTTTACAACTTTGTTATCGCAAGGTTGGGTTTATGTAACTGTATTGTCCTTAAAGAGATTGCTTTTTTTCTTCGCAAATTTGAGTATACGGTAATTAGATGGGTTGTATATATATGGGATGGGATGGATAAGTAACTTCCACTCTTAATATTTCACTCAAAATGTGTCTAAAAACTCAGTGATAAAATATTTTTTAAATTGCACCAGCAATTTTTCATTCATCTATAATATAAAAATGAATCGCAAAATGTGTTGGTAAGCGCATAACTCAACAACGCCTAGACCAATTTGGCCAATTATTTTTTTTATAATATTCCTTGAAGTACGGTTGGTTCTTACGGAGAGAAAAATTTAGAAAATTTTCGAAAAAATAAAATAAAAGAAAAACATTTTCCTCATACATTTTCTATGGAATGACGTTATAGGTGACACTTTATTTTTCGAAACTTTGACGCGATACGAATTTCGCGGAGTCCACTAGTTATAAATAAAAATACAAATATTTATATTGGTCATCTTAAAAATAACTATTTTCCTATAGGCATAAGACGGTAGACTAATATACTGATTGTTACTGATTTTATAAATCAAGAACCACAGAACTCTTTTTATAAGCCAATCTCATTATTGAGTAAAAATAAATTTATTGTTTTCACTTCATGTTTTTTCTACTCAGCATAAAAAAAATTCAATTCAGTATTTTGTGAGTACTAAACTAAAACGATTTCCTACAATCGAACCTAGGACCCGCGCATCACATTGAATATCAGACACGTGATTTACCTAGAGAAATGATTGTACAGAAATTAAGATTGTATTATATTATATACATATGTATAATATAATCTAACTCAGAAACAATAACAGATACTGTAATGAAATTCCTGTTCGAATAACGAACTAGCCTTTATTAAACTTGCTTTAACAGTTTTAAACAAAGAACTATTTGGTATGTTTTATTAAATATCTATATGCATATCATAAACAATTAGGTTTAAAGAAATTGTATGTAACATCAGCTACGGTCTTAATCAATAATATCTAAGTAATACAAAAAAATAAAGTCTAACAAAATTACAAATATGTAGATAAGTCTACTTTATAGCTACAAAACTACGTGTAACCCGTAACCCGTAGTGGGGCATGGGGCCGACACATTTCTGTATCTGTTTCACTGATCATGTTCTTTACAGGCAAGTAAGGTGATCAGCCTTCTGAGCCTACCCAACCGAAACTTTCATTAGTCCCACCGGGATTCGAACCCAGTACCTCCGGCGCAAAACACAGAGAAACACAGAGGCGGCACAAAACTACGTTATAAGTATAAAAAACTATTCTGCCTTCTTACTTCTCTATTGAAGTGAAGTAAGTCCCGTGTCCCCTAGTGGGGTATGGGGCAGATGCATTTCACATCTGTTTCACTGATCGATTTTTTCTTTAGCGGTAAGTAGGTGATCAGCCAGGGCATAGAAGCCCTGCCAGACAGAGTATCTCCACTGGGAATAGAACCCAGGACCTCTCGGTTGTAACGCTTACGCGCTTAACACTAGACCAATTACTTCTTTATTAAGTCCATTATATTCTACAAATAGTATTTTATAATATTGTGTAAAAATGTGCATTTTTATCTATAATAATCCCTCTGCAAACGCGGTTTCAGTAATGTAGCCATGCAATTAGTATCGTTTTTCCATCAAAGAAATATTGGTGAATAAAATGTGGAGGCATTGTCAGGGACGGTATATCACTGGCACGCGGAATTTCAAAAGGGCAGGAAGTACTTGATTTATGAGAGCAGTGTGTGCTCTGAGTATTAAAATTTTCATAAAACGTTCCTTATGGATTTATTTCATGAATTGAAGCTAGCGGCCCATCCTGGCTTAACACCGGAGTTCGTTCCTGACATGTTTTTGACAAAGGCCTTGGGAATTTTAAGCGGTGTACATACCAATACCTCAGGCTGACAACGCAACAATAGCGGCGCGATTGTCCATGGGCGGTGGAGATCTCTTACCATCAGTCTGCCCTTTTGTCCGATATTGTATTAAAAAAAGGCAATTTTGACGTACTTCGAGAAGCCGAGGTATACATATAACTCGGCCTCTTTACGGCGAAACGATGAAACTTGAACTATATTTTTAGAGACCTTCCTATAATTATTAATTATCTTATTTACATATGTGTTCTATTGTTTTCTTATTTGTAATAATTATAGATTTTTTTATTGCCTTTGAAACCCGTTACTTTGACAGTTCTACTTAATACTAATTTCATTAAATAATTTTTATATTAATATTTTGTAACCAAACATAAACATTTTCAAACGCGCCATAAAGATTCAGCCAATTAGCTATGCGCTTAGGTATCTATATATCAGTGAGGTTTTACCGTTTTATCCAACGTATGAATTCTAAATATTATATAGCAGCTACACGCTTCTAAAAGCACTTTTAATAATTATAATTCATTCCAGCTATGAATGGGTTCATTTGCAAAAAGGTCCGATATTTGTACTTAAATACGGATGAATGAAGAAATGAAAGACGGTAAATTTACCTTTGTGATGGCCAATTCGAATCTCTACTTTTGTTTTACATCCACTAAGAGGAATATTTCCAACGGTCGGTTAGTCATGCGGGGCCTCATATGCGTACTTTGTGAATAATTTGCAAGAGCGGCGCGGACACGGGTGAAGGCGCCGCAGTGAGGCTCTGGGGAGGTAAAGGGGGAAGATGTAACAGGATTTAATGGGCAGCGGATTGCTGCCCACTAGAGATATCCACATCTATTCGAGGATAACCACTAAATGCGATTTAGTGGCTTTACAAATTCGCGCCCAATTACGGACAGATACTTACAGATATGAGTCATTCAAATTATGTAAGCTAATACGAGTCAAAGTTAGCATTTAATCGAACTGAAGCTATACATACATAAGATATTGAAAATAATATTATTTTATTACCTTGATAAGAAAATTACGTTTTACAGCTTCCCAGTACCTCAAGCTAATGGTAACTCGGACCTTAATTATAGATTATTTTGTATATAATCGCAAATTATATTTAAACAAATAAACATTATAGTATATTAAAAAAAACTATTTCATTAACATTGCGTAACAAAAACAACTCAGTTTTCATTATAATTTAACCCTACAAAGTTATGAAACTTTCACAAACTAACCGCTTGGAACCCAAATCTAACACATGTAATAAATCCCGAACAGTTTTGTATCGCGATTTGCATAGCTTAAAGATTTGCGATTACAGAGGTATGACTGAACAACTTCGGCATAACTCTCTGTGTTAAGTAAATAAGTAACTTCTAAGTTGGAGGCGAATGTTATTAACTGTTCAGTAGTTTAAGAAACGGCTTCCACCCTTGATATAATCTAGTTTACGCTTAATCAAAATTCTGGGTCAGGCTCAATATAATACACATAGTGGCCTTACTGACTGCGCTACAGTTATTTTTCTTATTATATTTAGCCTTATTATTTATTATATATAATTATCTGAGCTTCATAAGGTATTATAAAAAAAAAAATTGCATCCATTGCTATAAAAACATCCACATAAATTTAATTGATAAAGGTTTTTATATAATGTTGTGGATTGCTTCGTTTTTTAAATTGTTTAAAACCAAAAATTCAAGTGCTTTTAAGCTCAATTCGAGATAATGTGGTATTGTAGATATTTAGTTTTTTGTGCAGGTTTTTTCTTTCGTCATTTGATGTTACTGTTCATCCATGATGTGTATTTAAAATATACTATTTTTATTAAATTTAATACATTTTCTAATCTTTATTATATTCCTATCTACTTAAGTCCATATGTTAAACTCAAAACACGTCAAATGTTCAGTTAGTGCAGTGAGTTCGCTGATTTCCGATTTGAGCATGATTGTAAATAGCCTTTATTATTTCATAGCCACAGGTAACGTGTTTCGTAGTGGAAATATTTTATACTCGCCACAAAATTAAATGATTCATCCAATGGGTTTACAATTTTAATTAGTATTTATCTGACCAACTATTGGAAATTAAAACATAGATCAAAACATCGTTATTAAAATGTACACTAGATACTTAAAATACATTTTATTTGGTGTTACTAAAAAATGACTGTGCTATATTTGCACCCATGACAGTATGATAATGAATATATTGACGCATTAATGGTATAAATGTGTTAAAGGTCCAGGACAAAATGATTTACGAAATTGTATTCTACATGGGATATATGCTTAATTATTTTGTATGAGGAAGTAATATGTCATAGAAAGTATGTTCCAAAATATGGCAACATCAAATTAAATTTTTTTCTATTTCGTCGCTCACAGTATGCATAAAATGAATATTTATACGGAAAGTATCACATAATCCAACAACCCATTCACCAAATTAACAACATTTAGAAACGGACTGATTCGTCGGTTAATATTTTTCTAAACTTTTGCAATATTTCGCTGGTGGCCGCGCTGAAACGGGATTTGCATATTCAGAGGCATTACGTCACAAACAATGCCCTATTACGGTAGAACGAAAATGTCTTTACATTGTTGAGTGACGACGGCCGTGGACGCGCGTCACTGCCACGATTCAAAGGGTGACCATTCAGAGCTGATTTACGGCTAGGACCTGTGGCTGCTCGTGTTTAAATGAAAATTATACACGAGCCACGGGGACACGACCTTTCCCTCGTAAAGTAACTAATTTATGAACTCGTGATACTTCAGCGGTACCCGCTCCGCTCTTGAAAATTTAAACAGCGTACCGCTCTATGCAGTGCAAATTTTTCATCGTATATAATCTGGATTTTAGGTTATCTTTTTGTCAATTTCATAGTATTTAAAATGTTAATAGAGAACAATGTATATGGACTCAGTCATTCATATTATTATCTATTTGAATTATACTTACCATACCTTTTGTAGAATTAATGGTACCTTTATTACACTTCTTACAATGTGCGTTTTCCCTAAAAATTAGTCACAGGATGGTGGATTAACCAAATCACCATCCTGAAGTGGTGCAATCTTATTTAATTCATATAGTTTTCAAATCAATAAAGACCACACTTAAAGTCGAAGTTTACTTCTTTTCATCTAACGGTTTTGTGCACTAAGTGATTTTGATATATCTTTTTACTTTTTTTATGATTTTTGTTATTTAAGTTATAAGCAAAATGTCAACGTTATTTGCCTTCTTGATATGTATGTTCCTTGGTATCTTAATAATGTAACGAGCGAGGATGCTAATTAACTTAATACTGATGTGTAACTGCAAACTCTAATTAAACTTCGAAATATAACATAAATAATAATTTCGGGGCACATTAGGGAGGCTGGTCAACTCAATTTTGTAATTTGTCGCTTAATAATTCATCACCTCGCAAGTTACCAAGTATCCAACAGCTATTTATAATATGCAGGAAGCAATTATCCGCTTCCCCTTTCTAAAATCATTTGATATATTGCGGTTATCCAAGATACAGATTGTAATACTAATAATTAAACTAGTACTAAAGTGATGTGTTTCCGAGAAGAAACATTTCGGCAACTGCGTTCAAAAATTCAAAAATGTTATTATTTAGCATTTTTAAGTTACTACAAATTGAAGGACTTCCCTTTTAAGTTCATAGAACCGCTGTGTTAGGGAAGACCGCACATTCTATCAGATAATAATGCTATCCTAAAAATACCTAAATTACGTTACATTACTAATCTTAGACATAATAATATATAAAAATCGTTTTATAATTAATTTAAAGACAAGATATTCTTCTGTCAACCCCACTAAAGCATTTGAATTCTCATGATTCTAACCGAGGATCTGCAGTAGATACAACACTTGTAGTGTGTAAAATACATTAAGAAGTATCAAATAAAGGAAACGCGGTCATTCTCGTTAAAAATTGTACGTAAGAAATCTCATTATACGTACGATCTCGTTATCCGCAAATAAAAAGCTTTCAGAGGGTCCAGGTAAATATTTAAAAGCAACCGGCCGAGATGGCATCTCTAATGCGCTATTAACTTTGCAACCCGCGTGTTTCCAACGCAACTAACATCGTATTAAAACAGGATTTCTTCAAATAATAAACCCCCACAATTTCATTTCAAATTGACATTGTAACCGTTTTTATAAGCAAATATTAATTTATAAAAACTCGTAACATATATTTTTTTAGGTAGGTGTAATTCGATTTAGAAATTTGAATCTTAATAATACTTAGAATGAGGACGCCAAATTCATTTTAACTTTTTTGTATTGTATTATTACTTATTAGTAGTATTGTAGTGTAAAAACTATAGAGTAAATAAATAATAATTTTAATAAATATAACCATTTTAGTAATTATATTTAAACAATTAAGATGAAAATATCATAAGTCGTTCTTTTATATACAGTGGATGCGAAGTCAAATTTAGTTTATATGAAAATACATTAATTTACCATTAAGCTAAATAGCTTTATACACTTTTAATTGATTATTATAAAATGCTAAAATTGCAAATCATAAATCCTAATTCAGAATTTGGGGTCTCGTTAATTTTATAATTACAAAACGTAATTTGTTTCTAAACTCGAATTCATGTATCGTTAATAACTCCTCAAACTGTGAGAAAAAAGTTATTTTTAGGAAAGGAAGAAACATTTTAATAAAATAAAAATTTTGGTTCATTTGCATATTTAATAAAAAGATTTAAAACAGTCACAGAGTTAACAGTATATTTCTTTGTAATTTATTAAAAGATTTGTAAAATGGAAGTAATTGTTATGTTTGAAGTGAAGTACCTAGAGAAAAGCAGCGAAAAGTTCAAATCGAATATTCCGATACATCAGGTTTCAGGGTGGCAACTTTAATCACTTTCTGCCAGACCGGCGGCTACATTAATGCCCATTAGTGCGGGCTTTTTAAATTTCCCACTACATACTCGTATTGGACACGTGTGTGGTTAGACTTCGGAGAATGTGTGCACTTTACTGGGAATCATTTTCCCGGTTTCTAGTGAAACAAACAACCTGAAAGAAATCATTATACTCTCGCCTCGAATTCAAATAAATAGTAGCCACAATAAAATGAATCCACAAGACCCCGAAAGTGATCACCAACTCGTCGGATTGCTCAAACAAAAGAAGTACAGACCATAATATCTCCGTGAAGTTTTTTGTTGAACTGCTCACAGTATTTCAATTAATATTAAAAATAGATTACTTATTTTTATTATAATTAATAAATTACGTATTATTTTGAATTTGTTGTAAATTAAATAATTTTTATAGGTATAAATAAAATGTTTCTCTAAACGAAAACCTTTAAAAAAAATGCTTTCCAAACAATAAACAAAGTTTATTGTTTAGTCAATCTAGATTATTATTGAATTTATTGACTCTTCAATAAAATCTTTAAAACAAATTCTTTCACTTTATAACCCAATTCAATGCAAACCAAGTCACAGGTACCATCATTACTTCCAAGCCTATTTATTGCTACCGATCAATAAGCACAATAAGGCGTTAATTGGATTTCCGATTCGAAACGTAGCAACATTCGTTCAACATAATCATCAGTAATAGTAATTACTAAGCATGTTTATCGACAAAACGAAAGACAGTCATTACAGAAATGGTCAATAAAGGAAAAGTCAGGGGCGGTAACGAAGCAAGAAGCTAGTCGCTTAGTGTCTAACTGTAAAGTCACGTTCAGCTAATATTTGAGTGCTTCAGTTTGAACATTGAAACGTACGCTTAATAGAAGCCGTTTGAATTGATCAGTGTTGTTCGAAACAAAAACAGAATGCCAAAACTGTACGCAACCTGTATTTATTTGGTTTTTTTTTACTTTATTTTGTGACAAATAAATTACAATAATGTACTTATATATATGTAAGAGATACAATATCCATATCGGATGTAATCATTACTATATATCACAATATTAAACAAATCGGCCCTGATTAATTATTTTCACACTAATAATTAGCAGTTCGTCATTGAATCGGTGACGCGCCTGCGATGCCGCCAAAAACAATGAATCTTCATCTTCTTTTGTTTTTCAAAATGGCCGCCTCGCTTTCACCAACATGACGCTCCGCTAGAGTAGCCCACGCTTGTCATTTGTCACATGGCTACCCTTCTGAACCATGCGCCGTCATATATTTACAAAAAGGCTTATCAACATCGTTGGGGTGCGTACCCAAAATATTAGCTACATCACCGCATTTATTTTTTGTTTTTATTTTCAATTGTTGCAAATATTGTAGTAAACTCATATATTTTTTGTATCTGCAGAGTGTGGCGTCTTAAACTTACATGGAGTATATAAGCCACCAGGAGTCATGCACTGCATTTAAAATTTTGAAGTTAGTCTGTAATTTTATTTTAAAAAATATAGTTTACTACAGTGAATTAGTTGTTATTCTTATTAATAAGTTTTAAACCTAAATTTCATTATTTACTGAACACTACATTTTAGCAACCTCGTATCTCCCGTCAAAGTTTATAAAGCAAATAATAATTAATTAGCCGACCGCGACCTTTGTGTGAAACTCTTTACCGTTGTGTTGTGCCACAGATTAAATAATAGGTTATACGTAAATTAAAATACCGTTTAAAACAGGTTTATTAAATTCTACTGGCTTTGATAACCACGTTATACATTACATAGTGTACATTTTTCTGGACTAGCCTAATATTACTATTGTTAATGCAAATATACGTCTGTATCTAATGCTTTCATTATTTAATCACTGAATCGTTTTGATTAAATTTTCAGCGATAATATTTTAATTGTATCACAAGTACAATATCTCGAATTAGATAAAAAAATTTATCAAAACTGCTCAGTCTTTTTTAGTGATCAATAAAATAATAAAAAATAACCTTTATCACAAATCTTAAGCAAGATAGTACTGTAAAGCTATTCCTTATTTACATACACCATTAAAGCTAATAAAAAGGCAATATTCGCAAGTTTTTGCAAGTTTTGTCGGTAAATTGAAGTTCGTGCACAACTAATAATTGTCTATTTCCATTGTTCGTTTATAGTGAGTCATAAGCTGGCTTGGCGCCACCTGGCATGTTCCTACGATCAGCCTAAAGTATAAAGCCTTAACTTTGTAGAAAATAACTGTCCTGAACAGACTCACGAACTAGTTGGAAGAATAAAACATAGAGCGAATTTATTTCGTTGTATTGTGAACAGTATAACTGCGCAATTATAAACAATTTCGGTTATCTTAAACTGCTACAAAAAGTAACGATTATTTTCTTTAACTGCGCTCTTCAAGGCCGTTGCATCAGCGAGATAGTGATCGACTCCAGTCTTGTCTTGTCTATGATTCTCCTAGTCACCACGGAGTTAAAAAGGAAAACTAAACGGAGGTAAAATATAAAGTTATTGGTAGCCAAGTGAGCACAATCGTCGGTTTTGATTTGATGTATTTAAAAATATCAAAGTCTAAACGGGGAATACTAAAGAAAGATACTTATATACAACTACAAATATAAAATAATTATAGGTACTTTGGTTGTACCTAAAGCCAATTGCTTGTATACCTCTTACAATAAAAACTATATACCTAGTCAATAGTCATATACCAATAGCCATAACCGAATTTAGAATTTCTTCAATACACATATTGATCACCTAGCGTGATCAACTGAGCTACGGAAGTGCTTTGCGATTTAAAGTATGTACTCATTTCCGCCACCAATTCCACAAAAATACTTTTCATAAGACGCTATCAAAACTTTTTCATATCCCAAATGCAAATGACCAAACTTAACACCAAATCCAGGTGAAAGTTTCTTAACTTTAGAGTATTTAGAGGATTTTCACCGCCTGCAATGAGGATAACGACCACACATAATAGATATTTAAGAAATATTTAATTATTTTTTAATGTACTTGATTCTGTAAGATCTAAGCCTGTTTTACTTACCGGTTATATTATAATATTATATATATAAAGTGAAGTCCCGTGTCCCCTAGTGGGGTATGGGGCAGATGCATGTCACATCTGTTTAACTAATCGATTTTTTCTTTAGAGGCAAGTAGGTGATCAGCCTTCTATGCCCTGCCAGACCGAGTTTTTTTTATCTCCACCGGGAATCGAACCCAGGACCTCTCGATTGTTCACTTACGCGCTTACCACTAGACCAAGGAGGCGGTATATATATATAAGTATACATATAAATTTTAATACTATTAGACGCGTATATCTACTATTAATATATTTTTAGCAGTGACTATCTCTGGGATACAGTCATTAATCGTTTAAGGAGCCAAAAAAGAACAGTTAAAATAGCAATGTATTTGGTATTGTAAAGATATAGCGTTGAGGAGTTAGTTAGTAGTTTTTGCACTTCATGCACTCTCCCTTCATTACTTTTATTATTTTCCTTGTTGGGTTGCCTGGAAGAGATTGCTGATTAGCGAGAAGGCCGCCCGTTGCATTCCAATTAGCTTCAGTTATTATCTGTATTCTATTGTTATTGCAACGAAATGTTAATAAATAAATAAACTGCTTTATTTAAGCAAACGAGCAGTTGACTTTTCAAACAAAAAGCTTAGTGTTGTAATTTGCTTTTATTAATTACCAAATAACTTTATTAAATCCTTGAAACTGGATTGGCATCTACTAGATTTTCATGTTAGTTAAACGATCAACTGTTAAACCATTAATTTGAGATTTTATTTGTTCAATTATTGTACCAGCGAAACACTAGTTTCATTTTGTTTCGTCCTACAGTGTACTAAACAGTCTCGTTTTGCAAACACTGTATCTGTCTACTCATTGAATTTAGATAGAATAGAAAGGAAATAATATATCCTTAAGTGGCCGTGTACTATTTTTCTTACCTTATGTTATCATTGTTCTGAAATTATATTTAAGACGATCGCTCTTAATGAAAAAGATGTCAAAATTTACAACGTTGCAATAATTTTATTACGCCGTAAGTAAATACAAACGTAACGGACGTACGACAATCAAATTAATCTAATTTACAAGTTGGGTACACAATTATAATCCTAAGCCAGTGTTTGCATCGTGTAGGTCGTCCTTATAGTTATATCGTTAGCATGGCAGCGTATTAACTGGGTGTTATGTAAAGCTATATTTAAGGTTACATGTACATAATGCATATCCGAATTAATATTTAATACTATCTGATCCACTAAACTTCATCTAGGTATAAGGATTTAACCTGGATTCAGTAAGGTTGTTTATACTATTTAGAATGACACGCACGCAATAGTTTGCTAAAAAACATTTTCTTAAACTAATCGATCTGATTTACAAGATCATCATATTATATACATAGTTTATTAGGAAATAAATAAACTGTCCATTAATACTTACTTTATAAAGGAAATATATCTGTTAAGGAAATAAATCAATTCATCTTTATGAAATATGCAGCAATATGGAGTTACTATATCTTCAAATGATCTCTATCTTGGCCTAATTTTAAGCGCTTAAGCGTGAGATCCTGGGTTCGTTCCCCGGTGGAGATAAAAAAGAACTCGGTCTGGCAAGGCATAGAAGGCTAATCAACTACTCACCCCTATAGAAAAAATCGATCAGTGAAACAGATATTAAATGCATCTGCCCCATACCCCATACGGGACTTCAAAAAAAAATATCTTCAAATAAATCCTGTGCTATTTGCCGACAGTCTCACTCATATAAATAGAAGGAAAATTGAAATACTTCGGAAAATTGGAATTCTAATGCCTCATGCATAATTGAAGATTTCTTTCAAAATGTAGCCTCCGTTTTCCGTTTTATGGTAATACATCTAATCTGTTGAAACGTTTTTTCTGCCTTACAACTTGTTCACGGATTCATGAAACTCATGTTTTAAACTGAGTACGTGAAATACATATTTTATATTATACTTATTATTGGTAATTACTTCATGCATAAAATAGTCCTAAGAAAGTATTTTATTTCTGTAGTGCACATTTTAATTTTTTTATTCAAAATTAACTTTCAGTTGCGACTTCTCCGAATTGTTTGTAGGATCATACTCGAAGTTTTAAAATCGGTCCAGTACTTTTAAAGTTTAAGAAATGAAGTTTTTTTTAATTATTGCAAACGAAAATACATTTTTTCTGTTTCCATAGTATAGTTTAAAGAATAATTATCAGAGTCAGAGCATTCAAATATGGCTTAATTCTTGAAGTAATCATTTACTCATATCATCAACCGACTTAAGAAAAGATTCTCAAGTTCATTGTTTGTGTTCATATGCTAGCTATATATTAGCCATATAGCTAATAAATCTGTAATCTTAACACCAACTTAGAAAAAAATTGATAATTGAGTATGTTACATTCTTATAATGCATACATAAACGATCTATAGTAATTTTATATGGAAACTTTGTGTCTTTTTTGATATCAACCATGTACAATCCCCAAGATAATTTAAATTGAATAAAGACATTATATATCATATTAAAGGGAAAAATCAAACGTTTGTGAAGGAAACACTACCTAATTACACAAAAGAATCAAAGTCCATTAATAAACATCTCACCAGCAACATTCAAGCCGTAGAAGGCTACTACGAAATTAATTTACATTAAGAATTCAGCTTAGATTCATGCGCTACGAACTAGATCCGAATAAAAAATGCTACCGAAGAAAAAGTAAGGTAAGTGATTTATTTAAAAACCTTATGTGATGAAAAAATACACGCATCCTCCGTTATTTATACGAAAGATTTATTGGTATTTAATTTATATCACGCAACACAGCCCGTGGCTCACTTGGTCTCTCGTGCACGCGTGCGCGATGATCCTCCAGATTTGATTTAAGTAGAAACAAAATAATGAAATTTATTAATTCATATTCAAAATTTTTTCACGATATTCGAACTCTTCACTGTTAAACTGATTTTGAACGAAAAAGCATTGTATCAAATCAATCGAAACAAAAAAATAAATTTAAATCAATTGACATGATATAAACACTTAAAATTTTAAAAATATTATCCATGTTGTTACATTTTTATCATTATAATTATTTTGATTATTTTAAATGCGACAGCTTATTCGAATGAATGTTTGTAGTTTAATAATATTATGTCATGCAAAATTTTCAAACTGATTTTAACGAAACTTACCGTATCAAAGCTAACATATTAATAGGAATAATACATTCACTACAATTTGTAATATTGTAATAATATACATTATTATATTATACACAATATGAAAATACTTCAGTGTACCTTAGCTTACGTGTCTAAGCTTAATATAGTAACGTCATATATTTAATATTACCATATATATAAAGCCGCGACGGGGTGCTAGTAACTTTATGTATGTATATTGATTTTGATTTACGCTACATTGAGTGGTTTATCTAGAGTAAGTGACCGAAATATGAATAGATTACTATATCATCACTACATAGTATAAAACAAAGTCGCTTTTTCTGTCCCTATATCTCTTTGTATGCTTAAATCTTTCAAACTACGCAACGGATTTTGATGCGGTTTTTTAATAGATAGAGTGATTGAAGAGGAAGGTTTTTATATATGTTTTATACCCGTGCAAAGCCGGGTCGGGTCACTAGTTATTAATATTTATACTTTGAATCAGCCTTTGTTTCAGTTAAGCACAGAAGTCTGATCACCTTCTTGCTTCTTTGATGAGTGATATCATCACAGGTATGGAGTTTCGCTCGTGATAACTTTGAGACTTCGGTATTAACTTCTCGTAGATAGTTCTTAATTTAAGAGTAATTTAGGCCGTTTATTATTATTTCATCTAACTAGACCTATCCAATATTTCAATGCATGTGGCCTTGTCCCTAATATTCGCAATAAAGATATATCATGCCACCGTTGTCATTTTGCTCTACTCAGCAATTCTTTTGTGAGTGCTTATTGTTTAGTTTTAAACGCAGTATAAAAATTTTAAAATACAGATTTGAAAATGGAATAATTCCGATGTCAATTAAAAATTGAGTATGAAATAAAAACGGATGTGAATTTGTTTATTCTTGTAACTAACAACTTACTCGGTGTTTGAGAAAAACTTGCAATTTCCTCTTACACTCGGAAGAGTGATATAAATTGAGCTAATTAGAAGCTGCAAGATAGTTTTTATTTGCTTGAAAAGCAAAGGAAAATGTGAATTGACAGAAATTTAAAAACGGAAGCTAAACAGGAATGTTCGTTAATAGTGTTGCCAGGTAAACGAATCTGTGTTTTTTAATTTTTTCAATAAAAACAGGAACAAACGTGTACTAATAACGATTTTCATTCATTTAAGGATTGCAATTTTTAATTTCAACTGTCATTTTTTGTTATGTTGTTAATACATAGGTTCTATTAAGTTAGATGAAAAACATATAATAATTACACATTGCTCGCGACTTACGTACGAAAACTTCATCAACCATATCTTTTCCCGATAAATATAGCCTTAAAATTTTCTATGTGCTCATCGAAAAATATTTATCTATTACAAATTTCATCTACATCCGTTCAGCCGTTGTGGCATGTTGTGAAATAAACAGGTATCTAAACTTGCATTCTGATTAGTGATTTATATTAAAAATGAAAAATATTTCATATTCAAAAAGAATTAAATTTCTTTTTTTGAAATTCGAACCTTTTATCGACTGACCCGCGCAACACTGGCCGTAACTCGCGCCAAATGAAATGTTGATTTTGCGTCGCACTTCATGTCGGCAGATGAAACAAAATACACGTTCATTAGCGCTGTACGGAAATTATATTACATTCAGTACTTGATTATGAAATTATCCACCCGTCCTATATTGCAAGCGGGTAGGTACTTCCAAGCTCGACGCTCATTAAGACGTAAATAATGCTATTATTGGCTCTTCATCATACGTTATTGACATAAGTACGCTTTAATTATTGTACCTACTCAATAGGTGTTTTCTTAAGAATGCAGAAAGGCGTACCTTAATTAAATTTTGTTTCACTGTGAAGTTTCAAAACCAGCTTCATCAAAACACTAGGCTATCCTAAGTCCTATTAAAAGTAAGCCGGAAAAGCCGGCGTGCTAATTAGATCGTAATGGATCCTGGCAGAATTTTGCTTGACTGCTTTTGTGAAACATCACGCATCGCCGCGCCTCGATGCAATCGTATTTTAAAATAATTTAAAGGCACAGTAATGAACGCCGTGTAACATTAGTGTCAGAGTTGGCGATATGAAACAGAATCCTCTCTGCGACAACTTAATCCCAGATAATGGCACGTAATAAAATGTAAGAGGCAAGGAGTAATGACAGACGTGCGCGCGTGACCCGTTATCTCAGCTTAGATGACTTAAGTAAACACATCTTTTAATATACTTGACAATCTATGGATTTCTATACAACGATAAATTGAGTCATTACACAGGTTATCCTATGCTAATCATTGGCGGCAGTCCCTTTATGACGGTAGGTTTTGACAAATTAACACGTCACCAGTGAGATACGGCGTGCGTCCCAGGGCTGCCCATCAATATCGGAGCAGCGACCATTACTCAATACCGTTCAAGTGGAACTGCCCAATTTACAGCTACATTTAACTGATTTGATTGAATCCACCGAAAGTTATCTCCCCTCGGTGCGATGTCCACGAGCTCATATTTTCCGGTCATCTACGAGGCCACCTGCTTATTGCCGTGATACTGAATATTTATTGCAGCCAAAAAATTTTAATATTCCCGAAAATTGTGTCTCGCTCGAAATAAACGAACAATGGGATTTTTAAGATAAATATTTTTGTGTCAATAATATTTCGGCTGAAAGCTTCTACAGAATAGCAGGCAGCCAAAATAAACAGAGCCTTATTTGGGCCTCCGCTAAAGGCGTTTGCAAATCGAGTGGAATTATATCATCTTTTGTTCTATTTAATTTCCGGAATATCATTGTTTCTCCTTTAATTCGCGCCGTGTCACAAAGTTAAACACGGAGAGAATTTCCGGATCACGTAAGGGCGTGTGGAGGTTAAGTTATGTATGGAGGTAAGACAAGTGATGTATCGCGACGCGCCGAGCGCTTGTTGGACCCTGAATATTTACGAGGGAGGCGCGACTCATCGACCCCTATATGTAAATGATGCCAGTAGAATCACAAAACTTCAATATCATGCCATCATCACAATATCACTCCAATTGCTTGATAAGCATTTAATATTTATACAATATATTTTTATTAATGAATACGTATTTCAAAACTAGAAAACTAGAAACCAGTAAACTGATTTTATTTGTTTGTAACACTGGATGCATGAATATAATAATATATACATTGGACAAGAACATATACTACTATATTTTATCCTAAATCCACGCTGCACATCACATATGAAACATCACGCCAAAGCACTGTTTATAATATATACGACCTCATCTCGTTGGCCTACTGTCGAGTACCGCCCGGAGACGTGTCGCATTATACATGAATAGTTAACTATGCTTTACAATACAACTTTCAGAAGACACTCCTGTGTATACGCTCTACCCGAGACATACAGCAATTAGCTGAAATATGAAACCACTCCATAGACTTGGTAGAACTTTGTTGTGCATTTTGTGTTAGGTTATGTATTAATTAGAGTTAATTAACAAAAGTTTTATATAACATATAATATACTACTATATTTTATCTTACGGCGCTTACTCAAAAACAATTGACCAAATAAATCTATTTGTGTGCAGTGCAGCACAAAGAATCGCTGGAATCGCTTGTAATAAAGACAATTATTATATTATTGAATATGTTTCTATTCAATAAAAATATAAATAAAAGAAGCAACTGCTATTATTTGAAAAGAATCCAACTTCATCAATGGAGTGAGTAAGCAAAAAAATAAAAACGTAATGTCATTGCCATAGTAATTTCTCACGAGGACATTTTGTTTTCCTTATTGGTTATATTTAAAGAGCTTGAGGCTGAATATAAATCGGACCCTCGTTTCAAGTGAATCTTTTGTCTAACACAATTTTAGATTAAATATAAAAATACACGTGAATTGTATATCCCATATTTAAGGAACACTTTGTCTGTGGAGAATTAAGCTATACGACCAAAATAAGAATAAAAACGTCAATCACCTCGAACTCAAATTGTGTTCAAGTTACTTGAGAAATAAGATCACCAATATACTATATTGAAAAATATACACACATGAACCAAGCTTTAAATATAAGATTTATGCATAGTCAGAAGGTGGAATATCATTCCTGTATTTATTTTGATCGCACAATGGAAAGGATATCTTTTTCAAAGTTCCAACCATTGCTCTGTTATAAATATTCAATTTTAATTTAGAAAAATATGTTAATAGGCGTTTAAAATAAATTAAATTAAATTTAAATACCTTTTTTTAAGAAAAATCTATGTTTTTTCAACATGAGAAACTAAAGTTAATTTTCGAATTATTTGCAATAGTTCGTGAAAGCCTAATAAACAAACTCACTCTTGCATTTATACTATTGTAGCTAGAATTAACAGACTAATGACATAATAATGTTTATTTGTTTCCACGTGAAATTACTGCTATAAATGGTTGTTTACGAGATTTTGATTAATGATATATAGAAGACATTAACAATGTAGGTAATGTAGTTATTAAAGTCTAACATGTTCTATCTAATTATGATTTATTATTCTTTTACTTTTAACATAATCACGCACTAGTACAATGGTTTTGATTGTTCTTTTAAAAAATATTGTAAATATATAAGTGATGTATTTACAATATCTTGCCTCTCTCTCGCGAGTCGTCTTCGGCTGCTCTCGAAATAACTGGATGAGGACCAGAATAAGGTGGCTGCAGAGAACGTCGGACAGTGTCATCCATGAGCATGACGTGTGTGGCAATAGATTGATCCTTATAAACAAAAGGAGAGTGCTTTGTGTGATGAGAAGCTGGAGTGGGTCGTAGTTTGGATATGTGTTGTCTCAAACTGACAACGAAATCCGTTTAGGGTGGTTTTCTTGGGACTATAATCGCAGTGAGTTCCCTCGTCCTTCCACGTCTATATTTTAGAGGTGATCTAGGCCACTGGGTCACAGGTTACCGCTACAGGCAACTCGCCTGTAGTGTAGTTGCACTTCCGTGTCACTTATGACACCCGTCCGGAAAGTGGCAGACGTTAAAGAGACCGAGTACAAATAAAAATTAAATTATAAATTACTTTCGGGACCGGGGATCGAACTTGATACCACAGGTTACGCGGTACGCTTATAAAACCGCTTAGCCACGGGGCTCTCATCTTCAGTTTATTTATTTATTTACGGCGCTGCCACGACAAAACGAAATTCTGCCAATATTGTACTTCTGCCTATTTCACTGATTATTTTATTTTAAAGTAAGATAGTAATTGCATGTCCTTGAAACAAAATAATTTGTAACTTCGATTCCCTCACTTTCTAAGCTACTAAAAGTATGAAAAAGTGGCTTTAAACAATAAACATAAAATCCGTGCCACTGATTTTATTTTTATCCTGTAAGAAGATCCATGTGGACTAAATCCGGTCACGCGAATACAACTTGGAATTATCTCTAACGAGTAAGTAACAAAACTTGCACAACGACCACGAACAACATCCAAGGGAAGTAAAATTGCAACTAAGTAAAAATGCTCGCGATAGCGCATTCTAAAATCAAAGTGCCTCGTAAAAACATACCTAATTAAAAATAACTGTCAGAAAGGAATACCACAGGATGTTCAGAAAAATGAACAGATGTGGTTAGCCATCGACGTTGCCACAACCTGCAACGAGCGGCTGGGATAGTCGAGTAAAAGCAGTGCCGGATTGCCTGTTTAAGAGTATAATTACTCCACTTTAAATAATTATACAGACGCGAAAGGAACAGTCCACGTTGTTTCTTTTGCTTCTGTATATAAGTTATATTTTTACGCAATAAAACTTATAACTTTTTAAAATATTTTGTTAGCTGTGAATGTAGCAAACAAAACTACGTCGTAGCACAGGAATCTCATAGCTCCGTAACTAACGTTGTGTTTTTCTTACACAATTGCGGTAAAAATTGCAATAATTTCAATTCCATATATTTTTGTTACAATATCAAGATATTTCATCAAAAGATATTTTACTTCACAATTTTAGACGATTCTGAAATAATTTCTTTGGTAAATAAATGACTGCATAGATGCAGTTGACGCGTGGTCTTATGTTTGTTGAATTATGAAAGTTTTAAATGTAGCATTATAGCCACATTTTGAAATTTTAGGAAGCATTGTAATGGAGACGATTCGCCTCTGTCCCGTGTAAATGAAATACTCCTAATGGTATGAACTCTACTTATAACACAAACATTTGCACGCCCGCATTCTGTACTGGGAATTTCCGCGAATGGCACCGTAATGTTGACAATATACCATATCATTTTAGAATACATAAATACGATATTCGTTGACAATGTGTTCACGTGAAAATGTGACCGTTTATAAGGAAGGAGTGGCGTGAAAGCAGGGTGCATAATTTTCTAGCAAAGTAAGCGATAGATAAGCTTATAACGAATGGCCTATTTTTAAAGTGTTGAGTTGGTGACACGAAAAACTAGTGGGTGACTAAATGAAATACTACATTTACCTAGCGGTTTTTTTTTTTGTTTTCTTTTCAATATAATATGTATTCTGATTTTTAGACTATTTATAGTATATACTTCCAAATTTATGAAAACCCGTAGGTCTAAGCGAAAGTGGTTTAACTTTTAGGTATGAAAAAGTCAACTTTTAAGTAAACGCACATGCCAAGTGGCGCGAGATGATAAGAGTGCGGGCAAAAAATTTTGTACAGTTCCCATTTCAGTTTCATACTCCTTTAGCGCCGATAAGTATGCGTTTGCTTGCCTAGGGCGCAATTTGAATATAATCCAATTCTACGTTATGAACTCGATATGTGAATACATGCTGCGTTATAAATTGCATGGTATTGTAAATAAAGAAAAATAAATACACAGAAATAACGTCACAATCCACAATCAGAATCCAGTTCAGCACCCATTAAAACTTAAAGATGTAAGTTTTATGTAAGTTATTATAGTGTATTAAAGCAAATTTATGAAGTTTCCTAATTAGAAATAGGCCTTCGCTACTCTAAATTAAAATTAGGTCAAACATACGCACTTGAATACTGTAGGTATAATTAAAACAGTCGGCTATTGAAACTAGGTTTTACTTTACCACATAAGATTTTAAATATTTCAATGTTATGCCCCCAGGTCTAAACTCACCTCCAAATAGTGAATAAGATATGAAACTTTGGCGCATATTTATTAAAGATTATTTTTGTATAACACAAACACGAAAATTGTTGATACGGTATTTTTAACACATTCAAACAGAATTTTCTAACAGCTTTCAAAGAATAGTGTGCACTGTACATTTCGCATTTTAATAATTACTGTATATTTTATATATGGATATAGATATATTAATACCCATATACATACAACGGTGAGGCTTATAAACATTTCTATTTCGTTTTATACGGGGTGAAATCTGTCTTCTTTAAAATTCAATTTTTTGCTCGGGTAAGTCGTCGGACATCAAATTCACCGCGATACTTCCGATGCGGAAGTATATTGAATTAAACAACGTTCGCTGAGACGGGGGCTTGGGACAGGAAAATAAAAATAAACTTTAGCTTTTAAAATTAATCGGGCAGATTTTCTAAAATAAATATAAAAGAACCAGCCAGGATTTTAATAATAATAATATATTTTTGTTTCATCAAAGCATCATATTATGTATAACCGCCACCTAAAAATTAAAATCCTTTATTTTTCTACATTGACATAAAAAGTTCTATAAGTTTAATGTATATGTTACAGTTAAAACCTGTTGTTAGATAGAACGCGTTTTCCCTAGTTAGGGCTAGTTTTTACTAAATTCCTTTGTTAAAACTAGAAATAACTAGTGAAAACTAGAATTTACCACTAATATTTTTGATTTTCAGATTAAAATAGTTGTCACTCCGAGTTTTATTAAAACTAACACTAGAGAAACTAAATTGGGTTTGAAAACAAGATATAGTTTTAAAATATTTATTAAAAAGATCTGGAACACAGTCATGTGTACCTGGTTAAAATAATAATCTTACTAACCTAACCTAACCTAAAAACTTACCTAACCTAACCTAGGGAAGGTAGGGAGGTTTGGTCGCGTGTGGTCTAGTAAGAACTAGTTTTATTAGTAACTGATATTCAATTTTGAACATAAGTTAATTCTAGTTTCAACAAAGGCATTTAGTGAAAACTAGTTCTAACTAGGGAAAACGCGTTATATCTAAAAACGGGTCTTAACTGTGACATACATATATAGATACATTAATCTTATAGTATGTGGCAACTGTGGCATCGAAACTCCTAAAGACTGAAGCGATTATAATTGTTTTTTTTTACTCGTAAAGCTGACGTTCAATGTTCCATTTATGAGTCAAGTTTTAAATTATCTTTAATTTCACTTGTTTGTTGTTTAAGAATGTATATTAGGCTATATGGTACATATTTTATGGGGCTTGTTGCCTACAATATCTAATATAGTCAAAGTCAATTCAAATATATCACATATTTGACAGCTTATGCACTTCACTTAGTCTAAGTTAAAAATTTCTAATTTTCTAATGACGACCTAACTTTAATCAACTCTATGAAAATAATTATTACAACTATTTCATTAATTAATGATATATTTTGCCTTCTGTAATACATTCACTTACGTCCTCATTAACAGGAATAATGATAATTAGAGTATCAATAATTATGTCCAATAATTAATGGATGTTGTTGCTAACGTTATTATGTAGTTGAATCTTTAAAATAAATGTTTCATTTTGTATTACAAATAAATTTTAGCAAAATTGAATATTTACAATTTTTATAGTACTTCTGATGTAATATCCTATTATTATTATTATTGGGCTATCAATGTGCCACTTCAACCAAATTTAAACTATTGTGGCAGCCCTTTATAGTTCACCAGCGACCCGCCCCGGCTTTGCACGGATATAAAACATATATAAAAACCTTCCTCTTTAATTGTTCTATCTATTAAAAAAAACTGCATCAAAATCCATTGCGTAGTTTTAAAGCATACAAAGGGATATAGAGAAAGAAAAAGCGATTTTGTTTTATACTATTTATTGATGATTACTGATTCCTGTTGAATCCAGAAACTTACAGATTCTTTAGGCTGTAATGTGTTTTACCTCGTCGGGTTGCAGTACATGTCGCCCTAGGTGGGTACTTATTTTATGCATTAGTGGTCCGCAGGAGCAGAGGATGTGCATGGCAATTTCCTCCTCTTCCTGGCAGAACCTGCATGTTGCGTCCTGTTTCTTACCCAGTAGAAACGTGTTTGTTCAGCTTGCAGTGGCCTGTCAGTATTCTAGTCACTGCACAGGTTTTGTGTCTTTTGAGCCCTAGCAGCTCTTTAGCTAGTAATATCCTAAGTGTAAGGTTTCTTACTAATAGCGTTCTCTTAAAGAATCACTGTGAAGTTAAAGGCAATTAAAAAGTTCCCGACATCTTATAAATAAAAATACCTGATAAATGAATGCAAAGATCTTCGTGTAATTATAAATTTATGGCTAATAAAAAAACGCATCCTAATCGGTCCAGTCAACAGTTACGATGTCACATACTCAGGCTCACAGAAATTTATAACACCAGTCTTTTTGTGACGTGGGTTAAAACGGATAAAAATTTATCTCTAAGTACTTTTAGAGTCCCCACCAAATCTTCTCAGCCAAAGGTGTTAAATCTAAATTTTTATATTATATGAGAGATGAGAACTACCAATTGTTTTTCTATGAGTACTTTTGCTAATCCATGTATATAAAAATGAATCCCCATTTCTTTTGATCACGGTTTGTTGTGTTTATTATTGTCAAAAGAAGGTTCTTTTTGAAGAAAGAAAAATTAAGAAAGTTGCGCGAAACATTAGAAAATTCAAGTAAACTTTTCAAGACAAATGACAATATTAACTTTTCTAATGTCACCTTCCTGTGTTTTTGACAATATTAAGTTTTCTAATGTAACCTTTATCTGAATTGAATGTTTTTAGACAGGACAACGTCTTTCGGGTCCGTTGTTAGGATATAAAATCGGCAGCTTTATCTACTTTCAATTACTTACGATCAAAATTAACATCATTATGTCAATCCAAGGTTTTTGATATCTCATTTTTTACACTTCAAAATTTGACTTGAGACATGTGTTTAATTTTGGACAAGTAGAAGTATGGAAATTAATCAAAACATACTTTCATATTAGATCCTTCAAAATCAACTAGTTTGGAGTAATTTCTGTTCAGTCATAAAGCATACCTCGTCACTTAGCAAACTGTTTCAAAGTCAATTTCTAAGAAAACAGTTGCTTAGTAAGTACATCAGTGCGTCCCCAGGGAATGGGGCCACAACAAATTACTCGCAAACAACTTTGAAATAAATTAACTCTCAACTTTCAAGTATTCTTTCTTTTTGCTATAGGAAAATAAATTTTCTTTGTATTTTGTATTCGACGTGACATTTTCGCATTTTGGCTTCCACGATATTTTTCCAAATATAGATTTCAAATCGACCAATAAGGTTTGATTTATTTTTGTTATAGCAATGTAATAAATCAATGCTGGCGAGCGGTTAGGGTGCGTGTAGTCATAAATACTCTTTCATATTTATACTCTTAGAAATATTTTAAATACTTACAAAAATTTTATTTTTAATTGCCTCTAACTATTCTATAAATTATAGCACAGCCAATCAAAATTAGTACTGATTTCAACTTATTGACCTTTTTCCAAGCAAAATAACCGCGAGCGTTATTTTCTTATATTGTTAAAAATCTGTAGTATTAAAATATGAAAACTAAATTGTTTTACACAACTCTCGTAAAGCACTCGTTGCACACTTTTATTTTGTAATAACGACTACAGATGTTAGTTTTACACTAATTTGTTATTCATTAAAGTATATAGTATATAGTTAGGGAATGGATATGCAAATTTGATTAAAAACAAATTGCAGTCCGCTGTGATGTAAGATGAATTCAAGCATCAATCATGTCCGGCAAGTGCAGGAGGTGCAACAATCAATACTAGCGTAATTTTATGTATGTTGTCACTCATAGAATATTCTTCCGGCGATACTCAACTTTACTAACTATATTTCAAACCAAGATGGCAATATGATGTAGTTATAATATTATACAATTCTATTCTTTTTTTTATCGAAAACTTAGCAATCCTTCAGCCGCAACTTTATGTTAATTGGTGATAATATGTCCATATGCATACTTGCTTAATAGTAATCTATCTCATTCTTGAAAAGTAACTTGTTAAGACCATGATGATAACTGTATTGTTATATGTGTTCAATTCAGTCGAAGTATTTTAATTTATTCTTTTTTATCAAGACTAAACTTCCCCAGAATATTTATTTATTCCTTCTTTCTCTATTTATTTCATTCAATAAATACTTAATCAGTTGAATAAATCAATCAAAAATAAGTAGGTATATATAATTAGTATCCATTAGAATAATTAATAGGTAAAGATATAAGTATGTTATGTATGTTTTTATAATTAAAACGTTTTTAGTTCTCTTAAGAAATCTAAGACTTATAGTAACTACGACTAATACTTTGATTGTTAACGGGCATAATACGTAATATATTATAGTACAAAATAACAGTATCTTTATTATTTAAAAATAATTGACTATCAAGCAAGGTAGTTATCTCCAGGCCGCAGACAAAAGGTGCAGATCGACTCATAAATCGTGAAATAATCTCCTATTATTTCAGTTTTAAATGTCTCATTTAGACATTTAAACTTAATATCCGAGGGAGTAATTTCGAATGCAATTTACGGCTAATTAGACACTTAAATACAGTGGAATCGGCTTGCAACCCAACGTTGAAGTTTAATGACTTTGCTAGTACCGGTAAGCCTTTAGAATCCCTTTTATAACGTACTACAGACATATACTTCACGCATTTTCAAGGTTCTAAACTCTCTACCTCTATAGGTTCAACATTTTTGATTATATTTATTTTTTTAAGTCTCTCTTACCTACAGTTGAAACTTTTATATATTCTAAACAGTGAGCCTTTTGAGAATACCATGACCTTACTTTTTAACCGAATTAAATAAGGAGGAGGTTCTCAATTCGACTGTATTTTTTTATGTTTGTTACCTCAGAACTTTCAACTGTGTGAATCGATTTTGATGATTCTTTTTTCTTTGAAAGCTGGTACTCCCCGTGTGGTCCAATCAAAATCTGTTCAGTAGTTTTAAAGTAACAATTTTAAGTCGGTTTTTTTGTTAAAATTATATTGTGAGCAAATAAAATTACTGACATTACTCAGTATCATAAAAACTACGTTCTTTAGAGTAGAAAAAAATGTATGTACAATTTGGCATCAAGTGCAACCTTTTTCAAAAACAATTACCATGTTTTTAATATGACCAAATTCTAAACTTTGGAATACTAAAGTTTATCTCTTAGTCTACCTCTCAAAGAGTGAATTATTCAGTAAGCTTTATAATAGGTATTTATTATCATATCTTACAGGACAATTGACAGAGACAGACTTATATTATTGATGATTTATAGAAGACGTCATTGTGATACTAGCGGTAGTGGTTTACTTGTCACTTAGATAGATAGATATATTTTCATAACAAAAGTACATTTATACAAAGTCAAACAAAACTCAATTAGCCAAATTTAAATCCATGCAGATGTATACATATTAAATTTACTGCCACTTTGGCGTATCGGTACTAACAGCGCCTGCTAATTATGAGGTCAGGGGTTCGAATCCCGGGTCGGAGTCTGGAATTGTGCTCGGTGTTTGGAAATAGGCTTGTCCCCTACAATGGGATTAAAACATAATAATATCTGGTGAAATGGGGGTGTACTAAGTTCACCTCTGCCTACCCCTTCGGGGAATTAAAAAGCTAGGCGTGACGATATTATTTTTATTATTATATTATAGTTTAATACAATATCGTATGTCATACAATATCTACATGATGCCATAAAATTGTTTATTGTCCTGTCTGACTGACATCTTTGTTTCATTATTATTTTGTTGTAAAGTGTAAACATATATAATATTGATTCAATATTCAAATATCGCCAATTACTTCATATCTTAGCCCAACTAAAATAAACGAAGACTCTCTACAAATCCGTTCTAAAATTTCATACGAATGATGCAAAATACAGTTTTAAATACACTTGCAAAAGCGTTATTTGCAATAAGATTTAAAAACTATGTAAGCAATCTAGGTAGGTACTACGTAAAGTGCAAGTCTGACACCGCAACGCTAACAAGGGACGCACTAATTAATTTCTAATTAAGTCTCGTTTCGCAAAGTTACAGTTTCTTCTAATAAGGTGTATTATTTTCAAGAAACCATCTCAGAGCCCTTTAACTAGATTCTTTTGTAGTGTCGAGTTGTACTCAGCTCGACTCGACACTCAGAACGTGACCCAAGAAACTGAATGTTATAATATTATATTTTGCATATAATTTGTTACGTGTAAGATAAGGAGTACGTGCCAGCAAAATTCCTGGAAAGTACAAATATTATCTACAAACTAACTCATGCCTTTGATTTTGTATGCGTCAAATTGTAAACATTCATAATCCAAATTGGATTAAAAAATATTCACTGTGCTCACTCCACCTTGGAAGTGATATCGGAAGTCAGTTCCGGACTCGGCATAAATCAGAAGGTAACACATCTTATGGTCCTGCGTACAAGAAACTAAAGAAATACCTGTCGTATTTCCCATATAAAATTAACAATTTTTAATTTTTCCGCATTTTTCTTTTAAACTACGCTTTAAGGAACAAAACAAGGAAAATGTATTAAATTCCTTCGAGAGTTTTGTCTTGTCAACTCATTTAGCTGTTTATTTTTATATAAATTATTTGATGTTAATTGCTATTTCCTTTGTAATAATAGGCAAAAAAAGTATAGGTATTGGCCCCAATAAAAGTTTTCAATAAGGAAATAATGTGCACGCGTAAGTCCACAGGCCCCCTTGAACTTCATTAGCGTAATCCAGCACTGCTTAAAATTCATCAAATTATTCTCCCTTTCAATAACTCTACTTCGTCTTTTAAAAGCATCTAATCAACGTTCTACGAATATTAATTTAATATCTTTAAAGTTTTTATAACTTTTTGATGAAACAAGAAATGGATAAATTTAAATGTTTCTTATAAGAATTATAGTCTACTAGCTGACCCGGCAATCGTTGTTTTGCCATATTAATTTTTGGGGTGGACTACCCTTATTACTTAGGGGTATGAAAAATAGATAGTATCCGATTCTCAGACCTACTGAATATGCATATAAAATTTGGTAAAAATCAGTAAAGCCGTTTCGGAGGAGTAAGGTAACTAACATTGTGACACGAGAATTTTATATATAAGATGATATTTATTTATTTTTACTGCACTAAATGATAATGTTTTTGATAGAATATATTTCTCAGCACATCTTATCATTATTTATTTCGTTTAATGTACTTTTGGATATAAGATTTACTTTGTCTCAGAGTTACATTAAATAAATGATGTGCTACATACATTCAATTTAGCTTGAAAATAAGAGGATGATCCAGCAAACATAAGTTTCATTTTAGTAATTCAAGCTGCGGCAACTATACACCAGCATAAAAGTACGAAATGTAACAAATCTGTAAGTCTGTTATGATTTGACGAAACTTTTTGGTATATAACTCCTTTTTTGGGTTGGAGATTAACTCTAGAACAATTTATGTAACATCAAGCGATATAGCATTGAATTTTGAAGTTTGTGACCGCAGCTGCGATTTCCTTTTCCTAACAGTCCGTAAAGCACCGCTATCTCTTTAGTTCTTTGAGAGTACTCACGTAATATAGTGGAAAACTATAGCGGAACGTTTCTCGTAAAATATGGCAGTAAACAGTCTATGTATATTCATAACTGGCGTTGGTAGTGAGAGCTTCCGAAGTAAGATGAATTACATCTCGCGCCATCAAATACGCCTCGCTGAATAAAGATTGGCTTTCGCTGTTGCAAACGATTTTGTAAATACATATTTGATTAGATTTCGGTAAAGTATTGAAAATGTTAAACGAATGATAAAATCTTATTGAGTTTTGATTTGGCATTTAACTTTTAGTTGTTTGGAATTTTATGATAACAGTTATTAAGTTCCAATTTTTCGGTTAATATTAAAATATAAACTACTCTGCGTTTGTTTCTAATTTTCATTTAATTTTGCTGATCTTTGAAATTTCGACAAGACATTTGAAACAAAAGTTAATTTTAGTTTATGGATTTTTTACAAAGATTTGAACATCATAATTCAGGAGTAGGTACTTATTTTGATTGTTGAAGATAAATGAAATATATGTTAATAAAAAATTTTTTAGGTATGTTTTTGCTAATTTAAAATAAAATTAATGTTAATTCATGAGCATCTTGGCTGTAGCGACCTCTGTTTTGGCTAAAACAAACAATTCAGCTAAACCTAATAAAAGCTAATGAAAATTTCAACCAAATTACGCTGTTGCCCTGAATTTTGATTTAACCAACGAGATACACAATTTCAAGTAAAATACGTATTTACCTTTTAAATGAAATCGAACTGAATCCACGCCATTATTAAAATAAATATTAAATTTCAATATCAAAGAGCATTATTGGAAAATGATTGAAAAGCCTAGTGATAGCCTAATATAATATTCCTATCCTAATTAATTACAAAAGAGAAGTTTGTTCATATTTCATATAATGAATATTTTTTCAAGAAAATATACGAAATTTTCTAGCATTAACACGTACGTAATTAAAATAATTTTACACCAGTAAATTTTTCCAGTACTTGTTTCACATTACAAAAAACTTTATACAAGAATTAAAGCAAATCTCTTTTTTCATTTATGATTATTATTAAGCCACGAGCTAGTTTTTATACCATAATATCTATTTCTTCATTATGTGTACGACAGAGCATTCGTAGCAGTTTCGTAGCACATAGCTACACTCCCATAAATGTGTAGCAACACAGCCAACCACCGGCCCCACGCCTTTGTGAATACTTAATGAGCGACCTTCTGGTAATTAAAACTGTTTGTGATAAAAATCTTATACGCTCCCTAAAGCACAAATATGTTTATTGCCTTGTCAGTATAAATTTTCTACCAAAGAAATTCTATCAAAATGTTAGACTGATTTTTATTTGTAACTTCTACCAAAGAGCATATATAATTTCCTCTTAAGAATTTTCTATTCAAACATACGATACCTATAAGAAATATATTTGTAGTGTTATATATGTATTTCCTATTATTTTCACCAATATATATTTTAGAGATTAGATAAGAAAAAGCGTAATTTTATAGATATTTTACTCTCAGGTTGTAATTAGGCTCAGTTTACCTAGTCCAAGTAAACTGAGCACTAAGTTCTGCTAAAACCACCCAGTCTCTCACTTTAGTGCATTTTAAGGCTGAGACGCTAGTGAAATTACTGAACACGTAATTGAAACAAATCTTCTGAGGTCTCAAACTTTCAATTTAAGCTCAACTCGTCGTGCTATTGTAATTGTTTAGGGATTTAATCCATTACCAGTTTTAATGGATTTATCCCAGTTCTTTCTCTGATAGTATACGGTACAGACACATAAATTATGAATTATTACTTCAAATCTTGTAAGAGTATTTCCTTTGGGACAAGATTCGCTAATGTTATATTAAAATGGGCTATGCTAATCATAAATTATCGAGATTAATTTACATTATAACGGTACTTTGAAAATCTTTAACCGATTAATCTGTAACGCCTCTATAGCTTAATGGGTCACGCGTCTGATATTAAGTGCTCGTTTCGCTGAAACCACAGAAGGCTGATCACTTGCCTGGCTCAATTAATCAGACGTATAAATATGTTGTTGATAATTAGGGGCTGTTGTAATAAAAACTGGAATGTAATATGTAGTATTGTACACACCTGGTGATAAATAAGCCAGTGGAAATAGGCCGAGTAGGCCCAAAACGGAGGCTCATATTCATAACGATGTTGATCTTTACAAAGTATGCTCTGAAAGCCCAAAGATTTGTTTCTTTTTTTGATTCATGTAAATTTATTTTTCTTCATTTTATTAAATATACCGCCAACGTCAATAAAGTTTATACATACCAATTAATATTAATTATATAAAATATAATGTACATTTTTGTTCATTATCACAAAATAATACTTATAATGTAACAATATTTTACTTGAAAGTCGACTTTTATTGTGATATTTTGCGACCTTGTAAAGGAATTTATTTTCAAATACGAAGATAAACGAGCAACAATAGAGGTAAAAATAGTGTTAAATATAAACATATTAAAATTTAGATATAAAATTTACAAAACTAAATATTACGATCGTAATATAGCGGTTCGCCGCTAACCTTGATACATGATTGACTATTTGCGAGTTTAAAAAAATGTCTGTTATAATAATGGCAAATAAGCTGTTAAAGTATCAATTCAAACAGTTTTCATAGCAATATGTCATGCTAAGCATGACATAATTGAACAATTATTACGATAACTTCACCTTTGCGTGTTTTATTAATAATTTATACTGAAATAATAATTATCGCTCACACGCAAATAGTTAATTATTTGCTACACGCACAAATTGTATCTCTTAATAAATATGTCGACAATTGTTCTTACTTATTATTATGTGTGTATGATGTCACTTATAACCTAAGTGTGTATAATAAATCCAAACATACTTGTAGGAAGTCACCAACAGACATTTGTTTCTCTCTCCCATTAAGAGGCAAAAGTTATAAGAGTTGTAACATCTAAAACGAAAATGTAAGGTTATCCAATGTATCTACCAGTTAGTAACTAAAAATTGTAATCAACCGCTCGCAAATAATAGCACAATAATGCGACCAGAATTTTTTAGAACATTCCAAATGTACATCCGTGTATTCATTAATTTAATCCTTAAGGATGAAAACTACGGAAATGCACTCAGAGACGAGCTACACTTATAAATTATTCAAGTAGCGAGACACTTCAAATATAGCACAGCCGTTGAACGTTATTTTGAGAACAACGAGTCTGCCGACATTGAGCGGAGCAGGCCGCTTAGCCCGATCCGACAATATAACAAATGTAGACCGTCAACCAGCCTACATCTGATATAGACTGACTTACAACCTTACATTGGATCAATATTCTATGCACATCCGAAACTATAAATGAAAAACTATTCACTTTACCAATGTTATACGTGTATACACTTATGGACTGCAATTTTAAAACTGGTATTTTTTTTAATATATTTTATTCTGTATAAACATCAACCAGATATTATAAGCAAATCACGCAACATTGCATTAAAATGTTTGAGTTGCTGGATTTGATTCCCGGTAAAATCAAACATTTTTGTTAGTAAGTTAGATCCGATAAGTAAGATCCGATCACAAGCCTGCTTTTCAAAATGCCCTATGTTCCACACTTCTTAAATATTGAGTAGGTATACCAGTTCGAAACTGAATTAAAGCCGCAAATACTAATATTAGCAGCTACTTTGTGTTACATTATTTCAAATATTTAAAATTAAATTTAAAAAATATAAACTGAAATTCAATGCATGTTTGCTGTGATATTACATGCATATTAATTTTGGGTTTAAATGTAAACACGGATACTTATAGCGTAAAAATATTGTCTGACTCGGTCCAGCAGCTCGACAAAACTGCTCAAAATATTAAATTGGTTTCGAAACTTTACGTAGTTTCACTAACGGGAGTTTCAAAACTGAAAATAATTTCAACACAACTGCTTCTCATTATACAATATTACAGTAAGTTATACAAGGATACTTTCTTTTAATATTTATACTATTTTAATATCAATCTGAGATTGTTTTACTTGCATTAAATTTTTTGCTTTAGTTCGTACTCCACAGATGAGGTTGTAATATAGATGAGCTAGGGAGTTAATAACGATTAAGAAAATTATTATATATAATATATATACTTGTTTATATAAATGTATGATTTCTTATTTAGTTATAAACAGTAGTGGACTACAGCGCGACACGATTAAAAATATACAAAATGAACTTTTTGAACATAAAAACATCGATACTATTAATCGCTTCAGATAGATTTCATTTTAAAATGTTACTTTATTTTCTAATCCTAAATTATGTATTAAACTGTAATTATGTATTATACATGTCTGTTTAGCTGTGAAATTATTTATTTTAAGTTTTCTTCATAGATAATTATCATGTGTTTATATGATAATATTATTATAATAATTGTAATAATAATTATTGGGACAACTCACATACATTGCTCTGATCCCAAAAGGTATGTTATTTATAATGAATAATTTACAAAACTATTGAACCAATCTAAAATATTATTTTACTGATGGGCAGCTAGACAGACTCTTTCTGCTTCTATAGCTTATGGCATATTTTATATGCCCATGCGGATGATCTCGTAAGAAGTTTATAATATAGCTGACCTAGCAAATGTCGTAGCACCTAATTATCAATGCCTAGGATAGAGAGGTTCATTCAAATAAATCTCTGGAAGTTTTCCAGTCCATAGAATCTCTATGCTGTGGTAAGGTACTGTTTTATCACATTAATTGCACTAATTTCACTTTTTACTCTATGAAATCTCCTTTTTTATACTCAAGGAAATTTAACTTTCGAGTCACGTCGTAAGACATTTGTTTTATTAAGCGAATCGATCAGATTTTCGAGGTCATCAAACACAAAAAATGTATGAGGAATGTGTCTTCATATTATTTTCTATGAATTTGTTCTATGTTTTTGTTTGTTGTTATAATAATGATATTATAACAGTTATTTTGTATAGTGGAGGTAAATTGAGGAAGTAAGTATAAAAGTAAGATGATAAATATAGGTCGAGCAGTTTCTAAGTTATAAATAATGTAATTGACCTGACTTTATTTTAAGTAAATTTTGTAATGTTTTGTAAATTCAACAGGGAGGTGGAGGTCATGACCTTCAGACATGCGGAATACGACTCGAGAAGGAGGAGGACCAATTCAAAAGAAGCGTAAATTCACATCAACTCAAACAATTAAGACCGATCGCTAAAAATAAATTTAGATTGTGTATTGATTTTGAAAGGGTCGCCGAATATTCATAGAAACATTTTTATTCTGAAAGCTTTCGGATCGCCAGTCATGAAATTATATCCTCTAAAATTGAAACGGAAAATCAACTTTCGAAGTGTTTTTGGTTACCACTTAAATTTTTAGGAGAGTTTTCGATATTATGAAAAAAAATATGAACGTAAAAGTCGGTAAGTGGCTAAAAACGGAGTTGCCCTAAAAACCTTAAATAAAATTCTTTATACTTTTTCGAAGCCTTAAAAACAATCCGCAATCCACGCTACACGTGTTAAAATAGCGTAAGCATCGGAGTTACGATGACCCTTGGAGTAGGTATTATAAGAATGTATCTAATCTAAAAATCTTTATTTTGCGACCCTAATAGATGTAGGTAAGATATAAAATAAACCCTGTTTCTCCCCAAGATTCCATCATTGCCATTATTGTAATTCATACAAATCATTTCAGCCTTAAATGGCCTTTTAACGCTGTAAAAACAAACTACATCTTTGTATGAAATATTTTATAACAAAATTGGGTGAACCCTAAAATTTAATTTTGCAAATATAATATAGTCAGTCTACATAATAATCTGATACCTTTCTGTAACAGAGTAATTACTCCGACAGCATCGTCTATTGCAATTCTGTATGTTCACGCAAGACTGAAATAATAGAGCCCCGTGAGCTTTGAAAGATTTAAGTTCTTTGTTGCCTACCATCCCCTCTCGACATTGTTCTGAGCGCGGATATGAAAATAAAGGACAGAAAACGTAAATCAACTTCGAGGTAAGAGCAAATTAATAAAAAACTTTTGACGCAGAATAAACTGCTTCCAAACTTCCGACCCGAAAGAGCCGGAGTGATGCTGTGACACAAAATAATGACACAAAGGCTTTATTTTAAGAACCTCTATTATCTTTCCGTTGCACGACTCGTTCCCGAGGCAAAATTAAAATATCTTGCAAGTACTGTACTCTGTTTGAAAGCGAGTTCTTTAATTGTGCTGTTTACAAAGTGCTGATAAGAAACTGAATAAATCATCTAGTTAATTTGATATTGTTTTTTTGCAATTACGCGTAGACATTGTTCTTTTAATTAATTTACGGAAGTAAATGCGTAAGTTAAACCGCTGAAAGTCAAGTTTCAGATTAAATTCATTTAGATTATCATATTAATGTCAAACTTTGTTACCGTTAAAGGATTTTAATAAACAAACAATAAAACCAGGTTACAAAAGAATTCTTTATTTACCTACTAATGAAATTTAATATTACAGCAGCTATATTAAACTTGTCTCGATATGGTTGATGATATATTATATTCTAGAAGTTACCATAATTACTACTATATATAACGTCAACCGGTGATAACACTGTAACTATATACTTATATTATATATATATATATATAATATAATATATATATATATACACATATATATATAAAACTATATATGTATATATATACATATATATTAGTTATATATATATATATATTTTAAATATTAATAATTTTAAAATATCAAAAAACTGACTAGATAGCGCCACAGTCGTAATTTCGCTGCTGTGACAAAATAAATAATAAAATAAAGATACGTTAACAAACTCTCTATAGCATTTTTAATATTGTCTCTTTTTCTTGGATGGTGAATTATATTACAATGATGACTAAACATACGCAGATATACTGCGCACTCGACGCCTTCACAATTAGAAAGATCCCAACGCAAGACACCTTTAAATAAAGTGCACGTAATTGTCGAGGTGAGTGGTGTGCGGTGCTGCAATTATTTACCGGCGAGACATAGGGGAATGAAGAGGTTTTGAGCCGACGCCAAGTGCGAGCACCGACCGTGTTAAGATTGTACTCACGAGTCTATAAGCCTATGCGCCACCCTCGCCTCCTCGCACTGAACGGCTAAACCTATAAATCTCAAGCGAATTTCACTGTAAGTGACTAAATACAAACAGTTCTTAGAATGAATGGTTTGCTTAATGTCGAGTTTGAACTTGTTCCGTAATACTAACTACATATACTATCCCATAGCCTCGTTTAGAAATGCCAAGCATTAACTCATACATAAAATGTTTCTGACGAACGGTTAATTCAGGTTTATATAGATTAGTTTTTATATAATGTAACATTTACTAAACTACGAATCTCTACGAAAAAAAGGAAGGAAAGAATGTTTTCTAAATAAAACAATAAATACTTATATAAATTTATAAACAACCAAGACTCAGAAACAAACATTCGTGCTCATCACACAAATAAATACACCTACCGGGATTCGAAAATCTTTCGGCGCAGAATGCAGGAACACTTCCGATTCCGCCAATCAGTGGTTAAAAAATATAATGTGACAGACATTGTTTTGGTTTCTATTACCGTTAAAAATATATACCTATCTTGTCTTTTAGATAAGTCTGGCTACCTGCCAACGAAGAGCTTTCAAAATTGGTTCAATGATTTTAGATTTTAATCATTAAAATCAAAATACACTGTTTATTTATGTTTGTAATGATTTTTTTATTTCTCTCCATAAAATTATTCATACTGTTTATGTACACACAACTGATAACAATTCTGTCATATGGATAGATGTATAGAAAATTCTACTTTATTTATATCAAAGAAGCCTTCTTCTATTCATAGTCAAGTTCCTTTTCTGTTTATGCACTCGACTTTATGTATACTGGCAAACATTCGGTAAGGATATTCCGAAAGATATGTAAAGTAGGCATAATAAATTGTTAACAAACGTAGGCCGTGTTGGTTTTATGCGCTTAAACATTATCAAATATTCATAGGGAGTTTGTCATCTGTTCTATGGACAGAAGTATGTTTGCTTATACACGTGAAAGGTATAAAATTACTTCGATTTAATAAACCCCTGACATATTGAAGACCGATTAGAGACGGTAAAAATAGTCTAATATAACATACGTATTATCTACTTACTTTCTTTGATTGGAACCTACTTATAGGTTTTAGTTATAAGATTTATTCATATTTGCACCTGCACCCAATCTTATCTTAGGAGAATTTTATGATTACCTATTTCTTACAGTCGTAAATTTATAATAATTTTTATAATAATGTGGACAACTCACATACATTGCTCTGATCCCAAAGTAAGTAGCTTAAGCACTTGTGTTATGGTAATCAGAAACAACGAGGGTACCACAATAAATACATATATAAGTTTATAAACAACCAAGACTCAGAAAAAAACATTCATGCTCATCACACAAATTAATGCACCTACCGGGATTCGAACCCGGGACCTTTCGATGCAGAAGGCAGGAGCACTACCAATTGCGCCAATCGGTCGTCATGACATGTACTAATGATTTAATATAATTTCTATCATTTAAAATTCTCAATTTTATCTAATTTAATGATTAGGTTACAGAATTAAGAGATTTAAGTACCTACCAAGCAAAGATTGTATGGTCAACTCGTAAAAATTGATATGGTTATGAACAAACTGGGCTACCTAGTTTCAATCTTGCAAAGTTTCAACTTGACCTCATACTATACAAATGCACTCAATTTTGTATGCGAAAAAGTAAATATCATTAAATAACAAACGTTCTATATAAATCAATACTGTATAACAGTATAAAATATCAATGTTGTAATCGTGTATATCGGTATAATAATAAAATACGGGCTACAATAAAATAATTTATTCCATTCTCGTCTCCAGAAAGCTCCCGAAATTACATGCAATACTGATCGCAGTAGAAATTAAATCAATTATACATCGTGGTTAAGTAGTTCACGCGTCTGTATGTTGCGCCGGAGATCCTGGGTTCAAATCCCGGAGAAATACATGAATGTTTCGGTTGAGTAGGCACAGAATGCTGATTGCCGAATTACCTGTAAAGGAAATGATCAGAGAAATAGATACAGCAATGACCTACTAAGGGTTATGGGAATTCACTACACTTGACTTCATAACGTACAAAGTGGATACTTCACCTTATCATCAAAAGCTTTTTATTAACATAAGCTGTATTGTATACACTCGCGAACTCGCGAATAGCAAATAGAAATTAATATTTCCACTATGTTGACAAGGTGTATCTTCAAATAAATACGTATTTTTTATATTTTTAAATATACCCATATACTTAGTTGTTCTTACCTAAGTACTAAAGGATTTACATAGAGTTGATGGACTTTGTAAAATAGACGGAGACAAGTGTCCGCTCTTTGACTCAATAACTGACACATGACATTTCTCTTACTATTTTATTTTTACTACTATTCTATTTGTAAAAGTTGTAAAACAGATTGTTGTATAAATAATTTTTTGTTCATACTCCCAAACCACAATATCCATGTGTTCTTTAATTCTAGATATTTTTAGATTTTATGCTTAAGAAGCAGTGCAGTGTTATATATACCACAGCGTAAAAAAAATGACGTCACGTTTATAATAATTTATAATAATTTCGCTATTAACTGCGACATTACAGCCTGTCTATAAAAATAGTGCAACTTCTACTTCAGCGAAAAAATTGTTCAAAATCAGTCACGTAGCTTTTAGTTTATTCACTAGTTAGTAGAAATTGAAAACAGTTTAAACATGTGAATTACAAATAAGACAATCTCATGAATTTATGATATTAATTATTAATTAATGATATTCATTATTAATTAATGATATTCATTAATTGAAAGTAAGATCTTCGTAAATTAACTAAGTTCCATATCGATCACGTCAGCTTTCAAAAAAAAACATTTAAGATCGACTCATAGGATCAGAGATACATACATATCCTTACGAATAAGTCAACGATTAAGAAAATCATAATTTCAAAGTCAAATTGAGCAAATTTTCCGATACCTAGTATTTAAACGTACCTAAGCCTCCCGTGGTCGCAGGTTTATCCAGCTTAATCTACGTTCAGCCACTTGTGAATCTCAATAATCCTAGATATAGGCGCACCTAATAAATTATTACTAGCAGAAAACGAAGTTATCATATTAAAGAATTCGATTTTGGTATTTTTACTTTCAAACTACGATAATTCATAGCAAAATGAATTTTCGTCCCCTTTAGACAATTTGGCCAAAGACAACAAAAGTTACTCCAACTCAACTTCTTGAAAAAGTCGCGATCATCTCCTAGTTATTCAAAATTAGTAGCTGATAAACTAAATGTATTAGTGTCTATTTTTTCAATAATAATATAAGACTATATGAGACTAACAATGTTATCACAAAAAACTAAAAATTTATTGATAAGCTCGCATGTCAAATTATCTGGCAAAAGCTTGGTAAAAGCTAATAAAATATTTACAGATTATCCTAGCAATTATGTTTTAAAACTACGAACTAAATGTACGTATTATTTCCTTTCGTGTCATATTTTTATACAACTTCGACAACTGAAAACTAGATATTGAAATATTAATTCCCTACATTTACCGCAAATTTGTCTATATGAGCTTTATCTTTATAAGTATAAAATCATATTAATATGTATAATAGTAGTAGTTAAAATAGTATTAAAATCAAAGTATAATGTGGATTAATAATTTCCAGGAAGGAAAACTTTCAAATTATTTCGTTTATACAAATGTTGGCGAAGCACTATACCACGGCATAGACTGGCCAGGTAGCTGAGGTGGAAGATGAAAGGCGCGCGGCGCCTGCCCAAAGCGGCTCAAAGCCTTCGAAATTCAGTATGAAACCTACTCTGCAAGTGAGCGGACGTAAGTGCTATTTTCAGCGTATGTTCTGCGACCCGGCAAGTTCAAAATGTTTCGATATCAATTAAAGGCACTGCAGGCATCCGCGACTGACGGATAGTTGCGGCAAACGTTCACGTGTAGCGAAACTTTGAATTGGGAACTTGTGTTGAGTGATGTGATTTTAACTATTCGTAAGTATTCCATTTTCTTATAGTAATAATAATTTATGAGGAATTGTTCGCTTAATTTGATACAAAATCAACTGTGTGTGGTTCTTCGAAACTTTTCCCATAAATTATAATATTCTAATTGACCAATCGATCCAATAACGGCTGAAAGTTTGTTTATAGCTAGAATGATTACTGTAACATGTATTTAGAACACCAATTCATCAAGCCGTAGTTCGTTAGCTCATCTACAAGCCCCAGTTTGTAACAAATAGCCTCTTGAACTAGGCGCAGTTTTAATGAGTAAGTAAATTAACATTCCAAATAATTAATTTTTAATAAAGATAGCGGTCAGTTTACTTTTAATAAATGATTACTGAAATAAATGAAGAAGTATTTTTTAGTGGAGCGTTTATTTTTTGAATTAGATTGTACCTAGTTGCAGTTTTAAGAGTAGGTATAATCCGCTGAACTAGATGATAGTGACCAAATTTTAGCGACAATTAAGACAAAATTTATTAATTTCAATTATTAGATTAGCTTTATTTTATCATCATAACCACAAATGTAATTTGTGATAAAAATTCTAGCACAAATTTACTACTTTAAAGCTATTTGTGGCAATTTTTAAAATTTTTATATTATTTATATTGCATATTCATCATGCTTTCAGTATTTTAATACATTATTCATAAAACACATAACTGATTTAGAAAAAAAAATTGATTTAGTATAATGAATTTACCGTCCCGTTAAAAAATAGTTTTGATGTTATTTGTTCCAATTTAAAATAAAAATATTTGTTCTTTGCAATATTAATAAACTCTTACATAAACATTTTTTAAATAAACAATAATATAGTCAAAATAATATTAGCTGTATATAATTTTACGCTTCAAAGATCAAGAGTGTACAGTTCACATCTGAACAAAGAGTATAAATATATTTGAATTTAATTTCTTCATAATTAAGATATTAATTACCTTGATTAAAGCTCTTGAAATTGATTATAATTACCCCCAAACTCCATTAACTACATCTTGCCTAATACATAAGTGAATATCATATTGAGATTCGTAGTTTACTAGAGTCTCGTATTAATTTAATGTCGCTAAAATTATCTTGATCGGGAAACATCAAAGAGAAGACGGTGGTTTGAGCATATGCATGATTTGAGAATATGCATGATTCGATATATTTAATTTGTACGCATCTATTATAACTCGCTTACTACAATGTCTTCCTCTATGTTCCGTTGGTTTCTATAACTTACTATGCAATATTAAAACAATTTTTTCTCTAGACACAGCTGAAATCCATAATAAAAACGCATTTAAAGGAATGCTCATTTTAAAAATTTTAAATCACATTTTAGGTACCTTACATACTTATATTTACTGAGTTTTATTTAAGTTTATTTAATCTAACAACATTAAAAACAAATCATATTATACAATATTGGGAATTTAGACAATAAATTTCTTAGTTGTAAAAAAAAGAAAATATTTTTTTTATAATGTTATTTCATTTTATGTTATCAGTCGTAACAAAACTACGAAACACAATTGAAATTAAAGATTGGGTTTCTTTCAATGTTTTATAAATCATGAAAAAAAATATTGACCTGATAATGAATGCTTATTAAAGACCGTATAAGCGTCGATTGCTTTAATGATAACTAAATTCGAATCGGATGCAGAGACAAATTTTACCAAAGAAATTGAAAAAAATTGCTGGTGCAAATTTGTGCGCCAAAATTAATTTTTAAAATAGATTTTTTTCTTTTCTAAAGATCTTTACATCTTTTGAGACTTCAAAAGGCAATTAATGCATTATTGTATTCCTAGGATTAACAACTAGGAAAAGTTTGAATATATTAAAAATCTATCAATTTTTTAGTTATAATATGTCGACGCTTCATTAATTTCTATGATTTCGTAATGTATTCAGAGTTTCTAATGTAATAAAGCAACTACCCCCGTCATTTTAACTTGAGTATCTTAATAAGCGAAGTTGAACACAATTTAAAAACTTCGCGACATGTTAATAACAAGTAAGCATTCCTCATAAATGGATAAACACTTCTTCATGAATTTCTATGAAATCAACAATTAAACAAAAAAACGCATCATAATTGGTCCATTAGTTAAGGAGTTACTATACCACAGAGAGATAAACAGACAAATTCCCTTTTTTGCGTCGAAGGTTAAAAAAACTCACCTACTTTTAATTAAATGATAAATCTAAATAAGAGCACGATTCAAACAAAATTAATTATTCAAAATCAATTAATCCGTTTGGGATCTACAATGCCACAGACTTACACTCAAATACACAGAGTTACAGATACACATTTAATCTTACCGGAACACTTTTTACGTCAAAAGTTAAATATTAATAAGTAAAATATTTTTATGTTGGAGAGAGTCGCTGTATAACCGTTCTCATAACTACACAGTCTCACGTTGAGCGCCACCATAGACGTTAAGATGCTACCTCATTGTACTAGGATTACTCTTTCAACTACAAACTAAACTACAACGATGCTTTAACTGAGTACTGAAATAAAACAGGATAGTATTGTTTATTGTCTTCTTAAGAGTGACTTTTCATGCTTTAAGAATAGAACGACAATGTATTTAACCCTATTCTGCGCCTGTTTAATAATTCTTAAAGAATTGTTTATTTATTGCGTTTTAAATCCTTTTATAATGTACAATGAATTATTTAAATTATTATTTATCTTTATTATTAACGTACTCGCTACCTTGTCGACGTATGTATACACAATATACCCCGTGTCACTCAGAAAAGTCGGTCTTTCTTTACATAAATATTAAGTCACCGTGTAGTTGCTAGTTCTATATGAACCAGTTTATTTAATATTATAGCCTAAGTAATTTTATTAGTACATTAGCAAAGTCAATGCTACAAAATAATACAAAAAGGTGAAAGTCACTGCACAGTTAACTCCAGTTTTAATAATGGTAGTGGGAAACGATTCGTAGTCCATTAGTCAATTCAAAGGGTGTTATTGGATAAGCGTGGGAATCCCTGTAACTGTGCGCCTGCCGAATTTCCGACACTAAACTTCCGTATCTTACAAAAAACTTTATATTCTTGACATTATATGTTGTAAGTTTCAAACTACGAACTTAACTTATTCAACGGAAATCTTTTATATATCTAGCGATAAATAACATCTTATAAAATATTATATCATTGTAGAAAATACCAAAATTCTAATATATTGAAATGTTTCACAAGTGTAGCACAATGCTACGGCGTGCCGTAACGAAAAATGTAGCTGTATTCACTTATTACATTTTATTAATCAAAATTACAAAAATGGCAAAACATTCAGGTACTTTAATATACATTATAGATATATTCGCGTCTCTAAGTAGCAATCAATTTCAAATCATCATTTGTAATGTCTGTTCAAAAACTCGATGCAATGAATCTAAAGTGCGCAAAAACAGGATGCAGGCGTTTTATAGGCCGATTTTGATACCAGCATCAATCACAGTCTACGCGGCTACATCAGTGTGTAAGCAAAATCGATCACTGACGTCAAAATCCCAAACTCTAATGAAGTTACATGCTAAGCGACGTAATGAAAACACCTACATTCAAAAATTCAATTACGTAATCATATTTCTTTCTGCTTGAATAAAACTTGCCAAATTGCGTTTTAGCCGAGCAGATAAATTTTATTTTCACAGTCATTCATCATCCAAGTGTCGAATAAAACGATCGTGCTTGAAACCATTAAAATATCATCAATAAAAAATTAAATGCTGTCGTGTGCGAGTGGATTATGTATAATCGGATTTCATGACAGTTTAACCTGAGTTAGTAGATTTTCATTTAATATAACAATATGCTTAAATGCGCATCCTCTTAGTTTATCTTCAAGCATACGTGTAAAATTCCATTTAGTATATAAATTACTTTTATTTTAAAAAATACGGTTCCCAAGAAAGCTCATTAATATTTTGAAAATGTTGAACAAGTTATTATTAGGAAAAAAATGTTATAAACGAAATTTTTAAATGAATTATAATTGTTATTTTGTTATTATTTATCCACTTATTATTGACTTTATTGACGCAAAAAAGTATTATATAAGTTTGAAGTATGTTTTTTATGTGACTGTGGCATGGTTGCTCCAAAACAAAGGACCATTAAAGACGCCATTGCGTATATAGGTATAGAGTATAGACTATAGAGTATAAACTATAGATAGCTTCAGTTTATGAATATATGTAATTAAAAAGCCGAGGATTTTAAATGATCTTCAATATCAATTTCTAGTAAAAGTAAATATTATTGCCATTAAATTGACGGTTTTTTTTATTATATTCATTAATTATTAGCGGTAGTAAACTTATCATAAATACTTGCCAGTGATTTAAGCATAATATTAACTCATACTTCCATTTGAGTACGTTGAAATTAAAGAAAAAGGTAAATAAACCTAGCATCAGATTACCTACAAAATACATTTAGAAATAACATTCTGCCTGACCTTGTTCAAAGCGAAAACCTTTGAAAATATATGAATGAGGTTTAAAATTTATGAGTTGGCTATACTACATTATTAAAATTAAATTTCTTATTTATCTTTACCCACGGAATATCTTAAAGCTGAGTGAAATATTTAATTCAATAACGTCAAAAACTCCTTAATTACCTATTAAGGAGTTTTAACTGTAACTTAATTACATTACATTAGAACTTTAAATAAGCCAATTTAACTTTATGGTAACACATTAGCATATTTTATACATGCTTTAAAAAGCCTTATTGACGGTAGCCTTTTTGACAGCTATTTATATTAAACAGTTGTAAGTGATCATTAACCATAATATAGATTATTAATTAATTTTGTGGTAAATAAAAGAAATGTAAACCTGCTTACATTTCCACTGAAACAACATTATATTATAATATAAGTATATAGCTTTATAAGCTTTCCGTTTACGGCAGCTTTCATTTTTAATTTATTTCTTTAGATTGTTTATTTTTCATTTCCATTTTATATACATTTAAAGGTCAAGACTTGATTGATGTTCATTTCAATTTATATTTAAAAGAATGTACCGCCTTGTAGGTACTTGTTGCTTAAAGTGTTGTTTTCTTTTACTTCGTTTTTATTACTCCTTTATAATATATAGTTTATGTAAGTGCCGCCATCTTTGGTGAAAATAAATAATACATTAAACTTAATCTAATAATAAGAGATGCAATCGTACTGTAGAAACTTATAATACACAAGAAAATGTACCTATTTGTTCAAATTTATACGCATTGACACTAAAATCCCTACATAATTTACACAAAATATCAAACCTACAAAAGATGATTGACATTTGCTCAAAATCAGCATTCAAGCAAAAAAGCTTAATAAATAAATAAGTCTTCAGTTTACTCTAGTAGCTTCCGCAAAACGTCCACTTTTTTAGATCAAGAGTAAAAAAAACATGAATTTTCATTAAATAATAGGTAATTAAAACTGTGTAGCTTCTTATTACAAAAATAATAGCTCTTCAAAATTACTTCGTTATACAGAACATTAGTGGTAATATATTATTCATGAATCGCGCCAAGAATTTTAAATTACTGGGTAATTTGCGTTTAAGTATCCGAACAAGTAGAGAACGTAGATGAAACTAGGAAGTCTTGAAAGTTTTTCATCAATACTGAATTTGTTAACAGTTCTCGTCCCTATAAAACACTTTCTTAATTGTCATTTCATAAGAAACTTCGTCGTCAAGTAGCTGATGAAAATTTACTATAAATAAGCTGATATTGGCGGCTTAATACATCATTATTATAGTTTTCGATATATAAAAGCACTTATAACCAAAAAGTGATATTTTGAGTACCATTACGCACAACAATGTAGTGCGATAATGTAGTAAAACCTTTTTGTTAAACCTCTTTGTTCTCAAAAAAGAGTTTCGATACGAAATACAATCACATTGGATTATCGCGTTCAATAGTATAAACTAGTTTCTTTCTTGCTTATTTCATGCAATTTCTTGTTTAAATAAACAATTTTAACTTGTACAAGTTTAATAAATAAGTCTATCATTCAAATAAAATTTAATTATTTTTTTGTAGGTAAGCAACCTCATCTCTATTAAACCAGCCTAGCTAGTTAATGATTGTCATTTTCAGATGCACGTGCGTAAGTCAAACTTTTTATTTACTAAATAAAACAGATTTTTAATTTATTCATTTGTTTGTTGAAAAATTGATGTTTACCACCTCCCCGACAATCACCAACTTTACACACTTATATCATAATAAAATTATACTATTATCAAGGTAATCTGAAAAGTAATGTTTAAGCAAGGATATAATTACTTAGTTTAGTTATAGTTTTTATAGAAAAAATACAGTGTTTTTCGACATCTCATTTAAACTGACATTTAATTCATAATTAAAATATGACTGCATATATTTATGTATGTTTTTTGTCATTTTAAATTCAGATTTTAAAGTGCCTTTAGACATAAAATCTTTTGCGAAGGCCTAGGTATCGGGCAGCTAAATTGTCGCTGGTTCAGGTTATCGCTTTCAGTTTTAAATTAAAGGAATCAGCAATGCAATCAGTCCAAAACGCACGAAACACTTTTTCTCCAAAAATTTATATATTACAATCAAAAATATTTATTAATAGAAGAAAGCAAGTTTTTGCACTGCGGTTGTGCATATATGACTCAAGGAGGGCTTGTACAGTAGAAGCATGTAGGTTCGCGCATGTCAAATTAAAAATTAAGTATAAATTGACAGTTTTCCTTTTCGACTGAAAGCTATTTAGCGCAAACATCTATCTTAAATTTTCATAGCTGTAACTAACATACCTTATTTTCAGAAGCAAAAACATTTATCCGACAGTTACATAAAATATTGCACAAACAAGCAGCTAATAAAGGCTGAAATAAGTTCGTAGCGCAAACTAAGCGGAACCGAAACTTGTGCTGCAATAACAGACACGACATAATATTATACGCCTCATTATAAACTTCAGCTTTCCTTGCAGCTGTCGATAGAAATAGAGTCTAATGTACTAAAGTCATTGTTGAATTCACTCTTCAACATATTTTAGTAGATATGTCTAGGTCTAATTAACACTCCCTTAGAAATGTTTTTGTAACAAAATTTCTTTATAAAAATATTTTATTTGGAGTATTTCTAGACCTAGATATTCTAGAAGTTTTTGGAGCCTAAACTCAACAACGACGCAGGTACCAGCTTTCTGATGGTTTGCGTATTTTAGTTAAGAAGTTTATCTGTTTAAGCGTTCGTGGGCATGTGTTAATTATTTATTTAAAATAACGATTTCAATTGTAAAATAATCATAGCTTCGAATACTTTTACATGAATCTGTCATACTGTTGTGAATTAAAATAAGTAGAGAGTATATCACACAGTAATGCCCTATGCTTATACAAATTATGCAGTTTATGCAAATGGCTATAACTTTTCTTATTTTATATTTTATTATTTCAATATTTTTATTTCAATAATACTCAAAGAAGTGAGTTTATAGAGTTTTCCAAATTCTGACTGATACAAAAATATAACTCTGTAGAACTCACTCAACTATTCTGTTGACCATAAAGTATATTGTGAATATACTATAAAATAAGTCAAAATACTCGTTTGCATCTTACTTTTAATAAAAAATATAGCGTGTAATAACATGGTTGGTATAAAAAGTCTAATATATATAAAGAAATTGTTTCCACACGATTGAATTATTTTCACGCTGTCACGAGGTAATAGTAGAGGAAATAAAATTTGGAAGCATGCCAGAACTTACTGGAACGCCAGTACCGCAGCACGATTCAAAGACTACATTTGTGCATTGCTTTTCTTATGCAAATAAGTTTGCAAATCATTTGCAAATTTACTCTCATGGCGTAGAAATAATATTCACATGGATTTTCAGTTTAGATCTACATTGACGTGATTCAAACTCCCACTTTATCTAATTACATTGCGTAATATTCCTGTTGAACAAATCAAATTTTTATCGTCATAGAATCTCATCTAGTTTCCCTAAATTATAATATTAAGATCAAGAGAAAGGATAATTTCAATTCTATTATTTTAAGCGGTGCCTACAAAATCTTAAGTGCAGAATTTCTGAGTTCAAAAAAATTAAGGGCAAAGATTACGAACTTTGTTAAGTAATTAATTATTATTATTTATTAAAGTAGAGCTAATTTGTCGTGCAATTGATTTGACAAGGTTATTTTGAATAAATATCATATAATTAGTAAGTGGTTTTTATTTCATTTTCTAAATCTTACATATTAAAGTATAAACCAATTATGACTTAAAATTCATTCATATGTCAGTTGCTTTTATTACAATACAGCAAATGGAAAATGTTGATAAAACACAGCAAAATATTTATTTTACAGGAATTGAGCGCTATTTAAAGTCAAGCCAGGCTTTATTGGGTAAATGTTATTTGCATATAACACGTAGGGAATCATTAAAGTGTCATTTATGAAACAGTCATCGACGTCAAGTATTCGAAATAGAATCATATAAAATTCCTGTCACGTAGAGACTAAAGTGGCATGAGAATAATTTTAAATGGAAAAGGTTTGAAATAAAAACAGCTGCAACTTTGTTGTATAACTCCGATAGATAAAAAGTTTAGTGATGTATCATTTATCAAAGTCGGTTGAGCCGTTGAGTAGTTAGCAAACTAAAACTGATGGAAACTGAAAACACGCTTGAAAAGGAAATAAAATAAAAAATTATAGGTCCAACAGACATACTTCGTATGATTCTTTACTACTATAATGTGAACACTTTGTGGCATTATTTTTTATTATTAATTTTGCCATAACATTTATTATGATCCGTAATTATTTCTTAATAACTTTTCCTAGTTTTAATTTAATCTATTAATAATTTAAAGGCTATATGCCGCTCTAAGATGTTGTTTAGTTTGCATTAAAATACGTCCAAGATTTTAGCAAACATAACAAAGTTTCTTGTAAATTTAAGAATTCGTCAGTTATATATTTAAAAAACATTATATTCAATCTATTATGATATAGAATATATTTTGTGTGCGTATTTTATCACTGCAGTACACACTTTTAAATAGATTTTCATTCTATTGTGCTGATTGTTAATGATCAATTTTCATTTTGTAGTTTTAGTTTCCAATGTTCAATTGTTTTTATCGAATACATTGTTTTGTTACGTACAAATTATTTTTATTGTGATGTGTTATTTACAATAAGATTACCACAATAAAGACCTCTAAATCAGGCAACTCTAATTTTGTTTATTTCCACTTTAGTTAACGTTTGTATTAATTTATATTTAAACAGATATGAGTTGTACCAGTGCATAAGTTGAAGCCCACCTACCGTAAATACTAATTAATTAAACATAATATGTAACCTGTAACTTCAGTTTAAATAAATAAATTGGTTAAATATCAAAATAAATGACTACTATAACTCTGATATTTCTTGAAAAGTATTATCCTAATTTAGTACATTCGAGTTCACTTCTAGAAATGAAAGAAGTCATAGTGAGAAGTCATAACAGGTTTCAACTTATTAAGACTAAAGATTGTCTAGAAATTAGTTCTCGAGTTATAACAGAAAATCCGCTCAGCTAGAAATATCAGTATTGTTAAAAAAAAAATTAAGCAATTTGCCACGAAAAGTGAAACAGGTCACGGACACTTCAACTTGTTAATCTTAGCTCTGGCCCGGTTAACTAAAAATCTTTAGGAAAATTCATTTCAGTTTTGAGGCAAAGAAATTTCTGAAATTTCAGCATTTAAATAGCAACTCCTTAATTAATAGAACCGTGCTCATTAATTATTAAAAAAATATATAATAAGGATTTTAGTATTTATTTTTATTTACTAAAAGCTTCGATAAGGACCACTTGAATCTCGTTTTAATTATAGTTAAAAAAATCTAGACGTAATTATATTATAATAATTGTATCACCATCATGTGTCGTATTATATTTCATTATTGTTCTAAATATTTTACACAAATAGCAAATGATTCTTTTAATGCTAAAGAATTATTTCGATCTTATATCAAACTCCGTAAATTTTGTCACAGAAGCGATAAATTGACATTTGACACATTATAGTTCAAATCCTTGACATTAACGTGTTGATGTTTAGTCGAATATAATTTTTCTTTTGTTGTCTTGATCGTTCTTACGTCCATGATATCTATTAGTGTCATGCATGGTGGCGTGTTAGGAAGTGTTCCTAGATATAGGTAATTCAAGCCTTTCTCACAATCGATAAGAAATATCCACTAGGTCTAGATCCAGCCAGCCCCTGCTAGATAAGTCTAACAGGTTCCACTTAATGCTTACCCCACACAATATGATCGTCTAAACAAATATTCAATAAAAGTTTTTTGGAATATATCTTATAACCTCAAAACTGAATTTTAATATTAACTATTAAGAAAAAACTAAAAAATAGTGAGATTTCTTTTATTTTAATACAAGTCAATAGAGCGCCGCACTAAAATGGCCACAAGTTATTTATTCTTGTAAATAATAATTTCAGGACGACTACTTTGAAAACCGTGTTAATAAAATTGTACGTAAAGTGAAAATTTTGGGTTGAATAATCTCCATATAAAAGAGAGTGGGTGGAACAGAAAATCGGGTCGAAATGTAAACAGAAGATTTATTCTCATCCTCAAAACTGTTGAAAATAAACTCAAATGTGTATTTTGTAAATATATTGATTAATTCTCCTACACTATAAGAATCTACTGGTCCGTATAAATTAACCAGCGTCATGTTTTGAAAAAAAGATGGCGGCCTAAACGTATATAGTTAACGTATACTATGTTATTTCAAACTAAATTGTATATAATAGAATTGTAAATACGTATTTATTAAAACATACAATTATGTATTTATAATTATATAAACTTCACAAATCTCACATATTAATTAATGAGATAATTAGGACGTTGTATCGATCATCGGTTATCTACAGGTAATTATGTAGCTAAAGAAAAACACAAGGCTTATGAAATATACTTACTTATTGGATATAGGTACATTAATAACTTCTTAGTCGGAATAATCTTATCTTAATTTATACTAATTTGACCTATGATAGTAAGACTTTTATTTATACTTTTTATAGTAGTAGATAGAATTATATAGAATTATAGATTAGTGTACCTGCTAAGATACCTAATCTTAGCAGGTACACTAATCAATTCTTTAAAAATTTTGCGGTCAGAATTTACAGTCGATTTTACTGAAACTAAGTCGGTGGCATTGGAATGTCGTTTAGTGCTGGCTATAACTGAGTTTACGATTACAATTACTATGATTTTACTAAGTAAAATCTAGACTTTTATTTTCTTAGTATATTGAAATCCTGAGTAATGAAACCTCAAAATATCCAGGAATCTCTATCTTTGAATGTTTTTTATACGCTTTGTTGCACTGCAGTGTAATGGGCGGCCTTTACGCTAATCAGCGATCTCTTCCAGGCAAACCACAATTTTTTGTTGGTTTGGTTGAATTTCTACAGGCTTGCCTGCAGAAATGAATGAAGAGGCCTCTAAATATAAAGCAAATCATTTACATTAAGAAAATCATTTCTGAGTAAACTGAAACGGACGAATGATTTTCGTAACAACTCAGCGTTCCTTATGCAAAAGCAATTAGGCGTTTCAATTAGTAAACTCTAAGCTTATTTTTATGTATATTTAAACGAACATAATATAACGAATTTTGCAAAAAAACATATTTAAATATAGATGTTACAATAGTTTTTTGCAATATTAATGTTCAATGATTGAAATAGAATAGATAGGTATTTTAAGCGTAAGAAATTCAAATTAGATACATTTTTGGTTTCAGTGATGGTGTTAGGCGATGGATGTGGGCGGCATGGGCTGCGTTTGGCGGTTCTGGCCGCTTGCATCGCGATGGGAACCCTGGCACCGGAGCGGCTGGAGCCATGCTCCAGCAGTCCACTATGCTCTTGTAGGGCTGCACACATGTCATGTACGGCCGTGCCATTACATAGGTTTCCAGGTATATTTTTATATTTAACCACAAGCAATATTTAATAACATTAATTTTTCAAATATTACACCAAAACCTTTTTATTGATTTTGTTAAAACGCGCTATAATTTGTAACTTAAAAGCGTTAAGCGTTAAAAGTTTTATACCAAAATATTAACAGACTCCTTCAATGTAATCTAAACTAAAAATTCTGGTACTACACACAATATACCGGAGAAAAACGCCTCTGTAGCTATTAAACAAGCAATAAACGTTGTGTTTGATGACCTAGGCTTTACAGCAGAGCCCAAAGTAGTGATAAAGAACTAGCCTTCCATTTACAAAATACTACTGACGTTAATTTCTTTGCTACGCTCCTTTAAATTTGTAACGCTTGGAAATCCGTTAATGGTCAAGCTTATAGAGATTATATGGATGCATTCTAACACATTGAATGTAATAATGAGTTTGTTGTGATTTTTACTTTTGCAAAAACAACATTTGAATTAACATTATCGGCTATTTTTTATTTAAGTGGCGGAGATCAGTAGAATAAGTATCCATAGATAATATTTTTCCATTCGAAAATAAAAGGTATTTCGGTTTTAAAAAATAGGAAAATTTATTTTTTTCTTTACTTGTTATTTATTTATCTGACAGCTCTGACGATTCTTAACAACCCTTTTGATAGAATTATCGTTCTAGAAAATCTGTGACGCCGCTCCAAAATATTTCGAAGGGACAAAATTTCTAATAAGTAAAACGTATTCAATTAATACACATTCATAATTATTTTCGTAAACTGAGTTTTCTAACAAGTATTATAAAATTTCAAAGTTTTTCACTTATGAGTCAATTAATTCTTTGTTTTCAACATTACTCAAAACACTTTTAATACGTAATCGAGTATGAATGCGAACGATATTACCTTATTTTATATTTATGAAACAATTGCATTCGTGAAATGACAATGCATTTAAATGAATTAATACAACACCTGTCCATAATGTTTTAATGCGTATTTATTTCATTCAAAACTGTGTAAAATAACAAAAGTATAGAAATAAATGTTGGAATGGCATAAAAAGATAATAAATAAGTTTCAACATTGCTTAGTAGTTCACATTTGGGCAGACGTCAAAACCACAGTGATTTTATTTCAAAAGACATTTCTTTGTTTTAACAAAGAATAACTTTTATACCTTAAAGTTAAGGTTTTCACGGGAGCTAACTTTTGAATTATGTATATCATTACCTTGTTTATTGGTCTTTTTCAATAATTATATTTTGAAAGCTTATACATATCATTTATTTTTTAAACTATCTGTTCTCCAGTTTAACCGACTAAATTTTGCATTATTAAAAGCTTCGTTAGATTTTCCTTTCGGTTTTCAAATGAATCCGTAAATGCTATGACTTGAAGCCCCAGAATAAATCTATAAATAACTAAATCGAAAGTTAAGGGCAGTTCTCTGCTCGTGACTTGATGGACTCTTATATTTTTCAGAATGGCCTCGGATAGAACTGGAGCATCTAGATATAAGTATGTCAAATTTAGAAATTATTACCGAGAGTGCACTGGATGGATTGCATTTACAAACATTAGTTTTAGTAGCAAATAAACTACACTACATCGAAACACACGCGCTAAGGTAATTTTTGTTAATAATAAAACATTTACATTATGTAAAATTCATAATTATAAGTCAGGCTACATTATTATCTTATTTCATATTTACATAATATATGTATATACGTAAATTTAGAAGACCTATAACTCATTTCATACAGCGATGCTGGACGAAACAATATGGTCTGGTGGACACTCCTTTCATTGATCTTTCCAAGTTTTTTCTATCTTTTTTTTTAATATTTCAAAAAAATATTGTTTCAAATTAGAGGTTTAGAAAATTTTCCATGTTTAGTCAATAGTATGTATGCCTATTTATTTTTTAAAAGATAATACATATTAGCTAAAACTATCTAACGTTTTTCAATACTTTTATTTTTTCAGCTCAATGGCAAGTTCCTTGGCATCTTTAGATCTTGGTTACAACGAATTTACAGAAATACCGGCACAAGGCCTAAATGATTTACGAGTTTTGAATTGGTTAAATTTACAAAAGTACGTCATTAAATGCCTCTGACTTGTGAATTTCGGCTAAATGATTAGGTTTCCATATTTATACAATTGTTATTGTTTCAGCAATTTCATATCTCATATCGGACCAGAATTAAGATGGCACTACTTAGAAGATACGCTTACTAGTTTGTCATTGAGTAATAATCACATTTCACACTTGAAAAGCCAAGCTCTCTCTTCCCTCAGTCACCTGTTGCAGTTGGACTTGGAAGGCAATTATTTACGCAGTATCAGTTATGATTCCTTGCCCCAATCCCTAACAGTCCTAAAGATATCAAATAACTTTCTACACGAACTCTCCTGTGATTTAATCTTTAACCTCCCTAGGCTACAAATATTACATCTCCGACATAATTTAATTACTTTCCACACGAATGACACTTGCTTACACAATAAAACAAAAAGATTAGAAAAAGTAGACTTAAGTAACAACAAGATAAAGGATAATATTGAAATAATATTATTTCGCGAAATTCAAATCAGGCAGATCATTCTAGATCTGAACGAATTGATTACGTTACCAAACTCGGTATTCATGAACAATCGAATAGAACGTTTATCGATATCTTATAATAAACTGACGTCGATATCTCGGGACTTATTTATATCGTTGAAGAATTCACTTGAACATTTAGAAATAGAACACAACAAGTTGTCATATTTGCCGGACAGTCTTGCGGAGGTATCGCGGCTGCGACATTTATCTTTGGCCTACAACGAGTTAGAAGAAGCGCCACCATTACCGATCCGTCTTCAGACATTATCACTCGCTGGCAACTTCCTTAGTTCCATGCCTTCCACGCTCCAAGCTCTCGAGCCCGGTTCAATTCGTTATCTCGACCTTAGCTACAATAAGATATCTAATTTGCTACCCAATGAATTCCGAGATTGGTCGACTTCCCTGGGGACTATAAACTTGAAAGGTAACAGGATTGCACAGATAAATAATAATGTATTTCCTGTTAGCTTGCCAGTGAAAGAAATCAATTTAAGCTTTAACGATCTGTACTATGTGCATCCACAGTCGTTCTCTAATTTATCGGGCTCTCTGCACGTTTTAGAGTCGTCTTCAACCCTCTTCAGTGGCTATTTTCCAATAGAAGTAGATGATGGGTTAGAAAATCTAAATTGGTTATCATTTGATAATAATGATTTTCATATCCTAAAAGCAAGCGAGCTTGCAGCCTATCCATATCTTAAATATTTAAACTTAGATTATAATAGAATTGTAGAAATTGTAATAGATGATCACACCAATGTTTCATCAAATATTAGTAATTTAAGAATGTCGTATAACTTTTTAAGTTCTATAAACCAGGGCAGTTTTAGCCATACTCCACAATTGACAAATTTGGATTTTTCTTTTAACAAAATCAGTAATTTGACGAAGTATACCTTTTCGAACCTATATAATTTACGATATTTATCTCTCGCGAACAATATAATAGACTCAATGGAAACAAAGGCATTCGCTAATTTACCCAAGCTAGAGATACTAGAACTCCAGTGTAACAACTTAAGTTATTTGTATCTGAACTCGTTACATAATGTCTCCAACGAACACGTAACTTTTACTGTAAATATAAGCAGAAATATTTTAAGATTTATAGAAGGAGATACTCCAATTTCTATCAATATTTTTGACGGCTCTTACAATGATTTTTATGAAGTGCCAACTAACTTTTTTATCGCCGTAGAATATACGATTAGACACGCTATACTATCGCATAATAAAATTACTCACATAATAAACGAAGCATTCGGTCAATCCGCATTCTTAGAAATTTTAGATTTACATAAAAATAGCATTAGTGTAATAAAAAGGAAATCTTTCTCTGATTTAGTGTCATTACAAATATTAGACTTGTCATTCAATGCAATATCGCAGTTATCAGTGGAACAATTTTATAATTTAAGAAAATTGCGGTATTTAAAAATGGACCACAATAACATTAGACTGCTACCTAGAGATATCTTCAAAAACACTATCATAGAGCATTTAGATTTAGGATTCAATGAGATTTCGCTATTTCCGGTCACAGCTCTATCACAAATTGGTTTTACATTAAGACACCTGGATTTTACTGGTAATAGGGTTGAATATTTGGATGGAAACATATTTCGGAACACACAATTCCTATCCAGCCTGAGCTTAGGAGGCAATCTGCTAACGGTCCTATCTGATAACACGTTCTCCAGTCTCGGTGGCTTATGTCGCTTAGACTTAAGTTTCAACTCTATAAAAGCAAACTTTAAGGAGCTGTTTCACAACCTTCCCAACTTAAGGCATTTGAATCTTGCAAACCTAAGTTTAAAGTCGGTGCCTTATCTACCTTTAACGAACTTAACGAGTCTCAATTTGACTTCTAATTACATTAACAGTTTTAAAGAGACTGATGTTAAACGATTAGTCAACCTTCGTCACTTAGACCTTAGCCATAACAGACTTACCTCTTTAGTGCCAAAGATGTGGATTCATTTAAAGAATCTTAAGATATTAGATGTTTCTTACAATCCCGTTGTAAGAATAACGCCAAATAGTTTTAAAGGTTTAAATTATTTATCACATTTAAATTTAAACGGCCTCAAATACATCGATATTATCGACCAAGATTCTTTCCGTCCCTTGACTTCCCTACGCTCCCTGCATCTTCAGACTTGGTCTGCATTAAATCATGCCACTTTCCGCCTCGCTAACATTACTTCCTCGCTTCCTTCGCTGTATAAATTAGTAATACATTGGAAAGATAAAACAATGAATGAGCAGCTGCATGGAATTGACGCAAGGAAAATACGATATTTAGAAATAAGAGGAATTAATTTGGAGAGGATTCATGACGATGCGTTCAAGCCATTCGCAAAAAGCCAAGAGATATTTATCAAAATAACGGAGACGTCAATATCAAAACTTCCTCCGGCGTTTATGAAGCACCTCGGCCAAATTCCACAACTAGGCATAGACATCAGTTACAATCAAATCGCTAGGCTTAATCCGGCCATCTTCTACCCGAATTTTACGAGCTGGAGTCACGTAGCGACAAAATTGCTTTCAGGTACGTACATATTGCTGAACTTTGATAACATTTTATCATGCAAAAATATAAACAGGAAAACTAGTTAAGTTAAAGCTTAGACTTCCAAATTTTTATTTAATTTTTTTATTATTCTTTAGGAGATACATAAAATATTGTTTCCCGAGCCTATCTTAAAATGAAATTTACCATAATGGCTTACAATTTTTTAAACTAAATCTTATCTTATATATAAAATTCTCGTGTCACAATGTTAGTTACCTTACTCCTCCGAAACGGCTTTACTGATTTTCACCAAATTTTATATGCATATTCAGTAGGTCTAAGAATCGGCTACTATCTATTTTTCATACCCCTAAGTGATAAGGGTAGCCCACCCCAAAAATTAATATGGCAAAATAACGTTTGCCGGGTCAGCTAGTAATATATAAAACAAAGACTTTTCAAATCGAAAACATAAAAAGCTCGTTGTACTCGTTTTCTCACCAGTCAGATTGAGATAAAATATGTAGAATAAGATAAAATAACTTCGTCTCAAATGAATTCACAGTTATTTATTAACTCAAACTATCAACAGATGGGTCTTAGTAATGAGATTTAATTCTTAATACCTCACCGCAATCTCAAACAGGAAAATTGGGTTTGAATAATAAATAAGTAAACCCTTGTCATTGCTTAGGTGGTTTGATTCTCACCGGGAACCCATTACGTTGCGAGTGCGGTTTGGCTTGGCTTGGTGCGTGGCTTCGCAGGTGGTTGCAGGAGAATGAGGCTGGCTCTGAATTAAGACGGGCGGTCCACAGTGCGACATGCACCGACCAGACAGGAAGACATGTACCATTGCTGCAACTACGGGCGGATGAAGCTGAATGCCACGCTAGTGCGCTCTCTAGTGACGCTCAGCCTAACTACTCTAGTTTCATATACAAAATGACATTTGGTTTATGGATTCTTGTTCTTAGATGATAATGCTCAGTTAGTGTACATAATTGTATGACGTAATCAATGGCAACCAAATGTAGAACTTATCAAATAGATCTAAGCGTTGTATTATGTATACCTACCTAATTATAACAAATGACTAGTCAAATTTTTACGATAAATTTTAATTATTTATTTTAAAACACGATTATAGATTTCCGTAGTCTGTCGAACTTATTATTATAAGCAATTATTATTTAAAATCACGTTCTACTCAACTTTTGTACTTACCTACATTTTTACTGTAGTTAAATTTTAAAATATTGTTTTCATTAGCAAGTTATAGTATAAAAGGTGACCATATGAATTGTCATATTAATTAATAAAAGTGTAATATATTATCCTGTAAATATGTGAATTAAATATTTTTCCTAAATATTAATTGATTTCAATCTAATCCTTCACAATGCTCCTCTCATCCGGTATCAAAACTCATCAAAATTATTTCGGCACCTCAAAAATGAAAACGTAACAGATAAATCATTTTCGTATTGAGAATATTCTTAATCAATTACGATGAATTTTGATGGTTAGATGTGAAAATTTCGTTGAAATTAATACCTTGATACAAAAGAAACAGGGCAATACAGTAAGAAAACATAAAACAAAACGACCTCTTTCAGGCAACCAAGCTGGCGATAATTTTCACTTCAGCTATCGTAAAATTCCATGATTAACTCATATTGGTCCAATTTAACAGATTTACTCTACTTGAATACAGTTACATGAACATATATTTATCATTAATTAACCATTCTAATTAAATATACCAAAAATTGGAATTATGAACAAATGCAAATGAATTATCCAAATCTTACGATCGTGGGTAATATCATAGATTAAAAAATGTAAGGGTGCTCTTGGCAACGATAGGTTATTGATTTATAGCTAAGCCATTTAAAACACAGCATTAAGGTCAACTTGCCCCTCGAGAGCTGCACCTCAAGCGTGATTTGCGAGCGCTATTGCCGACATTTTTTAAAATTTAAATGAAGCCGATATTAAAATTTATCTTGTTTTCTTAGGCGATATAATTTAGAAATTGTACAATAAAACATATTATAAAGAAATATTTTTCCAACAAAACGTAATAAAAGCGAGTGTCATTAATTATTTATTAGAGGTCTGTATTTAAGTTCGTTAGTTATTTTTGTATTAATCAATAAAGTTGTGATACTGAAGTGGTGTGTTCGTGTGGCTACTGTATGTTTTTTTTTTCATTCAAGGTTTTTTGTGATTTTTAACCAAATTTAATATAATTTGAGTTTGATATAACTTAATTTCAGAAAACTGATTCCCCATACGTAGAGGCGTTTTTAAAAATGTCGTTGTGTTCATTTCATTATGTATGTACGTAGGTACGTTCAATGCCGCCTCTGTAATCTTAATACGGCATAGGTTAAGAGGATTAAATAGTTACTTTTGTTTAAAGTATGTATTCAAGTAAACGTAGGAATTTAATAGAAAACATTATACTTACTTCAACTTATAAATATAAAATTCAGATATTATTGTGCTTGACACTATGCTTAGAGATGAGGTTCAAATGTATAGTACTTTTACAAACGAACAATGAGCAACTTCCATTCTTTACATAAGAGCCTTTGAAACTAGAAATATGGTTGATATTAAAAGTATGGACCCTTTTGCTTAGACGGACGTAGGCAATATAATATTCTTATGTAAAACTAGCTGTACGTTGTATTAGTGAAATAATGAATAAAATGAGACCAATGAAAGATTTGATCAATACTATATTGTCTCAACTTCTTTAATCCAATTTAGACACAATTTAAAAACCAAACCATTATGTTTGTATATTATACATTGTAACATAAATTAAGTTAACCGACACATAAAAATAAAACTAAAACAATCTCTATTACGTCTCCATGTAAGGTAATACTCGCTTATTGTACAAGTATAGTATAAATAAAAGTTTAACAACTGAATTCTAAACTAAAGTACTCTAACTTAAAGCAGTGACAATGTAAAAAATACCGTTGCCGGGAAAGTTTCATTTCCGGTCGGGTTTATTGTACTGATTGCGACTATTCCGCTTGTTGCTAATGCTCCGGAATTAATTTAATTGGGCCCGCTAACTTTTGTTTTCGTTTCAGATAACAGATCGTGGTAATGGCTATTTTAACAATGTTTAATCTGTTTGTTTCTAACTTACCCTCTTTATGTGATTAAAATTTTATCTTTTAATAACACGCGTGAACGTACATTTTTTTATAATATGAGACATCATATTGAATCTTTCATTGATGACTCTACCGCTCAAATTCATAGTCAAAACATTACGTCTATCTTTAGCCTCAACTATACTTTAAACGCCAATTATTAGTGGCTTTTTTAAGTAAATAAACATTTCATTTCTGTAGATAATAAACATACTAACAAGATCAAAATAAAGTAGGTAAGTACCTTTAAACAAGCTAAAATACTATATAGGCGCAAATTTCTATTTTCGTATTATTTTTATTTTATTCATAACGTCGTATTTTTAGTGCTAAGTCTACTTTCAACAAATCAGTCGTAGTATCCTCGTCTAAGTCGCTTCTGCAACATTAAGTAATTATTATACTTGCAATCGAAAGAAAAATTCAGTGTATCTAATTATATAATCTAATCAAAAAAGCTGACAAACTTGTTAAAGAATAGTTGTTAGATACTGTATAAATGATAATAAAATAATAAATATAATATATTATGCACGGCACCACAATTGTCACGGACAATGAAGCACAAGTATATTATTAGAACACTCCAGAATATCTGGAGAACAGGACCTTCCCTTCCGATTGTCTAACGTAGCATCGGTCGCCACTACGAATTCAAAACATGAGAGTAGAAAGTAAATAAATCTACCCACCAGCCCCCACCAAGACTAAATAATAGGCTTGATTCATTAAATACATTATAATTATGTATTATGATTTATAATATATAGCTAAAAGGTAATCTATAATTGTTTTGAAACAATATCGTGACGTAGTGTTAAAGTGACTGTTATTTTAAGCATGATAAAGTATTATTCGCTAATGCAAAACTACCTCATAAAACGGGTTAAGAACCCCCTGCGTCAACCTGCTAGGTCTATAAGAATGCAAATTCATGCTCACGAAGGGTTTTAATTGAAAAGCCTACGTTTGACGGCACGATATACAAAGAGTTGCCAAGTAAATTACTTCAGAAATTGTAGGTGTTTAGCGGTTCGACTTTAATCGTCCTAAATTTTAAGCAAGGAACCTGATCCCAATTTTCTTTGTGTACTTATCAAATGAGGATCTTATATAGAACAGGTGATGGTTGAAATTGAATATTGCCGTATCATTTCAACGCCTCGATCAATTTACTTGGCGTGCCTCGGAGAAAGTCGAGATCTATAGCATACCTATTATTGTAATCTATGTGCATCTATTATAACATTGTTATTCCCTTTTACTACTTTCAATAAAGAATCTTTCTCATGATAACTAATAAATTGAAGTCCCGTGTCCCCTAGTGGGGTATGGGGCAGATGTATTTCACATCTGTTTCACTGATCGATTTTTTCTTTAGGTGCAAGTAGGTGATCAGTCTTCTATGCCCTGCCAGACCGAGTTTTTTTTATCTCCACCAGGAATCAAACCTAGGACCTCTAGGTCGTAACGCTTACGCGCTTACTACTAGACCAAGGAGGCGGTCAAGATAACTAATGCATACAAATATTCAATAGTATAGTTTTTACTACAAAATATATCTTCAGTGGGTACTTTTAGTTTAAAAGAGAAATATCTCAGTTTCATATCACCTTCCTATTACGCATTCACCGATCAAAGTTCACCAACATCAACAACAATGCCCCCTGAGTAATAAATAAAATATCATTGCCTCTATCGTTTAATTTGCATACATTATGCAATAATGCCTAATACCAAAGGACTACAAATGCTATTTATCATAGTGCTATTATGATTTCAGATAATACCATATTTCCATAACGAAACAACATGAATGCTTTTTGTGCGACCTTCTCTTTACAATTAATATTTGTTAACAACCAAAATAATTAGTAACTAACACAAACTGAAAAAGTTAACATTAAAAAAATGTTTGGCACCATCATTTTTCTAAGTTGCCAGAGCATGGCCAGACTATTCTATTCTTGTAAATCACAGATATATTTATTAATTTTGAATCCATTGAAAAAAAAAATTTCTTATAACGATATAAAAAAACAAAGTTTTGAATGAAAATATATAGTTAGTTATTAACTTTCTATGTAAGTTTCTCTGATATTGAAGTTTAAATTTATTTTAGATCAGACCACACCTATTAAAATTTATTAATATTAAACTCTATTCTCTTAATTAGGATTCTCTCGGGCCTTATCAATTACAATAACTACTATAACTTGTTACTATTTATTAAGCTATTAGATTAATATGTTGATGATTTATATAATAAAATTTTAATACGTTAAAGATTTTAAAGTTTGGCATGTTAAAAAGAACCCGCATGCAAAAAAATTTTACACACGACAGACAGTATTGCGGTTATAATAATCAATTAATTTGATACATTAGACTCTCCCGTCGTATAATAATAATAACGTGGCAGTAAGGTAAATGGAGACACTTCAGTGTAAGAAGGCATGTTATCTCGAAGTGATAAGCCACGAAACTCAACCTGTGGGGTAGAAAACTTTGGAGACTTTTCCGATAGGAAAATGTATGATGTTGCACAGGAAAACTCGCCAATTTGATCACCTATTACCTATACATATATATATATCTTATTACTTTATTATACATATAAAAATATAAACTAATGGATCTACAAACGAAAGAATTTGATTTGCAAATAATTATGTCAAAGAATCATAATCGTTAATTGTCACATTGATTTCGAGTTCGAATCCAGGGAAAGATAAAAGTTTTGATTGTGTAAATTGTAAATCAGAGAAAAAGACACAAATATAGACACATTTTGATTTACTTTCTCATGACACACTATGATTAAACTTTTATTTATAGCAGATAATTAATTGATATTACAATATTCAAGTCTACATTTATTAAGAAAATACTTTAACCATAAACAAACTGGTGCAAACACTATCACAGCAAACGGATTTCCGTTTTGTAATCTACGGAAGTTAGAAGACATAGACAAGAACGGTAAAACACCTATGCTAACACGTTCAAGCCTTATCTTAGAAATACAGCGTTTTACAATTAATCGGTATTTACACACCACAGCAACAACAATTTCAATTTAAACTAAAAATTATTTTGATTCTTTATAATTCGAACTTATGCCAGTGCCTTCAATGCCCTTTAAAAATTTGTCTTCTGGCCTTTATAACTCTCTATACGAAAGGATCTCAAAACAAGTCTATCGGTTTAGAAATAATTTCCTATTAGTAAATAAGTTCTACCAAAGCCCACTTAAAGGAGAACATATTTTGAAGTTAAAGGATTTATAATAATACATTTACAAACGAAACCATTAATCATCATTTAATTGCCATAAAAAATCATACTTGTATTTTTATTATAGTTTTTACGACAACGAATTGTAGACCATAAAACATTTCAAGCTTCATAGAAAACACTTAACAGCATTATCTACTATTTATCTGTTCTTTGTAGAGTAGTTATAATAAGTACTACACAAATTCTAAAGTAACTAGTACTTAAGGATAATTGTGTAAAAGCTAGTATTAAAGCGATAAATATCTTAAATATCACGTGCAGATGGCGCTCATTAGGCTAGCAGTGATATACGTAATTAGAAGAAGGCAATATGTCTTCGCTGACAACCGCTTACGAGATTCTCACTGAGGTTGAATTATATTTGTGTTTCAGTATTCATGCTTGTACTAGCTTTTATAAGATACTCTATAATTACGGAGTTTTATAGGAACGGACTTGATTATTGACTTGGACTTTTGATACAATACTACGACGTTACATTTAAAAAATTCAAATTTCGGCCAACGCGTTAGTATACTACGCAGTAATGTAGCCAGTATTTTGGGTATGCACCATAGCGGCTTTGATGAGCCTTTTGTATTTTTGTAAATATATTTAAGTACATTATTGTAAATATTTAATAAATAAATGAAAAATTCAAAATAAATTAATTCAACATTTGTGTAATAAGGCTCGCGTAGACTTGAACAGTAATGTATCTTGAGTGACAACCGGGTATTAGCCACATCCGCCGGAAGTGTATTAAACACTTCACTGCTTACGTCATTGTGTTGCTCGTCAATTAAAATCCTGCCGTTATTATGAAATAGTTTTACCTATATACTTAATATTTACATATGCGTTCTCAATAAATACTATCAAATATGAACCCAAACATAAAATAAGAAATATAAAACTTATGAAATATTTTTATGACACCTTTGAGATGATGAACGAATGAAGTAATCATCATAATTTAGTTAAATTCATAGACAAGGTGAAATTACAACGAAACCACCCATTTTAAATGGTTTCCTTTTAATTATTTAGTAACTTTTTATGCGTCTAATATTTTGTTTTTATATTTGTGGGAAAAAATGCTTTATTATTGCTATATACAATTGATTTTGATATTTATATAATTCACTTCACTTGAAGGCCAAAATGTTTAAAAGTCACAAAAAAGAAAAAAAAAATACAAAAAAGCGATTGAATTCGCCGAAAGTGGTAATAGCTCGTTTCGGTCACATTTTTTACTTCCATCCACCTAACTCGCAAACAAATCATACTTCAAATCTAAACAAAGTTTCAAATATGATGCTAACGGTATATTTTCCACGTGCGTGGCGCTTTTCGCGATTCAATTTAAATTTTGAAACAGGAAATTCTCTTTGTCACGTGTTTCTTTCATTGTTAGGAATAAAATAATACTGTTAGCTTTTGCGTCACACATCGTAAAGTTTCACAACGAAATTGTCTCCTAAGTTAAATTTGTTTTGGCCCATAAATTGTATCAAGGATACGCCGTGGATCAAGTAACGCTGGAAACATACGGATATCATTCCGTGTAAATATGTCAGAGTAAATTCAATTACGTACACCTATGTATTGATATTTTATTGACGGCAGTGAAATCTACTTAGGATATCATTTTTCGATACCCTCAAAATTTGAATTTTGTTCACTGAACCGTAGGTACAAACCAGAGATTTTTTCTAGATAATATTAACTAGATTTTCATTACTGTGAGTTCTTTCATGTTGACAAATGTCTTAAAAATATATGGATATTAAAATTCATCGAGATTAATTAAGCTATTAGTGCATGAAAGTAAAAGAAAATACACATTTATAATATTAACATCAACATGGCACAAGACTTCCATCTCATTACAAAACCTTTGACACACAACATTGGTAGAAAAATCCAAGTGATGGTTTTTCGTTACTTTTTACGAAATATTACCGCAAATAATTTTAATAAAACTTGGGATTTTTGAAAAATAATCACGCACTCGAAATCGCAGGGCGAAACTAAAGATAAAAATTTACAACAAAATATTATAATATAGATATTATTTATATTTCATAGTTGCCAAAAACTTTTACGCTGCAAAAAAGCGTTCTATGAAGGCTTACAATTGGACATATATTTTCGGAAGTCCTTTGAAAGTGAATCAAATATTTTCTTTTAGTAAAAAACCTTTCAACAGTCGCATTGGAGGCGTGTGCGGTGACCCGAAAACTCGCTCGCACTTCAAATAGATACAGTCTCGAATACCTGTGATATTTATCCTTATGCTTATGAATTATTTTCATGGGATTACTTGCAACATGACCCGGCTTCGCATGGGTGCAAGTGTGTTGAGAAGAAAACGGATTCTAACTGAAAAGAATTTATTATACTGACAAAAAATGACTCATTCATTTTAACCGTAGATTTTAACTCTAATAATCAACACAATTTATAATTACTTAAAACGATTCAAGTTATAAATGTATGAAGACAGAGTTCTGCGTGAGCAGATTTAACACCAGTTTAAGATATCTACAGTCCACTTTTTTATGCACGCCCATTTATATTTACGAGTATTTGAAAAATACAATATTGAACTTAAAAAATAACACCGTTAATACAAAAACTCAATGCCCTGTATAAACTTCTGATCATGTTAATTAATGCAAATGAGATAATATTATGCGTAATTAGTAAATATAATTACGTAAGGCCTCTAACCAGTCAATTAAAAACATAGAATTTGAAAAGCAAATTTGTTCATTGCGAATGTAGCTATATTATTTGGACGTGAAATTATTATAATAAGAGAAGTATACCATTGCCTATTGCTTACTAATTGGTACTGTGAAAGCTCGGCTAAGCGTTCTGCTGTATTATTATGCCGCGGCGAATGCCCTCATTATGTTTACGACAATAATTTTCAAATTGGACGCACTAACAACTCTCCAAGTACCCTAATAATAATCATAAACCTCACCCTGGGAATGTCTCTTACTTTATGATCAGATATTTATTTACTTATTTATGCCCGCGACTAGGCGACTTTAGATGACTTCTATAAAAAAAGTTATCAATTCGTTCTTTCAAGTTTAAGGCTTTCGCCATTGGACCATAGACAAATTTAAATGGTAATGTTTTCTATTACCGTAGCTTATACAGAAAATATAAAAACTTTACTTTCACTTTGCAGATACCGAGATACGTAAAAATTTATAAATATTTAAAACTTTTGGATGTATGAAATACATACATATATATTTTTAGTAATTTTATACTTGCTTGTCCTTACGAAGTTCGAGTGATGTCTAGCTTGACAGCTAGAGATGTACGAAAATTCAATTTTAAAAAAATTTAATATTGAAAGGAATTCTTCAATTTTATATCGACACTCAATGCAGCTCCGGTAAATATCTCGTAGAACATTTTCAAGCAAAGTGTTGTGTTCAAAAAGTTGTGAAATCTTAAGACTTGAGGTATTGTCACATTTATATTTATTTCAGGAGTTTTGATATTTTGTAAGTGGTTGAATCGTGAATCATGAAATCTTTGTTAATCTTTAGACGTAAATTGACTTATTTAATGTAAGCTAATATTAATAATAATTTATAATAGAAAAGCAATGTTTTCTCTCGTTTTGCGTAGAATTACGGTAATAATGCTTTATTAACGCAGTAAAAGATTCAATCTTTCTCTTAAAGAAATCACGACCATCATCGTCACGAATCATTGTACTTAAGCTGAATGTAGTATATTACTTGAACTGCTCTATATAATATATAAGTTGTATGAAATGTATATTTTGTTTAAATTCTGTAAATATAAGTAGCTATATTCATTGTTTTCTATTCATAGATTGGGTGTTAATTACTATTCAATCACGCCAAAAATTATAATCGGGTGTGTAAGAAATATAGCATATATAGATAGATAGATACTCTGGGACAGAACATAAGTAATTTTTATAACTATAGAATTAATAATATAATTAGAGAAAGAAGCGGCATGTCACCAAAGTAGGCCAAAACGACTGAACTTCGAAACTGGTGCCCATTTACGGCCTCCGAACGCATTCACAATATGTCACCCGCATTACTGATTTATTACATAAGCCTTCACATAATTTTACTTCAATCTTTCATTCAAATTTCATTAAATCACATTTGGGAATATTGTTTAGCTGAGAATGTTAATAGCATATTACCTACATACATGTTTATAATACCAGGACTAACTTGCCCGTAACAGAGGATAATCCACAGAGCTTCGGCTGTTTAAAACTCGTGATAAACTTGTAAAACATGGGTTTATTACTTAGGTCCTGTCGGCCTGATACTAACTAATCTTATATATAAAATTTTCGTGTCACAGTGTTCGTTCCCATACTCCTCCGAAACGGCTTGACCAATTCTCATGAAATTTTTTATGCATATTCAGTAAGCCTAAGAATCGGCTACTATCTATTTTTCTAACCTATACGTGATAAGGGGTGTTCACCCCAAAATATTTTTTTTATTTTTTTGATAAATTTTTATTTTTTTATTATGTGGCATCAAAAAATACATACAACTTTAAACCCTCTGCGCCAAAACGGCTTTACTGATTTTTACCAAATTTTATATGCATATTCAGTCAGATCTGAGAATCGGGTATTATCTATTTTTTATACCCCTAAGTGATAAGGGTAGCCCACCCCAAAAATTAATATGACAAAACAACGTTTGCCGGGTCAGCTAGTTATTACAATAAAATTTTGACATAAATATCGGATATCAAAATACCATTCTATCGCGTATTTAAAAAAAATTGATTTTTTTTAATGAAACATACTTCATAATAAAATTGATTAGTCTACTCTTTTCCATGTAATTGAGAAAAGCTTGCTTGCATCAACTTCAGCGATGCGTAAATAACTGAAAACAGCAAATACTTAACTTGTACCGGTGCATCATATGCGCTTTATTCCTAAATCAAATGCCAAATTTATATCGAGCCAAAGATGTTGTTTCAAAGCTGTGGATCACGTTTCGATTCTTGTGAAAAAAAATTGATTTTTTTTTTGAAAGACGGTAATCACGATTATTAATTTCACTACAGTCCCAACCTGCAATTATTATGTGCTGTGCAGCTAACAACTACTCATTCAGACGGCGGAAGCCAAAGATTCGCCCGTCGATACAGTTAGCCCGTATTGTCATGTAGGTCCCACAGGACGCTTGCAATTACGCCTCACGCTGCTAGCAACCTATGTCCGACTGTCACTTAATTTGACAGATACAGGTTTAAAACAGAAATGTCTATATTTACAAAGATTTTTTGATTATTAAACAAATAAAATTCGTTTTGTTCTCATAACCGACTCTTACTCTTACTTAGAAACTAATTATGCAGTTTGGCTATTATGTAATAATTATATCTTTTTAAATGTTTTTGACTGTATTAAACATTTTTAATGCATGGCTAATTTGCTGTATTTCGGCGTTGTAATTTTGTAATTGTATTTATCCTTGACAATCTTGTTTGTTCATAATACATGATAAATCGTAGTATATGGTTAATGTAGCATCTGTCTTTATATAAGCAAAGACTTACATCAAGTCCTATTAAGACGAATTGTTACGGACTCAATAATTGATAGAAATGTTCATACTCTTTGAAAAGCGAATGGGTGTAACATGTTGCTAGATATTTGAGTTGGAGTAGAGAAGTCTCTAAAAGTAAGTACATTAAATTCCTACAAGAAGCTCGTCAAAACAAAAGTTCAATATTATATATAAACACTTCTAAATATCTAAAGCTCTATAAAATACTTCATTTTGTAGCAATAAGGGAAGGAGAATTGAAGAGCAGGTTCGTCTACGGCTCTGAAAGTAAATTTCGATGCTCGCAAACGATTTCTATTGCTTATTACTGTTAATACCTCTTGGAGTTTTCTTACAATTTTCTTAATGTTATTGACAAATAACTGAATGCCATCAATCGAAGATAACTACTTACTTGTTGTACAGTTATGTATCTAACAAAGAATTTTCAATTCAATGTTTCGAAAATGTTTCACAAATCGAGATGAAAGCTGTAGATTCAGTGATCAAAAAACCTGTGAATGCTCAATCACGAATCAATGACTCACAGATTCTGTTGTTCAAGATATTTTTTTCGGGCTTAAACCGATGTTCTGGAAACCGGATGAAATTAACGTCCAATGACTATCGTTTTTTGTTACCCAGGCAAGTACTGTCCTACGTTACTACCTGTGCCTGTCAATTTTCTTTTTATTCAGCAATATTAAATCCACTAAAAGAATTTTTCTTATAGAGAATGGAAACGGAAAGCGAAATGACCGCAATAATAAGCCCGGTCTTAAATATTTTACGCTGAGGATTCAGTCGAAAAGCTCCTATCTCATTTCATTGTATTTACTGAATTACTCTATTTGTATCGAGTCCTGATACTTTTACCTTTCCTTGATATCGATCTTAGGAGCTTACCTCCGTAATCTTCGCATTAGGAAAGTACTGAAGCAGTTTCTAGTATTCTGAAGGAAAATTAAATTACTTACGTGAGTCTTTTGTTTCAAAATAAGTAGATAGAAATCTCAGCATTTCTATTATGACGGGAGTTTAACAAAAGAACCCGTTTTATCTTATATTATTATTATATTTTTAGGAAACAATCTAATACAAAACTCCCTAATTCGAACCACTAGCTTTTTAAGATAGTGTTTTTCTTCTAATTTTTTTTCTTTCATAATGTCAAGATGTCTTTGTTCTACAACTCATTCAATCCGCTAAGCAGAATAAAGAAATAGCACCAATTCACTTTGGTTTTTAATCACTTTGATTTTTTTTCCAGAATTTATTTACTGACATACGCACTGGGTATACAAATGTTCCGCATAAACCTTTTGAATCGCAGAAAAAAACAACGCTTTTGAAAGTATACTTGTAAATAAAACAGTGACCCCTAAGGTCAAATTTGTCGGAATATAAAGTCGCTACACAATCCATTAATCATTTTTATTGTTGTCGCATTAATAAAGGGCATTGCACAGGGCCAAGGCGAAACGTCATTAGGCTGTTAATACAAGTGTGTTAGTTTAGGACGCCACCGCCGGAAGCTTATACAAACAAGGTCACTAATAACCACATATAATAAAATTAAAATATTCGAATTACTTTCATACTAAAGCCCACGACGTCTGCATAGAATGGGGCTTTCAGTACTATGAAATTTTAATCCCTGACAAAAAACAGACGTCTTATAATTTGGACGTGTCTGTCCGTAGCTCCTAAAAAACTCCTATTTTTTGTGTAATTGTATCGAGTGTCGGAGGTGTGTTAAATTATCTTCAGTTTCACTTACTTTTGATTTTATTTTAACTTACGATTACAATGATTTTGTAATTTTTACAATATAACTTTTTCTATAAGCAAGGTGCAAAAATTTTGCCATGTTATTCCTATTTCAATAATTTATTTCAAACTACGAATCAAGGTTTAAATAATGCATGAAATATGTAAAATAGTCGTATTGAATCGTTTAAGATTTTTATGAAATGAATCTTGATAACGTGACTTGATACGTGTTATATTCTATAGCCGCTTTAAGCTAGACGATATGTATGAAATGTAAAAGCTTTTGTAACATATTGTCTGTAAAAACAAATTTCTTTTATAGATAAAAGAAAATATTCAAAATGAATATTGTATTTTAAAGCAATTGACAAGTGTCGTACTGTGGGGAATTCTGACGAAAACTGTATTAAGAAGACTGAGACAAGGCGCAAACTCACAACATTTTACGATCGTGGAATTAAGGGATCTTACGTAATTTATATACAAATTTAATTTCCTTTTTGTGGAAAACGTCTGCTTTACTATATAATTCAAATAGTAATTCTATTAATATTTATAAATAAACTCCATAATGTTTATCAATTGTCTCTTTGTACGATTAGGTGTTTATTACTACTACATAAAAAAAATGTAAAATTGTATCTGAACGTATAATAATAAATTGACGGACTAGCCGTCCATAATTGTAAAAGGTACATGTTGATATGCGCATTATGCAAAAACTATTGCACGGAATATAATCCTGTTAGCAGTTTCAGTGACAGATGTGGCTAAGAAATACCTGACGCAATTATTCGGTAATATTTTAAATGGCTTCACAGAGATATAGTATTACCACCTTCTCTGTCTGTAGGCAAAGTAGGAACTAAAGCCGCTATTTTGAAATATCATTCCGCTGTCAGTTTTTGAAGTATGTGTGCGCTCTACGTATTTACTTGTTTTCAGTGTAAGTGCAAACAAAATATTATGTACCTCTTATCTGATTTAGAATACGACGCCTTCTATTGTCAGGTAAGTTGGTTGTAATTTTGAATTATTTTTTGAAAACCAAAAAAAATACGTGTTTGTACTTCATATATGAACATTTTTATGTCCACTCGTAACTTTTAAAAACATCAACCGATATTGATAAATGAATATTAATACATACTTAATTCCTTTTTGCATTGCAGTCAGAATTTAAATTGGAAATATAGTTCTTGTTGTATATATATTTTTTATATGAACGGCATAAAGAATAATTAGTATTTATTGTATTATTGAGTGTTATTCAACATTATATTGTTTATACATATTATATTATTTAATGTGTGTACCAATCACAAAAGCACCTGATTGTTACAGGATCAGATACGTCATTGTTTCTGATACGTTATCATCCCATAGTATAATATAACAAAGACAAGTACGTAATAGAACTAATGGGATTCGGATATCCAATTCATGTCTAATATTAATAATATTAGGTCAGCATATTTGGCACCTATAAGCAGAATATAATATGAGTACGTATAGTTTTTGACACATGAAAGACACAAAGGCCAGGTAGGTATATTTTTTGTAATTAAATATATAAAATAATATTTTTGTATCTTTTGAAGATTTTTTCGTTTAAGTTAAATAATTTATTTATTAAACTAAATTTATATTTACAGATGACTTTAAAATCTGTACATCTTCTGTTTATCGTACAGAACGGATTTTTTAAATTTAAGACTATTGAAAATAACATGGGATAACACGACAACAGACAGAAAGAAAGAAAATTGTACTTTAAAAATCTATAATAGGCAAATTGGAAACGGATGAATACGAATTTCAGCTTGCTTCATGTTCCATTGTTAAGTTCAATGTAAAAATGGACCCAAAATGAAACCCTTGTAATTTTGAGTCATCGATTTAAGGAGGAGAGCTTTTAAGAGCCGTCTCTGTGCTCTGTGTGCTGGCTTTGTTTTGACAGGGCTTATATTTTAGGGTTTTAAGATATGTATTCTGCTAGTGCATGCAGGAATACATTTGCAATATATCTTCTAGAGAAGACTGCACCCAGCAAAGTTAAGTCCAAACAACAACTAATATCTAAGATTTCAGATATTTAATATTAGCTGATAATCGTTTTTTGCGCTGAAAATCCTTACTTTATACTATCAACAAGTAACTGACAAAGAAACTCGTATGTATAATTTTAATAAGAATTAAAACGAAGTTTCTTTGCTGTTCGGCTCATGTCAAAGCGCGTTCTTAAACATCGTTTAAGTTTAGTACATAAGATTGACATTCACAATTAATAATTATAAAATAGTATTACGCGAAATAAATTTTTGTGATTCTAAAGTTACTACACATATTTTGTAAAAATCGCTGAACGTACTTTTTACTACAATTTGTATGTCACACGACAGGCTGAAAGCATCGAAGGAATATTGGAATGGATTGTGACATTTCGAGTTCATACTATGCATAGGTATATGTATAGGTTATAAAACCGGAGCTTTTAGTGTTGCAGTCCTATCTTTTAACTTTAAACGAGCAATTCTTGTATATTTATTTATTTTGCTTTCTGTAAATGTAACGGAACTTATTCACAATCGATGAAATTTGTAGTTAGATCTTACGTTTAAATTCAAAAGTTCTATTTTTTGTCAACTTTAATAAGGTCATAGCATCAAAGGTTCAGATTCTTTGACGCCACTATGGTTTTAATCTGTAAGTCAAATTTCGACCAAAAAAACAAATTTTTCACAAATATAAGTAATTCTATTCTTTGGTACATACTTTATGTTGAATTTTATTGTCTTGTTTGTAAGTAGAACTGATGTAATCTAAACAACTTTTCAAATTTGTCGAATCGGAACTATGAACGTGAGCTTAAAAACTCGAATAACTAAACACATCTATCTATTGTTTGACAAGCATGACATATATTTAGAGTGCGCCCAATCTGCTTGTCGCGAACAATTGATTGATATCCACACATCTAGAACACATCAACACGAACAAATAATGGTCATATATCTCTGCCAAGATAACGCTCTCCCCAGGTATCCTTTTTGTTTGTGCGACAAAGAGAAAATTGATAATTCATCAGCAACCGCCATTGTCACTGAACGGTATACGTGATTCAGGAGTGTCAATTTGTTTTATTGCTTTGTTTGTTTAAAAATGCGATAATCCGTTTTTTATGGCTTTAGTATAAACACCTAGTACTTCGTAAAATCAACAATTTTAACCATTATATTTAATTAAGCGAAACGTAATAAGAGTAAATAAAGTAAGCAATGAAATGAGAACGACAACACATGTTATAGCAAACTAACTTATTCATGGAAGTTTATTCGTTTCAACACGTCGTATTAACTAAAAGCACAGAACAACTAGGAGTTATCTATTCACCGTTCCAAATACCTACAGGAGTATAAATGGAGTTTTCTATGTTGGTGATAGTATGAGCTAGTTCTATTATTCAGTGGCTCAGTTCATACACGGGGTTGGAACGTCAGAGTAGGATTAAGGCATCCTTTGCAAGCAGCTGCCGTTCCTGAGATGAATTTAGGTAACCGACGCAAGCGACACCTGTCTGACACAAGATAATACGCTACTTATTCGCTAGTGAAATATGAAGGTCTTCATAAAAGATTACGAACACACATCTCACATGACAGCCTCCAAATATACAACTGCTAAGCTTTTCTCGACACATATCCATAGATCAATGACGTAAAAATTTCCATGTTTGAATGTTTTTTAGGTCAAATAAATAATAAAATAATTGTATGAATTCAAATGGTTAAACTTTGGCAGTCACTAGTCAGTCTGGTATTTGGTATTGACAATTATCACTAAAATTTTATTTATTATTATAATGTGAACCAGTAGGTATGTGACAAAAGTAATATTCATTTAACTCAATATCTGTATAAGAATAAAAAATAAACGCTCAAAATAAAAAAACTGAATGTAAAGTTCAAAATGATCAGTTTAATAAGTGAAGTTGATTTTTAGAGTACTTACTACGTATGTCTTACAGTGATATATATTTTTAAAAATGGAGCCAATATAATATTGATCCAACGATATTCAATTTTAATTTTTTATATTGTAGAAACACTCCATATTCTAACAGTAAGAGAAAAATCATCCATTCCATGTAACCAGATTTATGGCTAATAAAAATATATAAATTACGACGTTAATATAACACGCCAGTGAGTTACAATTCATGAAATAAATGATTGCCACTTAGAATTTGGTCCCAGGATAGTTAAAAGACCCTATTTTACAAAAGGAGAAAGGATCGAATATAAGCGAATAATCAATCAGAAACATTTTAGTACTGATTTTGTTTTTATCAGAAAATTATATGATTAAATTTCTACAAGTAAATTGAAGCACGAAAGTGGTTAAACTTTAAAGAATAAAGAATTCGTTGCAAAGCTAAAAACTGTGCAAGAACGAGGAGGACAAAGTTTAAAGGAAAGTTTTTATGGAACATGTCCAGAGAGTGCAGGAGACGTGAACGTTATCCATTACGGTAACGAACTCCGTGCCGGCCGATTCATTAGAAACCCATTCATCTAAGCCACAACAGGCGCTCAGGTATTAACTACCCTCTGTACTTAATGGACAAATAAATATATGACAACACGACTCTCGCTTTTAACGACTTCTGCAATTTTCCGCTTCAACTATTCTTCTTAAAGTTTAATAGCTTCAAAACTGCATCCTGTTAAGATGTTAGTTTTAATGCTTTAATTATCCACTAAAAAGTTTTACGCATTTTGGAGTGAAGCAGCTATATATAAAATTTACTTGAGCTAAGTATGTATTGGACTTTTTTCAAAAATAAAACCCACCTATTAATATGCAATTTATTTAATTGTTTCGTGATCATCACTATATCATTGGATAGGCAAGTAGTTTTGAATTTGTGGTTTTATGTTTTGAATTCGTACCGAGCTACTTATTAAGCTTAGTAAGAATCCCAGAAAAGAAGCTTATTTAATTTATTTAAATGTCTGAATGTTTCTAAATTGATTTTTTCGCGCGCGGGTTTAAAAAATAAAACTTAAAATAGAAACGCATGGTAAAACAAACAGGTTCATTCAGTTAGTGTAGCAAAACATTCAAACAAATGCGACGGCTGAGTGAGCAAAACGTACCTACATTTAGTTGAGAATAAACTTTTCGCTTTTCAACTGAAGTATCTATTTTAAATCGCTCACTTGTCTACCCAATATCCGTTAGAGAATGAACATACTCGCAACCATTGTGAGGGCGCGATAACAAAACTCCGTCCGCGCATTGTCACCACTTTATGTACCTACAAAAATGTATAAAACCTGTATAAAATTGGAACTAACCGACTGTGAAATATTTTAAAAAAATCATATCGGGTGTTGTAATCGCCTCTGAAACTCATTGGACAACGTGTCTGACATTTAATGTGTGTAACGAGGAACATGCTGGGTTTGATAAATAGGATAACCAGTATGTTTGGTTGGGCATACGTACACATCACGCACATTTTATAACAAAATGAATCAACAAACACAGAAATGTGTTTGCTCCATGCCATACTACAAATAGGAACAGAACCAAACTGAATATTATTTATTGATTAAAAGTTAAATTTGTATATCACCCATATAATTAATAAGATAGACTTATTTAGATACTCTACATTTTAGAAACGAAATTTATCATGTAAATGCAGAGATCTCTCTTGAATTCTGTCTTGAACATTTTCATTTCTAATCGGCCCAATTGTAATCAATTTGCTTATAGATAATTTATGCTACAAAAACATGAGCACCTACTATGGTAACACTACTTCATATTATGCTTCCACTCCATGCTTCAGTATAAATGTACTGAAGCAAATTTAGAAGAGAACCACGCAATTCCCCGATGAGTCAGAGTTAACTCGTTAAGTTGTAGAATGTACGGAGGCGATATTTGCTCGGCGCCCTCAAAACCAGGAAACACTCTCAACCTACTCCCTCGCAATCTTTGAAATAAACATGCGTTGAGACCACTATCTAACAATCTTAAGTTTTGTTACGAAAACTTCGAACTAATCTTACTAAATGACGCTGATACTTTTACTTACACTTATTTTACTTTGATAGATTTGTTTCAAAGAGTTACGTAAAGTTATTTAAATATTTTAAATTACTTACAATGCTAGATTATAAATGCAAACATACGTTTCCTTTCACGCTTGATTATTACTTATATATTTTAAATGCTACTTAATTGGAACCATGATTATAGAATATTTTTTTATAATTTTATGTAGCTAGAAGATAATAATAGTAAATTAATATTTTTTTTTATGAATTAGGAGTCAAACGGGCAGGCTCATTTATGAAATGTGGTCTAACGCCCATGATTACACGGCTGCCTTTTTAACAGATTTTGTTTATTACCTTACGTTCCTACACCTTTTTAATCTTATATAGCCCATCTGGTGCCTAAAATAGACCCAATCAGTACAAAAATATATAAAAAGGCATAGCTTTAAAAATATGCAATAAATACAAATATTGTTATAAGATACTTTTGCTTTATAACATTAATTTTACAGAAATAAAGACAAAAAATATTTAAGATGAAAAGGAAGACACTTTGATAAAATGACGAGATACAGGCGGTTGGGAATTTCGTTCATCGAAATTCGCGCTAAAAGATAAAGAATTTGTTAGAAGTTAAGACCCGACAAAGTCTTAGGAGCTAATTACATTGTTACATAAGAAAACTTTTGGGTCCACTGAAGTTTCTTTACATTTTGACGGGGGCTTATCTAACCCCTATCTGATCTGATAAATAAAATACCTTTATTAATTAATACAATTTTTCACTTCATCAAAAATATTCAATAAGGTGCTTGTAAATATATAAGAAGTACATTTTTCAATAAAGCATTTCTTGGCAAATTTTGCTCTGTTTAATAACTGCCTAATATCCTTTCCAGTAAGTATCCTAAGTATACTCGGACAGGAAGATTTAACCACTCTATTTGTATTTTAAATAAAAAGGAGATTATTAACTATTACTTCACTGACGCCAGAAAGTTATTAAAGTTATTAAAAATTTCAACAGACTTAAACAAAATTGCAATATCTTAATTCGACTTTATTTTTTATATGTCTCTAACATAATGATGACACCAATTTTAAGATAATAATAAGATTATTTGTTGGTTTAGCTCATACTTCAAGTTATACCCATGTGATTTAACTATTAGGAACCTAGAACCTGATGTATTAAGATTTCAAAAAACTTTACTACAAGATATCAAAACAATATTCATGAAGAATTTTTTAATGATGGCTTAATTAATAAAAACACAAAATATAACGAAAGATAATAAAAGTAATTTCTGTTCTATTTCTATTCAACACAAATTTCATGTTCAAATTCGCATAAATATCGAAATAAACTACCCATACATACGTAACAGAATAGTTCTCACTGATGACGTATCTATAAATCGAAATCCAATTTATTATATTCGAATTGCAGACCACGGAAGTCGACCGGCGAAACATTCCGAAATGAACGTTTAGTGACTCGCCATGTTTTATTTTTCCCGTAGAAATCAAGCGGAATTCCCCTTTTCTATTTGTTACTCAATAAATTATCACCGCCATCGTTAGTCACTATTTTTCTTTATTTGGACGTTGCCTGTAATTAAATGGTAACTATGTGCTACGGTTTTCGTAGCATTTAGAACTGTGCTACGAACGCGTTTTGTAGCACTAATTATTCAAAGTCTATGGTTTACGTGTATATAAACAAGATTATATTTTGTATCAAGATATATTTCTTTTTATTAATGATATATTACGATCCAAATTTAATGTTTCTCATACATTTGTGAGATTTTGTTATAAGTTATTAATATACTTAATTCAATTCATTATTAATATTTTTTTATTTTATCTATACAGTTTAGGTAAAATTAATTCTGATTCTTTTTCACGTAAAAATTACGTAATTAAATTTGCCATTTTATAAATAACTTTTATAATTTTACAAAGTCAATTTAAAATATTTACTCGAGGTGGTATGAAACTTACAGATACTAAATCTTTCTAAAGTCCAGACGATTTTTATAGCAAGGTAAAGTGTCACATGCTGACATATCTATAGAAATGTTACTTCAAAGATTGCAAGAATTTTCCTATGGATAAATGTAATTATAATGTCACTGAGTACTATCAAAATGCGTCAGCGAATGAAATTAATAACTTAACATCATTACATCGTGTGCTAGACATAACATCATTTGCATACTGAATCAAAATATCGTAATTATTTCTCGGCAAGAATATCTTTCAGAATAACATGAATTCGAAATATGCCCCAAACTCCCCTTGCTTGTTAGGTACCTCGAGGTAAATTGTGGTTTGTTCCGCAAATGCAATCCCCGAAGGTGATTAAGCGCAGATTTTATTTAACGTCGCATAAATTACATTCAGTTTCAAAATTTTCTGAAAAACCAGACAGGACTAGAGTTATTAAATACAGAGTAAATAAGTTTGTTTTAACTCAATTTTATTACTGAATTACATTAATTTTGAGTCGTTTAATACATAACAATACTTATGTATTAAATAACTGGAATTGTCGCTTTCATAAAGTTTGGGTTGTGTTGTGATTAATGTTAAACATATATAAACTTTAAATTTTTATAAAGGCCACCAATCTTTTTGCACTCCAAAAACTTGTTTCGCAGTATTGTCGTTTTGTTGTGAAATTAAAAAATTTAATTTGATACTGTAACAGTCCATTCATAAAATTCAAATTGTTTAACATGAGATGTCATGTACACCGTAAAATAAGGTTTAATAGTGATATAGAAGAGATGGAATTTCCATTTTACATTATACCAAATATATTATGCATTTGAACTGCATGATCATTTAAATCTTCCGTCCCATCGTTTACAGGGAACCAGTCTTTGCATAATGTACAAGCTTTGAACATCGAAATATTAATATTCTAGAGAGTAACGTTAGATGCTTAAGTGTATTAACAGGATTGCGGTGCTTAAGATGGATTTCACCACAGACAATTAAGTCAAAATCTAATTGCGTAAAATTAGTTTACTCTAGGCATCGTTATTTGCAAACAATACCAATGTTGTGTTTTAAAGAATATCTTTAACCACTTTGTTTGCTCAAACGTTATGATCAATGAAGCAATAATGATACATTTTGATAGATGTGCGCTCAAAAAATAGCTACCGGACTTATAAAAAAGTCTTTTGAATATAAAAATATTTTATTTAATCTCAAACACAGAAAGAAAAATATTTTAAGCTTTGTTCGCTACAGAGGTAGTTTATAAGAAAAACAATTCTAAAATAAAAATTTAGCTGAAAGATCTAAAAACTTAGTGTTTTTTTGTACCAATCCGAAATTTTGACATTTAAATCAGCTGCTATTCGGTTAAATAACATTAAATAAACGGAATAGGTAAGTAAGTGAAATTCTCTGCCTCTGCTGGGGTATGAGGCGGACATATTTCTGTGTCTGTTTCACTAGTCATTTTCTTTACAGACAAGTAAGTGATTAGCCTTCTATGCCTCATCAACTGAAACACTTTAAGCCCTCCCCCCTCCTCCCCGAGATTAGATCCAGAAGCTCTAGTGCAACACGCCGAGCGTATAATATTTAGAAACAGGGGCGGGGAGAGTATGTCTCTTTTAGAATTATAGGCCTCAGAAGATAGAAGAAGGTGTCATAGTGGACGAAAATGAGACTCTTATACCATTATTATTTGGAAGGAGCTTGAGCTCCCTTGGCCTTATCATAATTGTACCAATCAGGCTTTATTACTAGCGGCCTTTTTCATCTCTCAGCGACAAAGACGTCACGGTCTAAATTAAACATTACTTACAATGAGGGCACATATTTTTCTAATGGAATTACTTTATACACAATGAAGACTGCGAATAATGGAAAATGTTTAAATAATAAAAGTAAATTATGTACGAATTTTTAGTAAAAAAATACATACGAATGTATAAGAGATTTTATATTTATTCTTACAACTTGTTCATAAAAATAGACAATTGTCAACAAATTATTTTAATAAGTATGTATGACCACCACAGACTCATTAACGAAACTTCAAGCAAGCGTAAAAAAAAATGTATTCTCGATTATTACTTCTATAATGCAATAATAGAAATGACTTCAAAATTACACGGTCATTCTAGTCACAGAATATTAATTATTCTAAAATTGATTGTCTTCTTCCAATACTATATAGTATATATATTATTTTGATTTAGTAATTCTTAGTATGTGCAATTAAACGTGTTCAACCATATCAAAAAATAATTCGTCTTATAGCATATTTACTTTACAAGGAAAAGCCATTTTTACAAAAACTATTTTTTCTTACAGAGACTGAAACTAACATTCCATGAAATTGAATCCATTTGAGATCAAAATTCTACTCAACGTAATTTATTGGAATCTTAGAATCAGGAAAACCTTATCCACAATCGATCACCAACGACATCTGATTAATTATAGTCTCATTTATCTTTTTGTGAGTAGGTGTTCTCACAAGGAAACGCAACTATCATTACGATAAGAACTTTATTTTGTTTAGGCGTTGACAAGATCTTGAATCGAAGGCTGACAATGGAATTTAATTATCCCAAATTTGTCCTTTTGTTTCGAAGACCCATCTATACGTAAGCTCTGTTCACGCCACGTTCTAACGGTCCATTTTCGTTTAAAAGAGGTACAAGAGGTTCCAATTTCAGTCAACCTCAGCCTAAAATTACAGTGAGTACCTTCTGTCTAATTTATGTTAGTTCAAACAGTAACTACTGCTTAGTCATGTATGAATTCTAAAATTATCATGGGATGTAAATTGAAATATACGCGTCGCCAACAACGTAGCACTGAACATAAACAATGGTTACCTACTATCAGCAAATGCTCTAGAATTATACTTAATGAAAGATTGCTTAATTTAGTGATGTTTAAATTATTAAGTTGTAATTTATATCAACAAATAATCTCAAGCTAATTTTTAATAAGACATTGAATTAAATTGTGGTTATTCGGACTTTAAAAGATAGAGAATTAGTTTCCTTTTACATCATTATGAACAAAAGATTCATCTTTAATTTTGAACACACATAAAAAATATTTCACTTCACAATGTGAATAGTCTTACAAGAAATATAGCTTTATAGGCAAAAATAAAATAACGCAGGAAAAAGTTGCATATAGCTGTTAAACCGCCTATTTTGCTGATAGTACTTTATGTTACATAATACATAAATGTGTATAGGTGCATACGCATGGTAATAGAATAACGGGTTTGTATGCGGATTTGACTAGTAAATCATTCTCTAGCGACGCTTAACACAAAAACTCATTCAATATAGAATTTTAGCTCGTCGCGTTAGATTATATCCAACCAAATCCGGATTAAATAGAGTAGGCTAACAAGTCATGGACGCCCTAGATGTAGGAAACTAAAACTATTGAAAATTTTGCGTACACGCCGTTTTATCATATCTATTTCACCTCCTACGACCTTATATTGCATTAGGAAATAATACGTCTGTGTACCCAACTTAATTTTACTATCAAATGTAAAAGTCCGTTTTTTTTTACTCTTTTGATTGGTGAATATTGGACTTGGCAACCGCCTTAGAATGAACATAGACTACTTTTTAGGCCATGTATCTGTATCTTAGTTAATGTAATTGTAATGTACTTTAATGTAATTTTTTATATGTAATTTGTTACTTTGATATTATGATTTTAATTGATTGTTTTATATAATATATTACGCCTAGCTTAGTTAGTTGGGCATGTCTAGTCAAAACGATTATTACAAGGACAACAAAAACAACAACAAAAATACAGCTGGAGTACACAAGATTTTAGTAACATATTTCGTTTATCTAAATCTTGAATATGATACTTATTTAGTTAGTAATCATTGTAATCGTGAATTTATAGACGAATAGTTTACAGCGCTAAGCTTAAAATTAAGGTAACGATTATTTCTAAAAATGTCTATTGTGTAATATCTATTATGTAAGTATATATCTTTGGTTGAATATAAATCGTCTTGTAGCAAAGTGTATATCTATAAAACGTACATAATATAAAGGGCGGTAAATATAGTGGCAGTATTGGAAAGAATCACAAGTAGCAATATCTCGAAGGGTTTCCGAGTTACTCTCTGGGTACTCTACGCACTTCGAATATAATGCAATTACTGGAGATGGATTGCCCCGGTTTGAGACGCAAGGACGTCGTATAACATCCTTATCGCGTCAAGGTACCTATTTTATGACGTCTTCAAAAGAATAGATAAAGATTTTACAGCTAAGTGCGCTTATTATGAAAAATTAGCTCCCAAAATAATAAAAAATTTACAACTTACTGTGTTAGTTTTTATTACGGTCAATTTATCAGTATTACTGGTGATAGTGCAGATAATATAATAGTTTTTTTATTAACTTTAAATTAAATTAAGATATTTAACCATTAACACCGTACTTGTGCCATTAATTTCGGCCCAACGACTAAATATATCTTTGAGGCATAGTTTTTTGTCCCATGTCCAGTAACTACACGACAAAAAGATAAGCGATACTCTATGTAATCTACAATATTTTTATACAAAGGAAAGATTGATATGCTTTTGTTTCCTTGTTAAAAGAATTAAATCAAATCTTCTGGTCCGATTTTAAAAGTTCTTGCATAGATAGAAAGCTATTTTCACTGTGTAATATAGGCTACATGTGTGGCCAAGGGGATGAAGTCGCGAGTATAAGCTATTTTAAATAAATGTAGAAAACTATTTTATATTTGTATTTTTGTAAATATAATTAAGTCCATTATTATTTATTGTAAATATTTAAGTACATTATTTTACATGAATAAAATGTGATTTTATTCTGCAGTAAAAAGTATTATAAGTCCACTGTGCTCCAACATGAAAGACAGAGAAGTTTGGCGCTCAATCTTCTTTCTTTCAGCGGTAGTATTATTTTTATTACTTTCAATTGAAGTTTAAACATTCATAATTTTCAGAGAACGAGCGAATATTAAAATATTTATATGCTTTAAAAGCGGATAACACTTCATGATACAAAATTTTAATCGATATTTGCATAATTATTAAATATCTCCGTATTGAAGTATTAAATTCTTTAAAGATAGTTAAGTTATATTTAAAATGTACATAATTGTTTTTTTCTAAATTCATTGACTTAATCCCAGTTTCAAAATGTAAATACAAAATTGCTGTATTCAATAGTGCAGATTTAAAATTCCATTTTTTTAAATGTTTCGTAAGTCGGTTAATAGCTAGAACTCATTGGCCTCGAACGCCTTTGATTCTTGAACCGAACGCGTTTCTAATTACGTTGGACATTGTAATTACTATGATTGTAATGCTTTTGTTCTTGCAATTATAGCTTTCTTGGCGCTGCACAAAGCAAACGGTAACAAAATATTCTAGTAAATAGGTGACCGAACTAATGTCTTAGTTAAAGAATGTTTTATCTCCCTCTACCAAACTCAATTTACAATTTGAAGGAGAGTGACATATTATCATATTATGTAACAGTGTCGGTTTTTGGGAAATTTATTCATTAATATGAAGTTTTGCGTTCATTAACATGAATTTAAAAATATATTATTATATTGTAATATTGACACCTGCTGCTGCTGTCTTCTCCACAAATATTTATCACATCTATATTTAAAATATTACTTATTACATCGATGAAATATCAAGTCAATTAAAGTATTACAGTGTTACTTAATTTTAAAGAGATAGGAATACATTATTTCGCTTACGGCTAATTGAGTAGGGAAATGTTCTGATCTCGTTCCTAAAACTATTAAATTCCTATTATCACGCCAATAGTTTCTACAAAAGTAGGGTTAACACTAACACTAAATGTTAACTCATTGAATAAAACCAAAAGTGAATGTTGTTGTTGGTGTATACAAACTATGAGTTTATAAGTTTTAGTAAAAAAGAAACTTGGGTCACAAAAGCAGGAAAAAGCCAATTAAAAGTAAAGCTTTCGTATGTATAAATATACGAAATCATAGAGAATTCAATATTTATGGAGATACAAAGGAAAACCCACATTTTATTTTTCAACCGCAATACAAGTTTCATGTATTAGGTAACTTTAGTAGAAATTAGATTTCACTACCTACTTCATTCAGGATTCGCAAAGTTTGTGTATTATTAATTAAAAATAATACGATTCTACAAAGTACTTTGAAAACTTGCCCGCCCTAGCAGCCCGCTTGTTAATTACCCCCTAACTGTTAAGGTGGTGCTTAAAATATATAGAAGTTTACGACAATCTGCTACAGAATTAAAGTTTTATTCGTGAACTAATTTTAGTGTTTTGTTACTACAAACTAAAAAATTAGTGTTGTTGTAATAATAGATATGTATATGTAAATTTGACAAATTGTGTCAATCAAATGGAGACAAAGCAGCAATGATATGTGACAGTTAGTTGCCTTAATTACACTTTGAAATCCTGATTACCATCCCATGTCGCGAACTAAGAACAAGCGCCGAGGCATAGAGTGGGGACTAACCAACGTTCTGCCAAACAACCAACTATGCTGATGACCTATGCCTTTTGAGTCACACGCGCGCCAACATGCAATCTAAACTGGATGACCTACAACGGGAGGCTTTGGAGAGGGGACTCAGGATCAACACCCAGAAGACCCGGGAGATGAGGTGTGGGGCGACAAGCTCTTTGCCGCTGTCCATCGGCACAGAGAGGGTGGAAAAGGTCTACAAATTTGCCTACCTCGGTAGTGTGGTATCAGAAACGGGGAGGACCGAGGAGGACGTCACTTCGAGAATCGCCAAAGGGAGAGCAGCCTTCGCCCAGCTCCGTCATGTATTGCAATCGCGGAAACTGACGAGAAGAGTTAAGCTCAAGATATTTCGGTCGAATGTGAAAACTGTGTTGCTGTACGGATGTGAGACGTGGAAGGTCACTAAGGACATCACGAAGCGGCTCCAGGTCTTCATCAACCGCTGCCTTCGCCGTATTCTCGGTGTATTCTGGCCAGAGAGGATCGCAAACGTGGATCTATGGGAACGATGCGGCGAGACTCCAATCGACCACCAGATCAAGCGTCACAAGTGGAACTGGATAAGTCACACGCTACGAAGGGATTCCCAACATATACCGAGGCAAGCCTTAGACTGTAACCCTCAAGGAAAGCGAAAACGTGGCCGCCCTAAGCAATCCTGGTGGCGGACGATCACTGCGGAGGCGAGGGCAGTTGGCATGACATGGAGCGAAGTAAAGCGCGTAGCTCAAGACCGAGTGGAATGAATACGTACTGTGGACGCCCTCTGCCCCATCCAGGGGACTTAGGACTTTAAAGAGATCCCATGTCGCGAGTAAATTATATCATAGTTTATAATTATTGTTAGATGTAATTTCTTAAAATAGTTGCTTTCTGTATGTCTAAACAATGTACAGTTCTAATTTTTTAACATCTTAATAATAAAGGTTTACAAATACATGATAATATTAACATTAATACCTTTTTATCAAATATTAGACAACCCAATTTATAATTTCATGCCTTTGTGAAACTTATACGTGAAAGCTGATAATAATGCGATACCAATTAACATAATTATCACTATATTATATCGCCTTACCTATATTTATTCTGAACGCTTAGAGAGCAAGAACCCGAAATAATTCTGCGAATTTTTAAATTATAATTAATATTCATTACAGTACCTAGCAGCCTATGACTTCTTAATTATTTATACGTCGTGAGCTTAACACATAAGCACAATCAAACTATTTCTGGGTACAGCGCGTAGCTTTTGAGATTTATATTATACCTATTTAAAACAATCATAGGCATCTGAACATGAGTTTTTATTGTGTTAAATAACAAGACTACGAATAAACTACGTGTAATTCAAATTGAAATATATCCAATAAAGAACACACTTGATATACACTTGCAAAAATAAGAAATGTAATGAACGTCTGTGAAAGAAATTAATTATAGACGAACACTGCAGATGTGTTTTAATATCGTTGTGACAGTTTTATAAAAATACCTAGAACAGTCTGAATTTCTGACTACGAGATACTTTTTATTAAAAGATTACGGAGCGAAAGAAAATGTAAAGCCGTCAAAAGTTATTTTAAATCACCTTTCTTGGAGTAAAAAATGCTCATTTAATTTCAGAATTCCGAGTAGCTTTCCTGCATACTGATAGATTGAATAGTAAGTTGTAATTACCTTCATGTACTTACCTTCCAATTTCATATAATTTCGCTTATAAATTTTCACAATATTTTTAAGTATTTCACAGTATTTGAGTATTGAAAGTCATTTTGTTTTTAATATCTATTGTTTACCAGCTGACTCTGCGATCATTGTACTAATAATGAATGTTGTGTTATCTCATTAAATTTATTAAGAGAATTAAATTTGTTACGAAAAAAAGTGATTTCCACCAATATAACACGCGGAATAAAATGACATTTGTGTTAAGTCTACCAGACTGCACAAAATAAGTAATTCATTAAAAGGAATTCATTATTTGAATCTAATTAATCTACATTATTTTAAATTGAAGTGTTAAACTGAAGTTTCATTTCCGATTCGTTTCACTAACCATAAATATAAAATTTCGTTTGTATGTGCTTTAAGTAGAACATTTAAAAGTATATAGGTATTTAGATTATTAAATTATCTAATAATTAATTATTATTTTATTTTATTTTCCTTTAGGTTGGATTCAGGTTCATTCTATACGTGATGCTGGTGGTTCATTAGATATTCATATGACCAATAGTGATATGGAACATGTTGGAACCGCAGCGATGATTACTTTACCCGGTGTTCCCAGTGGATTCGGGACTTGTCATAATACTGTAACGAGGTATTATTGATTCGACAAATCCCACGGGTTCTTGTCAATATTCCTCAACAAACGTGATCGGCAATTTAATAGTTTTCATGCCACAATTGATTGTACGATTTAAAAATATTTAAATGACATGAGCATTTCTATAAAAAAAAAATCATTTTTGACTTTGTTTATACATAACATGAGTTATGAGGTCTAGGTGTGTCTATGACTGTCCGCGACGCTTAAGAAACGAAATATAAGACAAACTTTTCAAATCAACATTCAGAGTTCAAATCATGTTTTATTTTGTGTTACTCCTAAATAATAAAACAAGTTATTTGTACGTGAATCCCATTGATATCAGTCCAGTCGTTTCCAAGATCATTAATAATAAAAAAATCATATAAATGTCATAATTTTATAAAATTGTATTGATAGGTTTCATTAGTTTTCAGTTTTTATTTTTACTAATGGGTTTGTCATATAATATAAACTATAACATTGGCTATAATGCTGTTTCTTACATCCATTAAAGCCGTTTAAAACCGTGATATGAACTCTTTGTAATCCCGTCAGTAATATTACAAATTGCATTCAAAAGCGAAGTTTTAGGTTCATATGTGGTTTGACAGAATTGTTTTAGTTAAAATGATCTGTCACTTAACAGTTTCAATCTAGCGGACGTTCAGTCAATATAAGTTATATGAAATAAGTGTTTTTGAAGTCAATGTTTGGTCAGGGCAAGCGTCTCGATTGATATATACGTCGCCACCAGCGGTTTCAGTAAACTTTCAAGTTATGGCAACTAAAACAGCGGTATGGATATAATATTGATCACTATGATAAAAGACTACGTAATAAAATTGTTCTATGTTGTTGTTCATATTTATTTATTTATATATTCTGTATTTTCCTTAACAACGGCCTCCGTAGCTTAGTTGTTTACTCGTTTGATATTCAGAGGTTTCCATTCAATACGAACTATATCAATTGGTATTTTGTCGTGATAAGTGAATATTTTAATTCTTGAGTAAACAGTTTTGGCTTTTAGGGGGGAAAAGACTAATCACCCACTTGCCTGAACATAAGAAACAGATGCAGAAATATGTAACACATATTTTTACAAAATTTATGTAAAGATAAAATTTTGTTATTTTTTTGTTCTTATCTATTAATGTAGACGACCGATTGGCGCAAGTGGTAGTGCTCTTGAAAGTGTGCTATTGAAAGGTCCCGAGTTTGAATCCCGGTAGGTGCATTTATTTGTGTGATGAGCACGAATGTTTATTTCGGAGTCTTGGTTGTTTATAAACTTATATATGTATTTACTGTGGTACCCTCGTTATTTCTGATTACCATAACACAAGTGCTTTAGCTACTTAATTTGGGATCAGGGCAATGTATGTAAGTGGTCACAATTATTATTATTATTATTATTATTTATGTAGGTTGGCCATCAGTTCCGCGGTGCGTCTAAATTTTGCTTCACTGATATGTTTGTTTTACTGAAAAATATCAATTTCAAGCATTCTAATCGTATATTCAAATTCCAAACAAGGTACAAGAAATGTCATTAAATAAATTTATCTTAGGTTAAACAATGGAAGCTTATAAACCTCTAATTATTTGAATGATACTTGTGGTTTGGAATGATTGGCTCCACTTCAAAATGTATTTTTTGTATTCATGATTGTTTCTTGGCTGTTCTCCGCAGAATTATGAGCGTTTTTGAACCGTCTGTAAACTTAGGTTTAAGCAATGTTCATGAGCGATCGTGTATGAGATTTTAAATGAATAAATAAATTTTTGACTTTGACTTTAAAAATAATGTTAGGTACGCTAATTTATCATCAACTGGTTATAATACTATAATAAATTCTAATACAAGTTCCAATGTTCTATTTGTTTCTTTAACCCTAACTAACCTTGTATGCCGAACTTCATTTTTGCTGAGTAAGGTTGTAACGATTTATCAACTTCAATGTTATATAAACATGCTGATGTTATTCCAAACGTCAAATATTCCCTATATATTACTTAGTAATAAATGTTAGGGCCTTTACTTTGAAGTTCAATGGAGTAATACGAAACTATAAGGTAACAAAGCCTTCCATTATTGCACACTGATTTGTCACAGGCTGATTCATTAGTCAGGCATTAATCTCGGAGCCCGGGGTACCCTCTAACATGATAATGCTTTACTTTGTTTATGATTCTTGCGGTCGCCATTATCTAGACTATAATATCTATGCGTGTTTTTGTAAATGACCGATGGCTGTTAAGTGAACTCCCGAATAAAACAATTCTTTTTTCATCAAATACTTTTTACAGGCAATTTTATTTGTTTCTCTGGCCAGAACCCCTTTCACGCATTAGATGTCCAATGTGTAATCGACTGAAATGTTGGTTTTTATTTATGTTCTGTAAACGTTTTATTTCTTATTTCTTTACAATAAATATTGTTTTAGGTTTTAGTATTTGAAGAAGTAATATCCACGCTATGTAGCGATAATAATGTAATGATTTGTTTGACGTATCTTCGATCAACAACCATAAAAAATTTATGAATTTCTTATAACTTAATTGCTAAAGAAAAGGGGCCGGTCGTTTCTGTAGAATCGATTATATGTCGTAACTGAATTACGGAGCTTTAAATCACACTTAATGGTGAATACGCATATTCTCGTTCAAAATTTATTGGACGGTGATAGTGAAATAGGTACATCAATAAATTATACTTAAATATTGGTAGGGTTTATCAAAGTTAACACTCCTATAATGAGGTGAAGGTTTTTAGGAACCCCCTTCGTAATTTATGATGTTTTTCGTGCTTCGTTACTAAACCCTTGTTAAAACTATGACATAGTTTAATTGCCGACAAACGGATCTTGTTTTGGGGACTTTCAGCGCTGGGACGCATAACCAAAATATTTATTTGATCGATCATAATTGACTTACTTTAATGACATCCATTAAAATATTAATCATTTATTTTTCAGACATCTGCGGATGTATATTATTATATACCTATTATCTCATAAAACTCAAAATTTATTTTATATAATACAACTTAAAATAAAAAGAAGATATCTACAATAAAATAAAAATTATATTTTTTTGCTAATAAAAATTAGATGCTTACTGGTAAATAAAACAATTTATAGACTCGCATATAAACGTCTGTTGAGAAAAGTAATGTCAGGATATTCCTTGAAAAAATAAGAAATAATGCAAAGAACTAGACACAGAGACTTTTTGACGGAGGTTTCAATTGTTTCAATACGTTATAAAATTATTTAAGAATTATCCTTGGAATAAATAAATTGTATAACAAACGCTAAAAATGTCAATGAACGTTCTAGATTCTCGATGTAAGTCTACAAATCTAACTCCCAGACGTTAATTGATGCGTGATATTTGTACAAACCGATCAACAAAATTTCTAGGTACTTTTGTGTGCCTTTTTGCTTAATAATCGTAAATATTTTAGCTTAGATATCTTTGTAGCTTTCGTTACTGCTATTTTTTTGTTGAATTCCGGGGAAGAGAACAAAAAAGTTTGAGTTTGTAAGCATAAAGGCACCTACTCCTAGATAAAACAACGTTCAGTAAATCCGATTCTGATTAAAATGTTTATTATATTATATTTATTTATTTACAATAAACTTGAAATAACATATAATTTAAAAATCTGAAAAACTACAGCATTCATCAAAATTAGAAATAGAAAAAATATCTGTTAAAAATATATAAGATATAACAAACATTTATCTATTTAATATAGATTTATATTATTATAATTACTTATAAGACTTGAAGCTCAAAAACCATATAAATAAGCTAATGTAGCTTTTATGTATTTGCAATTTTTTAAACATTTCTCTGTGTTAACATGACTCGTTAACATAGTAGGTAATACTAATCAATTCTGGATTTACTGACTGCGACTATTAGCCATGTAATTTGAATAGAAATTAACCAAAATCTCGGGTCAAAGCTAATTCAAATTAAACGTCACACTCTACTGAATAGCTGAACGTTTGACAAATAAATATATGTAATAGCATTTGTAACTTGTTTGTAATAAGTGTTTTGGCACCAAATTAAAAAGCCCAACGATTAATTTTCTACTGAAAGTGATCATATCTTTATAGCTTAGAACATTGACAAACAAATATTTCAGATTCGAAACAATCAAAATATTTAGAATATTCTTGAGACAAACCCTTGATCACAGAGAAACAAAACAGTTTCCTATGAAACATGTCTAGATATGCCTAGAAGGAGCTAAATTATTTGACACAAAATAACATATTTGGCATAGCTCAGGATAGCGGGCTATATAAATAAATTGATAATGTGGATGGACAGTTGAGACCTTGTATTTCGTATTCAGTAATATAGAACACCAAATTCTCTGAACACAAAAGAATATTCAAACAAAAAAAACCGATCGAATTCGATTCATACGTTTAGGAGCTGCGATGCCAAATACTGACACACAGATACCTACGTCAATCTACGTCAATAAACTGCCTTAACAGCTGTCCATAACAAAAGTCTTATTTTGTTTAGTATATTTATAAAAATTCAAAATGATAAATAAATATTTACAAAGCGTGGTACGAATGTAAATAAATGTTCTAAAAATAACACGAACTTTGTTGAACAAACAAAAATTCATATAAGGAAAACTAAGTGGATTTCTGTTAGTTTCGCGGAATGTAATCATGCAATGTGGTTATATTTACAAAAGCATTTAAAGGAGGAATCACAAGATAGAAAACTAGCGAGGAAATAGCAATTTTTCGTTGAGGAAACAAGACTTCTGACACGCTATTTTTCCATTATCCAATATCAATATTGTTTTGTCTTCGAAAGAACTGTGAGACTTCGCTAATGATAACATTGCATGTTCTTCACAAAGAATTTTAGAAGGTTTATACGTATATCATTTGAAATACTTAAATCATCAATAGGTAATATTGTCTTTACTATCATTAGGGTACTACAATCTGTGTCGTCATTATCTTAGGTACGAATGGTAGTTTGGCCACGGGTTCAGTAATTATAGCACGCAAGCAAGTTGCAATTACCAATCGGTTTTTGCTACTTGCCAGGAGTACTGTTCTAAATAATTATGTAGGATCTAATTAGTAAGCTTCCCAACTGAAACACGTCTTTTGTTTCTTGCGATTCGAATTTCACATGCTACGAATTTACGTGTATAAATAATTGAGCTATAATGCGATTAGGCATGCATGTAGGTAATGTGTTCATATCCTAATTTTGATAACCGAGGAATCAAAATAATATTCCGGTCTGGAAAGCATAAAAGACGGGTCAGCTATTTGCCTGCAAAGAAAACAGATGAAAACCCTTTCTGCATATGTCTTCTAACGTTTACGAGACACTTACTTCTTAACTGATCGAATTTTGATGAATTTTGAGATTTTTATGGTCTTTTTAAATATGTATGATATTTTATCCCATTTCTACCTAAACGATATCAGATATCACTGACATTATCTTACAAAATATCATTTATTAAACTAGAAATTTATTAAACTAGTGGTCGCAAAAATAACAAGAATAAATAAGCTAGGTATGTTGGGTGTCATTAAAGCAGTAGTGTGTGTAATGTTTATTTTAATTTATTTCTAATGCATTTGCTATAAACTAACAGCTTTATGCACTTCTTTATATAAACGTTACTGTGTCAAATTTCATATGCTTCTGTAGCGGTACAAGCCAAGTGTCGCAAATATTCTACCCTGGGACCAGGTTATCAGTTTACGGCATTTGATGTGAAAACACTTGGGCCGTGGGATCCTGGTACTTTGTCTCTTCTTGATTAAATATCAAAGCGGATGGTCGAGTCCTCTGGTGACCAAAGGGCTGGATCATATTTCGCGCATAGAATCAGCATTGCTATTCAACGCAGAAATGCGGCCTCCATGGCACCCTGCCAGTAGCAGCGACTTGGAGCAGATTACAGATACAAATAAATGTAAATATATAGGTATATTTTTACATTAAATCAATTATCTTTATCTTTATTTAGTATATATATGTGTATTATGGATTAATTAACAAAGTTTATCTATATTATCAACAATTTGTGCTGAAATGCTTGTTCATTGTGGCTTCGTAGAATTATGTGCTTACTTTCATTATGACACTGAAACATTCACCGACTCATACTGTAATTTTGTGTATTCATGTGTATTTGGCGAAATCATGAATCTCTTTTTTAATATTCCTGTTCGTCTTATTTGCACTTAGCCTAAATTTATTCTATACATCCGTCTTGATGATGTAGATTATATATATTTAATGTGAATTCAAATATTAAAAACATTGTTTATAATTTAGTTGATCCACTTTACATTCAACAAATGTACCCTAACTATAAATAAACCGAAACGTGAAAATGTCAACATGAAGAGGGTTTAAGTTTAAAACCCAATACAATATCGTATCAGTAACAATTTAAACAAATGGTTGATTGAATTTCTAAGTCTACTGATTCTAATAATATGTATTCGTTTCAACTTAAAATTTGACAAAATTATATAGATTGGTACATTGGTACGATTTTTTTATTTCAAAAAACTTAGAACAACAAATCTGAGGTCTCAACAATCAAAGGTTTTGAGTAGCGATAAAAAATTGAAAACATAATTTTACTATCTTTCATCTAAACTGATTCCTTTAATGATCATATCACAGAGACACATTGACGGCTTTTGATCTAAACTCAAAAATATTACTTTATTAATACTTGCAACGGCAAACTTATCCAACTAACAACTCACCGATTGCTGTTTTGATAAATAATGTTAATTACTTTAAGTTTAAATTACAGAATCGGCGTAGATTTTCTAATGGCTCTACAGTCAGCCAAGCCAAGGTTAGGATATTATCAATTCAGCCGTTGAGTAAAACCAGGGGCCGGTGCGACCAATAGCCAAATTGGTTCTACGATGGAGGTTGCATGCATTTTTAATAACACCACGTCCTACTGCGTCAAACTAATGTTTATAGATTTTTGCTACTAAAAAGCTGAAGGTTCCTTGCCGTAGTGCCAATCATCTTTATACAAAAATTAAACAAAGGTAGTTCAACAGTTTCAAGGTAAATACAAAAAACTTTCTATAACCTACTAGAATGTAAACAAGAATATATTTTTTTTAGATTCTAAAATTTTATAAAACAGATATACAAAAAGCGCGTCATCTCATTTCATAACGATTCAAATTACCAGCTACATTACTGCGTTGTATCGCCATCAGTAGGTTTTATATTCCATGTATTTTTATTCTGGGGATAGTCAACACACAATATGTACGCGTATTTCATACTGGTATTATTACTTTCATTATAATTATGAGTTTAAACCACGTTTTGACAGAAGTGGTAATTTTCACAATGCAAACAGCGATAACATTAATCTCAGCATTAAATCAGACATTATAAAATTCAATGAGGATGTTTCTATTACCCGGAGCTAATCAATTGAATTGAGCAAATTGAATCTTCTACTGGGTTCACTGAGCAGATAATTCATTTGCGAAGATGGTGCCAGCCTAATGAAAATTTTATAGAATTTATTCGTCGCAATTATCACTGAAATGAAAATAATGGTGGTGATAAAAAAATTTTACGTTGTTTTTAAATAACTCAAAGATTTACACATGTAAAGCGAAGTACTTGTATCATACAATTATGACCCGAAATATTGTAACATTTCATAATTATGTTTTTACATTATCTTGACAAAATTTTGATGTTTGACAAACAGTTTTGTGTTGGAATCTTCATCGTCCGGAACATAATTGGAAAATTAATAGCCACTTTACCTAATTATCGCAAATACTGTTTCCGATTCAAGATACAGCTTGAGAAAGATAATAATTTGGGTTATTATCCTTCGAAAGATAAATGTTAGCACATTTGTTGTCATGGTATCTTGGAAAATAATATAATGTATTGTATAAAAACTACAACTAATTCTACACGGAAGAAATCGTGACAGTTAGTAGAAACACCGTATGTTATATAAATTACAAATAAGTTGAAAAATTGTTATTTTTCGTGTTTTCCACAACAGATTTTCATAACAGGGAAAGAAGCCCATTGTGCTAACACGTGTAGACGTGACGTGACGTACAAAACCATCATTACTCATACTTTCCTTGACACAATACACTAAAGTTCACACCGCCGTCATCGAGTTGGATTAAGTACTGCTCGATTACAGTACGGGTACAATTATATTTCATCTATTTAAAATATTTAAGTTCCAACCACGTTGAGTAAAATAAATAATATATCTATATTCTTTCTTCACAGAATCCTAAACGGCTCGTGTTTTGGCCTTTAAATAGACTGTTCTGCCTACTCCTCTGTCTGCCTACACTTTCAACGTCTATCGGAGTGGTATTTCAAGTATTACTAATACGATAATACATTGCAAAGTGGGCCTGTTTATTGTGTATTCAGCTGAACGGGTTTTGATCAATTTTAGCGTTTTATACTTATATATGGTTGTTTGTTCTTACGGATGATTGTATAAACGTTATTTATATTACCCTATTAGTCCTTTCCCAAGATGCTGTCAATTTAAAAAAAAACATCAGTCGGAGCGTAAAGAAACTATGTATTTTGATATCTTATCACTACAAAGTTTTCTTTTATTTTTATTATTTATTTCTTCAGACATAATCTGCACAAGGTCCTTAATTCCAATAAATTTCTTCTGATGGATAAGGCTTAGTCCTATTCAAAGTATTTCTTTTATTAGGGTATATCGATCTGTAACGATTAACACGCCTAGTAATGCGTGTCTTTTTATGTGAGCACTTTTTTTTATAATTAGTAGTCTATTATTGATACAATACAACAATAATATATTGGTGTATTGTATTCATCAGAAAAAACATATAATTTCCCGTTACACCTATGAGGCGTTGAGTAGATACATATTTGTGTTCTATCGCATTGAATACATCATAACAGGAACCATACTTAATTTTACTGTGCCTTTCAAAAGCTTTTTAATATCTAGGTCTTTTGATCACGCGTTAGACAGTGATTGCGTATAACATGAAACGCCAATAGATGCATTTCGGGCGTCAGAGAACATAAATGTGTGGGTTTGAATGTCAGTAAAACTTAATATTAAACGAATAAGAAAAAATAAAATATGATGGTGTGTTTCACGCTTAATAAGCGCATTGTAAAAGTGCAAAGGATTTTTTTCACTACTCTTAGCAGAAGTCGCAGAGAAGTGTTACATAATTCTTGCTTGCTACGAACACAGAGCATTTGAAATGGTTAAGAGAAACTTCGTAGATTTTACTGTCGCAAAAGAACAAAGTAAGCACTAGTCCTTTCCGCCATTTTAGATTTATGTCCGGACAATGAACTAATCCGCTGACGATGGGTTTGCGAAGGACACCTGCTGCACAACAAATTGAAACTTTTATTTAATAAAATCGTTTCCGTTCCATAAAACAGTCTGAAACTGAATTAATAAAATTAATAATTTAATAGAAAGTACCTGATTTATGTTCATGTCTATATGCTACATTTTTTACTTAAATACATAACGATGAGAAGCCAAAATGAACCTCATATCAGCAATTAATTATGCTGATATCAAAATACCGATCTTCATTATAATTTGTTTAATTAACAGTGTTTCATAATTAAAACTGTATATAAAAATATATCAATAACTTTAATAAACTTTAAAATTTACTTATTTAATAGTCGTTAATTTGCAATAACAGTTTACCTAAGCAGATTTTTATACCAAAATTGCTATGTATTTTTGAACGTGGATAGTACGTTACATTGTATAACTTGAGTTGTTTAAATCTAGACAAGAAATCTTGTTAGCACTAATTGAAATTGTAGTAACATGACAATATCAGGTTACGACATTTAAATTATAGCAACTTGACGAACAAAGCCGGTCCCCTGTGTCTAAGTAATTAATACTAACATAATACTTGTGAAACTTTCTACACAGTTCCTGAATTAATAATGAACACGAATTATATTCAATTTAATACTGCGGTGACTACGTGTTCTCAATTTAAATTCGGTAACTTACGTGGTTTTAAGCCTCTCGTGAGCCTTAACTATATGTGTAAGATCGGACAATTAAATAATTCCTTCCCTTATTTTAGCCTACATTTCTATGGAAACGCAATGAGAAATTTCCTTAAAATAACATTGTTTTAAGGTGTTTTTTATCTAGACTATGGGGTTTTTTATATATCAATGAAACTATGATATTAAATTAATTAAATGACAATTTGTCACTTTTCCTTTATTTTTGGTGTTCTATTACTTTCAAAAAAGTTTCAAAACTTCTACGTCTGTGGTCTACATATAGCCTTATATTTCTTCGATCTATAACTCAGCTACTAAAGTGAAAAATTTACAGTAACATTCTCGCCTCCTATTAAATTATTTTATCGCCTTGTCCCTTTTTATCCATTACTTATTTACAATTTAACATTACAGCTGAAACCGCTTAGACTAAATAATTGAATTTGTTTATGTTAAGGTTTTAGTTTTCGCAGTTCTTGCACTTTGCCATTATTATTTTTATTATTTTCCTTGTCAGGTTGCCTGGAAGAGATCGCTGATTAGAGATAAGGCCAACCGTTGCTGTTATTATAATAAGGCAACGAAGTGTAATTAAATAAATAATTTTAAAGCAAGCAAGCAAAGGATTACACGACCAAACAGCTTGGAATTATTAGAAACGGATTAAACTGAATTACATAGCTAAACTTTGTACTCGCCGACCTATTTAATGCTGTTAATTCTGTGAAACGAACAAACAAGGATTACATTACCTATGTATGTATAGAATAGTAAATCAATTCATATTGTACATAGTTTTAGCATATTTATTATTAGTTTTACTAATGATAAGGCCTAAGAATATCTGAACAGAGAGTTGAATGTATTATTTTCGTATATTATTTTTACAAAAAAACCTATCATCGTAATCCAAGTTATCTTTAAGAAAGCTGATAGAAAACTTAATAACGTACCAAAAATATTCTGAAGAGAGTTGTAAAATATCTTCCAAACATAAACAATAAGAACATAATGAGTTTGTGATTTAGAACCATCTCCTTTTTTGTAATCTGTTTAGTAGTTTATATTTATGGTCAAGTTCATTGAGTTTCAGTCTATTCTTTCAGGTGAATGATTAAGCGTGCTATTATTGAACCGTTGGCGTCGAAATAGCCATCAGTAAAATTAATAAATTCGAAAATTTCCGTTAACAGTTAAAGCGAACTTTGCGAGTGCTCTGAATATTAATACGTGGGTCTGGACGAAATTAATTTATCTGAACCAACCAACCTCTGTTTTACAGGAATTTTCTATCTTAAAATTCCTTTTACATCCAATTTCAAATCACGGTCACAGGATTGGATTTCCTATTAAGTACGTATGAGTTGGCAACGAAATATGGAATGGAAAAATTTCATTCTATAAATTTAAGAAATTATATTGATCCAGTTTGATTCATAACACTTTACAAAAATTAAACTCAATTAATATAGAAACGATACCAAATTTACCCTGTATTTATTTTATGACATAACTACTAGCTGATTAATAGCAAGCATTACATTAAGAAATTTAATAAATTCAGTTTCGCACTTTATATCTAATATCAAAGTGCAAAGCTCAATTTATTTGTATATTCTCTTTCTTCAATAGTATTTAAGATAACATTTTTTATATCGCTTGGCACATTACGTGATATGTTAAAAGTAAAAATTCGTAAAACGGATCAACTGAGTAATTGACGGTGGTTGTATCATCGCAAACTTTTTATGACGTCATAAACAGAAGATGAAATTATATCCTAACGACCCAATAAACGAGAAAAGCTCCTTTCCAGCCGTTATTACGGCGAAAGGTTCAATGTATTTTCAGGAGTCCTACATTCCAATTTATGATATCAATCTATTTTTAAAATCAAACATAAGTCGATTGATTACTTCGTTTATTATTATTACTTTACGTAGTGTTTGTATTCGCAGATTATATTATATATCTTTTAGCCGACTTTTAAACTTACAGTGCCGTCTATGGACAGATTTTCATGAAGGTGTCAAACGATTCAGTTTGCAACCCATTGGTACAAATTAATTTTAGCATTTTACAATTTTCTGAAGCTTAAACTTTTAACATGAATTAAATAGAAAAAGTATATTAACTAAATTTATTAATTTACATAAATAGATTAATTTTAATACTTTAAAATTTGTATCCCTGCACAATATACACAATAACATATTATTTGTACGGCTTGACATTATTTAACATAGCGAAAGTTAGGTACCTATACCTTAAATTAATGTAAATTTTCAAACGTTGTATATAAGATTCAGAGTCATCATACGTATTATAAATATAGCTTACTAATTATATGCAAGGTTTAACAACGCTGAGACATAAGCCAATTTAAATTATCAAGTCAAAGAAAGTTTATTTTCCATCACTTCATAATATAAAACAAAGTCGCTTTTTCTTTCCCTATATCCCTTTGTATGCATAAATCTTTAAAACTACGCAACGGATTTTGATGCGGTTTTTTTTAATAGATAGAGTGATTGAAAGGAAGGTTTTTATGTATGTTTTATACCCGTGCAAAGCCGGGGCGGGTCACTAGTAAATTATAAAAAGTAGCAGTAGTATTGTCCCAGGTGAAAAATAAATGCTCTTTTATAGAAATAATAATAAAGGTCTGGCATGTTCTTAATTGCCTAGTAGCTGTTAATTAGGGACACGAGGTAAGCAGAAGGATATCAATTACAAATATTGTGGTCAAAGGGGATGGTTAGGGGCACCTGCGACCAACGACCTTCACGAAAATACAACTTTCCTTGTATAGGCTTGCATTTGCTTGTATCTTTACTTTTGATTCTATTATGAGCTTTACTTTTTTATAATAATATATAATTTTAAATAATTCGTGTTGTGCGAAAGGTTTTGACTCTGGGGAGATAGCAAAATGTTTCAGTTTGGATGATACAAGTCTTATTGCTTATTGCTTATCCGTAAATTGCCAGAAATACAGACGCAGATATGTGACTGCCCCATTCCCAACCAGCAACTACGGCTTTACATTTAGTATAGACTATAGACTAAGAGTAGGTACTATGTAAGATATTCACTATTAATTACATTTAAAATGTTGCCATAATTAATAATAGAAAAGTCAGTCAAAAATACAAGCACTTTTATACGGAAAGCGCCCTAGTGTCTTGTAAATGTATCTTTCCCTATTTTGCCATGCATATTTTACATTTAGCCATGTTGAGATTTTTATACATCTCATGAGAATGAGTCAGTCAGTAAACGACCTTTATGTTAATTTTGAACGTAAACTGCATGAAAACAGTGTTTCAAGCAGTGTTTAAGAGACCCCATGTCGATATTTTAGAGTCTCCTTCAAACTAACCTCTTTACTTGTTTACTAAACTAATATTTTGAGCTTTCTAGTATACAAGCTGCGGCCTGTGGTCTCACTCGCTTAATTTTGCTGATCTTTATAAATATACAGTCACTATACCTACGTACGATTTACTACCATGTATGTATAAATATTAGATTGACCGCCTCCGCGGTCTAGGAGTAAGCGCATAAGCACTACAACCGGGAGGTCCTGGATTCGATTCCCGGTGAGGATTAAAAAAAAACTCGATCTGAAAAAACAGATGTAAAATACATCTGCCACATACCCCACTAGGGGACACGGGACTTCACACATGTAGGTACAAATATTGTAAGTTCATATTTTTTTCATTATTTACCATCTTATAAAAAGGTTTTGCTTTTCATCCGTACGAATTTATTTAAAAAGCCATTATATTTTTCAAGTTAAAATAAATATTTATGGAATCAGAACAGGAACTGTTGTAATTCATTTACTTGCATAAAAATTCGTAATCAATTTTCTGAATAAATATAGAAGGTTCCGCACGAAAGGCTTTGAAATAAGAAAGCAGAATGTGCATGAAGAATTTTATATTACATTCTTTGTACATTATGAACGCACGTACAATCTGGCATTGTTACTCGAGTCAGCAAGGTAAATAGAAGTAGGTACTAGTCTGTGTCGCTGACTTGTCCTGGTTTTAAATTCTTTGCAGTAATATTGTTAAATTGACTCGAAACCCTGTGTGCAACTGATTTATATGTGACTGAAAATATTTTTCAAAAGAACTGGAGATTGTTTAGAATGAAAATTATTATACGCTGAACAGAACAGTTATAAAATTACACGTTTGCGCCGATAAATTAATGTAATACAATCAACACGATTCACATTTGAAATTAAAAATTTATTTCTATGTAAAATTATTAAACACATAACATATTCTGCACCATATTTGTTTTATATCCAAGTTACCTTTCATAGAAAAATACTATTTTAAATACTGTTATATTTCTGGTTTGAAATCTATACATATTACATAGTCAAACTAATTCATTATGATCGTAGCTTAAGACAATAAATCTTAAAACCAGGCTTCTAACTGAAATCTATCAAACCGAATAGCTGATCTGACAGTCAGAATGTGCCCAATATCTTCAAGTACTCTGGAATAACTATTTCAAAGACATTTTAGAACCATTTGTATTTAAAACCGCAATTAATTGGTTAAAGGCCACCAATCGGATTAAAATATTTATCGTCACGAAAAGCAATTTACAGAGTTCGCCACAGCACAATGCACGTCAGGAACAGCTTGGATATGCAATATCTGGTTGAGGTAGAAAACGTTGCGCATTTTACCTGAAAAATTACTTTAATGTTATTTTATATCATTACGCTTTGTTCCTTTATCTGGCTTCATTTTAAACTGTAATCATAATAAATACACACTGTGAACTACTTTTATACAGTGAAATATTTATTTATAATTAAAGACTGACTGTTAGTTACGGTTAAAGATAGATATTTTTTATCAGGTGAAAGGTGATCAGGCTTGTGTTTTGTTAGAGCAGAGGATGGTCTTAATTATATAAAAGCACGAAACACACTGTTACACAGAAAAGTAACATTAAATCAATAGGTAAATAAATTCCGATATAAAAAGGTTTCCAATGAAATATTATGTACAATAAAATGTTCACACGTTTCGTTCAATCCCTTCTTTTTCTATAACCGCCAGTTGTTTACGTTTTTTCATAAAATGAATTTATATTCTGAAACTTAAAATGAATAAAAATATAACGAATAAACAAAACTACAAATTGAGTATCCGCTTAATTGAAATACTTTTATTTGACTAAACTTTGGAATCATCTTATTTGGAAACAATTTTATAAGGAAGGTATCCTAAATCTGTTCACGTAGATCGTAGATCTTTACGGCCATATTATTCCATTATATTATGTTTCTGTAAATATATGTATTTTAAAACTAAGTATTCCGTTGTATTAATTCAATAGAAAAGTTGAGATAAATAATTTGTTAATTACTTGATAATATACTCGTATGACGATAATTATTGACGTTGTTGGAAAAAATAAGCCAACTAGCTTGCATTGAAAGCGTTGTCTCATTTCTTATATATTAAAACAAAACTATACACTCGTATATAAGTTTCGTACATAAGGAATTTAATAATGAATTGATTGCCACATTATTAGATATTTCAACCAGTTTCCTACATAAGTATACACATTCTCATTTCCATCCTTGAATATTTTAAAGTCGTGCAGTAAGTACTTATACATTAGGCTAAAGATAGGTAGGGATATGATGTAGAATGGGCCTCAAGACAGTTATTTGTCGTGGATTAGATAAAACCTGACAGACTGACACGGGACTGGGTGGGATCTTGACAAGATTAATAGTACACTTAATTATTGTATAGTTTATCTCAATGACGTCAATGTAACGATCTCATTTCCTCATATTACCTTTATCGAAAACGCAACAATTTATAAAAGTTTTTATTCACGATCAAATATATTATAGTTATATGTATTGATGTCTATGTTCACTCTCGATGCAAAAAAGAGGGATGAAGTTTTACGTGTCCGTGTGCGACTTTTAAATTATCTCCAATTTCGTCAGTTGAATAAACTTGCTGGCCGTACATTAAAATAATGAGTGAATAGTTGATTCATGTGACGCCGTAAATTATATCAAAATTCGATCAGTAATTTTTGCTTGATGGGAGTACATATAATTTTGAAATAATATATAGTTGATTTATATGCCGTCATCTTCTAATATAATTTTCTTCACATTAAGACATCCTGATTTATCGTATATGAAGAACAAGTTTAAATGGAACGTTGAGTTTCTTCCAAAGTTATAGCATCTATAGAGTTCAGACAAATGATTGTGACTTCCTTTCGATATTAAACTTTCCTTATTATTTCCTAACAAAGATTCATAGTGCACCTGCTTCTTGTTTTTTGACTAAAAAAAAATAAAATTTAAAATACTATGGTCTCGTTTGTATTTATAGAAATTATACATAAGTAGGTACATAAGCCTTGAAATCACAACATTTTTTCCACCATAGTTAAATTCAGTTGAGCGAGAGAAAATGAATTTGAAATTTTTAAGCATTTCAAATATTCTTGGAAGTCAAAGTGATTTAATTTTGATTCATAAGATAAATTATCAATGAAACATGCCCTGCGCGTATCTTTGTGTATTGTGCCCTAAATAAAAATATATAACTTAAATAACCCCTTATGTATTTAACATTTCATATTATATTTGTTTAATTGGTTATACGACTTTCACGAGCCGCGCAAATAATATCGGATCCCAATTTAGCATTTCAAATCCTAAAATTTGCAAAATAAGCTTATAATCATCATAATGATAATGAAAGGGTAAAGTGAATGAACAAAAAATTGTGATTGGACTTTTTCGGAATAAAAAGGTACAAAGATAATTAATGTTTCTGGTTGTTTAACGAACGGTTGGAAGAGATAAGGCACAGCGTAACATTTAATTTAGCAAGAGAATAAGAGTCTTTGTACCAACCGTAGAGAGTGCATTGGGGAAATTTTCTCTAAATAAAAAAGATTTACTTCGCTTGTTTACATCTGTAGGAGGTGCCTTATTTATTTAATCAATCTGTTGTTATATGTTATCTTTTTCACTTAAAAATTGGTGTTGTCTTTACGGACATGTACCTACGGTCACCTTCAAACGGACTTTTATTATTGTAAGTAGGTACGCATAAAATATTTGTGCTTATAGAATAAGTTTGTGCTGATCACAATAGCTATAATAATCAGATTAAGATCCTAATCGTGATATAGTGGGATTTGTTTTGTTTCATCCTTATTTGTACATAAAAAGTGGACCCTCGTCAGGATGGATTTGCTGACTGTAAAAAACACACAATTTATCTTCCACGTATTGTTGTGTCACCTGATAAGTATGAATGTGCTTTTATTGCTATCTTAATTTCAAATGAATTTGCAAGCATAGGCGATAATCTTACTAATATTATAAATGTAACAGTTTGGAAGGTTTATTATACAACCACTTGAGAACGGCTTCGGAACTGGGTCTCTTTACCCCAAAATACGGATATTTGTTTTTTATTAATCTGTTTATAAGTACATTATCATTACAAAACAGTACAATACAAACAATACAAAAAAGTATCATTTTTAATTTCGTACATGAACTTGAATCGGTTTATCACTTTTAGAGAAAATAAACGTTAGGTAAAAATTAATATTATTCATGAAGTAAGATATTTTTTTCGTAATTTTAGTAAAGACTGAAAATAGTTCAGTTTCAATAATAGATAAGTTCACATCCAAAAACTAAAAATAGTAGAAATAACAGTATATTATCCAGATTTACCGCGAAAAAAGCAGCAGACGGAAGCCGTTTAATGATAAATTGCCATTAGAGGCAAGTACAACTGTAAAAAAGTAAAACTCACTCAGAAAATACTGAAATTTGTCACTAGAGCGAAAGAATATACATTTAGTATATTGTGTATATTTAAAGTTACTTGTGTTGTTCAACTGTTCTCATTATTATTACGAACAATGACTAAGTCATCTTATCTACATAACAAAAAGTAACTTTAGACAGTCATCTTAATTTACGTCTTGAATCACCAACCGTCTACGCTCATAATGCGGTCATATTAATTGGGAAAAATAATAATTAAATCAACATTGCTTATAACAAAATAATTATGATTCAAATTATAAAAACGAGTGAGATTGTTTGTTTCCGTATTAACAGTTAGAATGTCCTGAGGTTAGCTCGGATTAGCTAATTGACTTATAAAATAGATTTATTTACTTATACACTTGTATTATATACAATGATTAAAACTACAATCCTTGTCTTAGTCTTATTTTCTCAATTTTAGCAGAAACATCGAAAATCTAAATTAGAAGGTTTCGGCTCCACCACTAACAAATCGCTCTTGACAAGGGTCACCCTCAGACAAGCGGAGATATCCTTGTACTATGTTATGTAAATACATTACATATTTTGCTCGTGAACATATAAAAGATGTTCAGCTCATTCGCAAAACAAGACACATACTGAATTTAAGACATGGGTGTTTCAAAATTGTACGAATTGTCTTATATTTTGTTCATTGCAATATTTTTCGTAAACTTTTTTAATATTTCCTTTTCTTAGCTATCATTTAGATCTATATAATCTTCGACACTACGTCACTATGCAATATAATACGCTTGCTAAGTTACTCATTAAAATATGTAGCAAACCATTTGGGTTTAATGCTATGATCTACACTACTTATTAAAGGATAAAATTAATAATATACAAAATTCTTTCTTTTTAACAAACAGCAATGTCTTCAAAAAAACTTCAAACAAAGTCAATCATATTTATCAAAGAGTCAGAACATTTAAATTGCATAATCAACGAAAGTCGACAACTGCCCGTTAATCGAAACGCTCTAGGGGAATTTCTTCTGAACTGTTAAAAGCGTTAGATAATTAAGTATAATGGATATTCCAAGTTTATCGTGAGCAAAGACGTGAGTCAGTGCAGCCTTTTCAATGCCTCTTACTTTTAGGTGCGTGACACCATTGACATTATATACCTACTGGTAAATGTTACCCAATTAATATAAGAACTATTAGTAGTTTAAATACACACAGGGAATATATTTTTTTAATATTTTTAATTTTTTGATTATAATTGAAAGGCTAATTTTATTATATGTTATAGTATTTTATATTCCAAATTTTTATGTTATAATATATTATAAGTAAGTAATAAGTTATTTTATGTAATATTTGTAATAATTGTAAATAAATAAATGAATGTTTTCAGTTATATTACAAAAAATGCTTCGCTAACGAACTTTATATTTTTTAGTATATTCCAATTCAGTTGTATAAATTGATATAAATTGAAAATAGTATTTCTTTCATTTTTAGTGTAATATTTAGCTCCATACACTCTTTAGTATATATAGGAATTATTATGTTTTCTTTTTTTGGAACCTAGTAATAAATAAATATTTTACTGCATGTCTAAGGCATGTTAACCACTGTCCAACCGATCTGAAGCTATTGCCACTTTGATACTACAATTAATCACATCTTGTTACGTAAATTGGCAATTACAACTGTCTCCAACAATTGTAATATTTTCGGAACTTTTTATAAATACGTCTCTCATTGTGACAAATGAGAAAAATCCTTTAGAATGAAACAAGACTTTATTAAGCAGCGGGTCACTTCAGTCTCAGCGAAGTTCAACGATCCATCACTGGTAATTGTTTCAGTCTTCTGGCAATCCCCTTGCTTGATTATTACTTATTCATTTCTTCTATAATTCATAGGTTCTATCTACCTATAATTAATCAGATAACTTTTTGTGAATCGTAGGTATAGGTAAAATGGATCGTATAGATTTAAAACAAACTCGAAATATGTGAAATCCGAATGAAACATTGCCTGTCCTTTACTCGTCCATAATTCTCGATCAGTTTAAGTCGTGAGGTTAAGTGTTTCAAGCTTACAACATTCTGAAACTCTGCTCTCACGAGCTGATTTAGCCATTTGGGCTTAATCGTAGAGCTTTCTCGCGAAACGTAGTAAGAGTGTCGTATCTCTAGCAGACAAAGAAATCTTCTCCTACTTCTCTTATATTTTAAGATGTATAAATCAAAATGCGGCAATAGCGTTTCGACTTTGATCCCTCATAGACAAGTAAGTTCGTGTATGAATTTTGAAGTTGTATAATTTGATGGATTTTAACTATATACCTATTATGAATTTATAATCTATTTATCAATCATAATATTTTTCAAAACACTTAGGTGTATAATGGCGCTTTTAACCAAACTGTGACATTTTGATTAACATTACGCATAAGTGCGATAATGTAGTAAAACCTTTTTGTTAAACCTCTTTGTTTTCAATAAAGAGTTTAGATACAAAATAAAATCACATTGTATTATCACACTCAAAATTAAATAGCATAAATCAGTGTCTTACTTGCTTATTTTGCAATTTCGTGTTTAAATAAACAATTTTAACGTTTAATAAATGCATGTTTAATAAATAAGTCTCACTCAATAAAGTTTTTATGATTGTTTTGTAGGTAAGCAACCTATTAGTATCATAAAATATTTACTATTATTTTTCCAATGATTTTCATCTCACTTTTATTAACGCATTGGTTTTTTTAAAATAATGTAAAATTTTGACTTAGTAATCGATTTTAATTTTGCTATGTATTCCATACTATTTAAGCTTTCGCATTTTACTATGGATAAAAGGCACAATCTACATGAGCAGTGTTATACACATTTCTTTACTTTTGAGTAAACCTTATTTGGTAGTTATATCACAAATCTAAGCTGTTGCAGCAACCTCTAAACCTATGACGTGTAAACGGTCAGTGCAGGAAAAAAAGAGGCCATTTAACTGTATTTGAATTAATTAGTTATATTTAGTTAAGATACAATGTTAGTTAAGATGTGAAAAATTGTTCTTTACATACAATACAAAAAACTATTACTATAATAAAATTTTACAAAAGTTTATTTAATTCAATATAAGTTAATTGTGTGCTACAAATGGTACGTAGAAGATTTACGTGTAGGTTATAATCACCGTACAATGTCAAAAAGCTACTAAAAAAAAATGACAGTTGAATGTCTTTTCGATGTCAATCCCGAGTTTTTCGTTCGAATCAAGAACTTAAGTTTGACAAGCCAGTGCACACCAACTTTGAACGGCTCGTAACCGAATTTACTAACGAGGCGGCACGCTGGCGGCGCAATGAATACGACCCTTTTATGTTGATTCACATATTTTTCAGTAGAAAAATTGGATACATTTTCTTCGCCGTGGCTAGGTATATATTTTCGTACCTATATTTCTAAAATATTTAAATACAGCAGACATAACTGTTACTTATAAATTCCTTTAGAATTAAAATATATCGTAAAAACACATGGTAGGTATTTTATGTTTACCGAGCACGCATGGAGAGTCAATTAAGACACATCAAATATAGAAAACATATCTGTGGCTAAATGGTTTACGCATCTGCGTGTTGCGCCAGAGGTCCTGGGTTTGAATCCCGGGGAAACAAATTAATGTTTCGGTTGGCTAGGCACGGAATGCTGATCACCTACTTGCCTAAACGAAATGATCAGTGAAACAGATACAGAAATGTGTCTGCTCCATGCCCCACTAGGAGTTACGGGAATTCACTATTAAATACAGAAAAGAGAATCTTATCATCATACAATAATTTGAAAAGAAAACGGTCAAAGATTTGACGTCGGGTTGAGATCAAATAGGGGTACGGAAACGCGCGTTTGCCCGGATATTGCCTGCCTACGTCTGACGTATGCCACGTACCTACTCAAAGAGCCCTCCCCGAATTCTACCTAAACCATTTCAAACACAATCGGACACTCACGTGTAACGTATTTCCTTTAAACGTCTTTTATATTGCGTTTTTCGTCGATATCTTAAGATAAATTAAATTACTTTTATGTACTGCAAAAAATAAAACGATATTTATGCTTTTCTTTTTTATGTTATGTTATATGTTTGTCACTTATTTGTATTCCTGGTTTTTACATACGTTGTTTAAGGTACAACTCATTGAGCTGGATATTATAGTTATTAGTAAATAGATCACAATATACTTAATTTGAAATCAATAGCTAGTAGGTACTTTATCAAGAATTGTTTGATCTTAAGAAATCCAATTTAGATTCGCAATAATATCTACATTTAAACAAATAAACCCAACGAACAGTTGGTATATTAGAACAATCAAACAATACAATATTGCAAAGTAATTAATCTTGTCTTCAATATCGATATTCAACGGTCAAACAACAAACGAGAGAACCACAGAACAAATTAGTTACTCGACTCGGATATTACATTCAAGACTGCTAATCACCTGGCTATTCTACTTTAATAGTTTGAAATCCCTCACATTAAGTTATCGAGAATACTACGTGCAGGTGAGGATGAAACTTAGATACCTACCTAATATTGTCTTCTAGACATTATAAGGTAGTTTCTAACAATATCAGCTAAAGAGTGCTACTAACCTAACCTAACCTAATATTGTCGTCTAGTCGATACTTTGTAGTTTCTAACAATATCAGCTAAAGAGTGGTACGCGCTATCATAGGTATAACTTTAAGTAGGCGAACCCCATTTCAGCCCATAATTAATTAATAATTAATATATCTGATATTATTTCTGTTTTATTTATTATTTTTTACTGCATTTTGAAGACAGTTTATACTTTTAGAATAGTTCATTTGTTTTCAATATTAACAACGAAAATACTTAGAAACGTTATCTATGTGAACTAAAACGTTATTTAAGTAGTTTTTGTTGAATCTTTCAAAGAGTGCCGAATCTATTTCGATAAACTAAGTATCTCAGGTAAGTATAACATATGAAATAAAAAAGGATCAATAAAATTGGCTCATACATGAACCTTCCTCTTTATTCAATTCAGTCGAAATCAGTAATAGTCGCAGAAAATAATACACATTTAAATCTAAATTGAGTAAAAATAAATTAGATTATACAGTGCCTACAATTGATTTAACAGAGCCTAGATACTAATATAATATTAATTACACTCGAACCTTCAAGACACTTTCAGTTGAGATACTTTTATAATGTTAAAAAATTTATATAGTACCAATCGTATATTGCAATTGTAACCGTAATTAATTTCTTTTGTACCTAGATTGTTGAATAAACTTTCGTGTTTCGTAATACCAAATATTTTTTCGACATACTTATCTACATAAGGTTTTTTATGATAAACAAACTTTTGTGTTGAACTTTTCTTAAATAAATGTTTGAATATTAGAAAAGCTAGGTATATTAATTATTATCAAAAACAGAATTAATTTTGTAAAAGCAACATTCGATCATAAATAACTAACCTACCTACTAATTAAAATCGGAAAAGCTGTTTTCTTAAACTTTCTGAAAACTAATTTCAGCTTCAGGGTCTTCAAAGGGCTCGGGTTTGCCCACGGGCGTTTGACGGACTAGCAATTTGGTTATAATAATATATTACACTTATGTTTACAAAACTGTAAACTGTATTAAAAACAGAACCACTAAATGCTGATACAAACATTGCTTTTTATGATACCTTAGAATTAGATATGTTTGATCAAACATTAAATTTCTCCAAGTTTCTTGAGCTTGAAAATCTTTCAGTTATGACTAATAGGTACATAAAAATGAATTCCTGTAACCCCTAGTGGGCATGGGGCAGACACATATCTTTTGTCCCCCCCACATTCGAACCCAGGGCCTCCGGTGCAGAGGCGGTGACTAGTACATAATTATTTTTATTCTTTAGAAAGCCTGTATACATTTTAAAATCTAAAGTATATAGTATATATATGTATTATGTATATCAGATTCACAATTCACATACTCGTAGTCCATCTGCGATGTGCTCGAACGTAGCTTACGAAAAACTCCTAGAACGTGCACTACGCTACGTACAATATACGGTATGTACCTACGTATTGCGATCTGTCAACAAGACAAAAAAATATGATATATGCATAAGCAGGTAAGTAGAATTAAGATATATTTTGAGAAGAATCTTAACCTTTATTCTGTAACCGTTAAATCTTTTAACGTCAATACATACATAATGACTTTAATAGCTCAGACGGAATAGTTAAAAAAATATATCACACTGTTCTGTGATTAAATACTAAATATTTGATTTTACAAATTGAAAGTTCCTATTAACCACAATGCTATAGTAAGTAGATAAAGTTAAGTAGATTAAAATAATAATAATTCAATTACTAGGTATATAAATTATAGATAGTAAGAAGTTAAATATTTAGGTTGATAATGTCTGTCATACCTATAGTAAAATTTAATCGCTTGGCTAATAAAACTACATTACAAGTCATCAGCCAATGAATAAAATATAACTTCAAATATCGGTGTCCAAGATAATACAAGGACACCTTTATTGCTTTTCCACTAAATCCGAGCGATGATAAGTATTCCATAATTTAGAAGTTATGAACAAATCTTCGCTGGATATAATAAATTCATAAAAGAACTTCGTTAAAAATAATAAAGCGCTGAAGACTTACTACCACCTACTTTTAAGTTGATTATTAAGTAAATATAATACATAATTTTAAATTATTTGCCTTGCCTGCAATTCGTCTGCTTTGTAGTCTCTAAAGTTGTGAATTTAAACAAAAATGATTTTGCTTTGTTGACAAAAAAATTCAAATACAAGTTTTATAGAGTAGTTCTCTTCTCTATGATCACGCGGAGATAAATACCTACTTGACAATTTCGAATTCCTTAAGTAGGTACCTACCTACAGCGCAGACGACACACTTCGTAGGTACAATTGAATGAAATATAACGGGTGTAATCGTTAAGTGTGCACAGGCGATTATTCCTTTTAAACTGATGTCGAAAATACTTTACCAAATGAGTAAAATGACAATTATAACTTTTTTTAACGAGAAATATCCAAAAAAATTACATTAAACACTCCCATACATTTTATTTAGTACGTTGCTTTTCAGCCCGTTCAAATCAATACGATGTTGAAACAAGGTTTATTATTAATTTGAAGTGGTATGATAATTAATCTACACATGTATCTACTTAAAATTCATCAATATCATATTATCATATATAATTATAAAAAAGATTAGGGAATGAGTAGGTACTATTCCACTTAAAATAAAGAAACCTTACCTTTCTACTAGGTACCTCATACTAAATGAATACTGATTTTTACCAAATTTTATATGCATATTCAGTAGGTCTGAGAATCGGCTACTATCTATTTTTCGTACCCCTAAGTGATAAGGGTAGCCCACCCCAAAAATTAATATGGCAAAACAATGTTTGCCAGGTCAGCTAGTATATTATAATATCTATTTTAACTGACATAATAATTGGGCTTGATTTACTGATTCTTCAGTTTAAGTGTGAAAGAAAAATAATTACTAAAATCTAAGAATAATTATTATTTATTCATAGACTAAAATACTATAATCAAGAATGCTCGCTCCAAGCCTTACCAGTATAACAAACATTCTTCATAATATGAAGTAGCAGTGTAATTTACAGAAACAGAAGAAAATTAATCAAAAGCTAACCATTAATAGCAATATAGAAATATATATTAATTACAATTATATTAGATACCATGTTTAAAAATTCATCCAATAAAACAAACAGGTCTACTTACACTTTATTATACACTAAAACTAAACTTAAACCAACAATGACTTATTAATAACACTTTATACATGTGTTTTATAAGGCCTTCTCTGATGATCCCTCAGCGAGTAACTCCTGCTCCGCTGCAGCTTTTGAAGCTTGCATTAAGGGCCTTCTATACTTAAAATATTTATAGACATGGTCGCCTAATATAACAGAACCATATAATGTTAGCCCAACACAGCACAGGACAAATCCTTTATGTAATTTATCATATAATACAGTACGAGGATATTTCTTCATGATTTTCTGTAAAGATATAATATGATAGTCAGATAAAGAATTATAATAATATATCTAATTTTGTTTGCTTACATACCTGATTTGTAATTTGTTTCGTTCCTTAATTTGTAATAATATAAAACAAATACGACCATAAAAAAATATTTATAATTTATATCCACAGCTTTGTCAATTATCCATACTACATGTCAATTGTCAATACGAAATGGTAAATCTATTAATGCGATCCCTAGACGATCCCGCGGCACGACATGCGTTACGTGAATTTTAACTTCATACATATGTACTTACCTACCTAGATTATTAATATTATTTGTTTATACATTTTCTCCATTCATATATTATGTACGTTGTATACATACGTCTATGTTTAAATACTATAATATATAATTTAAGAATTCTCTGTCTATAGAGAATTCTTACTGTACTGTGAGCGTAAGCCTAGCGTATTTAAGTAATTGTAAATTGTCTTATATAAAATGTCAATTGTATCTCTTGAGTACTTTTATGTAGGTTATTACTTTGAACTTTGAAAAAGATATTCAAATCTTTTCAAAACAAAATAATTTAATGTTAGATATCTGTAAAGAAAGATTAATTTATTAATAAATTATTTCCCAAGAAGTGGAAGTGTTATATATTAATTTTATTAATTATTATTTTCAGACAGATATTATGAAGTTTTGTTTTTTCATTTCTACAATAAGAACAAGTCGAATTTATCGTAACGGTAATTTTTATAACTGTCCAAAAAACTATTGTAAGGTTCCAACAAAACCTGTTGATTCTTTAGAGAGTAAGAACTTACCAACTCCAAGGATAGACCGAAATACAGTTGCGCTTTTAGAGCGATTATCCTTAGTAAAGTGTGACACGAAAGAAGGTGTAAGAGTTTTAGAAGATTCTATAGAATTTGCAAATAAAGTTCTTCACGTTAACACTAATGATGTGGAGCCTTTATACACAGTATTAGAGAATGAGTGAGTTTCTTATATATTATCTCAATTATCTTTTATTTTTTAGCTATTAATTTGGGTACATAGCACAACAGTTACGATGAGCCTTTTGTATACCTTTAAATATAGGCTTTTAATGTCTATATAAATACAGTATAAATAATAAAATTTTATATGTTATTTTTCAGAAACTTAAGTTTACATAATGATGGTGTATATGAAGGAAACTGTCAAAAGGATATACTGAAAAATGCAGTTTTAATAGAGGATGACTATTTTGTTGCACCACCAGGAAACATTCCTCTGCATGAAATTGAACATAAAGAAGAACTTATGAAAAAAAATGAAAACTGAAATTAAAAAAATTTTTAGCTTCAACAAGTTTTTCTCACTAAGAAATAATAAAAAATTTACTTATGTGTTAAAACCTTCAAGTACAATTATGGTACACAATATTTATATAAGTTGGTTACGATCTATTAATGCAAAGGCACAATCACAATTTCCTGTTTATTTATCTTCAATCAAAAAAGAAAATTCTACTTACCATGGTTTTATAGCAAAAACATTTAATTCATATCCCGAAGACATAGAAATTGATGAAGAAAAATGTCATATAATAGAGAGATCAAAGTTAAAACTAAACTTTACTATCCCAAAACAAGATGTTATGCAATATTTTTTTCAGTGGCAAAGATATAGAAAGTACTGGTGGAGTTCTGTGAGTTATTTTTCTATAATTTTAAATTTTTTTAATATTGATATACCTAACTACAAGAGCAAACATAGATTTGTATTGTAGCCATTGGCATATTTTGACAAAATATGACACTGAGCAAAAAAATATGTACAGTTCTAAATGATAAATATAAGCTTACATTACAAAATAATACACACACCTGCTATGTTGTATATACCCAAACATCTCAAGATGGAACTTGAGACCTAATAGAAGAAGCCACAGTTTCTATAGTCTTTTTGGCCCTTATAATTATAATATTTTATACAAAGAGTGAAGGGGTATCATAGAAATTATCAAAAACATGACCATGCTACAAAATCTTATTAGGTTTTTTTTTTTTTTTCAGATCACAACAACACCTAGCTTGTTTATAGTGAATGATATTAAATATGAAGATGCAAATGCTCACACACAAATTGTAGCCAATTTTGAAAAGGAACAATACATAGTTGAACATCTTTCTATTAACAATAACATAAATGTAAGTTAATATTTGTAAAATCCATAAAATTTTATTGTTATTTGATGCTATCAAGTACTGGATTCCCTAAGTGCAGTACACTTCAGCTTCCATTTTGTTATTTTTCGAACAGTTCAAGATATTTCATTCCTTTTTTACTTAAATTGAAAACAACAAATTGTGTTATTTACAGGATTGCAGCAAAGTATCTGATATCTCTTGTTCCATGTCTTTGGAAAGAGCACTGATATCTCTTTTGCTTGATGGCATGTTAAATCAGAATAAGGATGGTTATTTGAGGCTACACAACAAAATGGCACCATATAAAATCTCTTTTGCTTTAAATACCACAGGTATTATCTCTAACCTAATTGACACTTATTACAAATGCTTGATCTGCTATTAATTTTAAACAGATTGACAGAGTATGGGCCTTATTACATAACATTGACTAAAGATGTTGAGAGATTGACTAACGGTGTATTAGTATATACATGTCTAACGTTCATACAAAAATGTGTTTTTTCTCTAGTAACAAACCTGGCCTATCTTTAAACCGCGTTTTGGAGAAAGGCAGTATAATTTTTTCAAAACAAACACTAGTTCCACAAAGTGCCATTGCATAATGCATTTTTACTATAACTTTCTATAGAATAATTAATTATTTTGCCAGTTTATTTAATTCTACTCTACATCTCCTTATGAACTTTGAAATAGATTCTATATCAACCAGTTATAATTTTCTAGTTTTAAATTATTTTTTTGTAGATGATAAACAGTTGGACACTCTTAAGGAACTAGCTATGTTACTGCACAACAAGCTCAACTTAGCAAATATAAAATCATTGCTTCCTAAATTTTCACATCCATTGCAAATGCAGGTACGTAATGTAATTTTATAAGTGTATAAAAATTACACTGTCTGAAGTCTTATTACTTCACTTACCCGTCTAGTTTCTAATCCCCAATAAAATATAACATATTTTAAGACAATCGTACTATATTATCTACTCCGCCACGATGATTATGTTTACGAAATAAAATATTTGGCTGCAAAGATTCTGGTTAATATTAAAATTACGATCCTTTAACAAAATTCATTATCCTCAATTCAGTGGCTTAAGTGCTAAAGTTAGACAAAAATGTAGACTTGCATTTATAATATGTATTATTAAAGATAATTGTAAAAATCCATAGCTAATTTCATACCATGCTGAAAAAATATCTTGTTTATTATAATTATAATATTCTTATTTTAGATAAAAGAAAATTTGAAGATTGGTGTGCCTTATACTGCTATTTTAAGTAAAGAAACACTCTCAAATGGAATTTTTCATTTACTTAATAGTAGCACTATGTTAAAGGTATGTTTGGGTTGATTATGTCACATTTTTATAATTTAGATAGTCCATGACCAAATAATTCGGGGAAAATTAATTTTCTGTTGGATGACCTATAAGAGTATGAAGTGAAACAGATGCGAAAATGTTTAAAATTGTTTCCCTATAAATTGGGTGACTTCACTAAAGTTTGTATTGTCTCCACCAAATCTCTAAAGTTTAGCTTAGGCCTACCTAAGCATTGTGTGTATCCTATTCACTTTAATTAATTTTTCTATACCTAATAGATAGATGTGACCCTGTAAAAAGTTTAATGTGAAAGTGTCAATAACAACAATATACCGGATGGAATCGTTAGTTAACGTACTTTCGATATCAGTTTAAAGTTTTTTGATATCTGTAATAATTACGGAATAATCGCCTGTGCACACTTAATGATTACTCCCGGTATGTATAATATGTAATTAAAAATGAATAAAGACGGCACTTATTTAATACGGTTTCGATTCCAAAATGTTTACAATCATATGTCCATAGTTTATCAATAACATAGAACAATTGTTTCTTCCAGACTGTTCCAAAATGTATGGTTTAAAAAGTAAACTTGCTATTATATTATAAAAGTGTATATATATTTTTATTTTGTTAATGTTAATAAAATATGACTGTAGCTTTATCAAAATGTGACAAGTCGTTTTTTGTGACCTTTAAGTATCTATACAGATAAATAAAATTGGTGTGTCTGTTTGTAATATTAAAATAACTGCTTTTTACTAAATGCATATGGATGTAAAAATACTATTTCGTGCGGATGTAGTACATAATAAATATTATCTATTATTATTTTGCAGTTCGCTATTTTACTCTGTTTATAAGCTATATAATATCACGTTAAGACGAAATTAATGCGGGTGAAACCGCGAGGCACAACTAGTCTACAATAAATTTATTATGCCGTTTCTAAATTTGTTTTTTCTTTCAGGAACAAGTACATATTGCAGACTTTGAGGAATACGCATCCTTGTTGTGTAGGTAGAAGTTTTTGTTTACATTAAAGTATTAAAAAACTTTTATATTTCCCATTATAAATAAAACCAAAAAGAAAAATTTTTTTCACTTCCAAATATTTATTCACAAATACTTATTCCAAGATTATATTAAATCTTAGTAGCTATATGAATATTATTTTAAAATAAAGCCATTACACATTAAAATTATATAAAAATATTGCTTCACACCAGATTCTTGAACCATTCAAAATGACCTCTTATCTATAGCGGCATAATTTGGAAGATAACTCAATATACTTAATAACTACACATCTTTAGTTATTAGTTATTATAACTACAATTGTAATGTGCACAGTGGCTTAATATTTTAAAATATTTTTAAGTAATTTATTATTTTAATGTTATTTATGCACAATATTTAAAAAGAAATACACAAAGTCAATCAAAGTTAAGCTGCTTGATATTCATAATCACTGATGACATAAAAACAATCAGTCATTATGTTAGATCATGAAATAATATATTAAAACCTCACAATTATCATAATGAAAAGAAAACTAAGTTATAAAAGAAGAAAACTAAGTTATATTTAGATGTGAAATCAGCATTATGAAAAACAAAATCATTTGGTTTTAAAAGTTATATGCAAAACAAATGGCTATTTGAGGTATGTGAAGTATCGAACATCACAAGTTATGGGTAATTTTTAATACAAACTGTCCTGTAATCTAGATCTTAGGTAATATATTGACTTAATTAAACATCTAGAAGATATTCTTGTCTATTGCACCATTAACTAATTTATGCAGGTAATTGCAGTTTTTTCCCCTTCAGCACTGAAAAAATAAATTGTAAATTTTATACAAAAACAATAGTAAAAGGTTTTATAGCTAATATGAAAAAATTTAATCTACTTAGTAAGTTCCAGAATAAGTTATCCTCATACTACACAGCTCTGCATTCTTATCTACTATTTTAATCACCACAATTATTAGAATTTAGTGATATTTTTTAAATTGCTCATCAAGCTAAATAAAAAAATTTAAAGCACTTATTACCTTTTGTAATGTACAGATAGAAGAAATCACAATACAAAACTGTTTGGACTACACCAGCAATAATAGCAATTAACTCATAGTGGTCCTCAACTACGTAACGGTAAATCTGAAAACAAATATTGACATAGATATATTAGACAAACAATAAAATCTAAATTTAAACTACATGTGCAACAATGAGTCACAGTATAATCAGATTCTATAACTAAATTATGACCTGATTCTTGTTGGAGTGTTTCTCTGCTTTAATTGAGGATATAATCTTTTTTTGAGGATCATTAAAGAAAGAAGTTGAATCCAGATTAAAGATGAAAACAGCTATTCAATTAATGGTGGTTTTAGAGTCATGCTGACTTTCTGCGCTGAAAACTCAGCGTGTAGCAATATTGTCAATGCCGAGAGTTGGCTTCAGAAGTTTCAGTATCGTGCTGATTATTGCTGAGTACTAAAAATGCGGAGTGCACTAATTATTGCTGCTTTGCACTACTTGTCAAAAAATGAGGACAATTCAATCGTAACTTTTATTTAAATTTTATATTTGGCATACCCAGTTTAAGAGATAGAGCCCTCTATATGAACCCAGGGCAAATAAGTAATGTGATGTGATACTTTCTGCCTCTCCAGTCTTTGAAACCAAAAACAATTGTGGCAGAATAGCAACAGATTCCAAATAAATAGAGAATGTCCATAAAACCTGCAAGAAATAACAGTGTATATGTCAAATTACTTTAATCATATATTTGCACAACATTATCACTATTATTTATAAATTTACACTAACAACATTAAATCTATTATTATCATTACAACACATATACTTTAAAAATAATTTTTAAAAAAATTGTTCCCTGTGGCTTGTACCCTTAATGCTGGCAGCATTTCCTCCCTGGATCACAATACTAATGTGCTGAGCAGGGAAAGCGCCAACCCTGAGATCTCCAGTGGACTTGACAAGCCACCAGCTTATATTTTTCACGAGTGCCTGAGAACTTGAATCCCAGATGGGCCAAGAATCTATACTCCAAAGTGCAAGTGTTAGTTGTAATCTATTCCTATCCTACTTAGGTTATTATGTTTTTAAAGTATACTCACTTCTAAAAATGTAAATTCGCGGTTTATTAGCAATGCCAAGATTACACACGGTATTAGCAGAAATTCGATTCTAAAGGTGTCGTGGTTATGGTCGTAAGTAGCCTTAAACTTCACGTACATCAAATAAACTGTAGCATACGAAGCCACTATAAAGACCACCTTCATGATCGTGTTATATGCAGAAACATATGTAGTCAGTAAATCCAAATACCTTGCAGTATACACAATCGAGAAAAGTATTTGGGATTTGCCCGATATACCTGTAAATATAATGATTGTCAAGAAACAAAACACTTAAATCCCATATGAACGCCGGTTTGCTCATTACCTGCACATGATCTTGTTTTCCATATTTTAAGCAACAAGATAATAATAGCCAATAGGTGAGAAAGATCGGCAAGTAATCGAAATATATTCATGATTAAATATGTTTTTAAACTATCTTAAAAATTATACGCCGCGTAAACTTGGGCTCATCAACCTCATTCAAAGCCAAAATGACGTGGCTGTCTGACAACTTTATTTTGTTATATTATTATCTCTAAAGTTTACGTCGTAAGTCAAGTAGTAACACAGAACACTAAGAAGGAATATTGTCATATCTATATATAATTAATACCTACTATAAATATGGAGTTCACAGATCAAGTAGAAGTAAATTGAATGTAGGTTTAATGTATAGGTAATACCTAAAGTACTTTCAGGCCGTTACTCGTTACTCGTTAGTCTTGTCTTACTCTTTACTTAGATGGAGCTCGACAGCGATGTAGATAGACTGATTAGCGCTATAGTTTAGTTTAAGTTTTCAACAAATTAACAATATATCAATAAGTGAGGCGTTGCGATCGTTAAATTGTCTCAATTCAAATAATTTCATCTACTTGTACATAGTACATACTCATAAATCATAACAGCTAACTTCGCAGATATTACTTATCGACGGCGACGAGGTTGGTTGCTGAAAAAATATGTACTTTAAATTCTAAAAATTTTCACAGATAGGCGGGCTAATGCTTTAGTAATTAGTACGTAGTGATCGTTCTCCTCTATAACCTCCATCGGTGATAAATGAAAACTAACAGGCCATAGAGTCTGTGGTACAGGGTACAGACCACATTCCACAATAATTGAGAAATGACCGAAAAAACATGTATAATAGGGATGGCGATTCTTTCCGAAAAACATCGATTTTTAAATCGATTCGAATCGTGACCTAATGAATCGTTCCACAAAAAAATCGAAGCCAATCAGATCTATTTCTGAAAAATCGATCTTTTTTTTAAGTTTTTGTTTATAATGTGATATAAATCTTTTTTTTTAAAAAACAACAAACATATTATAATTTAACGATCTCTTATCTTATATACAACAACAAGCATGAATTTTAATGAATGATGATGCAACAAGAAATGTCAGTCACAGATACAAAAAGTCAAAGATTACAAACAAACGTAACTTTTTTTACTAAAGAAAGGTGAAGGAATCCAAACATACAGCCATCTCGCGAGTTTTTGAATAATCAACCGTTTAACAAAAAAAAAAACCCTTTTAAAAGATCGATCTTTTTGGCTCCAAAAATCGATCCTTCGATTAATCGATCTCAGATCGCCATTTCTAATGTAGAAAAAAAATTTCTAAGTAAAATAACAAAAATAATTTTCTTTTAAATTAAATAAGTTAGTATAAAGTTAGACATCAATTATTATAATAGATTTTCGAATTCCGATCAGACTATTTAAATAAATCATGAAAAATGCAAGTTTTATTCAGATATTTGGAAAAAAACAAATTTTTAAAAGGTAAATTTTCTTTTAACCGAAATAAGCTTTATTAAAATTAACTACAAAATACGAAACAAAAGAAAACTATAAAATCTTTTTCTAGATTTTTATGGCGAACATACAGTTCTGAGTCTTCAAAACAGCCAATTGAAGTTAAGAGAATCAGAAACTTTAGTATTGTTGCTCATGTAGACCACGGAAAAAGTACATTAGCTGACAGGTTACTTGAAATAACAGGTGTGTTAAAACCTGATAGTGAAAATGCACAATTTTTAGATCAATTGCAGGTACTACTGAATTTTAAATAATTCATATTATTATTGAAACTAATTAATAACTAACATTTAAATATTCAATTAATGTTTTATTAACTATAATTTTTCAGGTTGAACGGGAAAGAGGTATCACTGTAAAAGCTGTGACAGCATCATTAAATTACACATATAAAAATGAACCATATTTACTCAATCTCATAGACACTCCTGGTCATGTGGACTTTTCTAATGAAGTAAGTTTTAATGAAATTTCATTGAGTATTTACAGCTATTGTCTGGAGATAAGTTAATTGTATGTCTCATGTAAAAAAATCTGTGCATTTTATCACCTTAGTCAATTCACTATTGTTAATATTTTTATCAGTGTACATTTTAAAATGGACATTATTTAAAAGATTCTGTATGTATTTTGTGAATCTGTATGGCTGTTTGCGCAAATAACAAATTGGCAGTCTGAATCTTAGATATGATGAGGTTTCGAGCCATGGACCCATTGTCCATGGATATGATGCACAAAGATATCTCTACTTATTTTCACCTACAGATAGTATGATCCTGGGGAAGGTTTATGTGTATAATTCATCAAAGGTTTATAAGATAAAACATACAATTCTAATGAATATTAAGTATTTACGCAAATTAACGCGTACAAAATAAATTAAAGTGGTCTTAATAGAAAACTAAGTACAATCCTTGCGAAAGTAATAGACAGTATAAAGAATTAATAAATTTTCAGGTTGTTCGTAGTGTGACTGCATGTCAAGGTGTGGTTCTTTTAGTTGATGCAAATGAAGGTGTCCAAGCTCAAACAGTTGCTGTTCACTCACTTGCTAAGAGAAATAACCTAGTCATAATACCAACACTAAACAAAGTTGACCTGCCAAGAGCTGATCCTGATAAAGTTAAGGCTCAACTTCAATCAGTTTTTAATATAGATCCAAGCAATGTTCTCAAAGTGTCAGCCAAAAAAGGTTGGGGTGTAGAGGATTTATTAGAAGCAATAATCACAAGGATACCACCACCCAATGTAAATACAAATGACTATTTTAGAGCACATATAATAGATACATGGCATGACAAATATAGGGGAGTTTTGTGTTTGGCTTCCATTCAATCTGGTATTTTGAAAATGGGCCAGACAGTGAAGTGGAAATCGGATCTAAAACAACATACAGTGAAGTTCTTAGCTTTATTGAGGCCAAATGAAGAATCCATCAGTGAAGCTATTGCTGGACAAGTAGTTATGGTAGGTAAGTAGTAAATTAGAATGAGAGATATTGTATTTTGTAATATTTTTGTAATTTATTCTGTATTTTATTATGAAAATATAAATTCAGGAACAAATTATAAAAATAATGTAATAAGTTTTCTGTCTGTTGTTATTCATTCTTGAATATTTTTTGCAATCAGAGCAAATTTTCAGACCAATAATTCTGATTTAATCATTAATAATGGTACTTAAATTCAGGTTTAGGTCCGAAAGGCGGTGGTAGTGTAGGAGATACATTATTATCACCAGATGCCACAAACAGTAAGGATACAACATCAGTGCCAGCTGTTAGACACATGGTATATGCAGGAGTCTTTCCATCTGATCAATCGCAGCATGCACAAATTAGTGATTCTATCAAGAAACTAGCCTTGAATGATTCTGCTGTTAGTGTTGCTGTTGATTCTAGGTAAGATTCCAAATTAGACTTGAACTCATTTCAATCAACAAAAATATAAAACATAGCCAATGTTACTCTGATAAAAACAAAACATCAATTTTTCTTTTTATAACACAATTCAAATTTTAATGCGTTATGAAGTTGAATGTAGCAGAATTAAAAGTGCCCTATGTATTTATCAATTCCCCTGCATCTGAAATGCGTTTTAATGTTTATATTTTTAGTCCAGCTCTCGGTCAGGGATGGCGCGTCGGATTTCTCGGACTACTGCATTTAGATGTATTCACGCAAAGACTTGCAGGAGTACAAAGCCGAGGCCATACTCACTGCACCATCTGTCCCTTATAAAATTAAGTATGTATGCTTATTTAGTTATCAACAAGTGAATTTGAAGACAATTTAAAATCCCCGAATTACAAATAAGTTACTACATAAATGGATGAACATTTTCATAAATTGGAGCTAAGAACCTTCTCTAGCACGCAAGCTTTCAAACAGCAACAAACTCATAGTAATCGGTCCATTACCTTTTTTGCGTCGGGAGTCAAAGATAGTATGTCAGCTAGTTGCCCATTTCCAATATCTGCAGGATAAAATCTATTTTTACCAATATTGCGAAATGGCTAACAAGTTGAGTTCTTTTATCATACAGTACCAATCTTTCATGTTATCATATTTCACCTACCCAATGATAAAATCTAGTCAGTTCCACACATACCATATTCCTAGGCTAATTAGAAAAGATAGAAACCACTCCATAACAACTATGTTTAGGTAAAATGTATTAAATTTTGGCCAGGAATTAAGATTTGAAGTAAATAATTTGAAGATCATTTTTAGTAAACAAAATTTTCTGAATTTTCATTCTATGATTTCAGAATTAAAGGTGCAAAACTCATCAAACAGTACAAAGGTGATGAAATAATTGTCACAAATCCCCTACAACTGCCAGACGTGAGTAATATTGCAGAATATTACGAACCGTTTGTTATAGGTATGTTGTTTTTCCTTTATACCACACACATTATTTAAAAAAAAAATTGTCTCAAACAACCTTACAAAAATATTTTTATGGAATCACCAGTATTTAGTTGAAGAACTGGTTTTACTGAAAGGTCCCCACCAAAAGAATTTGCCATGGGCCCCAGATGGTATATTTACGCCAATACTTTACCAAGCAAGCACCAAATCTCACAACTAGCCTGATTGCTGTACCTAGTTTATCTTGTCTTTTATGTAGAGAAAAAATAAAGATTTTTTTACCTAACCTACAGACCTTAGTATGGGATAAAAGTAACCTAATATGTATTATTCAGAAGTCCAGACTATAATCTAGAATGAATATAGATGAACTATTCTATCTAGTATTTTTGATATAAATGTAAAATTGATTACAGATCTCAAATATCAGACCAGAGGAATCTGTCATTATTCCATCCAGATCCGCTTTAGCATGATTGAGTAGAGCAATGAATGCTAAAACTTGAGCATTTAAAATTTTAACAGAATAATGTAATTAGATAAATAATTTACATAATATATAATAAGAATAATTTCGCAGGTACAATAATAACCCCCGTGGAGTTTATAGGCGCAGTGAACACCCTCTGTATCGACCGTCGTGGTACGCCACTGCCATCGAGTGCAGTCGATGAGCAAATGACGATGCTTCAATACGTTTTGCCATTGTCTGAAGTGGTCATGGACTTCCACGATACCCTGAAAAGCCTTACTTCGGGCTTCGCCAGCTTTGACTACCAGGATTATGGATTTCATTCTAGTTCCTTGGTTAGGGTATGTATCTAGGTAGACACATTTCTATGCTTGTTTTCTAGTAGTTTTGTTGATGTCAATTAGATATGCCATCTGTGCCATTTCACACAGTTATTGTGGAAAATCAAACAAAACAAATATGCAAATCTGGAACCTAAAAACTGCTTTTGAACCTTAGATTTTCGAGTAAATTATATCAAATAAAACTGTAAGTAAAAATTATAAGATTGATTACATACAACTGCGTAATATATTTTTTATTTTATTCAATTTATTTAGTATATTTTGACAATCTTCAATGAGTTGATTCTCTGAACTCAGATCTTCATCTATAAGAATTTTCTGATTTAACAAAAATTATTGAAATTATCTGAATCCTAACCAACAAATTTTAGTAAATTGTTTTTTTTTTATCATTATCATAAACACATAAAACTTTACAACTGTGCCTAAGTGTTTCACGCATCAGAAATTCAGTATGTATGTCGACGGAGGGTCAGAGACATAAAAAAATATTTTAGTTAGGGAGCACTGAAGAACTTAACTTAAATTTAACTTTCATATTAAAAATCCATTATTTTCAGATGGACGTACTAATAAATGGCGTAATAGTGGATGAATTGACATCTATCGTTCATACAAGTAGACTTGAATATAGCGCGAGAAAGCTTACTTCTAAACTCAAGGAGATGATTCCACGTCAGATGGTTCAAGTAGGTTTATTTGACCACTGCAGAGATTCAGATAGTAAATCTTATTCTCTAGCTTCATTCATAAATTAATAATAATATTTGAACAGAGACAGGGTTATTGTGTTAACGAAATATCTGTGAACAGACGCAACCTCACAATTTTTTTATCTAAGCTGCTCGTATTTTGAAATCGATGGGTGCCAGCGTGTTATAAAAAAGAAGTTATGAAGAGCTTTGGTTTTAACTAGAGCATCCATTATTCATTCTGTTCTGGTTTTACGCAATTTATACGTTGATTAATAACATACCACATATTTTCAGGTAGCGATACAAGCTGTTGTGGGAGGAAAAGTATTTGCACGAGAAACTATTAAAGCTTATAGGAAAGATGTCACAGCAAAATTGGTACAACTTTTTATATATTCTTTGCAAAAATCTTGGCAGAATGTAAATAACGTTTAGTGGTTTAAGAATTATTTTTGGAAAAAGTCATCAATTTGATTAAAAATTTAACCACCTTCATGGCTAAATAATTGTTGTCTGCGTGTTGCGCCGGAGGACCTGGACTCGAATCCCGGAGAAACAAATGAACGTTTAGGTTGTGTAGGCACAGAAGGCTGATCACCTACTCGTCTATATAATGAAAATGTGTGAAACAGGTACAGAAATGTGTCTGCCCCATGCTCCACTAGCGGTTATAGGATTTCACTTTACATCAGAAAGTATATAAAATTTTATGCTAATTTATATAAGGTTGTCCATTAATCACCTAAAGTTTTTCGGCAACTCTTTAAACGCCTGCCTCCCCTGGTGATATAAGGTGAGGTTTTAGGCTACTCCTCCCCTTATGCAAAATCACATGTATTTTTTTGGTACAAAGTATATTGAAATTTTTAGAATATTATTATCTTTCAATTAAACATTGTGATATAAAAATGTCCAGACAAACATTAAGGTTGCAGGTTAAACACAAGGTTGCAACGAAAAATAAATACACGTGATATCTCATTACACCCCTCTCCCCATTTAAACCTCACGTGATTAAGGGACGATAGTAAAAAAATATTCTTTTTCATGTAATTTTGTAAATATAAAAGAATTCATTAAGATATACATATAAACTAAAGTTTAAGAATCCTAATTAGTTTAATTATTTTACGCTTTCAATCACAAGTCGCGGAACGGATTTTGGTTTAGAAATGGCACTTTTTAACGTTTTGGGACGCCGACGAAATCGTGTGCATGAAATGTGGATAGCAAATTAATCCTGTAGCTGTCATAAATTAGCTATACATTAATTTAAATATGTAACAATAAATTAAGGATATTATGTTTTGTTAATTATACATAATTTTTATTATTGTTTTAGTATGGTGGCGACGTGACTCGACGAAAAAAGCTGTTAAAGCAACAAGCGGAAGGAAAGAAAAAAATGAGAAGTGTTGCCAATATTAAAATACCAAGAAATACGTTTATAGATGTTTTAAAAAAATAATTTAATTTTAACTAAATAGTTTCATTATTAATAAATAAATAAAAACAAAATTGGTTCGTCAATTTATTTAAAAATAATGATTACAATGATTTCATGATTTAACATAAAATATTATATACAAATTATATAATTTAAACTAAAAACTTACATATAGCTGTAGTAAATAAAATCTTTTTTGTGAATGTTACACTTTTAAATCAAATAAGATATTTGAGACAGTACTGAGAATTGAATTTTTCGTTTGCTGGTAATTTATTTAAACCTTCAAGTAAAGCAAGTTTATATTCTTAAGAAACTTCTAAATGTTTACAATTATGCACTGAATATAATAAATATCCATTTTATACAAAACGGCGATAGTTCGTAATCCGTAACTTCATACTAGGTAGGTATTTAGTGGCAACTGGCAAAATCGTTTACTTTGATTCATAAATGGGTCACATTATAGATGTTGCCACTGGCTCAGGTATAGGTAGTTGTAAGTTTGTCTTAGCAACAATCGGATTTGCTTTATTTTACTAATATTAAACTTTCGAATCTTTTCTGTATTTTCACAATATATGGTTTTCAGTTTTGACAGAAAAATAAAGCTGTACCTAATTATTTTACTGGCTAGAATACGCCAACAAAAAATAATATAATCATAAACACAAGATCTTGAAAACTCATTCAAATTGTATGTAACCGAATATTAGCCTTTAATTCTACAAAATAAAGACTAGATAACAGTGTAATTTAATACCATATCGCGATTTATAAAAACAAAAACTTACGATACAATTTCATATTACTAAAAATAACATGCAATGTCAAAAATTTCATTATTTTTATATTTACATGTCAGTTTAACTGATGATTATTTCATGATAAACTCTTCTTTCTACTGTATAACAATATAAACATACAAACTTGAAAACTACTTCATTTCTGAGTTCATTAGTGATTATGATATTTAATTTGATAATTATTGATATCCAATTAGGTATGACAGTAAAGTGCTTTACAAATAGTCTCGACGCTTCAAATATAAGATAATAAATATTACTAATTTGCATTCTTTTCTAATTGTTAGCCTATAGATAATGTAGTCAATAGAATAGGAAAAACTAAAAATAACATAACACACGACCATATCACATTATATCATCATTCAGTTTATATAAATTATTTCCTAAATGGAAATATTTTAATTTACCTCATTTTCACTGACCACAGATTGCATCATTTTGTTCCAAACGAAACACTCGACAGTGACGAAGTTAAACCCTGCTATGTATAAAAATGAATTAAAGATGAGATGAAAAATTGGTGATTCAGCAGTAATTAATAATTATATTTATTTTTCAAGTTTAATGTGCTCATAAAAAGGTTTTCTCTTAATAAAGATTTGTTTGGTTTGATTGAGTTCTTCATGTAATTTAAATGTATTGTAACCAAAAATATTTAAATTAAATGAAGAAGAGATAAGTGAATTTTGGAGAACTGTTTTATTTTTTGAGCCAATCATCTAGTTGATATAAGGTTGGAATGCTCAAAATTATTAAAAGCTATTTCTTCTAAAAACTAGCCACCAGAGCTTTTGCTGGTAGGGCATTAATATAAAATTATATTCATTTCTTTACTTGTTTTGACAAACATGTCAAAAAACATTTAGAAATGGGTATGTAACATGAACCTTGTGCTGTGAGAATATCAACCCTTAGTGAAAGTAACTAATATAATGTAACAGTCTCTAATATGATTTTTTCATTTAGAAAATTACTAATTAACCCAAATAGGTAAGATATAAATTAGTAGCTTCCAACTAATTTTAAGTTGTACCATTCCATTGACAGTATAATAGCTGTTTATCTATCTTCAGATGTCTCAAGAAATTGTGCATACACATCTCTGGTGCATTCTCCTTTTTCATTGAATTTGTATTTATAATAAGATCCGTCAGCACAAGCAACTGTAAACATAATATCATCTTGTATCATCAAAATAAACGTTGTGAATTGGCAAAACAGAAGTAGGCAAAGCATACTATTTTGTCTGTCTTCTATATAGATTATTTAAAAATTCAGTTTCTTATATCCATAATTAGTTGTTATATTACTTATAATTTTACTTTAATTTAAAAAACTCACCAATAATAGAGCTTTTATCCACACCAAAAGCACAAATACAGGGTGGTCCATTCGGTATTGTGAACTTGCAGAAGCTCCAATTACTTGAGAAATATTTTGGTAGAAGATATACAGATGCTAAATTAGACTGCTTATTAAGTTTTTCTTCATCAAGACTGAAGACATGTACTGTGCCATGGTCTGATGCCACACACAGGTTTGTACTTGTATGATTGAAGTTTATGCAATATATTGTTGCCTGTAAGAATAAATTAAGTAAAATACAAGCAAATTAAAATGAAAATGATGAAATTAAGCTCAAAACTGAATTACAATCCTATAAAACATTCAAAAGAAGCATTTCATTGCAAAGCCATTCTTTAATAAGATTACTGTGCTCTGAGAAATTATCATAGGTGGATGGTACTTATATATACTATACTATAGTCCTGTAGTAGTAATAAAACAAACCTGATTTGCACCCCTCCGTAATTCAGCAAGCTTTTGCCCGGTATTAGTATCAAACACTCTAATAAGGGTCCCTTTAGTTGATGCAGTAGCCAGCCGAGTGCCTCCAACATTAAGGGCAAGACAACTTAGTGGAGCTTCATGTGCTGCAATCAGATGGCCTTCTGGTGCTGTACTGGTACCAGCATGACTGCTTAATTCCACCAACTACAATGTTAGTCAATTACAAATAAGGAAGCTTGTAAAGCAAACAGTTGGCACTGTGCTGGGAGAATGATTTTTTCTATATTCAAATACAATTTTCTGACTAGTTAGGCTTGAAGGATCCTAGTTATATCATGTCTTTTTAATTAAGCATTGAACAAAAAAAATCTAAGAAATTGTAATGGTTACAAAAATACCTGAACATGTCCAGTTTTCCTGCTAGGATATGCTAGTAAAGCATTATTGCTATTGGGGCAGACGACGCACAATCCTCTAATATTTTGACATGTTTCAAATATATGAAGTAGCTGAGGCTGAGCCGTGAATGTGTAGACCTTTATTAAATTTTCTGCAATGGTTAAACATATATAAATTCTGACTCATATGAAATAAACCAATTTTTACCTTTTTTTATTTCACATTAGCACAAAAATATTTTTTTTGGCTTTTCACATCAAGTTTTTCCTATCTAATCAAGCAGGAATCTGGTAAATTGTTGACAAATCTGCCTATAATTTAACAGACTTGATTTTCAACAAATACAGAGTTTTTCTAACATAATTTGTTTTACTACACAATATATTACCCAAAACAACAACAATCCGATCTCTTCTTAACTTCACAGCTTTGACAGGACTGTTAAAATCTAGGGAAATTGCAGAATCTTTTTTTAGGTCATCCCATATTATAACTCTGTTAGGAGGGTACACGGGTGTCTTGCCTCCTCCTACTAGAGCCATGTAGTTACATCTAAACAACATTTCTACGTATGAGAGACCTCCTTCGGCAAAATTTTGTCGTTCTTTTTCCTTGAGCGGATCACTGTTGAAAACTCTGAAGCCATTCTCTGTTCCGCAAGCGAAACAACCTGCAGTGATTGAGAAGTACAACACAAAAACATTGTTAGTATCAAATTGGAATAACACTATAGAATGTATAAACAAACTTTTACCTTGATCTTGATTAAATCCAACATACAATAAACCATTTGAAAAGTTATTTTCATGTGACAAATTCATTTTTACAAATTACAATCCATATAATATTTAAATAGGTCTAAATTTAATTGAAATAGCAATAAAAATAAATAGAAATACAGAATACTTAAACTTCACAAACTTTTCACTTATTTTTGATTTTGAAATTTCGACTATAAAACCTGAGAAGGTAGGTCATCTATCATGTGTCAAATGTGTTTAAATGACAAATTGTCTTACTGAAGCAGTTAGACAACCCCAGACTAAAAGAATTAATGAGATTCTAATTGAAAATTAACGAGACAAGAAATGCTGGAACGGTACTTAAAATTACTACATAATTAGAATTTAAAAATCTGATTCGGAAAGAGCAACTTGATGTTATTTATTATTATTATTTCCTGTGGCGACTTAAAACTTTATAAAACTTGACTATACAAATTTATAATTTATAAGTTTAGATATTATGTAATGTTTACAAAATAATGTTTCTTTACAACCAGACCCCTCTTTCCCAGTGGGCACTCTGGGCAAGTGCCCAGGGCCCCGCGATCAATAGGGGCCCCCTCGGATCAAATACAAAGTACCTAGATCCTGTCAGATCACCAAACGATAATCAAGATTTATTACCAAAAAACTTATATAATTCGAAGAAATCGAACCTAAATTACTGACTACAATACGAAATTACTAGCTTATACATGCGTGAAGCTATTCTACTCTCGCCCAAAAATTAGGCTTTCCGACTTCAGCATGCTTAGATAAATTTAAATTGTATAATGGTATACTAAGCACATACACATTTTAAAGAAAAATCATCAGTAGTACACTCATCAGTGTGACTCGCTCCATTAAAATTGAGCGAACGAAGCGAAGTATGAACCTCCAAGTTTGAATTAACCATTTAATATATTATTTTAACGGAAATTTGGAACTGTATATTGGAAAGAATAGACAAAATAAATAATTATCTTCAGAAAGAAACAATAACACCGGACGTTGCAAATAATATGTTTACTTCACTTGATGATTTTATTATTAACTTCAGGGATAAATTTGATTACTTCGAATCGCCTGCCAAAGAAAGAAACCCGGAATCTGACTACAAGGACCTATCTCAAAGAACAAAACGCAGAAATTCTTGCCAGAGTTTTTTTGATGCCTCCGCGCCGTCAGTCCAACTGAATGGAAGAGAGAAATTTGAAATAGAAATCTTTCTTCCTATAATCGATACTCTCAGCGTTCATTTAAAACAGCGATTAAGTTCGTATAAGAATATCAGTAAACGTTTTGATTTATTTTTTCGCTTGAAAACTCTAAATTCTGAAGAGTTGAGACAAAGTTGCAAAGAATTTGCAGAATTTTATTATGAAGATATTAATGAGAAAGAGTTAGAAATAGAATGTTTGCATTTAACAGAATACTTGAAAATTTTTAACAGTGAAAATGAGGATTGTATATTTAAAAATATATATATATCAACTTTTGAAAGAAAACAAAATTGAAGACACATTTCCAAATGTAGAAATCGCATTGAGCATCTTCTTAAGCATGATGGTAACTAACTACAGTGGGGAACGCTCGTTCTCCAAATTAAAAAGAATTAAAAATGAATTAAGAAGTACAATGCTTCAAGAGAGATTAACCAGTTTGTCGCTGATGTCCATAGAATCTGATGTGCTAAAAAACATTGATTATGAAGAAGTGATTAACGATTTTGCCCATCTGAAATCTAGAAGAGTTCCTCTTCAAATAACAAAGATTTTTAAGCACTAATTGTAAATGCTAAAAGAGTTACTTTTGTGGACTCTATTACATTTAGCTATTCGTTTCATGTGATTGTTAATTTAAAAAAAATTTAACCTCGTTTATCTACTTTCTTTGTCTATTCTAACAAAATAGTGTTCTGTCAAAGTCATAGGGGCCCCATTATCCTAATATGCCCAGGGCCTCCAATAGGTTAAAGACGGCCCTGTTTACAACCACAAAGTTTATACTGATATCACTAGGTACATAGTATAAAACAAAGTCGCTTTTTCTTCCCCTATATCCCTTTGTATGCTTAAATCTTTAAAACTACGCAACGGATTTTGATGCGGTTTTCTTTAATAGATAGTGATTGAAGTAGGTTTTTATATGTTTTATACCCGTGCAAAGCCGGGGCGGGTCGCTAGTTATAATATAACTGTGCCCGTAGCACGAAGGTAAAATAATGTAACCAAAGACCAAAATGTATATTTTTAAAATGATTTTTATTATTATTTTTAACATAATATACCCAAAAAATCAGCAAGTGATTTTTTATTATAATAAAATACATAATCCTTAGGTAATGCACAAGTACTTTATTCAAAATAACATTATGAATTAGCTACTTGTTTTAAAGGCCCTTCTAAATATTGTGCAATAGCATTAATCTTCTCTTTTAAAATACCAAAGCCAACAGTTTCCTTGGAATATAGGCATAGCAATAAATTAGCTACTTGGGTCACAGCAATCTTTCCATTCTGGCAATCAACTAGTATCAAGTGTAATTTATCTTCTTTAAAAACATTTTTTCCTTGTTTTTCATATGCTGTCCAAACATTGCTTGCAATTGCAGCAGTAACCCTAGCATCTTTATCATTATAACCTGAATATGCTAAAAGCGCACCTTGATGAGTCAAGAGCCTAAAATGAAAAAGATTTTATATGTGCCATTACAAATTACAATAAAATTAATATAGAACTAGGTATGTAAGGTTTGTTTTGATAGTTACAGGGTATTTTCCACACCTCCTGTATTAGCTTGACTAAGTACTTGTGTCAACGCTTTTGGTTTTAACATTTTCAGGAACACGTAGGTACTTAATATGATTATAAAAATTTGACTAGATAGTAGATAGAAGTTGTTGCAACAATAACTGACTACTTTTTTAAGTTGATATTTAAACAAATACCAATGACACCGAAGCGGATGATTATGCCTTTTAAAAAATATCTATAATTTTCGAATTGATAGTTGTTCTCCCTTGTTAGTATTATTTTTTTTATTAATAAATGCAATAGGATATTTGAATTTTGATGTTTAGAAAAAACTTTTAAATCTGAAAATCAACATTTCAACAAAATCAAAAGTTCGATATTTTCCAAATTGACAATCGTCATTCATCGGACTCGGCACTTGACAATTTGATATGGTTATCTAGGCACGGTACCGCACCTACCTACTCAACTAGATAATCCCACAGAAAATAGGTATCTAGATATCGAACGTCTGCGACTGGGTAGTGGGTAGATACTTTGTCTAAATGGGGGAAAAATGGACAACTGAGTGCCTTTTCACAAGTTCTGGTTGCCGGGTAGCCGGCGCCGGATACTCGGCGGCGAATTGTATGGTGTTTGCCGGCATATTACGCCAAAAAGAGTTTCCATCTCTCGATCGCAGACTTAAAAAAAAACCTTAATTTCGGTGGGTGTTTATGCATAGCATTGAACTACATAATATACTAGTTGTGCACCGCGGTTTCACCCGAGTTAACTTCGTCTTAATGTGATATTATATAGTCTAAAAGCTTTTAGCTCTAAAAATGACGATACTTCCATAGAACTTTTCATCCCTCCCCTTTCATTCAACCCCCTTACGTTTTTTACAGTGTACTTTTGTTCTATCATCAATAGTTTCCGCAGCGCATGCGACGAAAGAAGTAACGTTACCTTGGGTTACGTTACTTAAGTTTTAGTAAGGATCCCTAATCATTTCTAGCGATAAATATATCTAGCCTATGTTACTTAGGGTGAATGTAGCTTTCCAATGGTGAAAGAATTTTTGAAATAAAAGGCGCAGTAGTTTTTGAGTTTATTCATTACAAACATACACAGAAAAATACAAATCTTTCTTCTTTATAATATTAGTTTAGATGATAACTGGAATACTTACCAAGCAGTGTTGCCCGAAAGACCATGTTAGAAAGAGATGGCACATACTAATGGTGATACTATCTCTGTCTTACACATGATGCTCATTCTAATAATATAGAACAGGCCTTTGTTGTTCCAATTATGCGTGACACTATTTAATATTTTTCCAATTTTTTTTTCACAGAATTATTTCAAATACCCTCCTGAGTGTCACCACGTCACGCGATTTTTCATTTTTTTTGTCTGAGGGAAGGAAAAGGGGTGTGAATGTATTTGAACGGCTAAAATTTCCTAAAATAAAAATATAGAAAACAAATTGTTATATGTATACTATGATAAATAAATTTAAATAAGCGTATAAATAAGCAGTATATTGAAATATATATATAATAATTGTATGCTTGATGCAATAAAAGATAATTAATATTAATTAAAAAATAAATCAAGCTCAATTAAATTTAAAAGTAAGTAGTATTTAAATATGCAAAAAAAAATTCACACAACAGCATGTACCCATTTCTGAAGCCTCTCTTTCTCATTAAAAGGGAACCTAACATAATTAAAAATAAATACTTAGGTACCTTTAATGAAATAATATTAACAATAAACATTTCTACTTAATTGTGAATTAATGATAAAGCTAACGTGACTTGAGCTGGTACAATTAAAAGCACTACAAAAATTTACCATTTTAACTAGATATTCTAATAGGAAATTTTGTAAAAAATAAAATTTAAGTTTAAATCCTAAACGGTTAAACGAAAAACATTAATAAAAATAATGTATTGTGATAAAAAGAGACAACACCATTCTTATCTGCTCTTTCTTTCTAACATGCTATCTCGGTTGTTTACAGTCTTATGGTGAGTGAGCATTCCAGTTATCATATAAGAGTTCAATGGTGCATAGGCGCGACTAAATAATTTGACCTTGATTATTGGTCCGCCGACTAAAAATAGTCATAGGTACAATAATAATTTCATATCAATGGTTTTCAAAAAGCGCCAGATTGGTGAGATGCTCCTGGGTTCAAATCCCACGAAAACAAAATGTTTCGATTTTCACTGGAAGCTGACCACATACTTGCCCATTAAGAAAAAAATGATCGGTGAGACAGATGCACAAATATATCTGCCCCGTGAGCCACTATGGATTTTGAGATTTCTCATTTTCAAATGAATTATGAATATAAATTGAAAGCATAGAAATTTGAAAAGACAATTTAATTTAGAAGAAATGTTCCATACAGACATTGCAATCACCTAGTATAAAGAATAATAATTTATCTTCTACAGCTACAGAGATATTTAGTGATAAATGCAAACAATAATTGTATTTAATACCCAACTAAAGTAGGGTTTAATTGTCACAAAACAACAATAAGAAATTTTTAAAATGGGCATAATATTTTTTTTACATCATTTTTTTTTGTTTAATCAAATAATTTCTGAATGCAATTTGCTTTTCCTTAAAAGATCTTTTTATTTTTCCTCTTGCTTTATGTTTTATCATCTGAAATGACTTTGTCTTACGTTTTTCTTTATTTGTTTTAGAGCAGTAAGCATTCTTTCTCCGGTCTTTATAACCAAACTTATCTCTCTCCTCGCGTCCTTTTAGCACAGTTTCAAGCCTAGCATTTTTGTCATGTTTCCTTTTTTTATAAATGTTTTCAATATCTGCTAATTTTACTAATTCAGAGGATTCTTCTTCCTCATCTGGAACAACTGACTTACGTTTCACTCCTGAGATATGTTTTTTAATTTGTGCAGCTTCAATTCTCTTGAAATCTTCATCTGTAAATATTTTGTCCATAGCTACTTCTCTAGCTGTTTTAATCTTTTCCTGCCTTTCTTCTGGAGTAAGCTTTTGTTTTGCTTTTAAAATTTTTCTTTCATCAGTACTCGGGGAAGGTTTATCTGTCGGACTCATTTCACTCCTACCATCATTGCTTACCTCTATTTCTTCTTCAGATTCACTCTCATCACTATCAGAAATATTGATTTCTGAATCTGATGAAGCAACATCTACCCATTCATCTTCAGATTTATCAGCTTTATTTTTTCTTTTCTTATCATGATTTTTAGTCTTTTCTTTTATTTCCTCTTTTTCCAATAACACTTCTGATCCTGGCACATAATCTTTAATATCCATTTCTCCATATTGTTTTGTCTTAAGCTCCAAAGAAGCTTCTGAAGGCCTTCCTCTGTCCTTTTTATGAAGCATTTTTGGCATAGATTGTCTATAAAGTTGAATTAATGATCGAGCTGCCATCATGACAGATTTTTCTTTATATGTTTTATATTGTACTAAGTCTTGAAGAAGATCTTCTGTAATAGCCAAGGGACAACGAGCACAGATCTCCCTGACAGCATTTAATCCAACTGCCATTACATCTGTTGAATTTCTCTCAGTTATAAAATTATTTGCTATAGCTTTCATAACAGGTTCAATGACTTCTGGTGGTACAAGTTCATGAGCAGATTGAGCTGCAAATTGAAGTATTCTTGTGACTTCCCTTTGATGGGGCATTAGTAATCTTGCAATAAAAGGATAATAGTTAAACAAAAATAAATTGTGTAACCCAATCAGCCTTGATATTACATCTAAAGTCATTAATTTTACTTCAAATCGATCATTAGATGCTTCTACCTGTTTAAATAATTTTTCAGCAAATCCTTGAGGATTGTTTATAAGATGAAGAGCAGAAAAATTAAAAGCTGGAGCTTTTTCTTTCCTCTTTTTAATTTTTTTTGCAATTTTCTTAACCTTATCAACCATTTTCTCTCGCTTCCTGGTTTTTTTATTAAATTTATTTGCTATCATTGTATCTCTGGGGTCCACTTCTTCTTCACTATCTGATTCTGGTTTTTCTTCTTCATCCCTACTCAAGAAAAATTTCAGAGAAGCCACCATAACTTTGGTGACCTTTGAAAAACATCCAATTTCAGCTATAATGTTGACTGTTTTATGGTCATTCCAAATGTTTTTATGGTATAATTCAATCAATATATCAACTGCCAGTTTAGAAGTTTTTACATTTGTATCACGTAACATTGTAAAAATAAAATTCTGTAGTGTAGAATTTAATTTCATATCTTTGTGCTTCATATTCATATTTTTGATGTCTGTAATTATGTGAGTCTTAAGATATTCTCTTAGATTTTTGTCTTGACACTTAATCAGAAAGAAAAATAGTTCCAGTAAGTCAAATGCGCTAACAAATTTTTTATTTCTTAGGAGAATAAGACATTTACATAAGGCTAGTCTCATTTCATGATGAAGAACAGTGTTGTGGGTTTTCAAAATATCCACAATCTTTTGAGGGAAAGTCTTCATATCATTTTGGTAACACTGAGTAACCTGTGCTAAGAACATTGCTTGCTCATCCAATTTTTTGTTGTACTCAGTAGGATTTAGGTTAAATATCTCCAGCGTCGTTTCAAAGTGAGCAAGTTGTTGCCGAAATTCATCTTTATATGAATCTGGGTCCCTCTTGACCAAATTTTGTAACTGAGTTAAATTATTAGGTAATTGATTGTTGTGTCGTACCATTTTTAAACATTTATAACTTATTTCATAACTTCACATTTCACTATTAGGTTACTAATTTTAATAACAATTAACATATTTTATCGTATGAACTTCATTAATCAAAAACACGTGGTAGGTTATTTCATATATTTTGACGTATGACAATATTCGAATGGGTAGGTAGGTACCTATCTACCGCTATCTACAATAGACACGGGAGTCCGTTTGATACTTATGTATTACTTTTTCCACAGACCATGCGCCCAACAGGTTACAAAAAATCCTGAAGGATTAGATTGGTTTTTTCTTTGTGAAATTATTAAACCAAAATATTGTATAAAAAATTTATTTACAAAGTTACACAGTAAGAATACTTATTGTTCAGGGACGGAATATGATTTCAATCTGTTGGTTATTGCTAGTCAAACAAAAACGTTGTCTACTATCTAACAGTCGACTTTCATTTGAATTCTCTTCAATAATATTATGAGATGGGATAATTAGATATCACCGCAGGACCTTACAGAAACTTTTGTCAATACTGATAGACAACTTGCCTAACCACACTGGTGAAATAAATTGTCAAAATAAGATAACTATAATATGGCTTCCTCAATACTTTGTTCAGCAGAATCTGATGTAGAATGATCATCATGAGGTTGAATTTGAAGAGACTTGAGTTGCTGGTCTAATCCTGAAAAAAAAAATCATATTTATTACTGTATTTTTAATGACGTGTGTATTGACTTGCTTTTCTTCCTCTTCTCTTATATTAATAGTTTATTTATCCGTGGTATACAAAGGCACGATTTTAAAACCGTTTTCAGGTGCATGTCTGCCTTGGTTTTGTGTTTGTCTCGTTGTCCATCTCAATCGTGAGGCTATCAATACTTATAAATATAAATAATAAAACTTTTTCCTCGAGACTTTTCAAATTCAGGATCTTTAAGTTTATCGAATTGAGTCGGTGGTATACTTCCTTTATTCAATAAAGTTTATTGAACTATTACCTACTATACTACTATACCTACTTAGATGTCAACATTTCAATTAATTCGCATCTAAGACATATTAATGATAAGTAATAATCAATATTACGAAAGTGAAACTGTTAAACCGATTGCAATGTATTTTAGATTTGACAGAAATAACTTTAATTCATCTTAATTCCACAAAGCAAATTCATGAATTTCACCACAAAAAAGAAATATACTATTTCTATTTATTTATTTTCTCGATGACAGTTCTGATTTGATAGTTGTAATGTTGTGACCAAATAAGTAGGTAATAATATCGATCTCACATATTTTGAACAAAGACAAATACAACAAAACCATTCAAATATATTTTAATAAATAAAGATTACCTGTCGTTATAATTATTTCGCTTCATTGTCGAGTACCTACCTATACCTACTTATTTTACAACAGCTCCGAAAATTTTAAAGAAGTTAGCATTATAAGTCTAGAATTGATACGTGTAACATCTTGTAATGAAATATAATATTAATATAATATAATATAATAAATTTGTAAAAAGTATACGGCAGTAGTTCAGTATCTTACATTTTGTAATAAAATATCGGGTCTGTTATCGTGTTATTTATTTATTTATTAACACTTCGTTGCAATAAACAATAGGATACAGATAATAACTTGAGCTAAATGGAGCGCAACGGGCTGCCTTATCGCTAATCAGCAATACGTTTATCGATAGCCCCATCCCTATCACTTATCAGTTTCTCCGACTCTGGTACAACCTTGTACGAGCGTAAGCGTCATATTGTTATAAAATAATGCATACGTAATGTAAAAAAGACGCTCGTTCAAGTTTCCACATGAGCTGTCATCGAGAAAATAAAGAAATGGAAATAGTATATATGCTTAAAAATATTTTATGTTTATATACTTGTATTGTAAATGATAAGAAGTCATCCGGGCTCTTCAATATCAATTCCCATGCTATTAACCTAAGACCACTGGTATACTGACAGTTTTGATAGAAAATTCTTACTTTCTACTTCTGGATGCGTTGGCGCAAACATAAGCAGCATTATCAGTACTTTCTCTTGCGTTACTAGACCGGGTCTACCACTCACGCTGTGTATAAGCTGTTGCCCATTGGTTACTCCTATTAACATATTTCAGGAAGTTAAAAAAAACTTTCATATTAACACATTAATATAAAAACCTATTAACACATTAATATAAACCACATTAACATAAAATAAAACTTGAGATGTAAGCAACTCCCCTGTATTTATATCTCCACCTTCTAACGTTTTCTTCACTTCAATAAATCGTTTTACGAGAGTACTCTGTTCTTGAAGTGCTATGGATTGTGCACCTGAAAGCGAAAACGTTGATTTTTTTTATTCCCCTAAACAGTCACTATCTTATGCTATTTTCTTGTTAAGGAACATTCAAAACATCATAAAAACCTTAATAGGATCAAAAACAAATGAGAATACCTCATTCATGGATGAATAGGTCTACATAAATTGTATCTTAATTCTTAGTTCCATCTCGATCAGGTCAGCTTTTTGTTTGAACAAAAAAAACCGCACCATAATTGGTCAATTTGTGAAGAAACTACGAATCAACAAACACCCAGATATGTTAAATTTATAACACCTGTCTTTTTGCGTCGGGTTTTAAAAAGACCGACTTAGTCTTGCTGTTCTCAGATCAAGGCGCATTCTTGAACAGCCTATAAATTTAGTTTTAGTATTTAATTATATGCAAATATTGTTGACTTTGAACAACATAAAATTAAAGAAAAGTTATACGGATTTCAAATTATTAATAACTAGCAGACCCCGCCAACTTCGTATTGCTTCAGTGTTCCGAATAATAACATGTCACCTTAAATGTATGAGGAAAAGAATTTTCTAGCTATTCTCATTAGACGAATACACAAAATCAGAGATCATCAAAATCGGATCCGTTCTTGAGTTATAAATGGTTTAAATAACCCGACTTTTTTATATACTTATATAGATAAAAACAAATTATTTTTTTTTGATCTTACTCATTTCTGGATCTGAAGACTTGGCTAGGCAGCGCTCAGCTTCCTTGAGTGCTTCCAGACCTTTCTCGTAATTCTGAAACAAATAAAGTATAGGTAATTTTATAATTTTTTCATTCAACATTGATAAGGCTTAATGGAGTTACATAAAACAAAATATATCTTATTACAACATGTGTAACTTTTTACTTTATAAGCGTCATGGACTTTTAAGTTAATATAAAATAGTCGATATAGACAGTATAATACTTGAATTTATACAACAATATGTTTTTTAATATCATATTTGTACTAAAAGTATTTTTATATTATTTTAAGGCGGAGAAGAGAGAGTACTTCACTAAGAAGCATTATGCAGGTCTCACTTGCACGGTCATAAACATTCCAAAACACCTTACCTCATACTCATCTATCTCCATCTTAGCGCACTCCGCATAGAAAGCTGCCAATTTCCCATAGGCCTTCGCTCTCGTATAGAAGTGCAGAATGTGCCTTGTGAGGTCAGGCCGAGACTTCCACGGGGCCCGTCTGCGTAGATAATCTGCAGCCATCAATTGAGCGGTTCGATCTCGACTAGCCGCTGCAAATGTAGCTATCCTATCTGCGTCGCCAGAACGTATCAGCCAGCGCATCGCTCCTCCCTACAAATTTTCAAGTGTGACACAAAATGTAAGTTTGTTATGTAACTTCGTAATGTTATTTTACCGATTTGGTAAATTGTTTTCATTTCATTCGATAAATTGAATTTGTCTCGAATATATTAAAATTTAAAATCATTTTACAATATCGAATACTTTATAATGGAATTCAATTTAATACCATCAATTAAATATAGATATAGAAAAAATGTCGAGTTATTTACACTATTTATAACTAAAGAACGGATGGATCGATTTTGATGATCTCCGATTTGTTGGATTCGTCTAATCCGTGAATAGCAGAATAACTGTTAAAACAGAAAAATTCACAAAAATTTGTTTTCTCATACATTTTCTATAGCATTCCATAGAAAATGTATGAGGATTACATTTTAGGTGACACGTTATTATTCGGAACTCGGAGGCGATACGAAGTTTGTGGGGCCCACTAATAATTAATTTTAAGCAGTCTATAGAATTTTATGAATGTCATACCTTATCTCCGATATTAGCCAATCGTTTAGCAGCCTGATGATAAAGACCTCTTGCTCCTAGCATATCTGCTAATCGTCGCAACAGAACGTCCCGTCCACTAGTTCCCGCTGGTGCAGTGAGTCGCTCACTTAGTTCCTCAGACATTGGAGCCGACGATTCCTCAACCACGTTTAATGCCTCTTCGAACTGAAATTGACTAATGACTTGAAGAATTTATGTTCTTCCAAAGCGCCATATATTATAGCTGAATTAGAAGTGCTAAAAAGATTAAACTAATAAAACAAAAATGTCTTTAATAGAGCCTAACTAGGTAATATGAAGTAGATTTCTATAGATAATAATAGTTAAGTACGTATTGAGGCATAGTCGGACTCTTCTGACCTTTCCAGCAGTAGCCAATAATGCGGCCGCTTGTGAATGATGTTCTGCCTTTCTAAGGTGAGTGGCTAGTGTCTCTGCAAGAGCCGGATCTACACGGTCTCCCAGAGACTCCACAGCGGCTACGATGGCGTTAGTGTCATCGCAACTCATTGCCAGTTTTAAAGCCACGTGTGCTTTACCTGAACATTTGAGTTACCAATCAAAAAGAGTAATACATGGTGTCATTTAAATTTAATATCTTAGTTGATTTAAAGCAGACATGATATTATTATCTGCCTAATAAGAGCAAGCTGGCAACATTCCTACATTATGTAGCGGATGTTTGGTTAACTATATGTACTTATAAGTTATATACATGTTTAAATACTTACTTAAAAGCGAAAATAGGTAATTAATTCTTTCTTCTTTAACCGCCTCCGTGGTTTACGCGTTTGCGTACCGAGGTTCCTGGGTTCGAATCCCGGGGAAATAAATTAATGTTTCGGTTGGATTGGTACAGAAGGCTTATCACCTACTTGCCTGTAAAGAAAATGATGATTGAAACAGATACAGAAATGTGTCGTGCCGTTACAGGAATTACTTTTTTCTTCAATTAATTAAATTTAAATAATCCACCCAGACCCAGGTTAGTCTTTATTATTTAATTTAATTATTATTTTTTAAATTAAGTTCAACAAACAAACACTAAAGTTACACACAGAACTCACCCGCTTTTTGATACAAAGATATTGCCTGCTCCATCTGCCCCGCGTTTTCAAGTATTGATGCAGCGTAAAGTGCATGTTTGGGTGATGATGTTCCAGCTCGCCAGACCAGATGCCACGAACTCGATTCCGCCGCAACTCTGATAGCTGACACGATGGCACCACATTTTATATACATCTGAAAATCACGAATTCAATTTTATAGGATAGGGGACAGACTTATCAGAATCCAAGTGTAAATAAACTAGAAATAAAACTGAATGGGCATTCCTTTACGGTAGGTATCCGGTCAGCCTCATGAGTTATGGAAAAATTTGAAGAGAAAAATGTAAGTAGGTACTCAGATATGAGGTGATACATACATTTTAGTACCTAGCTGTTTCTTTTCTATATATTTTATATTATAAATGTTTATGCTATTTATCAGATAGCTTTATTTTTATGATTTTTGTCTTAGTCCGGAATAGGATAATAATAATTTTTAAATAAATAAAAATTCACGAAAAAGCATTTATGAAGGGAATTCGTTTCTTCATACATTTTCTATGGAATGACGTTTTAGGTGATACTTTATCATTCGGAATTCGGTGACGCGATACGAAGTTCGGGGGATCCACTCATCATAACATTTCTAGATATAATTCTACCCAAAGTCTGTTCAAAAAGTATAGCACATTTTGTATTTTTCCAAAAAGTATTTATTTACAAGAATGTCTTTTGTCCCCTTCAAGTAATCCCAAGTAAAAATTCGCGATACTTTTTGAACAGCTCTCGTGTATTAGGTATAGAATTTAAAAATATGTATTTTCTCATAATGTTTACCTTGACAACATTTTCTGTTTCCTTTGAATTGACCTCGAAATGACGCGCCTTTTGATATAATGCCGAAGAATTCTTCCGAGACAGCTTTTCAGCCTCATCGAGTCTATCCATATGGCACAAGAGTCTTGTCTGTTCTCCAAAATCATTAGCGCGGGAATACGCTTCCAACGCTCCATCTAGATCACCTATACTTTCTAAATAATGGCCCCACCAGGTTATCAGCTTTGTGTCTTTGGATGTAGAAACGTATTGAGCTAGCATCGGAGCTTGACCTTGAGCAATCAGTAATCTGGGAACGTGTGGAACTAGAGTGCCAGCCTTTTCAAATAATTTTAAGGAAGGCGCTACGTCTCCGTTCATCCAGTAAATTTTCGCTAATTTGTGTTGGGCGCTTTTTATGAGTAGAATGTTTTCACCGTCGGTTTCTTCGTTTATGATATCGTTTAAGCCACCTTGTTTTGCAGATATGAGCCGTGTTACCAGGTCGAGTCTTTTACTTTCGTGAAATAAACGTTGTGCTTCTTCTATCATACCAAGATTTACTGCGAGCACTCCTACTTTCGAAGTATCGTCAGTACTATCATCGTTCATTATTTTTCTCATCATTAAAGCTCCCTTAATGTTCCCCATTTTACTGAGACATACTGCACCAACATCAGCTCTTTTACGAAGCACACATTCTTTAGCCAAACTATCCCATATAACTGAACACTTAACTCCTGAAATGTTCGTCCCTATAATAACTGCCTTTTCCAACAATCCTATGCACATATAAAATAAAAAATTTAAGGTATCCTTCAATACAATGGCATCATTTTCCTTCGATTCATCAAATTCGTTGAACAATATTTTCTGCATGGTTTGATGACAGAGAATAACAACATGAGGTGAATACAAGGAGCATAATACAAAATCGACAGAAAAACTATTTTCCATAATTGGACACCAGTTTTTGTATTCATAAAGAACGCCTTCGTGACAGAAAAATAAATGTACACGATCGAAATCAATGGAGCGCAAATGCACTGCAACTAGCCTCGAATCCAAAGTATCCCACAAAATAGCAATAGGCACACTTTGATATGGAGGTGCATGGTTATCAGAAAGTACAGTGCTCGTAATCTCATCGTTTGCTATATCCCACAAATAAATTTTAGGATCAGGTGCTAAGCCAGAATTAGCGATGCTTAAGCAAATATAGTTTCCAGTCAAATTTACTGATGCCCTCATTACTTCTCCAAAATCTTCAAATATTTGGAAACAATTTTTTGGTGGGTAGGGCATTCTTAACCCCTTTTTAGTTATTTCAGCTAGTTTTAAAGTACCATCGATAGTTGCTACGACGATAAACTTGTTTGTGTTTGTTACTGCAATTGGTTCCCCTTCTCCCTCAAAACTTGGTAATATCCCTAGCTTATTTCCAAGTATTGTATAACATTCAATATGAGGATTACAAATACCAACCAAAACTTCGTTATACATAAAAATAGAACTTGTTTTCCACGAGAATGTGCGTATGTGGGTAAATTTAATTTCATCATCTTTAGGACTCAACCAAATCTGGAACAAAAAACTTATTAAATTCATCTTTCTAAGCCTACTTTACCAGTAATTTTTCTTTGTATCTGTGGTCTAAGATTTTCGAAAGTTAGACCCAGGATCTCTAAAAATTCAATAAATAAACAGAGTTTTTGACCCTTGACCCTACCTGAATATCATGACCATCCCCTAATGCTACATAGTTATCTTTGTATGTAAATGTTTTTATTGTAAATGATGAAGTTATGCTTGAGTTTCTGTTATTTTTTCCAATAACATTAATTTCATTTGCGGACTTCTGAACCATACAAATCTTAGAAGAGTATCCCCAGCATACATGTTGTTCTGACAAGATAAAGGCACTTGTTATACAGTTGACATGCAAAAGTGGATTCATTAAGCCCTCAGAGCCCCAACAAATTTCTTTAACTGTACCCTTCACTGAAGTACTACTTAGCAGTTTCCATTTATTTTTATAGTCACGTCGCCACAGATATAAATTCCCTTGAGATGTTCCACAACAAAGTGTGTCACTTAAATGACAAAAGCTTATGCTGGTGTAAGTTTCTCCTACTGCAGTTTCTTCACCATCATTGGGTAACACATCATTTTCTCCAGTATCACTATCCCATACTCTTATTATTTTATCGCCAGTAATTACGGCTACCAAAAAGTTGCCAGCTAAGACAATAGCCTGACCATTCTTTGATGACATTTTAACATGAGTATCTGTAGTTAAGGAGCCTTCATCAGAGATAAGAAATCTGGATAAACTTACTGCACCTGCAGACTCCCATGCTACAAGGAGGTAAATACTATTAACTACACCTAAGAAAACAACAACACCAGGTGCATTTAACACTTCAGAACATGACCCTGAATGATCAATATATAAAATCACTCCATTGTCTTGTGCAGCATAGCAACTATAATTGTCTGGTTGGTACCCCTCCCTCATTCTGGCAGTGGTGCGAGGTCTCCAGGCAGCTAAAACATCCAGAGCATTCTCATCACCTGCAACTGCTGCTCGTGCAAGACCTCGTATAGAAGATTCTGATGTTGTAACTGGCATGCAAAATTTTACAAGTGTTATAATATCTCCTAGTTGATGATGAAATGCTGTCAAAGGTGCACCTGAGCTAGTTTGCCAGCCAGAAAGAGACCCAGTTGCATCTGACGCTAGAAGCCGGCCTCCACCTGGGCTAAAAGTCACTGTAGTCAAAGCAGCATTATGTGGTGCTTCTAAACGAGCCCATGCATATTCTAACCAAATGTAGAGTTCTCCCCCATCCCACCCTACAACAAGTAATTTCCTGATTGGATGCCAAGCTAAAGCGGTAGCTTGATTGGCTAATAATACAGGCCAGTCACATCCTTCTAATATTTGACCCTGGAATAGATTAAAGTTAAATAATTTTTAAATCAAATAAGACTGACTGAAAAAAGCATTTTGGTACATTCTAGTCAATACTATGCAGACTTAAGGAAAATACTATGCTTTCAAAAAAGTTTAAACCCATAATTCTTAACTTACATTTTCTTGAAATATTGTTACACAACCACCTTTTTCTTGATTAAATGAACCTATAGCTAACAAGGGCAAAGAAGGATGCCAAGAACTGACAGTAGATACAACATTGTCCTCTACAAATTTAAGTTTTGTGTCAATATATAAGGTCATTTTTTATTTTTCTTAAGAATAAATACTATGTAATTTCTGTTCTAATATAGTTTTAGTAAGTATTGACTATCGGTGCATTATAATTTATAAACGTCTTTGATTTATTCTTTAAATAGCATTACACTTCACTACAAATTAAAAGATTAACCTATATTCTGAGAAGCGAAAGCCGAAAATGGCTTATTAATTATCTAATTATTAGATATGTTATAACTAGTATATAGGTAGATCTATTTATATTATGTAATTATTGACTTGATTGTTGAAAATGAGATATTCTGATATTTTGTTTACTAAATTTTTTTCGTTGTCATGGAAACATTAAGCAGGAAACGTCATGAGGTGAAAACTCAATACTCATGGAGTTTAGAGAGAAGGAGAACGATCGCTGTAAAAATATTATCCCAGAAATATGGACAAAATAAATAAAGCGCTGCGATCGCTAAATTGTCTCAATTCAACTAACCATAATCTACATTCTACTTGTACTGAATACATACTCATACGGCCGGTTCCTCATTTGAGAAAATCAGCGTGCATGGATTTAGTATATTTTCGCTACGTAAAACGTACGTACATCCTACATAGATTATAGAATCTATGCATATTGCATAAACAGACAACTTCGATCGAACTTCGAAGATTCTACAGTCTACTTACTGACGGCAGCGTAGCTGGTGGCAGAAAAATGAATTATAAATTCTACAAATTTTCATGGACAAGCGGGCTAATGCTTTAAAACGTAGTGATCGTTCTCCTTCTCTCTAAACTCCATGTTAAAACCGAAAGAAGCACAGAAAAATAAACAAAATTTATAGGTACGTAATAAGATTAGGCGGTACGCTCAAGACTTCATAAGGGCGCTGACGTCTATTTTTTTCACCGGACACCGGAACGAAAAATTTACGCCGAATGTATGAATGTAGCTTTTTGACGTCTACAAGCGCCCATACCCTTTGGACAAATACGAAAAAAAATTGTTTACGGCTCAAATCACAATCATCGGGGAATTGAAAAATGAGATAAGAATGTCACACTTATTTCTCCACACCAAATACCTATTAACGCTGGTTTATAAGGAAATTAATTGTATGAAACTCATTTTGATACACGTAAATTTCAAACGTCACCCATCGTCCTAGGACCTAGGAAAAATGTGTTAAAAAAATTGTAATCAATTTTTTTACGCAATTTTCAAGAGTTATCTTTTATAGGGAAATTTTCTAGAGGGAAATTCTTTTGTAGCGGTTTTTGTAACTTAAATTAGAAGATCATTGATTGAATTGATGAATTAAATTTTATGAATGTATGTTATTTCAAAGACATCAACAGAAAAATATTCTCTGTAAATTAAGGTAAAAATTAAACTATATATTTAGCGAATACTCAAGCGTGAAGAATTTTGTTCAAAATAGTCTTGGTGATCTTGAGTTAGTGTTAGGGGGCGAGAGGAGGATTTCGAGATGACGCTAGGGGAGACGCTTAGTCGAGGTTGGGCAACACTGGTTTTTGATTTCGGCGTCGAGCTCGAGCGTAAGCAATTATGCAGTAAGCACATTGCAGTTTGCACTAGCTTATTGGATACTTGGATAGTACATACTACCTTTAATAATTCTACCGTGATGTGTGAGCCATTTGCCGTCTCACTGTTTATAAGAATCTAAATTTTTTTACGTTTTTAAATTTATGGATAATTAAGAAAATAAAAGTGAACTTAGTTTTGCTCAGCGCTGCTTGTGCTGTGCGCTATAGTTGAATGGACTTGTGCTGAGTGTTTGTAAGGTTAATTATTAGATTAAACAATTTCTTCTTTTATAACAAGAACTCATTTTTGTGTATCTTCTAGCTGAGCTAGATTTCGATAATGTGGTATCTTACTTCAAATAGCGAAACTAGAATAATTTACGTTCATGAAAATAAGAATGTCACAATAGGTCGAAGCATTGATGCTCAGAATAGCAATTTTGCTGTTCCGGATGATCCATCACTAAGTAGAAAACATGCAACATTGACTGTCAAAGGTGGAGAGCTTGTACTCCAAGATTTAGGATCAAAATATGGAACTTACATTAACAATAATATTGATAAAGTTGTCAGTGAAATTGATCACATTGTTAGATCTGGGGATGTTATAAAATTTGGCAGAATGAAATGCATATGGAAAGTTAATCAACTTCACTTTGTAACATGCACCTCAACATTAAAAGGTGAACACCTCCAAACTTTAAAAGTAAATCTTATGAAATTAGGAGGAGTATTAAAAAATAGCTGGGATGACACTTGTTATTATTTAACCATGCCTGCAATAACTTTAACAATAAAAGTTGTATTAGCATTAGTGCAAGGTTCACATATTGTTACTACAGAATATTGGAAGAAATGTCTTGAAGCAATAATCAAGAATGGGCCTCTACCTAGTCCAAGAGATTATATCCCTAAAATTATAGAAACCACACTGAATAAAGAAATAGTTTCTTTTTTGCCTAATGAACAAAGACAAAAGCTTTTTAGTGGAAAACGCTTTGTCTTTTTCTCAAAAAGACAGCTGGATATGTATGAAGCGGTACTATTGAAAAGTTCTGCTACACCTCTTTTACTAAGTGAATGTAAAATTACAAAATCAGAACTTTGTAAGGATAATGTTATTGTTATACAGTATAATATTACATCTACTTCTCAAGAAACACAAGCCCAGAAGGAACAAATAAATAGTATTGTTGGATATTTAAAAAGCAAAGGCAAAAGGTTAATACCAGATCCAGAAATTGGATTGGCTATTCTGTACTGTTCAACTAATAAATATTGTAATCCTGATTTTAATTTCTCATCTGAAGTAATAAAACATGTGCCTGGTACTGTTGTAAATAATAATAAAATTTTAGCACTAGAGACACAGGAATCCACACATGACTCTCATAAAATAGAAAATGTTTTAATTAATGAAACTTTAAATTCTAAAAATGATATTTCTCTTCAAAATGATACTTCAAAAAGTAAGAGAAAATTGAGTATTGAAAATAATGATTGCAGCACCAGTAAAAAATTACACACAGGTGATTTTTCTGATGGAAAGAAACGAGCAGCAGAAGAAGACTTGAGCAATAAATCTAAAAAAATAGCTTTAAGTTGTAATGATGAAGATGATGGAATATTCAATTTTGTTACAGAAACCACTAATCAAAATAATGATATGAATAAAAGATTAAATTTGGCTAGACCAAATAAAAGGAAAATTGTTAATGATGATGACGATGATTTGTTCAATTTCGTAGGAAATAAGAAAGCATGTTCAGAAAATGAAAATGATTCATTTAATATTGAAAACGAGTTGCCACCCAAGGTAAATATTGTTAAAGCTGATGATGTCAAGGTGGAAACCCTACGAGGCACTAAGTTACAAGAATTGATGGAAAAAACCGCTACTATGCCTACCATAAGATCAATAAAGAAAGAGGATATATCTGATTTAAATGAAAAGATTCACAACATTGATATTGGTTCTACTACAATAATTTTAAGGAATGATTTAATCATTAAAAGAGAGCCTGTTGAAATCAAAACAAATGTCAGTGGCATGAAAAATTTCAAGAAATTCAAAAAAGTTTGGCCCACTAAAATGCAGATCTCCATTATTTCTTAGAGTTAGACTATTGATTTAAGAATAGAAACTGGTAAATAAAAAATTTGTTAATTGTATCCATTTATTATTAAAATTAACTATTTTATAAGACATGATTGTTTCATTCACTTTCATTGCCACTTGATTCTTCCATTGACTCATCTTTAGCATCCTCTTTAATATCTCTGTGAACACAAAATGAAATAAATAAATATTCTTTTTCAACAGACAGAAAACTTAGATTATTACTAAATTAACATAGTAGAAAAGTATGTTCAAAATTGTTGAAATTATTAAGGGACCAGATTTTTGATTACACATTTCCTATTTTGTGTCATAATTTTAAAATTAGTATTTACATACATACTTTCCAGTTTTTATACAAATTTTGAGTTGGGGCTTTTTTTTTAAGATAAGCCTAGAAACATTTATGCAGATTTTTTTTATAAGAATTACATTACCACTCACAAGAATTTGATAGAAAGGTTTTTTCTGCAGTGTGTTCTGTTCTAATTAACAGGATCTAGCATTGCTCTTTTGTTTAAAAAATAAGTAAATCAACTTAAACAATGCTATTGTTACTTACGTTTCATCACTTAATTCTTTTGGCAATTTCTTTACACGAACACTGCCATCTGGTGCAATTGTAACAACAGCACCTGGTATAGTTGAAAGTTCACCTTCATACTCTTTAAATTCCTTTGGAGTGTGTTTCTTCATTTTTGGTGGTGAAATCAAGTTTGATGGTCCTAAAGAAATGCAAGAATTTAAAATTATATTATTATTAACAAACTACAAAGTTATTATGGCAAAGTTAATGTACAATTAATTTACATACAATCAATAAGGTTTTGTTAACTTACTCAATGTCATGTATATAGGTAGAGATACTGATAATGGCAGCTTAATAAAAAGAGATCTTATATTAGCTTCTCCTCCAGGATATTTATTTGCAAATTGGTTTATAACAGCAAGTATATTTTCCTTTATATGAGCCTGAGGCATTCCAGTGTGTCCAACAACCAAATTAGATACCGCACCTTCATTTAATCGTAACATGACAGTACGCAAGCCAACATCAATGTCCTTTTTTAAGTCTTTCTTTTCATTTATATTTACTGGTATAAGCATATTGTGTTTTTTAAAAAAATTTTTTCCTAATAGATGTGATACATGATTTAAAACTCTTGTGTCCACCATTATAAAGTCATGTTGAGTCATAAGTCTCCTTTTTAATTCAAACTGGTCATATTCTACTCTTAATTGCCTCATAGGTAATATGGTTTTTACCTGAAATTAAATTTATATAATGTTATTTATACATAAAAAAACAATTATCTTAAAAAACAAATTTTAGAATTTGGCTAATGCAACATTAACATTTCATAAAAATAAGTAGCCTGTATTTCATTCAAAAGCCTTTTCCTAAATCAAAATTCAAACAGCAATAAGCATGAAAGTCTGTTAACCTCGCTTATTATATTATATCATTAAATTACCCTAAAGATTTACTTACACTTGTTACACCAGCCTTACTCAATAGCTCTACCCAATGCTCAATAGTAGGTTCATGATCAGGTTTTTTCCCTTTTTTTAAATCAGGGGTTATTAAACATATCTCTCCTGTTGATGCAGCTGTACTATGAGGAAGAACACTGAAACCAAAATTAAGGTAATGTTAAGAAAATAATTAATATAATTTTATTTTCTTCACAAATTAAGAAAGTTACTTACAATTTAATATTTCCTGTTGTATTTTGAATTTTAATACACCGAATTTGCATAAATATTGGATTTTCATCTCCAAAAATCATATTCTTGATGTTGTGATTCTCTGTTAACTTGTTGAGGGCATTTAAACTTGAATTTATTAAATTTTCAGTAACAGCTTTGGAAGGATATATATATTTTACTTTCTTTTTTATTGATCCTCCAATAAGTGTTTCTTTTACTTCATGCTTTTTACAATCTGATACAACATTTGTAATACTGCGTTTTACTAATAATTTTTTCGATATCTTTCGGATACCTTTAGCTTTTCTTTTTTCGAGTACTTTAGACGTCCTTGCAACCATTGTGAAATGAATTTAATTATAGAAGAATGCTCACACTTAATTGTATACTTGGCGTACTCCTTAATAAGTATGTATACAATTTAAAAAAAAGCAAAGGATGGGAAATATTAATTGGTTAATGTTGTGATTACTGATTACCCATAAACATGGAATAAATTTTCTAACCAAAAACCCACAAAACGTGGTAGAATTCAAAATTGGTAATTGCCAATTGGTTATTGGTTAATGAACGTTTAAAAAGTCAGCCGTCAACGCCAAAGGATTGACTTCTTGCAGCAGTCACAGAACGCCTCTACAAGTTGGCGAATGCGTATTGCGTTCGCCAATGGTATGGCGAATACCATTCGGGCATTCGCCAATGTGTAGAGCGAGGTTTTGGTGCAAATCTTGGTAGGTATTTGAAATTTTCCAACACATTGGCATTAAACGCCTTAATTAAATTAAAAGATTATTAAAATATTTATTTTCCATTTGTAGTATACAGATTTTTATTAAATTTAAAATCTAAAAATGATAAAATCCAAACCACAAATTACAACATACCTACGAAGCTATAATTCATGTAGCATTTTCTCCCTCACACTGAATACACAATTATTATTAACTCCTCTATATCTACTAGAAGTTAAATGTTTATTTATTATTTATATAGTAACACTTGCAATAACAATAGAATACAAAAGATAACTTAAGCTAATTGGAGTGCAGCGGGCGGCCTTATCGCTAATGAGCGATCTCTTCCAGGCAACCCAAGAAAGAAAATAATTATTAAGTAATATAGAGAAAGTGTTAAAAGTGCAAAATCCTAAATAAAACCTTAACAATAACAAATTAAGGGGGATACTAGGTTTAACAACCCTGACGATTCGACAAAGTATTTAAAGGTTTAGCGTCGTCTAACGGCAAACCTAGCTTTGGTCATAGATAATGCAAGATTAAACAGATGGGTCGACTTGTTTTCTAATTTTACGTTCAAATTCATCTTATTTAACATTTTTAATTATAAGTATATTAATTAAATTGTATTATATATGTTCAAGTATTACGTAACGCAATGTGGGGGGTGGGGGGGTCTTGAAAACGTTACGATGCGTTGCAAGGGTAGGGAGAGGGGGGGCGGTGCAAACAACGCGTTACGTAAAGTTGCTTTCAGACTACGCTATACTTGCTATACTATATATGCTATAACAATATCGCGCACCATACATTTAGTATGGACAGGTTCACACTGCGCTATATTATATAGAATGGGCTTGCTAAAATTGAGCGATACGGAGTTCAGCTGTGCTATATCGCGCGCTCCTCCTCCCTCACCTCCGGCCGTCCCGTAAGCGAAACAAGCAAGTTGCGATAACTGAGCTTGCTATATATTATAGCCGTATAGCGTAGTGTGAACGCCATGCTATATAGTATAGCATGGCATCCGCTCTATAGCAAATATAGTATAGCAAGTATAGCGTAGTCTGAAATCACCTCTACATGTTTTTTATTTAAATTAAATAAATAGGGTATTAAAATCTCTCAAGTTGGAAACCCTTTTCGTTTGTGGTTTACGGAGAATCGTCCGATTGTATTAAATACGACATTTTTATTTTGCTCTCCCATTACCAGTAATGAAAGAGTCTGAGTGGCTGGCAAACCCGTGGACAGAGGAGCAATAATTCCAATTGAATCGTTTTTTAACATTGCTTTTAACGTGCTTATTAGGATATAGTTTTCTTTTTTTGTTAAGAATTCTATTAAATTTCAGTTCAGTTTCCGTTTCTAATTATATTACCAAAGTTTAAAGTAAACATGTTATTTTATTGAAAGAGAAAAATGACGACCAAGTCAGGAAAACAGCATAATTAATTAATGTTAGATTCTACTAATCTTAAGAAAAAAGTTTATCAGGACTGAGCCCATTTAATAAGTATATTTGAAACTTATTTATTAGCAAATGTGTATTAAATTATGTGTTATTATTTATTAATTAAAAATATATAAATACATAAAATACGCATGTATTGCGAATTAGAAATTTATTGTTTTATTTATTAACTACTACCGCAAACGCGATTAAAACAATAACAAAAGTAATTTAGTGACTTTCCGTTAGTTTGCGCAACATAGTTGTGATATTTGGGTAAAAATTGTCAGTTGGGTGTTACGTAACGTTTATGGGGGGAGGAGGGGTCTACAGGAAAATGTTACGGCGCGTTACATGGGGGGAGGGGGTGTCAAAAATCTTCTCACTCACTAAAAATCCCTGAAGAGGGACTGCAATAGCTTCAGGATGTCATTGGATGCGTAGTGCCGATAGTCCTCTAGGTTCGGGTATGCCCATCCGAAGAGGTAGAGGTAGAGGTAAAGGGAGGTAGGTTAGCGCGTTTTGGAAACCGCTACTGATTGTCGATAGCTAGTTTCGTTTCGTTTCGCTAGTTTCGTTAACCAAAAATCCGCTACAGCCCACCGCTACTGGCGAGACTGTCCGTAGTCCGCTTAAGGTAGCGGTTGGCGCCGCGAGAGAGACGTGAGACTGCTACTCGAGCCTGCGTCCGCGCGAATGTATGGCCTTGGATTTATACCACGGGATTGGGTAATTTATTAATTATTTTATAATGATTAATATAATTATATTTTTAACAAATACAAGTTGTTAAAAAAATATTTCCTTTTTTGGCGTAAGATTCAGGTACATCAGTTAAGCCGTTTTGCCAATAATTTCACATTTAGTTTAGTTAAAATACATAAGAAGGGATTTTTTTTTCGAAATTGTGGGATATTTACTTAAATTTTATTCAATACAATTTAAACGTGATGAACTAGACTATAACAAATGTTTTTTGTAGGACAAATACGCGAAAGGATTTGTAAAAAAAAAACTGTCTAAACACAGCGTATTTTTGCGATTTGACCCATGTTTCAGCCTTAAATAGCCTAAGCGGTATCAGGTGTTGCATGAATAACGAACATTTTTAGAAATAGGATAAGACAAGGACAAGAAGTGCCAGTGGAGAAGAGATTTGAAGGAAGACAAGGTGGGAGCCAAACCAAACCTCTTAACGCATGAAATTGACTGTTTTAAAAAATATCATTTTATGCAAAACCGAAAACGTTAATCGTTAATAAATTGTTAAGTTTTATAAAGGAAAACTTTTTTTAACCAACTAACAAGTTGGTTAAAAAAACTGGTTAATTTAGCATTGCTGATATTATAACTGCTTAGGATTTTGTTAATGTTCAAGAAGTTAATCGTTACGAACTAATCTTTTGAAAAATTTAAATAGGTATTTTTATTATGGTATAAAATTTCGTTTGGTTCTCTATTTACACTTTATTAATATTTCATTTTTTCGTTTAATTTATTAACATTACTTAGTTACAAAATTATTTTTTATAATTTTTATTACATATTATTTTGTTTCTTATTTTAACTTTAGTTGTTTTTTTTTGTTAGTTAAATTTATAATGTAATTAAGTATTATATTTTATAACATAGTAAATAATTTTCCTAATCTTATTTGCAAAAATTATTTTGCCTTGTTCCGATTAATTGTTTACTATTTCTACTGTTTGAATTGATTAGGTTTACAATATCATTATATCAATACAAAGTTGAAAATATAAAGTAACTGACAGTAAATTTACTGGATGTTAATATTTTTCTGGGTAGTGGATAAGCTATCTATTAAAACTCTTGAAAAATCTTTGAAATTTTATTTTCTTCAATAAATTTTTACAACATTCTTGGTTAGTTAATAGTTTACCAAAATTTTGATAGATGGGGCTAATCTAAAAAACAAATTTCTCAAATAATATAGAATGATTTTTTAACAGTATTTTTATTTATTTGTAATTAACAAAACAAATTCTTATAACTTTTATTACATACCTCTAACTTTACTCTCTTTACGGATAGTATACTTACTTAGTTAAGTACTTATAATATAAAGTCAATGGGTCATCATATAGGCCTGTCTTTTTTATTTACTTAGGTGCTGTGTTTTTTGATTGCTGGCTTCACCATAGAAGCCTTCGGAGTTCGGTTTTTACTATTAATTCAACTCGGTCAACAAACTCTGCTTTTCGGCCTCGGCAATAATGTTACCTAATATTAAGAACGATTAAATTGTTAAATTTCCAATTCCATAGTCACAGTCTGTTTTTTGTCAAATTCAGCAACAAATTTTATACTTTTGATTAATATTTATTTTTATAACTTAAAATGTCGTAGTCCTTTCAGCAGATATATTTCTGCATCTGTTCTAATGATTGTTTATTTCCCGTTGTTATATTTTCATTTAAATTTAGTCACAAAATATTTTCATTCGCTTTAAAAAGTAGCAGAAAGGCTAGTAAAATAATCTCTTGAATAAAACATTATCTGAAAACAACAGCGAACAGGCGCAGTTAAGCCTTGAGCAGCTGTCGACGATTTCAGTATGAAGTACATAGTTGACATTTTAATTTTAGTTTGTATTTACCTACATTAAAATTAGCTTTAAATTATGTTATACTCATAAGCTTTCCTTATCAAATATTAAGAATAATCGATTATCTTCTTAGACCTACCTAACCTAACTAATTCTTTAAATTCTTAATTGAAAAGGATTTCAAAGGATTTTCAACAAGATACTTAGGATATTAGAATAAAATAATGATACTTTTATAGGTATAAGATGATATTATATAAGACACTGTACCTACAGTAGGTACATACGTGTGATAACAATACTACTAACAAGTAACTACATACAATCTAATAATAAACCTAAAACTATGTATAGCTTTATAATCTGAAATCACGGATGAGAAGCTATGACGAAGTGCGAGGCTGGCAGATTAATTATTCCTATTCCGTTAAAGTCACGCTCGTTCGCTTGCTGATAAATGAATTCTCATCTCATTCCGATTTTCGATTTGCGAAACGAAACTTTAAAATGCAGTAAATTTAAAAAAGTCTTCAGTTGTACACAGGATAGACAATTTTTTGTTACTTTTTCACTGCCTTGCATTACGTAACACATTTTCGTATCTATCGAAGCTATGACATGGGTAAGTATATTATTATTATTAGGTAAGTACATGGGCGCCGGAAGAAATAATTTCCAGGTGGTGCAGATTTTAGTTTTCTTACAATCTTCGTCGTATATTATTGTTAGTAAAAAATTGAAATTTTAATCGGACACATCTGAAGCCCGGTTTATTTTATGTTCGAGACATTTACAAATTTCTGACTATTCATTGTGAATTTATTTCTATAATTCCTGTTGATCCCGAGATTCCCAAGGGGTGCAAGTGCACCCCCTGGCACCCCCCAGCCGGCGCCCATGGCCGTAAGTATGTACATAACGCATAAAACTATTAAACCATTGAGTTGGTATCGAGTCACTATTGCATAGTTGGTACCTACATTGTCTCTAAAACAGTTCGGCTTAGATTATATAATTTTATAATATTCGGATTAGAGTCTATTAAATCAAGGTAGATACCTAGTTCATTCAAATATTTATAACAATACCTACTTCAAAAATAAAGGAATAGTTAATTTGTGTAAAATACGGGTCTTTTAATATTAATTTTGAAATTATGGCTTCATAAAGGCATCAAAATAATTGCAGCCGATCGTACCGACACATTTCACTGTTTGTTTTGACAATCTCGTGTTATTCATGACGGGGCCATGCCATTTCGAATAATGAGCGCTCGTACAGGCTTTAAAGAGTGGGATATAATTGCTCTTTAGTCGAGAAAATTAATAGCGCATTTAAAATTTCGGTTGGCTTAACTGAAAATTTCCTAGTTACCATACAGATTTGAACAGCGGTGCAGTGTATTATTTAAAGCTTACCACTTACTGTTTGTAGAATTAGTACAAAAGTATATCGAAATAAAGAAGCGTTTTTATTGTGATTCAGTTAGTAGTGAAAAAGCTGACCTAAGTGCTTTTCCATTTTAAATTTATCAAAAATTCTCCTTAGGGATACTTCACATACACAGAAATTATAATAGAATTATCTTTTCTCGTATATCACTAAAAAAATGTGCTGAACCATTTTGTCATTAGTGACATCAGTCAGTGTTAATTCCTAATATTGTAAATATGAAAACAAGTTTGTAACGAATTTACGCTGAATAGATGATGACAGCAAAGTAAAGCTTTCACAATAACAAAAGTTGTTTAAGATATATTGTACTGTATGTACCTATGAAAATATTTAGGTAGAGAACAGTCGGGGTACGAAAACCTTCGTCAGTTATTAAATTCATTCCTTTATAAAGTCATCACTCTGTGCCTACGGCACATTAGTATTGTTCATTGCCTTTCATTGAATAGACGTGTTACGATCAATTGGTGTTTCATTACAATACTCTATAAGTACACACATACAAAAAAATAACTCTTAGTATCCTTTGAAACCAAAGTAGTAAGTCGATAAGTGCATACAAAATTCTACTTACTCGATAATATAACAAGATCAAAACAGGATACAACCTCTGACCTATATCTAGTTTCCTGTCAACATGAAACCTTTTTAATGACCTAGTCAAAAAAAATTGTAAAGTAAGTGTTTGTCAGTGTCAATATTTTTTTGTAATTATTGTGATCAATAATAATTCTATTTCAAATAAATAAAGTATACAAAAGCAACTACAGTTTATTTTAATTCTGTAAAATAATAAATACAAACTATCGACATAAAGAAGCCAATAATTTAATACGATAATTTATTGACATGTCCAGGATCAGTCTTAAGTTGCCGGGTTTTCCCTTTGACAGATTTCACTGCATCTTTCTATATTGATTGACTGGTCACTCGATTTGAATTTTGAAGGTATATACTTTATTTTGATTTCGATAGTCTATTTCTAACAGCAAAGTTGATTTTTTTTATGAATCTTAATAAAACAATAATTTTAGTTTAAGATTTATTTACTTTCACGAGCCTACCCTCATTTTCTGCATCTGCATCATCTTTTGCAGACGTTTTGAAGCATTCCATCATACTTTCTTGCGCTTCATTGTAAGTGACAATTTAGATGCTGTGTATCTGCCAAAGGAACCAGTGTGGTGTTTCTACACCAGAAAATAAGAACCACCACCACTAGAAAAGATATTTTTCTATTTGTCAGTGCCCTTCAATGACCGACCTATATAGTACATCGAATATTGGGTTTATGATTTTTTCGAGCCTTTAATTTAGTTTAAATTCATAATCGTCACTTTACGCTCATCTGTCTGTCAAGATTCTTTAGATCTTTAGAATTCTAGAAGATCCTTAATTCGGCTACTTCGTTCTTTCTTTTTACGCAATATTAGGCTCAAAGTACCGATTGCAAAGTCAGGTTCAAATCATAATTCTGGTTTAAATTTCATAGGCCTTATTGCTGAACTCGTGTTTTTTTTTCATTCGAATAATTATTGATGTTTGCGTTTTAATTTGTTTGCCCCGGGAATCGCCCTATTTTTTCGAACTCGTTTAATGAGGTCCTTTAAGCTCTCTTGAATAGGGATCGTCAGTTGCCACTCGTAATCAAACCGCCATGAAAACAGGTATAAAGCAAGCGTGGATTAATTAATTAAATATTTCTACATATCCACTCATATCGATGTGAATGCTTTGCTTGTTGGTGCAATTAAAATAGAGTTTTTTTTTATATAAACAAAATATATTGCTTGAATCACAATTTTGCGTACGCAAAAACATAAAATTTACGTTCTCTCTTATGTCTTTTATGGCAATGTTCCGTTTCCCTAGTCATTTAAAAACTTATATATAACACCGAGTTCTGTTACTTTTTCTTCAAGGTAAAGTATGTTTAATTAAATTCTTAAAAATTTCAATTTAACTTCGAGTTCAAGATCGGGAAATTTGTAGCGCTTCCTACAACTAAAAAATATAAATAACTACTTTAATAATATTCAGAGTTAAGAGTTGAAAATCTAATTTACAGCAAGTTGAAATTTAGCAAAGACTGTTAAAAAGTTATGATGAATTTGTTACGTTAAATTTCGATAGCAGAATTATAATTAAGCAATGCGCATTTGCGGTTCTTTCGCAAAATATATATAAACAAGACACTTATTATTAACAACAGAGGTACACCTCACCGGCGGCAAGCCTCATGAATAATTATTAAGCTACGTAGGCGCTTTTGATGGTCCACTAAATCTTCTTTGTGGACCTCTTACAATTCGAATTCATTCAGTAGGTATACTTTTAAGTTTACTCGTATATATGTATTACCTACTAAAGGACTGTTAGACTCATTAGTCAATGAATTCAAATCGAGAATTAATTAAAATTTAGTCTCAAACATGTTATTATTATTTGCATTTTAAATATTTTTTAAATGTTGCATCATCGATGTTAATAAGATAAAGTGATTTCATCGCCTCCTGCCACTAAGTGACACAATCTAGATTATCTTTCGCCATCTAGTCTATTTTTTTTTCTATAGTGAAGTCCCGTGTCCCCTAGTGGGGTTATGGGGCAGATGCATTTCACATCTGTTTCACTGATCGATTTTTTCTTTATGGGCAAGTAGGTGATCAGTCTTCTTTGCCCTACCAGACCGAGTTTTTTTTCCCCATCGGGAATCGAACCCAGGACCTCTCGGTTGTAATGCTTAAGCGCTTACCATTAGACCAAAGAGGCGGTCTTTTTCTATAGACAAGATAAAAATACTTTGTTTTATAAAAAAGTACTCTAAAAAAATATGTTTGTTGTGATTATGATGCACTAGGTACATACTGAGTAAAGAAGAAAATGCCCCTCACAGATGCTAATGGAATCAAATACTTCATTTTTATTGTTTGTCTGCCAGTTCGATGTTGCCAACAAAACCATTGTGTACGCAACTAATATTTAAGTAGGTGTACCTAATAAATCATGTTTTTAATCATGTTGAAACTAACCGCACGTCCCAACACTGTTATTATCGACAATCGGCAGGCATTATTAGGACAAAACAGATAGAAAGATAGAAACACTAAAACGGTTATTTAATAAATAATATCTTAAAAAATGAAACTTTTTAAAATTTTCAATAAACAGAATAAGTTGTTTTATACTTAGATTGTATAAAACGTAAAGGCTTGTATATTCTGGCCGCTCGAGAAATCACATGTTTACATATTTATCAGTTTCTGTAAAGCGATTCACAGCGTTATAGACAGGAGGAGGGTCCAGGTATACTCGGAACGTGTGTAACATTCTTAGAATTCATTAAGTGCATTAAGGAAAAAAAATAGAAATTTTATTAAATAAATCTGCTTAATCCAGTGAAACTGTTTTATTTAAATGAAAAAGAGATACTAAATGCGCCGATATATTAAACCCGGAAACAATTTGGATTTCTCTCTGTATTATGGCAATATGCTCAAGACTATTTCTAGAGGCTAAAGGACAACGAGTTCCGTAAAAGTTTCTCATAGTCTATAACAAGTTAATAAGTACGTGACCGAAGTTACATCCTGCCATATGACACTCCTTTAAATAGCTCCATTTTGTAGAAAGAAGGCTCTGACCTTTCATTTATCGCTAATTGCTACAGCTTTGGACGGATACTAATAGCGCAATTGTTTTAGCGAGACTTTGTAACATTTTTAACCGAATCCATAAGACACAACTTCTTCTTCTATTGCATGAAAAATAATAATGTAGAAATTAAGTATTATAGCTAACATAATACCATGCAAGCCAATAACGTATTACGAAAAGCCTTAAGTATCGTATTGGTCCCAGTTTTCCACTCACCATAAGCAATAACTGCCATTACCCGATCCTTCGAATTTTCCCTATTCATGGCTTATTGAATGAGCGTTGGTAATAATTTTTTGGACCTATAAGGAAAAATAAAGTTACGTACAATAAATGTAATGTAACAAGCGTCTACTTATTTATATGGGCAATAGGTACAAATATAAACAGCTCGCTGCTAGTACCGTCATTGATATTATAATGATTGTAGTGGAAAAATTAATTTAATTGCTTAATATGTATGTATATTAATTAGTGTAAGAAAAGAATTATGGGCAATTACTTAATCATAAATAACTAAAAAAATATGTACAATATGAATGTATAGAGTTATGATTTTCTTTTATTTAAATTTGTTTCGAACAGACACTTAAGAGGTTAACAACAAATTAATCGAATAGCTATTTAATTAATTTGTAATAGCAGGCTCGTTATCACCTGAAACAAAGTTTTAGTAAAAATTATAAAATAAAAAAAAGTAAAATTTATAGCCTGGAAAATCAGGAAGACGCTGTACAAATCATAAGCGCTCAATTTTGGTTTGCAATTTTGTAGTTGCTTTTTAACCGCCCACGCAAGAAGAAGGGTGTAAAAAGTTTGTATGTGGGTCTATGTGTAGAATCATAGATTCCAACGAATTTACTGATTTCGATGCGGTTTTATTGTTGATTGAAATGGATCTTGAGTACAATTTATGAAGATCTGCGTATCTATTTATGATATATATTTATAAATAATAATAATGGTATATAATAGTTGTTACATAATTCATTTGTTACCTATTCATTATAAGGCAGTTTCCACTGTTATTTTCCGCAGCTTACGGTATAATTATGGAAATTAATTTGCGAATGAAATTTCCTGCTTCATAAGCTCAATGAATTATTGCTGTTTATTTATAAGCGCGCGGTATATTTTATTTATGACATAGATACAATAAAAATGAAGTAGAACGTTATGTAAAGTTTTTCTTCGAAATATTTGTCAATTTTATGATTCGAACTCTAGCGTAACACGCATTAAGCTGAACGTCCACTAGAGGCGGGGTGGCCCGACCCTGGCAGTGGCAGTTTCATATAAAATGTATAGCGAGCGGATATTTGGGTTGCAATGCGACCCGATGCGGCCCGTCTGGTGGCCGCTAAGCTAAATGCTAAGGGCAAAACATCCCTAGGTATCACGTTTCGGCGTGCAGCTGAAATTTTTTGACTTGCTATATTTTTCCTCAAGTTCGATTTGAACTCTCTATATGAATCTGCAAAAATTTTCCCTCTTTTCCCCACCGTTTAGAAATGAAAACTAATATTTTTATCTACATGTGATAAAAAGGAAAAGCATAAATAAAATTAATAAGTCCACTGTAATAACTGCATGCATTAGTACTACGCTCCTACGATTTCGAAACAGTTTCTTCTTTTTGCATACAATAAGCGAAATAAACAGATAGAAAACCCATTACAAGTTGATTATTATTTCAGTTTATCCTTAAAAGAGTTTTGTTAGTTAAATAAAGCTTCTTAACATCCTAGAAAATTATTCTATGGAAGATTAACATACGAGCAGGTATGTAAAATAACAAGGTAAACCAACCTAAACATAGTATCAAAAGTAACCAAGCGTTGGATCGTTTCACAAATGCCAGCAAAACATCTCGAGCAAGTATGCGTTAGTTAACAGAATACTTGAACGCTACGATTGATTCAAGAGATGATCGGTGAATATTGATAGAGTGGCGGGTGGTGAATGGTGATATGTTTGTACGTGATCTGAGACAGGAATCAGATAAGTTGTAATGTCCATAATGCTTGCTCCGTCGCTGAATTTCCTTCGCAATTCACATGAATAATCAATGCAAGCATTATGTTCTGCCTCCTCCTCACGAGGGTCTGTATTTTTATTACAATTCTTTTTTACTATTTTATAGTGTTTTACATTCTTACATATAGGACAGCGCTGGATGCTGCAGTAAGCTTGCTAAAGTAATGGATGCATAGTGAAGATGTGAAATTCTTCGGCGTTTTCATATGTAAATATTTAATCTACATGGTATAGCAAACTATTAAGCATATATACGTTACGTATATCATATTCCTTCAAAAATTAATAAGTAACCTCTGCCTAAGATATGTTTGCGATTAATACAATTAAGATTCTAGTTGCGGCGTCACTCACGGAGAATACAAGATTCTCAATACAGCCCACGGTACTTAAGAAGAATGTAGCTATCTAATAATTCATGGGGTTTAATAATGCATTAGAGGGGATAATTTTTATTTCCAGGAATACAGGATATTAAATGGAAAACGCTAATTACTTTGGTATCTAGTTTTACCAGTTTGGTAGCTAGTAGCTCGAAAAAATCATTTTCAAGTCTTTTGTCAGATTTGAATTTTTTTCTATTCTAAATACAGGGCACACTAACACGTATAGCGTTAAATACTCATTCCTATAAGTGAGTTTAAAATAGTTTAAATAACCAAGCGTTGTCGATAAAAGAATAGCAATGGGAACATTTATAGGTTGGGTATTATTTTAATTCTTTCCGGATCGTCGTTTTTCTGTTGTTGAGTCGGAAAGGATTAAGATTAAATTACGCGTCTAGAGCGGACTAATGAAAAGAATGGAAAAGTTGAAGGTTTTGAAAGAATTGTCTTGTCTGCAAATTTGTCTTAAGAATCAAGCCATAACCATAAACAGTCTTGATAATTACATAATAAATCTACATAATATATCTTCGTGTCCTAATGAAGTCCTGAAGTAAAGCCCGCCCGATACATGAGCGGGTTTAACAATAATTCCCAAACTCGCGTTGTGTGTTTTGGACAGCAAGTTCATCGTTAAACTCGTTAAATAGGTAAAAAAATATGAATAAAGCCCAATAAGGATTCAATAGAATCCTTATTGGGCTTTATAACTCTCATATGTCATAATCCCCTTTTTTATAATCTATATAGAGTCATAAGTTTCTGCTTTTGACCTCATATAGCTTAATAGCTTAAGTAGCTCTATCCCATAAATTCAAGTGCGTTTTGCTTAATTTGTCTTATAAGTTTTTCCAATAAATAAAATTAGTAAAATCTCATTCATTTCAAAAATACTCGTTATTAAAATTTACGAAATAGCTATACGAGTCATTTTCGTTAAAAATATTTGTAATCTTTATTCATGCGGTAATTTAAAGTGCTACGTAACCTTTCGCGCTAATGAATTTCAACTTCACAAATTAAATAAAACACTTTATAAGATTCAACCAAACCTGCATGGATTACGCCATCTGTAATATTCGTTGAAAGCTTTTCCATATGAAATAAAGAAATGCGACATATATAAGTTTGAGTTGGAATAAAAGCTAAAAAACAATAGTCTCGCAGTTTTTCTCTAGTGACATATAAACTCTTTTCTTTGTATTCACGTTGGATAATGAATTTTGAAATGCATTAAGAGAATTTAGGCATAGTTTCAATATGTTTTATTTAACATAGCTGCCAGCAACGCCGTCTGTCTTTCTTAAAGTCACCTTGAAAAATTACAAGATTTTAATTTTAAAACCGACAAACTAATTGAGATGTTTTAGCACTGTAATAGAGTTAAGGTTATTTATTATATTATAAAAACATTAAAACAATATATTATAATCTTTCTCAAGAGATATCTCTTTTATATTATCATAAATAGTAAGAATCCTGCATAAGTTTGACCTAAATAATAATTAATTAAATAGGTTATGATGAAATCTGAGTCTTATTATAAAATATTCATAAATTAAAAGATCCAGCGAACATTGAGCCCAATCCAACAATAATTCATAACTATATCTAGTATATAAGTGATTGGTAAGTGTTCAAGTAAAAAAAATAATGGAATACTCAAATATATTACATACAATTACAAACACAATTACACACAAAAGTAGCAAGTGATTGTTTTAACAATTGCTATATATTTTCAATGTTTTTCTGGCTATTTATAAATTCTGTATATAGATCATATGAAGGTCATAGGCACTGAACTTTAGGAGCATAAATATAGGCTCAGATATGACGTCCTAAAGGCACTATAAAAAGATCAACCTTTTGTAGTCACTGATGCGGATTACGGAAATGGGCCATTGAGCTTATAGAGGCTTGGCCCAGTTACACCTTCAGCTAAGATTATTTCTCAATAATCAACAACAATATAAGGAGAAAATAAATATTAACTCTTTTATCAGAAGGACAGCCATGATAACTGGTGGGTCCGTAAGGGGATCAGGTAACAGGATTGAGATACTAGCATATCACCGGCAAATGGCAATACAGGCCATTAAACCATGCCCGTGACTTTATTGCACATTGAATTAGGATAAAAGTACCATCTACCTTCCTAAAGTCTCGCAAAATGTCATGCAATTGTAATAAAAAAACAAACTACGTTTGACAATAAGTTTTTAATAATAATGGGCATCTTGAGTTCTGAAGTTCTGTCAACTTTGTTAGAAAAAACAATAAACACCGTGCTAAAGCTAATGTTTTCTAAGACCATATTCTTACAAAGGGTTGCATTTATAATTGCTTCATGCTAGTGCAGTATATTCATTACGCTAAGGGACAGTGCCCTTCTAATGAGATGTCTTGTAATCGTACGACTCTCAGAGGGTTGCTTTTTAGTTCTGCGACGTACAAAATTTAACACATCTAGTTTTAACATGATTTTATTAAGATCATATTCAAGAACAACTCAGGATAATAAAAAAAAATGATTTTGAATTCAAAGAAAATTATCACTAAAACAAATGTAGACATATGACATTTGCTTTATGCTCCGCTGTAGTTACAAGACATAATTAATTATACTAGTGGTCGGCCATTGGTCGAAATTCGACCAAATGCTGTGTGTCATCCAAGTAGTAGTGTTCGTAATGTTTATTTTAATTAACTTAATGCATTTCTTCTCCATATAAACTTTAACTGTGGTAAATTTTACGATCACCCATTCGCGCAATTTTCATAAAAAGGGGTGCAAAATTTTTTCTTCACGTATTAATATTATGATACCGACTCAACAGCGACATGCTCATACTACGTTTTTTTATTTAGAAAAGTACCGTAGTTGGTAAAATAAATATGATGTTCAGTGTTCACTGTATCAGAAAGTTTATCCCTTGGTTGTGCTTAGTTTGATTTACTTATATATCGGAGAGGCGTAATCATTTATCAACTAGTAAGCCACCTATCAAACTTTCTCTTTGTATACTTAATAATAATATTATTATTTATTCTGCGACCATGTACATTTTAAATTATATTATTATTTATCATGGTTTATTATTAATATTATTTTTACCTATATGCAATCAAATAAGTAATAAAATTCGTGGAATTGTGGTGCATGATATTTCGTATTTCGCGTAGCAGCCTACGATAAGCATGTGCAACCACGTAGATCTTGGCGTAGCAAAGTTCTAGTTCTACGGGCGACACGCTTTTGGAAGCTTATTTATTTTGTCGTGAATGTAATAGCAAAATGTTGTAAATATGAGAGATACAAAAGATTTATATTATTTCTAGTGATAGTAGTTTGCTTCCGTGTCAAGTGTCTTAAGTTTATCAAGCGATATCAACTACAGAATAAAACTGTTAGTTGAAAAAGCATTTCTGTTTAACTGTAGAGAGCATCACGGCCTATTTTTCTATTCAAGCAATCTGTGTTCTGAAATTCAGAGTTTAATTTAAGATTTCTTTTATTTAAATTCTTTAATACTGAGTTGCAGTTATAAGTCGGTAAAGCAGTTTCAATCAAGTCACAATTTTTTGCTTCCACAGGGGTGTTCAAAAGCTTATACTGATTGTGAGCTAGGCATGATTTTCCAAAACGAATCGTTTGCAGCGCTTATTTCTTGCTTTTAGCTTTAATTACTCAACGCTTCAGCGCTAGCCATAGCAATATCCTTTTAGAAAAATTAAATTACTTCGGTGCAAAGTTATAAGAAGTGAGATTTTTTGATAATGCTCATTTGTGGTGACTTATATCAAAGTATAAAACACTAATAATATATACATGTGCGGTGAGGACCACGCCTACCAATATTAATCCGTACAAATAACCACAGCATTGCACAACGTTCATAATCCTGTGACATATGCACCTAATATTCAGCATCTAAATTATTATCTACTAGTTATATCAAACTTTCGTTAAACGCCAACTTTCTCTTGTACACTTCTTCATCAAAAAATATGTTCATTCATGCTTAAATCAACACAAAACGTTTACAATATGGGCTAAATTTTGTACGAAATGGTCTAATTATAAAGTTAGCCAAGTTGATGGATATAAAAACAATAACGCAATTAACTCTCCCATTTAATAATTACAAATAAAGTTAATAAAAAAAAATTAAACCCGTCGATTTGTTGAAGAGATATCGACGCGCTTAGTTGAGAACACATGCCATCCAAAAGCTGGTTTATTTTTTACCAATGCGTTAGTATAGCAAGTAGCAACACCATTCGGCAATGGAACCAGTATTTTGGGTGCGCAGTGTGCACCTTAATGCCTTTTTGTATATTTGTAAATATATTTAAACTAGCTAAGATTTTATATAATGTCTATATAAAAAATTGTTTATATAAATAGTTTTATTCCAAAAGTAACTAGATAATTTCAGTATAACAGATTTATTCCATAAATTAGCTATGTTGGGATACGAAGAATTGGAACTGACCTAAATAAATTAATAATTGATAACGGAATCCGTATTAAGGGTATGGGGAGGTAGTTGAAAAATGTGAAGTGTCCTATATAAAATTTATGTAACCCCTGGGATACGGAGAATGTACCTCTATAAAATGAAAAAGGCCAAACATTTCTAATTCCTAAGTAATGACGTCAGAGTTTTCTTTTCAAGAACAGGTATAGTGTAAATATTTAGTCTAAAGGAAAATCCGGCGGTTGTATTTTCGAAGGAAATATTTTATTTATCATTTCAAAGAAACATTATTTTTCTTACTTTCGTCATTTTAATAAATATTGAAAGTTTCTAGCTCGTAATTTGTGACATTGTTAAAATATTTATAAAAAACGGTTGTTAAGTAAATAATAATTGATTAGGCATAAATTAGTCTTTATTTATATGTGTAAAGTACCTATTAATTATCATATAAAACAGCAGGTAGAAGATTCTTATGACTCCGGCACTAAATTTAAGTCGCTTCTCGAAGTATCGAAAGACGTTTTAAATGCAATACATTTATTATATTTTTGTGACAAATAATTACACATATTTAATATTAAATTACAATTTCTAGATATTTTGAGCTTATAGATTCTCAATTCCTATATCGGCCAAGCAGATCGCTCCCTTTGTAACTAAATAATACTACCTCACGTTGACAGATGACAAATGCACACAAATCCATGTGCAAATTTATTTGCGTAACTTTGAATCAGTATGACGTAAGCATATCTATTTATACAAAATAAAATAATAAAAATTCTCAACATGAAAATGCTTTAGGTATACCGAACCACCTTCTGCGAAGAATTCAAAGTTACCAAATAAAATATAAATCTTTTACAGCATTCAATTAAATTCACGCACTCTATCACAAAATTTAATAGCAAGTTACAATCATTAATTATTAAGCACAATTCTAAACATACTGAGAAATCCGTTTAAATATACGTTGCTTTTCAAGGAGCATAATTTTGTCTTTGTTTCATTTCTAAGCGACAAGAGTCAACTGGTACTCGTGTGTACAATGGATGTTTTAAACTCGCTTTAGGCTATTTAAATAATGCGATGTTAAGCAATTTTCTTTCCCAAATTTTCTGGCCCTGAATTATCACTACGCTTATTCGAAATCCCTTAAAAATGCTGACTATTCAGTCGGTTCACTTATAAACTATTGCGAAATTACAATGTGACACAATTCGACATAAAATGTATAAATGTGAATAATATAATAGACCCATAATACAGAAATGTGTATCTACAATGAAGACATTAGAATAATACAATCTCTCTCTGAATTATAATCGTTAAGGCTACGTTTGCTCTAACAGTAATTAGTAGGTATCGACTAACGAATAGAAAAAGAAAATATATAAATAACATACCTACTCACACTTTGTCTTGTTAGTGCGAACCAGCTAATTTAAAACAAGTGAAGTCAAAGAGTGCCTGCACAGACGTAGCTTTAAGAATTACTTCTTTCTACTTACAATAATAATGCGAGTGAACTAAAGCTTCATTAAAACCAAACCTGGAGTATGTTAATTTCTATAGAGAATAAATTAGCAAAAGTTTTAAAGCAAGTCTGGATAATACGTAATAATAAGACGCGTATATGTGTGTTCTCGCATGTGTATGACATAAACTTTAATATATTTCTAAGACTATCTCTTCCCAGTTTACAAATTAAAATATAAAAAATGCTTTATCAAGTAAGTTATTAATAGAAAATTCGTAAGAAGCCAACTAAATACGATTAATAAATTAGTTTGACCCGGCATACTGGTTTTATCTTCTACTATTTTCCACGAAGTTTATATAGTGTTTGTTGTGAATTCTAATTGCTGCCTCATTATTTATCCTATTAAAACGATCTTTTACAAAATAATGTTACACCTACATTGATTTGCAATATCTTCCTTGGCTTACTATATAATTGGTATATAAAAAATTCCTCATTGTTGTTTAAAAATTCCAATCTTAACACTATACGGTTCCATGAACAATTTTAGTTATTCTATTCTACAGATTTTAGATCTATTTAAGTGCAAACATTTTCTAAACTGTATTAATAGTGAATGTTTTGTTCTTATTAAAAATAAAACTGGAATGTAAAAATCGTAAACGAACAAAAAAAAAGTGGGTATAAAATGAGATTTAAGACTGATTTATATTAGGCACTCAAAACATTTGACAATTACATGTGTAGGTAGACATTTTAATTCATAATCAAAATATCTACAATGAAAACCTAATAGGATTTTATAAATTATTTTGCTAGTGGTGAAAAAACTGCATTTTTAAAACATTATAAAAAATTATACAACATCTTAGACATTCTACTAAATTTAATTATACATTCAAATTTGTAAAACTAAAGATTAAGTAAGTTGGTTTTGATTATAAATACTGTTTATATAAAAGGATCTATATTACTATTTCCATAATTTTGTATAAATATTTAGAAAAACTGATCAATTTAAATTCAGCGCTATCTTGTGTCTATGTACTGTTCTAATTCAACGTTCTGTACAATGTATTTATTCGTTAACAATATGCAATTAGTTTTTTATGAATCTACACAGCAATTTTATATTTATTTAGCAGATAATGCAGTTATTAAATTTTAATGGCGGATGAATTGACTTCCTTAAACCACTGTTTATGAACCCTATTTATGTTTAACTAGAACGTAAAATAAAATGCATTTTTAATTTAGTTGTTCTTAGTTTTAAGTTCCTACCTACGAGTGCATTACAATAAGGCAACTCATAGTACAATACTCACGAGCTACACCATAAATATATCATTCATATAAATAGGTTTACTATGTTAAAAAAAACGTCAAAACCTTACAGTGTCTCTTATATTGTTTAGTTCCATAATTTTATCGTTGTTCACAAATGTTGTAACTCTAGTAAATACTCAAATTTTAGTACAACCAATTGACAAAATTTTTAAAGACTGGTCCTAGCACTTTCCTCTATAGTTACATGAAAAAACAATCGTAAGAAATGAATGTGGCCAACAACAAAAATAAATAAATAAGAGGATTATTATGAACTATTGTAAATTACGTCCCTCTCATAGTCTATAGAACGGTAAAGGCACGGTTATGATGTGTATGGCACTTATAATACGGGATTAACCATTACGACAGAAAGAAGAAACATCTTCTAAAGGGTTCAAAACACTCTCTAATCTAAACGTTAGAGGAAAGCGTTTCAAGGCACATAATTTTAGAAACAACAGTAAAATGGTACATTGAAAATTGCGGCAGTACCACTTCTCCTAGTAATAAAATCAGAGCAACCACTAGAAGCGTGATCTACGACGAGAGACTGAATTTTAATAGATTGAATTACAATACGGAATCTCGCATCGAAGAATTCACACACGTCACGAATAATCTGCCGATCGATCGATCAACAAAGCTCTTGTTTGTATTGCACCAACCACATTGTATTCACAAAACTAGTACAAAATATCAGAATTAGTTATCACATGCACCGTCGTCAGTCACAAACGGAATATGATTTCCGTTAGCTTTTTCGTGTAAACGACAAGGCCGGTGCACAGTGTCCCGTCCAAAGGGCGGGGGTTGTCTTCTGTCACACGGGAGGTGGAGACAGCCGCCGCTGCAGAGGTGGCGAGCGGCATGTAGGAAGGCCGGCCGTGCTGGCGGAGGTGCCGGCGCTGGCAGCACGGGGGACAGCGAACCCGCGCCCGAGGGACTCTCCCTGTCGGCCGCGGATGGCGGGCGCTACACGTGTGTGCAAGCACCCGCCGCCACGGGTCATCCGCCTGCCAGAATGTCCTCTGGCTCCGGAGACCAGCAGTTGTCTGACAGCCAGCACCCCACAACCACGGTCACTACTCCAATAAGCAACGCTAGCACAATGTACACCTCCGCGTTTCCTGTAATGTATTTTATATTGACTTCGTAATTAATTACATCACAACAATTAAGTTAACAGCGCGTTTGAACTACATATTATAAATATTGTATTTATATTGTAAAAATAATAATAAAATACTTTTATAAGTTATTTTATAAATCGATAAATTTGCGTTTTAGTAATAGTTTTATTTTAATATAAGCTTGATATTATATGATTATAGATGTATTTTAAATAAAAATAAACGTTGAAATAGTTGTACAATAAACAAAGGTACCATAAATACGAATAGAGTAAGCAGGCTCGACTCGTAGTTTTTCTCAAGAGATAACATTCATTTCCAACTATTTAACTTAGAATAAAAAGACCTTCCATTACAGTTACGGTATCATTATACCGTCTCTGGTATTTATATAAAATATAATTGCAGTTGCAGTGTAATTACAGTTGCTTTATTTTTATAAAGGAAACAATGCCGTTAATGTATTAAGTAACTGCTGTGGGTTTTAGAAGGGCTTATTGTTGAATGCTTGAGAAAACATACTTGTAACTTACATAATAATCTTCCTTATTTACATTGTGAATAAGCAAGATTTTCATATTATTTTACCGAGTTGTTTCCGAATGCCCAGCGGCTGTCTGCTGCGCCACAATGAGTTGATAAGGGTTGGATCACCCCTGGTCCTCCAATCGCGATACCCACGCCCTCTGGAATACTGGCTGAATCTGCACGCAAATATTAACATACTGTTCACCCTGAAACCCTCAAAAAAGTCCTGCATGCTTCTACCCCCGATAATAGTCATATCTTCTCAAATATAGCCATTTGAATCACATTTCTATCTGCATCTCATTACCTATGGAACTATAATGCAAGCTCAGTTACCATATTCATAGAATTAATGTTATCAAAAACATCCCTACAATAATAAATGGAAATTATCATCTATCTGCGTTGTAAGTGGCAGGGAAGACTGATACCGTCACCCCATAATGAGACAATAAATAGCTGAAGGCTCTGGAGCGAAGCCAAAATCTTTAATGCCGAAGCGGAGACCGCTGGAGTCGGTCCTAATACATACAGTAGCTGAAAAGCGAAATTGAATTGTTAGCATTCCGTCTTCAGGATATTCCAATACTAGAATTCGTGCAGGGTACTTACACAATTTAGGTACTGGTTTAGCTATCTGTGATTCATGCGATTGCAATTAAACTACAGTGAATATCGGTGAAGAGAACGAAAGTGAACATTAAAAATAGCATTCACAAGGGAGTCATATTAATTTTTGTTAGATTGTAATATTGAAAGTCTTTGTTGAACAATTCAATTTCGCAAGTCACGAAAGAACCTATTCAATATTGTCGTGTTGTAAGACTATAAAGGCGTTACTTTCAAATGATATACAATGTAACACTAATTACATAACTTCTTCACATTAATCTTCAATATGCAAGTTGGAACCTACCTACTTTGTTATGTCTCTACGAGTCGTGCAATTGCCTTCATGCATTTGTCTACCTGCCTACGCACAATCACCGATCTCATACTCGGTGATAAATTTAATATACTTAGGTATTAACATTAAATTATTACAAATGTTAATTTTCTAAAGAATAAGTTACTTACATTATCTCGTCGAGGCCGTTTTGTTGCGGTTGACAACATTAAATAATACATGACTCACACATATTCGAAGAGAAATTAACAAAACACAAGAATTGAAAGTTGTGTACAGGTGTGTACGATTGTTATTCTTTTTATCTGTGAACTGAAGCGTTCAAGAATTAAATTGAAATGCTACTAAGTATTTTATGTTCTACACAAATTAAATTATTTAAAGTATTTGTTTTAGGTCAGTTTTATTAAATATCTACTGTGATTTTCCATAGAGAATGCGTTCTCAATATTTAAATTTTGATAGAGGTTGAAACAACACCTTTTTTGTTAAACTATGATAAAGTTTCTTTTCTTGGATGCTCGTCTTTCTTTTTTTTTTAAATTTATTTTTCTTTTTAATGTTTCCCTTTATATATCAATTGTTTGTATTTTACTTCCTTAGGAGACGAACTGAGGCCTATTTCTGTAAAAGATCTAATTCTAGCATAATTCTCCACGCTAAACTGTAGATTAACGTGGAAAATTATGGTAAACACACATTTTAAGCTTCATATATTCTTTTCGCCAGCTTTCCTATTACAAGCTCTACCTATTTGATTAATCAACATTATGATATTAAGTCAAAGTCCGTCACCATTAAGTATTGATGACTTTTTAGATAGATGAGCTTAGTCTTAAGCTTAAGGCAGAGCGCATAGTCACTCGAATTTAATTGGCTAGTGGAGATCGATATGTATACATAAGTAACGAGTTATAGGCAACCTATCATGATTGAGATCAGCTTCAAATCTCTGTTTGACTAGATCGTATTCGAATTGCTCGTACTCTATTGTTAAAGTAATACTTGATCTCTGAAATAAGGTCCATAGTGTTCTGTAATATTAATTCCTTCATCTTTAATTCTACATCTTTAGATCCCAGACAACTTTATAATATATTTTTAATAAAGAGAGAAAAAAAATCATATTGTTACCTATTCTTTGAACCGGTATAAAAATATAAATAAATACATAGTAACTATAATATAAATTTCAATATATAAATATACTAGAAAGGCTGCATTTTTTCAATTTGGCGGAAGACAGTAACTCGTATATTATACCAATATTAAATGTATAAAGTACAGGTTAGCGAATTTCGTAGAAACACAAAGTGAACTATTTAAAAATAAAGTAGATGTAAAAATAAATATTGGTTACCTACAGATCGATACTTCGCCACCCATTAGGTGCTTATTAAACAATTTTTAAGAATGTAGGAATTTTTATTTTATATAATTTAATATTTATTTTTAGTTCATATTAATCTTTTAGAATATGTATTACTTACATTATTATGGATAGGTAAGCCAATATATTTTCAGTGAATTACTAATAAAATAAAATAAAATTAATATATATATATATTTATATTATTATAGAACTCAAATCCAAAATTAAACAATCAAACTCCAATAGCGTTTCATTTACAGACGTTAAAGTAAGTCGTTAATATCAGTCGAAAAAAGTACCTAAACTGGATAAATTAATTGTTGTAGCGATAATATTATTGTTGGCTCTATTTGACCCCTATAAAGTTGATACAAAGCCTTTGTGAAATACAATGTGTAGACAAGTGACCTCTATGCCTTGACAATGTTGATAACGTAGTACTGACGAGTTTTTATGGTCTATATTCAATCGAGGGTATCTGGAAAATTTATGGAACCTGCGTTGAAATTTTAATGGAGAGCGGCTTCAATAACGAATGAGATCAGAATATGCTTTGATGCCTTAAATAGGAAGCTCTTAAGGGAAAGTCTATGTTAAAAATGTACTGTAACTTTTTGAGAATTTTACGATTTGTAATGGAATTTTTGGTTCAGTTTTTGGAAAAATAAATTTTAAAATTATGAAAAATTTACCATTAAGTATCGATAGTTCGTTGAAATGAAAGATATTTAATACATTTTTAAAATTATTATTAATTATTATATTAGTTACCTTACTCCTCCGAAACGGCTTTACTGATTTTTACCAAATTTTATATGCATATTCAGTAGGTCTGAGAATCGGCTACTATCTATTTTTCATACCCCTAAGTGATAAGGGTACCCCACCCCAAAAATTATTATGGCAAAACAACGTTGGCCGGGTCAGCTAGTATTTTATATTATTTTGACTTAAGTATGTATTTTCGGGATTTTTTGTGATTGTTTGTGTTCAAAATAGTTATAATTTCATACAGAAATGAACCATTTGACATGTTGGTGAACGCATCCCCTATAGATATTTAACAAATAAACAAGAAAGCATTGTACTATCATAACAGGTGTTCTACTCTTTACAATTACAATCTTTTAACGCGAACTTAATTCTTAGACGACACAATACACTTTCTTGGAGGTCTTTGACCCGTTCACTTAAATGTATGAGACGAGTGAACTACAGAGCAGGCTTCTTACGGGTGACTGTGTTCCTTAGGATACCTTGTAAGCGAATAGAGATTGAAAATTATAGCTCCACTTAGTACAATATCGATTCTCGGTAACATCACCTAGAATGTGATGGTAGGCTATACCTAGGTATGCGAAATGTATTTTGAACAAATTTTGTCGACACTTTCTGCAAAGTTTATCGTAAGTGTAAATAATAAAGAGAATGATATAAGTAGATACATAATGATAAGACCTTAATTTTAAATCCTAAGATTTGAAGTTTTTGAAACATTGCCAAACTTAGTGTATAAAGAAATACAGCTCTGAAATAATTCTACGATTAATATTTATTTGGTTTTTTGGTATAATAATTTGCCTAATGTATGAGTTTATAATAAGTAGATACTCTATTTTAATATCGGTGTTTTTTTAATGATTTAAATAAAGCTTTTGTGTAGAGTAGAAAACCTGTTATTTTGGGTGTTAGGGTAAAGTTTAGTTGGAAGTACCTGCGGACGCCGCCGACACCCGCGGGCGGCGCGGTAGAGTGCGAGACGCCTGGCAACTGCGCGCCGCCCTGCACGCTGCCCTGCGGCGCGCACACACTCCACCCTGTGGTCAAAATGTACACAACACCACAGAATATATAAAGTCCCGGCAAACGAATAACCCCAACCACAGCCACCAGTAAGTCAAGATTTCTAATTATTTCAGTTTTCACCGAAGATGGGTAGCTTATGGCCGATATATGAACTTTGATAATAAAATAGTGGATCTCAACAGCACGGCTACCATTGATGTCTATAATCAACGGATCATTCAATCAAAGCTTTATATATCCATAGAAACATTACCAACATATTATATAGCAAAACAACATCAACACTAGAATAAAGTTACACTCGCACGATTTGTCTCGAGGGGCGTACGTAATTTCGATCAACGCGAAAACAATCCTTTTTATCGTGTGTCAGATTATGTTTACAAATAGACATGCTTTGAAACCAGAAAAAGAAATGTTAATTTCTTGCAAAGAATTTATCATAAATAATAGAAAAATAAACATAACATAAATAGACAATTATGTAATTCTTTATTTTACTTATTTATTATTAACTTAGTTCTTCTAATCTATAAAAATTTACGTATCTACATATATTATAAATGTTGAAACTGAAGACCTACACTAAATATTAACTGTGTAAACTGTAAAGCATATTCAACAATGTAATTTTTATATCCCCGAACGGATTTTTAAATTAACAATTCGTAGCAATTAACACTTCCTCTGTAGAATATCAAAGCCTGAACCGTAAAGGCTACGGAGAAACTCAAGTGAATTTTGCATGCTCCAATAACCCTTTATTTATTCTCCAAGTTTTCAATGAAAATCACAATCAATACAGATGGAATCTATAAATTGTAATTTTATTTGCTTGTATCTCAACTAAGCCCGGACTTATAATTTCAAAAAATGTATAAATAGACAGAACGTATTGTTTCAGTCTAATTGGGTACTTGTTTTCATTGTTCAGGAATAATATCCTTCTGAATTAATATTGGATTCCAATCTATATTGGTTAGTTTTTATAAAATGATTTTCACTAAATAGTAAAAGTATAGTAATAATAGTTTAATAGTTAATTACAAAAATTATTTACTGATTAAATTATTAAATATTATATATTCTATAAATTAAATCTACTTTTGGCATCTATGTGTAATTTATCCTAATTTATCTAAATTAACTTTAAAATTACTTATTTATTATTAAATTGTAATTAATTATTATAAAATATTTTGATCATCTGTTTTTGAGAGAAAACTCATAAAATCTGAAGTAAATAGATGAAAATAACTCGCGGTCAGGCCTTGCATTTGACTTTCGTTTACTCTAAAACGGAAAATAAAAGACATTGTCTAAAATAAATCCCCAGCTTACTTACCGTTGCTTAAGAATTGCGCTAAGATTTTATATATTCGTTTCTAAAGGTTGCCAAATCTGAACCCAACGGAAAATAACTTTATGTAGATTATACTGTTGGGACAATTTGTTAGAATTTCCGATATTTGGTGAAGCGAAGCTGTTTTTAATTATTTTCCAATTCGGTGAACGTTAACTTACTTTTTGACATCACTACATAGTATAAAACAAAGTCGCTTTTTCTTTCCCTATATCCCTTGATATGCTTAAATCTTTAAAACTGCGCAACGGATTTTATTGCGCTTTTTTTAATAGATGGAGTGATTGAAGAGGAATGTTTTTATATATGTTTTATACTCGTGCAAAGCCGGGGCGGGGATTTAAAATAAAATATGTTTCATAAAATAGATTTTCTAAGTTTCTTTTGAATATCTAAAATTATATAATATCTAATGTATAAAACAAAGTAGCCTTATTTACACAATTTATATCTCAAAAACAGCTGCACCAATTTTGATGATCTCTGCTTCGTTGGATTCGTTTAATTCGAGAATAGCAAAATAACTATTAAAAATAGAAAAATTTACGAAAGAGTATTTTTGATGGAAATTCGTTTAATCTTAAATTTTCTATGGATTGACGTTTTATATGACACGTTGTTATTCGGGACTGAAGCAATACGAAGTTCGCGGGATCCACAGGTAATACGTATAATGAAAATTAATTAGTATGCTTTATGTTTTACATGTGAAAGTATCTATGTCGCTTAAGTAATATGAAAATAATGCCATTAATATACTAACCTGTAACAAAAGCTGCGGGAATATTGACTTCTATATATTTTACAGTCCTTTAAATATATGTATATTTTATTATGTATGATATAATCGTTATTCTATAAAATATAAGATAAATAAAATGAAAATACTATAAATGTGAATATATTTGTATTGTTCACAAAAATTACTTTGTTTTTCGGCAATGAAAGCGGAAATTTAATGGACTAGCTTAGTTTCAGCATGTCTGTCTGAGTATTCATTAGTATTATGAAATTTTTTCATTTAATAAAGGCGTCCAGTTTGAGCATAAAATATTTAGATTAATGTTTTAATAAAAGAAGGAAATGGCCAAACAATTCTATGTGTAATTCTATTATCTATGTGTAATTATACTAACTGACCCCGCAAACTTTGTGTCGCTTCTGACTTAACAAATCCAACAAAACAGAGATCATTAAAATCGGTCTAGCCGTTCTCGATGGTGTAAATAACCCGATTTTATACTTTTATTTTATAGATAGATAAATAATTTCAAACTTTATTTATTTTTAGTTATTACTTTCACGATTTAACTAGAATTTTATTAATTACGGGATACATATGTTACGGGTAAAGTTAGAAGGTGGAGTAAACCTAGATTTACCCGAGTTGCCTTAGTACTACCCAAGCTTCTTGGGTAAAGTCCGAATAATAAGTAAAATAAATTTTAATAAGGGGGTTTACTCATACTCACCTAGGTCTACCCAAATCTGGCTGGGTAATGTTAAAAATTTGTCTAAACTCTAATTAATTAGTGAAATGAAAATCCTAGAGCATTTTAAACTTTTATTATTTTAAAAACATACAAAGGCGAACGTAATCGCTTGAAAAGCATAAACTTAATAGCAAAAACTGAAAGGGGGCTGAAACATGATATAGCACAAACATATTAAAAGTTTGTATGACAACTAATTCAAATTACTGTCGATCGTTGTTATTAAAACTGAAATTATTTATGTGAGCAAGATCAGAACTACTGTGACATTTTGAATGGCAAAATTTTCCTGCAGCTTTGCATGAAGACTTTTTTGTAGCACATTTTGTTTTGCAATTACAACTTTTATAACCCTGGCCTCTTGAAAGCGACTGTTCATTGGCAAGCTCTCATAAGCTTTTTTTTCTCGTGTGATATATTTTCTATATCAATCAGTTTATCATAAAAATTACGCAACACCTAACATTACCCGGCCAGAGTTGGATAGACCTAGGTAAGTATGGGTAAACCCTGAATTAAAATTTATTTTACTTATTATTCGGACTTTACCCAAGAAGCTTGGTTAATACTAAGTGAACCCGCGTATACCTAGGTTTACTCCATCTTCTAGTATTACCCGTAACACATACACAAGTTCTGAAAAATAATATCCATGACTTTATTCACTGAAATAAGCCTAAAATATAATATTAAAATATAGTAGAGTAAGCCACGATACGAAACCAAATCATATTATATCTTTAATATTTGGTTCATCTTTTTCAATTAAACATGAAAATCCTAAAAATCTTAGGAGAGGATTATTTGAGACGAAGTTATCATTTTGTATTTATAATAACTTGGTGTACCTAAATAAAAAATCGTTTGAACGTATTAAGCGTGTATATTAAGCAAATTTTACAGTCTCAAAACGTTAGATAAATTTAGTAATAATTAACCGTCCACATTTGATATAATTTCAAGATCATGTTTCACCTTCTATAGTCTATACTCTATAGTCTTTACTAACCAGCGAGTGCAGTGAGAATAACCAACGCAAGCAGGGCGGTGCGGCTGGATGCCATGACATCAGGACATGCCGCGAAAGGCGCGTTGCGTCATCGCCAACACATCCCTTGGCGATTTGCTGTTTACTCTGCAACTAGTTGTACCTGTGAAACATAAAATAGGTCAAATAACTTTTTTTATCAATAATTAGAATCTACACTACACAGTCATCAAATACAAGTATGGTGTTAAAAGAGGACAGGCATTATAGCGCACACATTAGTCACAAAATAAAAGCATAAAACCTTTTATTTTGTGATTGTGTTATAATTCATTTCAATATATCTTCACATACAAAAAAATACAATTGAGTTGATAAAGCTATCTGTTTCTATACACATTTGCATTTTTTTTTTTCTTTCTAACGGCGCGATGGTCTACATTAATAAAAATAATAATAGCCTTTTATTCAGGTCTTAAATGTTTACAATAAATTTATATCTAAAACTACACATCCTCTTAAACTAAATAAACTTCTTAAACTAATATCTGTTCCTTGGTTATCATCGCTAGATCTGTTTGCCAGTCGGCAAAGGCCTCCTCCAACCATATGCGATATATATTACTGATTTTTGGTGGTTACTGTTTTTTAATCTTGGAGAATCCCTTCAAGATGGTCTACATTGTTAGACTTTATATTACGACTCGGCATGGTACGGTTCTTTGGCATGTACCTATTTAAATATTTTGTTTCCATATTAAAGGTAGGAAAAGCCTTCTTTAAATTAAAATGATCATTTTCTATGATTTCTATGACAAAGTTAATAAATGACAAATACTTAGCTGCTCAGCTATTCATACAAACCTAGCAATTAAAATATAATTCAATTTTTACTTCTATTTAAGTTAAACAGACAGAGTTTTTAATTTTAACTAATTAAGATATTATAAGGTTAATGAAACGTAAAAATAATGATTTCGATCGTACATTTTGATTGAATTGACGAATAATATTATAAATAATACTATAAATTTTTTTGCACCTGTGGTAGATAAGATAAGGTGACGAAAATATAGGTTGATGCGAAACAGGTTTTTTTATTGAAGAAAAGCTTTCATATTAAATACACTTTCCAAAAAATTCATGAACGCATAAAGGCATTATAAAAAATAGACTTATATATGAAACACTGGATTTCCAAATAAAATGCATGAATAATTAAATATCAAAGGTACCTGTGAACCGAAATGAATTCAGCCGAAGAATTGCAAAAAAATACGTTCAAACGGTTTTCAATTAAAATCAGGAAAATAAAAGTGAATATCACACGCTCTTGCCAAAATATTCTAAAAGAAAGTAACAGGTTGTATTTACACATATTATGATGATTTTAGTTAGACTAAGCCTTTATCGGCCTCTCTGTTAAATGTTAAAGTTAAGAAATTATGTGGTTTATCACTAGTAGGGGCTCTTGTATGAGCCTCATGGGTGTGTGACAAGGGTTTTACTCACTCTTAATAATTATTAAATAAATTAATTGTGAATTATTTTGAGTTTAATTTTAGTATTATAACTTTTTAGTTAAAGATATGGGCATCGAATTATTAAATAATCTATAGAATTTCAAATGCGAATAATTAAAATGAATATTTATTTACAAGATTAAAGGGCACAACTGAAAAAAAAATGTTTAGATATTTATCTAATTAAACTACATTATTAAAAACTTTTTTCTTTACAGTTCATGATACAATGCAAATGCCAGTCACAAAACAACAATGGTAGTAATATTTAACATCTGATAGGTAGAGAAAATGTAACGGATTAGTTATCGATTAATAAAAAAAATGAATCATTTCTATCGTAATTTTGAAAGCTTTTCGTTCAATTCAATATATTCTATATTACAAATTTGTTGTTTATATGTAGATATTAGAAAACGCGAATATCTAGTAAATTTTGAGTTTTTTTATGTTATAGCGGACAACATGGCAGACGATTCCTGTGATGGCAAGGGATTACCGCCGCCCATAAATAACCCCGCGCTTTTTGATGCGTTGCCTGCCTTTGAGGTTTTGTGCTGGGCCTCCATTATCCTCACTCACTCAGCGAAACGTAGTACATGTAAATACCATCTCACGCTGGTATTTTGTGAGCCCGTTGTGTCACTCCAGACGAGCCGGCCCAGTTAGTACATCAGCTTAAGCTCTAACGTGGCTCTCCCACGGAGGAAAAAGAGAGTAACAAAATAGAGTACCTACTTATGAATATAAGTAGGTACTCTATTATATTTTGAAGAAAAGAACTAAACTTGCGATAAAATCCGCGTCATTATAACGAATGAGGGGGTGAGCGTGCGACAATAGTTGTCACGTGTTTGTGACCTCATAACCAGTTTCCTCAATTTATGACATGTATCCAGTCACTCCCGAGAGGAAGCTACATCATACTTACTTCTATAGACAGTATATTTATGTAGCACCTGCCTACAGATGGAGATAAATCACTTTCTGAAGACATAATGGAAACAGTGCTTGGGGAATGTTTATTTATAAATATACAATTATTGTTCCTGTTGAATAAAGTTATAGTTTCTGTCATCTTCATTTAATTTAAATGAAAAAATTATTATACTTTATAAATGCAAAAGTTCTTATACACTGAACTAAATAAATTTAAAGACTTTTTTATGGGGCCATGGATATAAAACTTTTCTTAATTTTACGTTACGAGCTTAGGAGGTACTTATATAAGTGAATGCCCGTAATCCCTCAGTGGGGCATGGGGACACATTTTTGTATCTGTTTCACAGATCATTTTCTTTAAAGGCAAGTAGGTGATCAGCCTTCTGTGTCTACCCAACTGAAACATTCATTTGTCCCTCAGGGATTCTACCCAGAGCTTCCGGCGCATCACGGAAACGCGTATACTTTTTACCCAAGGAAGGAAGGCGGTAGGTTCTTATATAATAAAAAGCAGCATAAAAAACAGTCTTTGTTTTTCAAAATCTATCCAACAACAATAAAAATATAATAGCTTAATTGTAAACGTATCGAACGAACACTTTGGCCTATATAGTTGTTTCACATCGTTAGACATTTGTAGTTCGAGTAGTTAATAGTATAACCATTAAAATTTATTCAGAGCAAAATCCATTAGAACGTATATAAACCTGAATTTATTACCGTGAATAACTGTTACTCATATCAAGATAAGTAAAAGCTTTGGGCACTTACGTTTTATTATCACATTTTTATTTGATATAAAGTAACAATTTTAGCAAGAATTACTTAAATATAATAAATTTCCTTCATCTGAGCGTTCTTTTTCTATCGGAATGCAACCTTACGGTTTAATTCGTTGTATTTTATTTTCCTCGTAGGTGTAGGTAGTATAAAGCACTCGTAAGAAACTGCGTGCATTTGCTAGACGATGCGTGCATTTAGGAGCAAATAAATGTATTCACTGACTAACAAATTTATGCCTTCACTAATATGAACAGTGAATACTCTGTAACTTTGTACTCCTCCGAAACGGTTTGACAGATTAATATGTAATTTTTTTATGTGTATTTACTATTTGGTAGGTAAAAGATTTTAAAGGCAAGTAGGTGATCATCCTACCAAACCGAAACATTCATTTGTTCCCCCAGGATTCGAACCTAGGACTTATTATTGATCAAATTGTTTTTTTCCAAAAATATAATAATACTTAAACCACTCAATCTTATATATCCTGCCAAGATTATTGCAAAGAATATATTTCCGCTATTGCGGAGGTGATTATATATATAGCGATGAGACTCTCATTAAAGAAAGAAGTAGAGAAGAAGTACCATATATTTATTACTAGCGACCCGCCCCGGATTTGCACGGGTATAAAACATATATAAAAACCTTCCTCTTCAATCACTTTATCTATTAAAGAAATTCGCATCAAAATCCGTTTCGTAGTTTTAAAGATTTAAGCATACAAAGGGATATAGGGGAAGAAAAAGCGACTTTGTTTTATACTATGTAGTGATACACAAACAATTTTGAATATTACTTAGTAGTGAACATTGTGTAAATCAAATAATAAGTGAGTGAAAATCTCATTATTGACAGAATAGTCGTCGCAGTCAAATTCTAAACTTGAATTTTAAAAATTAGGAAGGCTCCAACTGCGCAAGCCTTTGACGAGATTTAGAAAAGAGGTGCGACTAACGCATCACGTTACATATATATCCATAAACTAATTTTGTTTCTACATAAGACTATAATGACGAATGTTCTTGAATACTATTATTCAGTAGTAAATACTGTTTTTAACTATGTTTAACATCGCATCTAAAAATATATGTAAATAAAACCTGGCTGAACGCCATGGTCTTGACTGAGCCTTCATTCTTACGCCAAAGGAATGTTTTACGGAATTTCGTGTAGGTACCGCAATGGACCGCAATTAAAAACAATGTTTATATTAAATAAAGTTTTGATACAATATGATATATATGATATATAATAATATAAATTACCTATCTACTCTAATTTACTTAGACTAAAATCTTAATCATAACTTAGGTATTAAAAAAAGTGCTAAATGACGTTTATGTATCTTTAAATAAGTAAAAAAAAGCTAAAGAAATATATACTTCCTTTTGTAAGTTTTCATTAGTCGGTCAAATAAGTATAGCAGTTTAAAAATGATGATACCCGAGGGATAAATCTTATATATCCAGCTACATTTTGCTTGCTACCTACGATCTATATACACTGGGATATTTGGAATTAGCGCTACGGCTCTATCATAAGATACACTTTCGAGATTAAAGCTAATTTGAACATGTCAAAGGACTTTCAAATCTCCAAATAAACACTGATCATTTATTTACGAATTGATTAAAAGACTCGATATGAGTGCTGAGTAATACATATGTGATGAACACTGTATTTTCAATTTCAATTTAATAAATAAGAGTCAATAGACTTGATACATTTTCTGTAGAGTTCACAACTCTCGCCAATGTTAGTACATTTTGATCAATTTATGCATATAGTAAAGTACATAATGATAATGTTTTATATCCAATTGGTCAACCTTCAATTGGTATATTATTTTAAAAGAAAGACCAAGAAAACAGGAAATATAATACGAGTATGTCCTTGTAGATTTTAAATTTAGGACCTTTCTGCTACTCGCATTGGTTATCTCAGGATGAAACTATTCAAATTGAATTACTAATTAGGTAAATATACCCTAAATTCAACGTATTCCACAAACTATAATAGAAATGCTAAAATTAGCTAACCTCAAATAGTTAAATTATTAGGTAAATACCAACGGCCAGCGTCAAGCTTGCAGATAATATATCCAATAATAATATATAATAATATAATAATAATATATTATATAATACTGTAATAACATATTGTAGCTATATATAAATTCAATGTGTTATTATTACTGAACGTATTTTGATATAACTTTCACGATAACATAGTAGTATGATATAAAAGCTATATTGATAAAATTGATATGTATGCCTTATTAGATTACCATGAATTACCATTATCTACAGGCGAAGTAATATTTTGTATTTAGTAAGATATAATCATATCTTTCATATTTTATGTATCGGGTCATTATGCAAATTTAAGATAGTCATATACAACTTTCAAGCTTATATTTAAGTGGAAAATAATGTGAATAAATCAAAGTTTTGAAATAAATTATCCTCTGAAAAGAAAATTTCGCAACGAAAATTTCGCTTCGAGAATTTCAGTTTCTTAGACGTGTGTGATGAATGAAACGTTGAACGCTCAGGCAACGCAGCCTCTAGCGCAGAATTTGTCTCGTGGAAATATGCTTTTGTGAGGGAAAGCTTCCCGTGACCTTTTATGTTATCTTTAAGTAGGTACTAAGACAATACCAATTTTATTGCCAGCAATTTATTAAGTACTTTCAAGCGGTCGCGGTCAACTTGTAATTATTTTAAATTGCAATTACAGTAAAGATTTTAAACTTAAATATTTCTACATTCATTGTTAGCAGTAAGTAGTGTTGCTTTGTTAGTTAATTTCTTAATTGAATAGGCAATCGTCTTCGTATGACGAAAACAATTGTTTTAATTATTGCTAAGATAATTTTTAAATATGTTCCCGTAAGTATAAAGTTGTAACAGAAATAAAAGCATACACGCAGAAATTCAAATAAAATTAGTAATATCACTTCAAATATCCAGTGTACACCAATATTCACGATGGGCAATCTGCCAAAAAAACTAAATAATTTTTAAGCCCACAAAAGGCTGCGCGTGGTCGCAATTGCTTTGCCAGTTGCCACTTAGTAGTTAGACGAAGCCAAAGCCCAAAGGATAAGAGATTTCCTCGGTTGTTATTGCAAATTTAAAGAGAATAAATAATTAAAAGATATTATAGATGTTTTCAATGGACCCACACAACTCTTAATTGTATGGTATGGATGGTATTGGCAGGTAGTTGAAACGATTAAACTTAATTAATAAAATAAAGTTACAATCATCGTAAAACCGTTTTAATTAAACATCGTTATTATAAGTTGTTGAGTCAATGGGAATGAAAATGAATGCAATATAAGAGTGGGCTCTAATTAGACGTAAAATTCTAATTAAACATAAAAATCGTATCGCAATTTCAATAGACTTTAAGAACACGCCGTAAAAGTCGAAGCAGGCACTAAATGTAGAAGTTTAAAGGAATTTTGATTTAAAAATTGCCTTCGAGTCGGCGTCAATTTCCAACTGCTTTACAACAATTAAGTAGGTACCTATGCTGAAATATTTATACTGAATAATAGAGGATATTATACAAAGGCGAGTAGATCAAGGTTTTGATAAAGCTAGGATATTGATAAGGTACTAAAGTACCTAATCAAAAGTAATGCTACGAAGATACATAGGTAGGACATAGTACATACTTACACAATTACCTATTGTTAAACTTCATGTTACGTGCTTCTTCTCAAAAGTAGGTACATGGGATAGCCCACTTCGTTTTGGGTACATAGTATTTTTTTAGAGAATCAAATTAGAAGCTATTAAATTGGACTATGCATAGACTACGTTACCAATGTCTTTAAGATGGATGCTATAAATAACCATTATGAAAAAAAATAATTTCGCTTCTAGGTACGGAAAATTCATGATATTTTAGAAAAATTAAAAATTAAATAGAAGAAGAATTCTAAACCGTCTTCTCATTACAATTATAGGTTAAAGTGTACAGACTCTAAAAATACCTCGTTCACTCACTCTCTCACATTTGAAAATATCTCACTGATAGACCTTTTGATACATAAATTCTCATTTCATAATAATCGGACTTTTTTCAGTCAACTTTTCTTTAACAGGCGTGTGCATAAATTTTCTACTGAATGCAAGTTGAAGTAATAGCCGTAGTTGACCGAGCCACGTTGACAATTGGCACATTTCCCGTATAAAATGTTTGAAACCAAAAACCTTTTGATTTTATATCGTTTTCAAGGTTTTATCTATTACATTATTATATTTATTTTTGTACATTCATATTTTTTTAAGTCTTTTCTCAAGTATTTTTACAATCGACATAAGTAGCTTTTAGTAAAGAAGAAACTCACAAAGAATATACTTAGATGAAATAAAAAGAATATCAGAAAAAATTGCAGTCCTAAATATAAAATTATCATGCTCAACGACCGGGATAACATGTGGTCAATAATACAGGTATATTTCCCAACTGAAGCGAGAAAAAAGATATGGCAAAGATTGAAATGTTTTACAGGGATGTAAAGACAATCTGGGAAACGTCACATAAAAACATAATATAGATGGGAGATTTTAATGGCCAGATTGGGTGAAGAAATTTGGGACAACAATTTACGATAACACGGAATTGGCAAAATACCTTATAATGGTGAAAACAGGTTACATTTTGCATGCAAAATAAATAATTTATAGTTTTTATAAAAAGAAGAAAAAAATGACTTTAGAGGAAGCCTTTATCGAAAGACGTTATTAGGTAGTTAAATTTCGTATAGCATGTAATAACAGCTTGTAATAAAGGTTTATTTTATTTCTTCGTATTAATTTATATATGTATCAACATAATTAGCACCAAAATTCAAGATTCTGAATCCAGTAAAACGAAAATATTTGATCTACAATGATCTGTATCACTTTAAAAACATAAAAGTTAAAAAATATATAGCTAGAGGCTACCCATTTCACTTTCATACAAAACTTTACGGCTAAACGTTTATATATAAAAATCATGGAACATAACAGCGTAAATTAAAATTAAATAAACAGTGTAGCGGGAGCGCTCGCTAACGAGCTCCTAATCATAAATTAACTGACTTTATCTCCGAGTAACTTATGTCGACGTTGACAAGAAGCTTCAGCTACCTAGAGGGAAATTTTTATCCTACAAGACATTAAGGCTTGTCATTCTTCCGAATCAAACAGTAACGTTGAATAAACATGTTATTTATGATTATGTTTTTGAACCCTGTTCTACATTAAGCTATTACAAGCATAACGATGAAAAAAATATCAAACATAAGTCAATTATTAAATTAAGTAAATAATAATAGATATAAAGGTTTATTCCTTAAAACCGCAGTCTTCACGCTGCGATAAACCTTTAAGGCAAGCTCTGAGCTACGAAAATTTGCAACTTGCGCATAAAATTATCAAATTTCCTCTGCAATACCATCGCCATATCTACTCGTTCTCGAACAAGTTGTCGGCACACGATTTAATTAACTTATTAAACTGAAACTTTATCGGTTGTTAACAGATTTACACGTGTTGTGCGAACCTTCATTTATTTTTCATGAACTGATTATATTAAACTTTTTAGCTTACCCCGTAATATAGATTTATGGAATTTGTATCAAATTAATCAGCAACGGGGAATTTACCTTTATTTAATGGATAAATTATAAAAATTAAGGTAAAAGAAAATAAAGACGTGAAAGAATCGATAAAATATTGCGCTTGCAAGAATAATTTTGTGACACGCGGATAGGTCAAATGACGTCACAGGCCAATCAGAAATCCGTAAACTTTTATAATCTATTTCTGTCATTTATTGGTCGATTTCAAATATTTTTGCAGTGATTGATTAGTTTTGATCTATATTTTAATACTATTATGTTGATTATAATATTAACAACATCAGTAAACTTCTCCATTAAGCTATGTATATATTATATAAAAAATTATAAATTTTTCCATTTATTCAGACCTAAAAACTATTCTAATATATATTTTTTTTGATTATATCTCAAAAGTCGACAAAGGCCTTCTCTTTTCTATTCAACCCTTTATTAATTCACTCTTTCCCACATTTATTTAGTCCTGCAACTTATATGATATCATAATCCCACTTTTAGAACGATATTTTCTTTATTTTGTTTCTGATGGCAGTTCTTAAATTTCAAGTGCGTGATCAATAAACCATCTACACTCCCAATGTAATCTACTAAAAATTGATTCAAATACTACCAATAATAGTTTTCCAAGGAGAGAGTTTCCTTGTCTTACTCCTACCGCTATTTTAAAATGGAGCGCCGCTCTTTTCTAAGAGGATTCTCGCTATGCTTTGCATGTATAAGAACATTTTTATTAGTCGAATGTACTTGTATTCGATTTATTGATCAGTCAGTGCCTCCTATATTTTTTCATGTAGTGAGGAGTCGAATGCTTTCTATAATTAATAAATGCTAGCTGATATTCCCTGTATTTCTCTAAGACTTGATGGAATATGTTCAATAAGGTACCGAAATAGGATATCCCGGTATAATGTTTTTGTGTAGTACAAACTGAAGAATAATAATACTTTTTGCGAAAATCTGAAATTACGTAAAAAGACTTGAAGAAAAATACTTTTTATATTTTAATACGCAAATATAAAAATAAAGCATTTGTGTTTGAACATATTAATTTTAGGATTTTAAGCTTTAACTTTGTCACATTGTTTTTATTTACCAAAAACTTCAAAGCGCTATGTATCAACTCACCTGAATCTCTCCACGTAATAAAACAAATTAATTACTACCCACCCCCACTTTGTTGACCTTTACATCCATGTAGATAAAGATTAATACAGTTCCTCTACGTTCATAAAGTTGAGGATAGGTAAATGAGATAATATTTTTCTATATCTAATATTAATACCGTAGTATTAGGTACATAATGATTGCATAATATACTATATTTTAGAATTAAGACAATTCGATTGTTATTCATTAGTAACACCCAACGTAGGCAAATAATGCAATTCAAATGTAAAAAATTGCTTTTAATGCAACTACGTTAACTTGATATTTTATGAGGTTTTAATTTATTTTCTATTCTATAAAAACACATGAAATCAGCACATTGAAAATCCTATTGTAGTAATATTTTAGAAAAGTGGCTAATTTATGCACAAATAGTAGATACAAAGAACGGCACGAGAAAGTTTGTTCAGTAGGAATGCATTTAGAAAGATGCACGCCTTTCATTCTCTTTTTATCTATTCATAAACGGATATTTTCTCATATCGCTTTTGTTATTTTTAATAGCTTTTTATGAATTTTTACATCATAAAGCAAAAAATATCTATTCAGCTTATTCAATATACTTACAGTGGCTCTGGAATTAAATCCTTAATTGCTCTGAAATCCACGACCGATTTAAGATTAACCGCATTTCATAAACTTTTAATTTACACTTAGGAAAACTGGACACTGCAGATTTATGTGTTAAACAAACCCAATATTAAAATTTCATGTTAGGACCGAGTGGATTGTATCGGAATAGAGGTGCGAAGAGCGCAGGCGGCGGGCGTCGGCGCCGGGCGCCACCTGTCGCTGGCGACGCACGGGAGCCGCCTGGGGGTGCTTCGTCGGTGAAAGCTCGTGAGCAACTGAGCCCGGGCGGCACGTGGACCCAGCGCCGACCGCCGCCCAGCCGCCCGCCCGACCAGCCGCCCAGGTGCAGCGGCTGCCTCGCACATCTCGCAACGTTACCCCCCGCCGCAGGCACACACAGCGAACATTGGATTTTTTAAAGTTATACACTCAAAGTTCTTTCTCTAGATATTATATCTACATTTTACTCAGATCATAAAGTTTAAAATAGATGTTAAGCATTACTTTTTATTTATTTAAAAAGGTTACATTATAGTAAATAAGTACCGTTTCTTTCTTCCTAAAAACTAAAATAACTAACTCATTGTTACATTTTTATGTAATGAGAATCAATGACATAAAAATTAAAAACTCAGGTTGTTGTGTTTTCAAATGAAATATGAATTTTGGTATAAAATGGATTGTTGCTTGAAAAAGAAAACACAATACTTTAACCCTCCTTGTGGAAAAAACAAGTCGCAGTGACCAGCTAGAAGTATTGGTGAGTATATGTATAAGAAAACACAGACCGCCCCAATTCATCTATACTATCATTTTTAATTTTATAGACCATTTTAGTGAGACTCCATCTGGCAAACTTGTTCCTGTCTAGCCACCTAGCTTTTCGCTTGCAATCCGTGTTTGTAACGAGATTTCATTAATTTAATGCTTAATGCTTTAAAGCATAGAAAAATGTAGGACGTGTTTAAAGCCGATCAATTTTAAAATAAACGTAAGTACTTATTATGAAACTTCCACGTTAATATCTAGTTTTATACCATATATAACCACGTTTTGCCACTTACACATAAAATATGTCGATTTAAAAAAAAGCTTTTCAGCTTTTATCAACATCTTCAAAAATATTATATCTCCTAAAATTTTAATGATTTAGGTAGTAGATTGATATTATTATTTATTATGTTATTTTAACATCGGGTCGAGGAAACATATTTTTTTTGTTTTGGAAGAATGTCTAATTTGGTTAAGATGAACAGTGAAATAGATGCAGAATTGAAACAGACAAAACACGGCCGTAGCAAACATTACACGGTTACGCCGTAGACTCGGAGCCATCTCGTAGCACAAGCAAATTGTAGTTTTTACCACGTCCCTAGGTTTTAACAAAAGTGTTTCCAATTGATGTTCAAAATGAAAAGAATTTTTAATTAAAACAGCTCGTTTATGTTTTGTTTAAAAGTAACATTTAAACAGACCTACAGACCCAAAGAAAATGGCAATGAATATTAACCATAAACTTGTTTAATTCTTAACTTTAATATGTACAATTACAGAAGTAGTTATGATGTAGAGAAAAAATCACTTAGGATTTTTTATCGTTTCTAGATGATGTTTTGGCTTTGATGTCAGAGTGGAAATTAGCTTATGGTTTTTATGATCAAATTATCGAAATTAGTTTTGTAAGTAGGTACTTTAGAAGTAACCAAAAAACAAACTCGCTTTCGCATTTAATACAAAAGGTTTAAAAAATGCACTTTGAAACAGGTCGTTAATTACATTAAAAATTTACAGGAGGAATATTTCATCGAAAATTCTTTTTTAGAAAATAATATTTTCAAAATGCTTCTTTTAAAATTTAAACTCGGAAAAACATCGCTTTACGCATATTTTAATAATTTTATAACTAGGTATAGACGAATAAATAAAATTCTCAGATAAAAGGAGAAAATAGCACAAGGGAAACTATTATGGAAATATACTTCCTTGAACAGATTTGTTGATGCACTATTATTTATCAAACTCTAAGAACTAATTATCTAATTTATTTGCTATTATAAAAAAAAACATTTTCGTGTTTTACTCCATTTTTTCCAATGACATTCCGAAAAAGTGACAATTATTTAAAAACAATATACATATTCTAAAGAAATATACACCATGACATAAAAATGAGGTTGAATTCACAACAGAAACCTTATAAAGAAACTTGAAAAATAAACCACAGAATTATATGAAAGAAACAATAGTAAAACTTAATATTAAATAATAAAGATAATAAAATAAACCTCGAAATAACATAAAAAATGCTCGGATATACAAATATACCTATTTAAGTTCATCATCATAGCTCACGGTTATGAAAGCGGTATTTCAATAGCTGGTGCAGACTGCAAGTGTTTTCAAACAGTTAAGTAAGGCTTGAACTTACATTCAATCAAATAAGCTTCAGAATAGCTCCGGGAGTCGGCTCAATTTGCCATTTCCGTCAACAAAGTTACACCCTAGTTTTGGCGGAAGGCCAGATCAAGAAGCCATTTTCCATATAAATAATAGCAACGATCAGACTGTTGAATCTCTTGCGAACGCACAAGACAATTTGTATTTTTATAAAACCATCATAGTCAATCATTTTTATGGGCTCATATTTAACATAACGAGTATTCATATCCTCTAAAAAAATCCATACTAAGTGATAATAGGTAAGATTACAACCAAATCTAAAGAAATAAAATATACGTATGTAAGTTAAAGGCATAGCATAAAAAACGCATCATTTGTAAGTGTAGTGAAATAGCAGTTCGGAATGATTTGCAACTTTTCTTTTACAAAACCTTGGGTTGGGAAAAATAACATTTCTTATGTGCCGTGCTGTGCCTACTTTACATGCATGTCAGTACGAGATGAAGGGGAAATTGCTATTAAGTAGATGAGTGTAAAATTTTGATGAACCGTTTATGAACTTCAATTATAAACTTATTTTATTTGATATTATATTCAATCCTATAATCCTATCCTATCCCAAAAACGCACAGAGCGTGATTAACGTAAAGTGCATTTCTTGATTTTGTTAGATAATAAAGTAACATATTTTACGGGTAGATTGTACTTTTTATGTGGAGACATCAACATGATACACCTACATTGCAAGCAACAGATCTTTAAAATTTCTGTAGGTACTTTATCAACGACTACAATGTATTTACTTTAATGGAGCTAGACGCTAAGCGCTTTTTCCATCAGGGTAGCGATATTATCATAAAACTTGAAACCTTGCTGACGCTGTGTATGCAAATATAATAACGGACGTTAGACGTAACAGAAAAAGTTCATTAATATTCCATGTGAAATCATAAAAGTTAAAAAGTACTTTACTGCAGGCGCATTAGATATCTATTTTTATTTCTAAGTCAGTATTTTATCGGCTTAGGAGTTTATATGTTAGTCTACAATTAATAATAATAATAAAAAGTGGATCTGTGAAATAAAATATGTAGTTATATTTGTTTTTTCATTTATTATTTAGTTTGTTTAACAAAAATATTAAATCTTCAATATTGCGAATCCGATCTTTTACTACATCCAAATCTCAGAAATATACCTAGTAACAATCTCCTGAACTTGAGACATTTACCTTTCAAACAAGAATTAGAGCGTCATCCATCTTAGTCAGCTGTTATCTGAAGATTTTTAAAATACCACCTTCAAATATAAGTATCTACTTAACCAAATTTATCCAGTATATTTTGGTGCATCTTAAATACTATTTCTTAGTAGGTAAAGTCTATCTATGAAATAGCTGATCTACTGTATTATACTATTAATTATTTCAATTCTACATACGATTTTTTATTACACATTTAATATTGAGTCGGTAGTGGATAGATTGTAGAAGGTATTGGACTTTGTTAAAATGAATTCCCGTAACCTCTCAATTGGGGCAGACACATAGAATATAATACATTAGTATCTAAGTAATTTTTTATGAAAATTATACGCTTAACGCGTCTAAAATAATGGCTTGGTAAAAAACTCGTATTATTCAATAATATATATTTTTGAAATGTAACAAGAGCTCTTCGTTTACAAGTACCTAAATGTAGAATCGTGTCCAGAGATGAGCAACGATTTGTGTTGGATTAACGCCAATTTTCTAAAAGTTTGCGGAAAATATTACGTATTTTTTGCTGTCAAGCCGCACATCAATAGGCGGTGATGCGTAAATATTTTTCGATTACCACAAAGTTGGTAATTCCTACGATAAATACGAGTTTCCTTATTTCAAAAGACATTAAAGTATAATTTTTTAACATAGAGAACAAATAAATGGTCACTGACCAACGTCATCGGACTAAGATTTAAATTCATACACTTTATTGCAGAAACCTAACATTAAAATTTTCGCTCTTTTTACAAGTCAATTTTTCAAGCAATCTTAAAGAAACATTTATGAGTCTAAAAAAATACTAATTATTGGAAAAATAACATATTTTGCAAAGATGGACATAACGTCGCGCCTATTAATATGAATGCAAGTTCAAATTTCAACATTCACCTGACTATGAGGATATGAAACGATATTACCCTGGTTTTAAGTTAAATCTTTTTCGTTTCCATTAAACGTGGAATGGTCTTAGAAGTGGAATTTTTTTAAAAAATGTTTAAAAAAAAATCCACACGTTTGAATAATTACAATAAAAATGCTGTGTAGAGTATGTATCTATTTTGTAAAGACTATTAAATTTAACAAACTCTTTATTTTCAAATTAGGTAGGCAGGTATACCTTAACTCTACAGATTCATAAATAAACCTCAATGAGATTGTGTTCCATTTTAAAATTTCCAGAATAGGAAACATTTACTATGTACATTTTGGTAATATACTTAAACCTACCTCCGCCCAGAGCTTAGTTACTTAACAGTCTTATTAGACTATAAACTTTCAACAACACAAATTACCGACAAACTGTTGAACATTCATAACTAATTCAAACAGCAAAGGGATAAAGTTTAGAGCGTACAGACCCCGAACTGAATAGGTCGATGGAGATTTTAATGAGGCTAAATTAATATAATTCGTTGCAGTATTTAAGGCTTTATTTCTTACTAGTTAATCGGCCCGCAGCATCTACGTAGGATTTGGATAAAAATTCAGTATTTCGTGAATCGTGATCATTTAACTATAAATAATTAATTTACATTACACACACCGCTACATTTGAACATAAATTTCGCGTTTATAATCGAGTATTAAATGTTAAGCAAAGTAATTTTACTGTCATCAACATCAAAATGTAGGTATTTAGTCAGCCGTAATATTATGTAATACCTACTATAGACTATAACAGTCTGACCTTTCATACTTTTCAAGCCGAAACAACTTTGCATACAAAAGTAAAAACTACTCACGTGTCATTATAGGCGATATCAAAAAGAAAATACAAACATAATAAATAATTTGTATAATTATTAATTAATAATTCAGGACCGATTCTAAAGCGGTCCCTAAACGATCATGCGGCATGACATGCATTACGTGCTGTCATGCGTGAATGATCGTTTAGCTGTTTGCATGACATGCAAACTACGTGCTGGCGTTGACGATTCCTTTATTCATTTTCATCATGCAAACTATGAGTGTCATGCCGCATGATCGTTTTGAGACCGGCATGTCATGCAAAACCTTCATTTGCTTTGTCCATAACTGACGCCGCGGCGACATATACAGTGGACAAGAGATTTCCAACGACAACGTAAACGCGAGCGCAGATGCGAAAGAATTCATTCTGTTATTAATATCTATGAATAAAGATTGTCCAGAATTATGGGACTCGAAGAGCAAAATATACACGGACAAAAACAAGAAAAATACTTCATTAAAAAAAATAACCAACTGTTTGAAAAAATTAGTAATTATAAATTTGTATTTTTGTATTTTTTGTTGCGTAGAGGTATCAACACCTACAGGATAGGTATATTGATGTAGGTAAAGATAATAATAATAGCACATAGTAGTACCTAGTGAGTGCAAAAAACATCTGCCTTTGACAATTCCATAATATCACAGCAGACTTCCTCTTCGCTATAATATTCAGGCTGAAGTGCGATAAATGATTGATGTGCAAAAAATCGAGTCCTTCATGCTGCATGATCATTCACGTAACGCATGTCATGCCGAATGATCGTTTAGGGATTGCTTAGATATGATCTTGTAAAGTCTTCATAATCAAGATCTCTGGTAAATTTCATGTGACTATATTCTTAGGTTTTTTTTTCGTCTTGTTAGCGGTGGTGGTATTGTGGCTGCTATAGCCAAAATTAACGCGATTACGCCATTTTGGTATTTTTTGAGATCGGAGGTATGTATGACATGCGACTTTGTCCCGCTTGAAAACGGGACCATTCAATAATTGTCCTGTTGTCTGTTGCGAGAGCACAGACGACACACAGATCACCGCACAGTAACCTTGGTGCGCCGGACTGCACCGGACTATTTTCGTTCGTCTATTAGGGGTTTTAGATTAGATGAACTATAACTACTAAAATATTATCTCATTAAGTACCTAGTTAAAGACTGATACTACATGCATTATATTGTTGAATGTGAACATAATACTTCTCTGTGGTTGTGAGTGGTCATTAAAATAAGAGTAAATAAGAGTTGTGGCGCCATCGCAACAACGAGCGCACCAGATCTGGCTTTATTTAGGAACTGTTCACTGTTGGTACCTAGCGTCTCGTTAAGACGAAAAAATATACATTTTTCTTATACGTACGCGAAACGACAGACTGTTAAAAATCCGCCGCTGCGGCGGTGCCTGCCCTGAATAGTGAACGCAACGTTGCTTCACGTACGCCTTCATGTGTACACATTTAGTCATCATGTCGTTGGACACAAAAATTATGGATTTTAGATGAAGATGATTTTAAAATATACCTGCGAATGAACCGCGAAACCTTCAAGATTAATTAAATTTAGTTAAACCTCTCATCACAAAAAATTATACTGTTATGAGAAAGTCTGTTTCTGTGGAAGAGCGACTAATTGTCACGTTATGCTATATATTATGTATGTAACACTATTTACGTCTTTTATTTATCGTAAATTCATTTATATTACAATATTTATTATTTACTTTTCAGTGCGTTTTGAGGTCGGTTTTATTTTTTTATTTAAAATTAATTAATTTAGTTATTATTGCATAGTGTATGGCTTACGTTGTCATTTCAAGCAAATAATTGATATAATTCTTTTTGCCAATTACTGCATTCTTCATTACAACAGCAGATCTGGCTATCGCCATCCTCGTCTAACAAATGATGTGTGTGTGTGTGTGTGATGCCATCTCCTTAGGGTAAATGCTCTAAGGTGATAGCGATGGGCCGAGTCGACTTTCTAGTAACTCGAGTTGACTCGGTTACCAGCTCGGGTTGCAACTCGACTTGACTCGATACAGTCTCGCGTCGTCCGTTCGAGTCAATAAATGTTCAACTCGGTGCATCGTTCCGCGGGTTGCTAATCTGAAGTTCATAGTACATTAATTAATTTTATAGACTCTTAAATAGTGAAAAATATTAAAGATAAATAAAAATATGGCTTTTCGAAGAGAGAGTGGTGTTGTAAGAGTGTTAGAAAAACTTAAAGCATCTGTAAATGCAGGTCAATATTATGAGGCACACCAAATGTATAGAACTCTTTATTTCAGGTACACGCTAAAAAGTACTATTGAATTATGTAGGAATGAAGTTGAATTTATGTAATAAATTAATTCACTTAACTGTAATATTCTTTGTTAGGTACTTAAATCAGAAAAAGCATGTCGATTTGCTGCAATTGTTAGAAAGTGGTGCATTGGTATTGTTAGATCATGATCAACAAGGTAGTGGTACAGATTTGGCAATACTTCTTTTGGATGTACTCACTAAATCTGAAACAAAACCATCTGAAGAATGGATTGAAAAAATTGCAACACTCTTTGCGAAAATAAACTCAAATGTGCCAGAAAGAGAAACATTTCTAATAAATGCTGTAAAGTGGACAATGGGTAATAATAAAAAAGGCCATCCTTTACTTCACAAGGTAAAAATTTGATTTTGATCTAGTGTTCTAGCTTAGTTGTACCAACATTCATACAATTAATTTTTAAAAATTAATTACATAAGCCCTATACAAAAAAAATATTGTTATTTTGTTATATATTGATATTTTCAGAGAATTGCTGAAGTGTACTGGCGGGAAAATAAATTTACGTCATCTCATAGACATTTTTTACATTCAAGAGATGGTGTTGCTTATGCTACCATGTTGATTGAGTTACATACAACAAGAGGATTTATATCGGAAATTGATTTATTTATAACTCGAGCAGTTCTACAAATTCTATGCTTAAAAAATAAGGAAATGGCAAATGATACTTTCATGGAATATACAAGATCACATCCAAGAATAAAAAATAGTAAAGGTCCTCCATATTCGTTTCCTTTGCTAAATTTTTTATGGTTTCTTCTGAAAGCCATTGAAGAGTAAGTTGTATTCATATATTGCCTTAACTTAATACACAAACATCATTAGTCTTTCTCTCAAAATGCTCTTTGAGATAAATGTATGCTAAAATGGTATTGTATTTCAAAATTTAACATTTAAATAATATACCATGAAAAGGATATCAGCATATTATACAATTATGGAATTACATGTTCCAATTTATTTTAATTAGTGATTTTTTTTGTGAGTATCAATCAATAATCATATAAAAATAAATTTATTTTGTTTTTTTTTTCAGAAAAAATATAATGAAATTTCAAGGTCTACGAAAAATTTATGATAAAATGATAAGACGTGATCCTAATTATGTAGGGTATTTGAACACAATCGCCCGTCTGTGGTTTGGAATTTCTGTCCCAAGTAACCGTAAGAATCCAAATTCCATGTTAGGTGGACTCATAAAGTCAATTATTGGAGACATAGAGAGTTCTGATGAAGACAGCAGCAATTTGGCAAGCAAGGCTAATGTCCCCGACTTAGATTAAGTTATGTTTCCTGGACCTGTCTACAATAAGAACATGTCACTACTATTTCTCCGTGAAATTTCTAATACAGCTTTCACCACTGCGTTGATGCGGTTAATTATTGTCAATAATATAAAATAAATCTTTTCTATCCTGTCATTTCAATAATGCCAATCGCCATCCAGTCCTCTCACCTTTCCATTAATATTCTTTACATACCTATTTAATTAGTTCATGTAGGTATATACTATATCTAAGAATACCTTTAAAGGTTACAATTATTTCCTTGAACTAGCAACACCAAAAACTTTACAATTTGAACTTTAAATAAAATCTAGTTGTTATATTTATGTACAACTAAATTACATCAGCTTATTTTTATCAGAATTAATAATATCATTTTATCTATTCAATCATTCCAGTTGTATTTTTCATGTGCATGCTAAATTCCATAATAAAATTAACTTACAAAAAGTGGTCTTTCAACAACCAAAATTGGCACTTAATGTAACATATAATATATCTTTGTTGTGAAAAATAGTCACAGCATTATTATCATAACTGGTAATAGTTATAATGGTACCTACATCAAATCTTATAAAATGATAGTCTCCAACACAACAATAAATTATTTTTATTAATGTCTGTTAAACATCTTCAATAGTTAGGCATGTTATTTCCCTTACAAATGTTTTAAGTTTAAGAGTAGTTTTAAGAAGGTCAAACTTGATGTTTCTTGTTTGTAAATCCAATGCTTGTCTGACAATAAATTTATTAAAATCAATAACATCAGGGTGGTTTAAAAATTCTTCAACATTCATCCACTTGCATGCTTTGATTTCCAATTCTGATTTGGTGATTGTGTCTGAAATTGCTTTTAGCAAAATTATAACATAAATATCAGAATTCCCAAACATAGCATTATGTGTGTGCCGCAGGGTAACCATTGATTCAAATATTGTATCAACATCTGTTTCTTCCTTAACTTCTCTAATGGCAGCATCTTTTATATCTTCTCCTAAAAAATAGAAATTTACTTGATAAGTAGGTAATTACAGTAACAGTAAGATATTGGGGATGTTTCATAACAATATTGTTTCACCTCTCTCTACATATCCACCAGGCAATTTCCAATGTGGTTGATCAAAGTGTTTTTCCATTACAACAAGTATTTCATTTCTATTGTTCAGCACCAAACCGCCCACACCCAAATTTGTATGACAAGACGGAGGTAAATTAGCAAGAGTATCCTGAGGCAGCCATTTGAACATCATCACAAAATCATTTCTAGCATGGTGGAAGTTGAAGCCTTCCTAAAAGAGAATGAAATATGAAAGAATATTCCTTAAGGAAAAGTTCTTACAAACACTGTTTCTAATCCACTTGTATGGTTTAATTATTGCCACCTACATCTGCAAGGAAGGGAACCCATGCTGCATCTTTTATGTTTACTCTAAACCAAACACATCTTCTATTTTCTTCAGTCCATTTCAATAGGGAACCTAAAAGAAATTAAAACAAGATATAATGTGTTCCATACATTTCACAAGCTAATCAATTATGAAACTAGAGTTCACTTACTCACAAGTTTATTTTTAAAATCGTTTTGATCACAGATCTCATCTTTTGAAGTGACAGTAACTCCATTATATCTATCTATTACTCCATTAAAAGCCATTACAGATTTTTATTAAAATAAAATAGGGATCTGTTAGAAAATAGAAGCAAGTATGAAAAACGCACAATAAGTATTTAATATTATCTGAATTAGATAAACTTCACATAGATATTAGATACTATTTAATCATCTGTAATTAAGTTCAATGCACAGATGATAAGTTTATTAATTATATAAACCATGATAAGCAATATACTGTCGTCATTTGAATTAAGGTTAGAATCAGATAGCAGTTAACAAATTTTATGACATAGATATTAGATCATGTGCGTAAGTACTACGTATAGACCTAAGGGACAGGCAGCAGACTTATAATTATAGTACATATTCTAACCTGTAATTGTATACAAGTCACAGATTGGTAAGTATACTAGTAGTAGTAGTCATTTTGTTCTATGGTTTATAACTTAATGGTCTGGTTAAACAGCGGGCGGGTCGGAATTGTAACGGGTCTCTGATAGGCCAAGCGCCACGATGTGTCGTCCTCTGTGTGACCTCTTGTAGTGTAATCTGTGTACGTCACATTGTCATGAATTACTTAATATCTTAATATTTTCACGTAAGTTTTGTGCTAATTAAAACCAAGTAATGTAATTGGTTTTGTCTTCTTATGTATCAATTTAATTAGCACAATTATGTCAAAAGAAACAGAAACTATTAAATCTGAATCATCGACTTCTAAAAACATATGTCGTTATCTACGTCCTGAACGATTCGACACAGAACCTGAATCCCTGGCTGCAGATCTCAAATGGCGGCATTGGTTGTCCACTTTTGAAAACTTTATAATAGAAGAAGGAAACTGGATGATAAGTTAAAGTACAAAATTCTAATAAACCATCTGTCATCAGAAATATTTTCTTATCTCCGAGATTGTGCGTTGTATACTACAGCTATAGATACTTTGACTAAAATCTACATAAAGCCCAAGAACGAAATCCATGCTCGTCACGTTCTTTCAACGAGGAAGCAGCAGCCGGGAGAATCTCTTGCAGAATACATACAAAACTTAAGAAAACTATCTTATGATTGTAACTTCAAAAATGTCACAGCAAAAGAATACAAAGACGAATATATTCGTGATGCATTCATATCTGGTCTGACATCTCCTAATATACGACAAAGATTGTTAGAAAACTCAACATTAGATCTGGATGGAGCCTTAAATCAAGCTATCACTCATGAAACCGCCGAGGAAAATAACCGGATTTTCAGCAACCCAACAACATCACACGTGAATTTAGCCGCCGCACAAAATAAAAATGCACGTAGCCCACGTCGTTGCTTCTTTTGTGGATCACAAAACATTCATCCACGATTCAAGTGTCCTGCACAAAATGCAACATGTCAACTTTGCTCTAGAAAGGGGCATTACGCCAACGTTTGTCGATCATCAGACAGAACGATTAATACAATTGCCGTAGAAGAAGATTCTAAAGCAAATACAGACGAAGGTGTCAATAACACTTGCATCTCGGCAGCGGCACCCGCTAGCTTACTAAAAGCAACAGTATCTATTTTAGTCAACAATTTCCGTGCGGAGGCACTTATTGATACAGGGAGTACAGTAAGTTTTATTAACGAAAGTTTAGTGAAAACGATGAATTTAAAAAAGAAAAGCGCTTATCTACCTATCACACTAGCTTCAATGACGAACATTTCGTTTGCTAATGGCGTATGTAACGCTACGATAAAAATTAATGAACACACAAGCAAGTACCATTACTCGTCGTTCAAAATCTATGCTCAGATGTTATTATAGGCCACGATCTATTAAAACTACACAAATCATGAAATTTTGAATTTGGAGGAAAGAAGGAGCCTCTGCAAGTATGTAGCGTCATGCAATCACTTTTACCACCAGCATCTATCTTTTCGTCCATGTCACCAAATATTAAACCTATAGCGGTCAAGTCCAGGACATTTTCTGAAATGAATCCTAACAAACTTTACGAACTTCATGACTTCCTTTGTCACCCTGGTATTGGCAGAATGCATCACTGGGTCAAGTCGAAGAATCTACCTTATACCTTAGATAATAGCAAAGCTATGACTGCATCCTGTTCGGTCTGCGCCCAAATTAAACCACGTTTTTTGAAAACAAAAAATCAACTTATTAAAGCTATGAATCCTTTTCAACGACTAAGTATCGACTTCAAGGGTCCTTTGCCAACAAACACCCAAAACAAATACATACTCACGTTCATAGATGAGTATTCTAGATTTCCTTTTGCATACGCGTGCAAAGATCTTTCTGCTCAGACTGTAATAAAATGTTTGAAAGATTTATTCTTCACTTTCGGCGCACCATCTTACATTCACTCAGACAGAGGGACAGCTTTTATGTCCAATGAAGTCAAAGAATTTCTCAACGCGTTTGGTGTAGCTACCAGCAGAACAACACCATACAATCCTGAAGGTAATGGTCAAGTTGAACGCCTCAATGGCACTTTATGGAGAACTATTCAGCTATTCCTAAAGTCGAGACAAGCCCCAATCAGTAACTGGGAGAAGGCACTGCCTATAGCTCTACACTCTATACGATCTCTTTTGTGCACTGCCACTGGAGAAACACCCCACGAACGTTTATTCTTTCATCCTCGTAAATCACCAACGTGGGAATCGATTCCTTCATGGCTAATGTCTCCGGGTTTCTTTAAGGGGGGGAGAATGTAGTGTAATCTGTGTATGTCACATTGTCATGAATTACTTAATGTCTTAATATTTTCACGTAAGTTTTGTGCTAATTAAAACCAAGTAATGTAATTGGTTTTGTCTTCTTATGTATCACCTCTACTATAGTAATTGGTACATTAGATCGCGCCGTCACGACTAAAGATTTGCACCGGAGCGAAATTTTGACAACCGATTGAATTCACCGGTGATTGGGCAATCTCCGGTGAAAAACCGGAGATCACCGGAGAATAAAGGTGCTTTCAGACTACGCTATACTATATTTGCTATAGAGCAGATGCCATAGCCCATACTATATAGCATGGCGTTCACACTATGCTATACGGCTATAATATATAGTAAGCTCAGCTTAAAGCTAACGACTACTTGCTTGTTTCGCTTACGGGACGGCCGGGGGTGAGAGAGGAGGAGCGCGCGATATAGCACAGCTGAACTCCGTATCGCTCAATTTTAGTAAGTATAGAAAGCCAATACTATATAGTATAGCGCAATGTGAATGTATGGTGCGCGATATTGTTATAGCAAATATAGAATAGCGTAGTGTGAAAGCCACTTAAATAAATTTTGTTTCTTTTTTTCAATGTGTACATTACAAATGAAGAAATAAGAATAATCAATTGATATACTTTATATAATCATTTATTTAAAAAATAATAATATTTAAAATTAATTTATTTTATACAGTTTACTTATATTTTAAATTATTTTTTATAGATGCGACATCACCGGAGATCAATCGGTTAATATCCGATTATTTCAATCGATTAGTTTTACCGGTGATTCTCCGGTACTCATGGTCCGGTGCAAACCCCTAGTCATGACCCGCCCGCTGTCTGACCAGACCGTTAATAGTCCGAATACAAAGTTAAAATAAAATAAATTTATAATTTTATAACTTACCTAAATAATATAAATTACCAGTAGGTAACTTTGTAGTTTAAGAATATCATTAGTTATCAATAAATATTTTGATTATTAAATTTATATGAAGTAGCTAGAGCCAAAATGCTATCTTTTCTAAGTTTTATAAAATTAACCTCTTGCTCTAGATATAATATTAAATACTCTATTAAAAACAAGAGGTTTGTTTCTTTATTTAATTTTTCTAATGTAAATACATAAGTAGAGTCTAGACTAGATTTTTTTTCCAAGACTTTTTTCAGCATATAAACAGCAGTTCAAAGCAAATGAAGACCGATATAAAGGATTAACAGTAGATTCAAATGAAATTGTCTGCCAAAAAAGTGAATTTGCAAATAACTTGAAAGGTAATTTAAATTATGATTATTCAGATATATGTATTTTCATTTAATAAATTATTTAGTTCCATTAATTATCCACTGACATCAAATTGGATGATGTTAGCAATCCGACTGTTGTTTTCATAAAATAAGGTTTAAAAGTGAGCACTGAACATAATATGAAACTTTATAATCTTTTCTAATTTTTAGAATCTTTAAAAATATGGACCAATGAAGGGAAAAGATGCATATGGTTTAAAATTAGAATAGACCACACTGAGTTTGTTCCTCTGTTAGCCCAGGTGAGGATATTATAATATTTTTGTTGTACATGCACTTTCATAATTACAAACACTAAATTCTTTAATCTTTAAATTTTTAAGTTCGTAAGTATATCAAAATACTAAATATTTTATGTAAATATTAAATAATAATAGGTTATTATGTATTTCCTTAATACTGACTCTACTAGGCTAGCTAGTCTTCATTTGTGCAACCACATGTAGGTACATACTTCTGTTAAGCCTACAATATTATTGAATTGTGACCAGATACTTCTATAGTTTGCTATTGTTAGAAAGGTTTTAATTTTCATCATGCTAGAGATGACTTCGTGATGATGTATAAATGGCTTCCAATTGACTCCCAACCAAATTTGCCTCCACCATGTCATACAAATCTTGGTGTAGGAGCATTGGTATTAAATAATACACAGCAGTTGTTAGCTATATCTGAGAAGCATTATAATTATCCTCATTGGAAGTTACCAGGTGGATATGTTGAAAGGGGTAAGTAACTTGATTTTTACAAATTCAATTTAATATACCTACTTATAATATATTAATAGAGTATACTTGAAAATGCTTATGCTGTAAAACAGCTTATATTGATCTGTTAATATTTAAATTTGGCCAATATAAGTTTAAGATGACTGAATTGGTTATGGCAATAGAAACAAAGCTTCAGTTTTACTGCAAATAAAGTTTACTACAGAAAAACCACTCCTTAGCATAAAAAGTAAGAAAAATTCTTCACCATCATAATTTTTAGGAGAAGACATTAAAGATGCTGCAATAAGAGAAGTGAAAGAAGAAACTGGTGTGGATTGTGATTTCGAGTCAATAATTACATTCCGGCATACACATAATATGATGTATGGCAACTCTGATATATATATTCTCCTTATGATGAAAGCAGTTTCCTTGAAAATTATTTTATCACAGAGAGAAGTTAAAGATTGTAAGTGGATGGACATTGATGAATATACAAACCACTCTCATGTGCATGATTTTAACAAGTTGATAGTAAAAGAAGCGGTAAAATATAGAGAAAAGGAGTTTAAACTAGATTTTCAAAAGAAAATAGTCACATGGCCAACAGCTACTAGAGCTATGAACTATTTAGTCGCAACTGGTTATGATAAGTGAATTTTTTACAGTAAGATGTATATTTTATTTGTTAAATAAATTTATGTTGTTAAGAAATACTTTAAAGAAATTTTTTCTTATACAAGATGTACCTGCTTACTTGTAGTAACTAGCTTCCACCAGTGATAAGAACATTACTATACAGGCTAAGGCCTGGCAAAGACAAGTCTTGGTAAAAGTCAAGATACATCTTTTAATTTTTAACTCCAGACAAAAAGTTTGACTTTTCTGAATGTGTCATCGTAGCATTATAACAGTGGCATTCTAAACGAATGGATCGATTTCGATGCGTTTTTTTGCAAGCTGAAGTGATCTTTGCTGGATCTTAGCTACAATTTATGAAGATCTGTAAATCCATTTATGAGATACTACTCTTATTTGTAATTATCATGTCGATGTTTTTTTTTTATCGGATAGGAGGAATGTGGAGGTGTTACTTTTATTTTGTATAATATGTAAATGGGTAGAGTATGTAAATAACTTGAAACATATTATCGAAGTTTCTCTGTAATGCTGGCGGCCTTTACGTCGGTACTACAGGCTACAGGTAATGCTTGGCATAAAAGCACGCGTGACTTGCTTGCACTTTTCCATGATGTCTTTTCCATTTTTCTTTTTTGTTGGCTGTAACAAGAAAAAAAATGAGTGCAAGAAGTGTGCTTGCTCTTTTAATTTACAAAAATGTAAAATAAAAGGAATTTTGTGACCAGAACCAGACATGCAAACATACAGTAGTAGTAGGTATAGTGATACCTAGGTTAGGGTTGCCAACCACAAATTTAAAAAACCAGGATTTTTAGTTAGAAAAACCAGGACAATTCAGTTTAAAAACAGAACGCAGTTAAAGAGTTGCAAGAGTCAAATTAATTATTTAATATCTAGTGAAAACAGGTGAATTGAAATTCAAGTTCAGAATTAAAATAAATCATATTTTTTAATAAAATCAGCGCGGCAACGCAATAACTTGTGAGCCGTGAGTCTGCTCGTAACGTAAAAATTTTAAGAGGCTCGCGAATTTTAAAATTTAAAAGCCCAGGACGCTGCTTCAAAACTATTCAGGACGTCCCAGGACACTACAAAAACTAGGTCATGCCCTGGGAAATCAGGACGGTTGGCAACCCTAACCTAGGTACATGTTGTATTTTAGTAGTTTCCTAAGCTCAATGATATTCGAGCCATTAGATCTTTGAATGTAATTAAACACATTCTAAAACAACTGAAAACTTAATTACGATACTTCAATTCCGTTATTAAGTTCTGAAATGCTTCCAAACTAAATCTTTCCAATACTCACGTACCTACAAGCGGAGTGTGAGTGAATTTCCGTAACCCCTAGTGGGGCATGGGGCAAACACATTGCTGTATCTGTTTCACTGATCATTTTCTTATAGGCAAGTAGGTGATCAGCCTTCTGTGCCTACCCGACCGAAACATTCATGTTTCCCCGGTATTCGAACCTAGGATCTCCGGCTCAACACGCAGACGTGTAAACCAATTAGCCACGGAGGCGGTACAATCGGAGTACTTAAATATTAATAAAAAAACTATTAAACCTATCCATTAAATAATCTTAATTATTTATTAATAATCTAGCACTATGTTAATGTGTACATGGAGTTCAGTTAGAATTTAATTAAGTTTATTCTGAAGCGTTTATAATCAATTTAGTTGGTTCATAATACCCAAGTATTATCTTAAAGTGCGTATCTATATGCGTATATGTTTATATTTTAACTTAATTTATACGACCTATCAATAAATAAATTTAACAATAAAACTACCGGCTAGTTAAATTATTATTAGAGCTGTATTTGAATTATTCTAGCTCTAGCCTCTAGGGAATGAGCTGCATCATGACCTACACAAGTCGCCTATATTTCTAAAGTAAAACGTAATTATAGTGTAAAAAAATAACGCTGATGCCTTTCGTGGCTGTTCTTTTAATAGTAATACATACTTTATTTGGACATTTCTTTTTTTTAGGTGGCAATATCCAACCACAGTGGGTAAGTTGCAGTCAGCGGCAGCGTGTCTGTTAGACGTTTTCAATTGGATTCTTACACATGTCAACTTTAGACACGAAGGACGCTAAAGGCGTTCTTGTAAACTGCGATCCTTAAGAGTTTAGAATATTCCGATTACTTTTTAAATTACAAAGATGCTGAAGAGACAGTTAGGAGAGAGTAGAGACTCACTTTTTTATACAATATCTGTAACGTATTCTGACCGATAGGAATGCTAATGCTCTTAAATGCATGGACCTATAATTGAACAAAATCCAATGACAAGTAGCGATCTCGATGTGAAGGCCATTGCTTTGTTGAAGCAAATGTTTCGACATTAACCTTACAATACTTAGTTGAAAGTCAAATGCAACACAGAAAATTTTCAATTACCTATAACGTACCTACTTACCTATCTTTAGTAAAGATTCTTTACTAAGAACGAGCGACGATAGTTGACGACTCAGTACAAAAAATTTGTGGTTTTAATAATTAATTTTTCAGTACATATCTTCTTTGAGGATTCAGATATCTTCAATAAAATAACTATTAGTATTACGTAGGTACTTAATTATATAATTGACTACTCAAGCGCACAAGTCGCATTTATATATTGATATTCACTTCCTATTTAGGTACACGAGTATTTATTTAATGAAAACGATATAATTTTTAAATAGACCTACTTTGTTTTATCAAATTCAGACTTGTAATCAATAATTTAAAAATTCAAATTCTTTATAGCCTTACCTCGCTTTGAGAAACATCATGTTTGAGTGTAAAATACAACGAAAAACTCATAAACAACAATTTTAATGTAATCGCAACTGACACCACAATTATAAACGCATAAGTCATGATTTTTATATACTTAGTTATTCCGAGATATAAACTAATTTACTTATAAATAGTGAATACGTGCACTGCTGGTAGATACGTTCACTGACTGCTTGTGACGGGTTTTGTTGGTTTTTTACAGAAAGCAATTGTTTAAACGGCCTCAGTTGATAAACTTTATGTGGGTGGAAATTGTTTGAGATTTATAAAGTAGATTTTGTGACAATTCCGTATAGTGAGTAAATAAAGTAGATTTGTTTGTCTATATAAACTGAATGCTTATACTTAGGAAAGAAAATTTAAAGTAGAATTGGGTAATTTTCTTCAGGAAAATGAGAAGCGACAGTTCTAGCTCAAGATTAAATATTTAAGCCATATTTTTAACAATTCTGTGATGTAGCGAGTTTATGTTTGGGTATATAATATTTTTTGTCTGGACTTTGGAGAATGTGAGAAAATGAGAATGAGACTTATTTCAAATAAAAACGCATAATGTACCTATAATCAATGTACGAGATAATTTAAATTGGTTGTTAAGTTAGTTGAGTAATCCCGAGTGTAATACTTGTTTTATGAATGTAGGTACATTATCAAGTGCTTTATCGGAATTGCGCAAAAATCAATTTTTATAATCAAGGCAAGATTATGTAAACCCAAGTATGATAATAATGACGTAAGTATTTATGAATACTAATCAAATAAACAAGTCCAAAATAACACATGTAATTTGGTGCCTTCCACCAACTTTTATAGGCAAAAGAAAAAGAATTCTACAAACAATACCTATCTTCATTTGCGCGTTTACCGCAAAAAAAATACCCTTTGTCGTATCTCCTCTGTTCCAAGAAACCCCGCTTACTGCCTCAGCCAGTATGGGAATACTTGGCGTTAACATATCGGACGACGTTCAGTTTCGCAGTCATCTGGATGAAATGCCTAAATTAGCCTCCAAGAGGCTTGGAGTGCTCAATAAGGCGAAGCGGTACTTTACGCCGGGCCATCGCTTGCAACTTTATAAAGCACAAATTCGACCCCATATGGAGTAGGTATTGCTCTCCTTTGGGCGGGAGCTCCCAAATATCATCATGTACCTCTATTATTATCGTTTGTTCTACGTATGGTAAATAAATAAGATTGATAGCAAGATTATGGACTAGAAATCAATAATGATAAAATAATAATGATCCATATCCCTATAAGGTATTATTTAACAAAAAGTAATAATAATTCAGGAAGTCAAACTACTTACACAAACGCATGTTGTTTTGGAACATTGTTATCATGCAACCAAAGCAAAGACGTGTCTCCTCGAATATAAAATTATAATCGTTATCTTTCACGTCTCTTATCTATCTTTTGATAAATTGATTTAGTTGTTATTATATCTTTCTTAAATACAAATGACTAGATATTACACTTATTTATAAATAATCCTTTATTTTAGTATACCTAAGGTATATCAGCTACTATTCAAACTGTTTCACGAAACATAATTGCCAAAAGGAAATAAAATAAAAAAAGTTGCAGTGTGAAACGAAAGAAGGCTAAAGCACCTCCATGCCTATCAATCGTCGTTATCATTATGAATAAATAGGAATATCAAAGTCTAGAAACACAACAGTCTGTGGCTGTAATTTTTTGAATATTATAGCTGAGAGATCAACGCTGCACATGCATAACCGCCTCGCGACCTGCGATTTTGTTGCGTTGCCGGCCCTATTAAAATTATAAAAATATTATGTTTATGTAATAATTTTCGAAAATTCTAATTGATTAATTCGAAACAGAGCCCGATACAACTAATTTAGAAAACTTTGTCAGTTATAGCCATGGTTAGCTATTGATAAGTCTTCATCAGTAATATCTCACTCTTGTAAAACCTACCAAATTTAGTCAAGTACCTATTTATTTGCATAGCAAGAAAACATAATAGCTTTGGGGGCGTCCATTAATCACGTGAATTTTTTTACCAACTTTTAACCGCCACCCTCTCCCCCTTGTTCATATGTGATGAGGTTTTAGGCTCAAACAGAATATTTATAAAAATATTATAAACTAGTGGACCCCGCGAACTTCGTATCGCGTCAAAGTTCCGAACGTGTCACCTAAAACGTCATTCCATAGAAAATGTAAGAGGAAAATATTTTTTCGAAATTTTTCTCTCCGTTAGAACTATCCTCGTACTTCAAGGAATATTTAAAAAAAAAAGAATTAGCGAAATCGGTTCAGCTTGCTCTCCAGATTTGCGCTTAGCAACACATTCAGCGATTCATTTTTATATATATAGAAGATGAGTGCTTTCTAAACTAGAGAATTATTTTTGTGAACGCATCTATATGGGGAACTACCTACTAAAAATATTAACTCCTGCGTAAAAATTCAAGAAGTGTAAAAGTTAAGGTATTTAATATGTAAGTATATTGATAATGATAAAAGTGTTGGTCCGGATTCTTTTGGTTGACGGAAAGGACTAATAGGAGTGTTTTATGTTTAATAAGTATGTGGGTAACCGGTAATGCAACTGAGTTAAAACGAAAATGTATTGTTGTAAAGAAGATAATAAAAAACAGACCAGACTTTCATGGTACATCAGTAAATAATTATTTTTGAACATGGGTGACTAAACTATCCTGTAGTACCTAGCGTATCCAACTTTAGAATTATATAGCAGAAATCCTTATATAATAATTAGTTAATGACATAAAGTGATGTCCCGTATTCTCATTGGCAATATGTGACAGACACATTTCGCTTACTTAAAATTTCTACCGTCTTTTCCTGAGATGCAACCGATAATCTCAGAACTAATCTGATGACTTTTGCTAATGTGGTTATTAAAATCCATGTTACTATTTGTACACGCCAAATGACTATACAGACAAGCGCAAAGCTATGTTGTTTACAGTGGTTATTGATTTTATACGCCTGTACCTACATACTTTATATCTTTCTGCACCCACGTAGCAAACTTCATCTCGTAGGAGGAAATTTTTCGAAGGTATCAAAATATATACAAGGTAACATTGACAATTGCAATTTTTAATTCCATTTTATTATTATTTTATAATTCACAAAATGGCTGAATTGAGTTTGGCGAATTCCAACAGTATAAGCTACATTTTATTAATGCTAAGCCGGTTAATATGTATTAAAGACTTCACGCACAAGAACACAGAAACTGTGTTTAAGTGTAGCTTTGTTTTTCCAATTGAGTTTTCCCCTTGAATATCCAAAAATAAATAAGATCTTACAACCTCGAAGCCGCTTTCATCGTCAAATAACGTAGGATTTTTTTAGGAACTCCAGGCAACATTTTGTAAAAATATTTTATTTTAAAATTTGTTCCACTATGTGGTGCAAGAATGAATGAAATGAAATTAATTTCAAAAAATGCGCTTATTTCTGAGGACATTCATAAATAATATTCTTTTCAGATAAAAGAGCGAAAAATATGAGCTGAAAAGTATGAACTATGTATTAGGTAAAGTAATGGATATTATTTTATACTATGCTACAGGCTACAGCAACTAGCAAGTGGCATAAGGCATTACGTACACTCAGCTAGCGCAAATCGCCGTCACATTTCACATCGTATCAAGCTGCCGTCGCGGCTGCTTGTGCGCGCTATCTTTTAACAAATTGACACGTTTGCTATTCTATACCACGCGAATACGCGGAAACTATCACTTTCGTTACAGTTCATAAGAAATTTCAACTATGATACAGTGATTTTATTAAAACTTTTCCAGGATCAAGTCAAAACGGCTCTACAAGGTGAGTGATCTAAATCCGATAAAAATTAAGTTACGTGTCAGTTTGAGTGAGTGAAAGGGAAATTCATTATTGTATTACAATAGGAAATATAGTGTTATATGCAACAGTTATTATATATTTATATTATATATATATAACAGTTAAAAATATTTTTTTACTTTAAAGTTTCCTTATTAAGTACTATGTTAGATACCTACATAGTGAACAATATTATCTACAGTATAAGTCAGAGTTTACAATATAGGTGTAACACCCAATCTGTAATAAATTAACGAATTTATTTCATTTCATTCAAAAGGAATCATCAAATTTATACAAATTCAACACTCCTAATTACAGTCAGTATAGACAATTAAACGTGTTTCAAAGATTGCTTTTGATATTACGGACACAGTACATCAGCTAAAAACTAGAGTTGAATTTAAAGGTATATTAAAAGATAAATTAGTAGGTATATCGATATCCATATCCCAGCAAATGTAGGTACTTAGGTATGCCAGGCCACTTTTCTGTATCCGTTTTGTAGAACTTTCTAACAAATTACCTAAGCGGTCAGTCCTCTATGCTCTGAAATTCGACAAGTTTAATGTTTGTATTCCCGGATTGCGAATACGATCTGAATTTATTTCCGAAGATCAAAATCCGGATCACGGTGCGTGATACGTACATATAAACAACAGAGTTTAAAATATAAATACAGAGTAAGTAATGCAAATTACACGTAGCAAGCTAACTTGTGATAACGATAATAAAGACACTTATCGATTTATTTAAAGCTTGTCATAAATTACAGTAATAATTATCCATTAAATGTTATTTTATATCGAATGCCTGTTTTTAAAAATATTTTAATTTTTTTTTTATTACTATTAAAACGATAAAGAAAGGTAAGTCAATTAAGTATCTAGAATATTATATTCTAAATGATCCTCATTAATGTATCTATATTTGATTGTTACGCCTTTTCTCTTACAAAGCTGATTTAATTGATCATTTTTGGTATAGACATTGATTAGATTTCTGTAAAAAATTTAGGCAGGCATCTAATTTTACACCTGCCAAACCGATATCAGTTGGCAAATAATTATAAAATAATATCCTAAATATTTTGTTACTTTTCGTTTGGCCAATAAAAATGAGTCTTGCATCTAACAACATGATCCCAAATCCATTTAAGATTTTCCTTTGATTTACTGTGTGAAGAAAAATCATAGCAATTGATGTTTTAAGCACGACGTAACATATTAAAGTTGTCTGGAGGAGAATAGTTGTTACGAGGCCGCCCGTTGCTCTCCTAAAGTACCTATTTATTTCCTTAGTGTATTTTTTTTCTTTTGAAACAAATTATTATTAAATCATAGTGGAGTGGTGTATGAAATATCGAGAACGCCGTAGGGAAAATGAGAAAGCCCTAGAAGTGGGAAAATGAAACGTAAAACTTTTGAAAATTTTGTCCGCTTTGAAACCTCGCTCCTCTAAGCATGTGCTTACTTTGCGTTAAAATAATAATAGTTTGCGATCTATTTAGTCGACTTACGTTGTAAACAAACTAGGTACTTTTGTGATTTGGCCATCTTCATCACGACACGGGGGATGACGGGGATTAGGTACTAGAGAGTGAATGTAATCCTATTTTAAGCTTTTACTGCCGGCAATGGCGTCCTTAACTGAATTTGATTATGTATCGTTTTATTCAATGCATTTCGCCTGGAGATCCTGGGTTCAAATCCCAGCGAACCATGTTTTGGAAGGAATGTTAAACTAATAACATATTTCCGCAGTATGTAAAAGTTCAGAGTCAAACTTTAGACGAATGAGCAAAAACGTTTTTATGCTGCTTTCAGTCTAATACATATCGATTCTCAGTATAACTTAAAAATTGTAAATAACTTAGGTATGTTATAGTAAAAATATTATATATGTATAGGTACCCTTAAGATAAAATGTTGAAATTTGTGTGATTAATGTGAACAGTTTTTATGGTATGAGATATTAAAACAAAGCTTACTTTTTAGAACAGTTCATTTCGAGTAGGTAGGTACCTACTTAGTAGAGCGCTATTCATAAAAACAAACATAAATACAAAAAATAAATTATATTTCTTTAAACACTCTTTTATTTTATTGTGTGTAGATAAAAACTCACTTTGATAATATTATGTATGTGTTTCAAATCCATTATCTAATTAATTTTATTTGCCTCTATACAAAAATGACGTATTTGTACATGCAGCGGTGACGTCATATTAAAAAAATATTACATCTACATTCTATTTCTAATCAGCAGTATATTATGTTCCTTAGTAAATAATAAAAATAAGACATTTCACTTAACTGTGCATTGATAACTCTAAATTTTGAGACCACTCATGATAGATACATCGGCATGACAAAAAGAATGTGGTTTAAATCAAAATATTATGTAACAAAGCTACTGTCTATGGCTTAAAGTGTTCTCTTTAAATATTCCTTGTATAACGCTAAAAATATTATATTCTATAATAAAATTTATTATTATTATTAAAGGTTTTTGGCTTGGTTACAAGACCTGTGAAGCCATGATCTTATTTTAATTAATTACTTTTTTGTGACCCAAGTAAAATGGCGAAAATTTTACTCGTAGCTTATAGGGAATTTTAACCACTTGACAAAGTCACGTTTTATTGAATTATATCACTTTCCTTCAATCATGCACATTGCCAAATAGCTTATGCTTAAATCGCCACCAATTTTACACATAAAATCTCGATAATTCACAACTGTTGCGATGAACGCTCGATGTTGCGATGGCTCCAAAAACTCCCTGTAATATTGACTAAGTATAGATTGTAAAACAATTTTTGACATCAGTCTAAGTAGTAGCCTCATAACTAAAATAATGTTTTTACCTGTACTTTAACTCTGTTTATGGCGAGGGACTATGCGTGTTACAAAGTTAAGGGGTTACTAAGTGTCAAAAGCTTATCAAAGACATTGTTAATGAATGTAATGCGATAATTAAGCTGATCAACAGAAATAAATCGAAATAAAATGTACTCATTTATAGGAATGTTATCACTTATCATTAACATATTTTGTAACTATACCAATTAAAATTATACATATATTTAAAAAAATAATATGTAATAGTAATCTGTGCACATTTCTTTTACGCTATGAAAATCTCTGGACACATATTTTATTATTTAGAATCTAAATTATTTTAGATCGATTAAGTTACGTTATTAGGTACTTATGGGAGTATAATTTATTAAAATTGAAAATATTTTTAATAAACCGTGTTTCGTTTAAAAATCTTATAATTATATTCAATCATATAATTACTATGTTTATTTTATATCTTAAATATTCCTAAAACAAAATTAATTATAAAATATTCATAATTTATATTTGAGTTGAACCTATATACTTAGTTAGGTAACACGTAGATAAAAATATTTACTTAATAATACTCTAGTGACTAGTCTCTATCGATTACTCTTAGTTCTAAACTCTAATAGAGTTAAATAAAATAATCACACATCGCTAAGAATAATAACGGGTGAGTTCCCGGACCGGTCTCTTATTTGATAAAACCAGAAATTCTGTTTTTTTTATTTTAAAATACAGCTTTATTTATGGTGACGTAAAAGTGTAGGTGTTAGAAATATTACTACAGTATAATTATATAGTCACATTTCAAGTGTATCATTGACGTAAAACAACTTTCGCCGCGTAAAAATGTGCATTTAATATTAGATATCCTTCAGTAATAATAGAACCTGCGTATTGTTATTATAAATATTAACGTAGATAAACACGCAATTATAAGTTTAGATACTTAAAAAGTTATATCGATATAAGATATTCTTATAATTATCCTCCGCTACAATGACGCCATATTGGAACAATTTTTGGATACTTCAAAAAGCAGGTTTGGGGTGCAGCTTTGTGTACCTCCTCAGTTAACATAACTGAGGAGGTACACAGTGCTAAATTTCTTACCTTCAAGAAGACCGAATAGCAGAAGTTAATTGATAAGTAGGTACTTGCTTTTTAACTTTCATTATACAATAAACATAAAAATTTAAAAACAGCGATTGATCACCTACCTACTTAGGTAGGTACCTGTAAGAATAATTATTATCATAGGAATATATATATCAACCGCCTCCGTGGCTAAGTGGTTTACGCTTCTGCGTGTTGCGCCGGAGGTCCTGGGTTCGATTCCCGAGGGGACTAATGAAAGTTTCGTTTGGGTTGGCACAGAAGGCTGATTACCTACTTGCCTGCCCACCTACAATGTATCTGCCCCATGCCCAACTTGGGGTTACGGGAATTCACTTATAATAGGAATACAATGTAAAATTTGATTATTGTAATAAGCCTTTATTTACATAACCATAACAAAAATTTAAAGAATGTATATAAAAGCGAGACGCGCGACAGCGAGACGGTCGCTGATTATAATTATTATTATATTAATATTATATAGTAATAATAATAATAATAATAATTATTATTATTATTATATAATAATAATTAGTTCTAAAAATGACGATACTTCCATAGAACGTTTCATGCCGCTTGTCGCGGTCTCCAGTCGCGGTCTCGCGTCTCGGTCTCGCGTCTCGGTCTCGCGTCTCGGTCTCGCGTCTCGGTCTCGCGTCTCGGTCTCGCGTCTCGGTCTCGCGTCTCGGTCTCGCGTCTCGGTCTCGGGTCGCGGTCTCGCGTCTCTGTCGCGGCGCCAACCGTTACCTTTACAAGTAAAAGTGTATAAATAAGTATTATAAAATAAAAAATATTATTATCGTTGGTTCAGCTTCTTTATATTGGGGGGAGATGGCCCATCCGATTAATTTGCCACGTGCTTGAACGGTATAGTTACGCCACTGATTATTACTTACTTTGTATTCATTAACTATTTTAAAGAATTAAGAATTTAAAAAGTACACAGCTCATATTATATTTAAAGTAATTTAAATAGCGTCAGCCGTCACTGATATAAATTATTACTTTTATAAAAACAGACCTTCAGCATAACAAAAGTTAAATGAACATTGCATGAAATTACATCAATTGTTCAATGTTTAATCAGATGAAAATTGTGTTACGATTTATGAGAAATATAACAAGAGTGATTAATTAACATTAATACACGTACACGACTCATGCTTTTACATATCACGTACTACGTGCTTAATGATATCACGTTTTACGAAATCATCTTAAGGTTTGGCAAAGCGTGAAAACCAATACATTTAAAGCCATATTTTTAGTAAAAATTCGCTAGTATTAAGTCATCAATAAGCTTATTATTTGAAAATATCTCATTCGCAATTTAACGTGTCTTTTAAACAACTTTCGATTACTTATCTGTGAAAGTGGACACGTGTATCAGTTAGATTACTTTGTTCAGATTTGCACAGATATAGTTTGAATATACATATATTTCACCTCTTATTTATATCAATTTTTATAACAGATGACACTGTTTGTAGTAATCTGTGCATTCACCGATGCCATCCTTATAATTCTTTTATTAATGAGAAGCTAGATTATTTTCGATTGTCATAGGCTTTATTGTACCTACGTACGAAGTCGTTTGATATGTACTTAAAATAAGTAGGTATGTGTTAATTCATGATCCACATCTTTGGATGATCCCAATTATTTAACGAATTACTTGCATAACATTGTAGCATTGTCACAACTTGCAGTTGAAACCGATGAAATACCTACTTCTATCATTGTCTTGTTTCAATTAGGTAATATCCAATAGAATTAAACTATTCTATCGGATGTGCAAACACATGTAACTTAAGTATTTATTTATCTTTAGTTTGGAAACTATATGTAATGTATAAATAATTGTATGGTGGACCATAAATTATGAATTACAAAATTTACAAAATGTTGTAAATGTGCAACATCAACTTTTAATACTTTTAATTTTTTAAGAATAATTGATAGTTTAGAAAAGAGTTCTAAAATTTCACCGACAGATAGCTGATGTAATAAGGAGTAACTTAGGCTACTTTTATTTTAGAAATTAATATAAATAATAAATAAAAAAATAACTATTCCGCGCGGACGATTAATATCTATTATTAATTTGCTGTCCGCTATTTTACTCTGTATATATAGGCTATATAGCATCACGATACGACGAAATTAACGCGGGTGAAACCGCGGGGCACAGCTAGTATTAGGTGGATTAACAGTGGTGGCGATGTGAAACTTGAAAGTACCGGGGCGCGGTAGTGAAGGCCGCCATGCGTATACAACCTTACAACGTCATTGAGCGATGCAAGCTCTACTTTTTAAACTTTGGTATAAAGTATATAAATTTAATTATTTAGCTGGTAACATTTGTAACTGAATTATAGTAATCACAGGCGATTTTAGAAGTAGAAGTCAAAAGTTTTATGTAATTTAAGTTGTTTATTGCTAATCAATAATCAAAATGCATTTTCCAAACCAATTTTGAAACATTTTTGAATAAACATCTTAAAGTTATATTTGTTAGGAAAATAGATACGTGGCAATATTTCAAATTTTATAGTATTTTGTTTTTTATTCTTAATATAGATAAGTTGTTATAAGCGCACGACCTCGCCGATTATCATTATGGACTACAATTTGAAATGTCACGAAAATGTCAGCGCTTACTAATAAACTTGAATTATCCCCACATAACGATTATTAAAAACTTTGTGATTTTTACTATTAAACTGACATTAAAAAGGACATTCCGTCATCATAACCACAAAGCGATTTAAAATTTGTTTGGAAGAGAATTTTCAAGAAAATATCTTGCTTTAAATAAAGATACTTAAGTTGTTTCTTTTCAACATATTTGCCCTCAACTAACCAACCGTATAAAAGGGATATGCATATTATTATAATATCAAGGTGTCTGTCCACTGACAAAATTTGCATAACAACAACAAGATCATTTAAAAAAGTCATGTATTATCTAGTTAGTAAGTTAATCAAAAGACTAACTTTGTAACTAATTCTTGTAACTTTGAAAACTAGAACAGTAAGTATTTAGTTTACTGTAGGTACTCTAGATTAAATACAGATTAAATGATGATGGAATGGTATATGAAATTAGTTTTCAAAATTGTGCGTATACACAAGTGTTTTGTGCTTAAAAAACACAACACTTGTGTATACATCATACGTCAAAAAGACCAAATAAATCTACGCATTAATTTAATAGTATGCACCTATTTTATAACATATTCAACCAAACGATCCTATAATTTTTTTATGAATTATTTGGTAACTACTTACATATAACTTATTATTAACTTAAAAAAAGTTAGTGAAAGTTTATATTCTATTCTTTCAAGTGAGTTTGCCATGTCAACGAATACAAAACAATAATTCGGGTAATTCTTATTTGCGTGCCTTAAATACATAAATAATTGATAAACTCATTCCGATTACGTGATAATTATGCTGTAACAGCCTGTCTATTGCAGAACGAAATTGCTTGAGATTGGCTCATGAATATGGTTCATTGCTTAGTGGCTTATATTTTTTGTGGCACCCAGAATCTTTTCAGGAAATAAAGTTTTAGTTTCTGGCATAAGTCTACGTACACTAAAACGACCAACGTTTTTTAATAAGAATACACAATTGCTATATAGCCCATTGAATAACTCTGCTAATTGCATAAAATGTTGTATATATAGGTAGTTGAATTTACGACTAGCTGTTACTCGCGACTTCTTTGTTATTTAAGATTTTTTTTAGAACTTTTAAAAGAGAAACAATTCGATCAATTCAATTTTATACCGTAAACACAGCACGTAACGGGAGCTCTCAAAAGTATTTTTTTTCTCGTTTTTACATGTTTCATTGATGCTCCGCTTCTTAGTACGATATTATATAGTCTATAGCCTCTCTCTATAAATGGACTTTGCAATACAAAAAAAAAAACAAGTAAAAAAAACTAAAGAAACAAGTAAATTAGTATTGATGTTCGAGATCGTTCATTTTGTGTAGACTGTAGTGAAAGTAACTTGTAACAGCTTGCTCATTAAATTACTTTCAATTTACTTTACTCAATATTACTTGGAGAGTAATATATTATCTACTTGCTTATTTTGAAATATTATTTGTTCTTAATCGTTGACCATAGCACTATAGTCTATAACTCTATACATAACGCGTTTTCGTAGTCCAATTCAAGCAACGAATTATATTTTAATTTCAATTAATCCTTTATTTTAAATATAAAAAAAGTATTCACTCTAAATAAATTTCTCAAATAATAATATTAAAATAATTATTTATTGAGCTAAGCCTAAGCGGTTAATTTTTATTATTGACAAATGGAAACTGTTGCGTAGAGGCATTATTAGTTAGAAGCGATTGGCAAGTGGCGCCTTGTGGACGCTGTTAGTTACCTAGCAACCCCGGACGCCCGTCTGCCTCGTTTTCCCGCCTTCGTCATCTGCCTTTAATTTTATTATCCAAATTGACACGTCAATGCTTGTTATTAACACTGTAATTAATGCCCGGTTGTGTTCGTATATTTCGTCGTCTAATTGTTTGACGATTTATTAAATGAAACGTCTCATAGATGAAGATAATTTATTTTTTAGGCTTTTATGCTACTGCACAAACATACATCCCATTAGGCCGCATTTCCACAGGTGGGATTGCCGCCAAATTTTTGCCCAGTTTTTATAAATAAAAAGAGTGTCAAAATTACATAAATCAGCATTTACCATTATATTTTTTAATGAATAGGACCAGTTAAGTTTTAATGTACCCGTTTAAAGTTTGTTGTTTTTTCTTCTATATTACATAGACTATGTACCATGGTAACAAAATACGATTACATACAATATCGTGGTATGTTATTATTATAACATTAAATTATATTAAGATAACCTTTTAATAAAAAATATTAGACACGGCCGTCGTGTTAAGTTCAAATAAAATAAATAGTTTGAACGTGTTGCAGCTTCGGAACTAAATGTGGTTATTATCGGTAATATTCATGCATTATTAATGTCTTCTAATAATAAGTGAGTTGGTATATACATGGAATTTGAATTTTAAATAAAGTAAACTAATTTAAAAAAGATACAGACACACTGGTGCACACACAAGGATTTAGATTTACTATGGCAAGCCTAGGTTTCAGGTAACGACAGAAAAATGTAACTTAACATGTTTCGTTTTGGGAAAATACATTATGATGATCTGACCCGATGATCATCGATAAGAAATTAAATCAGCACATTAATGAGTTTAATTAAAGAGTATAGAACTAAAAATTCTTACAACATCATTAAAAATTCTTTTAACATCAATAACTTAAACTTCTAATTCTGAAGTGGACAAACAGAGGTATAACTTATTGTATTGCGTTTATTAATTTTTACCTTAATATATTCCAGGACTCAAAATGCCCCAATGGGCGAGCAGTGAAGGCGGAGGGTCTGACGCCGCCTCTCCGAGCCAAATGCATAGCTACAACCAAACAGATTGTTATGATGACAAAGCCGAAGATGCTGATAAGATTGAACAGACCGCTGGTAAGAGAGTCCAAAATTACTGAAATTTATTTACATTTGATCGTCATTTGGTAGCTTTCCCAATTTAACAGTTCGCCTGGTCTGTATAGAACAACTTAAGGTCAAGTTTGAAACTCGGGTCAAAAAAGCTCTTCGACTTTGATGAAACGTCAAACTTTCACCCAACAATCATTGAATGTTCTCGTTGCTTTTTCAATACCCTCCGTATTTTGGAAAAAGGAAAATATAACTATAAATTAGATTTTCTTAATCGATCTTAATTTTCCACTCAGTGAACTAGCAAGTACCTAATCTCAAAAATGCTTTATATTTTATCCATCACGTTGATACAGCGATTAAATATGTTAATATGTTAGTTTCGACAACGACAATTATGAGCCGTTTTATAAAAAAAATAATAAATATTTATTTAGTTTTAAGATACTATGATTCATTGCGACGACCTCAGTTTAAACATTCGAGCGTGCGCCTATAGTGTTTGAAAAACAACCTAGAAACAGCTCCGAGTTCAATTTAAAAGGAAATTATCTAAAATAGTTTAATTTTCTTCCAAATTGAGGCGATGCGAATCTTGTAATAAATTATTATAAAATATGCATGCAAATGTAGCGAATATGGCGATATTGATAAGAGCATTACGAAAACCCGTAGCGTTAAAATCGATTAGTCTGCGTTCGGTGTTACGCAAATAATAGATGCAGGCGCGTCACGTAATGATAAGCCTCGTAGGCCAATCACAATTTAAAACTATTTTCGTCATATTATGTCTTTTTCTGTATTAAATTGCATATCTCTAACAAGTAATCTGTTTACCACCTGCTGAAACAGTCTATCCGTCCTTGGTCGTTTCAAATAAATTCTCTACGAAACGGGCCTAAGTTTTGAACCAGCCCTTGATGTTTCTAAGTAAGTACTGTAATCAAATTTAAAATGGGACTACCAAAAATGCGGGTTTTAGGTTTGGCACTTGCGCTCTGTCAAATTTCATTTAGTTTTATTTTATCAAGCCCACTTGAATGAGAGTTTATTCTTCTATCTTTAAAACTAAAGTGGATAACTTAGATAAATTACCGTTTCATTCATCACAGTATTTTGGTATAACACACACACATTTTATCTAATTAGAATAACTAAAAATTATTTGCACTCAGTGACGTACATAGAGCACACTTAACTGATAAGTATCCCGGGGATAAATAATGATAAAACTTGATATTTTAAGATAGATCTTCCACAATGAAGCTTAACACTTAAAATCAAACTTCACACTAAAAATCTTTAGTTTTCGTCGCGATAATAAAGAAATATTCAATCAGGCAGATGCAATTTAAATTTAGTTACATACACAAATATGATGAAAGAAAATAAATAAAGTTATTGCTTCTTTCGAAATTTCACGTTAATTTACATGTGGTGCAATGTAATGCAAAATTAATTTGTATGTGTTCACTATGCCATGCATTGGTTCCTATATTATAGGTTTACAAGAATTGAAATTTTCTAGAATTATAGAGATATAAGGACAAGTATATCAAAGGTAGTCGTCCTATTTGAAACATTTCTCTTGACGTTCCAGATTTTTACGACAGTGGTAGCAGTGACGAGCTACGGCGAGTGAGTCGTAGAAGGACTGCGGCTAGTTCCTCATCATCAGGTGGTTCTACTGGACCAGGCCGGCGTAGAAGGTGTGGGATCTCAGCACGGGAACGAAACCTACGTAGATTGGAGAGCAACGAACGCGAACGTATGCGGATGCATTCACTTAACCGCGCGTTTGAGGTACCTGTACTTTATAACTAGCAACCTTACAAATATTTAAAATACCCAATTTTTTTCCATTTGAGAATGAAATAAAAGCTGAGTTACTTTACTCAGGCGTGTCCACCAAAATACTCCAAATTAAGCTCGGTAAACTATCTGCAATCTTGGCTCAAAGTGCTTTCTCTCGTTGCAACAAAATTTCCACATCAGCAACAAAGGGACAGAGCATTTTAGATATTGTTTCAAGTTAAGCAACGCTTATAAGTAAAGGGGAACTCGTTAAAATATATACTCTCGCATACGTAAACGGCTTTAGATAATTTAATTTTTTTCTTACTTACTCAGGATAAGGGATCCGACGCCCATGGACACCCTCAACGTCAGTTGTTTAATTAGTTTATTATCTTTTTACTTAATCTTCTAATTTAATTTATAAAACCATTTGTATAAAGTCACTTTTTTGCTTTCATTCATTTTATTATAATAAGTACTTAGTACAATCTGTACCTAATTCAATTTCAGGATCTTCGCCGTGTAATACCGCATGTCAAAAAGGATAACAGAAGCTTATCAAAAATAGAAACATTAACTCTTGCCAAAAACTATGTTAAAGCTCTCACGAATGCTATTTGCACTATGAGAGGGGAAGTTCCACGTTACCAGTAAGTGTAAAAGTAACATTGTTTCTCAGTATCTTTTTGATGAATCAAGCAATCCTTAATGGTTTAAAGAACTTTTTATTTGGATTCTACGCAGTCGAAATAATAGCTGACATGTGGTAGCAAAAGGTCAAAGAAACATTTTTTAACTAGGTTTAACATACATTGAATTATAATTTAAAATTGTAATATGTAAAATAATTTTTTTTTTTTTAGATTTAATAGCGACGATGAAAATGTAGAACCCGAGTTTGTTATATCCAAAGACCAGGAACAAAATAACAATGTGTCAAGTGATGGAGACATAGACGATTCTCAAAATGTTGGTCTATGACGAAACTTGCGATCACGTTTGCCACGTTGAGCCACGCTTGGCCAATGATCTTGATGACACACGAGCACTGTGTGGTATGACGAAAAGACGATCTTAAAGCGGAATAAGATCTAAAATCCCACGACTGGCTATGTTTGGACACCGATACAGAACAAAATATTATGCAATTGTAACAACATTTTATACCTATGTCTACCTAGTCTTGTATTTTTATATATTAGCGCCCCTTCGATATATTTAGTAGATTATATATATTTACCTATTAAAGTGTTAAAGTCTGTTTTCTACAAAATTTTATATAAAAGCTATTTTTGGAATAAGTACATGAATGTAGTTAATGTATGATAATGAAGTGTGTATGCCGCTTTAGTTATTTCCGTATTATTTAGATATTAGAGGTTATAACGCTCTGGTTCCCGAAACAATATCGCGTCGCGGGTGTGACGTGAACTATTATTATTCACCAGTGACGTTACTTTAGTTCACATACATGTTCTTTAGATTTTTTGATACCTTTCATAACTCACACAGGTTGGGCCAACAACTGAATCAATCTTTCTATTATAAATATGTACTTAAGTTATTTGTAATATCTCAGCGAATGAGTCGATTTTAGTGAAATGGCACTACCAAGACCTCTGCAGTGCCGAGTCAAATATTTTCTTACTATTGTCTATCAGTAGTAGTAATTTAATAACGGTTTTCAGCAAAGAATTTCCTTACTTTATATGTAGACTCAAATTGTTGGTACTTACATTATCTCGTACTGTGGTTGTAACAATTGATACTTACTATAACAGGTGAAAACTCCGCTTTAATTGCACCTCAACGGTTCTCAGCTCGATCTCTCCTAAGGTGCCAATTACATAATAAGATTATTTTTTAATTGTAATAGTTTTATTATCAACCTTTCCAGCCATTGTATTCCAGCTTTTTTTTAAGTTTTTTTTTGTAGGAATTTTATTATATTTTATATGAAAATTTATATGTATATCTTATGTTGTTATTATTTGTAATTTAATTATTTTACAAATGTTTCCAAGTATTAATAGTTTCATCGAAATTTCTATGTAAAACTTATAGTTTTATATTTTTAAGGAAAAAATCTATCTACCTTTATATTTATTTTGAAATAATTATGGTTTGCTATTAGGAAAAGTTGTTAATTTGAAATCTCAAGTAAAAGTTACCATATTGTGTTACCTAAAATATCTAGTTCTAAGTTCTAATTTTGAAATTGTACCTTAGTGATTAAATGTTAAAATTTAAATCAAATTGCTTTGTATCCGTATGAGAATATAATACGAAAAGTCATGATGAAATTTCGGCGTTGTAAACAGAAGTTGTAATGGGTTAACATTGTGATACGTACCACAAACAATATATTATAGGTACGTAATGTATGTAATTATATTTAATAATATTAAAAATACAATTATAAACATTATAATGCGAAGCAAGATAACAACGACTTTCATTATAACATTTTAAGATTATTCTCTGTAGTTTTTACCTACACCGGGATCAATCAAGGGCGTACCCAGGTAGGGATAGGGGGGGCAGCTGCCCCTCCCCCTAGAAGATAAAATAAACGTCAATTTTCCTGGCAAGTGGGAATTAAAAACGTGTTACCTACTTTGCGGAAAATGAAATCTTTTCAGTCATATATTTTGATTTAATATTTTTTTTATCTATAGTTAAATATTCTACAACATTCGATATAGTACACTGTTAGCGACGCAATATAATTTAAATCTCCCGCGAAACCGTCGCATCTCGTAGTTTCCGCTCCCGACGAGACAATCAGACTCAATAGCGACATCTTGTATTGAATAGCAATACCACGAAGAACGTTCTAGCATGAACATGAACTTTGTCTTATTAATGAACCTACTATAAATAAAATGGCGTGAATAGTTTATAAATAAAATTTATGTAAAATTCAACAAGGGCATAAAACTGTATTGCTAAAGCAACCTACTTGAAGTTTTTTAATTTTCTAACCTCAATATCTCTAAAACTATAAATATATTTAACTTGATTTTTACTTATTGTTGTTGCAAATTTAATACTAAGGATTCATAAATCATTGAGTTATAAGCAAAGAAGTATGACGCGGTTGCGCGAATTTCAGCGATTTCTCGCCTGATTGTAAAACTATTCTTTCAATATCCTGAAAACTATTGATCGTCAGAATTCTAAAAAATGGGACCACTTCGATGAGTTACCCTATCGTTTGAAACCTCACTCATCCAAATCGGTTTACGGATGGCGACGTACGAGCGGAACATCGGAAAAAATACACTTCGAATTGATAACATCATTAGTGTAAAATGAGGGTATTGTTATCTACCCTCATTTGATGTTGAAGAAAACACAGGGTTGCTACTGCGGCACACAACACGAACACAGTCGACAGGCTTCTCCGTACCTACTCTCCGATGCAAGCAACTGCCTAGTAATTAAATTCAAACGGAAAACATTGAATAAATTAAAATTTAATACATTTGTACTATCATCGTATTTGTAAAAAATATCCGTTTATGTGTTAGAAAACACAAAAACAAATATAGAAACACTGACATAGTATGTTAATTTTAACACTATATTTAATTTCATCAAAATCTGTATAGTAAATTTAGTGTTATTTGAAGGCGGTTTTTTTTTTGTTAATTTTAACACTATATTAAATTTCATCAAAATCTGTATAGTAAATTTAGTGTTATTTGAAGGCGGGTTTTTTTTGTTAATTTTAACACTATATTAAATTTCATCAAAATCTGTATAGTAAATTTAGTGTTATTTGAAGGCGGTTTTTTTTTTGTTAATTTTAACACTATATTAAATTTCATCAAAATCTGTATAGTAAATTTAGTGTTATTTGAAGGCGGTTTTTTTTGTTAATTTTAACACTATATTAAATTTCATCAAAATCTGTATAGTAAATTTAGTGTTATTTGAAGGCGGTTTTTTTTTGTTAATTTTAACACTTAAATTTCAAAACAAAATTATTATTACCTTTGTATTTTGATGTCAGTTGACACTTGACAGTTCACTGTTCAACAATCAATGAATCAACAGTCTGCACTCTGCAGTCACTAAATTCTAATCTCTACAGCTCTGTAATTAAATAAGTAGATATGTAAAATACCTACATAATAATTTGGTATTATAATATTTTGGTACATATTTCTGACTCTTTATTGATTCTAGTTGATTTTCAAAATAAATTTATGTCATACGTAAATAAAATGTGAAGACGAAACGTTAAAATGGACCTAAGGAATGTTATGGCCTGCCCCAATGTTGTTTGTAGAATTTGTTTTTGTGAAGGAACATCTCAAATATCATTGCTCAGTACATGCGACGATGGTAATCGAACTGTGTGTGAACTTTTATCATTTTTAGTCAATATTAAAATATCTATCAGTAATACACACCCACAACAAATATGCTCAGAGTGCTTCTCGATTCTAAAGAAGGCTGTGCACTTGAAAGAACGATGTATTTTGTCAGAAAATATATTAAGGGAAGCTCATCAAGATTTAGAAAAAAGCACGGAATTAGAATGCACTATGTTTCCAAAGATTTTCTCATATCACACAATTTCGGAATATAATTCCCTTGATCCTAATGTAGATAAGATTTCAATGAATGAATATGATTCGAAGGATGTGATTCAAACAGAAATATTGGATATACCTAAGACTGAAGTAGAAATAGTTATTAAAAATGAATTAAATGTTGAACCAGATTTTGATAACTCAGTAAGTCCAGAAAAAAATAAGGAAGAATTTAATAACTCACATAGTTTGGAAAATGACATCATAACATGTAATTGTCTGTTAACATTTACATCTGAAGGTGAACATAAGAGGCATGCAGAACAATGTAAAAAAGCAAAAATATTCGTTTACAACAAAAATTATCCCCTACTTTGCAAGAAATGCAACATCCGATTGCCCGATTTAAAATCTTTTTCAGATCATATGAAAGAACATAAAGTTAAGTCTAAAAAACTTCAAGATAACAAAGGATTTTATAAGTGTAATAAATGTATGCGAAAGTTTACATACAAGTCTTCACTACATACACATATGTTAAAGCATGAAGAAGACCAGCAGCAAAAATTTATTTGTAAAAGTTGTAAGCGAGAATTTAAACATCAAGCACATTTAGATAATCATATACTCTTAGTACATACTAGAGATAGAGGCTACAGTTGTGATTGTTGCGACAAAAACTTTACTACATTAGAAGCTTTGCATGTTCATAAAGAGGTGCACAGAGTTGGAAAGAAGCATCAGTGCCATATATGTAATAAATCTTTTATAATGATGTCTTCTCTGACAGACCATTTGAGAACTCATACTGGGGAGAAGCCATTCCTGTGCTCAACCTGTGGAAAGGGATTCTCACAAAAAACTAATTTAGAGCAACATATCCGAAGACATTTGGGGCTGAAGCCATTTCAATGTGAAAATTGTGATAAAAGGTAAATAGTTTATAGTAGAGTAGTTTAGATAAATCCAAATTTCAGTTTCAATTAAATTTCATCCACTTGGTAGGTTATTATCTGTCAAGAAAAAAAAATCCATTTGTCTTTTAAGTTTTTGTCCTAGTTTTATAATGCAGAATTTAGTTATATTTAAGAACCACACCGGCTTGGAAAAAGTAACATTATTCAAATTAAGATACAATATTATTTTGTATTTCAGATTTGTTTCAAAAGGTGAGCTTACTGCTCATTTACGAAAACACAGTGGAGCACATCCATTTGTTTGCGATGACTGTGGTAATGGCTTTACCACTTCAAGTTCACTAGTCAAACATAGACGTACACACACTGGAGAAAGGCCATTTTCTTGTGATATGTGCAACATGAAATTTGCTGCTTCAGGGACATTGAAAAATCATAGACGAACTCATACCGGAGAAAAACCATATAGGTGCTCATTATGTGATAAAGCTTTTGTGCAAAAACAAGATTTAACTGCTCACATAAGATGTCATACTGGTGAAAGACCTTATGTGTGTTCAAATTGTGGCCAGGCATTCCGAAAAGCATCTGGCCTAAAGGTACATTTAAAGATACATGGAAAAGAAAGTGATTTATTACAAGGGATCCATGTATGATGGGGTGTTTGGTTTAAAATCTTTAAAAAAGGTATTTTTATGTGACATAAGTTATGGCAACTGAAATAGTTTAATGTTAAATATTTAAGTCCAAAATGATCTCAACTATGTTATATATTTATTTTTTCAAGCAGGAAAAATAGGTAATGTTTCCCTGAGACAGCATAACTTTTGTTTAAACATAATTTAATTAGATTTATTTTAAAATAATATGTAAAGCTTTAATAGTTAATTATGATAGGAATATTTTAAAATTATGATTATTTATTTTAGAAGTAAGGGTTACTCAATAAAAAAATAATTTTGGATTTTTTCAATTGCTCTGATAAAACAAAACAATTGATAATTTTATTTGTAAAAATTATACATAAATCATCTCTATGGCCTATAAAACTAAATTATATAAATATCAATTTTGGAATAACACTTAACAACTATTTAGTACAAATGCAGTATAAAATAATATTACTTTACCCACAATGGAGAAGTTTACTAATGTTCTTAATATTATATTCAACATTATGCTATTAAAATATAAATCAAAACTATTCAATCACTGAAAAAAAATTTGAAATCCATGAATAAATTACTTAGAAATAGATTATTGAAGTTTACGTATTTCTGATTCACCTGTAACGTCATTTAAGTTACACGCGAAGCTATCCGCGTGTAACAGAATTATTCTTGCAAGCGCTTCTTCAAAGTTCCATAACTTTTTCATTTTTAGAGATATTTTATTGATTCACATGTTTTATTTTACCTTAAATTTTATAATTTATACATGAAGAAAAAGAGTAAACTTCTCCATTGGTACAATATAAACTTAAAGCTGCTTACAGAATGATACGTTAATATGTATATTGGGTACTTTTTGAAATTATATAATTACAATTATAGGCTATGGAGGGTGTAATTGTGTTTTTAAACTTAAAATAGATTTGCTCCATGTCAAGACAAAACTTCAATTCTTCATATTGTGCCTGTATAAAATCTATTGTACTTGTGTGAAACAGCATACATCTACATCTGTACCTATGAAAATATATTCATCTCTTTGAATGTAAAATGGAAGATATTGTTCAGAGTATATTATATTTGTCAATGTACTTGTAAACCTTGTACTATTTTGAAACAAATCCTCATTTATTGTAAGAATAATTTGAAATTCTTTGATTTTAATTAGTTCATTATTTTCCTAATTATTTTTATTTGAATAAACATTGATATATTTTGTTATCTTTATTTTGTGAAGGTGTGTGGTATTGCTTAACGCCCATAAAGTCAGAAATAAGTGATCAGGGTACTTTGATTTGAGACTTCGTTCAAACATGTCTCCTAGAGTGGTTAAAATATCGACCTATTATTATTTGCATGAAAAATATTAAATGACCTTAATCTATGATATCATGCATACTATTTACTAACACCTATGTTACACAAATAATACAATTACAAGTTGCATAAGTGATATTTAAGTTTCGATAAATTACACAGGTCCATGAATTTTCTAATAATTGATTGACATCCTATTATTAGGCTAAGGAACTTTAATTTTAAAAATAACGTGGTTCTAATTTATATTTTTCATAATTACTTTACACATATATATGTGTCAAGTACTTTGCCTCAGCGAAACAGATACAGAAATGTGTCTGTCCCACTAGAGGTTATGGGAATTCACTTACACTGCCTATTCAGTAAGAACTTACTATGGGATGTCAGACCTTTAATAAGAAATCCCACAGATTATTAAAAAAAAAAAACAAAGGCTATTCAGTTGTTATTTTTGTTAAGCTTTTTAACTGCTTTACCAATTTAAAGCATAAAGAATGCAACAATAACAAAAGTAAAAATAATCTAAAAACGAGTATCACAAATTAAATCGCAGGATTGAGTAAGCTTCTATTATAGAGAAAAAAATGGTGCATTTATAAAATCAGAAAATCATCTAAAACACCTCAATAAACAGATGATCGTTATGTTCCACAAGTGTGAGTGCGCAATAAGAGTTACAATTAAAATGATCAAATCTCAGCAAATAAATAGTTAAAATAACAATGCTTTTGAAAGCAATTTTTTTTTATTAAATTTACATATAAGAATAAACCGTATATGAAAAGAATTTACAACTTTCTTAAAAAGTTACATTCATTCCTTTCCATTGGCGTATTTGTAATATTCTATTCCTGGTTCGAGCAATTTAGTCTTAAAAACTACTTCACAAACAAACCGGCAGTGTGTGAAAGAGAGCTATGCTATAATATGTAATATCATAAGTTTTAGTCCATCCTTCGAGCACACTACCAAGTGCGAAATTTTTTGTACTAGCTATTTTGGCATGACGATTTAATAAAATATAATTTACCTTAATCGGGATTTCTGATTTCTTTTTAGACTGTGTGAAATCTAATCTAGAAGTTGTTATAACGTATCTGATGCGTGATTGGAACAGTATGTAATGTTTGTTAATTTTAATCTTTAAAATAAAAAATGTAGTAGCTTAACTTTGATATGCCAATACATTTTTTGGCTTTTTGTCAAGAAATATTTGAGTAAGTATTAACTAAGATAACTATTCCAAACTGTTCAGAAACACTAAAATATAAAAGATATATTTCACATCCCACTATAAAAATATGTAATAATTATGGTGATATTTAAGAGCGAGATGGTAACATTTATCACTCGTACTTGGTACAATTACTATCACATCATTTTACAAAACATCATATCATACTCAAATCAATTTTATTTAATCAAATAATCTTGTTTTGTCGAGTTTGATTTTTATTATTTTAAAATTAATTTTGGCAAACTCATACAAAATACCATACTTTTAGGTATTTAGCAGCTATTCCACAGATTAAGATTTTTTATTAATAATACAGTAATTCTAAAACACATCAACAAACCTTCGTTAGTTAAATAATATTATCTATTTATGACTCTATTTGAAATTAAGAATTGAAAGAGATTAAATATTATATATAACGAAAAAAGCTTATTATGGTATTTTATATATTTTTGTATGACACGGTTAAAATCATTTGGTATTGTACTAAATGTAACGTAACTTACAAATAATGTCTTCAAGTTCCAAGCCATGCCGAGTACCTAGTCAGTGGTATCGGCATTTCGCTCCGACTATAGTTTGTTTGAGAGGGATGGCTTGTCTTTTCGTCCATTTCCTGAAGTATGTGCCGGCGCCGACCAATCAGCTAAGACTGGACCCGGACGGTAGAACTTACTCGACGTCCGGTTGAATATTGGCAACAGCTCATTCGCTTCATTTGTAAGAGCCTGCAATATTATGATACATTAAAAAAATTCACAAGTATGTTAACCTCCAACCACTTCCATATCCCAGTGATTTGTCAGTCTACGTTTTGCACAGAGGGCTGCACTAGACATGACGGGTGGTCACTTTATTAAGAGAACTTATTTAACACGCTGCGTGTTTCATACACACAAAGCATGTTTTTGTCAATGCCAATGACAAGAGTGTCAATGTAGATCACATTATGCTAACAGTGTGCTTACATCCAGGCTTATATTTCCTATAAAACAAAAAGTTTTGGTTTGAAATATATAAAAGGCTACAATTCAAAATAATCAGTAAATTAAGCACAGACTCTAATGTTTCCCCTTTATCTCCATAGGAATTACGGGATTTCACTTAAAACCTAAATTAAAGTTAACCAAACACATTTTTAATTTTTAAAAATTCATACCTTTAAATATATGACGGCGTCAGTACCGTAACCTTCGCATGACACGAGAACTAAGTCGCCGTGGAAATACCGCGCGTAAAGACGGGATATCGGCAGACCATAGCCGTAACCTGAAGATACGTTACGAAAATATTTAAAAAGCAAAAATAATTGTTGCTATAAAATACTGTTTATAAAAATATTTTCTTTGTTGTAGCATGTATTTTATTATAACATTCGACGAATAGGGTCTTGAAGGAGTCTTTTTTTTTTAAATTGGCTTTTAGGAAAATAAAGACCTTGCCAAAAGTCGAATGAACAATCTCCAACAATATAAATGAACTATAACAATCCTAATAAAAGCTTTTACTCTGATGGGATCTACACAGGAATGAAATAAAATTTTAATTAGGCACCTAGTTTATTGATAAGTTATCAAAATTGCATTATTTAAATTACTTTTTGTGGAAATAAAAAGCTTTTATTATTATTTTTATAACAACCCTAATTCTTAATTGAGTTCGTTAAGATCATATTATAATCAAGACCAAAATTAGTAATTTAATCCGTTTAAACTTTTTAATGCGAAGCCAGAATGAATCTCTGGTGTTTATGAATATAAAAAATGTTGATACCTGCAAGAGGCACATTATGCGAGTCAGACTTGGATGGCTGCGGTGCGGTACTGTACATATATTTGAACAATAAATCTGACACACTTCGAGGAATACCGCCGCCACGGTCAGACATCTGAAAATAAGTTTACATTGGAATTAATATTTCCCGCCATCTTGTGGGCGAATATTTAACATACAAAATTAAAAATAATTGCGAACATCAGCAACATTAAGTTCGCTAGTTTTTGATTCAGTTTTCAGATGAAATTCTACTTAAAAGAAAGAGATCTTTAGTCTGTAGATGGATTATATAAAATAAGATGATGTAATTTAGCGCCACCTAGTTCAATTGTTAGACTAGCAACGTTTATGCCGCTAAGATTGACTTTGAAAGGCGCAGACTATGTTTACTTATTAAAGTCAAACATAATAAGTATTTTTTTTATTTGACAACACATACATTTCTCTGATCCCAAAGTAAGTAGCTGAAGCACTTGTGTTATGTTAATCAGAAACAATGAGGGTACTATAATAAATACACAAGTTTATAAGCAACCAAGACTCGGATATAAACATTCGTGCTCATCACACAAATTAATGCACCTACCGGGATTCGAACCCGGAACCTTTCCATGCAGAAGGCACTACCAATTGCGCCAATCGGTCGTCTAAGTTTATTTGTTTAATTGTTTTTTTCAAACCTTAAGTGAAATATCTTCCCGTCCCTGTATAATATTAAGTGTAACAGGTGGTGGTGAACTGTCATACAATTCCATAACGGCACGCATTGCGTTTTTGAACAGCTCGAACAGCATGTGATATAGATGGGACGGCACGTAGACTATCGGAAGCGGCCTATCACTAGGTGCTGAAATAATAGACCATCTTTAAAAGCTGTCTGGGAAAACACACTATCACTAAAATGTACATTTAAGGGCCCAGATCGTGAAAATCACCGAAAAGAGTGTTACGATTTTTCATATTTAATATTTATATATGATTGATAACAGTGATGATTTGTATATATTAAAATGAAAGACTTATAGTTATTGTTTAATAAACGTCAACAAACGCACAAAATTGAGGAAAATTGCAAGAACATGCCTTCGTATTTTTCAGATTCAACCCAGTAAATCAATACAAATTTCAAAAACAAAATACTTTTTGAACACAGAATGAAGCAATAAATATAACTATTTACTTTTTTGTACCTTAACAAACAAAGTCTTCCTCTTTTAAAGCCCTAAAATCTATACATTTTTTACGTAAATTCTGCATAGAAAAATGTATGAGAAATCACGAGCATTGCCGAGAATTGCGATGCCTAGGGACTCGAAATTCTAATCGCCACATTCGCCAGTACGTTTTTGGATTTCAAGGCGACACCACGCGTGTCGGATGGACCACAGCACCATCAATATTGTGCGCTACGGTCGTGCAAATTCGAGGTCGCTCGTCCACGATCTGGGCCCTTAAAAGATAGGGTCGAATTATAATGGAAAGATCTTATTTTTAACTCTACACTTGTATGTTTAATATAATATATATTTTTAAATATTTGTATTTATTTAGTACGTGTATAGTTTTTTGTCAACTTACTGTTTGAGTTTTGTTACAAAATTTATTTCAACTTTCATGTTAACACTTACCCCCATTCTGTAGCAGTTCCAACTCTGGTGACGCAAGGTAATACCTATCGCAAAGGAACCTCGCGTTTTCGTACGCGTCCCGCACAACTGCCACCACATCACAAGCCGGGTCTATAGAACCAATGTGTCTTCCGCCGTTGCCGATACCGTTCACCGATTCTTGCTTAGCGCCTAGTTGCTCACTGAAGAGAAGGGCTACAATAAAAAATATATATACTACTCTGAACTGTCATGAAAAATCTAGTGACTAGTCCTTTCTTTGATTTTCTCGCTTAATTTGTACTGATTTTAAAAAATGTAAAAAAATCTATTACAATTTAGTATAATATGCTTCTATATGCATTATTTATACTAAATTCTAGCAGATTTTGTTATTAATTTCATATATACACTCTCAAAAAGAGTATTATAAATGGACATATCTGTAATCTGTCTATGGCATTGTAACTCTAAAATGTATTTTTTTGTGTTAAAATTAATAAAGATATGTTCATTTGTTAATGAGATCTTATTTGTTGAGGGTTTTTTTAAATTATAAATAAACTTATTGGTTTATTTTTGGATTTGTATACTCACTATGCTGATTAATCAGCATCCGTATAGATATCCGGCTCATATAGAACCTGTCCAGGAAGTACTGTATAGAGTTCTCGACACCTGGATCCACCTCATGCGACTCCTTCAGCTCCAACACTCCCTGGGCCATTGTCTGCACCACGTCAGCGTGGCGATTGCGAATGTGTACTAGACGTTCGCAGAACCTGCAATTAACATTAAGCATAAAGATGAATATGAAAATGCAATGTGTTTAAATTCATTGAGCAGGCAAGACTTTATCTGGTGTATGTATCACTTGAGGCTCAATGGAGATCGGTTATCAAATAGATTTTTTGTATATTACTAGGTCACATCTATGTTCGCATGGAAGTTTTCCATCACCATTATCTATCTATACTAATATAATAAAGAGGAAAGATTTGTTTGTTTGTTTGTTTGAATGAATGAATGAAGCTCTAAAACTACTGGACCTTTTTGAAAAGTTCTTTCACCATTAGAATCCTACATTATCCCTGATGAATATGAATATTTTATTGTGATTATATTTATATTGTAGGCGAGGATGACACCGCGGCGCAGTACTGGTAAGTGGTAAAATACATAAAACAAAGTCGGGTATTTACACCATATATAAGTCAAGAACGGATGGACCGATTTTAACGATCGATTTTGTTGGATTCGCCTAATCCGAGAATAGCAGAATAACTATTAAAGTATAAATAACTCTCGAAAAAATGTTTATGAAGAATTCGTTTCCTCATACATTTTCTGTGAAATGACATTTTAGGTGACACGTTTCGGCACTCAGAATCGACATGAAGTTCGCGAAGAAGTTTTTTAATAAAACATCTACATATTACATCTGGTTAATTAAGATTCTTTCTATAGATGAAACATGTCAATTTATTAGTTTTTGGAGTTTATCTATTGGAGAGAAAAATAGAAAGAATTTTTTTTGCCCTAATTAGTTTTAGTTTTTTTTCAGTCATTCGGACTCCTTATAACATCATGACAAGACGTTAGTCATCATTGACGTGTCTTTGTGTCTTTCTGCGGCCTCGTAACTCCTAAACAGTTGGACCAATTTTGATGCGCTTTTTTTGTTTGACAGCTCACGTGATCGAGACGACTTAACTTCAATTTATGAGGACCTGTTCATCCATTTATGAGGTACACTTATTTCTGATAAAAATGTCGGGCGATTTTTTAAATTATCTTCAATTTAACTTGTTTGTAAGAGATAACTTACTGAGTCAAAACCGACTGCTCGGGATCCATCTTCTCAAACTCGATCATCTCTTCAAAGGATCTCTCATACCATTGGTTGACGAGGCCAACTGACGGCATCCGAAGTAGATTGTCAGGCAGTAGCGCTATCTCTTTCATTATATTCGCCAGTCTGCAAAGTGGGAAAGAGACGGTAAGTATAAGTATATATGTACCTATATTATAGTTTTATTGATTTTATTTTAAATATTTGTGTGTGCCAATAAATAATATTTTTCTTCTTGTATTCTCGTATTTGAACCCAATAATTATAACCCGACAAAACCAAGAATGTTATTATTAAATTAGGTTGTTTTCTTGAAATTTACAATAACTCCTAATCATCATTAGTACAATATATCTACTCACCTTCTTATGCAGTGACTAATTAAAATTTGTCAATTTTCAATTTATAAAACCATTTGTTATCAGAAACTAACCAATCTTGAAAATTTATATCTGTCATTAGAAAATCTTTAATTTATCTTATTAATAAATCATGTGCCAGAGATGCAAACCATAATAGGTAATAACATTTTAATTACATTTCAGTTGATACATAAATATCACTATGGATTTTCTCACAACATAAGTTGTGCAACAATTCGCGAACTGATATCACGGGCAGTAAATTAATATTTGTAATATTTTAAAAATTTTCAACATAGGTATATACTAAAGTTTAATAAAATCCTGTCACCGATGTTTAAACCTACGGGATTTTAAAGAAAATATGGTAATTTTGCCAACATCGACCAATACATAAAAGTTAATAGGCCAAGAGAGGTCAATGGTAGAGGACATCGAATGTCAGACGGTAGGACTTCCAACTCCTAAATAGTCGCAATGGTAACCATTTTTGTGACATCGACCTTGAATTTTTTAAATTTTTTGCGGGAGTGAGATCGTTGTAGACTTTTAAATTTAATTTATAATAGTGTTCCGAACATGGTACCATACACCATATGGACCAATGTAATATAAATTAAAATCCATTCAAAATTTATATTATAGAAACATTTCAACTTCTTATCCCACTAATATCTCGCACTCTAAAGAGCAATCAGCAAACTAAATAGAGTCAAATATCACGCTATGCTATTGAAACTTTCAAGCTAACGTAAGCGGTTTGAAGCCGCAAAATATTATCTATGATTAAGTAAATAATTATAATTACGAAATAAAATAAGCAATTTTTATACTCATGTTTACTAATAAAACAGTATGACCTCGTGTTAACAAACAAGTATTGAATAACAATATCGACAGCATACAATAACAGCTATTGTTTACGTTTTAATGATAGCTTTATTATTATTATTTTATCGAGGCACGTGACATGTATGGTTAATGGAAACAAAATAAAATTTATGATTTTCTGTTACAGTTTGGCGCCAATTTGACAGATAAGTTACATTACTCCATATATTATAAACTTTGCTCAACAAGAGCTCAAAGTGTTTTTGTCTCATTTTTGCAACCACTATTGCACGAAGTGAGTAGGTCGTCTTTAAACAAAAGAGATAAGAACCATTCTTATATCCAGTCACTTGGACGTAAAAAATAAAACTCTTGTCCAAAAAACTGTCTAATGCGGACGAAGTCGCGGGTACAGCTAGTTCCCCATAAAACTCATCCCTGCAGCCCTCAAAATTGTAATGAAAGGGACTCCCGGGATTCGCTCTGGACATTCGTCACTGTGTGAAAATATTATGTTACCTAAAATTGATTCAAATTATTTGCGTTTATAACTTTGGTGTACGACTCAAGCAATCTAATTTTAGCTCCCACCTGGCGTACCGCGTATAGGATGGATAATATCCGGTTCAGTGCAACGTTACGTATGAGCATATCCTGTTGCATAGCGCACAAGGTACTTTGATAATTAATAATTTTTCGTAATCATTTACTTATACGTTTAATATTTTTACAAGCGAGCATTATTCAAGTAACGGGTGATAGTTTGCCTCAATATGAAGTCATCAATGAGCAAAATAATATATAGGCTACATACAACTCATACAAAAACAAAAAATATTATCAGTCTTCTTTGTGCTGCACTAAAAAACTCTATCACAAAACCATTACTGAGTATTGAAATTTGAATAGACAGTAGGTATTGAAAACATGCGAATCGTGATCTTAATTTCAAATACTAGAACTATCTGCTAGATATTACTTAGGTAACAAGGTCTATGCCTCAGCTGCCTTTGAATAATAAAAAATAATAAAAGTCGAATGAGGCAGCTTAAAATGTTCCTGTTTCACTGTTATTATAGTAGTGTAGTAAAGTCCCGTGTCCCCTAGTGGGGTATGGGGCAGATGCATTTCACATCTGTTTCACTGATCGATTTTTTCTTTAGGGGAAAGTAGGTGATCAGGCCGCTTTTTTTTTATCTCCACCGGGAATCGAACCCAGGACCTCTCGGTTGTAACGCTTACGCGCTTACCACTAGACCAAGGAGGCGGTCAAAAAGATAGAGGTAGATAAAAGGACACTGTACAACATTCACTGTTTTTCCGTTGAGTAAGTAGTTCGGATGATAAGGTTAGAAAGGAAAGCGCAACAAACAAACTCACATTAATTGCATTTGTAATATATTTTATCCTATCTAAATTTCACCCAAGACTTCGTCTACGTAGCGTAAAACCGTTTTTCAAGAATCTTCAAGTATCTACCTTTATTTTATTGGGTACTCACACTCATCCCCATAGATTTTATATTTTCGCTACATCTATGCTCATCACATCGTCGCTAATTTTTAAGCCCTAATGTTTAGTTGAAATGGGATGACGTTTTAGGAGACACGTTATTATTATTCGGAACTCTGAAGCGATACGAAGTTCGCCGGACATACTGGCATGATTGGATGAACGAAGTTTCAAATATTTCTTCTTCAATTTTAAGTTAAATGTATGTATAATCAATGAAACTCCACATTAACCTATATCCTAGTTTAGTTTTTACGAATTAACTACAAACATTAACAAAATTAATTTATAAAAATTACCTGACTGGCAGTTCCTTCCTAAGGAACAAATAGGATTTCCTCTCGCAAGCATTGAGTCCTGAAACGACAAAAAAACATATTAGTAGAGATAAAACATATTTTACAAGTTTATTGCATCGGCTTTGCTTATTTCAAACTCGTGAACGCTTGGGTCAGGTTAACCTATTTAGCTGGAAGCCGTGCCACTCTATATCAGGATTCAGAAGCAAGGATTGAATCACAGATAATGTAACTGGCGGGTTTGTTTGCAGACTGCCATTATTCTACAGTCGCTGTTTGAAGGGAGCATTCTATAGTTGTTCTTAGAAGGGGAAACTGTTTGATTGAACAGTGGTTATGTATTCTTATTAGTAAATTTTAATTAAAAATTCTATTAGCAAATAGGTTGGACGATGAATATTTATGTTTAGTGTGGTTTCTATTATTTTTTAATGATAAATTGATAATTTTCTAACAACATTTTAAATACATTTTTTTGTCTTAAAATTTGAATAATGCAAAAAAAATGCTTCTGAAGCTCAGACGTGCGGATGGTCCTTAATTATTATTAATAAAACAGTCGGATTAAATACAGCAAAACTCACGTGTTTATGAAGAAAATTTGTTTCCTCATACATTTTCTATGGAATGACGTTTATGGTGACACATTATTTTTCGGAACCGCGCGAAAGTTCGCAGGGTTACTTAGTTCCAAATAAAAATACCCAATATAGTTTTCCTTCGTATTATTGGTTTGTAAATACATTGAAAGTATTTCATGAAATTTGTCTTTGTAAAACCTTTTAAACTCGATTACGTAACATAAAATGCTTTAAACACTCAAATGGAATACTAAATATGTAAATACTGATGCAATAAGCTGTTAAGATACACCTTAGGTACATGGTTATTTAAAATTAAAAGAACACCCAAGGTTTCAAAATCGTTTAACTACATAAACATATACTACAATTATCCGACCCGGCGAATTTCGTACCGCCAATAAAAGATATGAATATAAGTATAGTAAGCTATCCTTAATAGGTAGATGCATGCCGCCCGGGACTTTTTTGTACATCTATAAAAGAGGAATATCTCACCATGCATTCTTTCGTTATATCTCAAAGGGATTAGGCAGCGTTTTCGATAAAAGCTATAGAATATTTCCACCGATTTACACAAAACCAATACCTTGTAAAACTATATACCTAAACATTCCTCACGAATCACTATCTATTTGTGAAACTCTTATAATAATCCGGCATCCGTTCAGTAGTTTTTAAGTTTATCGCGAACAAACAGCAATACGCTGCGGACGACTTAGTTTTATAATATGTAGTGATAAGAATCTACTTAGTGCCTAGTGAACCTATTCGGTGTTATGCATCCCTAGTTAAAACCTTTATTTTTCGTCCCAATTTCCTATGTAACTTAAATTCATCGAAACTGAAACAATTTGCTTTCAAACTGTTGTTAACTACTTCAAAATTTTTAACAGTTTAATATATTTTCGAATAATGAATAACACAGAATGATTATAGATGGCTCAATCACGGCTGGAGCAAGGAAATCTCGACGCTATGCCCGCAAATTTAGGTACTAAAATTGTACACTAAAAATATTTGTATACAATCTGCGCTATTAAAGATTAAATACGACGCCACTCACATACACGATTACATCACACTCACGTATAAGTAAAAGCGTCATAAAAAAAATCTAAACAAGACAAGATTTCAATTTCCCGCATGTTATTTTCAATTTGCCGATCCAATGAAATGTTTCAAGGCAGTCGGTAATCTAAATTGTCAATCTATCCGATTCTATAAACTGTAATATTTTGTTCTATTGACCTATTGAACTGTTATACCTATTATGTATTTCGTCAACTGATAAATAGTTTACATACTTGAATAGGTCAAATCGTTTGAAGTGAAAAGAATTCATGTGTTTGGATAAAATAATTTAGCGAATAAACGATTTTTTTTAAATTATTTCTGTTATTATAAGTTACTAGTGGACCCCGCGAACTTCGTATGGCTTCAGAGTTGTCACATAAAACGTCATTCCATAGAAAATGTATGAGACGAATTTACTCCATAACACTTTTTAGTGATTTTTTTATATTTTAATAGCTATTCTGCTAATCTCGGATTAGACCAATCCAATAAAACGAGATTATTAAAATCGATCCAGCCGTTCTTGAGGTATAAATGGTGTAAATAATCATATAATTATACACATAGATTATATTAAAGTGTTTTTATTTAACTAGAAGAATTATTTTAACTCCCGTGCTATAAGTTTAACGTGTATGTGTGTCTGTCTGTAGCATTATATGATACAGCAATCTTGTTTAAAATTTGATGTGATCGAAATAATCTACAATTTATAAAGACCAGCTTATCCATTTATGAGGTATTCTTATTACACTTGTTTCCAATTCGAAAATGATTCGACCGATTGAATTTAAAACTAGCGTAAACAAATTCGTAAGTATTAAAACATTTTAAGACGTAATTTATATTAAGTACAAATTTTTATTCATTCATAATGACCGCCTCCTTGGTCTAGTGGTAAGCGCGTAAGCGTTACAACCGAGAGGTCCTGGGTTCGATTCCCGGTGGCGATAAAAAAGAAGGCTGGTCACCTACTTGCCCCAAAAAAAACCCTTAAAAGAAACCGATAAGTAAAACAGATGTGAAATGCATTTGCCCCATACCCCACTAGGAGACACGGGACTTCACTTACAAATTTTTATTAATGGTACAAATCGAAATTCTAATACCACAACGGAGTTTGGACTACCCATTAAAGTAGTCCAAAGTCCGTTGTGTCGTATAAATTTTATAAACAACATCGACCTTCAACGTGTAAACGTCAATGAAAGAAAACTAGCACTGCTAGAACTTTGGAACGAAACAATAATATACACATTTCGCATAGACAACACTAACAAAAATTAAATATATATTACATAATATTAAATATTATGTTGAAATGGCGTCAAGATTGTAATTTTGTATGGTCTGTGCAAAAACTCTAGGTGATCGACCGATTGTAAAGTTATCTTATTATTAAATTAATTTTGACGAAATTCAGTACAAAGTAGCAATTAGTAAGTCCATAGGAAAGTCGATTTTCTTTAGTATGGAAAAGTCCGTGGTTTCATAGGCAAACATTCGGACGGTTCAAAGTATATATTTAGCTGTCTTAAATCCTTGAGACATTGTTTATTTGTTTAAAAATTTCTACGGTGAATATACGAAAACTATTAAAAACCTCTTTCAATGTCGTTGACATTCCTCCAAAACACAGATGTCGTGTACCCACTGTGCATGGAAACATCCAGCGATATGACATTGGCAACATTTTAAGTCATTGACAGACAAGGTCACTTTAATCGAGTGAGATCATGTCAAATACGTCAACGAGGAAGGATCCAGATCGTGATTCCTACTTTAGTTGTAACAAATTTTATACCCAGTTTAGTTATTGTTATATTTTAATGTAATTTCAACGCAGCAAGTACTACATCTTATTGTACTTAAATAATTTTAATACGGCATATTAATTTTTCATGCACCATGTAAAAAGAATTTAAAACTTTTTCTTAGAAGAAAAATAATCGTATAATTATAAAATTGGAAATTTGATCAGTAACTATTTTTTAATGTTTTTAAAGATCTTTATATTGTTTTGGTTCTTGTATTAAATCAACATTTTTATGGAGCAAAGAGACGTCACCAATAAAATAGTACAATCCAGCGCAGTGCGTATACGTTTATTGAGCAGATATTTCAAGCAAACAGTTTCCTACTAGCGAGACGGTAAGAGTGATTTACAAAACAACGACAGTGGTTCCGTTGTTTTAACAACAAAGATTGCCATCCATAGTGGCATATAAAAGGCATAAAAATACATTTAAAATATATGTATGTATAAATTATATATAAAACATTGTCACAGTTACAAAATACGACAATCATATTAAAAAGATATATTAAATCATTGAAATGAAATGACTTTTTCTAAATACATAATTTTTCGTCAGACGCATCGGTCTTGCGATAACGTTTTTCTCGTGCTTGTAGTAAATCTGTCATTCAATGTAAATATTTTAAGACAGTCGGCCGCCGCACGAAAGGTCTGTTTGTGATAAACTTCAAAACCACTGAATGGTTTATCATACAAGTTTTACCAATAGATAGAGTGTCTCGTGAGAAATGTTTAAGTATATAATTTGTCAAGGTTTTGTGTAAATCAATTGAAATATGATGATAATTGTTGGAAGTGTCTGAAAAGTCAAGCCACCTGGGAGCTTCATCGAAAACGCTGCCTAATCCCTCTTGAGATATAACAAAACAATGCATGGTGGGATATTCCTCTTTTATAGATCTACAAAAACTTGTTTTGATTATATAGATAAGCTAAGCTAAGTTCGAAGTTCGCCGGGTCACCTAATTAATTACAACAGAAACTGTATTAGCCACCCACGGATCCCTAAGAACGTGAATTTTCTAGAGATTTCTCGTATTTACATAACGTATATCGCTCGTTTGATATTTTACTAAGACAACAAACCTATGTATCTGCTGTTAATGTAAACATCAATGACAATGTAGCTATAAACAAAGATAAGCGTTTAAAAGATCTCGTAATGTTCACACGTCTATTTTTTTATTTACAGAACAGCTGCTGCAAAATGACGCATGTTACAAATCCATGAAACGATCACCCTTCATTATTATCGTTGGTAGCAGTTTTGAAATTATTTTGAACCTACAATGATATTGCCCGTTAAACTATAAGCCCCTTTAGGAGGGTTGATTATTATTAAAAACTATCTGACCCGGCGAACTTTGTAACGCCAAACAAAGATTGGGTATTGTAAGCTATCCTTGAAAGGTATACAAATGACTTTTTTGTACATATATAAAAGAGGAATATCCCAGCATGCATTATTTCGTTATATCTTTTTCGATTAAATAAAAAAGTTAAGTTAAACTTTTATTAATATTACAAGATCCACAAACATCGTATACTAATTATCATATCTGAAATTTTTTCGAAGGTCGTGCTATCACGTTGATAATCACTATGTAATTCACGTCGGGGTGGCAAGGATATCGAATTATCGAGCACTCGACTAATACATCTTATTAGTTATTAGTCGTCTTACTAAAATAACACTAAGTACCTAACTGTAGTAGATTAGATAAAACAATTCAGTAAATAACTTTTTTATTCATTCATCTAATTGGCTATCAATTAATTGAAAAAATCCATGGTGATTTAGTTAAGTAAATGTTTCTCAAAGCAGTTTCACGCAAATGTCACAATACTGACCGTTTAAATACTTTTCAACTCACTTGCTCATTTAATGACTCTTACGAGTGACTCTTATCACACCGCACTTAGGTAATATAGGCGCTAGTAAACATACTGTGACATTTTAATTACCATTACGCACAAATGTGATAATGTAGTTGAACCTTTTTCTTAAACTGTCAGAGTTTATGAAATAAAATCACATTGGATTATCGCGCTTACATGCATGCTTCATGCAATTTTTTTTTTAATTTTTGAACTTGTACAATATGATAAATGAATTGCGCGCGCAAAGGTTAAACTTTTTGACCGACTTCAGGAAGGAGGAGGTTCTCAATTCAACTGTATTTTTTTTTAAATATTTGTTACCTCAGAACTTTCGGCTGGGTGCACCGAATTTGATGATTCTTTTTTTATTAGAACTGGTGCTTCCCGTGTGGTCCTTTCAAAATCTATTCAGTAGTTTTATACAATTTGAAGTTGGTTTTTTTTTGTTAAAATTATTGTTATTTGAAAAATCTTGTAAGATACACGTGAGTATCTATGATTACCGTCCTCAGCTCTCTTAAGACCATCGCCTTCGGGTCTCTTACAAATACTGCCTTGACGGTAATCAGCAACTTTACACACTGGTATCACAATGTTCTATGATAGGCCAAATAGAGTTCTAAGAAGTTGTCAGTTTGATACGAGAAAACCTAATTAAACCTCATTTTATTCGCGGCATTAATTAAACGAGTGTGAACAGTTGACATATGTGTTATGAGCTAAAGTGTATTTAACAAGCACGTCCTGTTTACCATTACAATAATTAATTACGCTATTGTATTTAAACTATATTAAAACTAATTAATAAGTCGTAATTACTTTTAACTTTTACGTATATAATAATGTAGCAATAAATATACAAAACAACAAGCCCTGAGATTTTGGGATTGGGATTAAAAAAGTACATCTATAATTAAAAACGTTTGAAATGTAAATTTAAGAGATATGTAATACATTTATTTCATATCATTTCACAAGTCAAAGTCAAAGTCAGACACGAAAAATCTTTTTTAATGATCTTTATCGTTTTTAATGACTATTGACTGAATATCTACATTGAAAAATAACCAAAAACTCAATTTATAAAAAAGCTTTTGTACTTTATACGATGATTAATAAATATTCCATTTTTTGACAAATGCTTAGAGGTTACCACTCTTAAAAGCAAACTTTATGAGATAAAAATATTACTTCTTTTATTAATTAGGTATAAGAAATCAAAATCGGGTACACAGAACTCGGGCACTAAATTAGTGTTGAATTGTGTTATCTATTGTTTATAAACAAAACCATTGGTTTATTATAATTATAAACCGTAATATTATCTTGCGAAAGTATTTATACAACGTGTTTTTTCACGAAAACTAAGACGTTATCATATTTGTTTATGTTAGAAACAAAGAGGTCGAGATTGTTAAGTATCAAATGATATTGTTTTTTTATTTATATAGAAATAATAGCTGTGCCCCGCGGTTTCATCCGCGTTAATTTCGTCGTAACGTGATGTTAGATAAATAGTCTATATAGGTAAAATGTATATTTAAGTCCCAAACACGCAGTACAGTTTCTTGCTGTTGACACCTATCAACGAATAGACGCAACATACTCTGGCCGATAGGTGGCTGGCTCTGTACAAAGTTTTATAACTAATTTATATTTTTATTAATTTCTATAATATAATAAAAGTAGCCTAAGTTACTCCTTATTACATCAGCTGCCAGTGAAACTTCCATCAAAATCGGTCCAGCCGTTTCAGATATTACCCAGAACGAACAGACAGAAAGACAAAATTTTGGTATATATGTTAAGTACATAATATGAACCGTGTATACATCCATATGCATTTAGTAAAAACGGTCATTTTAATATTACAAACACTCCAATTTTATTTATCTGTATAGATATTATGTGATAAGTAACAAGTACAAGTAAAAATACAGACAATTAAAAAACCTTCGACATATTAATTACAAATGAACAAATTAATAAATTCTAACTAAAATCCATCTGGGTCACATCAGTTTTCAAATTTAATTAAAATCGGTGCATATATTTAAGAGCTACGATGCAACAGACAGACACACATACCTACAGACACCTCAATCTTATAATACCCTCTTTTTCCGTCGGGATTGAAAATAATGGTGACCATGACATACCGAAGCTACTGCACATTCTTATTTGTTAATATGTACCTACATATTGAAAATTTCAATGTGAAATTTTAAACCAATTGATAAAATTTCAATTCACTATCTTTAACATTGACACACATTTTTACACCTAAATATACAACTATTCTAGGCTGATAATGGATTTTTTATTTATTTTATATTAAAAATCGCGCCAACAAGACCATACAACCATAAAAAGGCAGAAGATAAAAAAATCTTAAACCTAAGTGAGCCTCAATTACAGAATCAGATGCAAAAAAGAAAAAAATCATCGAAGTCTAAATAAAAAACTATTATATATTAAACAAAATGAGGGGTGTTATAAATTTGACGTATCTGTGTCTGAATGTGGCATCGTTAAGGTGCTAAACGAAAGGACTGATTATTATTTAAGACTAGCGGTCGCCCACTGGTCGAAATGCGACCACAAATCACAATTCAAGAGTAAGTCAGGTGTGTTTCAACCAAGCAGTAGTGTGTGTAATGTTTATTTCAATTAATTTAATGTATTTCTAATGCATTTTATATAAAAAAAATAGCTTTATGCACCTTTCTATATTAACCACCATGTCCATTAGTGGACCACGCGAACTTCGTATCGCTTCAGAGTGCCGAATAATAACGTGTCACCTAAAACGTCATTCCATAGAAAATGTATGAGGAAACGAATTTTCAATAAAATAATATTGCGACTATAAATTAAGATGCAAGCTATCCTATCTTTCAAGTTGGATCAAACTGCACACGGTGTGCAAATTTGATTAAAATCGGTTAAGTAGTTTAGGAGTCCATCGCGGACAAACAATGTGACACGTAATTTATATATATTAAGAAAATAAGTAATAAGAAATTTCATACTCCTCCGTCCGCAATTTTCGTAAAAAGGGGTACAAAGTTTTTGCGTCACGTATTAATATTATGATGATGATGAGTTTTTTGTGTTAACTTGATGAAGTTGAAGATCTTAGCTACAATTTATGATCTATTCATTCATGATTCATGAGGTATACCTATATTCAAATTGTCTTCAATTTAATTTGGCAAAATTTTTGGTTTCGAATAAACGAAGGTTATTCAATATGTCAACCATGAATTAACTATGGAAATTTTAGACAAAAACCCATACAACCTGTGTAACTGCGCGTTACCGCTGCCTCATTTTTTCATACAAATATTATACGCATCTACAGTACACAAAAATACTTGACCAAACTCAAGGCAGACGTACATATCAGCATAACATATTAATATATATATTAATATTTATTTATTAGATCAGAACTTAGTCGAATGTTTGGTTGAAATCTATTAGTTGAAAAAGATCTCAATTGATGTCTGCATCGTGTCCCAAGCACGTGGCATTTGTCTAACAATATGCTGTCGTACCATGATTAATTTATCTTTAACCATAATCTGACGCTGTAGTAAAGCATGCCATTTTAATGCTCTGCCTTAAATTACAAAGTAGAAATGATATAATCGGGACACACATCAGTCTACTTAAACAAACCAACCTTTACAACATGGTCATTTCATTTACTTTGCGATGACGTATGCATAACAGCCAATTACCAAGTAATGATCACCCTTATTAATAGTGATCAACAATCATTTAGAAAATCCAACACAAACAGACAAACACTGTACTTTGGTTCCATACGGGGAAAAAGTTAACCAGAAGCTAAAATATTACTCCATGCCTCATTCCCGTACGAAACTTGCAGTTGTGACATAAATAGAGCTAAATAAAAGGCTGAAGTTTCAGTAATAATAATTTTAAAAAACCAGTAATAACTCAAGAAAAGCTATGTACAGCAAAGCAACAGAAGTCTAGTGGACCATCACAAAAGTTTTGGATTACGATAATGATTTATTAAATAAAAGAATATCGCTGTTTTCACGGGTTCAATCAAATAACTTATCATCTCAAGGTAACTTAATGGTGTTAGCTGATACGGGAATTGACCACACATGAAACGCGACATCTTGTTATTTAATTTCATTATATAGCCTATGATAAAAAAACTACTTTTATATCCGTACTACGTCTATTTTTTTACGTTTCTGTCTTAAATTAATAGTTTCAGCCTACATTTATTATACACTAGTGGACCCCGCGAACTTCGTATCGCGTCAAAGTTGCGAATAATAACGTGACACCTAAAACGTCATTCCATAGAAAATGTATGAGGAAAATGTTTTTTCTTTTATTTAATTTTTTTCGACAATTTTCCAAATTCTCTCTATGGAGAGAAACTCCATAAGAACCATCCTCGTACTTCAAGGAATATTATTAAAAAAAAAAAAGAATTAGCAAAATCAGTTAAGCTGCTCTCGAGATTTGCGCTTAGCAACACATTCAGCGATTCATTTTTATATATTACTAGCGACCCGCCCCGGCTTTGCACGGGTATAAAACATATATAAGAACCTTCCTCTTCAATTACTCTATCTATTAAAAAAACTGCATCAAAATCCGTTGCGTAGTTTTAAAGATTTAACCATACAAAGGGATATAGGGGAAGAAAAAGCGACTTTGTTTTATACTATGTAGTGATTATATATAGATTTGTATAGTATATGTAATTCGTATCAGTGACATGAGCAAAATTAATCGAAGGTCGTTTATTATCTTAATTTTATAACACGTTTACAATTGTACGCCGTTTATCTTCACTAAGCAATAAGTTTATTTTATTGTTTAATCTTTTGATAAGTTCGATGAACACCCACGTTTCATTTTCTAGGTATAAGTTACAATACATTGTACCTACTTAAATTAATTAGTATCTATACATATACTAGTAATAATATATACTATACGCATAATGATTTATATAACTGCGTGTCATGTGTGATTCCTTCCATCATTCAATAAATTCGATTAAGTGTCTTTGTTAATTTTATTGCACACAAAACTTTTTTGGTATTAAATTCCACTTTACTAACGTTTAGATGCTTTCAATATAAGACGATTAATTAGTGGTATTGAAAATAAAATTCATTAAAACTGAATGGTTTTTGTTGGTTGGTTGGTAAGTGTTTTACCTTCTTTTTCAAGTAGTTTCAACAGTAATTTAGACAAACCTTGACAAATTATACACACAATTCAGAGTATCTATCTGTTATTGATAAAAATCTACTCAAAATCTAAGAAGATAATGATATAGGAGATAAGGCAAGGATATCAGTGGGAGAAGGTCGCTTTCGGATCTCGAAGCAACATGATAAACCTTTGTAAATTATCGATGGATCAAAGGCCTCCCTTGGAATTAACACTTTATCGACTCAATCGTATTATCACAGATTATTTCGAGTGATGTCAATAATATTTGAAGTACGTGGACTTTGAATATAAATATATGCGCATCGAATGTATTTGCGCGGACTGTTATCAACTAACGAGGTTTTCAAAACAATACAATAATAATAAAAAATGATTAAAAAATGTTGGTGGGAACTTTAAAACATCACATGGTGTGGTATTCGTGATATTTTGTTTGAAAATGTCAAACCAATCGCTATAGAAACTGCAGTTCTCACATACCAAGCAAATTTACATTTTATGAAATAATATCTGAGAGAAGTAAATACATAGATACCTTACCTGGATAATAAAATAGGCTTGGTGTCGATGCAACTTTAGACGGCCGTCCCAAAGAAACTTGGGCATTATCCTTTTGAAAATAGAATGAAGTATGACCTCAATTGTCTAAGAAATATGTATTTCCAGTAGTTAGGCCGATTTTTTAAAAACCTATCAACAATCTATCAATTACATACTTTTAAATATATAAAAACTCATCAAAAATGTCAATTACGATGCAGACACACAAATTATATTATAAAATATATAAGAAAATCAATAGACTTCTAATACCTCTTTTTAGTCGGTTTTTTAAATAATATCAACACGTGAGTTACGTGTCAAAATTTAAATAACATAAAAAGGAGAATGTTCTAAACCTTTAACAAAGATAACATTTATTTTGCGCTAATGTGACAGCCATTTCAATTTAAGCCTATAATATTTTGTATACTTTATCAGCTTTTATAAAAACAATATTTTGTAGAACAATTTTCGGACAGGAAACGCTAACGAATGACATGGTTTATGTCGTCACGGCCTTGGTCAATATTTGTTTTAGTTTCAATGTGAGAATATAATTATATCAACAACAACGATAATCTTTTTATACGCGACAGGACGTGATTCGACTTACAATAATTATTTTATCAGCCTTGTGTTCACTTTGCGGCGTAGACCGTAGTAAATAAATAAGCAATTTAGCCGAATTCATTTTGTAAAAAGAAAAACAATCTTAATCTAATCTATCTAGTTTAATTATTTCGTTAAAATTTCCCGAATTTATTCAAAATGGAAACATGTCTATTGTTTGAGTGCCAAAATCAAACACATTAAAAAGTAAAAACTCAACTGTTTTATTTTAAGGTGAAAAAAACTCTTATTTTTTAATGTTGTTTTTTTTTTTGGCTTATGCTTTAACGAATAAATAAAACCCGAAAACTGGCTCATATTTCGGCCAACGCATTACTATATCAATACATCGCGGTAACGCCAGTATTTTGGGTACGCACCCTAACGGCTTTGATGAGCCTTTTGTATTTTTGTAAATACTCGTATATTTAAGTACCTCCATTATTTTAAAAACAATATAATTATTGTATTTTTGTAAATATATTTAAATAAAAATAAAGTAAATATTAACTCACAAAAAAATGAATAACAAAATAAACATTTGATCCTCCTTTTTAAACTGAAGTACCTACCTACATGACAAATAGTCATTATAGATTCACATTCGCGCTAACACATAATTAATTACCTACTTACCACAAAATTTGTTAAAATATTGCGATAATGTGCGACTACGTTATAAGACATTGATCATATTTGAATTTTTTTCAAAGAAATTATCTAGATTCCCTATTGGTAATGTAATAAATAAGACTAGTGATGTATAGTCGACACATTTAAAAAGGACTAGAAAATCGTCTATTATCAGTTAATTTCAGATATGATAATATGTATTTTCATCTTGTATCTAAAATACTTTTTTTAAATTATTTGTATCTTGTATTTAAATACCATTTGTTTGGTATCTTAGTATTTCGTAGATAGTATGTTTGCTAAAATACTTTTAGTATTTATTCTTTATAATTCTTCTCTTGGTGGTATAATTACGAAGCTCACTCACCTAAGAAAAATTAATGATACAATGTTTGAAGAAATGGTTTTACTTAAGTCTCAATTAAAACTTTAAAAATAGAATATTCTGTCGTGTATAAAATGACTTAAATTCAATAAAATTTTGTTTTCTTACAAAAGTATTTGATTGATACGTATTTTGTATCTAGTATTTCAGATAGGTACCATTCCAGAAAGTTATTTGTATCTGGTATCTGAGATAACTAATTTAAAAGTATTTTATATTTTGTTTCAGAATACAAAATACAGAATATAGAATACAAAATCTCTGGTAAAATTAGCTGATTACATTGACCTACCACATTATGATCACGGCATGGAACTTTGCCAATGTGTGTTGCGATATGATAGCTTGTTGGCATCACAATTTTTGGGAACATGAGGTAAAGGTTACAACGTAGTAACTTCAGCATTTTCTTTATCAATGATCAAAATTATACATAGCAAAAAAAAACGTAGAACAAGTATTACGATGAATAATGTAAAGAAAATTAATATTTTCTTGAATTGTGTGGTGATCTTTACTGCACATAGAAGGTAATTAAAAAAGTAATTTGAGAAATTATTATTGGTTACAATGAATGGATACATTAAAAGACACATTATGTACATTGAAAGGTGACATAAATCCAAACGGAGATAATGAAAGACAATAACGGTGTTTACAACTGGTAATTAAGTTTAATAACGAAGTTATTCTTGGATATAGATTTCCATAGATTAGTATGGGGCGTATTCCAATACGAATCTTATGTGAAAATCGGTGTGACGGGTCTTAAAACTAGTTTTAAAATGAATTCGTCCTATTATAATAAGAAATTTAATGGGCCTATAAAATGTTTTATTATATAAGTAATATAATTGATTAATATAATTATATGTTGTAAGTTTGATGTGTTTATCTGTGGCTTTGGGTTCGAGTGTCAACTGTCACTGTAGTGTATACTGTATGGCATCGTAGCTACCAATCGGATAATCCGACTTGCAGTTTTTTTTTGGTTTATTTGAAAGATGGCAGTGCCGAGTTCACCATAAACAACTTACGTTTATGAGATATCTGTCTATTTCCTATTCCTAATTGCCATAACATTGTTATAGCAAACTTTCTGACGGTGATTTGGACGTAGACGAATGTCAGTTTTTAGCAATGCTGTATAACATCCTCAAACTCAATATAAATATTTTAAACAAACAACCCAGAAGTTTCCTTGCGTTTTTCCTTAACTCTCGTCTTTATCCTTAATCAATGTCACAGTATCAATTACACACAAGGTCTTGTTAATCGAGTATGTTTATACTAAGGATATGAGGAGACTGTAAGACACCTACGTAACATAGGTACCTACGTAGTTTGAAAATGCCACACAATATCACACTCAATAAAAAATACTAAAATAAATATGTTAATATGCATATTTAATAATTTATTTGTAATTTATTTCGTTCAGTTATATTACCTAAACTGAAACATGTTCCATATCGACAAACAGTCTTATGAAATTTTTTATTGAATTTATGAAAATTCAATAAATAATAGAAGCACAGTGACAGATAATTTACAGATTAAACTGTCAAGCTATCGTCTTAAATTAGCAAAACTATTTAGTCCAAAGCATGAAAAATCCAAACTACTACGTTTGACTGCATTATAATTTTAACAGATACTGAGTCATTACATAGGTACTAAGAAATGCTAGTTGACCCCAATGTTACGATTAACGTTGTTGCATACCCACCAAAAGTCCTAGAGAAATTTATGACTGAATTAGGCTTCAAATGAATTAGGCACCTTAAACAACTATGTACCTACCTACTTTTCTAGAAACAACAATTTTTTATGTCTAGAATTAACATCTAGTTCTAAAGACAAATTATAACACTTTCTAGTCAATTAATAGAACTAATAGGACGTCATGAAAACGCACCAATTGCCAAGATTCGGCGACATATTTTCATTTTCAGCAGTGGAATTTTATCAAATTAAAACATTTTGAAGGTGACTAACAATGTCTTGCATTTGCGAAGGCACGGGACCGCGAGTGTGGTCAGGATGTAAGCAGTCTTTCTCTACTACTTTAAAGCGGATTGTTATATTTTTATATTTAATTATTAGATTTATCAGATATATCAACTTCAACAAGGAGGTACCTATGTTGTAACGTGAAAAGTGCAAATACAACGTTGTACAGCTGAGTATGCTCCAGGAGTTATACTGATTACCTACTTACTGTCTATTGATTTGTGGTAACAAATAAATAAAGCACTATATTACGACATTTATGATTAAGATTTTTTTTTTTGACAAGAGTTATTATCGCGAAGTAATTTCTATTCAAGGATAGGAAGTTGTGAAGTACAACAAAAGGAAATAAAATATTCTTCCATTAGCAGAAACATCTGCATTTAAAGTTTTAACACAATTCATAGTTTTCATTCTAAAACGCCCTCGACGCTTGTACACATAGAACCTACCAAAGTATGAACAAATTTCAGAATCATTAATTTCAAGTGTTACAAGATCACGAGGTTCGCATCTAGATAAATCTTTCTTAAATAAAACAATCGGGAATTACCTACGACACAAATGCCAAAGTGGGCGGTATACAAATGTTTGTTCTGTAATCAGTAGAATTGGTGAAATCAGAGTACGTGACAAGTTGCATGAATTGAGCTTTAATTTGTAAGCACTATTTATAGTTGCTAGCCTGCAACAACCTGCAACAGTTAATGCCTATTTCCTGGAAACCTTTCCACTATGATGGTCCAGACTTTATATTATGCTTTATATGTATTTTAGGTATAGCCCGTAGTGTTTTAGTCGTTATAATTTTTCTGAATTCAGTAGCATTTTAACAGTCATAATATAGATGGTAGTGACCGCATTACTGTCATCTAATTTTCTTTTTTTTTATATAATATAAAACGGAAGCGAAGTTTGAGGTCAGCATCACGAGATGTTGTTTATTGTTTTTTTGAAACCGGTTTTACAATAATGCTATACAAATGTATATTATGAACGTTACTGTTGCATTTGCAGAAAACAAATTATTTTTCATACTGAGATAAGCAATTCAGAAATGAAGGATTGTCAGGACTGGACGGCAATACGAGAAATCCGTCCAGTAGGTAGTTATTGCATGTGCCAAAAAATCTAATTACTAATAAAAAACTTGTATTGCTGCTTTATGGACGAAATTATTTTAGTTCTTTTAGTAATTAGAGGCATATTTAATTTTATGTTTATATTGATACTGACATAGACAGAGAAAGGACATAGGGTAACTACTTTTCTTAATGCGAAAAGAGGGTTGTAAGGAGTTGAAAGGGGAGGATGAAAAGTTCTATAGCTTTTAGGCTATATAACATCACTTTAAGACGAAGTTAACGCGGGTGAAACCGCAGGCCACAGCTAGTCGATTATAAACATCTATCCTTGAATAAATACGCTTATAAATGCAATAATTAATAAATAAAAAGCTTACGAAATATAATATATGTATTATGTAGACTATACTGAATAGAAACAAATAGTGTTATTGTCACATCATTTAAAGCTGACCTACTTTGAGCACATGATAAAATTCAATATGGAAACAATGTATGTACAAATTTTGCAAATAATTTGGTGGTAGAGGGTCTATATAATAGGTTTATTGTAGGGAACCTAATATTTTTAGAATACATCAATTTAAGTATTGTTTTGCCTGCTTCAGATGGAAATACTATCTATTATAATTGACTGTACAAATGAATCATAAACCTCGTTCAGAACATTTGGAGAAACAACCAGATCCTTGACGTCACTAGTAGTAGCTTTCTTTTAAAATTAAAAGACACACAAATACCAATAACTCTTAGAACAAATTTAAAGTAATATATAATATAAACATTAATCTGGGCTTCTAGAGATAAATTGCTTTCTATATTAGATGTACAAAGTTGTCAACATAGTAATATAATGTATGTTATTTGCCACTGATTAATAGAGCACAATAGTGTGTAAAATGGAAAGATCATAAATTGTGAAAAATTGATGTTTTTGATTGTTAAATATTTATATCTGACAAAGTAAGAGCTTCAGTTTAAGATTTTACACAAAATTTTATAATACAATAATAAAGTCTATCTGTAAAAAACTTAAACCTCCAAATTGAGTGGAATGGAGAGTTTTGCCTAAGGAAAAAAAATAATACACATATTCTGAACATAACAAGACACCTTTAATAAATAATAAGGCTGTTATTAGTATGTTACATAATAAGTATATTAACTTAACCTGATCTTTGATCAGATAATCTAAAGTTCAATAGTTTAAAAAATGAATAACAAACAAACATCATTCTTACTTTCACATAACATTAATTATTAGGGATTTTATTTCATATAAAAGTTAGTTCAATCAGAACCAAATTTAGTAAAGAAACCTTGACTGAATTTTAAAATCTGCATATTTTTTTTAAATTCCACTACAGCTAAAAATGTTGAAAGAATGTATCAATCAAACTCACTACAGGGATTTATTCTTTCGATTGGCTTCTACAAACCTCAGTTCATTACCCTGCACTGTTTGAATGAAAATAAATTGATATTATTATACAATGATATAACTTACCAAAATCTATAAACTGCTTTATAGATAGTGATGAAGGGTTAAACTGCGAATAATAGTCCAGCATTTTGGTAACATTGTTGAAAATAGTGCCTGCCAGCCTCATCTTCATGTATAATCAATGTATATTCTGTAATCTGTTACACAATACTGAACGCAAAAAACTACACAGATTTAATAAGCTTTATTAAAAAGGTCCACTAATGTTTGTTGCCAAACATAATTGTTAAAAGGATTACACGCCGTAACTTAAGTACTTTATATTTTTCAAGAAAAGCTCAACAATCAACAACAACCACCGATTGCTGCCAAAATACGACTAGTCATAAGTCTCAGTATTCATTAGTCGACTACTGATTAGTGATTAATGATTACTGAGTACTGAGTAGTGAACTAGTGAACTTTAGTACTGATCTGTCACCTGACTGACATAAGACAATATTATATAACCATAGAATAATATAATATATTGTACTCTGCATTCAACTTACGTCTAGTTACGCGCGGCGAAAAACTCGTAGTGCGCGCCTGGCCTTATACTTGAGACTTGTTGAAATGTTTTTGACATTTTCCTATTGAATATTGAGCTTAGAGAGAAGGAGAACGATCGCTGTAGAAAATAATGTCCCAGAAATATGAAAAAAAAAACTCAATATACCTGTTCTAAAATCGCCGTTAAGATTAACTTAATCAGTTAATTTACTTTATTGCGTTGTAGGCTGTTCATCTTACGAAACAACAGTCACTTGTGAACTGTACTCGAACGATAGTGTGAACGATTTTGATGCAGAAGCGAGTATTTTAGCTACTAAATTACTTGTTACTCGACTAAATTACTAACGTAGTGCGATCTAAGCATAACTGCCCGATAGTCGGTGCCCCACAGATGACTCATGACAGACCACAAAGTACAATGAATAGACAACTACCCGTAACCCGTGTCCCGGAATTAGGATTCATATTTTATTGCACTCATATCTATTGACTATTTAGTACTGTAGCGGTGTAGTGATGGATCGTCGACGTTTTTACAGTCGACGAAACGAGACTGGTTTACCATTCACGTTAAACTAGTTCAAAGAAACAGTTTTATAAAATAGCAAATAAATAGCGTTAATTTCAACCGTAGTTTAGTGAACGATCGTTAAATTTAAAACTTGTTCACTAAACGATTATCACATTATTGTACTTGCGAATTCAAATGAACTTCCCTTCGTACTCTTTTCAGGTTTAGGACTGGCAAATAACACTGCTATTTTTACGGACGGATATTTACCTAATCAAAATCACTATTTATACACAATTGTCACAATTTCACTTTTTATACGTCTATTTACACAAATCACTTTAAAACTATACAATCTGTTTAACACTATGTCTATAACACTATATAATCTGTTATTTTATTATTTAAGTAGTTTCTCCTATAGCGGTAAGCGGTGTACACTGTACTGTAGTCCAGTAGTCTATATGGGGTTTTTAATCCATGAATGTCTATAGGTATCTAGGACTTAGGTGGGGTAGGTAACTAGTGTTCGATGATATTTATTTTTAATATTGTTTATTATTTTCATTTCCCAATCCCACTATAGATAGATACTAATTCTAATTATTTTCTTAGATTTTCAAACAAAAACTTCTCACAAGAACACCGAATAGACTAACTTTTCTTATTAGGTGTATATATATTTTGATAATCTTGTTTTATATGGTTATTGTTTTTAATTTAGTATTATCTAAAAATATAACATTTAAAGGTGATTTCATACGAAAGGTAGGTATGCTGTACGATAATGCAAATTTTTATAAAATGTTTTTAATTAATAACAACGCATATAATCATTGCTCAGTTGCAGTTGAAAACAAACCACTGCAATTATATTGTAACCTGTAGTTGTAAATAAATGGCTTAATAATTACAGATGTCCCACCAAGTGTTTGTTTATGGCACTCTTAAACGTAATGAACCAAATCACCACTGGCTTACAAATCCAGATCATGGTTGTAGCAAATTTGTAAGTGAAGGCCACACAAAATACAAATATCCTCTGATTATTGCAACAAAATATAACATACCTTTTGTTTTGTGTAGCCCGGGTGATGGACACTATGTAAAAGGTATTATTTTTCCTAGATTAAATTTTTAATCTACTACTTTTTCTATTAATAAGAATCCTTCAAAATAACTTTAATAGCATTTTTTGTTTTGGACTGCTTTTACTATATTCAATAAGTGTGACATTGTAATTTTATATACAGGTGAAATTTATACAGTTGATGATACAATGCTTTGTAAGCTTGACATATTGGAAGACCATCCCAAATGGTATATTAGAGAAATCGTAGACATTGTTGTTAAGAAATAGTAAGTACTTTTTGTTCTACTCATTTCCATAGGGAAAATTATTATTATTAGTAAATAATAATATTTATTTTCAGTGGATCAAATAAGGAGGAAATATTGCAATGTTGGTTGTATTTCTTAAAGAACTTCAGACCTGATCTTTTAAGAAGGGAACTATATGACAATTATTCCTCTAGTGGTGCGCATGGATTACAATATTTAGAAAGGTCAAAGCGTGATCCAACTTATGATTATTATACAGAATTAAAACATTAACCTTTATAGAGGTGATAATTTAGCTGTCAGTAATAAAATAATAATTTCAAAGGCCTTAATAATAGTAAATAGACTACATATTTTAATAGCTTGCAATTATTGGTGCATTAAATTTGAAAATGTTTATTACTTCATAATAATTAACATTATTACATTATTAAAAAGTTTAAACATTTTTTAGCAAACAATTTTTTATTTATTTTTTACAGTGAGGAAGATACATTAGATGATGACGAATTTAATAATTTGTTAAAGAAATAATGTTTAAATTATAAGTGAGTATATTTTGCTTACGAGACAAATCTACAGAAATTAAATATCTACGAGATATTTACCTATTAAGAAATGTAAATTTTATAATAGGTACAATTTACTTGTTAATATTTTGTATTTTTGTGATGTAAAAATTATTGTACAAATATGGTTATTTGGATAATTAATCTTAATATAAAATTATTTCTTTTGACTTTTACTTCATTAGATTTTTTTATTTAACCCACATATCGACGAATTCCGGTTCTTTCCACCAAAGCATCTAAATTCAAGCTATTACTTTATAGTTAATGGTCAAAATCTAATCTCACAAGGGGAGTGTCAAACTTGGGAATCACAGATTCCCATCACTTTTATATTTATTGTAGGGCAGGGTCCCCTCAATAAATATATAAAGCGGCAAGACGCCATCGCCACTCATTTATAATTGAGAAATTTCAACACAAAGTTCCATATGTAAGTTAAGTAGAAGAAACCATTGTACCAGTTGCAGCAATGGTTCCGTAGTGTAGCGGTAACGCTCTTGCTTACTGAGCGACCGGTCGGCTGTTTAAGTCCTCATTGAGTTATTTTTTTTTAACTCTTAAAAGGTCGGCAACGCACCCGTGGCCCAACAGGTGTTGAGGGGCGGCGGATTGCTTCTCGTAAGAGAGCCTCCTGCCCGTTTGCCTCCTATCTTATAAAAAAAAAATATAGGAAGAATTTAAAAGGTGGTAAGATGAAAATTGAAAGTGGCAGGCCCAGTATGGATGTGTGCAGCAAAAGACAGAGATAAGTGGAAAGCCTTTGAGGAAGCCTTTGTCGAAAAGCTGTTGAGGCAAACCAGATGACGAATAGTTATTTAGTTTAATTATATCTAGTTTAGTATGTACGCACATATAATTTAGTTTAGAATGTAAATTCAGTTAAGATGTTAAACAGCAATAAAGGCTTAATTATTTATTTTATAAATTATACCTATGCTGTATTCAATTTTTCTTCAAATTCTGTCACCTTTTTTGTTTATCTTCTACAAGTTTAGCATTTTTAGTGCATTTGTTGACCTCCCAGTCACTTGAAGAATTGTGCTGTTTTTTCCTCTTTTTGACAATATTCTTCTTTACTTCACCATGGTTTAGTTCATTTGTACCTTCATCATGTTTTTTTTTAGTTTTTGCTTTGGAGTAGCCATCATATTTTGGTTGATGCAGTAACATTTGTTCTTGCATCTCAATCCTTGCCAACTTTCCTAAAGCTTTTAAGCCATGCCGCGCTCCTCTGCAAAAATAAATTAATTTGTTATTTTTTGTTTATAGGTACATTGGAAAACATACTTAATAATTATTATTATTGTGAAAAAATATATTAATATTTAATATCAAGCAAACCATATTAACTATTAACATTCATTTTGTTGTTTTATTTTTACAAATATAAAGTGTTATTAAAATATTTGTCCAAAACTACTTTCTATTCAAATAACTATGATGAATTTTTTTTTAGTGATCGGAATAGCTGTAAAAACAGAACACTACAGACAGAAATAGATGCTTCCATTTTTGTAAATCATAATATCATGTTAATAATGTATTTAATAAAACTATTAAGCAGTACATTATATAAATTTATAGAAAGTATTGCATACTTATGTGCTGTTCTTCCTTCACAAGCTGCAAATAACTGTTCATCAGTCAATTTTACAATTTTTGTATCTTCATTTTCTTCCCCATTTTCTGTTACTTGTAAGTCTTCAGTTTTTACACCACCATTAGTTAAAATTGATGTTTTTACAAAAAAGTTTGTATATTCTTCCTTTGATTTTGATTTATTCTTTTTTTTATATGTCCAGGTTGAATTTGTTATTTCAAATTCATCATCTTTAGTTTTAATTTTCTTTGTTTTTCCATTTTCCTCTTTGACCTTTAATTTTATAATACTATTTATAAGTGAATAGTTAGCATTTAATTAAATATTTGATATATTATATGAAAATAACAAAAAATATATAGTAGCCTGGTTATTGACCAAATTATTTAAATTATGAAAAACTTTATAATATATCAATTACTTTGCCTTTTCTTCACAATAAAAAGTAGCCTATGTCCTTTCCCAAGCTATAGTCTAAATCTGTGTCAAATTTCATCAAAATCGATTAAGTTGTTTTAGTATGAAGCAATAATAATATTAGTTTGGATTACTGTAATAAAAATATTACTTTTTAACCTTTAATTGACATACATGAGATTTATGAAATAAAATATTTAGCGGTTCACCTTTTAAGTAATGAATCCTTTTTTTAGTTATGTATACAATCAGAAATAAAACCCAGGATTTTATGCACAACAGACAGATACGGATAGTACTAAACCATGGCAGCTGTTTCAACTTTTAATATAAATAATAAAGTGAATAAAACTCACCTCAACATTATTGGCTGCAGTATTGTACAATTTAGTCCACCAATGTTCTGTAAATTCCGCTGCAGCATCATGACCTATTCCTGTTACGCCTCGTTTTAACTTGGGTTTCAACGCCTGAGATATACCATTTTCATGTTTACCAAGTCCTTTTCCTGAAAGAAAATAAATAATTAAATTTTTTTTCATTAGGTGAAATTAACGGTTTAGTAGAATATTTTTATCTTACCATCAGTCCACCCATACTTTTCAAGTTGCTTACGTGCAAAATTCATTCTTTTCAGTTACATATCTAAAAAATTAAAATGTATATTCAATCTTTTTATTAGGTCGAAGATTACAATTTAGCATTTACAAATTACAATGAATGAATGAACAGTCAGTCGTCAGACATTCATTAGATAACCTAAAATATTGTTCATTAATCATTATTATTATTAGGTTATAGGTACGATGTACAAATAGATGAAGTTATAGTTGAATCGAGACAATTTAGCGATCGCAGCGCCTCGTTTAATTTGTCCATATTTCTAGGACACTATTTTCAACAGCGATCGTTTCTCCTTCTCTGTAACCTCCATGAATATTGACTATATTATAATTCAAAAACTTATATATACCTATACTTTTACCTAAGTACTTACTACCTACATATATTTTTTCCTAGGTACTACATAACCTACCTACTACATAATATTATATTTTTGTCTAATTTCTCAAATCAATCATGTCAATCATCATTATATGACAATTGACATATCATAAAATCATACTACATACTATCTCAATGGGGACTATAATTTTTTTCTCACCAGTTGGCGCCACTGTTGACTAAGGTCCAGAGATATAGCTGTTAAAGGTGACTTAATAATATCGGTGCCGAAACAAAGTTTTGAATCTTGAATCTCATTAATTAATTATAAATAATATCTCGTTTATTAATTATAAATAACTGTCATCATATTTTTGGGCCTTTTTTTCGTAATTCCGCTTTCAAAGCGTTCACATTCATCGCCAAATAATCCATATTTGCGATTATTTCGCGAAGGGGTTCACTCTTCAACAGGTAAATAAAAGAAATTATAATTTATGTCACGAAGCCCGCTAAAACTAGTGAAAATTGAATTTTTTGGACTTCACGCGACACAAGCGCCTCTAGTGGCAAACTCACACGCGATAGCCCCATTATTATTGACATTTGACAGCCAAAAACAACTTATAACCAGCTGATTTTAGATTATTTAATCAAAAAAAAAAGAGAAAAATGTCCAACATCACCAAATTCTTGGCGCTGGATAAAATCGGGACATTTTTTAATATAATCAAACAAAATGGTGGAATACGTGGATCCTTATATAAGCTGTATAGGTAAAATTGTTGATATTATGTAATTTTCAGATTATTATATATATTTGTTTAGTCAGTCGTAGATTGTAGCTAAGATTGAAATAACTGTTATTTATATCTATATTTTTTTATTATGCATTATTATTTACGTAATAAAAAGGAAAATAACATATTTTATAGACAAGATGAGCTTAAAGATGGTACACTAATCGGAGAAGATAAATTTGGTAACAAATATTTTGAAAATCCACGCTATTTCTATGGAAGGAATCGCTGGGTGGAGTACTCGGATAAATTTAACATGGACTATGATGGAAGTCAGGTTGGTTATTAGAACTTGACAATAAAAGTTGACATCTTATGTTCTAAATAATATATTGTATATATATCCCAAACTACATGTACTTCAGTAGTATACTCGCTTTTCTGCAAACAATTAATTGCCACTTTTATTACCACAACAAATGGCAATAAATTAAAAACCTGGTTATGTAGAAAAATGCAATACATATTTATTACAGGTTCCAGCTGAATGGTTTGGATGGTTACATTATAAGACAGATCTGCCCCCACACTTGGTAAGTATCTATGATATATCACCACAATTGATGTCATATTTCATATTAAAAAGCACTGGGCTAATTTAACAAATTCTTTTATTGATAGGAAGCTGAACTCTTTATGAGTCACATAAGTTATACTTTGCATCTCTATGTCAGTTTATTATGGGTGACATATAAAAATATTTTTCAGGACCCCAGCAGACCTAAATACAAGTGGATGGGCGATTGGAATGAGAATATGTCCGGGACTACTGGACAATACACACCCTACAGCACGACTAGACCAAAAATAGAAGTTTGGGAACCGAAGCCTAAAACATCTGTCTAAAAAACAGAAAGCAATATTTCCTGCTGCAATGAAACTTTTTATCTAAAAAGGATATTTAGTACTGTAATTTCATGATGTTGTTTATATTTTACTAGTTTAAGTAGTAAATGAAATAAACTATTATTTAAATTTGTCACTAGATTAGATTTTATGGTTTACCTAGAGCTTTTCCCCAGTCAAGAACATTTGGTACTTATGCAATGCTTGTTATATGTAGAAAATGAGAAGTACACAACCTGGTTCCCTATAAGTTTGTGTCAGACCTAGACTCAACTGGATAAGTCCATACTAACTAGTAACATTAATTGAGGCACTCAAATTTCAATTGATTAACATGATTATTCTTTTTGCTGATCACATCAGCGGCCCACATGTGGGTGCATAATTGCAGTTTCGCGGTTATTTAAAGAACTAAACTTTAAAGGAAATTATTTCAACAGTGCCACCCGTAACGAATTTCTTAGAGTCGATTTTATATATGAAAATTATTTGCAAATAGGTCAATTTAGGGACATTTTGTTCTAATGGATTTTTTGACAGCACCCCAAAAAGCCCGCCCTTCGTTAAGACAAACTGTGACGAGACGACAAGATGAACTATGTGGGTTTGTCTTCGTCGACCCGTAAACGTAAGCCACAAATAAAGGTGAGAAATTACAGTTGAGAGAGTTCGTGAGGAGTAATGCGTAAGTAAAAGATGTTTGCAATGCAAATGCAAACATGTTTGTACCCAAACTAATCTTATGGTAATAGAACAACGAAAAAAAGTATCTTTTTTCATAATGTCATTTTATGTAATCATTGTTGCTACCTACTATAGCTTACGTGGTAAAAATAATTATTTCCTATAAATAAAGCGGGCGTAACGTAGAAACAAGTAATGGAGAGTTCGGCAAACGCCTAGGATCTAGATAATAAGCCGAAATGATTTAATTCATATTGGGGCCTGTTATTTTATTATTTCACTAAGAAACCAGTTTGGGACTACGGGTCCTGACAAGTTGTTCCCAAAGTTTATGCACTGTTTAATCTTCATATTATAATATAGTGTACTTGGTATACAGAAATGAATAAATTATAGTGAATCGATGCACGTTTGTTTATTATTTGCCTTACTATATACAAGTAAATAGTGTTGTTTAGGTACTGTCTAAAGTCCATACCGTATACTAACTTTCATTTACTTATTTTAGTCTATTTATATAGGTAATATAAATATTACCTATGTTATTTATACCTTTATTTTTAAGTTGTATTAATTTTAAAGAACAACTTTAATGTTTAATTCAAGTATTTACCTACACATTTAAATTGCAAAGTACCTACTTACTTTTTCAGTGAAAATATTTTGAGGTAACATAATATCTAACTTATTAAGTACTTAAATTTAATGTAATAAAGATTAAGAGTAAAAAATTTTAAACACATTTTAAAGTTTGGAAAGCTTTGATTTCAAACAACTGCTCACTACATACATACAAAAGCATATTCACGTAGAACCTTTTTGAAATTGTAGTAACTAATTTAAATCTTATTTTGTGAGACATAAATTTCAAAATCCCATAATCGGCAGAAAGGTTTGTCAACACTAATGCAATTACAAAGAACACACAAAAATAAATCGTATTGCCTAGTGATATGATCCAAAATTGACAGTAAACCACTAATCCGAGTTCGTGCACATTTTTTTTCCCGCAGGTAAAAATATCTTGACTCCTTATTCAGTTAAAATGCGACGCGCCGCTGAGTAAGCGTATACTTGTTACTACAAAAACAGTGCTTTATTACAAAATACAAAGTTAAACTTAAAAGTTTGTTTAAGTTAAGTCGTCAAAACAAAATGGACGTGGTTTGTGCGTTTACGCTGTGGTAAAAAAACTTTTAGACTTCAGAATCTGACAAGGTGTGCAAAATGTTTTAGTGGCCAGTATTTCATATTGTTTTACGGTAAACGTTTTTATGTATAATAAACTAGTAACTTATTGTAAAACTAAACAAAATCTCGAAACCCCACGTTATCGTTACTTTCAACTCAGAATTTTTTGTGTTTTAGGTAAGTTCGCGTGGGTGTTATGTGTTGGGTTATAGACTATAGTGATGTGTTATTGTTATCGATACACATATTATTAGGACATTGTTATTTTTTATAATAATATATTAAATTTTAGGTATATATTTTTCAATTATTACATTCCTGATAGCATTGAGGACAGTGATGATGTTATTCATAAGTACAATTCACAAATTGTTCCTACTTATGAATAGCAAAGTTCATGTAGATTTTTCTTTAATGTTGATTAAATTAAAATTGATTTTTGCGTCTATTTATGAATAATAAATTATATATTATGTAACTTAACCTTTTAAATATTAAACTCGAAATAAACCGAAGACATTTATAAGTACCTATTTATTTTTCAAGTCAATAAAAACTAAAGGAATTGAGTTATTATAAAGGTCCACAATCATAACGATAGGTAATCGAACAAAAGCGTTCAATTCGTTTGTTTCAATCCATTAACATTCCGTTGAGCGTTGGGTGTCGGCCTATGTCTCGTCACGGTTTGACCTCTCGGCTCCCATTCTTTAATTTGTAAAAGTCAGCATAAAACAACATTCAACCAGTAAAATGTTAAGCATAACGATTACACTGAACAAGAAATCCTACGAAAGTTAGTTGTACCTACTACTTAAGTACTTAGTTCATATTTTTAGCTAGTTTTTTCCAGAGAACAGGAGGTTTAGTTCTGGAATTAATCGCATGAGTTCGTCGTTACTTAGCTTCTCTAAATTGTAACAATCAACGATACTTAAGATATTATCTTTCGTCATAATAAAGACCTCTATGGTAATAGCTTTAAGCTGATGTCAGACCGTAAATGAGGCCAACATCATCGTCCAATTCCATTGCGAACTAAAAATGTTACATACGTACCATAGAGGACTGTGGTGTCATGTAATGTGAGAAGTTTCAATTTTGAACTCATTTAAAATTATTGTTGATATTACTAATTAATATAATCTTAACCGGGTTGAAGAGACTTGAGTAGTAATTATTTATATTGTATGTCTGTAATTATTTATTAACTACAATGAAAGCCAATAACTGAAAAACTTAAACACGCTAACGAGCACTTTACGTGCTGTGACAATTTGCTTCGCCCCTCGGCCCTCGATTAAGATCATTTCTCGCGCGTGATTCCTCTTTACTGGAAATTCCTTTATATCGTGAGTCGTAGATTGATTGGACGCACTTTGAATTGTAACTCATTGCGTAGACTGTACAGTGGTTGTCTGTAATGCATGAGTACCTATAAATTTAATTTAAAGCGATGTCAGCTTTTCTATTTTGCTAAAATTTGGTAACTTTTTTTAGATCCTGGCCGAAAATTCGTTCTGAAAAAACAATACACAGAAATATCAATAAAATACGGTAATTAAAGAATAGTTAAAATAATAATAATAATAGCTAAATAGTTTAAAGTAGTGATGCAACGAATACGAATACGAATATTCGTATTCGCCGAATAGAAGACATTTACCGAATATTCGTATTCGGCGAATACTAATACGAATATTTAAAAACTAATATTATAGACCAGTGACGCTTCCTCACAAGTCAATGATTTTATAAGTCTTACTGGACATGGAGTCAATGAAGATTTCCAGCTCAAATCTTATTGTCTGGAAGTGTTTCCTTTTGAAGGCGACTCACATTCAGCAGAAAATATTGCCCACAATATGCATATGATGTTTCTGGAATGGCAGCTAGTGGGTAAAGTTGCAGCAGTTGTAACGGACAACGCATGGAATATGGTTAAAGCAAATGATGAGCTTGATCTTAGCCTTAAACATATCTCTTGTTTGGTACACAGCATCCAAATAGTGCTGAAAAAAAGTTTGTTTGGTCAAGAACGCATAACCGAAATGTTAACCACATGCAGGGGAGTTATTACTCATTTTAATCACTCAACCTCCGCACTCAAACAACTGAAAGATTCTCAACAAGCTAACAATATACCGAAACATGTTTTGTTTCAAGATGTTGAAACAAGATGGGACTCAACATATCAGATGTTGAAGAGATTACATGAACAACGCATAGCGATTCAAGATGTTTTACCATCTCTACCAAATTGTCGTCATGAAATCACAGCAAGGCAATGGGGTCTTATGAGCCAAATCATTGATATTCTGGCCAATTTTGAAGAAGCTACTAAAGAGCTGAGCAAAGAATCAACGACGTTATCTCAAGCAATCCCAATAGTACGAAGTCTTAAATCTTGCCTCAATAAAATTTCAAATGATCCTTCTTCTCATCCTGATGTGAAAAATCTGGCAAACTCCCTATTCAGTGGACTTTCGAATAGATTTGCGTTTATGGAATGTGATGAAACTTATCTATTAGCAACGTTCCTTGACCCCCGATTCAAAACAAGGATTTTCAGCTCACCAGTGGTCGTTGAAACCGCTCGATCAGTTCTTAACGCTGCTCTTGATAACAGAGAGGCCGTAAGACCGACAAGACCTCCAGAAGAACCTCAACCGTCGACAAGTAGAGGAATTTGGCAAGTATGCCAAGAAATAATTGAAGAGGCTGAAATGGAAGAGCCAATTTCAATATTTTCTGGGGATTCGCAAACTAAAAACGAGATAGATGCTTATCTAAAGCTCCCAAATTTATCGCCGACTGCTGATTCACTGGCTTTTTGGCGAGAAGATGTCCATTTTCCAAGTCTGAAAAAGCTCGCCCAAAAATATTTTTCACTGAAGCCATGTACAGTCGCCTCGGAAAGACTTTTTTCAACGACTGGGAACATCCAGACTGAAAAAAGAAATCGCCTAAAACCAGAAAATCTACAAATTTTATGTTTTTTAAATAAAAATTTGCCTGTTGTAAATTTTAATTATTAGAAGAGTAAACATTATTCAAATAAATAAGTCTTTGATTACCATGGCGAGATATTCGTATTCGTATTCGCCGAATAGTAGGTTTGATATTCGTATTCGTATTCGTATTCGTAAAAGTAGTATTCGTTGCATCACTAGTTTAAAGTATACTGTGATTATTTGATCATTTTAAATTTTTTAAAAGGTTCTACGATCAAATTCACATAATATAGCAATTGTGTGTTCTTCTTAAGGGTAAATTAATAAAAATATTAAATGAACAGCTCGTAATTTGAGCAAAATGACCACATGTGAGTGGTGTCAAGCGAAATGATTGATATAAAGCTGCTCGATTAAACAAGAATTTCTCCCACAGTTATCGTATGTAAATAAAAGAGTCGTTCATAGCCTTTATGATGACGCTATTTTTACCACGCTTAGGAATAATTGTTTTCTTCTGCTTTAGCTACAGAATTTTGTTCCAATTCATGGTTCTATCATCGGTTGGTACGATTGACGTTTTATTACTTAAATTTATTAAAATGGCGAAGGATTATACTTATTGGTAAAAACCGCAACACACATAATAACTTGAAGAATGTTAGTAGGTTTTTTCGTATTCTATTTCTATTAAATGAACAATGAACTTCAGACCAAAAAATAAATAAAAATTATACGGACGAAAGTGCAACCAAAAAAAAACAATACACAAATTAACTGAAAGCGATTTTTAAATTGCATTCATTTCATTGTAATCAAAGTAAAATTGAAGCTAAAATTTTAATTTTCGATAGCAATTGTGGGAAAATAATTGGATCTACCAAGGTCTTTCAAAAGCCTGTAAATTTTAGTAGGTACCTATCTAGTTTGCAAATTGGAGTAAGTGCAAATCATAAGAGAAGACTACCTTTTCACAATTATTTAAATCAAAAAATTTGATAGACAACCCTGTTGGTAAAATAAAAAAGCGAATTAACATAATCTCATTTACCTTGTCAAATAATGAAACAAAATTGCCATATGGCTTATGGACCCTTTGTCAGGAGGCACTGATTTTACGAATTAGTAAATTGACCCTTGCCTTGCGTGGGACCCTCTTTTGACATTCTTTGCATCATAAACATTTTAGCATTTTTACTGTAGATTTATTCGTTTGAATTGTGGCGGTAAATAATGTTTATTATTTTACCCGTATTTGTCATACTTTTCATGCAGAAAGTAGTTTATGGTTCGGTTTGTTTTCTTTGGAAGTTTATAGTAGAGGCCTCGGCAGTGCACGTTATTGGCGAAACAAACATGTAGGTATCTGCTTGAAAATACCATTTACTGTATTTACAGTAACGCAATGTTGATGGTAGATATCTAATACATTATTATTAAAAAAAAATATATAAAGCCTTAATCAGTATTCTTATAGTTTTTCCCGTTAATCGATTAAATTTTTTTATGCAATTAATTATTATATCATACTTACTATCTAAGATTATTAATTAATTTTGAGTGCATTCACCATCGATATAGTAAATTCAAGATGCACCATCAACGCTCAAAATATGGCTCTACAAAACTGTGCTAGAAATCTGATTTAGCACACTGCACACTGCACAGTTATAGCCGCAACACACGCTCGGATTTAGTCCGGCGGACTGAATCTGCCGACCAAGTCCGGTCTTGCTACAGACGACCGGACCGGACCGGACCGGACCGGATCAGACCGTTGCTTCACGTACGCCTTCATATGCACACGTTTTAAAATATACCTACCTGCGAATGAACCTTTGAAGATTTATTAAATTTAGTTAAACCTCTCATCACAAAAAATGATACTGCTATGAGAAAATCTGTTTCTGAAGAGCGACTTATTGTCACGTTATGCTATATATAATATATGTTATGCCAAATATATAAATAAAAAATTGAATGAATATTCCAGGACTTTAATAAAAAAAATTGAATGGCTTGGCGCCGCCTTTACAATTTAGAATAACATGACAATTTTATGCCCTTGTTGAATTTTACATGAATTTTATTTAACAACACTATTTACGTCTTTTATTTATCGTAAATTCATTTGTAATACAAAATTTATTTTTTACTTTTCAGTGCGTTTTGAGGTCGGTTTTATTCTTTTTATTTAAAATTAATTAATTTAGTTATTATTGCATAGTGTATGGCTATGTTGTCATTTCAAGCACATAATTCTTTTTGCCAATTACTTCATTCTTCATTACAACAACAGAGCTGGCTATCGCCATCCTCGACTAACAAATGATGTGGAGCGATAAGTCTCTCTCACTCTAAACAACTTGTCCGGTCCGACCCTCCACACGTGCGGATTTGGTACGGAGCAAACCATATCCGATGTGCAAACCAGCGGACCGAGGCGGACTCAATTAATAATAATTATGTTCGCCGGACTACTCTACAGATGGACAGATTTGGTACGGAGCAAACCAAATCCGTTGTCCGCTCCGTACAAAATCCGAGCGTGTGTTACGGCTATTACAAATTACAATCACAGTACACAGTCGTGTGCTGACACGCGTCGCATCAGCATGCCTAAGTGCTTCGTAAAAAAGTGTAAAAACAGTGTGTATTTCAAATTCGTTAAAATAGGATGTCGTTTCGTATTTTCGGTAAGTTCCTCTTAAACAATCTAATAATACAATAAATTTGTGGCTAAATTCACCTCTTAACGTACTAAAGGGTTTACTATATCGAATGTATTCACTCTCAAATATTTTTACGAAAGTTAAAGCGATTCACCATTGCTATGCAAACATGTACTTACTTAAAATAATTTGAAATTGTTAAAATAACTTTAATTAAATGTATGGTACTTATCTAGGTAGGTATAATTGTTTCACGCAATTTAAAACTAAATTACTTCAAAGCCAAACATGATAGTTTCGTTTTATTACCTTTTATAATTTTAGATGGCTTGCCTAATTCTATGCAATCAATATTCATTGTTTATATAAAATAAATCAATTTGTGATGCCGAAATGTATTGATGCAATTATTGTAATTATTTTGTAGGTATAAAAGTTGCAGTAACGAAGCCCAGATATAAAAAAATCTTTCTTTGTTATAGCTTTGTTACTTACTTAAATAATTCAAAATGTAGGTAAGTGTTATAAAAAGTCGGTGCTTTGGTGCTTTTCTGTTAGTTTGGCATCTACTTCCAAATATTTAATTTGTAGAATTACTAATTCTGTTTTTTATTTAAAAATAACCGACATGATAATTACTAAAAGAGTACCTCATCAATGGATGAACAGATTTCCATAAATTATAGCTAAGCCCCATCTCGATCACGTCGGCTTTCAATAAAAAAACCACAGCATGATTGGTTGCTTCGGTTTGGAGCTACAATGGCACAAACAGACACACAAGCACATCAAACTTTGTTTTTTGCCAGTAAAAATATTTTTTCTGGTAGATAAATTTACTGATACTGATGATTCAGTACCTATAAGAAAGTTCCTCGTAACATCTGTCTGTCTGTTCGCGCTAATTTTTAAATCTATTTAATGGTTATAAAAAACCTGAGCTTTGAGATATAACTATGTCAAAATAATACATCTTCTATAGGTCCACGAATAGGTATAACTTGGCAAAAAGCGAATCTTCTAAGTCTCAGTCATACGATTTTTAAAATTAGTTCGAAGGAATAAAATAACAGCGTTAGATAATTTGAGTTTAGTTAGGTCAGGCCTCCGTCACTCGCTCAAGGCCGCGCGTTATAGACCTACCGCTCGGCGTATCGTCGACGATACAAGGCAGAGGGCTGCCGAACGCCCGCCTGAGCGCTCGCATCGTTTCCCGCGCTTACGGTTCGAAATGCAGAAACAACGTAATTATTGTGCAGATGATATATTAATAAAGATTCATCTTTTTATGGCGAGCTAAAAGTCCCATCTGAAGCATTCAATTACTATTTGAAGAATTAGAAAAAGTATTCTTATATATTTTGACAATGTCATAATGAACGCGTGTTTAAGGTCCAATTCTTTTCGTTCTGTGCAGCAGGTATTATTATTTTGGAAAAAATAGAAAAGGATCACTTACTGCACTCTTTACACGCGGAGAAGCGACAACAGACAAGAACTTCGCGTATTTCTCGACGAATTTGTTTTCGGAACATACCCTTAAAAGTTTCTAATTTCTCAAATAACGCCTGTATTTTGATTACAGGCGTTGTTTAAGGAACAGCTCTATTGACTTCTCAACTGAGTCGATTCAAGATTCACACTCATACAGAGAACACACGTAGTTGTCTTGGATATTTTTAAAAACTACTAGGTTTTACTAATAATAATACATTCATTTAAGGAAAGACATTAAAGGTATCTACCGTAAGTAATAAACAAAAAATCGTGACTATATTTCGGGAAAGTTCTCATAAAACGTATAATACTTAATTAATATTATGGTAGTTAGAAGTACAATAGTTTTAGTTCCCATGTCGGAGGTAAGAGAAAGTTGCGAATATTTTAAACTCTTCTTATATAGTTACATTCCAATTATTAGAATAAATCTAAGTAGGTATAGGTACCTACGACAAAATTTTAGATTTTTGTTTCATTAATTGTAAAAGCAATGAAATTGTATAACGTTCTGTTAGTTTTATTAAAAATTTCAAGCTCCTTTTCAAATATGACTTCTAATAAAATTAATACCTTTTACAAAGGACAGTATCGATGACCCATTATACTATGTATAGGGTTAGGTCGAATCGTGACTGACTATAGAGTATAGACCATACCTGAACTGTTTTGTTACACAAGAGTACTTTCTAATCATACATGGACAATAGACAATTCTAGTATTTTTGACACGGTTTCTGGTCTTTTCATCAGGGTTGAAATATTTATATTCAGTGCAAAACTATATCTGCCACAGGCTCAGTTGTTTAGAGAATCAGGTAGTAATATAATTATATTAAAGCCACCGTCAGTACTTCGCACATAACCATGCCACAATGCCATTTACCAGGACAGAATTTTTTTTCTAAGTTCGGACATTGGGAAAAAAATAATACAATTGTTTAAGGTGTATTAATTCAAACAATCTATACCTACTTATTTTAAATTTTGAACCGACTTCAAAAAAGGAGGAGGTTCTCAATTCGACGCTATGTTTTTTTATGTTTGTTATCTCAGAACTTTCGACTGGGTGAACTAATTTTGATGATTTTTTTTTTGTTTGAAAGCTGGTGCTTCCCGTGTGCTCCAATCAAAATCTGTTCGGTAGTTTTAGAGTTACCATTTAAAGTTTTTGTTAAAATTTTAACTACAAATATTATTGTTGTTTGGAGAGAGGTAAATTTTGAACTTCGCTTTTAAAATAACGTTTTAGAATAGCTTTTAAGTAAATGGACAGTGTATATTATGACGTAAAAAGTATATGTACTTCAGTTTCTATTAAGTATATGGCTAGGTGTATAATCCGTGGTAGGTACATATTATACATCTCTATATATTTGGATATTATTTGGAATTAACTTTTCACCAAACAATGTTATTTATTCAGGTAAAATATTTTTGTTAGTAATGCGCGATTTCAAAAGAATCCCACGTGAATAGAATGCATTTTTTCATCTAGCGGCAGGCAAAGTAAGGGCAAAAATGTCCAGTACATTGTCCTTTATTATTATATTGAGTAGCGGATATTTGTGAATTTGACAGCCTAAAATACCTACTATATTAGAACATTTACTTACCTATATATATATATATACTTTCACACAACATATATTTCTATGAATATTATCTTTCTGAACATACTATTATATATAACTATATTAATAATAATTAATATCTACATAAGTAGGTTACTCACACTAGTTTTTAGAATAGACAGGTAGGAAAAGCAGCCAATGAAATTAGTATTTATTTATTTTCTTGGATTCTGTAGATGTATATAAATTGGCTGTAATTTAGTGTCTCGTGTTTCAAAATGGATCTGACTTATTTTGACTAGAGAAAATTTTGCACAATTATTTATTGAGTAGGTACCTACTTGTTATAACTCAACAACAATGTTACGATTGACTTCGATTAGGATTTCATGACGAAGATTGGATTCCATCCCGAGCAACTTTTTACAACTGCTTTAATGATATATACGTGAGTACGAAGAAACATTTGAGAGATTTTTAGAAATGAAACTACTAATATGAAGTGCGTAGGTACTGCGAATAAAAACTTATTAATCTGTTCTGAATAAAGGGACTCATATAAGACGCTCATTCACAAAACATAAACAATAACGTAGGGTTAGCTATGGACTATTAATTATAATAATATGTAGGTAACTCCTGGATAATTCGTGGTCTTTTTTTATAAAACATATGAGGCAAACGGGCAGGAGGCTCACTTACGAGAAGCAATCCGCCGCTCATGGACACCCTCACTCAACGCATGCGGGTGCGTTTTAATTTTAATTCGTGGCCGAAGTTTTTCTGATGATCCGCGACAAGGACGTTCTTTGCGGCGATTACTGAAGATAACGTGAGTGCTGTGCGTCTTTTAATAGAAGCTGATAGATGAGTATTTATATTAACAGATTTCGGCAGCTTTGGGCATTGAATGTAAAAAGTAGGTACAAAAGTTGTCAACACCCGAATTGAGAACCTTTTCTCTTGATGTCGATTGAAAAGGATACCACCTTACATTATTAAGTTACATCATAAGTTCAAAAGTACTAACGTATGATAATCTCGCTGCGGCTCAAACCAGTAAAGCATACCTAAACACTAACTTCCTGCCATATGGGAGACAGCTGCCAGTTTTATTAAGTTTCTTATTCCCATTTAACGAAGGATATTTAAAGTCAACGAGACATTACAATTTTAATCTATCAATAATACAATTAAAGTAAGATATGATGACATAAACGGTTTAATGTGAGTTTATTTTTATAAATTTGGAGTAATTAGGTGTATTTCGTACGTATACATAGAAATCTATAGAAATAATAGTTTATATAGAATTTTTTTGTACATAGTCACTTCATTTATGAGGAGATTATCACTTAGATACTTGTGAACTTTCAGTAATAGTATTTATTGGTTGCCGGTTCTTTGTTTTTGAGATGTTCACAATATTTTCTGCGAATGTAAGTTTGTAACAAGTCTATGATATAATCCAAGCACGGAGTTTATGATTGAATGAGGCGGTCATTGCCCCTCGAAGTGGTCTGTCAACAATTTAACTTGTTTTGTTTCCGTGGGATTTTATTAATTGCTTTATTAAATTTTTATTTTTTAATTTAAACCTTAAACCTTTATTAAAGGTTTTATTCACTATCAGTTCAATTCTTACATTAAAACATTGCTTTTGTAGATAAAAGGTAGTAGTGAAGTCCCGTGTCCCCTAGTGGGGTATGGGGCAGATACATTTCATATCTGTTTTGCTGATCGATTTTTTCTTTTTAGGGGCAAGTGAGTGATCAGCCTTCTATGTCCTGCCAGACCGAGTTTTTTTTTATCTCCACCGGGAATCAAACCCAGGACCTCTCTACCACTAGACCAAGGAGGTGGTCACTGTTTTTCAGTTGAGTAAGTAGTTCGGGTGAATAAGGTTAGTTAGAAAGGAAAGCGCAACAAACAAACTCAGATTAATTGCATTTATAATATTTTTTATCCTATCTAAATTTCACCCAAGACTTCGTCTACGTAGCGTAAAACCGTTTTTCAAGAATCTTCAAGTATCTACCTTTATTTTGTTGGGTACCGGTCACCGGAAATGATCAAAATTAGTTAAAAAAATCACAGTGCGAAATTAAGAAATATATCCAGTAGATAATGGTATTTTGTTTAAGCGAAGGATTAAAATCGGATTAATTTTTTTAGAGAAACAAAATTTTTCTTCTTAACCTAGTCAAAAGACTTCACAAGTTCACTTTGAATTTTACCGAGTCCCACTCACAGTGCTCTGAAAATCGTATTATTTTATATGGACTATAGAGTAATTAAAATAAACGTTTCCTACGATGGTTGTTCTCCCCTTTACTCCTCTGCGTGGGTGGTGTAATTAAGTCTCCAATCTCCCCATTTAACAAATTATACTAATAGTTTCTGTCATAGTACTTAGTAGTGGACTTGTAACATTAGGGAACTAGATGGTTTTATGGTTTTATCGACTTCGCGTGATGACTTAATTTTTCTTTTTTTTGTCCTTTGTCGTTCCTATTTCATTATTGAACTGAACTGCCTATGTCTCTAAATCTATCTGGATACATTGTAGTGAATTAAAGTTCAAAAAGAATTGACTTTTGTAATGTACCTACGACTGGAAGTTAAAAAAGATGTTGTCGGTTGGAAACCGTATAAAAATTAGTAGTAAAAGAAGAAACGGGTAAACAATAAAAATGAATAATTAATAATTTTATTATTTTCGTACAGATTTTATTTACAAATGTTAATTTTCCTAATTACTAATTGGTTATTGCAGATTATACTTACTTCGAAGAGGTACTTACTTCAATGTCTATGGCGGATGTGACGTCAGCGCGCAGCACCCCTGCGCCTGACGCGTGCCCTGAGTGTGATACTGCTGCTTCCGTCACTTCCGATTTGCATAAGGTAAAGTTGAAAATTCAATCAAAGAATTACAATTAGAAAAGTTTTTTTTAAATTAAGCTAATTCTTAGTTGCTTATTTAAAGCTTAAAAAGTAGGTACGTGTAATGTAGTACGTTAGTAAAGCGTAAACTTTTATTAGACATACATATATGTATGCCACTATAAGTCTCAAACTATAACCTTCTAAAAATACACTGGCCATCGTGTTTGCAACATATTTTTCTACAGCACGTAAAAATCATTGCTATTCTAGAACACGATTTCTTATTTTCAGTATCAAGTAGCATGCACATGCAAGCCTGCGTCAGCGCAATATGCATGTGCTGACGATCCAGGTCCTCCGCCTCCCGCTAAGACTGACACGCCCCCAGCTTTACCACCAAGACCCCCTACCAGCGTCTTGGTTACTAACCGACGGAATAATGGTAAAAAAATATTATTTAAATTTGTACCACATAAATTAGATTTTCTAAAAGAATTTTAATTATTTACAATAATGCACTATTACTTATACTTACTTATTTACAAAAGATTCATCAAAGCCGTATTAAATATTCATAAAAAAATGTAAGACGCCTCAAAAATAGTATTTTAGTTAGGTATAGATTGTTTAGTCTCCTTTCAAAATTAATTTGTAATTGAAATTGAGTGACTAAACATACTTAAAGTACCTATATTAATTTTTAATTTTTTGCGATGAATATATATATGTATATTACAAAATTCTATTAATCTTTAATGAACTTAGTGTATTTTTAACCGACCTTCAAAAAAAACCAAAAAGGAGGTTATCAATTCGACGTGTATTTTTTTTCGATGAAATAAGAAAATTAGACATGCTATGAACCTGTTTAGTATACTATGTAGGTATATATTACAAAGTGAAGTTCTAACTACTAAACTAGTAAAGTAAGTAAAAACTAATGTGTTACGTTGCGACTTGCGCCTATCCTATATTAAGAAATATCTAAAATTCCATTTCAAATAGTATTTTTTGCCTACCTGACTTAACTTGAATAGATCATGAATTTATATCTTCCGATCAAAAACCATTGTTACGTTTGTCACACTGATTTACGCAAGATTATTTCAAAAAACAGGTGATAAATTCCCACAAAATTGAATAAGAATATACATATCAGAGATGGGTCTAAAGGTTAAACCTTCTTTAAAAAATTTTTACCTGTTCTTTTCAATGTATATTTCGTCTATGCCTCAAATATGGAGGTTTAAGATTTATATGGCTTAGTACAATTTGAGTTCTTTTTACCTGAGATCGCGTACTTCTACTGCTTCTGCGCGAAACACTTCATTGTTGAATTCTACATAACCTAGTCGCGTCCTTTCCAATAAATAATTATCCTAAATGCTTTAAATGATTGGAAATGTAAAATAATAGATAATATGTGTGAATATTTTTATCAAAACTAATTGATTGTATGGGGACAGTGAATGTATATAGTCTATTTTTCGAAATACATAAAACATTTTAATGGAATATTCTCACAAAAATTCGCGCGAAATTGTTTTGGTTTTTTGTACACTTTTTGACATAGATTCAAATTGTTAGACAACAGTTATGAATTAATGAATTGAATGAACGTTATTCTTGTAAATAAACTAGTGCGTGCATAAGTATCGATTTTTCGGAAATGGCGCGCGTTTTGAAACTTCGTTCATTGTGTTGAAATGATTCTTCTGGTGGAAGTATTTTTGATTTAATGAATATGGAGACTTGTGGTATTATGCAAGTGGTACAATATCAAGTATCAACGCCGCAATCGACAATAGCTGCTGACGTGGCACAGCATTATGTGCCACCACCGCCTTATTTTGGTATTAATAATGTCTTAGATATTTTTAATTACTAGTTTTTTGATTGTCTTATAAGTATGTAACTAAAGGCGCTACTTAAAGGATCAAATTAACACTTCTAATGACAAAAACGGCAATCAATGATTGGTCGAAAGTTTATATTTGTTGTAATTTTGCTCGATTAGGTTATTTAAATTGAAACGTAAGATGAGATATTTTCCACTTTAACAGTTTACTAGAACTTTAATCTGATTGCCATAACAGTAAACGTGGTATATGTTATTCATAACTTGTAAAAATAGTATCCTAACCATTGAAATGAATCAGTCAAATATAAATTTTAAAATTAATGTATTCTCTATCTGCCTCTAAAACCTTCAAATTACCTGTAACTTTAAATGAATAAAATAACCATTTCATAGTACATAATTTTATTCCACACATACGTACAAAAGACACACTAACGCATTAACTTAGAAAGTATATAAAATTTACGTTGAACGGTAGTTTTTCCAGGAAAATTATCATTATACACTTAAGGCCATTTGTACTAACTCAAGCTTACTTGAGAAGAATGTGTGTGACATTCTTTTTCTTTGACAGTAAGAATTTGGTACTTAGGAGGTTTGTAAGCTAAGATTGGGTTTATGCTCACGAGTGACCTTTCAAAACTAAGAATGGCAAACTGATATGAATTTTAAAACTTGTAGCGTCAGTAGGCTGCAATGGTAACGAGACGTCATGCCGCCGCAAGAAGTATGCTTGGTGGTGTTGCGGTTGCGGAGCCTTGGCCGCTGCGTTGGGTGGTCTCCTGGCAGCGCAGCACATACTATTACGAGCATATACCGCCTCCCCACATCACTTGGAAACCGTTCCCGCCGCCGTACCCGCTGCTATGGTAATTCAAGATCATTTTTTAATTTTAATGAGCAAGCATCCCTTCCATTAACATTTCCACTTACCATCAGAAAGAAATGCGGCCAAATGCTTGCCCAGTTTCTGATAAACAAAAATCTTAAAAAAAAAATAGTTTATGGAGTCTCTTGAAGTCTCAAAATATTACGTATTTTACCTCAGAAATCCATTATTTATATTCAACAAATAAAAAAATACATAAAAAATCACGTGCAGCAAGTTATCGTTTAATTTTAGGTTTTGATTTGAAAATTACAATTATTTGCATACTTATTTCATGCGTAATTTTATAATGAAGTTGTATTATATTGTTTCCAGTTGGTGCTAACAGGAGTATGTATAATGAGCCTCGCAAGGAGAAGAAACCGATACAGCTATATGGTAAGAAAAGTATGTTCGCCTCCAATTTATTGGCATGTATGCATGAGGTTCATTGAAGTGTTTGCCATGCTTAAAAGTCAAGATGAAAACTGCTCTCCGAATTCCAAAAAAAAAAAAAAAAAATCATATTAGGTAGAAGTTCTAGAAATCCCTGGGATTATAAAAAAACTCACTCGGTTTGGAAGGCTTAAAAACGTTTCACATGTTCCGTAACATAGCTTAAAAGTTTACTGTAATTTTACTTTTAAAGCATATATTATAATGATATGCATTTTGATCTCCCTTAGAGCATGATTCGTTAGAATCTCACTCCAAGTATTAAGTTTTAAGGTATTTTAATGCATGATAAACATATTATAACGGATTTGCCTCTACGTTGATCTCAGTTTTTGCTATGGACAAATTATAAAAAATGGCCCAAGGAATAATATAACTTTTACCAAAAATGTAATTGAATGAGCCGTCAAAGACAGATAAGAAGTAATTTGACAGACCCGAATCGTTACATTAGGCTTCAGTCGTTAAGCTTAATTACTAGATAATAATAATACATTTCAGATAAAGGTGGTTGGAGCGTGTTGCCTTGTCTGCGCGTTGACATGCGTTCTTGTTACCATTACAACCACCGTCATACACATGAACAAGTAAGATATTATGATGAACAGTTCTATGTTTTATCTCAGATTTTGTTGTTCCTGTCTCTTATTAATAAAAAAGGAAGAAAATTATTTTATTATTAAAGAAAAAAAAAAATACATACAATAATGATTATAACATTAATATTATACATATGTACTATTATATATTTAGAATAGCAACTAAGTTCTTATTTCATCCGAATCAATTCATCAAAGAAGTGCAAGAATTCTAATTTATATGATAGAAATAAATAATTTTCTCTCCTCAGGTTGCAAACGCTGAAATTTTGCGAATACACCAAGTTGACTAGAACGTGTTCCTGTTTTTCTATGCCGCCAGACTCACAGCACAGTAGCGATGATGATGGTAAGATTTGCTAAATTATTTTATAATATAAATAATAACTTTTGTCTACACTGAACACCTCAATTAATTGCAGTTGGTCATTTTTGCGTCATGTGCTTAAAGATGAGGCCAAACGAGCGAAATTTTGTGAGTTGTAAGTCGCGTAATTTCGGTCGTATTCCTACTGCATTCGGTTTCAAAATCCAGTTTGTGCCACACGGCAACGCAAAAATAATTGTCTATTAAACATGAACAGAGATTATTGTAGTTGGATATTTTAATATGTACCTACTCTTTTTCTGTAATGTTCGTCAATATTATGAAAACTTTTAAAAGTCCTTTTTAATTCACTCATTACGGTGTGATGGTTTTTATAGTTTAGTAACGTGTGTAATAGATGAGTGTGTATCAAGGAAAGCAATAAAAAATAAACAGTTCACTAATATTCGGTTTGTTAGAATTATGCCTAGGCAGACTATTAGAAGTTTTCAGAATACAGAAAGTCTGTTAAAAATTAACTAGATGCTGCATATAATTGTCACAGAGATAAAATTCAAAAGCTCTAATTGAAGTGTATTACTAGTGAATACATAGATTTTCTTAGTGACCATTTCTTCTAGGAGTTCGGTGCGTGTTTGAAGGTGTCACGGATTGCGGTGTTGTGCACGGGGCCTTGTACTGGTGTCTGCGGGGAGTATTCGCACTCTCTGTGACTGCGGTACTTGTCTGCATTTTCAGCTGTATGCTGGCCTATCAGCTGCTCAGGTAAATTAGGCTAGCTACAAATCTGTGCTGTGCTTAATATATTTAAAAAAATAAGTTGTACTCTAGTGCTAGATAATACCTTCATACTAGTAGGCAGTAGCTAGTTATTTCAAATAATTAAAGTCCAGTAGATAATTTATCTTTAATACGCATCATAAGTTAGATGTAAGAGAATCACTTTAGTTGAAATAAGTAGGTAAGATATAATTTGCCATGCCTATTTGATGTCTAATGTTTCTTTGGATTTCTTTAGTATGAACTCTTTCGATGCCTAAGCGTCCAAACACACGAACAGCATGTTGCTGTCGACTGCAGTCAACTGCAGTCGACGTCAGCCGTTGACATCCTTCAACAACTCAGATTACATAGTATAGGAGTCAGTTGCAGAATGGAATTATTGAATATAAAATAGAATGTAATGAATCAGTTGGTTCTTTTAATGAGCTTACGGCTATATTAAAAAGTTCAATATCTCGCCAGGATACCGTATTTTTTTTTAGTATACGTATTTATTCTATAAGGTTGTTAGGTACCTACTTTAAAAATAATAGGGTTGATCCTATTACGTTTTCACTTTCAATAATAGAGTATTTGGAAAGTTCAGATTAAAGTCTTCATTAGGTGAATGAAAAAAGTGATATTATTAACGTGCACTCTTGAACTATAACAGCAACTTGCCGTTCGTGTGTTTGGACGCTAAGCAGTGAGACTATAGATACTTGTAATCTAACTCAAAATCATCAAATTTAATTTCTTATTTAATGATGTTAATGCAATCTGTTGTATGTGTGCTCTATTCTCTAAAACCTTGATGCTGTTTTTCAAATCAGTTACTTCAGACTTTACATTGACATAGTCCATCACATCGGGGACTTCATAGGCGAGCCTAACTTTCCTAACATCATCCAATCTAAGAGCCAAACTGTCAGCTTGAACCTGTATCACATCTCTTTCTTTATCCAACTCTTTTGTTTGTTTTTGTTTTATTTTTATCGTCTTTAAAACATTAGTTAAATAACCATTCTGCTCCATCATCAGCTTCTTATGAATTGTCAAGTTCAAATTTGCGTCACCGGTCATCTTTTTCAACTCGGCTAGTTGTTGTATTTTCATATCGATGATTTCAGCGCATTCATTATTTTCTATTTTCAATTTATCGAAATCTACCGGTCGAAGACTCTCACTTAGTTCGGCTTTTATTCGTATTTGCCCTTTAAGCTTACTGTATTGTGTATTCAAAGTACTAGTACGTAACCTAAGTTTTCCAATTTGTCCGTCAATCATTTTAACCCATTCAGTCATGAATCTGATCCATATTTCAGCGGGAATCCTTTGAGCGATTTTGTCCCAACCCTCGACTATGACTTCCTTTTCAAATAAATCGCTTGACTTTTTAATTTCAATTTCACGTAAACCAATTTCTTCGAGCTGCGCCTTTAAAAGAGCATGTTGTTTTGCTGCCTTTTGTTTCGCCTTTTCTAGATTATTTATAAGAATTTCTATTTCAATGTTGACAAGTTCCGAACGCTCCATCACATTGATTCTTGGACCAGTGCCGAAGCTAATAGTGGCACTAAATTTACCTGATGATTCTACGCGTCTTGCTGATACTTTTGATGGGCTAGTCAACATTCTAGACGGGCTTGTTATGGATTCCATGCCTAGTTTTGAAGTTGATTTCACAAAGCTGTTAATATTAAGTGAGGAGCCACTCTGCATTCTTGCGGCAAACTCTAATGCCTGTTGTATACCATGCATTAGAGTTGGGTCAAGCCTCATTATAGTCTTTTCTAAGATTTCATTTTCCAAAGCCAGAACTCTTATTTGCTGCTTGATATCATTGACCTGTTTAACGAGTTCAGAATCTGATAATTCATCAGCTTCATTCATAAACTGGCTAACTGATCTTGAATGTTGGCTGATACTACTTCTATGATGCGTTTGTAACATTATTATAAAATAAATATCAATATAAACGTATGTAAATGCCTTTTTCACTATTTGATTTTAAATGTTTGACATTTAACAGAACTCGTGATATTTTGGCAGATACTTAAGCGGAAATATGACGCTTATTTGTTTGTCGGCAAGAACCTGTTTTGTATGTGTGATTTTGGAGTAAGTGTTGCTATAGCAACAACAGAACACTAAATACGTTTGTTACTTAGAGACAGTGAGTAGGGCAAGGTCACAAATGATGCAAGAAATCACTACATAGTATAAAACAAAGTCGCTTTCTCTGTCCCTATATCCCTTTGTATGCTTAAATCTTTAAAACTACGCAACTGATTTTGATGCGGTTTTTTTTTAATAGATAGAGTGATTGAAGAGGAAGGTTTATATATATGTTTTTACCCGTGCGAAGCCGTGTCGGGTCGCTAGTTATATAATAATACAATACACCATAAATACACGATAGACATACATAATAAAGTGAATTCTCTTAACTCCTAGTGGTGCATGGGGCAGATACATTTCTGTGTCTGTTTCACTGATAACTTTCTTTACAGGCAAGTAGGTAATCAGCCTTCTGTACCTACCCAACCGAAACTTTCATTTGTCTCCCAGGGATTCGCACTCAGGACCTACGGAGGCTATATGAGGCTACGGACGCTACGGAGGCGGTTATTAAGTGAAGTCCCGTGTCCCCTAGTGGGGTATGGGGCAGATGCATCTCACATCTGTTTCACTGATTGATTTTTTTTTTTTTTTAGGGGCAAGTAGGTGATCAGCCTTCTATGTCCTGCCAGACCGAATTTTTTTTTTATCTCCACCGGGAATCGAACCCAGGACCCCTCGGTTGTAACGCTTACGCGCTTACCACTAGACCAAGAAGGCGGTCAGGAGGCGGTTATTAGAGATATAATAATATGATACACGTCTAAAAAGTCTTCATCGTATAATGCTGTTGCTTCAAATTTAATCTCAGTAATACAATATTTATTTTTTAATATATTTTGAAATTATTCCTTTTTTCTCTTTATATTTATTTAGTAAATCCCCTACTAGTTTCCTACGATTTATAGGTATCTAGTCAATAAGAAGAAAAATTATTTTTCTTGCACTAAAACTTACCAATATTATGTTTGATACTAATTAATTATCTTAATTTAACACAAGCCTATTATTATTACCAGTCATGAACGTAAAAAGATGTACTGGGAGCAGCTGGAACTCCGTTGCAGGTCTTTATACAGGCCGCCAGCAGGACAAACTGCCCCCACTACTGGAAGACCTGCACAGGTTTGTAAAAAGTCTTGATATAATATAGTAAATGCTTGTAAATCTTTGTCCGCGATGGACTCTTAAACTACTTAACAGATTTTAATCAAATTTGCACACCGTTTGAGTTTGATCCAACTTTAAATATAGGATAGTTTACATCTTAATTTATAGTCGCAATATTATTTTATTGCAAATTCGTTTCCTCATACATTTTCTATGGAATGACGTTTTAGGTGACATGTTATTATTCGGCACTCTCCACTCGTATCTTAATATCGGTCTTTTTATCTCGGTCCACTAGTATTTTAATAAAAGTCATTGTAATATTAAATACATGTGATTAATTAATTAAATATTTTTTCCAGAATAACTGCAGCTGTTGTGCACAGTGTCACACAGCTCAACCAGCTTGGGATTTCAGTTTGCAGCACAGATTTTGGGCTCCTGGTGATTCTTTTTTTAACTTTACTGTTCTCTAAACATTTTCCATCATCCAAAACGAATTCTAGATAAAATTGCATACAAAAATGTGTGTTCACATAAGCCAGCTCGCCCATAAAGAAAATGGACAATGAAACTTGCCTAGAAATACTTTGCTGTCCCCTAATAGCTTAAGGGTTTCATTTATATTAAACACTGAGTTAAATATTAGTTACATGTTTATAATATGTATAACTTTACAGGCCGTATAGGAAATTTGTATTCACCAAATCCAGGCTCAGGAAGAAAGACTTCTCCGTGGAGTTGGTTCCCTTGGCCGAGAGGAAATAGCCAAAAGTAAGACTACGTTACCTATGTTGTATACATCCATATGTATTTTATCATTCAGCATTTCCCTTTAATGCTCAACTGGATCATGAGTTTTAATTGGCCGATATCTGTAAATAAAAATATAATGATCTTTTACTACTAAACAGAGTAAATTGTACATTACTTACCCATGATATTTTTCCAGTTCCCGTTGCCGCATGGACGGTGTTCCACAATCGGGTGACAGCGCATATGGTTTCTGTGAAACTGAGCAAGCTCAAAACCTGCCTCAGTCTTACGACGAACGAGCTTATCCTAGCAATTTTAACCAACCATTCCAGCGCGGACAAACATCTGGCACGTTCCCGCAAACGTCGCAATTCGTTCAATCTGCTCAATTTAGTCAGTCAGGACAATTTAGTCAATCTGGACAACTTGGGCAAAGTTCACAACACTTTCAACCAGGGCAAATTGGATATCAAGAAGGTTTTTCTGAGGGTAATGCTAGTTTTGATGCGCAAACTGGTGTTTGGGGACCACCTCCGCCGTACAGTCCACAAGGAAGAAGTGGTAGCCGGTAAGTATTTTTATAGTTCATAATAAAACAAATATTAATAATAAAATTAAGTTAAATTTAAATTTTATTATTTCATTAGAGGCAATTCTTGAGACATAGATAAATAAAGAGGCATGACAAACAACAAATTCAAAGAAAGTAATATTTAAATTATTATTATTTCTAGACATCATCTTCATCATCAAGACCCAGCGACAACAACCCTTCTTCATCATCACCACATCGATGTGCATAGGAGCACAAACCCACATGAACACACAAACGTACAGCCCCACACATGCACAAGAAGCTCTTACCATAGCCAAGAACGAATAAACCCCGAATTAGTCAGAATCAACCCAGACTTAGTGAGAATAAATCCAGAATTAGTGAGAATAAACCCAGAATTAGTGAGACTAAACCCAGAATTAGTGAGACTTAACCCAGAATTAGTGAGAATGCATCCAGAATTAGTGAGATTAAACCCAGAATTAGCGAGACATCCAGAATATAGAATGAATCAAGAATTGCAATTGTATCCACAAGAAGTGGGGGAAATTGGGGCAGAACGGTTTAATACGCTGCGTGGTCACTTGATTCCATACAGGAATTGTCCCAGGTCCTTGGGGCACAGTGCTGGGAACTTACATAGGGAATGTAGAGATGATGTAATTGAGTGTGTACACCAGAAAAGCAGTAGTAAAGGTATGCCCAAGTATTCATTACATTTACGTCTGGGTTGATGAAATCTCTCAAAGCCAATGGTACTTGGTAAATTGGCATACGGTAAGTATAATATGTCTTCTAATATTTTTTCTTTAGTTTCAGATCAAAGCAGTGATTCTTGTCAAAAGCAGGGCAAGGAAAATTTGGCTTTCCAAAACGATAAACAGTCTCCAATCAGGTAAATTTTAGTTATCAATATTTTGAGTTGTTATGAATCATACTACTTACTTACATAATTAAAAAGTAGGACGATTTCTTAAATGATAACTTCCCGAATGTTAAGTATGTTCTTTATTTAAGTTTGTTTATTGAATTTTTCAGGTCTTCCATTCAAGACTGTCATCGTGGGAGCAATCAGAACACAGAGTCTGAGGTCTATTTTGCTGACGTGTCCAGTTGTTGTAACGTGAGTATTTTATTTTTTACTCGTTGTGCCCATAACTTGTTGGCATGTCTTAAGAGACGTAGCGCGATAAGAAACATCTTCGCAAACAATCCTTTTGAAAATGACTCTTTAGAAGTACTTATTTTAATTTTTAGGTGGATTGTTGCGTGAAACCAAACATATCAGCTTTGGTTGGCACCATAGAAAATCATCCAGAATCAACATCAGAATCCGATACGGGCTCATTCACTTTAACGCGACAACAGCGCCCTCAACCGCAAGTCGGATCCAAACGCAGACTAAGACAAACTGACAAAAAAACAGAGAAAATGCGGCCAGACTTAAATAGTTCCATGCGCTTGACGGAACAACAAATCGAACATTTAAATAATTCAATGAGAATGAGTGAACGAAATGAACGTATGGACAGAATAGAACGTATCGATTCTAGAGACAGGTTGCACGATTCTAGAATCGATAGAAGCGACAGAATGAATGAATCTAGAATGGACAAAAGTGATCAAATGAATGATTCCAGAGTAGACCGTTGTAATAGACTTAATGATTCTAGAATTGAGAGAATGCACGATTCTAGAATCGATCGCAGTGATAGATTGAACGATTCTAGAAATTTAAGAATCGACAGAATGTGCGATATGGATTCAAGTGACTCTAGAGATAGACTAAATGATTCACGAATTGAACGAATAGGCGAATCGTCCAGAATAGAGCGAATAGAACGAATGAGTGATTCGAGAGACCGTACAAATGAATTGAATGAGTCAAGAGTGAGCAGAGATAGGTTTGAAGATAGGCGAATGTCAGATTTGAATGCCAGCATTAGAATCGATGGGAGTCCAAAAATGCGCCCGCACATAAGCCCATTAAAGATGCCTAAACGTAGTAGCCCTAAGAATCTACAGAAAGAGAAAGAATTGGCTTCAATAAATTCGCCCTTATCACCGAACACTGAAGAGTCATTGTTGTCTGATGAAGATGGACGGCCGGAGATAGTATATTCAAATGAAACAGAGGCCAAATGCTTGGGACCTGATTCTCAATATGAGCCGGTAAGGGAAAATATTAATAAAGAGGAACTGAAAACAAATCACCACCATTGCTACAGCGACACTAACACTATGGACTCAGGGTGGCAAAGTGGTTCTGAGAAACAAGTTACTGATTAAAATATTTTTTTAGAATTATTATGACTTAGGGTCTTAAGTAATTTCGTTAATCGTAACTTCTTGCTCACTACACAACGATGTATAGACATAGATACATTCTCTCGCGACTCCATTTTAATATTCTTTTTGAGTTACGCTGAAAAATGCGGAGTAAATATTCATTTTATTTTCGGATTCGAAAACGTTACTTTTTGTTTAAACAAAATACATTTTTGATTTGATTTGTTAAATAAAACGTAGTACTTAGGTACGTGCGCTAAAAAGAAAATGTTCAATTATTCTTTTAAGTAACTTAAAACTCTTTTAAACTCTGAGAAAAACTAATATTATTACTTACCATTAATTACTACAGTCATATTGAAGTTTACCTGGAAAGTTTCCCGGAAGTTTTGCTAATTGATTAATTTGTAAAACCAAATTGATGTTACACAACTTTAAATCTATATGTAATTTTATTAAAGTGGAGGCTAATATCGTAAAATATACTTAATAGAGTCTGAGTAACGAAGTCTGATACTGGCGTTAAATTAAAAAAAATACTATCATTAAGGTTATCCAGGCTATCCAGGATATGTACCCTAATACACCCTCTCACGTCTTCCTCAATCCTGGGAGTATCACCCTACGAGTAGATACGTATCCTTAATTGACGGTATATGTGTCTATGGTTCGAAATGAATGAAACACCGTGCTTGATCTGCCAACCAGCTCTTGGCTAGCGTGAACAAACAAGTTACAATTTAATTGTTTCTGTGTGGGATACATATATAAAAGCCTTTAAATCGTGTTCACTATTACGATAACTTTCTACCTTTGTTTATTGTAGATTTTAGATTTTTGTATATAATAGAATTATTTAAATACTTATCTTTTAAAATAAAAATACTCAAAATTAGATGATTACTTATATTTAAGGTACGCACAATTTGATGTGTAATATTTGTTTTTGTAAAATTAGATAAATAATCGTACCGTAGAATTTTTATTCTATGCTTTATATTTCTACTATATTTTTAATCTGGAATTAAATTTTATTCATATTCATTAAAGAATCAAGTATTCTTTCTAATATTGTGCATGTGTCTATAATTTAGTATTGTGCCAATTTAGTACATATTAAATGTATTTTTAATAATTGTAAGGTACTTTGTATGTTTAAGGATTCTGTATATTATATTTTGAGAATCACTTGGTTTACTTTCGAGTAGGTACTAGTGTATTAAGAGCAATTTATTGAGATCTAAAATGTAAACTTAATTGTTTTTATGGAGATATAAGATTGTCTTCTGTTCTTGCCAATTAAAATAAACAGTCCATTTAACAGATCATAAAGTAATAGATAATAATCTTGCTCCGGGGGGTTGCGTTGCATTTAGGTTGTGTTCTTACGCCGATCGATTGCTATCGATTTTTTTAAGATGAAAAAATAATAATACGGCAGCTGAAACTATTTTATATAAATAGTTGTGATCAAAGGCAAATTTATTTCATATTATATATATTATATTTCATACATATTGAATTCAAATGAATAAAATATAAATTCACATGAATAATAGTGACGTGATGTGATCATAAATACATTTTACATGATCACATGTAAACATCAATTTTAAATTCGAGGCTTACAAAGAAAGTCTTTTAGAGTCATATATCATCTCATCGATATTAATTTTAGGCGGCTGATCATGATTTTTATTTGTAACATTACCTCCCGGACTATTACATCTTATTCTAGTATAAATTTTATCTTAAAATTCCGCTCCATTTTCAATTATGAATGTTGTCAGTTCTGATATATCTACCTGAACAAGGATTTTTAGTCATGTCTAGGAAAAATACTTATAGAATTAAAAAATGTGTTGTGACTTTTTTCAATTTCCATTAAACAAATTAAATTAATTTTTTGAGGCTTAAATAGGTACCTAGGTATATCAGAATTGACACGGCTCTTTGGAATTTAAAATAAATTTACGAATTTAGTCTTGCCAGACATTGCCATAATAATATGTACTTCCATTTGAGCAATATAATATTTTAATATTTTGTACATAGTAAATAATGTAGTTAGTACGTTTGTTTGCCATTCGTGAAGGTAATGATTTTAATGTATCAAACTTAGAACAACTTCAATGTATCAAAATACACGAACGTTACCTTTATATTACTGTTAAAGTATAGATGATTAATTCATGACATGTAGTCACAACAATGAGTGGTTAATAAATCTTTGATTACCTTAGTCGGAAAATTACTAATACAGTACAATATACGAATTTTTAACCTTCCAATTACACACATTAGACAAAATCATTGCTTTTAAGTTCGACCTTTACGAATTAACAGATTCTATTAGATTTTATAAACTTCAAATTTAATTTTCATTAAACCTTGACTATTTTTTTTTAAATCAATAATAATTGATAAAAGATCAAAACCTTCATGAAGATGGCAAGCAATTCTTAATTATGTAATAGTGTGTCCACTAAAATAAGTTTCGGTTTCTATTACTTATTTATGTATTTTAGCATAATATTTTTATATTATCTGCATACAGCAAAGGAATTGTATTAGACAATAAAACTTTTTTTTTTTTGGCTGGATTGCAAACATCAGAAATTATTGTTTTATGAAACTTAATATGCTAAAGCAGATATTTCGCCTCCTAAATGATATTTTATTGCATTGACATTGATATGAGGCAATTATTACTGAAAACATGAATACACTATTGTTATGATTTAGGGTCAAAATTAAATTCCTAATAATGTTACCAGTTGAACCTGGAAGTTATGTTAAGTTTCCTATTTTGCGGTTGTCTAATTTAATGGAATTTAGCTTTGTAAATGTTTATTAATTGTAGGTAACTTTTGTCTCGTTTAGTGCATAGTCGTTAGTTCAATCAGTTACATGGTTCTATTAAAAGACTGAAATCTCGATTTGTATTATTATATTAATAAATATTTTCAAATTATTGCAAGAGATTCACTTGTCGCGTAGATAAATATAACGTTAAAGTTTAATCTCAAGTGCGGCCTTCATATCAAACGCATAAAGCGAAATCTGTTGATAGTCCTTGATGACGCTCCCCATTTTTTTGGTACCTACTTGTGTTTCATATTATATTATGTAAAGTTAGAAAGGAGACATTCATTCATTCATTGATCATTTTTCACTTCTAAACGGTGGAGAAAAAGGGGAAAAAATTACAGATTCATATAGAAAATCCAAATCGAACTTGAGGAAAAATATAGCGAACTCCAGGGTCTGAAGGAGTCAGAATAATTTTAACTGCTCGCCAAAACAGTGATCGGTTAAAACAAAAAATAAAATTATAAACTTTATAAACGAAAAATCTGGCCTTTGAAGATAAAGATAAATATTCAGCTAAATGTAATTATTGTGTATTTCAACCTCTGGTCTCCATCTCCCATACAACACAAAATTCAATGGCCCGCCGAAACTCTGATGGATAGAATAGTGATGTGGGGGTAAAACTGATCAATAACTTAAGGCGCTTTTAAAGAAGATTGAATTGAGAATTTTTTTTTCAAATGTATGGACCGCCATCTTCCACTGGATGGCCAATTTGACCGACTTGCAGATATATTTTAGCGGAATAAAATGGACTTGGAATAAGTTAGTATAGTCACTTTGCACGCGTTACTTTGATTAAACCTTGCAACCGTAAAAAATGTTACTTTTGGGACTGGTTAAAACGTGGCACAACTAGTATTTGTATTAATTTTTTTTGAAGAAATAAAATTATAGATCACGTAGAACACGTCGAGTTGATAAGGTTATAGAAGTGGACGTGTATTTTTTCTTTATTCTATAAATCTACATAAAAATTGCTTAAATATATTAACTTATATTTCCATAATAAATAAAAGCACCAAGTATAAATATAATAATATTTATTCATCTCCATACAAATCAACAAGATTGGTTCATCAACAAATCACTCGTATTTACACATGTACTTAGAGATCTGTACATTTAGAACAAATATATACAATCGTTCTAAACACTTATGAGCTAGTGTGAGCCCCTAAAACGCGACCCACCGAGAAACCGATCCGATAGCGGTATTCGAGTTTAATTACTACCCTGTATAGTTCGGATCAATTTCATTTATACAGCGTGTTTTGACAGCCAACAGTCTTACTGTAAGGATTGTTTTAGGTTACGTTAAATCAATTTCTTTCTGCAATATAAAACCACACTCCTTACAACACGCTGTATACATAAGGAGAGTACTACTCACTATATCTTACAGTGTAGAAAATCTCCTCATGGTTACGCTCCGTCTTTTACAGTTAGAAAACGAAAACGTTCATCTTTTTTTGTTGTAAAAGATTCGTTGTACATTCTAAAAATGTACTATTCTATTGTAAGTAATGTACAGCTGAATATGTTTACTACATAAGAGCCTCACCTTTTTATAAGTGTACATAAAGAGGTAATGCCTTACTGACAAAAAATCTTATCAAAACACAGTGAGCAAAGATTGAATAATTTATTGTTAAGTCAAAAATAATTTTCGAGTTTACGTTTTCGGACAATATTTGGAGAAACAAGCAAACTAAAGCATTAGTGAAGCGTGTAGGAATGTATAAGTCGATTAACTGAACCAACTCGACGGAGCGTATTGTGCTTTAGAAATGATATCAGTATGAGCTTTGACTTGGATTTAAATTTTATGTATTGCAATATGCAAAATTCCATTTCTTATTATATCAATGTATGTAATATTGGGTAGAATACCTCAAAAATATCAAAATAAATAATAGTAATAAATCATAATTGAATCCTCAAAACTCATACTATATTTAGAAAGATGTGCTCATGGGCAATGCCAGACCGTACGAATACGTTAAGTCACTGCTTACAGATCAAATGTTAATAAAAAAAAAACATTACATAGATTCAATTGATGATAATTCGGGACATTTAATCAACAAATATGGTAATTGAATTACAAATAATGATTGATCTAAGATCACAATAATCTAACAATAATTATAAAAATATTGCCACATTTTTCTGATCTGTCTGATTGACATAGTCGTAAATCTATGCTGAAAAAAAAAACTATTATACAATTTTTTTTTCATGTAAACGAAGTGATAAATAATCAGTGACCAATCTATTATAAATTGTCTGTTAATACATTCTGTGATCTCATCTTGATTTTTTATTTTTAGACTTTTCTCATAGGTGTCAAATACACGTAATTGACTGAATGCTCGGTCTCTCAATATTGCGATTTACAAATATACATCATGTCGAGAACGTCGTTTCAAGACGGCTTCACCATTTTTGCGTATTTTTTGACAAAGTGAGTTGCGCGGTGGAATTAAGTAGGTCGCTGCGTGGAAGCAAGCCAGGCTCTGAATCTCTCTCGCCTGGCCGCTGACAGACGCTGCTGTGACCTTCGAGAGTTGGCCAGACAGCCGGCGCGGTATAACTGGTGCGGACGACACGCTACGAAGCTGTAAGAGAAACAATCGTTTAGCAATTTTTGAAGTGAAAACTTCTTTAGGCGTTTAGCACTTTTTGTGGGTTTCAACAAGAAAAAAAAAAATCTCATCAAAATAGGTCCATTCGGCATAGGAGCCACACCACAGACAGACATGTCAATCTTTTAACACCCCACTTTTTGCATCGGGACATGAATTTTCACATTTAGCCTTTTGCTAAAATTTTAATTATATATTGTTTAATAATCGAAATTACAAGTGTAAAATTATTATATAAATGGTGCGTGTCAGTTTTTTAATAGTGTGTGAACACAATTTTGTATAAGGGAAGTTTATCTTTAGAAGAATCGGTCTCACCGTATAGGATTGGAGATCGTACACTCGGACTGGTCATGTAGTCGTACGGGTTTTCGACGTCGTACGGTCGGCGGCTGGTGCCTCAGTCCCGTACTGGAGGTCGCAATGAGTTCCTCTCCGCCATTTTTCCGAGCATTGCGTCTCAAAAACACAGGCTTATGATATCTGGCTGTTGTGTCGGGACGTGTAAAGCGTTCTGTATATCGGGACCAAGCAGCCGCTGCCGTCACTGCTGAAGTGCCGTTCTCACGACCACACTGTGGGACAAATTAATACATTACATACTACGATAACTGCCAGCACACGAGAAAACAGTAAAAGAAAACTGTCGATATGCTGCGACAACACATAATATTTAAATTTTAACAAATTTTGTCTTTGGAGTAGCCAAAACTTTCTTGAATGTGTAAATCATCAAATTTGACGTTAGAGGTCAAACAAGTAATAAAACTGGTAGGAAAATAGGGCGAAATGTTTAAAATGTTTGTCATATTCGAGGTGTCAGGTGTTTTTTCAACATCAGTTAATAAACAAACTATGAGGAAAATATCATGCTTAAATAAAGTTCTTTCTTAAAAAAATTTGCTAAATGCCACAGGAAATAAATAATTTATTAATGTATAAGATATTGGTGTTACTTTCAATTTTTACCACGTGCCGAAACTTACAACCAGTTGTGTAACAACTAAAGCTTCTTTCAGTGAACATGACAAATGCAAAAATACATCCAATGCAACGTAAAAAAGGATACAAAGAGTAAGCCCCTATTTTTAGATTTTTGGCCAACGCAGAGCGCAATAGTTCGTAAAAATATATTAAAAATTATTTATGTTACTTAACTACTTATGTTAATTTTACAATAGACATTGTTCTCTTAATGAGTATCCTCATTAGAGAGCCGTCCGTTCTATTTTCAATGACGTTCAGGATGCTGCTGCTATTGGCGCGGACTCACTCTTAAACCCTCTTAGTTATAAATAATGCTAAACTTAAATCAATGTCAAATTCTATAAATTTTTCGCTTGTAATTGTACTTGTAAAGATTATAACACTGAACAGTCACCACGGTTGAACAAGGTTTCTAAATAATGATATATGCTAAGCAATATTGTGTTAGAACATACCTGATTAGTAGGTGACAATCGACTTCCGTCATTGTTAAGCTGCGGCGAACTTCTCCCTTCGCCCCTCGGCTCCAACAGCTCAAACGTCACTTTACACTCGTCACCGCCGTACTAAGTAAGGGCAACCACAATATTTATAAACAAGATAAATTAAATATAATTCAAACAAAGAACCTATTTTCTAAATCTATATATATATATTAATATTTCTCAGCCAATATATATTTTATTTTGAATTTAATCATTGTCAATTTTTGATAGCAAAGTTGAACAAATTGTCTGATTCTAAAAGAGTGAAGATCACGGCATTGAAAATATTCTTCAACTTTTGCAGCAATATTTGCCAAAACAAGTTTCTTCAAGTTCTCTTTTTTGGATTACTATTCGGAAACATTACTAATTTAAAGTTACTAAAAAAACTGTAAACCAACAATTATGCAAACTTGCATGTTAGATTGCTTTTGTGGGATGATTTCATTGTTTTTTCAAGAGAGATGTCTCTGACCTCTGTGAAAACCTTGTGAATCCGTCCCATCGTTTCTTTTTTTTTAATTTATTGAATCACAAGCTACTCACCACCTTAACAAGATAGACGCTATGCTCTTGTTTAAGGTATTTGGCGGCCTTATAGATGTACGAAAGTGGGCCCCGCATGCCGCCCCGGGCAGCCATCTCTGTCGCACGCACAGACCAACTTTCAGATACACAGTGTTGTAGCTGCAAAACAAAATTTAATCATTTTAAACTCCTTTTTCTCATATATATAAAAAAGTGTAGGGTTTATTACATATAATAAACATATATAAGCTCGTAATAAGGCTTATATTATCAGTGCCGCCAAATACAAAGTTATTTCCAATTTTGAAGTAACGGAGAAGTACATTCTAAAATGGGTCCCGACATCCAGTCTTTAGAACATATCTTGACGTAACTATTTAAAGTTTTATTGTTAAATATTTATGAACAATAGTCAAGACTAGACTTGTATCTAAAAAATTTGATTAAGTTAGTTATTATACGAGACATCAGAAGGAAGGCAGCATGCGTGTATCAACAATATAATTCTGTAACGCACATCGCATTCTTGTCATCATTGTCTCATTATCGAGTTTTAAAAGTTTTAGTTTTTGAAAAAAAAAAAAAAAAATAAATGATAAAGCAATTACAATAACTTTGTATTTTAATTTCTAGTAATATCACAGGTTTTTAGATTCATACTTTTACTTTATCCACGTGGGTATAAAAAATATTGCCTGTCACTGAAAGAGTGAAATAATTTTGAACATCTATCTAATAGTTTTTGAATGTATTAATCGCAAAAATGTATTTATACTCTTATTCTAATAATACTGACCTGCCTAACAGCTGTCGATACGACTTTATCCAATGTATAGGCGGGGTAGGCTTTGATACCAAACATCTCTCTGGCAGCGTCTTCGTAGGCAGAGGGCTCAGTATTGCCATCTAACACACCCTTTACAAGTTCCAATAATGTGTTATAGTATTCCGCTGGGGAAGACACCTCAGACGGTAGGTCTGTAAGTGAATATCATACATTAATACTAAATTAGCTCTATTAAAACGATATGAGGCTGAACTTACTATTTCATTAATTTCCTATAAAGGCATATTATAACCACTTGCAATAAGTGGACACACAGGAAAAGAAACTTTCTTGAAGAGACGTCCCTTATAGAATGGGACTTAATTTTCTTTCAAAGCTTTTTATTGCAAAGTTTTAAGTTGAAACAGAGATTTTCCTGTTAGTTATATCAACTATACTCACTGTGTGGTTTCAGTCGTAAGGCAGCCGCGACACTGGGTGGTCGGGTGGTCGCTCCGGAATTTTCTGCCTCCGCTAAGGCAAGCGCAGCTCTCCGTGTTCCAGCCAGACGAGAACACAAAATCGCGTGTAGCCGAAAGAATATATACCACGATGTGGTACATACGAAACGACCCTCCTACAATATTTATAAGTTATTATATTAATGTTTTTTTTACACCGAAAACTATAATAAAAATAATTATAAATATTTCGAAAATAACATTGTATTTTCTCCGTGGGGAAAATGGTGTCAAAGCACAAAATATTTGGTATCTATATTCTTACAATATAAAAATTTGAGTTGTAATACGTACATTAGGAGGATGATCTCTGTAGTCATTATCAATTTCCATTTCATTCTTTATTTCACTTTTCACACTCTCTTCATTACAACTGCCGCGTTTTATACTTGGACAATCTGTTGACGAAAGATTTATTATTTTCAAAAATACAATCAAATCAGTAAAAAATATGTACACAGTATAGCGAAAATATTTAGAATCGATCTTCATTTCTATGACCTTTGAATATCGACTTTGTGATAAGTAGATAGTCACAGACCCCAGATTGATAATAAACTTTAACCTTACCTTTAGTTTCCGTATTATTGTTGTTCTTAGGTTTATTCTCCTTATCAATTTTATTATTTCTCGTGCTCTTATCGGACGCGTTATCAGACTCCGATGACTGTAACAAACAGTAATACTATATCGTTTTTTTCCATTTGTTATCTACATAGCTCTTTCAGGAATTAAAATTATCGAAAGAACATAAAATCGCCTGTTTTATAACATAACAAAAATTTGATAGTGTTTAAAACAGGTAACGTATGTTGGACAGAAGCTTGCGAGACAGAAGTTAGAGAAGATAAAAAAGATTGGGTGAGGGTAGGAGGGCGAAAAATACTTTACGACATATTCTCACACCTAACCTACCCTACAAAAAAAATTCATAAAAATTGGTCGAGCCGATAAACAGTATGATACTAGATTTTTATATATTATATTATATAAAATATAAAAGATACAAACCTCCTGCTTCTCCGGTTTTAAAATCTTATCATCATTTTGCCCAGCAGGACTGCCTGGACTTGTAGCTTCTTCCTTTTCTTCTGAAACAAATATTATATTTAAAAAAATATTTATTAATACTACAAAGATATATATATATATATATTTTAGTAGTATTTTAAATAACATCAGAAGGAAGGCAGCATGCATTGTATCAACAATGTAATTCTGTAATTCAAATAGCATGGTTTTTCATCATTCAGGTTTGTAATTTTATAAAACAAAAAATTACATCTATTTAAAACTGAAATGTACAGTACCCCCCTGGTACAGGTCTCTGACTTAAAAGGGGGACTTCAATCCCACATTGTAAGCATCTAAGGCTAAATGAAGTATTTTTGTATTTATAATAATGTAAGAAAATATTAGCAGCAGTTTGTGATGTGCAATTTAACCCCTAAAGCAAAAGGGTATATGTCTGTGTATAGCTAGACTATACTATATTTAGTTCTGATACTAACGATATTTCTAACCCAATTAGTTTTTTTTTTCAATTTGCTGCAAAAATCATATTTTTTTGTCAGTGCTTTTTTTTACTATTTCTACAAATGAAACACACCGTCATCTCTTTCATCGTCAGACAAGGGTAGTCTTGGATACGCGAACAAGTCGGGTAAAAATTGTCGCAGAAGTTGCTTGATTCGCCGTTTCTCCGCCTTCTGTATCGCCGTTTGTCTTCTCGCGTGGTGGATCAGTAACTCGGCGGCGTCACGGACTATTTTGATAGCTATAGAAAAAAAATTATGAAACATATATGAATAAAACAACATTTGATATCTTTACAGAACTGGTAATTTTTTAGAAACGTTCAAAACTGCTTCGCTATTCCTTCTATCACACTTCCCTTGCGCAATACAAAAGTTACGGGGCAGTCTCTTTGTCTTTTTTGCCGTTACATAGTATTAGTGAAATATTTAAGTTAACTTCGAAAGTCGAACGTATCAGTGTTTCTATTATTATCTACAACAAATTCGTAAAAAAATATAGGCTGCAAAAAGATTCAAATGATCGGTGTATAAGAGCCTGTCCAATGCAAATTTTGTTATAAGCCAATGAAACTAGAAAATTCTAATATTTATTTCTAGTATTTAAGGCAAGTATAATTAAGTGCGTTCAGGTAATAAAACCAAAACATTTATGAAACATTTTCCTTAATTTCTGTTTAAACAAAAACTCACCTTCTTGTCGATTGGTCATATTATAATCGGCGATACAGTGCGGACCGGGTCTCCTCGCTGCGTATACACTTTCCACTTCATTGATGAGACATTTGGACCTCATCGCTTTTAGATCATTCTGTTTGAAATTGATCCCTTGATGATCCAGAGATTTTAGATAGTATTTCTCATTTTGTTCCCGCCATTGCTTGTTGAAACCCTAAAACAATGGAAATTTAGTATGGGAATTTTTAGCGTTTTGCTTTCGTATGTTTGTTTTGACGTCAGAAGGAAGGCAGCATGCTTGTATCAACACTGACAATCTGAAGCACACATTGCATTCTTATCATCATTTAACGTGTTACTTATATTTTTCCCTATTTACTGCACTTACATTCCACTACACGATTTTTGATAAAATTTAACATACATATTTTGAAGACCTTAATACTAGTTAAAGATCAGCGACAATGGATTTCATAGCATGAATTCTTTTCGGCAAAAAAAATGATTGAAGTAGAAGACGTAATTTTGTTTAACTAGATTTATATTTAAAACCTATTTTTGAGCAAATAAAGACAAAAACCTTTTGGGCCTCTCGCCATTCTTCTTCCTTAGCTTTGAGTCGCCTTAAAACAACTGGCACGGCCACCACTGGATTTTTCTTCAAACCAGCTATAATGTCAACTGCCTGAAATAATGTTTTAATAAGACATCATGATATCAAAATTTTACTCTATTTTTTCTGCTAAGTAGCCAACAGCAATAGTCATGATGCATTTTTGATATTAGCAAGTTGTACTTCAATAAAAGGCAGAAGTGCATGCGCTTATCCGTACCCATAAAAAATCTACATTTTACTAACAATAATAAAGTCACTAAGTATAAAGCCTAAATAAATAATTAAATATGTCAGATTTAAAGTAATATTCGAAAAAAATCCTAATACATGGGTAACAGAATCGAATGGGTGGGTAACAGATCGGCCTTCGACTTAAATCTAATTTTGCAAGCACTTAGTTAAGCAACTTCCCTGTGCTTTTTTTTTAAAAAGTGCTCAATTTTCCCTAACAAACTCCAAAAGAATGCTTATAAATATTTTAGAAAGTCGGGTTATGAATAGGGACACCCGATTATGAATTTGTCTGTCAACAGGAACTGAATAGAAATGATTTCTTCAAGAAAGCTGGGATATATTTATGCAAAGTATAGGCAGGTAAAATTAGCACCCTCATAATATCGTAGCAGGTGCTTATAGTTCCTAAGGTAATGGCAAGTGCTCTAACTACATAGGGGGAATAAAAGGCCCCCTAAAGCATGCCAACAGTCCGGGGGGGTTCGTACCACCTTATCACCGTAAATTCTCTTGAGCGCCCGTTGGTGTATGGTTGGGGAATGTCCTCCGAGGCAGTCATCAAGGCGGTACTTGGCTGCTTCTTCGACCGTCATACGAGACAGCTTTTTCTGAACACCCTCTAGTACTCGGATAGTGGCTGCGTTGGTTTCTATTACTACGTCCAGCTGAAAAAAATTTTTGTTGATATTTTGTATAAGGAAAGTGGAATTTTATGTCCTAAACCAAACCATCACTAATTGCTATAACTTAAGTCATTTATTAATATTTTTGCTGACGATAAAGCCGCCAAGTTAAGGAATAAACACTAAGGAATTAATATTTGTTTAATAGGAGCTATTTTTGACATTATTTTAAGTCACCAAGTCAAGGGCTAGTAGGCTATATTTTTACTCACTTCAAATCTCTCGTCTTCACATCTATAAATGTATTCTTCATATTGAGTCTTACGACAGGTGACGAACGTCGAATCCTCACTCCAAGTCGGAATTGATACCCAAGTATCATTAAGAACCTGTTAAACATTTGTTTTTAATTTCTGTATAAATCAAGCATATAAAATTAACACCATAGAGAAATTTTCTTTTTAGTTTCGAATTCGGGATTATTTTTACTTCTATAATCAAAGCACAAAATATACCGTCTTATACTTTAACAGTGATTATATTAGTTTTTCATATTTACCTCCTTACAAAGCGCCGTTCTTCCAGAACAACGTCTAGCTGCAGCCTCTCTTGGCAGAGCGCAATACGATGTGCCAAGCCGTTTGCATGTTGATAGATCTATAACAAACATACACAGGTTTAAAAAATCCTCAGACTACCCTAAAGTTAGGACTGTTATCATATTTTTATGGTCGGATTAATAATCTTTAACCATAACTCGTGTAATCCTTAAATAATAAAATGCTTAGTGAATCTTTACTAATTATAAGATAGCAGTCTGTTAAAACACTAATAGAAAAACATAGCTAATAACCGCTTTCCATTTTTCAAAGACTTTTCAATGACGTGAATATTGCTATTTAGTCACCAATTTAACTCAAAACTCAATTTGTAATTTGAAGAGAGATTAATGGATAACATTCGAAATACCGTAATCTGTAACATCCAGGTAATTATAATGTTATTTTGAATAATCGAGTTCAATAATTAAAATCTTATCAAAATGTTTGAATTGAGAATATTTCGGTCGGTCCAATAACAATATACTCACCAAGCTCCATATTAGTATCGGTCTGTGGTCGATCATGGCGCAGTGGAGTTGAAAGAGGCAAGTTGGACATGGGTGCGAGCGGTTCAATTCTCGCCTTGCTCTCGGAGCCCAGTCGTGACCTCTCAAAGCCTAGGAGGGTTGACGTACCACTGGTGTTGTTGTAACCTATCACATAATTATATTTTTATACAAATGTTCCTTTGATATTGACATAGTTAAAAAGAAGAAAGGATACTGTTCGCGCCAATTCTGACAGTTAAAAGGATGACAATTGCCTTTTTGACGTTAACGCACAAATCTGACATGGACAGGTGTCAAGTGCGTCGCAGGAGAGGAATTGAATTCGCAAAAATTCAAGATCGCGCGCACGTCTCGCCAAACCGTATTTTTTTTCTTGTGATCCAACCGTACTTTGTGAGTTCTGGAGCCGTCGAGTGCTAAGAAATACCGCTATCGATGGTAAGTGTTAGTTTTGGTCTAATTAGCTTTACGATTCCTTTTATTTATTCATATGTACTGCCACATTATACATTCGAGGGAAGGGGTTAGTCTAGGGGATATAGCTTCCTGATTCCCAGGCCCTCATGTATTTGGTCCTTTTCGAGTATTATTTATGTATTAAGTATCTCAATATGTAGGTATATTTTTTTTTATTTTTTCCCACCCACTCCTCTGTTCGTTAGGTTTGTTTGCCGAGGAGCATTTTCTTATCTTAATAACTACAAATTAGGTTTTTAAATATTAAATATATTTTATAAATCTATTAATCGTATCCCGTATTTACGTATTTTACAATAGAATTTGCATGATTAGGTGTGAGTAACCAAGAAGTATTTGGTACTACCTACATCTTTATTAAAAATTGTTTCACAATTAACTATCATAGTTTGCATCATATATGGTAATATGTAATCTCATTGTTCGTATTTAATTTATAAAGTACATTTAGTTTATTATGAAATAATTAAAATTTATAATAAGGATCAAAAAACGAGATCTAAGGTCGGTGAAACCACAAAAGTTCCAAGTTACATATTATTATTACAAGCCCGTCAAAATTCCTATTTCTCTAAAATTCAGTCATTATACGATTTTTTGTTCCTTATGAAAACGTCGAATATACAATAACTTCGTTCAGAATTTAATGATATAGTTTCGGAATTAAATATTGAGGAAAAGCAGCATAATCCTCAATTCTCTCCTTCCTTTCGCAAATGGGAGGCCTTTGAGGATTTGTACGCAAGCATGATTCAGGAAATGGGTGATTTTAAAGAAAGATTAGACAAATAAAAATTAAAAATTACCTCTAATAAAACTACCGCTATTTAATGGAGGCCTGAACAATTTTAAAATGTCATTTTTAAAATGTTATATTCACCTTGTTCATAACAATAGGTCACTATCAGTCTGAAAAGGTATTTTATCTTTGTGGGCAATTAACTGAGAAAGCGCTCACTGCGATCGCCGGTCGGCCCGACAGCTGTTAATTATCATATTATTTATTCGACATTTAATAGAAAAATTACATGACGTGCGTTCCATTGGTTCATCTTATTTAATCGATAACATATTTAATTTTAATTTTTTTACAAGGGTTTAAATAATTTTCTCGATAAATTCGCAACTTCAATCGCAGCCTTTAAAAGATTAGAAATTCCTAAAAAAAAAAAATTGTTTTTATTTTTATCATTAAAGCAATTAGATAATTCGTTCATTCGAAAATAATTTTCGTACGAAAAAACTACCGTCCTATTTGCAATTGCTTATGTTTTTAAGAAAACAATGTAAAATATAGAAAGCACAAATCCAATTAGTCCTATTGTTAATAAGGCAGTTAATTCAAATAAAATCCCTATTGCTAAAAATGTAAAATTCTTTTTAACTTACTATTATAAGAAAATTAACTTAACGTGTTTTCCCTTATGTGAAAATGTGCTGTTCTGATTTTTTAAACGTAGGTCCTAGAGATCGTCTCAATAGAGTAAAAAAACGTAATTTGTGTAAAATGTTCGAGTATATGACATAAAACATCAAGCTGTAACTCAATTAAAAGTTGCAATACATACAATTCTAATTCGCATAATATTTTACTTGATAACTTTACCCCGTGCGTCGCGTATCACTCCACAAGGAACTTAATAATCACGCGCCTATTTCTCTGTGCTCGCTACAAAACAAATTAAACAATACTTCACGACTATCGTCTGACACGCGTGGTAATCCGCATATTTTGCGTTGTTTAATAGACAACGGATACCAAAATAATATTATAACCACTGTTGTAAAAAACTATTATTAAGTTATAAAACATTTTCCTGTGAACGGTTTCGGCGGTATCGAACGATATTATAGGAGCAACTAATTCAGTTATTTCCTCTCATTTCGACAAAAATATAAAATATCCAATTAATTATTTAATCATAAACATATTACTGATTGTTTACCCACTTCTAAAGTCAATAAATTGCGGTTAGAACATCTGTTAAATGTACCGCTCGCCGATGATACATTTCATGAACACGGTGGGGTTGATATGTTGTTTGCAGCTGGTGGATTCGACCTTTTAAAATAGTCGAGTAATTTGAATTAAATGAGAATTACTTTCTTCGCTACCGTCCGATTATTAACATCCACAAGCAGTTCATTTTGACTCGAATGAGTGTCATAAGATGCTGGGGGTAAAATGGGACTCACAATCAGCAGTTTAACTGATGTTATATCAAGTAAACGCCTTCTATCATTGGACGTTTATGGGATATTCTATGGGTTTAGCGGCTCCGTATACTGTACGTCAAACTTAGTAAAGGAGCTTTGGCTGCTAAAACTAGACTGGAGTGAGGTTAATAGAACATGGGAGAAATTCTATAGAGATCTGCCCTTCCTATCTGATTTGAAAGTACCACGTTGTATAGGCGTAACTTATATTTTTTCACTTATATTGTTCTTTTGTGATGCCAGCGAAAAGGCTTATGGTACCGTTATTTATTTATGTTTATAAAATGAAAGAAATAATACTATTCGTATATGATATAGTAAATGTAAAAATGCACTGCTGAAAGTTGTTTCTGTAGCGCGACTTGAGCTATCTGCCGTCACCTTATGGTAAAATAACAAGTGTTTTTGAAAAACAATTTTCTATACATCGGGTAGTCGCTTTGTCTGACTCAACAATTGCATTAAGCTGGATAAATTTAAGTCCTCACAGCTTGAAGACATCTCCAAAATATTTCTATCATATTTCCGGGAAAAATAATCCTGCTGATTGTTTATCCCGTGGTTTAACAGCTTCACGGCTTATAAACGATTTATGGTTGGGCGGATCAACATTTAAATCCTCGGCGGTTTTAAATGTTGATCAATGGCCGCTCAAATCATTTATAATATTATGCGATTCTGAAGAAATACTAGAACGCAAAGTTCTCGTTTTGTCGACTATAAAATCAGCGCTAGATGAAGGAATACTTGAGATTACTAAAAGATTTTCTGATTGGTCTCGTTGTTTACGCGTATTTACATATATTTTTAGGTTTATGTATTAACTGAAGTATGGTATCCTGTGTATTTTTAACAGTCTTCTGTTGTGTTTACCTTAAAATAAAAATATATTCCTTAATTCTACTGACCTGAATGCGGTGCTGTCGGGGTATGAGGCGGTGAAATGGGCCCAATAAAGTCCTGTAACCACTTTTGTAGTTCAGGGTGACGGCAGAGAAAAGGTTGAACAACGCAAAGAAGCTCCGATGACGATATTATCTCGTTTGTAAAGAGAAGGAGACATCTGAAAGATTGAGGATTATTTATTTCATTGTATTGAGTAATAACCAACATTGATTTTTCATGTTTAGGTCTTCGTTTCAAATATTGAAGGCATGTTGGATTCAGTTGAAAAGGCGCAAAGAAGCACGAAACCCAGAAAAACTCCTCCCCGAAAAGAACCTTAAACTTGAAGGTTTGGAATGAAAGTTTTTATTTTCATCTAACCTTCAATTAGCTACAATATTTTCAATGCGCTTTTTTGATCTTTGCCTGTATGTTTCTAGTTACGAAAAAATCCAGTTTTTATAGTATGTACAATGTACAAAAAAGCTTGATCTTGCAATTACCTTAAGAAATTCTCGTACACTTGCTGCGACCTAAGAGCCTTTCTGGCGCGGTCAAAGAAGTTGTACTCATGAGAAGTTGCGACCTTTGCAGCTTCAGCATATGATACGTCTCTCAGACTTGTGGGGGGAGTGGAAGAAGGCGCTGACCCAGAGCCGGACGAACGAGGCTTCTTAGGGGGAGGCGGGCCTGAGGCTGTAATATCATTACACATAAACAGGTTTACTTGCAACTTTGTCCGCTTGGATATTTACGTCACACAATTTTTAAAATTATTGCAGTAGTTTCTGAGTTTATTAAATACAAACAATTTTTTTTCTTCTTTATAATATTTATCTTTATTGTATTTATTATCGTTACAACTTACCAAGTGGAGTAGATGATGAGAAACTTGGTGATCTCTTAAGATGGTGATGTTGCGGTGGTGGCGCGACCACGTTACTTGTGCTTGTGTGTTTCTGAATCTATAAAAATTATTCATTGTAAATAATTTATCAAACTATATTTGATAAATTAAAATTGTATCAAAATTAATTACAAGTTCTACATATATATATCTGCGAAAAATTTTTTTCAAGCATGAATATTATCAAGAGTAAACTGAAAAGTTGTACTGCTTTTTTAGTGTAATAAAAGTTAACTAAACAAGCAGATTTGGCTCCCAATTTTTTTTTGTTGTGTTCATATTAGGCTCTTTGGCTAATAAGTTTGCCGACCACTGCTATAAGCTATTCAAATGTAGATATAGGTTCTAATAGAACGGGAAATAAATTTCTTGTAAATGTCCCTAGGCAATCACAAAATACGTCAAGGTCGACCGAAGCACACAGTGTATGTACATACCTGCTGAATATGCATAGGATGTGGCGGGAGAGGCGGTGAAACTGCTGCGGTGTTTGTGAATCTTTCCGGTTCCGGATCCACTCGCGACTGTATGGTGATAACAAAAATTAATTTATGAAATTTTAGTAAATTGGTCTTTACAACGGGCTATGAAATCATAGAAGTGTAAAGAAATTTCTTCAAATAATAAAAACATTAAAACAACAAAGTGGGGCTTAAAATTTTATATTTATAGGGTCTTTTATATTTTGTATATTTGGCTACACAAGGAGTCGACGACTTAAAATGTAATTTAACATAAGCGTCGGGTTTTTCAAAAACAGAATTATGTATTTGAACTTAAAAACCGTTTTTCGTGTGATTGAATGGAAATTTGCTTACAGGTGGTGGCGGAGTCCTATTGTGGGGTGGACAGTGAGGCGGCTTCGTGACGGCCTTCGCATCTGGCAAAAACTGTCCGAACTCCGCTAATAAGTCCTCTTGGTTCTCAAATAGTTTCGCCACCTATGTTTAAAAACATTATCATAAAATACAAAACAATAAAATTTATGTACATACATTAATTAATATTCCTAAATAATTTTATTGCGCTATGTCATCCACAATTCATGGTATATTAAAAGAATACTTTTAGTAACATCAGTTTAGACACATCAGATACATATTGTTTTCCCCCGAGTTTTCGTTTATAAAATCAGATATTTTTGAGGAATTTACATAAATTCCTAACTTTCTTCATTTAATTTTTTAATTCACCGTTATGGGCACTTTTGCCTCAGTATATTGTTTATATAATTGTGTCTTTTATACTATTTTCTTTTATTTTTGCCATTATTGTTTGCTACCACTGGTATTCCGAAAGGCCTGGAGGGCTGGGGGCGCTGTAAACCGGCGGTCCACCACTTGTGATGGGCCATATTGCTGAGCTTACCCCATTTTCTTGTATATTTTACATATTTGTGTAATTTTACTGTTGGATTGTCATATGATTCTTTAATGAAATTGTTAGTTGACTTAGATGTGCAAAAGTTAATTATTTAGTCAATAGTAGCAAATGTCATTAGCTCAGTGAGTGTTCTCTCTCTCTTCTAGAAGTTATAGTGCTAGTAAGTTGAACACCAAAATGCTGGCTTCTTATCATAATCTCCTACATATAATAATTATAGTGTATCATTTTTGTGTTCAAGCAAATAAAGATTAATTTTAAATGTCATAGAAGAGGAGAGTTCTCTTTCGCATTTATAAATATTACTTTGTTATACTAAATCAAATAATTTACCTGCGAATAAACCTCTTGCTCCGTTTGTTGTTTGGCCTGAGGTTCTTTTACATCTCGGTGACCGCGTTGATAAGCATGTAGTATCTCCAGAAATCGCTTGTACTTGTCCGGTTGGCGGGAGAAGCGTGACTATTGACGAAAAACATGTTTATAATTTCATGTTAAGAGATAATGGTTAACTAATCATACGATCTTGAATAACAAATATTTGATACGTATAAAACATTTCGGTATGAAAATAAAATATACACATTAAATAAATTTACTACTTGGTGAACTAAAATGTGAAAGGAACCATTAGGAAAACCTGTCTTTCAAGTCTAACTTTATTTCCCTGCAATCGAACCACGGACTTTCAGCGCAATGCACGAAAAACGTCGGACACAAATACTCATCACATAAAAATAACTTTAGGTGCTTGTTTATTTATATATGTATAGGAAACAATTAGTTATGAATTTTATTGACCTTTAACAATAACAATCTAACTAAATAAAAGCTGAAAACTTAGGATGATATCGTAATTTTAAACGTAAATTTTATCTTGAACAACTAAATATTTCATGTCTTTGTAGAATAACCCGCTAACAATTGATTTTTATTCCCTTTAATGAAAATACTTCTCGTTCATCTTCCGAATATAATATTTATAGTTATATTGTTTCTTACCTTAATTTTGTTGACGTATTCGATAGCGTGGTTGAACTCGACAGGTTGTTGCCCTGCTGCCGAGTGTACGCTAGTGTTTGTAGGACCACCTGTTGACATAACACAATGCAGAAACACGTATTTTTATTTTTCCTTATTCATAACTTTAGAACTTAAAAGTGCATTTTAGCATTAATAAGTAAGTGAATTTCCGTAACCCCTAGTGGGACATGGGGTAGACACATCTGTATCTGTTCACTAGTCACTTTCTTCACATGTAAGTAGGTGATTAGCCTTCTGTGCAAACACAGCCGAAACATTCATTTATTTCTCCGGGATTCGAATTCAGGACCTCCGGCGCAACATGTAGAGGAGTTACCCACTTAGCCACGGAGGCGGTTTATAATTATATGTAATAAGGTGGATCATAAACCTGTTTAGGTTTTTCTGCTGACAGATGTATTTAATATTATTGAAAATTTTAATTTGCTTCTCTGATTTTTAATATATACCATTTTAAATATTTACGTTTTTCTTATATCTTATAAGTTCTATGTATGCATTAGTGATATTTAGATATTTCTTTATTATATTTTTTTTATGTTTTAATTCTTGTAATAAAAAAATAATTCTTAAAAAAACCTTCTTTAAAGAAAATTTTCAGTAAAACAGATACAGAAATTTGTGTCCATGCCCCACTAGGGATTACGGGAAATCATTTACCACTTAATGCACGTCAGCATTTGAGACGCGGTTTCAATTTAAAACGTTAACATATTAACAACGTTACCAACAAGTTAACATAAGTTAACGTAATATGGAAGTGTATTGTCAAAATATAATTTACCAGTAATAAAATAAAAATTACCAGTGGTATGGTGAATAGCGGCTGCCTCAATCTGTTGATGAGCTTGCGATATATGGTGTAGTGTGTTCGCTGCACTCGGCGCGACAGACAGATTGTGCACCACTTGGCCCACCGACCTATATATTTAATTAATTAGTAAATCATATGAAATAATAAATTACATTTGTTTAGATGTGTGGTTAAATCAGAACTCTTTCGAGCAGCCGCAAGTTTTTATCATTACTGTCAATCGGTAATTAATTTCATCATTTTGTTTGTGTATCACGTATTCTGAGTTGGATAAGAGTGAAGACTCCAAACTCAATTTCTATATTATGAGACATTTAATTTTTGTATAGTAATTTATTGTTTGGAGTTCCAAACATCTAAGGACAATGACGCATTAGAAAAAATCAGTTACTGAACTACTGTTCAAAATATATAACTATAACCAGACCATAAATTTATTCACATTTCTAATACTAACAAACTTATTATAAAGAGTTTAAATTATTATTTTTAAAGAAAAAATAACTTACTGTTGTACGGGCAGCAAATGTACTAGCTGAGGCTGCGTTTGCGCATGATGTACTCCTAACAGCACCGGGCCAGAAGTGGCTACGGGTCCATGGGGCGTATGTGGCCCAGGGGGAACATTGGTCACGTTTCCCACGGGCCCCACAGGAACAACGCCAACTCCCATTCCAGTGGGAGAGGGCATCGATACCGAAACCTAGGGGAACATGTACATTAGTATCTTTGGATATTAACAATTGTTCTTTGGCTTTATTGGGTAATATCAGGAAAAAAGCAGCCATTAGTTTTATCATTACACTCGAACGGTAATTTTTTTCATCATATAAATTAATTTGATTTTATAACTATAAAAATAAGGGATTAGTCATTTTTGTGACTATATGTGGGAGAAATATCAACATGCGTTCAGTTTAAGACATCTTATGAAAACTAACAAAATACTTTTTTAATAATTGCTATCTATGTACTACATTGTTTTATTCTACAATATAATTTGTAAAGTATATATATATAGTTTGTAAAACAACTTATTTAATTTTGTAAAACTTATTTATTTAATTTTTTGTCAAAAAAATGAAAAATCTGGCAATATTGAGCTGAGAAAAGGCAATTTGCAGCCATATGGACCGGCAATTTATTGTTTTAATGAAAATAAAATAAAATTAAAACTGTAACATTAATAATGTATTCGTGTCTTATAAAACCGTAGTAAAGATAAAAAATCTCACCTGTCCGTTACTCTGCACCTCAATCTTATATCCCGGTGGCAGAAACGTGTTGAACCCGACGATCAGCTCTGGGTGGCCCTTGAACAGGTTCGATACCCGGGTGATAACCCCCGGCGTGTCTATACTGTAACATGAACTATTTTACATATTTTGATTTAATCTTTTTCGTCAGAAATAATAAAATTTATAATTAAAAGTATAGTATATATAACATTAATTGTTTAAGGTTTAACAATTTCAGAAGTGCTTATATTACCATGGGCGCCGGCAGGAGGGTGCCAGGGGGTGCACTTGCACCCCTTGGGAATCTCGGGATCAACAGAAATTATTGAAATAAATTCATAATGAATAGTCAGAAATTTGTAAATGGTCGAACATAAAATAAACTCAAACTAAAATCTGCACCACCTGGAAATTATTTCTGCCGGCGCCCATGTATATTTTACCTACTTATATGCAATGGATAGTTAGTAAAGATTATTACGTAAGATTTATTGCTTATGATTGTATGCTCATGAGTATTTTTTAGCTTTATAGTCCACTACTGATTTTAATTTTGACTAGTAACTTAACCGATTTTTATTTATAATTTGCAAAACTGTTATAAATATCATAAAATACATTTTTTAAGAAATTTTTCAAGCACCTAAACGTGAAAAAATAATTTTACGTATTATTAAATACACATTTTTCGTCAATAGAGGGCTTTTTAAATTTTTATACTAAATTGAATTTTAGTATTATTTAAAAATACCCGTAGGGTTTGCCCGGCACATAGGGCCAAATTCATAAATTTTATCATCACTTTATGTTCTTTCAACTTAATGCTTATGAATCTTGAAATACATCTATGTCATATTTGAAGAATGGATGTAAGATGTGGCGCGCTTATGAATTTGACTCTTAGTGGCAGTATTAAAACTATGAAAAACAAAAAATACTCACGTCTGGCTTTTAAATTCCTTCATGATGTCCAAAAAGTCGTTGTAGACTTGCGGTTGAGTGTTGAACTTATATTTTACTTGGTCAAGGTATGAGAGGGCGTCCTCTACCTTGAGCCGTTGGAAGCTAGCTCCGGCCCCCGGCGCCACTTGGACGCCGGCGACGCCCGGGGACTGACGTCCACCGATGCTCATGCTGCTTGGTTGGGATACCAGCTGAAAGAGAGGCTCTATATAAGAGGAGGAGGCAACACTTGCTTTCAATATATATTTGCGATAGGTATATAAATAACTTTTATTTTATAGATAATATTCCAAAATAGTCCCAAATATAAAATCAATGTTCATTTCAACATCTACATAATATGTTTAAATCCTTGAGTGAACTAACTAGATAGCTTAAACTAGTTTTGGTGAAGATATGTTACAAAAGAATCCTAGTGCTACATTGGATGTAACCGCCTCCGTGGCTTAGTTGGTTTAATTGTCTGCGTGTTGCGCCGGAGGTCCTGGGTTCGAATCCCGGGCAAATATGAATAGGATTATTGAAAATTTTGATTCTTTGATTTTTCATTTATCACCATTTTAAATTTTTACATTTTTCTTATATCTTTTATGTATTAGACATTAGTTTTAGAAATCTTACAATACTTTTGTGAAACTGTTAAGGATATGTCTTTAATGTATTTTTTCCTGTCTTATATATGTAAGCTTTGTGTTGACATTGACATTTGAGTATGTACACTACCTGCCAGTTCGTGTTTTTTCTTTGTTCCAAACGAAGAGTTGCAGATAGTTGAATTACAAATGTTTTTTTTAATATAACTTCTTTGAAATTTAGTTGTGTTGTGAATTTGATTAAATTTGGGGGATACAGAGGACGATCTAATTGTTATAATAATAATAGTAAAGCATGGACATTTAATTGTCGATTTTTCTGTTTTAGGTTGGTACCCACCTAATTGTTTCATTTGCGTAAAACTAAACTGTGTGTAATAAATAAATTTCTGTTTCAGATAAATCGAATTGTGTTTTTGCTTGACAAAAAAAAAAAGCTTATGGTCTTATATATATATCTGTTTTGTTACTTGTTGTAATAAAAAAAATGATTCTTGGAATAAATTTTGTCCACAGTTAACAAGTTTAACATGTTTTAACATTTTCGGCACGCCGTCGCCCAGCGGAGCGTGACGCTTCCAATGCTAATTCTTTCTGTCCCTCAGTACGCAGCTGTCACGACTATTGAGACGTGCAACGGGATTGAGGGACTTACAAAATATCAATGTACAGGTTTCCATACACAACTTACTGTTGATGTGATAAAAATTATTACAATAGTGTGGTAAATTAAGAAAATGAATAAATAAGTTGGAAATTCAAAAAAACCTCAGAAATTTTCGTCAATCAAATGTTTTTGTTACTGTTTTATGCTTTACTAACATGAATTTTATTACCTAGTATTTACTTGTGTTATACCTTGCAATTTAAAAATTAAATCTAAACTGATATTATAAAGAGAAAAGATTTGTATTTTTGTGTGTATGTTTGTAATCAATAAACTAAAAAACTACTGTGCCGATTTCAAAATTTTTTTCACCATTGGAAAGCTACATTTACCGTGAGTAACATAGGCTATATTTTATTGTGATTAATATTATTTATAATGTAGACGCGGGTGAAACCGCGACGCAGTGCTAGTTTATAATAATAAAATCAGCCTCATCATCTAATCTAGAGCTTAACACCATCTTCCTCCTCCTCGAGGAGGTTTAAGCCTCTACTCCCGGGCTGAATTTTAAGCCTTTAGTAGAGCAAGAAAATTTCTGGTTACAGCCCATGCACGGAACTTCATACTTTGAAGAGCTGAAAGTGAAACTCACCTTGAGCCTAGGTGGGACTTGTGTTTGTTTGGGCGGCGCGTATTGGACAGTATTCGCCTTCAAGTAGTTGATCACTTGGGGCCCGGCGGGCCTTGGCGGACCGCGACCGAACGCGCTACCGACTGATAGCATTGTTGTTGCACCTGAGAAAAAGTACATTTAAAGCTTTTTCATACCACATGTCATGATTGCATATGTACATTGATAGATAAATACATACTATGTACATCCAAGATGCGTATACCAAATTTCATCAATCTAGTCTAAACTTGTTTTTTTTCATACTTAATTTACTAACATTCACAAGTAGTAATTTCAACTGGTGATTTGAATGAGTCGTATTTGATTATATAACTCAATGTTAAACTTTAACCTTACCTAACATCTGAGGTTGCGCTGATTGGGCTAAAGTATGCATATTGCTCGCACCAGCCTGCTGAATCTAGAACAAAATAAATAACTGTTATTACCTAAAATTAAATTATTATTTCACAGCATTGAACTGTTTATTGGATTCAAATAAATCTAACAAAGGTTTTTTCTTATAAATCAAGGCACAATAATTCGTGAGACTTATATAAAAAAAATAAAACAAGTCTGCAATGGCGAAAAAAATTTGACTAACTTTATTACTTGTTAATGAAATATCTTTTTTTAATGAAACTTTTTTGACTAAAACCCAATTTTTATGTAATGGTATCTACATATTATTATGTATATGTGTCTATTATTCTATATTAATTTAAAGGTAATAAATGAATCTGTCGAACAGTAGTACGGAACGATAAAAAAAATATCTGTGATAGTAAACTTGTATTAACATTTTCGGCACGCCGCCGCCCAACGGAGCGTGACGCTTCCAATGCTAATTCTCTCTGTCCCTCAGTACGCAGCTGTCACGTCTATTGGAGACGTGCAACGGGATTGAGGGACTTATTGTTGAACAAGTAACCAACTCGGGCTATGCTTGTATGTGCTATGACGTAACAGTAAAATAAGTATTACCCATATTTCTTTAAGCTGAGCCAGTATTCTCTTTGAATGTGAATCGTAAGTTAGGTGTGTGTGTATGTGTGTGAACTGGTGGATTGCTTTTTTTTTGAAAATTTTAAATAAATAAAAAATCGACCTCAAAACGCACTAAAAAGTGAAAAATATAATATTTATTTTACTATAATAAACCTATCTACTATAAATAAAAAGACGTAAATAGTGTTGATAAATAAAATTCATATAAAATGCAACAAGGGCTTCATGTTATATTGCTCTTTGAAAACATAATATTTTTAAGCCCAAAATTCCAAGATCGTAAAAAATGGCAGCACTTCAACGAGTTACCCTATCGTTCGACACCTCCAAATCGGTCCACAGACGACTACATACGAATGAATCAAAAAAAATAAAAAAAAACCTTCTTTTTGGTATTTTTGAAGGTCGGTTAGAGATGAAACAAAAAGATCAACGGAGATCAAAATATTTTAAGGTTAAAATTACAACGCACTTTGTTGCGACCTTGTTATCTTACCTACCACCGCTCGGTTAACTTATTTGTAAACATTGCGTAGGTATTATTATTTATGTAGAACAAAGAAAAATAATTTCAAGTTAAAGTAATTCTTTCTACTGCTGGAACTCTTTCCGTACATCACTTTACACCCGTATATCCTGTTAAGAATTTTGATATCGAATTGAAAATCGATTTTTTAAAACTATATACATATTTATTTGACTATATATTACGTTTTAAAAACGTAAATAATAAACAAATGCGCATCGTTGATCTAGGCGTATGAGCGCGCGTCGCTAAACACGAATCAGCCGCAACAGAAATAGACAGAATACGATTTTTTATAAATACATTTTCCGTACGTTATTTATAAATGTACGCGGTAGGTGGATTCTTTGTTACACGTGGCATAGATAGATGTACTGTCACGAGTCAACGCCTTCGGACATCCGTACTATAATAATATTATTATAAATGCAAAAGTAATAATTTTTGTCTGTATGTTACGGTTTCACGCCTAAACTACTTAACTAATATCGATGAAATTCAGTTTAGAGATAGACTAAAATTTGATCAAGGACCTAGCAGGTTACCTTTTATTGCGAACAGAGGAGTTTAAATAAAGGAATTGAGCAAAAACGCGGACGGCGTTGCGGGCAAAATCTATTTGATTATAATAAAGAGGTTCTTTTGACGCCTCAAGTAAATGTAAGCATTAAATGCCTCCTTGCTATTCCTTAACAGCCAGTATGATGTAATTGTGCCGCTTATCTCTTATTCTAAACAAACCACTCCTCTATTAATACTATGTAGGTATATGATATAGTTCCTTATTTTCAATAAATTTAGTAATTTTCTCTCTACATAGAGCCGATATCAGAATAAATTATTTATGAACTTACAATCACTAAATGTTTTAACCATAATAATAAACGTTAACAGTAGTTATTAAATGTACTGCCCGCGGCGACACTCGCAGTAGATTTGACTATAATATTGTCTATTCTTGTTGGATAATGAAGCTTACCATACCAAAAGTAAAAACATGCAGTCCATTAGTATTTATTCATAACAAACAAAACTAAAAAACCGTTATTATGACAATATTTATGTAAATATTATACGTAATAAAGATCTCGCCAATGTATCTAAACAAAGCTTCAACGTGCGGGGTGTGTTGTGACATCGATATTGATCTCCGTGACCTGCCCTAACCAAGCTTATACAGGAGGTAGATACTAATAATATAATGTTACAATAATTATTATTGTATTGTGTTAAAGCTTTGTAACACAAGACCATTTTTCAATAAAATTTTTAGGTTGTTAAGGTTTAATTTCATTAATAATTAAATTTCAACTAAGTTCTATTCTGAACAAAATGACTTGAGTTGTAAAAAAACAACTACATAGTACCTACAATAGTGTGTTGGTATAGAATAGCTTAAAAAACGGCGCCAATTTGTTACTTTTCTATAATTAGTATTTCCAACATGTTTTCAAGTATAGAGTCAATGAGATAACACGTGATAACCTAGTGTTTACGAGTGTTATCATTGTGATAAATGGCAACACTGAAGTATGTTCAGTGAGAAATACTAATTTCTGTTATTTAATTATATTATGTATATTATGAACTAAAAAAAATGTTAATTAGTGACAATGAAAGTTCTACAGGCTATGCTAATTAAGAGTCATGTCTGGTGAAAAAAAGTCTTAATATTAGCAAATAACTTCTCTCATGTAGCGGCTTATTATATAAAAGTAATTTTACGTTTATAACTTACACTGGAGCTAAATAGGGACTTGCTGACGCGCAATCGGGTTAGTTCAATGACACGCGAGTCAAGGGATAAGCACCAAATACAATCAAGGACTTCTGATGTAGTTACGCTTAATATAAATTTAAGAGCATAACACTATATTCATCCTAACTATTATAAGTGGGAAAATGTTAAATTCACCACAACAAGACTACTTTAGTTAACATTTAAGTTATTTAAGTTACAAGCAATTACAAGTGAAATATATTTGATCATTAATGTAATATATTTATACAAGTATGTAGATCAAGTAATTAAAGACAAGAACTAGCTCTAACATTTTAATTTTGAGATATAAAATTAAGTAACTAAAAAAAAAATTTTTATTTGTCAAGCTATGATGAAACAGGTGTTAATCTAACTTATTCTTGGAGACATACTGTTGGTCATTATAAGTTGCTATATACTATATAAAGTGAGTAATAATTAAAACTTTTTACCTGAGCAGGACTTTGCGACATAGGTGATGGCTCATCTGGCCCGAGCCTGGGTCCTGTCCGTTTCATCATCATCAACACAGGCCCATCACACGTTGACCTGGAATTGAACACAATTATATTAGACACTTTTTTATTTTTACTCATGAAAACTTAAGCTTTCAAGTGTTCAACAAGTCCAAATCAAATTATGTAACTTTTACATTCTAGCTTATGGGCTAGACTGACAAATAGAAACAAATAAGTAGACAGTTTCATAGATTACTAAAATCATCATCAAACAGAATGGGAAATTGCATACTAGTTAAGTGCATATGCTATGACTTGGATAAAATATGAAACACTGCTAACAAAGATAAGTAACAGTAATATTTAATTAACAGCAAAAAACATGTTAATTGAAACAAACTTAATTATTTACTAAAACTGTTCTTTTTTTACTTGTTTCTGTTTTAGTATTAACATTCAATATGGTTCACATATTTTTTGAGTCAAATACAAAAAGTATAATATTAGAGTCATTTCAAGTTCTTATGCAGCAACAAGTTTCCTTTACAAATAAAATTTTTTTAGCTGACACTACTATAATAAAACAGTAGTGTCAAGTTCTCAGAAAACATGACTAAGTAAAATAAAATACCAGTCTCCACACATGTGCAGCTCAAATTATCATACAAAAAATATAACATTTACATGACATGGCAATCAAAACTAACTTTTCAGATTCTTAAAAATTTGTAAGATATGACTACTGACTAGCAACAATAGCCCATTGTAAGGCACATGGTTTTTGAAAAGTGTGGTTAAGTGTTTTTCGTGGCTTAAAAGTTCACGGTATCAAAGATGTGTATAAAACACCATAGTAATATAGTAGAATAGTTTCATAATTCATGTTTTACTATATTATATACTATATAGTAAAATATAATATAAAGAGGTTATGTGGAACAAATATATACTTTACCGATAGTATGTAATTATCAGCTAAAATAAGAGAGAGTGAGAGAATAAAAGATTATGTAACGAAACTTACTTTAAAGTATATCTTTATTGTGGATTTGTCGGCATCAAGTGATGATGACGTTATAATACAATGTAAGTTGTAATGCGTGGGTCGGACTATTTAAAGTATTAAACCGTGACGTTTATCAACGCAGCATGCAGCTTATAAACAAATTACGCAACTAAATATCGAAATATTCGAACGCGTCCACTCGAAAGTTTAGCTACATAAAGCTATTCCAAATAGCTGCACTACACAGGTTTAAACGAAAACCGGTCTAGCGATGGAGGCGATGACACAAACTCACACTTATTTATAGCGGAAAATGTATACAAATCGATATTACAGTAACTAGGTACTTATATTCACAAATGCAAAAGAAAGCAACAAGGAACGCGAAATCATAAATGCAACCTGTTCACGTAACTTTCAAGTTTCGACGCGGCCACGACTATCACAAAGTTGACAATTGTGAATTGACAAAGAAAAATTGACAGTTATGACACTTGCGAATCCCGCCTTTTTTACCAATGCGTTCAAAAGTTGCTACAGCTATCTTAACATTTAAATAAATCATAAAAACTTCTTGCGAGGTTCTTCATAAGAAAATAGGTAATAATATTATTTCCATAATGAATCATGCCAACCTGACATGATATTAGGTATTGATCTTAAAGAATATAGTAGTAAGGTCGGGTTTAGACTGGATTGAGACAAACGGGGACGGCGCGACAGCATTCGTCACCGATGTAGAAAATGGCGATTAAATACCAACAATCATTACATCGCGACATTCAATTTGTTCAAATGTGTTCCAGTTTGTTAACGTTCAGATATTAAGTTTATAAAAATTATACCAGCACGCAGGTTAGTACCACCATCCTATCCACTATATCAATATTACAGATTATGCCATTTCTTATTAAAAAGCTTATAATATTTACGTACCTTTTTTTTAAAGTGACAATCAGCTATAAAATTTTCAATATTATGGTTGGGTAAGACAATGATTTGTAATAATAACGCGTCACGACATGTTCTGTGTGAGCACATTCGTGCGCCTCCAAATAGCGCAACGGCGCAACTTTTTCGAGCGCGGCGTCAACACGGTCAGGTGGGCGAGGTTGCGACACTGCCATATTGCTGTCTCGCTTGAGGTCTACTTCCTCTCACCTATAAACAGCTATCTCGCTTACACTTGCACAAAAAGGGGACGAGATAACCAAGGCTAATATGAGCGGAGCCCTCCGCGCACGAACATCGCGCACCAAGCTGCGCGCTCGACTGACTAGTTGACGTGGTAGTGACTTGAATTGAAGCTCTACAATCGACTCAAACCAGTGTTAGCTGCTCGACAACCAAGTAATCGAACCTAGAATATAGAGCTAACCGGCAACGCCGCAGCAAATAATAAGTAGCGAAACGAACGTGATACAAAATGCTACGACCGACGACTCACCGCGAAGTTGTTAGACCAAAACAAATCTCCTTTCTCCAAAACTATACAACTTATACAATAAAAACAGTTTATTTTGAAATTGTGCTGGTTGTGATAAAAACTAAGTGATAAAAATAATCAGTTTTGGATTGATTTAAAATGTAGTCTAGTAAAAATTTCAAAGAGAGTGTGTTTATTGTGGATAGAGGAAATGCCAAAACTGCTAAAACTATTAGACGCAGACGTATTAATTATGGGATCTAATTATTGAATAATAGAATACGTCCGTAACATATTCATATCCTAGAGTTCGAATAAGACAAAATCAGCTTCAAAAAGCTTTATTTTTTTAGTATTTGGCCTGAATTAAGTTGCTGGGTTGGCTATGGACGATTTATGTGACAGCAGCCTCACATAACTCCTGGTAACAGGATTTTTAAGCAGTCTTTATTTTAATTAATATTTATTTCATGCCCAAAGTATGCGGCAATTTTACTTGTGGCTTATAGGGAATTTTGACCGCATCACTGTCATTTTTCACTGAATTATATAACATTCCTTTAATTTTGAACATTTCCGAACAGTTTATGCTTAAAATTCCATCAATTTTACACATAAAACGTCAAAAATACACAATTAGCGCTAAAAACATCAAAAATCTTTCATCAAAAGCCGGGTACGCCTATATCAGGCATAATATTTTTATCTGCACATAGAAACCTTGTCAATCAAGGTTAAGAGAGTTAAGTCGGTCAATCAATTTCCATAAGGTTTTAAGGCACAGTTTGAAGAAAATAAAAGAATTATCTTATTATTTTTAATTTTTATTAAATAATTAAGCTTGTTTGCTGGCTGAGTTAAGCAATTAATTTTAAAGCAATATAATTTATTTTACCACTAAAGATCTAAACTACTACTTAGTAGAAAACTAAAATACATTAATTAATGAGTTGAAAACCAAAAAATAAAGTATACGAATAAAATAATATTCTACTCATCACTACATAGTATTAAACAAAGTCGCTTTCTCTGTCCCTATATCCCTATTGACTATAGAGTGATTGAAGAGAAAGGTTAATATGTATAATATACCCGTGCGAAGCCGGGGCGGGTCGCTAGTAATATTAAAAATGTATGTAATATTTGAAATTAACATAAAAGCTATAATTTTGGGGAAAACATTTCTTTATATAATATTTAAGCTTATCTTTGCATATTATGTATGTGTCTGACTACAATTCAAATAAAAGTAGCCTATCTTCTGATGTATTTTTACAATTTATCTTCTAAATCTCGTTTAAACTGCCTAAGCACGAACACTTAGTAAAACTCTGTTTTGCATTTGTTTTAAACAGTTAGGACTTAGAATACTTTTTGGTATCAATTTGTGTATTTATACGATTGCTAAACTGTTTACTCTCAAATGAAGCTTAACCTAATAAGAAGTGTACCTATGAAATAACTGTTTTAATAAGTGTAATAACAACGAGTTGAAGCATAATATTATTGTGGTTTACGATCTTAACTTTTTCATTTACATATTTTGTTTTATTCTTAATTTTAAAAATAATTTATTCAAAATCTTTTTTGTTTGTTTAGCTAAAAATTAATAATTACGCATATTTCTAATACTAACGTTTATTCGTGCATTTAATTTGATATCTACAAAATGCTCAGCCTTGAAAGTTGTTATCGGATGAAACAAGTGAAGTGACTGGGTTTAACATCGATGCGACGTTGCCAACGTTACAACATTGCTACTGCGTCTTAATTTTACGACCATGTCCGCCATCTTTTTTTCATTACCAAACTCAATGATTGTTGTAGGCAATTGTCAATTTTTGCCTTAATATTGAGAGGCTGTTGACTATGTAGCTAATTGGACGTAGGTGTCTAATTAACTTTAAATATATAAATAAATTTATCGGTCAAAATCCTACTATGATGCAAAATACAATACTATATACCTACTTGTTACATAACTAACCTAACCAGTTATAACCTAAAAGAAAATAAATATTTGTATACGATGTCTTCGTATAAGCCCAAGACCTTGATATTAGATATGGATGTGCAAGTGATATGTGCTAGACAGTAGACACAGGTTTATGATAGGTGGACATATCCATACCTAGGCATATCGCAGAGCAATATTCCTCATAATACGTACTTTAAGGTCGGGCATCGGCTTGCGAGGCACACGCCCCGCAGTCCCGCAGCACCATTTGGACCGACCAAGAACTAGATTATTCACAATTACGGACATTTTAACTAGAATTCCACTGTATCGATCACGCACAGGCGCCATTTTGAACCTACACTAAACGTGAACGCACAGTGGCGCTGTTGCCACGTCGCTGCGTTTCCAATTCGCGCTTCTATTTCAGGCCTGCTTTCCCCTCGCACCCCGTGCCTCTCTACACTCCACAAACAGAACCGACAAATCTTGTAAATATTCATAACTATTACCTACTCTGAGCTACATATACAATGTAAAAATAAAAATCTAGTCGGCCGCAGGCAAACAAAGCCAGTGACGCTGTTGCATCTTTAAAGATAAGATAGATGATGATATTATTATAATATATTATATTATAGATAGCTAGTTGTGAGCATGATACATCGCACCGGCTTTCACCAGAGGGGTGAGGCGAGGCGCTGCCGCGCAGGACATAATATGCCATTGGCCACCTCAGAGATCGATAGACAAACAGCGACGAGGACGCCGACCTACATAGCATAGCGCCCCCTACACCAATCGTAATAGAGGCTGTTTTACGTCAGCACCTACTATAAACAAACTACCGCACGACCACATTGACATATTCATTGTAGATACACACGAACACAGCTATGTGGAAACGACGCAGGGAACGGCAGCGCGCGGCCCGAACTACCAATGTATATCATTATGTTGTATTATGGCACTTTTCTAGAGTCGAAATTCCTATATCCCGGCGCACCCAACGCTCCTCGTCGAAGGACAAAGGGCCGATTTCATCCAAAATATTAAAGGAAACGCCGGTCGAATAAGTCACTTTCTTGTTTACAATGATTGAACTTTCTTAGTTCTTACATTATTTAATTGGACATCGCGTTGCCAAGTTGTCGACAAGACTACTATAAGAGCGCGCGGCTATCATTATAAAATTACGTTCTTTAGACAACTCATAACGCGTATTGGACATAATATATACATACTTATAATAGTTACAGAATATATTATTACGTCTAATCACTTCTATAATATGTTCATCGTTTCGACATATCGGAATAATACAATATGTTACCAAATTATGTTTCCCCACTACAAAATAAATGAGACTACTTTTAAAAGCAATTGAAATCACTTTTTAAGTGATTATAAAGCGAAAAATAGCAAAAGATGCTGGATGTCAATTGAACACTTACCTATATGTTTAACCGAAATAGTAATTTTTCGTCACAATATTCATATGAACTGCACTACGTGATGCAATAAACAAGTTGATTACGGTATTTTAAGATTCTGAGAAGATTTTAAGTGCACAAAAAATATATGCATTCCGTCAAACATACGTCTCACACGTATAGAGACCAAAAGCGAACTGCTGGATGTTGGTTTAGTTTGGGTCGCTTAGGGAGAAGGGGGTCGGGAGGAAAACCAGAGAACGGGTGAGCCAAGGAATCAAAAGAATACTGTTTTTTAATAACTCGTATTATTCTTATGTAAAATATATGTAAATACGATTTTATAAAAAGATTTACCTGATTTTATTAAAAACCATTTTAATTATTTGGATAAAAGTTAGTCAAAATAATTTATTAAGCTCTGAATTTGACATCCGCCTAATGCAGTAAACAGTCATATGCTTCTGCTAATCTGCTTAGAGCTTATTGTCATTACGTACTAATCTTTTTAATCTGTGCTCCCGGCATACATTAAATGGTCATGGTCTTCTAAAATGTGGAAGATCTTATAATTATTATATGTAAATGTACCTGCCACCTGCATTGATGTTACGATATAATAATATTTATTTTCGTTCTGCGGTCAAAAAGTATCTACAAAAACAAGGAAAAAAGGTGCTACAATTGCAAATGTTCTTCAATCTGTTAACCATAGTTTTGTAAGAAGTGTATTTACTAGCTTCATTTTTATGTCAAGATATGCCAATTGTCATGAACGCCTAAGGCCGTAAGTCAAAACGGCTACAAACCAATAAAAAAAGAGTTCGTGTATTAAACCATTGGCAGAAAATGATAATAGAATACGTCGAATTACGAATATAATTTTAAGCACATTTTCTTACAATTTTCCACTAAATAAGGACTGGTATTAAAGTGAAATCTTAATTATGCATTTTACGTTTTCGTTACTTATTTCTTCTTTCTTTATAGTCCTAGTTTCTGGAGCAATAGATCCGCGAAATTTAAAATGTTTAGGTTTGTGTTTTTCTTTAAATAACTTTAAAGTTTTCCATATTTCAAAAAACTAAAGATATATATTTCAGTTTGCCGGATGACCTTTGAAGAGCTTAATAAGGCGATAATGAAGGTGGACAAATGGAAAAAAGTTGATGTAAGTAATCATTCAGGTCCTAAAATATAAAAATTGAAAATGAGTTAAATCTACATATTGTTATGTACGTAATAATATATAAGTAATATATATTTCTTTAATGTTGACCTGTCAATTTTTAAGAACTATTAATTGTGATAAAACATTTACTAAATAATTAAGTATAAAAAAGGTTCTCATTTAAAATTTTTCTTTACTAAACTTTTATTTATCCTCATTTTTTCATTCAACACATCCATGTATTTCAGGTTGGAAACTTCCGAATGGATGCTGATGGCAACACAATGCAAGACAAGGTGCCAGCTCACAGATCGGCTGTATACATCTCTGAACTGATTGATGGAATATGTAAGTTGTTTTACAGACTCCAGCTAATTTGGGTACATATCCATTAATTCAATAAAATGAATTTGATAATCCTAGAGAAAAAAATAGCCTTGAGAACACAGTATCTATTGTAGTATAAAATATGTATGAGTATGATACGCTGATATAATAATAAGTAATATATTGCAATTTTTTCTATTAAAATTCATTAAGAATATTTTCAAGGTTAGGGCGGCAAATTAAACACATTCACGGTTTACCCATTTATCATGGTTTTAAAGGTAAGAAAATGGATGACTATGTCCGCGTGTACTACAAAGCAACAGGCAAGCTAGCCATCATGCAACTTATGACAGAGAGTGGAGGCATGAATCCTGAATTCTCAAAAACTAAATTTGTCACTGATGATGATTTGAATAAGAGTTTGGAGTACTATGTAAGCGCTTTTCATTTTCTTAGTAAGATTGTTGTAAAAACATATTTTTGTACTAGTTGTTACTTGTGATTTCATTCAAAATGTAATATTGAATGAAAATATTGATTTTCGATAGCACAATTTTTATTTCATGTCAATATTATTCGTCTAAAAAGTCTGCTTAAATTGCTGGTTAGCTAGGAGTAATGTGTATGGTAAAAAGACAAAGGATTTTAATTGGAGATTCTTTACAGTTTTATAGGCAATTAAAAGTGCTGCCCAATTATGATCTTCGCTTAAGTATTTTGTCTCACTTGTGCAATAATAACACCATGCAAAGTGACAGAGAATATTTTTAGTCATTGTTTTAATTTAGCAGTTTATAAATGAAACTTTATTAAAAATTTCGATCCTCTTTATGTTTCTGATTTTGATGGTTGGGAAGTATTTATAATACCTATATTTTGTAAAATTTTAATAAATTTCAGTGTGAGCGTATGTTTGAGGATAATGAAGATGAAATTACGGACTTGTACAAGAAGAGACCGCACGATGATGTCATGCCCGACGCAGAAAATGAGGTAAGTATATATACATCTAATCGGTTTTAGATTTTGTGTATTTGTCCAATCCAGTATTTGTATGATAAGATTATAGGCTGTTCAAGAACGCGCCCAAATCTGAGAATAATAGCCAAGAAACTCTGTCGCGTTATCATTTTTTTCCAACCATGCTAAAAGGTTTTTTTTGCGGCCTCTGCGAGTATTGGAACGCGGCGGATCGACCAATCAGATGTATCAAAGAATCAACCTCTTATTGAGTAATCTCTTGGTTACAATTTTAATAAAACGCTAAGATAACTTTGTAAGTTTGTGTGTAAGAATGTTTTTATACGTCAACAAACTTCGCCAACATTTCATTTATTTTTTTGTAACTCCACTTGCTCGTAAAGTGAGCCTTATTACATCGCCTTTAGGGCCATAAACCGAGTTATAACACAAACGTGCGTAATAACATTATACACTAGTGCGTAATGTGTAGATTTATTCCTACAAAGGTAAAATAGTACCTTAGGTTCTGCAAGTTATATGCGAGTAAACAGAACATTCTCAATTTAACCGCGTAAAATAGTAATTTTTTTTAGTAACAACAAAGAGTTAAAAATAAGTCCACAGTTTTGGTATAAATTAATGTGGACGTCCTTAATAAGTCAAATATTATTATCAAATTATATACTTACACAATAATTTGTTATAAAATATTAAAATTTGCATTTTATCACATAAAATTAAAATGTAGAAGTAGGCTGTAGTGTGAAACTCGTGAGCTCTTGTCTCAACGCTCGGCTGAATTACGCCTTTATTTACTGTCTGCGACTCGAGCTGCAAACCATAGCCTCGTATCTATAATTTGTATTATAACTATTATTATATTATACGCAATAGTTTTCGTTTATCCGATGTCTCCTTTAACTTCACTAGAATTATCAACGTTGATATGCTTTCAGATTTGCTTCAAACACACAAACTTCTGTGAAGATTGGATGTTGCCTAATGAACAGGACACTACGTGGACAGCTGAAATGGAGAAGGAATATATCAAGGTAACGGGATTTATTTCACTTTCCACGGATCTCAAAGAATCTTTCTCTGAATTCTATTGTATGTTTAATACGCGATTATTCAGCCAATTATAAATAATATGTAGATTATTTTTAACTAATGACGCAAATAACGCGTTTAAGATCAACTTGTCTGTATTACTGCGGGTCTTTGTTTGTGGTGCTGTAGTTCTTAAATGAATGATTTTGATACTTTTTTGTTTGAAAGCTGACATGATAAAATGGATATGGATTGAAATGTATAGTTTACATTAAACGGCTATCCCATAACCTGTGAAAGCGTGAATAATTGTTTGATTCTGTATACACTTATTCATTTCACAATCTATACTAATATTATAAAGCTGAAAAGTTTGTTTGTTTGAACGCGCTAATCTCAGGAACTACTGGTTCGAATTGAATAATTCTTTTTGTGTTGGATAGTCCATTTATAGAGGAAGGCTTTATAACATCACGCTGCGACCATTAGGAGCGAAGCATCAGTGAAAAAATTATACATATTTGAGAGCTTCCGTTGCGTGCGCTGCGTAAACGCTGTTTATAGGCTATATAACATCAGGTTACGACGAAATTAACGCGGGTGAAACCGCGGGCCACAGCTAGTACCATATAAATGGATAATTCGAAATTCAAACAAACCGATCGTCCGACCTAAATATCTTTGTTGATGCGATTTAATCGTAATATTATTGTCAAGAACATAATTATTTTACTTGGAAATCATAATTCAAAATTAAAAACTATAATACCTCCCTACTTTAGATTTAGAAATTTTAATTTTTGAATTAATATTATGAATTGAATTGAAAATATTCCTCAGATAAATTAAGCTTATTGAGGTGTTCCCATACACTAACGCTAACCCATGCTCTTTGTTAAGCTCTAGTCTATCAATAAATTTAATCAAAATTGGTTTAGTGGTTTAAGCGAAAAGCGTAATTGAGACAGAGTTGCTTTCGTATTTATAATAATATCAGTAGGAATTGCAGTATTATTTTGTTTTAGATTTAATGAGTAGTACGGAAAATACTTGTGTTTACAGGTACATGGTTCAGATCCTTATGGTTTTGGAGGTGGTTTTGATATGCCACCATCTCCAGATGTCGCTGATGATGAAGGCTATGATGACAATGATAAAGACGAGTTGTGATGTAAGACTGAAAGTGCCTTCCTATATTATTGTTAAATTTTATGTGATTAAATAAATTTTATACGTGTTTTTTTCTTTTTGTTGGTGGCTTTCATAAGTGTTTAACGGACTCACAATATGTTCCATGGCATCGACTTTTCGATAGTTTACATTGAGGAAAGTTTAGTTCCCGCTATTGTCAGTTCATAGATAAGACGCAAACCTAGACTAGAAAATTGGTCTGTCTTGGACACATAACATCAGCGGAGTATCAAAATCAGCTTTTTTTATAAATGTAAACCTTCGTATTTTCATATGATTTCCATCTACTCACATGTTACACAAGATGTGTCCATTCACGTTGCCGCTAAAATAGGATATTTTTTAGAAAGATATTCCAGAAATATTTCATAATAACAAAATAGATCCCGTTTGTCATACACGCAAATTAATACAAACAGGGAAGAAAATAAAAGTTGACGTATAATATTATTATTTTTTAGTAGTAGCAAGTAGATAGAATAAGATTCACCTTTCAATTGAACATTTTAATTTATTTATTTTAGAGATACTCAAAATGCGTCAGTAGTTTCAGTGGAAGGGGAAATGATGCAGCGGACGAGTTGGCCAGAAAAGGCTCAGACACCGGCATATGGACCCAAGCCTATCGTACCCTGACCACACTCATACATACTGAATCAATTACAGTAAAAAACTTCACCACCAATATTGGGATAATATACTTAACATGTAGACCAAAGAAATCCTAGAACACACATGTCTATGTGTTTTCAATAGTGTGTTGTGTGATTGTGTCCTGTCATGTTGGTGTTTACCAACTACGCAAAATAGATGGGTTAATAACAGGACACAACACACGAATCTTTTTAATATGAATAATAATGCCGCATGTGCAGAGCGTGCATGGAGGCAGATGAAACAACAAAACACTTAGTCTCCGAGCACCCTTTATGAAGCAGTAAGCAATCTCACAATCTTCGTGGAGGAGGTGGGTGGTTACATTTCACGCAAAATAGGCACACTGGTTGTAGATTTGCGGAAAACGGTCAGAAAACTAAACTAAAAACAGGTTTTGAAAAAACAATATTTAATATATTCGTTATACACTTTATAATATAAAAATAAGGCCACGTAATTTTAGTCTTTCTTAGTTTGGCAAGTAACAAATTTAATATAAATCCTGCAGTACAAAAAACAAAGCGTATACAGTTAATTTAATTATTTTAAACTATGTTAATACTTTAATAATTTTATAGAGAAGTCGTTTTTAAGTAGACCATACTTTTCTTATTATTCTGCGTTTTCTTATTTTTTGTACAACAGAATCGAATATGGCAAGAAAAAGTCTTAAAAAAACAGTTAAAAATATAAATTGAAATTATATACATCCATAATTAATTATAAAAATGTCAGTAAAAAATAAACAATACAGCATATTTATTTGCTGTTGGAATTATTAAAAAATAACTCTAAAATGTTATCTTTTCGCCAAAGAGTGAATAAATTTTCTATCAATCTAAATTTGTTTATGAGCGAGCTTAAACCAAAATTAACCAAAACTTACGTTTAAATACTTAAAACCATATCAAATGTAAAAGTCAGAAATAAGTGAAGTCCCGTGTCCCCTAGTGGGGTATGGGGCAGATGAATTTCACATCTGTTTCACTGATCGATTTTTTCTTTAGGGGCAAGTAGGTGATCAGCCTTCTATGCCCTGCCAGACAGAGTCTTTTTTTTATCTCCACCGGGAATCGAACACAGGACCTCTCGGTTGTAACGCTTACGCGCTTACCACTAGACCAAGGAGGCGGTCAAAAAGTCAGAAATAGGTACATGGAATGTAATACAATTAAAAATACATTTTAATACTTTAAGTATTTGAATCTATTCAAACGAGCACTTCAACAATAAAAATAACTGTATGATTATCACGTTTGATTTCTCATGTCAAATAAAAAAGTTTAGAATTTTTTAAATATAGTATGATATCATGTTATATGTGTACTAGAGATGAAACGGATATCCGGCAACTATCCGGCCGGAGAATTTAACACTGCTGCTTAAAATAGGGACATACGCAAACCGATTGGTCAAAAAATGAAGTTTTTTTAAAACTATATAAACGAAATAGTTTTTGTAATCTCTGAACTCGATGATTTTATCAAATATATTTTGTGTTTAAAATTTTGTTAAACTTATAACCGAATTTTTGTAACATGGCACGAGCTCCCTGTCATAAATCATCGTGAAAGTATAGAAACAGGTGGTGGGGGGAAACGGGCACTGACTGGTGTTACAAGGCGTAATGTCACGTTACAAAGCGAACATTTGCGCAATTACTTTTTAATACGTTTCCATAAATTGAATACGTATGTTCGCTTGGTAACGCCTGGTAGCGAACATACGTACTGTTGATATGTTGTATTCACTACAGCGAACTTGACGCGTTTGGCGGATTTAAAAAAATTAAACTATTAAAATAGTTAATTAGAACTGTCCTTTGACTCCGTAGAAAATAAAATTTCTCCTCACTGACAAATAATAATTAGGATTATTTTCTTTTGGCTATTTTCAGGAAAAACACCCAAATCTAGTGTTTTTTTTAGGTTCTTAGAACGCCCTTTCGTAATCGAGATTGGCAACCTGGGTACATTACATTCCGTAACGCTAGTCAATTCCCACCCCAATATATTTGTAGGAAAATATATATAACGAAAAAGAAATCATTATCAGAGATGATAAAGTGCACGCTAAAATCGATTTAAAATATTAATGCTAGCAACACATAGTTCTTTGGGTTTCCCCGTGTGCAACTCTGTCGTCTTGCCACGCGGGCAGTTCAACTTTACCTGTATGTGTGGCTGTCTCTTCTGTTGGGGTACCTGGAAAAAGAATAATTATAACCCAAGTAGACAATTATATATTAGCTTATATCTGTATATAAGTTATTGTAAAAGATTAGAGGTATATAATATATCAGATAATTATCGGTTAGTATAGTCGAAATAAGAATTTTAGAATGTTTACTATCTATTTGTCCACGTATCACACACTTGTACAAGCGAATTTTCTTCGCTGCTGTGGCGTGAGTTGCTTTACAAATCACATTCAAATTTATGGCTGGCAATAGTTTAACTGTACCATGAGTCCGTTTAATTGTGCCATGCCTGGTCAAGAATCATTGATGGTGTAGCTAATGTAGAATCGGTGCAGTAGAATTGAAACCACGGTTTCATTCGAATATAGACATTCATAAAAATCCGCTCTTTCGTTTAAAGCAGTCTTACCCAAAGTGGGCGATAACGCCCCCTTGTGGGCAATGGAGGCCTATAGGGTGGGCGGTAGCCTAGAAAAAATCGGAGGGCTTGGTAAAATTGGTTCTTTAGTCAATTGGAACCTGATATTGTTAAAAATCATCAAATTCATCCATCACAGTTCCTTTAGTTTTAAAACAAATGTTGATTTTTGGTTAGTTTTGAATAGGTAAAATATATTGTAAAGTTGCATTATTATTGCTCTCTCTGCTAAGAAAAGTCTCGTTAAGATATAGGTTTAATTAAACTCCAGGCGAGACTGATATGAGGTTTTTGTCGTAAAAAGAAATAGGGGGCGCTACAAAACTGATTTTCAAAGTGAACGTTAGACGAAATAAGTAACTAAATAAATTTAAAAAAATCGACCTCTGAACGCACTAAAGAAAATATATCTTTTTAATTTAAATGAGCCAAATAAAGACGCAACAGTGTTGATTAGTTATTCGTAATAATAGGGCTAACAAATTTTATAAGAATAATTGCTGAAAATTTGTGCTAAATTACCTGTGTAAAAGTAAACTGTAAGGTTAAACGCAAAAGAACATACCAACAGGTAATCTTTCGTCAGCATCCACCGAGTCATAGTCTATGCGCATAGATGAAACGAGATTGGTGCTTGACAGTTTGAGAAGGGATGTTGCTGTACTGAGGAATACTTGGTCAATACCCTGAAAAATATATAAAATCTTATTAAGATTTTAACCATAGATAACATTCTATTATACGGGGTCCGCCAAATAACTTTTTTTTTTTGAAAATGCAATAAAAGAAAAACTACTGACTATTTTCTCAAATTTCTTTTTTTATTTGAAAGTACAATCCTTCCGGTTAGTAATGGAAAATAATTTCATTCAAATAGCTGCCTCGGCTGGCCATGCAGTAGCCTACACGATCGGTCCAATTTTTAAGCACATTATCGATTGTGTGCAGCTGTATTTCACCAATGGCTTCACAAATATTGGCCTTTAAAGCGTCAGTTGTCTCTGGCTTGTCGGCGTAACACTTATCTTTGACGGCACCCCACAAATAATAGTCCAACTAGTGGCCAAATGACATCAGCTCTGCGGCTGATAATGCGATCTTCAAAAACAGGGCGCAAGACATCGAGTGTAGCTTCGGCTGTGTGGCACGTAGCGCCGTCCTGTTGAAACCAAATGTTGCCAATATCCTCCTCTTCAATTTTTGTGAACAAAAATTGGTTCAACATGGCCCGATAACGATCACCATTGACTGTAACGGCCACTCCTTGCTCATTTTCGACATTACCATGATTTTCAAAGTAATGTCGCAATATTTCCCAGCGTTGTTCAAGCGTATACACAACATATTCGTTCAGCGGAAGGATAAAACTAATTATCGGTCAAATCAGACATGAGCTAAGTGTTACCATTCACGAAATAAGCACTAGTTGAAAAAAAAAACGTTAGATGGCGGACCCTATACTAACATCATACTATCTATTTAAGGATTACACATTACATTACACATTGTATGCTATGTATATTGCAAGTGTCTTATGTAATATTGTAAAATCTTTTTCAACACACTTGCTCATTATGTGAGCACCGCACTTAGGTATATAAAAGCGCTTGTTACCAAATTGACATTTTGATAAACATAAGGCACAAGTGCGATAATTTAGTAAAACCTTTTCGTTAAACCTCTGTTCTAAAAAAGAGTTTCGATGGTCAGAGCCGTAAAATACTATCTGGGGCCCGTGGAAAAAATCTTTTGATGGGACCCTATTAGTTAGTTTATTTAGTGTCATTTTAATAAACCACTTAAGTAGTTATCCAACACTAATAACAATTTTATTCTCAAGAGCATGGGTTTCTACATTTACATCCATTCACCAGCCGATATGCGTCCCACTGCTAGGCATACACATTGATCATCTAGGCATACATTAGGCTTGTTTAAGAAAAACAGTGATAGTCATGAATTTAATACTAGGAATAAAGATAAACTCGCTGTTGCCACTAGTAGGCTCCATAAAGTTAGTAAATCTTTAAAGGGCAATGTATACGCTTTTATAATAAACTCCCAAGTGATATGCTTAAATTGTCAGTGAATAAATTTAAAAACACAATTAAAAGAAAACTTTATAAAAAAGCATACTATAAAATAACGGATTACTCAGATGATAAAAAAGCTTGGGAATGAACATGCTCTAACTCTGTCTTAATAAAACCAAATATTATTATTTTTTTACAATAATTTTTTTTTTCTGTAAACTACATCATATTTTAAAAAAAACGATTCAAAATGATCAAATATGATTTCAATGAATAAAGATATTTTGACTTTGACTTTGCATAAGCCTCCTCTCTTAAGCGAGAAGGAATGGGCTATAGTCCCCACGCTAGCCCAATGCTTCAAAAAATGTACTTTTCAAGTAAAATAAAATACTCCGGTACAATGTTAAAAAATATTTCTGAGCTCATGGCCTCTTGGGCCGGGGCCCTCTTGGGTCTGAGGCCCGTGGCATTTGGCCAGCCCTGCCACCCTATGGTTATGCCATCATCGATGGTAAAACTAATATTTCCCGACTTTTCGCTACTTTCGACTAAGTAAAGTTTAACAATATAAATGTTTTTAACCTGATCGTGTAGTGCGCTAGTTTCGCAATAAGACGCTCCAATGGACATGGCGTACTGCGTCGCCTCATTTCGAGTCACGGCTCGACACGATTCCAAATCACTTTTATTCCCTACTAATGCTAGCACCATTGGCTCTGGTACATTGCTGGAATTTAACATTTGATTATATCAATAAATTACTTACTCGCGAATTTGTCCGAATATACCTAAAGAAGTATAAATTCAATCAAATGATAGTTGATTTAATTAATGTTTTTTTTAGTTTTCCCAAAAACCAAGGGATCTCTAGGTTGGCAGATATTATTAATAAACAAAAATTATCTTTTAAAGTTTTTGTTATTACCTGTTCTTTCTAATTAAAAATCGCATAGAACAGTAATTTCACTATGTAAGTAATACTTAAAATCTAAACGTGATCAATGGACGTAAAACATTTTTTTTGTACACTTGAATTTTCAAAATAATATATATACATATATATTATAAATAATAACCTCTGTAACTCTTTCACCCATCCCTTGATAGCGACAAAACTACTTGTGCTGGTTATATCATACACAAGTAACGCCGCATTGGCATTCCTGTAGTACATTGGGGCCATTGAACGAAATCTTTCTTGACCGGCTGTATCCCAGACCTGAAAAAATATTCATAAACATACAACATATTTCTTTAAGAAAGGTATAATGCGCAAGTTGGTATATTGATTCTTTACCACCATCTTTGCTTGTGTGTTTTTTTGTGTATTAAATCTGCAACAATCAATTTTTTTGATGGAAACTCAACTAATCATTACACATTTAAAGCATATTTTGGAAGATGGACGGCTACTTTTGAGATTTTTCTATAGGTTTTGGATGCTGCCTAGACCTCAATTATATATTTTAAAGATGTAAACACGATTTCATACCTGTAATTTAACCCTCGAATCGTCAACGTTGATATTGCAGGTGAAAAAAGACGCACCTATAGTGGGTGATATATGTTTTGAGAACATTTTGCCAATGTATCTAACTACCAAGCTTGTTTTGCCCACACCTGTAATAATACAGTTAAATCAGAAAAATATCGAGCATTAATCATTATTAATGTAGTAGGTACTAGGCAGTAGACCATAAGACATTAACCATAGCCTTCTTATTTCTTAATTAAATTTTCAATTTTCATTGACCATTTGGCATTTTAAGTTACACAGTTGAAACTACGGACTGGTATGTGTACTAGTATGATAATAATAATTTTCGATTTTATACACATGCAACAATTCTTTGCATAATAATATTTTGAAGAGTGGTTAGTATTAATTATATGGGCCAATCCCGGCGGCACTGCAATGCCGGGCCGACCCGTGACAGGAGTGGAGCGAGCCCCGAACATCCCGTCAACTTCCAAAAATCAGTTTAATATACTGGTCCCGCTATGCGGGAACTTTCAGATATTAAGCTGAAAAGAACAGATACTACACTTTGATCTTAGCCAAAAGGCCGAGAAGCGATACCGAATCTAGGTACTCTAAAGTATATATGGCGAGACGAAATCACTTCAATAGCGTGTTTTACAAATTGATCAACATTAACTACCGCCATCTAGCCAAGTATCAGTACAATAACTAAGAAGTTTTTAATACCGCCCTCTCTGATTACAGAATTAAAACTCTGCGCCTTTAATATCCAGTAACCAACCTAAGCAGATTAAACTATGAACATTTAAAATTAATATAAATTTCGACCAAATTTAGAATTTCATGTCAACACCCTCGTTTAACCCCTGATTAAGGTGACGATGAATAAAATAAACGCTTTTACCTAATTATATGTTTGTGTGCATAATAGATGGCGTTGTTGTGTCATTGACACGAACTTAATAAGATCTAGTTTTATAACAAAAAAGTGTAAAAGTGTACAAGAATTTATTTCCGTGTTTAGCTGCAACGCTAATATGTAGCAAGATTCCATTCACAAAAATATTTGATCACGTTCTAATTACAGTTCAACCTATTCTATCTATTCTATCATTATTATTCTATCTATTATATCAGTTCTATCTATTTCGAATAAATTACTATATCGATGATTGTTTACCATAAACATATTCACCCACTGTGTTAAAACTGCTTTTTTACATCATAAAAACCAGTTTTAAACATTTGAGTCGGCATAGTAACATACATATTATATTATGTTACACAATATTTACTAAGTCTTGAGAAATCATACATATTAGGAATCGTGCATTTTAAATGCAATCCGACCCCCAGGCTCTGACATCACAAAGTGAATGGATTTAAGGATTCCCGGATGCAGCCATGATGGAATCAATGAAACTGGATATATACTACACACTACACAGGTACCCAGCTGTCCTATAACCGAATTTCAAATTCATTTAAAATCATCGAGATGGTATGTAGAGACGTTTAAACATATTAATATCTATGGACCATAGATATTAGTAAATTAGTAGGTAATAATACCATAGACTATGGTATTTTATTATTATTATCAAGGTTAAGATAAATCTTGAATTACATTTATCATTAGTGTTAGTATCGATAAGGCCAACTACCGTTTTTCGATAGTATGTAAATCCCAATATGATTATGAGCAAGATTTATCATTTATAGTTTATACGATTTTTCAACCGAATTCATAAAAGGAAGTTCTTAAATCGAGTATTTTTTGTATGTTTGCTAGAATGCAATTGTTCTATCTTACAATATGTGGCTGACATATTACAATCTATATTGTATAACAAATAACAATACTAGCTGACCCGGCAAATTATTTCTAGTGAATATTTTGGTATTGATCAGTTATCGACGACTGAGAGTTGAAAATTATTAGAGTACTGGGTACTGTAAATGGGTGAAAATTAAGAGTTATTTGTATTTTTAACCGAACTTCAAAAAAACAAACAAAAAGGTGGTTATCAATTCGACGTGTATTTTTTTTGGATGTACCACTGCTAGGACGCTGTCCGTGAACCGATTTGGATGAATGAAGTGTCAAACGATAGGGTAATTCGTCGAATTGGTCCCATTTTTGGAGTTTGGGAATTTTTACGATCAATAGTTTTCAGGATATTGAAAGAATAGTTTCACAATCGAACGAGAAATCGCTGCAATTCGTTATTGTTTACGCGTCCAGTTTAAATCTCTATATCTCGATGATTACCTGGTAGATTTAGAAGATCTTGACGAAATTCAGTGATTTTTTTAAATATTTTTGAGGTTAAGGAGGAAACCTAAACGGAGAAAAGATCATACACGCGTAGGTACGCTATACTGCGTCTAAAAGTCCCTATTTCTCGATAAAAAACGAACTAACAAGGATGGTTGACACCTAATTTAATAAGTCATTATATCTTGGTCTTATATTGTAGTAAAGTCAATAAGATCCAATGTATATTGCTGGAGATACAGAGAATTAATCAAATGAAGGTAAAATCAGAGCGTTCATGTCATAGTTTCATTTTAAATACGAGTATGAATATATAGTAACAAACTGTTCGGCTTAGAAGAGCCACTCAAAATAATAAAATAAATTAATTTTAAATGAAAAACAAATCCGACCTCAAAACGCACTAAAACTAAAATTTGTATAATAAATGAACCTACTATAAATAAAAAAAAACAAAAATAGTGTTGATAAATACAATTCAATAATAATCAGAATTTAAGGTTGACGTTCACCAGTGATCATGTAAATAATATGAGAAATTTGTGTGGCGTAAATTTTCTCTGTACGCGCTATTTTCTGGAATTTTGTTTTTTTTGCATTTGATAGCTCTATCCGTCTATGATCTTTGAAGATAAACTTAATACTAAATAACGAAAGTTAGGCCTCTCAACCTTCTTTGAATTAATAAAAATTCATATTTGCACTATAATTTGTCCTTCAAGACCATTTAAGCATATAAAGCGTGTTTTACCTGTGGTTAGGGCACCAGGGGAAGTGCCGTATCAATTTCACATAGGATTATAAATATCAGATTACTACTGGCAAAACCTGGCTTTTTAAAAAAACTAGTTAATTTGCTATTTTATTGACACTTAAACCATTATGTTTTTAGCTACCCGTTATTCATTAACATTTAAAACATGTTAATAAACCTATTTTTGATACGAAACGCTTTTCACTCTCTTTCAAATTATGAAATAAGTTTGAAAGGAAACAAAATACAACTATGAAAGGCTTCTTAGACTATATAATATTTTTATTAATAAAAATATATAATTTATCTTTAATTTGTCATAAAATATCCTGTATTTAAGCAAAACTGCAGTAAATGGCATATCAGTATGCCATTGTGAATAATTAAAATTGTAGACTGAGAAGTGTAGAACTAATATTGAATAGTGTATTTTAGTTCCTATCTATAGGTATGTCAATTAATTCAAAATAAAATAGGGCTCAAAGACATATCAACTTATCCCTAATGTGAACTCCTGTTTAAAAAGCAAGGTTGGTTTTTCTATATAATAAAAATATTAACATTATAATATTATTGCATCAGTGATAAGCTGGCGCCCACGTCTTGACTGCTTAGAATTAGAAAAGATATACCTTTGCCACTTTCAGCACATCATAAATCTCTAAGCCAAAGCAGTGTAGTAGTGCATTTTGTGTATAGTACCTATTTTTCTTCATCATTACTAATCTTATTAATTTACTGATAGTTGATAGAGATATTTCTTCTAAACAGATGTTAGCCTTTCTGTATTATCAAACTGACCTATTAGCTAGACAAAACATTGAAAAAACAAATGCATGAAATACTAATTTTTATTAAAATCCCATAACTTTTAATACAGTGAGTTACATGACTATAAGGACTAGGTATATTATCTGAAAACTTTCAAACTTTGTTAAAATAATAAATAACAAGTTTTTATTTGGTTGAGTTATTTTGATAGTTACATTACAAGTTTTAGAGTTTAACATTTGGGTTAAAATGATTACATCAGTGTAACAAATGTTTGCAATTGTCATTAGCATTATTGAGTTGAAGAACTTAACTAAAAAGATATTCTCAATTCAATTTTCTTTTTCAGTAGATTAAAAATATTACTTGTCTACCAAAATTACTATGATAAACATACCAAGAACACTTTAGAGCCACATATTTTTAATTACAAGCTCTAAGAATCTTTTTTTTAATTTTTAGTAATCGGAGCCTTTGCGTTTTTGTTTGCTATAATGAACAATTGATATACCTATACTTACTAACAAGCTATTTTTTTAATGTTACAGTTGTGTGTTTAAATATTATCATTAATATTAGTCGACTATAATGATTGGTAATGAGTTATAACTTCTAATTATGGATAATATTTATTACTTACAGTACAAAATTTATATATAATAGAAATATCGTTAATACCAGAAACACTCGTTCCTCATTAATTATTTCAAGTTTTAATACCGTGAGATTCGATTCTATTTAAATAAACAATGAACATTGAATCATCTTTTACCTTGCGATCCCAATACAACAATTTTTGCCTCCACCACTTTCATTTTAAATACACTACACTAAAACAATAATTCAACAAAACTACTATAAATTTACATTTTCCTATTACTTATTAAGTTGATATTTAAATTTAATATTTTATTTTGGACTTTCTAATTTCTAACGTCTATTACAATTGCTGTTAAAGTAAACAATGGTGAAAAGTGAAAACTGAAACGTGATTAAAATGCTAATACTTGACACTGTCACTATCAGTTTTCAATGTCAGACGTAGAATGACAATGACATTGATAATAACACACTACTTAAATACATATATAATGAAAACGTTTGTGATATAGTATGTAGTGTCAGTGTAAAAATTTTTAATTCTCATAGTTCCCAGTGCTGCCGCAGCAAAGCTGCAGCAATGGAAGTTAGAGAGAAGAAGAACGATCGCTACGCTACGTACTAAAGCATTAGCCCGCCTGTCCCTAAAATGTGTAGAATTTATAATTTATTTTTCAGCCACTAGTCGCGCTGCCGTCGGTAAGTAGTATCTACGAAGTTAGCTATTTATGAGTTTGTACTATGCTCAGATCATAGAAAGGAATCTATTCCTATTTCTGTGGTACTATACTATGTACAAGTAGATGAAATTAGTTGAATTGAGACAATTTAGCGATCGCAGCGTCTTACTTATTTTGTCCATATTTCTGAGACACTATTTTCTACAGCGATTGTTTTCCTCTCCAAACCTCCATTGCCGCAACATAGATAAGCCACAGATAATTATTGCAAATAAAATTAATTAATAAGTAATTAAATAATTGCAAACATACTAATCTCAACTTTATTCAAATACCTTATTTTCCTTAAATGTTATATGACGTATACGGTATAATTAAGTATATGACTGACTATCGTGGTATTTTTTAGATAGGTACGTTATTTACAAGGTCACTACTTTAACCTTCCAAAGTAAATGAAGTTTTATACGTAAGACTGTGAGGCAGAGCTAGTGAACCAGATCGCATCATTAATATCAGGTTTATGATTCCGTCATAACATTTGATAGCAATCAATCGGCAATCACTATAAATTCTCCATAAAGTTAAGTTTATTAGCGCATAAAATAACCAAAGGACGAACTTTATGATAGATCAACGACTTTAGTGCAATACTATTGATTTTTAAATTAAAGTACCCTCGGCACTGTGTCTTTAAGAGCATAGAAGTCCCAGATTCTATTAAGTATTTATATATTAACACTTCGTTGCCATAATGTTATAATATATTACCTATCTGATAATGAAGGTCGGTTAAAAATAAGAAGTCTTAAACTAAGTAGATAGTTTAGCCGATCAAGAACTTTAATTCCCTATATAGGTATATCGTCTGTAAGTACCTAATATAATAGGTTGCTATGGTAGACCGTAGATAGATAGTTTGTATGAAAATTTTAAATACTGAAACCTCTACCCTTAAATCATAGTTCTAATCGAGTATGAGTAGTTATATCCTAGAAATTTAAGAAAATATGGTATGTACTTAAATAATTGATAGATTTTTTTAAATTTTACTAATATAACATTAAACAAGCATATTGGTTAATGTTATGTTGTTATGAATAAATATAGCTAAAAAAAATTAATACATTTTCGCAACAGCTCTATACAAGTGCTTCATCCAATAATCTAGCCACAAAGAATGCTAGTAGGTAGTCGTACATAAATGCGTACGATTTACATATAAAACCGATTCTAGTAACATATTGCTGATGGAAACGTAGAAAATGTGTTTGGAACCTAAATTAGTTCGGAATCGAATACTTATAACAATAGTCAAAAGTTTTTTTTAATATTATATTGTTACAATTTAATGTCTTAAAACTGACGAGCGTATTAGACCAGTGATTTTTTCAACAACAGAACCGTAGTAAGCAAGTTTTATATAGAGTAAGAAGCCTCTAAAGTAGAGAAATAAAACACATTACATAAATTGTATTATATATTATACTTCTTTTTTATAAATACATATTACTGAATACTGGCACTTATGCCAATGAGGCAAAACAAGAAACTCAGTTGTTGAAAAATCTTATTGTATTTTGCTATACGATAATGGCATCATAAAACAAATCACCCGAAAACTCTCATGTTATTAAGCAAAACGTAATATCAAATCAGTAAATGTAATTCGGACAAATATGTTCCTCTTAACATTGCGATCAGATTAATTTAGATAAAAGCCTGCGAAATGGGAGCAAAGTGGTCGTAATGTTAAGTGCGGCTATAAATTTTGAACAGCGCCATCTATACGACAGAAACTCATGTTGTATTCATGAGATGTGCTAATAGGTGGCGTTAGTAGTGATTTAATCCTGAATTTTTATTTGGTTTTGTGCGGTTTATGTATAAAATAAAAATAAACCTACATAGATTAAGATCTTTGGCGTGTAAATATTTTTTGCAAATACATTATTATTACCTATAACAAAATAATAGCTTTAGTAAGAAAGGCAGTCAGACTTCAAAAGTAAAATATATATGTTATACTTACTGACTAGAATTCATAATAATAAAGAACTATTTCCATTCGATATTATTCTTATATAGTAAAGTGGTGGATAAAAAAACCACGCCTTCTCATGATTAATAAATTTAATAATTAATAATTATCTATACTAACAATGTAAAGAAGAAAAATTTGTAATTTGTATCTTTACATATCCTTACTAATACTTATTATAAATTGCGAAAGTAACTCTGTCTGTCTCTCGCGACTTAATGCCAAAACTACTGAACCGAATTAAATGAAATTTTGTACACAGTCTAGACTCTAGAGCTTGAGAAAGGAGAAAGACTTTTTAATGCGAAAAAAGGGTTGTAAGGTTGAAAGAGGGGATGAAAAGTTTTATGAAAGTATCGTCATTTTTAGAGCTAAAAGCTTTAAAGCTATATAACATCACGTTACGACGAAATTACCGCAGGTGAAATCGTGGGGCAGAGCTAGTAGCGAATAAACCCATAAACTGCTGTACCGATTTTAAAAATTCTAGCTGATAGGAAACTAGGCTCTTACTGAGTGACATAGGTCACATAGGCTTATATGGCCACGAAGTCCTGAGTTCATGTTAGAATAAAATAAATTATTTTGTGTGTTGTGATTCTTAAACTAAGTAGATATTGTTTTGTGGACAAGTTAAAACTATTCTATTTGTGAGGTAAGCAGGTTTGCATTTTGGATTCTGGGTAAAAAACGTTTCAGTAGAAAACACGAATTTACCTGTAAACAATGAAAAGTAAAATCCCATAGAACAAAAGGGCTTAATTGTGTAATTTTAACTTAAACTCAAAATTAAAAAATAATAAGCCATTCAAGTCAAATAAATACATAAGGTATATACTAGTCTATGTTGAACGTTGAACAAACGGTTGTCTAAACGATATACTTCGTCAAACAAAGCACTCAGTAACTTGGTACAGTGGAGGCCGGCCAAATCCTGTTAGTATACGAAAGGAATAGAGGATAAGACACTCTAAAATTGAAATTGTACGCGACAGGCCAGTTTCTTTTATTAAAAAAAAACACTTATTGCTAACTTCTTTTGATTTCTTATCGTCAAATTTAAGGACAGTGTATTTTTTTTAACATAACTCCAGTAAGTAATTAAAAAGTCAAATTCTAAAATATGTTTTAAAGAAATATAGGAGGATGTTTTATGGAGATAAATTTACGTAGGGCACGATTTACGATTAAGTAGTATTAATATTATTTACTTTTTATTATACCTTCCCCAGAGTAACGTCAAATATTGATGTCAACACCAGTCGATTACATAATATTGTTAACTTATTCTTCGAATAGATTTCCGCTATAAAATGAATACTTATCCGGAACTGTAACGTTGAAGTGGTAATGCATAATAATAAGATTTTTCCAAGGCATATCCATGTTATATATTTGCGCCGCAAACGAGCAATCAGCGAGCAATCGACACGACAATACCCCTCTTCGCGCCAAATTCAATTTGCACCAATCAACGGGCGTCTTGCCGCCTCCGGGCGCGCTGCCGCACTGGCTCCCAGGCTCCCTCTGTCAGACGTGAGCGAATTGTTCGATTTTTAAACCTGCTATGACATTGTTTTTTATTAGAGATAGGTATGTACCTAATTTATTATTGTTTTTTTAGCATAGCATTAAATTTAATATATTTTTAAAGCATAGCATACAATAAAAAAATAGTTAAGGTCGATGTTATAGGTCTACCTTTTTATTAACTACCTAATAATCATTAAGTAAAACTGATAGTTCGAGGCACAATTTTATATATTTAATAATCCAACCTATTACACTTAAAATAAACAAAAAATGGTAAGTAATATAGATTTTATTCATAAGTATTTATAGGCACCTCGACGATGTTTTTTTTGCAAGACAGTAGACTTTTATATCGTTTTCTTTTATATCATACTAAGAATTCAATTTAACAATTAAGCAATGTTAATAGCTCTAAAGGAGAGCCGCATCAAAAGTTAAACGGCAGACGCGCGGGAAAATGGTGGGACGCAATAAAATCAAATATTGATATTCTCAATTCAGTGTTCTGTTTGAGGTGCCGGATTCTGTTTACACTCAAAACGATCCTTCATGACACCAATCCTATGTATTTTTGTGAAACTATTTGCATATACAAATGATACATTGTACTGAGGATTTGTTGGAACAGTACGACATTTAACGGTGTCGTTTTGATACGATTTTATAAGATTTTCAACACTTTATCATAAAATTAAAGAATTATATATTATATTATGTAAGTACTTACTTACAGTTTAAATTTATATACTTATAACTTTATCTTGACATCTTTCGAAAACAGTTTTCGAAAAATACGTTATGTATTTACATAATTCTATTAGTCCAACTGAAAAAGAAAAGAACATAAGCGGGGGTGTGTGGTACCGAAAATTTCGTCAAATTCAAGCTGCGACACACCGTTTTCCCAGAAAATGGAAAACAATACTGCTGAATTTTGGATAGTTTTATATAAATTGAAATATATTTAAAAAAACAAGGAATATGATAATAACTACTTTATACTATTCTATAAGTAAATAAACTTTCAGTTTAGACAATAAAAGCGTCAAAATTGACCATTTTATACAAAAAATAAGGTTAAAATGTAATTGGCCTCATAACACCTGGGATACCAGCGTTTACAATCCATTTTTTTTTATTCACCCAAAGGGTCACCTAAAGTTTTTCGACCATACTAGTCTTTAAACGTCTCTAAAACATTCATTTATTTATACACACAAGGTTGTATAAGACCCATTTATTGATAAAAGTTTTTTTTCTTCAATAATTATTTATATGACAGTAAAGTAATAGGGTGGGAGTTGGGCTGGGAAGTGGGACCCGGGAGTCAGTAACGAAGCGTCGTAAGTTGTTTAAACAAAGGGCATCAATCACGGCGATCCCCGCCCCGAATGCTCTACTTATAGTACGGCATATTGTTAAAATATATTATTGATTCATAAATAACGCTTTATTTATTATTTATTTAAATAAATGTAAACGTATAGCGAAATTTTATTTCATTTTTACGTATTAGGTACTTTTATTTGACTAAATTAGCTCACTGACACGACTGAATTAGTTAATTTGAAATAATATTGATTCCGTCAAAAATACCCATTTAGCCTTAATTATAGCTTTTTCTTTTGTTGTTTTAAGTTCGGTTGTAACAGATACTAATAGCCTGTATTTTTAAAGTTATTTTATTATTCTTTATCTCCGAGAATAATAAAAAAACAGATCAAAATATTCCATTTAGTTTTTCAAATCATTAGTAGGTTAAGTCTCCTTATAAAATAGGACTATAAGTTGGAAACATAACAAGATGTGGACTAAGAGAGTAAATATCTCCATCTCCCTCGTGTACGCGCCGCGAATGCAAAAGGCACAGTTTTTCCTACGTAATTTATACCGCTTTACTGAATGGGATAACCATACTTTATAATTTATTTAAAGATTTATAAAAATATTTCTTTTCAGTAAGTTTTATCAAAAAGCCTTTTAGGTTTAAAAAAATGCATTCTATTCGTAAATTCTAATGTGAGAATGAGTTTTCTTTAGTAAGTAAGCATTTGATTACACTAATTGTCCGTCACAATTGCATTTTTTAAAGTTGTATGCCCTGGCAATTAAAAATTATCTTTGATAAATTAGGTATAATCTTCTCTTTCTATTAAATAAATAAATGTGTTAACCGCTTCATATAACACAAATACTTATGTATCTACTTATATTGTAACAACGCATTCAATACACAACGATTTTTAAATAGTCTTTGAAAATTATGGTAACCCTAGCAATTTAGTGGCACGTACTAGGCTTTAATTCACTGTAACCGATCGGCAGCCAACACTTCAACATCTTGTAATATACCTATCTCATATGATATTACTCACTTTAACAATGGATTATACCTTCGTATCCTATTGGTTGGCCCTATTGAAAATTATTTTGTCTTTGATTAATTCACAAATACAGCCTATTTTGTTTAGCGTTGATGTAAAAGAAATTATAAAAAGCCTTATTTAAAAAGTGACTTCCCGTAACGCCTAGTGGGACATGGGACAGACACATTGCTGTGTCTGTTTCACAGATCATTTTCTTTACAGGCAAGTAGGTGATCAGCCTTCTGAGTGTGTGTGTGTTAACCTACCCAACCGGAACATTTATTGGTTCCTCCGGGATTCGAACCCAAGACCTCCGCCGCAACACGCAGTCGCGTAAACCACTTAGCCACGGAGGCGATAAAAAGCCTTATTTAGGTGTAAAGAATTTATTAAATATAAAAAAAGCTTATAACAATTTTACAGCCTCCTTCCTTTGCTTTTATTACTCTTCTCATCCTTTCAATTGTTTCATTTTCTTTCCTGTTGCTACTATACTCGCATAGGTCATTTCTATTTTTTCCTCCATATTTTTCTCTCTTTCGTTCGCTCTCTCAATTTGCTTTAGTACCACCTCCTTCAGTTTTCTTACTTCCTCACACTGATATCTTTTAATATTTTCCTCCAGTTTTTGATTTGCATTTTCGAGTCTCTCGATCTGGTCTTCTAGCCTATCTACACCCAACCGTGGTGAGGATCCCAGATTGAAGGTCTCCCCCAGCCTCTCTTCTCCCCCGTGAGGCACCCTCAGCCTCCAGGACCAACACGCATAATCTCTTTACAGTCGCTATGACCGATGTCTTTATCTCTCCTTTTAGGTTCCTTACAGAATCTAAATGTAAAATGGCACTTTGTCGTAATGCCGCCGCTTCGGAGGCCCTATCCTTATAATTTTTTTCTTTTTTCCCTTGACTCGCCGCCACCTCCCATCGGTCTATACTCTTCCTAACACCGGCGTGAGGCGACGCCCGCTGTCCTTCAAAGGCATCGGCACTACTACGCTCCCCGGGGCTAGCTCTTGCTGTTGGTTTAGTAGGCGTTCTCATTCCAAACATGATTTTTTGGCCATTATCGTCAATTTTTTTAAATTGTATAATTATATGTACAAAGGCCTCTCCAATAGGGTAGAGGCACGTCAGTAGATTAAACTTATCCTATGGTAAGCATCCAATAGGGTGTTTACCGTGACTATTATGACAGCCCTATTCCAGCAGTCTTTAGTATTTCTAATTAATTTCTCTCAGTAGTACTCTCCCAATAGGGTTTACTCTCCCAATTTTGCTTTACTTTTTCAAATATAAGCCACCCAACAAAACTTATTTTAGGTTACCACCATTTATTTCTCCTTAATAATTTTTCCTTTGAGAAAATGCAATTTATGTGCAATAAATATACCTCATAGCTTACATTTAAGATGGCTTGAAGTACCAGGGCAACAGTATCCCAGCGGAGATCGTATTAATATAAGTTTCGTAGCACACGCAGACGCTCGTAGCGCAGTGATGAGCGAATACCTCCTGCTCGGTTATGCACTCCTATTTTATCAGCCGGATTTATTATTATAGAATTTAATTATTTTAATTATAAATTTAACGTATATCCGATACCAAACGCGTGCACTCATCGAGCGGTCCGAGAGGGAACTTTTTACCTAGGTAGGTTACTCACAAGTTAAAATATGTATAATTTAATTATATTGTTAATTTTAAATTCAATATTTGTATACTCACCTTAACATGTCATAATCTGTTCAGTACTTTTAATTTAATAAATTTATGCATATAATAAGTTTTTGAGTTTGCCTTCTTTTTAAATACCTACCTACTGTTTGAGCTTTATGTGTAGAATAGGAATTTATAAACCAATGTTCTTCTTGGTTCTTGAGTAAAACATCACAGATAAATATTTAATAATTTATTTCTGTTATACACGTCTTATAATATTAAGATCTTGTACACAATATAAATTTCTAATTACGCTATAAAATAATACTGATATAAGATGTCCATAAAACAATTAATAAACATTCACAATTATATACCAAGGGAAATATTGTAGGAATAAGTCTCCGTTTTTACTCGACTGCGGCGTAGCTAAAAAGGTATGTTTAACCTGAATGTACCTACATATATAGTGTATATATGTACATACATTCAGGTTGTTCCTATGTTATCCGATTTGGATAAATGATAGGTTTATCATCTTGATGGCTCTGATTTATGGCACTGATTCAACTAGATAAGTTATAAGTAGAGGAAGTCAAGATCATTTAACTTTCATGAATGAGATTTGAATAAAAAAATTCAGTAAATAGTTTTGTACAGGGGTAGTCGGGTAAATATAAATATAATATTATATATAGTTAAATTAAAACATTGCAAACAATATGTATCTATATAAAATACTACAAATTATCTTAACATAAAAAATCTAATTTAACTAAAACAAAAAGGCTCAATTACCTACATTTTTTAATGTGGTGTTAATTTATAAAATAATCTTAAATAATTCATATTACACTTTAAATAACGATGCTAATAACTTTTCTAGAAACTATTTTTGGCCTGTATCAGTTCATATTTATGAAACTTACTTATGTAAAATAATACTTTGAAATTATTCATATAATTAGGTAGTTATTACTATTCTTTATATATTAATTAATAACTTATATTAGATTTTTATTTACAATTATTTTGTACAAATCATATTTCTTTGGATTGTTAAAACTAGTTGTGGCAAAAGAAACAAATAATTCAATTAATATTAAAATAGCTTTGTGAGTACCTCGTATTTCTATTAGAGCTTAATAAGGATAAAATCTTTATATTTTTTTCCAAGGTCTATAATTTTTTTTACCATAATCGGCTTAATGGTTAACCATTGCGGTAGGTAATTAAAATGACAAATTCGCGGTTCTGCAATTATACTATTATGGAAGGTATCTAAATATTCGTATCTAATTATGAAATACAAATAAACATTTACTAGATTTGGTTTTCACTAAAACTAAAAATGTTTCTCTTGTTATTTTGGTTATTTCTGAATTATATCTGATCGTTACCCGTAGAGAGAATAGTCAATGACTAACATCGAATCCTAATAATATTTTTTGATGTGCTACGAATTGTTGTAGACCTGTATGTAGGCTACGAAGTGATCAATTCTTATGAAAAATAAGTTTGGTACATTGAATCTCAGTGCTAGAAATTAAACAAACATTGCACTTTTGGGAAAATAAATTTTTGTATTCGCAAATAAAAGTTTATTTAATTTCATACTACATACGGCCTAAACATATCCATGCCAGGTCGGCCATCTTGGCTCATAACTAGCCCGCGTCTGTTGTTTTCCAAATTCGAATTAAAGTTAGCTGCTGCCATCGCCCGTTCTCTTTCTAGCGCGATCATTCTATCTCTATCTAGTAGGGGAGGCGGTTTGACAGCTGGTGTCAAATCACCCGCCATTTGAGGAGGCTGTTTGTCATGGTCGGGTAGAACCTCCTTTTTGTTTTTCTCATCGTTCGTATGCGAGTCCTTGCTTTTGTTATCTTGTTGTGCTTTTTTTGAGCGTTTCCACTTCATTCTGCGGTTTTGGAACCATATTTTTACCTGAGAACAGAGAACACAACATTTTTAATTATTTTAAATACCTAAATAATTAATCTTACTGTACAATCATAGTTTTTATTACGTTAGGCATTAAATTATATTAGTTCAGATATTACATATATTCCATACGACTTTGATAATTTCGCCTATAGCAGATAATATTAATTGTTTGACAAACAAGACAACTGTAGGTATACCTATTGTACATAGGTACGAAAAATAGCAGTCTGTTTCGAACAAGAAAAAAGGACTTATTTGAGAAAATAATTAATAATTAAATATAGAACCTAAATAAAAAAACCTAGCTAAAATATATTCCAATCATATTTTATTGGTGTTACCCGCTATCATACATCAAAACCGCCGAGATTAATCTTTAAACCGACATAAAACGCGGGGAACAGAATAACCTTTACGGCAACCACCCCTGTAATCTTGTAAGCATTTGTTCCAAATCTGAGGATCGTTCAACTTGACAGCTTGCCGCCATTCCGTAAATGTGAAAATTGTTGTTTTAGTGCGAAACCGGCATGCGTAATAAAAACGGAAGGTATGTTAAATTGTACGTAACGTATGAATAGACTACATTACCACTAGATATGCAATGAACTAGACAACGATTTTTACAAATGGTTTATAATAGATATTTAAATTAAACCAAGAAACACTAATTTAATTTTTCTGACTCTTAAATTTGAAAATATGAATTTACTAAGGAAAAATTCGAGAAATCACGAAAACATTATTTGTTCAACATTTAATGAAAAATTATTTTTATTTGATTTGACGCCGTGAGAATAACGCAGTAACCATTTTAAAACATACTCGTACTTAATTAATAATATTTACCGTACCTATAAACGCAAGCCTAATATATCTAGTATGTATATTTTCTTTAAATGTAACCTACTTTCTCTGCTAATCGATCACCTACAATAAGGATTCAACAAATCATTACTTTTATTTTTCATTTCATTTAAAAATATAATAACAAGTAAAGGTTTTCTGAAGTTTTTTAAGAATCTAGGGAAAACTGATACGTTGTTTCCTTAAGTGTTAAATAATTAAATATAATACCTGAGTCTCAGTAAGCATTAAACTGGTGGCGACTTCGAATCTTTTCGGTCTCGAAAGGTACTTGTTCATTCTGAATTGTTTTTCAAGCTCCAGAAGTTGTTGCGAGGTGAAAGCGGTTCGTGGCCGACGGGTCTTGCCCAGTAGTGCGTGAGGTGCCCCTGGTTTAAAAAAAATGTTGCTATTTATAAAAACTGAAAGTCAAAGTCAAAATATCTTCAGTGAAATCATATTTGATCATTTTGAATCGTCAATTTTTGGTGTCATAATACATATTATGTAGTTTTAAAAATAATTATTCTAAATATTATGTTTGGTTTTATTTAGACAGAGTTAGTTATCAAGTTCATTCCCAAGCTCTTTTAATTATTTTAATTGAATTTAATTGTAAAGTTGATTAACTTGATTTTTTTAAATTAACCAGTATAGTTTAGTACCCGTGATCAGATTGTATCGTCAGATCAGATTTACACAGTCCGTAGTTATAACAGAAGTAGGAATAACATCTATAAATAAATGTAAAAAGTTTTTTTACATAAGCAGCTGTTCGCAACGTTGCTTCATTTGCATAGATTGAGGCCTAAGAGTATGTTCTTATCAAGGTCGTATATCTACAATTTTTTTTATCAAATACTTATTAAAAATCAAATGTGGTAAAAGGCCATGAAAGGAAATAAAAGTTCGTACTTGCAATGAGTATAAAGAGATCCTTAAAAAAATAGATATAATAGAAAATGCAAAACGACACAAAAACAGTTTCTTTATTAAGTACTTATCTGGTTTTTCGCTTTCGGATTCGAGAAATATTCTATGTAACATCCAGTAACTAAAAATAAAGATACTCAGGCTGTTATTACAAAACGTGTTTGAATTATATTACCTACTTATACCTACGTAAGGTTTGGTCTCTCAATTAACAAATCGAGTTTGAAAAAATAAAGAAAGCATAGATTTTTGAGTAATAAGGAATGTCGATTTTGTACATAAATGGGGGGTAATAGAGAAAAATTAATCAGCCTAGATTGGGCGATGTGCTTCTTATCAAAATCACAAAGAAACCGCTCTGAATTACGAAAAATCGACAAGTTAATTACTACTATCGCGAACAAATCAGAAATTCTCATTACAATTGATAATTTTTATCGAAACAAATTATAATGTTACAAGGCTTAATTTATCAACGGTTTGATTATTTTTTTTTTATTTCAGCCGTCAATCTAAAGATATCATTTTAACGAACTTAATTAGAATTTGCAAGACGAAGGTACCTAAACTATATTTTATTATTTTATTTATTGACGCTTAGTTGCACGAGAAAGAAACCAATCCAGCAAAAATAAATATAAATTAAGAGGTCAAATAGCGTCCTTAACAAGCGATTGGTTCCAGTCACCTCTGGTAAACTATATTATCTAATATTGTAGTTACTGGAAGGTTAGTGAAAATAAAACCTACTTCTTTTTTGTTTTTGTGTGCGAACCCCCTTTAATATATATACCTATTATTTTACCTAGATCTCATAGTTACATTGGTTATTGCTATTCGTGGATAAATGTATCTAATAATGAGTTGTTTTAATAGTTGAGAACGAACGGATAAATAATTTGTGGGTTACGCGCGCATTATAATATGCATCATTAATTAATTGTGTTGCCATAATTACATACCCAAAATTAAATAACCTTATTTATCAAACACCAAGCGCTAAGCCCATAAAAATGATAATTATCAATTAGGCTAACAGGATCGCTCGAATGCGACATTTGGTCGTGTTTGCACAAGCCGATAAATTCCCGCCTAAATCCTCAACGCATCTGTCATTTGAGAAATGTCATTGTGACGTTTGTTAGTAGATACTTTGCCGGGTGATTTACTAATAAATTGTTACCATTATATTTTCATAATTTATGTTTTATAAAAACTAAATGTGGGACGGAAGTGGTGGTTTGTGAAGTTTTTAGGCAACTATTTATTTTAATGTTAGATAAAGAGTTTAATGCAGGATGCTTTATACATGTATTACTACTAATTATCCATTTTTTTTAGTAGTCTGGATGCGGCATGTCAATAAGTTATGTTATTCAATGTTAGTGTCCAACACCATGTCTATTAGTAAGTAGTTAAAGCAATTATCAACCAAGAAGCTTGTGGGTTAACTACAACAAAGACTCATCCACGTTCAATATTATCAAAATTAAAAGCGCATTAAAGATGGCGTGCATTCGTAAGCTAATATAGGAACGTGCTTAAGTGCAGTTTCAAAATGTGTACTGAACGTGACTTTACTTATACAAATTATTTTTTGGGCATATCGGCTATTGATATATGGTCATAATTTGTTTATGTTGAAATAAATGCGTTGACTGATGTTGGCAGAGATTGAAAAAATACTGGTCACTGCATTGATTGCATCTTGTAGATATCTCTCTCTGTAGGTATACAGAGCCGAAAATAACCAACATTTACTCATAAAACATACCACGTTTATATATTTTAATCACAATATGATTTTATTTATCGAGCTGTTTTGCCAAATCTTTCGAAATGAAATATGTAAGAATGAATAAATATCTACAAAGTGAAAGTGATGATAAAACTTCTTTTAATGATTTTAGAATTCAAGTTGAAAAAATGCACTTCTTAAAATTCTTAGCAAAGTCAAACCCTGTCTTAGTGTAGAGGTATATGCGGCTACAATTTGCTGACTTCTACTTTTGATTTTTTTCGTAATGTAATATAGTAGTCCGCCGCTTCAGTCGTCTCAGCAACACCATTATGATATGTCGCTAATAATATATTTGTATTTTTTCAATGTACCGTACCAGAAATAAATAAGTAAAACAATGGATATTATTAATTGGAATGTCCTCCTACCACATAGGTATATATCAATCCCCTACATCTCTATTATTAATAATAACTTATTCCTAGTGCCTGAGGTGGCATCTTAAGTGTTTTTTTCTATTAAAATCACCTAAATACTGGCTACACACCTGCTATTCAACTGGCGTTGTGGGTGAGTGTCCGTTGACACCCACTTCTTTCCGTTGGTCTTCTATTTTATAAAAAACACTTACTTTAAAGCCACTGTATTCGAGCAATCAATCATATAATTAGTGCTCCATATGTTAAATGTTTCATATTGTAAGTAAACAATTATTTCCAAACAATACATAGACCTGGAATATAGAGTCGTAAGGCGAGGAGAGACAATCGAATAAGACTGATTGCAAACTTACGCTCCACTGAGCAAGGATAACTCCATTGTCTTGTTTAATGTAGGTATTATATTTGACACATAATATCTCCAACTATATCTTATATGTAGTTTGTGTCGATACAGGTATATTGACTTATCTCTCTACTTCAAGTTTATATACTTCTGAAATATCTATGTTTTTTGTACACAAAGTTTATTGGATAGTTATTGGTTTTATTTGTGTGAATTTAAGTAAATTATCTGGTCAATATTTTTATTTTATTACGTTACAATGTATAAATGTAATACTGATGTAAATATGTGATACCTACCTATCACATAATATATTTTTTGAATTTTACACAGACAAGTGTTAATTTAAAAAAAAGTAAATAGGAACCTATATACGAACAACACGCGGACAAGAATTCAGCGTAATTGAAGTAGTTAGTTAAACATAGTAGAAATATTACTGTATTATCTAGATGAAAAAAAAAGTACTAGAACTCGCAGGTTAATAAATTACTGCAATAGAGGCCAACAGATTAATGCAATGAACCATTAAATTAGGACCCCAACCAATAAAATGAGTACAACCTCATCATATGTCTGCACTTATTTAAGCTAAGGGTGTTTCGAGGTATTGTTGATTCCGTATAAATATTGTACCTACATGGAAAATTCAGAACCAACACCTTTATTATTAAATATAGCGGGACTTATCGCGCAAAGAAACATTATTTATTTACCTCGACTTTTCGAGCGTGTTGCAACGGCCGTGGTCACGAGAAGAACTGTGACCTTTGATGTAATTGAACCAATTTTAATAGAGAAGTAGTTCCTAACTGATAGTAGAATGATCGACCAACTGAACTGAAAAAACGACTGAGAGTTTTTTTTGTATAATTTTTGTTATGAATTTTTTATTCTAACGTGTAGACATAATAAGAAAATTGTTTGCCAATGTTACTATTCGTATACTTAAATAATATATTGTTTAAAGAGTTTGTGATTTTTACACCCATAGACAATTCAATGTTGTAAATTAGTGAGAGTATGAAAATGTGGCAGGGCTTATTTTAAAGCTGCATTTATCAAATTTAAATAAGTGTTTGAAAATCGGTGCCGTAACAGTTACTTTGTAGAATGATTCTTTCTCTTTTTGATTACGTTTTGGTCGATTTATAAGTAGTTTTTGTTGAATAAAAATTATCAAGGCGACGGATCCCTAATCCACCCCAGCAGAGCTAGTAAATCGCAAGGGTGTACCCTCGATTTATTATTGTTTGTATACTGCAAGTGTGAAATAGTTTAAATTAATCATTTGTTAAAGGGCAGCCTCTAAATTGCCACTTAAATGGAGACCAATGATCTGTTAAAATTTTACGACATTCGATAAATTATCAATTTTCTTATTTGAAATAAATAAAATATGAGATAAAGACGTCTGCAATATATGAACAGCATGATAGAAAAGGCTAAAGAAAGATGTTTATAGCTTCTATTATAAACAATTAATTCCTACCAAAACATAGAATATACAGACAGCGGCGGCCTTAACCATTGCGAGGCTCCGGGCGGCAAGTCTTTGCGAGGCCCTTTGGTCCTTCGTGAAAAGTATGTGATGCGAAAAAAAATCTATATTTTTTAAAATTTGCTTGGGTTGTTGCAAAAACGAGGCCCCGGGCGATTGCTCTGTTCGCCACCCTCTAATGCCGCCGCTGTATACAGAATCGTAAAGCGAGCAGAGATTGTTACTGTGAAAATTTTATAAAATGCCTTCACGAAAGAAACATACTCATATCGCTTTGTAAATAATATATGTATATTATTCATGAGATCATTCATAAAAATATATTTTTTACTTTATAAATCTATATAATACAACATAGACTGAAATTAATTATAACTTTAATATAATTCAAACCTATGACTGCTGATATGGTAAGAGATGTTCGAGAACAAGAATCATACAAATTGCAAATTACACACGTTTTTTGTTTAATTATCAATCATAATCCATAGGTAAAATTCAATAACAAAATTTTACATATTTTCAAATAGTGCCAAACAATATAAGTGTTTATTACAAATATGTACTTCTTAAAAGAGATTTGAGGAAGCAAAGGGTCAAGTTTTAAGTGGTGTCTCCATAAATCACAGCCCCAAGCGAGTGGCCACGGGTGCCCAATAAATAGATCACCGTAGTACAGAAAATGTACCCTTTTTGCGACAACTCAAATGGTCGTCTAGTGATGTGCTACTAAATCGATGAAATGTAATTTACTGTGAATGCCCGTAACCCCTAATGGGGCATGGAGCAGACACATTACTGTATCTGTTCCACTGATCATTTTTTTAAAGGTAAGTAGATGATCAGCCTTCTGTACCTACCCAACCGAAACATTCATGTGTTTCCCCGGGATTCGAACACAGGACCTCCAGCGCAACATGCAAACGGGTAAACCACTTAGTCACGGAGGCGGTTCTAAAATGTCATTTAATGGATGGAAATTGTGATGAAACTGATATAAAAATGTGTCTTCTGCGGTTTCAGCGTCACAATATGTCAATAAAATTGAATAAATGTTTTATTTTGTGTTGTAGTAGCGACTTCATTGCGTGCATTATTAAGACCAGTGTATGATACGATAACTATATAGTTATATATATAATTCTTATATATTGAAATGAATGTGTTAATGTGAGATTAAGATTTATATTGTTATTTATCTTCTATCGTCACAAGCAACACTCACTAGATTTTTCAAATGTTGCATACATTTTAAGAAATCTTTTTTTGAAAATGTAGGAAAAACTATACATTTCTCTCACATCCTAATATGATAAGGAGAACTACTGGCATATAACTTCATAAATTATAAGGTAAATTATATTTGTAAAGTAAAATGATTTTAAGTGTGATGTATTTTATCAAACCGGCGCCCACAAAATAAGTAGCATCAGCCAGTAGGTGAGTATAATTACCATTGAGGGTGTAAAATTATTTATATTAGTTTTTCGTTAATTTTGGGGTAAATTCTTGAGACTGGATCTGTGGGGGCCAAGAGCATAGTCGATTGCTTATAGAAATTTCAACGCGCTAAACTGAGATTTCTGTGAATTAGTATGTATTGTGATACAATGCGTAATGCAGCAAGAAAAAATACCTGCTGAAGGATGAATCATTTAATTCAGCAGATTTTTTTGAAATAAAAAGCAATTATCGACAAGAAGCACATCACTTTTATATCTAATTTGTCAAGAGCCGCACAGAGGCTTTGTTTGTGCGAATAAATTGCTGCCTGATAATTGGCTTAGGGTCTCCGTGTGTGTCCTTACTGTTCGGGATTTTTTTATTTACTGTTCAAAAATTCTTACAAAATTCCTACATAATGAAAGTAGGTACCTAAATGTTACGACGGTGAAATATTCATCAACTTAAAAACATCTAAGCTATTTTTAAATCTATCTCAATACATTTTTATTAAAATAAGGTAGGTAGATGTAATTCGCAAATACGTCTTTCCTTTTAACTAGAGATACAGGTTAGATTATGTGTTCGATTCATAAAAATAAGACGGTCGTGGTATGATTATATGTTATTTTTCCGTGATATTATGAGGATTAAATATCTATTAGATGTCAAGAAATAAACACCAATCAGCAGTCGAAGAAAAAGCGATCGAATAAAATATCGCTCTCAGGAGCACCGCACCTCGACAGGGCGGAATTACTTGACGTCGGGATAATTTTTAAATTGAGTTTGTACCAGACTAATTAATTTTATCCTAATGTTAATTACACATTTATAAGTTTGTATGTTCTTAGTATGGATGGCAAAAGGAAATGGCCGATGTTGTAAGAGCAGCAGGAAAACTTAAATATTAGATAGCCGACATAGGAAAAGATGAAGGCTTTCTTCGCCCTTTCAAGCATAGGATAGACTATACCATATAATATATTTTTGTGTCTTGTATATTTTAATTCAGCTAAATAAAAAATAATAGCTAAGTGAAAAATTTACTTTGAATTGATGAAAGTTTGTAAAATGACAAAAATTAAATATAGCGGGAAATAGAGAAGTTTCTTTGCGCGATAAGTTCCGCTATATTTAATAATAATGAGTTCAAATCGCGAAAGTCTAAAGTTTATTATGACAAAAATTAATTTAAACATTGTTCATTCAAATTAAATCGTGTAACTTCTCAGTAATCCCTCTTAACTACCAATAGTCAAATACCATATAAAATATTATAAATTAAAGTTCGCCATGTGTTAAAACCATTATACAAAAACCATATAATTTATAACGTCTTCATATTCATGTAAGTAAATAAATATCTAATTGTATAATTGTAAGATATATTTGGACTAAATCTGAGCCAATCCAGCAATTTTGGTAATCGATTATTTTTTCGGTTGAGTAGGCGCAGAAGGCAGATCACCTACTTGCCTGTAAAGAAAATGATAAGAAACAGATACAGAAATCACAATTGTCTGCCTATGCCCCATTAGAGGTTACGGGAATTCACTTTGAATTTTCAAAATTCAAGCCAAATTTCTACGACAGTGATTATAAATTGAAATCATAGGAATATTTAAATTTCTATGATTGAAATACATTTTTACAGCAATATTATGTTAATTTTAGGCATATATGAATCATGAGATGATGCAAGAATCAGTGCCAAACGTAGATTTTGTTTTTAAAAGTAAGGTTGTTATCAAAAAGTTTTTAAATTAAATTTTGAAATTTTATTTGATAAATGCACTATGCCACATTTTTACAATAAATTATGTATTTATTGAAATGATTTTCCCTAAAAAATTTGAAACACGTAGAACACTTGTTAAAAAACCGCATTCTATCGCCATCCCTGTCTTTCTGTTAGGTGCGAGCGAAATAAATTATCATCTTTTTCGTACAATTATTCAATTTGTAACAGATGGCGTCCCCATGAATTGTTGTCAATAATTTTTATTCGGCTTTTTTGCTCCACTAGCATTTAGTATGGAGACCACTATTTTTAATATTTAAAAATGGAACACTTTTCTATATAAATAATCTAGCTTAGTTTTTTTATGAATAATATAAATGATAATATAAATTATAATCTAATTCTACTTCTTTAAAACAATACCATAGGCCATATTTATATTCTGAATATCTTTAACACTTTTTCTTATTAGGAGATATGATAATATGTTATAATAATTATAATGATTTTTATATTCAAGTTATTTCGTGATTTGTTTTTTATATGAAAATTGAAGTTCACGTTCTACAAGGTATTTTAAAAAAATCAATCAAAGTAAATGTCAAAATGGAGTCAAATGATCGATTATGGCTTTTAAACCTGTCGAAAATGGATCGATTGCTCGAAAATATTTTGTTTGCTTGATAAGGGAGAGCATTTATATTTTGATAATGTATGTCGCTGTAGTGATATCAAGATTTGAGATTGTCTTAAGATATAGATACGAAGCGCACAATAAATGAGGTTAAATAACAACGCGTTATTTCTGAAGTAATATTTCGAATATCATGTTGTAATAATTTTGAAATCGTTTATTTCAATCAATATTAAAAAGTATTTTAAATGAAATAGCAATAAAAAAACCTACAAATACAAAGAAAAATATTGAATTTATTCCTAAAAACTGTCAAATTTATAATGAGCCATGATCAAATGTAAAAATTTCCTTCTCCAAGCTTAACAGGCCCCAAACTTAACTAATAGTGAGGGGTCACCGGGCATTTTATTTAAGTACGATAAATTCCATAGATTATATTTATTTGAGGGGTGTTAATGCGTTTTATTTATAATGTTTAATGTAAGCTAATCGCCTAGACGCACATGTTATTTGTGTAACAATTATCTCATTTGTGACAACCCTGAAGGCTATAATTAATTATCATTATAATTAATCAAAGGGATAGAAGAATATTTATAACCTGTAGAAAAAAAAGATATGCGGCGCGTGGATTTTAAATTTATTCTCTATAAATAATGCCTAGGAATGAGCTATATGGAAGAAATATATGGTTCATCGTTTATATAACAAAGGCAAAAAATACGTAACATAGAAAACTGGATTTATATTTCTACTGAAAAACCTTAGTCCGTTGTTAACAGTTATTTAATATTTCAAGACTACTGGAACTGGAAGACTACTCCCAAAACTACTGGACATTGGAGAATTCATTTTTTACATGAAAAGCTATATTTTTTAATAAGAAGAATATTTCTAGTTTGTCATAGTGAATTAGTAAAAAAAGAAAATATTTCCCTTGAGATTGGATGATTCTTTATTAATAAGCCGATAAGATTTTTTGGACACGATTGTTTTTTTTTTTTTACGAAAATTAAATATTATTTTAACAGAATAAGACTATCTTGCGTATCTTTTCATCACCAAGGTAGAGATTTAGATTGAACATGGACATAAAAATATTTTCGTATGTAATTACATAAAATATCAGAATCTACGTGTATCGTATTGATTTTTATTTAAACAGAAACTTTACCTACACGTGTGAGTGGCGACAACACCAAAACATAATAGCAATGTTTATAGTATAGTTTAATTGTCAATTGATAAATCAAACAAGCCACAGGCTTAGTCCACTAAATGAAGGGTTGGGGCCCAGTGGTAATACTCTGTGCAAATTTGACACCTGTCAATTGGCAATGTGTTAGCTATGGGCAGGGTTTTGGCATGGTTTTAACTGAACTTCTACAAACTGGTACATTTTATTTACATTAATTTATTTGTCAAATAAGAACATACCTAATTGTCTTTTTTTTGGTATGATGGATACGACATTCGTACCGTATCTTATAAATAAATTTACCATATGAAAAATAATCGTAACTTAAACTGCTTGTTAATTATTAACTAATTATATGACTGGACTGAAATTTGTTAGACAACCCATATGCAATATATTTATTGACATATTAAATTAAATATAAAACATGTTTCATCAAATAAACATCTCGGTGAAGGTCGTTGTATAGCGGGATACTTTAATGCCGGAATATGCCTATTAGAATTAATACTAGGCATTTTATTACAGTGTCTTATATTAATGTGCTAATGGGTAACTTACCTCCCAATTCCGGTATCCTATGATAGAACATGCCAGTTCGTGCAAGCCACTCCAACTGCATGTGATGAAGGACTCTGTCTCCGGGATGGTGGAAGGCAGAGGCCATTGGCCCGCCCTGCGGCATTGGACTCATTTGCGGATAGTTGAATATTGCAGACTGCGCTGCTACTAACGCAGGGTTTTGAGGCATGAGACCTGGTTTTGGGACAATACCTGAAATGGAAACTATTTCAGTGAAATAAATAAAATACAGCCTACACAAGAGTTTCAAAATTGATAAAATGTTTGTGTTTAACTTACTAGAGAACGCTAATCATAACAATACTTACTTTTTGTAGAATATATTTAATAGATCCAATTTCAATACAAATTTGATGCTATATAATTTAATATGAAAAAACTATTTTGCCTTTTAAATTTCGGGATTAAACAGTTCTATTTCCCTGAATAATGAAGTCCTGTAAGTCCTAGCAGTCATAGTTAAGAAACTTGACAGAACTTGACAATCTTTATAGTCAAACAGATTAGCTTTCTATCGCTCAAACCGAAACCGACATTATTTTTCGTGAATCGAAACCACTACTTTCTGTTTGTGACCTCCGGAAGACAACAAGGAACATTTAATTTGCTTTAATACCGTTGTAAAAATATAAGCCAAACAAATACATAATCTAAAATACTTGTTTACCTGGCCTATAACTCTCAAAGTCTTCACTTCCCCCCTCCACACCTGGGGATATGGGTGGGCTGTAGGTCTCAGACCGATTCCCTTCCTCCGAACCCGGGGACAGACTTCTACTACTCCCACTTTTCGGACTCTCACTAACTCTTTCCCTTTCGAATCCTTCATTACTTTCCTGATAATCATTATACCTTATATAATTCTTGTTCATTAATGCCATGTATTTCTGAGTTTTCTCGTCGTGTTTTGACAATAACGCATCGATGCAAAAAGACTTCTTCTGGCTTATAACGGTCTTTTCTTCTGGCTTGTAGAACATTTTCGGGCTATTCGATCTGCTCTCGTCTTGGTCAATATCGACGTGTTCAGAATCTTGGTCTTGATACATTATGGATGCGTTTTACATGCTTCTGTAATGAAATGACTGGTTTTTAATCTATATCTACTTATATTTCATGTAGCTTTTCGTAATATATAGGATACTAGTCACCTGAGCATGAGACAGACACATGTTTTGTAGTCATTACCTTATAAACAAAGATACGATGGATATAAAAATTAAATTTTAATAATAATTTTAATTTCAATTAAATTTATTATGTAATATTGATTCGTGTGTTCGAAGTCGTAAGAATCAAAGCGGATTTTATTCGAGGCTAATATCATATTTAATAAAACAATTAACAACTTACAGTATTAAAAACAACTATATGGTGTGACTAGTTAGTTAGTTAGTTTTCCGAGGGCGTTGTACGCACTTAGACTCTTGATTGGGCCATTGTGCGTATATGGTGAGACTAACTAGCAACTTTAATTATCATCATGATGACACTCAACCTTATTAAAAACTAAGAACCATGCAAGAAGAACTGAACGCGAAACGTGGGGTAATGTAACATAAGGTTAATGAGACCTGCCTACTTATATGTCAAAAACACTGAAACACTGAAAGTTTATTGTTGATGTTAATATTCTACAGCTTAAGATATTAGTACCTAATAAAATTACTTTTACAAATTATACTTTACACAGATTTTTTTTTGTCGCATTTGAAAACTGCTAGAAACCTGCGTATCAAAGCACTTCACTCGTACACTAGCGAGTAGATATTACACAACTTAAAAAAAATAATATTAGATGCATTATGACACATAACAACAAAAGGATATTAAAGTCAAAAAGTGCATTCTCACAAAATTGTCCTAAGCAATCACATTTGGATGCGTTGCGTATCTGAAATTTAATAATATGGTTATAGAATAGCTGCGCCCCGCGGTTTCACCCGTGTTAATTTCGTCGTAACTTTATGTTATATAACCTTTAAAAGGAGTAAAATAGCGAATAGCAAAATATTAATAGATATGTACCTACGTACCTATTATATACTTCGTCCGCGCGGAATAGTTATTTTTTTTATTATTTATATTAATTTATAAAACAAAAGTAGCCTAAATTACTCCTCAATAAATCAGCTATCTGCAAGTCCTATCAAAATCAGTCCAGCCGATTCAGAGATTAGCCGGAACAAACAGACAGACATATATTTTTAAAGAAACTTTAATAATTTTGAAAACATCTAATATGCTTGTATGTACCTACATATATTTAATATTGAAAAAAAATCAAATAAAACGATTTGAAAGCAAGTATCACATTATTTGTTTCAGAGTACCAAATAAGAAATTGGATTGGATTAAAAATGGTGGTTTCAAATTGTTTTAGATTTCAAGAGCAACGCTGATTTGGATGTCTGAGGAAATAAAAAAGGCATAGACAACTTATTACCAAAGAAAATGGTCTGTGAAATAAACTCAGAAACGACTCTGATGCTCGCCTAAGAATAAAGACTACTATTAGGTATAGGTCAAAAAGCAGGTAATGAGAGAATCTGACAAAAAGGTAGACAGTAAAATGAAACAATTAAGCTCTATAGTTATCTGTATGATTACCCCGCCGTGTGCCTCCGCACGCGTCACGCTTTTATTAAATTCATAATCCCATTATTATGAAGTGATTTTCGTTTTATCATATTCATTAACTCTTTAATCTGTTCATTTATTTTATCGGTAGCTATCGCAGTTCATTAATTTTGATTTACTAATAAGAATATTAAATATCACAAGTTAAGTGTTAATCGCATCCATGGCTTAATGGTTGATTGGTTGGTGTTGCGCCAGTTATCCTGGATTCGAAACTCGGAAGAAATAAAAAAATGTTTCGGTTGGGTAGGCACAGAAGGCTGATCACCGAAGACATTGACATAGTCTTTCCAAAGAACGTCTTTTCTCGTTCATAGTCTTTTGCTAATTTTTTTTTGTATTCGCCCAAAGGGCAGTCTTTACCATACTGCCTAGTTTTACGTTTTATTATTTATTAAATAGAAAATTGTATCAAGAAGTCCTATGAACTGATTGGTACATCTTGAAAGAATTAAACGCGCGTGCCGTCTCCTTTGCGTACGTACATAATACCGTTTTCCTTTACTTTCATTAAGAAAGAGTTTTAGCATAAAACCCGTTTAATCATGTAACTTTTGTGTCAAGCTTTGCTAATTATAAAATTTACTAAAAGGCTTTACAATTGAAAGAAATATGTTTATTTGTTTACAAGGTAAATTATTTATAAGTGACGCCGTATCACTGTTTCAATTTTAAATTAAGCCATAGAAGAGGTTAAGTGGTCACTAAATACATTCTACGACTCTGCGATGAATGCCTGGTTTGCAGCAGTTTTTAAGTACCTAAGTATAACATTTATACCAAATTTTCTGTTAAAATTTGGTTAATAATAATGAATGTTTAAATCAATTCAATAAATTAGTAAAATATTATTTACAATTATCTTGGATTTGTAATTTTTTTTACAGGCAAGTAGTGTTCAACCTTCTGAGCCTACCCAAACTAAACATGGACCGGATCGTGGAATTGTCCATTGGAAAAAAAATTTGAGAGACGTAGACTTTTTTTAAATGTTTGTTGTTTCGGCTGCTTTGATATTTAAATATCAAAGCAGGCTACTATAATATATATCTATATTTGATTAAAAGACCTTACTACCTTCAGAATACAATAGTACCTAATCTTGCCATTATTTAAATATTACGTTTATTGTTTCAACATTAGACTACTTGCCTTTTTTCTTGATGGGTAATGTAACTTTAGGATGGAAAATTGTTTTTGTTTATCTAAATTATTGCCAGATATATTTTATATAATAAGTACCAAAACATAAATTTGAACATATAGAGCGGTTATAGCTTATTATAAGATTATGAAGTAGGTATAGAAACAAATTAGAAGTTTTATTAACTTACCATAAATCCATTAAGATGACTTTTAAAGTTTCAATGAACACTACACAAATCATCCACCACTTCACTGTCACAAAAAAAAAACAAATGTCAAACGTCAATTTCCCCGCGCGAAACCAACTTGGGCTAAACGTCAGTAACAACTGGATTATTTCATTATGCTCGGTATCACCCATTATCTGCCCATATCTTATCGTGTGTGGACATGGGCGGTACTAGCCGATGTTATCTGAACTCGCAAATGGCCCGCCAAACTGAAACAGATGGTTCAATAAATGGTGGTTGACGCCCCACCATTAGCCGTCCTGCTCGCTCATTGTCTATTCTTTTCGCACTTACGATTGTAACCACAGCTTGATTTTATGTTTGAAGTTGGTGAAGTCTTATAGTGATTTTAACTTTTTTACGAGGAATATTCACGAATCTTTAAGGATTTTTTCCTAATTGATTGCAAATTGCAATGTAGCATAAGAAATAAATAACACTGCACTAGTTATTTGCCACGAATAAGTATCTATTACAAACGCCTCATTAAAAATTTTTTTTTAAGTAATAAGTAGATATGATAAATTACTTTTTACGGGTTTCAAACCTAAGATTTTGAGCACAACACTTATTATATAGCAGACGTGTGAAACCTAATGAAGCAAAGGCCTCAGAGACGAGAGAGAGTTAAATAGTAGGTAGATATTATATCTGGTAGATATCTATTTAAATAAAATATGCACTGATTTTGTTGAGAACTGAGGGCAAAGGGGCTACAGGCCGTAGTAATAAAAGCCGCCATAGAGCAATGATATGGTCGTGGGTGTGTTGCCAGACTTTTGGGGAAAGTTGAGGTCTTTATGAGAGCTTTTTTGAGGAACTAAAGCTTATAGTGGTAATAGTTGCGAATTTACGTCCATCTTTGCACAATAGGTATTCTTTGAAAGCCAAATATTGTTTTTTAGATTAATCCATTTCTCTTCATAAACAAACTAAGTATCAAAGTAAAAAATTAGGTACTTACTTATAAATGTGGAAAGTTACGTTTTTGATTTGGTTTTTTGGTTCTTCTGAAAAATAGTGCCGGTCTATGAACCTCAGCCTGATAATTGGGTTTTGTGAAAATACGAAACCCGAAAATATAATATAAAATAAGTATATTTTTTGACCGGTTTAAGAAGTTTGTGATAAGAATAAAAATAGAAAAATTAAAACTAAGTATATCGAAGTGTATCAACTCAAATGCTGAAGAATAGGTATCAACCTATTCTTCAGCATTTGATATTCTACCGAAGAGGGACTAACTAAGATTAATTTATTTACGTTATGTTATCGTGTTGGATTATTGAAGATATTTTTCGGATGATAGGCGCCGCAATCGAATCTTCTAGATCTATATCTATAATTAATTGTGCTCCGCGGTTTAACCCGCATTAATTTCGTCGTTACGTGATATTTATATTATAAATATATAGATTACCTAATAGATATCTATTAATTAAAATAATTAAAATTTCTAAAATAAATGTATCTAGCCTAAGTTACTCCTTATTGCATCAGTTATATGCCAGTAAAAGTCCTGTCAAAATTGGTACAGAAGTTTCAGAGATACAGACAGACAAAATAAAATTGTAAAAATGTTATCTTGGTATATGTACCGTGTATACTTCCATATACATTTAGTAAAAAACGGTTATTTTAATATTACAAACAAACACTCCAATTTTATTTATATGTATGTATAGATTTGTCGTTCAGAGTCCATTGTCTGTATTGCTTAACCAATGGACATAAATTATTGTAAGTTAATGAAAAGCCCTAATATAAAAGGGCTTCACGAAGTAAGGCACTTATCTACGAAGACTTTTTATTTGTATTGAATAGCCAGGACTCATTTTATAAATCGGCTTTTCTTCTTCAAAACTAAAGAAAGAACTTTAGTACAAAACCAATTTCGCAACTATAAACGCTTTGTTGCGTTAAAAATCACCAATTTCAAGTAAATCCAATTTGCAACAACTTGCAATCGCGAAATTTTATTACGCCAAGAATTCCTACTTAAAACAATGTTCGCGAGAGCAGGACAAAGACATATTCTTTTTTCAAGTCTATTGTCTATTAACGAGGGGCGGAGTATAAACTTTTTGGACCTATAGCGCGCGTGCATGAATGAGATAGTTGTAAATGTGTATGTGACAGGAAAGGACGGAGATAGGGAGTTTTCTTTGACATATTTATAGGTTGGGGAAGAGTGCAGTTTGTATTAGGTGAAATTAGATAGATTAGTAGCTGGTTTGTGCTTCAATTACGGTATTAAAGATGGCAGACTGCCGGGGTATCGCTTTTTGATTTATGTTTGTCTAAATGAAATTACTTAATTTCTATACATATTAGGAGTAATTTAAAATTATACATACATATTACAGACCTACGTTCATATTATAATTATTCGTACCTATCTATTATCAAAAAAATAAATGTTTCAGTATATTTTATGTAAATTTTTACAAAGATTGTTGATACAAGTAAGTTATACCTACCTAAGTAGGTAGATTTAAAAACTGATCCAAAGACAATCACTAGGAAATTTCATATTGTAAAGTGTTAGATGTGGTTGTTAAAAACGGTCAGTAAACTTTTATACCTAAGTATTAAACAATCTGCCCCGTTAGCTTTTGTTCAGCCAAAATTATTGACCTGATACTGTCTAATAATAGACAAAAAGAAAATGTATAAAAACTGAAATGGTAATGAGGACACGTACCTACGTTAGTGGGATGTCCTGTAGTATAATTTTCATCGATGACACGCAGACCCATTTTTCTTCAAACATTGTTTTGGACAGTTTGAGTTATAAAATCAGCTACAGCATTTTTATCATTATTTCTTTTTAATTAAAGGTTAATTTTTATTCCCTTAAGTTTAGTTGATCATTTATAGGTATATAAATGCGTGCCTTAATTCGGTCAAATAAAAAAAGCTGTTTGAAAATCGACAGTCTTGGCCTGTTATGAAATCTATGATACCTACTGAGGCATAAATGCCTTATTAGGTTTTCGAGGCTTCGTTTATCGAAATCTACTAATAAAACAAGTTTCACAAATATTCTAAAATATGTTAAAAATACGACCCGAAATGAAATGTAAAATGATCTAAACGTATTGATTTATTTCGCCAACCTGTTACCTTACCAAAGTATATGTTTGTTTACGAGTAGGGTGAATATTGATTTGAACTTTGAAGTTTCTTTTTTTGAAGATATATTGTTCTACTGCTTATATTTCCTACAAAAAGTGATGTGTTTTTATGTAGATAGGTAAGTAGTGTAATAATAATAAATTAAAAAGAATAAACAAAACGTCAAATTAATATTGCATAGTCGCTAGTAATCTAAATAAATGGCATTTTTAATTGTTATATTTTTAGTTGTTGTTGATATTTATAATATCACCGTGTTAATACCCTTTCATTATTCATCGTAGATGCTCGGCGGTTATGGATTGTTTTAAGTGGAACGGTCCGGAAATGTAACACCCACCTCGCTCTTTGTAGATACAAACTGCATACAATGGTCAAGAATAAATAAAACAACGCACCCGTGGCCCAACAGGCGTTGAGGGTGTCCATGGGCGACGGATTGCTTCTCGAAGGTGAGCCTCCTGCCCGTTTGCCTCCTAAAAAAAAGTCCATCAACACAATTCACTGGCACTCCTCTAATATAATATACGCATCAAACGTAAATTACCGGAATATTCGCGGCCTGAAGCAATAAGTATTATTCCGCTTAATTGCTAAAATGCATTTGGCAAGGTCCGCACCATTGATATATTTTTCGAATGATTCGCGTTACTAACAACGTTGCATCTACCTACTGCAACGCAACACCCTCATATTTAATAATTGTTAAGATATATTCTAAAGAAGGTTTAGGTATAGACAAAAAACAAAGAAGCGGCAAGTGGAATTCTTACTTTATCGTTTCTAATGTCAATTAATACTTCAAGAAGTATATAGGCAGAGGCTACGGCAAAGGATACTTTTTTATGAAAACGTAAACGTTTCGATTTTTATGTATAAGAATTGCAAATAATAGTCACCCCAGTGTAGCCCGTGTGAATGCGAACGGCCGCAGTTTATCGCCAGACAAACAAACAAACACCGTATTACCCGATAACGTCTGTGGGAACCCTCTAATTACGGCTATATTAACTCGTACTTTGACCAGAGTTTAAATTTTAGACTAAACACGACAACAAGGCTACCATAGGTCATCCAACATTTTTGTAAGACCGTGAATGCCTGTGAAATTATTTAAGCTGGAGGTACCTACTCATAAACAATTTATCCGATTTAAAATCGGTTAAACAATGATTTCGTACGTTTATAAATACCTACGGGGAACTTTGAATTCAGACATCCATAAAAACAGTTATATTGGATTTTTTGACACGTCCTATATTCTAAGTTCGTTACTTTATAGGAATAACTTGTCTGCCCCACATCGGGACAAATTTAAGATTTGGAAATATAAAAATGAATAAATATTTATCCTGCTCAGATGATTACAACAAACAACATAAAGTGTTGAATTTATAAGATTATCATATCAGTTGATAAAATTATCTAATAATAGGTAGGTACATGAGAATCACAATGCAATTTCCTCCTCATTTGGGGCGCTGTCATCTGTCAACGTGACACTTTGACAGGTGTCATAGATAATGTCAGTTAAGTATGAATTATTTGCCTTTTAAAGTGCGTTTATCTTTTTGATTTGTTATTTATTACAGACACGAGAGATCGACACAAATTGATAAGAATTAATAATCTTGAGTTTATCTCCCCTGGGAAAGAAATGTTTGACCGGAAAAACCCTAGATAGGATTTAATACTTAAGATTTGAAAACTCCTATTTTGTCATAAATCGAATCATTTTTTTATTCTTACAGGAGTCAAATCTAGGATCTCTTGTGCAACACGCATTGAATAGCAGCTAGGTATAACTTAGCTAAGTTAAGAGTTAAGTAAGATCATTGTAGCTACAATGGAAACGTGATGTCGGCTTGAAAGGCACTGAAGGAGCTACTGCACTGAGCTTGAAGATAATATAATCTATACAGATAAATAAAATTGGAGTGTCTGTTTGTAATATTAAAATAACCGATTTTTAAATCCATAATTATGTATACACGGTCATATACCAAAATAACATATAAGTAGGTTTTTTTTTTCAATTTTTGTCTGTCTGTTTGTTTTGGGTAATCTCTGAAACGACTGGACCTATTTTGACAGGACTTTCACTAGCAGACAGCTGATGTAATAAGGAGTACTTTTATTTTAGAAATTAATATAAATAAATAATAATAAAAAAATACCATTCCGTGCGGCGAAGTACATAATATATGTCTATTATTATTTGCTGTTCGCTAATTTACTCTGTTTATAGGCTATACAACATCACGATACAACGAAATTAACGCAGGGCATAGCTAGTCAATGAATAAATTTATTGGTGTAGTTAAGTAATAAAAAGTGATTTAAGTAGTGAACCAATGATAATATGAATATAATATGTAATTAATGTATTATATTTTAACTCGATTCTATGTCGTGGACATCAGCAAGTACCTAACGTAACATGTGCTTCTAAAAACTACCTAAATCCAGAAGCCGGGAATAATAAAATGTTATCTTATCACTCTAATTGACGCTAAGTGACGTTGAGTGAATGCAAACAACTGACCAAGGATTATAACAATATCTTTATTACTAAGCTGATCAGTTAGGATTTACTTGCTATTTTAATATTTAAAATCTTGAAAGAATGTCCAAAATTATAGCCACATACCTAAAGCTGATTGAACAAGGGGATTGTGTTAATAAATGATTTGTTTTTCAGATGACTCAAAATTGCATGTTCTTGTCGCAAATTTATTCTGTTATCTTTACAAGGATATTACTTTTTGTAAAATTAGATAGCGCAGATATTGGAAGTACCTAGTTTTTAAATAGTTGATTTAAAAAATTCAATAATTACGTACGTATTGTAATAACATATTTATATCAGTCGAGTTATTTTTGCAACAATTCACAAACTTACAAAACATTCACTGTTTATATATGTATATAAATGATTGAAAGGCTATTATGTAAATATGATATAGCAAACAATAATCCAACGAATACGGTAGCACTTTGTGTCCATTAATGATAATACTGATTATTTCAACTGAAATTGACATTATTTATTATATGTTTACTTGAAATTAAGTTAGTTTATATTAAGTAGGAAAGCTATTCTATAGAAATTAGGTACTGTAGGTACAGGTTATTATTATTAGGGATGAATCCGATACCGATATATCGGCGATACTTTGGGTTTGCCGATATATCGGCATCAGCGATATTTTTATTGCCGATACAACGATACATCTGAGATGATTTTCCACCGAAGGTACCGATTAAAATTGGATATACCTAGGTACATATATAGACAATGGTAAAAACGGAATAAGTACCTACATTGTCTTTAAAAATCAAATCAAAAATCGTCTCATTGAGCCAGTTAGGTACCTATGTGAAAAAAATCTATCGGACACTACAGCTTTTAGTTTGCATCCTTTACAAGGAAAAACTGTAGGAAGTAAGTACCTATGTATCGAAATTTACTTAGCATACTATAATCGATATTTAGCTATTAAATTAAATTTTTTTAATAAGATAGGACACTCTCAACGCCTGTTGGGCCACGTTGCCGGCCTTTTAAAGAGAGGTACGCTCTTTTCTTGAAGGTCCCTAATCACTTTAATTTTTTACGACACAATTTATATAGATACTTATAAATCGGTTATCATCATTATCATTTTTAAAATCTCTGATTCGTCCCTTTAAACTAAGTAAGTATATTCAATTGACTTGCCTCAATTTTGAAGTGAAATACCGTACCACAAGGAATAGTACATAATTGTATATAAAACACGCCAACAATATATAACTAGTAAGTAGGCGCGAGTAAAACAATTAACTTTGGCTGGTACGGGAGTGGTCGGTTGCGGGACAAGGCGTAAGAAGCAGCGACTTCATAAGCCATTTCATATTACTTGTCGAATCTTTTTGTTGCCTGCTGTATTCATTGTGCATTTAGATTTGTTTTTCTATGTATCATGATTGTAACATCTGTGGGTGATCCAAAATAAGTAAATGAATGTCAGCCTCATGTACCTAAGTGAAGTGAAGTCCCGTGTCCCCTAGTGGGGTATGCCTCATGTACCTAGTTATTTTAAAAAGAATGTTACATTCCTACTGAATCACCGAGTAGAAAAAGGATGGCGTTATTCACTCGGTAATATCAAGAGCATTAATTTAAATAATAATATATTATATATAAACGTTTATAAGTTAAAAAAAACGTATGCCACACGACTGAAGTAAAACTTAAGGGAAAGAAAATGTGTGCTTGAACCTCTCTCTTTACGTATTCTTTCTCGAAACGTAACTCTCTCTATCTTTCTATCTTCACTAACTTTACGCATTCACCAGCTTACCCCCTAAGTCAAGCGTGCATAAAGAAGTTTTACTTATAAAAATCTTATACATCTTCTTCTTGAGGTGCCATCTCCTACCAGAGGTCGGCTATCATTAAGGGCTAAGGCTATCTGAATTTTGGACACAGCGGCTCGAAACAAGGATCTTGTGCTCAGGTTGAACCATGCCCTAAGACTCTTGAGACACGAAGTACGTCTTCTTCATATATGCAAAAACATATTATGATAATTTAATATTTTTTTTGTAATATAAATTCGTGAAGTTACTTATATTGCAAATGCATTTTTTAAACTTTCCATTTACTTTATTTCGTTGGTTTAATGGTAAAAGTGAAAATGTATAAGATTATATTCAAATAACTAATTACGATATATTAACGTTAATAAAAAAATTCGCTGGGTTTTATACCTTGGCCCAGTGAAGGGTGGCATAGCAGAGCGGCGCGAGAAGCGGTAATTTGTTCAGTAATGGCTCCCTCGGTATATCTTTAATCTGTTCACTAATTGGATGGCGGACAGAGACGGACTCCAAATGTATGATTGATAATTCGTATTGTACATAATTCAAGACTAAGTCGCGAAGGTATAATAAATATAGAATAAGTAGGGTAAGTAGTCTCTATGGCACTCAGAAAAATTGCTTCTCATCCGTAGGTATATTTTCTTTATATAAAATTATGCGTTTCTGAGCACAAATCCAAAATAATATCCCTTCAAAAAACATCTATGTAATCTACCGTGCGTATTTAAAATGAACCAAAGAACCATTGATACAAAATTATGAAGAAGATAATCAAAATGTATCATAGGTAGATAAGCACTTATCACCCAAAATTTAATGATATACTAGACTTATTCACGTCTTTTGCCTGTAAGATCCAAAAAACATATCTTCTTACCTGATTTATTATCCTTTCCACTTGCTACGATTACGAGACAAGCATTTAGTATTTACACATCACATTTTTCTACTTAAATACTCTTCATGATACTTATTCCATAAAAAATATATTTCAGTCTGTTTGTATTATTCATCTACTTATTACAACCAAACAAATATAAAAGCAATATAAAAGTGTAATGTAAATTCAATGTAAATTTTTAATGCCGGAACTGGCAACACAGTAGCGAGTGCAATAAATGGCAATTTTCACTAATCATCGTAATTAGCGCGCTGACTGTTTGTCAGTTTTAGTCCGGGAGTCTGACGGTGACATTCTGTCTGCTACTCTCCTAGTCAAATTAAAATTTATTCAATTGTTTATTTCACGTAGGCTTATCACAATAGTTATCTTATTTACAACGATTCAAACAATTTTTTTCTATAATTTAAAAAGGCCGATTATCACCCTTATGTAGCGACGCATGTACCATTGTTAAATATTACCACCATTTTTGTTGCGTATAAAATTTAGCGCATGTGGGCAATCTGTATAAATAAACAGTAATTGGTTACAATTACCGTATCAAGAGATCTCTACGTTCAATCCAAATCGTTTATTTTGTGTAACAAAGCTGAAGAGCGATAATTGAAACGAAAAATTTGATTTAATTGAAGAATTATGTACTTAAGAATGATAGACACGCATAGAATTCGCTATCTCGTTCAGCCCGTCTGAATCTTGTTCTTAACTCTTGAATACAGAATATTGGGCTATTTGACACAATCTAATTCATTTCGAAAGACGCAACGGTTACTTGCAAGAAACAAAAAAGATTTGACATTATACACACTTATGTACTGTTTTATGTCCAGCTTATGATACCAACTCTCACGCTAAAGGGGATGGGTGGAAACAAATTACCTAAAGACATTAAGGTGCTAAGAAATGAAGTAGCAATCAGGTCGCTCGGGAGCGGACTCAGGAGAGGACATTAGTTTAATTAACTCTTATCTATAGTTGAATGCGAAAAAAACTTCTGTAATCTGAGCGGTTTTAATAAACCGAATAATTTCTAAGTACATATAAAGTGAAGTCCCGTGTGGGGTATGGGGCAGATGCATTTCACATCTGTTTCACTGATAGATTTTTTACTTTATGGGCAAAAAGGTGATCGGCCTTCTATGCCCTGCCAGACCGAGTTTTTTTTATCTCCACCGGGAATCGAACCCAGGACCGCAAGTTGTAACGCTTACGCGCTTACCACTAGACCAAGGAGGCGGTCTCTAAGTACATATACTAGACGCTATATAGCAAGATTATTACCTTCAGGTATAAAATTCAATATGCTGCATTTTCTTAATTGTCATTAGTAGGTGTAGGTACCTATATTCTTTAAATTTTAGCACAAAAAATGCTTTGAACATAATTAAGGTTGTTTCTAAAGTACCTACTAGCTATTATGTATAGCTTTCGGTTTTTATTTCGAGTAAGAGAAATTGCTTTTCTTAATTAAGTTAGAGCGAGATAGTTATAACGTAATGACGTCATGTTGTTTTTGAAGTTCTGCGAGCGAACGTCAAGGGAATTTCCCATTTTTATATAAAAGTTGGAATTAAATATTTACTTAGCCTCCCCATATGAATACTATGACTTAAATATTTTTTGTTGGAATGCTGCATTTTAGGTAAAATTTACTGTTCATTCTTGCATATTATATAGCAATAAATTTTGATCGACTATTAATACCTAAGTTTCATTTGTGTAAGTATTTTTCAGAGGTGCTAATAAAACACACAATATTTACGCTAAAATCTTTAATATTAACAATTATATACTCTACTGTCACAATAAACTTTCTTACAAATAATAATATAATCTACGGGACATTGCCTTAACGCCTGACGTGCAACTGTCACCAGTTTTTGGTATTTGACAGGTGGTGACAAATGACAAACTAAACCCCTTTATATTTATGCTCTATAATTTTTGAGTTACAAGTAGGACACTGAAAATCACATAACGCGAAAATATATCTTAACCAGGTACAATAATTATTATTGTTACAACATTACCACTAACGATAATTCAAGAAGTTTTTGAAGCGTTGTACTTGCACGATTACATAATATATAACCCAGTGTATGTGTTAATTATTACTATTGCCGTGTCTCTTACTTAATCTAAACATAAATAATTAAGAGGAACATAAAGTTTGCGCAGAAACCACAACGCCAGTTAAACTAAAATTAATATTTTGAATCGTTTATAAAGAACTTACTGAGCATACAGAGGGCAAACCTTTAGACACTAGCGCGAATAAAAACACTAACAAAACTATCATGGTTACTTTAAACTTCTAAGTTACGGTAAATTTGAATGAATAATCTTGGTTTTGGCGGGAGTAACATTCCAATATTTTCTTACAAAGTGCAAGTGAGATCTTTTGCCAATATACTTTTCAACTATTAGAATACAGAGGAAAATAGCACTTATTTCAACAAATATTAATAACCAAATTGTTCGAGACATTTACAAAGCTTTTTGATAATAACATTTATTCAGCAATTTTGAATATTCTTTTAACATGAAAGTATAGCAACAGTGTTACATGAAATAAAATGAAGCTACTGTAAATTATATTCCATAACAAAAAATTAATTTATGATCGACGCACGCGCAAAACTTGTTGCTAAGTTAAAATCGTAATTCCTAATCGAATCGTATTTTCGGTTGACAGTTGACTTTTCAATGTCAAAGAGCGTCATTTTCAATTTCTTTGGTCCAAACCACAGAATAATCTGGGTCTGACTATCATTATGCTTTTGCTATTACAAAGTGTATGAAAAATCGTCTGCTATTAGCGGCTCACGTGCACATATTTGTTTTGCAAATGAAAAATAATGAAAATTTTAACAAATATAATTTGTATTAATATAAATCAACAAAATGTCTCGTAACAGATTATTGGCAAGTGTTACATTTTCAGTGCTGCCTTTTGTCTTTAACTATTTCCTTCTACGCGACGTTTCATGTAATAAATCGTATATATTGACAAAATAATTTTATATGTTTGTTGTAAGGATAATTTTATATAGGTACATATACCTTTTAATCAGTTCTTATGTGAATATCTTCTTTTTTTGTGTGTGAATGTGCGTGTAGAAAATGTAGTTTTTCAATGTTACCCAACGTAATCAAACTCAGTAAATTATTACAACGATAATTGACGAGTATTAGGACCTAAAAAAAAACTAAAAATGTAATGACTAGGTATTCCGTCATGAGATCTTGCGAGTTTTAGGCCTCACAAGGCCGAAATTGACTCTTTGAATTCAAAATCTGAACTCAGATTAATAATTAAAATTCCATACAATGTCAAGAAATTCATAATCTGAAAAGATCAGAATGCGTGTAAGGCATAGTGATATTGTATAGAATTCTGGGCTTTCTGAATTAAGAATCTGAATCGGTGTGGCCAGCCTTAAACTACGTTTAGAACGCCGATGTGTGGTAACATTTGAAAGTTATGGACTATTATTTCCTTTGAATAGGACACACAGCACAACAACTTTCGAAAAAGAATCGCTTTGCATAATCGGTTTTTATGAATTACTTTATCATCAAGATTTGAAGGCTTCTGAACACATTTTCGAAAGTTTTTGTGATTGATCGATTTTTCTCGGCTACTAGCATAACAACGCCATCTTTGTTATAACATAATAATATGAAAAAGACGGTAATGACTGTTTTCACCAATCTAATGTTAGCTTTGAAGATAGTGATGTGGTGTCTTCTTTGTTCCCTTCTTTGTTTTTTTGTAAGAGATAGATAATCACTAAGACATCTCCTAGGCTAAGATTATGTTGGTGATAATGGTCATAAGTCTTGTTTTAATTTATACAAGACTGTTGACTGCTGTTTATTGATATTTTAAACGAAATAATATACAATTTGGTATAACATTATGGTTATATCAAATTAAATTTTAAAATCAAAATCGCTATTTGTATTAAAAATTTTAGTTTGAAAAAACTTTTTGTCACTAAAATCGGTCCCTAAATCAGTTGATTTTTGAATTAATAATCATACAGCAGGGACTGATTCTCGTCTCTTTAAACGTAGTTTTTAATATGAAAAAAAATTGGTAACGAATTCATTTTGAGTTTCTTATAAAACGCAAACAAAATGAATGGATTATAGACAATAATCAAGAACACTACAGAATATAGGCTGTATAGAAATCAAAATTAATATTAATTCGAAACTGTTTTGAGGCAATACACCGAACAGGCAGCCCCGAATTTCAACAAAAATACTTCTTCAATATAATAAAAATACTAAAAATCCTAAAGTCCTACTTATTTACAAAAAAACTAGTTAAGAGACAAAATTTATTTCAAATTTACGATTTATCTATAAAAACAAAATAGAAAATTTTGTCACTCACCTCGTTTTCTCTTCTGTGCAAACGAATTATAAGGTTCTTGACACACGAGCGACATTTGTTTGGCGACAGATTTTACGATTATATGTATTAATTTTACATAAAAGATATTTCTGAACTCCAGCGAGTTATTCAAGGCTTTTCATTTGTTTATAGTTTCTTATAAAAGCTGCTTTTAGGCTAAGTTAAAGATAAATCAATTGTGTTGAATTTAAGATTATCGACAAATGGACCGTACTTATCGTTGTTCTGTGAAATTAATAATAGCTTGTCTAATAATTGCTATAATATTTTACGTTAGTAAAAGGTTATGCAGTATAAAAACATTAATATACGTGAACAACGTATAAGTGATTTAAAACGCATGATTTTAAACAAAAATTGAGTTTAGGAAATCGCGAATTCGGGAATAAGTCGCACATCTAAATCGCTCATGTATCGTCTACTTAAAAAGCTGGATCTAGTAACACCGACTATTGCAAGTTCTATCAAAACAAAGTAGACAGGGATATGTTTGAACATTTATAAAGTTAAGGCGCGTATTGCCAAGTTCAAAAAATGTTGCTTCAAGACTATTAAAAAAATTAAATTTTTAGCTAAAATTTTTTTCAAAAAAGTTGAAACTGAATGAAACTTTTTTTTCTACAAAACACTAATCAGCAATAATTTTGTGAAAAAAAAAATTAAAAAACAAATACGGATACCTTTGCAAAACGCGCCTCGAACTCGTAATATTGAATAAAACTTATTATCTCTAACGGCGCGTATATCTATCCGGATGAGGTCGTCTCGGAGGGTTTAAAACTGCAAAAGAAATTTTAATTTTTAATCCGGTAATTGTGAGTGATTAAATTTGAATGAGATCAAACGGGAAAGAATCATTGAAATCGATTCACCCAGTCAAAAGTTTTGAGGAACATTAGAATCCTCGTCGAATTGAGTACTTCCTTTTTTGAAGTCGGTAAAAGACCATTAAATATAACTAGAGACCTATTACAGCTCTATAGGGATTGCTATACATCAGTCGGCTCGTTTACTGTGTTCACTTGTGAGCAAAATATAATAGAACAGCATACACTTGAAATGTCAAAAGATGGCGCTGTTTTAATTTACGCAGGTAACTCAAAGATTAAGTTGCTCTAAACTTTCTTTTATAGTGTATCTACTGAGTACTGATAGGAAGTAATCAAGGAATGTTTTTATTTAATACCTGGATGGACCGGTCCTGGTGATCGTCTGCACCATGTCCCAGGAGACATCTGCAAATATAATAATAATAATAATTGGGACAACTCACATACATTGCTCTGATCCCAAAGTAAGTAGCTGAAGCACTTGTGTTATGATAATCAGAAACAACGAGGGTACCACAATAAATACATATATAAGTTTATAAACAACCAAGACTCGAAAACAAACATTCGTGCTCATCACACAAATCAATGCACCTACCGGGATTCGAACCCGGGACCATTTAATGCAGAAGGCAGGAGCACTACCTGCCCGTGTCCCTGTTTCAATTAAAAATTTGAATGCCACATTATATTTTTTAAATTACTATAATATTATCATTCGTCGTTGTTAAGTATAAGCCTTTATCATACTGAAGTGTTACTTAGATATATTTGGTTAATATTTATCAGTCTATTAATTTGAATAGTGAGCTTAGTGTGACCAGCACGACCATAATACGGGCTATAAAAACATAATTATAATCATGTTTAATTAAATCTAAAACACAACGTAGCGGACGTATAAAACTGTTAATTATTTGACTACGTTCGGAAATTAAATATATTTCGTTAAGATGGTAAAAAGAGACTTGGTCTTGTTTAGTTTGTTCATAAGCAATAATCATGTGATTATGAATAAATGATTATTGAGTTTGAATTTGAGCATAAGGTGATTTACCTGTCGCAATAAATAAGGGGGCCTATACTGCATGGGAAAGGGGTTATCCCGGAATATTCCTCTATTCCTATCGCGATCCCCCCGGTCCGGTCTGTCCGGGCGAATGGCCGCCCTCTGTCCAGCGTCGGGACCTTTTTCGTCCCGCTCAGGCCGGGAACGGTACCTAAACTCCGATCTTTGATCTGGCCTACTATCGTATTTTCTGTCGTTGTCTGAAAGTTAAGATTAACCGTGGTCAATCTATAATGTGTTTTGAATGTGTTTTTTTCTCGTTGGGCAACAGCTTCCTTTAAAAGCAACAATAAACAAGTTAAAGTTCCATTAGAATAGATAGAACTATTTTAGAGTAAGTCAATCAAAACAAACATAAAAATTTGATAGTTTTATAACAATGAATAATTATCAAATCAACGATTTAGGATGTCCAAAGAAATAGTGATTACTTACAGTTATTTTTCGCTTGTATGTTTCGTATTGAATTGACAATCGCCCGAGCGGCTGAACTCAGTTGTGTGTCGTCGTTGGTGGCCCTCCTAGAGTAAGACGAAATTATGTGAGAAAGAATTGAGAACTAATTTTCGAATGCACCATTGAGATTATTGCAAATAATTATTTTAAATCTGACTTAAAGCGGAGAAAATAGACACGTTTTTTATTATTTATTTAAAATATCTCAAACAAAAACATCTTGTGAACGAAAAAGTAATATGTTTAAGGATGAAAAATCATTCTAATTCCTCAAATAACCGTGTGATAAGAAACAATACAAAAATATATCCAAGTTTTCATACGACACATACCCGTTAACTCTACCGTTAAAGTTTGTAGGGTAACTCCCAAGTATACCACTTCCGTTGTTGCTCCGCCAGTCCGTTCTCCTCTCAAATTTCTCTTTCGTGTTCATATGCGCCATCTGTTGATGTTATTATAGAAATTCAATTAACTAAACTGAATAAGGCATTGCTGTGCACAATTTGATGGCAGAAAACTTGTACCAATGAACATTTGAACGTGATTTTCACTTTATCAAGGACTTTATAACTTTACACTTTATAACTGTTTAATATTTAACGCAATATAAAAAATATCTTTATTACCAGGCCTATTTCCCAAACGGGTAGATAGCGACCACAGAATGTCACCTGCCAGGATCCCTACATACCTCTCGCTTCCACTTTCAACGGATTCAGCATACATATCACTGATTGCAGGTGCTTTTCACCTTTCAACTCAATCACTTACTATAGCTTAAAAAATTTAAGCACATTTAAAAAAGCTTTTATTCTTGAAGTCCGAGAAATGTGTTTGGAAAGACATTTCCTAATACAAGAAAAGTGCATTTTCGTATATTTAAAAAACTATAGAAAATGGAGACTTCCTTAAAAAAATATTTTCAACTGGATATATGTATATATGCATTGAAGCTCCACTTGATTCTATTTACTTGAATATCGTTTGAAACCATATTCCTCACGCGTAGTAAACATAGGGGGTGGACAAATTTTTGCGTCCGTTTTACTGAAAGAAGGATCAGCCTTCTGCTCCGAAAGTGAAACATACCTGTTCCTTAATTTGTTGTATTTTCACCGCTATTTCTGTGGAGTCAGCCTCTTCTTTCTTCTCCTGTGGTGTTTGAGGGGTGTTACGAGAAGAGTTAGGAAAAGAGTTCCGTTTCCTTTGAGTTATGCTATTCCTTCTTTGCGTTTCTGGAACCTCCATAATTGGATAGACCGGCTGACATATTGGGTAGGGTTGGGGTAAAACCTGGAATAGAGGAGTTTTATAACGAACTAACTTATAATTATGACTTCGTCCGCGCGAACCTACAAACTATAGACTATATTCTATGACACTTGGCAACAAAGCTTCAGTATTGAAATAATTTTGAAGATAAGAATAAAAATTTTTACCTCTTCATTATATTAATATTTTAGTTACTTTTAGTATAAATCATATTAAAACACCCAAAAGGAGGTTATCAATTCGACTTGTTTTTTTATTACTACAGGGTCCTTAAGGGACCACAATATATAGGTTTTAAATATTAAACCTAGCTTATGGTCAATATTTTTCATATTAATATAAAACAACGTCTCTATTATTTTGAAATGTATGGTTTACCTTTAGGTAAAATTCTGAAAAAACGGTGTCAGTTTAAAGCGCGTAGAAGAAAACTTGGATTTTAAGGAACGGTGTTACTTAAAATTCGATTTAAAGGTATTTTTGAAATAACCTAATAAATATTACCTGTGGATATACAACGTTGTACGGCTGGTAGCCAATATTGGGACAGACTATGGGATAGACGTCATGAAGCATCAACTTTGGTGCAGCCGGACTGGCTATGGGGACGGGCGGTTGGATACCCTGCCATTGGATTGGCTCTTGATATGGCTGTGAGTCATAAAGTTCGTTATTAAATACTACTTGTTTTTTTAATAAAACAAGGACGTTGTTTCATAATTTTAATAATAAATTTTGGAAGTTAACTTTCTAAAGGAAATTTTTTATTTAAACAGGTTAATTTATTTTAATACACTTAACATTTAGAAAAACGGATACAAGTATTCAAAGCTGCAATGTGTGATATTTTTACACTCACCTAATTCACATATAAGTATAGTAAATTAAATTAACTTTAGAATCGCTTACAATTGTTGTTGTCTCCTTCTAAATTAAGTAAAAAATGAAAGAGACAGCTATAGCTTTCTTTTTTGTGGATATTTATTACTTAAATATATTTAATATAGGAATTTACCGGATAATGTTGAATTGGTGGCTGAAATATGACGTTCGGGACAGGATAAGAAGGCATCATTGACGGTACTTCTACTGGGTTGTAGCCCATACTATAACTGAAAAATAGGTTTTTATTAAACGCATGATATTCACAACTATGCCTGGGATAAATAAATCTCTGTATTTTCATAGAACTTCGTGGAATACTGGAAAATATCAATTTACTTAATTTTTTTATGTTTGTTACTGTTCACGCCAATGCGTGACGTTTTGACGTTTGACGTTTGTTATTAGTGTGATTGTGTGAAATCATCAGCCATTTTGTCATCAACTTTAAAATTCAACAAAATTTTAATGTCAACATGTTTATAGATTATATGGTCAGGGCTAAAGCTGGATAAGTTTTTGAACTTGATTAATATGGACATTTATATTGTTTACAATAGCGCAAAAAGTCGTTTCATAACGCAAACCTTCATTAAAATTGGCACAGCCAATAACAACTCAAGTTTGATAGTTAATATGTGCAATAACTAACCCGCGTTGTAGGACTGGATCTTGACATCCCCCATAAGCGTTGAATTCCGTTGGGTACGGGTAACTGGGATCTGTATCGTAAAAGTTAAAATAAGGAAGATTCATAAACAATATATTTAAAAAACTAGTACAGTCTATAAAAGGAATATTAAAGCGATAAAAAAGCGACGCACAGCGTAAATGGTTTGATAAAGTCCAACATAACAATTAAGCCAAATATTATGACATAAGTTCGAGATACCTATACGGAATGTTGTATCGTTGTGAGACGGAGGCGGCAAGTGCTTTGGATCTTCGATGCCTACCATCGGCTGGTAAACAGGTTGCATTGGTTGGTCCTGTAAAATCCATTACTATTAATTTTTCACAATAAGTTTAGGTACAAAGTATTCAATAGCGAGTTTTATGTTTTTATAGAAAGGGACAGCATATCTATAATTGCCTTAGATTGTTGTTTAAATATAAAAACAGAGGAACAATACTTGGCACTATTAACTTAGTAATTCATAAAAAACCTGAATTCTTAATCCAAGGTGACATATTATGCGTGATGCGAGGAAGTTCTTGGTTTCGATTTACGAGAAAGAAAATGATTCAATATATAACACACAGGCTGATCTCCTACCCGTCTGTTACAAAAATCATCATGGAAAAGACGCATATCTCTGACCAATTCCACCAGGACCTTGAGACTTCACTATCTTAAGATAATATTTTAGTTACAATTTCAATCAGAATGATATTTATAGATAAAACTTTTAGAACTTAATGTTCATTAAATAAAATAACACTTTAAGTATCTAAACATACGTAGTTTTAATAAAAAAACATACCATTCTGCACGGATTCACGTAGGGATAAGGCTGAGGTAGCGCTGGGTACATCATATTTGTTATTGAAACGGGTCCTTGAAAAGATGTGTTTATTTAATTTTTACTAAATTTTAAATTATACAGTTTAAAACCTAAGCTTGAAGTATTTTGACGAGCCAAAATACGCAACGCATTAAAAATTACAAGTCAGCGAATAAGAAAAAAGGACTTATAACATCGTCAAGTTAACAATATTTATAATAAAAACGGATATTCTTTATCAAACGCGAAGATAAATCTTAAATCAATCAAAATTACAGTTTGCCAATTTTGACTGCAACGTATGTCCATTCTTTTGTAGATCAATTGGTCACGTTTAAAATATAATAATTAAAAAATTAAAATAATTAAAAGAAAAAACTGACTTCAAATTGTAACTCTAAAAGTCCCTGAACAGATTTCAATGAAATTGAAAAAACACCAGCTTTCAAACAAAAAAAGAATCCTCAAAATCAGTTCAGCCAGTCGAAAGTTCTGAGGTAATAAAAATAAAACATACGCGTCGAATTGAGAACCTCCTCCATTTGAAGTCGGTTAAAAAAGCGAAAAATACTAGTAATATTTATTGCCCGCCGACTCACTAAGATTTACGAGATTGTATACTTTTTTATAAATATATAAGAATATAATAAAATTTTGTCCTTACTAATGTTAGGATCTTGTATGGGCACCGGCGTTGTTTTATTCTGTGCCTGAGCTTCCGTGGAGTCTTGACGGTAGCTCACGACAGCGTGAGGTTGTGGAGTTATCTGAAAGAAAAAATAGCCTCGAATAAGTTCTTTTACGTTTAAAATGTATAGTTAATGTTACACAATAAAGAAATTGCCTGAAGAAATTCAACCAAACCAACAAAAACAAAAAAAGGGTTGCCTGGAAGTGATCGTTGATTAGCGATAAGGCCGCCTGTTACACTTCATTGCAATGAAGTGTATAAAAATAAAATAAAAAAATAAAGAGTCGGTAAACTAAATGTAAAAAGTTTTTCGGAACAGCGGTTTTCTAGAACAAAACCTAAAACTATTTATACTTTGTAACATAGTATAAAAACCCTCCAATTACTGAAGTCAGTTAAAACGTAATTTCCTTGCTGTTGGGACATCTTGGCCTGTATATAATAATTCCTCTTTAAAAGCTGAGGTTGAATAGAAATTTCTTATAATTCAATTTTTGGTTTTAAAAAGTACTTTTATCGGGATTCAAATCTAAAGTATGAGCCATGAAGGTTAGAGAGGAGAATGATTGCTGTAGAAAATAGTGTCCCAGAAATATGGACAAAGTGAAACGATGCGATTGCTAAATAATCGCAATTTATCTAACCTCATCTACTTGTCCATAGTACATACTCATATACAGGTAACTTCGCGAAACTACTTACCGACGGCAGCGCGGCTGGTAGATGAAATCATAAATTCTGAAAAATTTCAGGGACAGGCGGGCTAATGCTCTAGTTATTAGTACGTAGCGATCGTTCAACGTATCTCTAACCTCCATAGAAGAAATATGTATATCCATAGAGCTACAAAAACTATGTGTATAATTGTTTTAAATATTTACCTCAACGTTACTAAATCCTTGATCATAGCTTGTATTACTATATTCCTGACTCTGTTGATACTGAACTTTCCGATTCTGATTCACAAAAGTGCTATTTTCATACGCCGGCCGCTGATTGGTCGAATCGTAAAATCTCTTTGGCGACTCGAAGGACTGCCTCTGATTGGCCGGTGATGAATTCGGCGGGTTTTCAAACTGTGCCCGCGTTTCATACGACTTTTGAGATTCAAATGATTTTTGGGTTTCGAAATGTTTTGGGTTGTCAATGGGTTTTTGTTTTTGGTGTTCGTAATTTGATTCTTCATATCGATTCTCGATTCTTTGTGGTTGAATTTCACATACTTGTTTCGGTTCGATTTTGGCTTCTTGTTTTTGGTTAGGTTCAGGCGATGGTGTGCTTTCTTTTGGTTCTATCCGTGACTTAATTGGGCTGTCTGGTAGTGAATTAGTTTTGGATCCTTGGGAAGATGTCTGTAAAGAAACAGAATCATTAAAAGCGATTTCAATAGAGTAGTTTTCCCAGTTGTTTCTCTGTTTTAATTTCATTATAGAACCTTAAAATTGACCCAGCTTATGGGGCAGCGCACTTTTTAGTTTGCAGAAATACACAGTAATGCTTACGATATGCAAAAAGTCCTGTCCTTTCAGTAATCTCTTACGGTTCAACCGAAACTTTATACTCTCGGATGTACGCAAAAGTTCTCTATTTCTTATTATTATGTACTTAAGTATAAAACAATAAATCGCAATCTCTGCTGAATTCGCGACGGACTTTTTGCGCGCCATGAAGACTCCATCGCACAAAAAGTGTGTTGTCTGCCTGACTTATATTATTGAGTTGAAAGAATTCCTGAAACATTATTTCAGATTGCTTATTTTAATAAAACATTGAAAAACCTTATCAGTGGTACACTTCTGTCCGCCATTTTGTCTGCACTCATAACAACATTTTCTGCATTCACTCGACGAACAGTCACACTCTGAAAAATTAAGTAAAATATTATAAAAAGTTATAATTATCCACTTAAAGCACAACGTATTTTTTATTCCATGAACGCATTTCAATAAATATTTTAAATCCTTTATCATTTTCTATATTACTTCGATATACATTATTTATTCTCATCGATAAGATTTTATATATGTTGGATTATAATTTATATTTAGACAAAGAATCAATTAAAAGGTACAAACAAGTACCTAACCTGACTCTGTATAATTTATTAATTATTTATATATTATAGGTAATAAACGTACCAGTAACTATAAACGAATGCTGCTTTTCCAACTTCCCTCTTCGCTTCTCATTTGCATCATTCTGAAAAAGACACTATGCAATATATAATACTCAATAGCTTATTTTTGCTATTATATAACATTTTATATAAAAGTTTTTCTGTCAAAGAAGGTCAGATTAGGTTAGTTTAGAGAGAAAAAAAAACAGTTCCGAACCAAAATAATTAAATTATTTGAATAATAGTAATTCTGTATTTAAATTTTTTATAACTGTGATAACTGTAACCTTATCGTTAGGTTGCTGATATACTTCTGGCGGGTTTGCGGGATCAAAGTGGTATAGTGTCCCATCCGGGTTTGTCAATGGACGTCCGGTCTGAAAATAAGATATTTCATTTAATGATGTTTTTTTTATAGTAACTAAAAAGTAATTAGTAGTTACTATTCTATTGAGTACTCGTAATATATAAATATATAATATACACTCATCATATTATTATTAACTGTTAAGAAATACCTGTGGGTGTATTACAATAGCTCCAGGTGGCACAGCGGACAAGTCAGTGACTGCCCAAACTAGGGCCACCCCTTCGCTTCCCGGCTCGGGACTTGCGCCGCCTAAAAATCGAATCATTCATAATCTGACTAAATACTAGTATTACTAAATACTCTTTTTAACATCATGTACAGACGAAAAACTGTTACAGTTGACTTAATTTCAAAATTATAACCCTCTGGTACAGGTCTTTGACTTAAAAGGGGGACTTCAATCCCAGATTGTAAGTATTGTCAGCATCTAATAAAGTCTTATTTATTATAATATGCTATATTAAGCAAAAATACATCCATCTTTAATATAAAAAATAAAATACCGGTCGGCGAAGGAGTGACTGAATCAGTACTTCGCAGGCTTAGTGTTTTGTATCCAGAACTGGACGGAGATAAACGCCAGCTGCTTGAAGCTAGATCCCCTGAAAATATAAAAATATTTCTAAATATAGCATTCCAGACTTCATTCTCCTTTGAAAATGTCATTTTCCTTTTAGCATGGATAAGTTACAGCTTTATGATCTGGGTAATTGACTCTGATTGGCATGTCGAGATGAAGTATTCGAACCGTTCCCAGTTCATCGCGAATATAAAATTTATTTTGATGTGATATCATTCATGTCCATTGCAAAATTGTCAATCAAACTTGATCATCTTTCAAGACGATAATTTTTTTTAAAATGAATATTTTTAACTGGAAGACTTATAATTGTTCACTGATTTTAAGTAAACAAAGTAACTAATAAAAACTACTGATTTCTATTACTAAAGACTGAACTGAGAGCATTGTAAGTTCATTTCAAAAATAGCATTTATTGTGTTTAGAAAACTCATCTAATTTTTTTTGTAAATGACAAGCTGTCTCGCGTGTTCACTAGTTCTCAAAAGAAAATAGTTTTTCCTGTTTCTGCAAAAATTTTCATTGATGCTTCGCTTCTATTGGTCATAGCGTGATATTATAGGTTATAATCTTCTTTGATTATAGTCCATTTCTTTTGTCACACAAATCCAAACGAACCTTTCTGAGATTAGCCCTTTCAACCAAACAAAACAGGAACTTCTTTCTTCAGATGTATAATATAGATCTAAGGCGCGGGATATACAGAAGAGACGTGGCGGCGGTGGCGGATAGTCAAAGTTAACACAGTATAAACCTTGCGTGGCATAGCGTAGTTTTCGTCGTAAAGGAGAATTACGGCCGCGCCTCCAAGCGACGTCCCACCACTAGGTAACGCGCCACCGCCACTGAGTGGCAAAAACGACGCTATGCCACGTACTATAAGGTTTATATAGTGTTAACTTTGACTATCCGCCACCGCAGCACGTCCTCGCCACGTCTCTTCTGTATATCCTGCGCCTAATGTAACATTATTCAATGTTTAGTAACCTTGTCTGCTGAGAAGCCTCGGCTGCTGAGGCTCAGCTGTGTATCCACCAAAACTGTGACTTTTGGAAACCGCACCACGAGAACTCATCTCCTGGCCACGCGACTCCAATGACTGTACCTTAAAAGTATTATCGAAATTAAATTTAACAAGACAACCATTTGCAGATAGTAATTATCAATACAAAATTCTGATGGGGAGAATACTAAGGTCTCGCGTAAATAACTTTTTCTAAATGAAACCATACATAAATAAACTTACGGACAAACCATTACATCTCGAGTTTGAATCTTTGTAAATTTACCTTTACGAGTTTGTTTCTATCGCCATCTGAAGTGAGTAGTTTAACTGGACCAGAAGGAAGCCATGGCCATTGATTTTCGTCTTGTGTACAGTTATCCTGTAAGTATATTAAGCGTTACATTGGTGTAGTATATTCTAAATATAGGAACAATATCTTATAGCAGTTACACCAGCTATAAAATGAGACTTGCCGAGAGCCCAATCTGCAGGGCATGTGAGGAAAAAGAAGAGTCGATAAGGCATGTATTTTGTGAATGTGACTCCAATAGCTAGCAAGCAGCTGGACCTCTCCGACTCGGCATACCCGGACCTAGAGGACTATAGGCACTACGCATCTGGTGATATCCCGAAGCTCATACAGTTCTTCTTCAGGGATCTTGGAGTGAGTGAGTAAGGCATGGAGTAAGAATAAAAGGACCTTAAGGCCGGTGCGTCTCACCAGGGAACCCCTCGATGATTAGATTACATTACACCAGCTACAATTTCCCAGACGTGAATGGAGTATACATAAAAGGGAACATTTCAAAGATCGGATCTTTAAAAAAATGCACAAGTTATTTTTGCGACATTCTTTAGAGTTCTTACCGTACTAAATATCCTCCGCCTCGCTCTCTCGTAATCCCTTTCTCGCTGTTCCAGAGACTTACTGCGTGGCGCGTCCGAACCGCCGCTGCTCGACTCAGAGACATTTCCAGCACGTTTCAATATCGATCTGAAAAAAATGAACATATTTCCAGCACGTTTCAATATTAATCTGAAAAAAAGGTTTAAACAAGCACAATAGAATAAATTAATACTATCGCACTGTAAATAAAACCTAAAATACTTGTCCAATAGCGGGATTTTGTGCACGTTCGTGAGGCACTTTTCATAAATAATTCAATTCCTCAGTACATACATAAAATTGAAACTTTAGTAATCTTTAATCTTACTTTGTAAGTGTATCTTCGTTTCTTCTCGGCGGTGATTTGGGGAAAACTCTGGTGCACCATTGCTTGAAACTGGTGCATGGTATTATACCACCACTTGTGCCTGCAAAAGGAAAGTTTATACATGTTACTTTACGATCGGATCTTTGGTACGTTCCTGAGTTTGACTCCAAGGCAACATTTTAAAGCTTTCTAATAAAATATAAGAATAAATAGGTTGTGGAGGAGGAAGGAAACAGGAGCTTTATAAAGAACCCGTTATTTATTTTTTACGCCTAATGGGGTTCCCATTTGGATTTGGCTAAACAAGAGTCCTCTCTAAAATTGCAGAACAAGTATGAATATTTGACCGAGAGTAAATCTTACTAAGAACGCTTAAATAACACATCCATTTGCTAAACAGTGTAGTGTGTCAACTGATCAAAATCAAAGAATTAGTTACAATATGAGTCTCAAATAATGACCGAGATTTCTTTCAACTAATGCATTTGCTTTATTTGAGAGTGCTACATTTATACGAGAAATTAATTTTATTTAATCTGTACTTACCATTTTTGGAAACGACGACACAGGTCTTGTTGGCATGGTCTATGTGATGTGCGAGTTGGAATAACGCGGCCACTCGGTGAACTAGCATGCGGCCGTATGACGTCATCACCGGAAAACGAATTATACAGCGCCTGAAAATATTGGAGACAGGTATTATGCATAGCCGCAAAGCTCTCTGTAACGTTTACACCGCTGCATCAACTTCGATGAAATTTGGTTAAGAAATGGGAAGAATTTTGTAGAACTTTCATTAGGCCTTTTGACCACTTTTATGTATGTCCTTAAATCTTAAATAAGAGTTTATATTATAACAATTATTATTGGCTCGACTTGGGGAGTAATCTGGTAAATGCATGATGAGTGTTACGAAGTGTGATTGGGCGAGGCGAACGGAAGTTGAGAAGTTAGTGAAGATAGAAAGAGAGGGAGAGTTACGTTTCTAGAGAGAGGTGCGAGCACACATTTTCTTTCTCTCTAGTTTTACTTCAGTCGTATGGTCTAAATTACACATGTTTTTTTTAACAATATATACTTTGACGTATCAGTGGCAACGTAGTACGTAAATATTTGTTTGCTAGCTACAATTTATGACAATCTGTTCATCCATTTATGAGATATTCTTATTTATAACACGTTAGGTGTTTTTTAAGTTGTCTCCAATTTAACTTGTGCGAAACGTCTTACCCGACATCGCTGACTAGTGCATGTAACTCCTTTTCAATCTTCAATAGTGTGATTCTATCCTTTGGATTCTTGTTAAGTGTATCCTTTAGGAAATTCACCAAATCCCGGCCCGACAGAACCGTTTTCTCGTCTGAAAAGGATATTATATTTTCGAAATATGTTTAGGAATTTAGGCTTTCAATATTACTTTATTTAACTTAAAATTTAATGAAAATTAAAATGACGCTACCTGTGTCATTTCCACTTAGCGATAGGCTTTTAGGTTTCTCTTTCCGTTCTGGACATCTGAAATTAAATAAAATTTTGGCTTTACTATGATAATTTTCATAATTCGTAATGGTCGATTGACCATATTTTATTGTGCTGAATTAAGGGGTTGATGACTAAGCTGTGTTGAGCTGATGTAAGCGCTTATTCGAATAAACGCTGTAGCTAGTTTTCAGCACTGGACCATATCCCTTGACACCACACTTCCTCCACAGACCTCAGACGCAATCCAACCAATAATTACACCAATAACAACTACAATGCTACACAGTTCCGCCCCTCACAAATTCCACTAATAATCTTGCACAAAACACCGGTGGCGTCACGTATTGGCGTGAACACGAAAAACTTGCTCTTTGTTTTAAGAAAATCAATTTTTATACCAATCACATTTAATTTGGTACATATTTTTAATTTAAATTATATTTTTAATATGACATATTTTTGTATATTTAATATATGTACCTGCAATAAAATGTCTGATCATCTACATCCACACCGCCGGATTTTCCATTTGCACCTGAAAATAAAATACAACAAAATCATAGCACTTTTATCGTATAGTTGGTATATACTCATATCTATCCCAATAATATTACGAATGCTAAACTTTGTGAGGATGTTTGAATGTTTGTGACTCAATAAACGGCTGAACGAATTTGAATTAAATTTGGCACGCAAATAGAAAGTGCTCTGGGTTAACATATACTTTTTTGCACCCGTAATGTGTTCCTATGAGATAATTTAGAGATACGAGTATTGTATTTTTCAAATTCAGTATAAAATTGTTTGTTGTAATTTGTATGTTTTATTTTTATTTTTTGACGAAATTAACGCGAATGAAACCGCGGGGCACAACTAGTGTATTTATAAATCTTTTAGATAAATAAAATTCCTTAACACCTGGTTAGGTTTGGGTCACCTGTGGGTAGGCATTTTGAAACATTGTTTGTTTTTCCGTACTGCCGAATGCAGAAACTTCGGCTCTACGCGCATGGTTCGAGAGACTTTTACCACTTAATCATGGAAGCAGTTGAAAGTTAGGAAAGCATCAAAAAACAAACGCTTAAATAAGTGTTAGTTAATTTTTTTTATAATAAGGGAAGTGACTTACCAATATTATCAAGTTCAGAGCAGTCGGGACAATCTACGGAGCACACTATACCAGAATCTTGCTTTATTGCGCACATGTGTTTCCTTTTACCTCTGAAAAGTAATAGTTTCCCTGAGAAATTAATTCATGTTGGCAAATTTACTTTAAATTAGATTTTTTCGAAAATGGAATTCTTGATTTGCTAATTTCAATAAAGGGTTTTTTATTCAAAAAGAGGACCCTAAGTTACATTTTACAATATGAATCTACCAGTAAGTTGTATTCAACTCCGTGCATCTGCTTAGGACAGTTTAGTATTTCTAAATAAAAACTTATTATTTTGATATTGCAAACAAGAATGGCGCACGGGACACGGGACAAACATATTCCTACGATATTTAAACGAATGCCTTTATAGGAAAAAAGATTTAAAAAGCTCTTTCTTCTGCGCTACACTTATCAAATGTCCGCTCTGTTGAGATCAACTAAAATACAAAGCCATGTTACAAAAAACAGATACCTGATGATAACTATATATATAAATATTATGTGAGTTGAAATATACCTGCAAAATGGACAGGCGCACTTGCCGCAGACGCAAGTAATGCGAGGGCTATAAGAGAGAAAATCCCTCGAAGAGTCAGAATGCGGCCGCTGGCCGAGCCAACGCCGCGTACGCAGTCGCTGCTCGCTAAACCCCTCCTCCCAACCACCTGACGTAATCTGAAATTTTCTTTCTTTCTTAAGTAAAACTTCTTTACGCACGCTTGACTTGGGGAGTAAGCTGGTGAATTCGTGACGAGCGTTACGAAAAGTGTGATTGGGTGCGACGAACGAAGGTTGAGAAAGAGAGAGAATTACGTTTGGTGTATTACTGTAGAGGTGAGAGAGAGGACACATTTTTTTTATCTCTTAAGTTTTACTTCAGTCGTATGGTCTAAAGCACACGTTTTTTTTATATAGGCAAAAACAATTATATATTATAAAACGACGCAAAATCGCAATCATACACGAAACACCTACTAAAAGTTATACTAAATCAAATAAAGAAAAGCAATATTATGATCCTATAACATAAATGTGCAGTTCATAATATGCAGTCAGAGAAATTGTATGAAAATCGTTTGTGCTCAGAGCGGGCAAAATTTATTAAAATTCACTGTTAACAAAACACATATTAACATTCATTGTCAGCTATTTGGATGATACTGACCACCTTTGAATATAAAAAATGGAAAAACGGGCAAGTACAGTACAAATTTTTTGATTTATGTCTTCTTATAACGACTGAACTAGTCGGGCCTGGTTAACACTAACACATAAATGCCCCACAACTATTATGAGTTACCTGTATTTGCACGGGAATCTTCTCATCATCAATGACTTTGGTGACGCATCGGTTACCTTTCTCTTCACCCTCGGGGCTGTCTCCAGCCTCGTAGGGAGAAGAAGTGCGGGGAGGTGATGTAGCCTCGCATATCGCTTGGCTACGTACTAGTTGCTTTGATTTGAAACTCTGGAATCATTTACAAACAATGTTTAGAGATCGATGCCGAAATGGTAACATGTTATTTGTATGTTTGTAGTGTTCATTAGGTATATCCTGGTCAGCACTACCTTAAATGAAGTGAAAAGATTAAATAAAATTTATAATTTATATAAAATGTAGACTTACTGACTTTCAAGTTCAAAATATTGGTTTCAATTTTAACAAGTTTTAATATCAGCTACCATTCATTTGATACATTTGGGTAAAGATTTTTTTTTTTACACTTTGTTGCAATAGCGTGCAATGGGCGGCCTTATTGTTAATCAGCGATCTTTTCCAGGCAACCCAATTTTTTGTTAGTTTGGTTGAATTTCTTCAGGCAAGCCTGTATAGAAATTCAACCACACCTCCGTGCCACTTATGACACACCCAGTCCGGCAAGTGGCAGCCCTACCAGAGACCGAATACAAATACAAATTAAATTATAAATTGTATTCGGACCTGGGGATCGAACCCGATACCTAAGGCTTCGCGGTAGGCTTGTAAGACCGCTTAGCCTCATGGCGGTCTTTGGTAGCTCTTAAAATATGACCACAATAGGGTTGACAGTTTTCAAATGATTAATTGTCATTACTATGTCTTGATACGTCAGTCAGTACTTGAGGACATCATAGATGTGTTAATTTTACTCACTCTATTTCTAGTAAGCCGTGTGCGTTGTTCCACTTCCAGTGAATCCTCACTGGAACAACAACTCTTTTCTATTTCAGAATTCTCCATCGCTTATTCTTTCACTGAAACGGTATAAAATTTAGTTAATTCTAGTTCTCAATACAGCTACGCTATTTTTAAATCCAAAATATATGAAAATATTTCAGATTTAGGCTATATTTACAAAAATAGACGATATTGTATTTTATTATTGTATTATTTTGTAAGGATGCGTCTAAAGTAAAGGTGATACTAACCTCACACACTCAGAAAAATCGTGTTTATGTACAAAGAGATTGGACCTAGGTGAAGGCAACTATGAAACACTAGTTAAAGCTCCAGGTTGGGCTGATTAAGCTCGAAAGGCTGCGCGGGCGCATCGTACGTCAAGCTAGCGAGCTTTTCAGTCTGTGCTTCTTTACTATTGTTGACGCCATCAATCTGAAATAAAAACGTCTACTTAGTGTTAACATATTCAATTGTAACTTTAAATAAATTTATCTCGCCAAAAATTCAAATTTTTAAACTGCAACTAAAGGTCTGACGTAGGTTTAATGCTTTCTAGTACAAATTTAAATTGCGACTTAAGCGTAATCCATATTCCATGTATGTTATAGGAAAAAGTGTATAATTCCCTAACCATAGATGTTTAGTGCTGGTAATTAAAAAAATACGTAGAATAGACTAAGGCTGGTTCAGAGCTGTACGAGCCGCATGTAGGTACGTTTAGATAAACGGCCTCCCATGAAGACACATGTGAGGCGCTCAGAACGATTCATCGGCGTTGAAATCTGCCTAAGTGCCAGTGATTAGAAGTAGTTAAGAGGTGAGAAAGTTTACTGCTTCTTAGAGAAGAGTCCACACTTCCTTCTCCAAAAAGATGTATCGGCAACCATATATCTGTTGATTGATAAGTTATAGTAATATACGATGAAACACGTTATCGCAATCATAATATTACTCGAACGTCTTACGTAAATTTTATAAGGCATATTATTTTAATCTATATTTTCAAGGGCACCATTTGTGCAAGATGCATATTATGTATGAAGTCGTGGCATAAACAAAAGACTGGAAACAATATTTTATGCCTATCACTTATCGCACGACATCGCACTGTTAGTGTGTTGCCATTGTATCACGAATTTAGAACCGGACTCAAGAACGGCCGTTGTACCTACTGAAATCAATACCATATTCGTAAACTTTTTATAAACAGTTTTTCATTTTTATTAAGAATGTCTGTGATATACACAAGATATATTATTAAACAAGTATTTATGATTTAATTTTGGCCAACTCTTACAATTTTTAGATCTAACGTAAACCATGTTAGAATTGAATAAAAATTGAAATGTATTTTTAGTTTTACTTTCGTAGAGGCATAATTGCTTTTTTTAAATAACGTAAAACTCAAAAAAACTTCGTAATAGTATTCGTACAATACGTACGTAATGGAAACACGCATATCCCTGACCTCACTTCAACGTCCCACTGTCAAGTTCACGATGCTATGCGTCACCAAATTGTTCTGGCGATATTTAGTTTACCTAATACCCAGCTATGTAATCATGGGCTTACTCATACAAAATTATATAAAATTGAGGAAAATATTACTTATTAAGTATTCTATGAGTAATATTAGGTCATTAAAATAATTTGACATAAATCGATGTAAAATCATTCGTCTAAACTCTAACGAATTTTCAGTATCATAGTATATGTATGATTACGAGCTTTATTGGATTTTGATGTTCACAGTAAACGCTATGGGCTAGACTTAGAAATAAAGAATTCTATCGAAACACAAAAAGAAAATCATTTCAAACAATCAATCGTTACTACTAATACAATATTCATACTACGTTCGTCTGTCTACACAAAGTTTATAATATTAAGTAGGTACTTAATTTAAAGTTTTACTCCAGCTGTGAAACATTTAAGGATTCATCTATACTTAATTATATATTCGTTTTATATATGTTCTGCTTGTGGGGTCTCTGTATTGTATCTTGTTAAGTAAATAAATAATAATGTCGAATCGTTCGTTACGGTCAGTTGCGTGAGTTTCATAGACAACTACATATATATATATATAAATATATATAAACTCAAATACATATCGTGTTAGGTATTTTATTCAGCGAATACATAAGGCCAAAAACATTATAAACATCTTTAATTTAAACCTGTATTGATTATTTAGCTCAAAAGGGTGAAACCCTAGGTTATCTAAATGAGGGTTATTTTTTGGGTCATCGAGGGAACTTTCTGTAACAACGAACCTATAAAACATAACCTTGGATCTGGCATATGGTTTCGTTGGCGTCAGCTCAAATATAGTTATTTTCATTAATAACAATGTTAATAAATATTTTTCTACAATGTTTCGCAGATGTTAATTAGAAACTGCAAAACAATAGTTTTATTTTTCTTTGTAGCCTTTATGTTTTGAAGGATTGTAATGGTGAGAAAAACAAGCTTCTTTTCGTAGTTCCGGTTGTCTACGAAAAATTACAGAAACCTGTAGCCGTATCAATATTGTAGGCGACTAGTAAGTCGGAAATGTTAACTACATCATTAAAAAAAAATATTTTAATAAACCTATAACTAATAACTTGTATTATTATTTTTCAGATAAAGATCTTTTGATCTAGACTTCTTTCGTTACTCTTTCTCCACTTCGATCTGTTTACTAATATGATTCAGTTTTTACAGGCTTATCTTATTATTTTCTAAATCCTTTTTCTTGCGGTTTATGGTCCTCTTTTAATAATCGCTATGAAACATAATATTTATTATTATCGAAATTAATTATCATTAAAACCATCGTTTTTTAAAATCACATTATGTCCTTTACTTTGTAAAAAATAATGAGTTGTAGGAGATACCGTATCTAATTAATTGCAGATCCCAGCTAATTGTCATTTAGGGTTGACCATTAGTTAAAATTGAGGTTAACGGTTGACATACACGAAACTTAAGTTATTTATAGAAGCATTTTGAAATATTCAGATTATGTTCCTAATTTAAGTAAAATTGCTTCGAATATGCAGAAACGGAGATTTATGTTATAGGTACAAGTAACCCGTATTCCTAAATCGGAATCGATAGTACATATTAATTAATATTAAGTTGGTTAACCCCTGTGTATTTTCATAAATCTCTAATGTACTTTTCACGTATCTTTCTGCTACAATTGAAACATTTACATGTACGTTATTAAAATAATACCAAAATAGCCTGTATGGCTAGTACTTTGAGTACTAAGTAAGTAGTAATTTGAGAATCTAAATAGGTAACTCTTAACGGAATAATATTTGTACTTATACCCTATTTCAAGCAGACACTTTCGCGTTTATAATATTAAGTAGGGATTATGTCTGAATGTATCTTGTATTTCAGCATAACGTTGCTTGTAGAATGCTTTTTATCGGCACCGTTGGCACGTTTAAATAATGATGATCAAGATAGGGGCAGGCGCTGTAAACAGTACCGCCCTTACCGCGAACCGCAAGGTCGGGGCCGAGTGAATCACCACTGGGGTTGCCTGTGTTCAGGTAAATCAGGGTAGTAGGTACATATATGTATCACCTCAACTTCATAAAACTTCACTCGTAAGTAAAAAAATTAAGTTGTTTTCAACTTAAAAATTTTCCTTACAAATATGATTCATAAACGTTTGAACAGATCTTAGTATGATAACTAAGTCATTTAGATCAAAACAGCTTTTAAACAAAAAAATAAAAAGCATTATGATAGGACACGTCATTATAACCACTTTTTGAGTTTTAAACATGTGCTTTATACTTCTCTGTTGTACATTCAATACGAATTATAATCTAAAAACAAAACAATATGTTATGCCGATGCAGGTTTGCAAGTGGGTGACCTATTTCGAGGGGTCGAAGTACGGGGTGCGGCGCGGGGGCGGACAGGACCCCGGCGACCTACTGAACCCACCTAGGATACATCGATCTAGCATATTATCTAGGTAATTCATTTATAGATATCCTATGAATAGACCTAATAGCTCTTTTAATATGTATGGAAATATATGAAACGGTTTAAGTTAATTACATTTACATTCATTAATCGTCTCAAAGCGAAAAAGTATATAATATCATTTATATGCAACTTCTATATATTTCAATGTAAGAGACAAGGGCATGAGATTATTAAGTATGTTTACTTCGCAAATCCTATATCCTAACAACGAAAGGCTGCTTAAATAATTAAAAAGTGTAATTAAGCTATAAACAGAGATAGTAATCTTTTTACAGCGTTTTTTGGTAGTCCACGTGACCTATGGATCAAAGTATGAATAAAAATCCATACTTAATAAGCCCAGTAACACTTAACACCTTGTTGGCACATATACACTCTATCTGTCACTTCTGTCTGTCAAGAAAAGCAAACTTACTATAACGATATCAAACGTCATTTCCATACGAATTTCTTGTCTAAAGACGTATGGCTATCCTCGCCACGGTGAAAAAACGCCTATTGATGTAAAAATGCATTGTCATTGGATTGGATCAAATCTCTAGGTTTGTGATAACCGCGCCTGTGCCGTGTCCTATTGACCTAGTACATTTCTCGTAACTATAACTATGGTATTACTAAATATTTGTTTAAATTACAAGATACCTATACACCAATTATTTCATCTGCATATAGTAAAAGTAAATCCTAGTGGAGAATGGGCAGACAAAATAAATCCAAGATGCTCGAGTCCATGTGGCACATGTGCTTCACCTCCCTTACTGGATTATTTTCTTTCCTTTCACTCCCTCTTACCTATTTGAAAAAACGCTTCAAAATAAAAAATATCCACTGCGAAACTCCTACAATTTCCCAACTAATTTCTTCACCAATTCCTTCACTATCTGTGCTATCAAACTCTGGAATTCCCTTCCCGATGATATTCTTCTTGCTCTTACTCTTTTTTTCAAGACTCTCCATCATCATCTCATTACTTTATTGGATTATTTCACCGTCAGTCTCCTCTTTTGACTGGGTTGGCTGGAAGAGATCGCTTGGCAGCGATAAGGCAACCCATTACATTAAACTATGTTTTGTATTGTATCATTGTTTGTAATTTGTTTAAATTGTGTAGTGTAAAAATCATTAAATAAATAATAAAATAAAATTTGCTTTACACTTTAAAAGAGACTAATATCTAGCAGGTACATAGTTGCCTGTTAGATTTTGGTTCCGGTATTTATGTAAAGGAAAGTGTGCCGTTTGATGATGTTTCTGAACTCCTATGAACGCCCTTGAGAGCAAGCATGTCGATCGTGTTAATACGTCACTGTGAACTTTACCGCGTCTATTTTCGCCAGTGACGCGTGCGCAACGCTGATGGATTCGTGCTGCGTAAAAAAAACGTGTGAAGTTATTTATATTTCCTTTCGGCTATTTGCACGAAAGATTATAATTGTCAAAACAATAGACAATTTAGATGGTGAGCTTATATACAAAACTAAATCAAAATTAATTAAGCAGTATTCCACAATATAAATAAAAATATGTAACCATTACATTATGTACATAATTTTATTTATATCATATGTTGGACAAAGGTTAAATCGATTAATAGCCCTTTTGTGCTTTGGCTGTCTTAGTTGACTTGTGGCTGAAATAGACATTGATGCTACAGTTTAGATAAAACCCAGACCACGCTACTACTGTCACTGGTGTGTATCTCTAGAAACTATAACATATGTTAGGGTTGCCAACCGTCCTGTTTTCCCAGGACATGTCCTAGTTTTTGTAGTGTCCTGGGACGTCCTGAATAGTTTTTAAGCAGCGTCCTGGGTTTTTAAACTTTAAATTCGCGCTCGCAAGTTATTGCGTTGCCGCTTTTATTAAAAAATATGATTATTTTAATTACTTGAATTTCATTTCACCTGTTTTCACTAGATATTAAATAATTATTTTGACTATTGCAACTCTATAACTGCGTCCAGTTTTTAAACTGAATTGTCCTGGTTTTTCTAACTTCAAATCCTGTTTTTTTTTAATTTGAGGTTGGCAACCCTAACATATGTGGAGGTATCGTGAATGGTACAGGGCATATAAATAAAAGTTTAGAGAACATAACCTGTGGCCGCTGCAATCTTTTCGTTTAGTAATAACAAAAACTTCTTACCTATAAACTGTTACTAACTATAAAAATGTTAGTGAGCTCATAAGATATGTTTTTAGAATATTTCTTTATCGTACTAATTTGTAAGTATTATAGCTATCCATGATCTCATTGAAAATAACATATTATGCAACATTAGGGATATCTAAAAAACACGCGTTTACTCTTTTGTTGCTGTCACTTTCTTTTATATTTTCATAAAACCTTCCTTTTCAATCACTCTATCTATTAAAAAAACCGCATCAAAATCTGTTGCGTAGTTTCAAAGATTTAAGCATACAAAGGGATATAGGGGAAGAAAAAGCGACTTTGTTTTATACTATGTAGTGATTTATTTTTATACAGGATGTCTGGTAATTAATGGATAACTTTGAAATGACTCATAACAGAACTTATGGCTGTTCAGTAAAAATACAAAACAATTTTTTTTTTTAGATTACAAATTCTCACCTTAATTTACATTCATGTACACTACGACCATAAATTAATGAATTCCATAGGTATATATATAATGGTATTAGTCCATTGAAAAGTTACATTTGGGGTTGCGTTTTTTAGAGGACGCAATTTTATTGTTTTGATGTGTAGGGGGGGTCAGTGTAAAGCTAAAACCAAGTTTGTGGGGTCGCCACCCTTGTCCCACGGCCGCCATCTTGAAAATAGGGGTTGAAATGGTTTTTACGGTATATCTCTTAAACTATTAATTAAATAAAAAATTTTTTTAACATTTTCTATTGAAAATTAAATTCTCTACAACTTTGATTCAGTAACTTTTTGTCGTAGAACTATAAATAAAAAAGTTATAAGTGAAAATGTTCAGAAATTGGAGAAAAAAAATATATTTTTCGATATAACTTTTTTTTAAATCATTTTACGAAAAAATGATATCAAACCATTTTTGTAGATCGTTTTTTGAGGAACAACTTTTATTAACAACATTTTTTCATTAAGGCTATAGCTAAGGTTTTACAGCGCTCCGAAGTAAGTACTATTTTTCAATACTCTTAACTATACCTATATTATACGTGTGTACTAATAATGTATCATCAGTTATTGTGTTCTTTTTTATTATTTATTTTGCTATAATGTTTTTAATTGTAAATTTTGCAATATTATTAATAATTAATTATTGACTCTTTTCCCCACCACCCACGAGGTAGTCTGGCGGCGCGTTTTTTTTTTACGTGGTATCCCCAATAGGCATAATCCACGGTCATTTTCGAAATTAGAACTACTCCGTCCTCAGTCTTTTCGATGGACCAGGCTGCGGCTCAGCATCTGATCGGCTTTCTGAATTAAATATCAGTGGGAGAAATGGAGAAGGAAGGGCTGTTAATGTCGGCGGTTCATCATCAAAGTCATTTTCATTTATTAATTCTGAGAGTTCCATTACGTTGCTGCAAGTCTCTCCAGAACAATGGAAGCACACTGCAGAACATTTCAGCCCTGCTTTTCGACATCCACACATCGCTCCACAGTTTCCTTTGCATTTGCAAAAGATCAATTTTAGAAGCTCAGGGGGTGCTGGAGGTTTAGAGTTCTGCACTGGCATCAATAATTTTCCACATTTTTTACTTTTAACAACACAAATTTAACTTCTGTCGACTGATGTTATTTCGTGCGGCGCAAACGCTCCCAAGACTTTGTTCCTGCGACATCAGGGTCGTCTGAGTAACCATCAAACACAATGCTTGCAGAGAGCCCGAAGTGTTCTTGTACATATTTGACATATTTAGTAGTTATATCATTGAACGATGAATTTCGAAATTATTTTAAAAATCAATAATTGTAAAATCCTGTTATGGAGTGAAAAAGAGTCAATAATTAATTATTAATAATATTGCAAAATTTACAATTAAAAACATTATAGCAAAATAAATAATAAAAAAAAAACACAATAACTGATGATACATTATTAGTACACACGTATAATATAGGTATAGTTAAGAGTATTGAAAAATAGTACTTACTTCGGAGCGCTGTAAAACCTTAGCTATAGCCTTAATGAAAAAATGTTGTTAATAAAAGTTGTTTCTCAAAAAACGATCTACAAAAATGGTTTGATATCATTTTTTCGTAAAATGATTTAAAAAAAAGTTATATCGAAAAATATATTTTTTTTCTCCAATTTCTGAACATTTTCACTTATAACTTTTTTATTTATAGTTCTACGACAAAAAGTTACTGAATCAAAGTTGTAGAGAATTTAATTTTCAATAGAAAATGTTAAAAAAAATTTTTATTTAATTAATAGTTTAAGAGATATACCGTAAAAACCATTTCAACCCCTATTTTCAAGATGGCGGCCGTGGGACAAGGGTGGCGACCCCACAAACTTGGTTTTAGCTTTACACTGACCCCCCCTACACATCAAAAAAATAAAATTGCGTCCTCTAAAAAACGCAAGGTTAGGCCTAAAAAATGTAACATTTTAATGGACTATATATATAATATGTATTTTGTCCTATGTTCTGCTATGCCATTTCAAGCCATTTCAAGGTTAACCATTATTTACCGGACACCCTACTAATTAAGCTAAACACATAAGACAAAATAGCATTCGAATGGTAAATTATTTAGATAGGTGACGTTTCAAAGTTTGTTATTAACAAGAAATTCTTCTTTAAAAAAACGTAACTGTTTTCAATGTATTCACGTACCTACATATACGTACATACATTACGTATATACATTATATATCATTCTAATACCCACATGAATTTAGTAAAAAGCCATTTCCAAGTCATAATAATATGTCGATCACATCGAGGGCATTTTTCCCTCGCCCACTACCCAGATGTGTCGAAAGATAAAATTTCACTCATTTGTTCCGTTGTTTACAAACTATATAGATGTGCTATATGATATTTGCTGTAATCTATTTTTAAAGAAAAATATACACAATTAGAATCTTTGTTTCCCATACAAAAGCAATATCCAGGAATAGGTAACATAACTTTATCTAAATCCACCGTGGAAGTAGTGCAGGACGTGTAGACAGAGATAATTCATATACAGATATTCATATCTATTGATAATTATTACATATAGAAACTGTCAAATATAAAGCAAAAATGAATAACTTCATGTATAAGATTGCAATCGCGCGTCACCTACATTTGCACACTGCAAGGGTGAAAATATGAAACTGTGTCTGCATGTTACTGGTTAAAGAATCTATTTTACAGGTATGAACAAAATATCTGAAGTTCTAGTCGTAAATACATACCTATAAGACCAGAAATACGTTTGCAACTCTATAAAGCGCAAATTCGGCCCCATATGGAGCACTGCTTTCACCTTTGGGCGGGAGATCCCTAATATCAGCTTCTTCCTCATGATCGCATTCAGCGAAAAGCATCTCGAATCGTAGACCAGATCCTTTCTGATCGGCTTAAACCTTTGGCGTTGCGTGGAGTTGTAGGTTCCCTCTGCATCTTCTATTGCATTTATCGTTGGGAATGTTCAGAGTCGTTTGGATTATTATTACCAGCAGCTGAGTTTCATTTTCGAACGTCGAGGCAGAATACGAAATTTCATCCGTATCATCTCGATGTTCATCTTTCCACAACTGAGCGTTTTCTAAGGCATTATTTGCAGCGCACCACCACTCTGTAGAACCAGCTGCCTTCTGAAGTATTTCCGAACCATTATGACTTAGGGACCTTCAAGAAAAGACCGTACCTCTATTTAAAAGACTGGCAACGCATCCGTGGTCCAATAGACGTTGATCATGTGTCCATGGGCGGCGGATTGCTTCTCGTAAGTGAGCCACCTGCCCGTTTGCCTCCTTAAGTCCTATCCGATAAAAAGAAACCTGACATTTTTAAGCGGTAGAAACATCTCAATACATCACCAATATCACGGTATGACGTAAACTAATAAGTGATATGTGCATATGGGCACGAGTCCAGGGGTCTATCTATTACTTCCTAACAAGATATATATTTAATATAAAAATTTCGGCACTTTTTCTACTTTTATTGATAGGATTCCAATTTAGAGGCATTTATATAAGGTATGCAAATTAGGCTTTTCGCATGCCCACTATAGTTAGGCGCATTCAAAAACGTTGGGTTGTCCCAAATTAATTCATATTTATGAACACTGCAGGCAGGGCCGTCTTTAACCTATTGGAGGCCCTGGGCATATTAGAATAATGGGGCCCCTATGACTTTGACAGAACACTATTTTGTTAGAATAGACAAAGAAAGTAGATAAACAAGGTTAAATTTTTTTAAATTAACAATCACATGAAACGAATAGCTAAATGTAATAGAGTCCACAAAAGTAACTCTTTTAGCATTTACAATTAGTGCTTAAAAATCTATGTTATTTGAAGAGGAACTCTTCTAGATTTCAGATGGACAAAATCGTTAATCACTTCCTCAAAATCAATGTTTTTTAGCACATCAGATTCTATGGACATCAGCGACAAACTGGTCAATCTCTCTTGAAGACTTCCTAATTCATTTTTAATTCTTTTTAATTTGGAGAAGGAGCGTTCCCCACTGCAGTTAGTTACGAAGATTCTCACTCTCTTTCTCATTAATATCTTCATAATAAAATTCTGCAAATTCTTTGCAACTTTGTCTCAACTCTTCAGAATTTAGAGTTTTCAAGCGAAAAAATAAATCAAAACGTTTACTGATATTCTTATACGAACTTAATCGCTGTTTTAAATGAACGCTGAGGGTATCAATTATAGGAAGAAAGATTTCTATTTCAAATTTCTCTCTTCCATTCAGTTGGACTGACGGCGCGGAGCCATCAAAAAAACTCTGGCAAGAATTTCTGCGTTTTGTTCTTTGAGATAGGTCCTTGTAGTCAGATTCCGGATTTCTTTCTTTGGCAGACGATTCGAAGTAATCAAATCCCTGAAGTTAATAATAAAATCATCAAGTGAAGTAAACATATTAGTTGCAACGTCCAGTGTTATTGTTTGTTTTTCTTCTTAATTATTTATTTTGTCTATTCTTTCCAATATACAGTTCTAAATTTCCGTTAAAATAATATATTAAATGGTTAATTCAAACTTAGAGGTTCATACTTCGCTTCGTTCGCTCAATTTTAATGTAGCGAGTCACACTGATGAGTGTACTACTAATGATTTTTCTTTAAAATGTGCATGTGCTTAGTATACCATTATACAATTTAAATTTATCTAAGCATGCTGAAGTCGGAAAGCCTAATTTTTGGGCGAGAGTAGAATAGCTTCACGCATGTATAAGCTAGTAATTTCGTATCGTAGTCAGTAATTTAGGTTCGATTTCTTCGAATTATATAAGTTTTTTGGTAATAAATCTTGATTATCGTTTGGTGATCTGACAGGATCTAGGTACTTTGTATTTGATCTGAGGGGGCCCCTATTGATCGCGGGGCCCTGGGCACTTGCCCAAAGTGCCCAGTGGGAAAGAGGGGTCTGACTGCAGGTGACTAAGATACCTACTTCACTTTATTCATTTCAGAAATGCAATATTGCAAAGTAAGATTTATTTAGCTTGACGATAATACCTTGTGAAGTAATAATATTGACAGTGGCTTGATAGCAGCATACAAGGTACCTATATGAATACACACAGAAATCGTGTAGATCCCAGAAAGTTAATAGGTGGAGGTAGGAAGTGGTGTCAAACCTATACATGTTCATTCAAGATAATTCGTGACAATCATATAAAATTTATCGAATTTATCGATCGATTTATCTATCATCATCATCATTAGTAAACCATAATTGACTATGACGCGTTTTGATATTAAGTATTACAATATCTAAAATGTAACGTAGTACCCAAGTTGCTGTTTGAAACGCATTTTAATCAAAGAAACAAAAAAGTCGAATATATATTATACGTTTGAAGTGTTTATGACATCGTAGGTCCTAAACAACTAGACCGATTTTGATGCGGTTTTTTTGTTGGAAATCTGATGTGATCGAGATTATATGTAGTTACAAATTACAAAGACCTGTTAATCCATTATGAGATATCTTCCACGTCTGTCTGTCTGTCTTCTATTTCACGTATTTGGGAAATTGGGGGTTCAACACCCTTTGTTTTATTAAGACTAATTCAGGAAAAATCGAATCATGTTATTAAGTAGGTAGAACTGATATTTATCAAAGGGCAAGTGAGGCCAAATAAAGTTACCGATCCCATGTACTAACAGACCCCTCTTTCCCAGTGGGCACTTTGGGCAAGTGCCCAGGGCCCCGCGATCGATAGGGGCCCTCTCAGATCAAATACAAAGTACTTAGATCCTGTCAGATCACCAAACGATAATCAAGATTTATTACCATAAAACTTATATAATTCGAAGAAATTGAACCTAAATTACTGACTACAATACGAAATTACTAGCTTATACATGCGTGAAGCTATTCTACTCTCGCCCAAAAATTAGGCTTTCCGACTTCAGCATGCTTAGATCAATTTAAATTGTATAATGGTATAACTAAGCACATACACATTTTAAAGAAAAATCATCAGTAGTACACTCATCAGTGTGACTCGCTCCATTAAAATTGAGCGAACGAAGCGAAGTATGAACCTGCAAGTTTGAATTAACCATTTAATATATTATTTTAACGGAAATTTGGAACTGTATATTGGAAAGAATAGACAAAATAAATAATTATCTTCAGAAAGAAACAATAACACTGGACGTTGCAACTAATATGTTTACTTCACTTGATGATTTTATTATTAACTTCAGGGATAAATTTGATTACTTCGAATCGTCTGCCAAAGAAAGAAACCCGGAATCTGACTACAAGGACCTATCTCAAAGAACAAAACGTAGAAGTTCTCGCCAGAGTTTTTTTGATGGCTCCGCGCCGCCAGTCCAACAGAATGGAAGAGAGAAATTTAAAATAGAAACCTTTCTTCCTATAATTGATACCCTCAGCGTTCATTTAAAACGGCGATTAAGTTCGTATAATTAAAAAAAAAAGAATTAAGAAGTACAATGCTTCAAGAGAGATTAACCAGTTTGTCGCTGATGTCCATAGAATCTGATGTGCTAAAAAATATTGATTTTGAAGAAGTGATTAACGATTTTGCCCATCTGAAATCTAGAAGAGTTCCTCTTCAAATAACATAGATTTTTAAGCACTAATTGTAAATGCTAAAAGAGTTACTTTTGTGGACTCTATTACATTTAGCTATTCGTTTCATGTGATTGTTAATTTAATTTTTTTTAACCTTGTTTATCTACATTCTTTGTCTATTTTAACAAAATAGTGTTCTGTCAAAGTCATAGGGGCCCCGTTATCCTAATATGCCCAGGGCCTCCACTAGGTTAAAGACGGCCCTGTGTACTAATAACCCCAACTACAACATAATTAATTATTATTTACTAGTATTATTTCGTGACTTCGTCCGTTGGCATGGTCATTATAGCCTACGTCTTTCAATGAGGGTAGGTTGAAAACCTTCTGTCAACCTTCCCATTAGTGACAGAATTTTTAAAATATTTGTAATTGGTAGTTTTTGATACATGCTTATACTTCTATTATCATCATGAAATTTTGTCGTAGGTTGGTATTTAATAGTGCATAAACTGGTCTTGAGAACAATCAAACAAGTCAGAAATATTTTTACGAGAGCAAGCTAAAATTTTCCTCTATTTAACTCATTGACGTCTTTTGCACATAACATTCGCTTTCAAGCTCGTGTTAAAATTATCGTTTACGTATTCGCCATTCATTGATCGTTCCGGAAGATTTACTAACTGCTCTAATAAATGAGGAGATTTCTGTTTTTCTTTTATTTTGTTAAATCATTCTTTATAAAAAAACTTAAATATCATCTTAGTCGACAGGTAGGATAAATGCATCAGATGTTACAAATAATAATATGTCATATTACATTACATATTATTATTTGTAGATCAGATGTAAAATCAGTTTATTTTCTTAGGAGTCTACAATAACAGCGACTAACAGTAATCATAGTTTTACACCCCTCTTTTTGTGTTTTTATAAAAAAACTATTGAAATATGATAAAACACTAAAACACTGTGAGTATTTAGATATTTTATGAAGTTCTTATACAATTAGTTACATCAATAAAGAACAATAGTAACCAATTATAACACAACTGAAGAGAGCAAAAGGCTCATGAAATCGGTCCGCTAAGTGTAATAAAACTATGAATCAACCCACAATCAACCCCATTGTGAGTGATGTGACCTTGACATTATTTCCTATAATTTTTGACTAAACATGGTGACGCAACCACAATTAATTATTGGTCTTACTTAATGTGATTTTTATTAATTATTATTAGATTCCAATAGCACTTCAACAAAATGAAATATTATTGTCTTTTGTGTTAATTCCCTTAATCACCAACTTGACTGTATAGGAAATTATCTGTATCACAGACAAAGTGATCAAAGGATTTCTGTCTGGGCACATACACCAAATAAAAGATTACTTAACTTTAGAAGATTCTATTGATAAAAGGTTAGTTGCTCTGCCCAGGGGCTGACTTCATTAAAAATACAGATAAATAGTGTTTGCTCTAGTACCTAAAACTGTTTAATTTCAGACAATGATTTTAATTAATTGAATTGTAAGTAGTTAAGTATTAAAAACATAAAAGCATTGTTTGTATGATTTAAGAGATAAAACATTAAGTTAATGATCTCATTTGATTTTCATTCAATAATATTATTTTACTTTAATGTTAAACTCATTAAAATCAGAGCTAAGGTTTGTTGTCATAGTACATTAAAGTATATTAAAAGTACCTAATTATATTTATATTGTTTGCAATAAAAATTCATCAAATGTGATATACTTTGTATGATTTGAGAATTTCATAAAACTGAGGTTACATTAAGATTCACTTGGAAGTGAAAATATATTAGTGTGCAGATATTTTTTTTTTAATTTTGCATAATTTTCTTGGTTTAGTAACACTACTAGAATAGCTAATATAATTTAAAAATATTATTCCATTCTATAAAGATCTTTTGATACATACAGTTTTGATTCTTAGACTTGAATTAATAATTATAAATAATTTAAAAAGTACATACTTACGCAATTTGAGCGCCTTCCTGACGATGTAGCCACTCCGGTATAATTTTAGATCAATTTTGTGTCCAAAATAGAAAACTAACCACCAAACACAATAGCAAAACGAGTCACATTATGTAAATGGTGCACTTTGCAACAACAAACTATTAAGTCCCATTATAAACACAATTTGGAAAAAAATTGAGGAAAACCTTAGAAAATTTGATGAAGAAATTCAAAATCAAAACACAACCAAGATTTTTCTAAGACTGAATCTTTTTGGTCTACGGCAAAGCCACGCACACGTCCCTGGCCACGAGTTTAGTGTTGAGTTTTCACAAAATCAAATACCTAGTCTTCATGATTTCACAAAATAAAATTAAAGAGAAATGTGAATGAAATAAAGACAGAATGACATTTTGCACATAGAATTTTTGACATGCGCAAATTGCCGATGCGATTCGAGGGTTTTGCTAAATTTTCACCTTGATAAGCGACCTCTATGGCAATTAAATAAAAACCTTTGGTTTTTAAGCAACTCACCGCAAGATGACAGTGTTATAATTAAAATTATCCACTATTCAACTAGAGATAGCTCTGAATGCTATTTAAACAAAAATTATTCATTGCAAGAGTGGAGGATGTATTGTTTTATGTTTAATTTTTTTCTTCGAAAATTTCTATTGTCTTTAGTTTTATTCAATTCACGGTTGTTTACGGAAATGGAAGCGTTTAATATTAAGGTAACCTACCTCGATTGGATTGAATTAATGGTCTTTGGGATTGGTACTTGCTGTACATATATTATATTGTATTATATATTCTTATTTAAAATATCTAACAGAAAATTGGTACGTTTAATTCTACGTGTAAAGGCCACGGGTTTGGAAATCCGTTAGTGACATCATTGTTCGCCCCCGCGGCCGATGGCGGTTAGCCGTTGTAAAATTTATAGTATAGGAGGCAATCAAAAAAAATAAAAAAATTATAAGATAGACAAGTATTATTAACTTTACTTCCATTCTTAAATTTAAGTGACCGATAGAAATAATATTTTCAAAACCATAACAATTTTCTATTATTTTGTTAAAACACTTAAAAGCTTCTTGACACTTTTCCCAACGAAAGCCTTATTATAATAGGTGTAGTAGACGCCTTATTATAATAGGTGTAGTAGACACCTATTATAATAAGGCTTGTATTCAGGTAGACACCTTTCAATATAGTTCTTAAGTCGAACGAAATGGGGTGTAAATTTGTATAATTTTCATTTCCAGCAGCTCTTAGCCTTTACATCCGCTTAGATTCATGCGTAATACAGTCAGTTAGCTGACAACCTATGCGGGCTAGCTATCAACTAGCTTCTATTTGCTTATAACTATGCAACGAAATCAATTTTAAACTGAGTACCTATATAAAATGCCAATTACTTGATCTTAGTTCAGCGTCAATCATGACTTTGGTATAGTATTTTTTGAAGGTATTTTGGTATATAGATATGCAATGATAAGTAGGTAATATGTATTTATGATTTTAGGTTAGTTTTTGTTATATTAATTACCTACCTTACTTATTTTGTACATCAGACGAGAGAATATTTAAATTTGATACCTATTCAAATGTGTATCCGCACCGGATGGGACAAATTCCCTGATCTCTTATAGGCAGAGGCACAGACTTCTTAGGACTTTGAATTTTGTTTGAAAAAGTTTATTTTTTTTTTAGTTAGCAGATTGGAAATGCTGGGTTGTTATTGAAGTAACATTTTATTGAATTCTTACAATGATTTAATTTTCTAGACAGCATACCTAAACAAGTTAGTTAATAATTTGCCAATCAAAGCAGTGCATAAAAAATCTTTGAAATTGTAGGTAGTCAACCCACGCTGAATGACCTAAGCTTACAACAGCTGACCTTTCGTTTCAAAGTCTAGACTCAAACTTAGTGTTCTGTAAAGGGAAGCATTCAAACATTTTTCTTTTAAATAGTTTTTTTTAATTTGAATAATAATGTTTGGAACACTAATTGAAGTCATTGACTACTCAGTCATTAGAAAAACAAATCCTCATACTAGCGGACAGTAGGTAAGAGTTAGGACTTAGGAGAATATTTAGGTATTTAGGTTTATTGCAAATTATCGTATATAACAAATATATTGGCTGTTTAAAAGAGTAACTACCCAGTTTTTTTTCTGTTTTTTCTCAGATGATTCTTGTTTCTGAACTGGTATAGCTTAGAAAAATGAGAACTGACAACTGTGTTCTGTCAAAATGCGTAATATAAAGCTCGATGGAGCTCTGTTAGAATCGGTCGAGCAAAATTTAGTGTAGGGGAAATATAGGCAACTCGTGAAACATTTTTGGGGCATTCTAATTTAAACAACGAGTGCAACTACACTGGACGGTCGTATAGCGTGGGAATACTGTGATTTTAGGGGGCCATACTTTTGAAGAAATAAATGTGTTTAAGCGTTGCCTATGTTGTCTTTACATATACCTAATTTTATTTTAGTTCGAGAATCTAACCCCAATGCCATTGACATAGACTCAAATACATAAACTTATACGCTTCTATATGTTCCACTTCAATTTTAATCCTGCTAAAAATCCTTTTTTATACTTTAATTCCGTCTCTGCACTTCTAAGCCGATATAATATAATAAAATTATCATCTGTGCCATTTCGTGACTGGCTAAGCCTTGCATTCCATTGTCATTAAAAAAAGTAAAAACAAAGATGGCGGCTAGAACCAGCTGATTGTTATTAACGGATTTCTTTTGAATGGGTTGCTTAGAAATTGTATACAAATTAAATAAAAGAATATATAAAATAAATTATAAGCACGTGGATAATGGGATCGAATCTTGAGTCTATTTTCATGTAAAGGAAAAAATAACAAAAGTAGGCGTAGATCTTATTGTACAGTAATCGCAAAACCTCTAGTACGATCTGAACACGAGTCGTACTTAGATATAAACTGCGCAGATGTTCAAATATAAATTAATAAATAACTTTATAATGCAACTTCAGATCGGGCATCACAACTTGCATAGGTATGAGACATTCCAGTTAAGAATATAGAATTAAATCGCGTTTAAATCCGATTCAAATGGTGATACCAGCACCAATTCTTGAATGTCAAAATGCAATGTGATTTCGAAAAATAAGGCACTTGATTTTTATGTAGGTATCGTAGGTATAATTTATCATCGACAACCTTCAAGTTAAATTTTAACTGAATAAATAAGTAATTAGTCAAGTTAATTAGTACTACCTAATTGTGTAATTTGACCTTGACGTTCTAAGTTTTTCTGATGAATTTGAGAAAAATTGTGAGAATTTATACATATTATTGCATAATAGAATTGTTTGTCTGTTAATAGGAGTTAAAGAGTGCTTTGATGTCGTAAACAATTATTTTAGAATCGTCTGTCTCAATTTGTCTCTGAGTTTGTAAGACTATGCATAAAACATTCCTTTAACGTGGAAATTGATGAAATTTTTCGCAGAAGTAGTAACTAAATAGGTATGTATTAGTTTTATGCTGACAGCTGATACCCAGTCAGCAGTTTTTATTAAGATTCTATTAAAAAGGATGTGGGTGCTTAGATTAGTAGTTTTGCTTAATAGTAATTCTTATATCTACCAGCAGTGCCAAGAGCTTTCATCAGCTATCACGATTGAAATACTTTAAGGGTGAAAAATATTATACCTACAACTCATACCTAAAAAATATACAAAAAACATCATTAAAATCAGTCGAGCCGTTTCAAAAGAGCGCGACAGAGCACTAATATTTCTTTAAAAAAATTTGGCGTTGCTATTGTAACAAACGATTCATTATCCGTCATCCGAAAATCCCAATTTGAGCATAAATCGCAGACGTTAATATCACTATGTGATCATGTGTTAGAATATTTGCATTTGACATTTGTATGTCGTAAGTAACCTTGAACAATGACATTTCTGAGAAGGGATTTGGGGTTCTGTTGATATTGTTATAAAGCCACAAGTTCCACAGATGCCATAACTTTGTCGCTACCTATAATGAAATATGTAGCAGTTAGCAAATAAAAAATACAAAACAATCACACAGTCGTATCCATTAATTCATGTTGTAATATCCATCATCAAGAAACGTTTGTAATTTTTGCAGCTGTAACATTTTGAATTCAAGTCTCATTTGTTCAAATATTTTAATTAGATCATCCGGAACCCGTTGAATAAAACCTCAGTGGAGTCGCCGTCCATAGACCATAGCATACCGATCCGTGCGCTTTTTCCTTTTTTATATTATTTTTAAATCCGCGAACGTATAACGTCTTTCTGCCCGCGCGCGGGAACATAAATGGCGCCATCTAATATAATTCAACCAGTTTCTGTATAATTTTAATCGATTCATAGTGTTTTAAGGACGTGGTATTGATTATAGATCTTGTGACGTGAATGAATATAGTTAATTCAAGTCAGTTTAAATTCTGTGTCTGTGAAACGACGACGTGTTGGCTCTTCTTTTTTATTTTGGAAACAAGGCCAGGGTGAGTTACGTTAAAGTGTTTGGTCGCAAAGTCTGCGTTTTAGATTTTCTTAAGATACTTTATTAAAAAGGCACCATGTTTAAAATTAACTTATCTCACGTAATATTCATCTTAAATAATTTTACCTATATATTATAAAAACTAGTTTCACGATGACTATTATAATTAGATTAAAAAGGTATTTTGACTTTTATTAAATGTATATAATAATAATGATGCGAGTTGATTAACATAATCATTAGGGAAACTGATCTGTGTCTGATTCTGTATTATTTGATTTTGATAATTTATTTGCCATATTTATCTGTCATAATTTATTATTATATATTCTGATTTGAGTTTTACACTCTGGTTCACATGTGTACCAAATTTAAATTAGTTTTAGTTAACTAGGTTAACTAAAACCTTGATTAAGCCTTGGTTCGGTAAACCAAAAGCAGATATTCATATAGAATAACATTAGAAAGTAAATAAAATATAATCATGTAATTGGAATTTCCATGCTAATATCCCGCTAGCATTATAAATGCGAAAGTTTGTGAGTTTGTTACTCAATCACGCTTTAACGGCTGAACGGATTTGAATGAAATTTGGCACACAACTAGAATATGCTCTGGATTAGCATACAGAGCACTTTGACTATCGGTAGTGTATTCCTGTGAGATAATTTAGAGATACAAGTTTAATATTTTTCATTTAGTATAAAATAAAGGACATCATGTTTTAAGTTATCCTTAGTGATAGTTCCCTAATATATTTTAAAAAAACTGTGGCGCACAAAAAAAGATGGCCGCCATACAAATGCAACTTTGCCAGTTTTGGCGCAATCAAGCTCAAATTCGGTTTCTGGCCATTAATTGACTTGCGTGTTAAATCTGCATTTTAGAAAATTTGTGCCGACCTCTGGTCTCCATTTTCCATACAAAACAAAATTCAATGGCCTGCCGAAACGGTTGTAGATAGAATAGTGATGTGCAGGTGAAAAGTGATCAATTACTTAAGGCGCTTCTAAAGCATGTTCAATTTTTTTGAATTTCGAAAAAAATTTTTCTTAAATTTATGAAGCGCCATCTCCCACAGGATGGCCAAATTGACCAACTTGCAGATATTTTAGCGAAACAAAATTGGTTGAAATCAATAGGAGAGACTCAGGTTAAGTTAGTTAAGTAGTGCATGCTTCAATTTGACCAGGGTTCCTCCCCAAGAACAATGAAAAATTTCGTAAAATGTTTTCATACACTTAGTAATATTAAATTTATAATACTGAAGTTACATAAAAGAAAAAATAATAATTTCAAAGTATATTTCAGTTTCTGGAGAATTCTACCTTTATATAATAACTTATAACTATAATTAATCTTACCTACTAATGATGATTTGTAAAAACTGAGTCCGTCATTTTTTAAATCTTTTAAAATAAACCGAATGTCCTTTTTAAAGAACTATTTTTTTTTGAACAAGGGGTAACTTGTGTCACTAATTTGTGTCTTTAAAAAGGCATTCGGTGATAAACCTCCCGACATGTTAATTACAAATAAGACCTCATAAATGGATGAACACATCTGCATAAATTGTGGCTGAAATCCATCTCAATCACGTCATTTTCTTCGATTAGGAGCTATGTCACAGACTGACACATTAAACTATAACACCCATCTTTTTGGTCGTGGTTTAAAAACCAATTTCAAAATGTATTTATTTTTAACGTCAAAAGCGTCCGTTTTAATAACTCATCTAAACTAATATTATAAAGAGGAAAGATTTGTATTTTTGTGTGTATGTTTGTAATGAATAAACTCAAAAACTACTGTGCCGATTTCAAAAAGTTTTTCATCACTGGAAAGCTGCATTCACCCTGAGTAACATAGGCTAGTAACATATATTTATTGCTAGAAAAGATTAGGTATCCTTGCTAAAACTTAAGTAACGTAACCTAAGGTGTAAAAAAGTGCCCTAAAACTTCTTTCGTAGCATGCGCTGCGGAAACTATTGATGATAGAACGAAAATACACTGTTAAAAAAAACGTAAGGAAAGGGTTGTAAGGGGTGGAAAGGGGAGGGATGAAAAGTTCTATGGAAGTATCGTCATTTTTAGAGCTAAAACCTCATCACACATTACGACGAAGTTAACGCGGGTGAAACCGCGGTACACAGCTAGTTAGATATATTATTGGAATAAACACAAGATGGACTTTTTTCGATACACGAAATTTTCGGCAGAAGTTTTCTGTGATCCGCTACTACAAAATACAAGCCTATTCAGAATTGAAATTTTACTGAGCTGAGCAAACATCGATTTTAATTTTCTAGATTCTCAAAGCTGCTTTTAGAGGATCATATGTCAAAATACCGAATGAAAAAGGCACTAAGACCTAGTCATAAAACTAAAATATTCGAACAAGTTTTTGCACGTTTATCTTCTAAGTAACCTTCAGACAATTCACACACCAAATATGTGTCTTACATGTGTGTGTGTTGGCTTATACATGCTGTTATAGAAAAACGCGCTACTTTTATACTAAGAGCTTTTTAAATGCTTTTATTTAATAACTTGCCGACTTAAAATTTAACTAAAAATCTTTTACTTCTGAGTAAATAAGAATTACTATGCCTACTCGTTATATTTTTAATATAATATTCAAAAGCTTACTTTAAAAAAACTTAAGGCGAGTTTATAAAAAAAAATCGTTTTTACTAAGCATTTCTAAATAACACCCTCAAATAAAACATTCATTACCAACAGTATAAGAACGTTGACTTATAACCGTTAAATTAATAGCACTATGTATTGTTTATTTAGTTCTTAGTTGCTATGGCAACCAAATCTCCAACATCGGTACCCCAAAATTTATGCTTACAAAAAGTTTCATATAAGTACGATGCACATATTTTGGGCTCAACTGTACCATTAGAGGCAAAACGTCAAAAATTTATGGCCCTAGGGACAAAGGTAGTCTGCTGCACCAATCTTGAATATAAAATTTAAAATATACATAATATAGTCAAACCTGGATAAGTGAGAGCTCAAGGCACCGCGAATTCTTTTTCTCTCTTAGAGATTTTTCACTAACCCGGGTTTCTAGCTTACAGAGTTACAGAAGGGGTTTGTCTCACTTCTAAAGGTCTATAAAAATTCAATGCGTATTACAAGGAATTGGGTTCGATTGCCATCGAAATAAAAGATGCTTCAATATGCAGAGACAGAGTACAAAAATAAATGTACCTCTGCTAATAGCATTGAATAAATAATGATCTTTGCTTAAACAAGTTAGTGGAACACTGGAATGCTTTTCCATTGTTTCTCAACTAGAAATGTGAACTAATGACAGAACTATGTTAACAATACATCCGTGTGTGACTCATGGTAACGTATCTTTTCTGAAAACTCATCTTAATTTATTTTCTTTGAGTATTTGAGTTGAATGTTTTCCCAGTTTAACAAATAAATGTGTTTAATTTTTTCTAATTAGAGAAAAAGTACTTTGTAAATCTGTAGGTAATTGATTTTTAAAATTTCGATAATGTTGTTTGGAATTATAATATAGGAATTTTAGTATTATTTTTATTCTGGTGCCTCTCTATTCTAGTGTAGCAGTGAATTAATAATAAAAATAATACGCCTTCTGCGCCAAAAGGTCCTGGGTACGAATCCCGGTAGGTGCATTTATTTGTGTGATAAGCACGTTGTTTGTTTCCGAATCTTGGTTATTTATAAACTTATATATATGTATATATTGTGGTACCCTCGTTGTTTCTGATTACCATAATACAAGTGCTTCAGCTACTTACTTTGGGATCATCCCAATTATAAAAAAGTATTTGATGAACCTTCGCTGGCACATTGGACACACTTGACATTTAATACGTATTATGCGATAGGTTTTAAATTTCGTGGAAACAAGACAAATGTTTGGAAGACACAAGAAGCTTTAAAGAAAATTATTAGTGAAATAGTCGTACGTACTAAGTACCCAGTATAAGTATGAACTTTCACATAAACAACGTCCGTATTTGTCAGCATAATTTCATGTATGTAACGCATATTCGCATTCTGATACCGTTAATCACAAATCGTTTGTTAGAATCACCCATCAATCATTTGAACTGACTGCTTGAATGATTTTGTGTGATGAAAAATTAGTTTTTACCTTACAATCATTCCAATCTTCATAATCATTTCAAACTTACATTGTATTCAAGGCTCAGATATAATAGAATACAATATAATTATCTATATTTATACAGGCAATTATAGCTACATAAAATACATACATACTTTAATACAAATCTGCAGGTGTTAAAGTAGGTACGCATTATGCACTTATTATACACTGCAATAACATCTTTGATGCAAGAAATTTTTAAGTCCCATATAATTTGATATTTTATTTATGTACAGAATTAGAATCCGTAATAACGACTTAGTTATTGAATAAATTACATTAAAACCAGCAGCACCATTGAAACGTGGCTACAAATTTTTCACAATAATTTGAAAGATTAACAAATCAGAGAACTAAAAATATCGTCTGCCTCTAAATGTTAGAATTTGCATAATTTGATAATAAACCAACCTAACGTGATCTCACATTTGGTATAACCCGTACGAAATAGGATTTCATGTATACTGGTTAATCCTTTTACTTCGCTCAAGGCTTACAAGTTACAACTTTAATGTTTTTGTCATTCCAGTCGCGTGTTTTTTTATTTCTGAATGTGACTAGAAACATTTATTTTTGGTTTTATGTTCTAGCTCTTGGGTCATCGCCTGGGCCTACTGGTTGTTTGAGACATGAATTTTATTCGATGGATTATGACGTCATGACAAACTTTATCACCTCTACGGTTTATAGCCGACTTCAAAACAGGAGGAGGTTCTCAATTCGACTGAATTTTTAAAAATGTTTGTTACCTCAGAACTTTCGACTTGGTGAACCGATTTTGATGATTCTTTTTTTAATTTGAAGGCTAGTGCCTCCCGTTTGATCGCATTTAAATCATCAAAATCTGTTCAGTTGTTTTAGTTACAATTTGAAGTCGTTTTTTTTTTGATAAAATTATTTTTGGTTTTATGTTCTAAGCTCTTGGGTCATTGCGTGGGCCTACTGGTTGTTCAAGACGAGTATTTGATTCGATGGATACTGACGTCATGACAAATTTTATCACTACTATGATTTTAGGAAATACTAGTTATTTATTAGTTTACTGTTAAAGTTTACAGCTTCAGTAACTTTAGTTACCTAACTGAATAAATGAAAATATACATAGAAATAAGGATTTTCGCAAATTGATTATGTAACATCGAATCTAAGAAATAAGGCAATACTATTAAGATAACTACGTGTTTTATTTGATGAAGTTAGCGTAAATGTTGCTGTCTTTCCCTACTTTACATAATACAGCTGTTAGTTATTGCCTTTTTTTTACTGTACCACTAAACTAAGCTTAGCTGCAAATGGCAGTCAGTTAATAGAAAAAGGAACGTGCGCGTTGAAGTCTTATATATCAAAAATATATTCTTATTAATTTTAGGTTGTTCAAGAAAGCGCCCAAATCTAAGAACAAACCAAAGAACAGCCAAGAAACTCAGTTGGGCAATCACTTTTTTGGATTATGTTCAATAAAACTACATTAGGAATTTCAATCTTTCGAAAACTAAAATCTTACTAAATAGAATAATAGTTCTGTAAATAAATTAGTCTTGTTTTTGTCCTCGTTGTTGTACACTCGATTATACAGTTCATCAATTTTCTAGATTCTAGTAATTTGTCTAGATTTCTAGATTCTAGTATACTACATAAACCTTTGATTCATTAGTCTGAGCATAAAGACATAATGTATATGCTTGTTAGGAAGTGAGTGATAGTTTAATGAAATGAAACATTTATGTTTACCTCGAGCCTCGAGATAGAAGTTGAAGAAGAATAAAAACAAAAGAAGAAAAAAGAAGACAGCAAGAGTGGAACGTTAACCTAGCCTCTCCTTGGCTTTGTCTGTGTCTTACGATGTTTCAGACATAGCCTGTTAGAGGTTACGTTTTGTTCACTCGTTCAACGATGAAGATGAAGTACATATTGGATCCTTTTCTCACCTCAAACTTACTTTTAATTCTGTGATAAATCCAACTTTATCAGTCTTCAGTGACTAAAAACAACTTTTTTTATTGGAAAGGAGGCAAAAGGTTAGAAGGCTCACATACGAGAAGCAATGCGCGGCCCATGGACACCCTCAACGGCAGTTGGGCCACAGGTGCATTACCGGCCTTTTAAATTTAAAAAAACTAAGTTAACACTTAACTAGAGGCGTTCATATGCATGTACTTTCATGCATTATACGAAGACGCTATCGCTCAAAACTGAGGTAGGTAAAGTAAAGCTTAAGATATTAATACTAACTTTACCCAAAAAGGGTTGTCTAGAAGAGATCGCTTATAAACAATAGGGCCGCCTGTTGCACCTAATGACTTCTATGCTTTATGTGTAAATAAAATAATGAAAATATAAATATAAATAAATAAAAATAAATCAATCGAAAATTAGGAGAGATGTTTAAAATATAAAAAGTATTTATACATTTTGTTAAAAATTCAATAGTTTCTAAAGTGTTGTATTAAGTACCTTGATATTTTATATGTAGGAATATTCAATATCTTTGTATACATCAAAAATACTGTTGCTTCATTAAAAACAAGGTTGTCTAGGTCGCATGACGTCATACCTTGTTTTTATTTTAAAATTATATTACCTGAGATCAGAGTTGGCGTTAGGTTGAGTTATTTAAGACTAATAACGTTTTGCAGTTGGTATTAACATACTTATTAAAGACATAGCAATTATGTGCAATATTAGCGACCTCAAAACATCTAGGTCTTGATGAAATGAAAATTCTATGTACCATATTACTATAAATTCTATTAAATTCTATTTATACTGGATTTGTTGAATTTTGAACTAACTGGCTAATCTTTAAATTTTAGAATGCAAAAACGTGATATTATCTTTTAAGTCACATTTGATATTTAAAAGTCAAACCGATTTGATTACAAATTTAGTAATTAGTATTTCATAGGTAGGTACACTTGTTTGAAACACGTTTTTAAGAGCCTGATGTATCAGAACTATAAATGTAGCGTGTATGCAACTCTTTTTCTTCTGATAGGTGGAATCTCTGTGGCTTGTTCACGGGCCTAATCCGCCTCTATCTTTTTTAGCATGACGGCTTCGCAGAAACCCTGACGACTGATGATGATGGCGGACAGTCTGCAAAAGTATGCTTGTCTGTGTCAATATGTCTTGCGGTACTTCCCTGAAAAACCGGTAACAAGGATTGGATGGTCAAGCATCGCTGGTGTCCGCCCAAGCCGAACAAAAAATGTTATATGGAGATTTCAAAATCTTCAAGATACGTGGCGCTAACAGGACAATTTGACTGTCTAGTCGTGCAAAATTCATTACACAAGGTTATAACTTATAATCCAAGGAGAACCGCTTGAATGAATTATGACGTCATTGTCATTAATTCTCACGGATTAATCGTCTATTGAATTTATCATTACTTTATTATGTACATCATTAGCTGATACAATGGCACAATTTATGGGATCAAAGCATTCAAATGCAAATTCGACAAATTACTTTAGGATTTTCGTAAAAATTTATATCCATCCGCCAAGAAGTCGATGATTTTTGAAATCCTAGAGAAATATTTACTTTTTAGAGCTTACTTTGATTTTTTTTTAAGATTGTTTTATTTTTAATATTTTTTGGTACCAACGCTATTATCAAATATTTAACACAATAAAAAGGCCACAGATTTAGGTATTATGTGTTTTATTTTTACCTTATTAAATATTAATTTACATTATTATCAATTTAATGTGTGTACTGATACAAATTATTAATATACTCCTTTCTTTGAAATATATTGAAAGAGAAAATAATTAGCTTATAAAAATACCCGATAAATTTTTTATTTTATTTTATATAAATAAATTAATGTTTTTTGAACCTAACGTTTAACATAATACGCAACTTTTGTATATATTTGGTAACTTTAAATAAACTATTTGTCATTCAATATGTACTAGGTACCTTTTGATAACTTCAAGTAGGCAGAGCTAAAGACAGACATATTTCTAAAAATATCGTGTAAATTCTCTTACAATCGTCTTGACAATCACCGACAAAAACTAATTTGAAAATTATTACTTTTAAGAGATAATGAAATTTTACAAAAAGTAAGGGTAGATGATGATGATGATGCTACAGAAAGGTATGAAAATATTGTTTCGAAAGGTTATTATTTTAAATATTAATGAAAAATCGTAAGCGCGCAATTTTAAGCGCAATTGGCCATTGATAAAGCCGTTTAAAGCTGATAGCAGAAAGCCCAGAAAAGCGACTCAAAAACTTCCAACTTCCAAACCAAATACTGTGTCAGGCTCTCGTGCGTTTACTGTGATGGATTAGCGGGTTCTATTTTCATATAATGTCCGTACGGTGTGCTGATTGTCTGAGGTCCGCCATATGGCTCATATACCACATTGACGTGTTTAGTGTCCGAACTTTGACCTTCACGGCTCCATGAGGCTGAAAGAAGCGTCATCTGTTATCAAATAGCAGTAATTTTGAAAACTTAAGCTAGCTTTAATTGGAATTTTAATATAAATTCTTATGGTTATCCTTATTTAGATATAGAAATATAATCTTATGATGCAGATTACCACGATGAAGTTCCACAGTTAATATTATTGTATAAATAATTAATTATTTATCGCGCCATCTAGCTTACCGTTCTTGAAGGTCTCAAGTAGTCGCATACATGTATAATGTATTTACATAAATCTTACATAATCTACTAGACAAAAGAGGTCTCTAGTATATAAAATGTAAACAAAATTTATAAAATATCATCGCCTTTGGTACTTTTAAATATTTTAATACATACATATAGGGACATGCTCCTCGCCATGCTGGCCGTTGTGTATGTGCAGATGAATTTCTTTTTGATGGGGTTGCTCCCACTCGTGATGACCTTTAGCTGCACCAAACAGCGCACCAATCTAAAACAAAAACGAGTTGTGCTTTTGCAAACTGCATAAACAATGATAAGTATTTGTTCGCTTTTGACGCAATAATGGAGAATTCTTGTACTTTCATCCATTAACCACAAACCGCTGGATGTCTAAGGTGTGTTCCGAAAAAAAACTAATAATAAAACTATCACTTAATTATCAAGTGAAAAAGGCAGAAATGTACTATCTGTCCCAACTTAACGTAACACTAGTAACACTAGGGGTTAGTTAGGTAACTTTTTATTATCATTAATCATAGCAACATACCTTGGCTGCACCAGCGATCAGTAGTATTTTCAGTATTAGTAATGTGAGGGCCAAAGTCTTAACCCCCACTAGTGCTGCGACCACAGCCCAGGTTGATGCCGCACCCATTTGAAACGCGAGTGGTATAAACGCTTGGATCATCTTTTTGAAGGGGCGACCGAAGGTTCGTCCTGAAAAAAGGACTTCTTTATAATTCTGTATATCCCTTTATATTCCTTTTATTATTATATTTATATTCCTTTGCATTAATGATTAAGAAAACATACTTTTTGCCGAATGCTATTAGAACTAGTCGTTGTCCTTAATGTGTTGAGAAATCTCGGTTAAATACCTAAAGAAATCGCGTCTCTCTTTCGATGCAAAAAGCGAAATCGTAAAATTCATATAAGTATTTTTTCATTTGCAAAATAATGCATTGCGTATTCATTCGATAATGCGTCAAGAAAGTTGGCGGCCTATATTATGTACATATTCAAAGCTCTTCTTGTAGCCTACAAGTAGTTGTAGGTATATTTCTTTAAGTGTTTCTTTGTAACTATCAAACCAATTTACCTTAAGGAAATTTTTTAATTTAATGGAAGATTTCGACAAATTTTTTTGTTATTTATCCACAGCAGAAGTTTAAAAGTTAAAGGAAAAACTACTATATATACTTACTTGCTTTTATATAACATTTATTCCATTTTCAAAATTTGCAACAAGAGTATGATTAGATTTATAGTTTTAGAAATATAGATGTTAATAAATTTTTTTTAAACTTTCATTAATTCGCTATGGCAATACAGGTAAAAGAAATCCATGTTATATTATTATATTTCCACCTTTCGACGGCATTTCATGAAAATCTAAACCATGTATTTGATTATGAAGCAAAACTTGTCAACCAAGAAAAACAAGAAACGTTATTGTTTACGCGTCCAGTTGAAATAAAAAAAACAAAAACACGTAATTGTTTACGCGTAGTTTAAATCTCTATATCTTGATGAAATATCAGCCTATAACGATGACTCATTTATCATTTTATAAAACATTAGTAGAGTCTTTATGATAGTAAAATCAAATAGGGTAGGAGATATAGTTCTAGAGATAGAAAATATAGTCACTGAATTCATGCAACTTCATGCACTTTTTAGTGCGTTTTGAGGTCGGTTTATTTTTTATTTAAAATTAATTTACTATCTCATAGCATCACCTGTAAACTTTTGGAATTATCTATTGTTCACTGTTTAGTCATTTTCTAAAATAGTTGGAAATATAATAAATATAAAATTAATCTAACGAATGCACAGAATTCGTCTAAGGTTCAAAATGCTGATCATATTCTCAGATCATTGGCCTCGAGTGATAGAGTTATGAAAAATGGGCGAGATGATGACTGCCAATACAAATCGGTATAAGTAGGAAGCGCATAATTATGCTCCGTAGCAGCTAAATTTCAAAGTCAATATCCAATGGTTACAATTATACAAAAATTCCTATAATAAAGGAAATAGTTAGAGTCATATCAAAGGAAGGAAGAAATATCAAAGGCAAAGGAATGCACTTAACTTGGGGTTGTATCGCGTTGCTCGATGTGGCACTTTGGCGATGTTTGCTGACCGAACTTCTTGACTAATAATTCCCCTCATGTTTAATCTTTATGTTAACTGGTGTCAAATAATATAATATGATATAAAGCGTGTGTACCATTTAGGTAACTAAAGAGAAGGGAGATGCGCGTAACGATCAGCGTGACCAACTTTAAATTAGAGAACCTGACCCGCTTATGTAAGAAAACTGTCAAATCCTTCCAAACTCATGGCATTATTTGGGCACAAAATTACACGCGTTCAGGTGAAGTCCTGAACAGTGTACATTGATTGTATTGTAAAAATAATAGACTAAAACTTGCGCGGGATTATACCTACTAGAAGAACAAATATACTAATACAATAGGGATATAGTATATATCATTAAAATAAATGTATTTTTCCACGATAGTACTACTGTTTAATATCTACTGAAGCGAGAACTGCTTCGTAAGGTTGAACTAGCTATGTCGATGACCCTAATTTAATTCGCAACTTACCAATCGAGATATCTCCTTCCGAATTCGATCTTTCTTCACTTAAAGGAACATTGCTTTGGTTATAATTGTAATTGTCACTAAAAATATTTAATTGCTTAGAATATCCATCACTAAATCCCACATCTTTTGCACCGTGCACGTTTCCCGCGTAAGTGGGACACAAAAAAAGTAAAAATAAACAAACGAATGTCATACACACATCCATTCTAGCGAAACGCAACAGCAAAACGTGAAAACATGGTATAAACCATTTTATAATATCTTTTATGTCCATCATTGTTACTAAGAAGGGAGTTGACTAAGTTTTTGTTTTAAATTATTAAAAGATTTCGCGCGCGTCATTGCACGGCAAGGGCGCTGTCAAAACTGACAGTCCAATGACCGCCATTTCTTCTTTCTCCGCAATTGGTAGTAGGGTTGTCGAATGTCCCGTATAAAAATTATTTAGCTATTCTTTTAAATGAATTGAATTGCATGTTAAGACTTTGAAGTGAACAACATATAAATAAAGAATTGTCGTTTATTATACAACGATAGATATTCTCACGTATAAAATTAGACTTAGAAATATAATTAACTTAGTATACCTACCTAGTTTTCCATTCTAACAATTACATCTAAAACCTAACCAAAAAAAGTTCAGATTAAGTAGACGAGTGCTTTGACGCCTATGATTATGACATATTAAACAACAATAACAAAATTACATCAACAAATTAAACATAATGATTATGTAACACTTATAATGAACACGAACAATAACATTTTTTCACACAGGTTAAATTGCTACCTTTGTCGACCATTATGGCAGCCCTATTATCTACCGCTACACGATATACGAAGTCGCAAATTGGACAAAAACTTTCGCTTTTCGTTTATCCTTGTTACGTGGTTTAAATAACCAAAAAGTTGGAATATCCGTCATGCGTGACTAAAATAGATATCTAGGATTTGGAAAGTACCTAAACATTGTGTTTAGTTTAAAGATAACAAAAGCTAACGTTTAACCCAGATTTTGTTTCTTGTTATGCTAATTTCGTATTAATTTTTCATTGAAAAGAAAGTTCGAACATAATTATGATAACTAAGTAAATTTTCTATGTGTGACCAATTTTTATTTGTGCAGAAAGTGCTCAAAAAGATTTTCTGCTGCGAGATCTCTATCATAAAAGAGCATAATATGGAACAAAATTTAATAGTATAAACGATAAAGTTAAATAAATTGAAAAACAAAAGGAAACCGTATCATATTTTTGGACCGTAATAAAAAAGTAGGTGAATGCATCATCTTCATTAAATTTCTTAAATTTGTACAGCTTAGATATAATGCAGTTTTCTTACGATTGTTAATTAACATGAAGATAATTTTAATATATCCAAAATTTGGAGTTAGAAAATACAATTATACTTAATAATCTTATATATAAAATTCTCGTGTTACAGTGTTAGTTATTTTACTCCTCCGAAACGGCTTTACTGATTTTTTCCAAATCTTATATGTATATTCAGTAGGTCTGACGTTTGCCGGGTCAGCTAGTAATTAATAAAAATTGGGATAACTTACATACATTGCTCTGATCCTAAAGTAGCTATAACTTTTGTGTTATGGTAATCAGACACAACGAAGACACCACAATGTAAGTTACATATATAAGTTTATAAACAACCAAGACTCGGAAACAAACATTCATTCTTATCAATGATGAACATGAATTAGTGTGATAAGTCATCACACTAATAAATGCACCTATCGGGCTTCGAACCCAGGACATTTTTGGTGCAGAAGCACTAGCAATTGCGCCAATAGTCCAACGAAATTATACAGATGAAAACGCATTTACATTATTATTAAAATTTTACCAATGACATATTTTTTTTATAAGGCAACTAAACAAATAAAGGATATATAGATAAATAAATACCTATAGGAATATAGATTGGTGGAGTTAGCTCCACAGGCAGATGGTGCGTGGAAGAAAGTGGTGAGTGAAGCATTCATACAACTGCATAATATTGAATTTTCATAGTATATTATGTTGGAACAAATACTGTGAACCTAGACCGTGTGTGTCTGTGCGTAAACCGTTATGTGTATCATTTTTAATCTCATTGTATTGTTCTCATAAGCTAGACGTCCACTTGGGGCGGGTCGGGCCGCAACGGTACGACGAGCATTTTTACGTACTGCGTCCACTATACAGGCAATCCGCGCCGCATCGGCGGATTTTTAATCGTCAGTCGTACGTATAACAAGCGAGCTACGGTCTATTAGAGGCGGGGCGGGCTGGGCCGGGCCGCATCGACGGAAAAATACGCTTGCTGAGCGACCCGCCGACGGATTCCGTCGCGGTCCGGCCCGCCCCGTCTCTAGTGGACGCAGTTTCATACAAAATGTATAGCAAGCGGATTATTGCGTTGCGATGCGACCCGATGCAGCTCGCCTGGTGGACGCCAAGCTTTACATGGCAATGACACATCTACCTTATAATGGAAGTAATAACAGATTTCTGCGTTTCTAAAACCTAATAAAATTTTAAAGAATAAAATTAAAAGGTTAGTGTAAGTAATGCGTATGAAGTAATATATATTATTGTCTTTTCTATACACGTTACAAGTGAAAATGAAGACAAAAATTAGTAACAAATAAGAATATTTCATATATTGTAGTTAAGTTCATCTCGACACGTAAGCTTTTAAATTAAATTCCATCGAAATGGGAATATTCGCATTGGAGATATTACGATGAATCAGATATACTGCCTTATTCCAAAATGCGGTTTAAAGATAGGCCGGGTTTGTTACCAGAGAAAAACCTCATTTTTGTATGAACGCTAGATGTGTATCCTAGCAACCAATACTGAAACATCTTTAGTCCATGTTTTGTAATAATTAAGGCCCATAGAGTTTAGACACGTCAGTTATTACAACCTACTTTTTGCATCATAGGTTAGCAACAAAAATCATTTACACTTTGTAAAATACACAATTTAGAAGACTTCACATTTAATACTAACCGACTCGGTGCCATATTGCGGTCCTAGATTCGAATTCCGTGGGAACAAATTCATATTTTTCGAAATACTGGAACATTATTTTTTTGTTAGGTAATTAAATAGAAAAAAAATCACATATCAAGCTGACAACGTAACAATTGTGTAATTAATTGTAATACGGAAAGAAAGTATCGCGTGCTGGAGACGAACCCGTTACGATCGAGTTAATTTTAACTCGACAACGGTTATTGTCTTTGAATTCGTCATTGAATAAAATCAGTATTATTCATAGCTAGGTAGTTCTATGGTTCTGCATACTATTAATTTTTATCCTCTGTGGATCAAATATTCTCAAATCGAACATTTATGGCGGGAAATGTGTCCTGGAATTAAGTAACCTGAGTTAATAATTCTTGTTTGCGGATTGAAAACTTGGAGAACCAACCTCCGTTTTTAGCGAGTTATTTTAAAATTAAAACGGTGCAGTGAAATTAAATGAACTAGATACCAAATACTGTATATATTTGTTCATCCTACTAATATTATAAACTCGAAAGAAACACTGTCTGTCGCGATTTAACGCCAAAACTACTGAACCGATTTAAATGAAATTTGGTACACAGATAGTCTAGAGCCTGACAAATGCTTTTAATGCGAAAAAAGGGTTGTAAGGTTGAAAGAGGGGGATGAAAATTTTTATATTATATCGTCATTTTTAGAGATAAAAGCTTTTAGGCTATATAACATCACGTTACGACGAAGTTAACGCGGGTCAAACCGTGGGGCACAGCTAGTCTTACATATCTCTAAAGTCTATTCAAAACATAACGTAAACAAACTGAACATTTACGGAACCCTATCAGCTACACCTATCAGAGTGAAAGTGATCAAAATTGTATACGATACAATTTTTTGTAGATCTACAAGATACTTAATATAAAGAGAGAGTAACAGAATATTTGAAGTTATTATAAATATATACCTCTATTAACGAAACTTCTTTTACTTTTATTAGATATCGATGGTTCGAAATTTTGTTACTTCTATTAAAGTGAGGAACTAAACTTAAACTAACTTTTGAAAACCTCTTTTTAACCACCTCATATTAGACAAAAAAGTATATTTTGTGTGAATGGTATAATGATGTGTGATGAAAATGATTATCTTGGGTATGATTTCAAAAAATACACCAAATGGAATAGAAACATTTATTTTAATTATTTATAAATAAGATCACATTAGTTTATAACTATACCAGAAAACGAATAGGAATAAGGCTTTAGTCGCCCGTAACTTAAGAAATTTCTAATATAGATTTACAAAATATATTGTGATATTTCAATTATATTCGAATTATTAATATAAATTGTTTTTTTTTAAATTGTTTATTATACTTAACAATATTATTAATGCCAAAAAATCTAAATCAGAAATAAACGAATCAGAACCTTCAGTGATAATTTCATCCTGATATACTGGGTACAGATTGGATGTATCATATGCAATAAAAGAAATTGAAAAGATATGATATAATACAAAATTCTGCAATTTGTCGTTTTTGACACGAAAAGAGGTGCAGTGTTCGCGGTAGGTTCGAAGATAATTCAGAAGGCACGGTTGGGGCTTCGCAAAGAAAGATACGTCAAAAATCAAACATTCGCGCATACGTACATATATTTGCACGTTTTCCAATGTCCATATTATATTGAATTTTTGCTTTGCAACTTTTTAATTACACGGTTGCATGAAATTAAAGAGAAAATATAATATTTCGTGTTAAATTGCACCTATCTGTACCCAGTGTATTTACGGTATGGCAATACCTCGACGCAGTGAAATTTTTCAGTTTTGGCAACACATTTAAGGTGGCTTGTCAATCGAATTTTATCGTATTTTTAAAGAATATTGCCCTCTTTTTAATTTAACTCTATACTGCCTGACTGTAGATATTGACAGATAAAGAAAAAAGAAATTCACAAAAAATCCTGCTTTCTAATAAGATATAAAGAATATAATGTTTCTGTCTCATTAATATATTACAGTAGTAATTATTACAACATTTACCTGCAAAAAAATATTATATTACTTATGAGATAAAACATAATAGGATAAAAAAGTTGATAACTTTTTTTGCTGCTTAATAATCTCCCAACCAGGTTGAAATCAATAATCCGTAGTGAGGCATGTGCCAGACCTATTTCTATGTCTCTTTACTGCCGAACTAAAAACAATTATTGTTTTCCTTGGGAATCGAATCCAAGAAGCTCCATGCACTTAATGCCAAACCACAACCACAACTGACCTATTTTAGCTATGGCGACTATCTATTAACATTGAAAAACCTATTGTGAATCTTTGTATATCTTTACCGGATCGAAACCTAAAAATTTAGTTTTATTTCACCTTCACCATGTAGTCCGCTCGTAGTCACTCTCCAACTCAACAGATTTTGATGAATAATACGGATGCTTAAAATATTTTTTACAATAGGAAAAATTATTTTGTTTAATTTTGTCTTACATTTGCTGCGTGGAATTTCCGTTCCATGTGTTATTATCATCATCAGGCCTATCTCCTGTCAGTCTGTGTATATTTCCTCTACGTCTGATGCCGGGAGGAAAATTACCCGGCGGAGTAGTAGGAGTGTTTTCGCGAGGAGTCGAACCGGAGTTATTTGCCGTGGGGAGGAACAAATGCGACCGTATCCATGTGTAAAGTTGATATGACGGATCTAATATCATTGTTGAGAATAACTGAGTGAAAAATGCTGAAACAAAAGAATTATTGAAAGGTTTTTTACACTATTTATAACTCAAAAACGGATGAATTTTAATGATATCTGATTTGTTGGATTCGTCTAATCCAAGAACAGCCGAATAACTAAAAATATTTTGTATACATATATATTAAATTATTTATCTTATCTCTCAAACGTGCATTCGTGGAAAAAAATTAACAACTCATTCCCACTTATATTATATTTAAACTATATTCAACTATAGTTGAAGTTTAAACTAAAGATAGATAGTTTTTAATGATTTTTGACAGTAAAGTATTGAATCTAAAAAGCTCCTACAGAGAAATAAATAATACAGAAAAAAATGATCAGTGAAAAGGATAAAGCAATGTCTGCCCCATACCCCAGTAGGGGTTCCGGGAATTCACTTATCACATTGAAACAGAGTCATAGGTAAGTGATTTGTATACTTACTAATCATTGAACTGAATGGCGATGGACTAGAAGAAACCACAGCCGTGCGACGCGGCAGTACAAGCAACGCGACTGATGGTATTAGTTGTAAATCACGCAGAGTCGCATCACTTTCTGTCAATTCACGGCGAGGAAATGCTGTCCAAAGCGAGAATGATGAACGGGACATCTATGTTGATATAATATATCGATGATGAATACTTTTGACATTGTTGTTAATATATTAATAATTAATTGAAGTGAACTTCTTGTAATTACTGTCTTATGATGAATATAAGTCTTGTTGTATATAAGTCTGTGGTGCCTTTGAAGTCAAAATATTTTTTATCATTTGGAATCGATCCGAGAATCATTGGCAACACCCACAAGGAGAATCACATAGCCCTTTTTCACATTCGTTAATAATGGCTAGATTTCTGTGCCTACCCAACCGAAACATTTGTATCCACAGGATTCCAACCCATAATCTCCGGCGCAATATAGACGCGTATACCACTTAGATGGAGAATCTGTTTCGTTGGATCTGTATCCTCATGTACACAAACATACATAAAGGAGCGGCTCTTATATGAATGACATATCGACCCCGCATTAAAAAAAATTAATTAATTTAATACATACATAAAAATAACTTTACGATATGCCCTAATGCGTAATCAATATTATTTGCTACACAAAAAAAATTGCTTAATTTATACTCTATAACAAATGCGAAGTGTTACCCTGGTGAACTCAGCCAGTTTGCAACACAACAGGTCCAAATCACATACTTGATGCTACCTGGTTTAAATATTATTTATACAGGCTTTAGGAGGTTAAATTAGTTACCTGCAAGTTGTCAGCGACGTATTGGTTCAACTCAGCGATTGTGGTGGTGGCTTCGAAGTGCGCCGTGTGCGACTCGCCATCCGCCATCTTGAATTGTACTCTCGCTCGAGTGCTGCCGTCTCCCGATGCTATGATATAAAAAAAAAATTAAATATAGGAAACAATTGTTTAGTTAACACGAGTATAAGCATAGCCGCGTCTAGTCATTAGTTTAAAAGATAAAAGAATGTTTTAACTATAGCCAGTTACTTATAACATTATCATATATCAATGAAAGATCCCATCAAAATCAATCCTGCCATTTGGGGATAAACCAGAACAGACAAAGTTTCACAATCGCTTTCTAAAAGTATCATGTATTTTAATATTAATTAAATCATAATGCTGCAGTTTAAAGTTTTACATTTGCTATATTCCATTATATCTAATAATAAAAACTTTTTAGTCTATGTCCCGTATGATCTAGATTCTAGAACTTACTCTGTTGCGTTTCAGGCATTGGCGTAACGGGTTGCGGTTGTGGCTGCGGCTGTTCCCTTGCCCGTCTCTCAGCGCGGTCCTGAGCTATTTGGTCCAATATACGTTTTCTAGCTAAGTTGTTCTCAAGTTTCTCACGCTTCCTTTCCTCCTGAAAATCAGGGTTTAGTCATAATCAAAAAAAAAAACCTTTTACGGAGTGTATAAAATCTTATAAATGCTTAAAAAAATGCAAAATTCATTACTAATACAATATATATATCATTCTTACAAAGTAAATTTAAGTTAAAAATGTTATTTAAAATTACTTTTTTAAATATTTTCGAGGTTAATGCTAACATGAATAATACAGAAGGGAAATACTTATGTGTATTATAGAGGTCTCTTATCACAGAAAGATTATAAATAAATTGTCACAGATTGTGTTTAATATAAGCTACCTGTATCTGCTTTAATTCCTGTTCAGCCTGCCATCTCTTCAGTTCAGCGACGCCTTGGCCTGTTGCACGACGCTCCAATTCTTTTTGTCTCTCTAACTGTAAATTTTTCAAAATGTAATGTTTTAACTTTTAATTAGTCGCGTGGGATATAGGTACATCAAAAGTATCTATTTCTGCATGATAAAGGTCATATTTCTTAATGGGCATGTAGAAGATTTCCAGTAACAGCGCTACAAGTATTTAATTTTTTTTATATATATTGCTGTTCGTATGTCTCGCTAAAGCTCGAGAACGGCTGGCCGCTAGGCCGATTTAGCTGATTTTGGTGTTGAAATGTTTATCATAATCCAGGAAAAGTTTAAACGGTGAAAAATGGTGATAAGAATGTAGGTGATAAGACGTACACCGGGCCATCTAGTTTATAATAGTTTCTCATTTGTCTGGTTTGTTACCTCTTTTTCTTTCTCTGCTTTTTCTCTTCGTCTCGCTTCAATGAGCTCCTTAGCTCTTTCCATCTTCTCTTCCGCACTGTCATCAGCAGCAGAAGTTTCCGCCGGCTTTTCCTGAAATAGAAAATGTATCAATAATTAATATCTTTACTAACTATACCAACGGCATTAATTAAAAACATGGCTTTTAAAATTACTACAAACAATTGGACCCCGCCTTGTTCAAAATTGATAAAGTAAATAAATGTTTATCACTACATAGTGTAAAACAGTCGCTTTTTCTTCCCTTATGCTTGCCTATGCTTAAATCTTTAAAACTACGCAACTGATTTTGATGCGGTTTTTTTAATTGATAGATTGATTGAAGAGGAAGGTTTTTGTATATGTTTTATACCCGTGCAAAGCCGGGTCGGGTCGCTAGTATCAATATAAGAAAGGTCTAACTGCGAAAACAAAAAACAATTTTTAAAATTTAAAATATAGACAAAGATTGTCCTGATTTAAACCAATGACGTCTTATTTATAAGTTTTATTACTATTTAGATTCGTTTATATTACTTTGTGAAAATTTGATCCCTACTTTTAGACCATCAACCAATTATTTATGGTAATTGAATGTAGATTTTTTTTTTAGTGTCTACTTTAAGTAAAAATTGTAATCTCCTTTTTTTCGAGTTCCTTCTGTAAATTAAACAAAATTAAATTAAATGAACGATTATTTTTGTTAAAATACGTTCCCAGTAAGTTAAGCCACACGGTCTGTGTAAGGCCTGTCCATCTGCAGACTTACCATTTCCTTTGAGGATACAGCATTTGTGTCCCGATGACTGGGTCCCGCAGCCTCTGGTCCTGTCTTGGGTTGCCGGACACATATATCTCCATCACAGACCACCTCATACTCAGTACCTGAACGGGTAACCTCGTGATGGATTGTCTTTGGGATTTTCGCAGCTGGTTCAGAGGTTTCTGGTAATAAGTTCACATTTTTACTCGGGAACTGGTCTTTGATTCTCCTATTACAACTTCAGCCTTGACTGTAACGATTGTCTAATAGCGGCAATAAAAATTAACAACATATTTGTTAGCAATCATACAGTTTAATATCTTATAAGTCGACATGCCATTCAGGAGGTCACATGAAAATAGACCTTAAAAGCAGTGTACTAATGATCACATTCTTTTACTCTTAGATACATTCCAAATAGTTAAAATCATCAGACAAAAAATAGACAGGACAGGCTCGTAACGAAGAGAACAAATAATGAATATTAAAGCCAGTATATATTTCTAATTGATAAAAACAAATATTATATATTATAACCGATACAGACCCCGAAGACGATCCTCACGCTCGACACACACTGACGCTGGAATTTTGTATGGAAATAACATAAGTTGTGTCGTTATGATAACGGCATCAAACGTAATTTCCATACAAAATTCCAGCGTTGATAGTGGTCCTTGAAAGCGTTACGCTGTTCGTATGTTCGAAGTTTTCCCATTAAACATAAAAAGTGAAGTCCCGTGTCCCCTAGTGGGGTATGGGGCAGATGCATTTCACATCTGTTTCACTGATCGATTTTTCTTTAGGGGCAAGTAGGTGATCAGCCTTCTATGCTCTGCCAGACCGAGTTTTTTTTTTATCTCCACTGGGAATCGAACCCAGGACTTCTCGGTTGTAACGCTTACGCGCTTACCACTAGACCAAGGAGGCGGTCACATTAAACATGCTTAACATTTTTTCACCCAAAATTTTACATAGAATTCCAAATCTTTTTCAAATATATACATTACATACCTATTAAAAAATATAGTTTCATACAATTTCTTAACGAATTTTTTTTGAATCCGATTGATAACCTGTACATACCAAAGCAGTCTCACAAATTTTTTTATGGATAATTTGAAACCAAAAAATACAAAATATAAATTAAAAAAATCTTGTTAACAATTTGTGTGACTCACTGAGTAAATGATAAAATGTTACTACATTTTTACACATGAAATCTTAGCGGTTTATTGTGGTGTAGAAATTATGTTTTTATATTCTTTTTGTAATAATAAATAAAATAAAAAATATCGCTTATATTTAATCACCTATGAAAATGACGGGGTGGTATAAATTTCACGTGTCTGTCTAGTTCCATTATAGCTCCTAAGTGAATGGATTGGTTTTGATGCGGTTCTTTTTGTTTGCATGCTGATGTGATGGAGATGGATCTTAGATACCATTTATGAAGATCTGTTCATCTGTTTATGATATATTTTTATTTATAATCATCATGTCAGGGGTTTTTGAAATTATCTTGAATTTCAATTGTACTTCAGAAGTGTTGATGCAGTTGAAAGAATTTCTCAACTGTAACTTTCCGATAAATATTATTACACCTTACCTGGTTCCTGTGTTGTTAAGGATATATTCTCTTTAGAGGAAGGTGTAGCAGTCTTCTCAATAGCAGCAGCTTCCGATTGCAGCAGGTTCTTAGTTTCTTCTTTGATATTTTGCCTTGAAGTAGATGGCTGCATTGGTGTATCTTTATCTAAAAGTATATTAGAATTTTTAACTACATAACCACAATAGAAGCAACTACCCAATTGTCAGTATCAAAAAAAAATTCTTGCTGAATCTGTCTGTTTGTCCGCTGTTGAAAGACAATAAATACATTATATATGGTACAATTTTTTGTCTTATAAAGTCCACAAAGGCATATTATATTAATATTTTTGGATACTCTTTAATAGATAATATCTCTATTTTTTATCAAATAAAATAAATTAGCTTAATCATTTCATGCACATTATGATAACATAGACTATTAGAACTGAAGATTTGAAAGCCTGCAAAAACATTTAGTTAGTATAGCATGGGTGGCTAATTTTACTACCCTATAATAATTAATACATACAAAAAAATCATTTGCTCTATGACCTATTGAAGCTATGACAACTTTTATGGTATGTATTTTTTTCTTGTATATTATGCTTTCTTTATTATTATACTGACTGTCTTAAGCTTAAAATGTTTGGTCAGCCAGTTCATGCACAAAAGAATTTAAACAGTTTTAGTTTCTAGTATATTTAGATATACAGATGATATAATATTTATGTAATCAAGACTTACAATGTGCTTCAAGAATTCGATCAATACGTTCAGCTAAATTTTGTGCTTCAACACCAGCACAAACAACTTCCAGTGGAGTTCCATTGCGGCCAATGAAAAACAGTGAAGGAACTGGCACAAATTGATCTTAGAGTGATGATGTTAAGGAAATTACCAAAATGTATCTATAATAATCCAACCCATTTATAAAAATTAATTATAATATATACAAATATAATGAATGGAAACAAACATTTTTTTAAGAGCGATTATATCAAACAGTTATGGGATTTTAATCTTATTATTAATGTAAAATTCAATGTTTAAACATATAACATAAAAGGATACAAATCTGTGCAAAGTATGTGTAATTTTCAGAACCACTTTTTAGTTTTATAGCTAAGAAGTTAGTCTGATCAGCTAAACGTTTCAAAACCACTCCATTATCAATAGTTGTAGCTAACTCCTTTGAAAGATCATTGTCACCTGTTGAAAATCAACTTTTTATTAATGGTAAGGTTTATATGCAGACAAAAAATTATTTCTTATATAATCTAATATTATCTTAGTTAGTTAAGAAAATCTTAGTCTTAGGTAGGCAAAGGGTTTAATGAATAAAGTATTTAAGTAGGTAGCTAAGGATACAATCCAAAAATCATAGTGATTTTTAGGATTCAGGTTAACAAAATTCATGGACGAATTGCCGACTTGAATTGATCTATGACGTAATATTAGGTAAAGGAAAAGATGAAATTAAGTAGAGAAAACGTTACGAATAGCAGATAAAATGAATAAAGAGAGATTTTACAGTTTAAATACATAACTACCTTCAACGAAAACAACAAAGATTGCATTTTTTTGTTTTGACAAAGTTACCGCTTCAGCGATTGTTCCTCCGAACCAGTGCATTTTGCCTATTTTTTTATTCTAGCTTTTCCAGCACAGTTATAAACCTTTCTAGTTAAATTTCGCTATTTTTTTTAAAATAATTGTTATTGTGGTACAAAAATATTATATCAAGACATGACACATCAAATTTTGACAGTAATGACGTGTGTTAACTTTTTGAGTGTTGCAAAATTGTAAATCATTAATCAAATGTATCAAAGAAATCATCACATACGAATTCCTTGAAACATACTTAATGGCTTGATATGTATAAAAATAACTTTAAATAGTTTTTTCCATGTGTAATGTAAGCATTAGTAATTTATCAAGTGACTCAAACATTTGTCTTTTATCTATGAAGTATATACCATGTGACATTATGGTAAACTATCCGATACAAGATGTCGCTGCTATATCAAAATAATGACATCTTGTATCGCGTAGTAGAAAAACTTTTTTAAATTATATTTTATTATATAAAATTCTCGTGTCACAATTTTAGTTACCTTACTCCTCCGAAACGGCTTTACTGATTTTTACCAAATTTTATATGCATATTCAGTAGGTCTGAGAATCGGCTACTATCTATTATTCATACTCCTAAGCGATAAGGGTAGCTCACCCCAAAAATTAATATGGCAAAACAACGTTTGCCGGGTCAGCTAGTAATTTTATAAAATTTAGTTACTCATTACATTCAAATTATTAATTAAAATTCCATACTATGTCAAGAAAAAAATCTGAATGTGTGTGGTGTACAGTCACATTGTAGTGAATTCTGTAATCTAAATTTAGATTCTGAACTCGGAGACAATTCCGGCTATAATGTGAGGCACGCCTAAAAGTATGTTTCTTTCATAATTCACGTGTAACGTGTCATACCCATAACATTGACATAATAATATTTTGACGAATGTGTGAAATGTAACCTTAGCTTACTTATTATAGCTTGTTTCAGAGAAAAGAAAAAAAAGAATTTTTAAAAATACATAATATGCTAGGTACATTATAATGTTGTATTAACTCAAATAGTGTGAAGTCCCGTGTCCCCTAGTCCCCTATGAGGCAGATGCATTTCACATCTGTTTCACTGATCGATTTTTCTTTAGGGGCAAGTAGGTGATCAGCCTTCTATGCCCTGCCAGACCGAGTTATTTTTGATTTTTTTATCTCCGCCAGGAATCGAACCCAGGACCTCTTGGTTGTAACGCTTACGCGCTTACCACTAAACCAAGGAGGCGGTCAACTCAAATAGTAATAATATTTAAATAATCAAACGGACATTTGAGATATTATTATCAAGAAACCAACATTCCCTGTATCTGTGACTCCCTAAATGGTTTAGATAAAGTGGAATATAGTCCCAAACGTCCATTAAGTGGCTATTGAATTTATGACAAATGGCAACATTATTTGCACCCTCGTGGCCACGGCCTGCATTGCGACTTAAGATGGGGGATTTTTAAACATTGATTTGTTAAATCTATTCTTAGTATTTTGTAAGTGTATTTTTGTATTATAAAGTGGTTGTTTTAATAGTAATATCTACATGTCACAAACAAATAATTTCAATGCGAATTTCTCAAAAATTTAAATATATTTTTTTGTATCAAATTATAATGACATGTATACCATAGTATACCTAAGGTCAACTCGAATGCCGGTAAAACACAATATGAATATTTTGGTTGGGTAGGCATAGCAGATGACCAACTTGCCTGTAAAGAAAATGATCAGTGAAACAGACACAGTAATTGCACTAGGGGTTACGGAATTTCACTTTTTAAGGTCAACTGCCTTACATTTTTACCAAGAGAACATTCAGGGACTGGATGCAAGAACACCTGTTTTTGTATAGGAATTATTGATACTCACTCTAATTTTGCAACACCTATTGCAACATAATTTCCTTACTAAATAATGACAAAATCCACAGCGTGATCTCGCTTATCTATTTGGATTGCTTAATAAAAAATTGCCGATAGAAAAAAGTTAACCGCTTATATGGCTAAAGTGATTGACGTCCTGGGTTCAAACTCTGGGAAACAAAATAAAAATGTTTCAATTGTAATTGCCTACCCAGGCACAAAAAACTGACCACCTATTTATCTGTGGAGAAAATGATCAGTGAAACAGACACAAAAATGTGTCTGCCTCACTCGACACTTTAGGCAAATTCACTTTTGAGCTGAATCAGAAGGTTCCTTCTGAGTCAGCTGAAAATTAAATACAAATTATTATTTTTATGATTTTATTAATTATTGATACCTTTATTGTCTATTATACATAGTTTATTTATGGCATTTTTTGACATTAAGTTTTAACTAGACGTCAACAGATCCCTAATTGGATTTCACTCAACTACTTATAAATAACCAGGAGGCAATTAACCAATTTGTTACCAAACGCTGACAACATCACGCTCGGCTTCCCGTGTTTTATTGCACTGGCAACATTTTAGCGTCTCTTTGAAAATGAAACCGAAAATTGCGTTCTAAAATTGAAATGAGCCGCGAAATGCTATGACGGTTTCGCGCCTTTTGAACTAAATATGGCTGACTGACAGCTGTGCGTCGTGCCCGAACGCGAACGAAGAGTTTATTTCATTAGGTATGCCCAGTAAGACATTTCATCGATATCTGCACATTTTACAACAGTATTTTATAAGCGAATTCAATTAAGACTAGGCATTAGATAAAGTAAGCGGCCTTTACAATTAATTTTACTTGATTTTTCATATACCAAAGCGACGTCGCTATGTCAAAAAGTGCTTGTGAAGAATTCCTTTTACTTAAATACAGTAAAAGCTCCTTATTCGCGCTTCCTTCGTTCGCATTTTCACTATTCGCGGATTAAAAAATTGTGACCCAATTCCTATAGGTATTCGCGGCTAAAGATTTCTTTATTCGCGGATCTAATCGGTACATAGTACATTCATATTAATAAAAAGAATTCTAATATATATCCAACCAAAAAATCCTTTCTAAACGCGCCGATAAATGGACTAATAAAAAAGTAAAATAGACCTTACTACAACTATGTAATAAGTATGTTATCAAATGATATCGCCGCTGTATTTGTTCGACCTTTGTCATAAAGCGCCTTCGCCTTTGAAACCGACTTGGAGGAAATGTTTTATTCACAGCCCATTGAAGAAGAGACTTCAACAAGCACTGGAAATGTGACATTTAATCTGAAAAATCTTAGTGAATGTTTAAGAATGGCAAATGAGCTTTGTGATATCTTTATGAAAATTGATCCGTCTATTGAACGAAGTCTTATTTTTAAGAGGCAAATTGCTAATGCCACTGCTGAATATCAGTTTGAACTGAAAGAGCTTTTAAAAACTGTAAGAAAAAATTACAAAATTCTGAAGCCTGAAGATAATAATTAATAAGTATGGTCAAAAACTTGAATTAAATTGTTATTTGTATACGTTTGTTTTTTATTTTGTCGCCTAGAAACGTATCTCGTAAAATAGCATTCCATATTCACGGTTTCTGTATTCGCGGCATATTTACGGAACGTACCCCGCGAATAAAGAGCTTTTACTGTAAATAATACTTAATACTTACTTATATTTTATATCTTCTGCATCCTCGCGGGGTTTGCTTTATTTTGTTATAAGATAGATTATTTTTTAATAAGACCGATTATTATATTAGGGAAAATAGTAAGTAAGTATGTAAATATTAAATCGCTGTAACAGGTGCTCTTTTATACTTACAAATACATTTATATTACCTACTTACGCAGATTACAGTGTTAAGTAATACTTTTTGTCATGTATTTGTTTTTTAGTTTGTTTTTTATTGTTTAATTAACTTAATTGCAGAATATAATAATCATTTATCAATAATAACTACTTTTCTTAAAAAAAAATGTTTACCTACTTTTGACATTTAATTAAGTAATTTAATTTTTTAAATCTCTCTTAATCTCTGCTAAATTGATTAAGGTTGTAATAATAATATAAGATCGTGTAAGTAGATACTTATAAGTTATAGCTATAGAAACAATTATTTGGCAGGAAGCCAAATAAACAATTAACAAAGTCATCAATGCCTAACGAGCGATCGTATTTGTACTTCTGTTCTGAACGATGAGTCGGGCTGTCAACTTGACAGATTGGAATGGGCGGCTTCTCTGACGTTATTTTGCGCGGCAATGCAGTGACGCGCTTGTATTTTTTTCTAAACCAGAATATACTTTTTAATTTTGTCATTTTCCCTCACAATGTGTGTAAATACAAAAGTTAATGATGATCGGTTAAATCTTTAAGAATGAACGCGTAGAATAATTTTACGCTTTCGTTCACTAAAAAACTCATATTCGATGTTATACTAAGGATTAAGATAGATAAATACCTACTACAAAATATATTGATATTCATAATACTTACTAAGTAAGTCTATAGTATTTTTGCAACAAGAAGCGATCTGTCGCCCATGGACACCCTCAACGCCTGTTGGGCCACGGGTGCGTTACCGGCCTTTTATAAAGAGGTACCTATGCTCTTTTCTTGAAGTCGTAATGGTTCGGAAATACGTCAGAAACTTCATAGAGTGGTGGTGCGTGGCAAAAAAGCCTTAGAAAACGCTCAGTTGTGAAGTGACAAAGATATTTTACTTGAATTAAAAAGGATCAAATTAAAAAAAAATAGTGTCTAATAAGCTACATCAAATACTTACTTACTTCTATCTTGGTATTAATATACCAAGATAATTAGTTTACCAGCGGGTAATATTTTAAATTTATCTTGCTATATGATAAAAATATTAAGAAAAATCACATTTGGTAACCCCGATGCAAATTAATATGCCTACCTATGTTTCATGCGTCTGTAGGTATATTTATGTATGTCTCTAAACAAATATGCTACCGATTCTGATGCGATCATTGATAGACATGCTTGTTTGTCTTTTGTTGACCTTATAAATTAACATATTCCTTAGTTTTTTCAATGTAAACTTACAGATTTAAAATACTTTGTATGAAACAATGAAAGGCCTCTCCTAATATAGATTTGATAAACTTAACAGGAGAGACCGAACCCATGTAACATGCATTATTGAGACAATAAAGACTTTTTGATTTTGATTTGATTTGATTACCTAATAACGTGGAGTTTTTAAAATTATCTAAATTTTGTTGTCAATTCGTTGTTGCTATACCTATAATTCTGTGGATTTTTTCAAACACAATTCGTTTCTTTTCAACGAACCGTCGACCGGCCGGCACGTAGAAGGAATTCAAACAGCCGAGAATCCGTGTTAACATTCCGATCGGTGAATGTAGAGATAATTAATTCCTACTTGAAAGCTCTTTCAAATTGTTTCGGGTCTTTTAAAATGATATACGTAGGTACATAATAAAAGTATTTTATATACTTAAGTATATAGCTTTTTGGCTTCATACGATATGATAATAAAATATGACGCATTAAAATCTTAACAATATTAAATTGAATGTGTTACGTAGGTAACACACGTAATGATTTGTTAGTTTTTTTTACCTATTGTTAAACCGCAATTTTTGTCAACAAAAATAAAAATAAGCATAGTTCGGCTTATTATGGATATGTATAAAGTACTCGTATGTACCTACCAGTATGTTGAAGCATGAAATTATTAGTATTTAATGTATTTCTCATATAAGCGAATTTTGTAATTCTTTTTGAGAAATAAATGTCTTTAAACCTATAAGCAACGGATTTTGAAAACAGTTGACAGTTCTCCTAAGCCAGTTGTGGAAGCTGAAATTCCTGGTATCAACTTTATATGGGTAGGTACTTTTAATTCTAAAATTATAGAACAATGTTGTTTTTCATGAATATATTAAAATTTAGTACCTAAGTACCTACTACCTACTTGTCATAATAGTTTTATAATAGTTAAGTAAGTATACCTACTCTATTTTATAAATTCTTCAATGACATCAATGCGTCAAATCTATATTATTTCAGTTATTTTCATTGTTTTGATTTGGACACAAATGCAATAATCACTATTGTATAAAGTTGGTAGCTATTAGCAGTTTGGAACACTATCATTGTCAAATCGATTCAAGCCACGGGGTGTATTTTCGAGGGTCATACCCTTTTTGTAATTTGTAAGCACAGGACCACGTATTAACAAATCAAAGAATTAGAATTAAGAAACTTTAGAGTCATACCCTAGCGCCTTAAAGAGAAATTTACCTACTCCACTAATTAAAATTGTTTTTAAACTCAATTAAAATGAGAATTTTTCGGGGTAAAAAATTTTAAGGCTCAAATTTAAAGTCGAAAATTTATATATGTATTTTCAAAATATGTCTTCAAAATGAAATCCCTTGAGGCATGGGGCGTGTATATTTCTGCATCTGTTTCATTCTTAACAGACAGGTCAGCCTTACGTGTCTGACTTTACCGAAACCTTTTGTTTTCCCGAGTTCGAACCCAGGACTTCCGGCGCAATACGCAGACCATTGAGCCGTTTACCCATGGAGGCGCGGCGCCAAGAAATGTCTTGATCTCAAAAGATTACCTACTTACAATTATTTTAGTTGATATTTTTATTTTATTATTTCATGTCAATTTATGTTAATTTGTAGATATCTATTTATTTATTTTATCCAAAATTATAGAAATATGCCGTTTTACAATTCAATAAAGAATTAAAAAATGCCAGTCAGTTTATAGCTCGGTAGTTTCAAATGTAACTAACAATGAACAATATTGGCGTTCGAATCAATATTAATTCGATAATGAACGATTCGCTTAATCAGCCCCTTTGTTTCGTGTGTATATTTTAAATTATACCTTACGTTGATATAATGATAGCATTATTACTTTAAAATTGTGTAGTCCCGGTATGGCTACATACCTAATAATTAGTGAGTAAACTTCAGTGTTATTTTGTAGCTACGCTTTGCGCGCCTTTTCGGACCTCAGGTGTAACAGACAAAAAAATAAAAATTAAGTTTCGTTTGAAAGTAGGCACCTAAGTATATAAAATCATTATACATATTGTACATATTTTAGTAAAAATCTATGAATTTTTATAATAGCTTAGGCAGGGCCTGACCCTGAGCTTATATTAGGGTACTTAGGGGCCCACATAATTACTCAAAGTAGAGAAAAAATGAGACAGTAAAATATTTGATTTATAATAAATTATGCCTTAGTTTTATACAACCGTAAATAAAATGACAAATTATAAAGCAACCTTTCTGCACTTTCCTTTGCAAATTCTTTAATTTGCTCCTCACATCTCTATCCTCTAGGTTATTAGTTAAATCAACATTTAGGTATAGACAAAACGGATAAATGGTTAAGTCGTGAGTTTCACATCGTCGTTTTCTATGGATTTTTTCACATTATCTTCTATTTTTTACTTTGACTTGACTTAGCTGGCCCTTTGAATCCACGGGGCCCTGGGCTGAAGCCCAAAAAGCCATATGGTAGATCCGGCCCTGAGCTTCGGTACCTACTAACAGAGATACTTCTTATAAGTACTTAGATGTTTTCGTGATTATGATCAAAATATATACCTAAGTATCTCATAATACCTAATTAGTTATTGTAAGTAGATTCAATTCAGTATAATATAGTCACTAAGGCCACCTACCTATGTGTAGATAAGTACCTACCTAAGGTACCTACATGAAGAGATCTATAATACATAATAACTAAGTAGTTATAAGTTAAAGATAGTAATTTGATGTTAGGAAGTATGCACTTAAATATTTTAAAGATATTAATTTAGCGCAATTGATAGTGCTCCTGCCGTCTGCGCCAAAAGGTTCTGGGTTCGAATTCCGGCAGGTGCATTTATTTGTGTGATGAGCACGAATCTTTGTTGCCGAGTCTTGATTGTCTATAAATTTTATCTATATACAGTGTGTATTTATTGTGGTATCCTCCTTGTTTCTGATTACCATAACACAAGTACTTCAGCTCCTAAGTAGGTATACCTAGATAGAAGAATAATCAAGAATTGCTTCTTAAAAAAGCTTGGAACTCGGTATCATAATAAATGACGTCACTTTGTGTCATAATATTCATTTCTTAACAAATTATTGAAGATTTATTCCCCAACTTGGGGGAGCTCAATATAACTGGGCAAGTTTAATGGAACGCGTCAATTTGCGAGCGGAACGCGGCCGGAAGCCACGCCCCTTCCGCGCTGTCAACATGACAGCCGAAATAACCACAGACTGTTGACGTTATAATGTAGTAATAGCTAAATAACTAATAACGACGATAAGGATTAGGTAAACTTAGAAGATCTTCCAGTACGAGATCATATTACATTATATGTTTAGAAGGAGGTACAACTTATTGACTATTGTCACAAAAATTTCGAACTATTCGTTAGTTTTATATACTTTAGACATCTTTCTCAATAAGTAGGTCAATCACCAGAGTAGTCTGCGGCGCCTTCCAGATTGAATTTTTTTTCCATGAGATTGAACCCACGTTGCATTGAACATAGGTTTTCACCTACGCAACTACTTAAGTAATAATCTTAATAGGAATTATCTATTGTTTGCTTTCTTTTACATTTTAGTAGATACCTAGTGCATAAAATTAAAATAATGCAAAATTATTTCTTGCAGATATTATCAAGTCAATGTTACCTATGGTTTGTTAAATTTTTTTATTAATTCAATACCCTGAACCCTCGCGCTAGGATTTTTCGGCCCTTACTTGAACTGTCAAAATGTCAAGAGATTTCAACTTTATAATATTGTGAACGAATGTGACAAGCGTAGCATATCACATGATTATCGCGACAAAGTTAATTTGAACTTTAATTCTATGCATTTAAATTATATATTTAAATATTGAAAATCATTGGGGGTAAATTTGAATTTGGAATCAGTTGGCAATTTTCTCTTAAAATTGAAATGTTCTCGAAGTTAATTCTATTTCTAAATTTTTAACAATAAAAACAACAACTAATGACATTTTCAAATTTTTTTGATGTGAACACGAGCACATACCTACCTACTTGTTGGTACATACTTGTTTAATAAAGAAAGAACAAGAAAAAAATACACTTTACAATTCTATAGGTATCTATATAGATTATCTAAGATATAGATATCTTTCAAACATGGTAACCACATTAACCATTTTATTTTTCTAATTTATAAAAGCTATATTTAGCTAATACAGAAAAAATCAATTCGAGGTAAAATACGATTGAGCTTAAGAATTAAATATTATGGTAAACAAGAGAGCTTGAAGTGTAAAATATAATTAGATTATTTTAAGCGTGGAAACATTGGGGAATCGTCTCTCGGGAATGACAGTCGTTTGAATGGAATGCTCAACGCTAATGAAACAAAATAAAATAAAAAATCAACAACTTCGCGCCCTATTAACAACCACCAATCAGATCCCAGCGTCTTGATTGCGGGGCGTGGCTACAAACATTATTCACGAAACTCATTTATGAACCGCAAGAACAAAGTTTAGCTATCTTTTTCTCTCGTATTTAATACAGAATGTCCAGAGAGGGATCGTAATCAGATTAAATTTGGAGCGTGTTTATTTAATTTTATGGTCATATTAACGTTGTTATGAATAATATTCTATTATGGTAGATTTATGTGGGGGTGCGTAATGGCGCGATACGATTTTAGGATTAATGACTGGAAATCCGATTTGTTAAGTAAATTACTCGAACAGTTTGGTGGATTTGTTATTATAATGAGTTTATAGTTAATTTATTTCATGTTATATTCTAATCATCGTCTATTTCATTTTTCACTTACAGTTTTTATTACGTGCTATTGTCACTTTCTATTTATGACTTATTGATAAACAATTTCCATTTTCTATGTAGGTATCTAATAGGGTTACTAAATGGGTTACCACAGTAGAATAAGAAACTATGGGGTAAATAAACAAGTAATCAATCATTCATCTTCTAATCATTTAAAACTATTTCATTTTAACGTTAGACATTCGGATAAGTTTTTACATTTAAATTGCAATAGGTACCTACCTACCTATCTACTAAGTTATAAGTAGGTACTTGGTATAACCAATAATAGATATAGAACCAATAATAGATAGATAGGTAGGATGGTAGGTAGGTAGTAGGTATGTCAAATTGTTTAAAATCTCCACGATCAAATGTTTCTTAAAAGAGCAATAAAACTGACCAATTTCCTTAAACTTTCCCAGAACCGTTGAAATCACTCAATAAATTTCGTATTCACAATACAAGAGCAATTATCACACAACGAGCTCAAAGAAACGAATAATACGATGCGAATAATTCATTCATTCCTTCAATAATGATCCATTGTTCTCACTTTATAGTTTTAATAATAATTCAGACCGCGACCGCTATTTGGGAGGCTAATTCAAGTCTAGCCTGCGAACCTAGCACGAGACTAGAATCAAATGTCAAATGTCAGCTGCCAAGTTTGGAAAACTTGACAGTGACACTGATTTAGTTGTTTTAGGACCTTAGAATGAATACAATTTAAATTTTAAATTATTTTATAATTCGCACAATAGTAGCTAAGCGTTGTAAAGATTAATTAAATAAGTAATAGTTAGGCTTTTATTAATTACCTACCTCCAATTTTTTATTCAGATCAAGTGCACGTGAAACTTCAGACAAGAAAAAATATTTTTATAGGTTCAGTTCTGTTTAGGAGACACGATCCTACTGTCCACAGACACATAAATAGACAAACCTAGACCGACACGCAGCAGTTTAAAAAAAGAGGGTATATTTATGGAAGTGAGTAATAAACACTGGAATATGTTAATACAAAAAAGAAATTAATGAAATAATTTGAATTATTAATTTATAAAAAATATTAGATTCTACACAAAGCAAAGCAAGCTATTAAGAAGCCACAAAGTTGCCATTTAATTCATCTTCGGTCAAAGGGAATGCCCTCAATCAATTTTGGAAGGAGAGAGGGACAAATTGTTCACTAATGGCGCTTTGCGGGTTCGTTTATCTACACTGGATAATCTAAAGAGGCAGTCGCTAGAACTTAAATATGAAATAGTCATTTTAAAAAACTTGAATTAATCAAATCTTTAGGGTAACTTTTAACTAAAGCTTGCGACCAGTTTGAATTATTTATTACAAATTTTAACCTAAATAACTTGTTAAGAAAGGTTTAGATAATTGTATAGAATGTAACTTTTAATGGAATATGAGATTCTCATAACTTTTTGCTACTGCTGCATAATGAATACTTAATTACTACCTACTACTTACCTACTGGAAGTAGGTAAGGTACATACCTAAGTAGGTGCCAATCTGGAACAAGCGATAACAATGGAACCCCAAAAAATCCATCTTAATCAAGTCAGCTTTCATTAACAATTCCGCATCAAAATCTATCTATTAGTGTCTAATTACGCTACAAACAGTCACGCAGACACAAGACATGCCACTGAAAGGGCTTTTGCACTAGGTAACATTGTATACCTAGGTACTTACTAACTAAAACCTTATCAGATGATTGATTCAGTATCTTTTTAAATGGTTAGACAGTAACAATTTATAGGTATTTATAATCTTTTAATTATCTTTCAAAGAAAACAAAATAATCGTGGAATATTTACGCCGTGCTTGCATGCATCGTGTTACAATCAACATAATAATATCTATACTTAGTGTGAAAGTCATCAGCAAGACTGTTTCTTCGTTTTCTATAATTAACTTCTTAATATGTAATATGTACTTACTTGAATTCTAATGTTAAAAAATTACCGTACTAGTAGATTCCAATTAGAAAGTAGTGCTAAACGGACCATAAGACGATAAAACTTGGACAAAGTGCTGACACTGGCAAAACATTCTGATCACCACCAATTACCAGTGTACACTCCACAAAATCTTATCTTGTATCTCAATCTTACACGTTGGAAAAAGTAAGTATGTCTCTTTTACACATTTCTCCAGATGGATCTTAATTATTCGAAACACAAAGTAAAATGACCTAAGTCAACAGTTTTTCTCGGAAAATGTTGCTTTTCGGTTTGCAATAAGGTTGAGTTTTAAATTAATGTCAAATATACAGCAAGGAATTAGAAAATAGGTTTTATGTGAGGATGAGAAGGTGTATTTTGCATGTTTAGTTTAACTGGATAGTACCTTTTAGAATACCAGAGAAGAATATTACACTGGTAGTTCTGCTATTGTAATAAAGCTTATGTTTGCTTGACAACGATCGAGCATTAATAAAATAAAATTACACTACGTTTACACCCCGCCCGTATGGGCGTGTCGGCAGCGATAGCTCAAGGCGAGTACATCACTTCGATGTCGCAGTGAACAGACGTGCGTTCCATTTTCGAATTTTTATTTTTCGTTATGTGCCAGTGACTGTTAAATTTAGTGACAATATTTTTGAGAAAAAAAAATTTTTTAAAGTGAGTGCAATGGATTCCGAAACAAAACGGAAACCGCCTAAACCATTTTCCATAGAATCAATCATCGGAACAGATAGAAAATCACCGGAAATCGACATAGAGAATAGTATTTCAGACCTGTCAAGACATTCTGATGAGGACGAAAGGAGTGATCAAATGAGATTTTATTTTAATGGACCTTTTTTGCCTCCAAATGTGAATTTTCCGTTTTTACTCGGGTATCAGGAGCCATGGTTGAGGATGTTTGGTGGACAAAAAGAAAGAGATGACAAAAGAGACAGTCCTGTAAGTTTCGTAAGTGAAGAAAGTGATGGTGCTGATGACAATACACAAGGTAAGCTTCGAATGCTTCAAAATTTTCATTCTTTTAACTCTAAAAACTGTAGGTATGTGTAACTATTCAAGTACCAACATTATCTCATACTAGTTATTATTTTCTTCGAATCTATTCTTATTAGGTAATATATGTACTTATTTACCTACCAACCTAAGCTAATAAAAATCTTACACATACCTAGATGGAATAATGTTTCATTATTCCATCATCAATTAATTATATACTAAACTAAGTAACTTACCTATCTACTAAATGGCAGTATAATATATAAAAATTGATTAACCTATAACCTAATATAAACTAACAACAGACTATAGTGCAATGAAATAAGCAATAATATTTCTACAATATTTTAAAGCCTGAAATAAATAAAAATGCCCCATCAAACAAAATAATTTAAAAAACCGGCCAAGTGCGATTCGAACTCGCGCAAGAAGAGTTCCGTAGGTACTATAATCATAGTTGCGCGAGCGAGCGATAAAAACGGCGAAAAATAATGTTAGTTGTATTGGAGCCCCCTTAAATATTGGGTTTATACTGTTTTTTAGTATTTGTTATAATAGGGGCAACAGAAATAAGTACCTGCAGCATCTGTGAACATTTCAACTATCTAACAATCACAGTTCATGAGATACAGCTTGGTGATAGACGGACAGACGGACGGAGAGCAGAGCCTTAGTAATAGGATCCCGTTTTACCCTTTAGGTACGGAACCCTAAAAAGTAGCATTATCAGAATCTAACATATATTTAAAATAAACCTACTAACAGTAATATTGAGAACTTCTTTTTTGGTGACCTTACAGTTAGGTTTTAATCATAAGGCCTAAAATAATTAGGACTGGTTATTGATACCAGACAACAAAGTTATTGATAATAAATTCGTTGTTTTAACGTCACCCATTTTTCAAAACATGCTTTTATTTCATTTAAACCTTCTTTCACATACATATAGTCCAAAGTTAGATGATTTGAAAATCCGTCACTGTCAAAAGAATTATAGAGAAAATGTATTAAAAACAATTGAAGACGTATTAAAAACGTCATATTATAATATGTTAAATTACCTAAAACCACCACCACCACATTAAATATTAATTGCATAATTTTAAAACGGAAAGATTCCTGCTGCATTACTTTCACATCTTCGTTTATTCTCACATTCATATCTTATAAAATGTCTCTAATGTCAGTGTGCCTCTTGGCATAGGCCTCCTGTAACATTTTCCACTGGTCTGTCCTGGGTTAGAGCTCGTTCCCACTATGTCGTCTGTCGGGACGATTTTTTATCGTGTGTCGGCGCCTCTGTTCACACTAGTCGGCTGTCGGCCACGATCGCAGCTGGTTGGTGCCATTGAACAGCCTTCAAGAGGCTTCTGTACACGATGGACGTCGACAAAGCTTTTGTTGTGATGTATTACTTGTGGAGGAAACGAAAGACAGCTAAAAATAGAAGATATTGAGTGCACCCAATTCTAAGAGAAAGATTTACTTTGGGAATATTTTAGAACTTAATAACTGAACTAAGAAGTGACGACGTTAAGTTTTTCAATTATTTTAGAATGACAATAACTACATTCAACGACCTATTGTTTCGAATATCAGGGAGCATAAACTATCAAAATACAAGTTACAGAGACTGCATTTGCACTGAAGAAAGGCTATCGATATTTCTAAGGTAACATACCTAATTATATTTAATGTGTTTATAAAGAAAATTATAATATAATTAGCCCGACAACCAACAAATGTGAACAGCGCCATTTGGGATCACATGCGAGTGTTGATCCGACACGTTTATTTTCCGAACGGGAGGGCTGACAAAACACATGACATATGATTGTCGGACAAGTGTGAATAGCTTCATATAAAATGTTCTACCGCTACGACACACGATAAAAAATCGTCCCGACAGACGATATACCTAGTGGGAACGAGCTCTTACCCGTCTCTACCTTGGGCCAGCAGTCATTTTTATGACAAAGTAAATGACAGTAAAATGATATTACGTAGATAACTAAATATGCTACTTACCTAAATTTGCTTAAAAGCTTATGGGGTCATAATTAAAATAACCTAAAGCGGGTACACTGTTAGGGCCTTATTACAAAACATAGACTAAAGATGTTACAGTATTAGTTGCTAGGATACTAAACCAAAACGAGTCATTGAAGTTACTTATTTCTGACGTCGATTGATCTGTTCGCATGTAAACAAATTATTCTTGCAAGCGCACCTTCAAAGTCCCATAACTTTTTCATTTCTGGAGTTATTTTATTGATTCTTTCACGTGTGTTTTATTTTAACTTAATTTTTATAATATATCCATTAAAAAAGGCTTCTCCGTTGTTAGATCGCAAGACTATTAATTAGTGAATACATGCCTATAAAGACCTCATGGAGGTACCTAGGTACTCATAAAGACTATGTACATATTTTGATTACTAGGTGTAAAAAAAGTAGGTCAGTAACTAAAGAAGATTGTTAAAGTAAATGTTTATAAATTGCGTGCGAAGCTTATGTGTTTGAATCCGGGTAAAGAAGTTATAATGCGCATATTTTAATAATACTTATCATAGAAGACCGTGTGGATTTACTATTATGAAATTCTTTTAGCGAATAGTAAAGTTAAACTCTTCAACCAATTTAACGCCTAACTTCACGCTTACCCTATACAGATCAATACAATCAGAGACAAATCGTAAATTCGCAATTATCTATGCCTTGTTGAAATTAACCGATTTCGTCACGCCACTAGAGTGCATCTGCGCTGTGAAATCGTTCGAATGGAATTCGGAAGGTTGGCGGCAACGCGAAATGACAGCTGTCAATTCACAAGGGCAAAGGGCATGTCACATATCACAGTAAGTTAAAAGATTATACATGACAGGTATAAATGGTTATAAATTCAAAATTTAAAATTAGGCCACTGATTTTTAAAATATATTTAGCGATAGCTTTTCGACTCAGAATAATCAAAACTAGCAACTGACATATCAATTCCTGGTTTTCTCGTCTGCTTAATCTAATAAAAATATATATCCCATTCGATTTTTTAATTGTTATCTATTCTTAGCAGGGACAATGCAACATTTCTAAATGGATTAACTATTTCTTTAAACGATGTCAGTTATCATTTTCATCTTTTTCCCCTACTAACTTTATCTATCTATCTATCTACTTTTACTATTTAATATTATATTAAATAGCAATCCTCTACTTTCTCAAAGTACGTATATAAAGAAAAATTTTCTGACTTCTGACTAATAAATTGTCTATGTAACTGTCAAAAAGCCTCAAAGATCTAGTGTTGTAATTCGTTATCGACATACGTGCCACTCGTCACGATCTAGTGGTACGTTGATCAATATCGACTCAAATACACATATTAACAGTTCACGAACGATTTAACTTCGCCGCTCTTAGAATCGCTTTATATTCCAATTTTAAATTCAGAACGCGTATTGGCGGGAACTTTATGTGCCTTCATGTTCTGGAAATTGAGACTGGACTCTGTTTCATTTTGAATAAGATTCAGAACAGATTAAAGTCACTTATTAAAGTTGCATGGATAAAATCATGACTTTGCTTTATAAAGTTTGGCTCTATAGCAGAATATATAGAGTCGAATTTGGCTATAATCTGTGGGTACTTTTTTACAGTTCATTAAACGCGTCGAGAACTGTCGATAACCGCAGTTATAAGAAATAAATCGCAAATAAAAGTATTTATGTCTTACTTCTTGGAAACTGCACATTGCATAGAATACCAAATTTATGTTTTGGCATTTTAGAGATCTTCTTAGAAATACTACGCGACTAGGAACTTGAAGTCTAAGTTATTTTAAAGAATTTTCCACTTTACCTGTCTGTTTAAAATCTACTTATATGGCTACATGGCCAAATACGTCAATAAGTTATTAGCTACACATTATAATAAGTAGATATAAAGATATATAAAAAATACTAGATACTTACATCCAAATTTATTTATCACGACTAAATTGCATAGTGAATGACTGAATGGGATGGAAAATTTATCATTCTACTTACATAAAATTTACAAGCTTTTGAATCGTTAGACAATATTTTCAATTAAAATAATATACCACCTTAAATTGCAATGTAAGGTCTGAATCTGAAATTATCTCCACATAAGAAAAACTACATATACTTACTTTTAAAAAATTTGATAAAAAAGTCGAATTTGAAAAAAAAAACCAAATTAATTTCCGCCCTCGCTGGCCGACAGGCCTAGGGCGTGTCGCTGACGCCTGCCTATCACTTTTTATCGGCCATTTGATGAGACCAACGCTGACTTTACACATTCAGTCATTTCGTTTTTTATCTTTCCCTTAGGGTAAAGAAAATGCGAGAAAATGTGAACATAAAATATTACTTATGACGTTACAAAATATAAGACTAAGTTTTTAACGTCGAATTGGTTAATGCTTTAAAAATAATTACTTATCCTAATACTTATGATAAATTCAAAAACAAGTTTTTTTTCTGGTACCCGCTTAAACTAGGTACTTAACCAAACAACATGAATTATGATACCCATATTACGACTTTTTACATCTATAATATACTACGAAAATTTATATTCTTACTACTTACTATCAATTATGTATATAATTGTGTCTTTAAATAGTATGTATTTAGAAACAGACTCGGATTTATATAATAATTATTCTGATTTATGTGGATCCTTTTTGTGCATATTTTGTTTTAATACTTAATAATAATATTTTTTTGTTTCTTAGGCAACGAATCAGAAATCGACACGGAAGATCCAGACGCACCAAGAGAGAACAAAGCGAGAAGAAGACGCACAGCATTCACATCAGAACAGCTTCTAGAGTTGGAGAGAGAGTTCCATGCAAAGAAATACCTGTCTCTCACTGAGAGATCACAGATAGCGTCCGCGCTCAAATTAAGTGAAGTTCAGGTAAGTTTTTATTTTATCAATTAGCAAAGCAAAGCCTCGGATTTAAGTAAAAATAATCTAACTTACTCAATAAAAGTTTAGGCTGAAAGTCCCATCAAGAGAGGCAGACAAATAAACTAAATTAAACATTGCTTTTTGCTTATACGGAATTTATTTACAATAATGTACTTAGATATATTTACAAAATAAAGAAGGCTCATCAAATCCGTTGGGGTGCGTACTCAAAATATATTGTAGATATAATATATTTTGCTTATACTACGAGTAGGTACCTATATTCTTTTAAACTTGAGACATTTATTAGTAGCGCAGTTTATGTATGTAATTTTGGTATGCGATGTTTCCATAAAAGTAAAATCATGTTATCAGTACTTATCAGATTAGGTATACGCTTCTGCGTATTGCGCCAGAGTTCATGGGTTCGAATCCCGGGGAAACAAATGAATGTTTCGTTTGGGTAGGTACCTACTTGCCTGTAAATAAAATAATCAGTGAAACAGATGTATCTGCCTCATGCTCCACAAGGAATTACGGGATCATTTTTAAAAATATTAATTTCGAATAATTTCAGGTTAAAATATGGTTTCAAAACCGTCGCGCGAAATGGAAACGTGTGAAGGCTGGGCTCGCGTCTGGCAGTCACGGGAAAACTGCAACAAAAATCGTGGTCCCCATACCGGTGCATGTTAATCGCTTCGCGGTAAGAACGCAGCACCATCAAATGGAGAAGCAGAATTTACAGTTTAGGCTAGACAGAGCTCAACCGTTACCCGGAAACCTCCTACAGTCACAGACCTCAGCGTTTCTCAGCGCGGCAAAAATCGATAGACAAGATCGTAATAGTATTTATGACGCGCGGTTGGCAGCGCTTAATCCGCCGGCCATTAGACATTTCCAGAATGGCCAACATAGTTAAGTTTTGTATTATATTTATAGTTAGGTTTGTATGCATTTGCCTATTGTAAAATAAATTGTGTGATAATTTAAGTTGCTCTTTTATTTTAGTAGCTACATATTGTAGGTACCTACAATACCTAAATAGGTAATTAAAACGATTTCCTTGGCCTTGCCCGACGCGAAAAGAAAGTTCGACGTGTCTATGCGTCAGTGTGTCTATGCCAGAGGTTCTCAAACTTATTTCATCTAAGACCCACTTTGAAAATCATTTATTTTGTAGCGCCCCCCATTTATTTGTCACCTTAAAAACCTCAATAACATATTAGTCTCGCCTGGAGTTTAATTAAACCTATATTATATACGAGACTTCTTACCAGAGAAAGCAATAATAATGCAACTTTATATTCAAAATTAAACAATAATTTATTTTAAAACTAATCTAATGAATCTAATGATAAAAAACAAATTTCTTAATATCAGGTTTCAATTGACTAAAGAACCATTTTGACCTAGCTTTCCAATTTTTTCTGGGCTCCTTACCACTAGGCCTCCAGCGCCCACAATGGGACGTTATAGCCCACTGGGAAAGACTGGAAAGACTAAGCTTTCGTAGATCTTAATCGAATGAACCGATTTCGATGGGGTTTTGTTTGAAAGTTGACATGATCGAGATAAATCTTAGCTACAATTTAAGAAGGACTGTTCATACATTTAAGATATATTCTTTCTCTTCTTATAACTCTTTTGAAAGCATCAGACTTATTTAATTGACTTCAATCTCAATTAAATAACTCTGTTTAGATTTAGAATAGGTATTTAGGAATCTTCACACCTACGTCTTAGACAAACATTTAAAATAAAATGTATAATATTGTTCATTTTGTAAATTCTCATAAGCCCCCAAATAATAGCTTTTGTAATTCGTAATTCAACAGCAGATGTGCAATAAATGGGCTCGTTTATGGGCGGAGTCGGGTGACACAGCCAGTTAAGTGACACGATATATTGTAAAATCGATAGTGAATTAGGAAAGTAATTTGTATTGGAAACTTGTGTGGTCTCGTTTGGTTCACCGCTTTACGTCAACTCTCCTACAAAATTCAAAAACATTGCTATAATATAAGCTCTAAACGCTCAAAATAAAGTACTTAAATCAATAAAAGTAGAATTTTTTAAAACAAAGTAGTACTTTTGTAGTTTATATTTGACTAGCTGTGCCCCGCGGTTCGACCCGCGTTAACTTCGTCGTAACGTGATGTTATAAGCCTAAAAGCTTTTAGCACTAAAAATAACGATACTTCCATTCAATTTTTCATCGCTCTTTTCCATCCCTTACAACCCTTTTTCACATTAAAAAGTAGCCTATGTTTTTTCTCAGGCTTTAGATTATCTGTGTACCAAATTTCATTTAATTCGGTTCAATAGTTTTGGCTTGAAACCGCGACAGACAGACAGAGTCAATGTCGAAGTTGCATCCTTAAATTTTTTACTACACTTGGAATTTATGAATGCCTAGAAGGTAAGCTGAAGCTGAAAAATCTGAAAAACGTTACAGCTATGGCTACATTTGTCCTAATTATAGGCATTATTCTCTTTGGTACTAATTAAAAATCACTAGCAATCTTATTTATTTATTTATTTTTATTAGGATCTCCAACAAAGAATACACTTTACAAGCTATGCTGTTGTACTGTTACAGTTTAAACATTGTGTTTCTTCAATTAGAGGAGATCACAACATGCAATAGTACTGTACAACAGGAAAGGACTATGACATATCCATAAACTATCAATACAAAATTAGCCGACAAAATCCAACGACAAATTAGGAGCAAAAATATTTAAACATAAAAAAAATAACATAAAAATTAAAGAGAAAACAAATATCAATGAATGACTATTAAATTACGAAGTACTAAACACTCAAACATATACCTAAAAATAGTTACATAACTCAAGCGAACAACAATGTAGCTAATATAATATAACATAGTATAGACATAGTATAGACACATCAACATTTACATATCTTTGTCATAATACTGCGTTTCATCAAAACTTTTTAAAACGGTATTGATGAAACGCAGGCGTGATCTTATATTACATATAGGTAGGATCTAATATTAGTAACAAGCAGAAAATACCAAAAAACCTCTTTTTTGAATTTGGTCAAAAATATTATCGTCAGTCAGTCTAGCTTGTGCTATATTAGGGGACGAAAAGTCACTTTTAATACCTACAATGGTTTATTATAACAAAAGAGCATTCTATGGGATCGATTATAAAAATGTTCGCGCCCCTAACTCGCAAATGTTCAACCACGCCCAGAGATTTGCTGGTATGCTATATTTATTACATCAATTGTTAATGTTTCTTAAAACCAAACAGTCGTTCAGGACTTCGAAAATGTATTAAGATAATCCCTTGGATTTGAAAGTAGAAGCCAAACAGATTATGTTTCATGTGTGAGCCAAAAATCTGGGTTAAAGATGTAAGCTAATAAATTAATTTTAAACAAAAAAATAAAACCGACCTCAAAACGCACTGAAAAGTAAAAAATAAATTTTGTATTATAAATGAACTTACTATAAATAAGACGTAGTGTTGATAAATAAAATTCATCTAAAATTCTACAATGGCATAAAACTGTCATGTTGCTCTTTGAAACGCGGCGCCAAGCCATTCAATTAATTTTTTATTAAAGTCCAGGAATATTCATTCAGTCTTTATTTATATATTTGGCACCGCCTTTCAAAAAACAACATGAAAGTTTTATGCCCTTGTAGAATTTTAGATGAATTTTATTTATCAACACTACGTCTTATTTATAGTAAGTTCATTTATAATACAAAATTTATTTTTTACTTTTCAGTGCGTTTTGAGGTCGGTTTTATTTTTTTGTTTAAAATTAATTTATTTTATACTTTTGAGTGGCTCTCCTAAACCGTATAGTTGGTAATCATACCATCAAAACTAAACTGATATCGACGCTCTGACTACGCTTACCTTATACACTAAAAACTAATTTGATTAATTTAATTTAATATTTTCAAATTAATGAAAATAAGAAAACGCAAAACTGAATCGTTTAATACTAAAAATTTAAGTAATATCGTTCATATAAATTAAGTTTTCATGGTGTTTTATAGTAAGCAAGTGAACGCACATTGTGATTTCCCGTAGGAACTCAGTTACTATATTCTCTCTATCTCTAGAAGTATTTCTTCTACCTTATTGATTTTACTATCATATATGACCCTTTTAATGTTTTATAAAATGATATATAAGTCATCGACATAAACTGATATTACATCGAGATATAGAGATCTAAACTGGACGCGTAAACAATAACGTATAACATGTTTTTCTCTGTTGACAAGTTTTGCTCCATAACATCAAATATATGGCTTAGGTTTTCATAAAATTCCGTCAAAAGCTTGACAATATGAGTTTTAATTAAATTAATTTATTATAATTAGTATATATCTAATATAACATGGACATCTCTATTGCTAAAGCGAACTAATTGAAGATTTTTCAATTTTTTATTTTATAACCTCAATATCTCTAAAACTATAAATCAAATTATTTTGATTCTTATTTTCTCTTGTTGCAAATTTAATACTAAATCGAATAAAATATAATTCATCGATAAGGATTGATAAATCATAGAGTTATAAGCAAATAAGCACGACATGGTCGCGCGGAATTCAGCGATTTCTCGTCCGATTGTGAAACTATTCTTTCAATAACCTGAAAACTATTGATCGTAAAAATTCTAAAAAAAAAATGGGACCACTTCGACGAGTTACCCTATCGTTTGACACCTCACTCATCCAAATCGGTCTACAAATGGCGACGTACGAGCGGAACATCGCCAAAAAAAAAAAAAAAAAAAAATACACGTCGAATTGATAACCTCCTTTTTGGTTTTTTTGAAGGTCGGTTAAAAATAACTTGTTAGTTTTGATTGTTAGCTAGATTTTTTTTCTAATTCACAACATTTATTTACAATTATGTACAATTATATTTACAAAAATACAAAAGGCTCATCAAAGCCAAAGGAGTATTAGAAGTAAGAAGGATTATTATACATAATACCGCGTTGCATCGCTATACTAACGCGTTACTGTGGTCTCAACTAAGCGCGTTGATATCTCTTAAAATAATCGACGCGCTTCTGGCGCCCATGGACCCAAAGTCTCTACTCCTAAAGAAACGGCAATATAAGAATTACATAGATCTTCATGTTTTCATCTTTTGTTGCTTTCTGCAATCGAGGCCGCGCCACCAGCAGCTAAAGAAGTAGCATGGAGATGCGAAATGCCAGTGAGACGACGAGGGTAGCGTCCCATACAAGCGCCTTACCACGGCTCCAAGCAACTTTAATTCAATTTTAAATATGATTTTATAATATATAACTAAGTTGAAATCACATTCTAAATATATGAATCAAAACCGATTAAACGAATTCAAATATTGTTATTGAAGCTTGTTAATTTAAAAGAATACGTAACAATGTCTCGATTGAATCGTTTCTTGGCGATTAAATTATTAGCTGTTGGAGGTAAAATTTTTTGGTTTAGTTCTCAACACAATTCACTTACAGAATAAGCTCCAGACTCGCAATGACATCAACAGAATAAATCAGTATTCCCTAAATTATGCGAAAACAGTTATGTTGCTTGTGGCTTTGGCAGTCAAAATCGCTGGCATAAGATTGTAGGTTTAAAAGATGTTTAGGAGGAGAGTTTAGTAATATTTTTAAATCAACTTCAAAAAACGATAAGGTTTTCAATCCGAGTGTAATTTTTTTTATTGTTTGTTATCTCAGAACTTTCGTCTGGGTGAACCGATTTTGATGATTCTTTTTTTCTTTGAAAGTAAAGTACCAGCTTTAAATTTCATTAAAATCTTTTTTAGTGGTTTTAGAGTTACAATTTTAAGCCGTTTTTTTGTTAAAATTATTGGTGTATGTACAGATTAATACAGAATACTTATTATTTTGACTTCTTAAAAACTATATGTCAGCAAATAGTAGTCACACACCCGCTACAAGATAAATGTACCCAATATTAATTTTTTTTGTTTTACTTATTTATTTTTAGTGCTTTTGAAATTTTTTTATAGTTTTAAAGTTTAAAATAAATTTTATTTTATGCTTTTGAGTAGGTATTATTATTATTAGTACCTTGTCAATATCGACACCTGATCAGTCTGAAAGTAATATATCGTCTAGATGTACCTACTTACGAATTTTTAGTTTCTGTTGATATTTCTAATAATTTACAATCAATATGGGAATACCTCTTAAGTAAGACAAAACAAAAAAATATTCATAAATCCCAACTATCACCTAATAAACATAATTAAGTATAAAAAAAACATACAATTGAACTGCAGACCTCATACTTTTCTGAAGTAGGTTGTTAAACTAATTGTATTAAATTTATTAAACACAAGAGTTTTTTATTCAATTCGAGGCTGTTCTTTTTTTGTTTGTTACCTCAGAAATTTCGACGGGGCCAACCAATTTCCATTTTTGTTTGAAAGCTGGTGTTTTTAAATTTCATCAAAATCTGTTCAGTAGTTTTAGAATTACAATTTTTGTCGCGCATCACCACTGTGGAACGAGTAAAATATCTCATAACGAATTATGAGATATTTTCGAACTATTTCAACTTAGAGACCTTCAAAAAAGAGTGTACTCTCTTTAATGACCGGCAACGCACCTGTGGCCCACCAGGCGTTGAGGGTGTCCATGGGCAGCGGATAATGCATAGCTATCTAAACAAACCTTCACGAAAAAGTCTTTATGAAGAAATTTCTCATAGATTTTTAAGGCAATACAAAGTTCGCGGGATCAGTAGTATATCCAATAAATATATGCACGTTCCAACTTAAGCAATACGATTTAAATAGCATAAAGCAAAATATAGTTTTCATTCTAAGAGACTTTGTTTTCCGTGGGAATGAGAAGTTTTCCCGCGGTAAAAAGTATCCTATGTCCTTTCGCAACTTATTATCTATATTTGTGCCAAATTTCAGTTCAGTTCGGTTCAGTGGTTTAGGCGTGAAAGCGTAACAGACAGACAGACAGAGTTACTTTCGAATTTATAATATTAGTGTGGATATTTGTCTAAATATCCGCAACACGAAGTAAGCCGCGCGGCAACTAATTCGATTTCCATGTTGTGTTTGTAATGCTAATGCTAGCGAAGCGATGAAGTCACTAGTAACGTACCTAAAACTTATCGATAAAGCCCATAACAACAGATTTTTATAAATATTGTAAAGCATTTTACTGTAAATAAATATGGTTAACGTAGTTTTTAATTTTTAAGTGTATGTTTAGCTTTTATTATTTTTTAGTTATGTAAATACATAGTATCAATTTATAATAGTTGTATAGTTAAAAACAAAGAAACATTATTTTTTTAATCAATAGTATGATTTTGTTTTATTTTGTTGTTGTCTGCCTACAACTACTGGACATTGGCAGAATCCATTTTTTACATGGGAAGTAATTTTTTTAAGAAGAAAACTATTTTGTAATTTTGTAAAAAATATTTACGCCAGCGTCTAAAACAACGGAAAACATGTTGTTAATTATAAGTAGGTAACAAAAATTCTACATGCACTTCTTCATGAAATTGTTTTTATCTCTGTTGCCTGTGTCTCAAAAGTCAAATCTCTATTTCAAACGAAAGCATTTTAACTATTTATCTGTTAATGATATACATATTTCCTACTTTAGGTATCTATAGCATGATTATGTGTCCTATATCAATGATTTTTTTTAGGTATTTTCATTGTGTTCATTCATTTACAATAAATAAGCATCTCATACAGATGTAGCTTCGAATCGATATCGATAAACAAGTACAACACTAAAATGTAAAGCGAGGCGATGCATAAAATTCATATTCTTGTACCCTTGACGAGTTTTGACAAACCCCATCCCCACACAGGGGATGATAATCGCTTAACTTTGATTGATACGCATTTTACTATTGTTATAATTCCAATGTAACGTCTTAGTTCGACGGAGTGCTCCTGGTATGCTCGAAGTTTGGCACGCTGCTATATCTATACTTTAGTGTCGTACGACGAAGGCTTTATTATTATCAAATTATTTTTAAAAAAGTTTAAAAATTTATAAATGACTTAAAATGCAACTCTATGAAATATTCTAAGCACGTCCTCATAGGCGCCATAACACAAAAATGCTAGAAAAAGCATCAAATCCGGCGGATTTATTCAAAATCGTGAAACAATAATGCTTTGTCGATTGTTCTTCATTCTAAGCTTTTTAATAAAAAAAACTCTTGGCGCCAGTCATCAAGCCATTGTTTTATAGAGGATATTAAATTATCTATGCTGAATAGAATAATTTTGAACTATTCTTACTTCATGCAATTATTTTTACACAGCGTTAAATAATTTGATTTATGTTTTAACATGGGCCCTGGATGACATTTTCAATGTGCCATAGATAACACAAGTCAACACGAATTTAGTGCCCGATTTTGATTTCTTATACTAATAATTATTAAATAAATAATATTTTTATCTCATAAAGTTTGCATTTAAGAGTAAACCTCTAAGCATTTGTCAAAAATCGTATATTTTTTTATCATCGTGTAAAGTATAAAAGCAAACTTTTTTTTTATATAAATTGAGTTTTTGGTTATTTTTCAATGTAAACATTCAGATAATAGTCATTAAAAAACAGACCCAAAAAAAAGATTTTTTTGTTGACTTGTGTAATTCACCAACATAATATAATAATCTGATGTTGTATATTTTGAAGTTTTCTACCTGACGACTAAAAAGGTAGATATCCAAATTTAAGATGGACAGGTCATATTGCCTGAATGAAGAAGAGAAGCCTTCCTCTGAGATTTTTAGAAGGTCATGTCGGCGGAAATGTATATATATTAACTATATATATATATAACTGTGATAGCTGAAATCTGAATATCTGAAGAGGAACAAGACTTAGGAATCATAGAGTAAGACCAGGCTAAGGCCCAATGTGGACTCGCCACCAAGTAAGCAGGTCAGTAGGTTGACCTAGTGGTTAACCTACTTACGGTGGCTTTTTTGTCAAATTTTCACTTTATATACCTACAGACCAATAAGTGTTGATCGTCAAACATACAGAAATTATAAATTATTGGCTGTTAAATCATTAGAATTAAATAAAGCCTATGACGTAAACAATGCGTAATTCAATAAAAATCCATCTATTTCCGTATTCACATCATAAAAATTCTAAGGCGAACACAATTAAAATAATTCTATCGTAACCAATAAAGCAATCAATTTCTTATTATTTATTCTTCATGCAACCTCCTTGCTGCACGCTGTACTCTATCGTCCATGCTTTGTGTTGCCGCGTAGTCTGTAAGCGTACTTTGTCTATGGTCCTATTTTTTTTTCAATTTCCTTTGCTGTGCCGCTGCTCTTCGACGAAAGTAATGATACAAAATAAACAAGGTATTACAATAGAATACACATATTATATAAACATCTCTATAATAAATAAAATTCGTAATCGTTTGATTCAAGTTAATAGGTTTTAATAAATTCATCAATCGAGTTTGCTTATTGATAACTTATAAGAAGTACTTAAGTAGGTTTAAACCTATGTTTCGTAGAACTTTCACGCACGTTGAATATTATTGAAAATCATTTGAAAAGTTATGCCTACATATAAGTAGTAGGTATGTTGGATAAATAATATTATGTAGATAGATCGAATAAAGGAATATTTAATATTTTTATTTTATTTTACTATATTAACAGGTTCTGTCTGTTTGATTTGTAGATATAAGTTGTAACAGCAATATTTAACAGGTAACTGTTTGTTAGAAATTTTTCTTTGGATATTAAGAAACACACCATATTTCTTTGTACTATAGAATACAGCCCAGATACCAATTTCTTGATTGTTGCGGCTTTTCTTCGAAGATACACAATATTCATGGCGTGACATTTGATAACATCAATTGAATGCAATGTTTGTACAAATTATTGATCGGATCTCGGTGACACGTAGGATTTATTTAAATTTATGTTTCTAAATTTATTATATGGCTATAATAGATTATATTTAAATAAATATAGTTTATAATATCACGTCTAACCGTGCGGCTAAATTAGGTAGGTACCTACGTGAATTTTTGTTCGTTCGTCGCCGTGAAGTCGTGATTTTTTTATTTTTTTTTGTTTAGTTATAGACTAGCATTGTGACCTAATACTAAAATGACTTTAAACCATCGGTGCCTAAAATTTAAGATCATAAAATACTTATCTTGTCTGTTACAGTTTGACAATTAATATTTGCCTTTTGGAAGCCTTTCTGGTGCATTTTGAAGGCATACTTTGTAACTTTAAATTATACTAGACATTATATTAAAAAATTTGTTATATTATGTTAAAACTCATGGGCGTTTTATTGTTTGACATATTAAGTGATAAAATAGCAACCTGTAAAGGCTTAAGAGTATAGATAATGTTCAAAGGTGAAATAAATGTTATTTTCATTTTATTTTTATACCATAAATATTTAAATTTCCATCGATTCACTACCATATTCATGCAGTAACCTATTTGAATTGCAACTGTTATGGTAATACAGTAATTGGTAATTACACAGTGATATTATATACAGTTGGAATCTGTAAAGAAAATTTATTGTCTTCGTGTAAGTTATACATTTAAATAAAGAAACGTAAATTCATAAAAGTTATACTTTGTAATGGAAAATATTTTACTCCTCAAAAACTTAATTTACTTTATCATCGACTAGCTGTGCCCCGCGGTTTCACCCGCGTTAATTTCGTCGTAACGTGATGTCGTATAGTCTACAAATAGAGTAAAATAGCGAACAGCAAATTTATAATAGATAGATATTAATTATATACTTTGTCCGCGCGGATTAATTTTGTTTTATTATTTATTTATATTAATTTCTAAAAAGTTTACATCAGCTATCTGCCAGTGAAAGTCCAGTCAAAATCGGCCTAGCCGTTCGAGAGGCTAAACAGACAGACAGACAAAAATGGTAATTTTATTTATCTGTATAGATAATTTCTCTGTTTTTTTTAAAGAAATTGTAATCAATTGTTTAAAATATCCTGTATTAGGTAGCTGTCGGTGCGTCAAAGTGCAATAAAATAAAGGCGCCGATCGTGCATGATTTTGTATGAATGATATTCGCTTCGGAGAATTTTCACTGGCAACACAGCATACTGATGTGGAAATGCCAATTTGTGGGAACGATGTCTTATAATTAATTTGAGGTCGATTTATAAAATAAACAACTTCATTTACTATATCTATATAAATTAAAAAAAGATAGGTACTTCTTTTACGATTAAATAGTATTAAAGTATTACTGATATCAAATGTACTAGATATCAACCTATTAGTTTAAAGTTATTCAAAACAGAAGAGTCGTAGGAAGCTGCAATAAAAAAAACAATTGACGAATCACACTTTAAATATTAATATTACTTTTATCTCCTACCGAATTGAACGGAAACTCTATAAAAAATACATTAAAATTAAATTTCTTTTTAATAGCCATTTTATTAACAGGTGTGCGATTCTATGACTTGACCCAATCGTAAAATTACTAAAATGTCGTTAAATGTATGTGATTTGATTCGTAATGAGGACTAAATAATTCACGAATTATTTTGTTAGCAAATGGCAACAGGAAAATAAGCTTTTAATAAGTTAAGATATTTAATATGATTCTTTTTTGATATCCTCTAATCTCGGTACCACCGACCGATCTTTTTGTTGCTATCTTTTGGGGTTATTTTTTATTTAATAATTCTCGTACATTCTAAGAGAAAATCCGTCTACGTCTATTAAGCATGAACTGCTTGAAGAAGAAAATTATTGGTTGGTAATGGTTTTGAAAAATACAGCTTTTCTATTTATTTATTTTTACAATTACAATTAGAATAACTAGACCACAGCGTTAGTACAGTAATGACAATAGCAATATTAGAAGTAAGATACTATATTTACCTACTGTCATGATAAAAAAATGACAGAATGTTACTCAGAAGTCAGGAATCTCCTAAGCTAATACATTTAGCCATAAGTTAGAAAAATATTAACATATATTTAACAACTTCTAACTTATTTTATAAATTATCAATATAATATTTTTGTTTTAAATGTTCATGACGTAATATGACAGTCATAAAACAGTAGTTAATTCGTCGTGTAGGGAATGCAATGCGCGTGCGGCGGCAGTATAAAGGTGCATGCGCAGTGCATCGCAATGCAAACACTTAATTGATGTGCGTCATACTGTTCGAGCACGATTGTCGGTGTATCATAGATATTGTCGTTTATAATTAATAAAAAATGTATGCAAACAATCAGAAGCCTGAAACAACCACTAATTTACAAGTTTTCCTTAAATGAAATACCCATTTATCCCCCATATACTAATTACTCAAGCACATACTTGTAAATAATAGATACAAGTTTTGCAAAACAGTTCTTATGCAAATAGATGTTTATCAAGTATTAATAGAGTAAGTATTTTATTAGGTAGTAATGGAGTATCCTACATATTTTTTTAACACGTCGTTGCATTGGAGTGCAACGGGCGGCCTTATTTGCCTTATAAGGCAACTCACAATTTTTGTTGGTTTGGTAGAATTCCTGCATCAAGCCTGTAGAAATTCAACCACTCCTCCGTACCACTTATGACATCCCATCCGGCAATTGGCAGCTTACCAGAGACCGAATACAAATACATATTAAATTATAAATTGTATTCGGGACCGGGGGCCCGTGAAGCCCGATACCTCGGGCTTCACGGTAGGGTTATAAGACCGCTTAGCCATGAGGCCTCATTTGTTATGAACAGTTTATGAAAATTTTATTTATATAGGTAGTTTAAGAAATGGCAGTCGACACAAAAGAATAATAAAAAAATTTAAATGTTATTTTCTAAATATTTGACACAAATATGAAGTTCAAAATAGTAATTTAAGTCAAGTCCTGTAATGTCGTAGTGGGTTATAGAGTAAACTTTACTGTTAACAGAGTAGGTACCTACAACCTCTGTATTGCATTGGTGTCGTTATTATATCGGCACTTGTCATTTTCAGCATTGGTGGGTGTCGAGAAATTATTGTCTAAAGGCCCAACTTACTTTGACTTTGTCGTCCAAAAAATGTTAAATTCATCAGTTATCAATCTTAGGACATATCACATAATGCGATCGGACCTTGATCATACCACAACGTATATTCGGTGTGTCCCAATATTATGTTACCTACTTAAATGTTTTCTTACTCGACTCTCATTACTCATTCATAGATGCTCATGTGCTCATTGCAAGTTATGCTAATTAAAAATTAGAATAATGATTAAATAATAAAGAACAGCAAGTGCGCAATTGTCTAAAATCAATAAGGGCCTACACAAATACCATTCGGTACCTAATACATTCAATATCGAAGCCCCGCGTGCCATCACGGAGGTAGGGTCAACAAAATAATATGAGAATGTAACAAAAACAATTATTTTACATAAAGCTGTAGAGACAGACTTAAACTAGAGTTTTTAACTAGCATTGTCATAACCAATTCAATGATTTATGTTAATCATCTCAGGACATTATCTACAATTATATAGAATGTAAAAAATTTCAATGCTGTTCTGATATTGTGTTATATCCGCATTAAATCCACAGTTAAAAAAATCGAATATTTAGAAAAAAAACAATTAACAGGAAATCGTATGTGTTTGATTTAAAACTAAGTAATTCCTAGTTCAAGTATATTAAAGTTTAATCTAAGTATTTATTAAAATCTTAAATTATTGAAATCGTGACACCTATGTGACACGATTATGTTATGGGATATATTAGTTCTGCGTTTATTTCATTAATCATTTTCTTCACAAGTAAAAAGCTAACAAGCTTTCGGAGCCTGCCTCTGAACCCAGGCGCTCCGGCACTGCATGCAGATGCATAAACCACTTAGCCACGGAGGCATTTATGATAATGGCATGTAAGGCATTTAAGACGGGGGATTAGGACATTATTTAAAGTTTTAGCGTGGTTCTGATAGTTCATAGCTGATAGACTGACTTCTATTATCTATATTCTATATGATAGAGTGATAAAGGAAGTGCATTAAAATAGTTAATTAGTCTGTGCTGCTATCCCTACCTTTAACCGTCCGGTAACCGAGTCTCAAACGTTAACAAATCTCTTTATTATGTTAATTTTATTTCAATAACTATTGTTTAATATAAGGCGGATATTATTAGCATAAAATTAATTGTGCTTTGGACTTGTGTTCTCAATTTTATAAGTTGTTAAGTTTAGGGGGTTCGTTGGCTTCATTTATAATTTCTTTTATGGCTTTAATGGAAATAGTGGATGAAAAATTGTATTATTAGTATTGAAATGAATTCTTATTTATTAAAAAAAAAGCATAGCTATCTATGAATCGGTCCAAATATTTTTTTAAACTTTGTCAACACAGAGAGACAAAGAAATATCTGGTATCGTATATTCTTTCATGAAAATTTAGTCAAAATCCGTTATGTAATGTTAATAGACTCAAATTTTATTTGGATAGGTAGGAATTACTAAGCAAAAAATTAGGTTACTTACCTACCTACTTATTATCATATTCATTATGACACTTTCCTTATTGGAAAGCAATTTGAAACAGACCAAAACAATAACAATTAATAATCAATAGACCTATTGTTATGACAAATTAGCCTAACAATGTCATCCGAAAATGGCAACAATTCGTAATGGCGGACAATTAATTTTAAAGAAGCTAACCCTATGCATAATGCCACGTTTATGAATTACATTTATGCAGGTAAAATATTATAAAACCTAGTCCAAAATATACTGCCTTTGTCTTATTACTCCTTCTGCTATTCTTTAAATCAGGTAGGTACCTAAACACCGGATTGATACCTAGATAAGTGACTAAAATTTACAAGTCGAATTACTAATTTTCGACCATTAATGTAGGTAAGTATACAAAATAAATGAAACAAATAGAATACAATATTCTGCGTATAACATGTTACATTAAATCATAAGAAGTTATTTTAGTTATAAATACGTTTTAATTTGCTAATACTTTCCATTGAAATACTACTGCTGTGGCACATAAGATTCTTCTATTTTCTGTGTTATAAATTATTGCTCATCTGTCATAATTTCCCGCTCAACACTGATGCATCTGTAGTTTATACCTACATCCGTTTTCCTGGCCTCGGGACTTCATTAGCATGCAAAGTGAGAATCAGAAGCAATCGCTACGTCCCACAAACCTTTTTGTCAAAATGAGAATGAAAGAACATAGACAATAATCTGATTAAGATAGTCTTATTTGATTACATCTTCAGCTTTATGAAAAGTTTATTAATTTTGATGCTTAAATGGCTGAATTAACCTATAGAAAATGTTAGACAAATTGCAAAAATGGCTTCCGCTCATTTTTCATAAAACTGTTGAATTATCTTCAAAATCCCTAATATTTTAAGTTCAAAGTTGTTGAATTATCCATATTTATTATAAAATTAATAATGTATATCGGATTTGTGAAAGCATTTAGTACCTACTTACAAATCTACCGAAAGTTGACACATTTATGGTTCTCAAATTCTTTGCATTGAATCCAGATTTCTGTTCTGCCGAGCTGAGGCACTATGTAAGTACAGTTCATTTAGTAATTATTCAAAATAAATCTAATAAAAACAATTTAAAACAAAGAAATCACTAAAATTTATATCAGTAGCCACTTTAATCAACAACTTTTCTGACTTTATTGACGTATTTTTGCATTTCCGTAGATACGACACACGGTAGTTTAGTAACTACTGGAAAATATAGTTATTTTCCATGTAATTAATTAGAAATCATGGTTTTTAGACTGAAATCCAAGAGGTTGTTTATTACGCGTATTGTTTACAATGCGAGTGATGTAAGTAGATAATTTCACAAAAAAATGTATCTGACCAACATACAACGTTAAATTAATACATAAAACGTTAAATTAGAATTATGATTTTGTAGTTCCTAGATTTAAAAAAAATACCATATTTTTTTATGGTCTAATGTAACAATTATGAACAATTAAGGCTCAAATTAAAAAAAAATAGTCAACTAACCTATTGTAAATAAGAGCAATTTTGATTTCGTTAGCTTTTAACTGAAGTAACACTGCCACGTTCGGTACTTGTAGACTATACGTAAATATTTAGTTATAATAGGAAGCAGACATAAAAAATAGCCATTGCTTACATATCTTTTATTTTACATCTTAAGTATATGTAAGCGAGAAGTAAATTTCTACGCAGAATACGAAAGATACTAAATATATTAAAAATTAACGACGGACGAATTAATAAAACCCTAGTCCAAAAGTAAGTGCTTAAGCAATTCCTATACGATTATAAATTCAGGAGGTCCTCAAATGACTCACTAACCAAATGGACAGAATTCTCACTAACTGCGTGATGGACTGTTTAACTGCCAGTTAATAGCTAATCAATAAGCAGGGCATAGAGTTTACAATAATCATGATGTCATAAACATATTGATAATAATTTATTGTTATTTGCACTTTTGTGGCATATTGAGTGTCCTAATACCAAACTTTTGTTTTAAATGTAATAAAAGAAAGAAATTATCATTAAAATCCAAGTAAAAAGGAATAAGCCAAGGTTGAAACTTTAATTTTGAATAGACACTTCAAGTGAATGAAAAATTGAAGACAATTTAGAAGTATCTCATAAATAGATGAACTGATTTCCATAAATTGTAGCTAATATCGATTTAAATCACGTCAATCTATTCGTTTAAGAGCTATGATGCCAACCCACTATTTTCTCGGAGGTTACCTAAAAATGTAGCTCCCAGAGCAAACGACTAAGCACAGTAGGTGTTAGTTTTTACGTAAGGCGCTTTGAAAATTCTTACGAAATAAAAATATGTACATCAGTAATAAGTATTATGCTTCTGAAAGTGTGAGGTTGTTTAGATGTTTATGATTCAATCACGTCGAAACGGCTGAACGGATTTGAATGATTTGAATTAACATATAGGATACTTAATAATATACCTTTTTGTACTTTATAACCGCCTCCGTGGCAAAGTGGTTTACGCTTCTGATGATGCACCGGATGACCTGGGTTCGAATTCCGGGGGGACAAAAATGTATCGGTTGGATTGGCACGGAAGGCTGATCACCTTCTTGCCTGCAGTAAAGAATGGATCAGTAAAATATACAGTAAAGGATACAGAAATGTGTTTGCCCCATGCCCCGCTAGGGGTTACGGGCATTCACTTTTAGTATCCTTCTGAAGTGAGGGCTATCTCAAAAAAAGTTTGAAAATAGAATAAAAAAATACCTACAATTTATATTATTAAGTATTTTATGTCAGCCCTCAAACCAACTGGAACAGAAAAATTTGATTTACATATTTAATGTTGCATAGTTAATTTTTAATAATTCAAATATTGTACTTTTTGTGGCACCAAATATAAAAATCAATTTTATTGTCAACGGTATCTTGCCGTAACCGGAAGTAATAGTTATTTAAATAGTTTTAAAATGTTATTCACAAACTGCCTATAATCCTTTACGCTATGACTGGCTGAAAACAAAACAATGTCTAATATCATAGACAATCGCGCCAAATTACCAAACAAACGCGGCAAGGCGATACTATCTATATAAAAAACAAAGAGTAATAAATAATAAAGTGGAAAGTGACAAAACAATATGTAAATATCATTATTTGGTAATGCACCGTCATCGAACCAATTTGTTGTTGAGCCGCCATATTTAGTTGTTAGTTGTAGAACAGAAAAATATGTGGAGAGTATTAAAGATTTTATGAAGAGAATAAATGTTTGAGGTATCAAGGCCCTAAGCATAAAGCACAATTTATCAAATTATTTTTTATATGAAAAAAGTATTAAAAAAAAATTCGATGATTTAAAAAGTAATCTATTTTCAGGAACTGTATTAGGTACTCTCATTGACTCATAGTACCTACTAATATTATAATAATAGGTATAGTTAAGTAAATACATACTTGTGTTTGTTGCTTAAATATTAAAAATCTAAAGCTTTTAATTATTATTTTATAAATCTACTAGCTGTTCCGGCAAACGTTGTTTTGCCATATTAATTTATGAGGTGGGCTACCCTTATCACTTAGGGATACGAAAAATAGATAGTAGCCGATTCTCAGACCTACTGAATATGCATATAAAATTTGGTAAAAATCAGTAAAGCCGTTTAGGAGGAGTAAGGAGTATATAGTCATTATTAATAATTCCACAGAGTATAATACAAAATAATATACTATAAAACGTAACTATTTGCAATACTTTTTTCGAAAACAGCAATTAAATAAAAAATTTAGCAGAATAATAGCTCCATTTGTTCTGTGTCTTCGATCTAACTTTTGAAATTGGAACAGGCGAGTCATAGACAATAATGATGGTATCGTTCGCCGTTTAGCATAGAACAAGTTTGGCAATCATTCCTCTAAATCATAGTCATTCAGAAGTATTTTCTAAACTATTTTTAATTAGGTACTATCACCTCTTAGCCGCCTCCGTGGCTAAGTGGAGTTTGCGTATTGCGCCGGAGGTCCTGGGTTTGAAACCCGGGAAGACTAATGAAAGTTTCGGTTGGGTAGGCACAGAAGGCTGATCACCTATTTGCCTGTAAAAAAACTACCAGTGAAACAGACACAGTCTGTATCTGCCCCATGCCCCACTAGAGGTTACGGGAATTCACTTTACACTATCACCTCATTGCAGTAACGGGTAAGTTAAACTAGTGAGGTCTGTGACTAAAGTATGTTTAGGGCAAAACACGTAATTATACCTAGTAAACTTTTTAAAAACTTACCAAATTATTCATAATATTTAACTTAAAAATTATTTAATGCCTACTGTGTACTTACTGTGGCATTGTAGCTCCAATATTATTGATTGGCCGATTTTGAACCAATCATTTTTATCTTTGCTAATTTTGTTGATAGGTCGTTTTAAAGTCGTTAGTCCTTTTGTCTGTCGGGGTCAAGATTTTATAGTTTTTTCCACTATCTTAAGATAGATACCAAGGTGTATTTAGGTAAATACTTTTTAGATCCAAGAGGATATTCTGTCTTCTGTATTCTGTCTTATACTTATTGTGATCTTTTATGAATTATATTCGCAGATAATTCCAAACATTTCCTCTTGCAGGCATCGACTCGAGAACGCAATATTTAGACAATAATTATTAAATAATTGTTTTTTTATTTAAATTTAAAACGTAAGAAAAATTTACGTGGTTTTATATAATTTGTCAATATTTATTTTAATTCATTTTTACGTCTACGTTATGTATTATGTATCTACTAGAATAATTATTCAAAACTTTTTATTTTAACTAATTTTATACTAAGACTCTGCATAGGTGTATTTAAAAAGGTTTTTTATTTGTTATTAAGTTAATTAATATCGTATACCTATCGTATACGATATTAATTAATTTCTGTAAACTGGGTACAGTGGAATAAAGATAGTATGTATTTCTAATCAAGCTTTAATGTCGTAAATGGAGAATTTCCTTCCATCAAAATTTATGTTACTACTAGCACCATCTAGTGTCAAGTAGCGTCAGTAACATTTCTATTTATAAACAATAATAACTTGTCTATGGTATCTTGGCACGAACTCTTCAGAAAAGTCAAGTTTGACAGATCTCCTAATCTAAATTCTAACACCGATCATTTATTTTTTTTAACCACTTGCATTTCGATACAAAATATTAGTAATTCGTGAAGTGGTATTACGTGAACAAGATGAAAATACGAGCCCACGCATTTCGCGAACCGTGGAATGCGACCCGCTAGCTTCAGTAAGTGACTTCAGTTATTTTATAGAGCATTCGCATTTGATGTCCTTATTTTTAACTGATTAAAAAAACTGTAGTCAATTGGCTGTTAACCTTTTAACTAAAGGCGAGAGACGCGTAATTTGACGCTGCCGTATAATTTTATTACTAATACTCAGTCGGCGCATACATTGGCGCGTAGCACTAAATAGACGGTCTAACTACAAGTTATCAAAAAATAATACTGTCGTTATCTTAATTAGTGTAAAATTTAAACCTATTGGATTGGCGCTAACCGCTAGATAAAGAATTAAACTAACTTATCAGCTGTTTTTACGAAAATAAATTGATTATGGATTTTTTAGTGGTTTAAATTCATTAATACAAGGAGTTTGGTAAGTAATATTTCTTGTTTAGATAAATCAAATATTTATATTTATCGTACAAATACCATCAAAATAATCTTATTTTATCTGATAAAAAGTATTTGTTACAAAAATCTTTGTTTTCTTTTGTTTTAATTTTAAATAATTCTTCAACTTGAAATAACATTTTTCAGTTTTAAACATGGTGTATATTGCTATAGTGTTTGTTATGTTGCACTAAGATGGGTCTGGATTATTTTATATGTCATATATGCATTGTAAATACTATTAACAATTAAGATTTTTATTTTTCTCGAGATTTTGAAGCAGGAAAAATTAAAGCTTTTGTTTCCTTTAACTCTACAACTGAAACTTAAAAATAAACACAAAATGTCAAAAAAAATTAGACTAATATTTTCTTCTGATTAATAGTTTTTAATAATGTAAACTGGAAAAAGTAGAACAGTGAAAATAGATAATAAACTCAAAAGATTTTAGAATAAGATAACATAGAATGTCTTTCTTGGTGATTTCCTTATTACATAAAACTAAATACCATATATACAGTTATCAAAAAGATAATTTATTTGATTAAAATATTAACTTAAGTTTGTGTATTATCTGAAATTAATTGAATTTTTTTGATAAGACTAAATTTTGTAGGTTTAGATAAAATAATATATTAATTGACAGGTGTCTTGACCATCTTAATTAATTCAATGTTTTAAAATATTTCTAGGAAGTCATTAGTAGTATTTTGTATTAAAAATATCTAATATTTTTAATACAATGTAATTTAATATTTTGTACATAAGATGAACTAAAATTGATAATATTATGTACATAATGTATTCAATTTAAAACAACTAACTATAGAATCTATAGCTGATAATGTAATAATTATTATTATATGACTATATAACGATATTAAATTTGTGCATTGAATTATAAATGTAATTAATTCTAGTTTTCAAAAAAAAAAAATAATTAAAAATTCTAATAAAAAGCGTATCCGCGGGAGTAACTTGTATATTATTAAGAACTAGATTAAGCTTTTAACCAATAAATTAAAAACACTGACATTAAATTGATTTTTTTCTTGTTTGTGAATCTCGCATCCTGCGTTTTATAGAACTTGTTATAGAGACGAAAATAGTAGGGTTGTCACTGTATAAATTATTACTTATTTAAAAACTTGCCTTTTCGTGTTTTTTATTTCTTCTAAACTATTATAGATGCGCCAAAATGTATTAAAATTGATAAAGGAGATTTTATCCTATTTCATATAAGTTACTTTTCTAACCGTTTCGTATCTTTAAATTTATTTACTGTAGCCACTGTAATAAAGAGCAATATTATTGCAAAATTGAAAATAATGTGGACTCACTATGTTTCCATCTTCCTGATAAAATTTTGACGTGTCCCTACTTCATTTAATTGGCAGCCCAAGAGTGGTTGTTAATTATCTAGACTGTTATATTTTACATTTGAATTTAATTAATCACAGCTTTCTATTCGTCTAACATTAAAAACTTTAGAATTTTTTTAAATGTCTTATTCGTGCTTTTAATTGTCCTTCTTTGTTGTTGTAGTCGCGGTTAGTTGCATCGGATTCTTTATTCCGAAACTCGGTAGTATAAAATCAAATGACAATAATGGTGGTGCCAGGCAGTAATTTACATAAAAATCGCTCAGTTGTGGAACAATCATCGAGGTGATGCAGATGACAAACTTTTCGAACTCTTCGAACGCAGAACTCGAGTTCTGCGTCGACGTTCGAAGATAAACTTAATCCGAAAAACTCCTCTGAACATTCCTCAATGCTTGATTGAAATGTCTTAAGAACGATTCAAATGCATTTTCATTTTGTTTTGTGCTGATATCTAAATATTTTTATTAAAATTAACGGTTATTTAGATAACACCTCCTTGAGTGAGTTAATTTTGTGTTTTCTATTTTTATAATATGAAATTACACAAGGCATTTTTTTGACTTTTTGTCATGGCCCATGTCTAATGGCGACGTATGTTGAAATTTATCGTTTTGATAAATCTTGCAAGGTCCGCTATCCGCTTTGCAGCATAGTTTCTGTTAGTCTTTTATTTCTGCGGACTCAGCTCTTTGATGATCACAGAGCCTGAATGTCGAGTTTGAGCCTTAAATTTGGTGGTCGCACGTGCCTGAACAGCTTTTTATAAATAAAAATACGAAAGCTTGTTTGCCTCATGCTCTATTAATGGTCACAGATCTATTTTTCATCGACAATTGAGTCTGAGATTTTACCATTAGCTAGTTAGTAGACTTGGCCCTGGTCTATTAGCTTAATGAAGTTGAACTTTCATTAATATTTATATGAAATTGGTGTTCCCACGGTGGACTTTCATTTATAAGACAAATATTATTCTAATTAAGTACCGCTAAACATGATTATGAGATTGTGCCTGTCAGCTATTAAATTTTAACGCGGTATACAAAAGCTTTCGAAATATCCAAATATTATAATTATGCACCTCTTCTTTCACGTTTGGGTATATGTAATAAAAAAGCAATACATTTTTTTTTACACTAGCCACACTGACAGGTGTAAGCTTTTTAAAACCATAGAAGAGTCTTACAAGTTTGACGTATATATTACCTGTGTTTTTGTGGCTGTTAAATGTGTAATTTTGATAGGTAGGTTCTTTTTTTAGCCTATTTTTAAAAATTAATCACTTTACAACAATTGTTTGAAAATTGTTGTTGGTGGGTCTCGAAGTCTTTCAGTTGAATCTTAGCTAAAAGCCTATTATATAGTTCTAGTTAATTCTAGTTCTTATATTGTTCTCAACCCGATTTGTTTTTTTATTTATATTTTGAACCACGACGCAAAAAGATGGTTGTTATAACTTTGACGAGTGTGTCTGGGTCTTCAGAGTTCCGTAATAATAGTGTCACCTAAAATGTCATTCCATAGATAATGTATGAGGAATCGCATTGGCTTCTTATACACTTCGTGAATTTTTAAAATGTTTTTTAATAGTTTTTCTCTATTCTTGGATTCATCTAATCCAACACAATAGAGATCATTAAAATCGATTCAGCCGTTCTTGAGTTATAAATGGTGTAAATAACCTGACATTTTTAAATTGTCTTCAATGTCTCACGTCTTTGCGACAACTTCATTGGAACGCATTCTTAAGTGCAAGATTTGGACTTTTAAAATAAAAATAGATCAAATCGTGATAGCAGAATATGCAAATATGCTTTTTGCAATTCCAAAACAGGACAGTTTGGTGTGTTAGCATTTGAAATAACTGGTTCCGATACTCGTTATAATTTAAGTATAAAAAATAACGTTCTTTTTGGTTAAGTGAACTTGGTTCGAAACGGGCTTTGAAACAAATTTATTGAACTACATTAACTTGATTAAAGATATTCTATTTTCACGATATATTAGCGCGGGCCCGCGACTTTGTTTGCTCATCGCTTATAAAACACGTACCTGATGATGTACGAACTACAATTTTTTTGTGAAAAATTGTCGCTTCAGAGTTCACAATCTGATCTCTATGTTTGAATGCATTCTAAAATTCATATCCTCTTACGCAATATTATTTCAACGGGTTTAGCGTTAATAATTGAGACAACTCACTCATATCGCTCTGATCCCAAAGTATGTAGCTGAAGCACTTGTGTTATGGTAATCAGAAACAACGATGGTACCACAATAAATACGTATATAAGTTTATAAACAACTAAGACTCAGAAACAAACATTCGTGCTCATCACACAAATAACTAACCTACCGAGATTCGAACCCGGACCCTTTGCAGGCAGGAGCACTACCAACTGCGTCAATTGGTCGTCTGATTGGATACAAAGATGTAAAGTATATCTTTTTTTTAACCTGGCAAATTATTCATTCGTTATACAGACTCTTAACGTATCGTCCAAAGTAATTAGATGTGTGTCTTTAATCTTAGTGGAATTGAAAACAATTTAAAACCTACGACATATTAATTAAAAAATAAGAATAACTCATAAATGGCTTATCCCTTTTCACGTCACTTTGCAAACGTATAAACGTAACGTAAACGTATATATAGCAAATATAATGAATGATGTCCGATCAGCAGACGAAAACAGCTTTTTGTATGATTTTCGTATATACTTTAAGGATGATATTGATATTGTTTTTATTATTATTTTATTCTGTTATTTTGGTAGGACATCACTTCAATTTTATTCACTGGTTTTCAAAAACATTTACCTATATGTGGATGCATGGTAGAGGACCGCTGAAAATAAGATGTCGATGGAGATTCGAATTACATAATATATTTATGTGTGAATCGATAGTTTTCCGTCTCCATGATCAAGTTTTTAACGTATTTGCAAGATGCACTAGAGGTCTGAGCATCGCACCTCCGGCGCAATCTCAAGACACTTAATGTTTCTGTTGGAAGGCCAACCTGAAGAAAATGATCAGTGAAACAGATGCACAAATGTCTGCCCCATGTCTGCTGGGTTTTTCCCCTTTATGACTCTGCCCTCTATCGGCATTTATTAACTCGGAGAATCAAGTGAGCAGTATTTAATAAAACTGACGTGGTTTTATTGAGTATTGATAAACTCGATACTCAATCAGACACTAAGGACACCATATTCTGAAGGTCTACCTTAACGCTATTACTAGGAGGTCTTTCTTTATTATCTAAGGACCAAATTCGATAAGTCCCGTTCGGCTTTAGACTTTACCTGAATCAACTCTGGCATTCAAAACATCTTTACTAAAAAAATGAAAGTTATTATACGATTAATTTGATTTTTCGAGGTTGCCAATCATATAATAGCGATCAAATTATTCGACAATTAACGTATTTAATTTGAAAATCTCACATTTCTGTACTAACCTTTATATGTCATATACATATTCATAGAACACCAGTTTGTGATTTTTTAAATAGCCTAAGGAAATGCGCTAAATTACATTTTACAACATTGATGGCAATATTTTTAACTCTACACCAGGGATGAAATGAACCAGAGATCCCCATAGCTAAATTACTTTAAAAATCTCTAGTTTTTGTACTATTGATACAAAATACTTACCGGTTAACTTTGCGGTTTGTTAAGTGAGTAAACTCGACATAAAACAAAAAATATTAAATAAACTTAAAATTCAGTAAATATATTGAGTAATTCATAATTATTAATACAACTAACGTAAAAATACACGTAGCACAACATATATGTTACAGTACTGTATACAGTATCTTGAAAGATTTAAATAAGGTTTTGTATTAATTAATTGAGGTCGAAGTATTTGTCTATGTCGACCCCTGGGAATCCGATATCGACTAAGGGTTCGAAATCGGTTTTCCACTTTGGGAACCCCTGCTTTACTCGAACTTATGGTGCTTTTTACAAAAGTTTATTTAAATTGACAATGATCGTTGTCGAAGATAGAGTTATAAATCAAACCAAACGGAAACATTTTGAGAGGCGTGCGTAAGCGTTTGTTTTAATATGTATAGTATAGTATAATAATGCGTATTTTTCAATACTTTTATCATATAACTATGAAACCTCACTTACCTACTCCATTGGCTCAGTGGCAAACTGCCAACCCGCCACAATTGACAATTTGCTCTACACGAGCACGAGTTTTCATCAAGCATTTCTAAAATACGCTATTTCGACGCTGCGATATTCTCCTAACAATTCAGCGAAAAAAAGTCTTTAGTTTCTCCCATGACGTGTAGTTCCATGTTTCAGTAAGATGTTTGTTTCATAGTCAGTCATTTCGACACTCCTCATGCTCATATAACAAACTCGGCCTTATATTTCATATCATATGTATATAAAACTAAATAAATGAAATATCCTTAAGAGCAAACTTGTTTTTAAATTTGAAAACAAATATTTTATGTTCTTATTAATTAACCAGTCAGTCAAGCTAACGCTAGAATATTTTAAGTGTTAGGTTTTTGTAAAGTCTGCATAACTGGTTCACTTGGACGGGTTATATCAAGGCTCCAGTTATTAATTCAGTTATTCGTGTTTAATAAAGTGCTGAGTGCTATTTGATTGCTACTTAATTCATTAAAATCGATTGAGTAACTAAGGTTGAACATAATGCAAAGGTTAAACCTTCCTTATGCTTATGTCGTTGCCGAAATATTTTATATTAGCTGTACCACGCGGTTTCACCTGTGTTTATTTCGTCGGAGCCTAACGCTATAACATATAGGTAGCCTTCCTTGATAAATGGACTACCCAAAATAAAAAGAATTTTTAATTCGAATCAGCACTGCTGATTTGCGCGTTTAACCAAATAAACAAACTTTTCAGTTTATTATATTAATATAGATTTAACCGCCTCCTTGGTCTGTGGCACGTAAGCGTAACATCCGGGAGGTCCTGAGTTCGATTCACAGTGGAGATAAAAAACTCGGTCTGGTAGAGCATAGAAGGCTGATCACCTACTAAAAATCGATCAGTCAAACTGATGTGAAATGTATTTGTCCCATACCCCATTAGGGGGACACGGGACTTTATACACACACAGTATAGATTTAATACTAATCACAGTTTTTTTCTCGCGATTTCGTACGCCGCACAACAACTACATATTTAGATATTTCAAAAATACATAATTTTGCACCTATTTTCTTTCAAAAAGTTGTTTAATAGAAGTTTTAAAGATATCTAAATATAAAATATAGATAATATAAAAGTTTAATCGTCATAAAAAGAACAAAATGTGTACTTTTTAATTCTTTTGTGATCATTACAGAGTGGATATGTCTACGCGGAGCGGCGCAAACGCAATACGTGCGCGGCGTGGGCACAAGGAGCGATCGAAAAACTTCACGGAGTTAGAGAAACGCACCGTCTTAGAGTTGATAGCGCGGCATCGGGACGTATTGCGGCAAGGGCGCTCGAACAACGCCACGAATCGCAGTAAACAGGTAGGTTGCTGTGGCTGTTTAACTAACAGACTCTATGGTACATTCCCTTTACTAGTAAGCATTGGTCGGTCTCAACTAATTTGCATACGACTAGTGGCAACGTATCATCATTTACAGAGTCGAATCCCGGTCCAAGTGCTACGCCAGCGCGAAGATATCGTTGGTGGTAAACTTTCTATAGTACGACAACCGCATACCCGCAGGGCCACCATTTATTTATACCCAGACAACTATAATCCACGATAAAAGACAGCTTACCGCCCGTCCTATCGCTATAGAATCCAATCTGGCAGTCAAGCGGGCAAATATCGTTTTTGATGTGTAGCAACAGAACCCTAACCAAACTAGCCTGCGTTAAGCTGTAAACGCCAGTACTCAACAGATAAATTCTATAAAAATTAAAAATCGCCCTCCATGGTACAATTGTACAATTTGGCATAGAAGGCTCATACCAACAATACTGTAAAAACGAGTTATAAATAATAACCTTGATCAAGTTTAACGGAACGGTTATAGATAAAGGGTATCAACTATCAGGACCGACTCATAACCAATGTCCATTATTATACAACACTTATCTGTCAATTCAGTGTTAATCCCTTGATTGGAAGATAACATTGCTGCTAATTCTTTAACAAATCACGGCAATAAGGAGTGGTGAATGCTACTGCCAGAATTTGAATACTGATTTAAATGTGAACTACAATAAAATTTGTTTAGAAAAACTACCGACTCCAAAATACTTCGTAAATAGAACAGATTCAATATCAATTATGTCATATATTTATTCGCGAATCATACATTTATCTATTTTTAAATATAATTCTATAATTTTACAATTATAGTAAAATTCTGTATGAAACAAAAAAATCATAAATATCGGTCATTATTGGCTTCACAATTGCGTAATGAACATAAGTTTTTTTAAGTAAGTTGACAATGTTCAGAAATATTTTATGTCCCTCGTGGGTTTTAGACTCTTTTCACATTAAGATAATCGGTTGCCATTTTCAAGTTGCCTGGTTTTTTAGTTAGTTAATTTAGTTGACTTGGGGAGTAAGCTGGTGAATCCGTGACGAGAGCTTTACGAAACGGGTGATCGAATGCAAGTTGAGAGGGAGATGTAAGATAGAAGTTTTACTTCAGTCGTGTAATATAAAACATAATCGTTTTTTTACTGACTGCTATGGTTACACAGCATTACGTGACAAATACTGCACAAGATTATTCAGGTGAATTTATGTATACGTGATAAAATATTTTGATGTCCGGCTACTTTTTATATAAGTCAAGATTTTATTGTAATAAATAGTATCAGGTCGACACGGCCTAAGTAATAAACCTTAAACCAAAAACTAACTCACCTTTTATTACGACGCTGCAACAACTGCCATTGATATAATAAACCCTTTTTTAAACTTAAACAGTTTACTATATACAGATGCTGTCTGCTCATTGCCTAATGACGCCAATTCTGATGTTACACAAATTACTTAAAACTAGAATTTTAGTAAAGTTATGCCAAAAATTTTCTCTTATCATGCTGATTGAGAAATTTAGTTCGGAGATACAGCAGAATAGCGGTTTTGAAATCACTAAACCAAAATGAGAGAATTTGTGTTTAGTAAAGTTTAAAGAGTTGTATGTATCATAATTACGTGTTACGTTACCAGTTACGTGTTTTAATTATAAGATTATGTCATACAGGTAACGTGTTTAAATAATAAAGTGTCAAATATCAAAAGAAGTTTGTAAAGCAAATTGCAAGTGTAAATTGATCCCTATAGTGCTGACACAACATCCTACACTTGGCTCGTGCTTACAGTTCATTAGACTTAAACTAGCTTAAGAACGCGACGCCCCTTGCATACGATTCTCGTTTAGAACACAAGCATACTTAATATTCTTACAAAAACATAAAAATATAACTTATGCATAACTTAATAATTAAAATGAAGACAGAGAAGAAATAAAGACATCTCATTCATGAAAATCGGTCCATGGACAGCGACGTAGGAGTGGGACATCAGGAAAAAACACGTCTAATTGATAACGTCCTTTTTTTCGGTCGGTTAAATATAACATATACATAAAAATACGGTCTCAGTGACACAAAAACAACAAACAAAATAAAACAAATTGATTCAGTTGAAAGAAGAAAAAGGAAAGATTATATAATTTTAAATAATATGCCGCCTGTCCTGTCGACCGTTGTTATATTAAAAAAGAAACATTATTATAAAATAAGTGTAAATAAATGTAAAGTAAGAAACAATTTTGAACGTTACTCTTTTATTAAATAATTTATCGAAACTTATTTCAGCTTGTGTGGTCCACGATTTGCGAGGAGGTGAACAAACGGTGCGGTGGTGATCGGCCGCGTACTCCTGCGCAGGTCAAGATGTGGTATGAGAATTATAAGAAGAAATGCAAAATGCGCGCACACGATACACAACTCAAGGTAATAATAGTGATATCATTTAATGCAGTTTTTTTTTATCAGATGTCTGATTAAAAAAACCCTACCCAAGTGAAACATTTATTTGTTTTACCAGGAATTCGAATCCAGGACCTCCGGCGCAACACGCTGATGCGTAAGTCGTAAAATATACTTTTATCCCGTCCATTATTCACGTGAGGCTCGACAGGGGGGTGTAAGGTGTAGTAAGATATCACTTGTATTTATTTTTTCTAAAGAACCTGCAATCTTTCTGTCTAGACATTTTTATTATGGTCCTTAATTTTTTTGATTATACTTTATACCTGTTTTTAAAGATAATATCCTAAAAATTTTAAGATTCTTCGTAGGTACTAAAAAATACATAATTTTTTTAGTCTTAAACCTCACCACGTGTCAGCAAGGGGGAGGTAGGGGTTAAAAAATACTCAAAAAACATCACGTGATTAATGGACAGCCCCTAATGAACAATCGAACTCTTTTGTGTTTGTGCTTCTTGGGTTTTTCTGGTATAAATAGTATGTGATTAACTTTTGTAGGTAATATGGCAAATATTTCCAAATTAAAACAAGTGAAGTTGAAAACAATTTAAATGAACAACAAAAAAGGCATCATAATCGGTCAATTCGTTTAGGAGCTATGATGCCATATACACCGACACACAGATACTTCAAACTCATATCACCCAAAAAAAGACAAAATTATTTTATAAAAGTCCTCATAATGCAGCTAATTTATACAATTTCTTGAACATTGAAAAACTATTTTCAGAGTCCGTCTACTGAGACAGCACCTGGTCTCCTCGACGGCATGTTGTGGCAAAATATTCATCCGCTGGACCTTAAAGGTAAATAATAATTTTCATATACATAATTTTATATGTAAAATTTAGTTTGTAAATCCACCAAAGTCCGTCCCATTAGTCACAAGAACCTTTTCGATACTACCGTATCCCAACTATCAATTTCTTCAAACGGTTAACAGATAATTTTCTATACAAGGCAATAAGGTCTGTGTCCATCCATCCCACCGAACATCTGTTTCCACGGGATTCGAAACCAAGATCTCCGGCACACGCAGGCGCGTGAACCACTTAAACACAGCGATATTCATAAAGTTTTCTGACTGGTTTTATTCTTAGAGCAATAAAAGGACAAATATTTTTTTTTTTTTACTTTCTAGTAATTTATAGTAACACTATCCATTTCATGTAGGAAAAAATAACAGAATAAATATTGTATTTTGTTGCCTACATCCTGTATTCCACATTTCCCTCCCCCGAATTGTGCCGCTTAAATAAACTCGACAAGAATGCAATATGGCAACATCAGCAGTCGACGCAAAACAATTTTCGCACGCAAAAAATAATAGCTCAATCGTAGTTTGGAGTGATCTGTGTTTAAACTGTCTGGTGTATCAATCAGCAAGGTTCCACATCTGCAGCCAATTAAGTCCAGACCATATTCTGACCTCTTCCCTGCAAGCGCCAAAGCAATATACGCCTACATTCGTGTACCTGAAGAAACCACTTCAACGCCTGGACGTTGGACGGAAATTCCCGATGTTTCGAGGCTGACCATGACCAGAGTATATTAATTATTTTGTAATATTTTCAGGCGAGGACCACGATGCCACGACAAGCGGGGAGGGCGCTCATAGCGTCAAGGACGAGGGACCGGTCAATGTGAGTTCATTATTTATTTTTTAAAAATTATCAATATCTTAAAAATAGTTTTAAACGATTTTAATAAAATCCAGCTAAGAAGATGATACAGGTTACTCGTTTGAATACTAGTCCGTGGTGTAATAGGAGGCCAAAGCGTATGAGCTAACCTGTTAATTTATATTTCTGTAATAAATAATGAAATACCAAATACCCGCGATTCTTTATTCAAAATTATTTTTGTATTGAATGTATATCCTTTGTATGTCACGTTTTAGATGTCAAACGAGCGTCTCTCAACGAACGACAGCGACGACACGATGCCAAACGTGCTTGAACCCCAAGTGCAAATTATCCCACACTCCTCCCCTAGTCCCCCCATAAAAACCCTCCCTAACCCCCTTAACCCACTAATACCTAACTTGCCCCTTCTCGCTAACCCCTTAGCGATCGAACAAGCGCGGATCCAACATAACTTCCTCCAAAAACTAAACGAGTTATCAAATACACCGCTCAACCTCAGCCACTTAGATGATGACAAGCGAAGAAGTCAAGAACAAACAGATGAACAGACAAAACACGATTGCGGGACCGCGACAGATGAAGAAAGGTTGTATTTCACTGCCAAAAGGCAGCACGCAATATGGGAACACGAAGCAAAGATGAAAATTTTAAATATGGAGCTGAGGCAGAAGGAAGAAATTTTCTCACTTCAAAAACAACTTTTTCTCATCGAGTTGCGTTTGAAAATGGATTTCCTGGAGAAAGCCAGTGCTAAATGAGAATAAATTCTCAAGAAGCGCGGTTGTTTTACTTTTTTGTAGAAAGTTTAATCAAGTAAATGTTACCACCTCATTGTCTATGTTTCGCTACAGATATTTTAAAATGACATAATATATCTGTGGCCTCTATTTAGTGTTGCCATATAAATAAGGTAACTAATTTGTTATAAACAAATGTTAATAGCTGGGTTGTAACTTATAGTCGATTAAGTGCCATTTTTGTTACCGCTTTTGCGCTCTTTTATACAACACATTATTTTGCCTTAGAAACGCTTAATATTTTTAACCACGTTTATAAAATTGGAAGTATTTATTTCTGAATTTGTGTCAAAGTTAAGATGAAGGGTTTTAGGCAATTAATTTTTCTGTAATTGCATCAAAACTGGGTTTAAAATGTGATTTTGATCATATAAGTAGTTAATTATTTTTGTATTGTTTACTTTGCATAGCCTATTTTGTACTTTATTTCGTTTTTTCAGTACATAAAATGTGCTTAATTCCGTAGTTACGGAGTATATAATTTAGTATTAAATATTTTTTCATTGGCAGCTTGGAACGCGCAAAAAACTGCCAAATGTATATTCGCGTTAACTTTAGTACTTAGTTAATTAGACCTCTGTCCGAAATGGACATAGTTACCTCTTAAAGCTTGCGATCGTGGAGGTGACTTTTGACGTCAATAGAAATGCTAAAAACGTGAAACAACCTAGTCCTATAGGTTTTAATGTACTAACAAGTAGTTACATAAAATGCATATGCAACACCGTTGTGGTTGAAATGTGTGTTGTCATTACGAAGCCATTTCAGAGATTCTAAAAATACGCGGGAAATTACTTATTAATATGTTATATATTATATAATAGTTTAGTGCGTTTGATTTATATCCATTGATATAATTTGTTAACGCACGTGGTACCTCGTTAAGGTAGGTACAGTCACTTTATAAATGTGCTTATACCGTGATTATGATATTGTCATTTTCTGTAACTATTTAGTAGACTTCAAGCCAACGACGTGCCAAGAAACATAATATTTGTTATTAAATGCATAGTTGTTACATAATATTTTAAGATAATATACATTTATAAAATACGTAAATTAGACAAATACATGTTCGATGATACAGTTGATAATTTCGTTTGTAAGTAATAATAGAGAATTTAAGTACAAAAATTCAATCAATAATACCTCATGAAAACAGTGTATTGTAAATATATATTGTAGTTTTAATAAATTTTAGACATGTTTTATATGGAGACTTACATTTTGTGATTTTTAATAGTTGCCAGGTTTGATTATTTAATAATTGAATTAAATATAATATGTAAAATGTTGCTCGAAAATACTCCGATTAGTAATATTTCCACGATCATTAATAAACTGGCAATACTATTTTTCATATAGCAATTTTGTATTGTGATGTATTTTTATAAGATCTCAATAGAAACAAATTTGAAATTGTGAACAAACATAATATTTTAGTATTGAAGCGTTATATTTCGAATTGATTTTATGTTAATCTGATAAGATTGGATATTATTGATATTGAATAAAGAATTTATTTTTCTGTTCCGTTGTTTTTTCAATAAAAACCACTATTTTAATAATATATATTAAACTAACTGACCCGGCAAAAGTTGTTTTGCCATATTAATTTTTGGAGTGGGCTACCCTTATCACTTAGGGATATGAAGAATAGATAGTAGCCGATTCTCAGACCTACTGAATATTCATATAAAATTTGGTAAAAATCAGTAAAGCCGTTTCGGAGGAGTAAGGTAACTAACATTGTGACACGAGAATTTTATATATAAGATTACGTGTCACGTTGTTTGTCCGCGATGGACTCCTAAACTACTAATTAACCGATTTTAATCAAATTTACACACCATGTGCAGTCCAACTTAGACAACAAAGATAGGATAGCTTACATGTTAATTTATAGTCGCAATATTATTTTATTGCAAATTCGTTTCCTCATACATTTTTTATGGAATGACGTTTTAGGTTTATTATTCGGCACTGAAGCGATACGAAGTTCGCGGGGTCAAGCGACAAGCACTAGTATTAAAAAATACAACAAACTTGTATTACTGAAATACTGGCTAGACCAACTAATGCCAATTCTGGTTGAATATTCATAAGAATATAATCGAAGGTTTCAATACTTATTAGTCATTCTGGTATACTCAAAAAAAAATTCTAGATATATTCTGTATTTCTCGAACTTCTTGTGGAATTCTCCATCTATACCTCGATTCTTATTTAAATCATGTACCTACTCCACAATCTCTTCCAAATATTAGGTGGTTATAGGAGTTGGCATCAATGGCAGTGAGAATGGTCTTAGCGATGGGCCGAGTCGACTTTTTAGTAACTCGAGTCGCCGTTTTAGTCTCGCGTCGTCCGTTCGAGTCAATAAATGCTCAACTCGGTGCATTGTTCTGCGGGTTGCTAGTAGGTATGCTACGTTCATGGTTCGCCGGGTCGGACCCGGCGGGCTGTGTGGCGTGGCGTCGAGTCAATGGTAATCAAATAATATTGAACTAGTTCAAAAATCAGACATTTATTGTTATTAAAAGTGTTTACAAAAATAATCATTACAAAGAGAACTACTTATGTAACACAAATTTTTATATAGGTGTTAGTTGATGTTTCTTTTGTGTCAACTAACATCTACATAAAAAGCTAATCAAAATCTAAGTACTTGCACTTATTTTTGAATGAGTACCAGTCTAAAGTTATAAAAATACCTTTTAGGTACCCAACTATATAAACATAACTGTAATACAACCTAATCAACTTTGAAATAGACTTAATAGAAACTTAAAAGTACCATAGGTACAAACGGCTATACATCAAGGTATACAAAACCAGTTTATCATGGCCTCGCTTTTTTTCCACATATTCAACGTTCAGTTTATACTGAACCACTCGTCGTTCGCTGGCCACGGTGCTATATTTGCAGATATTTTGACTCGGATCGACCCGTTTACGGTCTGACTCGGGTTACCCGAGTTAGATAACTCGAGTCGCCCATCGCTAAGTGGTCTATAAACTGCTCACGTAAATTTAAGGTTATTTTCTGCGAATGGAAATATTTATTTTTCTTAAAAATTCTAGTTATAAACCATCGTAAAAATGAAGATTTATACTAATGAAAACAATACTTCGACACTGAAATTGTTGATTGCGGCAAATTTGGGTGGAAAAAAGTTAGAATTGAAAAAAGCTACATTCGAAGGTAGATTTTCTTTTGAGTACTTTATAAAATACAACAAGTATATAAATTTTGCTTGTATTAATTTAATTATGTTAAGTTAAAATGTTATTATTGCTATGCGCTATCATTGCATTAAATTTATTCTTTTGACAGATTTGTAGAGTATGCAATTACGAATAATTTTCTTGCGAAATAAAAAGAAAATTATAAATTTATTATCATACAAATATGAATTCTTGTTTTTATTCTAAATCACTTTTTGTTAGAATGTGTTAATTAATTACAATAATTACTGTATTAAATGTAACCTTAACAGTATTCTTTCATTGTAACCTCTTAGTTTTCAATTTAATATTAAAAACTGGTGAGGGTATTGAGTATCAAAACCCCGTCTGCATGGCAGACAATTTTTCAGGTCCAAAATGTCTTCCAATACTTGAAGTTGATGAAGAACTTACATTTTTTTCAAGTAATGCAGCAACACAATACTTATTTCCTATTCTGGACCTTTCTGATAATGGACAATGGTGTGTTTTGACCTCTGCTTCTTTATGAAACAATACTTTAGAACTACCATCTTCCTTTATTTTAATAAAATATGTTGTCTATGCATTTTTCAGTCAGCAAATGCAGGAATGGGAAGCAACAAGACTTCAGCCAGTTATTACCACTCTACTATCAGGAAAAACTATAGCTTCAGATGTAAAACAAGTGCTACAATCACATCTTCTCATGCTCGATGGATTACTCAAGAATCATAAATATATTATAGGGGTATATTTGTACAAGATTTTCATACTAAGCACTCTCAATCTCACCTCAGTTTAATACCTCAATAATTATAATAGTATAATATCTGTACAAAAAAAATAATGTAGTTGTAGTTTATGAGGAATTGCTGTGATTACTGGAGCTGTTTTAAGTTCATATAATATACTAATTCTGTTTAAAGATACTGGTATACTGGATATACTGGTTAAATATGAAAGTAGTTACAACATGAATGCTGTAAATGTGAAATTGAGTTTGTCAGAATAAAACTAAGCAAGCTGAAAGTTGAATTTAAAATAGTTGAAAACAATAATATTGAAATTAGAGACTAGTGAAGACAAATATATATTTTTACCTTAATATTTGTTTCAGGATAAGCTTTCAACAGCTGATATATCAATTTGGAGTACACTCTATCCATTGATATATAATGAAGAAAGGAAAACATATTTATCTGAGTGTTCCAATATTGTACGATGGGCCGACGAATTACACAAAGCTAAGGCTTTTCAAGTAGGTAAAAATAGGATTTATGTTTGTCTGTTTTTATGCAAACTACAGAAATTTTTACAGCTCCTGCAGCTTATACAGTTTGATCTTATGCCCTAATAATATCTTTTTGAATTTATTAAAGTTGTTATACTCAAATATTCTAAAAAGTTACATGTTCATATCTATTTTTGTTTGTAAATAACTCAAATAAAAAGAGACAATAATAAATCAGCAATATAATGGTTTTATAGGACGCCCTGAAGCTATGGGGAGGAAATTTTACGGGACCGTTTAGTAGTTCTTCTGCTCTGGGCACGCCACAAATAACCAATTTATCTACGCCTGTAGGGTAAGTAAAAATGAAGGTAACATTTATTAATTAATCAAATATGTATTTTTGATTTTAAATATGGTCATTGCAATAAATCCAGTGAATTATGTATTTCATATAATATACTGATTTAGTGTGTGGTTGCTAATTTTAGCTCCCCAGATGAGTCAGTTAGCGTTGGAGTAACGCAGGAGGAAGCAGATTTAGCTAAAGAAAATTGGATGAATGGTCTGAAAAACCTACAGTCTCCACTTAAAGCAGAGAAATTAGTGTAAGTTTACTAAGCAAATATGTTTTGGCGAACAGTTTTGGACAATTCATATGCCTTGATGCTTAAGAATTTTTTGTTAATGTTTCTTCTACTTTAACTATATTAAACTAGTACACCCCGCGATATTCATTTCGCTTCGGCGTTCTGAATAATAACGTGTCACCTAAAACAATGACGCATCACACATAGAAAATGTATGAGGAAATTAATTTTCTTCATAAACACTTTCGTGATTCTTTTAATATTTTTAATAGATATTCTGCTATTGCTTGGATTAGACAAATCCAAACAAATCATTGAGTTATAAATGGTGTAAATAACCCGACTGTTTTATAAATATTGTATTTTTGTTGATTCTGTTTCAAATATCTTTGCTTAGGACCATGTAGATTACAAAGTAAAACTATCTTGGAAAGATGATTAATAACCTTTTTTTTTATCTATAAATTTTTATATTTCTTTACAGATTGCCTGTTAAAGGTCGTAAGAATGTGCTGATTTCGTCAGCATTGCCATACGTCAACAATATACCACATTTGGGTAATATTATTGGATGTGTTCTATCTGCTGATATCTTTGCAAGGTAAATTATCATTTTTCTAAACTATCCTATTTTTTATTTTAATACTTTGGTTTCTTAGCTCCGACGCAAAAATTTATTTTTAAAAGTTATATTTATTTACACATACCAACATTCATTGTAATTAGAGCAGCAGCTTAGATGTGCAATGCCGAAAAATAGGTACTTTGTTATATAGGTTTTTATTTATTAAAATATCACCCACAGATGTTACAATCATAATAAATTACTTATTAGATTTAAGGTAAAAACAATCCTAAATGCACATCTTTGACAGATGAACATAGTAAATATAAAATAAAGGAGCAAACACAAAAAACAGAACACAATTTATTCATATTAATTGATATTTTTTTTATTCGCCCATAGGGTAATCTGTAAAGTCTTTCGTCATATAATTGATTTACTAAAAGAATCAACGCTCTCTGTCAAGATAGAATATTTTATTAATGGCAATAATGTTAATTTACTTCGGCAGGTATTGTCGTCTATGCGATTACAATACTCTTTACATAAGCGGCACTGATGAATATGGGACCGCTACAGAGACCAAGGTGGGTTATTAATTTAAAAAAAATCCATTATTCATTTAGAATTATTTTTAAGGAACCAACTTAATCCTCTGAAATCTGAATTCACTATGTGAATTTTGACCCCTTATAAAAGTTTATCGCCAACGTGCAATAACACTAGACAATACACAAAGATCTTATTTGTGCAATTTTTATACGTGAGACTACTTATTCTGTGTGAGTGTATCTAAAAAATGGTTTTTAGTATAAAGAGGTAAAAAATGTTTCGTTATAATAAATTTCAGGCGATAGAGGAAGGTTTGACTCCACAACAAATTTGCGATAAATACTACGAGATTCACAATTCAGTGTATCGCTGGTTTAACATCGGGTTTGATTATTTTGGTCGGACAAGCACGCCTGAACAGACACAGTAAGTATTTTAGTAGTATACATAATTCAATCTCAAAGAAATAATGGTCTGGTCAGACAGCGGGCGGGTCGGGATGCTGGCGCGATCTCATGTACCAATTACTATAGTAGAGGTCACACAGAGGATGACACGTCGTGGCGCTTGGCCTGTCACAGACCCGCCGCCGTGCCGACCCGCCCGCTGTCTGACCAGACCATTAATAAAACAGAAAAACAGTTTTCTGTTTTGCAAATACATACTAAGAAGCCTGATAATCCCTTTGACTTCCTAACATTTGTTTATTGTACCTATTTTAATAGAATTTTTATATTTATTCGTTTTTATTGCAATTTAAAGTCTTAAAAACTTGCATTTATTTTTTCAAATAAATTGCCTTTATTTGAAAAAAAAAAACTTTATGAGTAGAACATTCCCTAAACCCAATATTAAGGCGTTTCAATTTTTTTTTTTTGCCTTTTGAGACAATTTTTAATTTTTGAATTATTTAAAAAGTACCCAATCATTTTCAATGATTTGAGAAACTTATTATTAAATGAAATATTTTTCACAGGATAGTGCAAGATCTGTTTCTGAAAGTGTTGGACAATGGATTTATGAGTACGCAGTCGGTTGAACAGCTATTTTGCGAAAAATGCGAGCGATTCCTGGCTGATAGGTATGTATATGTGGAAGGGCCGGCCCATTATTGCTTTCACTCTTTCTAACTGCTATAACTTATAAGCTATATAGTATATACCCATGTGGAGAAAGTTGCAAGTAAATCTACTAAGGCTCTGTATATATAAAACAAAGTCGGTACACTATTTACTCAAGAACGGATGGACCGATTTTGATGATCTCTGATTTGTTGGATTCGTCTAATCCAAGAACAGCAGAATAACTATTAAAAATATAGGAAAATTTACGAAAAAGTATTTGAAGAATATTCGTTTCTTCATACATTTTCTATGGAATGACGTTTTAGGTGACTTTGAACTCAGAAGCGATACAAAATTGGCGATTCAGCTTTCAGCTGCATTCTTCACAATGATTAACTACACAAGTCAACACGAATTTAGTGCCTGAGTTCTGTGTACCCGATTTTGATTTCTTATACCTAATTAATAAAAGAAATAATATCTTTATCTCATAAATTTTGTCAAAATCGTATATTTTTTATCATCGTATAAAGTTTAAAAGCAATTTTTTCTATAAATTGAGTTCTTGGTTATTTTTCAATGTATGTTGGTTATTTTGTAATGTATATATTCAGACAATATTCATTAAAAAACAGACACAAAAAAAAGATTCTTTTTGTTGACTTGTGTTATTTTTAGATTTGTGGAAGGCACGTGTCCTCAGCCGGGATGCGCGTATGTCGGCGCACGCGGCGATCAATGTGATAAGTGCGGGAAATTGATAAATGCAATCGAACTGATCGAGCCGAAATGTAAAGTGTGTTCGCACAGACCGACTGTCAGACCTAGCGAACAGCTTTTTATTGAATTGGGACAGGTATGTGTTATTACTTCATTTATTTTCATTTATTATCATAACATTAATACGTGAAGCAAAAACTTCGCCGCTTTTTACGAAAATTGCGCGAACGGGTGATCGTGAAATTTGCCAATAAAATTTATATGGAGAAGTGCATAAAGCTATTTTTTATATAAAATGCATTAGAAATACATTCAATTAATTAAAATCAACATTACGCACACTACTGCTTGGATGACACACAGCATACCTGAATTGTGGTCGATTTCGACCAATGGGTGACCACAAGTTAAATTAAATAACTTGAACAGGTCTGGATAATGGTAATAATGGTTAAAGTTTAATCGTATTAACTAATGGTTTTTCTCTGTTCAATTTCGTTTGAAAATATTAAGAAATATGTTTAGGTATGTTAAAGGGACTACCCTTTGCATGTGCTGTATGTCCAAACATCTGACGCGGTGGGAGGACCTTATTAGATGAAAGACAAAGATCTTTCTCTTTTATTATTATAATTTGTTTTTTTAGTTCAAAATTAATTGATTTATAGTTAATATGTTTTAATAATTTCATTGATTTGATTGTAAATCCATTTTATTAAAAACCGGTTAATCACACGGTCAATAAAACTGTTCAAAACAAATAATGTCATATCTTTTCATTTGACGAAGTTTATCTTTAAATTTAACATGTAATTCGTTGTTAATACTTTGAAATGGTATCTGTAAATATAGTATGAGACGCAATTGTTTCAGTTGGAACCGTCTATCCGTTCGTGGCTGTCATCAGTGGAGAATGGGTGGTCTGGGTCGGCGCGGGCCGTGGCGCGTGCCTGGCTGAGGGACGGCCTACGAGCGAGGGCTGTGACAAGAGACCTTAAGTGGGGCGTACCTGTACCAATGGACAAGTACAAACATAAGGTAATTCTTGTGGAAAAATACTAGACTTTAAGTTTACGTATAATATGGTCGTATACTTCCTGAGCAGATTCTGCGATGCCTATATAATTTATGAAACTCTAGGTATTTTATTTGCTGGTATAATAAAAAGACATTTTTTCGTGTTTACGGCCGCACTACGGTTTTTTCCCGGGAGCGGTTAACCGTTATAACCGCGAAACCGCTCGAATCAGTGGAAATCAGTCCACGGGTAAAAACCGCAAGTATTAGTTTGTCTGGGTTACAAAATCACGCGATTAAAAACCGCTGCGATTTTACCGTAATGCGGCCTCAGCCTACTCTTTTATTTCAATGACGTTAAAAAAGGTGACAATTATTTAAAAATAGGTATGTATACAAGTAAACTATAAAATTTACATAACATCAAAAAGGAGGTTGAATTCTCAACAGTAATATAACATGTGAAAGCCCACAAAACATTTCTGCCGCAGTTTCCCTGATCATCTTCAATGTGATGGAAACAATTATTTGAGCAACATATTGATTATTTGCAGTAGTTTATTTGTTTATTCAGTTTAATAAAATTAAAAACAGGATTTTTTAAATATATTTTTTTTGTTTATTATTAATTCTAGGGTTAACAATCTTTTTACGAGTTATGGTATTAAAATCTAGTTAATTATGTGAAACAGGTGTTCTACGTGTGGTTTGATGCGCCGCTCGGTTACGTCAGTATAACTCAATGCGCTACCAAACAGTATGAGAAATGGTGGAAACCCGATAAGGAGTATGATGTGAGTAATGTTTATCTATATATAAATGAAACCTTATTACCCTTAGTCATGGTGTCACGCGTGAATGGCTGTACCAATTTCGCTTATTCCTTTTTTTATTTTTGTAGAAGGTTCTTATGAAATAAAAAATTAAAAACTGCGCGATACACTAGAAATTTAAGAAATCTAACGACATTAGCTTTTCTAATGTTACCATCTTAGTGCTTTTGACAATATAAACTTTTTTAACCTCATCGCGTTTGACATAACTGTCAGTTGTTTAAATGTCATAATTTATGATTTCATATTCGATCCTTTTTTTATTAATCATACCAATACTAATTGAATATTCATAGTGAAGACAGTACGTCTGTCAAGTCAGCTAGTAGGTACTTATGTGCAAATGGAATGTAAGTGCGGATCTAAGTAAATTCATATTTATATTTTCAGGTGAAACTATATCAGTTTATGGCGAAGGACAACGTTCCGTTCCACGCTATAATGTTTCCAGCGAGTGTTATCGCCGCTAACGAAGGCCACAAACTCGTCGACTATATCTTTGCTACTGGTAAGTTGACAAATATTGGTCGCCCATTGGTCGAAATTCGACCACAATTCAAAAGTAAGTCAGGTATAATGTGTGCCAATCAAGCAGTAGTATGTATTATTAGGCTATATTTTATTGTGATTAGTAATGTTTACATTGTAGGCGCGAGTGGAACCGCGACGCATTATATATATATATATAATATATATATAATACGTAATACATAAACATAATAAGAGCCACGTTTATGTCTGTGGTTTAAAAAGTTTGTGAAGATTACGGACTATTGTTTTTGTCGTTACTGTTTGAAATAATTTCTTTGTTTATTAATATACTAGCGACCCGCCCCGGCTTTGCACGGGTATAAAACATATATAAAAACCTTCCTTTTCAGTCACTCTATCTATTAAAAAAACCGCATCAAAATTCGTTGCGTAGTTTCAAAGATTTAAGCATACAAAGGGATATAGAGAAAGAAAAAGCGACTTTGTTTTATACTAAGTAGTGATTATAATTTTATAAAAATTATTTGTTACTAGTTCTCACTCGCGACTTGTGTGGGCATGTACCTACAATTAATATCCTTCTGAAAGATTCCATCAAACGATTTATAAATAAAAATTCAAACAAATCTGTTCTCTTTTATAACTTATATTATAGATTTGAATAAAAATAAATGTTTCAGAATACTTGAATTATGAGGAAGGCAAGTTTTCAAAGTCACGAGGTGTTGGAGTCTTCGGTACTGATGCTCAGGTATGTACATACACTTGAATTTATTAAAGACATAATTTTAACAAAAAAAAAATCGACTTCAAATTGTAACTCTAAAACTACTGAAGATTTTGATGAAATTTAAATGGGACCACACGGGAAGCATCAAACAAAAAAAAGTCATCAAATTCAATTCACCCAGTCGAAAGTTCTGGGGTAACAAACATTTTTAAAAAAATTAAAAAACTATACTCGTCGAAATAAGAACCTCATTTTTATTCAGGAAACTGGAATTCCCTCGGACGTGTGGCGTTTCTACTTAGCAAGCATACGACCAGAAACCTCCGATTCTAGCTTCAATTGGACCGAACTTTGCACTAGGTTAGTTTTTAAATTCATCCAAAACGTATATCAAGTTACAATCTAATCCCAAACTTGATCTTATCTTTAAATAAATAAATTGATAGAATTTGACAACACAAGTGAAATTGAAGACAAATTAAAAAAAGTCCTTTCATGTTAATTACAAAAATAAGGATACCTCGTAGGCGTTAATGGATGTACAAATCTTCATAAATTGTCAGATAACCGAAGTCAATTGTCAGAAGACAGCCTTGTTAACCTGACATCTGTCAAATTTTTTAAAAAAAAACCGCATCAAAATGGTCGCATTTTTATTATTATAAAGGTTTTTGGTTTGGTTACAAGAACTTTAAGCCATGTCTTTATTTCATGACCCAAGTAAAATGGCAAAAAAATTACTCGTAGCTTATAGGGAATTTTGACCGCTTCACAAAGTCACGTTTTATTTAATTATATCACTTTCATTCAATCATGCACATTGCCGAATAGTTTATGCTTAAAACTTCACCAACTTTACACATAAAATCTGAAAAATACACAACTTTTAGAAAATAATATAAAACATGACGCGTTCGTTGTTGCGATAGCGCCAAAAATACGCAAAAAAAAAATCATTTACTAATGCCACAGATATACATGCCACGTCAAATTTATAACATTAATAGTTTCAATAAAACACCAATTCAAAAATACAATCTGTAAATATATATATTTTAATAATTTTCAGAAATAATTCAGAGTTGTTAAATAACCTCGGTAATTTCTGTCATCGTTCCCTAAGTTTCTGTGCGAATACTTTCAAAGGGAAAGTACCGGAAATGTCACTTACCAAGACTGATTATGAACTGTTTGCGCTGGTCAACCGGGAAGTTGTTGGTAAGTGTGAAATTTATTTATAATAAAAGGCACCATAACAAAAATAATTAAACTAAATGCAGTGTCAGTTACATGCGCGAACCACGTACAAAAAAAAAATTAAATCATAGGGCAAGAAAAAAATCAGAATTAAAAAAATTAAAAACTATTTAATTGAATCTAAAAGCTAATGCTAAAGTGAAGTCCCGTGTCCCCTAGTGGGTTGTGGGGCGGATGCATTTCACATCTGTTTCACTGATCGATTTTTTCTTTAGGGACAAGTGATCAGCCTTTTATACCCTGCCAGACCGAGTTTTTTTTTCTCCACCGGGAATCGAACCCAGGACCTCTCGGTTGTAACGCTTACGTGCTTACCACTAGACCAAGGAGGCGGTCTGACTCTAATGCTAGCAGGAAAGGAAAATATAAAATGTTGGTAATTTCATGTATTTATTGAATAATATGGTGATCTACACAGGATAGTACAGGGTCCGAAAAGTGGTCCTTCACCGATCTGCTTACCAGTTAATGATGCAAGTATTATTTGTAAACAAATGGAGTAACTTTTCAACTGGTAAGCAGATGGTGAGGGACTTCTCTTCGGATCTTAGACAAGGATTATTCATTAAGTACGTCTTAATAGAACTTTACATTGTTCAACTTTGATCATTGTATCATGTATATATGTGATTTTGTATCCTGATTGTTGTTCACTGACATTAGTTCCAATTTATATATTTAAGCATACGTCCAAAACATGGAGCGTGGTCGTCTCCGAGAAGCGTTACGTCACGTGATGAGCGTTTCCCGACTTGGAAACCAGCACATGCAGAGCGAACAGCCCTGGGTACTTCTTAAAGGGTCTCTTGAAGAGAAGTAAGTGTTTTTTAAGGTAGATACTATTTTCGTGGAGAAAGAATTGTAATTATATTCAGTCCTATGGCAACCATCAGATAATAATAGTCAACCAAAAGCGTGGTCTACCACGAACGGTGGACTCCTTAAACATGCAATAATATGATGGCATTAGCGTTAGATCTCACAATAGAAACTTGTCAAAAATGATGACCTTGCATTTAGGATAATATGTCCAACAAAAAAGGAAATGAGTTTGTAAGATGACAATTGTGTTTATTAAATACTGATTGAGGTATTTTTATTAATAACTAGCTGACCAGGCAAACGCTATTTTGCCATATTAATTTTTGGGGTGGGCTACCCTTATCACTTAGGGGTATGAAAAATAGATAGTAGCCGATTCTCAGACCTACTGAATATTCATTAAAAATTTGGTAAAAATCAGTAAAGCCGTTTCGGAGGAGTAAGGTATCTAACACGAGAATCACTACATAGTATAAAACAAAGTCGCTTTTTCTTCCCCTATATCCCTTTGTATGCTTAAATCTTTAAAACTACGCAACTGATTTTGATGCGGTTTTTTTTTAATAGATAGTTATTGAAGAGGAAGGTTTTTATATATGTTTTATACCCGTGCAAAGCCGGGGAGGGTCACTAGTTTTATATAAAAGATAATAACATAATAAGATTTGTAATTATTTAGGATGATGAGTTTTAGTGTGTGTAATTAATTAGGACTCGTTTCCAGGGTGCGTGGTGCGACTGCAATAGCTGTGTGTTGTCAACTGGTGGCACTTTTGTGTACCTTGACAGCGCCCTATATGCCTGACACCAGTCGGAAGCTGAGGGCTCAGCTTAACTTAGCCGATATCAGCTTTAGGATCAACCCTACGTGAGTATTTATTTTCACAACGTATATTATTTTCCAAAACATGGAGCATTATTGTATTATTTAAAAACTTTAAATAAATCTTTAAAACTACATTGACAATGCGTATATCTATACATAAAGTAACTAAAGCTGGAACCTTCGTATCGCTTCTCAAAAACAGATTTTTATCAGTAATTTTTTAATTATATATTAGACTTAACACGCGAGAGAAAAACACAAAAAAAATCTGAATTTTAATAGTAAATTTTATTTTTCTTACTCAAGGTACTTTAAGACATTTTTAAAAGTTAAGCAGTGTTTATACGATAGCACATATCACTTTCTCGCTGATATTCATTGTAATTTGTCTATCTTATCATATGTATATTTGTTTTTATAGTAATCCGTCGTTGATTCAATACTTGCCCGACGGACATGTAATCGGTAAGCCTGAACCGCTTTTCGCAAAAATTGAGCAAGAATTAGTGGACGCTATGAGAGCAAAATACGCTGGTACACAGGCTGAACGAATCAAGGTAACAATATTTCCACAGTAGAAACCCCATAAGTTTACTTTACTGTTAAGCCCCAAAACCAAATATTCGATAAATAAATATATAGGTAAATAATGGATACATTGTTTACCTCCACAATTCAAAATTTCTCTTATGCACCTCGAAATCGAAAATATAAATACGCCTAAGTCAAAATATTTAATAAAGGGTCATTCGATGATTTATCAATATCCCACTAACATTATAATTGTCAGTGAACGGCTGAACGGATTTAAATGAAATTTGTCACGCAAATAGAATTAATGTTATATATGCTCTGGGTTAACTTTATAAACCGGCAGTGTGTTTCTGTGTAATAATTTAGAGATACAAGTATTCTATTTTTCAACTTTTCGGAACATTTTCGGATATTATACATTGAAAATAAAATAAAGGACGTCTTTAAGTTGTCCTAAGAAAAGTATCCTTAAGGATAATAAAAAAACTATTATAATTTGTATGTTTTATGTTATAAATTTAGAGATAAGAGTCTTTTATAGCCAACATCACGTTACGACGAAATTAACGCAGATTAAACTGATAGTGATATGTGATTACTGCTACAATTAATAATCATCAAAACAATTTTTTTCAGCAGAATGCTGATGTGAAAGTAAACGCTTCCTTAAATGTTGCCGATTTGGAAAAAGCCATCGCTGCGCTGGTATGACATTAAATTTCCTTGAATCAAGGAAAACTTAATATATCTTGTCCGTACAAATACTATTTATTTGTATTTTTTTTTTAATGAATACCCAAAAATCTATTGGAACGGTTTTAAAATTCATTGATGAGAAGCAACATTTTTGTGTGATAGTATTTTACATCCGACCACCACAGCTTCGCATATATTGTGACTATATTATCTCCGTTAGATTGGAACTAAATATTATTATATATTAAAAAATAATAATATAAAGGTTCTTTAAAAGGAAATGTTATAAAACAAAGTCGTCCGCCAAGTCTTGTCTTATTCGCAATAAACTCAAAAACTACTAAACAAATTATCGTGCGAGTTTAATTTATTAGAAAGGTATATATAGTTTGTCTGTTTTGTGTAAATTGATTGAAATATGATGATAATTGTTGGAAGTGTCGGAAAAAGTAAAGCCATCTGGGAGCTTTCATCGAAAATATTGCCTGATCCTTTATCATAATATCATATATTTGTATATTATTTAGATATCAGACCAATTCATGGTGGGATATTCCTGTTTTATAGATGTACAAAAAAGTCCTTGGTGGCCTTTTCTACCTTTTAAGCGATACAAAATTGGTCGGATCACCTAATAGTGTACCGCTAAACAAAATATCAATTTCATTCCATGCAGAGCTCCAGCGTCTTAAATATAACTTAAGGCAAAAGTTTCCTATTACTAATATTTTATAAATGAAATAGTAATTGAACAAGTTTTTAAAAATTACAGGGTGACAAAGTGCGACAGCTGAAAGCGTCCACCAAAGATAAGGCAGTGTGGCAACCCGAAGTGAATAATTTACTTGAATTGAAGAAACAACTGGCAACAGCTCAAAGTCTACCAGCGTCGGCGCAGGATACAGCCTCTCTCGAAAAGGCTGTTGCTGAACAGGTTAAATTATAATTAATTAATAAAGAAAAAGTAAAAACGCAGACAGGAAAAGAACATTTCTTCGTTCTTTATACCTAAAACTGGTCTTTATATCTTAAAAGACCATTATTACTTATTGTTAGGACTACCATATTCTTTGACGACCGTTTGGCGCAATTGGTAGTGCTCCTGCCTCCTGCATCAAAAGGTCCCGGGTTCGAATTCCGGTAGGTGCATTTATTTGTATGGTGAGCACGAATATTTGTTTTCGAGTCTTGGTTATTTATAAACTTATAAATGTATTTATTGTGGTACCCTCGTTGTTTCTGATTACCATAACACAAGTGCTTTAGCTACTTACTTTGGGATCAGATCAATGTATGTGAGTTGTCCCAATTATTATTATTATTTTCTTGTAAAGTTAATAAAATAATTTTACTTATGCTTGCAAGTAGTTCGTCCAGCTTTCAGTGCAATCCAATCTCCGGAGGGGCTTGGTCCCTGACTTTTGCTGTGACACGTATTGTGTCAGACACGTGACCGACTGGTTGAGGTGGTTTCATATTAACTATATATTCTAGGGCAACAAAGTGAGACAGCTTAAAGCCTCTACTAAGGATAAATCCGTGTGGCAACCTGAAGTGGAAAAATTGTTAGATCTTAAAAATAAACTGGCGGCCGCGCAGGCGGGTGCAGCAACACCAGCTAAGAGTACAACTAATGCTAGTGTCGCCAGCTTGGAGAAAGCTATTGCTGAACAGGTGAGAAATGGTCATCATTATGAAAATAAGAAAATTAATATCTTAAATGTATTTTACATAAGTAAACAGGACAAAAAGAATTATTGAGAAGATTCGTATAAGAAATCATATATGAGAATAAATTAAAAATATTAAATGTTTTAATTTTTTATTTTAGGGCGACAAAGTCCGTAAACTGAAAGCATCGACAAAAGACAAATCAGTTTGGCAACCCGAAGTGAAGGTGTTGCTAGATCTCAAGAAACAACTCGCCGAGGCGCAGGCCAAATAGTTTTTTTACATAACTTTTTGTATATAAAGAAAATACAATATAAAAGATGTACAGAAGTGTAAATGTGTTCATGAGTTTCGTATTTATTTTAATTCTAAAGCGCCGAGCTCTTAATAAATGTTTAATGATCTGTAGAGTTTTATTTGTCATAATATATGAAAAAAAAAAAGTTTTTATTTTCGTACTACCACTAATTCACGCTATGTATCTCAAGCCACGCAATCTCATTTCTAAATATATTTTATTATACTAGTCCTTATAAAAACCCCATCGTTATTCGTTGAGCATTTTAAAACACCACCCATATCAGAGACAAATCTAATTACCTATTTTACATTACAAATAAACACTTAAAATTTCATTAAAATAGTAACTTTCACCATTGATGCTAGGAATAATATAGGTGAGCCCACTAGGCTTCGAGTTTTAGGGCACGTACTCTTCCCCTTGAACCTCAGTATAGTTATGTCTAAAACTGTTTTTAAAATAAAATAATTTAAAATCATAAAATTCACTTTAAAAATAGGAAACCATAAAAATCGAAGATATCTTAATGATTCATTAGTGTAGCAACATAACAAACTCGACAACAAGTGTGTGTGACGTAGACTCGTTTCGCCAATAGGATACCCGTTTACTATTTTTAATGATTTCACTGTTTTGTCTCAAAATACTTACTTATATGATTTTTTTATTAGACTTTCTAGTTTTAATTTTGATTCTGACTTAGTAGTCCTATCTGAATGTAGATTGAATTCTAATAAACCACTTCCGCAACTTGAAAACTACGATTCCTAATATACAGAATGTCAATTTAATCAGAATGACGGGGTAGTGGTCTGCATTAAGAATACATTAAAACGCAAAGTGAAATAAATAAAACTAGTACAAGCGTCATGTTTACAAATTGACGAATCGACAATATAATTTTATACATTTATAGGTCTCCCTCGAATTCAAACGCGGAGATTTATAAACTCACTGAACAGCCACTTAGAAACATTTGACAAAAATATTATTATTACTGGCGACCTTAACATTAAACTTTTCAAGCTTTTAGTTTAATAAGATATGAATGAAGAAAGAGCAGAGCCATCTGACACAGGATATTCTTAAAAGGTGGCTGTAGCCACTAGTTATAAGCTTTTATTAATTTGTAACTAAACATTTTTAATTTTTTTAACATACTCTAAGCGAAGTATTATCTTGAGTATACTCAATATAAGAGTTGCATTTTTTGTTTTGTTTGTTGCAATTAAAAGATATATGTATGAGGGTTGGTTTTTAATAGAAAATATCTTAAAAAACATTTATTTTTTACTCTGTTTATCTGCTTTAGACTTCTCTCGTTTTCTCTTATTGAGTGGATTGCGTGGATCGTATATATCAAACCAATCGTCGCTTTTAGTTGATGCGTCTTTGGCCAACACAGCGCCTTTCTCTTCGAAACGTAGTGTATGACCCATCCTAAAAATTAATTCAATTTTCACTATTAGGAAACCCACACACTTGACTTATTGGGCAACATTTAATAAGTTACATAGTATATAGTTATGGAAGAAGCTTCCTGACACAGGTAACCTATTACCTACCAGGAAGTTCCAACCCTTAATGTTATTGTGCAGTTGGTTTGGTTTGATATTGGTTAAAATATTTCATAATTTTTGTAGCAAAAGATTTTTCTCTTAATGACAATTTAAGTGACTTTTTGATAATTTTTACATAATTGGGCTTAGGTTGCCATTGAACAGACAACCTACTTTTTAACTTTACAAAACATTGACATTAGCATAGTGTATAATTATAAATCCTTACCACTCGCCAGTATTGATGTCCTCTTCGTCATTTGTTGAGCTTTCTGTTTGGGACTGACCTTTTTCTTTGATTGCGTGCAATTTATCTTTGAATTTTGCTAGTAACTTTAATGTGAAGTCCTCCCTGTACAGACATAAAAAAAACACAGCGTTCGTTAACTTATAAGCCTAATGTATGTAGTTCACCATATTGTTACAAAATGTTTAATTTCATAACATGTGCATTCTGGATCTGACTATTGACTCAAAGTATAAAGTGAATTCCCATAGGGGACATTCCATAAATTAGGTCACACGTAATTTATGGATGGCCCCTAGTGGGGCATGGGGTAGACCGACACGTTTCGGTATCTGTTTCACTGACCATTATCTTTACAGGCAAGTAGGTAAACCTTCTGCGCCTACCCAACCGAAACATTCATGTGTTCCCGGGATTCGAACCTCCCGCGCAATAGGCAGATGCGTAAACCACTAAATTACGGAAGCGATTAAACGTTCTTGAAATATTATATGGAATTAAAAAATTCGTAGCAATAAAACACAATTTTTGAAAGATTAAATTTTTCTATCACATAAAATAAACAATAATACAATACATTTTATTTCATTGCATTAAAAACACATAACTTTGTGACTATCCGTAATCAATATATTTTTAGATCATTCATTGGTTGTCTCTTAACTATAATTAATTTTATGCTAGTATGTAGATTTTTCGAAATAGGAATAAATAATTAAGAAAACTGTATTGTTAATAAATTGGTAAACTTATCCTGCAAGATTTAACACTCAAACCACTGGTAGACTCATTAATATTGTCTATTGCTTAACATAAAAATAACATAGAACACAAATTTGTTCTGCATCACAGCAAGATATTTAAAACTACCTAAATGTTAATAAATGTAACTACTTCTATATAAAGCAAAATGCTCCATATTTTACAAATTTGAAATTATAGCTTTGTTACGAATATAAAAATGAAAGCTTCATATAAGCATAAACTATAAATCCAGATCATCGTCTATTTCCTCTGAACTATTTAAAATTGCCTCATCCCACGGCCCGTACTTATTATCCTTATATTTCTGCCATTTTACAAACATAAGCGGACAATACCCACTCAAAACGAACACGAAAAACAAAAAGTAATACACCAAAATATTCGAGAGGCTATACAACGCCACCAAAGTTAAAATTAATATGATAAAAAATAAAACTAAGAACAATTTCGAATGAAGATATACATTAAAAAAGCGAGGACTAAGGACGAAAAACTTCACAGAAATAGTCAACAAAACAAAGGCATCAAACGGCGTATTCAATCTGGAAACAAGACAGACGGACGCAAATATCGCCGCGTTTATCGATAGCGATTTAGAAACAAACGCCGCGGGAACGTCGTAGTCAAAAAACATTAAATGTATAAGCATCATTATCACCGCCCACGCATATATTGTATCTGTGCTGACTGTATCAGTCAATGTATGTAAAATTGGAGAAAGTATATAACCTAAAACTATATACACCAACACAACCTTGAAGTGTATGAAAATGTCACGTTCCACGCACACATATAGGCAATAACACGCACACATAATCAAAGTCGACAGGTAAATGACTGTGTATGTGTGAATCCACTTATTGTACATGTACGTATATAATACAGCGTATAGCACACATATACACAATCGGAGAACAACGCGAAATGAGCCTTGGACTGCTTGTAACAATGTCACTTTTTCTATGAAAAGATTTTTTCTTAGATGCTCCAAGAATTTGGAGTCGGTGTAATTATCTGGGTAATCTCGATTTTCATACAAATTCTTCACCCACGGTTTCTTATTCATTGGTTTCCGAGTTAGTTTTGAACGTCTGCTTCTGAAAAGACGCATTCCTTCTTAATATCGGTTTGGAATCGATGACTGCAGTTTTTTTTCACTTCAGGGCACTCGAATTAAACGCGATGATGTTTTAGCATAATTTTTAAAAAATATTTTAATCTAATACCGAATTAAACAGATTGTGTGATGATAGTTTCAGAAGACGATAAAAGATACTTTATGTGAGTGATAAATATTATTTATGGTATTGTATCAATACATAAACCATGCGATTATAATTGAAATCTTCAATACTGTTGACAACTATGTATCCAAAAATACAATGTAAATTTGCGCGAAACCGTGCTCTTCCATTTTTCATAAATTTCAGGCAGACGCTATATAGCATAATGATTAATTAATTCACATTGCCGGTAGAACAAAAACATGTATGCGGCCGACGGATCTTGACCGTTGCGATCATACTTTGCAAACTTGAAACGTGATTTGCTCCGCTTCTTTACTTATTTAACACAGATAGCGACAAAAAGTAAATAAGAACATAATTTATTATTGGCAGATTTTTTTTGGTTTTTGGCTTGGTTACAAGACCTTTAAGCCATGTCTTTATTTCGTGCCCCAAATAAAATGGCGGAAATTTAACTCGTAATAGGGAATTTTGACCACATCAAAAACGTTTTTTTTCCAACGTTTTTCTGAATTATATCACTCTCCTTCAATCATGTACATTGCCGAATAGTTTATGCTTAAAACTCCACCAATTTTGCACATAAAATCTCTAAAATACACAACTTTTAGAAAATAATATAAAACATGACGCGTTCGTTGTTGCGATGGCGCCAACTCTTGGCAGCTATCGCTTGAGTCGCCACAGTATCTTATAATGTGTAAAATAAACAGACAGAGCTGAGGCACACTCTGTGCACCAGAGAATTGCATCTCTCTCGCATAGAAGCAATCTGTGCGAGCTTCGGCAAACAAACGCAAGGAACTTTCTAACAGTTCGTATAAATTATTTCTGCATATCAAACCGGTCAATATCCATCGGTCGTGCTATACGTAATAGATATTTGCTCATTTTTGTATAAACATACCTGGCAGCTCCCTTTTTAGGTATTGTTTCTTTCATCTTTCTATATTTGTCCTGCTCTTCAACAAATTGTTGGTACATCTCGTTATCCTCTATACCTTTCCCTTTATCCTCTGTCTCTATCTCTTTCGGTTTCTCTTCTTTCGGAGCACGCATCTCTTTCTTTAGCTGTTTTATTTCGTTGCGTATTCGATCTCTGAAAATAATCACGGATTAAAAAAAATAAACGAAATAACAATTTGCTAATCGAAAATCGCTTCCGTTCAACGTACGGCGTACGTAAAATCGATAAATATTGCGCAGATGGTTCTGGGTTATCAAACCCAGGGAAACAAATAATCTTCGTTTTTCTCATTCATACTATTAAAGTAACAAAGAATATCCCTGCCTTGTTTCGTTACGGGAGCATATTTTCTAAATCAAAGTCATGGACCTAATTAGAAACATATTAAAAGAGGATAACCGATAGTAATAAAGACAATGATTATTTTACTACAAAACAATTTTATATGACACAATTATACCTCTCTTTCTGTCTTTGCATATCTCTCTCTTTCCCCAAGTAGTACTCTCCTTCATTATCGCTATCTCTATTCTCCGTATCGCTATCTCCTTTCCTTTTTTTACTATCCCGCTCTTCCGGACTCCTATCTCGCTTGCTCAACTTATCCCGTATACTAGAAACTGCAACTGCTGTCTCTTCCTTCTTCTTCTCTGTTTCTTGCTTTGTTAGCTTCTCCGTCTCTTTCTCTTGTTCTAATTCTAATTCTTAAAATATGAGAAATATAGTTAGTTAACATACAGTTACTCTAATTTTTTTACACTTAAACTACTCATCTGGAAATTATATAATCATGAAATTATAAAGCTTTTTCAAAGGTCTTGAAAGACATAAGAACTTATTTTATTTCAAAGATCAACATTTACGGCAATCAAATCGAGTGATGCTGTCGGTAAAAGTTAATATATATATATATATATATATTGTGTATTTATATACACTACACATAAATATGTGTAGTACATATTTGACTTGGTCCCCTAGTAACTTATAGTTTGTAAACAATTACTTCCAAAGTATTGTGTTTTCTGGATGTATTGTTTTGATTTTAAGCAACTAAATAAATTACAAATTCATTTTGCTTACCAGCAGCAGTTTTACTGCTCAGTTTGGGATCTGAAAGTAAATCATGTGTTGACTTGGGCTTTCCCCGATACTCCATAGCACCACCTTCCTCTTCTTCAGCCTCCTCACCAAACGATAGAAGACCAAAATTTCTGAAAATCCATACTTCTGATGTAAAGCGGGCCATGATCTATGTTTTTTTATAGATACATATAAAACTCCAAGACTTATTGTTACACAACCCATTAAATAAAAATAATAGGACATAAAGTTAAACAATGAATACCCAACATTATTCAAACCCCAAAGAAAAAAGTTTATAGACAGTCAATACCAATTTAGCAGTTCACCAATATTTTGAGGTTGTTTTAAATTTTATACCATTAAATTTAAAATTTATTTAGATAACTTAATCATGTTCTTATTAATAAATACTGGTAGGTAACATTATAATGCAATTTGGCAAGATTTAGATGATGTCTTAAAAAACGTAAAGGAACTAAAACCTAAAAGAAAGTTTAATAATATTAAAGAGATGCATACTTGATCCCTTGTCTCTCTTTCTTTTTCTTCTTTTTTGCCTCCCCCACTTCTGTCTTTGCAACTGCCCTTGGTACAATATCAGTGAAAGGGTTAATTAGTACTGTTGCACCGATTATTTTATGAGGGTGTTCTGGTCTTTCATCTGGGCCTATTAGACCTTCGGTCAATTTGAGTATGTTATATATTGACTCACCTGAAAGTATGAGAATTATATTAAGTCAAAATAAATATATATAATTTTACTTAAAAACATTTTTTTTAACTTTAAATGAGCTTGACTTTTAACAGGCTTTAAAATACCTATATCAATTTCAGAAGAATTAACATTAGATAGATGGTAGGTACTTTGTATTTATGCTATGTATTATTATCAATCTGGAGAAATGTCTTCTACTAACCAATAACTTTGCCAAATATAGTATGCTTGTTCTGCAATTCTGGTGTTGCTGCTAAAGTAAAGAAAAACTGTGATCCATTGTCATTCTTGCCGGCATTTGCCATTGCCACCAGGCCGCGTCTGTTGAAACGCAGCCGGGAATGGAACTCATCCTGGAATTTAAAAAAATAGGATAAATAATGAAAATTCTGTAGCTTGAATGGTCACACATTATGTGAATAGTGCAAGGGTCTTTATATACTCGTAGTAATAAAAAAATCATGTTTCACTTTAAATGACACCATATCACAATAAAAGATTTTCACTTAGGTATAAAATACAAAATTGTTTCAGTACTGAGATATTGTGATTAATGCAAATGAAAAAATATTAATGCTAAGCAGAGCTGCTTACACTTGGCCAATGTTTGCCAGACCGATTAATATTAAAAATTAAAAAAAAATCAACTGACCTTAAAAGGTGTCCCGTAAATAGACTCTCCTCCAGTTCCATCGCCATTAGGATCTCCTCCTTGCACTATAAAATCAGGAACTACTCTGTGAAATATTGTTCCTGGAATAATAATAGAAACATTAAAGAATAACAAATTTTAATTTTCTTTTAATTTTTAACTTTTCAAACACCAAAAGGTGTTTTAAATTATACACAACACGATTGAAGTAAAATGGAAGATGCAACCACCAAAGATGTTCCTTCCTCATCTACAACACTAGATGGCAGTGTGTATTTTATTTATTTATTTGTTAGCTGTACTCCACTTATCAAAAGGAATATTTTTTTCCTGTTTTTGCAAATTTATTTATGCTCTACTCATATTGATGGTAGCATGATGTTCCATAATAAATTGACAATCCAACACAAATAATTTTTCAATTTGAACAAGTTCCTCATATTATTAAGTTCAACCAACCAAACAAATATACTCTTTAGAATATTAGTATAGATAAACTTTGTTTCTAATTTCAACATCTTATCGCTTATCACTATCACTCATGCTTGTAAAAATTTGTACCGCATACAAATAATTTATAAAACTGTCTTACCATTATAATATCCTTCTAAACACAACTGTATGAAGTTACGACAAGCCTTAGGAGTTTCTTTTGTCCATAATTCTATATCTATATCACCCACTGTTGTCTTTAACAGTACCTGCAATATAATGTTTATATGTACATACATTCTTGGTTGCAACAAGTTTTATTATTCACAACCAAAATTTATTTTAATATAGTTGTTTCACTACATGGACCTTTAAGGTTTGATAGATGGTTTGTTCTCAGATTAAAATTATAATATTATTATTTTAGTCTGAAGGTTTATTGAAGAAAAATATAGAGATGACTTACCTTACCAAGTGCTGGAGGTTCTTGAATATAAATATTACTCATGTTTGGTTAATTTGTTTCATAACAAATAGATTATAGCTGGCAAATTGGCAGGTTATCAAAGTACCTAGGTATCTCAATTTTAAAATATTTTTATTAATCATACAACTGTAAGTTGTATTGTAACAGAAATAAATACAGCTACAATACAATCCAGTTCCATGGTATTTTGTAGGTATACTTTCGTTATTACAGAATACAGCTGAAATTCGACAGCCCACAGTCTAAATACAATTTACCATCGAAGCTGTTAACAAAATTATTTATTATAATATAATCTATGTTATATTCAAAACAGCAGCAAAAAGGCGCCATCGCGACAACGAGCGTGTTGTGTTTTTAAATATTATTTTCTAAAAGTGGTGTATTTTCGAGATTATTTACTGTGTAAAACAGGTGGAGTTTTAAGCATAAACTGTTCGGTAATGTGCACGATGAAAAGAAAGTGACATAATTCAGTAAGACGTCACTTTTTGTGATTTATTCAAAATTCTCTATGCCATGAGTAAAATTTCCGTCATTTTACTTGAGGCACTAAATAAAGTAATGGAAAATGTTCACACATTTTGATTTTTAGCCCACCGTATTCTCTATTGAAAATGGAAAAATCGACCACATTTGTCGCTGCAAACGAGCGTCGAGTGGCTGCATGAGGCCGTACCTTAAAGGTTCTACAACCAAGCCAAAAATATTTTATTAATAAATAAGCAGCAACAAAATGACTACAAAGTTCACAGAATATGATCACGTTTGTAATAAAATATTGTTAATATTTTTTAAAATGTAAATCCACGAAACATAGTTTGAAATCAGTACCTAATCATATTACTACTTCTACAAAATGTTTTAGCCTACCTAAATAACATCTTGTTAATGTATTGTGATATACATACCTACTTGATACTTGTTATTATCTAGCGATTCCACTACAGATAATACTTAGGTATTTGTGTACAAAATTCCAGGCAGTGACATCTCAGTTTTGTTATAATAATTTAAAGTAGATATTATCCTATTTTTTGTTACTATTCCATAACTCATTATCTAATTATATGACATTATCTAATATGTACTATTTTTAATAACAGAGGAACGGAAACGTAGATACAGTATCATTTTAATTAATAATAATCACTTAATTTCGTCAATATGGATTGATTTCCTCATAAAGATTAATAGATATTTTTTTCATATGTACACTAAATATATTTTTTACTCTAGTAAGTATCTCTCGGTCGCGCACTTAGTCATCACTGGTCCTTGTCCGCAGTTAAACATTATTTATATCTTTGTTGATAAAATAAATAAATTATTGTTTATAAATAACACGACAAAGTGATTTATAGAATTAGTTGATCTACACGCGCAGTTTAAAAATTAATTTTTAAAAGCTTATAATAACTATAGGAACTATGTATTAAGTTTCTTTGTTGGCTCATTGTGATAACGTGGTGAAATAAGTAGTAATGGGAATACATTGTGAAATAAACCTTAAATTGCCGCCAAATGGTGTGTTTTTCTCTGGCAGTGATGTAACTGGAGAAATAAAGTACGCCATAGATGAAGAAACTTCTTTCAAACGAATTACATTGTCTCTAAAAGGTATCGGTTCACTTCGCATTAAAAAGAGAAAGGACCAAAAGAAATTAGTCGCGTATAACACGGAAAGATACGTGAATATTGAGCAGGTCATTTTAGATAAAGTAAATGGTGATGGTAATTTGAATATTGGATCGTACACAGCGCCGTTCAAATTTGAAATACCTGAACGCATACCGCCGTCTGTTGATATATTTCGGAAAAATCATAGCTATACCTTGAGATACAAAGTCGAATATTTCATTTCAATGAAATTTGAGAAAACTGCATTTTTTTCATTCACAAAACGATTCCGAAAAGACATAAAGGTATTATCTGATATTAAACCCTCCTTGTCCGGAGATACGATTACGTTTGGTGAGAGGAAGACACTATTTCAACCATTTTCAAATACAGATTCTGTTATAAACTTAAAATCGACGATTTTGTCCTCAGTCGTCCGAGCAGGTGATACGATTCAGTTTGAATATGAAGTAGCCAATAACAGTCATGTAACAATTAAATCAGTGGAAACAAAATTAGTAGAACTGATCAAATCAAAAAAGCGTAAAAATCACGTAACATTTTACAAATATCTTGACGATACAGATTCCAAATCTGGAAGTATTGAAAATGGAAAATCTCAACAAATGATAACGGATATTAAAGTACCACAACATGCTTTAACGATTAATGCGTGTGAACTAGCTGAAAGGAAGTATGCCGTGTTTATAACAGTGGAGCTGCCGATGCCACATACAAACTTTCAGTTAGCAATACCAGTTGAAATAATGTTGAAATCAGATAACATTGCTGAAAATATAACTGACGATCCACCTCCATCTTATTGGGACGTTATGTGTGAGAACAAGAAAGAATTACTTAAGAATAAAGATGACGTTTTTCATTGACATTTAGAAAATATTATGTAGTTACTCTGTATAATACGAGAACTTTAAAAATAAGGAATAAAAATACAATCAGTCATATAAAAAGATGATTCATGTGTAAATTATGTTGTTCAGAAACAAAACACAAGGATCAATTACCGTTCTGTAGGCTATTCATATTATAAAATTTAAATAGATTTTCTATTTTCATTTCATATGATTTTCAATTGGGTTTTCATGATAAACCGATATTAGCATAAAGATAGGTACGTGCAAGGTTACAGGATTTTTATTACACGATATATCTCAATCTTGAAGCTATCTGTATTTTGTATCGCCTACCTATCGGTAATATTATCTGTGATATACTAAAAGTATCTACATTGATAAAAATACAAAATTATTTTAAAATATCATGTCATAGTACCTTCATTCTATAATTTATCAAAGCTTCATATATTACAATTTTATAATAATCCTTACTAATATTATAAATGCGAAAGTCGCGGTCGCGGTTTCACGCCAAAACTACTGAACCGAATTAAATGAAATTTGGTACACAGATAGTCTAGAGCCTAAGAAAGGATATAGGCTACTTTTTAACGCGAAAACAAGGGATTGAAGGGGGAGGGGGGGAAGTTGTATGGAAGTATCGTAATTTTTAGAGCTAAAAGCTTTTAGGCTATATAAGTGAAACCACGGGGCGCAGCTAGTTGGAAATAAAAAAGATAGTATAAAAAAACATTTGTGTACTTAGGTACATAACAATTAGTAATAAGTTATGTATTTTTATTATTTAAAGAAGATTCAAATAGTTTTTATTATAGATATTGTATAATATCGAGTTGATTCGGGTCGGTTAAAAATGCTAAGAAAAAAATACATACTCAAAGGATAATGTGGATTTCAATTACTATCTTGCATGCATGTAGTTTTACATAGGTATAGATGTAGATTTTTTACATAAAATTTATAAAGCAATTTTTTATTATTGTTGTCTCGTCTTCTTCTATTTCAAGGTATATATATAACCAGATTACTATTGTTTACACCTAAGCGGTGTTACTGGAAATCGGAAAAGTTTCTTTGAATGTACTTGTATAATATGTTTAATTTACATGACATTACAAAAACAATTTGATTGCCGAATGAATGTGTTATGACTTATGTGACAGACCGCAGAACTGTCAACTCGCAGAGCGCCGCGCCGCACTCCCCACCCTACATTCCTCTATAATAATGAAACGCCTGTACAGAATATTATCGCAATGATGCGACAACTATTACTATGGTATACTTGTTTCGACATTTTTATAGCGGGTTGAATAAACTTATTATCTATATATATCAATATTCTGTACCAGAGATTTTAACTCGTCAGCTTCCAAAAATCAGTTTAATATACTAGAACTAGTCCCTATGCGGGAACTTTGATCTTAGCCAAAAGGTCGACAAGCGATACCAAAATTAGGTATTCTAAAGTAGGTATATTCGGCAAAACGAAATCACTTCAATAGCACGTTTTAATAATCAATAAAAATAATAATTGAATGATATTTATTCTATCTCAATGATATTTATGACACAATATAAAACTTATTTTACGGATAGCGCCATCTATAGCTTAGATATTTCAACTTTAAGGTAACTGAAGTAGTATTGACAACCAATATATTATATTTATGTAGCTAATTTTGTTATTTACTAAAACATAAATTTATTTACGTTATTAAATAATATATTTTATTATGATATATGAAATTAATTAATTATCTCGAATTGTAGAAAATAATAGACCCTTTTTCTAAACAGCAAGTGACAGTAGTTTTAAGAACAAAGATAAATTATTTTTGGGTAGATAGCAATAAAAGCTCAGAAAAAAATTAAAATATGAGCATACACAAAATATAAAAATTTACTGCTTTATATACCTACTATTCAGACAGCTTATATGCGAATACAAATAAAGAAATACCGATAAAATACTGACAATTCTGAAAAATCAATACAGTATTTGCTGACGTAATATTTTTCAACCAGTTTAAATTGCGTGTTACTTATAACTACAGTTACCTAGTCATTTTATCGTTAGTCATCTAAGCATTATAAATTTTGAATGAACCTTATATGTTTTATAAACTGTGGCGCTTGTTAAACTATTTTGAAAATATAAAAATATCTTTGTAAGTGATTCCATAGATAATACTTATTGCTTGTAATCAATATAATTCATTACTTAGTTCTACAGCTTACCTGCCACTATCAATTAATGTATACCTAGGTAAAAGTATGAAATTGTATTCTAATGAGTATAAAATATAACATATTGAGTGCGTATTAAGAGTATCCAAGTATGTCAAATATTTTAATACTTATAGAAAAATTATACAACACTTATGAACTGCTGAATCTAATTATTAGTACATCAACATTAAAACACGTAAACAACGTCCCTTGAAGTATGCACGAAGCGCCCGCGTAGGCCGACCAGTGGGTAATTTTCATTAAAATTGAGAGAAATATAATTTATTCTGTAACCAACAGTAGAAATTAAAGTGGTCTCTTTAGAGCTTAAGTAAACGATTATTTTAATAGAACATAATGTTTTCGGTAACTAAGTATCTTCTTCTGATAAAAGGTATTTTGGCACCCAGTTTTTTGAAATTTAGTTTATTATTGAAAAGTATGCATTATTTTTCATAGAATTATAATTTGAATAACCTCAAATACAATATTTGTTTTCGTTAATTTATTTTAAAACAACTTAGTATTACAGTCAATCACAGATCGCTGAAAGTTAATTTGTTTTTCGGAAGATTTTTTTCGCTTTTTTATTTCGTATTACTTTTACATAGTAGTATTGTCCCAAATGAAAAGCTTGTCACTAGCCGGTTTCGTGCTCCAATCAAGATCAATTATAATAGTTCGATAAGAAAATGATTGCTAGAGCGTAAAAAAACTGGCCTTCCTATAATTAAGAAATATTAAACCAGTTCATTAATATATAAAAGATAATTTTGTAAACTAGTTTCTTAACGTAAGCTCGCTGTTTAAAAATAGGTGTCACTACTTATCTCAGACTAACTGATTATTCTGTTATTCTGAGCTAACTGTGTGTTAGTAGACAATGGATACCCACAACGCCAGTTGGACCGCAACTCTGGTGTACTGCCGGATGAGAGTGGTAATCACTTTTATTGAAGGTCCCTAAGTTTTAAATGACATTATTTCATGACAACACATACAAACCTGATATGCCTGGACTCACCAATGGATAATTATAGCTTCACGACATAGAGATGTAGGATGTTTATGCTATGACCAAATACAGATTTTTCGTAAGATAGTTACATTTTCTGTCGATAGTGTTATAAAACATAACAGCTGACTGCTGAGGACCTAAGGCAGCAAAACATCTTTTAGTCTGAGCTGATGACGTATAACAAAATAATATAAAATAATAATAACAAATTAAAATAAAGTGTTATTTATCCTTTAATCATTTGGTATTAATATATACTAATCTCAGCAGATTATTAACTTATTATTTTTACGGTTTAAAACAAAGTAAGATGATAAAAACCGAGGGAAATAACTTGCTTAAAATATGAAAGAATTGTAATAACATGTAATAAAATTTATTGATTAGGTTCTACGACCGTAATAAAATTCCCCACGAAGGCTTAGGCGTAGTTTCTAATCAATAGAATAGCCTTAGAATAGCATTGAAATGACAGAGCCTGGAATGTTATCAGTTTATTCAAGATAACGATTATCGATAATGATTAATTACAATGCACACACGTTTGTTTATATCTTAAGGCAGTATTGGTATATTACTCAAAACTCACTCACTCATTTTATACATATCTATAGACAGCATGATAATTTAGAGTAATAACATTTATTTATTTACAATAATGTACTTATATATATTTACAAAAATACAAAACGCTCATCAAAGCCGTTGGTGTGCGTATCCAAAATAATAACTAAATAAATTATAATGTATAATTATATCTAAATGCGTGGGCAAGTGAAGAATTTTAATCCAGTAATACAACTCTGTTCTCTTATCTAATAATTAGTACAGATAAATCCTCTCCCATACTCTGTGCCTAATTAAGCTATGTATCATCGTTTATAACTTTTCTTGCGTTTGTTACGAGTTTATTCTGTGATTTTTATCGGATTTCTTTTATTGAATCTATGTTTGATTAAAAATAAATCAATTAGGTGTTCTAAACAAATAATGTAACATTGTAACATCAAAATATGTTAGAATTAATAGTATATTTTATAATGCAGTTACATGGCGCCCCCACATTCCATTAAGTAAATTGATTGATTGAGGTCAACCAAATTTCATATTTCGAACTTAAACAGACAACTTGAAATTAGAATGTGCTTTGTTTTAAGGTCATTAAAATATTACGTTTTAGAATATTTTTAATATCTCAAAAACGAATTGTTATTGGGATAGTTTTAAATTTTTTTCATTGTTTTTTTATTTTAAAGATAATACAGTAAACTAACTACAAACCACTGGTAGGTATGAAACTTAAGGTTTTGTGTTGGATATTAAGAAAATGGTTATGAAAAATGTTTTACTATGTTGCCATAAATTTCTTATTTAAAATATTTTTACCATAAATTCTGCTTAATATAATATATAAGTTTAAATACTACTTATTTTTTCATTCACAAAAAAGTCAGGCTGTTATTGAAGACTGCTGTAAAAGAAAAAAGATGAAAAATACATATTGTCTATTCCCCCACTAGTGATTGCTGAACTTTACTTTTCCATGTTTATTAATATATTTATTAGTACGTACATATCTCATTTTATATAAGTATCTACTAAATAGTTATTATTTTAAATATTATTATCGAGCATTTAAATTATATGCAAGCACGGCCGTGCTATAACCATAGTGAATGACATATACGGGCAGTGGGCAGTATTAGATGACATAGAAGGTCGAGCAGTAAGTGACACAGCCTTCGGGTCGCGAAAAATGATACTAGAGATCCTATGGTTGGTGTTATACTTATGTGAACTATTTTTGATTAAATGTTACAATTTTTGAAAACGATAGGATAATATTATTTTTTAAAACTATCATGATCGTTTATGATTTTATTCGTACAATATATTGTATATATACCATGTATAAATGTACCTAAAACTTATTTCTAAAGATGTACTTTTGCTTAGGAGCAAGAATCTTAAGCGAAAGGAAACTCCAGAAATGAAATGATAAAATTTATTTATAAGATTTTTTCCACTAGAATTCTCTTTCATATAGATAATTTTAAATATCTGTATTTCGATATAGCTACAAAATGTCAGCTAATAGTTATTGTAATTCTTAAGACTGTCTAAAGCCATCCATTCTCCCATATCTGTACTATCACCTTCTAAATTAAAAGCAATACTTACATGTCATTTATTAGATTACAACGCGTGCGCGCTTCGTACTTATAGTATTTTATTTTTTTAAATATGTTGAAAACAATAGTAATATTTTTTCTTGGTGAGTATTTTATTAATATATTATTTTAATTTTATTCATGTTCATTCATAAAATAATATTGCAAAATTTATTTATTGTCTAATGAGTATATAAAGAACTGAGAAAACATCTAAGTGGTTTTCTATAATGTTTTTTTATTGTTTTTAGGTAAAATTAAAACGGTGGTTTTATTTTTACTTGAGTAGCATTATAGAACAATTTATATAAAAGACGAAGAATACCAAAGATCGAATATTTAAAATAAGTATTAATTTTTAAATCTTTATTTATTTTGAAATTCAATTTTAGACTTATGCTAGCAAATGTGATAGCCTAGAGTCTAGATTCTAGTTAGGATTGCAAAATTAACGACGAAATAAACAGTGGAAGGGTGTTTAGAAACTGAGCTAGGTTTAGGGTCTTTAAGGGACTATTGGGTTTACTATCTGCCACCTATTACTTATTCTGTGCTTATATAAGATCGTAAAAATATTACTAGTGTAACCGTCTCCATGGGGATCACGCGGTTGATATTAAATGCGTGCTGCACCACAATCTTACGGTTTTCATTACTTGCCTGTGAAGAATATTATTAGTGTAATATTTATGACCTCTGCCTTTCTAATGTATGTACCATTAACTTTCAGGCGTAACAGTAGCCTTACCCCAAGTCGCCTACGACTTTTACCACGTACTCCACCTGCCTCACTCTCCTCCCTTACACCCCGTGTTTGAGCGGCCACCCCTCACCGAGTTCAGCTGCACTGGACGTCCTAGAGGCTACTATGCAGATGTGCAGGCTGGGTGTCAGGTAACTATTTTAACAACATTAGATCGAATAAGGAAACAAAGTAAATCAGAAGAAAAGCACTGCTGCGCCGCTTTCTTCGACCGCGCTACCATGAATATACGAGATTCCATACTAATATTATAAAATCGAAAGTAACTCTGTCTGTCTGCTACGGTTTCACGCCTAAACCACTGAAACGATTTTAATGAAATTTGGCACAAACATATATAATAAGTTGAGAAAGGACATAGGGTACTAGGGGACGTAGGGTACTATCTAATTTCACTAAAAAAAAAAAAAAATAAGTTCTTGAAATTACTTTATCCGTTGTAAAATACAATGAAAGCGCATTACAAGTACAGATAGTGCCATCTCTTGACAACATATCAAAACACGTCAACTCTTCTCATTCTAATGGTACTGCAAGTTACAAGTTATCTATACTAATATTAAAGCTGAAAGAGTTTGTTTGTTTGAACGCGCTAATCTCAAGAACTACTGGTTCGAATTGAATAATTCTTTTTGTGTTAGGTAGTCCATTTATCGAAGAAGGCTTTAGACTATAATATTACATAACGCTGCAATCAATAAGAACGAAGCATTAGTGAAAAATGTTGTAAAAACTGGAAAATTATGTATATTTGAGGGCTTCCGTTGCGTGCGCTCATTATAACCTTTTTATGGTAATCAAATTTGTTCGAAATTAATGCACTATTGCCAATTATTTGCCAATTAATCTATATCGAAATAAATGTGTTGTTGATTAAGAGTATTTTATTGTGAACAAAATTGTCCTTGACATCACTTAATTTCAATTAACTAAGATACTACAATTTTAGAATAACTCCGCAACAAAATTCACACGCGCGCATGATGCGCAAGACAAGACGCTGCGTGGGGTTGGGGGGATCGGGTTGCGGATAAAATCAGTGCGTTCTTCTGTACAAGGAAATAAAACTAAAAATATCATTTACGCAGAAGTACTTTAAAATATATTCTTTTAAAAACTTCTTAATCGCGATCATAATAACAGAAATTGACGCGGACGAAGTCTTATAAGATGATAATATAAGCTTATATCTAGTTTATTTATCCATTTTCACTAAAATCTTTAATAAAAAAAGTGTTTTAATGGTCTTTGTTTCAGGCTTACCATTTCTGCTGGCGCCAAAGGCTAGTGAGCACTGACCTTTGTACAAACGGGACTCTCTTTAATGAACAGTTTCAGGTATTTTTTAACCGACCTTCAAAAAAAACAAAAAGGAGGTTATCGATTCGACGTGTTTTTTTTTATTACTAGTAGATGCCGCGACCTCCATAACGCTTCACAGTTTTAAATAATAACGTGTCACCTAAAACGTCATTACATAGAAAATGTTTGAGGAAACGAACTTTTCATGATTTTTTCTATATTTTTCTAGTTATTTTGCTATTCTCGGATTAGACGAATCCAGCAAGTCAGTTATCATCAAAATCGATCCATCCGTTCTTGAGTTATAAATGGTGTAAATAACCCGACTTTATTTTATTAATATACATAGATTATTATTAATAATATGGTATGATACTCGGGAACCATGAAAACAAAAACTTCCGAAATACCGGAGTATGTTTTTCAGAGCTTGTCAGTGCATTTTGCTGTGGACAATTGCTCGTTTATGTGGTATGAGAGCTGTATATAACATAACACAAGTACAAATTCTGTTGATTTCGTTAATGTATTTTTTTTAACGATTTTATGGTCGAAAATAATTTACTTATAATTAAAAATGAATGAAACAATTTTGGATTGTAATTTATCTCTGGATTTGAATTAAAGATATGCGTATAATTCAATCAATAAAATGTACCTACCTAAATGTTCTTAAAACTATTTCCTCAACAATTTCTTAAAACCGCCTCCGTAGCTAATTGGTATACGCGTCTGCGTGTTGAGCCGGAGGTCCTGGGTTCGAATCCCGGGGAAACACATGAATGTTTCGCTTGGGTAAACAGAAGGCTGATCACCTAATTGCTTGTAAAGAAAATGATCAGTGAAACAGATACAGCAATGTGTCTGCCCCATACCCCAGTACGGGTTCTGGGAATTCAATTACTTAAATGTAAATTCCGAAATACTGCGAGTGAAAAATATTTAATATATTTTGTTGTGTGGAAACGGTATAGTTTAAAGTGTACACTATTTGTAAATTTTAAAACTCTTTTTCAGGTTTGCGATCATTTCTACAATGTCCGATGCGGGTCGCCGTATGAAGATTTGTAATTAACCCTTATTATATTTAATTTATTCTCGTTTAAATAAAAAATACTGTACTGAATGTTTTGTTTATTTATTTATTAACACTTAGTAGCAAAAACAATAGAATACAAATAAGGTAATATGAGTACAATAGGCGGCCTTATCAATCAGCAATCACTTCCAGGCAACCCAACAAGGAAAATAATAAAAGTAATAAAAGGAAAGTGCAAAAAGTGCGAAAACTATTAATTAAAACTTTAATAATAACAAATAAATACAAATTATATAACCTAAGCAGTTTCAGCTATTGCATGAGTCATGAACATTTATAGAAACAGGATTATTTTATTTGAAAATGCATCATAGTTTAAATGAGTGAAGTTTTTTTAGTAGTGATTATGCATGAAGTCTTTGAACTACCCGATAGATAAAGCTGTGGGGATTTTTTAAATATTTATTTTTAAATTATTAATTTTTTAAATAGAGTGTGTGAAAAAGTTTTGATGGTATTTCATTAAAAAGTCTTTATAGAAAATGTTATATTTAATAAAAAAGAGATATAAAATTATCACATATTTACATAGAAACAAATTTTTACAGAGTATTGTTGAACATAGATATTAAGTATGAGTATTTTCAAATGTCCGGTAGGCAGTAAGATTAGAAAATTGTTACAAATAAAAATAATTTTTCGTTAGGATGGGTACTGACTGGCGATACGTGGTGAAATGTTCAAATATTGTGTGAGATATTTTCATATGTTGACTGCGGGTTCGCTTTGTAACGTGTTACATTACACCCTATAACACTGGTCAGTATCCATTCTAAATATTATGCATAGCTTAAAAAGCCAACATGACGTATTTCTCGAAAGAGATACACTTAATATTTTTATCAATAAACCTTAACCTATTTTTTAATGTTAATCAAAAAGGTGACATCAATTCAGAATGGAAGCAAACGCCACCTTCACAATGGTTCTATAATAACTGAGTAAAAAATACTAGCAAAATGAAAATATTTTTGGTGTCGGTTGAATTACTATTAAATATTTACAAAACAGTGTAAAAAGTCGAAATATTGACAGTGTCTGGTAGTATTGGCAAAAAATTACAAATTTATTGATATTTTTTAATGTGAAATATACGCTGAAACATATTCGCTTATAACTTTTATCTTGACTTACGCGTCATGTAATTAAAATTTTACTACATTTACGATGGAAAAATATTAGTGGCTAAGTTAATTAAAAAAATAATATCTCTTACGACAGCCACTTGGCTAGAACACGGTCAGCTTAAAACGAGTTGCGAGTTTATTTTCCTCATATAAAACCACATTTTCTTAACATAAACTAAACCTCAATAGAAAAGGAATGCGAAACATAAGACCATAGCCATAAAACTACTGGATACCGCAACAGCAGATCCGGGCTCATCGCCAATCTCATTCTTCTTATTTACCATCTCTATCTCATCTAGGATTCTCTTCTCTTCTAAAGCTAGAAGAGTTGCTTCGTCAATGGTCCTCATAAGATTGTAATTGGAGTACTTCTCTTCGGGCAGTCGTAGGTGTAAGCGTCCATTCGAAACAGCGTAGGCTGTACGTCTGCTAAGATTTTCTATTCGGTTTGCTGTAAATTATAAAATAGTGCTTTAAATATTACAATCTTTAAGCAAATCAACTATTTATGTTAATTCTAATCTTGTACTACTAACTTAAGTGTTAATCAAATAAAAAGTATATTTATGAAATAGTTTCAACCAAAATAAATGTAGTTTGTAATAATAAAAATTTTCCTTAACCATTTAAAGATGAACGATTCTATGATATTGCCAAATAGGGTAAAGTGGAGTATTAATACGTTTTAATTTGATTTACACAGAACTGGTTTTTAAATAATTTTTCTTACCATCAGGCAGTTTCAGAGTCTTCAAAGCTTCCTGTAATATGGGCTCGTCTACAATCTTGTTATATCTCTCCACAAAGTCGATGTATGCATCTTTATCGCTTTCACATGCTCCCCGGAAGTCGTCAGTGTCTATACTCCAAACCATTAACCCCCCGAGACCATAGTCTATGGCCAATCTAAAAAGAGAAAATATTTTGTAACGCTATTAAAAGTTGCAAAATGTTTCAGTGATTTCATACAATGTTGTCTCTGAATTGCTGGTCAAATCTTGAACTAATACACCTTGTGCATGAGCCAAAGGTGTAGGCATCTGCAGGCATTTCTTAGTTTATATTCACCGCGAATTTAGAATTTATGGAAGTTTAACAGCATAGCTACCAAAGAGTCAAGCACCATCTCCTACACTCTCTATAAAAGCATTTCATTAGTATCTTTGTATGCATTAATTATATAATAAGTAAGTAATATAAAGTGACTACTTAAACTTAATTAAATTAGCTAAGTAATTAAAAGTAACATTTTTTTAAAGTAATTAAATATAATAAAACAATCCATTGAGCCACGAACCGTACAACTTTAATACAACTACATATCTCTTAAGTTTAGATTAATTTCTGGCACACATGTTAACGTATGGTGTAACCTTCTGAATAATACTTCGAAGCTAATTTACAAATGTTTTCGTCTCAAGTAGCAGGAAATCAGGAAATGTCAATCGAAATACGATGCATTCAAAATTATAAGGATAAATTTTCAAAGGCCTAGTACCTAGGCCTAGTAAAAACTTACTTGACTTTAATGGCAATGGATCTTGCGTTATCATAGGAGATGACCCGTCCGCCATCTCTTAGGTACGGAGTTGCAGTCTGTTCGTGCCAATGTTGCGTCCATCCGGAAGATTTGTTTGTGGTTTCCATACATATCTGCAAAGATCAAATTTCAATTCGTTGTTCATATAGAAACTTCATATATGATCACTAAGTCACTTAAATCCATTGACTATCCAAAATAGGCCTGATCTGAGAAGAACTGTGAAGCTAAAAAATATTTCAGGACAAGAGAAGCCGTTATTATTATTAAAACTTTGCTGGATATAATGTCTGAGATCGATTAAAAGCGAAATATGTTGAGGGCTATATAGATAGATTTGTTTTCATTTGAAAAAATCTAGACTTTTTATGTTGAATCATTGCGCACATCACAGGCACCTTAGTTAACAATTCTGGCCTATTCAAATAGACCGAATGGAATGTATTGCAGATAATGCTTTTTATTTCCGTTATATAAATTTTAAAAATGTAATACCTACCTCATTGTACCCCATAAAACCAGCCTCTTTAGTGAATGGTCCAGGGAAGCCATCCTTCTTAACAGCTGTTACTCCAAATAGTATTTTTTTAACCCCAGGATTCTCCAAGATGAAGGTACGGCCATACATTGGAAGACCTAATACCATTTTATAAGGACTCACTCCATGGGCTAGCATATATTTAATTGTATATTCCTGAAAAAAGGGGTAATAATCAGATAATTTTCAAGACTTATATTTTTGTCTTTGATAGTCCTTTTACCGAAGAAGGCTATATGAGTAATATCACGTTACGACGAAATTAACGTGGGTGAAACTGGAGGGCATATCTAGTATACAATATAATCTATGTTACTTACAGAGTCTAGCTTCTAAGCAAAAAAATATTTTTTTTAAATCGGTCTCATAGTTTTCGAGTTAATTTATTTGTAACGAACGGAAAATGCAAATATTTTCTGTGTAAAATATAAGTACCTATAAAAAAGTATATAATATGTAATTGCAAGAAACAACGCTTTATAAACGCTGAAAACGTGATGCATCGTTTATGGTCATTGGTTAAAAACTTACTACACTTAATACGTCCTGCTCATTGGTACTTCGAAGTGGGGCATTGGCCCCAACAACCCCGTCCCATGTACCATGGTAGTCATAACACATCATGTGCAAAAAGTCGAGGTACCGACTCAACTTGGCGAGGTCATACGCTGATTCCATGGTCTCTTTCCCAGCTCCAAGCGCAGCTGTCAGTATATAGCCTTTAGATTCAAAGGCTTCTTTTAATTCCTAAAAACATCGGACATTCTACATTTATATTATAGTCTTTGTATAAATGTGTAATTACGAATATCTTTGCACAAATTACGAATATTACTACTTAGTTTGAGTCAAATGTTTGAGATTTTTACTATCACAATGCAAATATTATTAAGAACTTAACTTTTATTATAAACATAAAAATTTTGAAATATTAGTATCATTAACTGTTCGAAATGTAACGTTTAAAAAATGTCATCAAATCATACCTTAACTAACATTACATAATTGACTTTGTCTTCGGGTCTACCATCACGCCGCGTAGGATACTCCCAATCTAAGTCTAGACCATCGAAGTTGTATGTACTGAAAGAAATAATAACATTACTGTCAAATGTCTCTATAATGAAGCGTAGATTTTGTTCAAAACAAAACTCTAAGTATCTGCTTCCTTAAATTTAACAATGAGAGATTTAAAGGAAATATGCATATTAATTTATATGTACTGATATTTATAAAATACTAGCGACCCTCCCCGGCTTTGCACGGGTATAAAACATACATAAAAACCTTCATCTTCAATCACTCTATCTATTTAAAAAAACCGCATCAAAATTCGTTGTGTAGTTTTAAAGATTTAAGCATACAAAGGGATTTAGGGACAGAGAAAGCGACTTTGTTTTATACTATGTAGTGATTAGATATAATTTTATACTATTTGTGTGTTGTAGTTGTATCTACTTACTTTTTATATTCCTTATAATATCCTTTGTTAAAAATAACTTTATTATATTAAACAATAAACAAAAGTTTAGCAAAATACCTACTTCAAGAATAACATGACGGTCTGGATAAATTTGGCCCTCGTTTCTGGGCTGGCAGCCATCTTGGAATATTTAGCTGAACCCTCATTCCAACCTCCAATAGCCAACGTCACTTTCAGATGGGGATACCTCTCTTTTAGAGCCACCATTCGTTTATAACCTGCTTTGCCATAGTCTTTTTCAAGGTCCTGCCAAGGGTCTGAAAGGTTAGTATAAAAACTATAATAAACTCAACACAGATTGAACACTATTAATACAAAAAACTTGTGATACGCAAATAAAAAAATATATATATTTAAGAAAACAGATAATAATATTATGTATTACAAAATACTTTTATCAGTAGGTACTCACTACTCGGTGTTGATGTTTTCAGTATACACTAATAGATGGCGCGACATATGGTCTCAAACGCGCTATCGTTGTGTTTTGGTGTTAATATATATTCTAAAGGATATGTATGTAAGTCGGACCGATTTTGATGATTTTTTAATATTTTTGTAAGTTGAACCAAGCGACATGGCTTGGTATTCAACTCTATAAATAATGATTTTATTAATAAATGAAATTACTGAGCTGGCCGGCTGCCATATGATATATTATAACAAAAAAATTGACAGTTAAAATAACTAGGTATTTATAATTAAAAAAGAATATTTTTCTCGTATTTCAAAGGTAATTTAATTGATAATTCTCATTCATTTTAACGGACGTCCTGCTTTTGCAACGCCATGATAGATGGCGCTGCAATAAATTAAGCGCACGTGATAAATTTGAGAGTTGAGTTAGAGTCCCGACTCCCGAGACATAAGAATAGTTAAAAAAAATCTGGAATACACGATCCTACTACGAAAATTTTTATATACTTCATCGTATTCAATAGCATTTTCTTTAACCTAAATCACTTCTATTAGGGTGGGTAATACTAGTGTAATGTAACAATATCAATCATTTAACGCCAAACTATGTCATGCGCATATATCATGCGGTTGAATTAATTTAGATACAATATTTTTCATAGTTACAGTTTTTCTTTCTTTTAGTTCTAGCCTGCAAGAGATCGCTTGGTAGCTATAGGGCAACTCAAAATTGATATGAAATTCCAGTGTGTGCCAATAAACATAAAAGTTTCTACTTACCCAAACTCTTAATACTATTCGAATTCTCATCCAGGCCTGCGAAGGAATAAATCAGATGTGTGCAGAGGGAAGGTTCTAGATCGCTTTGCTCAAACTTGCCCGCGTCAGGTCTATATACAGCCCAGTTGGCTACATAGCATACAACCACTTTGCCATGCATAGGTCCTACAATATTAAAAACATATTTGATATTCACATATTCTGTGTCATTCAACCCCTCCTTAACCCCTAGTGGATTATGGCAGCAATATTTTTTAATCTTTGTCACTGCTCATTTTTTTAACAGGCAATTAGGTGGTTAGACTTCTGTGACCACCCAACCGAAACATTGATTGTTGCCGGGATTCGAATCCAACAAACAAACCAGAAAAATAGGAAGTTATATCATGTGATAAAATCATTAGGTACACATTTGTTAAAAAAGACGATCAGTTGGACACTGGAATGTATCAGTGTGTCAATTGTGGTTTTCGACCAATGGGCGAAATTCGACCACAATTCAAGAGTAAGTATGTTGTGTATGAGTGTGTATGTTGTGTGTCATTCACGTGTAATGTTTATTTAAATTAATTTAATGTTTTTCTTATGAATTTTATATAAAAAAAATAGCTTTTGCACTTCTCCATAATTACAAACTTTAATTATGGCAAATTTCACGATCACCCGTTCGCGCAGTTTTCGTAAAAAGGGGTACAAAGGTTTTTTTTTCACTGCATTATGATAAACAGTATTATAAAACCGATTGTATTGACACATGTGTTCTCTGTTATGTGTCTCAATTATTATCCTCTAAATAAAGATTTAACGGCCATTAAAAATATATATAAATTAAAACAAACTTTCAACTTTAAATGCATTAAATATATCATTAAACTATCTTGGGCATGACCTTAAAAGGCAGTGAAATCAAAATGACACATAATTGTCTAACTGTAATAAACGTTTCAAACAATTGTCCGAATCATGAAACCGTAAGATTTTAAAATAATTATGTACATAAAAATAATGTTTTAAAATCTTTTACTTTAAACAAGCTAGATAGAGCTAGATCCTTGAGTATTTTAAGTAATTTTGATGAAGGAAATAAGATAAAATTTTACCTCTATAGTTCCAACCTAATCTGATCTCTCACACTGATACTTTTAGGAGAATTTTAACACGTCTAAAATTTAATGTCATGTTATACGTGTTTAACATTTCCTTAATATTTTCAAAAATACTATTCATCAAAAAAATATTTAATTATGCTGAAAATTAAAAATATTACTATGAAAACTACTAATTATATATAGTATAAAAATTACTAATTTAGTCGTTTTCAGTAAAATAATATCAATTAAACAGCGTTGAACGCGTTTAACTCTTTTGTTAATATGCTTAAATTTTCTCGTAAAACTACAATAATAAATACTATTTTAATAATAAATACTAATTTTATAATTTGTCTTATCTTCCTCTCTAACTCTTAAATATGAAGATATCATTTTATTTATTCAATTAAACAGATGTATCAGTAGACAATAATATTGCGAAATTGATTCTGTTTATTGTAATCTGTGAAAAGGATTTGCTATATTTTTAAGCTATGTAAACATCAAAATATATTTTTTTCTAGAAATAATTTATAAGGAAAAGTTTTTACAGCGAATGATTCGTTTATGTAATATTGTCGATTTGATACGAAGCGATTTCACGCGTAAAAAAGTTCCCATGAAGGAGACCTAAATAGAATCTTAATAAACTCGTTTACCTTGAATTTGTTTGGTATCCATCTTACTTATAAATATTTAATGAAGCGCCAAAATTATGTAATTAAAACAAGTTGTGTATTTTTTAACGGCTAAAACCCCGTAGATTCAAAGAACTAAAACCGTTTTTTTGTGATAATTTTAATGACCGCCAAAAAGCTGAGTAGATACATTATTTTCGATATTAGAATAATAAACCTTATAATAACGTAAATCAGTTATCAATTTTTTTGTATCTATTGTCTCAAAAGATTCATTGTGCAAAATTCGAAAGCTTAGTTATAATATATATTATTTCTGTATAACTTAGCTTTAATTAATTCTTATTGTTTTTCCGCATATACCTTTTTTAAATAACTCATACTAAGACTTATTTTATTTAATATTTAATATTGTGATGAGTTACAAATATGTTGATATAAATTTAATTAGAAAAATTGCAACTAGTACTTTTGCAATGCATGCTGTAGTGCATATTTCATTACAGTAAATATCTATATTTCACTATCTATACATTGGAAAAAAACAAAGATTCAAGTGGAAAAGTAGAATAGTTTTTTATTATTACATCGTACATTTTAAACAAAAACACTATTTGTAATTTATCACTATCATCGAGTCATCACTCGTTTGTTCTTGTTGTTTATTAATATATAAATAACTAGTTGACCCGGCAAACGTTGATTTGCCATATTAATTTTTGGGGTGGGCTACCCTTATCACTTAGGGGTATGAAAAATAGATAGTAGCCGATTCTCAAACCTACTGAATATGCATATAAAATTTGGTAAAAATTATAACTAACATTGTGAGACGAGAATTTTATATATAAGATTGTGTGAAGGTTTAATCACTAATGAGTAGGTTTAATTATTAATGGAATTTTAATGAATTCATTACAGTTCAAGTTATGCTAGGAAATGTATTTTGATTACTAAGCAATTGAATTAAAGGAAGCAATTCTACAAAAATACTTGTTAAAAATTGAAATTTAAACCAGACACTATTTAAATTTAAACTTAAAAAACTTGCATAACACGGATTGCTTATGCCAAGTTATAAGCGACCTTCATTCATCCACAAGCAATGAGTGGACGGTACTTTCTCTTTGAGACCTAGCGCTAAGATATGTAGATATAACCTCTTTGAACAAAAACTCCTTTCACTCACCTCCCAAGGTCTGGCCATCTAAAACGGCTGCCAACACTGTCACAATAAAAAAATAAAAACACACTTTTCCCACCATTTTGTTGCTTCAATTTAAAATTCGATACGTCGATGCGGCTCTGACATTCTCGCAGACTGCGATTTGACATCACGCGTTACGATAACCGTATTATATTTAGCATTTGAAATTCAACTTTATAGTTATATAAATAGAGTTCAAAACCAATAATTTACGGAACAGCATAAAGGTTAGTAACGAAGAAAATTCGTTTCAATGGATTTTAGACTTAATACCATTTAAATTAAGTTGAATTTAGATAGTTTTGTGAGGAAGTATTTCCTTGTTCAAGCATGGTTGTTGAAAGTGACTTTACCAGTTCAACAGACATATAATTTAAAAAAATAAAACATACGGGATAGTTATGAATCATGAATGAATCAGTGCGATACTAGGACTAGAATAATAATAGGACTAAAATAATAATTATGAGAAAAATATAACCAGTATTTATTTTTTAAAGGTCTTTAATATAAAATGGTTATATTTGATGGTCTGAGAATCTAGGTAGATAAAATTTTATGCTTACAATAACGATCGGTCAGTAACAGTTTTGCCGTATTAATTGAAGAGTCACATTTAGTGTGACTTTTATAATGAGCTCTTGTGCCTACAATTACGGCGAAAGTATGCAGGGTGCTGTCATCTTCAGCAACTCCAGTCCTATTTGTAATAATATCTAATTAATATCTTTGTACCAACCAGGAGACTCTCTTTTATCAGAAGAGATTCGTATGTTTGTAACCCGTCTACAATAATCTCAAAAACTAATGAACCGATTTTTAAAACTTCACTTTCGCTGTAGGACCGTTAGAATTTCTTCGAGAACAAATTCACTATTATTACATTTTTTTACACACACAATCAATCACACAAATCACACATTATTTTACATTTTTCAATTCAAATAATAAAACACATGAAAAACGATTTTATTTCAACACAATCAGGAGATCAATTTTAAATGCATAAATAAATTTAAAATTAAAATAACGTATACACATTTCACACTTTACACTTAGTTAACACTGCAAAAATTAAAATATCGCCTTATTTTCACATCTTTTAAATAATCAATGAGATAAATTATTAATCGAACTTTGTATATTAAAAATGTAAATGACCTGCAGCTCAGTAGCTGAGGTCTTCCAGTGAACATAAACAATTCTATACTATACAATATAATAAATAATAATTCCCTAAAAATCAATATAATTACTAGAAGGTTTAATAATATCTTTAATCCAGGCAGATGTAGTGAGAACATTATGGTATATACCAGGTTGGTGGTCGACTCCACAACCGAATCCAGCAGATGTTATACCAACAAGGTAGAAACGACCGTGATCCTTTACTATTAGAGGCCCACCCGAGTCACCTGAAATCAAAGGTATGATTGTTTTCATATCTATCTCCTCTTGAGATTAATAAGACGATATAAAACATTATTTAATAAACCATATACCATGCTTCAAACATTATCATCAAAGATATAAATTAAGACATACAGTCAGAGATTATGCGACCAATACTTAAAATTAATAAAGGTACAAACATGTCATATATATGTATATCTATAGTAATTAATGCAGAAAGCAACAAAAGACGAAAACATGAAAGTCTATGTAATTTTTATATTGTCGTTTCTATTGGAGTAGAGACTTTGGTTCCATGGAGGCCATAAGCGCGTCGATTGTTTAAAGAGATATTGACGCGTTTAGTTGAGACCACAGGAAACCCGAAAGCTGGCTCATATTTTGGCTAACGAGTTAGTATAGCGATACAACGCTTTGATGAGCCTTTTGTATTTTCGTAAATACATTTAAGTACATTATTGTAAATAAATTATTTGAAATATACCCTATTTATTAATGATTAATAAACTAAAAATAAATATAAATGAAAAATAAACCCAATTATTCGTTTAGAGGCTACGATGGCAGAAATGTTGTACCAGCAGTTAAAAATTAACCAATATTTACCTAAACAGGCATCTTGGTGTCCGTCCGAATGTCCTGCGCATATCATCTCCGAATGTATTTGTACTGAAATTTGTTTACTCTCGTGCCATTTGATGCATTGATCTATACCTGAAAATTACAAACGCTCGGAGTTTTTCATTCTCGTCCAATAAATAGTTTAGTTACGGGTTGGCAGACTTTTCCGTAAAACAGAACGTGCTTGAGAAAGGATATTAAAAGAGAAAGACAGATATACCAGAATTATTTCAAGTATTCTGATAATTAACTTATCCTAAAAACTAAGTCGTATCCGGTTTGGCAATAGGCCCACCCTTTATTTCAATGGGACTAAATCATAATAATTTATGGCAAAATGTGGGTGTACTGAGTGCAGCTTTGGATACCCCTCTGGGGCATTAAAGACGTGACGACACATATTATTATTACACAAGTCAACACGAATTTAGTGCCTGAGTTCTGTGTACCCGATTTTGAATTCTTATACCTAATTAATAAAAGAAATAATATTTTTATCTTATAAAGTTTGATTTTAAGAGTGGTAACCTCTAAGCATTTGTCAAAAATCGTATATTTTTTATCATCGTATAAAGTACAAAAGCAAACTTTTTTTATATAATTTGAGTTTTTGATTATGTTTCAATGTTAACATTCAGACAATAGTTATTAAAAAACAGACACAAAAAAAAGATTTTTTTGTTGACGTGTTTTTATGAAAACTAACCTTTTCATTTTCTAGACTCTAGAAGAATACTGATATACATGTTTTTCATACAAGTGAATCTGAACCCAATTAAATTCTAAACTAATACAAATTGTTGTTTCACGCGTCTGACATTCAATTCGTGTTGCATTACAGGTCCTGGTTCCGAATTCCTGGGAAACAATAAATAATATTTCGTTGGAGAACTGATCACCTGTGACTTACCTTACAGTACATACAGTCACAGAAATGTGTTCACTAGGCATTATTTTTAAATACTATTAAACATAATAAAGCTTAAAGTTTGTAAGTTTGTATGTCACTCAAAAAGTAATGTAACGCCTTCGAATTTTACCTAACAGTAATATTGTTGATACTTACTTAATATAGGTACAGTAGCCGACCGCAATATGTTAGTCCCAGTATGGCCCATACTAGCGTCTGTTTTACCCCAACCAGCAATTACCCCAGATTTACCCCACAACTCCATTTCATTATCAGGCAGGCATATTGGGAGGATATGACTAGTGTAAGTGATGGGTTTTAACAGTCTTAGAAGGGCAATATCATAGCGATCGGGTTGGGTCATACGAAATTGGAACAGGGGATGGAGTAATTTCTCCGCTACTCTGTAACAAAAACGACAATTGATATTCTTCACACACACAATGCAGTTCAGTTTAGGTAATATATGGAACCGTTTTTTTTTTAAATTCATAATATGATTTTTGAGGCTTTTAACGCGTTAAGCCAGCCCCATCGTATCCTTATACAACTTAATCTAACCTAAAAACCTAATAAACTAAATAAAACCCGGGACGATCAGCGCCTGGAGAAAAGCTTTGGCTGGGTCGTATAGCATGGTAGCTTCCCCAGAACACGGTTTGGATAAAAAATTTAGTACCATTCCCACATCGGATTTATGGAACCGTATATTTTTTAGAGTATGGAATATGACATACCCATATACTTAGATCTCGAAACTGACATACACATAATGTTCTTTAAAATTTGTATAGAAATTTAAAATATTATACGACATTACAAAACTGTATTATAAAAATAACTTTCTTACTTACCCAAGCCTCCTAGCAGTATGGGAACCAGCACTAGTGTCAAGTGCTCCAAGCCACACTGCTATATCTCTAATCCTTGCTCGAGAGACACAGTGAGCCGCAGTGGCCACATACCACCGCGATACTGAAAAATACATTAAGTTTTATTACCCCAAGAATAGAAACTCGGACCTCTCCGCATTCAACGTTTAAAGCATGACCAACGACACGGTTAAGAGATTATAGTCGCAATTTACCTTTAAAATGTATGATACAAAATTAAAATTCTCTTTTTCAGAGTTATAATTTTTTTTTCAATTTTTGTAATGCAAGTCTAGAAACAGGCAATTCCTCACGGACGTAGCCAGCCAGGGTTTTGAGAATTCAAACTTTCCCCAAAAAACTTAAGATATTAAAGAGTTGTATTCAACATCCCTTAATGTATATATCCATATTTAAAAAGAAAATCAAAATATTGATTCCGTAAAGCGTAACCTAGAATTAACCTAACCTAAACCTTATGTTTTTTTACACATCTTTAATTCTTTTCATCAGTTTTCAACAGTTATGTAATTCTGATACTAAGTAACATGCAAACTAATACGCAAAGTTTGGTTTTGTATGGTATGTTTCCTTGAAATCCAATCCTTCAAGTCTCCTTTAAAAATAAATGTTTGTTCAAAAATCAAATCAAAACTTACAAAGAACACCTCCACACTGGTACTCGGAGATCCTCACATGAGCCTGCCAAGGAAATTCAGCAAGTCTGGCTTCACGACCACCGATAATGCGCTTCTGAAGAACGGTTGTAGATGATATTCCGCAGTCCACCTGAAAAACAAGAAGTTTTTCAAACGAGACGGCAATACAAGTCGATTAGGTAGGCAAAGCTAAGGCTGGGTATTTTGATTCGTAGTTAATGCAATGAGTAGTTAACTATGACAGCCGATATTATTATGTTGGGCCCAACACACACTATTAACACTATTTACATAATTAATAACTCAAGAACGGATTAACCGATTTTGATGATCTCAGATTTAATGTATTTGTCTAATTCGAGAATAGTAGAATAGCTATTAAACATATAGAAAAATTCACGAAAAAGTGTTTATGAAGAAAATTTGTTGTTAGTTTGTATAAAATTCACAGTTATATAAATTTATAACAAAATTTATAACTGTGAATTTTTCCCTACTTTAAAAACCAAGGTAAAACAAGGTTTTTCGTTTATATCATACCTGATTATCATCATCATCTACTCTCCGTCGAAAAACATTGGGCGGAATGACATTCCTCTGCGGGATACGTAGCTTTGGGGGTATCTTATATTGCCAGTCAGATGAAGGTACACTGGAAAAACAATTTTATTTGGCTTTTACTATTATATTTTGTTGGTTAACCGCTAATATCAGGCACTACTGGTTTGAAATGAAAAATTATTTTTGTGTTGGATAGTCGAGTATCTTATCCTTCTAATATTATGAATGCGAAAGTTTATGAGGATGTTTGTGAATCAATCTCGCCTAAACGGCTGGAGGGATTTGAATGAAATAGAATATATGCTTTGGATTAACATACTTTATACACCAGTAGTGTGTTCCTGTGGAATAATTAAGAGATAGGAGTATTATATTTTTCAACTTCGGTATTAAAATGTTCGGATATTATTTTGTAATATCTACATATTTTTGTAGATTATTGTACATCTATAATACATAATATTTTGTTACCGATTGTACCATAATGATTATATCAAAGATAAACAACATTAAACTAATTGTACTTTAATGTTAAGTCAACAACATTTGGAAATTACCAATAATTGTTAATAAGTGAAGAGTCCAGAGTTGATTGTTTGCCTTTCTCATAATATTGTTTACATTGTTTTAATATATAATGATCCTCCGCCCCAATGTAAGTCAGACCATAACATTAGTCCGTAACAAGAGTTCGTAATATCAGTTGTAATAAGTAAATCATTGTATTAATTAGTACTAAATATACTTCGATACAAGACCACAACGCTGCTGGTTGTCATTTCAAAACCCCTTCCAACCACCCGACCATTACAATATATTGCACATAAAATAAAGGACATAATTTTAGTTAGATATTAGGTAATTCCCTATGGATAATTTAAAAAAAAACACTTTTTTGTAACTTGTATGTTTTATTTTATTACAAGTAAGTATTCTATAGACCGGTATAACATCACCTTACGACAAAATTAACACGGGTGAAACATGGTGAAACCGTGAGCCTTAACAGTATAGGGTACTACTAACATTACGGAGTGGTGCATCAATGAAAAATGTTGCAAAAAGAAAAAATATGCCTTTTGAGAGTCTAGTCTCAATTTTATTATCTAGTAAATAAAAACCATAATACAAGTCAAAAATGTGTTCTCGTATTAAATCTAAAAAGAAGTTAAAAAAAATTATTTGCTTATTATCTTTATGCCTCAAAAAATGAATAATGTTCTTAATTTCTACCATTTTGTCCACATTTGTAAAAAAATAATTATTAACATGTTAGTTTATTAAAAAAAAAATATCTTACCTATTTTCAAATTCGGTATCCAAACAACATGAAAACAACCATCCCCCACAACCCTTGGAGCGAATCCCACCACGCAGCCAACAGGAAATAGACAATGTGCATGGAATGATGTCATTTCCGATTGAACATGACGCAGGGTATCCCAGAAAGGAGGCTAATACGCGAGAGGTTAGACCTAGAAAATTTTTGGAAAATTAAATATATTAGTATCAAATGTCATTTCAAATAATATTTTTGTAATCAATTTACGACTACCTTATATCATGGCTTGACCGCCTCCTTGGTCTAGTGGTAAGCGCGTAAGCGTTACAACCGAGAGGTCCTGGGTTCGAGTCCCGGTGGAGATAAACAAAACTCAGTCTGGCAGGGCATAGAAGGCTGATCATCTACTTGCCCCTAAAGAAAAAAATCGATCAGTGAAACAGATGTGAAATGCATCTGCCCCATACCCCACTAGGGGACACAGGACTTTACTCTTATATCATAGCTTAAATAGACAATTAATATTACATTATTATATAAGTGTGTAAAGTTAGTGATTACCGCTGAGCTGAGGACGGTAATCATCAATACTCACATGTACAAATTAATTTTTTTATTTAAACACGAAATTGCATGAAATAAGTAAGCCACTAATTTATACTATTGAACGCGATATCCAATATGATTTTATTTCGTACCGAAACTCTTTTTTGAGAACAAAAAGGTTTTACTTCATTATCTTACTGGTAATAATCAAAATATCACAGTTTGGTTACAAGCGCCTTTATATACTTACCTAAGAGGAGTGCGATAAATCACTTTATGAGCAAGTGTGTTGGAAAAAATATTATTCGGAGATTAAAATAAAAAGCAAGAAGAAATAAATAAAAACATCTTCATAATATTATTATGATCTAGATATTATGTTATGTTTTAATTATTTCAACTATTTCAACACCATAATTGTCGGGGATATAGCTCAGTGGTAGAGCATTCGACTGCAGATCGAGAGGTCCCCGGTTCAAACCCGGGTGTCCCCTAAAATATTTTTTTACATAAAATTTCTTTCAAAGATGTGTTTAACAGCAATAAAACCAAAAATACAAATAACATTAATTAAATACTATTTTTATTATACTTACTCTCAACAGCATTGACATGGCCAAGGTGTAACATCAGCAACACAACACCAAACTCCCGCCACTTCGAACGCCATTCTGCCACCGTTCGGAATTTGAATCCATTTTTTCTTTTTTCTAAATTATCTCTGCGTTCTCTGTCTATTGATATCCATAGATAATTTTTCACCGGTGACATCGTAAACTTAATGTATTGACATTTTCACACATCTCGATTTTAATGGAGGGTTGAGTTTTGTTGCTGACTATGACTGCTGAAATAAAGAGAGAAACTTACAATCCTAAATTGCAATATAATTTGTCAGTCTAACATTAATGTATTCTATATTTAGATCATTTACTTAAATTTATATTGTTACAAATACAGATTTACATTAAGTAGCTTTGAAAAAATAGCGCTATCTGTATCTAATATATTGTATTACAATAAAAAAACATGATATGAAGTTATTTTCGTATTTAATTACTAAGAGAAAGCTGGTTTCGCATCGTCGCCTTTCTGGTTCGTGACCTTGAATAAAACATTAAAATATTCATATTATAATAATTCAATAGTATGTTTATATTAAAAATGAAAGTACTAAAACTCTCACTACGCCCTTTCAAAACAACATAATAAATAAGCTCGAAATACCTCAAATAATATGGATATTTTAATTTTGTTTAAATATTTCGATATGAATATATTTAATATGTCTTGCTTGTTTCTATTTATTTCCTGTAGTTTACGAGTTCTTTGCCTTATATAATACATTTATTAAGTATAATAACACAAACGTGCGTTTCGAAATACTTACGAATCCAACAGAACATTAATAAAATTATTCTATACAAATTGTAAACCGTAAGATATTTTTTGGAAAATTTTGAAACATCATAGGGACTATCCCACCTTAATATATTAAAGGCATTGCACGATTTATTCAAAATTGTTTATTCTTAAACGGTTAATGTTGAATAAAGTATTAAAAGAAAAGAGAATTATTAACTTGTATACGTTTTTATAACATACACCCCTGTATAGTAATGTTCTCAATAAACAAACCAAATTTTAAATTTGCTTCAATAATCCTTTCTTAACGATCAAATATTTATTAGTAGCAAAGCTTTAATGTAGGCCACATCTCAATAACAAAGAAAACAAGATTCACTCACTTTCACTTACCCTTTCACTTCAAAATTTAGCCGCACATTCAAAAAGGATTTCTGTGAAACCCTTTTATCAATCATCAATTATTAAATTTACTTCGAAATTCTATTATTATCTATTATTTTTTCTATTTTTTTTTGTATTATTATTTGTAAACACTTTTTTAACGCGAGAAGTAAATATTTTTAATTAACGTAAACATTAAATTAAGGTAATTTATTTAAATCTAATATCTCCTTCGTGTGCTTAACGCGGCTTGATGTTACAGACTAAAGTTTCAAATCTGTCCGGTAAAACAAGTTGTGGTTGGTCACACTGTCACGATTATTAAAAGTACTCTTTTTAAACGTCGCGTTAACGACCATTATTATATTATTTAAAGCTTGATTCCCCAAGAATATATAAATAAACGCGGGAATCCGGAACGGGTTACAATTTTCGGAAATTAAAATGCGGTTTGACCAAGGAATCTTCGAAATCCAATATTATTGTATAAGATAACATGAAAAAAATTATATTGGGCTAATATTATTTTTATACTTTATTTTCTTTTTTTATTATGTATGTAATAATGTATCTTATATATATTTCCTCAGACTAGATAATTTAGAGTCAGCGAATTTTTACGAGCTTTAAAAGGTCGTGTTATATCCAAAAATCGTAAAGTCGTCCCATATAAAGAATATCATGCGAAGAAAGTACACGATTTAATGATAAGCTATCGATGGAAAAGTATTTCAAAATAATGATTTAATATCTCCGTTATAACATATACTTAATTAATAATATAAATTTTAATATCAGGTATGCATTGAATAAATTAAAAAGTAATTGATTTTTTTTCAATTGAGTTTTTCCCACATTTGGTTTTGAGCCACGATTTTTATAAATTAATGGTAAAATTAAATAATATAATTTAATAAATATATACGCTGCGAAGCGCTTTTGAAAGAAAAAAAAACAATATTTTTTCGCTTTTCAGAAGATGATTGGCTAATTCGGGGTTTTCTTTGGAAAACCTGTAGCTTCTAGTGGAGTATGGGGCAGATATTTCAGTCTTCTGGGTCTACTCAACCAATATTGTTTCGCCGGGAATTGAACCCAGAATCTCTAGCGCACACGCATGAAACAATTAGTCACGGAGGCATATCTGCATTTCAAACACTAAATAATTGTAAAGTACATTTTTCTTTAATTTGAGATCTGATCCGGTTTGAGATACTTAAAGGTTGCTCGGAAAGTCCTTCCCCATTTTATGTCTTTCCTATTCTAAACGAATAGAATAGGTAACGGGAATTGAAATTGTTCGTGAAAGTATAAAAGTTAAATATTACTGTACAGCACAAAGTTAGGCTAGCTCCTAACCGTTAGATTAAACAATTTTCAAACACCGCCATCTATCTGCTACATCCATATAAATAATTTACCAATACTGCCATAACTAAGAATGTCGATTAACCGTAAAAGCCTTATAAGTAATCAAAACTCTACGATAGATGGCATTTAACAAAATATTATTATTATCCTTAAAAAATTTAAATAAACCGCTAACCAAGCGTAGTTTTTATTGTCATTTTAAAATCAAATTTAAGAATGAAAGTATTAAAAAATGAGTATATATCTCCTACCAGAGCCCACTGTCTAATTTCTCCTTAAAGGACACCTCCTCCAAGATACATGACAGTATAAGAGAAAATGCCAAGCCATAAAATGAGTTAAAATGTTTTTTTCTGAAGCAATACGAAGTTCCACTAGAATTCTACAATTTGAAAGCTAGTTAACGATATTTTAAGAAGAAGAAAAGCTGAAGAAGTGTTGTTTTTTTTCATACAGAAAAGAATAATGGCCTTCTAAGTTCCACCTTTCTATGCTCATACGTCGTGGACTAGTTGTGTAATACAAAAGCTCACAACACATCCTTAACTGTAAATGGGCCATGACATCACCCAAACGGTTGCCGAGCAACGCTATCACTGTATATTACGTAAAAGTAAACGTCATTTTATGTAACTCCCAGAGTGGGGACCAACCACTCAACCAGTCCGCGGCCAACTTTCCATCGAGAAGTACGCGTTCAAAACCATGAACTAACAAAATCGGACGTAAATATAGTGAAAAATGAAAGTGAACATATGACCGGCAACATGTTAGCGATCGCTTTGAAAGTGTTTTTATTAACTTCAATCGCAAGCAGTGAGCGAAGCCGCGCGCTAAGCTACCCGCGTATGCCAATGTTTGTGCCAAAACGCTCACCACGCGTATTGTTTATCGATGAAGATGATTTTGGCCGTGGCGAAATAGATTTAACAAATAAACAGTATCCTAAACTCGATTACGAATTGGACTACAAAGCAGTCGATCGATTGTATTCAATTCCTAAGTTCTACCAAGGGAGGTTCGGCCGGCCGTATGCTCCTAGTTTTGGTTTCGAGCAAGTTCAAATTGCACCCCCTAGGAATGGATTTTACCCTCCAACGAATGGATGGCGAGCCCGATCTCCTCGTGTTGTGTTCCCCTACAACCCAGATACGAGTAATTCGATTCATACAAACTCACATACTGGACCGAGTATAGACAATGTTGTGTTTCGTGAACAAAATATAGGTACAAACGATGTTGGTGTTGAGGATCAGTTGCAGGATATAAGTGGAGATGCTTTCTCCGAGAGAGGTATGTTATGCAATATTCGTATCGTGACATAATAGTGGGATTGTCTTTGAAGTGTAACAAAAGCTCTGACTGAAATACACTTATTGGCTTAAATGCGCGTTCATGTTTACGCTTTGAAGTAGTACACTGGGTTAAGAACTTTCTTGGTTTGTACAGAACTGTTTTTAATCTGCATCAACATTAAATTAGAATGAAAGTTAAGTTCCTTTACACGGATTACTTTCCGTATTTACGAATTTTTAGTTAGATTCAACCAAATTGGGCATGAAACTTTTAGACACTTTCGCAATTTTAGTATTAGCTACAAATGTTAAGATCTAATTATAATTGAAATTTCAAAAAAAATTTACATGATCATTTATAATTTAGGATTTTTTGCTTCTTGTCATCAATTTAATTTAGTGTTAGTGAAACTTTTACCAATTGTCTGTATCGCGGACACAATTCCCACAATGTAATTTATTATTTCCAGTCGACCTCAAAAGAAGGTTTTCGATGTGTTTTTGTATGTTTGTTAAGCGATTGCGAATTATAAACCGATTTTAATATTTTTCGCTAGATCATATTCAATATTAGACCCAAATGTCAGAAATTGAGCACATTTTGAAAATTTCAAAAAAAAACTTACTACTTAGGATATACCTAACAATTGCAATTTCCGTTGAGTCTTATTTTTATATTTTCTTTACAGAATTATTATTTTTGTTTTATTTATTATTTTTTACTTTGAAGTCGATACATAGTTTCTTTTTAACAAATTTTATGTCGTTCGCAAACTAAAACATAAGCTAAATGAAATTATGCACATTTTTTAAAAAACTGATAGTAACAAAATTTAGAATATAAATATGCATATAATACTTTTATCTATCAGGATTCATTAATAAAATTTCAGCAGGTTTCAATTGAGTTTGAAAATTGTCACACAGCCAATTTGGTATGTATAAATTAAGATATACGCTATTTTACATAGACGACATTAAAATACATTTGAAAATCAAGCATAATATAATGCGCTTATACTGTCTTCATTTTGGATGCTTCTAAGTTTGTATGTCGGTTACACTTTCACGCTCAAATCGCTGACCCAATAAAAAATCGATTTTTTCCCTATGACTTGATGACTTATGACTTCGTACGTCGTTAATCTTTGAGTTATACATATATAAATTATTTTTTGATATAACTACATAAATTAATATTTATCATTATTGCAATTTTGTCTTATCTTGATATGTCTACAACATTACAAATTGATACAGTTATTTTTTCTAATATTTCCTGTAATTTAGTCACTATACAGAGTAAATCGTGACGGGCCGCTTGTAAGAACTTTAACATTATCCTTAATTCTTCTTAATCTTAAGATTAAGCCTTCAATTACAGTGAAATTTATTTAAGAATAACCAAAGAAAGTTATACTTGAGAAACATTCTTTAATAATACCGGAAAAATAGACATTAGAATACATTTACAACAATACTAACTTCAACGCGTGTTTAAACTGACACCTGAGAGTTAATTTCGCTCTCGAACAATACCATTTAGTTTTTCATTTTATTAACTTGCTTCATTTGTAAATAAGAAATTTAAAAGTTTCTATAACCAAGAAATGTTTATAATATCTATAAATTTCTATGAAACTTCTATAAATTTCTATATTTTTGCGCGGAAAAATTATTTTATCGTAGATGAAACTATGATTACCTGATTTATTAATATTTTTTTAAATATTATTATATATTATATAAATATACATTATAATTTCAAAATTATATAAATATAATTTTGAAATTGCGATAAATTTACGGGCCTTAAACTATATTTTAAACCATTTCTTGTGATTCTGATTCAAAATATGCAGTTTTCACGTAAATTTAGTAAGCAATGTTGTTGAGGTACTATAATCGGAACCACTTGCAAGCAATACCACGCACTTTTACTAGTTTATAAATAGAAATTTGTTAAACTAGGAAAAGACGACAAATGTTATTTTGATAGACAATACGGCCAAATATCCTCCTTATCTACCTTTTAATTGTGTTGAAATTCGCTTGCATAATGTTACACTCTCATTTTTATTATTCGCGTGACAATATGTAGCGTGTATTCAAATGTAGGGAACTTATGATTAGAAGTGGTTTTTCGCAGCTAATCTACGCATTACTACATTGTCGTAAGTAAATGATGATCAAGCCCATTCAAATTTAACTAGAATTTATATTTAGTTTAGGTTATTCACACAAAATCCTAACTTGAAAATAAACTGTCCATCAAGAGATCAAACAATATTTTACTTTGTAATTTTATTAATTATTTATTTGTCAATGACAGCTATCTTTCATTCATTTTTAAATTCAGTTATATTTCTTCTATGCATTTGTCTTCGATAGATTTGTACGACATACATCAAATTATCACAATACTTTAAAACTTGTTCTGTTTTTATCATTGGTATGTACTAAGTGATTTTTGTACATAGTTCAACTTTTCTTCGGTATTAAAACTTCAAGTAAAAAAACTTATTTCTCGAAAACTTTCTGTCGAAAATACATATGAAGTCTTAATCTTGAATTAGTATTTTGAAATAGTTACTTCATTTTCTTCTCTTTTTTTCGTGTTTGTATTTATTTATCAGATCTTCTACGTATTATAAACGTTGTATATAAATTGTTATTTACTAAATCCAAGCGAAACGTACACAAAGTTAACTATTTAGAGCGAACAATTCTTTTTCCACGCTTCTAAGTGCGTATGAATATGAAAGTGATGTCAGTTTAATAGTGAAAGTTGTACGATCATCAATATAATGTCATATTTTTAATTATTATGTTAATTTTATAGGAATTACTTATAAAGTAAATATTGCGCAGAAAATTATTTTGTGTATTTGAGGAAATCTATGTTCGATTTATATGGAAAAGCAAAAAATATTGTCTTCACAAAATACAGACAAATATATGTTTTTTTCTATTTTAAATATAAAAAAATATGTAGAAGAATTAGGAATAGAATTATCTACAGAAATAATATTGATCCACCTTTTACATTATTCTGTTTATAAAGTAGGTATTCGAATGTCGGGGAAATATTCTTGTATGAGGCGTTGAGTACTTAATAAATCTTTCCCAATATAGTGAAGTCCCGTGAAGTGGGGGATGGGGCAGATGCATTTTACATCTGTTTAGGTGGTCAGCCTTCTATGCCCTGCTAGACCGATTTTTTTTATCTCCACCGAGAATCGAACCCAGGACCGAGGACGCGGTCAATCTTTCTCAATGCTTGTGTTATTTTATTAGTAATGGATGGAGTAGATATTTATCGGATTAATTGTACTACAATCTGTACATAAAACAATGTAGAGTTATAAGTAGGTATCAATTACAATTTGAGAACGGCTAGACCAATTTCGATTATTTTTTTATTAGTCTCCGTTCTGCATAGCATAATAGTCATAGCAAACGTCAGAAAAATATCAACAAAGAAATTTCATTTTCTCAATTTCTAGCGAAAGTAAAATCTCAATGTTTTTCTCGTATATTTTGTATGGAATAAGATTTTTGATGCATTTATCTGAAGCATCACCAAGTTCGCGGATTTAGTACCTAACCTATAAATACGGATTCATGTAGTAGGTCCGAAGAAATTAAATCATCATTGTCAATGATAAGAAATATACAATTAATAAAAGAAATAAACCATTTAGTATAAAATCCTATTTTTGTGGTTCATATTATTAAGAATCCGGTAGAAATAAGAAAGAATACAGCACCAACCGTAAATAATTGAGAGAATGTAAAAACTTACATACATACTCGTATCAATCGATTTTTCGTTCATATTAATTGATTCGGTATCTATTAAATGCCTTATCTGGAATATAAATTCATGCATACGCACTTTTATAAAAGTAATCATAAAGATAAAATAAATAAAAATAAATAAATAAGTCTTTATTGCTGTTTAACACCTTAACTAAATTTACAATCCAAAATCTAAACTATATGTGCTTATATACTAAACTAGATATTGTTAAACTAAATATTATTCGGCATCCATTCTGTCTCAACAGCTTGTCTTTCGACAAAGGCCTCCTCTAAGGCTTTCCACTTATCTCTGTCTTTTGCTGCACGCATCCATACTGGGCCTGCCACTTTCTTAAAAAACATATATACATATATACATAAGAAACATAAAACGATGATAATTAATTTTTCATTCATCTCGTTGTGTTAAATAAATTGCAATTACATACCCTATATGTACCTATTCAATTATCCATTCTAAAAATTCAACACCTAAGAACTTTAAGTAAAACGTAGCAACTTTTGCGTAGAACAGAAGCTGAAACGCGATTTTTAAAAGTCGATTCGATTTTAATAACAAAACGGCTTATTCGAATTATTTGCATAAAAATATATAACTTATAGGCCGATTGCATCATAGCAGTTACATCAGAGTTCTTAAACATCTTCGTTGCGTAAGTTATAGAAAGTTTTGGCGCCAGTGGCCTATATTAAAAACCTACTTACACTGTACACAGTGGTTTTTGGATACAGTTTCGAGTCTCTGTGGTCACAGGACGACCACAGATGACGAAAAAGTTCTACAAAACAAGAACGCTGTTTTGAACATTTTCGGCCTCTTTCAAGCTTATCTGTTCAGTTAGCGTTTGAACTTGTTAAGTTTATTCAATCACAGCCATGTATGCACATGCAACCATGTGAGTCTCAAGTTGCATATATGAAAATCCATGCAAGGCGTATCATGTTGCTGCTTATCTAAATATTTGAAAATAAGTTTGTACTAATATATTTTATTATATTTTTAAAATGTTTAAAATAGTACAAGTTTCATGCTTGTACTAAAGTAGCTCTAAGTAGTTTTGAAGTAATTCCAAAAATTGCAAAAATAGATATTGTTTTGAAATTTGCTGGAGTCATTTTGACGTTGTCTCTATGAAAATATGTATTAAGTTTTCTAGATTATGTTCAGTGCTCTGTTAAAATATTTTTATTAAATGTGCATAAATAATGTTAAAATTATCTTTCTACATTAAAAGTAAATTCCCGTAACCCCCAGTGGGGCATGGGGCAGACACATTTCTGTATCTGTTTCACGGATCATTTTCTTTATAGGTAAGTAGTTTCCCCGAGATTCGAACCCAGGACCTCCGGCGCAACACGCAGACGCGTACAGAACTTAAGACGTGGAGGTGGTTATGTTTATATATTGTGTGAATTTAAACACAAAAAAATACTTTCTGTTAGAGTAAGGAAGTGGTAGATAATGTTACTTAATATATAATACATAATTGCGCACTCTCATCTTTTTTTAGTGGCCGTTTTTAAAACCGAAATAAAAATAGATTGTTATAACTATAACGTGTCTGCATGTGTATTTCTGTCTGTGGCATTGTGCGACATGGCCATCGACTATGACATTTTTTTAAATAACTAGACTGAGATACTTCTTATAATTAACAACATCTTCACAATTTGTTATTTGTCGGGGAGTTGTAAACACGTTAGGGGATTTTAAATTATATTTAATTACATTTGTTTTTTCAACAGTTGTATCGATAACTCATCAATGTCCTGGCCGCGGTTATGTTTGCTTAACTTCGCTGATCGATCTTCTCTGGAAAGAGCCCGTCGCGAGAACAATAACATTTCTAAGTAGTAACGTGAGAAAACAGGTGAAATGTGCAGTTTCACCGGTGCGACAAAAAGATATAATCTGTGAACGCATTGTCATTTAGAATTTTTGAATTTTTACTTGATCTTAATCGTTTCGGGAATTGTTTTGACAATTATGATTCAAAAATCATAATGAAAGGCGGATGTGGTTTGACAATATGAATAAGATACTAATTAATTACAAATTACTTTTATGATACTTTATTAATGTTTTATTTTTTTACGCGACTTCTTTTGAATATTATTATTACGATGAATATAGCCGCCTACTTACGTTTTTCCAAAATCGTTTAAAAATACAGTCATTTGAAAAATTGTTTTTTTTTCTAATGCTTTAATATTATTACTTATTGACCGACATATACGTCCGATTGGCGCAATTGGTAGTGCTCCTGCCTTCTGCATCGAAAGGTCCCGGGCTCGAATCCCGGTTTGTGCATTAATTTGTGTGACGAGCACGAATATTTGTTTCCGAGTCTTGGTTGTTTATAAACGTATATGTATATGTATTTATTGTGGTATCCTCGTTGTTTCTGATTATCATAACACAAGTGCTTCAGCTGACAGCTACTTAATTTGGGATCACATCAATGTATGTGAGTTATCCGAGTTATTGTTAATATTATTACGCAAAAAATCTTCAATTTGACACCAAACTTGTTAATTAATGTGTCCTAAAAGCGCTTTAAAAATACTCAAAATAGAGAAACCAACATGACATCCAGGTCATCGGTCAAGAGAATCGCATTTGTGTCATAATAATTATTATGCAATTGTTGCGTAAACATTATGTATCAAATGTCATGATGTTAACGAAAACTAGTTGTAATTCGGAAGTATGAAGTACCGGTATTTCGTTTCGTAATAGTACCAATGTTTTTACGTAGATTATCGACTTTCAGCTGTATATGTATAAAAGGTGCTCTAACAAGTAAACTAATGTAATTTTTTTATTCATCATAAATACGTATGGCGAAAAAATTTTGGTGGTCAAGAAACTGATTTTTCATACACCGAATTTTTATAATTAAACTTGTATTCATTGAAACGGTTCAAAAAATACGGTGTTCGGTGAATTATTACGGATAATCCAGAAGTTGTGCATATAACGTGTAACACATATTTGTGTGTTATTTAAGTATCAAAATTATAAAACCGTTTAAAGAAGTTCAATGAAGAAAGATACAAAGAGAAACAGAAAAAGAGACATGTATTTGATACATGCGGCCTACATGAGCCAGAGAGTCCAACTTTGCTACGCATCCTTTGAATGCTAAGAATTTGTTACTTAAGTTAAGTACAAATAATACTAATATTAATTACTAAAATAATATTATGTATATATAACGTTTTTGAATTGTATTTTTGGTTAAAAGTGAACATCAGTCAAGTTCGAGGCGAATTTACTGAAGCAAAATTGTATCTCACAATTCACAATAACCCATCGTTTCCTAACCTGTGGTCCACGGACCCCTGGAGATCCGCGGTCCCATACGCATCTATCTTACTTAGAGCATTAACAAAAATAAATAAATTACCAAAGCCAAACATCTCGTAATTATATGAATCTGATTTGAGATTGCAATTGAGATTTGATATCAACCCGAACATTTCTATAAGTATATTTCTATAACTTAGTTGCAAAAAAGCAGCACCAACCTTCTCATTAATGTTTTTCTACGAAAAAGTTTTTGTTTTTTTAATTTAATGAAGGAACACTAAAATATAATATTGTCCGAAAAATGCACCTTTTTTTTACTCAGGGGTCCTTGGCGTTATACTTGATTTTCTTGGGAGTCCGCGGCTGAAAAAGGTTAGGAATCGCTGACCTAACCCATTGCTGTATGGTGTAACAAAATAGGTCCTACAACCATCCTACAACCTTTTAAATTTGCTCTTTTTTCGTCATGTTTTTGCTAGGTATCTGTTTTCGCTTTAGTTTTATATATAAAAATCTCCTGTTTGTGTACGAACACACCTTTTACCATTCCAGTTACCGTTTCGTTAGACAAACCGAGCGATTTTTATCAAATTTTTGTATGTATGAGAGGTAGGAAAAGCTCGTAAAGTATGTAATACCATCATCAAAGTTTTCTTAATCGCGAGAGCGGGTGAAACCGCTGGGCACAGCTAGTAAATGTATGAAGATATTATTTATTAATATAAAAATTTTGGAGAAAACCATTGTCTCGTTAAAATAGTATCGGCCGACAGAAAGAATTTTTATTTTATTTTATTTATTAATGTTTTTAAAAAGTGTTAAATTTAAAACAGCCTATGATAAAAAAAAAAAGCAATACTCTACACGATCATTTAAATAACTAAATATGTAATCTGAAATGCATTTTTTAGATAAGTTTAGAATTTAAATTTACTTTTAACCGTTATAACGTGAGTTTAAAGTGGCATTTCTTAAGGAGAATCGTTTTAATAAATTGAATTCAGTTATAAAGGAGTTGTCTTATTTTTGTATGCGGGCCGGGTTTTATTCCGATGGTAAATTACCTGGACTCGAACCAGGCTTATTAGGTAGATAAGATAGTTAAAAAAATTACGATACAAAAAATAATTTTAGACACCGTTTTAATTGACTTTCAAAGTTATTTAAAACTGGTATCATTTACAACATTGACAATACTGTAGGATGTCAAGAAATAGCGACAGAAAATGTGATGTGACTTTGACAGATAGCACAATATGGCGGCCTGTCTTATATTGTACAGCCGCAATTAAGATCATCTTTTGCGAATTTCGTTAATGTATGGATCATTCTATTATTAGATGTTGTCCAAACTATTGTTATGGCCATAATTACTCTACTTTTTCATTAATAAAAAGACACATAAAAAGTTCACTTTAAAATTAATTTAAAATAAAAATGCGGATCAAAACTCCTCTTTTTTACGTCTTTGATTATGAAATTATGAATTCTCTTATATACAGAACAATAGTTATTATTATTGTTATGTAGGAAATTAAATTCCGTTATCCTGACATATTTACCACGAATAAAAAATGTAAATCAATTTCCACAATAAACTTCCCCTTAAAAGAAAGATTTCACTGTCGCACGGCAGCACGCACACACAAGCGTGTATTTGTCCCGTTCATTTACCTATTTCCTGTATTTCCCGTCTCTTTCTAACAATGTCATTGACTCTGACGCATTATTCTGTTGCACTAGCTAGTTTTTACAGACGGTGCCAAGGTAAAAACTTGTATAGCTGAGTTTTGTTAAGTACTCAATTCGGTAGTATTTTTACGCACTTACCAACTGATTGGAATGTTTTTGTTTTTCCTTCTTTTCTTAGTTTAATTGTTTTTTTTTTTTTTAAATATACTTTTGTGTATTTCTCGCGTGTTTAGTCTAGCCCCTGTTAGCAATCTTACCTAATTATAAATAAATCAATGTTTTTGCTACTTAGTGTCAGTCGTCTGCTGTCGGTTGTGGCTGATACCTTGGATTGGTGGTTTTTCCTAGCCTTCCACACCGCAGTAAGATGTTCTTAGGTAAAATATATAGCTGCAATAATCCAGTAGACTGCCCGTTTTCCTGTTTTCCCATAGCCGTCTTTTACGACACCCACAAGAAGGTATAGAATGATGCTATTCTACAACCCATCACCCGGCACCATACGGCGTTCAAAAAAACTGTTGAAATTTTAATCTTGTCAACATAAGTTTTTATCAAACTTAATAATTAATCAATCACAAGTCAGCCACATGTCACACATCAATGGCTTAGCGAAAACTGGCAATTAACTGTTAATTTTTCACCTTCACGCTTAAGAAAAGAGTACTAATTAAGTATTTTTATTTCATCTATATTTAAAACTTCAGTGGTTTTGTGAATTAAGTTCTATTATCTAAGAGTCACCATTATACGGATCATAGTTAGCCTACGAATGGCAGCTGGGATTAATAATAAAGCTCTATTTAATACTAATTCGAGAAATAATATAATAATATAAATTGAACAATTTGTAATTTTGCAATATTTTATAATTTTTCTTTGTTACTTTCATGTGGTGTACATCAAAGAATATTCTAACTGTCTATCTTGTATGGACTCCTTAATGATCCTCCTCCTCCTTCAAGGTAATCCACTTTTCTCTGTCTTTTGCTGTTTCTAAACCTCTTTTACCTGCCAAGCTGGTAAAATAGCTTGATGGATTCTTCGGCTTTCTATTAAAATTATTTTTATTAATTAAAAAACATTTAGATATAGAATCCAGATGTTAGTTTTATTTACCATGGATTGATCCAAAATCATTTTACGTCTATAGGTAAAATTATTTACTGTATTTTATGTCAATAAAACTTTTTATCATTATCTTATCGTAAAGATACGTCTCATACAAAATGCTATCGTAAGTATTACAATAGAATATTGTATAATATTACGCGAGCCGTGAAAGTGAAACGCGAAATACCATCAGCAAATATGGGTTTACTGAAATTGTTATATATCCATTGTAATTTTCAATATGTAATCATAAAATTACCTATCAGAAAATTGCCAAGCATAAGAAATAATATAACTAGTAATCGGCACGTCTGTCGGTAACGTAAACTATGACTTTAGACGAAAATTAGTTAAATAATATAACAATATACATTTTTCTATCCCCGACTAGCTACTATGATTAAATAGCCGGCAATTATACTTCTTGTTGTGTTATATCTTATCACATGATAGTCTTAATCCAAAAATTTAAATCAAACTTCATTGTTCTGTAAATATGCTTCTGACCGTACACTTATAATCTTTCGCGCCAAATCCTTTGGTTAAACGTTTTGCAAACGTTACTTTCTTCGGAAGGCATAGGTATTTATTCATATTCTAACTAAAAATCTTATTTCTAGGTGATGGTATTATTAATTTCGGGTTACTGACCTAAAAGCTTATCATTTTCAAACCATTCATTCATTCTTTTTTAAATACAGATGCCAACGTACCACATCGAGCTCACAAAAGAATCGACGAATGGAAAAAATATTACCAACATAAAATACCATTTCTACTCCGAAAACCAATGTTCATACAAAAAGACACGAGGCCATTGAAAAGAAATTTTATCGAATATCCAAATACAACTTTACCCGAATTCAAACCGATATCAGATGCTCAAATAACGAAAATCAATGAAATAATGAAAGATATACTTAGCACAAAGCCTGCACCTACAAATTATAGAAAAGGCAGACTTATAGACAGCGTAACAAGTGAAACAAAAGATATAGTAACAGATTTACCAGAAAAGGACAGAAAATATGATGACGGCTGTCCTCAAGGAGGGACATGCGAGTTCTTTCTTTCTTGTTGGATGAAAGGTGGACTATTAGAAGGATCGTGCGGTGGTTTGCTAAAAAGTTGTTGTCACAGAGTTGCTAAATCTGGTATACTTGGAGTACAAGATTCGAATAGCATAGAATCACCTTTCGAAGGATTTAGTTATGGTCCAGTGATAAATGATGAGAGTAAGTTCATTTGGATTTTGTCACACCGTTGCGTAACTTAGGTCAAAGTAGTTTTTAGACACGTTATCGGCAATAATATGTCCTTTAAAAGTATAGTTTTATTTGTTCTAAATAAGGATATACGTAATCGTATAAATTAGACGTATAAATTTAAGTTTAAAAATTTAATATTGTCTTGAATAATCTATTATTCAACAAACACTTTACAATTAAACATATTAAAAATAATAGAAAGGCAAAAGATGTAGTAATAATGAAAGTAAGAGTGAGATTATTTAATCTTATAATCGAGTTTCAGGTATAAAGGATATATTAGTAATTAGACGTATAAAAATTATAATTCTTGAACCGAATGAATGGATTAATATTTCTTGAACAAATTATTCATCTACATACTAATTTGCAAGATTTCATTTAAAAATATTTTACTGTCATAGTTCCTGTAATGATTTATACTATTAAAACTAGATATATAATAATAATATAATTATATTATTTAATCAAGTACCTGTTTTGTACTTTTTCGATATTTTAAGGCTAGCAAATCTATTTTTTTGTTTTATGTTGTTTTTAGTTTACCTAGTTACATAATTTATAAGCCAATAATGTTACGTAATGGTGTGAATACAACATATTTTGGAAGCTAACGGACTAACTGAGCTCATGTGGTCGTGGCAAGACATAGGTAGAGAGACAGAGAGTTCCAGAAATAGGTATTGACATCACGACGACACAGGTATATTGTATATATGTATATCTTTCAGCTCTTCTAACTATGTCTTGCTTCCTCACATCTATATCTTAACATACTAATACGCTTTCTTTGCTTGCTTTCAAACAGGAAATGGTAAGTGCTTTTTATTTTTTTAGCTTAAGCTATCATTTATATACATGTTTTAATTGTATCTGTTTCACTATATTATATTAGTTTAATCGAAACTTATTTGCTTCAATAAATTGAATCCTGGACCTTTAAGTAACATTAGGTACTAGGGCAGTTGATATAATTTATTTAATAAGAAATTGAAACACGAATGGAAATACGAAAATAATGAAGGAAACATACTTTTAAATCGCTACGTCATCCCATGCATGTCAGGATTACTCCATGATCTATCCCATATATTTAATCAGAAACTTAGATAAAAATATATACTTCGAATTGATAAGCTACTTTTTGGTTTTTTTGAAGATCGATTAAAATGCGCCATGCGAACAATTCGCGTTAGGTTAGCGTCCTGTCGCATGGCGTTTTAAAAGTATGTTTCCCTAAATAAAATTAAATCCTTAAAAATTTCACTAAAAACAGTAGGTATGTATACAAGATATGTATACACAAAGAAATATAGAAGAAAGATACTTAAGTAACCGTTGTAGAACGGTTAATTTACGTTACGTACGTTAATTTTTTTTTAATATGTAATTAAACATAATACAAGGAATCATCCTTCATAAAAAATATACTTAATTATAATCATTGTTAAATTTAAAATCACTTCACAGTGATTTAAGTTGAAAAAACGAGGTTGACAAGTCAAAATTGCTTGAATTAACAATGGCCCACAGATCCTAATTTAATTAAAAAATATGAATACCTGATTTTGAAAAAAAAATTTTAAATTCTGAACAAAAATGTAAAATGTATATAAAAATCTACTTATATAAAACTCACAAGAAATGCAGGATGAATAACAACTCGTCAAGATCTCTTTTTATTACGAGAATGTTTTTGTTCGGATATTAATTACTGTAAAAAGCATTTTTATCCGAAAATCTTCAAGGTGACTCATTTACATGATTGTATAACAACACTTTCACTGGCGCCAACGCGTGACGTGCGCTTAGGGTGTTTATACATGTACGAAATTGCAAACACAAAAATAGTTTTTAAATGGAGAATGTTCACACATTTTGATTTTTAGTTTTAGCTCATCATATTCTCCATTGAAAATGGAAAAATCGTGCGAAAAAAACTATTTGATACGTCAATTTGTTCCCGAGATACAGAATTTTAAAAGTAGGACGACGTGACTCGCGCAGACCGTCGCGCCGCTCCACGGCTAAATGTCCTAGGTTCGAATCCCGAGGAAACACATGAATGTTTGGGTTAGGTAGGCACAGAAGACTGATCACCTACTTGCCTGAAAAGAAAATGATCAATAAAACAGATACAGCAATGTGTCTCCCCTATGTCCCACTGGGGGTTACGGGAATTTATTATATATAGGTAGATATATATTAAACTTCCTGTGGTGTATGAAAAACACAAATCTTTACCTTTTCATTCGATGTACATAGTGGTAAATTTATTAAGTCCTTAAAATTTAAATCATGATGGATAGAGCGTAAGCTAGTTAAGTTGGTAGCTAAGCAAGATTGATAATAAAAAAATGAAAAAAAAAAACAAAAAATAATACATCTTAAGCTTAGAATATCAAACACGCTACAGGTCTATAGGGGTGGAAGTTATTTTAATTAGGTATACCTGCTCTTTCGAAATGAAATGGCTTGAGATCATTTATCATAGTATAGAGTATAAACTAAAGCAAGAGTGACCTCTTTTCTATGATACATATGATCTGTCAGTTGAAAATAAAATCACGTATATTTAGAGTATAATTAAAAAAGACAAGTGGAATTGATAACTCTTTAATGAAAGCAAAACAAACAAAAATATTTTCGTGTTTATAAATCTGGATTATTAAAATAATTACGAAAAACGATATTAAATGTGCAAAAAATAAAAAAATAAAAAAGACTCCTTACAAATAGCTTGCCATTTGCTATTCCTCTTATTTGGCATTGATCATTCTGTTGCCCAATTTTACTTCTAGTAAAGGTTTATCTTGTAATGTCAAAATGAACCAATGGTCATCTGGTTATTACTGAAAATGTAGGTCGTGCGAGATCCGCATGTCATAATACGTAATTAAATAGATTTCGATGCCTTAAACGAGCGTTACCTATTGCGAAAAATGACTCAGAGCGCATCAGCTAGCTTCGTTGTGGTTTCATTACTATTGTCTAGAAATGTTCCAACCATTTTAATATTTCTGAGTATTTTGTGTATCCTAATCGAAACTTTATAAAACTTTAATTGGAACAAAATTTTAAGTCTTCATGACAATTTGAATACTTTTACATCATGAGGCTTTTACTAAAATATCAAAGGACTTCGGTGATTGGAACATAATCGACACGAATTAACGTAAACATGGAGTACTTAGTGCCAGTCCCCAGATATTCTAACTTTTCAAACTTACTTACAAAAATGTAAACATAAGAACCCAAAAACTAGTGTCATTTTGATAATGAACCGTATAAAATTGACAGTGACATGTGTCATTGATACGACATGCCCAGAACTCGTAGTCAACTGTTGAGGAGAAATTTGACGATTCACCACGTCTCGTAATATTAGCTATGGTTCACAAACAAATAGGAAAAGTTTATTTAAAATTTTATTTCACGATACATTTATCTGACAAATGACTTATGCCGAATTAATTTTAGGATAACCTACTCTTTACACTTAGTTTTTTTGACATGTAAATTTATTTGCTATTATTTCTGTATTCCTATTATTCCAGAACTAAATCTTTATTGATTACGTTTTATCTAATATAATTAAGTCAAAAGTTATGTACGTATCCTTTTCCACTGTTACATTTATTTCTATATGTTGAATGAATTTCATTAGGTAGGTTAAGCTCATTTTCCAATAAATTAGTATATATATACTATATAAAATGCATATAACTATTAATTTTAAAAGAGGAAATCAGTTACTGAGCATATTGCTTAACCAATTAAAGTCTCACTTTTCCTGATAGATCAATTTGCATTGAAGCCAGCTACCGGCTTTTTATATATACCAATGCCTCGTAATAATATTATGTAGTACATAGTTTAAGTTAAGTTCAAGATATTATGTGGATATAAGTTTATAGGACAGTATCGAAACGCGGAAACGAACACGCCTTTATCTCGTTGGGTAATATATTGCGTAATTTGGACGCTAACTGCATTGGCCTAAAGCGTGCGTAAGCGCATTTGCCATTTCAATCGACATCAATGGAGATTCACAATTTAGTTTTTTATTCGTCATTTACGAAGCGATATCCAAACTATTTTGTTTATTTTTTTAAATTCATAAATAATAAACATTAAAATATATAGGTACATGTAACGTGTTGAAGATATATAACATTTTTTAAAAACCTACCTTTTGTTAATGGAAGTTAGTAGAATAAAATATAAGTTAATAATAATTTGCGCGATAAGTCCCGCTATATTTAATATTAATGAGTTCAAATCGCTAAAGTCTAAAGTTTATAAGTTTGCAGTGTTTGAAAAATTTGCAAACAAAAATAGGCACCTAATTCTAAAAAGTATTATTAGGTAAATGCTTAAGGAAATAGTGAAAGGAACCTCGGAAGACGATGACCGAGGAAACGACGATGAACGCGATTATGTTGTTTGGTACAAGTGAAAGAGATGGCGGGAACATTAATATAATTTTAATTGGCTACTGGGCAATGGCAAGTTTCACGTGAAATGAAAAGTTTCATCTAAAAATATTGTGACTTGAAAAAAATTCTGCATACACAATAAATTGAATAAATTTGTATTTACTATGAAACGTTATACAAAATGGATTACTTAACTTACTAATAGAAGCAGAAGGTGTAGTAATTCTCCATCGAGTCTGAACTTCACGTTTTATACCGCTCTGTCTTTTCGATTTTCTGCGCCTCGTCTGCAATAATGCCTGGTCTATTTAGGACGGTTACGTTCTCATATAATTTGAACGAAACAAGTTGGTATATAGTTAAGGTTGTGGCATATAACATAAAGTGAAAAAGTGAAGTCCCCTAGCCCAGTATGGAGCAGATGCAATTCACATCTGTTTCACTGATCGATTTTTTTCTTTAGGGATAAGTAGGTGATCAGCGTTCTAAGCCCTGCCAGACCGAGGTTTTTTTTATCTCCACCGGGAATCGAACCCAGGATTTTTATTCAAATCGTATCCTCCAAAAAAATCGCACCGTTTCTTAAATCTTAAACTTTCTAGATCTGGGAAAATAACGTAATCGTTGAAAATGTTTAATTCATAAATTAATGTCCTCTTATAACTTGCTCCACAACCTAAAAAACTGACGCCAACTTCCGTTTTACGAAATAATGTAACCAAGAGCATTTTATTATTACACACATCAAATCATCATTAATACGTCATTAAATCATTAACGAGTCATTCCGTTGACATTATATAACTACCGGCATTTGAATATTTCTTAATATTACTTAATATTTTTTAAATTACATACCGTTAAGAAAAGCTATCTCAGGTAACTCGACATTCTGAAATACTACTTTACACTAAAGTTTAAGATAATTTTATATTTTAATAAAAAAACACACTCAGCAAAGTCAATTTTTTAAGAATTGCCAATTCAAACTAAGTATTTTAAACCAATATGGCATATCTACTGTAAACCTGTCTACAGTGTTCTGTATAAGAAAAGTAAAAATTACAAATTTTAAGGCATTGTTGACAGCCTAAAATATATGAAATATTAATATTGAAAAATATTTATATAAATTTTAACATCGTTTTAACTTTGTCGACGATACAAAATGAGTATCTTACGAAACAATTATTACATATACTTACATATATACTCGTACATATATACAAATCGATATACATATATAAACTTAACATTTTTAAAATAATAAGCCTATTCAATTTTTCCATCTCATTGACACACAATACCAACTGCCAAGAATCAGTGATCACCATAAGTTTATTTTAATTCATCTTTAATTCTGAATGTAGTACTTGTTACAAATAGTAAAAACCACGTGACATAACGCAAGTACATGCAAGTGACTAGGACTTGCATTCTAATAAACAAAACTGTGTCAAGACATTTGTATTCAAATATTCTAGTGTCCGAGTGTCCTTGAGAGACGGCCTTGATTATTCACTAAATTTTATTCGTTTTCATAGTAACTAGGTATACATAATACAAACTCTAACCTATCTCATCATTTTTACTTGTAAATACTACCTTTGATAAAAGTATACTTTTAGCCAAATGTCTTAAAAACAGTTTTGTATAGATATTTAAATTTAATTTAATAATTTATAATTTTTTACATTAATAGTCTTATTTCTCAGTAAAGTTTAATTAATATATGAATCTTCAAAAAAGAGTAATTCTTTTGGCGTTCAGGTGCAGGTGGAATCGCGAATTGTTTATTCATGAATAGAAATGTAGACCGAGCCAAAAGACCGATATTTACGGTGTTTTCTAATTTAGTAAAATTAATTATCCCCTAAATATCCTCCCACTTATAATAAACTAAACTAGTCTCTTTATTACCTACATAATTACTTTTTACCTAAAATAATTTGAATTCCACTAAAAACTCAAAAAGGTTACAAAACAAACTTTCCCACATGAACGACAAATTAAGCCACCCATTAAGACAAGAAGCAATCAGTAAACAATAATAAACTCAATTCAGCCCGTTTGTATGCAAACCATCACGTTGGCACACTTAAAGTTGGTACACAATACGTAATCTATGTCATGTTATGTCACTGAGAAAGTATTGCAGATATTATGAATTAACTGGTATGATTTGGGCATGGACAATTTTGGTTACTATATTTTATCTTAAGGTTATTTTATCCTAGATTTATGGATATTCTACAGTAAACTCAGACGTAGAAAATTTCAAGCGCGGTTTCTATCATCACAAATATATAAATTTTTAAATCTAAGTTCACATATTTGACATTTGAAAGTAGACATTTTTGATTTTGATAGTTCGTTATAGAGAATATAAGTATAAAATTTAAATATTTAAGGTAGATACTATATAATATTTTAGTTTTAAACTTATTTCCTCGGCTTGTAATTGTAAGAAATAATCTTACAATATGAATTCCCTGACAATCAAGTTCAGTCCAGTTTCTCCAAACGGATGCAAAAGTTTCTCTCTTAGTCATTATTTAAATTTAAAGTTACGGAATGCGCACGTACCGTCCTGTGTTTAAAGTAAATTCCCGTAACCGCTAGAGAGGCACAGGGTTTTCTGTGCAATTTTTTCTGCGACTTCTGCGAAAATACTGCAATTAATCCAACGATTGTTGAGTTTTCCACAGAATATAACGCTTAGGTATTCAATTTTGTTCATATAAATTTACTTGAAGAAGAAATCGTCTATTTAAAAGGCGATTTAATGTCGAAAAAACTTCATACCGATATAAAACTTTAATTGTTAGTTATTGGTGACATCCGTGACAGAAATTGCTGTGCCAAACAATACGTGCACGCAAGATGTCTTCAGTCTTGTGCCCAATGCTAAGACACCGTGAAATAATCAACTATCATATTTTACGAAATTCGTCATTATTATCATGAAGGACAGACCCAATAACAGTATCAACCATGAATACGTTGAGCGATGAAATCACTAATTAATAATTAGTAAAGCTCTCATCAACTAAAATCAAAATAAGGTTTATTATTATAAACAATACTTACTATTTCTTACATTTTATTATGTAGTCGCCTTGCTGCCAAAGGCTCTTAGATCCATCCAAAACTCCCTTATTCTTGCTTTTTACATTTTATTGGTCCCATTCTCAATTAGACTGTATTTTTTATGTTTGTTACCTCAGAATTTTCGATTGAATAAACCAATTTTGATGATTCTTTCGTACTTTGAGAGCTGGTGCTTCCCGTGTGATTCTATTTAAATTTCATCAAAATCTATTCAGTAATTTAGAGTTACAATGTGGAGTCGATTTTTTTTTTGTTAAAATTATTTTCAGTATTATGCCGTTCATAGTTTTTTCGTAATATTGTTATAAGCTGAGATATTGCGATTTGTTTTTTTTTATTCCTTAAATAAATTGTACAATATATAGAAATCTATACATTGGTATATAATGATGTATATTTTAATAGAAGTGTGATAGAGAGTTGTGGTGTTTGCGGTAACACAAGAACTCTGACACACTTTTCATTTTATATTAAGAACCACTTTTACTGCTTTTCGCTGCGCTCAACTTATGGATTTTTAGGAGTAGGTTCATTAAAAAAAGATTATGGAAAAGTACATAGAGTATTAAAAACGTATATTTAACACTAATTTTACAATCACTTGATTATTAATACATTTTTCGACAGTCGTCAATGACCATGCAGGCTGAAAAGCATTCGAAACATCGGTTATCTTTAATTAGTTCAGTTACAAGTATCAACGGAACTTGATAGAGAAATATTGTTTTAAGAATTGCATACATTTGCGATTAATTCTGTATTTTGGCAAGATAAATGTAACTTCTGTTATATTAATCTATATCAAAATTCTCCAAAATTGCTTAAAACACATCAAATAATTAAACTGCGTCATATGAAAACGCTTATAAAATATTAAATATATCTAAGATAATGTCGAAATTCGACAAAAAGATTTTCACGCTCCAATTTTTGAGTGTGTCAAATTAATTACACGAAGTTTAATTGTTTTTGCGCAAATTTCTACAATTAATAGTGTATAGTTTATAACGAAATAGTTTATATCAAAATGGTGGCTGTATTTTGTAAATCATGAAGTGAATTAACGGAATTCAAAGAATGTCTCTTATGTTTCGGAAATAAATTTTGAAGTGTGTTTAAAGAATGAAAAAAATGTACTTATTCGTAAAAAAAATTGCGACTATCAAGATTTACTGTAGGTAGGTTTACTTTAGTTGAAAATAAGTAGGTATTCTTGTTGAAAGTAACCATAAGTTTAATAAAATTAATTGTAAATAAAAAGGATTAAAATTTATATATTAGTAAATTATAGGTAATTGTATGCCTACTTCCTATTGAACATTTATACAAGTTTGATCGGCGGAAGTGAAGATCTACGGACTATGACCATACCCGTCTTGTATAATATTTAACGCTACACTAACTCACTGTTTTTTTATGTGTATAACACTATTATGTAAATACATTATATCATTTACTTTCAGTGCATTATAAAGTATTCAATCAAACGGACGTGTAGGCGGGAACTAGATGAAAAGGTTATGTGTCAAAAATTGGAGAAAAACATTAATGTAGATAAAATCAGTTTCAAATGAAATAGAATTGTGTAAAAATAGTGTTTTTTGTAATAAACATGTTCAAAAATAGTTATCGTAATACCCATAGGTTAGAATGTAATGAATTTAAAACAATAATTAACTATTGTTAGAAAATATGGATAAATGAAAATAATGGACTTGAATATTAAAAATTCATGTTTAGTGTGTATTGAGGGACACGAGGAAAAGATTTAGGTAATAAGATGCGTTTTTTTAAGTTTTGTGATAAATTAAATCATCTTTTTCTTATAATTTTACTGTTGTTATATGGAATAGACTCTCAAGGTTTTTTAAAATGGCTCTTCCCAAATTGGAAAGATCCTCCAAAAATTGAAGCGAAAACTCCAAAATTTATATACAAAGGTAATTGAAGTCCGTTAATTTTTTGTTTTTTAATTTCCTCTATTAGAAAACAATAGTACCATAGCATTTAGCTATTATCAATTAAACAATATTGCAGTAAAAATAATTATTTTTATTAGCAGGTATTAGGTACTATTATACGTAGCTTATTTTATAATAAAAGCGAATGTGAGGTTTTTGTTGGTTACATTACCTACATCAAAACTGTTGGATTAATTCGATGCTAACAGCCTGTGCCGCTTATAAAGTGTCTAAGTTCTTTTTGGTGAAATATTTTTTTGAATTCGCATTGCTTTATCCAGAGACTCTTCTTATTATATTTGTATAGATAAAACATTTTATTTCTTTTTCAGGCTGTGGCGTAGCTGTAAGCAAGCAGACAGCTCAACGTCGAATCGTTGGCGGTGATGACGCAGGCTTCGGGACTTTCCCTTGGCAGGCGTATATACGAATCGGCTCCTCCAGGTTATATTGTATTGCACTAATATGAGGCTTTTAATAAACATTAACATCTTTAATCACTAATATGTTAATTATTGTTAATATGATAACTACGTACTTATGTATGTGTGAAACTTACGGAAGTGAAAAGAAATAAAACACGGTCTCTATGCTATTCATAAAAATGTAAGTCGAAATAAACCTTACATTTAATAAGTTTTATATCTTTATTGCTTGTGAATAATTTATACCAATGGCAACACTGAGTTGCTAACACTAACATACTAAAACATTAATTTTACAGATGCAACATGCTTATGTCGCTTTTCGAGCTAATCGGTTGGAAACAATGTTGGATAGAGAGGTAAATGTGCGAAAGAAACTACGTAAATGTTGCTCTTGTACAAAAATATGGTATGAAATTATACTGAAGTACAATTAATTTTTACAAAATTACAATTTAAAATTCTATGTTTGTTTCTGACATAAACATCTCTCAAAAAAGTTTCACGAAAATACGTACGTTGCAATTTATCAGCGTTCAAATGGTTTTAACCCGTTTCACTAAGATTTTTACGATAGCGAGAAAATGATAGATCATATTTTGAGACATTAAGTAACATCTTGTTCACTCTGAGCCATTAACATTATATTACGGGTGATTGTGGCAGAACGAATATAGAATTTAAAAATAGAATTCTTTTTAGGTGTTCCAAGTGAAGGAACCATAGGGTAACGTAAAAACAATTAATAAAAGGATTACGAGACAAAATGACGAATGTTGCATGTTTTGCATAAAAACTCTGAACCATATTGCTTTAAATTTCTCATTATCTGAGTAGCCTTGTAGTGTAAAAATTGCATGTCTATTGCTTTAAAAAAACTTTCGCACATTTTTCCTCTGTGTTACGTATATATGTACATATAATATTATCTGTGAATATTGTATAGAGGTAAATATTGTTTGGGCTTTACAAATAAATATATTGTATACAGTATCGATCACAGTTTTTAAAATTTTAAATATTATATACCTAATATTTTTTAGATTTACTCGAATGGTATATTTTTTTGTAATGAGCTTTTTTTGTAATAATTGCATGACTTATACAAAGTAAAATTGTATAGAAATGCATTGCATCATTTTCTTAATTAACCTTAACTCTTTCCGTGTTTCTGATAAAGTAGGTATCATCAGATACTAAAGCCAAGTAGGTACAATTTCCATTTCGTTTGCCATTATATTTTATTCATCAAGGGAAAATTCTGCATTATTGTTTAATCTAAAATTAATTAAAAAGTTCTAGACCGATTTGAATAATTCTTTGAGAATTCGAATACAATATTCAATTCTATCTAGATAGGTACTATTGCGAGTGAAATCCCGGATGGAATCTAACTTTCCTGAAAACGAACGAAATGTTTGCTATTCATTTATGTGCTAACATACGATACAATGCGTGTTCAACACTACCCTTCCTCACTATCAATTAAATAAGATAAAAAAGCTTCGTCAAAAACAAGAAGTTGATGTTGTTGTTGTAATGACACGACTTTTGTCATTTCAATACAGATTTCTAGCGTTAGGGGTCGAGAGCACCTGTTCTAATTATCTTATTAAATAGATATCAATATAAAAGCTATGTTCCAAACTGAATCACCGGGTAACATCTATGAAATAAATTAAACCGTAAAATATACCTAATAGTATTTGGGTTGTAGTGTTGTGCATTTGTATATATTTAATCCATATTTTCTTGTACAAATTTTAGTGCTTGTTAAAATATTGATTCATAAAATGACACGTAGTATTCTCTCAGTTTTGCACTACTCAATTATTGTGACGGTTAACTTAACTGAAATTATCTCAAATTTACTTTTATATTTTGGCGTAGGAAGACATTGACTCCTTAAATTGATTCCTCATAACTAGAACGTTCAGCGCAACACGCATTTTTGAGATACGGAGGTACAAAGGTATTATAATATCTACCATCCGTAGGTCAATTACTACGCTGAAATTCCATAAATATGTAAATATACAATCGCATTTTGGGTTTGTGTTTTAAAAAGTATACGATAAGTAGTAATTACGACTGGTATTTTGAATACAGAACCCGGAGTTGTCAATCGTTCACATAGGCTACAAAAAAATTCTAAATTCTAGATGCGGTGGTTCCCTTATATCCCGTCGTCACGTCGTCACGGCGGGGCACTGCGTTGCACGCGCTCAGCCGCGTCACGTGCGCGTGACCCTTGGTGACTACGTCATCAATTCAGCTGCAGAACCCTTGCCTGCATATACATTCGGGGTTCGATCTATTAAAGTAAGTGAACCAGAAAGTACACTCAAAAAAATAGTTTAGTTAGTTTAGTTAGTTTGCATTCATATAAAACTGTCCAGAAATTATTATTAATATCGTCTAGATAGGTGTATGATTTTTTAGGTTTTGTTGAACTTTTCAAAAAGTGTTTAAATTTGTTTCGGACCCACATCTGAAGTATGACCAAACAAAAATAAAAATCGGTCCACAGTTGACTTCACAGTCACTTCACAGTCGAATATAAAAACGTATAATTGAATTAAGAATCTCCTTTCAAGTTGGTTAAAAGTCTGTCTACAATTATTAGTCGACGTAGAATTTTGCCTATTAAATAATATTATTTTTCAGCGGTATCTCTATAACAAAATTCATATTAATCGTTTGGATAAGTAAGATTTTAAAAAATTGACTTTTAATACAAAATTGGTAGGTGCTATTAATTAATACATATTATTTAAACTTCCAGGTGCATCCTCTCTTCAAATTCACTCCCCAAGCCGATCGGTTCGATGTCGCCGTACTCACATTAGATAGAAATGTACATTATATGCCACATATTGGTAAGTTTTTATTGTAATAATTTATTTAAGACTGCTTTATAATTATTTAAAAAGTATTTAATTTAGTATTTGCGAACCACGATGTACCCGAGAATCTAATTAATTACTAATTTATTTCATAGTACAATTACACAAAATAATTACTTCATTGTTAAAAAAGAATAAAGTAGTGAAAAAACCGATTTATAGTGGCAACTGAATGCAAAAAATTCTACCAATGCGCGAGTATCTTCTATTTTGCTGTAACTTTTTAATTAAAAACAACGCCATCTACAACCAAGTAGCGAAGTTTGAATATTAGATGTTATGGTTTAAGTTAGTGTTCACAACGAATGACACGCGTATATCTTACATGTTCGTGTTTCATACAAACGCAGAAATGTTACCGATCCATACTTTTGGGACTTAAGGGACTTCATATATCGAATATAGGTGTATTTAAAATTTGATTTCAGCTCCAATATGCCTGCCTGAAAGAGGGTCGGACTTCCTAGGCCAGTACGGTTGGGCGGCCGGCTGGGGAGCCTTAAGCCCCGGTTCGAGACTTCGCCCACGAACTTTACAAGCGGTTGACGTCCCTGTACTGGATAATAGAGTATGCGAGCGCTGGCACAGAGCTAATGGTGACTGAATTTAGCCTTGAAAAATATTATTCATACAAAAATTATCTCCTTTAAAAGTGTATCAACTTTTCTGTGTAATAGAGGAGAGAGTATTTTTAAACTTTTTTACCTTTTATAAAATCTAGTTTCAATTATAGCTCATTAAATTACTTTATGTAATAAAAAACTACTGTTGTCGTGCTTTAAAAAGATACTTTTAAAAATCGACATTAGTAGTTTCTATAACAGTAATATAAAGCGAGATAATCATTATCTTTCTTTTCTATCCTTTTGTGTCTATTTTCATGTTTTTACTTTAATATATAAGAAATATTGATTTATCTTTATAACTTGAGTTAATATAATATGTTTAAATGCCTATGTATTTACTTTTGTTATACATATTTTTTTCAGGTATTAATGTAGTGATATACCCTGAAATGCTTTGCGCGGGATACCGGGGAGGCGGAAAAGACAGCTGTCAAGGTGACAGCGGGGGCCCATTGATGCTAGAACGGGCCGGAAGGTGGTACTTGATTGGCGTGGTGTCCGCAGGGTATTCTTGCGCCAGTCGTGGTCAGCCTGGCATATATCATAGAGTAGCGCACACTGTAGATTGGATATCACACGCTACTACGCTTGCGTAGTCTATGTTTGTCATAAGTTATAGAAAAATGAAGATATTTACCAGACAAAGAGAATGGAATAGCGTGGATACTTAGACTGTGAACAGTGAAATATATTCTGTAAACATAAAAAACATCAATATTGTCGTTTCACACGTCTTATCTGAAAATTCAATTTGAATCTACTGAAATTCTTATGATAGTACAACGGAAAGTCTATCGTTTGAGTTTCAAAATATTTTGCCAAACGCAAAATACAAAAAACTTCTTTATATTCTTAACAAAAAAGCTATTTTCCAGATAATGTCACTGTGCAGTCCTATTATCTATGACTGAGTTCTATTAAGACTTATGATATCATGGGACCATAGACTTTCGAGTTTCGACGCCATTATCCATTAGGATTTGAAATTAAGGGAACATTGGCGATGATGATGTATTTAAACATTCCTATATTTGATGTACAGATGTTTAAAGTTAAATTAGCAAGTTCATAAGCCCAATTTTTTAGATTAAAAAGAACAAAACATATTAAACATTTTAAAAAGTTGGTTCTCATTTTTAAGAAGCTTAATTACCTAAGTGGATTAACTTATAATATGTGGCTTTATCTTTGTGTTACCATAACTTTTAAAAAGATAAATGCATAATTATAATAACTAAGAATAAATGAATATTTTTTCTAAATATTTTAATAATTACCTACACAAAATCAGTTAAAAATATATTATCCAAAAATACTCTTTAAAATTGTTAGTTCATTTTTAATGTGATAGAAAATTACAATAAAATTAAGTGCCTTTGTACATAAATTAGTTTACGTTATTCGATGTAAATAATTTTTATTTTTAATACTCACTGAGAAATATTTAATTTAACCATTACAATAACAATACAGGTATCGCTAAACTACATCAGCTGTGAATTTGTGTCCAAAGTTACATTATGTGCTACTTAATCGTTTTTTAATAAAATTCGTGAGGCATGCCTTATGAGGACCTAATAAAAAACCAAGAACTGTATTTTGATGTACCTACCTAGTAACAAACACGCTCATTGAAGTGTACATATGGTATAAGTTTAGCAATATCTGTGCTATCAATACCGTATAATATTTCAATATGTTTAAGTTGTAATAATATGTAAAGGAATACAAAGATCGAAATGTTAAGTAGAAATTAAAATTTATCTGCAAATAGTGTGCTTTAATAAATTATTTCCATTTGGGCTAAGTACTATTTGAGTTTTCATAATTTATATATTTTTTTAAGTTATTTTAATTGACTAGGATAATAAACTGTATTTATTGTTAATTTATTCCCTTGTTTTATTTTCTTATGATTTATTAACCTTTTATAGAACACTAGTTTACTGAATCGTTTTTTTAAAAAAAAGTTTACTGAAAAACCTATGTTGACAAAAACTTTACTTAATTGTTAGACACTTGCATGATACGATACACAGATATTTGCAGAGAAGAGAAATGAAATCTTAATATTATTTGAAATGGGAAATACAAATTATAATTTAGATAAAACTAAATTTTAATTACGAAAGGTAATAAAAATTTAGAATTCATTCTCTTTAAAATAATTTTAAATAATAATAAATACTTACGTTAATAAAAGTATCTACTTAAGTAAACTTAAAGATTTTACTATAATTTTAATGTTTTTGATTATATTTACTTATTTATTAGTAGAATTAAATAAAAATCCAATCAAATTTACAGATATAATCATTTTTATTCAAAATAATAATATTTAAAACGTGTTATTAGTTACCTACTAAATTGAGCGTCGAGGGCGTACACTGCTATCTATAGGCAACGATAGATGGCGGTGTATGTGCTTCAAACGCGCTATCGTTGTGTAATGAATATGTTTCTTAACTCACTGAAGTAACCGTATAGTCAACCGATTTTGATGAATTTTTAGTATTTTTGCAAGTTGAACTACGTGAATATACGTAGAATCCAACTCTATAATGTGTAAAACAAAGTCGCTTTTTCTTTCCCTAAATCCATTTGTATGCTTAATTTGCTTATATCTTTAAAACTAGTTAAACTACGCAACGGATTTAGATGCGGTTTTTTTAATAGATAGTGTTTGAAGAGGAAGGTTTTTATATATGTTTTAATTTTTATACCCGTGCAAAGCCGGGGCGGATCGCTAGTATTATATATGCACTATGCAGATATTTATATAGGTAACAGTTTACATTTTACAATGATAATTGATAACTAGAGAATTATAATTAATTGTTATGAATTTTCTATTAAATTATGTATGTACTTAATAATGACCTATGTCTCATAAGTTAATTCGAACGAGCTTTGCTCAGTTCGTCTTGTTTTAGTAACATCGAGAAAATGACTAAACAACGTATACAAGGAACTTAAACAAATCATGGGGAAACCATTAAAATGTTTCTGTTGGTTAGGCACAGAAAGCTGATCACCTACTTCATTTATGTATTAACACTTCGTTGCAATAACAATAGCATATAAATAATAAGTTAAGCTAATTGGAGTGCAACGGGCGGCCATATCGCTAATCAGCGATCTCTTCCAGGCAACCCAAATGACATGATCATTAAAACAGATTCAGAAATACGTCTGCGTTTTTCATATAATTTAAAATAAAGCATAGATTTTTTCTTAAAAAAAAAACAATGTTGCCACTTGCCACTATAATGTTTTATTTCTCAGTAAATTTAAGCAATGCAATCAGTGTTACCAGCCTACTGGTATGTTGTATTTTGTTACAATTCGATTTAAAATTTTATACAGAGGACGGTAATAGGCTTTAAGTGCATCCGAGTTAATATTTTCGATATCTGCCGCTTCACGAAGTATTTCTTGCCAGTGTTGTGAACTTCCACGTGACATTATATCTCTAAAAAAACAAATGTTAATAATTACGCTAACCCAATAAATACATATACATAATAAACAATAGCTGATCACAATGCTATAAGTTGTGTAAAATACGCAATCATTGCGATACAGGAAAATAGTCATCAAATAGAGCAGTGTGTAGTTTCAAGATAATTTCACGTTTCACCTACTACATGTTTCTCGTAGAATCTCCTCTAGGAACAAAAGTGAAATCCTGAAATCGGGCATTTTCAGTGAGTCATACGGCAGACACATTCACATTTGTTTCACTGATCCTATTTTACAGTTAGGATAAGCCTTTTGTCCCTATCCAATCGAAACATTTTTATTTCTCCGAGATTCGAACTCAGGCCACAGTTACGCGTGTTAACTATTTGTCGCATTTTTGTATTTGTTATGCTTAATCTCCCAAACGGCTAGGCCAGTTTAATTTTCATTTAATTTTCATTGGCATTAAACACCTCGAAGCACAACCAAAAGTTTCAGGTTTTGTTCCTTTTAAGAACGAACGAAATTTTGATATTTTTGCTCAAATTCATAAAAAGTTTTTATATGTTTAAGTATTAACAGTTAATGTCATATTTAATATAAACTTACTTCAAAATTTTTCCCGCAGCCTTTGAACCGTAAATATCGCAACGATGAAGGAGAATTGAATCGGGCAGCGATTCGGCTACATTACGACGACCGAAGACAGAGGCTTTGCATAGTCTCTCGAATAGTTGGTACTGAAGAAAACTGCTTAAGAAATACCTGAAATAACAGACATTATATTGCGTACTAGTGTTGCACTTAATGACCTAAACTGATGATAATAAGAGATAATGCTACTTTCCAAATTAATAATACGCAGACGATGACTATTAATCTTTTATTTTTGTAATGATCTGATAGTTTTTTATAATAAATACATTTATATACGAAACTAAAATTCTGCATTTATTTCTTTGTTTAGTGCCTACGCTTTCACTCTTAGATCGCCTTACTAAGTTTTATTTATTTAAAAATAGAAATGACCTTAAAAAGAAAAATTCATGTAACATTTGTTAAATCTTATATATAAAATTCTCGTGTCACAATGTTAGTTACCTTACTCCTCCGAAACGGCTTTATTGATTTTTACCAAATTTTATAAGCATATTCAGCAGGTCTGAGAATCGGCTACTATCTATTTTTCATACCCCTAAGTGATAAGGGTAGCCCAGCTAGTATATTACAGAATTAAAGTTATAAATACCTTGTATAGGGAATATTATCGGATACATGGTATTTAGCACCAATATCAAAATATTCCTCTCCCCTTTTCTCCAATGGGACAATTCCCTGCAAATTCCTGCTCAAACTCCAAAACTCTTGATTAAGATACCTTTCATCTAGTTTCCCTTCAAACAATCTCCATCTATACTCATCGAGGACAAGGGCGAATGGTATCTGTGGTATTTTGTTAAGAGCGTGTTTCAAGATAAGAGTATCATCTATGGTAATGTCCTTCTTAACATCACTACTGTCAATGTCATCTATTTTGTACGCATTTTCTAAATTCACTTCTTTTACGAAGCCAGTATTAATTGTTTCGTATTTTGTTTCAGCAATATTATTTTTATTTATGTTTGTATTTTCTTTTTGTGTATTTTCAAGGTTTCCTGATTTATTTTGAAAGTCTTTAAGGTCTATATCATTAGTTTTAGTAGTAGTGTTGTATAATTCATCATCTTGTATTAGACCAAGTCTATGTAAATGCTGTGGAGTGACAACTCCTAGCATTATGGTATCCCCAATAGTTTCATGAAGAGCCGTGTTCGCTTGCTGAAGAGAATTTATTCATTAGTTAAGCGTTCATTTGGTTAAATTCATAGATCGCACTGAGCCATACTAGATAGAAAAACCACCTATAGCAACCACTATTCATAAACCTTACTTTTTCTGCTGTAGTGTATGTTTAATGTTAATTAAGTTAATTATTAATATATTAATAATAAAATAAGTTTAACTTACGCGATATAACCCTGGCTGCTTATTATAAGCCATGTAGTATTCTATATGGCCCATTTCGTGATGTAATACATATAAGTCCTCGAACATTGTGTCTGCGCAATATAAAAGCCTAAAAATATAATAGCTTCTCATAACTTATCATAGTTAATATTAAGTATTTATAAATACCTAGATTGCAACGAAGAAAAAAAGATAAAAGAGGCGCTGCCAATACATTATATTAAGATGATCAGAAAAATTATGGAATAAAAATTAATCATATTAAATTGTATAATGATTATTAATAGATATAATTATGTATAAAAAGAAAACCTGTAATCGTCTTTTCGAAACATATCCGCTGCGGTGCCATGACAGCGGGTCGAAGTGTTTACCCGCCTAAACACAGATTCCCGCCAAAACGCATCTGTCATGGCGGGCAGCCCAAGAGATGTGTACATATCTTCAGCCCGTTTAACCTGTTTTTTTAAACAATAAAGTTCTTAATTTGTCGAGATCTATTTTTTTATATCACTTATTGTATATATAATTCGAAATATTGTATAGAACATTAGTTACATATTGATATTAATGTTTCATATTGTTACAAGTATAAAGTCCCATAACCGCTAGCGAGGCAGAGAGAAGTTTTAATGTATGTCTAATTCACTTAGGCCAAGTAGATTATCAGCCGTCTGTGTCATTTAAACGAAAAATTCTTGATTTCACCGAGACTTCAAACTGAAGATCTTGCGCCATACGCATTGAACAACAATAATTTAGAAGTGGTGGAGTAGATTATGCTCAAATTTTTCTTACCATGTGTAACACAGTCCAATCCAATGTTTTAATTCGATAATCAAAATCGATCGTTTGTGGTAAAAATAAATCCGTTAAGGATTCCCAGTTTTGTGACCACAGATCACCTAAAAATATAAATTCTTTTAAAATATAAAAGATTAATATTAACAATCGCCTTAACAAAACAGATACAGATATTGTATGAATGCGTTTTTATTGGCATAAGTACCTACTACTTTTATGTCGCTAAAATCAAATAGACTCTTCAAATCAACTTCAAAATAAAATTTTCCGATAAGAGAGAATTTCTCACAAAGTGTTATGAGAAAATTCCTACGTCAATATTGGTATTAAGCTACGCCTACTTTCATACCTTAAATTAATATTTTAAATATCTCTCTTGTACTCAATGTTTAACATACTCGCCTTTATAGAAAGGTGCCCCCTGGAGATTTAAAAAAGGATATCTTATTCATTAACAAGGAATTAATTAATTTAGATATAAACATACCTAGTAAGTGTGCTGGAATAGGTCCTGTCTCACTAACAATGTTACCATAAAATTTTCTCAATTGATACCTGGCAACACCATGTAATAATTTGTATAATGGTAAAATGCCTTTATATAATTGGTAGCACAGTTGTTGTACATTGGGTAATTCCGTTTCATCTCGCCACGTAGCACCCATGTCTTTGTAGCCTAAAGTAAAAACGATTCTACAATACTAGGTATTTTTAAAAACTAACTAAAACCTGTGACTTCGTCTGCGTGGAATTAGATTAAATTATGTCATAAGAATATCAAAAAAATCGTGTTTTAATATTTCATCGTTCAATTTTATATCCAAAATCATTATACTGACTTCGGCGTTTAACAGACCTAAATTAATTAAAAATAATATCTAGTATTAAAAAAGTATTTTATAACATATCTACAAACTTAATTGGATTAACATAATTATATGGATACAAATATGATTATTAATACTAATTTGCACTAGAAAGAAAACATTAATAATGAATTATAAGTACAACGGACGATCTTATCGCAAACAACGATCTCTTCCAGACAACCCAGGTAAGGAAAAAATTTATAAGAGATCGTGGAGAAGTGCAAGAAGTGAGAAAAAAAATTCTGCAATTTTTATTTACTCACAAAAAACACAATAATTTTGACTCCATTTTCCATAAAAACGGTTATCTTTCTGAAGATATTACCGCCATTTTGGTCTTCATATTATAAATCATAAATAAAATTCCTATTCAATTTATAAAACGGAAGGTTCAATTATTATTTGCTTATTCGTACCATTTTGTTTTGCTGCTCTATTTTCAATTCCCTCCATTAATAAATATGTCTTTTTCATTGACTTCATATTTTCTCGCCAAAATGACCACGTCCATTTTAAAACGGACTCGTTTTTCGAAAACCTCATTATTTTCTCGAAATCCTTTTCTCCTTTCAGACATACGCTTTCATTTTTTGAAATCAAATGTTCCCTTTTGAAATTTCTATCAGATGTTAATTTCAAGATGGCTGCCGTTAAATTTTCTAAGTTATGATCGTCAACAGCGGGTACACAAACTTGTGCATCATTATAAATTATTTGTACCTCTTCATATAGATTACTCATTTCTCTAAAAAATATAAAAATAAGTAATGACCTTTAATGTGCATTTTATAATAGCGTTTTTGACACGATTTAAAGGGTTACCTCATCTCTTCATAAGTATATTTTGGTCCTCGGCATAGCAGGTACGTTTGTCGTTTTTTAGAAGCATTCAGTTCATTTTTAGAATATAGTTTTGCTAGTTTATCGCAATTTTTGTGTTGCCATAATAAACGATTCTTTTGATATACTGCTGTTCTTCTCGCCAAATTGGGGTTGCTCGGATTAATTAAAGATTGCCAGCCTATTTCCGCTCCGATCGCATTAAATCTTACTGTTTCTTCGTTTAATATCTCAAATACATTGTCAGAACAGAAGCAAACATTAATATTTGCGAGGCAAATTAAAAATATAATTTTGCTCGTCATTTTCTCAACATAATCTTAAGATCCGTTATTAGATTTTTTTATCTGTAAAATTGTAACATACCTACGTACATTTATCATAATTGCATTTTTATGAAAAATTAGTTTAATACGATTTTGAGTAGGTACTGATTTGTATTTTGTCACGCGTCTGACATCCAATGTGTGTTAAGTGAAAGACCCTTGATTTAATTCTCAGGCACAAAAATATTCCAACCCTGTGCAATGGATGCAGAAATGTGTTTGCTCCGTGTCCTATTGGAGAAAGTTACAAGACGTAATTTTATCATTAATAATACTTAGTATTCGTATTATTTGAATTAATGCGGGGTTTTCATCAAAAGGAAGCCATTAAACTCAAAGTATTTCGACTACTTTCTAGTGGAAAACTTTTCAGGCCACATAAAAGCTAAATGATTAACTTTATCACTCAGATGGTGATTTATCCACTCTTATCATTACATGACATTATACTTAATTTTGCTGATAATATTTTAATTGCTACTAAACATTAGTGAGTAGATGAGAGAAAATACATAAATCGTATAATAACATCAAATTTTGAATAATTCAAGAAAAGGCATTTGTACCCAGGTAGCAGTTATGGCAGTGATTATTAAAAAAATTCATGATACTTTAATTGCATTCGAAAGTTATTTGTTATGTAGGTGATTTTTTTAAGCAAAACATACTTAATTTTTAACTTTGTAATTAATATTAACATCATCACCATAATTTTTTCTTGATTTATAGTTCTTTGTGACATTTCTTTTACGTTTGACATAAAAATCTATTTTCTGTACCCACCTATAATACTTAGGTACGCATAATCATACAATATGGAATAACTTGATTACATACAAAAAATAATCGTTAAAAGATGCATCTATAAAAAATATTATTTATACAATATTTAATAAAACTTACCACCTTGCAAGTTACAACGTTGCACAAGCAAGAGCGAAATGATACTGAAGTCTGAACTCAAAAAATAAATTATCCTATTCCCTTAGAAAGTACTCTTAACCAGTGTAGGCGCGAAGAAGTATGCTATAGGGAGTTATTTTACTATGTTTAGCATTTTACGAAAATTCGGCAAGGTTTTTGAATCTAACTTTAAAGTTCCTCTCTCTTTAGTGTTGTTATTTTACGTTACGTTTGTTTGTTCGTGAAAAGAAATGTTTAATAAAAATAAAAAAATTGAAATTTTTATGGTTTGCGGACGCATAACATTCTTGGAGAGTTTACTTTTTTCAAATCCAAGCTATAGTTTGGTCTAATAATACGTTGTGCATTACGAACAATTTTTATTGGGGCATTTCATTTACCTATAGTATATCAGTTAATAGAAGCATGCCTTATTGAGATAAGCCGTTAAATCTCACCCCAGGGAAAGACAATAGCCGTCTGTCTTAATTCTTACAAATAAACATTTTGTATCGATTCAATTACTTTCTGTTTATTTTAGTACAATACGGGCTTATTTCAAATGAAACAATTTATTTCAATGATCAATATTTTTCCGCTGTGGGCGCTGCTGATCTTCTAGTATACCTTACAGTTAACAGAGTTGTTATGTTGCAGCCATTGAATGCCGCAGTATAACGCAAGGGAGAGGAGACGCAAAGGTTAGTTTGGACATAGCGAAAGCCTTTGATTGAGGCGCTTACAAAGCGCATCTGCTGAAACTTTCAGCATTTGGACTTTCTAATAAATAGTGGAATTTGATCACCGCTTCCTGACCAATCGGACCATCAAGGTCGTCGGCGAAGAAACACATTTTGTTTAAACCCGTGAATGCTGGAATTAGGCAAGCCAGCATGCTATCTCCGACCCTATTTCTCCTGCATTTTAAGTAACGACATGCTTCAACTTAGCAACATTCATAGGCGGCATAGGCGGCATAGGGGGCGGAACGTTTAATATACATGAGGCTCCTGCCCGTTTGCCTTATGTATTATAAAAAAACTGCGAAGCTTCTATGCTTGCTTTAAAGTTTAAGTGATTTAAAAAGATTTGCGTAAACAAAGGTTTGAAAAAATCTATGAATTAATAATATGGAAGTAGAATTATTTCTAACATTTACTGAATAGGCTTTAAAACTACGTAAGAAGGTATATACCTATCTAGGTGTAGGTGGTAGGCAAGGTTTATAGATACTATAGGTATACAACGTTTATAATATGTTTATCTATAAACCTTGGGTGGTAGGTAGGTACAGTACTGTTTATATCCCTGAATAACTGACAGTGTATCTGACATAAAACGATTGACGACATTGACAATTGGCATAACGAGCAGTGTGGATTGAGTTACTGGACTGATCACTGAAGTAGACAGAAAAATTGAAATATTATTACGGTCATAGTAATTAGTAAGTACGTACTTAATACATATTGAAACACAAAACATAAAGGTATTGTGACAATTTTCCTGAAAAATGCCTTTAATAATAATTTGTGGTACTCCTGTGAGTGGGAAAACAACTAGAGCGAGGGAGATGAAAGAATATTTTGAAAAAAGTCATCACAAACAAGTTGATATTATATCAGAAGACGAGGCTATATTAAAGTTGGGTTATGACAAGGAATCAACATACTTGGACTCCCAAAAAGAAAAGAGAGTGCGGGGATTTCTTAAAAGTGAAGTAATACGGCTCATTGGTAAAGACAATGTCGTTATATTGGATGGCAGTAATTATATTAAAGGTAATTATTAAAATTGGACTTCTGTCAAATGTACTGTATTCTGGTCTATTTATGATTAGACCTCATACAAAGTATATTTCTAATGGTCTAAGCCCTAAGAAGTAGACTAAATCCTCAGAATGCCTAAAACAACTTAGTACAAAACTTCCATTGACAACCATTTTAGTTTCCTACTTCCCCTTCCCAACTAAAAACACGACAGTTAGATAGAAAAAATATATTTTCAGAAAGACTACTGTAATTTCTTTAAAGTAGCAATTTGTGACTTGATTTTATTCATTATCATAATTTACAATTTCAGGCTACAGATATGAGCTGTACTGTGCATCAAAAGCATCTAAATCTACACAGTGTACAGTATATACAATACGTTTTCATGATGATGCATGGACTGATAATCAAGTCAGGGTGAAGGCTAAGGAAGAGTTGAATGGAAACACAGACTTACATTCAGAACCTTATACTGAAGAGATTTTCAATGCTCTTAGTAAACTAAGGTGCGTTAACAATGAAAGATAAAAATCCTATAAACTAATGAAATCTTTTTTATTATAATTATTCAATCACATTTACCATATTTAATACTACTTGGTCATGGCTAAAGTTATTATTATAAGTGTAACAGCTGTTGTTAATGTACATTAATCGCAAAGAACTCAAGTCAATATTCAGGAACAAAACAAACAGATGACCATTGATTAATGACTTAAAAAAACTTAACTTACAGGTTTGAGGAGCCAAACTCTAATAACAGATGGGATAGTCCTCTGTTCATTGTTCAACCATCTGATACATTAAACCTTGAAGCAATATATGATGTATTATACAAACGCAAACCTCCTCCACCCAACATGAGTACACAGAATGTAAGTAAAAGGAAATTGACTAATTTGACAGATAGAGTGACTAACATACTAATATTATTATTTTTTACAGCCACCACTTTCATCAACAAATTTTCTATATGAACTTGACAATATTACTCAAGCAATATCAAAACAAATACTTGAAGCAAAGGAATTTCATGCTGTTGAAGTGAAGTTCCCAGACTATCCTGGATGTATCATTGAAGCTAGCTTCTTACAAACAATAAACACTCAAAGCCTACTTAGATTAAGAAGGCAGTTCTTGACATATGCTAAAATGAACCATTCAAATGAAAGTGCTAATAAACTTGGCAGATATTTCATACAATATTTAAATAACTCTTGTAGTTATGAATGAAGTGAGAATATGCTGTGTATGTATTTTTAGCAAATTTTACTAAAACAAAACTATTTTATTTTTTAATATCCAATGAATAACCTATACTTATTTGGTATCAATAATTGGTAGAAGTAATCAATAATAATAAGTAATAATCTAATTAGAATAACTAATATTTGACTCCATTTCAATCTCTACAAATATTTAATCAGATTAGAAATTCTAGTAGGTACATACAAGCAACTATCTTACACATTGATATTAGAGGAAAGGAATGTAATATGAAAACAACATTTTGTAATAAAATTGTTTAATTTTCATAGTTGGTAATATAATAAAATATAATACTAACAGAGACCATGCTTGTTACATATTTACTCATAATTTTCTCAACCCCTGATGATAAAGTGCCATTAGCTAGTCATATAAAATCCGCGCCAATTAACTAGAATCTGCACAGTAAACAATTTCCAGAGGCCATTAATTTCTAGTTATTTGGGTGGGATATATGGATATTTTTATCATGTTTCACTGATTAATTTCTTTATAGCAAGTAGGTGATTTGCTCCTAAACATTAGCTTCCAAAAATTAAGTTGATAATGACATATTTTATTGATACAAAAAATTTACCTTTGATAATAGAATACATGATAACATGGCAGCTGTCATTGCCATGTTTGCAAATTCACAGATAAATAATTGGTTGGACGATACAATACAATTATTCAAATTTATTTTTTCAAATTTTTCTAATTCAGTCTTCAAAGCAGGTCGATATGAATAAATTAGGAATTTTTATATATAGCCTTATATAAAAATCACAGGTACATAATAAAACATCTCTGATATAACTGCAATTATTATTTAAATACATACAACAGACATTTTGGATAGTAAATTAATTTATGATTGAACTGTAATATTAGTGCTTTTATTTTTCAAAATATGATAAAAGAAGTCTTTTACTACTTATTTATCTACCAAAACTGATCACAATCAGTGCAGCAATTTAAGCTCGGCCCCAAACAATATTATTTGGGATAATTAAGAAGCTCTGAATTATTATATATCTTACTTTTAAAATTTCTTATCTAAATATGCATATTTCAATACAGAAACTAATACTTTTTCTTAAGTTTTTACTTAAATATTATGAAGATGAGATGACGGATTTCGTCAAAAATAGTAAACGAGTTATTAAAACATGTAAACAATTTAGCAATTAGGTTATTTTTAATTATATTCAACTATTTTTGCATAGTTATGATGAAGTTAATATGTTGTTATATAGTTTCTAATGGAAATATGTTTTGAATTTTGATTCCTTAAGTTTAATTGACTATGTGCAATCACTGAACCTGCATTGCAGTCATTGCCCGTCATTATATTCATGATTGCCATTTTAATTTCTTTACTTAGTTCCCAGGCAATTTGTCTTCCACTGTCAAATATAGTAGGGGAGCCCAAGCGGGGATTTCGGGATTTACTAAAGCGCGACAGATTAATATACAGGGGGATACCTTGTACCCGGTTAAGTACCTCCACAAAACATGAGACCCATATATAAGGCCGCCCGTGAAGGATACAGGATCAGATTAGTAAAAAAAAATTGACCATCAGAAATTCTCGAGCGCGTCAGATTAAGGTAGGGTGAGTTAATTACATCCTAAAAAGTGTATATTCCACTAATCTGACAATTTGAGAATGACGTAAAAAAAGGGGAGGGCAACAAAGTTGTAAAAAAAAAAGTCATCTCGACATTCTCGAGCGTAGCTAAATTTTTTTTTATTTTGAAGGAAATAATTCAAGAATAATGAAAAATATATAATCTGACAATTTCCGCAAGCCGAAATAACAAAAATTGTGTGTGTGTAACTCGCTTATAACTTTTGAACGACTAAACCGATCGGAATCTACTAAACGGCGTTCTAAAGATTTCCCTCAAAATTAGATTTCCTGTGAATTTGAACCCATTCGGACCGATAAATTTTGAGAAATTTTAAAAAATCTCAATTTTTTTTTTTTAAAGTGGTTTTTTTTAAATAACTTTTAACCGGCTGTATCGATTAACTTCAAAAACTAATCCGTCTTTGAGCTTGAAAAACCACATTGATCGCCACCAAGCTGGTCAAAATCGGTTGATTCGTTCGAGAGATATCGTGAACGAAAGAAACCCAAAAAAGTGTTTTTTCGGGATTACTCCGAAACTTGTGGTTCTATCAATTAAAATTGCAAAATAACTTATGAGGATGATAAAACTGAGTCGAATGCCGCCTACCGCGTGAAAATTGCTTGATCCATTCAAAAGTTATTGCGGTTTCAAAATTACAAAAATAGTGTTCTATGAAACTTCTATCAGACTTTCGAGCTGGGAGAGCTCAAATGCACAGAAATTATATTTTGAGCTTAAAAATATCATAAGTACAATTTTAAGCGCCCAGGAATGGAATTAGCGGGAAGTTGCAGGGATGGCCTTTAAGGTGAACCGTTTTTCTAATTTTTTTTTTGTCAGATTAGGCGAATCCCTCTAGATAATCGTCAGATTATGAGACAGTACGTTTAGAACATAAAGATGAACCATATATATCTTAATCTGACGCGCTTGAGTATTTCAAAATGGCGAATTTTTTTTGCACATTATGAAAATGGCCGCGAGTTTGCGTCCCATCGAAATCGTCAGATTAGTGAAGGAGAGCTTTTTTTGGTGCACTTAACACTCCCTTAGAAAATCTGACGCGCTCGATTAATTTTTTTTTTTTCATTTTCAACCCTTAAATACAACCATCCGCATCATGCAAACGATCAGATTAACATGCGTACATTATTAAAAATACATAGGGCATTGATGCTATTAATATCTGACGCGCTCGAGGATGTCCATGCAACAGTTTTTTTTTACATATTTAAAAATCTATAGCCGCTTCCCTCACCGATGTAAAGGTATATATCATTTAACATTTTTTTCTTCTTATCATCTAAGCTTTGCATCCCAATAGGTCTCTACGACGCTCGAGTAAATCCCCATTTAGCATCGTGGGCTCCCCTACTATTAATCACATATCTAACGTGACACTTATTTTTTACGTGAACAATAACCATCAATTATTTATGTAGTTCCTTGTTTTGTTAGTTGTAGGCAATATATTGGTATTAGAGATTTTTTAATGGCTATTAATAAAAAACATAAACTAGTAACATTTCACTTTGTTACCTATTGAACAATAGCTCATTAGATATCTATTTGATGTTTAACTTTAGTTACGTAACTAATTTTGTCCGTAAACACAAACTAATTCTAAATTTTTACTTATTCTAAAATGGCTTTGAGCCGCAGCTTGACTTGTATTGATACTTAGTTTTTCTTAATAAAAGTCGAGTCCTGTGGCCTTTTTATACCACTGACGTATAAATATGTACAATGTACAAAATTTCATAACGACCGGCTTATGTGTGTGATGTTTATGTGCAACGTTAATTTTTTTTTTTCGAATTTAGTTTCTTTTACAAATACAAATAGTTATTCAAGCTTAGCATAAACAAAGCATTAAAGTTTTATACAAACGGTTTCCTACAAACAAAATATACAGAGTTGTATTCATGTTGTAACATCGAATTGGGATTTTGGGCGTATTTCGTTTTAACACCAGTTTTTTCTTTCTGCAAAGAGTAATTATTATGAGTTGACAAATTATTTGTTTAGTCAAATCTTCCACCATTAGTTTTCAAAAATATGTTACTAGATAATGACAATATTTTTGTCTATAATTATTTTACTAAACATATTAACTTTTTGTTTGTTAGGTGTGGAAATTAATAAAGCTAGAAGGCACAATATGATCAGCTACTAAAACCTAATGTAATTTATTTTATTAATTGAATTTCAAAAGATATCAAGAATAAAAATAATTACATGTAGTAAGAACGGAACTCATTAAAATTTTAAATAGAATAGGTTATATAATAGCTATAAAGGGCTTTAATACTAAGTTAGTAAAAGTGGGGGTTCCTTATGTAGGATATGGAACAGACACACTTTTGTGTTTGTTTATTTGAACATTGCATGTAAGTAGATGAATAGTTGTTAGGTATCAAACAGAAGTACTGTTTTTGCGAAATTCAAACTCAGGACTTCCAGCAACATGGATTGGATGAGATGTGATCCACTTATAATAAATATGATTAAATTAACAAAAATTAAGTATCTTACCAATACTTCAAATCCAACGTCTTTAATGATATCCATTAAAATGTCGTACGGCGGTTCAATGCTTATCTCATTTGGCATGTCACTGAAATAAAACCAGTTATACCGTCTTTAGTATATTTGTCTATGAAGTGGCAAATGCAAAATCATAATAAACATATTATGTGAGTTAACATTTCATTATAATTGTATGTACTGTAAATCCACTGTGTACGCATCGCATAAAAGCACACATTACAACTTATCAATAAAAACAATATTTATCAAAAACTACCTAGCTATTATGCTGTTTTACGAGGAATCAACAACATTGGAACCATACTTTTATCAGTAACTGTTGATCCGACGAACTTTGTAGGGCCAGTAAAAGATAGAATGGGTATAGTAAGTTATGTACTTAGATACATATATGCCACCACGGACTTTTTTGTAGATCTAAAAAAGAGGAATATCCCACCATGCATTGTTTTGTTATAGCTCAAAGGGATTAGGCAGCGTTATCGATGAAGTTTCTCACGTGACTTTTTCCCATCCAAATGAAAGTTCATTCAATAATTGAATACATACCTATAATGATACAAAAGTGGTCCTAGATTGATCCATAGCCCACCAGGCTTCAATATTTCGTATATCCTCTCAATAAACTCTATTACATTTGGCGCACAATCTATGAAGAAACAACTCGCTACGCAATTCCATTCATCTTCAGTTGTATATACCTGTTGTGTTTACAATGCTATTCATAAAATTGTTAAATTACTCAATAAGATTACTTTAGTTTTATACAGTATTATTTTTGACTTTTAGTTTAGTTCTAGAATTGGTAATTAATGTATTGGTAAAATTGCAAAATAAGTTGTATCACTATGCCACCAGAGTAAAAAAGTACTTAACATTTCAAAGATCGTTGGATAATTATTTTACAAATCGCAGATAGCCAATATTGTTTATTATACAAATCTTAGTTTATTTTACCTTTAAGAAATCTCCAGCGGTTATAGAGAAATTTGATTGGTGACTAGAGGGTAGGGTGTCAGGAAACGTGGCGGCTGCGATCTGATGCTCGCTGGTCATGTGGTTCACGTATTGGTGCACCCAGGGGAACACTGTGTGTTTATTTGCCTAAAGTGTCATGATTTTCAACTATTTAATTATTTAAAAAGAAGTAGTTTCTTTGTTTATTTTTTTTTTTTACCTTTATATTCTTGTTTTTAAGTTAATTGTTTTCTACCTATTATTCTGTATTTTTTCAATCATCTAAATTACGTAATTTCTTGTGATAATCATTTAAAATGTAATATTATAACATAAAAGTTATATAAGTATATATAAGTTATATTATTATAAAGTTATATTCTTACTAGTGAGAGCAACATATGCCAGATTCACAATGGTGCAGCAATCTATAGGTGCAGGATATAAAGATTTGTGTATATCTTGAGGTATTTTAACATCAAATAAATGAGCTTTATGCTACATTTTTCTTTAATAAAAAGTTTTTTAAGGTATTTAGGTAAACTACTGGCAAACTTACCTCATGGCACTTATTCAATATAAAATTACTGGCAAACAACATGAAAAGTGAGAATTCATTTCCTTGACATGTGAATCCCCTAGCTGCAACTTCCCAAGCAAGTCTTCCAAGACCTGCCCCTGGCACTAATACTTTTATGTGTGATCGGTCACTGCAAGAAAATAAATTTAGACTTTTAGTTTATGCAACAACAGTAGGATTTCTTAATTCAGTGCTAACAACAACAGTAGGATATTAATTTATTCACTTGTTACAGATTAAAGTGGAAGGAAAATGAGACAAATAAAACAAAAGTGTTTACTAAAGATAGACACTATCAAAGTACATGGTGTTATACTCATACAAAGTAACATTATAATAAAAACAGAAGAACAAATGTCCCTGTTAAACAACAATTAAACAATGTCCCTGTGCATATCATAGGCAACAGAGTTAGGCTAATTAGGGTTAAAAACACCCAAAGATTAGGTTTAAAAAATCATCTAAGCATCACTCACATAAAATCCTGCTTGAAAAACCTTTTCTCTAGTTCTTCCAATATTGGTTTATAGCACTGCTCTCTTTCAGCTGCCCCAGCCTCACTCCAATCTCTCACAATATTCTTTAGTACTGTTTGTACCTGCAAAACCGCTATAATTACTTTTTGTTTAATTGCAATATTTTAAATAATTATTTTAAGAATGACTTATTTTGTGTAAAAATGATAAACAAGGTGTCTTAAATTATACTTAATTTTGTTAAATTTAATAGACCTACCTTCTCAACATCATGCTGCATTTTTTGCTGTCTTTGTGAGCTAATCTCACAATTATTGTAATTGCAACCAATTTCTTTAACACTTGTTTCTGCCGGATCAATTGTATGATCTACATTCTCAAACATTGTATCAACGTGTTTGATAATAAGATGAACAACACTATTATTAACGTCAAGGCAGTTTTTAAACTTAGTGAGGTAGGACTTGTACTTTTCTAAGCGCTTTTGGTGGGTATCTGGCAATATTGAGATTATTTTTTCTGACTTATGTATCCTGTCTAAACAGCATAATCTGAAATAATAAATGATTATATTTTTAATAAAAATATTAAAATATTTGCAGTGTGGTGTCTTTTTAGTATATACAAGATCTAAATATGTAGAAAAGTTTTAAAATATGTATGTATTTATTTTCAAAAATATTATTAGTCATTCAAATTATGAATTTATATGAAACTAGCGACCTCCCCGGCTTTGCACGAGTAAAAAACATATATAAAAACCTTCCTCTTTAATCACTCTATCTATTAAAAAGAACCGCATAAAAATCCGTTGCATAGTTTTAAAGATTTAAGCATACAAAAGGATATAGGGACAGAAAAAGCGACTTTGTTTTATACTATGTAGTGATGATAACAAATATTGTTTGCATGTAACAACAATAATTAGCAAGTGCAACTTTTTATTTAGTAGTGGATAGTACAAAGTTATACTGAAAAATATAAAAATTAAAAAATCAATATGTAATAATATATGACTGTGCATTTTGCACCATCTTTTATTTACTGATTGTAAAACAATAATAATACAAAAGCTTTACATGACAAATAAATATATTAACCTGATGGAACAATGACAGGTATTTTTAGCATTAATCATACAATAACTTATGTACACAATCTATTTATCAAACCAAACATTTTCAACCTTGAAATGAGTGGTAAATGCACTTCTATGATACAAGGACGTTAGGGTCATAGTTCCACACGTGTTGGATGTAATTACAGCTTACTGTTCCTTGTTATATCAAAATAGGTTAATTATATACCTACTATCAAACAAAGACTTGTTGCTAGGTCAAGTTTTTATAGTTAGTAAGGTATATTTTTATTCAATTATGTATAAAGTTAGAGTAAAGGATTTTAATGATAATTAAGACGTTTTATACTCACTTATAATATTTAAAAGCATTAACAACAGCTTGAAAATGGGCGCGTTCTTTCGCTTCATCAATTTCTTCGGCTACTCGTACCGACATTTTAATAGGGCTTCAGACCAAGTTTACGGTATAAACGACTATTAGCTATGGAGTATTTTAAGTGAAAATATAACTTGATTTCTTCAAGAACAAGTTTGGTGCGGTACAGTTTCTTTTTCTTATTTTTGAAATTGAAATTTGAAATAAATCGTGAATACCAATGAACTTACTAATTACTACTACATAGTACATACATATTATTTAGTACATACAGAATTACAGATTACAGGCTGTGATACAGGCTTGACGCTATACCTAGTAGCGATGGGCGACTCGAGTTATCTAACTCGGGTAACCCGAGACGGACTCGGCGAAAAAACGAAAGCGACTCTAATACCTAGTAGTTAGTACCTACCTAGTACCCGGTAAAGATTGTTCACATTGATTCAATGATGGTTTATATGTGTTTATCAACATTTTATCTTGATAAAAACGTAATTTGAATAAAATCAGTGTTTAGTTATAATTATTTAATACGTTTTGTCAAGAATGATAACTTTCTGTAGTAATCTGTAGTGTAATATTAAATAGCAGAGCAGGATCTCTAATTTAATGTTGGTCACACTGATTCAATGGTGGTAGTGGTACCAATGTGTTTGTCAACATTATATTGATTTTTTATTGATCTTATTAAAAACGTAATTTGAATAAAATTAGTGTATAATTATTTAATACATTCTGTCAAATAATAACTTTCCGTAGTGTAATATTAAATTGGTTGCTTATTAGTTTGTATTAACATAACATTTCCATAATATTTAAGCATTGCAAATCTATTATATTCCATGTAATGTTATGTATTTATGTGAATCATTGAAAAAACGTATTACTAGTTATAAATATGAATTATTTAAACGTACTTGTGTTATTTAAATAATAAATGTGCGTCGTTAGTAAATATCAGAATCAAAATTCTAACGCAACGAAAAATCAATAATGCAGCTGAAGTCATTAGCCGCATTAACGTCATATTATTCAAGTGACTAAATTACTGAACGCTTAAAATGTGCCTCTACACTTTTATGCTACAAAATTATTAATCAAGAATATGGAAGCTCTACTTTCTCAGAGATTATCACCACTTTTAAAGTGTGTAATTTTATTTTTATTCATTTTTACGGCTAAAGTCCTTACGTCTCGTCCTCAAGAGTCGTTAGATAATAGAAATAGCATTCATCACCTAAAACCTGCTCATTATGTCCGGACCTTCACCAAATACCATCACAGAAGGACAATACAATGGAATGATATAGACTCATACTGGCATAACCTTCCAAAGGTTGTTCACAAAAGAAGTGTTCCAAATTCAAATGAGTTCCCTCAATTGAATCAGTTGGTATCTGAGTCTGTTAGAGGCAACATTATAGATATATCTGATAAGAGCGAAAATATGTCAAATGATGTCTTGAAACCTGAGGTAAAAATGCTTACTACAGGACCAACATTACAGCCAGGTATCACATGTCTATATAAAATAGACAAACTTGCATTAAGTGTGACACCCTCCTATCGAGATGAAAAAGGAGCTCAAGTAGGGGTGGATAATGAAATTTTTGGTAAGATCCCTTTTTTCATTTAGTTTGATCTTGATTAGTACAAAATATAAAGATATGTTATAGATTAAAATATAAAAGAAACTAAGTAGAGTATATATACTATATATATAATATTATGATATTATGATGAATAACTTTCTTTATTTAGTAAGTTAAATATTTTGATTCAAGTATAGTTTTTGGTGAGTTATGGCATTCAAGTTATATTTCTGTACCCATTTATTATAAAAAGTTAATTCCAATAACCCCTAATGAGGCATGGGGCAGACACATTTCTGTGTCTGTTTCATTGGTCATTTTCTGTACAGGTAAGTAGGTGGTCAGCTTTCTGTGCCTACCCAACTGATACATTTTTTTTTGTTTACCCGTAATTTGAACCCAGGACCTCCGGCGTAACACTCAAACGCACTAAACCACAGCCACGAAGGCAATCGATTATTTACAGGTATGTAAATAAGCAATCTTATCCATATATAAGGTTAGAGAGTACAATCTATGTGCCTGTAAACTTAAATTCAACAATGGCTCGCATGGTAAATAGAAAGATATATTTTTAATCGACTCCAAAAAGGAGGAGGTTCCCAATTCGACATGTTCTTTTTTATGTTTGTTACCTCATAATTTTCGACTGGGTGAACTGATTCTGATGTTTCTTTTTTTGTTTGTCAGCTGGTGCTACCCATGTGGTCACAGTTAAATTACAATACAGTAGCAGTAAATTAGTAATAGTTTGTTACAATTTGAAGTCGTTTTTTTTTTGTTAAATTTATAAATTTTTGTGTTATCTCTAAACTTTACATTGTTAAAACTTAAACATATTCATTATAATTGTTATTATGATCATAAGTTTATCCGACTTGATATAAAGAAAGGTTCTGAGTTTTTACTGTTTTTTATGTTTGTTAGCGATCATTCCTACAATTATGAATTTATTTTTGATTAATTGTTATCATTGTTTGTCAGTTTGTTTTTGTTTAAAATTTTTAGCAGTTTTGATTGACTAAATGAATACCATTTTAGTTTTATAATTTCATAGTATTTAATATTATTATATATATATTAATAAAGTCTGAGACTTTTAATGCTTTATTAATTTATATCTTCCAATTGTAGATACTGGAAAGTTATCAGAAATAATATTACCAGATGGAGAAGTGGCACAAATTGAACAGTGTAATGATACTAAGGCAAATTGCTATACTCTTTGGCAGCAAGATACTGATGAAAATATTACTGTACTTGGTCAAGGTGCACAACACATTCTAAACTTGTTATTATTTCCCATTATATTGGAAATTTACATAAATAAACAGAATCGCTTACAAAATAAAAGATTTTTAGTCTGATTGTTTGCTGAATGATTACTGTTAGTTACTCTATACAGGTTAGGTGCTTGCTAACCTCCGTCTCTAAACTGGAATATGTTTGTTTGCATATTCTTTAATATTCTAAAGCTATGTGAACAAGTAATGTCTAAAAAATTAAAGCCTAATATGAGGCTGAGAGGCCCTCAGCCCTCTCATTCAAAGATAACTTTTGAGTTGATTGTTTGGTGTTTTGTAGGCTGTTGGCATTCGTCACAAAGTGGTGAGCGTAACAACTGTGACAAATGTATTCCGGTCACAACCCGACTTCCCCCCACATATTTTTGTTGCTGCACCAAGAGTAACTGCAATGCAGACTTCAGTAAGTTAAACTTACTATAATATTTATATTTACATTGTTAAAGTGCATGTTTTATGCTACACATGATGGTGGTTCAAATGCTCAGAAAACAAAAAATCAGTTAAATACTGATCACAAATTTTATTTATAGGAAGGTAGGATCAACGTTTTTTGTATTACCAACATTATATTCTTTAAATTTCTCCGAGATTTGAAACTAAGGCTTCTACAAATTAGTGAATAAAACAGTTGTGACCAATTCAGACAAATAATTGTTCAGACATCTTTATGGCTAAGTGATTCACGCCTCTGCGTGTTGTACCTGAAGCCCTTGGTTCGAATACCGGGTAAACAAAATAATGTTCAGGTGCAAAAGGCTGTTTACCTCAAGTAGGTGTACCTGAAGGAAATGATCTTGAAACAGCTGATGCAGATACATACATGAAGCACTAACAGTTATTGGATTTGTTTTTATTTCCAGCATCACTCCGTGTTGAAACAGTGACGATCAAAGCTGAATCAACAATGGAAACAACACATCCTAACTACTCTAGCGCTGTAGCAGCGGCCGTCTTGGTGGTGGTCGCCATTTTCTTGATGGCTATTGTGCTTAAAAAGGTGTATTGCAAGAGAATCGAACTTGATAAGGATGAATTGAGTGATGGTACTGATTTAGAGAAAGGTTAGTTTAAACTAACATTAAGGTTTGACGCATCATTTTCAAAGAGCAACATGACAGTTTTATGCCCTTGTTGAAATTTACATGAATTTTATTTATCAACACTATTCACGTCTTTTTATTTATAGTAGGTTCATTTATAAAACAAAATTTATTTTAACTTTTTATTGCGTTTTATTTAAAAATAATTTATAATACTTATTGTGCTATTCTCGGATTAGAATCCAACAAATCAGAGATCATACAGAAATTGGTACATCCATTCTTGAGTTATAAATAAACCGACTTTATTAATATAGATTTATATTCACTGATTTCTAATTGAAAAGAATTCTAAAATGAGCATTCATCGAAATTAGTTCTGCAGTTTAAAGTGGAAGCATAGACGCATAATCATGTCTGTCACCCCAGTTTTTCTGATTTCGCAGGTGATGTTATGGGAAGTGGACCCGACGCGCTGGCAACTGGACTATTGTGCGTCGATAATCTCACACTTATTGAACATATTGGTAAGTGTATAGAAATTTACATTTATTTTACACTAGTTGTGCCCCGCGGTTTCACCCGCGTTAATTTCGTCGTAACGTGATGTTATATAGCCTTCGTTATACTTCGTCCGCGCGGAATAGTTTTTTTATTATTATTTATATTAATTTCTAAAATGAAAGTAGCCTAAGTTATTCCTTATTACATCAGCTATCTGCCAATGAAAGCCCCGTCAAAATTGGTCCAACCGTTTCACGAGTTAGCCGGAACAAACAGACAGATAAGACAGACAAAAATTGTAAAAAATGTTATTTTGGTATATATACCGTGTATATATCCATATGAATTTAGTAAAAAGCGGTTATTTTAATATTACAAAGAGACACTCCAATTTTATTTATCTGTATAGATGTATAGATAAACATCAATTTCTCAATAGTTTATGTTCAAACATTGCCCCCATGTACATGAGGACAAAGCTAAAACAAAGTACTTAAGTGAGATCTGGTGAGGAGAGAATTTGTATGCATTTATATTTCATACAAAGAAATAATTTATTTACTGCGTCCACGCCTTAAGGATTTCTACATCGCTTTGTGTTGATTTTAACAATTTAAAATACGAAAATTTATGTTAATTATAATTTTATTATTTAGTTATTATTTCATTTTATTCCATTGTTGTTTACAGGTCAAGGTAAATTCGGATCTGTATGGCGTGGTAGTCTCGGTTCGACTCCCGTCGCAGTCAAATTATACACAAGCCCGAGCGCTTGGCAAAAGGAGGCTACGGTCTATGCCATACCACATCTGGCTCATCCAAATATTCTGAGATATTATGGTATGTTAAATAAGATTTTTATGTACTGAAAATGTTCAAAACTGTGGCTTTTAACGATTTATTTTTAATTATCCGACAAACCTCGTTTATGTTTTTACAATCACTTTTATTTGTCTCTGCTTACAAACTTTTAATTTTAACCAAATTCCCCGTTAATAATTTTTACGTGAAATAGTAAAATTATTTATTTCCTTTATACAATGATTAGACATCGATACGTTTAGAGTTTTTTTAAGCTTATTAGCTTGTGTTAGGTGAAAATTGTAAAAACTCCTAAATAAAGACAGAAATTAAGCGTAAATATTATGCGTATGTCTTATTTTCTCATGATTGCCTCATAATGGTAGTGCAGTCTTTTAAGTGATCTAAATTATCATAAGTCCTTCTACCAGAGCGCTGTAAGCTTTGGAATTCACTTACCAATATCCCTCTGGCTCGTCATCTTTCTTCTTTCAAGTCTCTCCTACATAACCATTACCTCTCTAATTCCTCTCGTTAGATTATTTTACCGTCAGTCTCCTCTCTTATGACTAGGTTGGCTGGTAGAGATCGCTTAGCAGCGATAAGTCAACCCATTACACTGTATCCATGTGTCCTGTGTCCAAGTATTGTAGTTTTTCTTAATTTTTGTAATATGTGTGGTTTAGTGTAAAAATTCATAAAACAAATATTAAGTTTTGATAAGAACTCGTTTCATTTAAGTAAATATAATCTATTATAAAAATATTCTTTTTGTAATGTTTAAACTTGTCTTCAGTTTGCGTTATTTTGACTTGATTATATGAAATAAGGGCAGATTTATACAGGGTCAGTAGCTGTCGTCAGTGCTGGCGCTGAAAACTGACTCATACGATTAACACGCAGTCATTATTTCGTTTTGTATTGAAGTATTGACTCGACAGTGCTGTACTGACTTGAAATCAATTTACACGATGGCAGTGCACTGACGTTAGTTACTGACTTAATGTAAATCTGCCTTTAATATTAAATGTTATACGAATGTTGACAGGTAGTGACAGCCGTCCGTCCCTCACAGAGGGAAGTCCCCGCTCGCATCTGCTCGTACTAGAGCTCTGTCCCGTGTCTTTACGCGGACGATTACAACAAGCGCCCGTGACGTGGCTGGAATTCGCCACACTGGCGCATGGACTTGCATCTGCACTTGCGCATCTACATACACCTTGTAAGTCATTGTATTATTTATTATACCTTACTAATGCTGATACTAATGCATAAGCTGTATGTTCATGTATATACTTAATATATACATGAACATACAGCTTATAACAATACCAGCAATGTTTTAAAATATAAAAAGATATATATAAAGTGTATTGGCGACAGTTTACAAAGATGGTGAGAAACGTAAAGTGAGGATGCGTGGAATAAGTTATGGAAATATCACTACATAGTATAAAACAAAGTAGCTTTTTCTTCCTCTATATCCCTTTGTATGCTTAAATCTTTAAAACTACGCAACGGATTTTGATGCGGTTTTTTTTAATAGATAGAGTGATTGAAAAGGAAGGTTTTTATATATGTTTTATACCCGTGCAAAACCGGGGCGAGTCGCTAGTAGGTTATAAACGATTTGTCTATACAGATTTGTGTGCATCCTTTAAAAAGTCAAAAATCATCATCATAAAATCACATACATGAACGGTTATGACATCACTTGTTTATTTATTATTAGTACATTATGTACAGAATTTTCGAGAACGGGCCCAAATCTGAAAAAAACAGGCGAGAAATCCAGTCAAACAAATATTTTTACCAAAATATTATTTTGGATGATTAAAATGCTTATTTTTCGAAACATTTATAGGCGGCAGTAAGCCATGTATAGTCCACCGTGATGTAAACAGTGGAAATGTGTTGGTGGCCCATGATGGAACGGCAAGACTCGCTGACCTAGGATTGGCTCAGCCTTTAACCCCGCGAATAGATAATGCAGCTCCTACTAGAATTACTGAGGTATTTTGTGTATTATCCTATAAATTGTTCTTATTCAATCCATAAAGCCACTGTAGCTCAATGATTCTACGTTTTGCTTTAAATGTGCGTTGCTACTGATATCCAGGTTTCGAATTCCGGGTAAACGAAAATCTGTATAGATTAGAAACGCAGAAGTTGTTAGGATATGTTAAAGCACAACGATCGAAGCGTCCAGCATTTCTATTTACAAGATATAGTTTTTCAATATATCTTGAGCATCGAACTTAGAATCGAATATTAAACAATACATGTTAATTACCAGAGATTTCTAATAGAAATGTCTGTCTGTGAGTGTCACTCGTATCCTATGAATTGTATAGATACTACGAATAACTCTAGGTATGGAAATATTAATGCGCTAAATGTTGACAAAATCATTAATTTATATATATTATTGAATCTTATAGATTGCACCTTAAATATAATTTGATAAACTGCACCTAGATTTCCAATTTCTGATACTTTATTTTCGTGCTAAATAATATACAATTCTTTACAAAAGTTGAAAATATTTATAATCAAACTAGCTGACCCTTATCACTTAGGGGTATGTAAAATAGATAGTAGCCGATTCTCAGACCTACTGAATATGCATATAAAATTTAGTAAAAATCAGTAAAGCCGTTTCGGAGGAGAAGGTAACTAACATTGTGACACGAGAATTGTATATATAAGATAAAATTTTTGACGTTCAAAGCATACTTTGCAAAGGTAAGAGTAGTTAAGTAACAAGCGTAATAGTCGAATGACAAAACAGTGGCGAGGCTTCATTCGTAGCATAAATATAAAGAGAAATTTAGGTAATTCAGAATAAGATAGTTTATAACTTGTAGGATCTGGATTAAAGTACCATAACATTTTACGCTTCATAAAGACACGGTAAAGCATGTTTGGTAAGATAGGTTTATTGGGTAGATGTTGGAAACGAAAGAAAAGAGGCCTCGCTGATGCGACTTCGCCCACGCCTATAATATATAACGCTACGCCACTGTTCCAGGCTGGTACTCTTCGTTACTTATCCCCCGAAGCACTAGAGGGCGCTTTGGACTTGAGTGGCGCACGCGCAGCTCTATGCGCGGTAGATGTTTTCGCTCTAGGTCTAGTGATATGGGAAATGTTGTGGCGATGCAGTGGAGCTCATAGTGCGGTACAATGCTATGCACAACCCTACCATCAACATGGACTGCCGCAGAGACCGACGCTAGCGCAGATGCAGGTGAATTTATATTTTATTGTAACTCCACGGTAAATTTTTATTCCGTTGTGAAAAATGTGCGAAAAATTCCACAGTAATGGACTTTATTATTAGGAAATTGAGAATTACCGCGTAAAACGGTCAGGAAATTATATTAAAATTAATTTTTTACGAGCCGTTTTGATATCGATACTGGTCGTATTTTTTTAATACCAGCCTTTGTTATGAATAACTTGGTAGATTATAGAACCTATGAATTTTTTTCCTCAGACGCTAGTGTGTCGCAACAAGGCAAGACCGCCTTTACCGCGCGGGCCGGTTGCCGAAACGCGAGCTCTCAAGATAGCCACGGACACTTGTGATGAATGCTGGGATCATGACGCTGAAGCTAGGTGAGCATTTCATTTATATACTAGCTGATCCACCTGACTTCACACAGCAACGCAATCACAAAATCTTAAGAGTCTAGCTGATACATAATCCTCTACTAGCAATATTATTATATAAGTATTGGTGAGTGGGTACCACAATGGAAAAAATTGGAGGAGGCCTTTACTAGAAACGAGATCCATACCTCGAGAAATACAAATAACTAACAATACTAGCGTAAAACAATTACTAAAATACTCACATCTTTAATATTAGTAAGGATCAGTTAAATCACTACATAGTATAAAACAAAGTCGCTTTTTCTTCCCCTATATCCCTTTGTATGCTGAAATCTTTAAAACTACACAACGGATTTTAATGCGTTTTTTTTAATAGATAGAGTGATTGAAGAGGAAGGTTTTTATATGTTTTATACCCGTGCAAAGCCGGGGCGGGTTGCTAGTTACATATATAACATGAAACAAATTGCATATTACCATATACAAGGAGTATTCAATATCTATTTTTTTTATAAACATTGCTCTCATCCCAAAGTAAGGGGCTGTCCAATAATCACGTGATGTTTTTTGAGCATTTTTAACCTTAGGATTACCTATTGCGCCAAATGGCCGTCATAAATAAATTTAGAATATATCTGTTTTTTTCTGTATCGATTTGCTAAGTTTTCATGCTATATAAACACTATATTATTTACAAAATTCTCTAATTCTGCTGATTTATTTATAACTAGCCGTCAAGTACTGAGTTTTTCCTAAATGGTATGCTGTGTTTTATACAACATTCTTAGTTATTGTTTGTAAGGTTTCTTGAATAATAATTGCAGATTAACAGCGGTATGCGTTGAGGAACGAATGGCTGAATTAAAACTAATGCTACTTATGCAAGGTCCAGTCATACACGAAAACAATCTACATCCCCATTCACCGGGTAAGAATTCATTAAATTATTAATTTTGCTTATTAATATGTTAATAAAAATTGTACTTCTTTACTTTGTTACGTTATGAGGCAGATTATTTTCTCATTTTTTAAAACATATCTTTTTTAATAAACTCACTCTCAAACTATAGATTTCAGACAAAACATTTCTTTCACAGCAACCAACTTACCAGTAACCTCCAACGACGTCGATAAAAATTCCAACTGTCTGCAAGTTAACGGTGACGTCACTACACCCCTACTTTATCCACATATGGGCAGAAACGCCTGTATAGAACGCAACACAAATAATACACAGAGACACACAGTTGAGCTTATACATAAAAGCCTAAAAGATATTACAGAAGCAAGGCCCAGGCCACTCACAGAAAATTGCCTTTCAGTTGCCAGAATAAGCCATAATAGATTCCAAACACAAGAAAATTCAGATAGATTAAACGAAATTAGATCCTACCAGCGACCGTTAGACTATGTCCAAAATGACGTCAATGCACCTGAAGAAAAACCACTTAAACATACCAATTTATTACAAGAATACAAAGATAAAAAGTGGGGATTCAAAAGATTTTTCGAAAAGAAAAAACCAAAAGAGACAGAGGTCAAGTTGGTTAAAGAAAATATCACCCAAAACGGTAAAATCAAAACTACAGTTGTTGATAAACCGTGTAACCTCAACTTCGATAGGCCAAAAAATTTGGGTATCCAAGATACACCTTATAATTTCGAAGCGCCCTGTACTTTGTCACCTCCCAACAAAACTCTATCACCAACAATGTTAATGGAGTCAGAAATGAATACAGCATTCAGAGAACTTCCATCTCAAAATGATAGTGAAAGAAATCAAATCTTCGCTGTTATCGTACCTAAAGTCAAAACAGACTCGACACAGATTAAATCAAAAGGCAGCTCGGAAAGTTTAAACAAAAGATCGATTAGAACATCCATGTCTTCACAAAGTATGAAGGCTGGGCATTCCGAGTCCGAAGATTCTACTTTAAAAAAGCGATTGAGTTGCGATAATAGAATTATAACCAATTCGAATAGCGCTGGATCGTCACGCGCGTCTATTAATTTAGAACTACAATACTTACCTAATCAAACTGAGAACTTTAACGGTGACAGCCCTTTTGATCTTAATTCGGACTGTTCGAGCAGTGAAGACGAACATTTGATGCTCTTATCAGAGAACAATGGCGCCAAAATCACAATACAAACAATTCAAAAACCCATCGAAGAGAAAAAAGTAAAATACCAAAACGATGTACTAAAAGAAGCGACGCAAACGAAGACAGATTTTACATTCAATAAATTCCAGAATAAATACACGGCTTTCGATAATGAGTTCAGTGATCCGAACGACAAGGAAAATCTAGTGAACGGTTATAGTGGTGACAATCCGGTATATTTGGCAGCTCTCAATGGTGAAATTGACACCAATGATTTAAAAATAATCGACGAGGGTCAGAAATCACCGAAACCGTCGCTAAAATCGCTATCTATAAAGCGGCAACATTCACTGGAGCAGGTGAGTGAAATATTTTCGTCGTCTGGCGACTTGCATTTGCAAAATCCTGCTGGCAGGGTAAAGACTCCTGGAGATTTGCCAGTGGCTATTCGTCGAGCGAGGCGAGATAGGGCGCTGCAAAAGGGTAGATCTAATGAAAGTAATCGATTGAGTTTGTACGACGACAGAATGATGTTTGGCAACAGTCTTTAAACACCAAATTTATTGACTGTACTTCTGTGAAATTTTAAACGTGAATTTGAAAGAGTTTATATATTTCGTCCCACGTTTCTTGAAGCTTATGAAAATATATTCGCACATAAAACGAATTCATTCTAATGAAATCACATTTTTAACTTTTCGACCATACCGAATGTAAGTATTATATTTATTTTGGGATATCATTTGGCGAGCATTACAAAAAACAATTGATTTGTTTTATTAAATATTTGTATGTTTTAAAATATTATTTCAAATCATTTGTATTATTTCGATTGTTTTTTGTAGCCTCTTTATTATTTGTTAATTTTAACACTATTCAAATCATACCCGCGGTTTCATTATCGATTCAATATTGATTTTCGTGTTAGCACACCATATTGTATTTTTTTTTTAATGATATTATGCAGTTTTTTCAAATTTATTAGTATTTTAAAAATATGTGAATTAAATTTCTGCGTACTATACTGGATCCGTAAAACGTTAAAGAAAAAACTGAAATAAAAGTTTTATTTCTGGGAACTGGGCTTGAGCACTGAGGAATAAAACTAATGGAAATACATAATTTAGTAATAGTTAGATAGAACCGAACGTTCCAATATTAATGACGGATAAATCTAACGTTCTTTTTATATTTTGTTGACATCGTTAAGTTTTAAACGCAATAGATTATATATTTATTTTACCTTCTGTCCATAGACAAAGAATAGACCAGCAATATTTTAGAAGTTTACAGAAATTAGAAAGAGATATCTAATTTTAGTCTATTTTCTATTCCAGTAATTGGTCAATTTCTCGTAATGTTTTGAGTTTGACAGTCCATGTAATTCATAATATCAATCGGTAATATAAAGTTTTTGTTCTACGTCTATGGTTATAAAAATGTATTCCAAGATTAAGTACTTCTTACACGACTTATTCATTTTAATTATTTATTTATTAAGAGTTGCTAGAATTATCGCATTACACATACTATTTTGAACTAGAGTAGTTAGATAATAGTACAAACATATTATAAACATAGTATTGAAGTGTGCGGTAACCACAGACTAACCACACAAAGTATTTTAGTATTCATGTCACTTTTCCAGTGCAAAAATTATTATTTAAGTGGTAATACTTAATTTAAAAATAGTTTTAGAGAAAAAACTTTAATTTTGTTATTTTGTACATACATATTCTGGGTATTAAATTTATGAATCTTTTCTTAAATGAATCTCTTATTTTTTTTAAACAAATCTAAAATACCGCGTGTCTGGCTGTCATAAAAATAATAATTCCATAGATTATAGTCATGTGAGCTAATTCCGTATATACAAAATGTTACCTTACATACAAATTATGTAGGATTAAAAATTTTATAATATTTTAGTGACCTCTACTGTTTAGTGACGTAACCTTGTCAAAATTATGTATCATGCCGTCTCTTTTATTTAAGCTCAGTAATTATTATTTTTAATCGATTTTTATTATACCTATTTGGATATCTTATTACAAAGTTTATATTACCTTTGGAATCAACGGTATCCGTAAATTTCTTTGCAGTTTTCGGTTTTAGTGTAAAATTCGAATCTGAAAATGATAAATGCTATGAATAACAATTGGTTTAGCAGAATTTTTAGCAGGAAAAATGCGTTCGCTTAATTTTTATTAGACTCACTTCGTGCTCTGCTGGAACAAAGAACATTTCACTACATATTTTAGAGGTCATCCCTTGCTTTGATCATAGACTATGATTCATAGTTATATATTTGGCGTTGAATCGGATATATTTTCTCTCTACAACGTTGTACCTTATTGTAATTGTAGTTTTTTATGATACAAAGTTTTATTCGCTATGTCTGCTTTAAGAATTTGATGTAGAATTTATTTTCAAAGCCCCAGTATAGTAAACCTACAAGATTTTGATTAAAATTTGAGTGTTTAACATGACTTTAACATACTTAATCCATTCCATACAAATTTGTTGATAAGTGTTTGTATAAGATTTAATAAATAATCAGTGTAATTTTCTTAATGCACCTTTTATTTGAATGAGTTAAGCATACATATAGGGTAAAAATTGTTTTGCATTAAATTCCTATAGTAGACAATTTCGCTTTAACTTATTATAATAAAAATATTTTAAGTTGTTTTAAGTCTTTTAATTGTTAATTTTTGTGTTGATGCTTTGGAACTTCCGTTTTAGTTCTGTCCTATTAAATGTTTAAGATTTTTAATCATTCGATAATGTGTCTATTGCAGATAAATTAAAAATTGTGAAGTTCCAAATGCAAAATTACGGCCACTTCAATAACGTATTTTCTTTTTCAATGTTTAGAATTAGATAGATGGCGTCGAGTCTCATATTATAATTTTTAGGCATAGAAATCTCAATTCTTTCAAATAAATCTTATTATAATCTATAAGAAAAAGCCATGGCATGTTTTACTTTAGTTAACGCCATCTACATTGTAATGAAATTTATCATTTGATAAGGAGGATATCGAGATTATTGACAAGTGGCTAAAGAGTACAAGTATTTGTTTCGTATTTTTATCGTTTAACGAAATGTGATTTTAATTTGTAAATAGTTAAGTTTATTGAGGGCCATGTTATTTTTCGTAATGTTTTATTTTATTTTTGATATTACGTACGTTTTATTTGGATACAGTGATTTAATGGTTAAGGTGAAATTTGTTTCTAATAAAGAGGAACTGAATTTTCTTTTTTTTTAATTATAATTCATCTAATAAACGTTAATTAATAACCGAAACTATCGATTAATTAATTTATTACCCTAAGAATATTGCATTCGAAATCAGAAATAGAGCAGTTTTACATTCAGTCATGTCAAGCTGACGAGTGCTCTGTTAAAAAGTACAAAAATTACATCTCAACTCACTCTAAAAAGCATGACGTGAGATACCATTAATTAGTTAGTAATTTTACTAAAACCACAATACAAATTCATGCAAAGATGGATATTATTTCGCATTCTATTATTCAAATAAAAATTGCATCTCATAACGTAAACCTTGTCGTCATACGGTATGTATTTTATGTTTGATGCTAACTAAAATCGGTTTAAAAAAATCGCAAAATCCAGGTTCTGGAATTCTTACGGGAACAGGTTAAATTTTGAATAAATTTGGCGTGTGCCATGTTCTGACTAAAATTTTATATTTTTAGTGGAATTGAAAGATGACTGAAACCCTTAATTATCGCTTTACCCTTTATCTATGTAATTTTCTCAATTAATCTTTTATAATTTTCATGAGTAATACAGCCTCCTTGGTCTAGTAGTAAACGCGTAAGCGTTATAACCGACGGGTCCTGGATTCCCGGTGGAGGAAAAAAAACTCTGTCTGGCAGGCCATAGAAGGCTGATCACCTACTTGCCCCTAAAGAAAAAGTCGATCAGTGAAACAGATGTGAAATGCATCTGCCCCATACCCCACTAGGGGACTTTTATATGGGTAATAATTATTGCTTGGCGTATAAGGAAATCATTTGTTAGAAAATAAAACAATGTTTAAAAACCCCCATTAATTTTATTACAGTAACAAAATATACAAATATTATAATAACTATATTGACTGATTTACAACTTTTACTGGTAAACAAAACTGTCTATTGCTATTAAAACTTTATTCAGCTATTTAGACTGCTTATGTAAGTATCACACATTACTATCGGAATTAGCAAATACCCTAAGTGTATTCGAAATATAGATGGCGCTGATATTGAAGTATTATGCACTAATAATAAGGCATTCCTAAAATTTTACCCAAAAAATGACATTCCTGGAGACATTTCTAGTTATAGCTCTTAAAATTACACTAAAATGACATATTTTTAATAGATAAATATTACAAAAGGAAATATACTTAAGCGAACTCTCATTCACTTAAAAATTTTCTTTTGACAAATTCGTAAATTGCATTAGAATCATTCATAAAAGTCTCTATAGAAAAATGTAATTCATACAACACCTTGCTGTGCTCAAAAAGAGAAAAGTTATCAATTATAGCGACTTCCATAGAATGTATTTGAATTAGAAAAAAGTAATATTGTCATTTAAAGAGTACTTTGCAAAATAAGTTTGTATTGTAGAGTCTTGAGAGATTTTTTTATAAATTTGTCATGACTTAAATTGTACCGTAATAGACGTATTGCTCAATGAAGTGACAAAATTATTGAATCATTCAATTCCCGTTTTATTGCAAATACAAAAACCTAAAATCCAACCCAACTTCTTATTTGGTTAACAATAATCAACAAAATGATATTTAGAGCGCCTATACACAAAGTGCGAGACAAAAAAAGCATAAGTTACTAAGATATATAAAATATATCTATAGCTTATAGAAAGAAATAAAAACCTTACTTTTCAACGTATATGTAATACAGAAGTAAGGATTATATTAGGATATTGCACTAAAGGATATGTTTTGAAATTTTCTCAAAATCAATTGTCACTTCATACCCTATAATTACTATAAGTTATAAAATATCACAAATACCTAATAGATCTTAATGTTTCTTAAAATATCGAACTATGTAACAGGTAACAATAATTAGTGTAAATAGTAATTGTGTACCTAATTTTTAAACATGCTGTTTTTATAACTATTAATTTTATGTTAATGATTTCTCTAAAACAAAACTCGCTTTTTATTAGATTGTATTTTCAATATATTGTTTAAAGATTAAGACCACAAATACCTCGTAATTATAAAATAGAAATATAGATTTTCTATTAATAACTAATAATTCATAACCCATTTTATCGAAAATAAACCCAATCTTAACAAACCTAGTGAAAAATGAAATGCAATATTATCACAAGCATGTAGCAACATATTCCGGTATTTTTAATTTAATATTTGATCTGCACTAATAAAAACTGTTCTACGCGACTGATCTAAAATTATTTAAATTAAAACCTCGTGGCCGAGCGGTATTCTCTATCGCGACGTTATGGGTATCACGTTCGATTCCCGGTCTGAATACAATTAATAATTTAATTTGTATATTGTATGCGGTCTCTGGAAGGGCAGACAGTGGCCGGGAGAGTGCTTTAATTTTCCTCCGTGGGAGAGCCACGCTGAAGCTTATGATGCACCTGGGCCGGCTCGTCCGGAGTGATACCATGGGCTTACAACACCAGCGTGAGGTGGTACTTGTACTGTGTTTCGCTGAGTGAGCGAGGATGCCGAAGGACCACCACAATATCTCAAAGACCGGCACAACGCAACAAAAAACCCGTGGTTGTCCATAGGCGGCGGTGAAATCTTACCATTATGAAACCCGCCTGTTGTCCGCTATTATATAGAAAATAAATAACAAAGTTCTACTTGTCGAAAAAAGGCAGCAAGCAAAGAATAATTATTATGTATGTGAAATAGCCTAAATAGTAAAGTAACAATAGTATGAGTGTAAACTGTTATACTTATTTATTTTTAAATATTTTTTAAATAAACGGAAGGTGTTGCTACACAACTTCCTCGAATGATTCGGGTAACACAAATGAGCTCGATGAATTATCAGATGTTGCTCGGTTAAATTCCTCAAATGCGTTAGTCGAGCACGACTATACAGTGTACACTTAATGTAATTCAATGTAATCTGTGAAACAGATGAAAAATTTATAAAAGTGGCATTAAAATGGAAAAACCTACTTTGCTTAATAATTTTCTTACTACTACTCTTTCTAACAGTCTTGCGCAAGTACCTAAAAAAAAATATAGCTTTTATTCGCATTCCACGTAGAAACCCGCATTCATTACTGTCGCGTAAGTAATGAAAGTGTGTTTATACTTAACGTAATATTGTGCTAAAAACTGACCAATTGACTATAGCACACTATGAGAATTTGTTACAATGTTACTTTTTATGATATATAACAGCACTGTAAATGAAATTCTATCATTTATTGCACCAGTCTGTACCCAACATATATCATCAATGAAATAAACAGAAATATGCCTATACTCGATGACCAAAAATTTATGGTACCGCTGAAAAACTTAATACTTACTAAGTGTTGTGCCTCTTTGACCTGGCCATTAATCTGTAAGCCACAAAAGGCCAGATTAGGACCAGAGCCAAAGTTGGTGGACTTAGTTCCTGCCAGGGCCAACGCCAGCGGCTTGATACTTGCTGTAATCATATTTTTTTTATTTTTACAACACAACAACGCGATATAAGAGTTAAGTATTAAATGTTGTTAAATAATAATAACATAAAATTTATTGCGGTTCGTTAGCCTCGATAAAACTCAGACACTTTCATGAATTGAATTTTTTAAAAACTCCTAAAGTTAAACTGAAAAGTTTTGAAAATTAAATTGACAAGCCAACTGGACTTATTAAGTACATTCGGTGAAGAAAAAAAGGTATTTCGTTTTAAATTAATAATTCATAGTTACAATAATAATAAGAAAAACTTGAAGCGATTTATAAGTAATAACGATAATATAATAATAAACTCACGTCTAATATTCTCCTGTCCCCTTCTACAGCCTTCCGTAAAGCCGCCACATCTGCTTCTAACCGTGCTAGAGTTCCTGGCAACTGTTCTAACACCTTTAGATCTGAAATTGTTATCAATTTACAAAAACTATAAAAATAAGATGTATTATTTGCCTCTAACAAAATTCATACACTATGATTTGTATTGTATAGGCAGATTTACATTGAGTCAGTAACTAACGTCAGTGCACTGCCATCGTGTAAATTGATTTCAAGTCAGTACAGCACTGTCGAGTAAGTACTGACTTCAATACAATACGAAATACTGACTGCGTGTAAATCCTACGAGTCATAACCCTGACCTGTATAAATCTGCCATATCTCTGGCTAGAATGAAAATAAAGTACAACTTACGTGTTAGCTGCGAGGTAATTTGGTAAGCGTGTCCATTACTGAGTATGGGTGCGGGCCGTCTCTGTTGAGGCGGCTCTTCAGCCTAATTTTACAAAAAAAAATCAAAATACCTATATTCAAGGTCATAAAAAGCTTTGAATCATTTGAGTCCTAAATTTTGATAGCAATATACATAATATAATCTACAGAGCTCGTCTGTTGTTTGACTGAGCGACATCTGCTTTATCTTTTATATAGACATCTATTGCATAATAACTTTTATTTATCAGATTGTTCTTTACGAATGATTTAAATAAAACAGCTGAGTTATTCACAGAAACTCGGTCGGACGTTTCAACTCGGTCGAACGAACGTAGAGGTAAATAAATAAAGTTTATATGCGCGATAAGTCCCGCTATATTTACTAACAAAGACAGACGTTTCGTTTTATTTAAACATAAGCCACTGAATCTTTTCTCATTTTCATTTTAAATTTTTTCTCTACTATCAAAATTTATACTTTCTATTATGCTAATTTTGTTATGAATTATAATGTACGCTGCAGGCGCGAGACATATGCAGACGTGTGCAGCACACACTTGGTGTCTCTCTGTGAGAGAAATAAAGAATAAAGATAAACTCGCTGTTGCCACTAGTAGGCTATTCCATCCATTAAGTTAATAAATCTTTTAAAGGGCAATGTATACGCTTTTATAATAAACTCCCAAGTGATATGCTTAAATTGTCAGTGAATAAATTTAAGAACACAATTAAAAGAAAACTTTATAAAAAAGCATACTATAAAATAACGGATTACTTAGATGATAAAAAAGCTTGGGAATGAACCTGCTCTAACTCTGTCTTAATAAAACCAAATATTATAATATTATTTTTTTACAATAATTTATTTTTCTGTAAACTACATCATATATAAAAATGACGATTCAAAATAATCAAATATGATGTCAATGAATAAAGATATTTTGACTTTGACTTTGTGTGTGTGTGTTGCACACATAGAAGGTATCCTGTCTCGCGCCTCCCTAGTGGTTAGGGAATTTTACTATAGTATCCACATTACGAACTGGCGACTCGAGCGATAAATCATCGGAATCTTGCTATCTCTTTCGCACATGCACGGTCTTACGGAATGGGACTTGCACTCGTAGTGCTGTGCAAGTATGATAGAGGATACCTAGTGTCAACAAAAATAATAAAATAAGGAATTAAATATGATTTTTAATTCAGTATTGATTCATTAAGATAAATATTAAATATAGTATATATAAGTTAGTACTTTGAATTATTAAAAAAGTTTAAAATTTAAAATAGGTCACAATAATATATTTCTTACTTATAATAAAAGTAGTAGTGCTTATTCACTCATGCGTATTTAGCTAACTCTTTAAAAAATACCAAATAATGACCCATTTTAACACAAACAACTAATAACAAATTATCTAATTAATATAGATGACTTTTAAACTTATATAATTGTGTCGACATTAACATACTAATTAAATGTTTTATCGACACGGTCCATCTCTACGAAAAGTGACAAGTGACTCAAGTCGCCAGTCTGTATTGCGGATACTATAGGCAGATAAACATATGTTGAGTGTAAAGCATAACACGTACAGGTACACTAACATCGACGGTGTCAATAAATTCATCCTCCGAGTCGTGTCTCGTCCTTGTTGATACTTCATCAGTTATTGGCGTCGAGGCACCGCTCATTGAACGAGAATCTGAAACTATTATTGTATTTAAATAACTATTAACTTTCCAGTACTTCTCAGTAGAATCTACGTGGACACACGAGTGAAGCCACCCCGAATCCAAGGGTTATTTTTAAAGGAAATTCTAGTAAGATATTAACACCTTGGGAGAATGAGGCGATTAAAATCTGAAGACATAGACTGGACTTTCAACATGAACCTCTGCCTCCGCAGCGGCATATATAAGACATCGTTTTCCCCATTCGAGGTTCCCACTCTGCTTAACCACTAGGTTAAATTTAAGTATAATTTTGTAAAAGTGTAATTAAGTTGTATGTTATCTAATTAAAGTTTTTTTTTAAATCTCACAAGTTGAGATATTTTGTCTCACGGGTCAGCGACAAAATACTCTGTATCTTGCAAATTATTAAAATAAAATAAAATAATCAATAATCAATAAATCAATCAGAAATATTTTTTTAACATTGTATTTGAGTATTTTATTTTACTTGAAAAATACATTTTTTGTAAGCATTGGGCTAGCGTGGGGACTGTAGCCCATTCTCTCTCGCCTATGAGAAGAGGCATAGGCCCAGAAGTGGGACGTATATAGGCTGGTGAATGTGAATGAATGTAAATGTATAAAGTATAAACCATGCTCTTGAAAATAAAATTGTTATTAGTGTTGGATAACTACTCATACTTATGTGGTTTATTAAACTAAGTACGTGACGAATTTTACTAATAAGGCACCATCAAAAGAATTTGCCACGGACCCCAGATGGTATAGTTATGCCACTGAGACTGAGTGACCGAGTTTTGTACTGACCCGTATTATTTGTCCACGAGTATATAATAGTTCAAAATGGAATAGAATAACTTACAAATGGGCGAATTATGCTGCGACTCGTCCCGACACCGACCCAAGATGTCGCCAGCGACTAGTTGCAAATCAGCGTTGGGGAAGCCTTCTCCATCACTCTCCAGCGTTAGGAAGGACTCCACGTCGGAGTTAAAGGACATTGTTTCGACGATCTGTTGATAGTGCATAAAGTAATTTAAAAAACGCTGTAAATTCTATATAACAGTTTTAGAAGGAAGAACTAGAACGCAGCTGACTGATGAGAGAGATGATGTAGACTGAAAGAGAGATAACATTTAGCAAGTGGATCAGCTGACTTTAGATTTATAGATTAATTTTTTCTTGATATATATTAAATATAAATTAAATTTAAGAATTAATAAAGATTGTCTATAAATAGTACACAAAATAGGTAAGCAACATATGCTTTTACTAAATACAAGTATAAGTATTGCACATGTGGGAATTCAAAATAAATCAGTGAAATAAGAAAACAGATGCAGAAATGTGGAAGGGCCCTAAATCGTATAATATCGAGAATAGCTTTGAAGACAGCTGCGGATCTCTCGGAATCGGAGTAGAGACACCAGCCATACAAACAACCTCACCTTATGTAATTCATCTACATAGCACCGCATCGCCTCTTCTTTCGTCATATCGCCTAGTTTCGTCCATGCTTCCCATTTTGCCCTGAAACAAGGTAAATGAGTATTGTTGTTATTAAGTGAAGTCCCGTGTCCCCTAAGTGGGGTATGGGGCAGATGCATTTCACATCTGTTTCACTGATCGATTTTTTCTTTAGGGGCAAGTAGGTGATCAACCTTCTATGTCCTGCCAGACCGAGTTTTTTTTTATCTCCGCCGTGAATCGAATCCAGGACCTCTCGGTTGTAACGCTTACGCGCTTACCACTAGACCAAGGAGGCGGTCAATTGTTGTTATTGCTATTGTTAAAAGACTTGAAAAAAAAAACTATTTTAATCAATTATACCTATGTGTCTTTTGTGTTAAAATGCCGAAAATCATCATATGATTTACACAATGTGATTGTGTTGTACATGTGATTTACAGGCGCTTGTAACCAAACTTTGACATTTTTATTACTAGGTATATAGTATGCACTAGTGCGATAATGTAGTAAAACCTTTTTGTATTTAAAAAAAAAAGAGTTGATACGAAATAAAATCACATTGGATTATCGCAACAAGTTATCGCATGAGGTAGTTAGTGCCTTCTGCGTCAAAAGGTCCTGGGTTCTAATCCCGATAAGTGCATTTATTTGTGTGATGAACAAGAATGTTTGTTTCCGAATCTTTGTTGTTTATAAACTTATATATGTATTTATTGTGGTACCCTCGTTGTTTCCGATTACCATAACACAAGTGCTTCAGCTACTTACTTTGGAATCAGAGCAATGTATGTGAGTTGTCCCAATTATTATTATCGCATTTAATAGTATAAATGAGTCTTACTTGCTTATTTCATGCAATTTCGTGTTTAAATAAACAATTAAAAATTGTAAATAAATGTTTAATAAATAAGTCTAATTCTTATTTTTTTTTAAAGCAGCCTAGCTAGCTAGCTAGTCAACCTATTTCTTTACTAATGAATAAAACTGATTTTTCATTTATTTTTATTCACAACTATGTTGAAAAACGTCGTATGATACACGTCAGTATTGATAAACCGTCCTCGGCGGTAATCACCAACTTTACACACTTATATAATAATATACTATAATTATCGACATTAAAATTTTAAAAACAAAATATAATGAAATTTCGAAATTTACACTCACTACAAATCTCTTACAATTATAATTACTTACCTAGATGACGCTACACAACTATAAGACGCTATAGGAGACAATTCGTTTAAAAAGAGATATGCCTTAAATGCTGAAACTCGTCATTTGTGTCACTTATAACACCTGGGGCCGAGTGAGCTATTCCTTGACACTAATCCCTGGCTATTGTAGTTCCACCGCAACCACCACCCTGTATTAACAGGACGCGAACCACCGTCTGATTTTACAATACACAGAATTAACAAAACATCGTCACCTATTTATGACGTCCCAGAAGCCGGGCTTCGGTTTGGTGCACGCGCCTTCGGTTGCCTGCTTGAAGTAGCTGTAGAATTTTAGCATCAAGTCATGACTGGGCTGGTATGGTCCTAGAGTAAGGTCCAAGAAATACATTATTAAATTACACTATACAGTATTTTATCACATTTAATAACATAAAGTTTGTATTTTTAATCTAACTTCAAAAACCACGGGATGGTTGTTTATTTTTTGATTTAAAAACTAAAAGATTAGGTAACATAAAGATTAGAACATTAGTTTTTGATTTTATTTATCTCTATATATAAAAAAGAATCGCTGAATGTGTTGCTAAGCGCAAATCTCGAGAGCAGCTGAACCAATTTTGCTAATTCTTTTTTTATAATATTCCTTGAAGTACGAGGATGGTTCTTACGGAGAAAATTTTAAAAAATTGCATTGTGTTGTTGTTTAAAAACAACACTTTTCTATGTTTCCATACAAAACATTCGTAATAATACTTAAAAGTCAATTTGAACTTTGATACCATACCATAAAGTTTAAGTGTAAGTAGAGGGGTTCCGGGAAGGCAAAACAATTGAGTGATGTTAGTATCGTATAAATATTAATTTCAATATGGCTGAATGTGTTGCTAAACGTCGAGAGCAGCTGAACCGATTTCGCTATTTCGTTAAGTATTAAAATTAAAAAAATAATAATAAAAAATCGACTGTTAGGTGGTACGAAGTTCGCCGGGTCAGCTAGTGAAAAATAAAAATCTTTTCTTTTTCGAATAATGGTTTAAATGACACATAATATTATACGTAACACTACTGATAATTTAATGTTTCGTAGCGAAGTTCTTCATTGGCTTATGAAATACGCTTCCCTGAAGATTTTTAATTTTTAATGCTTGCAATAAATGCTTTTACGCTGTTTGACCTCGGACGAACTGTTAGTTAAATATTCAAATAATTTGTAGGTAAGTATATCAACCAATATCGTGTTTAAATTAACACTTCATAGGCACATTTGCATTGATTTAGGTAAATAGCATTTAATTAAGCATAGACAAGGCTAGTTTCTCTTAAATAGGTAGACATTGATGAGAGATCATTGAAATTTATTTTTTATATAATATACATAATAGTAGACATCAGGGGATTCGCTTCAAAGCCATGGAGAACCGCGATGATTTAGACATTTCGCAAATTTAACTTCGTATCAAATCTTTCTTTAATTTTATTTGATATGTGGTTTGATCGAAGCATTCAATAAACATATATACCTACATTGAATACAAGCTTTTACTCGCGATTTAATCCACGTGGGCATAAAAAATATAGCCAGTCAAATAAAGTCGCCCAGTCGTCCAAAGTCGTCCGCCGCGTCTGTCTGTTTGTGCGCTATAAATGTAACTTATAAACTACTTAACGGATTATCATGCGATAGATAGAGTGATTCATGAGGAAGGTTTAGGTATAAAATAAGTTAAGATTTTATGTAAATTGGTTAAAATATGATGATAATTATTGGTGTCAGAAAAAGTAGAGCCATAAATATTCCTCTTTTATTGATCTACAAAAGTCCTCGGTGGCATACATCTATGTACCTAACTTGTAAGGATAGCTTACTATACAGACACACGCAGCCACTTCGAACTTAGGTATAACACATTTTTTTGTTTAGGATAAAAAATACGACCGCAACCAAAAAGGTCGAGTAATAAAAATTGATAATTTTATTTTTACGCATATTATTTATACTCTGATAAATGTCGTAAACTTCAATTTGAATTGGGTACCTATTTCCATGTGAAAATTCATACAGTTTACATGTGTCTGCGAAGTGTAGGGCCTTGTAATGGAATTTTTAGAGTAAGTAATTGTTGCCTAATCGATTCAGTACAACCTTGGCAACTCAGTCATGTTAACTATCAATTATGTGTATTACTTAACTTTAATTTTCTTAACATATGTACATACTTACAAATAAGTAGGTACCTACTTAATTACTAATGATGTGTGTATGTTGTACCTTTATGTTAATAAAATGATTAACTAATGAGTAATACAAGAATATTAGATTTATAATTTCTGTTTTATGTGTTTTATCAAATTGTTTATTTATTTAGTCAACAATTCAATAATCCAGAAAAAATAGTTCCGAAGTCTTCTCTAGTTTATAAGAAGCCTAAGAACCGTTATTGTAAATGTTAGAAAGTAAACATTGAAAGCAATTGAAAAGTGAAAGTCATAGCACCAAATTGATACTACATATTTTAATATTTTAGATAACAATAATTACAAACACCAGAAGCCTAGGCTCTCTATGGTTTACTCAACAAAGTAAATAATATGCTAGCTTTTATATGTGTCTTTATTAGCAATTCTTTATTTGCCCTGAAATTTGAAAAAATTAACTGTGTATACTAAATAATAAAAAAAGTAAACAAAATTTAATATTAAAGTTCACAAAAATTGTTTGTGCCAAATACATACTTTCTTAACATTACACAATCATCTTCAAAATGTAGATCTTGTATCTAGTACAGCATAAATATGATACAATAGCTGTAGAAAGAAGTCATTTATTATAAAATACATATACATTGATTACAATTCATGCTGTCAATTAATAAATTTTATCAGTCAGATAAGAGATTTAGAACGGACATAAGCAATTAAATAATACTAATTATGTAATTATTTTAGAGAAAACAATGCAGTGTAAAATTTTAAATATTTTACGCAAATACATTGAAAATGTTATTGCGTGTATAATATTAAGATGTAGAATGTCTGTCACTTCCTAATATAAAATCGCCCTATGTTATGCAAATGCAAATATACATTACATAACAGAACATTATGCTGTCCTGGTAAATATTACAACACTGTTACATAGCATTTTTTTTTAAATTAAATGTTAAACAAAGATACTTATTTAAAAAATGATTTTAAAATATACAGTAAATAAATATATACCACAAATTTATTAAATACTAGTGAACCCCGCGAACTTCGTATCGCGTCAAAGTTCCGAATAATAAAGTGTCACCTATAACGTCATTCTATAGAAAATGTATGAGAAAAATGTTTTTCTTTTATTTTATTTTTTCGAAATTTTTTCTCTTCGTAAGAACCATCCTTGTACTTCAAGGAATATTATTAAAAAAAAATTGGCCAAATTGGTCCAGGCGTTGTTGAGTTATGCGCTTACCAACACATTTTGCGATTCATTTTTATATTATAGATATTAAAAATATTCTGTAATATGCTTACTTTTTATAGAAGCTCTTATTCCCGTAAATTAACAATATTATACATATTAATTAATTAATGGCTACCACAGAATATTAAGTTAATAATTAAGTGATAAGTAATAATAATGTTTTGATAATAAAACCATTTCATATATCTTTAAAACAAAAGTAGATTATCACCTAAATATAATAAGCTAAGGATAAATTAGTATAATTAATTAAAAACCTAATCAAGTATATTAAAAACCACAGTGTTCAACTTATTTGCCATAAGCTTTAGTACCTACTAAATATATGTAAATTAATCTGAATTCTGTGTGCATAGGTACACTATATACCAATTTAATTTTTTTCTACTTACGTAGAAAAGTTACTAGTGCCTTGTATATCAGAATATAGTAAAATAAATGAGAACAAACTAAATTTATAATTATTATTTAACCCATCAAAAAATTACGGGGTATCAACTTGAATATATTATCGAGGTTACTCAAGGTAATTATTTTGTAATTAACTTACCACTTTTGGGCAGACTTTTGATGACATTTACAGCAGCTCGGAACTTTTCTTCGGTGGACATTGCACACAATCACTTCGAGCTATCAGACGCGTATATACGTACTTTGGACTTGAAAAATATACTTTAATTTAAATGATTATTATAGAATACATATCTACTACTTGGCAACACAACTCACTTTACCTCTATGCTTAAATCTTTTATTATAACAGTTACGTTAAGTTTGTTTTCAATACGGATAATGATGACAAGGCATAAGAATTTAAGGTTTTAATTGAATTGATGGAATGGATTCAAGAAAATTACAACAAAACAAAAATGTTTACTTTCAAGTGAAACACGAATTTGATGATCGCAGATCGACACAAAAATCAAAATCTTGGTATTTGAAACTAAGTAGTGACAAATGACAATACGCTGAAGCAAAGGCGATTTCACAAATGTGATGTCGGATTTAAATTGTCAAAATAAGACATTTATGGCGTAGGTGTCCCTGAATAATTATTTTTCTTAGATAGTCGTAAATGCAAGTGAAATCAATAATTATAGGAAAATTACTTTCATCTCTAGAAATATAATTAATGGCGTAACCTCAAATGTAGGCTGTTTCACTGATAATTTTTTTTTATCGCTAAAAAGGCCTATTCGCTATCCTACTTACCAGTCCAGCAATGGACGGAGCTTGCAGTATACAAGGTCAATTCAACTCAGTACCTAATACCTATTACCGGACGCTTCACCCCATGCAGGCAGCGACAGCATTTACAATCCTGCATAATGCAGCTAATAGCAAAGCGAACACAAGCCAATTAAATTATTTTTTTTATTTTCTGCGGCTAATGGTTATGCCTTTAGCGAAGGATTCCCGAAAATCGGATGTGTTACTTCTATTTCAACACCTTCCATGGCAATCACATTGCATGTTGGGTAGATACAGAATGATCACCTACATGGCTGAAAAGGATGATCAGTGAAGCAGACACAGAAATTATAAGTCCCCTCATGCCTCACTAGGGTTAACGGGATTTCACTTTATTTCTGCTTCAGCTTACCATACATGAGATTATAATAGTTTGGTTTGTTAGTTATTTTTCTGTTGTAATGTACTGTGCTTTGATATTCATTTATTTTTTTCTATACATAATTTAATAAAACAGTAACCAAGTCAAATCTGTACATAAATATTTATTTTTTAAACCAAGTGATTCATTTTCCAAAAATGACTGATGAGTATAAAATTAAAATAAACAAACTTGCCTTAATATTATAAGTAATTTTTTATTTAGAATGGTATTTACATTCTCAGACGTATTCAAATCATACTTGCATTATACATATGTATGTATTTGTATAATTTTATTTATTTTGCTGTTGGCTTACAAGACTTAATACTAGGAACATAATATAGAAGGTTTTCGACTATTCCTCGCTTTACATTGTCAGCTCCTGTGAGAAAAAATAATATATTAAGTAAATCACTTAAGACCTAATAGAATTTACTTTACATATTTATTTAATTTTAATTTATACTTGCTGACCCTGTGATCTTTGTATCACTTCCGAGTTTGAAGTCACACGTAAACATCATTCAATAAAAAATGTATGAGAAAAAGAATATTCTTCATAAACACTCGTGAATTGTCCTATATTTTAAAGTTATTCTGCTATTATCAGATTAGAGAAATCCAACAAATCAAGAGGTCATTCAAATTGGTCCAGTCGTTCTTGAGTTATTAATATAGGCATCACGCCAATTTTCCAAAGGGGTATGCAGCGACCATGGACAACCTTTTCTTTATAAAATTATTAAATAAATAATATGAGTAAAAATGAAATTATTTTAAAATGTCTGTAAGAATATTGTATTTTTAATAAAAAGTATTATAGTATAATATAAGTCAATATCGCCCATCAATTAGTTATCGTGGAAACAAAAAAAAAAATTATTTAACTAAGCATCAAACTCATGACAACTACGCTATTGAATGGACTTCTTTTAATTAATATTATTATGTATGCACATCAGGGTGCAACAAGATAGTTTTGGCAGTTAGGTCGAATTAAATTTAGCAAAGCCAAAACAACTACTATATATATAACTATCAATTATCCTCCATGGGAGAATTGGTCTCATGAAGGATATAAAACATCAACTGCAATATCAAATATAATATTTAATGACTTACCATTATCGCATTAACAATATCTGATTGATTGTTCCGAAGTGCCCGAACTGCCTTAGCTCGAGACACATTTGCTTGGGACATTACTATTTCTACATCCTTTTCATCAACACCTGTTTCATCTACTCCCTCTTCATCCTCTTCTTCTGCTATTGGTGCTACCGTCTGTAAAGCCATTAAATAACTTTTAAAATATATATTAAAAATATATTTTATATATATATATATGGAGATTTATCAATTTACCACAAAAAAAAATATAGGAATCTAACTAATCATAAATACACATCTTCCAATGACCTGCCCATTCACTCAAAATACACAAGGACTACCCAATCAGGCATAGTTTCTCTATTCTAAGAACTGTAGAGTGGTCATTCTAAGAACTACTGTAGAATAATCGCATCCTGATGCAGAGTGGCACGGCTTCAAGCTATACTGAAAGTCAGCACTGCAGTCTATTTTTTAACTAAAAAATTAGTGACCATGTGATGGCATTTAGTATTATCAAAAAAGAAGAATAATTATTTACCGTTCCTGCAGAAGCAGTATCATTGCCAGCAGTTGTAGTTTCTTGAGCCTTGAAACGCTCAGCTGCGGCCATGGTAGCCTGTTGTGATAGATCCTCAATCTTTGCCTCCCCAAAGACAATGTATGTGTCAGAGTGAGGATTCTTGTAAACATCTGGTGAGTTGATAACAAAGAGAATGTTCTTTGACTTCCTGATTGTGACTCTGTTTACGCCTTGCACCTTAAATTGGTATGATTATATTATGTACTTACTTATAACAAATATTACAATAGGATTATAACATAATAATATCTGGCAAAATGTGGGTGTACTAAGTGCACAGTGACAATAAAACATAAATATTATTTGAATGTACATTTATTTGTAAAAAAAATACTTTTATCTTTGCTTTCATAATTTATAATTATTCAGGTATTTAAAATTCACCCGATCAAAAAAACTTACAGGCTTAAGTCCTAATTTGCTCATGATCTTTCTGGCTTTCTTCTCCCCACGAGTCTGCTTAGCTTTAGACACAATGTCTATTCCTGCAATAGGGTTGGTTATACCTCCAGCTCCTGGCGCACCTAAAACAAAGCGCAACTCTAGTAAATGATGAATGAGATATAACACATATAAACCTGCTTAATGTAAGGACAACAAAATGGGATGACTTTTAAGATACTGTAAAACATAATTTGTAATCTGTAAAATATAATGTTAATAGGTTCCCCTTCTTCCATCGTATGATGTAAAAAATGTGTATGGGCTTGCTTTTTATTGACTTTAAACTTATCATTCATATTAATAAAGCATCATACGTTAAGAAGTAATCACAAATACCCGCATCTTCCAATTCCGGGATAGAATCATCAGAATCACTGTCTGATGAGGCTGTTTCTTCCTTCCTCTTTTCAGTCATAGAAGCTGTGGCTTTGTCCAATTCTGTGAGTTCAGGCATTTTGATAGTTATATGTTCCTAAAATAATAGTCAAGTCAAGAAATTGGATATTTATAATATTGTAAATATCAAATTTTGATACTTATTTTCTTCATTAATTGATATCGCTATTGTGTACTTAAACGAATTAGAAGATTGATTAAGTGTATAACGTTCTAAGTTTAAATGGATATTAAATTTCTTAATAAGTAGGTAGGTACTAAGAATTGATTTCGATAAAATACCGCTAAAAATGCGGACACGGGTGTTCAACGAAAAAATATACATAGGTAACAAAAATAAACCTAAAATACAAATACAAAAACTTTAAATATCACAAATATGTTGCATTTCTTCACAATTTCATCACGATAAAATAGATTTTATGAGATTATTTACCTTCACCGAAACGAAATTCTAAAAGACTAGACAAAAGCCTAAATTTTATAAAATAGCATAAATGTCATAAATCAAAATTACTCTAATTTGGCATTTTGGCAATATAACATTTGTCAATAATATTTGACATTCGATAAAGGCTAGTCTAGATAAGAATGTCTAAATAATAATATTATGCTGTATTTATTAAAACCAATAGAGAAGTCTCTCCCTACGTAATACCAAATTAATTTTTAGTTTTTTAATTTTTAGTACGACACTATCTCATTGGCTATAGCTGTAATGATAGATGTCTATATATTTTGATAAATAAAATAAATACATATAAAATAATATTATGTCAACCGCATCAGCTGTAGTAGGAGCGTAGTGTAGGAACCAGGAGGTACGGGATAAGGGGCCATCCATAAATTACGTCACTCAAATTTCATGATTTTTTGACCCCTCTCCCGTCCTTGTTATAGCTGGTCACATTTGTGAGACTCCCCTTCCCTACTGTGACGTCACATATTTTACAATTTTATGATTTTGTTTAATGTTTTTGAGTATTTCGTTAATAGTGCAAAGTTTGTGTTTTAACCCGTAGATTTGTGAATGTGACGTCACGAAATTTAGGGCCCCTCAAAACCCCTCATTACACAATGTCATACTTCGTCAACCCCCTCCGACCCCCTTAACGTGTGACGTAATTTATGGATGGCGATGGAGGGGAGCATATTGAGTAGTATTGGGGAAAAGTGACAGAATACGAAATGAAACAGTAAGAAAGTGCACAAATATAGACGCTGTAATATACAAAATACGTCAACACAAATGGAAATGTACAGGCAGTGCCGTCTTAAGTTTATTCGGTGCCGGGGTGCGGGGCTCAGCCTGCGCCCTCGTTTTCTTTTGAACCAACCTTCAAAAAAACCAAAAGGGGGGTTATCAATTCAACGTGTATTTTTTTCTGATGTTCCGCTCGTACGTCGCCATCCGTAGACCGATTTGGATGAGTGAGGTGTCAAACGATACTCGTCGAAGTGGGCCCATTTTTTTTTTTAGAATTTTTACGATCAATAGTTTTCAGGATATTTGCGCAACCACGTCGTACTTATTTGCTTATTATTAGATGTTTTTAGATTTAGTATTAAATTTGCAACAATTATAAGTAAGAATCAACTTAATTAGATTTATAGTTTTAGAGATATTGAGGTTAGAAAATCAAAATTTCTAAAAACTTCAATTAGTTTGCTTTAGCAATAGAGAAGTCCATGTTATATTAAATACATACTAATTGTAATACTTTAATTTTATGACCATTTATATAGTCAAGCTTTCCAAAGAATTTCATGAAAATCTAAGCCATATATTTGATGTTATGGTGCAAAACTTGTCAACAGGCAAAAACAAAAACACGTTATTGTTTACACGTCCAGTTTAGATCTTTATATCTCGATGTAATATCAGTTTATATGTATTACTTATATATAATTTTATAAAAAATTAAAAGGGTAATATATGATAGTAAAATTAATAAGGTGGAACAGAAAGTTTTGGAGATAGAGAGAATATTGTAACTGAATTCGTGCGATAAATCACAACGCTCACTTGCTTATTATAAAGCACCATGAAAACACAATTTATATGAACTATCATTATATTTTATTTTACAGTTTTTAACAATTCAGTTTTGCGTCTTCTTGTTACCATTAAAAAGTCAGAGCGTGCATGTCATAGTTTCATTTTATATATGCCCTTGCATCCCCGGGTAAAGACGGCCCTGTGTACAGCCCATAATGTAAAAGGGATAGAAAAATGGAAAAAAACATTATATTCTGGTATCCCAGAAGCTCAAAAAGAAAATGGGGGAGACAATTTCGTAGGTGGAATGTAGACGAATTAATGGCAACAGGCGGGAGTACGTAGACCAGGACAGCAATGGACAGGAAGAAATGGTAAGGATTAGAGACCTTTGCCAAAACTAGGCAAACAGACGTCGATGCTGACTCTTCGGAAATTCATTTTGTAAAAAAAAACTGAATAAAGACTATTATTATTATTTTCACCACTTATAACTCCAGAATGGCTGGACCGATTTTGATAATTTCTGTTTTGTTGTATTCGTAGTCGTTGTTGTATAGAATTCTAGTTTACACTGTATTGACCATGGAGGTTAGAGGAAAGGAGAACAACTGCTGTAAAAAATAGTGTCCCAGAAATATGGACTTAAAGCGCTTATTGCACCTAACTAAATTCAGTCATGTGAAATAGCATTTAGGAACTTAGGAACTTCCTAGCGCGGCAGGTGGCTGCAAATGAATTATAAATGTTAGACAAAGGGTCTGTATAGTTTTTATAAAGACCTTTTTGCTCTATATAAGTTTATTTTTCTACATGTCATTCTTTTTATCCCTGTCTATTGTTTTTTTCTTCCTTCTGATTGAACTTCTATGTCAATGTATATATACATAATAAAATATCTTAATTATATATTAGTCTTTACATTATAATTTAAAACCTGCGTATTCGCTCTATCAATAAATTCTACAAATATTCAGAGACAGGCAGCATAATGCATTTAATGCATATTATAGTATAGCTTTACTTTGGTTTATAGCGATCGTTCTCCTTCTCTATAATCTCCATGGTATTGACTTATTTGACAGTGTTTGACAGTTTGTAAACAGAATGACCAAATGTCAAACCACCATAACTAATGTCCGTAAAAAAATAGTAATACACTCCGTGAAATAAATCGACGGAGAGATCTGTTCGCATCTTAATTTTGTGTGAATATAATTAAAAAATGGCCATGTTCCCGGGAACTGTGGCCTTTGACGAGTATGGTCGTCCATTTATTATTTTAAGAGACCAAGAAAGCCAAAAACGGATGACCGGTATTGATGCTTTGAAGGTACCTGGAGAAAAATATTATTAATGCTAATAACTTAACTGAAACTATTCAAAGCATTTTTATCATAATTTCAGAATAATTAGACACATTTAACCTCTCACAAGCTGTTATTTTGAATTCATAAAGTAGTAACCTTAAAAAACAATTAACATAATTTTTATACTAATTTGTATGATTTACCTATGTAAATAATTCGTTATTAGGTATTTTTATGCTCGTGGATCAATTTGCATACTTATTTTTTAAAATTCACATAAACAACAAAGGAAATCCCAGTTGAGTTCACAGATGCTATTCACTCTTGAGTCACATGATAGTAATAATAGTGCTTTTACTGTAAGCCTGTTTTTACTATTGTAGACTAAAAATTAAGCTTTTAATAACATATCATTTAGCCTGTATAACACTTTATTTGTATTAAATCCTTTAAAAAGTTGCTGACTTGTTTTAACCCCTGTCAAAATAAAGGTTTTTCTAGTTTTTGAGCCATTGCAATATAGCCATAAAAATGCTTTTTAGTCTCATATACAAGCAGCACGCCAAATCTCTGGAATCCTCCGAACATCATTGGGGCCTCGTGGACTTGACAAAATGATGGTTACTTCTGATGGTGAGGTGACAGTCACTAATGATGGAGCTACCATTCTTAAGATGATGGATGTTGAACATCAGATTGGAAAACTGATGGTACAATTAGCCCAAAGTCAGGATGATGAGATTGGTGATGGTACTACTGGAGTGGTAGTATTAGCAGGTATGGGTACAATTGTCATATTTTTGTGGGACTGCACTATACATGTCATTTAATACATATTCTTCTTAAGACCAATTTGTCACTTCAGTGTCAGCTGTCAGCTTTTTCAGTTAAGGAAAAATATAACTAGAAAAAAAAAAGTTAAATATGCATTAAAATTTTAATAAGTTAGATAAGTTAAAATTTATTAAATGTATTCACAGCAATTAAAATTGCTATGAGTGCATTAAATGAAATTGTTTTCTTCTAATCTTCGTTTGTAGGTGCCCTTTTGGAGCAGGCTTCTAACTTATTGGACAAGGGCATCCACCCGATTCGAATTGCTGATGGTTTCGAGTTGGCTGCAGCCACTGCTTTGGCTCATCTTGACAGCATCAGTGAGGCCTTCCCAGTTAACAAGAATACCAGAGAACATCTCATTAAGGTTGCCATGACAACCCTTGGCAGTAAAGTTGTTGTAAAATGTCACCGTTTGATGGCAGAAATAGCTGTTGATGTAAGTTTTTTCTTTAAGAAATATTTTATACACAATTGGAAGTTGACTATGTTAATGATTTCTATGTAAATGTCAAACTTTATTAGGATTTTTTCCTTCATTTTCAGTTTTGCTCTTAATTTTTTTATGCTATAGACACAATAGAGATCACGATTTCAATTATTTAAAAATCAATACTTTTCTATTCCAGGCTGTTCTTTCAGTGGCAGATTTAGAGAAACGTGATGTCAATTTTGAATTGATTAAAGTAGAAGGGAAAGTTGGTGGACGTATGGAGGATTCTATGCTTGTTCGTGGTGTTGTCATAGACAAGACCATGAGCCACCCACAAATGCCAAAAGTCCTTAAAGATGTTAAACTGGCAATCCTTACCTGCCCATTTGAACCACCCAAGCCTAAAACTAAGCATAAGCTTCAAGTTGGCTCTGTTGAAGAATACAGAGAATTAAGGCAGTATGAACATGAGAAGTTCATTGAGATGGTTCGAAAAGTCAAGGATACTGGAGCTACCCTGGCTATTTGCCAGTGGGGCTTTGATGATGAAGCAAACCATCTTCTCCTCGCTGAAAAGTTACCAGCTGTAAGATGGGTAGGTGGACCAGAAATGGAATTGATAGCAATTGCTACTGGTGGTCGTATTGTGCCAAGGTTTGAGGAGTTGTCAGCTGAGAAACTTGGACATTGTGGGCTTGTCAGAGAATTAAGTAAGTAACTAATTAATAATTAAATAGAATAAGAACAGAATAATATAGTGAAGGTACTCTTCCAGGACACCATCTAACTCCATAACTTATGATTGAGTTTATTTTTATATGAAATAGTTTTAATTCTTTTTGAAATATTTAGCAGTTTTCATGTCCAAATAAAGAATGAAATTAATAATTGTACTTAATACATTACAGCATTTGGCACAACAAAAGATGAAATGTTGGTTATTGAGGAGTGCTCAAACTCTCGGGCAGTCACTGTACTTGTTCGCGGCGGTAATCGTATGATTGTTGAAGAGGCAAAACGCAGTGTACATGATGCATTGTGTATTGTTAGGAGTTTGGTTCAGGTAAGTTTAGTTAGACTGTTAGTAATGCAACAAATTTTGTTAAAATAAAAGTTACTACTACCTTCTCGCAACTCTGCGTAAAAATAAAACATAACCTATATTACCAGGAAAAAGAATAGCTTTCTAAATGCTAATCATCTTAACAGGACTCTCGTGTAGTATATGGTGGAGGTGCAGCAGAGGTGTCCTGTTCATTGGCTGTGGCCCGCGAGGCTGACAAGCTATCTTCACTTGAACAGTATTCATACAGAGCATTTGCAGATGCATTGGAAGCAATACCTATGGCTCTGGCTGAGAACAGGTGAATATATAATATATATGTATATAATTAAAAACTTTAAGAAATTATTGAGTGTTTATGAATATTAATTGTTTTAAATTAAAGCTTTGCTACGTTTATGATAAATAATATGCAACAAAGGCTAAAGATCTTTAATTTGTTAGTTCACTTCATTCACGCTAAATTCATTTAACCGACGAAAAATGTGGGGTTTTAAAATTGACGTGACTGGCATCATTGCTTGAATGGACGATTTGTTTTAAAAGCTGGCAATTGACATAGCTCTTAGCTACAATTTATAAAAATTTCATTTATAAGATCCTTATTTGTAGAAATCATGTCTGGGAGTTTTTTAATTGTCTTTTGTTACTTGTTTATAATTTACAATAGGATGGTAACTTTGACTTAAGTTACTTTGCTAAATGATATTAAAAATATTTCTATAATTCAGGATTGTCATTCTTTTCTTTGGCTGTGTAATTTTAATAATGTTTTTTATACTGATATCATAGAGAACTTAGAATCCATTAGAAAATAAATGGGTTCTCACATGGTGATATTTTGACATCTATTGTTAATTTAATAAATCATTTCAACTAGGTACATGATGAAAAATAGTGCTTTTATTATATTTAATACATCCTCTTACATATTTTATTTTTGCAGTGGTTTGTCTCCTATTGATAGCCTATCAGACGTGAAAGCTCGCCAAGCAGCCGAGAACAATCCTAACCTTGGCATTGATTGTATGAATAATGGTAAGTTTTTGCGTAAAGAATTTAAATTAAATGTTTTTTATTCTAAAGAACAAGTGTAGCAAAGTTAATGTAAAACATGCCAGTAGATAGTATGTATTTGATAACTTTCTTGAAGTTACTTAGCTAAAAAATTAGATGTACTTCTCAACTATTTTTAAGGTTAATATGATTAGAATCTAACACACATACACACAGACACACAAACTTAACACTTAATTTACTATAACATGGTTTAAGAGACCAATACTTGCTTTCAGTCATCTAATGAGAATAATTATTAAAAAACTGTGAGACACACACTTATTATTAACATCTGATGTTAAATCTGTAACATTAATTTATAACCTGATCACATACATAGGGTTAACTAAAATCACCACTAAATAAATTTATAAATAAAACAAATACATTTCTCTTTAATGTGCTAAAATGGACTTTATTTTTATTCTTAATAGTCCTATAGTTCTTAAAACTTCCTATATAAAAAACTAATTTACTTTTATTGATATTATAAAGATTTGATCCTCCTAAAACTGTTTATAAATTTATAATTATTTTTCACAGATTCAAATAACATGAAAGCTCTCAATGTGATTGAATCACTACACTCAAAGAAACAACAGATTGCACTCGCCACTCAACTTGTCAAGATGATACTCAAAATTGACGATGTACGTTCTCCAGCTGACAATATGCAGTAAAATAATAACTTTAGAAAGGACCCTGGGGCTCAAGTTATTGCATTTGTATAAAAAATGATCTGTTGTTAGTAGATCATTTTGTAATTGAAATAACTTTGTTTAGGTCAATGTGGAGAGGACTGTATGTCTAAATATAGGTACATAGCATGTATTTTATTATTTAGACAAATGGTGATAAAATATTGAAAATAAAACATTGAATGCTAACATGTTGAATGAACAATATTTTATGTATTAAATTCAACAGATGATCTTTTTTGGTTCTAACCTCCCTTGAGGTGTTTTGTTTATTGTCTTATCACATACTTTGATATATTCACATATTATTTTAATTATTAATTTAATAATTCTAATAAACTTATTTTAAAATAAGTGGTGGTTTTAACAACTCTTAAATTTGTGGACTATTTTATATAATTCTATAAATACTTAAATAACTAAGTATTAAAGTTATAGCTATAAAGGCTTATAATATCAAGGATTAGTCTTTTTTTCACCATTTGTCCTTTATCGAGAGAATAATGTGCATTCTTAATTTATGTTACAGGTTAAGTTTTCTAGGTATCAGAATATTGTAATGCAGGCTTAATTGCACTAATAAAATTAATGTATGCTTTATGAGTATTATTTTACTTAACATATTTATGAAATCTTCGATACTTATTACAGTAAAAGCTCCTTTTTCGTGCTTCCTTCATTCACATTTTCACTATTCGCGGATTTAAAAATTGTGACCCAATTCCTATATTTGCGGCTAAAGATTTCTTTATTCGCACATATAATCGATACATAGTACATGCATATTAATAAAAAGAATTCCAATATGTATCCAACCAAATATCCTTGGTTAACGCAAAGATAAATGGACTAATAAAAAAGTAAAATAGACCTTATTACAATACATTAATATCCACTCCAAGTATTACAGAACATTTACCGAGCGATTGTCTTTACTCTGAAGACTTCCTCGCTCGTTTTCTTCGTTATATATCAAACCTTTCAAAAGCCAAATTCTTCCCTTCTTCTTCATATTCCTCTTTTGTTAAGCAAAATGTATAAAACTCTGGATCTCTAAACAAATACTTTCCTCCTTCCCAAGCATAAGTAATAGGGTTATCAGCAATACTAACATTAACATCAAAATGATCCAATGCAAGGGCACGGACTTCATTAAAAACTCTGTCACAAAAACCAGGAAACAATGCATTGCCACCATACAAAATTATATTCTCGAAAAGACTCTCCTTATTTTCTTCAGGACAGGCATCAATACTATGAATTATGGCTTCAGGTATACCCATTTGAGGTATTCCAACATCTGATGGATGTAATAACAGTTCTGGTATGCTAAATCGTTCATTATTCATTCTTAAAGTTTGTTGTTCTAAATCTTCATGAGGTTTAACAATATCTCGCAGATATCCTCTCCGTAATGTTGTGTAATCTGGCAACACATAGTCTTTAACAATTGTATTCTCAGAACCTGTAACAAATAAGATAAACTAATTATAATTTAATAATGCTCCTTGTGTTCGCAATGAAATTAATCTCTGAATTGATTTAGCAAGTACTTGGATATTATCACCTTTCTGTCTAGCTCTTTGCATGTCTTCCATGAAATTCTGTGACACAAAGCAAGAGTCTTCTTTCACTTGGTTGATAACATACCCTTCCTCCATGACATTTAGCTGACGATAACTCAAAATCTCTTTCAAATGATTAGTCAGAACTTTGCCACCAACATCTATGCGTCTTATACCTTCCTTAAACTTTTTACCGTTTAAGTATGGTACTACATAGGAAAAACTGTAACCAGAATCAACAACTACTGTGCTTTTATTTTTATGAAGCCTTCTATAATGATATTCAGCAAGATCGGTTGCGTTTATACGCAATAATGATTGACATTCATATTCTTCAAAGAAAATTTCTGTCATAGCTTCTTGAATGGAATGAAAATTGAATAAAGGCTCAGTTAAAATCAAAGGCGTTTCACTAAAATTTACTGGACAACATTCTTTACTGAATATATAGTCCCAAACTGTTTTTTGCGTATCCCAATTTATAAGAAAGCCTTTTTGAAACGGTAAAATGTAGAATAAGCCTGAAGCATCACGACATTCATCAATTTGCGAGCCTACAAATGGTCGCCGGCGTTCTGATTTAGCTTTCATTATACAGTTCGGAACGATCTTCGGCTCCATTGTAGATAAACCTACTTTAGCTGTGTAGGCTCCATTATCGAGAATATAACACGAAGTTTCAGACATGCTAGAGATTACCGGTAAGATTATTTTAGAACTCAGCTCAAATGATCTGGATTTTTCAGATTTATAGAAAAATAAAGATTTTAATGAAGGTTTAATTTAAAAAATTAATAATAACTTTCTTCGTATTCAGTGGTTTTAATGTTTATTTACAAAATACAAATATTGGTAGACACCACTGGTGTCATTTCACACCAGTGATAAGTCAAAAAGTCTTGATAGTTGACTCGAGTTGCAATGGATATTAGAGAGAAGGAGAACAATCGCTGTAGAAATGTCCCAGAAATATAGACAAAATAAGTGAGGCGCTGCGATCGCTAATAATTTGTCTCAGTTCAACTAATATCAATTGTCATCTACTTGTATGTATTTAATACATACCTACCCGTATAAAGCCTTCCCCACACAGGCGCGTTATTATCGGTCGATAATATCGCATGCGTTATTGCGATATCTGTTTTCCGATAATAACGCGCCTGTGTGGCTTAAAGCTAACATCGCAGATACTATAATTTACCGACGGCAGCACCGCTGCTGGCTAAAAAAATGAATTATACGTTCTAAAAATTTTCAGGGACAGACTAAAATCAACAGAAAAAAATGTTCGTATGATAAGTCCATTTTCCGCACTTTATAATTTATATTACGGAGCCGTCTACGCCGGGGTTCCGCAAATTATAAATCAGAATCACTTGTTGTCTAATAATTTACTGAATAAAAGACTTGCTTAAATTATAAGAATACGTCATATCGTTCCACACTATATTATGTATTCAAAAAATGGGGAGTAGCATGACAATAATTATTAAATAAATTCCAGAATGGTTTCTAAATCATAATTTAATAGAACATTTACATTTGCTAGCTTAATCTAAACTCATCAGCAGAATGTCAAAATTATCTGAAAAATAAAAAAAATTGCATTATTTTTAATTAAACATTCAATTATTATTAAAATCGATTCATCAAAAGTACAGAAATATGCATGGTCTGATAAAACACCATGACAAAAATTCTCTTCTATTATTGATAATAATTATAATTATAAAAATTACATTAAAATATTAATAATAAAAAAATATCTTCATTATTATGCTTTCTGTTGCACTTCCAGGACTAAGTAGATCACAGTCACAGTCAAACATTCTAGGTTCTAAGGGAAACAAAACTTATTATGCTTAGGTAGGTATATTATAGAAAGCTGATCTTGCCTGTTAAGCGTCTTTTTTTTACTTGTAACCCCATGCCTACTAAGGATTACAAGATTTCACAACTTTTTTTTAATAAAAGCCAAATACCAATACTTACAAATTACTTTTTAAGCAGTTGGTGGCGGGTGATGAGAAATGGTGCGGCAAGACCAGATCCAATGAAAAGAGTGAATAACAAAGTCAGTTTGTGGCGGTTATGGATGTCAAATGGCAAGTTCTGAAAATTTTATTTATTTTTGTAAGTTTTTTAATAATCTTTTAAGTAGTTACGTCTAAAACTATCTTCTAGCTGTTTAGGCAATCTATGATTTCAAATCAAATATTTAAAAATTTGATTTAAAATAATAGAAATATTTCAAATACTAGAGACGTTTGTATTAACAGATTTTTATAGGAGTCAATTTTAAATTAATACAAAACATTATCATAAAACATTAACACTAAGTTCTAAGATTTAAGTTTGAGGTTACATATATTTTTGTTTCCAATAGACTTTTTCTACAAGATAAAGTTTAAAATATATAATTAAAGTAAAGTAACCAAGTGCTAGAACTTTATGGGCAGAAAAAATAAAAAAATAGTACTTTTTTTAAATAACAAGATCATTATGTAATATTTTAAATTTGGAACTCACCTCACCAGGGACACCACCATGGGAATGGTTTCGTACAAAATTTGACACTACATTTCTGCTTAATTTAGTTGCAATACGAGATAATGGGGTCTGCATTGTAATATTTTGTTGTATCAAGGCAGCCGAGATTAGAGAATGAAAATCGATACAAAGTGCGAAACGCAAAAGCTGTCGAAAATCGAACTATATATACCTTTCTCTTTCATACATTTTTTTACCGTCAATATTCACTATTACTGCGTTCAAGAAATTTGGTAGTTTTCCAATTATTGCTCGATGTAGACCGCAGCCTTAATTTATAATAAAACAAATATTATAATTTATCTTTTAAATTAATTTATTACATTAATTAGAAAGTTTTAAAAGCCTAATGTTAAATTAAAGTTTTCTACTATAAAAGATATCCTTCATTGCTCGACCCCAACAGAAAGTTATACCCTGAAAGCAAAATACGTAGTATGTTAACAATATATTTTATTTGTACAATAGTATAAAAATATAACAATTTATAAGTACAATATTTTTCTTATGTAAGTATATACATATACCTACATAGGAAAAATATTGTACGGTGTAAGTACATATTCGGAAGCCTTGCAAATATTATCATTCCACCGCAAACAATGGATCGTAAATATTAAATGGTACTTTTCATCAATAGTTATGCTAGTTAGCTGTGTAAACTACAGCCATGTTTATGATTTTGTTTTTGATAAAAACCGTTTAGGACTTAGGTACTCTGTCAAGTACAAAAGGATCTGAAGGTCCGACGGGCGACGTGCGTCCCACCGGGGAATCCCTCTGATTAGATTGGGTACTCTATTAGATCATAATTAGTCTTTTTTTTCCATATGACTTCGATTATTATAATATTTTTCTTATCAAACAACTTAATATTATTTTAACTATAAAACGTAATAAGGCTGCGAGGGTTACTCGAATTAAGTCAGGCTCGACTGACATTTTAATAGGTGTAATATTATCTATATTTAAATAAAGTAAAATGTTTTAAATTAAAAATAAATGTATTAAACTAGTTCTAACTAATGACTAATTATTAGTAGCCTATGTCTGCGGAGAATTAAGATAAAAATTATCATATTTATGGTATTGCAAGAAGAATCCACGTTTCAATCGTAAAAAGTACACAAAAAATAGATGTTAACAGTTAGTTTTAATATAGTAAGCTAGCTGTGCCCCGCGGTTCCACCCGCATTATTTTCGTTGTAATGACGTGATGTTATAATATTATATCCTTTAAAGTTTAAACAGAGTAAGATAGCGAACAGCAAAATAATAATACATAATTATTATGTATTTCATCCGCGCGGAATATGTAGTTATTTTTTATTATTTATTTATATTAATTTCTAAAATAGAAGTAGCTAGTAAGTAAGTTACTCCTTATTACACCAGCTAGCCAGTAAAAGTCCCGTCAAAATCAGAAAATTTTGCCAACACACAAAATTGTTTGTGTTTATTGTTATTTTGGTATATGTGCCGTGTAAACATCCATACGTATTCAGTAAAAAGCGGTTATTTTAATATTACAAACAAACACTCCAATTTTATTTATCTCTATAGATGTATAGATTATTTTAATACTTTTTTAAAGAAGTGTCCTGTCACTAATTATTGTGTAGTAGATACCAGTAAAACTCGAGAATTATCCTTTTAGTAAAGGTAGACACAACAATCTAATATGTACCTATGTATAGGTAAAAAAATATTTTTAAATTAAATTTAACTTTAAATATTTTTTACTCTATCTGGCAAACATTTTTAGGATACATCTATGCTTGTATTTTTATATCGTTTTATATATTTTTACATTTTATATTTTTATTTATACTATTTTGTGTGAGTATCCAAAATACTGGCTACATTACCGCGTTGTACGCTATATATTATCTTATATATTATTGTTCTAATAAATATATTCCATATTGCCGACAGACATCCAAAATTGAGAATTGTTAAATAAATAAATAGCGTAAATACAATATGATTTCTATAATATCACAAAAGATTAAAAAAAGTTAGACGTTCTCAAAACATCGTTCTCTGTATAGAATCAGTGTAAAATATTTTTTTATATGTTTGTTGCTGTAAAATATGGTATTGAATCATTGCATGAGTCAATATTATTTGTGTATATAATACGCTATGTATGACACATACAAATAAGGATAAAATGTAAAAAAATATTTTTCCTGTAGGTACATTATTGATTATTAAACGTCACAATTTTTAAGTAAGATAAAAAAATATATATTTTCTTTAATAAGTACCTAATGAGCAATTTAAAGTTCTACGTAGACTCGAGCTTATTTAAGTAAAATGAAAGCACTCCTTACTTTTATTTTTTCATTTGGTAGGCTGTGATGATGAATGGTGATGCAATACCAGTCAACATGTAGAGGAAAAAGTTCACGGTTAATCGAGTCCTGTTATTAATGTCGAAGGGCAGGTTCTGAAATTCCATAAATTACATATTATTTACTTCCCTACTTCACCTATTTCAAATTATAATAGTTTCATCTATATTAGTGATAAGCATTTCTACGCACTTAGGTTACCTAAGCGCCTAAGTTTTTAAAATAATCTATTTTAAGGGGTTTTTACTAAACATATTATTATTAAAAAAATTTAAACTGGATTTCGCTACTTAAGTAAGACGTTAGAAGATAACACATTTTACCATGTATTTTACAATAATACAATTATATATACACAATTATACTGACAATAAAATGCAATATAAAGAAATAAAACCTATTATTATACAACTATGAAGCTTGATTTAATATTTTATAAAATAAAAAGTGTTTGATAATTTTTTATATTTCTTGTTAGTATATGAATAAAATAAATATTTTATAATTAGTAACTCATGTCTCATTTCACTGATACCCTTAGCAATGTCTATTACCTATTTACACTTATTTATTAATACAGCAACGTGTTCTTTAATAGTGTTACATAACAATATTCTACAACAAAATACTTTAATCCTTTAAGAAAAAAAAAAACAAATTAAAAAGTAACATACCTCCCCAGGAATACCTCCTTGGGATCCATTCCTGATGAAACTTTTCATGACATTTCTGCCTAGGAGGTTTGACCTGGATACAACACCCAACATTATAGCTTCGATTATTTAAACAAAATGAATTCCTTGATCAGGTAGATAAGATAAATATTGATAAAATTTGTCGATACGTCTGCCTCGAAGTGTTGTGATAAGGAAAATGATACGTTTGAAATATTAGCCAGTGTTCATAATTTTCAGTTGCGATTAGTAAGGTGAAAAAAATTATTCGATAGAAACCACGATTTTGAAAGGTTTTAAGGAGAAATTTTACTTTGTAATTTAAAAAAACTCGTTGAAATTACACAGTCGTTTTTTTGACACAGGATTATGGTTATAATTGATAAGTAATGTTTTTAAGTTTTAACTATCTACTGCGAATACAATGGACTGTTATTTCGAGCTGCAAATGATTCAGAAAGGAAACGTGTGTAATAAAATATTATGACTAGCATACATATTATGTTAAAATTATTATTATTAAAACTAAAATATGTAGTTGTTCAGTATATCCCTATTACTAAAATGTAGGTATAAATTTAACAATTTAAATTTGTTGTTAGTATTTATCAAAATAAAAAAGTTATATACCTAACACATTACTTTTCTTGGTAAGTTCTTGAAATAAAAATAATAATAATTAAAATGGAAAATTTATTAATTATAAAATTCATATTTTTCTATTCGTGTGTATGTCAGTGAACTCCTCCTTAGGGGCGGTACTGATTTGAAAATAATGTTTGTCATTTAACTTTTTGCACTTAACAGCAAAATAGAATAGAGTCAATCCTTAAGCCAAGAAAAAGCACGAGACATAAATTTTATACAATATTAACAAGATAAGTTGCACCAAAATGCAAACCTTATATTATAATTAAGTGTATTCTAATTATTAGTATAGACTATAAAATGGTAGATTTGTCTATTAAAAAATCTACTATTTTATAATCTATGCTGGACTAAGATATGCAACACTATGGCAACACTGAAATATGCCATTTCATTAAAAAAGAAACAGTCGGCCACGCTTGCCACTAAAATCATTCTGGGGGAGTATTCACTTATTTCCCCCTTTTGACTATATTTTATTCCAATATTACTGTTTTTTTTAATTTTACAACTACATTCGAATAAGTTATCACCAAAATTTTACAATGGCGGATTTAGACGATTTCTTCGCGAAAAAAGATCGTAAAAAGTCAAAGTCGGTCAAAAAGTTTGCGACTGCAGATGAACTTGCGAAAAAATTGGAGGACACCAAACAGAAAACTGACGTGAAAACCAAAAAAGACAGGCCGGTAACTGAGGGCGAGGAGGCTGGAGTAACTGGGGTTAGTTAAATGAATTACGTGTTAATTATCGACATTTGAAATCCGCGTTATGTCAAAAGCAGGTGTTCCCCTTTAGTAACTGTCTTTCCACCTGTAAATGCTCCTGAATGTTTATGAATTATTATTTTGATTAGTATATAGGACACGATTTCTACAGTGACACAACATTGCCACTTCTTCATCTAAATTACAGGTTATCAAACCTGACTGAGGGAAATGCTATGGCATAAGCATTTTTTATAAAATAAATCCTTGTTTAATCATTTAAACATGCAATATATTTAGTTATTTCAATTGGCGAAAGTCAATGAAAGAGTTTATAATTGTGCAAATTATGACCTAGTTATCCCATTTGTCTAGACAACTACTCAATGTATCAACAAGATGTAAAATTTAATAAATTTATTCCTTAGTATAATATTTCTTAGCTTACCATATTGTAATTGTTGGTTTGTTCTTCCTCTGAAATTGAAGATGAAGCTGAACATAACTAAATTAAGGAGAATAATGCTTAGAGCTTATAATAGATGACTTTTCTAGGAAGAAGAGGAATGGAAGGCATATGAAGAACCTGTAAAGGATTACACAGGACTCAAGATACAGGTGCTACAGGGTGGCGCCAGTGCCATTGAGGGTGGACGGGATAACACCTCAGAGGACTCTACTCCTGATAACTCAAAGAATAAGGGCCCATGGAATAAACCAGTTAGTATATATTTTTTTTTATTATGTCTTGAAAGCATGCAATGTTCCAGGGGATACAAGAATTTCACCTTGGAAATAACAGAAGTCTGATCATTTACTGGCTAAGAATTTTTTTAATGAAACAGATATAGACATGTATCTATCCTATGCCCCCGGCACATGTGATTTTATGCATGCCTAGGTTTAAATCGCTTTAAGAATATATTGCTTTAATAATATTATGTTGTTAAAAAGTCCATAAATTATTGCAGTAGCAAATGGTATATTGAATTTAAAACCTGGGCCTTATAACTCTTTAAGGTGGAAGCTGAGCAAGCAGTGGTGAAGCCTCCACCTCCCCCCGTAGAGGAGAAGACTCGCGCTCCATCCACTTATGTCCCACCACAATCGAGAAACCGCCTCTGCGATGGACCAGTACGACGCCAGCCGAATGTAAGTGTTAGATGGTACTAAGAAGAATAAAAGGTGTTTGCCAATCTTCCTACAACTAGATACTAATACACATGGCTGTATTGGCATGAGGGCTAGGCAGCACTCTGATGCAAAGTTTACTCCAAAGATCTAAAACACTGAGTTTTACTGTATTTATATTATATTATAGTTTTTTAACTTAGTTTATATTTATTTATATTATATTATAGTTTTTTTAAGTTTAGTTAACTAACATTTATTGACCTGTTTTGTTTGTTATATGCCTCTGTAATGAGTGAAATAAAAGCAGAAATGTTACTTCTACATCAACATTAGGATTTTGCACTTAGTCTGTTTAAAAATATAAAATAACTCTACAGCAAAAAACGAACTTGGACATTCACAACGAAGACTACTTCCCGGTGCTGGGGGCAGGTGCGCGGCGCGGTGGAGGCTGGAGCACTGCAGGTGGAGCTCCGTCCCGCCCTCAACACGCGCTCAACCCGGTTGCGCTCGGAAACCGCTTCACCTCGCTACCCGATGACAGCTAGCCAGGTGCAAGACTTCATTATTTCTAAATAATTCAAATATACAAGTGAAATAAAGACAATTTAAACAACCCGGCGACATGATTATTACCAATAGGAATAGAAGATTTTCATAAATGTAGCTAAGACGCATTTTGATCAAGCCATCTTTCAAACAACAAATTAAATATATTAGTCGGAGCGTAGTAGGAGCGTCTGGTGACATCGTAACGGACAGACACACACCACCCACGTGCATGTCAAACTTATAATACCCCTTTTTTGTCGTCAGAGGTTAAAAACAGGGATATAAACATATTGATATAGATACATTGACACAAGTATTCATACACAGTTACGTACGAACATCTATATAAACATGTTAATTTATTTGTATCTAGGAAAACAAGCATTATTGTGATAAGACGAATATAAACTCCTTTGCAAAAAAAACAAGGTTTTCATTTATCTACATTATTGGTAATAATTTAGTTCTTAAGAGGTTTTAACAGCCAAAGTATGCAACTGGCTCTGAAACTTATTAAAGAGTCTAGGTATTAAAAAAAATTAGTTCCAAATTCGAAACTTATTTTTAAATATAAGTTCAGACACGCGGCAGCGTGTCAAGCCAATCTGGACTCGATATCAAGAGACAGGTGCCGTTCAGAGAAGGCAAGGTTCTAAGAAAATACTTTGCACACAACCACGAGATAACGCTTTTTAGTAACTCAGGCGCTGAGTAATAGCAAATGCAGTTACATAGACCTCAAAAGAGTTACGAGGAGCACAAGTTAGGCTATGGACTATGAGAAGGAGGCTTTTAGAGGCTGATATATGCAGTCGACGACCAGCACGGGCTCCCAAATTACTTCGTGAGCACCGGATCGGTCAATTGATGTTCACTAGAAATTAACTAGCTGCAGTTAGGCAATTTCGTACTCTTCTACGGCTCTCTGTTTACAATCACTTAAACAACGATTTCAGGATTTGTGTTAATTTCTCATTGATAATAAAAAAATTATAGTCATATAATATGCTAATGACATACTAAAAATATTAATATTATCCATAAAAAAGCCAATTAAAGTTTTTTTGCAAAAGGAGTGTATATTGGTATATTTGGTGTAGTCTGAAAATTCTCTACATAAATGCATAAAAAAATATATTTACCAAATTCAACCAAATTAAAAAAACCCTTAATCTGGGCTAAAAATAGAAATTAAATTGATAACCTCCTTTTATTATATGAATTCTTGAAGATCGGCTAATATAATGACTAAATAAATTAATGTCATAAAATTTATAAAATAATCAAGAAGTGTTCAATTACAGGTCATAGGATGCAGTTCCATGAACGTAAATAATAAAGTGAAGTGTCGTTATGGACTTTAAGCAAGCCAGGCATAGTTCCCATATTAAACTATAGATTAAACATTGCTATCAAACCGCGCACTTCCTATAAACCTACTGTTAAATATCTATTTCTGACGGTTGCTATAACCTTGTATCATGATTTCCGTGAAATGCCTGGGAGGCATTTATCATGTTATAGGAAAGGAGAACGATCGCTACGTAAAAGCATTAGCCCGCTGTCCCTGAAAATATGTAGAATTTATAATAAATTTTTCACCGCAAGCCGCGCTGCCGTCGGTTAGTAATATCTGCGAAGTTAGCTGTTTATAAGTTATATAGTATGTACTATTATGTACAAGTACATGAAGTTAGTTGAATTGAGACAATTTAGCGATCGCAGCGCCTCACTTATTTTGTTCATATTTCTGGGACCCTATTTTCTATAGCGATCGTTCTCTTGTCTCTAACCTCCATGGCGTTTATAAAAGTGAAAGCTCCTAAGACTATATATGATCAGTTTAATAAATATATAGTGATTTCAGCGAAGTAGGTAATTTAAAAAAAACCGCTGTGTTTCAGAATGGCTTGGAGGAGGCCAAATGATAATTATTTGTTTCACGGGAGAAAATGAGTCGATCAAATATATTCGATCAATTATAATTTAGACTTTAAATTGTTATTTTTTAAGCTCATCGACAAATTCTAAAGTTATGTGAGCGCCGGTCAAAATACAATAGGGTATTTGACTCTTTTCAAAAAAACATTTGAATTTGTTCTTTGATACATTATATGCTGTCTGTCTGTCTTTCTATTTCCTTCAGATTTCACAAAAACCTTGAAAACATGTTAGTTTAAGTGGCGCGAAGAACGATACCTTGTGTAATTGCGTTGAACACGTGGCATCAGTGATGTCGTCACACGCATGTTAGCAAACAGTACAACTGAGTGAATTTGCTATTTTCTTGAATTTATAAAATAGTTTTTTGTGGATTTTTTATATGATTTTTCCATTTTCACATCAGCTATAACTATTACTCTATTATGGATCTGAGTGAAATTAAAGTACTAAGACTATAGTACTATATATTCTATTACTATGGAACGGTCGCCTGTCTACGCGACTAACAATCAGTTTGTTTACTTGCGTGTGACGTCATAACTTATGACTGATGACGTCATTCGTTATGACTCATAACCAATGACAAATCTGTATTTTTGAAAGGTTTTTTTTTTATTAAAAGTAAACATAATTTAGACGTTAATTTAAAAAAATATGCTTTTTTAGACTATTCAGAAATGATGACTACAATTTGTAGTTTATTTTGAATGATGTCAAATACCCTATTTAAGATTAGATGTGTGTTAGGTCCTATTCCACCAAACGATCTGTATCCTTGTTCCATTCATAGACACAGTTGCTAGCTTATAAAATTAAAAAGGGCGACTGTCTAAAAAAATCGTAAAAGCCGGAAAACGGAAGTGTGCCTTTATGTTTATTACTTTTTTATGTTTATATTAAAAGTAATACAGTGGCTGTTTCGGGTTGACTAAGGGGGGAATCATTTTGTAAATTTTGCGGATTTATAGTGTTACAAGCGTGGATCGACTGCGCTAAAATTATTAAAAAGTAATGATGAAAACCCGGTTAATGCACTTTGGTTGGCTACCTCTGTATTTTGAAAGTTGAAAATAAAAATGTTTATAAATTATCAGCAAATCATTCAAACATGTATCATAGAAATAAATTATGTATTAAAAATTTGTTTTATTTTTAATATTTCTGTCATTGCCCCGTTCAATCTCCAATATTTATCTCTTTAATATTAAGAAATATTGAGATTCGACATTTAATAAGACTGTATTATGTTTAGAAATGTGTTACAGTATTTGACATTAGCGGCCTTCACACGTGCAGTTTGGAATGGCGTTTCTGGAACTGCGCACCAATCTGCGGATAAGTCTGTGTAGATTAGACCGCGCGCTGATCTGTGCTTCTACTTTATGCTTTAATTGTAATAACAGTTTGAACTGCGGTTCAAACTGTCTATTTCGCTTTCCTGCAGATAAAACTGTACGTATAAATGCTTTTCGAGAGTTTGGATCGCAGTTTGGAATGGCGCGTGGAATATCGACCAATTTTAAAACCAGTAGAGTAGAATAGCGGCCTTCACACGTACAGCTCGATCCGTAGGAAACAGCTCGCGCCATTCCGATCTGCCGTCCAATCCGTCCGTGTAGACGCGACAAGCGCGTGGTGGTTTGACAGTTCGATGCGGCGCATTGGTGTGTACGAACTTTTGTACAGTTTTATGCGGGTGCCTCGTGTGGACGACAATTATTTCAAAATGGCAGTTTGGAGCGTGGAAGCAGTGACAGGTTTTATAAGGATATATCGAGAACATCCATGTTTATGGCAAGTTAAAAATAAGTCGGCTTATACAAACCGTAATTTAAAACAAAAAGCATACGACGAACTCATCGAATATTGCAAAAATGTTGGTTTTACAACGGCGAACCGGGATTTTGTCACGAAAAAAATACAAAATCTAAGGGGAGCATTCCGCAAGGAGTTAAAAAAAGTGTCTGAAACCAGAAATAAAAGCGGAAGTGCACAGGATGATATATATAAACCAAGTCTTTGGTATTATGATCAAATGCTGTTTACCAAAGACCAAGAATTGCCGACTCCAAGTATTTCCAATATAGACGTAGAAAATGAAAATTCCCAATATACAAACGTCGCTTCACTGTTATTTTCTCGTACTAACTCAGTATCACCGCCACGAGATGTCTCACCATCACCACTACAGGATACTACTAATATAGCATCGCTACCAATTAATGCCGAAAATACAAATACTAAGGTAAGATAATAAATACACGTTTTTCACAGAAAACCTTTTTATTACGTATAAGTAAGTGATCATTTTGATTTTAAAATTAAGTCAAATGATTATTACATAAAAATTAGTCCATATTAACAGCTACGATCTACCAGCGTTTATCATAGTTTCTTGCCAAGAAACCTTACCTATTGTATTGAAATATGTTTTGTATTCATCTCTACTCTGTTTAGCTAAGGAAGGTACATTTCTGGTCGAATATCTGTCCAATGGAGTTAGTTCAGAGCTGTTTTGGCGCCAATCTCCGTCTAAAACAGTACTCGATTCAATATTTTCTCTGTCCACGGTTGATGCTGACATATAAAAATTACTTCTCTTTCTTAAAAAATTATGAATACTACATATTGCTAGTACTATGTAACATATATTTTCTGGTTTCATGTTAATAGGTGTACGTAGTATCTGAAATCTAGAGGCTATTATGCCAAAAGTATTTTCAACAACATTACGAGCACGTGAGAGTCTGTAATTGAAGATTCGTTTTTCATAATCAAGTTCTCTTTGCGGGTAGGGGGTCAAAAGGTTTTCATTCAAAGCAAAACCTTCATCACCAATGAAAACGTAATTTAAATAATGAACATTCTCGCTTCTCTCGGGTAAATTTAATTGTCCTCTTAATAATTTGTTGTAAAAGGTTGTGTATTCAATAACACCCCCATCGGACATCCTGCCATTTTTACCAACGTCAACAAAAATAAACTCGTAGTTTGAGTCTACCAGAGCCATTAAAACCATACTATAAAAGCTCTTATAATTGTAATATTTTGCTCCAGAATTGGCAGGAGGAATAATTCTTATATGTTTTCCGTCCAGTGCGCCTCCACAGTTAACAAAATTCCAATGATCATGGAAACCTTTAGCAATTTCCAACCATTCTTCTTTGCTTGTAGGAAACTGTAAAAAATATTCATTTTTATTACATTTTTTTCAGGAATCAACCCCTACTCCACGGGGAACGAAGAGGAAGTCAAATATAATTGACACTCAAATTAAGTTCATTAATGTATGCACAGAAGCTCTTCAAAAAAAGAGCAGACAGATGACAGAATATGAAGCTCTAGGAGTGACAATTTCAAAAAAATTTGAAAAAATGGACAAAGTCCAAGCTCTATATGCAGAATCAATTATACATACAGTTATGCGCAAAGGCATTTTAAAACAACTAACAGAAACGTCAGATATATGTGATAAACAATGCAATAAAGTTGTATTTCATACTAACATTTCTGGGCCATCGTCGCCGTCTACCCCACTTCAAGAAAACTCTGATATAATTTTATCTGAACCTCAACATACTCATAACACAGAAAATACAGAATCTATTCTCAGAGAATACTATCATAACTATGATAGTATTCTCTGAGAATAGACTATGAACTTTTGAATTCATTTAAATTTGATTAAAAATGATTAAGTTAATTTTGTCTCGTATTCGTAATTAAAAAGGTAAATAAATTAAAATAGTGTTTTAATATTTACCCTCATGTAATCTTTTCTCAACGTTTCGTAAATCGCTTTACACGTTTCCGGTATTATCTTGCTTAGAGCTGATGTAGAAATGCCAGAAGAAAATTTTAAATCTTCAAATGAACGTCCAGTTGCCAGATATCTTAATGTTGCGGAAAGACGTTCTTCTGGTGTTATGCATTTTCTCATAACTGTATCTTGCTTAGTAATTCTGTGCCGGATAAGTTCCAATAAGCAATCAAAATTATCGCCGTCCATCCTTAGGTAATTTTTAAAATCTTCTGGATAGTTTTCTCGTATTTCTTTTAACATGGGTAAATGTCCAAATTTTCGTCTATATTTCTTAACCCATACACGTCTCCTTTTTAGATTATTAAAACCAACCACAAAACCAGCTAACGCGATCACTAGACGTGTATCCATTTCTACTGTACCGGTTAAAACTGAAAGAAAACTTTTAAAATTGGTCGACATTCCACGCGCCATTCCAAACTGCGATCCGAACTCTCAAAAAGCATTTATACGTACAGTTTTATCTGCAGGAAAGCAAAATAGACAGTTTAAACCGCAGTTCAAACTGTTATTACAATTGAAGCGTAATGTAGAAGCACAGATCAGCGCGCGGTCTAGTCTGCACAGATTTATCCGCAGATTGGTGCGCAGTTCCAGAAATGCCATTCCGAACTGCACGTGTGAAGGCCGCTAATGGATACACGCCTAGTGATCGTGTTAGTTGGATTTGTGGTTGCTTTTAATAATCTAAAAAGGAGACGTGCATGGGTGAGAAATATAGACGAAAATTTGGACATTTACCCATGTTAAAAGAAATACGAGAAAACTATCCAGAAGATTTTCAAAATTGCCGAAGGATGGACGGCGACAATTTTGATTGCTTATTGGAACTAATCCGTCACAGAATTATTAAACTGGAGAGGTGTCAAGGGACACCCGGATGGAACGAAGTTCTTTTCGATTAAGTAGTGAAGGAATTGTAATAAAATTTTATTTCTTTTAAGTTATAATAATATTTTTTTTATTACTAACAAATATAATATAAACTTAAACAGTAGGCTCAATTTTAGCAATATTTGGCTTGTGGTAACTGAAGTAGGAAACGTGTTTGGGATTCTATTTTATTTAAATATCTTGAAAAAAACTGCATCGATGGTAGTATTATATTTTGTTGTTAATTCTGCTGGATTATTGTTTATTCTTCCACGCTCCAAACTGCCATTTTGAAATAATTGTCATCCACACAAGGCACCTGCAAAAAACTATAAAGACGTGCGTACGCACCGATGCGCCGCATCGAACTCTTGTGCCACCACGCGCTTGTCGCGTCTACACGGACGGATTGGACGGCAGATCGGAATGGCGCGGGCTGTTTCCTACGGTTCGAACTGTACGTGTGCGTTTTTTTTTTAAATCTAGTGGCCTACCCCCCGGCGACTCACGCCCCGGGGCCGAGGAACTAGTCTCTAACTATTCCCCTCCATTCCAACCATACCCAACCCAAAGTCCATTCCATTTGGAAGGGGCTTTGGGTACTTTAGTATATTTATTTACATCAAGTTTCAGTTTTACAATCAGTTATTCTAAAAGACTACAAATTAACAAATTCCCATTACATTATATAAGTTATATAGTACACAAGTAATATAGTTGAAAGTTTTAACGCAGTAATTGCCAAATTGGTTGGGGGTAAGCGTGTAAATTATTCTTCCCGTAGTTCTTATGCGGGAAGATGCGCAGCTGCTGTTGTGTCTTTTAATACGGGATCGATTCATAGTAAAACTCATGAAGTCATATTTAAATCTAGTCCTAATCCTTTGATCGCGAAAGTAGAAAATTGTACTCGTAGAAACCGTTTAATTGCTAAACCTAAATTAAGAATTAAAAAAAAAACCACGGCGCTGTATCGAAAGACGCTCACTATGGACCAAACTGCGAAAAACCTGAATTGTATGAGAAAGCCAAGTCATCTTTTTTAGCCGATTTAAAGTTGTCTTGTGCTGAAAGAGAGGAGCTTGAAAGGTCGTCCCATTTGCAAAGAAGTAGTGCTGAGTGGATGAGTACAAGGAGAAAATTACTAACCTCATCATCGTTCGGGGAAGTTTGTAAAAAACTTGTACAAGTTGTATTGCTCTTGTTTGTAAAATCGTTTATGGTAGTAATATCTCCAGTTTGTCTGCTGTACGGTACGGTATCGAAAACGAAGAAACCGCAATTAGACAGAAATTCAAGAGAATATTAGTATACAAGTCATTGGTTGCGGTTTGTTCGTTGACGATCAATATGAATTTCTTGGTACTACACCAGATGTCATTTATGCAAATGGTTTAATTGAAGTTAAGTTCCCACAATCTTTAGCTGGCATGACTCTTGATGAAGCAATGGCCAAACATACCTTTTGGGTTAAGGACAAGGCTTCCAAGGGTTATGTCATAAATAAAAATCATAACTGGTATTTCCAAATTCAGGGACAGATACATATTACTAAAAGAAACGTTTGCATGCTTGGCATCTGGTTTGGTACTGCTGTACCTATGAAAGTTTACATTATAGAAAAGGACGAAAAATTTTGGAAGGAGAAAATGGAATTAAAATTAGTTCGATTTTATTACGATTGCCTACTTCCAGAATTAGTTGATCCTCGGCAGTCTCGAAGCATGCCCATTCATGACCCGCCCAATATATTAGAGGCTATGAAAGAAAGAAAAAGAGCTTTACGTGGTTTGAAAGAGAAGAATGCCTAATGATTTTGAAAGAGACTGAAGTAACTACCCAGCTGGTCAATTTTCATCTGTCATTTTTATTCTGATAGGTTTTGGATACTATCGTAGGTACGCGCGTTATCATCTGAGTCTTAGGGCCATAAATCATTTCTCAATTTTTTTTTAAATTAACAATATTTGATATTAAACTATATTTAAAAATTATACATATACAGTATTTTCATACAAAAAGAAAGAAAGTTTATTACAAGATACAAAAAATATCATATTGTGGAAATTAAATATTTAAATTATATATAAATAATTATAATTATAGAGTCAAACGCAGCTAGCCGTTTATCGTTAACTAGGGTCCGGTGCGCTGCACATTCCTATCTCTTTTGAATTTTATGACCTGATGACTCAGTTCATAACGCGCGTACTTTAGCTACATAATATCAAATTGAGCACAAATTGTATTTTGTATGTTACGTTTATTCGTCCATTTCAACTTACGAAAAAAGTTCCATCCGTCCTTTTCTTTTCTTATCTTGAATCTTATGGAAATTTAGCGAATACTAATATAATAAGTAATTGGTTTTATCGAATTAGTAGAAATCATAATTTGATCAATAATCTTTTAAATAAAAAAATATTGAATTTTGAACTCGTATTTGTTATTGTTTGCTTACTATTTATAAATTTGTGTTTTTTGTACAACTCTAGCACGCTTTTTTGATGGCGACTTATATTTGTTATTGTTTACTTACTTTTAATTAATGATGTTGCAGTTAAAAAAACATCTACGATATAATTTATTTATTTTAATTTACTTTTAATTATATGAATCATTTATAAACTTGTGTTTCATTTACTAATTTTTGTGCAACCCTAGGTTTTTTAGACGGCGAGGTGATCGTAAACAAAAAGTGTGTGAGTTTACGCAGTAGGCACATTTTCTTGAAAATTGCATAGAGATAAACACTAGCATAGATAAAAGAATAGACTTGATGTTATTTCGACCCTACTTTATTACTTAATTTGCAGTTATTTTATTGAATGAATATTTTACGTAATAAGAATAAACTTTGGCACAAATAAATACATTGTTGGAATTTTAGGTAAGTAGAATACAAAAAGGTCATCCCAGACCTGCTCTTGATTGTATAAAAAAAAACATAAAAATTGTGTCTCAACTAATCTTTTAGTATCATTTTATAATGAAAAACTCCTCTTAGATTATTTTACAAATAGGCAGTCGTTGATTTCCTATGCTAACTAATTCAACATTTTTGTTATGTAGTCCATTGAAAAGTTACATTTGGGGTTGCGTTTTTTAGAGGACGCAATTTTATTTTTTTAATGTGTAGGGGGGGTCAGTGTAAAGCTAAAACCAAGTTTGTGGGGTCGCCACCCTTGTCCCACGGCCGCCATCTTGAAAATAGGGGTTGAAATGGTTTTTACGGCATATCTCTTAAACTATTAATTAAATAAAAAATTTTTTTAACGTTTTCTATTGAAAATTAAATTCTCTACAACTTTGATTCAGTAACTTTTTGTCGTAGAACTATAAATAAAAAAGTTATAAGTGAAAATGTTCAGAAATTGGAGAAAAAAAATATATTTTTCGATATAACTTTGTTTTAAATCATTTTACGAAAAAATGATATCAAACCATTTTTGTAGATCGTTTTTTGAGGAACAACTTTTATAAACAACATTTTTTCATTAAGGCTATAGCTAAGGTTTTACAGCGCTCCGAAGTAAGTACTATTTTTCAATACTCTTAACTATACCTATATTATACGTGTGTACTAATAATATATCATCAGTTATTGTGTTTTTTTTTATTATTTATTTTGCTATAATTTTTTTTAATTGTAAATTTTGCAATATTATTAATAATTAATTATTGACTCTTTTTCACTCCACAACAGGATTTTACAATTATTGATTTTTAAAATAATTTCTAAATTCATCGTTCAATGATATAACTACTAAATATGTCAAATATGTACAAGAACACTTCGGGCTCTCTGCAAGCATTGTGTTTGATGGTTACTCAGACGACCCTGATGTCGCAGGAACAAAGTCTTGGGAGCGTTTGCGCCGCACGAAAAAACATCAATCGACAGAAGTTAAATTTGTCTACCATCAGGTCCAGTCGTGGCTTGGTAATTATAATGATCCTGAAGACTGGGGCTGGAAAAAATGTGGAAAATTATTGATGCCAGTGCAGAACTCTAAACCTCCAGCACCCCCTGAGCTTCTAAAATTGATCTTTTGCAAATGCAAAGGAAACTGTGGAGCGATGTGTGGATGTCGAAAAGCAGGGCTGAAATGTTCTGCAGTGTGCTTCCATTGTTCTGGAGAGACTTGCAGCAACGTAATGGAACTCTCAGAATTAATAAATGAAAATGACTTTGATGATGAACCGCCGACATTAACACCTTCTCCAGTTCTCCCACTGATATTTAATTCAGAAAGCCGATCAGATGCTGAGCCGCAGCCTGGTCCATCGAAAAGACTGAGGACGGAGTAGTTCTAATTTCGAAAATCACCGTGGATTATGCCTATTGGGGATACCACGTAAAAAAAACCGCGCCGCCAGACTATACCACGTGGGTGGTGGGGAAAAGAGTTAATAATTAATTATTAATAATATTGCAAAATTTACAATTAAAAAAAATTATAGCAAAATAAATAATAAAAAAAAACACAATAACTGATGATATATTATTAGTACACACGTATAATATAGGTATAGTTAAGAGTATGAAAAATAGTACTTACTTCGGAGCGCTGTAACACCTTAGCTATAGCCTTAATGAAAAAATGTTGTTTATAAAAGTTGTTCCTCAAAAAACGATCTACAAAAATGGTTTGATATCATTTTTTCGTAAAATGATTTAAAACAAAGTTATATCGAAAAATATAATTTTTTTCTCCAATTTCTGAACATTTTCACTTATAACTTTTTTATTTATAGTTCTACGACAAAAAGTTACTGAATCAAAGTTGTAGAGAATTTAATTTGAAATAGAAAACATTAAAAAATTTTTTTATTTAATTAATAGTTTAAGAGATATGCCGTAAAAACCATTTCAACCCCTATTTTCAAGATGGCGGCCGTGGGACAAGGGTGGCGACCCCACAAACTTGGTTTTAGCTTTACACTGACCCCCCCTATACATCAAAAAAATAAAATTGCGTCCTCTAAAAAACGCAAGGTTAGGCCTAAAAAATGTAACATTTCAATGGACTAATGCTGTAAATATTCAACTTCAAATAATAACTCAACGTGGAACGTTTGTCGCAAAACATTTTGAAAATCGCGCTCTCCTTGGGTCACTCACCCGCCCCGACGACTGTTTCCCGAAACACTGGCGCTACGGTCGCGAAAATTCGATGTCGCTCGTCGGCGATCTGCTTGGCTTGAAGTACCAGGGCAACAGTATTCCAGCGGAGATCGTATTAATATAAGTTTCGTAGCACACGGCAGACGCTCGTAGCGCAGTGATGAGCGAATACCTCCTGCTCGGTTATGCACTCCTATTTTATCAGCCGGATTTATTATTATAGAATTTAATTATAAATTTAACGTATATCCACCAAACGCGTGCACTCATCTGGCGTAGGTAGTGGAAACTTAAGTTTAATTTAGAATACACAAAAAACTACGTTGTGTATTTTACTTGTGTTTCTGTAAGAATCAAGAAAAGGTGAATTCAGATCCAGGGCAGACCTTTTGCCAAAAGTCATCTGACGCGAAATCTGAATCCATCCTTGAGGGAGTGAAAGGAAAGGGTTGCCATAAATAAATACCCAATTAGTAATATTGATACATTTATTTAATTATAATGTATAGGTGTGAGATCACGCCAGGTAGCTGTACGTGTCCTTTTCTCCTTCCGTGCGTTCCAAGTACTCCTTCTCTATCAGGATGTCGATACATTTCTGAAAATAATTATATTTAAAACAATCTACAAGGCGTATTATAAATGTCATGAATCAACTGCGTCCGCAGCAATGTTGACATTCAGTGAATGATCCTAAGTTGCGTGGAACGTAAAACAGCAAAATTATTAATGAAACGAAAGATTTACCTTTATAACAGGCACGCGCGGCTTGAACCTTGACGACAATTGGTTGAGCACTTCCACAACCAAATGTTGGTGTTTCAGCTTTTTACGCGTCTTCATTATACGCACGATCGCCGCCTGAGACAAAAAATTATAAGTCAAAATAAAATAATAAAAAATATCATGGTGGATTTCTTTAAACATCGCTGCAATAAAAAAAATACATTCTTAGTAAAATATTTAATATTTAAAAACACCAAGAATTACATAAATGATATATCTTAAAATAAAATATATTTCAAATTTCCACACATACGTGAAAGAAAATTATAAGGCAAGATTACTTTTAGCAGTCTAAATTCAGTTTATCTTTATTAAATTAATTTTAAATGAAAGCTTTAGATATATTTTAATTTTATTTGTTAACTTAAATACCGAATACTACCTACCAAATTTTAATTTCATAATAATATGTAAAGTATTCGAAATTTTGTGTTTAGTCTGTGCTTAAGACTTTTTTTTATATAAATTACTAACTGACTAGAGAACTTTGTACCGCCAATAAAAGATAGAATGGGTATAGTAAGCTATCTTTGAAAGGTACATATATGCCACCAAGGACTTTTTGTACATCTATAAAACAGAAATATCCCGTTATGCATTGTTTTGTTATATCTCAAAGATATAATCGATGAAAGTTCCCAGATATGTTAACTTAACTATGAATATTGCATTCGAATTGGCATAATAATACTGACAATTATGTCAAACGCTATAAGATTACATTAGAAAAGTTTATATTGTCAAAAGCACTTAAGAAGGTGACATTAGAAAAGTTGATATTGTCGTTAAGTTTTCTTAAATTTTCTAATGTCCCGCGCAACTTTCTTGATTATTTGATAAAAACCTTCTCCAGATAATAACAAACACAACAAAAAAAGAATTATCCAATTTGATGCTGTCGTTCAGAAATTATGCGCTTACATACATTTCGGTGATTCATTTTTATTTATATAGGATACTAGCGACCCGCCCCGGCTTTGCACGGGTATAAAACATATATAAAAACCTTCCTCTTCAATCACTCTATCTATTAAAAAAATCGCATCAAAATCCGTTGCGTAGTTTTAAAGATTTAAGCATACAAAGGGATATAAGGATGATGATATAGATTGCTATGATGTTATAATATTACCTGTATAAGCATCTTTCGGTCCTCTTCAATGTGTTTATGCGTGGCCTCTTGCTCAACTTTAAGTTCCGTTTTCAAGGGGATGTTTATATTCACGCGCAGCTTTTTGCTAAACAAACAAAAAACAATTAATTAATTACTATTTATGTTAAACGCCTCCATGGCGTCTGCGTTTTGGGCAGACGCCATGGAGTTCGAATCCCGAGGAGACAACTAAAACATTTCGGTTGACAGGCCTTCCATATCTGCGAAACAGAGCCAAAATACGAGATTTTTACTACTTGTTTAGCTTTGTATGGAATCATTTATCACTGTCAAAGTTCATTAAATATTTGCAGCGGTTTAAGAGTCACAAACTTTCTAAACTATTTATTATAAAATACAGTTGCAGGATTACTAACACCAATATAATATTTCTGAGTTTGCTGTCGCACATTAGGTTAAACTTTTACGTAATTGATAATCAAACACAAAAAAATCTTTAACAATTACAAAACTGGTTACTTAATGCAAGTCAATATTAATGTTAAAGCTAGTATTAAATCAAAATTATGTATAATCTACAATCGCTTCGGATTCTAGGGGTGGCGTTCTGGTGAAGAAGAAACTCCGTAGTAGTCGCTCTTAAGATACAATATTCGGTTCACAGACTCAATATAATAATAATAGTATATAAAACATGTATTTTTTGTTTCCCAAACAAAAAAAAGTAATTTTCATAAACCGATTTTAACATAGGAGAGATTCCTAAGCTACTGGGTTAGGATAAATAGCCATAAGTTTTTGAAACGTGATCAATAAAGCTTTGCCATAGTATTAAACAAACATACTCACTTTTTATAACCTAGATAAAGATCAACAACCGAGGACTCGCTTAATTCACCTTCGTCGTCCTGACAGACCAGCAGTTTAGCTTTTAACAGGATTTGTAGCACCTGACATACACACATACATACTTGATTAACTTATAATATGTTTTTAATACATTAATATATTTATTACTATATACCTTTTCTAATATATTTATTATAGATTTAAACGAAAATATCGACTTATATAGCCTATAAACAGAGTAAAATAGTGAACAGCAAAATAATAGATATCAGCATGGAATAGTTGTTACATCAACTATCTGCCAGTGAAAGTTCCGTCAAATCGGTCCAGCCATTTCAGAGATTAGCCGGCACAAACACAAAAAATATAAAAAAATGTTATTTTGTTATATGTATGCATTTAGTAAAAAGCGGCTATTTTAATATTACAGATACTCCAATTTTATTTATCCGCATAGATAAAGGAAATAATCATTCTTAAAAAAATTATACGAATCGGTTTAATGATGACTTGAGTTCTCTCGTATGAAGAAAAATATTTTTTGAAAATATTTAAATTTAATATATTATAGTATTTCAATTTTTTGACCAAGTTTATGTTAGCTCTCAGAGTTTTCCAAGCAAAGTTTTTGTTTTTTTCAGGAGTCAAACTGAACTTCGATTACCTGTATAAGGAAGTCCCCTTTAATGCCCGTGTGGTGTTCCAATTGTTTAACAGTCCAAGACGTATTGTCATTGTATTGAAGGAGCACAGCCATTTGGAAGGTGCTCGCTTGTAGCGTGTACCTGGAGTGTTATTTTAGATTTTAAAGATCACTTTATACTAAATTTATATCCTGATAGATAAAAACTTTATTTGCAACTTCAGACACACACAAAATACAGCAATTATACAGATATTATTTATTTATCTTTATTAATTAATTATTAGTTTTACTTGTTTCCTAGCTTATACAGGTTAATAATCTGCGAGTACCTGTTAATGGCTTTGTTAAGATCTTTTGTTTTGTTTAGTATATTTTCATTGTTTTTGCTGTTGGTATTCCAAATAAAATAAAATAAATAAAATATAGAACACTAGGAAAACAATAATAGAACACAGTTGACTAAAACAAAAAAATAAAACAAACAATGATTAATTCAAAGTAAAATGTGTGTGTATGCAATATGTCAAAAAGGCCTTGGCTCAGCGTAATGTTTTGCTAGATTCAGCAAAATGACTGATTTGCAGCCAGACCTATTGAGAACAAGCAGATAATAAAGCTATTAGCTTTATTAGAAAAGGTGAGATGACGAAATCAGACAAGTGGCAGGAGTTATTGGAACAGAGTGGCTCAAGAAAGGAACGAATGGAAAAGGTTGGAGGAGGCCCTTGCTGACTGGCAAACAGATCTAGGGATGATTAAGATAAGCAGATATAAGTTTAAACGGTTTTTTAGTTTAAGACTCCAGCAAGAGTTTTAAGTTTAAATTCATTGTAATCAGTTTTTTTAGAGATCTGAATAAAAGGCTATATACTAGCTTTATAAAACTTACTCATTTTGGGAATAATAAAATTTCAAAATCACTTAGAAAGATAATACCGGTAGTCTCTTATAACTAAAATTTTAAAAATCAATTCGATGAATGCAGTGATTACTCTAATAATCAAAATGTTATAATATAACATATGTTATGTTGTTATATAACTTTCTTTCAATCGCAATAGAATATAATAAATTTATATAGTATATTTTAAGTAAATATATTAGTCATTAAGTAAATGTAAAGTGAATTCCCCTAAACCCTAGTGGGGTATGGGGCAGACACTGTGTTTGTCTCACCGATAATTTTCTTAACAGGCAAGTATTTACCTGTTTTTAAAGCAATTAGTGACAAGCTCGCCCTTGCTCATATTATAGAGCCAGTTGAGCTTACGACCAGAGTGCTGCGATGAATAGAACGTTGTGAATCGATGCACTGAACGCTCCAACTGAAAAAAATATTTATCATCATCCATCAGCCATTCACAACGATCATAACTGTCAAAATAAACTAAACCAAATCTTAAAACCGAGTTAGTGAAGTCCCGTGTGGTCCCATAGTGGGGTTTGGGGCAGATGCATTTCACATCTGTTTCACTGATCGATTTTTTCTTTTAGGGGCAAGTAGGTGATCAGCCTTCTGTCCTGCCAGACCGAGTTTTTTTTATCTCCACCGGGAATCGAACCCTCTCGCTTGTAACGCTTACCACTAGACCAAGGAGGCGGTCTTAAGCGAGTACACATATATTAATAAAATATAGGTTTATGAACATCTTTAAATTACTAACTTAGCCGTAGGTACTTCACTACATAGTATAAAACAAAGTCGCTTTTTCTTCCCTATATCCCTTTGTATGCTTAAATCTTTAAAACTACGAGTGATTGAAGAGGAAGGTTTTTATGTTTTATACCCGTGCAAAGCCAACTATTTAATAAAATAACAAATGCAAATCGAGGCATATTGTTTTCTCTTTTTTATGATTTATTTTGAATTTATGTTTTATTTACTTCCTTTACTTTTTAAGACTTATCAGCAACATCTGTTGGCCTGTATTTTCTCACCTCTGTGGGCAGCTGGAAGGGGGTGGACTGTTGGAAGGGCCAGGAGCCAGAAGACAGCACTTGGATACTGAAGTCGATGTGCAGCGGGATCTCGCTGCTGTTAGCTATGTGCTTGCGGAAGTTCTCGTTTAGATCCTTCGAAACGCCGATGTCCTAAAAAAGTAAATATAATATAGAAACAATCGCCAGCATGTAAGCACTAACATCTTAAGAGATTTCTAACTTATAAACTTGTTTAGCTTGAAAATAATCAAATGCTCTTTCTCACTGACGTGCATTGTTGACACAACACACGTAATATAAGATTGCCTTATCGAATTATTCAGTTGACCTATTCATACTCACTTGGAACATTCTTTGTAATTTGCTCGTATACTCGAAACCACACGCCTGTTTCAATTTTGAGATCATTGAAGCCTGGAAAAATAAATCATTAGTAAAAAGGTCCAAGGTACTAACTAAAAAATGCTTCGGTTCGGATGGTAGAGTTACGCCCTATCATTCTTGGAGGAAGAATTGAGTGAATTTTTCATATAAACATTACGTATACAGCATTAAACCAATTCAGGTCCATCATTCAGGTTATATCCACCAAATACCAGCAATCTTCAAAACAATTAATAACAACACATATTTGTTTTACTATTATCACAAGCCCACGACATTAACGGCTAAACAAATTGTCACGGGTTGAACCATGAACACATTTGCGTACCTATATTAATATTTTTATATATCTATTTCTTCCAACCAGGGTTGCCTGAAAGAGATAGATTATTTATAAGCAATAAGTCCGCCCGTTGTATTCCCAGTTAATAATTGTTTTCTTTCTTTAACAACACAGAGTAGATAACTTAATATTTAATGTTTGTTTTTGTAATATCACTCTAATGTATCGTTTCGCAATCATTTTTATGTCGCGACCCACGAAGAAGTCAAAAAGTAGTCTTGCAACCCCGTTAATTATAATAATATGTACATAGCACGCTATTTTTATCAGCAATACGTATATTTACGAATCTTTGGTACTTATATGTAGTTTATATTTATAATTTTTCAACAGACTGCGACCCCCTTTAAAAATACTCGATCCCAGGGGTCGCGACCTCCCGCTTGTGAAACCATGCTCTAATTGATCCCAAATAAATTTACCTCAGCATCATCGCTAGCAGACATGTGCTGCACAAGTCGTTTAGCCAGCATCTTGCTGTAAAACTTCTGAAACACGTCTTTGTCCTCGATGTATTTGAATACTACCATCTGTTGACCAAACATTAATTAGATTCAATCAATTATTAGGAAAAGCAAAAACTTACAAAATAATATAAATACTAGTTGCAACACAATATTTAAAAACATTGCATCATGAAAAAGACATCATTTTTTACCGACTTCAAAAAAGGAGGAGGTACTCAAGTCGAGACTGTTTTTTTTAATGTTTGTTATCTTAGAACTTTCGACTGGGTGAACCGATTTAGATGATTCTATTTTTGTTTGAAAGCTGGTGCTTCCCATTTAAATTTCAACAAAATCTGTTCAGTAGTTTTAGAGATAAAATTTGAAATCGGTTTTTTTTTGTTAAAATTTTAATACTACATATATTATTTAGAAAACGGGAAGCAGTTTCTACTGTTTATGCTGTATAGGTGTATCTTATAATACATAATATTATATTTTGTCAAAATAATCAAATACATTGTTGTAGATGTCGACTGGCAGCTTCACAAATATAAATACTTATAAATTAATTGTATCGGTTGCATTTACTTTTAACTGATAATTAGGTTTTACACGAATTCAGTCAATGTAAGTTAATAGACCAAGACTAAACAAATATGTGTCGTGGACTTCTTTGTGACTCACCACTTGATTGAGAGTGTCTTCCAGTTCCGCTTCCTCAGGGTTCTTGCTGGACTTCTTCAATAGCAAATCGCAGTACTTAGCCAACAGTTCCGGGCTCTTGGACGATGAATTGGCTGCTTTCGTTACTGAATTACCTGATTTAAATTATTACTAGTTTTAAAAACCAAAATGTATTTTTAGTGGCACATTTTTAGACGTTACACCGGTCAAGCTAACAGCGTGTTACGCATATGATTTTGATAAAAGATTGGCTTTGCGTTACAAAAGGCATTTTTTAACCGGCAAGTATGCATCTCATTTTATGCTTTCATATACAACTTTTTCAAATTTCAAGTGACAATGCTCTGAGCAAGTCTAGAACAAGTCTGTGACGTATTGTTAAATAGATAATATTATTGCCTATAATATTTATTTTTGCAGTAAGTTTTTCTGACGTAAAAGGAGAAATTTTCATAGGTACGAAAAATATTGTTTATAGTATACTAGTTGACCCGGTAAACGTTGAATTTCCATATTAATTTTTGGGGTGGGCTACCCTTATCACTTAGGGGTATGAAAAATAGATAGTAGCCGATTCTCAGACCTACTGAATATGCATATAAAATTTGGTAAAAATCAGTAAAGCCGTTTCGGAGGAGTAAGGTAACTAACACTGTGACACGAGAATTTTATATATAAGATTACGATATTTTCTAGTTGTAATTTGAAAAAAAAATAAATAAATAATAATAATTACACGATTTAAATTAAAATAAATTTAATACAATTTAGTTTTTTTTGCAGTCTTTAAAATACTAAAGTGCAGTCCCGTGTCCCCTAGTGGGGACTTCACTTCACTTCACAGGATGCATTTCAACATCTGTTTCAATGATCGATTTTTTTCTTTAGGGACAAGTAGGTGATCAGCCTTCTATGTATAGCCTGCCAGACCGTTTTTTTATCTCCACCGGGATTCGAAACCAGGATCTCTCGGTTGTAACGCTTACGCGCTTCCCACTAGACTAAGGAGGCGGCTTTAAAATACATACTGTTGATAAATCGTCCGCAAGCCTTGTCCAGCGCCGCCACAAACCCGGAATCGTTGTTGAATGCAACTAGCACCAGTGCGTTGTATTTCTTGTGCACTTCTAGTATTGTCGACACGTAGATTTTTGGATCCTGGAATTGAGTGGTAAAATTAAGCGTTCATTACATTAAATAGTTACATAACATAATTTTCGTGAAGTTTAAAGCTGTTTTAAATTTTATTTCATGTTTTTGAGCAAAGCGTCCCGAACTTTTGATTTTTGTTGAATTCTTAAAAGCAAATTTACATGGAATGCAACATCGCAATGACATTTACTACTTATTTACTATCCTGGACGGTTTTTAAAATAATCGCCACGTGACACATCTGCGTGTCGAAGATTCTGGTGTCAAATCTGAGAACTATTTCCAAACATGTTTGTTGTTAAAATGACTTGGGATACTTAAAAGTATGATTTATTTTACTATTAGAAAAATACTTGTTAGAAATATAAGACATTATGGGTTATGATTAACATGATTTACTAGTGCGTCTATTGAATGTTTTTATAGCATTCAAATGTCGGATTATTTGTAAGTCTTTTTAAAATAGATCATTAGAATTTATTGATTCTCATTACTATCACTTTAGTTGCAAAGTGCTTTGTTATGGCAATCGACAACTAAAGTCCAAGTCAAAATATCTTTATTCATTAAAATCTTATTTGATCATTTTGAATCGCCTTTTTTTAAAAATATTATGTAGTTTATAAAAATAATTATTCTAAAAATTATAATATTTGGTTTCATTAAGAGAGTTAGAGCTAGTTCATTCCCAAGCTATTTTATCATCTAAGTAAGTAATCCGTTATTTTATAGTAAGTTTTTTTATAAAGTTTTTGAATGTATTTATTGACAGTTTAAGAATATCACATGGGAGTTTATTATATAAGCGTATACATTGCCCTTTAAATGATTTACTAACTATGGTTTCTACAACTGTTTCGGGTTGCCATGGCAACAGTTACCAACCGTATGCGCACTCTCTCCACACTTGTCGATGGCCTGCAGTCCTTGTGCATGAATGTGTTGCTCTAACAGACGTCTTAGTTCAACAAGGCCATCTGGAATCCGCGCCACCAGGTTGAACATACGCCCCAGGTGGGAGTTCTTGTCAGCGTCCAGCAGTTTCTGTAAGTTTTAAAGATGAAAGATTAGTCAATTTTATTTTATATATATATTAATTTTTTTATTTTTTATTGGGACATCTCACATACATTGTTCTGATCCCAAAGTAAGTAGCGGAAGCACTTGTGTTATGGTAATCGGAAAGAACGAGGGTACCACAATAAATACATATATAAGTTTATAAACAACCAAGACTCGGAAACAAACATTCATGCTCATCACACAAATTAATGCCCCTACCGGGATTCGAACCCAGGACCTTTCGATGCAGAGGGCAGAAGCACTACCAATTGCGCCAATCGGTCGTCAAATGCATATTAATACTACCAACTATACTAATATTAACTGATCCCGCGAACTTTGTAAGTTTAAAGTCACGTGTCACCTAAAACGTCATTCAATAGAAAATTAGTGTTTATAAAGAAAACAAATTTTCTTCATAAACACTTTTTCGTGATTTCTTCTATATTTTCATAGGAATTCTTCATTCTCGGATTAGCCGAATCCAACAAATCAGCGATCATCAATACCGATCCATCCGTTATTGAGTTACAAATGGTGTAAATAACTTATCATTAATATGTATAACAAACATTCATAGGTAATATCTAGATAGACCAATGCGTTTCTAAAAATCCATTCATTGATAGGATTGGTCTCTAAGAATGATATAATCAATTTGATGTACTGCTCATATTAAAATTGTGTTTACCTGAAATTCTGAATGGAATATCTCTAAATGTTTCTCAATGAGCACACGGTCGCAGGTCTTTGCCAATCTGTCCATGGTGGTCTCATGGAGGTAGACTTGCACGCGCCGCTGTTCTTCTTGCAGTCTTTGCTCAGCCTAAAGAAAGAAACCAATTTGTTGAATAATTTGTAATTATAATCTGTGTAAAATTTCTGAAAATTAATTTAATCCAAATGTCCTCATTTGTCAAAAATCCTTATATGTTTTAGAAATGAAGACGTGAATTTTATGTTTTGTTTATAAATTATTACATTTATAGCAAATAAGAGCATATAAATATTTATATTACTGTTTAACACATTATATGTATCTTAAAAAATCTCTCATCCATACTAATATTATAAATTCGAAAGTAACTCTGTCTGTCTGTCTGCTACGCTTTCACGCCTAAACCACTGAACCGATATTAATGAAATTTGACACAAACATAGATAATAAGTTGAGAAAGGACATAGGGTCTTTTTACCGCAGGAAAACTTCTCATTCCCACTAGAAGAGCACTGCTGCGCCGCTTTCTTCGGCTGCGCTACCATGAATATTGTTCAGTGTGATAAGTAGGTAAGCAAGTCCTCTGCAGTAAGTGCTGGCTTACCTACTAACTATTGTATTATTATGTTTATTGATCAGTCGTGTCAGGTCACCGGAGACCAAATTATGAATTGATACGACCAATATAAATGGCTCTTAATGCCTTCACCGTCAGAAGCGAGCAGTTCATCTTCAAACAAAAGAGATAAGAACTATTCTAATATCCAGTCACTTTTACTATAAGTACCTATATAGGTAAGTACTTGGTCTTGACGTAAAAAATAAAACCCGTCCTAAAAACTGTCTAATGCGGACGAAGTCGCGGGTACAGCTAGTCACTATATATATCTTTTAAATCTTTTGACACAAACTTTATCATAATCCAAGTTCTTTGTTACTCCATTGTTGTAAAGCATTCGTAAAAGATTAGAAGCTGAAAATTCTGAAAGGCCACAAAATTCAATTCCGTCGCTATAAATGTCTGTCAGAAAACCCTGACCTTGATCATATACTCCGTGACGGGGTTATTCCTCAAGAAGTCGATACTCTCTCGTGTGTAGAATCTCTCTGTGTCTTCTAAGAATATCACTTCAAAGGTTTCCTTGTAGACTATCAGGTTTTGGACACGCGCTGCTGGTTCGTCCTCATTGAGACCGAGTGCCACATAGCAGTTGATAACCTGGAAGTATTCTTGTATTTCATTTTGAATAGTGCAAAGTTTTAACTAGAAGAAACAGAAGTATGGTTCGCGATACTGCGGCTTCACCAAGAAGGTACAATGACGCCTAATTAACACACGATATGTGATGAATGTCTGTCTGCGTCGTAGCTCGTAACGAATGGACCGATTTCAATGCGGTTTTTGATTGACGTAATAGAGGTTGACCTTAGGTACAATTATTGTAGCAAATTGATTGATTATATATTATTTTTTTATCATTTTCATAAATTTATGAAAATCGATTCACGCGTTTATGAGATTCTTTTTGTAGTAATTGGAGTTGTTTTAAATTATCTTTAATGTCACTTGTTTATTGACCGCCTCCTTGGTGTAGTGGTTAGCGCGTTATCGCTATAATCGAGAGGTCCTGGGTTCGATTCCCGGTGGAGATAAAAAAACTCGGTCTAGTAGGGCATAGAAGGCTGATCACCTACTTGCCCCTAAATAAAAAAATCGATCAGTGAAACAGATGTGAAATGCATCTGCCCCATACCCCACTAGGGGACACGAGACCAATTTTTTTACACTTTTCACTTGTTTATTTCATTAAGCTGGTATTAAATCTTTGATTTATGACTATAAGTCTATATAACTTACACCAGACACAAGTCTCGTATTGATCGTCTCTCCATTCCGCTCGCGTTCGATTAATTTGAGAACGGCATTTGTCACCTGCTTATTCAGGCACTTAAAGAGATTGTCGCGCCACGTCACAAGCGCCAGTTGATATATTTCGTATATACCCTGGAAATATACAACAAAGGCCTCATGGCTAAGCGGTCTTAGAAGCCTACCGCGAAGCCTGAGGTATCGGGTTCGATCCCCGGTCGCGAATACAATTTATAGTTTAATTTGTATTCGGTCTCTGATAAGGCTGGTACTTGCCGGAGGGGTGTTATAAGTGGCGCGGAGGTGTTTTTAACTTAAATTAGGTTGCCTGAAAGAGATCGCTGATTAGCTATAAGGCTGCCCGTTGCACTCCATTGCATTAGTGTTTAAAAAAAAAATGAAATTTTTCCCTCGCCCACAAAATATATAATTTTTGAAGATCGGGTCCTGGTGCTTGTATCGTCGATTTAAAGTGGAAGGTTATAAAAATAAAGCCTTCTTCGATAAACGGGACAGTACAACACAAAAAGATTTTTAAACCCACTTCAAAAAGGGAGGAGGTTCTCAATTCGACTGTATTTTTTATGCCTGTTACCTCAGAACTTTCGAATGTGTGAATCGATTTTGATGATTCCTTTTTTCTTTTTAAGCTGGTGCTATCCATGTGGTCCCATTTAAAATTCATATGAAAATGTGTTCAGTACTTTTAGAGTTACAATTTGAAGTCGGTTTTTAATTGTTAAAATTATTCTAATTAGAACCAGTAATTCCTTCTTAAAAATTCAGCTTATAACATTAGTATAGATATTATTATAATTTTTTACTTTAAAAAAAATTCGATCTAGCATTATTTGTACGGTGGCAATAGTTTCAAGAAAATTGACCTTTTGAAGGTATTTAATACACAGTTCATAAAGATGTATTTTGAGTGTGTATGTTGTGATGAATTTCAAATTATTTTCTCAAATGCATATAATATAATGCCAAGAACTACAATGAAACAGTACTGTCTGCTCAATGCCACGTTGTCTATTACAACACAATAAATCGCTACACCAACCTTCCTCCCCTCCTCACACTCCCGTTTAACCCAATGCCTGTTGAGATATGCGCAGACGCCGTTCAGCACTCTCGAAGAGAACTGATATTCCTCCCATTGTTTCGTATAGAACGCTAGCACATCTTCACCCATGAGATCGGACCCGTTCTGAAAGGTTACATTTAATTCTCAAGAACAGAGGTTCCCAAACTTATTTCGTCTAACGCCCACTTTGAAAATCAGTTATTTTATAGCGCCCCCTCACCCCCCATTTTTTCACCTTAAAAACATCAATAACAGACTTTTCATACCAAAGAGAGCAATAATAATACAACTTTACAATATTAAGAGTATCTTTTAATCAAAATTAACCAAATCTAATGTGAGATGAATTTGATGATTTTTAACAAGTGTTAATATCAGGTTCAAATTGACTCAAGAACCAATTTGACCAAGCTTCCTATTTTCTTTGGGCTCCTAAGGCCTCCAGCGCCCACAAGGGGGCGTTATCGCCTATTTTGGGAAAGACTGCTCAAGAATATTCAAGTGAAATTTAAGAATATTAAATGCACCGAGATATTAATTATTTCCTTTTATTTATTTCTACTTCGAATAGCAGAATAAATAGTTTATCGCAAAGGGACAGAGGTGTGGGGATAGAGTCCATGGTCGGCGCTTATTCTGAGTCTCCTGTTACATAAAACATTTGATATTTTGCCTACAAGGTACCTTCAACAGATTGACCAGATACATCCTCAGAAACTCTCTTAGCCTCTTGTAGAGTTCCAGCCCAACAAGTTGCGCTCCTCCCGGCACCTGGTTCTGGAAAGTATTTTGTCACAATTGCAGCAGATCTATTTATGACTTCACCTTCGTTCATTTTGGTGACTTACCTCAACTGTTGGTGAGTTACAAGTAAATTCAAATATCGAAACTGACTATACCAACTTCATCCGTGTCTAACACGATTTCTTTTTTTACATAATACATTGCCGAAAAAAAAAGTTTCGATTCGAGAAGTTATAAAGCTTATTTCTACTAGAATGTAAGTATGATCAGTAAGACACGCAAAATATCTCTCCCATGCTCATTTAGGAGTTCAAGTAATTAATTTTAAATAAAAAATAAAATTCATGTAAAATTCAACAAGGGCATAAAACTGTCATGTCACTCTTTGAAAGGCGGCGGACGAACATTGGAAAAAAATACACATCAAATTGATAACCTCCTTTTTGTTTTGAAGATCGGTTAATGACTACTAAAATAAGATCAGTTGTTTAAGGCTAAATTGTAAGGATTAAAATAATGCCACCTCTGTGGCTGCATGTCCACCGGCTATAATGGGTTCGAATCCCGGAGAAACACTTGAATGTTTCGGTTGGATAGACACAGAAGGTTGGTCACCTACTCGCCTGTAAAGAAAATGATCAGTGAAACAGATAAAGAAACGTGTCTGCCCCATGCCCCACTAGGGGTTACGCGAATTCATACAAAATGTTTGGTTACCGTTTTTTTAGTCGCCGTTCCGCTCTGTCTGTTGGGATAGTTGGACATCTTCCCACTCTGCTGGTGTACTGAGGTGCAATAGTTATATACATGACTAAATTTCGATAAGGAATATTAATTATACGAATATTTTAACGATTATATATTGAAATTCTATAATCATAAACGTGATATAAAAATGTGTTAATAACTGCCTTATTTATAAACGTCGCTTAACTAAGATTTTTAATATGTATATGATAGCGGACATGGTAAATGGGTCCTCTGGTGGAAACAACACCGCCGCCCATTAATTTTTTAACCAAGGACACGTTCTCGTATTATTTCAAAAAATAAACAAATGCTAATCGAGAACACAAAGGTGAAAAAAACTGACAAGCCTGTACCTGACAAACTTGAATATTTTATATCGAACTAACTAGTTTAAATTTACTACATAAATTATTTAAAACATTTCATTTTGCATAAAATTTTATACATTTATTTATTTACAATAGAATACAGATAATAACTTAAGCTAATTGAAATGCAACGGGCGGCCTTGTCGCTAATCAGCGATCTCTTCCAGGCAACCCAACAAGGAATATTAAAAAAAAGTAATGAAGGGAGTGCATGATGTGCGAACATTTATAGAAGTAGGATAGGACAAGGACAAGAAGTGCCTGTGGAGGAGAGATTTGAAGGAAGATAAGGTGGGAGCCAAACGAATGGAAACAGGAAGTGAGTTCCAGAGCCTTACCGCGGTGACCCTGTAAGACTTGCCGAAAAAGGAAGAGTTGTGAGGTGGAAATTCGAGGATGCATCTATCAGCGGACCATTGTATGAATTATGTGCAAAGAATATTTGATAAGTATAAAAAGGATACGTATATAAATCCATGTATCTCAATTTGGACATCTGCTGTCGTTTATATACTTGTTCTATTCCTTCCTTTAAATCGCCCCATATCTGAGAAAAAAACAAATTAATAGTTATTAAGTAAATGTTTAGCTTCAAAGCCAGCTTGTAGTTTTTATTGCATGTTCTAAAGGCAGTTGAAATAGCAGAAAACCGACTTTTATAGTGTAATAAAACTATTTAAATACAATAATTTAATGCTTATGTAAAATTCTTGATACGTAACGAAGACATATAAGTGGACATAAAACGACTTAAGCTATATGATAACAAGAATTCTATATTTACACATAGGTAACATTAATTATTGCAATATAATTAAACCTGCTTTATATTGGGATTTAAATGTTTGTTTTTTTTGAAGTGAAAACCTCTTTAGCATAGTTGTGATTTGAATGTCGATGAAACGAAAAAGCGATAGTAAAAAGAGACAGACACAAATTCATAAGACTTAACGTGGGAGAAAACGAGATAGGAAGCATTATAGTGTTCTTAAAATTTTTGAAGGTCACTTATACCACGTGTGAATTTCATACATGATTTTTTTTACAAGTTTTATAAATTTCCACAATATATAATCTATAATATAAAAATGAATCGCAAAATGCGTTGGTAAGCGCATAACTCAACAACGCCTGGACCAATTTGGCCAATTCTTTTTTTATATTCCTTGAAGTACAAGGATGGTTCTTACGGAGAGAAAAATTTGGAAAATTTTCGAAAAAATAAAATAAAAGAAAAACATTTTCCTCATACATTTTCTATGGAATGACGTTATAGGTGACACTTTATTATTCGGAACTTTGACGCGATACGAAGTTCGCGGGGTCCACTACCACTAGTACTATATAATATATTGCTACTACGTTGGTTAGATAGTACTTGATATTAGCAGACAGACAAGACAAAGACCTTTACGATAGCTGTCTGTGTAAATGACGCAGTGTGATAATAAATAATCTAACAATATTCGCAAAAGTAAGCTAACAAATGCAAATTGATTTTTTTAAGCTCCACGCAGTAAGCAGACTGTCAAACAATAAAAAAATGTGTCATTATTAGTGACTAAGCACCGTATATTCTTTCATCTTATTTTAAGAGACGTAGTAAAAAAATGTAGTTACTCAAATCGAATGACAATAAGTACTAACGTCTAGCATTCGTCTATAGATACAGAGAAGTAAAAATTGGAGTGTCTGTTTGTAATATTAAAATAACCGCTTTTAACAAATCCATATGAATGTATTTAGTACATATATATACCAAAATAACATTTTTTACAATTATTGTCTGTTTGTTCCGGCTAATCCGGCTGGACCGATCTTGATGGGACTTTCTCTAGCAGATAGCTGATATAATGAGTAACTTAGGCTACTCTTATTTTAGAAATTAATATAAATAAATAATTAAAAAACACTATTCCGCGCTGACGAAGTACATAACACATATCTATTATTATTTTGCTGTTCGCTATTTTACTCAGTTTAAAACCGGGGGGCAAAGCTAGTGATTAATAAAATCTAGATGGATATCTAAAAATACTAATCTGAAACTGGGCCGATATGTGAGGTTTTTATTCATAAATAGTTAAGATTCACTTGGCAACGCGCCAACACATTCAACTTAGAAAAGTTACTACATTAATATTTTTATTGGCTGATGCCCGTCTTCTGCCCAGAATCAGGTCTCTTTGTGGTCAGATCTGCCTTCTGTAGTTTATAATTCAGGCGTCTACTTATTATATCTCTAATTATTTTTACAAAATATAATAATTTCAATTATTTATATCATTACTTGGACTTTATCTAAGCATGCAGACATTTTGTTTAAAATCAAACTCACGTTGCATTAATCAAGATATTACATATCAAAACACTTATACGGCCTATATTATTGTTGTCTGTTCATAAGAGATACGTACTTAGAAGTTTGTTGTATGGCTTGTTGCATGTTCTTTTTATGTTTATGTTTCGATTAGCCACTGATGATGACTCTTTATGGTGTCTTACAGGTCTACTTAAAACTTAAAACTTCATATGAGTTTCATCTTAATAGGCAATATAAATCGATATGTATATAATATAAATATAATTTGTTTATTTATATTAATACGCTTATTTCCGAACGTTTCCGAATGAGTTAGGCAACGACCACACACAACTTTCAATAAATTCATCATAATAGATTTATGTATTATGTATTTCCTCCGCGCGGAATAGTTATAGTCCATTGAAATGTTACATTTTTTAGGCCTAACCTTGCGTTTTTTAGAGGACGCAATTTTATTTTTTTGATGTGTAGGGGGGGTCAGTGTAAAGCTAAAACCAAGTTTGTGGGGTCGCCACCCTTGTCCCACGGCCGCCATCTTGAAAATAGGGGTTGAAATGGTTTTTACGGTATATCTCTTAAACTATTAATTAAATAAAAAAATTTTTTAACATTTTCTATTGAAAATTAAATTCTCTACAAACTATAAATAAAAAAGTTATAAGTGAAAATGTTCAGAAATTGGAGAAAAAAATTATATTTTTCGATATAACTTTTTTTTAAATCATTTTACGAAAAAATGATATCAGACCATTTTTGTAGATCGTTTTTTGAGGAACAACTTTTATTAACAACATTTTTTCATTAAGGCTATAGCTAAGGTTTTACAGCGCTCCGAAGTAAGTACTATTTTTCAATACTCTTAACTATACCTATAATATACGTGTGCACTAATAATGTATCATCAGTTATTGTGTTTTTTTTTTATTATTTATTTTGCTATAATGTTTTTAATTGTAAATTTTGCAATATTATTAATAATTAATTATTGACTCTTTTCCCCACCACCCACGAGGTAGAGTCTGGCGGCGCGTTTTTTTTGCGTGGTATCCCCAATAGGCATAATCCACGGTGATTTTCGAAATTAGAACTACTCCGTCCTCAGTCTTTTCGATGGACCAGGCTGCGGCTCAGCATCTGATCGGCTTTCTGAATTAAATATCAGTGGGAGAACTGGAGAAGGAAGGGCTGTTAATGTCGGCGGTTCATCATCAAAGTCATTTTCATTTATTAATTCTGAGAGTTCCATTACGTTGCTGCAAGTCTCTCCAGAACAATGGAAGCACACTGCAGAACATTTCAGCCCTGCTTTTCGACATCCACACATCACTCCACAGTTTCCTTTGCATTTGCAAAAGATCAATTTTAGAAGCTCAGGGGGTGCTGGAGGTTTAGAGTTCTGCACTGGCATCAATAATTTTCCACATTTTTTCCAGCCCCAGTCTTCAGGATCATTATAATTACCAAGTGAGCAAAGCAGGGTCAACTCTCTTGTTGAGAAACAAAGCCGTTCCACTAGAAAACTCTAAATGCTTTTCCAGGGTTTTCAAAAATTTCACTTTACCGATATTGTAAGGAGCTGAAGTTGTGTCACATCCGGAAAAAGCATGAAGAAACAGCAAGTTATCCGCAATGACATCGCCGTATATAAAACCTGACGCACAATATAATTGTTCTGCTGTTCATCCTTTTAATGGTTTAAAAAAAAAATACATTTGCTTGTTGTCTACCAAGTGCTGTAAGCAATATCAATATGTCAATATCTTCAGCTACAATAGTAACGGCATTAAATAATGGAGATGCAGCAAGAGCAGTGCGAACGATAAGAGCGTCTGCATCTAATTCTGCTTGGTCAACAGTGAAACCCATTTCCGACAATACAGTTTTAAGAAGTATAATAAAGTTAGATTTGTTCTTCTCATTACCAAGAAATTTCTCTTGTGATAATGTTGGTATGGTGTTCTTGTCAAATTTAACTTCTGTCGACTGATGTTTTTTCGTGCGGCGCAAACGCTCGCAAGACTTTGTTCCTGCGACATCAGGGTCGTCTGAGTAACCATCAAACACAATGCTTGCAGAGAGCCCGAAGTGTTCTTGTACATATTTGACATATTTAGTAGTTATATCATTGAACGATGAATTTCGAAATTATTTTAAAAATCAATAATTGTAAAATCCTGTTATGGAGTGAAAAAGAGTCAAGAATTAATTATTAATAATATTGCAAAATTTACAATTAAAAACATTATAGCAAAATAAATAATAAAAAAAAAACACAATAACTGATGATACATTATTAGTACACACGTATAATATAGGTATAGTTAAGAGTATTGAAAAATAGTACTTACTTCGGAGCGCTGTAAAACCTTAGCTATAGCCGTAATGAAAAAATGTTGTTAATAAAAGTTGTTCCTCAAAAAACGATCTACAAAAATGGTCTGATATCATTTTTTCGTAAAAGGATTTAAAAAAAAGTTATATCGAAAAATATAATTTTTTTCTCCAATTTCTGAACATTTTCACTTATAACTTTTTTATTTATAGTTCTACGACAAAAAGTTACTGAATCAAAGTTGTAGAGAATTTAATTTTCAATAGAAAATGTTAAAAAAAATTTTTATTTAATTAATAGTTTAAGAGATATACCGTAAAAACCATTTCAACCCCTATTTTCAAGATGGCGGCCGTGGGACAAGGGTGGCGACCCCACAAACTTGGTTTTAGCTTTACACTGACCCCCCCTACACATCAAAAAAATAAAATTGCGTCCTCTAAAAAACGCAACCCCAAATGTAACTTTTCAATGGACTATATTTTTTTTTTAATTTCTAAAATAATAGTAGCCTTAGTTACTTCTCATTACATCAGCTATCTGCCAGTCAAAAAAGACAAAAATTGTAAAAAAATGTTATTTTGGTATAATATGTACTGTGTTCGTGTCATATCCATATGCAGTTAGTAAAAAGCGGTTATTTTAATATTACAAACAGACACTTCAATTTTATTTATCTGTATAGAGGTAAACTGAATCGATAAACCATGAAACTATACCTGAATTTAATTTTCATTTTGGTACATGGACTTAATTCTTAAATAATCACGGTTCATTAGAATAATGGCCTGGTCAGACAGCGGGCGCGTCGTGACGCTGGCGCGATCTTATGTACCAATTACTATAGTAGAGGTCACACAGAGGACGACACATTGGCGCTTGGCCTGTCAGAGACCCGTTGCGGTCCCGACGCGCCCGCTGTCTCACCAGACCATAAGTATGACGGGGTACGGGATGTGAGTGAAAGTTGCATGATTCAGAACGGCAGATGTTTTACGGATGAGAACGCATCGCATTGTTCTAACCATACGTTATAATTATTTTTGATTAATAAATAATAAACTGGAAAATCTAGTCTACATAGTGTTAAAATTTTAACAAAATAAACTGACTTCAAATTATAACTCTAAAACTACTGAACAGATTTTGATGAAATTTAAATGGGTGCACACGGGAAGTACTAGCTTTCAAACAAAAAAATCGAAATAGTTTCACCCAGTCGGTGAACTAGTTCTGAAGTAACAAAAAAAAAAATTGTCGAATTGAGTACCTATATGATTTCTCCTCCTTTTTTTGAAGTCGATAATTAAAGGATGGACGATCCTTTCATAGACAAAAAAAATATTTATCGCATTTAAACACCCTGGTGTTTAAATGATCTTGATTAAGGATTATTTTTTTTATAAAGCTATCGATGCGATTATAGAGAATAAGATAGTATATCAGGATACGAAAGTATGTTATTCCATTTCTACACCATTAATAAATTTAAAAAAATACTTATTGTATGTACATTTTACTTTTAATCTACAATTAATGTTATCAATAATTAAAATGACAGGACAAGTGGCAAACTGGCTAATGTATTAGACATTGACATATTCTTAAGCGCAGAAAAACAATATTTTCACAATTTTTACGCTCTTCTAACACGGTTTTCCTGGAAGACATCACTTATTAGAGATATATTATATTGACTAATTTTTGAAGGCGAAGATTATTACTACGTAAAAGGTACCTACATGATTATTCTCAACTCAAGATTTAAATATAACTATGTTAAACAAAGTTTCATGCCAGTCACTCTACGTAAACTCATGTTTGTTTATAATAAGCCAATACCAACTATAGATTTTAAAAGTTCTTTATCTAAATAAAAATTATCAAATGGTACATTTTGACAACGTATTTCCTTGCTGAATAATAACCTACAAGATATCATAACCGGTGTTTTAAATATTATACTTCCTTATTCCTGTTAAGTGTTAATCTTAAGTGAAAGTATACTGTTTCGCTGTCATGGCTCAACCAATCGTATTAACAACAAGTTTTATTTATTCGATAGAACGCACTACATTCAAGATTTTTAGGGTTGCTCAAATAAAAACAAATTTCCGTCTACATCGCATCGCACGGTCTTACACGTCTTACATTCGATGCGCGACAAATTCCGGGTTGCGTTCCCGGGAAAACAAAAAAACATTTCCGCTTGGAAGATACCTACATATTTTTATTCTTGGTGGTTTACAGCACATAATAAGTGCAATAAGGTATTTTGTTACCGATCTTTAAAACCATGGCGGTATCGTAAAATATTTCCTACAGTGTAGACCCTACACACTTTTTTTGAATAGTTTGACAGAAATCATGTAGGTATAATTTAATGTATAAGTATCATACTGTGTCATAAGTATTATTCGGTGGCCTAAATACATTAAAACGGCTTTAAATGCTTTAAGTAGTAAAATAAATAACCATTTTCAGATCTAAATTAGTTGGAAATACTCTCCCATCCGTCTGACATCTGACGCAGACGCAAAAACTAGGTCTAACAGTACATATTCCAAACTCGTAGGCCTTGCAGTGTTCCCAAAAGAAAAAATCTCAAGTGACATTCGTAAAATTGAATACAACTCACGTGTAGGTCTATTCTTTACACTTATTTTGATAGCTAGTAAATATAATTTGTATAAGACATGATATTTTATGCTGTTCAAATCAAGACTAACAAAAAAGTCGATTGTCGATGATAAAGATAAAAGTAATGATAAAAAAAATTTGCCTCGTTGACGTAGCGAGTGACAGCGCCTGCTAATCACGAGGTCTCGGGTTCGAATTCCGGGTTTACCTTTGAGTTTTCGAATTTTCCTAAGCTGGAAAAAGCTGGTCTGGAGTTGTGCCCGGTGTTTGGCAATAAGCTCGTTCCTTTTACAACAGGACTATATAAAACAAACATAATAATATCTGGCGAAATGTGGGTGTGCGCACCTCTGTGTACCTACGCCTACGGGAATTAAAGCCATCACCATATTATTATTATAAAAAAGTAAAGTTCCGTAACCTCAAGTAGAATCTGTGTCAGATACTTTTCTACGCCTATTTCATTGACTATAAATTATTAGACGACTTTTCAATTTTTGAGATGTTTCAAAATGAAAGTCAGGAGATGTACATAGATTATTTAAATAATAATGGGAACCCAGTAGTTTCGCATCATCTGAAATTCAGTCCGAGTTAGAAATAAATTGTTATCTATAAAGAAATTTATTTCTGAAAAACGTAGACCCACACGCCACTCTAGGAGTACAATTTTAATGGAACATTAATCTAAAAATTTTAGGAAGGCTAAGCACAATATTTTTTGAATTGTAGATGGCACATAAAAGTCTATTAAATTTGATTGAAAGCGTATTTACATGCAATATTGCAAACGAATTGACCGTTTTCACTAAAATTCCGTGTTAGATAATAGCAGTTTACGTAGAAACAAAAAGATTACAGTTACTTAACTGTGTCGATGAAACAGTTGCTATACATATACCTACCTAATATTATGTAATTGCTTTTGTATGAAAACCTAGAGAATAGGTTTTATTAATAAACGAAATCAAGTCAAATGTTAAGTAGTCTAAAGCTGATTCAAACAATTGATTTGCTTTTGTACTTTTATGTGTGAGGGTACCTATGTTTGTACATCACGCAGTCACGCATGTTCGATAGTGACAAGGCATTCTCACGATAAAATATTACAATATAGTCATAGCATATTATTCTCTTTTGTATTATTAACTGTTAAAAAATAACACAGTTAAAATGAAAAAAAAAAAAAAAAAAAACCAAAAACCGGGTCCACCCTGCAAGTAACTTCAAATACAAAATAAGATGTCTTAATGGATAATGTTAGGCAATATTTAGTATAATAATAAGCGCTAAGTACGACATTTGAAAAATGAAAGTATTCTGAGGTAAACATGTAAAATATGCCGACAAACTGATTCTATTACGGTTTATGGAAAAAAATTCTATTTGCCTTTTTTCCAAAAATAATTTAAACAATGTAGCCTAACTGTATAATTTGAGATCACGAGGAGCATAACGTGACGAATCGAAAACACATTGATCAGTCATGATACCTAGTGATTGAATATATTAATAAATTCATAATAAGTATGAATATAAAAAGATTTATTCATTACGACCTGAAGCCTGCATCACTAACGTGGCAAGTGTCAATCGCAATTCGGAAATATGTCTTAGACCTGCTGACTGTTTCAAGGGCGAAAAAAAAAAAGAATTTGATTCAAATGCCTAGCTTTGCTTTTAATTTATATTTATTTTGCTTCATAAGAAAGTTGAAGAAATGTCTATATATATCTATGGATAAAAGTCTCATCATTACTACATAGTATAAAACAAAGTTGCTTTTTTTTCCCTATATCCCTTTGTATGCTTAAATCTTTAAAACTACACAACGGATTTTGATACGGTTTTTTTTAATAGATAGAGCGATTGAAAAGGAAGGTTTTTATATATATTTTATACCCGTACAAAGCCGGGGCGGGTCACTAGTAATATGTAAGATAGAAAGTTGAGACTATGCACTTGAGTTTTATTATGTATGGTTATTATAATATTTTTTTCAAACACAATATTTCTATTTCACTCACTATCAACTCACTCTAGGCTCTTCTAAGATTTTTCATAATATTATCCAGCACTTGATATTTTACAGTTGTCTAAAAAAGCAACAAAAAAGTGCATCACACTTGTAACTCATTTCAAAAAGTACATGTCAAAAGGTAGTCATGGATTTTTTTGACATTGGTATAAAATCGATAAGCACCCACACAACATCAAGCCATGTTTAAAAATACTCAACAATAATATCTTATTAGTTATTCATCCTAACATGTTCAGTTTACTAACTCAGTACAAGTTTAGTACCAAAATTGACAAAGAATAATTTAATAAGTTTTATTAAAATTGTTACTTGTTACTATATGGAAAACTTTACCTGATCCAAATCAATCTGACGCAAAGGTGGTGGAGGCATGTTGGCACGATTCTGTCCACTCATTTTAAAAACACTAGCACTAATATAGCTATCCACTCACTATACACTATACAGAAGATGTATCTGAACTATTTACAGCATAGCTTTATTAAACTGTCTTATGATTCCAGGTTCTGAAAAAAAAATTAATTATTATTTCATCATAAATGTTTATTATTTATTTGAAGTTTAGTAACTTCAGCATGAAGCAGATGTACTTTAGAGTACAAATAAAGAAATTTATAGTAAATATACAATTTTAGTCTCAATGAATATAATTTTTATAACATTAAATATTATCCACTATGAAGTGGATAATATGGTGGTGGTGGTGGTGGTGTATGAACACCAACCTAATCAAATATTGAAATCTTGAAATTGATCAATGTTTTGTTGCTTAGTCATGGTTTTTAATTCTTATAGCAATGATATATAACTCATATACCTCAAAGGCATATAATAACTCAAAGTGAAAAAAGTTGACACCATACACAGTGAAATAAATTTTATACTAATTAACTCAATTTTGCAGAGAGCCATATGTTAAATTTAGAATGTGTAGGCAGGCCAGATTCAAATAAAAAAATGTACTGAATTATTATAACTTTTATTTATGTAATTATATAATATATCATTGTTAAAAATCATAATACGATTGCAGGACCTTATCTTTGACTTAACTGCCTTAGATAGTATAAACAGCGGCTAAAATAAAACCACACAGAGGTTTTATCTTATAATCTATGTATATCTATACCTATGGCTTCAATAAAAAAATCTAATGCGATCACCCTAAACTGCCAAGAAGACTTAAAAGTAACCAAAAGATTAGGCCCATTGATTGAGATTGAGGCCCAGTTATAATGATTTAAAAACCAATTTCCTAAAGCAAACTGAATATAAGCTTAGCAAACCATTTAATACGTAACTACATAAATTAAATGCACTAAAAACTCTCAATAGTGAAAGTTGATACTGTTTTATGATATATAAAAGACTTGGGATCTCTACTTTTGACAAAAGCTAGCCTTGAAAAGGCTTATAGTTTGTATCCAATACAAAAATCAGTTAAGAAAAATGAGTGATATAAAAATAGAAAACTAAACCTATAGAAAGTTGCTATTCTCTAAATAACAGTTGAATATTTTTTTTACTAAGATTACAATTAAATGATTTCAACCAACCTACAATTTGTCATAAGTTAGCACAATTAAAATGAAATCAGTTCATTACAACATAATGTCAAGGCTATGTCTTTGTTTGATAATTTCAAGAATAGAAGATAGTAATTAACATTTATGCTAAGTATTATGTTATACTTAGCTCTCCCACAGTTATTAAGACAAAGATGCACATTGCAAGCAAAAATCCAAAATTCACACACAACATCTCGAAAATAGTAGTTTGTACTCAGCAATAATATTGCTAATGATAGTATGCTTATTTGATTGAATGATTTAATTTTATATCACTTAGTTAATTTTATTAAGTATGTATTTATATAACAAGTGTCAGTTTATGGTTGGAAATTGGAATTTAAGTTTTTAAAGAAACTACAAAGGCCCTTACATGATTTGTATGTTTGGTGCCTAACAAGTAGTTGGTAGGTTAGTTTTCAAATAACAATCAGGTATTGCTACATTTATGATTTACCAAACAGTGTTTTATCATGCATTAACTGTGCCAATATTACCATATTGTTTTGTTTTAACATAAGAAACTATGACGAACTTATCTCGCAGTTTATTGTTTCTACCCGCGTAATTTTTAACAACGAGAAATCGTCACACGAACAAAGATTGAAAAAGTAAAAGTCTATTCGACAAAGAGATTTTGCAATCAACAAGGGCAAACGAAACATGTTTTTTCATATCCTTAGCTAAGACCTACCAGTATTGTTTAAATATACAAATCGCTACTAAAACATTAATTTTGACACTTACATTAAATTCATACAAATATAATATCTATTACTTTTAAAAACTGTTCTAACACTTTAAATGAATACATCTAAGTATCATCTCTGTATCCTCACTAAACTTACCTGTCATTATTTATTAGGTCTGATCATATAACACAACAAAATGAAATAGCTTAAAAAGACTCGTTTCGAAGTTAGAACTTTGTGAATTTCAATTGGTTTAGATTATACTTACGCAGCAAACACCCGTTCTACAGTCTACACTGTCATCGACCACATTTCACTCCATGAACATTGAACACAAAATTATGAAAATATGCGTATTTTTTATGTTGCAATATCTTCTAATAAAGAATAGTTCGCATTTACGTTTGATTTCTCTATATAATCTTTAATTTTATATAAACATATAATTATCACGTACAGTCAAATCACATTAAAATGCAAAGAAAAAGAAAATAAGAGAGACCTACTACCGAGTACCAACTATGCCAATATTAGACATTTGTCAATTGTCATTCCAGAAATTTTGATTTGAGCCGTAAAGATAGAGAACAGGTACCTACGTACCTTGCCTACGTATTACCTACTATTCTCTGTCTACGGTTTGAGCAAAATTAATAATATTGATTTTGTCGCTAGGTGTCGTTTTTAACATCTCTAAAGTGATGCGTTCAATAAATTCTAAGGTAGCAGTTTGTTATAAAAATATTAGATTAGGTCAATCAATATATTTCTTAATGATTGTTTAATAAAATATTCCAGAATTTTTCAGTTAACTGAAAAATTAATAAATAAAAGGTACAATTTTACAACAGAACGCCTCTATACTTTCAATGAGTAACCTATTCTGTACAGTAGCTATCGGTCATCCGCTGACAAACCCGGCGATATGGAGGTTAGAGAAAATGAAGACGATTGCTACGTACTAAAGCTAATGCTTTTTCGGGCTAATGTCCCTGAAAATTTGTAGAATTTATAATTAATTTTTCAGCCACTAGACGCGCTGACATTAGTAAGTAGTATCTGCGAAGTTAGCAGTTTATGAGTACGTACTAAGTACAAGTACATGAAGTTAGTTGAATTGAGACTATTTAGCAATCGCAGCGCCTCACTTATTTTATATCTTATACAGCGATCGTTCTCCTTCTCTCTAACCTCCATGGTCGATGGCTTGCCTGGCATTGACAGTTGGGTTAGTGGAAATTCGTTTGACATTTCCGAATTTCTTATTTCAACGGATCTCTAGTCTCTACATCTGTAATTTCATAATTATTCATTGTTGATTGTTTTCATTTTTCAAGATCTAGAAGTCAGAACTTTGCATTTTTATTAATTAACACAACTTGTACAAATAAAAAAGTAAATTCAAATAAGCTATGTGTTATGTGATTATAACTGGCCGCAGCTTAGCATGGCTGCTTTTAAGTTTAGCTGCTTTTATGCTAATTTTAACCGGTGTTATGACGCCCAAATGGTTACTGGGTCAGCCAAATGTGGTAAATGAAAAGAACGTTACCAGATTCTATGTACCTAGTGTTGGTATTTATAACAGGTTTGTATTTTCGTATTGGTATCCCAACTTCCTTTTAACATCAATTTGTGATAATATGAAACTACAATGATATAATATTGTCATTTCCTGATCGTTAACTAAAGGGAATAAGTTTAAGTGTGTGTGTTATGCTTCAAAAAGATAATATGGGAATGGAAGAATTAAGTGTGTGAAATTAATTATTTCTATTCTTTATATATTATTTATACATATTGTTTCTCCTTAAAAATTTAGATAGGCTAATTTAGTTCTCACTTTTAGATAAAAGTAAAGAATCATTAACTTAAAATATTAATTATTGATAGTATTCAAATGTGTAAAGTTAAGTATATTTTAATTTTAACACCTAACTGAAACTGAAAATAATTCCACAAATCGTGTTGAATTATTTGTTCTATTTTGAATATTTTCAGATGCATCAGAACAGAACATGACCCTAACCATTGTGCTCCTTTTTCACTTTATGGACTTGCAACAGATTCTTATGTCTACCCTACTCCATGGAAGGCAGCTATGTTCTTTTTATCATTGTGTAAGTATTTGTCGTAGCCTCTCATTTCTTCCATTTAATTTCTTTCAATTTTAGAACAATTTGAAAGGCAAAACTAATCAACTAATAGAAATTTAGGTATCAGGAAGCCTATAACTAATGATCAGCCACTGTATTTATTAAACTATGCAGCACAAACTATACCTACATTTTACTTAGTTACCGCTTAAAAAAATTATAAACTTAATATTTCATTCATTTATGAATATTTAAGGTGCAGCAATTCAGTTTTCTACCGTACTGGCAGGAGTTTTCGCATGTTGTATCCAGTCTATATTTAAAAAAAGTGTAATATCACTTGCTGGTGCAACTCAAGCTTTGGGAGGTAAATTTAAATAGTTCATAAGTTGTTAGTCATAGTTAAAGTCCCATTGAGAACCAGATAACCTGGACAAGCTGGTTGTCGAAAGGCAAAAATCAATGTAGCAAATCACCAGGCCCCTCATATACCAAGTCACGGGTCTCAGATCTACATAACAGCTGCTGATAAAAGCAGTCCCTTTGTTTAGTTGCTCTTAAACAAATGGACCAATTTTGATAAGTTTCGTTTTTGAAAGCTCACATGATCACAATGGAAAATTCATCTTTATCACAAGCTCTAATTTATGAAGCCAATCTTCATCGTATCAGCCATTTGTGATTTATTGTTATTTGTAATTAAAATTTTGGTGGTTTTTAAATTGTCTTCAATTTCACTTGTATGTCTATATGATTGTTTGATCAGGTCTGTTTGGTGTTCTTGGTATATTACTATATCCCTGGGGCTGGAGTGCAGCCCGTGTGAAGAGATTATGTGGTGAATACTCGGAGCCCTATATACCAGGGGACTGTTCTATTGGTATGAGATGTAAATCATAATTATACAAGCAAAGCTGGATGTATACAAATTATATAAAATACATATTATAATTTTCTCAGTTAAAAATTAAATCTAGAACAATATTTTTTGCAAAACTAAAAACTAACTAAAATATAGCAACAGACAATACTTAATGAGGTATTGTCTGTTGCTATATTTTAATTGTTTTATACATTTGTACTAGAGAACAAATGAGACCTCCGTCTTTGCTCAGATTTAGTTAATTATTATGTTTTCCAGGTTGGGCCTTGTACGTGACAATAATTGGAGTGGGGCTAGTGTTTGTTGCTAGTGGTTTGTCAAAGATAGCTGATAAGGCCGCTAATTCCGACAAAGTGCAGTTTCAAATGGATGAAGGAAAGCAACTTATCTGCCTTGCTTGATGACTACCATCAAAAATGATGTTTTAACAAGTGAATTTAAACAACTAAACAAATTTAACAATTATTGTGGATTGGGTTAGATTTGTATTGATAAATTATTGCAAAATTGAATGGTTTGTAGTTCTGATCTGCCTGACAACAGTGCCATGTATCAAACCCAGTTGTAAATCTATAACTCAGTAAAATCTACACTACAATATTTAAAAAATACACTATACTATAGTATATTTTTTAATCATTGCTTAACTTCAACTGAAAATATATTATTAGGGCTGTTGTCTTTGTCGACAAAGTTCTATATAATATATTATAGTTCCTACTTTTTCCTTTTCTACTAGACCACATTTCTTGGTGCTACTTGGTTACTAGTTTGGTGCATTTTTCTCTTCTACGTTTTTATATAATCAATGTATTAATATACTCAATATATTTATATTATCTCGCCTATTTCCCAATATATATTAATACTCTGATTAATACCCACTCAAATTAGTTTTGTGAAATCTCATTGTGTTTACAAGCTTTTTGGCTTTTTCTAATTGAATACATCATATTATATTTTAAGCTTTAAAGTTATTACGGATGATAATTGTAATGTATTAATTTTATAGTTTATTTTTCGCGAGGATTTTCTTTTTATAGTTCTTCATTTAGTCTGTCCTAAAAGTAACAAGATTTAGATTAGATTTTTTAAAATAATTTATTTTCGGGAATTTAACAATATGTTTCGCTCTCTCTCTCTGTGTGTGTAAAATTATCCTATGAGGGTGATTATCACTGCCATATTATTCATAATTATTGTTAAGCACATTTGGGTAGGGAAGGACAAACTTGCGACGAGAATACTAATTGATAAATCTATTTTATTTTGAAAAATATATAAATTTCTCCTTTCCGAACCGAATGATTCAAAATTGGAAATTTTTTGAATTTTTTTATTTTTGAATTTAATTGGTATCAGCTTTTTTTGCCATTGTGAGTGGCTCGTTGTGATAACAATAATACTCAACTAACAGACTGAAATATTACTTCCATTTATAATTGTATGGCAACATAGAACACATACATAGATTATAGAAAATGTAATTTTATAAGGGTCCATTATTCATTGTGTTAGGGATAAAATTTATAGTAGATATATTTTTAAATTCTACAACAATTACAAATATTTAAATGACTGTTATATTATGTATAGTACATGTGCCATTTATTAAGATTTAATTAAAATTCTGTGGGTTAAGTTTACTAACGGAAATTTTCAGTATTATTTTATGTTATCAAATTCGAATAACTTCATTCATTAACTATTGCATTTATAAGGCATAATTTGAACTGATTTATGTTACGTTAGTATTAAGAACCGACGCACTGAGAACGAAAGCTTCAGAGCGAGGATAATTATAAGCGTGTTTTTTACAAATCTGTATTTTACTACTTTTTGCATGTTTATACAATAATTTTAATTATATTATATACAATTTGTATAGTGAAATATACATATAAAATGTTTAATTTTGTTTTATTTATTTGAAAGTGGCAAATCGTTATCATTAGGTACAGTTAAGGTCAATGCAAGTATCTTGAATTAATATAATATGTACTCATATGAAGTTGTATACTTCTAAATGCAAACAAATATGTTCATAATATTGGAAACAAACATGAATACAATGGAACCCACAAATTTATTTAATTTTTAAAGGATACATAAACAACATTTTTATTCTGTCAAAATTGAAATCTTTTGTAAACATATTTTAGCACTGCCCGAGTTAATTTCGACGGCGGGTTGTAGGAATAAAATAAGTGTTAAAATTTAAAAAAAAAAACAACTTCAAATTGTAACTCAAAAACTACTGAACAGATTTTGATGAAATTTAAATAGGACCACACTGGAAGCACCTATTTCTTACTGTGATTAAAACTAAAATTTTGAGTATAGAAACTACAGTGTCACAACACTTGACTTCACACGCTGTCATAATTTTGTATAAAATCAGAGACCTATACCTAAAACTACCTACAATTTACCAATCTTTATAATATTAATATAAGTAGGTACATCATACACATTAGGTACTTATATTAATTATATAGAACGATTTCACTAATGAATACCTTCTACCAATAAATTTCCCACATAGGTACCTTACGGCTTACAGTATATACTTTGTCCCATAACGACAAAATGGCCACGATTTATCATTGAATAATTAAAACCCCACCGACTCATGGATCTGGATGCAACCTATAATAATAATACTACATATTTCTTTCTTGTTAGCCTATTATGACAAGGCTTTTATGAGAATTATGACATGCTTAAGGAATGCAGCAGACACGATACAGTTAGAGAATAAATATAGAAAAGTCTAAATAGGAATAGAGTTATTATTTTTTATCTCTTACTACTACGATTGTTCAATTTTCGATTAAATAATATACTTAAAATTGTAACTAAAACTACTGAGATTTTGATGAAATTTAAATGGGGCCCCACATCAAGCACCAGCTCTCAAACAAAATCATCGAAATCGGTTCACCCAGTCGAAAGTTCTGAGGTAACAAAGATAAAAAACAGCTTTGAATTGAGTACCTCCTCCTTTCTTGTTGTAGTCAATAATAAATGAAATAATTTCATATATTTTTATTCCGTAATAATTATTCATTGCATTCGGACAAATATTATTTCATATACATGGAAAAAATCTATCAGAATAATTATCGAATAGGTCCTTTTGAGAAAAAAATAAGCCGGGCAAATATTGATTTTTGTATATATACCTAGAATTAATGTCCAGAAATATAACTCATTAACAATTTAATCACATTTATGCAAAGTTACACATAAAATTGTGGAGCCTGTTAAAAATAGCGTGTTTTCGATGTATTTTAAAACATTACGAATAGTTACCCTAATATGGTATTTTATAACAAACAAAATGTAGGGTTTCACATTAATTGGGCGCAACTTAAGAATTTAATTTGAATCTTGTTTGACGTATGTTACTTTCACAGGCTATTTGACACGGAATAGCGAGACATTCAAAACTAGCTGCCCCGGCAATATTGTTTTGCCATATAAATTATTTCTAGTGAATATTTTGGTATTTATTACAAATTTTCCATTTTTTTTCAAAACAAAAATCAGCTAAATCGGCCTTGCTGTTCTCGAGTTATAGCGAGACAAAAGAACAGAAATTGATTCTTATATTTAACTAGCTGACCCGGAAAACATCGTACTGCCAATAAAAAGTAGAATGAGAGGTAGAACAGTTTATATGGGAAAATGAAGTTGTTGTTTTTTCTATCTTCCTCGAAATTTTTCCATATTTTCTCACCGTTTAAACCTTCTCTGTTCTACGACAAACATTTTAAAATCAAAATCAGCTAAATCGGTTCAGCCGTTTTCGAGTTTTAGCGAGACTAACGAACAGCAATTGATTTTTATATATAGATTTTATAGTCAAATTTGTATGAGAACCAGTTACAATGTTAACGTCGGTATATTGTTAAATCAATGTCTTGACGTCTTAAGTATAACATGTAGGTACCTAAGTAGGTATAGGATACCATCACTGGCGTTAAGAGTGTCCATGGGCGGCGGACCGCTTCTCATAAGTGCCTCCTGCCCATTTGCTTCCTATCTTATATACTTATATAAAAAGGTATGATGTAAGTTATTTTTTCTTAAATTTTTAAAAAATTATTGATCTCTTTTGAATAAAAATGCCTTGAAAATGTAAGGAAACTCTTAGATATATTATAAATTGAAGCAGCAGTTTTTAAGCGTGTAAAGAGCTAAAATTAAATTATGTATAGAAAAAGGGTTTTTTGGAAGGAGTCTCGCTATTGGCCTGAAAAGTCTTGACAGTTCAACTGAAGTATCAAAAGATTTCTGCTGTGAGTTATACTAAATGTATTATATAAATTCTTTGTACCCATGAACATCGTCGGTAAATCAATCAGATGAAAACTAGTGATTACACCTGACATCACCTGCGGCGGTTTATACATTAATCACGTTTTTCTTTTTATACTGATTTGTATCGAACATTTTCTAGATAAGTATTTTTATTTCATATACTAAGTACGAAAGCTTTTACTGTCTGTTGGAATAAAACTGAATCTATCAGATCTATCTAGAAACATCTACCGATGATGCAATTCCCTATGCCATCAAAGAAACAATATTATAATAAGGTACTTTATATACCTAGATATGTTTTGTGTTTGTTATTCGTTTCGTAAAAAATAGTTAAAGTTTAGTGTTTCATTTTGTTTTAAATAGGAGTGGATTTAGATATGTTACATAGTTTTTAGTAATGATATTTTCTTAGATTTTTATAACACTAGTTGCTTGGAGCCGGAAGTGTGTAAGGCGTTTGTGTGGGACGCTACTTGCGTTGACTGACTAGCGTCTTCATCTCCATGCTGCTTCTTTAGCTGCTGGTGGCGCGGCATAGATTGCAGAAAGCAACAAAAGACGAGATTTGAGTCTCATAGATTCTAATATTTTCATTTCTTTTGGAGTAGAGACTTTGGGTCTATGGGAAACAAGCGCGTCGATTGTTTGAAGAGATATCGACGCGCTTAATTGAGACCACAGGAAATCCGAAAGCTGGCTTACTTATATATTAGCCGACACATTATAAGTAGTTGTATCGCTGTATACAACGCGGTAATGTAGCCAGTATTTTGGGTACACCTCAGCGGCTTTGATGACCCTTTTATATTTTTGTAAATATATTTAAAAAAGGGGTGGGTACAAAGTTTTTGCTTCACGTATTAATATTATGATTTTGAAGTTAAATAAAATCAATAGCCTATTTGTAAATATAACTTGTATGTAATATTGTAGGTAATATTGAACACAGACATTTCTAAACGAAGCCACGATTTAAAGAAGTATGTTTATACTTCCTGAATAAGGTCAGTAACAAGTAAAACAAAACGAACATAAATAATTTCAAATATGGAACCCAGTCGTGAGTCGTGACCTACTCGATGCGAGCTCGCGCCTGATTGGTCAGTTATGACATGCGTCCGCGCAGATGCATCGGGTTTCTATTGTATTTTGTTGCTTATGTATTATATATAAGTGGTAAACATAAGATAAGATTGAATGAAAAAATATTATAATAATAACTAATGTTAATCGGAAAAGATTTAGGTAGTCTGACTAATGACTAATAAAAATAGAAGGGAATAGATATCTTAAGTAAAAAAATCATTTTTCTAAATTTTTTTCTATTTAAGTGAAATTCCTTAACTAAGCATAGATGTTTGTATAATTTTTATCTTCTAAGTTAGGTAAAAATAAAAGAACGAATATTTATTATATAATATATGTACCCATATAAAATTAATAAAAACCATGTATTTTGATTTTAAATTACAACGACATATCGACTTGCAGCTTGTGGTAATAAAATTAGCATACACTGAATAGTGATTTTATCAATCACATACTCAACTTACAACGTTTATGATGTCATTATTTTCATTATCGACATCTGCCTTCATTTTACAAAATTTTTGAAAAACAGTAGATAGCGAATACAACTCGTTACAGTGAATAGATTAAATAATTATTTATTTATTTAATTGAATTAACTAGGCACACACACAGGGACACACTATCAGTACTATTCGGTACACTAGCTTACAGTGGTGACATTGAGTAGGGTTATTTACACCAACGAAATATTCTATAACTTAAGAACAGATGGACCGATTTTGATTAGGTATCTCTGATTTGTTCTATTCGTGTAATCCGAGAATAGCAGAGTACCTATATAAACTATTAAAAATATATAATAAATTATGAAAACAGTGTTTATGAAAAAAATTCGTTTTCTCGTACATTTTCTATGGAATGACGGGTGATAGGTACGTTATTATTCGGGACTCTGAAACGATACGAAGTTCGCGGGGAACTAGGAAGTTCAATATAAATTAATTTATAAGCCGGCCTAGTAGCTTTTGAGTTTCAGCATTACAAAACAAAATATAATTCTTTTTTCTTTATTATACCTACTATTATTCATACGTATATAGACAAAACTATAGATACCTGTCATGTTTTAGTTAACGATTTTAACAATAATCTATACCAAAAGGAATATACCTTGTAAATGAATCGCTGAATGTGTTGCTAAGCGCAAATCTCGAAAGCAGCTGAACCGATTTCGCCAATTTTTTTTTTAATAATATTCCTTGAAGTACAAGGATGGTTGTTACGGAGAGAAAAATTTGGTAAATTCTCGAGAAAATAAAATAAAAGAAAAAACATTTTCCTCATACATTTTCTATGGAATTAAGCTTTAGGTGACACGTTATTATTCGGAACTTTGACGCGATACGAAGTTCGCGGGGTCCACTAGTTTAAGAATATTTGTCGCAGTTTTTAGATAGTACTTAGATAATTTAACAATACACACAGACTTATTCGTCTGTAGTTTTTGGTACCTCAATATATTTCCATTTTTATGAATTTTCCGAACGACGAAATAAACTAAGGTTGCCTTTAAAAACTTTGAAGTTCAAATACTAAATATAGATGCTTTAGGATTTGTAGCACAAACCTGTGATCAAAATATAACGTAAGATGAAAATATGCCAAAATCTCAGGCAATACATCAGAGTGCGTGGGAAAGATAACTCTGCAATCATCCAATCACTTCTTTGCAATTAACCTGGACGTAGGTACGTTATTACGCTAAAAATTTAGGTGCGCTTCAGAAAAATCAGTAAATTCTGATCATTGCTTTTGTAGTAAAATGGAACTTAGTAAAATAAATATAATAAAACACATGTTTAAGAAATTAATATTTGGACTATGAAAAACCTTTTTTTGGCTGAAGAACTAAAATATGTAGAATTTGAAAAAAGGAAAAAGCAGTGTGACAACTCACATTAAAAGAATGTGTAAGTATTTAGTATTTTTTCCGTAATACGTAGGTACCTAAATTACCTAATCAACGAATTGTAGTCATGTAGATGAAATAATATAATGTTAATGGTTTTACAAGTGTAAATCGTCTAAATTAACTACCTATTACCTAGATACTTACCTTATTTTTAGATTCATTCAAGTAGGTACTTATTTCTATGTGTTAAATCATAATGTTTTTAAATAAAATATAAATTGATTTTAAAGGTAACACAAGGTAACTGTGAATACCACTTTTACCTACAATATATATATATTTTTTATTACTATTTAAGGAAATCCATCATTGAATTTCAACTGGGTATAATTCTTATGGGTTTTAAGCAAAAAGGCTCAGCAATTTTCAAACGTAGAAACGAAATAAAAATAAAATCAAGGGTTTTCGGAATGTACATTTAATTGCGTCTAATTCAGGCCCCGAGGTAACGATTACAGCCGGGAATCAAATCTCGAACGACTGTGATTTATTGGTTTGGAATTTAAAAAAATCACTATATATAAGTAATAGTGTTTTTTGAAAATAATTGAGATAGTTATATTTTAATCAGAATATAAAATTAAGAAATATAATTATAAATGCTCTTAAAAGAAATACTCAATTTATAATAGATCTATTCATTTTACCTTATTCAATCATATGTATTGTGATTTGTGAGCAAATTGTATTATACAACACAGAATATTAATGTTTGAGCCACTCAATAACAGATGGCGCTATATACTATGATTTCCAACAATAACATTTTTCGTGGTAAATGACTCACAATAAAGCGATTCTAGAAACAAAGTTTACAATAGATAATGATACAATATAAGTCTCCACTATCGGTTATTGAACTAAATAAAGTATGATGACCGACATTCATATAATTAAAAGTTCTTGTGACTATTTAAAGCTATTTTATTTACAAATACAATAATATTTCGGTGAAAAAGAAAGTAAGTCGGAAAAAATATCTTAGTAAATTAGAATAAGTCTATGTACGGTTTGAGATAGTATTTATTTCACAAACCGCAGTCACGCAACCACAGATAAAACAAAGAAAATAAAAGTATATAAAACAAAGGAGGCTTGTATATAATTGGCGGGAATCACGCGATCCTAGCACGCAACCTCTTTGGCAATATTTAAATATATTTTAAAATGGGGCTACCACAGAATAAATATAAAATACCTTTTGCCTACTAATCTTTTGGGCTACCTTAATTCAATGTATCATTTGCGTCTATCTTATATTTAGGACAGAACAAAGGACAATGATGTTTGTATGAGAGTTGGACCATTGTTGCGTCAATCTAATTAACTGTAAAACATTGCAAATGTACTCAAGATTATTTAAAATAAAAATCATGAAAATATTTCAGATGAGTTTTGCGAAATTTGATTTTAATTTTTCAGTAGTTAAGTTTTTCATTCAAATGCGTAGAGGGACAATAGTTATAGAGGAGCTGCTAAAAGAATAATAATTGTATTCTTTCTTTACGTTCAAATGCTTCTTTTAATCTAATAAAGCGTAAAAAGAAAAATATAGCAACCATAATGACCATAATAATAGCACAATATACTCCTCCATCAGACTTGCCAGTAAAATAAAAATATGTACCTACCCTAAAATAATTTAAGAAACATATATAATATTATTATATTTGCTTATTATTTTGCAATATTTTAAATCAAAAAGAAAGACTTCATAATTATAATTTCATAAAATAATCATTGACTAATGTTAACATTAGTCAATGATTATTTATTTGAGTTTGTGTGGGTTTTCATTCATTTATTGCATACCCTATTCTTAGTATTTCGCTTTAAAAATGGTACTGGCGTCACATGGCGATTTTAATATGGCAGTTCCGTTATTGCGAATTAAATTTAAGGATGAATTACTTTTTTTTGATAAATTTTAACCGCTCATTCGCTTATGAATGTAATAAATAAAAATAAAATTATAATTCAAATGTAAAAAAATTAAATATAAATGTTTAAGACGCAAAAGTGACGCAAAATGCCTCACATTTCGGCATTATCTTATATCTTCTAAAACGCTATACGTTTAATTTTAGAAATCAAAAAAAAAAAAATAGAAAATAAAAAATAAAAATCAAAAGAATATACCTATTATATTCTTTTGATAATATATTCTATAGCGATTTTTGATGGAATTTCAGATAAGTATTTTTAACCAATTTATATTGTCATTTTTTTTTAGATTCAATTTCCAATAAGTGAAATTGAGATGTCAGGTTGTATTATTTAGAAATATGTAGATACTTTTTTAGAGAAAAAGAATTTTTGCGCCTTTTTATATTTCTTTTGAGTGTGTATTTACTTTCTGTCCGATAGACAGATTTTGATACCGACTATAAAACCTCTATTTGTATATCAATTCAGAGTTTCTGATTATCCCGGTATATGTAAATTATAAAAAGGTGAAATAATTCATGTACTTATCTACAATACAGCATATTTGTGTACGGTTGATTCATCAAAATAAAGAAAACAAAAATAAATCACAAAATTCGTAAGAGCTAGATCAATAGATGTATTGTTCTTAATTATAGGTTAGCACCCACGTACAGGGTTTAATAATACCTTGGATTTATCGAGAAAAAAACTAAATTTATTGCCGGACTGCTCTTGATTGATCGGTGATGAATCGATGATAAGGAAGCTGTGGAGTCATCGTTTGTATAAATTTAATAAAGATTTTTCGTTACCTTGAATTGTATTAATATACTAATAGACATATTTTGACTTAATTTTTATCTAGTTTGCAATGGATTTTCGAATGGTCCAATATAAATTATAAATTGGCATGATTATAAAAAAATCAAATCAAATTATCAAATTTAATTTATAAACAATAAATTCTAAAACACTTGACACGTGCGATTTTGTGTGACCTTTTTTCTTTAAAATATTACACTGTTTTCCTCAAAATATTACATTATAGCATTTTTAGAATTTTAATGAAATCATTTCAAAATTTAAGTACTTACCCGAAGAGTACGTGCAAACACCTACCTAAGTATTGGCAAAAACCAGCTTTTGGAAAACTAAAACTGCAATGTAGTAATTCAAATATGTAGGTACCTACTTACTAACCTAAAACTTGAAAGTCACACAAATTGCGACTTCATTACAGTGTCATGCACAGAGTTTTACGACAGAATAGGTATTTTGTAGATCTAATTAAAAATTACATCTTATTTTAATTGTAGATATATAGTCATCAATGGATTTGTGGCGGGCTTGTGGACCTTCACTTCTACGGAGCTCACATATCAGCGTATAGCGGCGTGCAGTTGCTTAGCAATAAGAAAATAAGTCTTGTCATTCCTTCCTATTATTCCCTCCTTCCTTTATATTTTTTCCTTCTGTTAAGAACTCTCTATGTATATTTTCTTGTTTTTATTGGCGTAACTGTATATTTGATGTAATTATCTTAAATGTAAATATATTGTACATATTACTAATTAATAATTATTAATTTATTAATATTTAATATTAAAAAATTAATGTTTAATATTAATAAATTATTGTTTAATATTAATAGCGTTCCGCTTCAACTATACACACTCTACACGCTACAGATTGATTGATTTAATTATTGTATTTGTCGCGTTTGTTTGTAAACTAAATACCTAATACTATTTATTTGAGTGTGGGTTAGGCAATATATTTGGTCTGTATGAAGCGCACGCCACTGACTGTTCTCCATCCAGAATTTTAATTGACGGATCGTTTCCTTCATTCTTATTTTTCGACATATTAATGTTTTGAATAAAATTTTTGATTGTATTTTTGATTTTTGATTTAGTGCCGCAAGCGCATAACGTTATCGATGTATGAATTATGAATTCGGTGATTCCATATTCGATAACTTATTGATAACTCGTTGATGCCTGCAACTCTGTCTGTTTTAGTATTCTTGTGAAGTCAAAGAATCCATCGATTTAAAATCTCTTTAAAACCGTTTCAATAGTTCGAACGCCACGCAAAAACAAACTCTATTTAGATAATTGCATATTTGATACTCTTTTAGCAAAAACGAGTTTGATGAAATCCTAGATACAGATCAGAACGCGTAGGAAAACTAAGACAAAAACATATTATATATAGAAATTATCACGAATATATAGATCCTATATTTTCATCATATATATTTTTATTTACTAAATTTAAAATATAAGAATGATAGGGATATAAGTATAAGTATCCCTTGAGTTTAATTAATTATTTATCATATAAACATATTTATATGTACCAATTTAACCTAACCTATACATTATAGGTTTATTTTCGATTTATATGCCGAGGTGGTAAAGTGACAATGGAACCTGCAGCCCACTCTTACAAGGAATAAGCCTGTCATAACTTCAAAATCCCATCCATCTTTCGTTATCAAACTCCGTCAAAAATCACGATCGAAACGGAGTTTCTAATTTTCGTTAAAAAAACGTGCATCGATAAATTTACGTCGATAAATTCATAATTACAGGCTACAACATACATTTATCGTATTAATCTATAAATATTTTTGAACATCGAAACTGAGTCCAGCTTCCGATAGAATTTTTTACTTTTTTACAATTTTTGTTTATTACTTGTTGGTGTGTGCACGACTAGACAATGTTCCTAAATTAATTAAGCAAAATATATTTAAGTAATAAAGACTTCTACTAAGCTTTGACTTTTATAAGTGACTAACAACATTGGATACCTAAATAATTTTATAACTATTCTAATAATAATAATTTTACTTACATATCCTGTTTTGAGTTCGTCAGTTGAGTGACGATTGGCTGAGAAGTTTTTAGTTATGTATTTCTTATATCTATGTGTATTGATATTTTTTTGATTATACCTAATTAAATTAGAGTTTGAGACTAAGTGGACAGGGCACAAAATAAAGCACACTACTGGAATTTTGTTATTTTATGCTATTCGTAAGCAAATGTGTAAGTTTTATCTGCGTACCTATAATAAAAATTAGGAGTCGTCCAATAATCACGTCATTTTTTAGCAATTTTTAGCTCCCCTACTCTGGTGATATGACCGCCTCCTTGGTCTAGTGGTAAGCGCGTAAGCGTTACAACCGAGAGGTCCTGGGTTCGATTCCCGGCGGAGATAAAAAAAAACTCGGTCTGGCAGGACATAGAAGGCTGATCACCTACTTGCCCCTCAAGAAAAAATCGATCAGTGAAACAGATGTGAAATGCATCTGCCCCATACCCCACTAGGGGACACGGGACTTCACTTTCACTTCACTCTGATGATATTATGTGAGGTGGTGAGGTTTTAACCCCTCACTCCTACTCAAAATCACGTGTATTTTTTTTACAAAGTAAGTATATTGAAATTTCAGAAGATTTATCATTAAATACAAGTATAATCTGATTTAATTTTGTCAAATTTAGCACCGTGATAAAAGCATTTATTTGTACATGAATATTTTAAATGGACATTGTCTTCAGACCACGAATCAGTGAGACCTTCAAACACTGTTGGTACTTTGCTTTGTTGAAAATCAACGTCAGTTTCATCAAGTCACTTGGTGCACTAAATAAATACATGTGAAATCTCATTACACCCTCCGCTCTCCTCGTGGTATTACATGATTGTTTCCGAACCCACCCCTTTCGAGCCTCCCGTGACTAATGGACGATCCTTAATGCTTATAAGAAGGTAAAAGCTTATCTATCTCTACTAAAAGTTGGTGACTTATATGTCAAAGGTATGTTATACACATTACATTCAGTTTGTTATTTTTTTGTAGTAGAATAGTTTAAACAGATCTGCGCATCAAGCAGCCTTTCGTATGGTTTCCCGACATTCAGTTCAACATGGTCCTAAGTTACGAAAGGCGTTTGATTAATTAGAAAATTTAAATTTCTTTGTTATATTTTTTTATCATTAAACATTATTTAAAGATGTCTTTTATAAAAATTTCCAAGACATGATAAAGAACAGAGTTATTATATGAAAAGTTTATTCAAATATTTACAATAATATACTTAAATATATTTATAACAATACAAAAGGCTCATCAAAGCCGTTGGGTTGCGTACCCAAAATCTTAGGTTCATTACCGCGTTGTATCGCTATACTAACGCGTTGGCCGAAATATGAGCCAGCTTTCAGGTGTCCTGTGCTATGATTATATTATATGAGTATATTAATTTAGATATTAAACCCAATTTTGGCCTGGTTCCAACAAGTGTGTAGTCCTAGAAAATGTTCTGCGTGTCCTTTGTTTTGTGTAATGAGAGAGCGCTGGGAGCAAAAATATCATTATAATATATTCCGTTTGACCAAACGGCAGGCGTGGTTTCTCTGTAACTCCAGGAGTATCACATACAGGATGTTTTACAGGCATTATAAGTACGCATGTGTGAATATCGCGATAATTAGAGAGAGAGCCTTAGAGCTCCCATAGTAAGAAACACCATTTTTGAAAAATTTACTATAATTGTAAAATAGTGGACTGTAAAATTTAAATTATTCATCGTAAGTATTAGATCGATGGTTTTTGAGAATTTACGCTTTTCCATATTCAAATCTAATTTATAACTTTTGTAGATACAGCGAAATTTAATTTTTCACAGAATCACACAATATTGAATTCCCTAGTGGGGCATGAAGCAGACACATTTTTGTATCTGTTTCACTGATCATTTTCTTTACAGGCAAGTTAGGCGACCAGTCTTCTACCCAACCGAAGCATTCATTTATCCCCCGGGACTCGAACCCAGAACCTTCGGAGCTACTTTACTTAAAATACAACGAAAGAAGTTAAAGTACCTATTTATGTAATGATATTTATTGTAAATGCTGCTTATATTCTGCGTATCACTAACACATGCAACACACCATATGATACGGAACATTATAATACCTATTAAATATTTTAAAAGTGTTCTGTGGTTTATATTCTTGTCTGTGTAATGTGTTAACGATTGAATTTAGATCCGGTAAGAAGTAACCATTTATATATTTTGTCATTTGTTATGGAGTATAAATTAAGCAAATTTTCTGTAATTAATTTAATTTAATTTAAATTAATTCTGTGTAATTTGTATTCCATAGCAAATTGTATTGATACTAACGCATTAGGTCATATCCTGTCAATTTAGTTTTAAGATTGAAATGTATAAATAAATAAAATTTATTTAATTTGAAAGGTTAATATTGAAACGAAATCTACGGGGTTCAGGTCTTTTCGTCTATGAAGCACGCCGTTGTAACGAAGACAAGCGTCTTTTAGAGCCGTTACTGCTTGGCCAAGGTGCTGTTTCTCTATCCCCGTCTTGTCAAAAGACAGTCGGTATATCGAGTTATATCAAACCAATTTGAACATTCTGTACAGTCGTAACGTGTCCAGTTAGCCGCTGGCTGTGCAGCGCTGTATAATTATGGTATCTTTCGGGGAAGGCGCGTCACAGCTACCGACCTTAGATTTTACTCTGATAATTCTGAGAAACTTAGTTTTTTTTGGTCTGCCTTAAGTGGAAAATCAGTTCGATTCCCTTCTATACTAGATAAAACTCAGTACAATCATTTAAATATCCTATATGCAAATGTGCAGCCAGAATAATATACCTACATAATTAATTGTTTACGTTGATGTTAAAGTATATTAATTAAGGTGGCAGATGTAAATTTATTTAGTATAAATGATGAGTCATAAAGTGATTTAACGCTATACTATCATAATTAGCAATAATCGCTTAACAACCAGATAAATACCTATACAAAATTATGCTATAAAACTAAGTAATTCGTTTATCACCTGCAGATTTATTCTCTTGCCTAATTATTAATATTCTATACAGATAAATAAAATTGGAGTGTCTGTTTATAATATTAAAATAACCGCTTTTTACTAAATGCATATGGGTACACTGACATATACCAAAATACCTTTTTTCTAATGTTTGCTGTCTGTTTGTTCCGGCTAATCTCTGAAACAGCTGGACAGATTTTTACGGGATAGCAGATAGCTGATGTAATAAGGAGTAACTTAAGCTACTTTTATTTTAGAAATTAATATAAATAAATATTTAAAAAATAACTATTCCGCGCGGACGAAGTACATAATACATATCTATTATTATTTTGCCGTTCGCTATGATACTCTATTTATAGGCTACTAGCACTGCACCGCGGTTTCACCCGCGCCTACAATATAAATAATATTAATCACTATAAAAAAATAGCCTATGTTATTCAAGGTGAAAAGCACAGTAGTTTTTGAGTTTATTCATTACAAACATACACACAAAAATACAAATCTTTCTTCTTTATAATATTAGTTTAGATATAACATCACGTTACAAAATCAATGCGGGTGGAACCGCGGGGCACATCTAGTAATTTTTTTTTGTTCAACGTGATGTATGCTATAATACCTTTTAAATGGATGGATTGATTTTGATCCAGTTGTATAGATATCAATAAAATATTCAATAAGTAAATGGGTTGGGTAAAATAAAACAACAGCGTAAACTAGTAATAAAATATTATATTTGTTTTGTTTGGTAAGCAAGCATTTTCGGGCACTCCTTCACAATGTAAACAAAAATACAAACATGTTTGTTTTATATAGATTAATAAATAAAAATTAATAATATAGATATGAATTGCAGAATAACATTTTTATGTATGTAATACATTATTTAATAACTTTATTGTATAATTCTCTTTCTCTTTTTTAGATAAGCTTGCATATTAATAGGTACCTATCTATTAAGTTTCTTGAAGCATTCTTTTAATCTGAGCAATAATAATGCACGTAAAAAAACAAAAATGTTATGAAATCAAAAGCCAAAGCTTTCTTAAAACTTAAAGCAAATTTAAATCATCAAGTAATGGTAGGTATTGGAGTAAGTACCTTCATGAGCTCCTGCTATTTTTACTCTATGGTATAACAAAGATGGCGGCTCGTCACACCTTGAAGTTTGGGATTCACGAATAATGGGGTGAAATTGGCCTCAGCTGACGTGTAAATTATGTATGTGGTGTGTATTTAGGGAATTAAAATGGCGACAGGTATTTTCACTTGATCATATTTATCTTCATAAACATAATATGTTAATACTATATACATAAAATGATTGTCACTAAGTGATCCTTGAATTTAATTTTTAGATTTAGAATAAATTGTAAAACCTGCATTACTTATACATATAGTTTTTTTATATATAAATCTGAACGAATATCGAGATTTAGAATAAATTACACTGAGGTGATAAAATTAATTGTAGATACTATATTTTAATAATTACTCTCAACTCAATTACTGATATTAATCGAATACTTCTTAAACCCAAGTTTTTTATTTTAAGAGTGCTTTAAACTTTTCAGAACTGAAAATTTTAACGGTTTTTAAAGGTTTTCACTGCAGAAGCCATACGAGGGATTAAAATTATGTCCAAATGTGTTGAGGACACAATTATGAACAGTTTATTTAAGTGTTTATTGATTTTAAAAGAAAATTACATTCCTTACAGTAGGCCGTTTTCCTTCGATAGTTGGAAGTTAAGGCACAGTAGTTTCAAAGTAGAGGTGCTTGAGTTTTCTTGGCTGGCATCAGATACTTACTTACTGCGGCAAAAAATTGTAAGTACCTACATAATAATACACTTTTCTTTTCCTGCGGGATCGTCCATTAATCGTGAGGCTCGAAAGGGAAGGAGGCGTTTGAAAAAATCACGAAATATCACAAGGGCGGAGGGGAGAAGGTAATGAGAAATCACGTGAATTTATTTTGTACGCCATGTGGTTTGATGAAACCGACGTTGAAATTCAACACAGCATTGTGCCAAAAGACTTATGTGCAAGATGCTCCACTTGTTTAGTGCTAATCAGTGGTCAGAGGATAATGGCCATTAACTATATTCTCTTTATATATATTCATATACAAATATATGTTTTAGAGATGTTTTTTACACTTGTCTGGGAATTTTTGTCACGATGCTTTTTTATTTATATTTTCCAAAATTTAATCAGTTTATACCTATATTTATGGACAGTATTCCAAAAATTTTAATATTTTGTACCACAGAAATACACGTGATGAAGGGTGGAGGGGTAGCCTAAAACATCACCACATATCACCAGAGGGTGGAGGGAGTTAAAAAGTTGCTCGAAGTTAATGGACGATCTCTTAGTAGTTAGTACTTAGCTTACTTCACTCTAAACCATGAACTATATTTATACGGTCTTACCTTTTTTTACTGAATTTTTCTGTTTGAGATATTTTCAAGCTCGTGTTATGGAAAGGTTATTTAGTATAGGTAAAATATTCTTTAACATTTCTCATTTTAAAAAAATCTCGTTTTTTAGTCTATCCATCGCTTCATTTTGGCTCAAAGCCCGATCTTCCATCTGATGAGGTTATGTGATTCTTCTGGCATCATACAGGTACATAATGGACAAATCAATCACAAGGTCTAAATCTATGATCAGTACTAACGTCTAAATCTGGGATATGATGAACGATATTTTTAATTAAAAAAAAATCAGTTTTAGCTCTATCGTTATTTTTACATTTCTCCTTTGGAGACAGAAATTTATATCAGAGCTATAACATTTATTAAAACATCAAAGGAGTTGAAACATATTTTTATTAGTTCATCTACTCGACGACAGATGACGCCACTTGCTCTGACTTAAAATATGAGCCCACTGCTTCGAATTGCAATTTATTATCCATACCTATACGCATTGAAACAAATTTAACTGTGGATGTTTTTACATTTTCACAACTTAACTAATGTACATATTACGTGCACAGCGCAATTTTGCAGGACAATTATAATGCAAAGTCGAATCGCTACGAATAACTCAATCCGCAATTTTAAATTTTTTTCGTACCAATTTACTTATATATTATTATGTACAACAAAATCTCTATTTACAATGAACAACAATTAGACAAATGGCTCGTGATAGCTTTTTGGTTTACCATGAAAAATGTTACCGTTAATGCAGCCAACCACAGCTTTGAATCATACATTCATTCAAATTTAAATACATTGGTAACTAAATGTATTTCATGACCGTAGGCTTTAAATCGCCTGTAACAACGGACTGATATTAAAATTATGTAAGTATCTATTATACAGTTAAAATTTTCACTGTAGTCAAAGATTTTCTTCATTGAATAAATACTACAAAATAATATTTTTTTAATTATATTAAAAAAAAAAAATTATTCTTAGTAGTAAGTAGTTCCAAGTCGAAGAATATTCTATATTGATTCTATAGTGATGTGCTGTTATCTTTTCACTCATACAGTAAAAAAAAGTAAAAGTGAAGTCCCGTGTCCCCTAGTGGGGTATGGGGCAGATGCATTTCACATCTGTTTCACTGATCGATTTTTTCTTTAGGGGCAAGTAGGTAATCAGCCTTCTATGTCCTGCTAGACCGAGTTTTTTTATCTCCGCCGGGAATCGAACCCAGGACCTCTCGGTTGTAACGCTTACGCGCTTACCACTAGACCAAGAAGGCGGTCACTCATACAGTAAGAGATCGTAATTCACTTAGCAGTTAGTCTCCTAAGCTGGATAAGATTGGATTAGTGCCATAGGTGTATTTCATACTTAGTCAGTGCTCCCAATCACGGTGGTTCCACGCAGACGAAGACACGCGCGAGTTAGTTATATCTCTTGTGAAAAAATCTTCTAAGGACCGCCTAATCGCTAGTATAGAATGAACTTTTATAATGTCCGAAATGACATAAGCTCGGACAATAATACAGGTTACACTATAATTTCCTATAATTCCGGACATTTTTTGTCTGTTTGCGGACACATAATTACGTTTTGCTGAGCGCAGGTCGCTTTCCGGTGTATTTTTATTGTTTTTGCTTGATTATACGTGTTTAGGAAAATCATTGTTATTTTTTATATTCTCTCTGGGATATGGATTGTGATTAATTTCACTAGGAAGACGTAATGGATCCACGTTTTTGCCGTGCCGTTGTCTTTCACGCTGAAACCGCTGATCAGATTTAGATAATACCTATACAACTTAAGTCGTAGGCATTTTACCTTATCAGATAGGTACTAATCTGTACTACATTTGTATATATAAAAAAACTGTTCGTTTGTCTCGTTAAAATTCAAAAACGGCTGGGCCGATTTAGCCTATTTTGGTTTTGAAATGTTTGTCGTAGTCCAGGGCAGATTTAAACGGTGAGAAAATATGGAAAAATTGCGAGGAAGATAGTAAAAACAACAATTTCATTTTCCCACAAACTGTTCTACCTACTTTCCTGTTAAACGTTTGACGTTCGATTCCCATTCTAACTTTTATTGGCGGTATGCAGTTTGCCGGGTCAGCTAGTAATAGAATAAAAAGGTAAAATTGTTTGTTTGTAATGTATGTATCTTTGAATCGGATTCCTATTAGAAGCTATTCGCTATATTATAAGAAATTCGGACGTAAAATATGTAGTATCTAAGTAAATACGGAATATTCTTCTTAAACTTCTATGCAGATGAAATCGCCGATAGTCGTTACCGGCGAATGGTAATAGATAAATACATAATAATGTTATTAAACCTTTAGGAACTATTACACTTAATTGTGAGAGTATATTGCGTACGTTATTAAGTCTGCGAAAATAAACTCCCTCTAATTGTGTTAACAGATTAGCGTGGCGCGTGGCGCTTCAAAGATTATTCCATTTGGTTTGATGAGAAACGTATTGTACAAAGAGTGTTAATTGAATTAGGATCTACTAGATACTGCTTTGACCTACAATCAAGCGATGTCAAAATAATAATATATATACATATATTAAATAATTCTATTTGTATTAGGTACATGTAATATAGAGAATTTACTAATAAAGTTTGTTTTTTGCTTTTTTTAGCCAATTTTAGAGCTGAATAAACTCTAAGGTTAAAGATCTTGTATCTAATACTTGTCTAAATAATTATTTGACAACTATATTTAATGGTATCGAAAATGTGTTAATTTATTTTCCATATAGTCGATTCTAGGACATGTCTGCTAAACGCAAATGAGATAAGAATAACCAGCTAATAAGGAAGCCAGTTTATTAACCAGACTTTCTATATATAGAAAACAGATAGTGACTACTTAATCATAAGCTTGCGTTAGGTTGAAAATCCAAACATTGCAGGTGCGTCGAAACGTCAAAATCAGTCCAATAATGCAAAACAAAAAGGAAAAGACTAGCGATTCCTTGCATCATTGCGCCAGTGACAATGAACTGTGGATGAAAAAGCGCGGTGCGTTTGGTGCGAGTGAGATGGAGCTATGAAGGAAAAAACCTGCGCCGACAGCGCGCCACGCATTGCTGGGCGGGCATAGATTGGCTAAGCAACGGATGCCTCTAAAGTAAGCCAAGGCCCTTTATTAGCCTGTTTCCAGGATTCTAATTCAGGATAAACACAACAAATATTATATTAATGTTACACATAAAGTTGTGCTATTCTATAAAAAATATTTGTTGGGGCACGACGAAAATAAAGTCATCAGGCTTCTTTTACTTATATGTATTTCTTGTATAAAAGTGATGATATAATATTCTTTATAATATTCAGAATTAATGACATCGTATTGGTTACTTGGGACTAATATCGCTGAGCTAATAACGTTTCATAATCCGGTGCGTGATAAACTCAGTCTTAGATAGAGGTACTATTACCTAAGTAGGAAATATGATTCGCCTAATGTTTATTAGCCATTCAGTTTACACATAGCAAACTACAAAGAACAAGGAGGAATTTAAAATAAATACTGAATGGTCAACAAACGATTGTATTTTACTATCTATTTTTTGTTATATCTGTTTTAATTTATCTTTGCCACCCAGCACACCTTTGATATACCGTGTCGGTGCAAAAACATATCCGCACGTCTACAAGCTGTGTGTGACAAGATTTAATTATAATCTATGCTTAACTGTTCACTGTCCCAGTAATGGCGGTATTTTTTATCTGTTAACTTGTTCGCTATTTCTTTAAAATATAATCGCGGGATTTCAATTATATTTTTATTTTTATACTACATATGCGTATAAAAATAAAAATAAAAACCGTACTTACTTATCGAACAATAGTAGCAATTTGGTATCTTTTATTGTAATTTCAATTGAAAATATGAATTGATTATTTTTTTTATTCCCAACTCTGTTGAATGTTATCATCATATGTGTATTTTCTTTCATAATATCTTTTTGTTATTTTAACGACTACTTTTAATGAATGAAAGATTTAATAAAATTCAGTCTATATGTACCCTTTTGACGCTGAAAACCATTGTTTATTAGGCCTCTCTTATAATATTTGTATATTATAATTGTTGATTCTTTGCGCGAAATACGATCCAGCCCTCTTGTCACCAGAGGACTCAACCAACCGCTTTGATAATACTCCAGAAAGGGAGCACTAGGATCCCACGACCCAAGCGTTTCCACACCAAATGCCGCAAGCTGATAACCTGGTCCTAGAGAAGAGGTCCGAGAATATTTGCGACCTTGGCCTGTTCCGCTGCAGGAACCGCCACATCAGCACTAAGCGTGGTTCCGGGAATATGGGATGGAGCGGTGGTATCCAAAAATATTTGATGCATTTCCATTCTTCTAAACTTGCACTTCTATACCGCATGTTGCAATTTGTGTATACTTCTTCTAACAAACGAATTGATGATTTTATTTATATGTATCTTCTGTTATAATAATTAGAAACATTACCTATTTCCAATTAATTTCGTGAGGACTATATAAAGAATTAATATCGTAAAGTTGTCATTTCCTTGTGAATATCCCTACTGTATTTTTTATATTTACAATAATGTACTTAAATATATTTACAAAAATGCAAAAGCCTCATCAAAGCCGCTAGGGTGCGTACCCAAAATACTGGCTCCATTACCGCGTTGTATTGCTATACTAACGCGTTGGCCGAAATATGAGCCAGCTTTCGGGTTTCCTGTGGTTTTTTATATAATTTATAATTTTTTTATATAGCCATCTATATTTTTTTCTAAAATAATTAGGGCTTGTTAATTTTTAACGACCGATTGACGCAATTGGTAGTGCTCCTGCCTTCTGCATGAAAAGGTTTATGGTTCGAATTCCGGTATGTGCATTTATTTGTGTGATGAGCACGAATGTTTGTTTCCGAGTCTTGGTTGTTTAACTTATTATGTATTTATTGTGGTACCCTCGTTGTTTCTGATTTGCATAACAAAAGTGCTTCAGCTACTTACTTTGGGACTGATCCCATTGCTATGAAGCAATATACCTATATGAGTTATCCCAATTAGGTGTTATTATTGTTACACCGTTATTGATTTAATACCAGAAAGCATCCATACAGTCTGATTTGGGTAAAAACAAGTCACAGAAACAAGTGCACGTTTGATTGAGGGTGGTTTAGACAATAGTAACCACGATGGTGCTTGAGGTCTACGAGTTTGAGAGCACTCCACATTAGAATTGATTGTTGAGTTATATGTCATACTAGCTGATCTGACAGTCTTGCCTTTTAAATTGAAACTTAGACAAGCGATTCCTTTACTTGACTAATCTAAACAATTTCATTTTACTACTTTTCAGCTATTTTTTGAATATATTTTCACAAAACAGACCATAAATAAAAAACCAAAGAGTATTTATATTTTATCTTGTTACGTAAATATTTTATATGATTATTTTTTTTAGGTAATTTTGAATTCGATTTTTTTTCTATTTTATTCTCTTTATATTCTATTTTTTAAGAATAAAAACAATACAAACACGATTTAGAATTAAATATTGAGAATTCACAATACACAATCATTGTGACCCAAATGTGTTTTCGAAACATTATGAATGTCCCTACAAGAATTATTTTTTATATACCTACATAATTTTATTTTATTAGATCCTGCCCTAGACTAGATATAAATGCTATAATGAAATAATTGTATACTTCATCATAATCCTTATTTCTGTATTAAACTGTACATTTATACTTATTTTAAGTTTTCGCTTTTATGGCCAAATGTGAGATTAGCTTTTTTAAAATTTATAAAGGGTTTTGGTACATTAAAATATTGGAGATTTTAGGGTAACTTTTGTTAGTTTAACTGCCTCTGTGGATAAGTTTATGACACGTTTAACACTGACGTATTAGGCGGAAAGTCTCTAAAAAATAAATAACAGATTGAACAAGAAAAGTAGGTTCCCCACTACAAGTTGATTCTTTATTATTAAACGCATAGAAAGTGACGGGCAGAAACTTACATACAAAATAATAAAATAAAACGAAGCATTTTAAGTACCCATCAATAGTAGAAACAAATTGAAGAGCTCTTGCCGCGCCTGCACTGCAACCATTGTTTCAAATCCCTCCATTGTGAGGTTAATTACGCCATCTGGCGGCGTTATGTCGCGGAAATGAAACTGTTTTTAATTATTCCATGCATTTTAAAACTTAAACCGCAAAATAAACCTTTGGTTTAGGACACAAAATATTTTTTATATATATCTTCATTTTTTGATAATAAACCATATAAAAGATGCACGGATAACAGAGCAGAATGCAAGTAGATTACCCGTAAGTACCCCTGATGTTACAATAAAATACAATTGCTGCATATTAGAATAAAAATATTCAGTGATTTCTTCCAAGATTCATGTAGGGAATAATTCATTTATTTAAATATATTGCCCATAGTGACTACATTAAACGCATAAAAACAAAGATAAATGTGCCATAGCCTATTATATACGAGCAATCGGCTCTCTTAGATTAACAATGGGTAATAAAAAAGGAACAAACAAATACAAACAAAACAACAAATACACAAACTAATACAACGAAAAAAGATTTTTGAAAACTGAGTAATAAACTGTATATATGTATATGAAAAATATTAGGGCGTTAAGATGTCATTAAATTAGCTCTTCAAATAAAAGGTAACGTATCTACCTGTATGTACCTAACTGTACCTAACCTACCGAAGACTACTTAACATGTGCATTTATCTTAAATTCTTTGATATATAAGTGCATTATAGAATAGAAACGGAATATAAAAGAAGAAAATTGTATAATTTAAATAAGGAGGCAATATAAGGTACCCACAATCGCAATTACCTAATTAGATTTTATTAGATTAGATAGTACAAGCAAACGCAGGAAAAGGTCGTAAAAACTTTGTAAGACAAAATATTAAAACTGTTAGGTAAGTAAGTAATTAGATATTATAATATTGCTCAGAAATAATAAATTTAAAAAACATTTTAAAGTAAACCTTTTGCGTGTTTTTTTCAACTTCTCACAGATATAAGTTAAATCTATAACATATTTTAATGCATATTACTATTATGTGTTTTATGCTTTATTTAACTAAAATGTTTTATATAACACTCATCGGTTATTTTAAATAAAACTCTAGTATCAACCTATATGCAACATAACACACGAAAAGCCCCCGTAAGTAAACAAAAGCGAATGTAATACATAAGTAAGTAAATTTAGAGCCTCCCTCTTGAAATATATTCGTCGGAATAATGCGACCCTAGCAGCCGTTGCCATGGCAACCGACGGTTCCCACCCCAAGCGTAGCGGGGGTAGCAAAGGAAGGCTTCAAATGAAATTTCATGTTTGAGGAAAATAACGGCGTGTTTTAAAACGCGTTTTTTAAACTATTGATGTTCGTTGCAGCTGAAATTATGATTTTGTGTTTTTTCTAATTGGATATTAGGATATTTTAATAGTTTTGGTAGGTATATTTAACGTATAATAAATGCGTGAATTCGAAGGCTTGTAGTTTGATTTAAAGAACTAGTCTTTCAGACATAACTCAACACATATTTCTCAGCAGACTCCGTTGAGGAAAATAATATAAATAAAACAATAAATCTTTTGGTTAAGTTAAACTCGGGAGAGTAAATAATAATCACTACAGATTTAGTCGAGCTCTCATGGTTAGTTCCGTAATTTTTGAACATTTTTCCAGTTAGACTGACACTGTTGTTTCTGCAGCTATGTGTTGGTAGGTACAAGGTTTGCTAAACTATTATCATATCTACCAAATTCTAGCTGGTAAAAAGTAATTTCTAAAGAAAATAGATGAAGTAGTTAGTTTTGTCCACTCTAAAGTTATATAGCTATTCAATCCTTTTTTCAAATTCAAGTACCTAAAACCTCGACAACCTCTTTATTTATTAATTTTTTTAAAAACTATAATCAAAAAAAGATAAATTACAAAAAAAGAACAGATTAACATATTTCACCCTTAGAATGAAAGTGACCTAATCCAAAAAATGCAATTTGTGGTAAATGAGCATTAAAGTCTTCAAAAAATTATAGTATTCAATACATTTCAATAATATTTAGATACCGAAGTATGCGCTGGCCCCTGTTATACTAAAATATAGGTCACTTTTACTTTACAAGGTTTTAGAATATGCTTTATATGGTCAGTTTATGGTAAAATCGAGTGTTACATGAATTTTGAGTTGAGTCACTTTCATTCTAAGGGTGCGATATCTAGCATTAAAGTACCTATTTTAATCGGTTTTTTGTTTTTTAAATGTTTAACAAATCCTAAATTTATTGCTTTCAGCTTTCTCCTCTTTTGTCCTATGTCTTATTATGTCTTCTACATATTATACTCACCTACTCGGTAATAATTGTATTAAAAGCGCAATCCAAAAATAAAATTTGAAAATGAATGAAAATTTTCATTTGACACCTTTTCTGCGGACAACGACGTATTTCAGAGCATTATAAATGGGTGCGTTGGTAAAATAAAATTTTAACATTTCCATTTTTCATTTGCGCAGAACTCTTTAACTCGGAAAATACATTTTCCGCTTTTTCGATTCTTATTGTTTCGAGTCTAAAAATGAGGCTTTTAAATACGTTATGTTCTATGCCTCTTATTAAGGTCTACTAATAAATAATAAAAAAAATACTAATTTTTCGTATGAATAATGTTAATATGTTACATTTATGAGTCGTAACATGTTGTAGGTATCTGATTAAAAAAAGAGCGACTGCTGGGGAGTTTCTTGCGTCGCTTTTCTCCACAAGAACGCCACCCCTAGCGAAAGCAGATTAATCCTAGCTTTCATATTAGGTAATATTGACTTGCATTAAGTAACTGTTAACCAGTTCTATAATGATAAAATATTATTTTGAGTTTTGAGTTTGACGTCAATACGAACAGCGGAGAAACTCTTTTGAAGGTTGTCTTTTTGTATTAATTTTTCACTTATAATTTATAAATTATAAGAGACTAGACATTAACAGCAGTATTAGAACTTTTGGAATATAATTACAGAATAAATATGCTACAACTGCCTAATGCATATTGCCTTTATCTACATAAAATAACTTTAAAGGGCACCTATGTAATCACTTAGTAAAGAGTTATTATATATAATAATGTACCTAAGTACACATTATGAAAAGAAAACTAAATATTTTAACAAAAAGAGATCAAAAATTCTTAACAATGTTATTATTTAGTCCTTTCATTGTTTAACGTAATAACGTTTAAACAATGAAAGTGTTTGACCAAATTTTAAATATAGATGATAGAATTGTAATAGATGAAGTTAAACGTATTTCGTTGAAAATGTGTTGCCTTCTGTGCCTTCATATTCCTGTTCCGAAACAAATATTGCGCTCTACAAGTAGGTAATCTAATGTTCGATATTTTCGAAGCTCTACTTACTAAGAAAGTCCTTAACTCAGTTTAGTATTACTGGAATCTCAACTTTTAATAATTATATAACGGAACTAACGATTGTCATTAATACAATAACTAGTACGTTAATTATTTGTATTGGTTGTAAGACCAAATGAAAAATCATTTGGTATTCGGCGATATGTTATTTAATTTCTATTTATACTGTCAGTTAATTTTAAGCAGGTACATAGGTACCTAAAGTATATTTAAGCTATTACTTTCGACAGGTTAGCTAGGTTAGTTAGATATCTATGCGCTTTACATTAATGTTTCAAATTAGCTACTTATCCTTGTCTTATAAATCTATGTTATGCACTTGAAAACGAGACAACATTATTCCGACATATTCAACTCTTAATCATATGCAAAAGATTGTTCTTCACTCTCTAACTCTGCTTTCACCATATACTCGAGCGAGATAGCTACAATTTTATTATGTTTTAGTAGATTGGAATGACCAATTTTAAATGAGCTCTAGATAAAGAATTTCTATGTAAATTTTATTGAAAGCACGGGGGACTGAAAGGTCATTCAATAGTGGTTTTCTTTGTATAATTTTTCATAAAAGTTTGATATTTACGTACGGTTGACAGGGTAACTTTGTAATGATTTTGTAATGGCGTCCTTATGTGATTTATAAGGTGATTAATGTTTGTTTTAAATATATTGCGATATCAGCTATTTGTTAAATGATAATGAAACTGTATAATTAACGAAAAAATCGGGTGCAATTTGAACCTAGGAACATACTATTACTTACCACCCGTAAGCTCCTAAAATTTAAATATTTTTGATGAAAAAATAGGTAGGTACCTACTGTTGAAAATTACGTAGGTAAGTAACCAAAGTTGTAGGAACATACTTATACAATAAACGGTAGTTAAAATAGACATCTATACCTTACAACTTAGAGCCATTTTCAAATTTATTTGCCATATATGTCTAAGTATCCTACTGTGTTCACGAAAGTAGTTTTCTTGACATTTTGTCATCTATATGATTGTAAGTAGGTACCTAGGTACTTATAAGTTTATCATAAACAAAAATCGTAAATCAATGTACCTAACAAAGTATTCCCGTAATCCTTAGTGGGGCATGAGGCAGACACATTTTTATTTCTGTTTCACTGATCATTTTCTTTACAGGCAAGTAGGTGATCAGTCTTCTGTGCCTACCCAATCGAAACTGTCATTGGTTTCCCCGGGATTCTAACCTAGGACCGCAATACGCAGACGCGTAAACCATTTAGCCATGGAGGTGGCTAATTCATTTAAATAAACAACAGTTAAAAAAGGAAAGTTTTACTAAAGTTAAGAAAATTTACCTTTACTTAGAGGTATATTAGAATTTATGTGTTACGCCAGAAGCAGCGAAATAATTTTAATACGGTTTACAGAGGCACGGATAAGACTCACTGGATGGTAAATTTTTGTTTTTAGTAAAATTCCAACTATCAAGTGGATATTTCACAACGAAAAGAGTTGTAAAATAACCCCCAATAAAATATGCAAGACCATACAAAGGAGCTAACAAGCGCATTTTCCACGAGTTTGAATCGAAAAATTGACCCATCCAACAATTTACTTATTATTGTTCTGAAAAGCGAGGGTAGTTGCGAATCAAATGTATTGTCCGCGCTCAGTCGCCTGTGAATCACCAAGAGGGACGGACGCTCAATTAGGCTATTTTATTTGACTCTTCAATCTTGGACTTTCATCCATTCTATTTGGAAGGAATGGTAGGCTATTGACATTTGCAATAAATCGGGCCAAGACTTGTCATTTAATTCGGTCCAGTAGTTTTGGCGTGAAACCGCGATAGACAGAGAGACAGACAGAGTTACTTTCCCCTTTATAATATTAGTAAGGATAAGTAAAATTAGCGAAGGAATAGTTACGTTTACTGGACATTTTCCGCACATCGACAACGCCTATTTTGCCTGAAATACGGATCTAGCTCAGCAATGCTTTGAGATTGTTTACCGTTTCATGAAGGGTGCTGAGGAGTTACGCAGTAGCTTAGGAGTAACATGCGCATGTATTGAACGTAGAAAACGGAAAAAGATATCTAATAAATTGATTTTCATGCATATTGATCATTATATAACCACAAGATTAAAAAAACCAACCCCCTATTTACTTTACCCGGATAGGCAAATGACTGTATTTTGTAACCGCATCGCGACAGCCGTGTGGCGCCTACGTATGTTCTTTTTTTGAAAATTTGAATTCACAATTAGGGAATGCTCGGGGCCGTCATTATAAACAGATCATAGACAACATCTTTTTTGACAATTTGCTGAGAAACAATATTAAATGTTTTTTGATTTTCTTATAATTTATTTTAGTTTAGTTTCTTATTTAAGTGGGTATTGATACCTACCTGACGGTTTTGATACCTACTAAAAATTAATATGTGATGAAGAATTCATAAATATGGAATGCTCGTGAATCTAGGTTTGTTTCTACGGATTTAGGGATCATATTCATTACGAAATGAATAAAATTATTTTTGTAAATTAATCCCGTTGTGTATGTGAAATAACATCCTTCTTGGTTTTTTAGAAAGTCGGTTAAAAATAACATATGAAATACGTAATATTTCCAATGTTGGCGTTTTATTTCGAATTCTTGTTTGAGGCATTGTTACAACTAAGGCATTTATAAAACTATAAGAAGGTATTAAAACCGCGAAGATAAGCGTAAAAATTGCGTATTCATAAACATTTCTTCCATTTTATTACGAAAAATAACTTACACCAATAATTAAAATAGATATTTGTAATTAGCTGCATATATAGTTTGTGTACAACAAATATTTAGATATTAATGGTACTAATTCAGTTTTAGAATCGTATTTTTGATTGAAAGTTGACTTATATACCATAACGTTTATGGTCGAGGAAGTTTATACATTGGAGTGCTATCAAATGTCATCTTTTTAAACAATATAATAGTAAAACTAATCACATTATCATAATGGTGGGATGGCGCCGAAAGTAATGTTCCGTCTAATTGTCTGTTTATTATTCATAAGACATTAAATCCATTTTGTATAGAACTACGAGGCTCATATTAGGTAATAGTAGTATGTTTACATGTCACGCATTTGTTTTTAATATACATAAAGTATAAAGTAGAATAAAAGAAATAAAACCTATCTGAAAACATACAAAAAGGAAAAAAAAAAAAATTAAATGAGCCTATAAATAAAAATACGTATTATTTATTATTATTTATTTATTTATTAACACTTCGTTGCAATAAACAATAGGATACAGATAATAACTTAAGCTAAATGGAGTACAACGGGCGGCCTTATCGCTAATCAGCGATCTCTTCCAGGCACCCAACAAGGAAAATAAAAAAGTAAGTAGTATTATTTATTACTAAGGGCATACAAATTTCATAAGCTATGACTGTCGGTGTCAATACAATAAATCTTTTTTAAAATATCTATAATACCTTTGAGTATACGAAATTTTATTTAAGTAACTCAATGTTATAAATTATTAATTTTAATATCTACGGTGAAAATTTATAAAAGAATACATACGTCAAATTGATAACATCCTCCTTTTTGAAGGTTAGTTGAAAATAAATAGCAAATTACAAAGTTAAGGCCCGCTATCATCGGTTTATAGCACGTAGCGTAAAATATAAAGGAAATTTTTCAAGCATTTCGTTAATTCATCCGAAACATTACATAAATCCGTTAGAATTTCAACTCAAGCCTTTAAATATTCAGAACGCAAATCAATATAAAAATATTAAATGGATGAATTTATAGCATACTTTTAACTTTTTTAATTGTAATTTATTATAAGCATTAATTTATCGATAATATGAATGAAATAATTCAGTCAACATTATTTTGTGTGTTATCACATTGTAGGTATATGTATACACATCAGCAACAAAACTAAGAAAGTAACGCAGCTAGTAGGTATTTTGGGTGTGCACCCCAACGTCTTTAATGAGCCCTTTGTATTTTTGTAAATATATTTAAGTACATATCATACAAAGTTTTCATTCACTTGGAAAAGTTGATATATTTTTTAATTGCTTTAAATATTTCAAAGTAAATTATTACGTTGGTGTTCCTTATTTAATATTTTCATATTAAAATGTTTTTAAATCTTAAAGTATATAATGCATTTATTAATTTTGACACGAGAACAAAATCTCTCAACTTTTCCAAGGGAACGCAAACTTTTTTGGAATGTATCTATATTTTATTGCAATTGTTTTTTGTATTGTTTATAGTAATTGTATATAAAAAATTTATTAATATTATTGTATTATTATTATATGTATTCGCCGTAAATTCGATTGGGTCGAAAAGTAGTAGATACATGCATCCAAGAAAGTAAAAATTTCGACTCTGCTTGTTTTGTTCATGCCCGAAATGTTGTCATTGCGTGTTGTTAGTTGCGGAGAAATTCGTTGGTATACGTACAACATCCTTACTAATATTATAATTGCGAAAGTAACTCTGTTGTCTCTCTGTCTGTTTAACGCCAAACACACACACACACACAAACAAACATTAAACGCCAAAACTATTGAACCGATTTAAATGAAATTTGGTACACAGTTAGTCTAGATTCTAGAACATGAGAAAGGACATAGGCTACTTTTTAATGCGAAAAAAGGGTTGTAAAGGGTTGAACGGGGAGATTGAATGTTCATCTTGAAAAAGAAGTTTCTATGGAAGTATCGTCATTTTTAGAGCTAAAAGCTTTAGGCTATATAACATCACGTTACGACGAAATTAACGCGAGTGAAATTGCAGGGCACATCTAGTACAAAATAAAAGCATTAAGCTACACAACAGTTTACAGCAAAAGTTTCCACACCTAGGTATATCCCTAATGTTAAATAAAAGTCTACTTCAAACTCCCTTGTTGAGTGATTTACGTAGTTTAACGTAGTCTGGCGCTCATGTACAGAGGAAAGATCAAAATTTTCATTATAGGTGCTAAGACTGTGAAAACAAACAAAAAAATGAAATAACAGGCTTTAGAAAAACGGTGTTACGATGTCATACATAGACAAACATAAACTTAGGTATAACATACAACTTTTTGCATCAGGGTTTAAAATGCGGAATCTTATGGCATTTTGAAGGAGACTTTATAAGTAGAATATGAAAACTGTTTATACAGATTCGAATTAGCTTGCTATTTACAGAACAAAACAAACCCTTACATTAGTAGTTATAATGATAAAGGAATGTTAGTATGCGATGTACATTATCGTTGAAAGATCTTAGTTTACTTTTTTATTCTTAGTTAGACAATTTGTTTACATACCTATATATCTAAACCTCCACCAGCCCGTGAGTGCATGCTGTAACAACGGGAGATTTAGTAATAATTGAATAATTGTAAAATTTGTGATATATACGCTTATAATCCGTTTAAAATCTAAATTTTTGATAGTCGCGTAAGTATGTTTGTTGTGTGTTTTCCAATCAACTCGAATTCAATACTTCACACACTTTCACTAACCACTGAAGCACACTAAATTGTACAGGACCGTCATAACCGAAGGGCCAAGTAGCACTATTCAGCGAGAGGCAATTACATTAAATTGTATTCAGCAATTTGCGGTAAACGTGATCGGTTTATGAGAGGGGATTTGTTTAATTTATATTATTTGATATACATATATAATACAGGATACGGAATTTGTTTTTGTACTTCGCCCCCTTAATATTTCTTCGGCCATAGAAAATATGGGCAGTAGATATTATAATATTTATTTACTAGTGGACCCGCGAATTTCGTATCGCAGAGTTCCGGATAATAACGTGTCGCCTAACGTCCTCCATAGAATGTGAGGAAACGAATTTTTCTTCATTACAGTTTTTCGTGAATTTTTCTATATTTTTAATAGATATTCTGCTATTCTTGGATTAGACAAATTCAACAAAACGAAGATAACCCGACTAGAAGATAGATTTAAAGCTTGTCAATGCCAAAATACACTGTTCCTAACATTAATATTTCAAAAATAATAAACAATTTAATTGTTCAATTAATTTAATTTTGTTGTTAAAAGATATACCTAAACAGAATACCTATAGTAAGAGTCGTAAGGTAATAGATAATACCTAATAGGTAGGATTTTCTTTAAATATTTTGTATCATTACCACGATTAGAAGGGTTTGAAAGACGCCATTTTCAGAGGAAGTGGAAATTGAAACATAAACACAAGTAGAAGTGGTAACACATCGTATACCTACGAATTTTTGATTAAATTTATTTATTTATAATTTAGATTGCCCACACTTCATTAAACCTTATTAACTTTATAAATTTTTTTTAAACTTTATTTACTTAGAAATTGAAAAATTGCTAGTTGGTATATAATATATAAAAGATACCAAATAAGTTAATATATGTGTTATAACATCCCAGGACGTTTTATTTTGTCTTATACAACACTATATTATCCTTAATTCGATCCTTTTCGGAAACCAGATAATTTTCTGGACAGATGGGTATCATTATATCATCTCGGTTTAGCCGAAACCTAGCTTAACTTGAACGTATTAACATAATGATAATTCAGATTACATAGAGTAACAATATAAAGAGATGCCAATTATTTGTGTCAGTGGTATTACGTTGCATTAATAAAGATTTTTAATCATAATAGGTACCTACTTCAGGAATAATAACCATCTGAACCGTTAAATGAAGGTATTTTTAATAAACACTGATATGTTATGTCAATTAAATTGGAATATCTCATGATTGGAGGAACGGATTTTCATAAATTGTAATAAACGTGACGTACGTAATGATGTGGATACTCCACAATCGAAATGCTATGTCACAGACAGACACACATAGACACGTCAAAGTTACCTCTCCGTTTTCGTCAGATGTTAAAATTAAATGGTATATACAAAATGGAATGGTATATACAATGGTATAACAAATAGTAGATTGGTTCTTATCCAAAATCTGATCTATCACCATTTAGGTATTCTAAATCTTATTTCTGACTTGATAGCTTTGTCTTTTTCTCAAAAAAATTGTGTAGAAGGAAACGTAATTTTTCTGAAGCTACAGTACGAATCGACCAATTAACTACAATCGACCAGCAGATCAAACGCCGCAAGTGTAACTGTATCAGCCACAAGTTCCGAAGGGATTCCTAACATATGAGTCCTAGACTGGAATCCTGGTGGTGGACGATCATTGCAGAAGCGAGGGCAGATGGTATGACTTGGAGTGATGTGAAGCGCATAGCTCAAGACCGTCCGGAATGGCGATGCCCATGGATGGGGTCTGCCCATAAGACATAAGACACTAAATCAAATGTCATAGGTACGAAGCTGGTGGAGTCTAATTTAAATTGCGTTCTTAAATATCTCTATATTATGATTACGCTGTCTTGATCTCTTGTAATACCAAAGACAATATGTTCATAATAAACTACATATTGCATACAAGATTATGAATATTAACTCGATCCGGTACGAAAACCATGTTTTAATAATTTTATAGACCTTATTATAATTTGGGTTAGGTATGTGATCCAATAATGCTATATCATTTACGGATTGCGAGATATTTTTGTAACCTTTTATGCCTGTAGAAATTATGCAATGAAGAACACAATGAAAATTAACATTCCAAAAAAACAATTCAAACTTTTTTAACGTTTATAAATGAATATTATTAAATGTTTCATAAATTACTATTATAACTCGAAGTTTCAAAACTGTAATTTTTTTGTCATGCTTAAATTTCTGAACTGATTTTGTTGAAATTTCATATATTTAGGTATAGAATTTTTAAATCTATATTAGCCGGCAACGCTTTTTAGATGAAAGTCAAAGAATTCAACTAGAAATAAATAATTGCTGTAATATTTTACAATATTAAAGCTTGTACTAGTTTAAGCCCTTAAAATGAAATTTTCAATAACTTGGTTTACTCATGGATGATGGGAAACCTTGATCTTGTATTATTTAGCAAATTAAAAATTATAAATAAAACAGAAATCTCATCTCATTAAAATTTACCTCAACTTTGAAGGGGCGTGGATGCACAACCATGTATGTAAGGGAAAAGATATTAACCGTAGCCTATAGTTAATACTTAACCTAGGTTCTAGTTAAGCCCATTAGGTTATTTAGATTATCAGTAACAAAGCACTTATTAAATACCTACTAAAAATGATAGTTAAGCCTCTAGAATTTCTTCGTCCATATTGCTTGCTTTTATACTTTATACGATGATAAAAAAATATATGCGATTTTTGATAAATGCTCTTACTCTTAAAAGCAAACTTTATGAGATAAAAATATTATTCATTTTATTAATTAGGTATAAGAAATTAAAATCGAGTACACAGAACTCAGGCACTAAATTCGTGTTGACTTGTTATTATTATTAATTATTCCTTTAATTTTATCACAAATTGAAAATATTAATAATATTAACCTTTAACACATTAAAGTTTTTTACCTTTAAAATTTTCAAAATGAAAGATTTTAATGGTCTGAAATAAAAAAAATCAATTCAATATATTAAATCTATATTAAAATCAATATTTTTTGTTGCCATCTAGCGACGAATAGCGGTACTAAGTACACTAGCGCCAGAAGGACCCGGTGACTTCAAGAACTAATGCCACACTACACTAATTAATAATACAATTTTCGCTTGCTTGCTTCAAATTAACTAAATTTATTGGTCACAAAAGTTAAACGGGGCTTAAGTGAATTTTAGTAATTGGTTATAATCACTGTAATAATTCTTTTTAAGTGTTATGTCTCATAAAATAGTCTATGGCGTTTTGGCTGTCAGTAGGAAAGACAATATGTCATGTATTTAACTATATTCACTTGTTTTTACATTGACTGGGCGAAAAGGCATATATATATATATATATATATATATATATATATATATTGCTTATATATATATATAAGCAAAATATATTTCAATACAGAAATATATTTTGCGCCGGATGTTCGCTTATCTACTAAATTTTTCCACTTAGTTTTTATGGTAAAAATTGAGTAAACGAACAGATTATGTATTTGGGTTTAATACATAATTTTATGTATTTAGGTGGCAATAAATTCATTATAATTTTTGGGTACTTATACGTAATAGTTGCTATTGCTTTTGTAATAAAAATTGGTTACGCGTTATTGAGCGTAAAGATAAAAAACATGCATTTGAAATGCACATAATATAGCTGATAATAATTTTCTTCTTGTTCTTAAAAAATAAAATAAAATGGTTTTCCATGTAAGAAATGAATTCTGCTAATGTCCAGTAGTGAGGGTTTCAGACTTAGTTTTGAACTTACTATGTACTAGTAATAAATAAAAAACACATAAAAGAAGGATATACAGAGATTTCTTATGTACAGCATTATAAGTCCACAAAAAAAATATTAATAAGTTTCCTCCTTTGTATTTCTCTTGGACCTATCTTTTAAAATATATGCGACAATTGGGGCAATTGGTAGTGCTCCTGCCTTCTGTATCGAAATATCCCGGGTTCGAATCCCGGTATGTGCGTTAATTTGTGTGACGAGGACGAATGTTTGTTTCCGAGTCTTGGTTGTACATAAACTTAAATATATATTTATTGTGGTTCCCTCGTTGTTTCTGATTACCAATAACACTGTGCTTCAGCTACTTACTTAATGTATGTGAGTTGTCCCAATAATAATTATTGTATCTTAACTCTTAAGTCCCTAACTAATCTTATGCAATGGAATTTTTGACATCGAGATAAATAAATGGTTTGACACATTTTAAATATAAATTTGACGTTTTAGATTGCAAGCTTTAATTAGACACAGAAAATATAAACTAGTACTAATTAAAAAATCATTCAAATAGTTTAGGCGTTCTTAATTATATAGCCTCAATTTATAGATTTTTAGTTTTAGATAACTGAAAACGTAATTTTTTAATTGAAACCATTACGTACATAAGTATTTTGAATTTTGTAATAGACTATAGAAATAAATGATGGCATAGACATCTATTTTTTGTCTTAATTTTTTATTTTATTAAATTTACCTACAGACTTAAGTTGCAGGCATGAATAGGTAAAAAATAAAATTCTAAAGCGCAAGTACCGCCGCCGGGAACTGTGTTTCATAAACAAGTTGTTACATAAAGAATGCCAGTATAAGCCAAATGTCGTGGGTCGGCGTATCAGAGACGGATTCGAAATACTAACTATTTAACCGACTAAAAATATGGGTAAAATATAGAAAGAGGAGGAAAACATTTATTTCCAAATTACTCCAAATAATTCAAAGATTTCTCGAATTTACTTGATTAGCAAGGTAACGTAATAAGTATATCAACATTTAACAAAATGTTATTTTATTTTATTGGATATTAAGTTGTACTATAATATCTAATTTATTTTATTAGTCCATATTAATTATTGAAATAATGTTGTCATTTATAATTGTTTTACACACAGTGAATTTATTGAGCAAGTCAAGTGATGTACAACAAGGATTAAAGCGCCCAGTGGCGATTTAAAATAGTCGGTCTAGAATATATACTATGTTATACATTTGGGTCGGAAATTAATGGCGAAATTAGTAAGTACCTATCTTTAACGGTTTCTTTAATATACAGATATTTAAACTGATTCAAGAGTTCGCAAATTTAAATCACACAATATAAGCGGATAAGTGTTCTCACAAAATCTAATTATAGTACCGAATTTGTGGGTAAAGCTAATAATTTATGTAACACATTAATATGATGTTCGGGATCTTTATGACGTGCTTTGGAGGCTGCTGCAGTTTTCCCCAAAAAATTTCGAATTTATTGAAGTCTGCCATTTTGCATTGCATGAAATATATACGTACAATACATAAATTATAAGTAGGTATAAATATGTGACTGTATCCTTTATGTGGCATAGACAAACCTATATGTATGTATTAAATAATTGCACGTATGTGCTTAATCGTGAGAAAGTATCAAATATCTTGGTTACACTAATAGTTAGGAATTAATAAATTTTTATACTTATCTAGATAATAAAAAATTCGAAGTACATCTCTGTAAAAATGCCGTGGGAGTTGCCATTTGACACACGCCATGTCACCGAGAGTGAGACAGCAATACAACCATCCTTTTCCATTAACGTGTTAATAATTTAAAATAGCGAAGAATTATTTTAATTTCATAGATACGTTATAGTTTTTTAATTATTTAATAGGAAACTTTAATTATGATTATCGTTTACTGCACTCAATTGAATGGTCATTAATTTTTATGATCTTGCTGAAAGAATGGTTTGAATTTTTCCCAATTAATAAAACGGGAGGAGGTATGGTTCAGTTAACTCAAGTTTTCGCAGTAGGTGGTAGCACATCAAGTTATGTTTATGATGTCTAAAGATGTTTCTGTTGGATAGAAACAATTACAATTAAATGCTTGGTATAATTTAAGTAGTTTGCTTATAATTCGTAATATACTTAGGTACCTATATTATATTCATAAGTATAAAAAATAAATTTGAATATATTATAAAAATCATGATCACCTAAATATAAAAGGATTAAATATTAATAAGACCTTAACATGACAAACTTAAAGGTAAAAAATGGTAATGTCTGTATTTGTGCATTCAAAGGGTAAGCATTTCATGGCTACCAAACTAAAACTTTTCCTACTCGGGAGTCGACTCCACAACACGTAGACATTGAATCACAAAGAGTTATGTTGTACTCTACGATACAATTTTCCAGATTAATATTTACGTAAAATACCTACTTACCTTACAGAAAAATTTAAAACAGGAAAACTTAATTTTTCGGGATTTGAAATGAAAATTACTTATACTAAATATTAAACCAAGTTTTAGTTAAAAAAGGTGGAAAAACGACATATTTATTAGTATATTATAATCTTATTATTATATTACTATTTATTATATATTTTAAACTATATTATTATACTTTATTAGATTTAATACATTCATTAAAAGGCTAGTTTCATTACGCATTCAGAGATGGTGTTAGTTATATTTCATAAGCAATTATATTATTGCTACCTTGAATTTAATCCCCTCCGTAAATTGGTTATATGTCTGACATTCAATGCGTATTTCCCTATAGGAGTTTGATGTCTGGGGAAATAAAAATGTTGAAAAAAATACACTTGCCGGTAATGAAATAAGATAATTATCAGTGTAAAAGTAAACGCAGCACCTGATCAGCGTGATTTTTGGCAAGGAGATAGTTGGAGAGAAGAAGAATGACACAGGCTACTTTATGTCCCTTATAATTTAAATAAAAATTACTTTATTGTAATTCGTATGATTTGTTTTATAAATTTAGAGTACCTATATAGGACGAAATTAAAGCGAAATCGCGGAGCAGAACTAGTATTACATTTATTTCAATTTGTAACTTTATTACAACAATATAAAAAAGGGTTTTCAAAGAATGAATTTAAAAACTTTTGGATCAATTTAAAAACTCGCCAGAAACCGTACTTAGTGAAAAAAGTACTGTTTTAATCCCGGGGTTAACTGGGTATTTCTCTGCACCCAGAAATACCCAGATATTTCTGCCTATAACTCAACTTATTGGAAAAGTCCTAAATTAAGTTTTGGAACTAGTATACACTACTTATCATATATAGTTTTTAAGTCGACCAGCTAGTCTACGTACAAGCTCGTATAAGATAGATGATAGGGCACAATTCGTCCCATGCCCCACTCAGGTCCATCGGCCTTGATAGTCAAGAGTCGCCAAAAATCCCACTCTTGTCTAAATCATCTAAATTGACAGTAATTGTGTCTTCCTTTCAATTTTATTGCACTTGAAATAACAATACACAATTTTGAACCTTACCACATATAAAAAACACATCACAATACCATCACAAGAAATAAAACTTATGATCTTTTAGATCAGATTGAATCTTTATCAGAAGATTTGTTGTTAGAAGATTATAGTCGTTATTTTAATGATCATAAAATAGGTTTTAGTGTGCATAAGCGTATGTCCTATTTGACTTAGTTGCGGAAAAGGGGTGCACCAAATCAAATCAGTTTTATTAAGATGCTCTGATACTGTTTGTCAACTCTATTAGGAGATATTGTGTTATGGCATCAAGATGACCTAAACTTCGTGGTGTTTTGGTTTAAACTGTAGTCACTTTTACAGTAGGTACCATTTCTGTATTAAAAACTCTTAAATTTCGTTTAAGTTGGACCATGATACATCAGCTTATTAATATTAGTTGAACTTATGATAAAATTGGAATTATCCACTTGATGGTAAGTGGAGCGTCTAACCGGAAAATCTAGAACATTGATTACCTATCTAGTATCGAATCAAAACCTGATTATTCTAACTTTAATATTCCACTTTATAATAAATTTAACGTTCCACAACTGAGCGTTTTCTAAGGCATTTGTTGCCGCGCACCACCACTCTGTGGAACCAGCTGCCTTCTGGTGTATTTCTGAGCAATTACGACTTAGGAACCTTCAAGGAAAGAGCGTAACTCTCTTTAAAAGGCCGGCAACGCACCCGTGGCCCAACAGGAGTTGAGGGTGTCCATGGGCGGCAGATTGCTTCTCGTAAGTGAGCCTCCTGCCCGTTTGCCTTCAATCCGATGAAAAAAACGAACTTCGTATCGCTTCAGAGTGCTGAATAATGTGTCACCTAAAACGTCATTACATAGGAAATGTATGAGGAAACGAATTTGCAATAAAATAATATTGCGACTATAAATTAAGATGTAAGCTATCCTTTCTTTCAACTTGATCTGCACGCGGTGTGCAAATTTGATTAAAATTGGTTAAGTAGTTAAGAGTCCATCGCGGACAAACAACGTGACACGTAATTTATATATATTAAGATAAATATGAAACTTGGATTAGGTTTTTCCAGGCTAAATTGTAATGAATTGTTAGTAAATACGTTAGTTTTTAAAAATAAAAATAAAAACGTTAGTAAATATTTTGTATAATAAACTACTTAAAACTTAGTAGGTATTATGAGTCAAACCACTTGTATAAACTAGTAAATATACCAATTGTACGTTAACTTATGCCCTTTGAAATAATATTTACAAAATATTTGTTATACATTGTTGAGATTGCTATTGATGGTCAAAGTCGACTCACACAGGGAGAAAAGCTGTACGATTGTTATATTCAGTCTGTAAAGTCTAAAACATATATTTCTACGATATTTCACTACATTACTTGCCTCTATCAGAATGGAATTTAATATTTATTCTAATAAAAATTACAAAATACTCTTTTGACCATATAAATTACTACTTTGAGTACAAAGTGTATTTTTGGTAAGATAAAAATGATTTCATGTTTTTACAAAACTCTTTGTGTTATGATTTATTTAAAACTCTATTATATACCCACCTACCTCAGCTCAGCCTTCCTGGTCGCCAAAATTGTAACTAATATGCTTGTCAATGGAGAATAAAATTGTATTGGTATATTGTCAATATTTAATATAAAACTTGTCTTATTTATAATATGACTTATCTGTTTTTATATTAACAGTTACGTTAGTAAATATTCAGTAAAAAAATAATAATTCTAAAGCTAACACTTTGATACATAAATTGAAAAATATGAGGTTTTTGAGATTCAGAGAAAGTATTAAAAGCGCCTAGTGTGTTTACAGGTAACAAGGTCTGTAAAGCGAGCAATGTGCAACGACGCGGTATAAACCTATTGTTGGGGCATAATGCTATGGTTGCCATACGCCCCTATACCCAAATGTGGGGCATTCGGGAGAAAAATTGAATCATAACTTATTTACTTTGGTTTATTATTTGTAATTCGAATGCTGGAAGGTGGAGAAACAAATAATATAGAGCAATGAGCGATTACCATACAAAAAGACGAGAATCCCAAACAGTAAATAAACTACGGTGAATGATTAAAAAAAATATTGTTTAGTTATGATATTTGGTTAACAGTAAATAAAGTACAATTAATTTAATTAATTTTGTTTAATTAAATATTTGGAACTTAATACTTTCTTAATTTTTTTAGAACGATTAAATTAAATCGTACTAAAAAAATTATGATAATAATAATTTTTTTAAACATGAAATAAGTTTCTGGTAATATAAATGGTCCTACTTGTGCACTCATATGTACCGTTATGAACAGATTATGACAGATTTCGTAAAATAAATATAATCGCGTGGACAACTATTGTATGCTAACCCTTGTATAAATCTATAGTTATAATTTTGATACATTAGCATCTGTGTATGGCTTTAGCGATAGATTTCCATTAAAGTACCCTAAATTGTCTTCGTTTATTAAAAATAATTAATTTTAAAATATTTATATTATCTTCGAATTTCTTTATTTCACAATTATTTACATATATCATTAATTGTCACAAATTAATTTATATTAATCTTAAATTAGTTTACAGATGTTAAAGAACCCGAACAAGTTGAGAAGAACATCAATTCAGCCGGGTCATATTATGACTGTAATTTACCTTTTTTTAAATTTAATTTTAACAAAAAAACCGACTTCAAATTGTAACTCTAAAACTACGAACAGATTTTGATGAAATTTAAATGGGACCACCAGAGAAACACCAGCTTTCAATAAAAAAAAAGAATCATCAAAATCGGTTCATCCAGTCAAAAGTTCTGAGGTAACAAACATAAAAACAGTCGAATTGAGAACCTCCTCCTTTATTGAAGTCGGTTAGTAAAAAAAACATGCTAATATATAAAAAATGTCGATGAGATTTTCTACTACTCCGTTTATGGAGATTATATTTCGATTAAAATAATGCTCACATGACAAGTGTGAGTGTGAATAAGCTCACGCGAGCATTTTTTTATTAATTCTAGTTAGGTATATAATGTATATATACCTACTTATAAATGTATGTAACGAAAATTCGAGCCTATCGTCTTAATCTATACAGATTAATTTGTAATAATAATAAATTAATAAAATTGGAGTTTCTGTTTATTATATTAAATTAACCACTAACACTAAATGCATTTATACGGTACATATACCGAAATAACACTTTTTACAATTTTTGACGGGACTTTCACTGGCAGATAGCTGATTATGGAGTAACTTAGGCTTCTTTTATTTTAGAAATTAATGTAAATAAATAATAAAAAATAACTATTCCACGCGGACGAAGAACATAATGTGTGAAGTCCCGTGTCCCCGTGTGGTATGGGACAGATTGCCTTCTATGCCCTGCCAGAGCGAGTTTTTTTATCTCCACCGGGAATCGAACCCAGGACCTCTCGGTTGTAACGCTTACTCGCTTATCACTAGACCGAGGAGGCGGTCAGTCGAGGAAGTCTATAAATTGGAATGCTATCGAATGTCGTCTTTTTAAACAATATAATAGTAATACTTACAGCAGTAGTAAAATAGTAAAAAAGTACATAATGCATGTCTATTATTATTTTGCTGTTCATTATTTTACACTGCTAATAGCCTATAAAACGTTACGACGAAATTAACGCGGGTGAAACCGCGGGACATAATTCTTCTTATAATTGTTGATGCAATAGTTATTAAAAATCGGATTAGCCAAAATATTGAAGTGATTGGAGGCTAATTTTGTTGTTCACACTGTACCGGCCTAATTCTGTCAGTAGAACTCGTATATCGTTTTAAATAATGATTTTTAAATTTATGAATGACGAAGGAAATAAACGTACAAACAAATTAACCTCCTCACTTTTTATATTATAAAATACGTGTGTTGTTCGTTTGTCCTTCACCTTCAACATCATTATAATAGCAATATTAAAATTAAGCTACCGGAATCACACATCAAGTCCAAATGTTCCATTAAAGTCAAAGAAACACGGGTAAATCCCATTGTTTCTTGTTTACTACAGTTCATATATTGAATTTCGGTAAAAAGTGACCTTCCCTTGGTTAGCTCCACTTTTACCCGATAGAAACTATTTTCAAATTCAAAGGTTTTTACGTTTTAATATTAAAACCATATAAATTCAGGCGTATACTTAAATGTTTAAAAAAGAATACTTTAGGAGGTAATTTTTTATCAACCATGCATAAGTCTTTTATTATTTTATTATTAATAATGTTTTACGAACTTTAAACTATTAATAATAACAATATGTATATTTGAACATGTTATTATTTTTAATATTTGACGTTCAATTCAGCATAAAATTATTTTTATAGCAATAAAATATGCATAGATCTTCACCGATGAGGTATCTGTTTGATCAACGGATCAGTGAACTACCTCCATTCCCGGGATCCATATCTACTAAATCTTTAAAAGATTGACATTAATTGATCTAATATAATAGTGTTAAATTTTAATTAAAACACGACTTTAAATTGTACCTCTAAAACTACTGAACATATTTTGATGATATAAATGGGACACGGGAATCACCAGCTTTCAAACAAAAAAAGAATCACCTAGTCGAAAGTTCTGAGGTAACAAACATAAAAAACAAATTAAGAACCTCGTCCTTTTTTGAAACCGGATAAAAAAATTAGTCATAGAATGGGGAAACTTGAAAGTTATTTAAATGTAATATAGTTCTCTTATCATCTCATGCACATTATGATAGCCGTTTACACTACAATTCTAATTAATATTCTAGAAGATATCGTAAATTAATAAAACTTCAGATGGTCTATACCAGGGATGGGGAAACTACGGCCCGCGGGTCATCTCCGGCCCGCAAGGGCTTGAAATCCGGCCCGCAACCATCGAACAAAAATCAAGAGAATATCTCGTATTTTTAGTAATTTCATTCTCATTGACAATGGCCAGCTTGCATTGAACAATCACGCAGTGTGTGAGTGTGAGTGGATGAGCGAAAATCGAAAATAAAGTTATCGAGTGTCTCAACCTTCTATTTCGCAGCTAACTTAAAAGTTTAATATAATTACAATTTGCAATTTCTTTTTTATTCCAATAGCTATTTTGTAATATTGCACAATAAATTAGTGTTTCAGAAAATACATACATATTAATATTTTTATTTCAGTAATTAACATAGCCAAAAATGCAACAACTTGGCCCGCTATATATTTCGTTAGTATTATACACGCGAAGGAAAAAGTTTCCCCATCCCTGGTCTATACGGTAATATATAGCCCTGCGAAGTCGAGCCGTGCCGCTAGAACGACACGTTTATGTTCCATTTAAATGTACAATTTAAATGGAACAATGGAACATACTTAATATAATTATTTCAATTAGTTTATAGCAAATTAAGTACTACTATGGTAGGTACTTAATTAAAAGCTCCAAGTGGAACATTTCACAATCACAACGTTTCGTTTCGGGCGGCGTTGGACAAAAAAGAGATTTCGATATCAAAAGATCCATCAAAAGTAAATTAATGCGTCCGCGCAGGCGGAAAGGCTTCTGCGTTTTTGTTCGCGCTATTCCGGGGACACGATGGGAGATTCGCATATTTACAAGTATTACTTACTCACCGCTAAAAACTGGAAACTTTATTTTTTACTAGCACTGCGCGACGGTTTTGCCCGCGACGACAATATAAATATTATTAATCACAAAATATAACCTATGTTCATAAGGGATAATGTAAGATTCTAATGGTGAAACAATTTTTTAAATTGGTCCAGTAGTTTCAGAGCTTATTCAATTCAAACAAAAATCTTTCCTCATTATAATATTGAGTATAGAATTATTAAAGACACGAAGATTAATAATATGTCACATTATGGTGTTGCATAATTAAGTTCTGTTAATCAATTTAGTGTAAATTTTCAAAAAATCTTAGTAATGCTCTTAGAACTTACATTATTATTTTAAAATAAGTATATTTAATTAACTTTTGTTGAAACAGTTTATCATAGGAACGGAGTATTTTGCCGGCAATAGAAGCCTTTTATACAAATTGGCCAGAATTAGTACCTACAAGCTTACAAACAAAAACAGACAAATATTCTTAAAAATCGTTGATTTATCTCTTCATAATTAAAATTACCATTTATATATATATTACTTGGTTACTGTTTTATTATATGTATAGATACTAACAAAGATCCAAAGACAGCAAAATCTGCATTTTATTTATCAGCCGCACTTAATTTACGTTATTGTAAAGTAGCCGTGTAATCCGTTAGATATTAAAATATATAAGGGATGACGCATAAAAGTCTTTATTTTATCAATGAAATAATAAAGATTTATTTATATTTATTGAACGTACAGATAAAGGTAGTTGCATACAAAGTGGTACCTCGTCCCGATTAGGCTCAGGTCACAAAGAGACAGCGGGGCGCCGGCTTATCGACTGCTAATGTGCTCAGCGGGGGACGTGTGAACACCGGCTTATGTCAACAAAATAAGAGACTAGCGGTTTTTGAAAACGTAAATTTGCCTAATATTATAATAGTAGCGAGTAACTATTTATAGAAATTGGGTTAGGTATTAAAGTTTCGTATTCAGTATGGATACTAAAATAAGAATTAAATTATTGAGTTTTAATAAATTTCATTAAAATTATTTTTGAGACATTACTGTCTACGGCAGTAACTTTGTTGAAAATCAAGTTTCGACCAAAAATACGAATCAAAAACGTAACTTTGCGTAATCCATTTTTGCGTTATTCATTAATTTTTTGTTTTTTACTTCGCCGTAATGTCGAAATTTTTAATGTGAACCACAATTTTTATTGATGTGTCTAAAGAATTTATGAAGCTTAAGATTTACAAAAAACTTTCAGGAATTATAACCTCACAGAAAATTGCATATCTAATATAACAATATCAAAAAACAATTAACTAATTCATTCCTCAAATCGCTGCCGCTTCTACTTCACAAATTTACAGTTAGTCTTTTTGTGCGGCCGGCATAATGCAGTGGCACTAATGTTTTATTATGTCCCGCTTCTGGGACATCTCATAATCCAGTGTGCACCCCGCCTTGCTTAATGACTTAGTGTGAAAAATATTTTTTATATATTGTACATCGCTTATTGATAAAAGAATACATTTTCGCATTGTCGCTGGTCTGTTTTCACGGCTGGAACTCCTAACTCACTTGTTCGGAATTAGACATTCCAAATTCTATCATATCTACCATTGTTTGATCTATCTACCATATTTATTTTTTCCGATTACCATAACATAAGTGCTTCAAGTACTTATTTTGGGATCAGACCAATATCTAGTGTCCCAATTATTATTATTAATTTGCCCGTATTATTATATAACTAAAAAACATCTAAAAAAGCTTATTTAATTTATGTCATGTTTTATCTCTCTTTTAAATTCAATTAGTAATTTTAGAAGATAAATATATAAAATTGATATTGAGATCTTATGAATAGTGCGATGCACTTTAGCAAGTGCTCTGAAGCTGTTTTAGGTAGAATTATAGTTACTGGTAACATTAATTGTGACCTTTTAAATGCATCATACTTTATATATAAATGTTGTGTCGATGGTATATATAATATATATTCTACAGCCTATACCTACTATAACCTGTAACCACAACCTAAAACCTAAAACCCTCTACAACATTTATTTTCACTCACATTCAAATAGGTATTATGAATATAAAAATATCAAATTTTATTCAGAGACATGTAAGAGAAGATAAACAAGCCATCTGAATTAATATCAATAGTCGTTATTTTGTGATACTTTTGAATATTAAAAAGACCAGCTTTAAAATATGCGAGAATCAATTCTAAAATATTAAAGCTCTTTTTATCATGTACTTACTCAACAAGCCCTACAAAAAAGTCACCAAACATCTTAAGATACAGTCCCTTTATGTTAAATATAAAGCGGTTCATACAATAGTAACTCTACACCTTCCTTCCTGGGTGTGGCCAGTGAAAAAAATCGCGATGTTTGACAAATACGATATTGCGGTAATACCAGTTCAGAACCAGGTCCAAAAGGTGAATCAAACCATTAGGTTTCTAGATGATAATATATTTTAAGTATAATAATAATTATAGCCTTTTATTCAGATACATAACACGTTTTTCTAAATTTACATCTGCTTTGACATCGGAATCAGTATGTGTTTGTCTCTTGACATATGCCTCTTCCATCTCCTTCCAGACCCTTCTATCCCTGGCAGCTCTTGACCATATTTTGCCCGCTGTTTCTTTGATCTTCTCATTTTCCTCCTCTTTTACAGTAGATGGGATACCAATTCGTTACTGCTTTGCTCCATTTCTAAGGCTCTCTCAAAGTATGCTCTGTCCCTATATTTTAAGTAAGTACCTAAAATTAAATGCTTTATAGTGGTCAAACCTGGAGGAGACTGGATAAACATTTACAATAATATAATATAATATAGCTTAATATGAGGTCTTAAAGTTAGGATTTTAAGAACGATTTTTTTCTTAATTTTTATTTAATAATTTTGGATTCATCTCTTTTATCCGATATAATTAGTATTTCATTCATGTTAATTATGCTTTTACGACCATATTATTACGCTTATTTTGCTTTAAGATTTGTAACATCCTTTCGAGTTTAACATAATGTATCTATTAGTGCCGATTTCATAATACGTAGTTAATAAAGGGCATATTTTATTGAATATAAAATCCAAACAAATCTATTATGTCTTAATTAACTTATTTGTAGATCCACGGGAGGGTTGCCAGCGTCGAAAATGAATGTAATTTACCAATCAAACACAGCATGTGCACTTGCAACCCTGATTGGCGCATTTTCAATTAAAGATTTATCAAATCCCTATTTTAAAGTAGAAATGTTTTTGATTTGTTTATTTGAAATATAAAAGATTTTTAAAATTAAATTATCTTCCTTAATAATTAGGTAGGTAAGTATGTATAAAACACGTGTATTTTGTCCTAAGTATATAATATCGCACCCTTAGAATGAAAGTGACTCAACTCAAAATTCCTGTAAAACTCGATTTTACCATAAACTGACCTTATAAAGCATATTCTAAAATCTTGTAAAGTAAAAGTGTCTTAGTATAACAGGGGCAGCGCATACTTTGGTCTCTATATTATATTAAGATGTATTCAATACGATAATTTTCTAAAGACTTTAATGCTCTTTTACCACAAAAAGCATTTTTTGGATTCGGTCACTTTCATTCTAAGGGTGCGATATGGTTCATTTCTTATAATTCCTTATATAAGTACCTACCTTATTAAGGTAGTTCATAGTAATTCCAAATGATCGGATAAAAAAAATATCGCGTGTGAAGACTGCTCTTTCGTTTTTTGATTTTTTGTAGCAAGTCTATTAAAGTTTATTTTATGGGTTAAACTGAAAGCTTTGGATAATATTTTATTGCAAGCTACACCAATTGTCTTTGCCTTATAAAAAGCGTAGAGTAAAAGTAACGTTTATAAGAAGACAGTTGCGAATTTTGAATTTCGAATTATAACGGAAGGTAAAACAAGATGGCGGCCAATTTAAGTGTCATGTGACGCGTGCCGTTACACGTTTTGTTAGCTTAATTTTACGCTATTGGGTTACAAATAATGACTGACGCTCGTGCCATTATTTTTGATATTGAAATCTGTTGTTTAGATTTTATTTCATATCGACATACGATAAAATCTACAATAGAAATCCTTACATTATACATGTGAAAGCAATTTTGTTGACTTGAAACACTTAACTAGTTGGAATAAATGTATGCATTTTGGGTTATAAAATGCTACGAATGTTTTAAAAATGTTTCACAATATTTAAAAATATTATATTATGAAGGCTTTCAAACATTATTAATAATATTTAACATAAATTTACCATTTAACATTTATTTTGATATGTCAGTTAAATATTATTTTCACAAATTTTTATAACAAAATGAGGTAATTTTAAACTTGAAAATGTAACAACCAAGTAGATATCGCGTGGATATTATTTTGTAAGCGATATCTGCATCGATGGCTACAGTCATATGTCATATCAGTAAGTACAGAGTACGGAGTAGTAACTTAGTCTAGAAGTACTTAATTTTAGGCCGTGAGTCTGAGCTATAAAATTTATTGTGACGTAAAGATCAAGCCGAGTTAGTGCGCTACTAAGGAGCACGAAATATGGAGGTGCTTGTATTTATTTTTGGCTATACAATGCCCGAGACCGACGTTTACCGCTAATCACGTAAAATACTACGAAGTTCCTACTCTTAAACTTATTTTTATTATAGTATTCTACTACCGCTATTTAGACTAGCTAACCTTCAACTAAATTTAAGTATTTCAAATAAATTAGGAAATGCTATTAAAACACACCGTTTCCTCAGAAAATCGGTAAATGTTTTGAACGAACCGAATTCGATAAAAGCTGATCTAGAGCGAAAATTTTTTTCTTAGGAAATTCCCACAACTCTTTCTTTTATTTTTCCTCTTAGGCGAAATATGTATAGACTGTAATGTTGTAGGAGTAGGTTTGGTCATAATTGCCTTAGAACTTTAAATAAAATAGAAAATACTTTTCTAAAAAAGTATTTCCATTTTGTATATCTATAAGTACCTACCTACAGAAAAAAACAAAAGTACTGAAAAATAATAAAATACTTACTAGTGGTAGATAAATATAATGTATAGTACCTATTAGAGGTTTAATATGGTGGTATACTCCATCTACTCTCTCGAGCACATTTAATTAGAAACATATTTAAAAGCAACTCGTATGTTGCATACCTAAGTAAATAATCTTAAACTTCTGGGGATGGATATAACTTTAGTTAAGAAACATCTTTTAATTGTAAGTACAGACTTATCAAATGGTTCTAAGCATAAAATACCTTCTCCATTTTCTTTCAAATCTCAATTCACACATCAAGTCCACGGCTCGCTTTGAGGTCGCCGCACAACTCTCAGTATTTCTTGAGGTTTTTACACAAAATAATTCTTCGTAACCTCGGTACAGGCATGCTGACTTTTAGTGATCCACGGACAATTAAAATAAACCATAGATTTTGAAATATATCTCAAAATATCTCTATGGTCGGTCCTTTAAATTTGAACAACTTAGGCATATAATTATATCAATTCATTAAATATATAAACTGGCATGAAACGTATCTATAAAATACTACAGCTTATAACTAGCATTTGTTACTTACTTACAGTAAATATCGATAGTGGATAATTCTCGTATAGAATCAATAAAAGAAATAATATATAGAATCTGACCGTTTGTTAAAATGTTAGTTTGTTTGCGTTTGCGTAGAAAAAGTATCTAACAGCTATTATTAGCCAAATATTATAGCTGAACTACTAATTTATGACATGTATTTACCAATATGATTCAATGACTAAACATGAAAGCTAAAATAAAAAATGAAAATAACGACCAGAATATCATTCAATAGGCTTACTATACTTCATGATTATACATAACAATACCTAATTATCTTTAGAATAGAACACATTTCAATAAAAAGACTAGGAGATGCGCAAACCTTTCTTTTAACTTTTTTGTTCATAGGAATCAAACCCATGATACCATTCTAAAAACTATAGCAATATATCTAAAAAAAACAACTGAACCATGAAGGTGAAAAAGAAATTAAGTTAATATCAATAAAAATTTATTATGAGACTTGTTGAAGCAGATGTCAAAAATACGTTTTTTCCATTGTCCCTTAGTTCCTGAGGCCTTTTTATTATTTTTTAAAAGGGTTCCGTGGGCGGGCACTTCCTGCGCTCAATGGACGGGGGTTCGATTCCCTCTTTTAGTGTTTTTTAAAATGTGACACTTTCGGCGATATGGGCGTGGGATCGCGTTGCATGTTTTATGACGCGAAAAATAGGTAAGATTCTTTAACGTGGTTCTAAATATTTTTTTGGGAAGTTTTGAAAAGTGAGGCGAAAGTTTTTTTTCCTTTTTTATGGAATTTTTATGGAATTGTTAAAGTACCTTTGGCTACCATTATTTTGACACTTAACATCTGTGTCATCCATGTAGGCAGTAAAGAGTACGAAACGTTGGGAAAATTTAGTAAAATTAAAATTAAAATTGTGATAAATATACGGCGCTTAATCTGTTAAAACTTTTCTTTAAATTAGGGTGTGTTCTTTAAAAGCCTATTAATTTAGTGACATTCATAAGTGATCCTTTTGTTACTCCATACAAAAAAGGATGTTTATGAAATCACACCTAGGAAACAGACTACAAAGTAGGTACTAGAAATATAGAAATATTTCTGTTGTAGATGCTAAGTAGGTACCCTCTGATTTATGTGAACTGTTGTGTATATTACTATCTGTAGTTAATATATCAAAGTAACATATTTATTAAGCGTCTATTAACGGAGTCTCAACTAATTTGACCGTCAATGCGTCATTTTTTTTCCACCAACATATTTATTATTGAACGACCTTTCCAAACCAGTTTTATTAAATTGGTTTAAAATATTTGCGAATAAACTTTGAAGTTTACGAATTTTAGATTGATTTCGCGCTGTAAAAGTAATAGTAAAATGTATGAAAGAGTTATTGTGAAATAGATTTATTGTTAGTGGATGTTTGTTAGACGGAAAACTCAAATACGGATTTTGAAACCAACACTACACTTATGTAATCTAGGCAGAATAACAAATTCTTCCTCAGAAGGTATCTTATGAAGAAAATTGTAGTATGCATTTTTTTAATTTTGATCAATATTTTATGCATTAAATGTTCAAAACTCCATATTTTAAAGTTTATTAATATTCCCATCTTTGAGATTTAGCACAAGTTTTAATCTACTTATAACTTTGGAAATATTGTCCTAACTCCACACTTAACCAGTCACTAACTAAGTCAACGAGGTTACCTACAACCCTGTAAAAACAAAAATCCCTTTGCACCACGCCGCTGTACAAAAAATCCCACACCATCTGCACTACGTTTCAATAAAGGCAGATAATAATTGGCTGCTGATCGCCATTTTAATTACGAAGCGTTTTGCGCGGGAAGCTCGGGCGGACATCTTGAAATTTCTGTCAATCAAATGTCAATATGTTATTTTTTTAAACTAATTATTTCTTAGGCAAAACGTTTGGTTTTACCCTGAAAGTAAAATTGAACAGTAGATAAGGTTTCGCTATTATTTTATCGATACTTCTACCAAAAATGTTACCTTATGGTATAAAAGCTTCTTACAGAAGTTTAAATTAATTATAACGGAGGTTAAATTCCTACGTTTTTTGCATTTTTATTGACATTTGTTACTGACAAACAACTTATTTACATATATTATACTTAATATATAGACAATTTATTTTTCATTTCTTGTTAATTAGAATAATATAAAAAAGAGTAAATGGTTTTATAATTTTTAATGTCCCAGGCAATACCATATTAACATAAGCAGTACTTTTAAATTTAAATAATTTATTTAAATAGGTATGTAGCTTATTTTATTTTTTCAACTTTACTTAACAGTAACAACTTTCTGTAAAAGAGATCTTCCTTCAGACTTGTCCATATAAATCACATCTAGATGTAAAAAGTTTTACTTATTTGAATAACATTTACGGTAGTCTAAGGTCTTGGGTACAATGATGTACCTACATACAAATAATAATCTATTACCTAATAATAGGTCTCTATAAAAAGCGAAGATAGAACTGCGTTTTTCATATACTTTAATATAACCTCTATTGGTGGACACATTTTGTACTTAGTCCAAGATGATTTTTTTGTTTCTATGAACACAGGACCATCAACGTAACGCGCATTTAATGTTAGACGTGTGTCTAACTCAGCAACAGAGGCAGCTACGAGGATTGTCTGTAAATATTGCTTGTTCGATAAGGTCTATTGCTCTTCAAACTATTTATTACTTTCATGTGCATCAATAATCAAATTATAACTTCCTATATACAGTAAAATTTATAATATCTATACGAGTAAGGTAAAATTAAGTAAGATTTCATCGATAGATTTAAAAGCAAATAAAAACTAGTAAGATTGGATTAATGAGGTAGGAACAAATGTGATAAAATCCAAGATACTTAATACCGTAATATGTACCAGTAAAATGAAAACGCCAGGATGTCAGCAATAATAATACTATTTACAAAATAGTGGTTGAAACGACTACTAGCACTATTTTTACAGATTAAAAATATGGCTATGAGACTAGAAATGTAATTATTGTTACAAATAACTTAAATATTTACATTACGTTGCGATGTCTTCAGTTTTGGCAAGGACTAATAAAGGGCTAAGAATCAAATTCAAAGTAATGACTATACCTCCATATTTTCAAAAGCTACCTTTTGCAATATCATACACGAATATCACTCTCTATGAAGCCGGCATTTAAATAAAAAAGAGGAATGGTATGCCTAAATAAATATTTGAAACATAAACAACACCTTAAAATATATCTATATATTTTTTTGTTAGACTGAAGATCGCTTCACGAGAATTTCGCTTTTTTTTTGATGAAATGTAGGTATTTATTATGTTTATATATGATTATATTTAATTATTTAAATTTGACTATTTTGCGTAGATAAATAAGGAAATATTTACATAGTTTGAGAACCTTTTTGTGTAACTTTGTATACTCCAAGAAAGTGGAAAAAATTATAGTGTTTTTACACCAGATGTTCAGATGTTCGTAATTTGCATAGTGAGACAATTGATCTTTCCTCGTGTATATTATCAACTGTCATAACTGGACATAACAGTTTTTCTAAATGCCACAGACAATAACTAATTATAGAAAAAGTGAAGTATTTTAATCTGTCTGCATTTGTGTGCACTTCGCTTAATTTGCATTTCAATCTAAAATGGTATGAGAATACTCAGGTATTTGGTATGCAAATTAGCAATAAGAAATTACTGTTTTTTATAGTATGTCTTATTTTGTAATTCTTTGTACCCCGCTGGATGCATGGTTGCTATATTTAACTTACGGATATTGGTAGCGATTAGCGACTATGGAGTGGACAGCTTTATAAACTAGGTGTTGTAGGTGCGCTAGGCCGCAAGCGCCCCGCGTGTGTTAGGACAATGAATAATAGGTAAAAGGTGCGCTTGTATTAGTACAATGTATTTGCATTAGTATATAGTCCAAATGAAAGAGAAAGGAACATATGCGGGGGTGTAGTTAGGGGGTGGCAAAAATTTCGTTAAAATCGAGCTGCGACGCACTGTTTTCCCAGAAACTAGAAAAACATTTAATTCTATTTATTTTCTTCAATTCAGATTTAAGAAACTTCACAGTTATCCTTACCACACCGAATGTGCTTTTGAATCATTGTGAATACTGTGGATGATTCTAGCGTAAAAAACAATCTCCACTTTTCGAAAAATACATTATGTATTTACATAAGTGTATATAGTTCAATGTGGACACAAGAGGTGCTGTACTGGTATCCTAGAGACGGGAAGAGGTCTAGAGGACGTCCATTAAAAAGATGGGAAGATGACCTACCAAAAGGATGGCGTTCTCTAGCCAGGGATAGGGAAACATGGAAGCTTCTTGAGGAGGCCTATGTCAAAGGACAACCTAATTGAACAAAATTATCGTTAAGTTTTATAGTTGTACATATTGTCAATACCAATTAGAGTAATAAAGGCTATTTTTATTTTATTTATTTTATATAGTCCAATGTGATTCTGATTGATGTGATGGCCAGAAACGCGTTGATAACTCTTTAAATATTCGAATAAATAGTTGAGACCACAAGTAACCCAAAAGCTGGTTATTATTTCAGCCAACGCATTAGTAAAGCAATACAACGCGTAAACGGTAAATGGAGCCAATATTTTTGGTACCCATAGGCTTTGATGAGCCTTTTATATTTTTGTAAATATTTAAATAGATTATGTTTATAATAATGGTAATTAAAATATTCATATACCTAGTAATACATATTTTATTACCCGCCTCCGTGGCTAAGTGGTTTACGCGTCTGCGTGTTGCGATTCCCGGAGAAACAAATGAATATTGCGGTTGGGTAGACCTAGAAGGCTGATCATCTAATTGATATGAAGAAAATGATCAATGAAATAAATATAGAAATGTGTCTGCCCCATGCACCACTAGGGGTTACGGGAATTCACATATTTTATTATGTAAAAGAAACTGACAGTAATTCTGCTTGCAAGTTTTTTACCGCTTAACCAATTTTGTTGAAATGTTGTATTGACTGAATACTAAATTCAAATCCGTAGTTATTTCGACATGCGCATAAAACAATTAAACAGACAAAGTTTTTTACCTGTAACAGTTAGAACCCATATACTCAATTTTTGTTTTTAAAAGTTAAAACTTCATCGGCCTACAATTTTATTATATGTAAGATAAAAGTAATCAACTGTTTTTAGCTTATGGAATTATATATAATATATTTTGATCACAAGAACTTACGTTTTTGTATTTCATTCTTATTCAATAAAGATAAAATTGTTTGGGAGTAACCACAAGGTCGACTGATCCGTTGATTGTTGACTCTTCGAGTGGCGTAGGCTTATTTGTGCCGTACTCGAGAAAAACCTTTTTTCCGCAGAGAACGCCTAAACTCTTTAATATTATTTTCATTTCTTACGTTTATTCGTTGTAAACAATTTGATTTCTTTTGTGTTTAAAATATTTACAATAATGTACTTAAATATATTTACACGTTATTAAATACGTTTATTCTAATTTAAAATAGAAGATGCCATTGTGTTTATCCCGATTATTTTTATTTCTATTTCACGGAAAGTCATGGCAATCAGCTAGTAATATCACATACTTTCACTTTTATTATTTAGGTAGGTAGTTTGTCTTCAGGTACTTACCTAAAGATATTATATATAACTATATAATAAATATATATATTATATTGTATGTATTGTGTATCATTAACACTATACCTCTTTAAAAAAGTTATATTGTTAATGATACAACGCGGTGACGCGGCTTCAAATTGGGGTAGCATTCGTCTTTTGTTAGGCACGTATGATTGAAATGAAACACAAAATCAATCTTTTCCATTTTTATTTGACAAAAAAAATTAATTCACTTTTTCTTAGTTCCACTTTCCTTATAATACATTGTAATCATGTAGTAATTAATCTATCTATCGTTATATGTATATTTCTATATATTACAAAAAAATATTTACAATTCATCCCGTAAAGACCCAGCTACTGAAACCAATTCAATTATTTCAACTGAAATTCGCTAAATATTTTATCATTTTTCTTTAAATACATACTAAATAATAATTGAATTGATTTTAGTATTAAATTAAAAGAAACACAAAAAGTACATTTTGTAATTGCATTCAAAGCACAATTTTAGCTTGGAAATATACGTCTAGGCAACATGATGCTTTGACTCATATTTCAGAATATGTATAAAACATATCTCTGTTTTAACATCTACCAGGAGATTAGTATTCGACAGCATACTTAAAAATATTTGATGAAAACCTGAGTGCCACGTGGAGCACACAAATCTTTATACAATGCGATTCACAGTTTGAAGTTTTTTAAGATTGTGAGCAGATTTTTGAATTTCGGACTTTATGATTGGTATCGTCAATGAAAAGAAATGTATTCATTCATGCGTTTTTCTAGCCATGTTGCCTAAATTAACTGTAGTTTACATAATTTCACAAGAAAGTAGCTTATAATTATATCACAACAGAACGGTTTATATTTCTGTTTCATTAATAAATAAAGCTAATATATTAAAACGTTAATAAATCTATAAAAAGGGTTTGTTCTGTCTAATCTGATTAACGGCTCAACCGATTGTAATGCCGTTTTTACTAATATACTGTGGTAAGTTTTTTGTTTACTGTATGTTTAATGTCAAAAAGTGACGTGGTATTTGTTTTATTTAATTTACTTTCCGATTATTATCTGACTTATTATCGTTTTAATATTTCGGCGAAAATTTTAAAGCTTAAAATAGTATTTCAATTAAAGTAAGGTTAACTTTTTTAAATACGTGTGCGTTAAAATTTTATTAAAATCATTCTGTTGAAACAAATTTGGTCTTCAAGAATTCTCACTTAAATCCAAAAACGGAGTGATTATTTATTTGAATCCCCACAGTTTTTAAATCGTACTGATTACAAATTTTCATTGCAGGCAAGGAAGTGATCCAGCCTACCAAAATATTTATTGTTTCCCCGAGATTCGAATGTAGGTAAGCGCAACACGAGTGACCCTTTTAGCCACCTATGCGCCTGTCATACTTATGAAAAAGACATAATTTAATGATTGTAAACTAAATTCATAAAGGAATGGGTTTTAATATTAATATGTACATTATTGCACGCCTAATAAAATAATATAAACTATACATTTAAACATTGCCTGTATACAAAAAGATTACAATGGCATACATAATCTGTGGAAATCAATCTATTTCATTTATAATACAAAGTTGGTTGTGTGGTTTCCACTAGGGGAAAAATTTGATTTTCACAATTTTTCTTTTACCCAGCGATGTTAGACCGCAGGCCAGACCCTGTTGACAAATAATTTTTCAAATTAATATAATTTGATAAACAAGGCTGAGTAAGAATGATTTCTCGTCACAGAATGAATGAATGGCGGTCTGTCAATTTCTAATTTTAAAATTACATTGCCTATTACATAATTTCCATTATCGTCTTTAGAATTTGACAGCAAGTTCGCCAATCAAATCACGATAAAAAAACTACTTTATTCAGATTTGTTAAGAATTAGAAGAAATATTTACCAAAATTGAATAATTGTTTATTATTAATTGATATAAAGTATTCCAATTTTATGTGTGCCATTGTAAACGTTCGGATTTAGTCCAATCGCTAATTTCAATAAATAAATGTTATTTGTAAACTTCCCAGAACCAACTTGTAATATTTCTTCTGCTCAAATTTGCATTATAATGATACCATATTTGATGATCGCCATAATTTGACAACTGTAACAATTGAGTTTTTGACGAATCTTGAAACCCAGATTTAACTTTGAATTCAGCTCTGGAGTAGGCATTCAGACACAAACGCGGTGATGTTACTTTGTTTTATACTTACTAATAAAATTGTTTATCTATTAAATGATACTTATCAAGTATTTCAGTAACTAACTAAAAGTTGTTAAAGGTAATTGAAATTAGCGATTAGTTACGTGTACGCATCATATTAATTCGATGTGACAAAATGTAACCTAGCCTTAGCTTACACTCAATTTATACACCACGAGGTAGCTTAATATGGAAAAATTTAATCTGGTTGTCATAGCAACCACTATTATTATAGCATGTCAAGGTAATACTTAACAAAGTTAAAAGAAGTGAAAAAATAGTGATTGTCTTCCAATGTCTTTACTAGAAACTTGAATTATTGTTTTACTTTTCAACACAGTCAATATGTAACTGTTGTTGTGCCCAAGTGGTTTACGGATTTGCATGTTGTGCTGCAGATTCTGGGTTCGAATCTCGGCGAAACAAATGTTTCAGTTCAGCACAGAACTTATTTATAAAGAAAATAATCAGTGAAATAGATGCAGATATATCTTCCCGATGCCTACTAGGGCACACACTGTCAATATAGGAACCATATAAGTTTTAGCGTAGTCACTAGAACTCATTGTATATCAATATGAAAAATATTCATACAAACATTCAAAAGTCCCACATAAAATCTCACCATACCTGGTATTACATGAGAAGCAACTGAAATTATTTGTTAAATTTTGTCACATCGAACACATAGAAATTCAACAGAGTCTTAATTAAGGTGGCTTTAATAACAATAGTGAAGTGGCAAACGAAGTGAGGTAACTGTAATCCATAATTAACATTGTAAATTCTAGTTCAAAAATAAGACTGTAGTTTAATCTTTAAAAATCTCAAAATATCTTATATGAATCTTTTTTTGCGTACTATGTCTTTACACGCTGGAGTCAACCGAAGGAAAAATGAATTTTCTTTGGATTGTCAGTTACAATATTTTGTTCGCCAGCTCGATAATTATAAATAGAGCTAAATAGAACTTCAGCTGTCATAATTTTGTTCATTTGGTCCTAAAAATTGGCTCCTCAGGCCCATCCGATGAAATAGGGCTAGGCCGTTTTCACTGCAAATAATAATTCATCTCTTTAACTAGGTAGATACTTGATTAAAAAAATAGGAATGATTGAGTAATTCGACTCAGTTATAGTTTTATTATTTGCAACAGGAATTTTATTCTTCCCAGACCTTAGGTTGTTGAACGTTGCAAGGTTAAAATTAGAAAATTTTAGGCATTAACTTTTTTATTTACCGTTTTATTTTAATTTTTAGTACGTAGGTACTTTATTTTTTTTAAATATATATAAAAAAGAAGGAAATAATTACGTCAATAATCCAGGGTTGGCTTCAGGCTGGTACCAGGAGTACTGCGGAACGTAGGGTGGGTGCGGCTGCGGGGCCGCTTGATGGTGCAGGGCGTGCGCGTGCGCACCCTTCATGTCCCATGGACCAGGCGCACCCTGGACACACATTATTAATTCAATAAAATTATATATAATCATAACTTAATTATATTATATAGCTCTATAAAAAAATAATAAGTTAACGTTTTTGGTCCAGTATATTTTGAGTTTATTAAAAATAAAAATACAAAACTATATAATAAGTATATATTTCATGTTTGTCTATTCGTTTAGCTACCCCGGACAACAAGCCAATTTATTTCACCCTTTTTTTGTGCATCGGCGGTAAAGACATTTAAAAGAATAGTTTGACTGTTTAAAGTGCGTATATTTTAATGAAACTATTTTATTTTAAATGTCACATTTATTTTGAAAAATTATCATTTGTAAACCTTACTGGATAATTGCTACTTGAACTTTTAAGACAAAATAGTCAAGACCGCGTTCTACATTTGTAAGTGCTCTTAAGTTTTCCATTGTAAAATTGCGCAATTTACTTTGTAAAACCTAAAATGCGAGATTCAACATATAATTTTTTTTGTAAAAAAACTGAAAGAGTTGCTTTCAAATACTTCCTTTAAATTTACATACTGACAAAGAATCAGGAGAAAAAACTATAAGATACCTAAAGCATACCTAATTATAATTTTTATAGCGATGTTGATACTATTTGAATATAAATAAGCAATAATATTTTTTGATAATACATTAATTGTAAATCATAAGTGAAACTCCAGGTTAAAGGATATTTTCGCTACTGGAAAACATTCCTTGTTTTAATTAAATCGATTGACGAGTAGAGGGCGTGGCGCCTCACCCTTAAAACATTTATCTAAATTGTATTAAATTCACGCTATTTCTTTATTTAATTTGGAAAAAAGCTTGAAGTATTCGTTATTTGTCTATGTTAGTCATTAGAACGATTGGTATTCAGTAAAAAAGCTTTGAAGTAGCCTCTCGACGAATTTTAGTTCAGGTGACCGTGTACCAGTGAGAGTTTTAAGATGTTGTGTACTTACATAGCCAACCCTGGGATCCCATGACTGCTGGTGAGGTTTAACATCACAGCTACCATCTGGTGACCGCCCAGCGTTAGGCTGAAACAATATATTTTTATTTTACGACCTGTTACACTAGTCGACGATTTACCATACAAAATATATTTTTTATATTTATGTTTTTCATAATTATTTAAATTGTTAGTAGAATTTATACTCCTTTTTGGAGTAGAGACAAAACATTAAACAATTACACTGGTCAGGGGTTGATTTGTAAATGGTGTAACTTTAACATTTATTTATCTTATACATAGATAAATATTAAAAAGTTAAAAACTAATTTTTAATGAGTATATTATTTCAATAGGCTGATAAATAAATGTACTATAAATTCTCTTACATATCCAACCTTTACGTCCCAAGACTGCTGTGGGGGCTGTTTTACGTCCCAGGGTGTCCCCGTGGGGGAAAGGCCTGGCGACAATTCTGATACGGGCGTGGAACTTGGCGTAGGACTGTGACCCTGCGTGGGTCCACTCTGGTACGCTGAAGGAGAGTGTTGGGACCCACTCGAGCTGCCGCCGCCGCCTGAGAACAATAAATATAATAACCATTAAGAATTGCAATCCAGCTAGAGGTACAATGCGACATGGTACAAATTTATCTTAAATTTCTTCTAAGGAATTATTCTTTTGTTTTATTCCTGATTTAAATTGTATGATTACTTTTATGAGGCTCAATTATTATAAAAAAACTAGTGGACCCCGCGAACTTCGTATCGCGTCAAATAATTTGCAATAAAATAATATTGCGACTATAAATAAAGATGTAAGTTATCCTATCTTTCAAGTTGGATCAAACTGCACACAGTGTGCAAATTTGATTAAAATCGGTTAAGTAGTTAAGGAGTCCATCGTGGACAAACAACGTGACACGTAATTTAACGTATAAAAAAGATCAGATAATTAATAATATATGATATACGATACTAACCGTGTAATAATTGGTTGTTGTTGGGCGGACTCCCGGGCGGAAGGCCTAGATTGGGCGGCGGCGCTCCCACTTGTGCTGCTTTCATCATCTTCTTGTATTTGCTTCTTCGGTTTTGGAACCAGATCTTTACCTGTTGATAAATAAATTAGTCAATTTTATTATTTACAGACGTCAATATATAATTTTATCCAAACTTTTTTGAAAAATTACATCTTATCAGTACATAATAAGTGCACAGGTAAATTGACAAATTTTCATATTATGTTATGTATAAATTTCATAAATGCAATGTATCAATATAATTCAAATATATACGCACAGGAGTTATACAGACAAAAGATGTTTTAAACAAGCCACTGGTATTGTTAAAATACCATATGTTCGTTTAAAAGAATTCTTAGTTAGATATCTTAGTTTTTATTCACATGCAACGAAGCAGAAATGTCATATCTAACTACACTGTAATTTACTGTGTATTACATATTTTTTCCTTATAATAATTATCAGCACAAAAATGCCGGATTGAATATAAGGTCAATCATAATAACATACAGAAAGCTATTATTATTTGAATAACAAAATATATAAGCAGAAATATTTGAATAAAAAAAATATATAAATAGGTCGGTTCTCACATCTTATCCCACTCACTATAATATGAACGTTCTTATAAATGACAGAACGAATTTTGATGCGATTGTGTACAAGTAATAGAATAAAATTGAATCTAATCATTATACGACGCAGTCGAAACCGCAAGCAGCCTCATCCAGGGTTTTAAGTGTAAGGAAAATGTGATAAAACTATTTTATTAAGTTACTTACAATTACCTGAAGCTACCTGGCAAGGTGTGACTTATGAAATTTTATAGGAAAATGTCAGAATTTTCACCTCTCACGCATAGGGGAGGCCGAAACCCTGGGCGGAGCCTGGGCGAGTAATAGTGATGAGTCTATGATAGTCGTTTTATCGATACGTTTTGTTTTATTTAATTATAATATTTTGTGTTAATTTAAGCTTCTGTTTTCTTTTAAGTTTCCGAATCCTCATTAACCGTTCCACGTTTGGCTAATCGATCGATCCATATTGTAAAATAAAAGGAAATACTATAAATAATACTTAATTTTAATGATCATTAAGAAAAGAACCTTGATGAACAAAAACTTGAGCTTCTCCTAAATACTTAATTGATAAAAGTAAATATTTATTACTTTTTTAATTATCAATGTAAATAACCGGTGCACTTCAGAAGTGGCACGTTAGTACGGACACTTTAACTGTACTTAAAATAATAATTAAGATAATTAAATGCGTCGTCAGAAACATTCATTGGCTCGTGTAAGGCGCGATGACAGTCGTTTCAAAATAAACTCCATATTAACGGAACAAAAACGTGATAAAAATAACAATTTAAGCAAGATTCATGTGGTAATTATATGTTATGTAAGGCTAACTAGTTGTACGGTATTTTAATCAATGAGTATGAATTTCACGTTGTATTTTATGGATATTTTAAAGTGAACTTGAATACGTGTACAGACTGTAAACATGACCTATAGAGGTTGAATGAGATAAACCTAAAATGGTAAACTTATCATGATGCATCAATCTTTTATATGTCGTAGACTCTTAATTATCTTTTACATTAAGAAAAAAAAGATTATCTTTAAGTAATAGAATTTTTTAACTTTCTTTGCATTCCTCAAACCTATCCAAACTGTAAGAAAAACTTGTACGAAATTAATATTAAGGTTTAAGACAGGCAGGCATGAATTTATATAACAAAAAAAAAATTAATTATTCAATTCTGCAGTACGAGTTGCCAAAATATAATTAATTACTGCTTACATTATTGTAAATTATGTTTGAATCGAAGTGACATAATGAAGTTATTAAGCGCACTCATGAAATAAACATATTATTGTTATTGAAAATCAATCGTTTTTGATTTGGTGTGAAATTAATTATTTATAAATCTCAAATTAAACGGTTGTAATTATTTTAAAACAAACTATATATAAGACTTTTTTAGTTAAAATTTAATTAATGTTTTAGGTTTTTAAAAGTGTTTGATCGTAAATTAAATTAAAAAATTCATTTAGATTTTATGATACCCAACTTTTAGTATTTATATTACTTTATATTTACACTCCGGAGAAGTATATACAGACTATGAAAATAAAACTGCTTCTTTTGATTAGTTGTAATACCTACCGATATAACATTAAAACGAGCACATCACTAGTATGACCCCACCCCTATTACGCGGGTCAACGCGTTAACCTCCCCAACACGCTATTGGTATTCCATTCGATATTACCTCACTTCTATTAGATTAAATTTAGTGGGTAACCATTGACCGCCATAATGAACCTTTTTTGATGATTTGGTGTTTACAATATTGCTTACGAGTAAGTGCTTAAACAATTACAGATTCCGAAAATAAATTCAAAATGGCAAATAAAAGTCTTCAAGTTCCCACCGTTTCGTCAGCGGTCGGCGGTCGGCGGTATGCAATGGCATACCTCCGCGGGCATTTGGCCGCGGCGAGCACAAAGAAGATAGAACGCATAGCACCGGGAACCGCGAATACAGCTATTCGGACACTTGGGATGGTGTTATGCTGTACTCAGGAAGCATGGATTGCATAGATTTAAAAAGTCCTATTACAATACCGTGAGTAGACTGCATAAAAGACTCCAGGACATCTTTTAGATTGGAAATTGCAGACTGACCGACCTGGCATAGATAAAACCCAGCTGGTCTTAAACTTAATGTAGCTCAATTACAATAAAAATGGATAGAATTCTCAAGTCAACTGTAATTTAGTGCTTTTTTTGTGCCTAATTAGAACAAATACATTTTTATTTTACTTCTTAGAGGTTAAAATTTACTTATACTTAAATATATCGTCAATTGGCCACAAGATACATCCCTATTATTTCTTAAAAATGTATAGGTACTACATAATCATTTTAATTTGGTAAATGATGTACAACATTCTGGATTTTCTGTAATTACTAATCACAATTACAATCGATTCTTGGAAGCTGACATTTGCAACGACGTTGCAATTAACTGAAACGGTGCATATTTTACAGTTAGGTACAATTATTAACTACATCCCTAGATAGACATACAAACTCTAAAAAAGAACAGAAATGAAGAAAAATTCAGTCAGAAATTCAAACTATACCTAATTGACTACAAACTACACTTTAAAAAATATTTTAACTGCTTATAATTTAACACAATAATTATTTTAGTAAAAAGTATTTCGACATACTTTTTATTGAAATAACCTCTTGGTTTTTAAAAAAATATAATTATTACTTGACACTGTACCTAATGCCAATTTGATATTCAAATGATTTAACCGTCACGTCAACGTTATCACATCTCAATTTGTTATTGGCGGAGTGAATATTTATTTAATAAATTTATATAAATATTAATGCGTGCTCGATCATGCATTGCACTGTTCTTTGATTTTTTGTGAAAAAAAAAAACCAGTAGCTACAAAACTGCATGCCATGGACATTGAGTGGCATAGAGCTGATTTGTTCTTGATTTTCTAACTTATTGATTAGACATTGCGGCGCTATCTTTGTTAAACAAACAGCACATTTAAAATCAGTTACAAAATGATCTTTACGATGATATGTATGATTTAGATTGTTATTCTTAATTTCGTAATGTAATTTACTGAATATTAAAACTACTAATATTTAACTGATACCAAAAGTTAGGTAATTCAAAACAAAATTGTTTTTGTAGTAAAATACGCCTTATAAATCAGCTGTTTCAAGTTTTTACTTTACACTTTTAAACAAATTTCAATCTTTAATTTAACGATATTAATGTCTATGTAAAATGAATAACAGACCCACATGTCAAATTAGTAATACAGAGCAAGAACATGCAAAAAGTTCTGTCTTGTTATCTATAATTGTTATAGACAAGTTATAATTGTTTATGCTAAAGCATCACGTGATTACATCTTGTAAAAAATACTTGTAGAGGTCTTACATAATAATTTTCTTAGGTGAGGCTATTTCCCGTACTTAAAGTATACCCCTTTCCTGTTTTCTCGTGAGAATTATTGGAAATAGTCATATCACGCGCAGCGGAACTTAACGTATTAAAGTACAGTCATTCTGATTTAAAGTAATAGTCACAGTCTACTTAAGCTATTCTATATTATAAATCGTAACCAGGAAAATGTTAATTTTGTATAAAAAAATCTAGAAATAAGACCTGATTAATTAAAACGGGCTGCACTGTGTAGGTATCATATCCAAACATAAAATAATTGAAATACGAGTATAGACTTCAAATAAATGATCCAAACAATAAGAACTATTATTAAATAGTAATAACACTTTAATCCAATAAAACGGTATCTTTAAATAACTGTGTCAGTGATGTGTAGGTATAATAATTAGCATATCGATAAAGCAGTTGACGCTGTCAAGTGTTCTAGATAACGAGCTGTCATTATTTATATGCAACGCGATGCAAACATTGATATAAATATGCATGAATTAGTACGGCAGAGATAATGCACCATATTTGCAATCAGATTTTATATAAATCTAATTAGATTCATGTTTGTTTGCAAAATTTTGAATTTTTATCTTTAAACACGAGTCGGTTTCGTTTTGATAGACTGTGAATATTGTTTAAGAAGTAGGTACCTAGAATAGTAACTAGTTTGGTATATAATATTTTTTCAATTGTTTAGAATAAATGTGATATTGTAATTATGTTAATAGTAGTTATAAATAATACTTGTTATATTAAATTGTGAATACCATGTTACATTGAAATCTCCATGCATTCGTATCAGGACATAAATAAGTCAAGCGGCCTTTTACTAACATGAGTCCACACGTATTTGTCATTTGATATTATTTTTGACTGAATGGCTGTTAGTTTTATTATTGCAAAACTATTATTAAGGGGGAACTAGCTTAATAGTAAAACTTTTACGATACAGCTAAAGACGTTAATAGTACATTAAATGACTTAAGTCATAATTTGTAGTCTTTACTGACAAAAAAAGTGATTTCTCTGGGTTGCAGATTTCAAGTATTTTAGAGAATAGAAAGCTATAATATATTATATCAGAATAAGTTGCACGTATAAATTATTACAAGAGAAAAGTATTTAATATTTTAATAGCATCAGAACAGTGTCTTCTTTACTCATAAAAAAGTGACATTATGAAAACAGGGTAGGGGCTATAAATTCTCTATTGTGAAATGACACATACATCCATAATAAAGACAAATTTGGTATTTTAAAAATTAAGTTCGTAAGTCGCAGAGCTTTCAAAGTTACAAAAATACAGAAAATATCGATAAAAAGAGTGTCATTTTATAAATTATTCATTAACAAATCAATAGTGTAAAATAATTCCATTGATTGTCATTTTTTTAATGAAACCACCATTCATTGCTAATCTTAATGTATCGATATCGGTGTTTTTTTGAATGGAGCGTCACTAATAGTCGATGCAATGCGATCTTAGACTGATTTATAAGGTTTAATTTAATTGCCGTAATTGAGCAAGGAAAATATTTGTATTTCAATGGACTTTTCACTTAATTGATCCGAAATAACTAAAATTATAAGGTAAGAATGGTGTCATGGTTCTTGGATTTGATTTGATTTTCTATTTTATCCTGTACTTTGTATTATTGTTTTCAAAACTTTATAAAAAATAATAAGGCAGTGTTAATATTAGATTCACTGGATCTTAAAAGAATTATTAAAAAAAAATACAATTTGCTTAAATTTGTTTATGGAAAAAAACTGCATTATAAAACCAGTAGTGAGTTGTAAAAAAATTCGAATCGAAAAGTACATATTTGCATTTGAATTCTCAATGTAAATATCTCCCACGAAATGATTAATTTTTCAAATAATAACAAGTCACAAGACAAAATATATTTCAGAAATGTCAATTGTAATTGTAGAGTTGATGATTTCAAGTTTGATTTCATTTCGACCCATTGTAAATACTTAAGTCTAAGCCTATAAGTTGTTAAAACAGTTATATTTTTAATATATATGACATAGCAGGTGTACATCATTAAATATACATTATAAAGGGTTTAGATAAATCTGGAAAGTTAACAAACAATAGTTTTTCAAGTCGCAACACGCACACGTTTAGAATTTCACAAATCTCGCGCAGTAATACGAATCGAGTTTCGAATGGGACAAAAACGTAACCTCTTTTTGCTGTTGTAGGTGAAAGACCGCTCACATCTCGCGAAATGTCTTTATGCTCGCCGACAAAGTTTTATATGCGATGTGCGGGCATGCGTCTTTTTCCTGTTGTCGTTATCGATAAAAACAATTGATGTGACCCCATCACTAATTTCATTTGTTTTTTGACACGATTATTTTAGATAGTTTGTTTCAATAGAATAGGTTCTAGTTAGTAGGTAGAATTTGTTTGTTGCGAGATGTTTTGAATTGATTTGATAATACATAATTTTAAAAACAAATCTCTCTCACCTTTTTTTTTAAAGTTAGCCCAAACCAACATTTTGTTTTATTTCAGTAGCCAACGCTCACTTTTTGTCGCTGAGTCAACGGAGTAAGTAAGCCAATATTTTAATAAAAGATAGAGAGATAAGCCATATTGCAATAAAATTAAGTAATAAGATACTGAATATGTACAGCGAATAACAGTTTATACTTTTTATAATGAATGGAAGAATTGTGGACAATATGTAATTGACGCGACACGAAAAAGCTTTTGTATGAATTATTCAATGTGTTTCAGTTGTCTACTCACTGTGCTCTGTCTGAGATTTTGCAATACTATTACATACAGGTTCAAAACAGCAGAACTTTTTAAATTATATTAATGATTATTAGTACTTTTATTTTCCTACATATAATAGTCTTTTTCCTAACTAATATTTCAACAAAAGGCTACAGCACAGCTTGGCCTGGTCGAGCAGGAACCTCCAGTCGGTCCTCTTTTGTACCTTTTTCTTCCAATTTGTGATCCCCAAGACTTGAAAGTTCTGCTCAACACTATCCAGCCAACGCAATCTTAGTCTACCACGGCAATTCTTCGCGGAGCTCTACTCTTTTCCATTGGGGCAACATGGCCCGCCCATCGTAACCTTTCTATCCTAATGGTTTTTACGACATCAGGCATATAGGTGGAACAGCGGCAAATATGATAATGCTTTGTTTATTTATTGCTTTTCTTGTTCTAAATATTATAAGATTATAGAAGTAATTTTTATTATAATATGCCCTTGTGTTGTCTTAATTCGTACATATTAAAATTAATACCATAACGGGGCCATTCTGATGTACAAGTAAAACTCTAAACTTAACTATGTCAAAATCGTTCTCTAGTATAATTTTTGTATATAAGTTGGTGGCATTACAATCTAGGATAGTAGGCGTTTAGGCACAGTGTGTAAACCGTCCTTTTGTTTGCCGAATTTAGTGTTTTTCAGCATATTAATAGCGAGATATATCATTCTCGCCACGGTCATAATTGTTATGATAATAGCTATTATTATGGCCACGTGCTTCGTGTCAAGTGGACTCACCAACTGCATTCCTATAAAGTATAAATTAATAACAACGGACCGTTAATTTCTAGAAGTGAGAACATAAAGAGCAATGTAACTTAAGTTACATTAACTAAGATATATTGGATTTTTAAATTATTTATTATTCATTAATTAGTTTCATTTGTATGTATAATTTAATTTATTAATTTTACTTATTTTTAAGCTTAGATTTTGCTTATTTCTTTTTATAAGGTAAGTAATATTATGTGTAATAGATGTCTTTATAGTTTTTTTTCGTAAAAAGTCATTTATTTCCAACTTTGAGAAATTGTGCACCACAATCCGCGACGCTCAGAAGTCCTTTACCATTACAAATATATTCATATTTGCTAAACGCGAAAAATACATTAGTTAGCATTGGCTAGATTATAATATATCATATACATAATTTAATTTATATAACGTATAGAAACACGAGTGTTTAACTTGACAAGGACAAATCTATATTTAATATTTATTACCGTCAATATATTAAGCTATTAAAACAATGTATATTTATAAATACAAATATTATAAATAGATTTTTCTTTTGTGATAACATTAAAAAACTCCTTATGATAAAATAGCTGAACGAATTTTGATAATAATTAGCGCATTTTCATAGATTTTTCAGGTTTACAATTTTGTAATAATATAAATAAATAAATTTCTTTAAACATAAATATGTCTTGATTGTTCTCAAAGCAAAATCGCGGTCAAAAACAGTTAAATCATAATCTTAATATTGTTCAAGATTGCGTTAAAGTATTGAGTGTAGGTTTGAATGCAACGTGAGAAAATGCACTCAGACCTTGAACGGTCAGTTAGTTTTTGTTTTGCGATTTATATTTTCCGTTTTCCTATCGAGTTTTATTCTTGATGGTTTTTCAACCGACTATAAATTGAGGAATCACTTATTTTACATTTGTTTTTCGTGTGTTTTTTACAAATCAATTTTAACAATTCCTTTTACAATTGAAATGCGAATTCTTATAAGGTGTAGGTACTATTTTCTTTAAATTTGAGGGACACTTCAGATTTCGCGATTAGGTAACTGTGCAGATTATTAACTTTATCATGAGATTGAGGAAAGAGTTAACACATTAGAGTTCACGAGTGTGAAATATTGTATGAAAGGTTATAGTAACAAAATTCAGCAAAACATTGCTCGTATCTGACGAAGGTTTTCTATATATTGCCGCTTCGAATAAGAGATAATGATTAAAGAGTTTCTAAAGAAACAAAATAGCTTTGGCTTTGAAGCCATTAAAGTTCTAGTAAATTGTCTGCTAGGAATATGACAAATGATATAGACGCAAATGTCTACCCCATGACCTAATAGAGATTTCGAGACTTTATAAAGTTACTAAGTACCTATATACCTATATATATTCAAACTATAGTAAAGTTCTATAAATTTTCGAGTTTGTGAGGACAAATGTGTTTTGGTTTGCTTACAGGGAATTCGAACGAAACTTTGATGTTTTTATTTTAGGTATTTTTTATGATTAGGACGCCATTATTAGTTACTTTTTACAACAACCAAGGAGATTGTTCAAAAACAAGTGATTCAGGACAGTTTAAAATGAAACAAATGTCACGCAATCAAAAAACGTTCACACAATTTAAGAAATGCCCGTTCTTATATACTGAACTTAGTATATAAACGTGCCGTGAGAAGTGGTACTTGAAAATACATATGCAGAGAAATTTCGCCTTTAACGAAATAAGGTAAGGCTTAAAATAATACAAAAATAATATTGTTTTTTCATAGTATTGTTGCTATGTAGCACGCAACTCGGCAATTGTGGTTACCTGGCGGAAGTGGCTGCCCAATTATTTTCGAATTAGTCACAATTCTTAGATTTTCGACTTGTCTGTTGGCCGTGTGAAACCATCGAAACGGGGGGAGGATGCTAGTTTCAAACGTAACGTCTTCAGAAACATACGGACTTTCAATTTATTACATATTTTTCACGATAAGCTAACATTATGTTAACATTATGTGGTTTAAAAGTCTAAAATAAGGTAAAGATTTTACACAAATTTCTACCGTATTTTCAAGCATTCTCAACAAACGATGTTATTTGTGCCTTTCATACTGAAATGTAGATTTGTATAAAGATCTACGAAGTCTATAGATATTCTGTGCACAAATTCACATATTATATGACACGTATAATAACTTTCATCTTAGTTTTTATTTATAGAGGAAAATTGACAAAAGCTACAAATATTATTCTAAATCACATATTTTGCGTAATACCAACAAGGGTGATCAAATGCCATCATTATTCTGCCATCTGAAGCCTTGAAGGGGAGGCTTTTTTGGGTATATATATTCTATTTAATACTAGATCTTTTGTTAACACGAGAAACATGAGAACTGTAGAATGATGTAATAATTTTAATCAACTGTAACGACAATTATATTATTTATAAGTAAAATTAAAATACGAAACTATATTTAATATACTGTGAATTTTTAATCTTATTTTTACAAAAATCACGACACACAAAAAGTATTATTACAATTCAAACCAACATTTAAACTGAGAACTTGCTCCTTTTTTGAAGGGCTGATAAAAGCGCGAATATCTTAGCGTTTAACCATAAAGTATTAGCTTCCATCTTTTTCCATCTCTTTCCATATTTGATATTGAATTAGAAGACTGAAAGTATATGTAAGTCTCCTTAGAAGTGAATCACTGAAATTTTCTTATTTATTTGACGCTCCACATTTTTAACGTATTTAAAATAAGTTCTTTTACCATTAGTCAGTTCTACGCTTCGATAATAATCGACATAGATTAATACTTTATTAGAATGTGTCAAAATTCGATGCTCCGATGTACTTTTAACCCCAACGATCTCTTCTAACCCTGTAATTTAAACTCGAAGATAAATTGGGTTCCAATTAAACTTGCCTACAAATTTAAACCATATGTCAAAATTAGCCGGTCGCCATGGCGACGCTTAGGGTTGCGAAATCCCTCATTACAATTAGCGATTTTGTGTTTGTGACAACCCTAATGATGGCTAATCAAATCATTGTCTATTTTAGGGTGATGTTTTGATGGGGTTAAAATATTATCTTTTGATATTGGTGCGAATTCGGATGTACAAATAGCAGTCTTAACATTTCTAAAACGCTATCCTTAGAACTGAAATTAAAAATATTATGACAGGGCTACAATTTCGATATAACTAAATTAGTTTGTTTATATCATGGCGTCTTTATTAAAAAAATTAATTTCAGTTTGCAAAGCAATAATAGTCTAAAATAATGTCTGAAAATTACAGAGAAATCTATGATCAGCATCTGACGGTTTTCCTTGTGTTTATTTGAATAGTTACAGACTAAACTGACATCAAATTTTAATACAATTTTTTACAGGAGAAATATCATGATATTTTTTAAAATTACAATTTTGGTGAACATAATCTATAAATCGTACATCAAAAAAACTGCTTAATTTTATCATTTAAACTGATCTCCGATGAAAAAATTCGTAAGTTTCTAACATTCTTGTGGTCTCAGTAATTAAATGCTTGTTTATAAATAATATTGTTCAAACGGTTTCTTTATTCTATTGAAACAAATCTTATTTACAAGAAACAGACCAGCTTCAGCTTCTATTATTTTAGATTAGAGATAATTAATAGATATTTATTTTAGAAGAAAAAAGTGAAAAAAATTTGAAATGTTGTGTCAAGATGGCGCTGATGATCATGATTAAATCGCGGATATAAATAATAGAGTCATTTAAAGAACTCAGTGATTTGCGCTTTATAAAGTGTACAGATATATTTAATATTTATTTGATTGATATTATCACGCCTATTTCCCATAGAGGAATGCTGCGACCACCTACTGTCACCTGCCACGATCCCTATACACCTTTTCGCTTCATCTACTTCCAATAAATTCGTCATACATGCTCGCCGATCGCGAGTGATTTGGTCCAGAGAGGGTCTACCAGCACCCACCTCACCATTAACACTCATCTCACTCATCTCACTCATCTAACACACACTTATACTTATCTATTTTCATTCCTTCTCTCCAAGTGCCCAAACCATCTCATCTACTGATATAAAAAAAAATCCATTCTGTATACCTAACCAGCTGTGCGCCGCGGTTTCACCCGTGTTAACTTCGTCGTAACGTGATGTTATATAGCCTAAAAGCTGTTACCTATAAAAATGACGATATCTACTTCTATAGAACTTTTCATCCCCCTCCCCCTTTCAATCCCTTACAACCCCTTTTTCGTGTTAAAAAAGTAGCCTATCTCCTTTCTTAGGCTCTAGACTATCTGTGTACCAAATTTCATTTAAATCTGTTTAGTAGTTTTGGCGTTAAATCGCGACAGACAGAGTACTTTCACATTTATAATATTAGTATAGGCTGTAATTACAGTCGTGGTATTACCTAATGGTAATTAGAGTGGCTGTAAATACGGCATACCGTTTTTTGTTACTTATCAAATTTTATTAAATTCGCTCAGGTGGCTTATCGTTGAGATACGGTACTTTCGAATTTATCTTAGTATGGACGACCTAAAAACTGAAAGTATAATTAATTATATTTTTTATTGGGCCGACTCTTTTGACCTTTGGCGTTTACGCGAATATGTTGCAATGCCGAAGTTACATTATATAGGTTGCAGCCGTTTTACTGATATAAACATAGATAATGTAATAACCTTAATATTGCGTTTGTAATATTTTAAAGGTATTTATCCTAAAGGAACTAGAGGCCAATCGAGGCATAATGAGTGCTTCATAGAATGTAGGTGATCAGACATTTGTTTCTTTCAAACCGAAAATTTACTTTGTCCGAAAAGCAACTCAGACCCATTCGCACGCTTGGTTTAAGTATTATAGGCGATTTGGTGTCTAAAATGGCCGATAAATAGTATTATTAATTATTTAAGATTGTTCTGAGAATCGAAAACTAATCCCTGCATCAACACGTATCTAATACATCAGTAGGTAAGGTTATGACGGCAACGCGCGCGGCGTAATCCAAAGACAATGTAAGGTAATATTCTAGAAACTAGATTGTCTATGGTGTTATAGACCATAGACTTAAATCATTGTCATTCCGCCGCTTTGTAGCCACGTACAACTTGATCAGTCATTATTCTGATAACAGTCTGTCTGCGTGAGAGCCGCTAGTGATGTCTGTGGTTATCGATTTTATTTTTTATCAAGGTTTCGTTAAATTGAAATAGCGGCATCACGTAAAAAAAGATTTTTATTACCTGGCTGATTCGTAATTTATTAGAACAAAGTATAAATTAATTAATTTAATAAGTATTTCGAATGTTAATTAATTTTAAATTTTAATCTCTTATAGAGGGAGTTTCATTTTATCACTTAATCTTATTTTTGTAGATTGGGAATATACTAACAAAACTAACAAATTATTTTTAAAAAATTCAATTGTTTTATATGTCATGTTTTGTATGTAATTAATCTATGTATTAATGGCTTAATTATTACATATTTGTGGAGAAGCCGAGTGCCTTATCGATAAGTGACACATCCCTACTACTACGGTAAAGGTACAGCAATGTGTTTGTAAACATATAATTACTCAGTAAGTTGATGCATATCAATTTTTTCTCTGTGTGGGTTTAAATACATGTTACTATACAGGCCGGCTATTCGAAGCGCGAAAAGTATTACCAGTTATTCAGTTTCAAGTATTTGACAAATCTTATTAGTTATAATAACTTTCCAGATAATAAGTAATTATAATTAGAGTTATAATATGTTTGTACTAAACAATTACAAATTTTCAATTAAATGCATAGCGTAGGTACACAAAATTAGTTTGTCTTAACCATAGAGTAAGCATTACTAAGTACTACTTTTAATACTTACTCTGAGGTCTTAACAAAGTCACTAGTAAAATAATATCATGAGAATTCCATAATGCGAAAGCAACTTTTTCTGTCTGTTACGCTTTGACAAAGAGATATATTATTGAAGCTTAAGCAAGTACATAGGCTACATTTTATAGCGAAAAAAGACGAGAGAAAAGTATATTAAGGTTCGTCATTGTCGAAGGGTTATTAAACAATTAGGATAAACTTCGTGGTTTTTGCAATAGTCGATGAAATTAATCTGCCCAGTGCACCAGAGATAGCGAGATTTCACGTTTATTTTATAAAAAACATATTCAAAATCGTTCAGTGCAAAGTTTGATAGAATAAAAAATATATTATTGGAATGTTACAATAAGTAATTGACTAATTTTCATATTTTAAATAAAATTTGGTCAAAAACACGCTGTATATCAATGTGTTATTTTGTGTGAGTGCAGAACTAGTTTTGCGAGAATATGAGTGATTGTAACACGATTTAATTTTGCCGACCACACAGCTTATGATGTTTATTTAATTAATTTGTTTATGGTTTTAAAGAATTATTGTTTAAAAATCGAATGGGATAATTTGTTGAACGTTCTCTGCTATTTGTGGTTGTTCCTATAATAGATAAAAAAAATCTTACTATACTAGATATACCTTACCTGTAACATTCTCAAGGAGTAAGGCAGTAATAATACGTACTTTGTATCGCTTCAGAATTCCGAATAATAACGTGTCACCTAAACGTCATTCCATAGAAAATGTTTATGGGAACTAATTTTCTTCATAACCACTTTTTCGTGAATTTTTCTAAACTTTAAATAATTTATCTGCTATTCTCGGATTAGACGAATCAAACAAACCAAGATAATCAAAATCGGTCCATCCGTCCTTGAGTTATAAATGGTGTAAATAACCCGACTTTATTTTATATTATATAAAATACTATTAACATAATATTATACTTTCCGATTAAAATGAATATTTCCAAAGTCAATTGTCAAACTGACAACTATTAGAATTAATTACAATACCATAGACAAAAGAGTCACTTGTAGTTGCGAAATGGAATGCATGTTTTTAAATTTTAATTGTATATTAGATTTTAATCGGCTTTTAGTGAACTTAATTGTGTTAAATTGCTTAGTTTTATGTGCTCAAACTGATTTTGCATACTTAACCGTGCATGTAAAACAATTTATGAACTCTATTATTTTTGGTATTTTATTACACGTGTATTAAATTACATGGTATTCATTTGAAATATGTTTGTTTTTTATATGCGCTGGAAAGTGCGTAGTTAATAAAAATCATTTCATATTATTATTTATGTGCTAGAGTATTAATTTTTTTTTATTTTATTGAAACAAATTCATCCATAATGAAGCTTGCTTGCTTCTATAAGTTACGCGAATGGCAAATACAGTTATTTTGTTTACAATGAGTTTATATTAACATTAAAACTTTATATTTACTTATAAAATAATGTAAGTCAGGTAATTGTAAATACTATAGGTACCTACAGGTGAATTTTTGAGACGTGACAGTAACCTGCTCTCTGTGTTTTGACTTACCGTAGATTTTATATTCAAATTTCATTTGACCATAAAGAGTTTTTGATTACAGTACAAAATAGAATCGTTTGGCAATAAAGAATATTTCGAGTCGATTTATCGTTTTTTCATACAAAATGTATGGGGAAAGTTTTTGGCGATTTCTGTCATTTCTTGTACTACGTCAAAATATGATCTCAAGTCTTGATCCCTACATGAAATAGGATCGATTGGCATATAATTCTTTTTTTCATTTTAGCTTTTTTGTTGACTGTAGCTGATATCTTAAAAAGTTACGGATGGTCTTCTAGGAACGTTTTACTGTAACTTTAACGGTTAAGGTCTTTAAAGACCATGTTACAATTAATTACACAGTTTTAACTATAAATTCTAGAGACAAATATAATATTATAAGTACAAATTAAAACAATAAATACTCCTAAAGGTAATCAAGATATGTACCTAATTAAATATTTTAATTTTGGGGTAACACAATACAAAAATAAAAAAATTTGAAATGTAGGTTTGAAATTACCAAGAAACAATAAATTGACGTTAACCGTTATAACATGAAAATGAATCAGGCCAAAACTTTTGTATCTAAAATCTTGCAATAATTAACATTTCATGTCGGCTGACCACCTTGTGATTATTTAGGCCATTTTTTAATAAAAATATGCAACGGTGTTAATAAAATGCATCAAACAATACCATTGCTACACGTTCATATAGAAAATTCCGCAGTGTAGCCAAAAATCACATCTAAATTTAGTCCATCCATTTAGTCGTTGATGAGTCAAAAGTTTTTAAACTGATTTATTGTCTTTACAGTAGAAGACGTTATAACTTCTTTCGAGTGTCTAAGATATTAACATTTTTAATTGTGTATAATTTTAAATTTATTAATAATATTAATTTATACAAAAGGCTCATCAAAGCAGTGTAATTAATTGTGTTATTATAGAGTTTTGTGTTATATACCTACGTATTATATAGTACGCCACTGGACCAATTTCAAAAATTCTAACACTGATACGAAGCTAGAGTTTTTTGAGTGACATAGTATATAGATATGTATTTGCATATGCTAATAAATATAAAAGTTATCCCGGTCTAAGACCATTTTTAATTAATGCATAAAAATTGAGTTATAATTTATACTCCATCCGTCATTTGCGGATGCGAAACTTTAATAAAAACCACTTTTCAATGAGCTATGTATTTTAAATGATTAATTCACTCAACGAAATCTTAAATTCAAGTGAAGTTGTGTTTTTAGCTTAACCTTTTTATTCTTGTTATCCTCATAAGTTGACCTCCGAATCGCCCTCAGTCCGTTCCGCGCGGTGCTTTTATAATTGATGTGCATACACACCGACAATACGGGGCAATTCTTTGTTAAAAAACTATATGTGACAATATAGATTCATCAAGCACTTATTAATGCTGTCGCGACTTTATGTATGGTAGGTTTAGATAGTAACTTATATTAACGCTAGCTTTGGTAGTGCTTTTACGTAAGTACCTAAGCTAGCTGTATTTAATCAATTTCCTACCTACCTAGTATTTTATTTCTTTCAAAGATCTTCTGTCTACCTTTAACGTTTCCATTTCATAATTACGTTTCATTAGCCTTATAATTTATAATTGGCCCGACCCCTGGCGCAATGGTGCTGGTGCAATGGCTTTCGGAGGCTGCATACACCAGCTTGTGCAGCATACATGCCATGTAGTTTGGTCTATTGAAGTGAAGGTTGTTGGGAATATATTTAAGTTATTTATTTAACACGTTTCACATAAAGATAAAAATATATATTATATATTGGGTTTGTGTAAATCCCAATTTTTTTGGAAACAATTTAATTGCCACATCTTTACTTCGTTTAATAGACCTATATTACAAGATATTGTATAAAGCAAAATTGGTTTCTAGGAAACAAATTATGGCTTAATAATTTCATGAACGGAATTTGTTGTATTTAAAATTGTTGAAATAAAGTCTTGAATTATGAAACACCCTTTACACGGACAGCATAGCCAGCAGTGCGTAAATAAATTTTGTACGGACAAAACTGTTATTTTAAAATAATAATTGATGTGTAGTCACATTGTCCGGAGCTGTATTGTCATTTTTTGCCTTTGTAAAACGTTATTATTGCTTGAATGCAGGGAAAATCATTTTCCGTTGGTCACCCCAAGGTCTCTGCTTCTCACAATGTACCACGATTTCATTATAATATGAGAATATTGAAAAAAATTGACATTCAGTTTCCGTTTTCACACACATTAAATAACCTTGTTTATATTTTGCAAGAAAGAAGAAGAAATTATTATATATTTTTCTTTACTTATTTTTTTAAAATTATTGTGTACTATCGGACCTGGCGAACTTTGTACCGCCAATAAAAGATAGAATGGGTATAGTAAGCTATCCTTGAAAGGTACACATATGCCAGCAAGGACTTTTTGTACATCTAGGTATAAAAGAGGAATATCTCAAAGTTATATCTCAAAGGGATTAGGCAGCGTATTCGATGAAAGCTCCCAGATTCGTGGTTCTGTCTTTACTATGAATATTGAATTCGAATTGGCATAATAATTTAAAATACCAAACGGAATGAGTACTAAGAAATGAGAAATAATGAGTTATTTCAAACGCAATAAGATTACATTAGAAAAGTTTATATTGCCAAAAGCACTCAAAAGGTGACATTAGAAAAGTTTATAGTGTCGTAAAGTTTTCTTAAATTGTATAATGTTCCGCGCAACTTTCTTAATTATTTATTTCATAAAAACCTTCTTCAGATAGTAACAAACAACAAAAAAAGAATTATACATTCGGAAGCTATGCGCACATTACGGTATGCTATACATTTCGGTGATTCATCTTTATTTATACAGATTATAGATTTTTGGATTTAACAATTAATTACCTAATAATATTTATATTTATAAGTCTGGCATGTAGTTGGTCTACTCATTAAAATTATATTAAATCAACTTCTTGCCGAGTTAAGAATATATACACCCGACTCTTCAATTCAATATTAATTTTAACTCATTAGTGTGAAAATAACACTTCCACAACCATTCAAAGATCATCAAAAGTAATATTGGGTTAATATTGGTATTCAAATGTCATTTTACTTATTATCTTGTGATTATTAGGAACTTTATATATTGAGTTATGCAAAATTAAGAATAATCAAGCTTAATCATCTAAAGAATATTTTAAATCAGTCCTTTACTTTTAGAATTTATATATTAACTAAAAATATAAATTAATTTTCTTGAGTATTTGATGGTTCCTGTTAATTGCTTTGTTATTAGGAAAGAATCTACAGTTCCATCCAAATATACATATAAAGTTACGAAATTTGTATAAAATATTATAACTACAACAAAGAGTATGCTTTGTTGTTCTATAATTTTTATTTTATTACTTAAAATTAAGAACGCGTCCAAGATTTCGATAAAAAATTAATTTTTGAAAAATAAATTTCCTTGTCTTAGTAATTTTACGTTTTAACCCGACTCTGTGTGAGTATAAACAGTAGATAGGCACATTAAGCCTAATAGGTAGGTATGTCACTCAAAAAGAGCTCATCATTAGTTAAAGAACTTTAAAATCGAACTATGTGTTACTTTATTTTCGAGTTTATTATATACAAATATAAAAATCAATTTTTTCTATATTAGTTACGAGTGTAGATATATATTGTATGAGCGAGTATTTATTTTGAAAATCTATAGCTGACAATAAAGAGTGAAGAGAAATGTCGTAAAATTGAGAATTTTTCCGTAAAAAAATTCGCTTTAACGTTAAATTACGTTATTGTAGAGTAAAAATTGGATGCAAATAATTAATATTTATTTAAACGCTACGTATAAAAGTGATTCACTTTCGTTATGGAATGGTTTCTGAATCACTTAAGAGGGGGGCTTACAATAGGGTTAGCAACAATAACTGTTAAATAACGAATGTTTTAATCTTTCACACGACTATCAGCAAAGATGAGGAAAGTAAACTGCCGCCGGTGTTGCCAACATATGAATTCAAGAACAACGTTAGTGAGAATACGCAATTTTTTGTATGGGAATGACGTTGATATTAACTTAGCAACACCTATTGTCATTTCACAAAGGACTCGTTAACAGTGTCCTTGCATAGGCCCCCAAGTCACGGCTCGCCATAAAAGCGCTGAGAGAAGCCAGTGACCGAACTAAGTGGGTATAACCAGACAAGGAGGACACATCAGAGACGCGATCTTTAGCAACGAAGAAGGCAACTAGAAGGAATGTGCGGAAAGTCAAAATAAGTTCTAAATAATAAGTGTTACAATTTTAACAAAAAAAAAAAACTACTTCAAATTGTAACTCCAAAACTACTGAATAGATTTTGATTAAAAATGAGACTACATGGGAAGTACCAGCTTTCAAACAAAAAAAGTATCATCGAAATCGGTTTACTCAGTCGAAAGTTCTGAGGTAACAATTAATATAAAATAAAAATAGCGTCGAATTGAGTACCTCCTCCTTTTTTGAAATCGGTAATAAAGTAGAGGTTAATAAATAACGACAATTGTTATATATTTTAACGAAATAATACGCACAAAACTCATCATCTATCTATGCCTCTTAATCTCCAAATAATAAAAGAATTGATTTAGCACTTAAATTAGTATTTTTCAAGGTTTTTTCAACTTTAGAATTTATGATTAATAAAAGAATTAATAGTAAGGTGACAACCCTTGAACACAACACGCCAAGCGTAACATGATTCATGTATAACTTTTGTTTAAAAACTGTAAAATCTTGTAGATCTTACGAGTTCTTAAAATTATTACTCACTATTTTTTATATGTTAATGAGGTCTTAAAAACTATTAAATATAGTATTCTCTTAAGCCTACTTGTTAAGGCACGTTTTTTTCATTAATATTCGCAACCAGAAACGTTTCCATGTTAAAATCAATTTAAATGGGCCTATGTAAGTAGCGTATAGGGGTATATACATATCATATATACCACGAATAGTAAGTTTTTTTTAAAATTTAAAATTCAATTCTTTGATCGTCTCTTGAAAATAAATCATTAACTATTTTTTATTTATTTACATTATCTATGCGCTCTGATAATTGTGCACTATATTATTGACAATCCAAAAACTAAATACAAATTTTAATTTTATGACAATTTATTGGTTCGTGCGTGTAGTTTGTTTGAGCAGTGTTTAAACCTTGGTGATACCAGTCAACAAATATATATATAGTCTATGGGTGAAAAAGTTTTTTTTACTTAGAAATCTATAATCTATGTACTTAAGGCCAAGTTCGCTGCACGGATGCACCTAAGGCCGATGCCACACTTAAGATAAAACCGTGATTACCGTGTGTGTCAACCGTGAAGTCATTACGCCGTAATAATGGGAAAAATATTATTGTGAAATAGAAAAATTGGTTTCACATTTTGTGTGGAATTCATAAATTGCTGTTGTTCAAAGATGAATTGTTTCGAATTTATTCCGCAGATTTTTCTAAACAATGAATAATTCGAACATAGAATTGAATAAAAGAAAAAACATCTTCAAATAATCTCCTACCGCTTCCGTAAAAATCACATGAACTTATTTACTTATATATTATCTTGACTAAATATTATCACAAACCTCATAGTTAAAGATCCTTAAGATTACCTGTAACAAATTGAAAACGATGATTACACAATCAGTCCAAAAAAACAAATAAAAAACATAATTAAGTTACAGCACTGACATTTGGCGGTAAAACAGACGGGCCCGCTATAAATTCTAGTCCAATAAAAAAGCAATTTAAAATACATTCAAATTCGAGAACTATTTTATAAGGCCAGTGTTACTTGAGGCGTGGTTAGAAGAAATAAAACCTTATTCCGTGAAATAAAGGCTTTGTTTTTAAATAACAGAGTTCTGAGTCTGGTTGCGTGGTCAGGCGACCGTGACGTCATCAGGTAACCACGCTGGATGCACAAGCGTTATAACTTTACTATCACGATTATCGATAAACTGTACTTTTATTTCGCAGTTTTTATGTTTTTATCTAAAGTAGATATACCTACGTATTTTTCCTAGCAATAAAAATATCCAAAAACCTTAACCTAGTGAACAATACTGAATGTAAACTTGTACAGAAATAAATCAATTTCTACTGCGCATTAAACATTAATACGAATGTTTGCCCTTAACTTTATTGATTTTAGTGTTAATCATAAAGACAAATGGAGCATTAGAAAATCAATTCATATTCTTTTTTACCTGAGTTACTAAAATACCATATACCTACTTAATAAATGCATTAAATTTCTAATATTAAACGTATGTGGTTCCATTATAGTTCAATGTACGAATGTCATTTAATTAAATCAGTCGTGGGTGATAAAGAACCACATTAAAAATAGAAAAACTCACGTGGAAGCTATAAATAAAAAATGTAATATATTTTGTCAGTTAAAGGTGTTATATTTATCTCATAGCGATGCAAATTGCCCTCATAATCGTATATGGAAACATGATTCTACGACAATTCCGTACCTTATAATGAAAGTGATTAAGACATTATCTATTTCAAATACGAGTGACCATAAATTGACATAGACATTATAGAGTCTTGTAGTTGTATTGTCTCTACTAATCTACACTCGTATTTGAAAAGACAATTTTTGTTTTATAAAAACTACTTCGCATACTTTCACGAAAAGTAATTATTTTAAAAATGTAAACGCAGAGGTATAAAACTATATTTTGATTCAAAACATTCATTAACAGTGCCTTGGCGCATGACGCGGGATCTCGGAGTAACGTTTTTGACATATCCGGTTCCTAAAGTCGACAGACGGAATGATGTACAATTTTATTGCTAAAGAAATAACGGGGCAAAGGGAATTTTGTTTTTATTGAGGTATTTGAATTGTCTATATTCTAAGCCATCTGTTATTGTTTACCAATTAAGTATCTATTTCTATAGATGTAAAAAAACGTTATGGACTAATTTATATTTGATATTTACATAGTTTTATCTTACATACTCTAATATAATGTAGCGTAATAATTTGAATACAGAGACAATAAATTTATTCTCTATCAACAATTCTATAATAAAAATTAGTTTACATTTAAAATTTGGTATCGCTATCTGTTATTCTAATTTATTTAAATAAAATGAAGTGTTAATCTTATCTGTACCGGTAACAAAAGGCGCGATATTCAAATTTAGAATTATGAATGGTCAGCCATTTTTTCTTTTTTTCTAATAGAGAATGATTGATAGTTTTTTTGTTCGTTACGTCATTAGTAGTTAATTAGATGTAGATCATTTGTAATCTTGGCGGGAAATAGAGGGGGCCTTTCTTAACAATGCGGGTTTTTTATTTTATTAGACTGTGGGTGAGGATTTTGTAGATAGGATATTTTCTATTTGTTTTATTGTAATAACGAGGTGTTATAACTTGCTTATGAATGTAAGTTATAGTAATATTACATTTAGTTTGAGGGCAAGATAGTTGCGGTCACTATATTGTTTTTAAGTAACTTTCAATACATTTATTGTATACTAATAATAAAATATAATATCTTTGGGTTTTTGCATTTTCTCAATAGTATGTAGTAGGAATTGTGCCTGGTATTGGTCAATTGGCTCGTCCCCTATTACAATTGACTAAAACATAATAATATATACTCCTTTGGTGAATTAAAGGCATGACCATATTATTATTATGATAGATAGAAAAATCCTAAAGATTCCGTCTTTGCTTAAATCGCAGGAATGGCTCAAAGGTTCAAACAGGTCTATTGTTTTGAACCACTACTTAAAAGTTTAAGTATTTAAGGTTAAAATCGAAACTATATTTGATTCTAATAAAAGAACCTATAAAATCGTTTCACAAATTGTAACGTGAAACATTACTTTATCAAAACAATAAGAGTCACACGCGAAATTGAAGCAAAAAATAAAGTTGCGTCCACAAATTGCGCAATTAACCTCTACTTGTAGCATGATTAATGGCAACACTGGTTGTAACACTGAACCAACAAGTCAATCATATGCCCTTGCTATTTTGATTTATGATAATACTGACAGCTGGTAAAAAAAATCGATATATTTGTGTTACGTAAATTCGTGTTTTCTGATTCGTTTTAATGAGTTTATGTAAGTTTATGGACATTAAAGTGAAAAACAATTTATTGTGGATTTTAGTGAATTCCATGATAGAAGCATGCAGCAGTACCTACCTAGTTTTCATCAAATTGGAAGGTTTTTTCGAAATAAAAATTATAGGTACATAACCTTAATCTTGATTCGAATAATCATTAATCAGCTATCACTATGTGAAATTTGGTCAAAATCTGGCCAGTGGATTTTGCGTCAATACACATAAACATTATAAAAGTCGGGTAGGATTTAAAATACGAGTAAGTGAATTCCCATTACCCCTATTGGGGTATGGAGCAGACAAATTTCTGTATCTGTTTGTGAATGATCAGTGAAACAGATAAAAATATTTGTACACTTATTTTTTTTTATTTGTTTGGTTATATGGTTTATCATAATATGTGTATTGTGTAGATTCGTAGATTAATTTTGCAGTAAAATAATCCCTGCTATGTCCAAGACGAGAAACCTAATTCTCCGTAGGTACTTGATACATTGTACATAAGGAGTTACATAATAAATAGGAGAAACCATTCGGATGAAGAATCGAGGTCGTAATTTTGACGCAAAGTTGCAACATACCTAACTCATACCGTCTTAAGCAAGTATCCGGCGTATCAATCGAGCCAATATACCGACCAGATTAACCTGACCTCCACTACATTACTGGGATACCCCGCTTACGTCCACGACCGCTACGCTGAGAAACGGGAGAGAGGTCATGTTTAATTGGTTACTATCGGACGTGCAATATTAACCAGAATGCAATGACCTACTATGGGATATACTGAGGTGAAGTACGCGGCTCAACTTATACAAGATACTTTCGGACGTGGAACGACCAGCGTAAGAAGAGCTATAGTAGTTTCCCTCTCGGGTCTGATATTGAAGGTGAGCGCGGGAGATCGAGGGTCAGACTAAAGTGGTGCTTTAACAACATCACTTGAGCACATTATGGGTTTAATCGGGACTTCCTACTTACGTCCCGAGCGCGGCGCACCGAGATTTGTTCCAATTTTAAATATTTGATTTAAACTGGACTGTTGTGGACTAACATTGACCTTTGTGTTGTATACGAAATTAATGTATAAAAGAAAATATTTTAAATACAAATTTAATACAAGGTAGATGGTAGAGATTTTACGAAGATTATAAAAGCACAATTGAATAATGAAATCTCACAAAATTTAATAAAAATGTATAATTAACTTATTTCCTTGCAATAACGGTAAGCTGTCAGTCATCTACTGGCGGTTAATTACTTGAATGTCATGAGTAAATAAAAATTGCATAAAAATTTGCCCTTTTTGCTAAGAAACAGAGTATAAAATACAGTGTAGCTTTATCTTATGCGGCATTATAGCTGGTCAGGAAGGTTAGGCGTGTAAGTAGGTCCCGAAACACATATGTATAACCTTTTATTTTTAAAAGAACTCATTTTAAAGCTCCACTGACATTGCATGAAAATTCATGGAAACGTATTCCGCGGTGTAAAGTTAAATCATACAAAAGCATTATATTTAGCTTATATTAAGTATTTCATCTGTTTTAAAGTAGAAATCGCTATTTAACTATATTTACTTGAACTATTGTCATTAAGCTACACTAACTTTCATTACCGTGGTTTCAGTTTAGACATTGCATTGTTTATTAGACAATGAGTTGTTGTTCAAGTTTTTACCTATTCTTCATTAATCATTCATCTAGGTTATTTTTTTTAAACCTTTAACAACGCATAACAGATAATCTTAATGTTTAATGATTAAAGTTTGGTTGAAATGGACTCCAATGGGCCATCGGATTAAAATTTGTGTCCGTTTTGTAGTTTTCCGCAACATTTGAACCTAAAAACAGAGTAAGTATTAACCGATTTCAAAAAAGAAGGAGGTTCTCAATTCGACGTTGTTTTTATGTTACCTCAGAACTTTCGACTGGGTGACAGAAAATCTGTTAGTAGAGTTTGAGTTACAGTTTGAACTCAGTTTTTTTTGTTAAATTTTAAACTTATTTAATTTTACTATTATTAACTATTCGAGAACATTTTCAAAGAATGCATAAAACTCATAATCTTGTTATGTAGGTACTTATATGTTATAGTGGCTTTCATTGTAATACGTGCTTGAATGTTTCTCTCTGTGATTGTCTTAACATGTATTTTTGCTCAACCATAATAAATAAAATAAATAGGAGATAGAAGAGATATTATAATTCGTACCTTAGCCACGCGGAACAGGAACAAAATCCTTTCCTACAGGATAGTGTTTGTGCAAGAATAATAAAAATATTTTTGAAATCTATTAGCTAAACTTACCCTAAAACTTGGCATAATAACTAAATATCTTTATACAAGAATTATCGTTCCCTGAGCAACTAATATTATATCAATATCATTACTTAAAAGTTTTTTATACGTAGAAACTGTTTTTTTCTAATTAACCTTTTAGATATAAATTTATAGCGTATTATTTCTGTTAATATGCAATTTTTTATCATTGGATGCAAAAAAAATGGCGACGCCGACCGTTGTAAAACAATGTTGCAGTAAATTATAATAATTTTTTATTTGTTAGAGCGGTCTCTATGATTGGTCATTTATTTTAAGGTTCCTAGATACTCTCTTCTCTTCGATTAATGAGGATGGATAAGGTATATAATTTGTCAAGTTTTTTTTTATAAATTGGTTGAAATGTGATGATAATTGTTGAAAGTGTTGGAAAAAGTCAAGCCAACTAGGAGCTTTCATCAAAAACGCTGCCTAATTTGAGATATAACAAAGCAATGCATGGTAGGATATTCCTCTGTTATAGATGTACAAACAAATCCTTGGTGGCATATATCTAACTTTTAAGGATAGCTTACTAATTACTATACCCATGCTTTTATTGGTGGTACGAAGTTCGCGTTAGTAAGTTAAAAGAATATCGAAGCAAAAAGGGTCACGCGTCACATAGAATGCGTGTATGTTTCCTCCGTTTCATATCTTGAGGAAATTAGAAAAAACTGAAAAGCTTCTCTCAACCATTTATTTTAGAAGATTAGTGAAACAGACACAGAAATATGTTTACCTCATGCTCTATTAGTGTATGTTGTTATAGGAAGATACATCTACCTGGATTGAGGCTAGTAGGTACCAGTAATAAATGTTATTATTTTGACGACATGCCTAAATAATGGAGAATGTTCACACATTTTGATTTTTAGCTCACCGTATTCTCTATTGAAAATGGAAAAATCGTGTGAAAAAAACTATTTGATACGTCAATGTGGTCCCGAGATACAGAATTTTATAAGTAGGACGACGTGATGTCATTTTACAACAGCTTACGTAGTCTGTCCCGTCGCTGCTCGAGAAGAGAGACAGAGAGAGAGCGAGTTTTGTACTGTGACGTCACGAGCTGACGAACTTTAAATGCATGTAAAATCAAAACTACTTACTTTTCAAGCGAATTTGTGTGCCTAGTAACATTCTCCATTTTACAGATAAAAAATTACTTAGAAAAGGCACTGCTGTTTTCAAGGATAAGGAGAGATGCCGCAGGCAATAACAAGGCAGGTTTATTTTTTGCGCAGTTATGCACTGGTTTATATAATGTATGCAATTTTTATGCCGGTCATTGCGTAATAGGTACCAGTTGTTTCTAGATAATTTATGGTATTTATTAGCTGTAGCTGTCAATTTATTAGTCATTGAGTACTCTATGGTCGTTTTGATTATAAATAAAGGACTATTTTATTGTCAAAAAATGTACTTAGGTATAGAATGTTCAATAGTGCAGTTAAAAATACTTTATTGAAAAACTTCCAACACTATTCTAAAAGAGATCAAATCTTTATTTAGATGTAGATACCTTTCTTTATTTACAGCCAAAATCAAGCTTAAATTAAACAAAATTGAGAGAAATTCATCAGTCATTCATTCGATATCAGGATACTACGCAACAGGCACTAATTGAACTGACCTTTTTCGTTAATATATATCGTATTGTTATACCTACCTGTAATCGTACCTAATATTGTAGGTACTAAGTTTGGCTGGCAGTAACAATTTCAACGCAGTATAAGTTCTTGATCTTAAAGTTATTAAAATTGCCTATAATAGGTATTATTTCGTTCAAGAAGCGACGGAAATTGCTTCGAAACAATTTTTTCAAGTTTAATAGAAAACAAGATAATATCATGAAAACGCATCTGTCGCATGCACCAATATTAATAGATGTTTTTCTATAATATTAATGTATGGAAAACTGACGCTTATTTTAATAGACCGTAAGAAGTTTTTCGCGTATGATAAATTTCACGTGGCCTAGTGTAACTTAATGTAGTTTTTGTCTACTCCGATAATGACATTATTGGCTTATAATCAACGTTATGTGAGGGCCTATACACTATACAGTAATTGTCCATTGGCACACAGTGTTTTTGTCTTGGTAAACGACCTTTTATGTTTTTACTCTATGAAATGTCAGTGTGACATCATGACAGTTTGGATTATGGCGGAAGGAATTATGTTACATAATATATAATTTAATAAATATTGTGTAATTCATTTCTACGGAGAGATTAATAAGAAATCGCTTCATTCTATGTTTTATTCAAAGATAATTTAGACTCAAATTTGTAGAGAATACATCAAAATTGGTGCAACTACTCTATCATGGTTAGTCTTTTTACCCACTTCAAAAAAGACGGAGGTACTCAATTCAACGATATATTTTTTATTTGTTAACACAGAACTTTCGACTAAATGAACCGTTTTTGTTTGACAGGGTGCTTTTCGTGTGGTCCCATTTAAATTTCTTACAAATCTGTTCAGTAATTTTAGAGTTCCAATTTGAAGTCGGGTTTTGTTAAAATTTTAACATTGTTATTTGAAGATTAAAAGCAGTTATAGTGGCTTGTTTCCTAAACCTAATAAATAAATAATTTTTATCGCGTGAGAGTAAATGAAAAGTGTGAAATTTCTGTGGACGTCGAGTGTTGTTAGAGTATGATTTATTAAGACGGATTATAACAAAAAATTACATATTTACTCATTAGATTATTTATTAAATAATTAGGTGTAGTTTTTGTATATTATAGATATACTATTTTAGATTTTAGATAGGCCAATTGAGACTTTTAAACCGTTAACTATCTGAATAACTGTTTGCTCAAATTTATAAAAGTTATAGTTTCATAACCCAAGAACGGATGGATCGATTTTGATTTAACTGATTTGTTGGTTTCCTAATCCGAGAATAGCAGAAAAATTTACGAAAAAGTGTTTATGAAGAAAATTCGTTTCCTCACACATTTTCTGTAGAATGACGTTTTAGGTGACATATTATTTGGAACTCTGAAGCGATACGAAGTTCGCGGGGTCTACTAGTTGATAATATAACAAAATCGCAAAATCCTAACAACACGTCGCATACTTATTCTCATTTAAAACTTCGAACATTGTAATTCAATTAAATCACTCAACAGTTTTCGGTACAATTTTGTATGAAGTAAGAATTTAAGCGCGAAGCCTGAGGTATCGGGTTCGATCCCCGGTCCCGAATACAATTTATAATTTAATTTGTATTTGTATTCGGTCTCTGGTAAGGCTGCCACTTGCTGGACGAGGTGTCATAAGTGGCACGGAGGTGTGGTTGAGTTTCTACAGGCTTGCCTGAAGAAATTCAACCATACCAACAAAAATTGCGTTGCCTAGAAGAGACGACAGATAGGCGATAAGGCTACTCGTTGCACTCAATTGCAACGAAGTGCTTTAAAAAAACTTAGCTTACGCGCGGCACATCCGCACTTTTTTCGTAGTCGAGTATAATCGTAAAACCGAGTAAAATAATTCCAGCCAGTCTTCTTACTAACAATGTAAATGAATTATATAAAAACTAGTACATGTACTTGCGTTGAAATACGCGGTTACGCTGAGTTGAAGCGATTTTTTAACTTAGACATAACTTTTCACTAATGCAATGGTTTCAAAAAATTAATTGCTCTTTTATTAAGACAATAATTTAGAAACTGAATTATAAATTTCACTTTTTGTCCGGGAGTGTATATTTTTAAAATTATAGCATAGATATATACTACAACATATTGTATTTTAAATTTCACGCAGCTTGTAATAACATAACTTGACGTAAAATGACAAAATCATATCTTCTTCTTTTGATGTTGATGATGATGATGTTACTGTATTATAATTAATACATCATATTTTGTTTCAATATCTCGTGAAGTTTGCCTTTGTAGCTAAGTTAGGCATGCGTCTAATAAGGTCCCGGATTTAATTCTCGGGGCAACATTAAAAAATGTAAAGGTAACGAAAACGAACACTGAAACAGACTTCTATTTACAATTTATTAATTTGCATTTCCACCAACATTTTATTGATGCAACATTTCTTCGTTAATAGGAAAAATCATAAATAAAATCAGTAGGTGGTAAACGTAACTGTTCTCAAGCCCCTAAGATTAATACATTTTGATTACATTGTCATTTAACAAGCGTACATTTCAATAACCCCGATTAGGAAGACGCGTGGCGCCCTCTATAGATTATTCCATTCGGCTTGATGAGAAACGTATTGTGCAAAGAGTGTCAATAGTACAATCACTGTATTGATAATTTGGGTTTATTTTGACAGCTCAGTGGCTTCGATTGTGATTTGATAATGTTAGGGTGGGAACGTACATAAAAAGCAGTAGAACTTTGAAACAGTTAGTTAAAACAACTGGGTTTTTCACAATAATAGGTATGTTTAGAGTGATAAGAAATAACACTGCAATGTAAAATCTATAATTACCCACCATTCATGTATCTGATTTCTATACTTTTCTCTATTTTTACGATTACAAGTGTAATCTATTGTCAAAATTGAATGATTTCACGTCTTTTGTTGTAAATAACTTCTGATAGAGGGATAAAATTATTGTAAGTACCTCTATCAATCACCTTTTTAGGCTTTCATACTTCTCGCTTAAGGTACCTTATTCAATTTTCATGAAAGTTGGTATAAAGATACATTTTATTGAAAAAGTCATGGCTACATTATATTACCCAAATTCTACGCTAACGGGGTCGCAGGTAATCCTAGTATATTCAAGTACCTACTAAGAATCATAGTTATGTCAGTCTATTCATTACATCGCGAACGGAACTCTGAGAGAATGACTGGGGCGGGTCCTTTGGCCCCGTTTGCGAGCCATAGTTTATGTACAATAAGTAACTCAATAATTTAACTCAATCTGGCCTCAAAATCCGATAACAACTGTATAATTTTAAGATTGGTTAACTTTTTATCAAAAATGTCAAGCAGACACCTTTATCATATTCATACTAGTATTAAGAAATATATTTGTTGTTTTCTTATTTATATTTCCCGATTTTTCAGGTCTTTCAGTTTATGTTTAAAGTGAGCTATGAACGAGTCTATTGTCAAATCTTTAAATGTTACGTATTATGGTTTTTTACCAACCTCTTGTTGATTTTGCCTTTAAACACGAAATATGTTTAAGAATAATTTCATAATTTGGTGCCTACGTTTTTGACTGTTTAATGTTCATTAGAGTTATTTCAGAACAAGTCAAACTTAAATAATTTTTACACTATTTTTCTATATGAATTGGATATGTATTCGACGGTGGTCAAATTAAGTTAGAACCACTGTTAATATTATCTAAGCTGTATAGTTGGCCATAAACGTGCTTTTGAACAACTTACGCGTTGCCTACTTAAATAAATACAAAAGTAAATGTATATATTAACTTAATATCTTCACTAAAATGAAAAAAAAGTGGAACTACAATTTTTATTTAACTATGTATGTACATTCAAATCGAATTTTATATTATTCCTTTTTTACATTTTCTTTTAGGATGGTATAAAAATTTAGAAATCCACAGAAAAATTGCACAAAAGATATTGATTTTGAACACAAGCATTATCAGATCAATCTGACTTAGATATATTACATCTAAGCTATATATTATCCAAAATACTTTGAAGTCATAGGCGATTAAAAGTTAATAATATTTTTCGTCAATATCGCCGCAAGTAAAGCCCCTAAAAATATTTGTTACAATAAAGATACTCCGCTAACCGCCTCCGTCGTTGTCATTGGCACACGTGCATAAGGTTCGGTTGGAGGCAGATAGCACTTACCAGTAAAGAAAACATGATCAGTGATTCAGACGTAAGACTTCAAGTTCAAAGTGGCCGTAAATAACCATTAACTAAACAGGTTAAAATTAAGTAATGACTCGCTATAAATAACATCTGAATTGACTCGCGTGATGTTGTCAGACCAAATATAGAGAATCTATCAACCATTCATTACATGATATGCTTTGATATTGATTATTGATAGTTTTGTCAAGATATCGTAATGATTAAGTAAGTTTTTATACTGAATCGTAATAATATATAGCTGATACTTCAAGCAATTAATGTTAAAAACTCGCCTCAATCCGTTGTCTCTTAAAATATCGAAATGGAAGTTATATGGCACAAAACCTCTCATTTTGAGAACAAAAGCAGAATCTTACAAATCACATTTCTCCATCTTTTTGAGTATCTTAAATTGTAAATAACTAGCTGACCTGGCGAACTTCGAACCGCCAAAAAAGAGAGAACGGTTATAGTAAACTATCCTTATAAGGTTCATAGATATATGCCACCGAGGACTTCATTGTATCTATAAAAGAGGAATATCCCATAATGCCTTGTTTTGTTATAACTCAAAAGGATTAGGCAGCATTTTCGATGAAAGCTCGCAGGTGGCTTGACTTTTCCCGACATTTCCAACAATTATCATCAAATTTCAACCAATTTACATAAAAAATTGATAAATTATAAACCTATCCCTTCTCATAAATCATTCTATCTATTGGTCAATAAATGATAATCCGTTCAGTTATTTTTAGGTTTCCACGAACAGACACACAAATGCGGCGGACGACTTCGTTTTATAATATGTGGTGATTATTATAGTTTTCTTTTATTAAAAAACAAGATAATTTCTTTGTATTCCCCAGAACCATAGCTCAGAATTAGATGGTATATGTTGATTTTAAAAACCCGTCCAGAAATTAGGGGTGTTATGTTCAATGTGTTTGTGTGTTCTATGGAATCAAAGAACCTAACATAATGGACCTTATTTGGAATTAACATAATATGTCGAGGTGTTTTAATTGTTCATTTTCACTTGTGCTGAAATTGTGTGTACATCAAGTTTTGTAGAGAAAGTTATATGTTATCAGTCGGCAATGACTTTTCACTGACATTGATTACTGAGGTAAAGGTGAAGATTGGTTAATTTCGAAATAATGTGTTTTATAAATTAAAGTCAATTAATTTTATCAAGAATTAATAACTTATATTGGTGATTTGAAAGAATTATGATGAGTTATGAAAACAAATGTTTAAGTACCTAACGTCATTAAAGCAAAGGTGACTTCAAGTTAAAGATGCCTACATACAGTTGCCCTATCAAATAAAAAAATCCTTTATTCCTACCATGTAGAGTACCAAGATATAATGGTTTTTTCTATTAACTAACAGACCTTGATATAAACCGTTAAATCTAAAGAGGTTTTCTATACTGGCGCCAGCAACTTGCATATTAAATAGATAACATTATCTACTTTCCCGATATCCATCAAGTTGGCTCGCCTGACAAGTTATTACATTTAAACAGCTAAGGTGTGCTACACACATGTAAACAGAACGACGAGAAAAAACTCAAAAGAATATCTATAAATCCAAATATAGTTTCAGTTACTATAAATTAGTATAAAATACTAGTTATGCCCAGAGGTTTCACCACTCTCGTTATTAAACATTTTTGGGTGGTTGTAGGAGGGTGAAATATACTTTACGACAAATTCTCATACCTATCAAATACACACAAAAATCGGTCAACCCGTTTCGGAGGAGTACCGAGTACGAACAAAGTTACCGTAACACGTAAGGTTGATATTTATACAAATATTGTAAAAATCTAAAAATTATATTTCAGAAAACTTATTACAGGTAAGCTAAACAATAAAATTAAAATTCATCGCGTAAAACTTGCACCGCCAACTTGTATAATTTCTGTAGTCATTTGTATTCATGAATAAAGTAGTTACATTCTTAAATTATTATATTCTTCAATAATATTCTAATAAATCAAGACTGAATGTAGGTCGGGTATGAGTCATTAGAATAAGGTACTAAGGTAATTCAGATAATAAACAAAGAAGAAACAAAACCGATTCTTTTAACTGGCGGGATTTAATATCATTCTTTGACAATGACAGATATTGACAGTAACTACATTAAATGGCGATTATTGAATCAATTAAACTAGTTACTATTGTCTGTGTCTCTATAAATGTTATTTTTAAAAATAGTTAAAACGTGCATTTTTTGTATTTAATTATTATTTATGCACCCCATAAATAATAATACAGTTATCCATCTTTTTTGTATGTCTGTTTTACTGGTAAATGCTCAAAAAAGAATGTATTAAAAATTTCAGCATAAGTAATTACCATAGGAATTTTTAATTATACGACAAATGTATATTTTTTAATCAATCAACGGCCGCTCCGTTGCCTTATTTTGCGTAACTGAAGAAAAGGATAGACATACAACGAGTTGGTATGTTAGAGAGAGACAGGCAGCTTCAAGGCAATCCACGTTTACTTGAACGTTTTCCAACAATTCTGTATCATGTATTCAATTTGTATAACGCATTGCTAAATTAAAAACAAAAAAGTTGGTGCTTTTTTCAACATTTCCAATTATTTCCTTCTGATCTCATATTGACAATTTGGATGAAGATTGTATGTATACTAACCATAGTACGTATAAATTCTTATTTAGAGATCCGTTAGCAAGATTTAAAGTAAAGTGAAGAAATAAAGTAAAGTAAAGTGAAGTCCCGTTTCCCCTAGTGGGGTATGGGGCAGATGCATTTCACATCTGTTTCACTGATCGATATTTTCTTTAGGGGCAAGTAGGTGATCAGCCTTTATATACCCTGCCAGACCGAGTTTTTTTATCTCCACCGGGAATCGAACCAAGGTCCTCCCGGTTTTAACGCTTACGCGCTTACCACTAGGCCAAGGAGGCGGTCATCTGATATACTAATTAAATCTTCGGAAATACTAGTATGATGTTTGAACATGAATGATGGTAAAGTTATTTTTTTTTAATAGGCGATATTAAATTCTAAGAATCTGACATTCGACGTACCTCCAGCACTAAGCCATGTTGAGGAATTTGAAATATCTTCGAATCTTTTCAGCATTTCGCAAATGTTTGTTCTCTTAAATCAAACTACATTCGTTATGGATCAGTTATAAATAAAGTCAAAGACCATCTCCATGTTCTTTGATGTACTTTATCAAGGTTAGACAATTTATGGTGGTTTTGGGTTCGAATCCCACAAATGTTTCAGTTTGGATGGCTCAGAAGCTATAACTACTTTTCGGATATGATAAGTTGCGCACAAATGTTTTCTCCGTGATTACGGGAGTTAAATAAAATTACTGTAGTAATGTACTGATAAGTAAAATTTCACCGGCCGGTAAAAAATTGGCCTCGCTTTGTGAGCACGTAAAGATCGACTTACACTGGGTGAATAATTTGTTTGATTTAAGTAAAAGACAAGAAATGTTTGGAATAAATAACTCTATTTGTTGAAATAAAATGAATTTATGGTTTTCTTAATAATGGACGAATCTCTAAGTCATTAACCTCTCAAAGGTTATAGAATTATAATTGGATGTATCAGCTGAAAACAATATTAATTAAGAAAAAACTGCCTCGGTAGCTATGTGGTTTACGTGTCTGCGTGATGCGCCGGAGGTCTGGGGTTCACAGAAAAATAATTAAAATATCAGTTTTATTAAGTAAAATGATCAATGAAACAGACACGGAAATGTGTCTGTCCCATACCCCACTAGGGGTTACGGGAAATAAGGTTTCAAAGTAGGTTTTTGTAAACAGTGATTTCATGAGATTTGCTTTAGTGCCCGTACATTTTTTTTAAGCAAGAACCTAACAGCTTGCCCAACTGTTTAAGTTTTTTAAACCCAAAACACAATATAAGAGAAAATTGTGCGTCTACAGTAGATACAGAATATCCCATCGCGTGTTAACATACAAATTGATAGCCACCTGTTAATTATGCTAATTTTATAAATATGAATAGCCTGACATAGCCTACAAAGATAATGTTGATTTATTTGACGTTTATTGAGCGGCGTCCCTTAAAATCGATTGAGTTGATATAAACCAGTGTGTTATACAACCCGTATGAAATACCGCTGGTTTTCGATCAAAAGGTCAGTGATTGTGACGTGAGGAATTACTTAAAATTTTACTTTTTATTAAATATTTCACTCACGCCTTCTAAAATTACCTATGTATATGAATTATGATGTGCACTATAAACGACTCTTAAGACTCTTAAAGACTCTGCCCACGACGTATCATACTATGATCGTAATAGGAATGTATCAGGAAAAAAATTCTTTGTAATGAAAAGTATGAGACTATGCCCAATAGACCATTCCGTCACCGACCAGCACCATCGCGTGCCAAGCACAGAGCGTCAATAATGGAGAAGTTGACCTTTTTTTAATGGATAAATTATAGAAATTTGAGTAAAATAAAATAAACACGTGTAAGAATGAATAAAATGTCTCTAGAAATGAGAAAGTTATAGGACTTTAAAGTTGCGCTTGCAAGAATAATGTTACATGCGGATTGGTCAAAGACGTCACAGGCGAATCAGAAATACGTAAACTTCATCTATTTCTAAGTCGTTTATTGATGGATTTAAAAAAAATTTTTAGTGATATCCCTTTGTATGCTTAAATCCTTAAAACTACGAAACGGATTTTGATGCTATTTTTTTAATAGATAGAATGATTGAAGAGGAAGGTTTTTATATATGTTTTATACCCGTGCAAAGCCGGGGCGGGTCGCTAGTATTTTAATATAATTATGTTGAGTATAATATTAACAACATCAGAAAACTTCTCAATTGCCGGCGAGATATTTTGGAAAATTCTAGTGGGCATAGTATTGTATTGCTTTCCGAACCGGATACGGTTTTAGCACGGTCATAGTATGGTACGGTAAAGGGGAGACTCCTTTAGGTGCATGTTATTAAAGTAACTAAAACCTTATCCATGTAGCAAGCCTTAATTAACTTCGAAAGAAGAAATTCTCGGATTTTTGTATATTTATTACACGAAGCCAACTTTAACTGTTAAGAGGTCATATTTTGTGGACAGTTAGAAAAGTTACAGTTTCTTGTTAGATTTTATTTAACACTTGAAAGTTTATTAAATAACAATGAACACAACAAAAAAACTAGATAATGTATACGGAAAATCACGATTTAAATATATTAAACAAAATTATAAAATAAATATCGTTGTTATCAAAATAGATAATTTTCATGTGGACTCGTTAATATAAGTAAGTAGGTACTAAGTAATGTAATAAATTAATAACATTCATCACTAAGTACCTAAATACATAATTTTTCATCTTAATCATAATCTTCTAATCTTTTAATCTTTATCATAGTCTCTCTTTTTCATTATATTAAGTAAGTGAAGTCCATTGTCCCCTAGTGGGGTATGGGGTAGATACGTTTTACATCTCCTTCACTTATCGATTTTTTCTTTAGGGGCAAGTAGGTGATCAGCCTTCTATGTCCTGCCAGACCGAGTTTTTTTTAATTTCTACCGGGAATCGAACCCAAGACCTCTCGGTTGTAACGCTTACGCGCTTACCACTAGACCAAGGAGGCGGTCAGGTACTAAATAATGTAATAAATTAATAAGACTCATCATTTTAAGCACCTACATACATAATTTACAACTTAATTTGGTATCATAATCTTTCATCTTTTTCATTATATTAGGTACCAAGTATTTATATAATAGAACTTTTGCAATTATATAACAGCTATAATAAATAGCTTCTTGCTGGACGTCAGCTGCTGGAAAACTTAGAGGAAATGACATCACAGTGACCTATATATTATATTTATATAACAAGAACTTGCATATTACAAATTGTTGAATTAATTGCAGGATGCACACATACAAATACACACACAACCGTGGGTAGGGCCAGCAACTGTTACGAAGAAAAGGCTAAAACAATCTTATTTTATGAGAACTTAGGTAATTTTATTAACTTCTACAAAAAGAGGGTGTGAGATATCTTTGTGTATTTCTGTTGAATCATAGCTCTTAAGCGACCGATTATGATGCAATAGTTTTTTGTTTCAAATCTAACGTATACTCAATCTATGAAAAATTTTGCATTCATTTATGAGATATTGGTATTTGTGATTAATATGACGCTTTAAATTCATTTGTGCATAAATTATGTTTAAATTCGTAAAATAGGGTACCTACCTACATAGGTTCTAAATAACCCACTGTAGATTGAACATAAGTAGTTGCTTTGGAATGTGAGTGGCAACACATTTCTTATGTAAAAGTAAGATTTCTTTAAAATTTCTACAAAAATATAATAAATTTTTTATCAAAGCCACAAAATTATCAGGATATTGCAAAGAACAGATAATTATATATTCTGATATAAGTGTGTAAAGTTGCTGACCGCTGAGGCGGGCCACGGGTGCGTTGCCAGCCTTTTAAAGAGAGGTACGCTCTTTTCTTTTAGATCCCTAAGTCGTAATGGTTCGGAAATACACCAGAAGGCAGCTGGTTCCACAGAGTGGTGGTGCGCGGCAAAAAATGCCTTAGAAAACGCTCAGTTGTGGAACGACGAACATCGAGGTGATACGGATGAAATTTTGTATTTTACCTCGACGTTCGCTGAAACTCAGCTGCTGGTATTAATTCAAACAACTCTTTGAACATTCCCCTTGATAAATGCGATAGAAGATGCAGATAAATCCTACATCTCTACGCAACGCCAAAGGAGCAGGTCGTCAACGATTCTAGCACTTCTCGGCTGGATGCGGTCAAGAGGAAAAAGCTGATATTTGGGAGCTCCCACCCAAGGGTAACAGTAGTACTCCATATGGGATCGAATTTGCGCTTTATAGACTTTTAATACACTTTTTACTATTTTTTGCACACTTCATTACACTGGAGTGCAACGGTCGGCCTTATCGCTAATCAGCGATCTCTTCCAGGTAACCCACTATTTTTATACTATTGAACGCGATAATACAATGTAATTTTATTTCGTATCGAAACTCTTTTTGAGAACAAAGAGATTTAACAAAAAGGTTTTACTACATTATCGCACTCATGCATAATGGTAACCAAAATGTCACAGTTTGGTTACATGCGCCTTCATATACCTAAGTGCGGTGCGATAAGAGTGTTGAAAATATATTTTATCACCTTTTTTTGCAAACCATACATATTTATAATGAAATGCATCTAGATTCAAGTTGACTTACAAGATACCGTCACCGTGATAAACTTATAAATTATAAAACGCCATATTATTATTCATAACAACACTTTATAAGAACCAGTTTTAAAAAATATATTTCTATTTTTATAAAGACGGTAGTATTTTTTACGTTTGTTTATTATTTACTTAATTTTTTATCTTATCACATAAATAATATAACACCTTATTTACCAAATATTAATTGCGGTGTCAAAAAAAATTAAAAATATAGAATAAAGGATTTGTTCACTTAGGAATGTCAATCAAGTCTGAATTATATAATAAAGAAATATAATTTAGCCAAGATTCATCACTCAACATTGTCGATAGTTGACTTATCAGAGAGCGAGGTGGAATCACAGAAATTCATCTCCGTCCGCCTAAATTTTGAGATCATTATTTTGCACTGAGTGTGAAACAACAGATGGACAGAGAAAACTTTGTGGCATAGCTAGACTATCTATGGTTTGTTTATTCTATTGTTCACCTTACTGCAGAAAAAACTCCGTGGCGTAGCTACATTGTTGTCTATGATTTGTTTATGGTTTATCTAATGGGCTATAGATATATTTCTAGATTGTCTATTACTTGCAGTCCTTAGACGCCAGTTTCACCTCTCATAATTGATTTTCTTTGATGCCACGAAAAGATAGCATGTTTTTATTTTGACGCGCGCGCAGCGGAGCGTCACTCTTTTTGTATGTTGCTGTATCTTGCTACACTTCCTGTCATACACGTATGATAAAATACTGTTTCAAAGACGAATGGATAAAAGATATTACAGTTACAGTTAGCGACCGCTCACATAAACTAGTAGGACTTAAGGTTTATAGAAATAACCAACACAAACCCAAAATAAGCAACCTTATTACAAACAACATGAATTGTGAAAGTATTCACTTGAAAATTGAAATAACATCAAAGTACATCCTTCAACAGCGAACAAAGTGCCATCCTACGGCTCAAATTCATGTACTGCAGTGCGACATTACTTTGATAAAATTCGATTTAGTCAAATATGAGATAATATTATATTATAATAATTTGCTCTTTTACATTATTGGTAGTCAATGTTTGTAGCAAAACTAAAGAATAGTTAGTAACTATATGAGACTAAAAAATATTTTCTTTCAGAGCACCTTTTCCCAAAGACGGACCTAAAGTCGGGGCTAGTCATGGTTTTTTTATAAGATTTGCCTATGTTACGTTAGTTTTCCCTTGGCATAGTATAAGTCGGTTTTTGCACGATTTCTACCTACTAAATCACTCAGCGAAACGACATAGGTGACCATGATTAGTTTAAACTTTTTTCAAAGTTTTAAGGCTTATATTGCTTTTACTAACTTTTTTCGATTGACAAATAGTGTTTATATATTTTGTCCCGTTTTTGCAACAACAATTGCAGGTCAGCGAGAAAGTGACAGAGCATTAATTGACACATAGTTTCAAGTTAAGCAACGGTATAAGCAAGGGCGATAATCTTGTCTTAAGAAACATAATTAATTAGATAAAGTAATGTTTTGAGTCAATGAAATGGCAATTTGAAATCTTAATTTCACCTAAAAAGGGATATAATAACAATTAACAATACAACTACAAGTATTATTTACATATCCCATAAACTTCATACATTATGGTAACAACGAGTTATCCAAAGATTACCATACAATAGCTGGCGTCCTTGGCTCTACACCTTCCTCTTTATTAGCGGGTTAATATCGTTCTTAGGCTTATTACCTATGTATAAAACAATTTGGTGACCATAGTCATAATAATATGGTGTTCAACTCAACAAAGTTCTCCAAGGATCTGCGTGTTGGATTTGTATCCCCATGTAAGCCATCTAAAAGACCGTGAACCTTCTGGAAGTGAACCGTAAATTGTTTAAAAATAATAATAAAGTCAAAGCTCTTCTGACCAATCTACTTTTTAATGTCTGTGACACTGTGGAGAATGCATATAAGGGTAGGTCGATTTTATTGAGAGTTTTTTTAACCCTTAAAAATAGGAGGAGATTCCCAAGTAATTATGACTAAAATAATTCTTTATTGATTAGGTCTCATACCAAATGTCCCATATAAATTTCATTTTGTGATTCGAGAACTTGTACTTGAATTGTCATTAATAAAACTAGCCCACTGAAAATCTTTACACTGCTATATGACCTTTACTGTTACTATTTTATTCACCCGCATTTATTGGAAAAGGGGTTAGCCCTTATTAAGTAGTAAACGATGTATATATTTCATGCCCGACTTCACTTGTCATCAAAAAAAGTGACTGTGAGAGGCAGAGACTTCTGTGTCTGTTTTCCTGATCATTTCCTTTAACTCCTACTTAACTGAAAAACTTATTTCCCCGTGACTCGAACCTAGAACCTCCGATGCAATAGATACCGTAAAATTAGCGTTCTTAGGTCCACATTCATACAACTACGACCTAAAATTAGATTCAAAAAAAATTTGCGCTCGTATTTTTCCTCTAATCTACTTCGACCTTTTAGTCTATTTTCGTAGCAAACTTGAAGACGTGTTTGTGAATCTAAAATAAAGAATCTACTTAATTAAATCTTCAAAGTGAATTGTTTTGTTCTATTTTTTATAATTTTATTTTTGCCAACGTTAACTAATTAATAATATTTTGTAGTCACGTTATGTTGTTGTACATAATAATGACGCATTTTGTGGTGTCGTATTTTGGTAAATTTTTAATCGATTTCAAAAAAGGAGACGTAGTCAATTATTTTTGTATGTTTGTGACAGAACTTTCGATTAGTTGAACCGATTTTTATTATTATTATTTTTTCCCCATCCCATTAAATTTCATCAAAATCTGTTCAGTAGTTTAAGAGTTACAATTTGAAGTCGGTTTTTTTGTTATAATTTTAACACTATTATAATTATTAGGTACTATATGCTGTGGTGAAACCTAATAAATAAAAAAGCATAAATTGCAAGTCAAATTTCGTAAACTCTGTCGGCTTTACTACAAAACATTGACTAATAGAGTATTAATTGCTATGATACTAAACCAAAACAAGTCTGAAACATCTTGAGTCCATGTTGTGTAATAGGCCCTACGTAGTTGTCCATCTGCCATGGAGCAGACAATTTGTTGCGTCTATTTCACTGATCATTGCTTTAACTCCTACCCAACTGAAGAAATTATTGATTTCCCCGATCTTAGGTGAAAAAATACATACTTAAATTTTATTCAATGTTTTATTTCAAGCTTCTATTATCTTTGTAATTACATAGACTCATCAAATACGTTCAGAGATTACCTTAGGCGAAAAGTTAACTTATTAAATGAATGATGAATTAGTGTGAATACGGAATACCTTTTCATGAAAAACTCCCCAACTCAAGTATTTTTGCTACAATACCACAATAAATCTCAAGCATACCATTGAATTCAAAGAAACATCACATTACTTACATAAAATATGCATTTATTTGCATATATTAAACCTACATATTTAGCATTTTGTTTTTTCTCAACGCGAGATGGCGTAACGTTTCCCCAAGAAATAATTACGCAATAAAAACTTTTCTGCATATACTTTTATTATCTATGACCCAGATTTAAATAAACGAAGACCATGGAGATTAGAGGGAAGGAGAACGATCGCTACTAATTCATTTTTCAGCCACCAGCCGCGCTGCCGTCGTTAAGTAGAATCTGCGTAGATGAAGTTAGTTGAATTGAGACAATTTAGCGATCGCAACGCCTTACTTATTTTGTCCATATTTCTGGGACACTATTTTCTACAGCGATCGTTCTCCTGTTTCTAACCTCCATGACGAAGACGATCAGATGTTGTCTATGATTGAATTTCTGTTAGCAACACCAATTTATTATTGTTTACAAGAGATATTTAGAAGACTAGGGGTTACCTAGGATTCCATACCTTACCTATGGTGTTAGGCGTAGGTGACTTCATAGATAATATACCAAATATATCGATTCTATTATAACCTTCTACAAAGCGCTATGATATAGCTTGCATACGGGTGCTATAATGGCTAGAGCCGCCTCTAGGCGAAACTTAAGTAACTACCAATCTATTCTGTCATGTATCAAGAGCTGCATGCCATTTAGGAATCTCCTAAGCTAAGAATGAGTTAGTCATTTGGCCGTTATTATTATGGAACTATTGAATAAACGTATCATAAAAATATATCAGATCGATCTATGCATTTTTGTTATAATAAATGACTCAGTAAGTACATAACGAAGTATTTTTATCGGAAACTAAAGTAACAGTTTTTACGCTTTTTGGAATCCCAATTGTCTGTCAACTGCAACGTATTTATAACAATTACATCGAATTGTTGTTAATTGTTTACAATTGAAAACAATTTTCCAATTTACTGCCTTTTGTTTACGGGCCTTCGAACTGGGGCATAGACAAAAAAACAGTTGCAACACTGACAAATCTATATGACATTTTCTTTTATTTAAATCATTACCTATTACGTACCTAAAAGTGACCAAAATATGACAAAATTACTTAATTATTTAATAAAGCTTATCATAGGAAGTCTTCTATTAGAAAAACTTATTTATTTTTTATAAACTTGTTTATAACTTTCGATTTTTGAAACTTGTAAGTACCTATTTAAAATATTTTTTTAAATGTATCAAAATAGTTTTTTTTCGAAATTCGATGTTACAGCTGTCATTCATTTTTTAAAATCGAACGCGAGTTGATTAAAAAATAAAGCTACATAGACAAAAAATAAACGACAACAAAGCGGGCCGCTGAAGTCAAGTGTCAAGAAAAAAAAGCTCATTTGTGACCGGTGGATGTCAGAGAATGATGATGGATGGACGCTACCGTTCTTTAATTTGTCGGAATGAGGCGATGTGACGAATCGCTGGCTGCTCATTTCTAGGACCCTTCGGTGATTTACTTGTAATAGACGACTTATGTATACCTATAGTTATAGGTATTGTAAGTATTTCAGTTATCTTTTATAGTACCTAAACTGAAATAAAACGTCTTGAAAGTCGAGAAAGAATTCAGCGCTACTCGTAATTGGAGTTGTGGTCCATTCCGTGTATGCAACACAACACAAGTAGGCACAAAATTGAGTTGGCTAAATATCCTTAAGGTAGGTATATAGGATAGAGAACTACTAAAAATTCATCAACTTGGTTTTCTATATCTCATTCTATATTATATCTCCTTGAACTCAAACGAACCAAAAATTATAGAACAAAAGCATAAGAAACATGTCGACTGTCAGTGACTCACAAAGCCCGACAAAAGCTACCACTTTAACAGAAGCCGATATTTTTTATCTCAATTTTTTCAATTGTCTTTGAAGTGCTATGTCATGGAATTTGACGAGCTGCTATTGGTCGAACGGTAAGTATTGACGGCCAATCAGGCCGTTGATTTTGAAATTCGAAAGTCATCTTTCCTAACTGTTGATGACTTGCGCTATCTCTATGTTATGTACAAAGATAATGTATCAGCCCTTTTAAAAGAAAAGTGACCAATACCATCGCCATTAAAGTGAGATACCAAACCATAGTTCGAAATCTTGTCCGTAAGATGTAACTTCAAAAAACTTGTTTAACGTACATTTAACTAGTCACAAATAAATCAAAAGTTATCGTGGTAAAATCTGTATTATTCTCATAATTTTATTTAAATTACACATCAGCAATGTTTGACTAAAATTTTATTTAAAGCTATGGAAAATAATAAAGACTTAAGCTTCTACACTACTTAAAAATAAGCAAAGATCAATAAAAATCAACCAGTACGATTATTTCCTGATATTGATTAAAGAAACACTTATAATGGTGTCTTGCAAAACTAATACAATAATGTTAATTATAGTATTAATAACTACCTATTCTTTTTCTATTCCAATAATGCTAAATGCTCGTGAAAGTTATTTTTCTAATGTGATCTTGAACGCATTCAAGATTGCTTCATTAGTATCTACAGATTATAAAAAAAATATTGTTTGTATTATAATCTGTAACAATGGATCATAAATATCACTGCCTAACCAAGATTTATTGTCTAATATAAAAAGTTATCTTTTATCTGTGGCATAAAGTTGATTCTCTATTTAAAACGGATTGATGAATGTGAGAGAGAGATAGATGTAGAATTCCAATTTTTTTATTTAATGAGGAATCGAATTGAAACAGGAAAAAGATGCCTAGTGTGGTGATAGAAGGGTTGCCTTGTCAAAATTTTATTTTCTAATCTATCAAGTATTTTGATGATTTATTACAATACATAATCTAATGTAAAGTCACTACTGCTATGGTACTTATTTTTTATCTACACCTTTAAGCGTTTTTTTTAATGAAAATAAAAGTATATTATATTGTTAAAATATTTAGTTTTAAAAAATATTAGTTATGCTTGACTACGTATCAATTTATCGATAAAACATTCGGTTTAACATCCCTAACGACGCGGGCAGATCAAAGTGCGGCATACAGACAATGCCTGAGAAATAATATAAAAACATTACCTATAGGTAATAAAATTAACTCAGAATACTATTATACATCATGATATTATAGAAATAAAAATAAATAGATGTCATGCCCAGTTTTTGCTTTTGTATGTAAATATTGAATGGGAATGGGATTGCAAATATTATTAGTTAAGTATTATAGGTAATGTCAAAGTATGAATAACAAATGTTATTATTGCATTGTATTAATTAAATATAGACTTCTAATGTACTCAGTTGATAATATACAAAATAAGAATAATGTTTTTTTTAAATAATTTTCTACGACAATTTTATTAATGTTTTAAACTTTAAAGTAGTTTAAAGAAACTGTTCTAAATTTATAAACAGAATGACCTAAATCTATGTGCATTATTTACAAATTAATAGCAGCTTCATAACATTTTTTAAATAAATAAATTCTGTTGATTAGTATTCTATAAAATATAGAACCACAACTCGAACTCACACGCAAGCCGTACGATACGATTATTCATTCTACACGGTGACACATAACGAATCAATCCGTCATGAAGAAATCCAATCGAATTGCCGCGCTTCGCCGCGAAAAATACTCTGTAGGTAGGTACTCTATGAATATCTCAACAAAAATGGAATGTTGTTTATGCCCTATTTAAAAAAATGTGCTCTGTATATGTTCCATCTTCAAAAAATAAATAGCAATTAATAAGTCTCAGATACAAATACAAAACAGAATCCATTTGATCTAATAAAAATTAAAACTGCAAGAATTTTTCCTTTATAGTTAAAGTTAGTTACTAAGCAAGAAATTACATAATATAAATATATCGCATTCCATTAAACATTTCCCGCCTCTTAACAAGTAGTAGGTATCTATATGTATTGGCGGCTAAAAAATAAAACTAAGCACATGAGTACGAAACCGCACTGTCACAGATAACAAAAAACTTGTAATTATACCTCTCTAATCTGTACTACTGCATGCCACTTAAACAACAGAACTCATTTAAACCCTAAATAAAAGCAATAAGGCCTGTTTTCGATCAAATATAAAATCTGTACATTCATTCGTCAGTCATATTATTTCAAATCTTATTTCAAAGAAACATAGTCCATTTTGCATAATTAACACTTGAAAAAACACCAGTGAATGGTACTTACGTTTAATTGTTAGGTTTGTGACATAATTACTATGTCGCTGTGTTGTCTATGATTTTTTTTATCGTTTGAAAGACTTTCTAATTGTACAAAGGCAAAAAATACTTTTCAACGCATATTAAAATATTGTGTAAAAATATATCGTCCTCATAAAAATATCTTTAAAATTCTCATTATTAAAATTTTGATTTTGATGAAAGATTTTATTTAAAGCTTTCAAAAATAAAGTTTATATATGTTGTAGGTATGCCCTTGTATATTACAATTAATCAACTATTTATAGAACGCATTTTTATTTATAGAAGGCTCAGTTAAATTAAAAATTGTTTAGTGCGTTTTGAGGTCGGTTTTATTTTTATAAATTTACCGCCCCGGCTTTGCACGGGTATAAAATATATATAAAAATCTTCCATTTCAATCACTCTATCTATTTAAAAAAACCGCATCAAAATCCGTTGCGTAGTTTTAAAGATTTAAGCACACAAAGGGATATAGGGAAAGAAAAAGCGACTTTGTTTTATACTATGTAGTGATTTTAAAATAATGTATTTAAATATATTCAGATACTTATATATTTGATTAAATTTTTTGATTATTTTTGATCAAGGTGGATCTTAGCTTTAATTTATGAGATATTATTTATGATCATAATACCCGGACATTGTTGTTACAGTCTTCAAGTTCACTTGTTAATGTAATTTATTTATTTAATGATTTTTACTCTACACACAAGCTGAAACTAATGAAACAATACAAAACATAGTGTAATGGGTTGGGTCGCTACCAAGCGATCTCCTCCAGCTAACCCAGTCATAAGAGACTGACGGTGAAATAAACTAATGAGAGGAAATTGAGAAGTAATGGTTATGTAGGAGAGTCTTCAAAGAGGAAAGAGTAAGTAGGTACGAGCAAGATGGATAACATTGGGAAGGTAATTCCAAAGGTTGATAGCAGTTAGTAAAAGACATAGGGAATAAATTAGTTCTGTAAGTGGGAAATTGTAGTTTTTAGTGGACCTCAATGGATATGCCTTATTTTCTTGAAATTTGAAACATTCATAAATTCAAGTTTGTTCTGTAAATCATATAGTAACCACTTACCTGTGTCTGCGTTAATCCTAAGCTAGCTGCAAGTTCTGCTCTTTCTGGTAGTGCTAGATACTGCGTCCGTTGAAACCTCCTATTCAGCTGCTGCAGTTGAAGACTGGAGTAAATGGTGCGGGGTTTCCTCATCTTTTTGCCTTTCCCATTCACTCGTAGACCAGGATCATCGGAGAGGCCACATTTTTCTGAAAATGATGTATTGTATTTTACTAAAACAGAATACGTACTTATATAGAACTGAATTGAAAGTGAGAAGTGAATTATAGATAATATAGTTTTTTGCATGGCGCTTGCAAATCATTGCCAACACAAAATATGTAAACTAACCAAACTTCAAGCGAATTCTTTATCCTCTTAACAGATGCAGTGGAAACAGATAATTCTTTCTTAATTACTAGGTGACCTGGTGAACTTCGTACCGCCAATAGAAGTTATAATGGGTACCTATAGTAAGCTATCCTTAAGAATTTTTTGTACATCTATAAAAGAGGAATATCCCACAATGCATTGCTTTGTAATACTATCTCAAAGGGATTAATTAGGCAGCGTTTTCTATGGAAGTTCCTGGGTGGCTTGAATTTTTCCGACATTTCCAACAATTATCATCATATGTCAACCAATTTGCACAAAACCTTGACAAACTATATACCTACCTAAACCTACCTCATGAATATATCTATAGATGAAACTAGCATGTTAATCCGTTCAGTATTTTATATTTACCGCGAACAGACAGACAGACGCGGCAGATGACTTTATTTTATAATATAGAGTGTTTTATAATTCATATTGAATTAAGAATTACGGACAATGAAAAAAATTGTCACTTTTTGTATTCGCATTTTCAATATCTATTGTAAGTCGTTAGATATAAAAACACTGTACCTGGAGGTGCATTTTAAGAATTTCTCAAATGCATGCATCATAAATCAGCGCACGCAGAACGATGCAATAAATTTACAATATAAATACGAATGCATCGTAAAATATAAGTCCGCTACTTGATAATAGTCAGTGGTAAGTTGTAATTATTGGTATCAGATCGGGCGCGCCGCAGTGCCACTCGGCTCAAGGACACTCGAGTTCGATATTCAAATTTTGAAGTACGTCACTCTGTCAAATGGGGTGCAAATTGTCACTTATAAACTTTTTAGAAACTGAATCCTACAGGGTAGACTGAGAATCCCTAGTCCCTACCCATCTGTCAAAAAATATCAATTTAATTACCAGTTTTTTTATTTAAATAACTTCCCTCTTAAAAAATTATGTAATTTCAGAGAAAATGAAGAAAAATTAACTATTGATTCAACTAACACATTAAAACTTACTTTATATAGGTTTGAAAATTCTGTGAACTCGCGTGTTTAAAACTGTTTATTTAGCACTTCAAATGAATCATATCCATACAAATAATTATAGTTTTCATACAAGATACGGTTACAATGAATTTATTGTCTTTATTTATGATTGTATGACGTAATACGAGCCTCATTCTTGACATTTATTGGCAAAGGGTGAATGAAGTAATACTTAAGGGTGTCGTGAATTGGTAAGCCGTCAAATCTTTAGTTTAACTACAATCTAATAATATTTTGGATTTAGTATGAACTGCGTTTAATAAACGTTTATCATTTCAGAAAAGAAAGAAGTTTTGAAAGGTGTTGACGTGACGTGTCTGTGTGCATATGTGAATCTGTGGCACTGTAGCTACTAAACGAATGGAAAGTTTATGATGCGATTTTTGTTTGTTTGAAAGCCGATCCATTCGTGATATATTCTTATTAGTGGACATATCAGAGGATTTTTAATTACTTGTTAGATATCTACTAGGTGCCCACTAAAAAGTATTGGTAGTGATAGCAAAATAAATAGTTTTTTTTAGTTCCTTCTTAATTCAAACAAGGTTTGGTAAGTGTAAATCAATCTATGCCCCTATGTTTCCCATGCACACATCAACCGACCGACGAAACAATGCGAGGCCTGAGGTACCGCCACACCCCGCTAGTGAAGAACTGTTGTCGATAAATCGTTGTTTTATGCTTAAAAATGTCAATATTTATAGAGTTGGATTGAATTTCAAGGATAATTAATAATATCTTGGCCTTAAAGTGAAATGCCGAAAGCCATGCAGCCATCAAACATTCCACACCGTTTAGAAACGCAAAACGTGGCAATGTAGCCGCTTTTCAGAAGCTCGACACAGCGACTAAGCGATTTCAGTCGTCATTCACTACTATTTCTGAGATTCTGATATAAAAGTAGGAGACGAGAAAGTCCAACCCTATACCTACCCAACCGAAACTCTGATGCCCTGAGAGTGGACACAGGACCTCAGAGTTCATTTGTTAGTTCATAATAGATAGATAAATATTGCAAATTGTTTTAAAGAAAATTATAAATTATTTTATAATCGAAATAACAAGTGTAAAATATATTTAAAAAAATACAAAAGGCTCATCAAAGCCGTTTGGGTGCGTACCCATAATACTGGCTAGATTACCGCGTTGTATCTCCTATACTAACGCGTTTCTGTGGCCTCAACTAAGCGCGTCGGTATCTTTTAAAATAATCGAAGCGCTTTTGGCCCTCATGGACCCAAAGTCTCTACTCCAAAAGAAGCGACAATATAGAATCTATGAGACTCAAATTTCGTATTTTGTTGCTTTCTACAATCGATGCCGCGCCATCAGCAGCTAAGAAGCATGCAGTTGCGAAGACGCCCGTGAGTCGAAGCAAGTAGCGTACCACACCAGCACCTTACCACGGCTCCAAGTAACTTGTGTCATACCATCAGGACGCCTGCCATCACTGCGTATAATAATATTCGGCTCTAAAACGGCCGGCACATGTTGTGATAAATAATAATGATAATAGTATAAAATTATTACATTAATGGTGCATGTAAGTTTTTTAATAGGGCAATTATATGTGTCAATGCAATTTTGTAATAGGGCTCTTAAAGGACATAATATTGTTGAAAGAACCTATAAATAGGGCTGCCATCTCTAAAACCTGCCCCCCAGGACCAGAAACGTAAGTTCCCCGGATTTTGGAGCTTTCACCCCGGACATTTAAGTACTTTTTTCATTCACTTACATCTTGATTAAAATATATTTTACTCCGTACTTGATGGAAGAAAACTTTAATTTTAAGCCTCTTTTGTTTTTGTGACGACAAGTGAGTAATTTTGTTTTATTTTTTAACCTTCTTAGGTATTAATTATTAAATTATGGGAAGGGGATCTGATCGAAAACCCAGACGCTCCCCGGACGTCTTCCAAACTAGGACACATCGGCCAACTAGAACGGATAGCAGCCCTACCTATAAGATACTTACCTACAATGATTTTTCTTACTAAATTATACTTAACATTTTAAATAGTCGGTTAAAGTGTACAGGAACAAAGTAGCCGGATGAGTAGGTACATTCACTACCGTATGCTTTATATAATTCGAGACCTGCGTAAGAGTTGTTAATTACAATATGAGTTAATTGTCATGGTTTAACAGACAAAGCGCCGCTATTTCAATTTAATTGATGCATTAACGTACGCTATGAAATAAAATTCACTTCTCAAAAGAAAGAAATAACTTATTTATCGGAATAATTATTTTGTCTTGAATGTACAGAATTGAACATTTTTTTTATAATAGAAGCTAGACTTTTCTTGACTGACATAAATGGTATGTTTTATAAGCTCAACTAATGCGTAGACATCTTAACCTCGACGTAATAATTGTAATTTTTAATGACGTAACAGTCTCTTGTCCTCAGTGACCAGTCAATGATGCGCTGTCGACTTATTGTTACTGATGCATTCTATTTAAATGTAATTACAACAACGTACAATGTATGAATGAAACAAAAACTGAAATCGTAATGACATTAAGACCGACACAACACAAAATGTGTCTATTTGACAACTTTTTGCATGTATCTGTCGCATAAAAATGCTGTTTATATAAATCTAATTACATACAATTACTTTATATATGAATTATGTAAAATGATAATGTAGCGTATAAGGTAATTATTTTAAAAGTTCAGTTAATTCATGAATTACTTTTTATTTCAATTTTATTGATACGTTATTGTATTATTATCTTTTTTCTACTTCCGCTAAATAATTATTACGGGGTTGTTTTATTTGTAATATCCAGTTTTTTATTAGGAAATTAATTTCGCAGGGCACCTGATGATTGCTTCATAGCTATTTTATTATATTACTTCTGGTTATAAACTTATTTCTATTTTAATAACGTCTTCAAACTAAAACGGAAATGAATTCGACATTATATACCTACTTTTAAGGATCGTAACCTTAAGTAAGCCTCCTACCCGTTTGTTCCTACTAGATACATAAAAGAAGTAAGTAAGTATTTTAACTTACTAACTCACTATCCCAGCTCTGCTCTGTAATAGGCGTGTAGGAAACAATTTTTATGGATTGTACTTACTAAAAGTAGGATTCTGTATAGGCCAATTTTTTAATCAAATTAAATTATTTAATTGAAACGCATATAATGACATTTTACAACACATATTAATGCAATTGGTACCTAGTGCTCCTGCCTTGTGCGCCAAAAGGCCCTGGGTTCGAATCCCGGTAGGTGCATTTATTTTTGTGATGAGCACGAACGTTTGTTTCCGAGTCTTGGTTGTTTATAAACTTATATATGTATTTATTGTGGTACCCTCGTTGTTCCTGATTACCATAATAAAAGAGCGTCAGCTACTTTGGGATCAGAGCAATATATTATGTGAGTTGTTCCAATTATTATTATTATTTATATAAATAAACAGACAAACGATAGTCTCGGATTTGCTCCATACTTTAATAAACAATTACTTATCTTCGCTACGAAAAATAAATTATTTTTGGTGAAATAAACTAAAAGCAACGAATTAAGTTGCTGAATTAACACATTCAAGTCAAAGTTTTATATGAGCGGTCTATGAATTTGGTGTTTGACACATGGTAGAGTAAGTTCACGCTTAATTTCATCTTTGAATCTAAGCGTTAGAGCCAATACCGAAAAATGCTTAATATTAGCTCGGATCTTTTATAAATTCGCTTAAAACCATCGAGAATAGTGGACATCACTAGTCAGCGTCCAAATCGTCCCGCCCACGAGTCCGCCTACCGAAAGTCGAGATAAAACGAACTTTAATAAAAAACCTTTCCCAAAAACGTTTAGCCCTTTACAAAAACACTTTAAAGTTTGAGATCCGTCTGCGATTGGAGTACTTGTTGGCTCTGACTGTTCTTGGATGAGAAAATGATAACTATATTGATTAATCTTAAAAATCTATTTAATGAGAGTAAGGTAATCTATATTAATAAAACACAATCGGGTTATTAGGACCATTTATATTTCAAGAACGGATGAACCGATTGTGATGATCTCTATTTTTTTTTCTCGTCAAATCTGAGAATAGCAGAATATCAATTAAAATATAGAAATATTCACGATAAAGTGTTTGAAGAAAGTTCGTTATCTCATGCATCTATGGAATGATGTTTTGAATGACACGTGACTAAACTCAAAAGAGAAGTACCTACGCGGGGTCAGCTGGTTGTCATATTAATATGTCAAGCAAAAACTTTGTATCCCTTTTTACGAAAATTGCGCGGACGGAGGAGTATGGAATTGTCCACACTTATAGTTTATATAGAGAATTAGTGGAGAATGCTAATATTTTTCAAAAATTATGCATAAAAAATATGTCAAATCAATAAAACAAACATTACGCACAATACTGCTTGGATGACACACATACATACCTGACTTACTCTTGAATTATGGTGAATTTCGACCAATAGGCGACCACTAGTATAACTAAATCAGGCTTAAATTTTGGTTAATAAGATTGATCAGTATTTGACTACCATTTTTATTAGTGAGCTATGATTGTGTATCTTTACGCTATTCTGTGGGATGCCCCATATATCACCACCACACATTGTGTTCGCGGAGTCGGATGCATATACCCATTAGAACCCATATTTTTGGGCCTCAAAGTCGATGTAAAAGAATATTTATTCATGAATATTGAATTCAGGGGAGATAGTTTTTGATTTGAACATTTGTTAGTAGGTGTAAAAAATGGTATAAATTCTTATTTATACCATTTTTTACATTACGGCATAAGCTGGATCAAACGGCCTTTTGAAAATCGCAAGAAATACTTTTTGGAACGAAGTTGTTTATTTTTTAAAAAACTGAAGTTCGGTTAAAAATAGCGTCTGTTATTTTCAAAAACAAAAACACATCAATTCGACGCGTCTTTTTTTGGATGTTCCACTTCTACATTTTCACAGAGCAACATAACATTTTTATGCCCTTATTGAATTTTACATGGATTTTATTTATCAACTAGTCTTTTTATGTATAGTAGTAGTTTTTATGTACCTATATGTGCGTTTTGAGTTCGGTTTTATTTTATATTTTAAATTTATTTATTTATAAAGAATATATCGTAAAAATTATGCCGGGCAATAACTATGGGTGCTTTCAACGGCAAACAAAACATTATCTTTTTTTAAGACGGGTTCAAAGATAAAAGATAAAAATTCGTAGTAAGAGTGACCTCAGGCTGTCTTGTAAACTGGGCTAAGCTGTTTCTAAATGTAGAGGATAGTCGGGAACAAAAGTTTAATTTTATATTTATTAATTGCATTATATGAAAAATTATAATAGCATGGATGAGGATAGCTGGCAACAGAACTACATGGAGACTTGGAGGAGGCCTTTGCTTTCGAAAAGCAAATAGAAAAGGAGCTAGAAACATAAGCAATAGATTATTTAATTACTCATCATCAATTAATTGCTTCATTTCATATACCATTATCATGAAATTGTAAAAAAAAATTTCTGAATAAAAAAAAGAAAAAATAATAAAAGGCTATTATTATTATATAAAAATTTATTAATATGCTGTTTTGATGTTTAGCTACAATAATTAACGAATCGGACAATGATATGAAAAATATTTTACTTGCTTATATTATTTAGTTTATATAAGTGTAATAAAATATTTGGTTCTCTGTTTAGTTAAGTCGGCAAATAGACATATTTTGTTTTAATTCATAGATATATTTCATTCATTTAGAAGTTGTATCGGATAAACACCTTCTAAAAAAATATACCTATTGATAATTTCTGTTCAATATTGTTTTTCTTTAATTAACAAAATTAAATTATTATGTAGAAGCATTAGTTTATAATTGAATTAAATAATTAACACTGTTTTAAATAATTCAACAACACTTTCTAACACAACGATACAACCACGTGCCGCTTTGTTTTTCTAAGAAAAAACTCAAAAAAAACTTAAAGCAACAATTAAAAACTATAATGACGGTTTGTACTCTGTTATTAGAATATTTTTTTCGCCTGAGGCTCAGCAGATGCGTGATACGGTGTTCCGGGTTCGATAATTATAACTTTTGTGTCACTTTCTTAGGGTCGATAAAAGACTGCTTTAGAAGACGGTTTTAACGAATGTCAATTTATAATGACTTATACTTGATCGAAAAATTTCTTTAATATATAAATCGTAGCATTAATTTATAATAATTTAATACAATAAATATATTAGATGGTAACGCTATAATATATTCTTTAGTCTCGAAAATTAAAGTAGTATTTTTATTGTAAAAATAGTAGTAGAAATGTTCGAGAAATTACAGCTAAATTTTACTACCTTTATTTTTTATATTTATTAACAATAATGTACTTTAATATATTAACAAAATTCAAAAGGCCCATCAAAACTGTTGGTGTGCGTACCCGAAATACTGGCTACATTACCACATTGTATCGGCTATATCTAGTAACGCGTTGGCCGAAATATGAGCCAGCTTTCGGGTTTCCTCAGGTCTCATATCGCTTCGATACCTTAAAAAATCCATGGCTTTTGACGCCCAAGGACCCAATCTCTACTCCAAAAGGAAGTACAACTTTATTACACTACAACACTCCATCAAAATGTGTTCATTTCTTTCGAAGACGGAAGATCAAAGTTGGTAGGTACACCAACATATAGAATTTATAATTAACAATTAAAAATAAACAATAACGCCAATTAAAGCAATAAAGACGATTGATTGAGTTCTTAAATTTATGATTTATAACAAAATAATTGGTGCAATTACAGCAATTATATTTAAGTATAAAATTAAGTAATAACTTGTATTTATTAGCGATTTTACAACTTTAATTTTTTCGATTGATTTTTAAATATACATCTTTAAGTGAATTTCTTACTGAGGCATGAAGCAAAAATTTCTGTGTCTATTTCACTGAAATGTTTTTATATACTGGGTTACTGGCAACGTATGCAAAATCTCTTTAAGGTGACTTAGTTACGTCAAGACTACATAACAACATTAGTTCTATGACTTTTTTCAAAATGTTAAAAAAAAATTTTTTTTAGTTTTAGTGGAGATTTCTATGTATCGTTAGCTCTAAATTTGCGACTGTCGTGTACTCTAACTTGTCAAGGCACTGGAGAAATGCCCTCCTTGCAGCAACCCTTTTTTTTGCATCTAGCAAAGAAAGGGGTTGACCGACACATCACAAAAGCGCTCCGCGGCACGTGTGTGAGAGTTTACGTGGACCTAAGATTAAATTGCACATTTGATTTTAATTTTTTTGTATGGGAAAATATACCTATACATAATTAGTAAAAGCCAGGTACAAATTTTTTTTCAGTCTTTTGTACTTCGTATCGCTTCAGAGTTCCGAAGAAAATGTATGATGAAACGAATCGTCTTCATAAATACTTTCGTGAATTTTTCTATATTTTAATAGTTATTCTGCTATTCTCGTATAAACGATTCCAAAAAATCAGAGATCATCGAAATTGATGTAAATAAGCCGATTTTGTTTTATTAATATAGATTACAGGTAGTAAGGAAACTAAATCATTCCGTTGTTTCTCCAGGAATCGACGAAGACAGAAGGTACATTTTGTTCACAAACTATTATTATTAATAGAGTAAAATCTGTATATAAAAATCTTGTATCCTCCGAAAGGGTTCGACAGATGTTTATGAATTTTATGTGTAGGTATGAGAATAGGTCGTAAAGTATTCTACCATCCTACCCCCACCCATCTTTAAATCGCTGGGCTAAGTAGTAAATATTGTTGATTTTCTTAACATTCTATGGAACCTTGTACGCCTTTAAACAAACATGTTTTTATGAAATTCATATAGTTTAGCGACTAGTCTACTGTCAAATAATACTACAACTAGTTTCTTTTAAATTAAGTTAGTAATTTTTGAAAATTAAGCCTGCCTTGTGCTCTACACCACATTAATATCATTATAGTGTAAGCAGTTTAGTAAGAATTGTGAATAGATATCAGACCCTTGGCATGTTTAATAAACAAGGTGTTTTTTATGTTGTTGACTCAACTCCGTTGTAAATGTGCATTGTTTAATCTTATGCAATCCATGATACAATGAAATAAAGTATGCATTTTTGTATCCTATGGTGTCTTAGTAAGCAACTGGTGAAAAGTATTAAAAGTGGGCAATTAGCGTAGTAGATATGTAAGATAAGTTAATTGTATAAAGAGGAATATCAATATCAAATAACACAGGAAACCCGAAATCTGACTTATAGGCATAAGTATAGCGATTTAACGCGGTAATGTAGCTAGTATTTTGGGTACGCCAACGGCTTTGATGAGCCTTTTGTATTTTTGTAAATATATTTAAGTACACTATTGTAAATAAACTCCATATCAAACATATGTATGTGATATAACAATAATTTAATTACAACTATTGGATTTAATTTCACTCATTACCAAACCAAAATACTACTTACCTACTTTTAAATTTTTCCCGGGATTTGAACAGAAGCACACTGACCTTATTGCCACTTGGCAATCAGGTATCCAAGTGTGTGAAAAACGAGGTATGACATATTATATACAAATTTATCAATAGAAAAATTACACATGAATCACTTAGATAAATTTGAATCATATCATATTTTTATAGTCCATGTACATGATAAAAAACTAGATATCGACTAAATCCTTGAGGCAAAAGGAAGGTGAAGAGAAATCATGAAATATGAAAACTGATGCATTGTAAAATCGACCTTGACGGTACAACCGGTTACTTAGAAAATGCACGTCGGAAAATAATCATTACGGATGGGTATCCTTTGATGTTTTTTTCTTCTCATGTAATACGTGAGTGAATGGAACATGTGTATAATACAGTATAAGGTTTTTCTTTATCATGTTTATAATAAAGAAAAAATGTTTCTACAAATAAAAGCGTCTTTTTGTTCATAATTCCTATCTGTTTTTATAGTTTTCGTCAAATGTTTCGCATTAATAAAATAAATCGGTATATACTATATTATACAATGTAGTGATACTATTTTTAAAAATATAAATTATTAATTAAGAAAATAAATAAAAGATTTATACGAGGAATACCTTATTAATTACTCAATCACGCCTCTATCAAACGATTTATTATCTATGGCAAATGTCAGTTTCATACCTTAATGTCAAATGTGATATGACATTAAATAATTACACAGGGGTCTTGTTTATGAATAAATTATATGCAGACTATTTTTCTTGAACCTACTTTTAAAAACATGAAATTGGCTTATAATTATCATACTAATTAAAAAAAAACAGAATATATATTTCAGTATGATTTGAATGCAATATCGCGTGTGAGTTTGCCACAAGAGGCGCTTATGGCGCGTGGGGTCTAAAAATGTCAATTTTCACTAGTTTTCTTCTTGAAATAAATTATAATTTCTCTTATTTACCTGTTGAAGAGTGATCTCCTTTGCGAAATAATCGCAAATATGGATTATTTGGCGATGACTGTAAATGCTTTGAAAGCGGAATTAAGAAAAAGAGGCCCAAAAATATGATGACAGTTATTTATAATTAAAAAACGAGATATTATTTATTATTAATTTATGAGATTCAAGATTCAAAACTTTGTTTCGGCACCGATCTTATAAAGTCGGCTTTAACAGCTGTTACTCTGGACCTTAGTCAACGTTTACGTCCATTTCGAATAACCCAGTCTTAATTTAGGGGACTCCTAAATGATAACCTATTAGTAGCCAGTATTTTGGGTACGCACCCCAACGGCTTTGATGAGCCTTTTGTATTTTTGTAAATATATTTAGGTACATTATTGTGTATAAATATTTCTTAATGTCATGATGTGACATGATGAATCTAGGAAATCTCCTAAAATTAGTGACTCATATTACAAGTAATTTCAGAGTATTTCAATACGTCCAAACATACGACATATTTATACATCCTTATTCACTATGTTTTAGAATTAATTGTATATTATAAAACAAAGAAGGCTTTGCTAACAAAGAAAAAGTTGAAAAAGTATTGTAGTCATTTACAGATTTATATTTAACAATATCTTTTAAGATTATTTTTCAAAAGCTTTACATAACATTTCTTTATTTAAATCGGGCAATGGAACGGCTAAACAACTATATATTAAGATTTCTTCTATACATAGCTACTTTGAAGAAAATAAATTTTTATTGATTAAGACAGCTGAAGTAATTGCATTCTGAGGACGGTAATTACTGTCAAAGTAACATTTATATGTCAAATATTCATTAATTTAAGTATCATTCTAGGACTGAGTTATAGTTTAATTATTCTAGGTCTTAGGTATCTGTTACTATTAGTTTTTTTTTGTATCTGCAGTTGCTTTGAAAGTGCTAACCGCATTGACTAAGTTATTTAAGCTTTAGAGTTTAGACGTTCAATGTACCTTAATATTTCAATGTTTAGTTGTGATTTTATTTTTTTCCTGTTTTTTAGAAGATAATACTTTTTTCCTGATAGCCTTAATATGTGTTATGTGGCTCAACAAAAAAAAAATTGTGTTCCACCAATGGCCATAGATTCGAATCACGGAGAATCTAAAATATATTTTCTTCAGATAGGCATAGAACCGTTCAACAATGTCCGTACGAAACACACCCAAAAATATGGTTAAAACATATGGGATTTCATAATGTTAGTATCCAAAATACATTCAAGTATTTTAATTAGGGAGTTCTTAAGGAATAGTTTATTATTTATTTATTTATATCTTACGGATATATATTTTATTTAGAAAAGTTACTTATTACCTACCTTTATAAGCTATCCAAGTATCTATTACATAAGTCAACACGAATTTAGTGTCTGAGTTCTGTGTACCCGCTTTTGATTTCTTATACTTAATTAATAAAAATAAAAAAAAATATCTCATAAAGTTTGCTTTTAAGAGTGGGTAACCTCTAAGCATTTATTAAAAATCGATTATTTTTTTATCATCGTAAAAAGTACAAAAGCAAACTTTTTTTCTATAAATTGAGTTTTTGGTTATTTACACCATTTATAAAAGAACGGATGGATCGATTTTGATGGTTGGATTTGTTAAAATATGGAAAAATTTACGAAAAAGTGTTTATGAAGAAAAGTCCACTCTTAAGAAATGTCGTTTTAGGTGAAACGATAATTTTGGGAACTCTGAAGCGATACGAAGTTCACGGAGTCCACTATTTCTTATTACATACAGATAGGATACAGTACATAGTAAATGACAATCGTTTTATTAAAAACGAACGAAATAGAATAGGATAAAGACATCATAATAAATACGGGTTATTTTTCCTTAATATACTGTAATTTTAACTTATTCAACACCTTTCATTCCTTAAAAATTCCGTAAAATTACTGTACTTTAAGAAAATTATACAGAAAGGCGGTTACGTAAGTGACATTGTCTATGGTAAAATATTAAAAACAATTGCCTGTTCCATTTTTCAAAGACAATTTTATTTTCCTATTGTTCATGGTATTTACTGTATTATAGTATAGTATAGTACTTATACCATTTACTTCTGCAAGATAAAAATATTACCCGTAAATTGAGGTCCCGATACCACGCATTTTTAAGAAAAATGAGTAGGGTTTTTATTTGAATTGGATTGTTAAAACTACAAAAAATAAAAGGACACAGGATATGAAATACTTAAGAGGCACATAACACATGTTAACAACAATTACTAAATAATTACGTCTATTTTGAAAGAAATGAAAAGTAAAACTAAAAAAAAAAAACAGAAACAAAGCTTTTCCGCCAACGCTATCAAAAAATTCGATATAATTTTTCAATCTCTCACTGATCAATGTATGATCTAAACAATTTCGTCTCTAAATATTTGTTCGCGATGTCTGTACAGAGGAAAAGGTTGGGGAAGGCCTACCAAAATGGAACCCATATCCCTTATAGAAATAGATTTAATTTACTTACCTTTAACTAACACTAGATATTACGTACTATAATAATACTAACAAGATTTGAAATGTAAATTTAATGGATATGAAATAATTAGCTTTATTACTGGACAGTCTTAAAAAAATTATTTTTTAATAATTCTTTTACTGGCGGGTATCTACTTTCTAAGATTATATTATATCATATACGCAGCCAAAGTCGTGTGTAAAAGCTAGTCATGCAGTATAAACTGAGGAATGATATGAAAACTTACCATCTTTAGGCGGACTCGCGCATTGAGGGGCATAGGAACCTAAATGATATCCATAGGTATTCTGGTGCATAGGGGGAAATGGATAACCTAAGGATCTAGGACTGGGAAACCCCGATGCTTCATGAGGGTTTTGCTGCCCTCCGGGACTCCCGAAATGGTGAGGGTGCTGGTATCCTCCCTTGAATGCATAACCGTGCTGTTGGAGCTCGATAAACGCGGACTTAGACGAGACATTCGTGGGGGTGGAATTGGCAGAGTTCGAGATGTCATGGGGGGTTTGTGTGCCCCCCAAATGGTGGTGCTGGTGTTCCAGCGCCTCCTGGGTGGTCATGGCTGGTTGGGGGGTTGATGGGCCCCCCCCGTCCGCGGACTGGGGAGGCCCGAAGGGATCTGAAAAACTCAGCGTGGCCGGTTTTGTGTTTGGGGATTGAATTCGGGTAATTTTGAGTGATTTCGGATGCTCGGTGGTTATTTTGACCGCTTTGGACGCCTGTAAAGAAATACATAATTTCATTACTCAAAAATATATGTATAATTAATGTAAAATAATTATTAATTGACACAGTATAAGTTCATCAGTTTAAAAATGTTTTAACTAACTAGGCATATTATTAATTAGTTTAGGACATAAAAAAAAAGAAAAATGCTTTCTCATCAAACTGCGTTGAATATGTTTAAACCCGCCCACTGGGGTCAGAGGGCTTCGTTAAAACAATTTGTACCCAATGCAATGGAACCGGTTTCAAAATGAATTTGTGAATGGTATGTTAAAAATATGAGGTTGTTTTTACATTATCTATTTTGCTTAAACTAAAAATTGGAAGAACGTGGTATCAATTTCCTAAAACCTGAATTGATGAAATGATAATCAAATTTTATTAAGTACCGCAACAAAAAACTAAATTTTCTTTAGAGCTAGAATTCTCAAATGGATACGTTTTTTCCTCTCTACAACGTCTTCTTGCTTAAACAATGTAAAAATGCATTTGCCTACATACAGATTTTGAAACAAAATATTTTTCAATAATTTAATTAAGATGGAAAACTGTCTCTACCTTGTTAGAATCTGACCCTCTGGTGGTCCAAGCATTATCTTATTAAATAGTGAATTTCGAAATACAAGATGTAAGAGTCCGTACCTTTAAATAAGTGACTATGTTTTAAAAGACACATCAAGTATAAATTGGAATGGGTCAAAAAATTCGTGTGACGAAATTTATGGATGGCCTCTAAGCTACAAAGCCAAAAGGATCTCTAAAAACTAATTGGAATAAAGCGAACGGCGTTCAAAGATCCATTTCTCACAACGCGAGAAAAGTTAGACGAAAACACGACTAAAACAATAAAAAAATCCTTTCGGCAACTTTTAATTAGCGCTATCCTTTTTATCCCTTTGGAATTGTGTATGTTTGTCTCATTTCTTTGGTCTTTCGCCGCGCGGCGCTTAGGCACAGTTTACTGAAGATAGTAAACGTTTGGTAAACGCCTCATAAAGTTAAGTCATTTAAGTATTATTTTATTGATAAGTTTCTTCTGAAAAACATTCAAACAATTCAATCAATTCAATTTCGTCGATGATGATTAGCTATAGTTCCGTTGAAATATAATTTCATATATTAGTTGGCATGTTTACACTCTTTTGTATAGCGTGATCATTCTAGCTTAAACAATAATTCGTTTTTTTTTTCTATACAATTTCCACTCTTTTATGAAACTAACAGTTGAACATAGAAAGTTTTTGAAACGTCCTACCAGGTTCATTAGATGGCAACTGTTTTAAACATTCTGTGGCTAAGGTCAGGTCAAACCGTTTTGTTTTTTTATCTGTTTGTTGATTGCTCATGCCCGTAATAATAATGTTTAAAACCAATTAATTGGTGTAAATTTTTATTGGGAATTATAACTGTCATTGGTTTAGTGAATCAATTTATTATTGTGTTTACTTTTAATTATTTTTAATCGTTATTCTTAAATATATCATAGGCACTCACTCTTTAGTCGATCAACCGTCTGCCATTTTTATTTGATTGCACCATTTTTATTTCTAAATAATTACTTATTTCCCTACTTATTTTCGTTCCTAAATAAATTTAAATTTACTAGATTTTAGTAGGTCACTATTTAGATACATTTATAGTATATCCTTGAATATCACCAAGTTGTCATTATGGTCATAAGGGTCCTGTTTTTTATATTAGCTGGCTGTTCATTACCAGTACCTACAGAAGTTCCATCACCTTCCAATACCACCAGTTACCATAGGTAGTGTTAGTAGAAGTTGTTGAAGTAAGTAAACATTATTTATTTAAAAATCACCTACTTGTATAATTTTTACATATCTAAAAAATCTTTTTGCGTTTTAAATTTAATATCGCCTATAAATGTCGTATTAAAAGTTTAATACCAAGAAACAAGCACAAATATGTGTCAGCCTTAAGCAAATCTTAGTAAAAAAAATAAGATCGTAGCAGTCAGAGATTCGCATGATTGTCGATGGTCATGCAAAGATAATCAAATGGGACAAGGTAAAGCTTGGTGTGGGCTTACTCTTACATTGTACTGTGGAAACAATATTAACGTTATTCTACAACAAAATGTTTAAAAACCTTTGCAGTAACATAAAATTACATTATTTAAAGTACGTTCGTAAGTTCATGTTTTATCTCATTCGGTGCCATAGACATTTTTATTATACCTTCGGATAAACGCGAACTTCGAATTCTATCCACCTAATGACCTAACATAAAAATCATAACTTAAATGAATGTTTTTATTGATCTGTCACTTTCTCGCTGACATACAATCATTATTGTTAAAACGAGATAAAACACCGAGAAAATATCTAAGTGAACCACTATTATAAATAAAGTAAGTAGGTACTAAACAGTCATAGTCATCCATGGACTCAACGTTTATCATGCTAATAACTTCAATTACATATTTTTCATATTTTATTTTATCTGAAGAAAGAAGCGAGTATTTAAAAAGTAAAATTATATGATTTGTAAACTATTTTTTGTTAAAAGTTTGATTTGCCCATGTCACAATCAAATTCTATTTTCCAAAATAATTTGCTATTTAATTCTATTAAATGTATCGATCGATTCATTTAATTCGTTGTCCACTCGAGTTATTTATTGCCCTAAACCCTAGATCACTTAAAGTACTTGAATCAATGAGCCATGTCGTTCTTTAAAGGGAGACGGGTTCCCACGTTTGTTTGATACGGTTTTGTTTTACGATTGATTCTTCGTATTTATTATGGCGCCTGTAGGTTATTCATACGATTGTAACTCTAATTTGTTACCCTGCACCTGTCACGGATGAAGGCCAATCGACAATTTTAAGTAACTACAGCTCTGGAGGTACATTTTACTTTTCTGCGGGTGCGGCGGCTTTAGAAAATTATACGTTGAAATTAAAATACTGTCACCGGAATCACTGTTCAAGTGCTTGGTTCAAGTGGACGTCATCGCTACAGAGTCTCAAAAAATGAGACAGATAACTTACGTACTGAAATGATTGTCATTTGTCAAGATCATCGCTGACAAATACTTATCATTTTACTTGGGAAGAAGAAAAACAACTTGACAAAATAATAAAACGTAGATCTATTTGAATTTCGAACAGCTATCGTGTCATTAAAACCGATTGCATGTTTCTTAAATCTGGTATTAATTAACAAAGATAATAAAAATACGAATTAATATTTTTTTCTAAGCGTTCGCGTGCTATTCAGTTTATGATCAAAAATATAGGATTCGATACGGTATAACTAATCTGTGAGAGTACCGTTGGGCGGGCTATTTGATCTTTCTCAAGTTTAATTTAATTAACCATTACAGTTCGATTTGAAGTTTTGTTGAAGGTCGAATTTTTAAAATAAGAATTCTTAATTTAAAATGTTGTTAGTTACGGACTTAGTTAATATTCGTATTTTATCACTGTGAATTAAATATTTTCAATATCGTAGTTTTGAAAGAAACCAGAGAGGGTTGCTCTAACAAAATTACTAAAATCAGCAGTCGGTCTTCAATTGGCATACTGAATGGTAAACACAAAAAATCATAAAAAATAGAAAGGAGAAAATAAATCATAACTAAAAGAATACGCGTTATACCAAAAGTCTATTTTTATAGATATTTAAATTAAATACGTACGTAATATTTAAAACGCTTAGATACCATAATATTTTCCCTATACAGTGTCCAGCTAACGTATAATTTTATCATGTCAGTGTTAATTACAATCCGTCTGTCTATAATACCGGTGTCGCATGTCAACGGCAGCCATTTTGAATTCGTATTGACAGGTCTATTGTAATGGCGTCCTGGCGCGAATTAGTCAAAACAATGTCAATTTGAATAATTCTAAATCTGTGTTGGCTTTTTATATGACATTTGCTTAACCCAAAAAGATTTGTCATGATAGTAAAAATAACTTTGAAATTACTCAGGTTTTATTACTCTGCTCTCTTTTAAATGGCTTTTATTTATTTGCGCAGTTTTCTGTCGTCTTCCGAAAATAAGGTGCAAGGTTTATGAATAGTTTTAGTGGAAAGTTGACTTTACATCAAAGTATTGGGTACTTTTCCGTTAGCCGGGCGCAAAATTCGACCTCGGTTGTGGCACTACTACTCACCAACCTAACTTAAAGTTTTGGTAACCGATAGTTTATTTTGTGAATATCGGTTATGGTACTCACAAACGCACGCACTATTTTTTTTTTAACTTTTCTATGCAAAATCATTTCGTAATTATAAACTTTTGTGTGCAATGGTGGTTTATAAGCGAAAGTAACGTGAGCTCAACGCTGAAAGCAAAGGTCGACTTTTGCGCCCGGCTAACGGAAAGTAGCAGGTACCTAATGTTACAGAGTTCAAATTTAAGCATATGGTTCTAATATAATTATAGTACCTACTTAATAGAAGGCTCTTAATATTGTGTAAAAAAGAAATATAAATTGTTAACAGACTACTTATATTAATGAATTAACTTACAATTTCAATATCTAAATGAATATATACTAAAATGATTTGCCACCACTACGGAGCCGGCATTGATAATTTTTTTCTCCAAAAAGGAGGTTATCAATTTGACGTGTATTTTTTTTTTAAATTCCGTGTTAGAAGTTTGACGTAGCCTTCTGTGGTATTGTAGCCTCTAAACGAATATAGGTATACTGATTTCAATGCAGTTTTAAATATTTGAAAGCTATATCTTAGCTACGGTTTATTAAAAAGTAATAATCATGTTGGAAGTTGTTTTGTATGAAATTCAAGTCACTTGTTATAATTTTCTATTTGAAAACGACTGCCGATTTATCTTCCCGAATTTTGATTTGGAGAATTATGTCACCACCTAAAATTTACAACGTATCATGCATCAAATAATCCTAATAGCTTTATAAAATATTAAATCGATCATTTGAATGCTTAAATATTGCAAGGGTCACTAAAGATCAATAAAATGCAAATTTACATAAAATAAGCATATTAATAAGTAATTACTTAAAACGATTACATTTTACAATGTATTGCATGTCTGTCTCTTCCGCAGGTGCAATATAACGTTGGTATTTTGATAAATAATCTATAATTTACGATATTTTGGCGCAAAAAATTGCTATCAAAAGATAATTGCATTGACTGTAAAACTTTATGATGCTTGTTTTTAGAAAAATTAAAGTCAACGAATATGCATGCAATTTATTTGCAATATCAGTTACATATAACTAATTAGTTACTTATAATAATATAATAACTTAAACATTTGATTTTCGATTCACTATAATCTTAACCAACTCTTCAGGTCCAACAATGCCGTAACAATACATGAAAAATTTAACTAATGTACGTCAAATATCAGTTATATTTTACATTCATAAACATTTTTGTATGCATTACGACATTAATCAAGTCATAGTAAACCTATAGTACGGTCTATATTCAATTTGAGTCTTAAAATTTGTGTGAGGAAGTAATGCCTGGTTGGTACCAGTTGTGATGTACAACTCTTTAAACTGAACTAAACTATAATAATTCTCCTAATATATTTTAGTAATATCGAAAACGCTAAATTCCTTGGAACTAAATTTAGAAGTCATATGGCAGCACTGAAATTGATTTTGACATAAATAAAGTAATCTTGTTTCGTTTGTGTAGGACAATGGGGGCTATCGCGTGTGAGTTTGCCACTAGAGGCGCTTGTGTCGCGTGAGGTCCAAAAAATTCAATTTTCACTAGTTTTAGCGGGCTTCAAGACATAAATTATAATTTCTTTAATTTACCTGTTGAAGAGTGATCTCCTTCGCGAAATAATCGCAAATATGGATTATTTGGCGATGAATGTGAACGCTTTGAAAGCGGAACTAAGAAAAAGAGGTTCAAAAATTTGATGACAGTTATTTATAACTAATAAACGAGATATTATTTATAATTAATAAATGAGATTCAAGATTCAAAACTTTGTTTCGGCACCGATCTTATAGAGTCGCCTTTAACAGCTATACCTCTGGACCTTAGTCAACAGTGGCACCAACTGGTGAGAACAAAAACGATAGTCCCTATTGACGTCATTGCCTCGTAAATTCTTCTGAAAATTCTTATAAAGTTAATAAAATAAATTTATTAAAACAAATTAATTAAAGCAGTCATAGACGAAAATTCCTATCGTAGAAATGGGAATATTATAAATATAGCTTTATTTAGATTGACCGTCACGAGTCTAACAATTTCTAAGATTTCAATTGCGTGAGATTGCAATCATTTTAGCAGACGTGCAAAAAGTGTTGCCGTACTCATTAAGTTTTTATCGCCAGTGAATGTCACTGTGTACCTATCTATTAAATTATGTACGACAAATTGCATACTTTTTAAATCAAGCACAGTCTGAAAAACTTAAGTCCTATGGGGACAACCATTATTTTTTTTTATCTTTTTTGTTTGCCTGCCCACGAATCTTTCCGTACAACAACAATAAAAAAATCTGTTTTTAAGTATCTCTTTTTTCCTAACTTCATGATCAGTCTTTTGTGGTTAAGTGATACTAAGTACTGATAATTAAATGTATTTAATTTAATATAATAAAAAAGTACTGTCGGCACTTTTAATCTGTAACTTAATTTTATAGCCAATGTTAATGGTAATGTTAATATTAAGATATTTATACCTATCTACTGTTACAGTGTGTAAAATAAAATTTGTTTGGTATGAGACATGAAATGACATATTTATTATTAAAATTTATTAAATGATTGTAAAAATATTAAAACAATTGTAGCATGTTCTAATATTAAATAAATGTACGATAATTAGAATCAGTTCAAGGTTTCTAAACTTGTATATTTTCAAAGTAAAATCAGAAAATTTTGTTAACGAATTTCGAAGCTGTAAAAAGTGATCAATTTAATTAAGAACCGAGGCCGACAAAAATATAAGGTCATTTGATAAAATAAAGTCACATTGCATTAAGTTTGACATTATTTTACGTCGCCGATCGAAATCTTCACTCTGACATTATAAAGATACATTTTACATTGACATAATTATAATTGATTTGTGGGTCGAAGAAAGCGCCAATGCAAAACTGGTTGTTTTGCAAATAATATTTATAAATTTTACGGCATTAATAAAGGTGGTAATTAAATTTTTACGATTCGTTAGCATAGCTTTTTGATACGGAATAAAAAATTGACTATGGATGATTATTTTAATACTTAGAAATTTTAATATTCAAATACGACAGGCGGAAAGTAATTAATGTAGAAAATTTATTTTATTATGTAGATTTAAACTCGTAATGGTTTCTCCTAACTATGCTCTTTTTATAATCATATTTTTTTTATTTTCCACTGTCTTTTAAAATTAGTATTAGGATCCAAATTTGACTGACATTTGTCCTAAAACACATAAATAAGTAGATATTTTATTAGAAAAATGGAGATTCTTTATCAGTTAGATAATATAATTCTAGGCAAGTGTTTATCTTATTATTTAAACTGTGGAAGTAGCAAAAAGACAATGCGCTTCTTGGCTTTAGTCTGTTAGTGTAATATGTTGATTTCGCATCACTTGTAATCATGTAATGACCAAGTCAGCCTTCGTATTGTTTTTTTATGTTCAAAACATAAAACGCATTTTATCTATAGGCGGCATCGTTAAAAATTTCTCACGTTTTGACATTTAAGTTACCCGCCATTCGTCATATGCCAATCTTGTCCGCCATTTTGTCATTAGCCTAACATGGTAACTAGAACGCGGCTCTATCAGTGTACGCGGTAAAATGGCGATTGAGACGTAATATTGAAATTGTGGTGGGTGCGTAATTATTATTTATTACATGCGTTATTTGCGCCGAAGTAAAAACAATAAGTTATTTATACGCCACATTATTATAGAAAAATAATTAAAGAGAATGAAAGAGTAAAACACTATCTAAATCACAACTTCAGTAGGTATTTGGTTTGTTGGTTAGGGCTTTAGCTTGAAATTTATGGTTTTACTTAGCAAAACACCAAAATATATTATTTATAATAGTTAAGGAAACAGACAAACTTACGAGTACTGGGCGTACTGGTGTTTAAGCTGATGTGTTTTGACAACTTCATTAAGTAGGTACCTTTACAGACTTTTTAGAAACATCTTGCATGGATAAAGTTCAAAGCAAGATATAAAAAACAAAACTTAACCCATATTTTATCACAGTTTGAGACTGATAAAATATGGGTCACAAATACCTATTAACAACGAGCTTAATTGTTAAAGCTTAGTGGTTAAATCAAAATTGATTAGGTAAGCAGGTAGGTAACTTTTTTACCTAAGTAATTTACCTATATATTGATAAGAGTTCACTTAAGTTGTTTCGTAAACAATTTAGGTTAAGCTTTAAAGATTAAAAATTTAATTATTTTGAATGTGATGCTATTAATGATCGTATATTTTTAGTAAAACTAAATAAAGAACCCTTTAAAACTATTTAAAAACGATATGGAAAAGAATTTTTTATAACATTGTGTTGTGTATGGACAATAGAACGACTTACCACAGACCACCTGATATTGACAGATGCTACATTATTGTAGTACTTTTTTCCTTAATAATAATAATAATAATGACCGCCTCCTTGGTCTAGTGGTAAGCGCGTAAGCGTTACAACCGAGAGGTCCTGGGTTCGATTCCCGGCGGAGATAAAAAAAAACTCGGTCTGGCAGGACATAGAAGGCTGATCACCTACTTACCCCTAAAGAAAAAATCGATCAGTGAAACAGATGTGAAATACATCTGCCCCATACCCCACTAGGGGACACGGGACTTCACTCACTTTTTCCTTAATAACTTACGAATTTCTACGTACACAGTTTGATTTTTTTTATTGATATTTTATACCTAGATAGGTACATACTTATATAAGAATTTCCAGTCTTATTAATAGTTTTTTAAATATCAAATCTACCTTAATACATACATTCTTAATAATATTATAATTATTGTTATGAGTAAGTATATAAAGGAAGTATTTTTCCAGAGAAGTTTTTTTCTGCAGGCCATTTATAGGCATTCTGTGATAGTTGTGATCTCTCTATGGGATAAACATTATTTTATTTTATTTTCTATTTATTTGATAAATCATCATTTACCTACACATTATCTTAAGTTAACCTGTTATCCACTGAACTGAAGCTTTTACACCTTAATCGGCTTATAAGTACAAGTTTTTGCATCTTGATCTGACAACAATCTGTGATTCTTATCAGGTAAAAATTGACAGTTCTCTGCGTAATAAGTACTTTTTGCTGAATGTTAAAATCCAATTTCGTCGGTTTACTTTTGATGTTGAATGTCTTTTTGAATGTAATTTCGCAACATCGATATATCATATTATAATAAGCATGTATGGATTAAGTTAGTTGTAGTTTCAACGTTGAGTTTGGGTATAGACTAGTTAGCATTTCCCGCCAGTGCTTACGGGCAAATGTTAATAAATTTATAAAAATAACAAATATTTGGTGTTTAAATAAACATAGAAAAAGTATTTAATAATTCTTAATAAGTATACTTTTGTAACTCAATCATTATTTACGATTAATAATAGATATTTTTCCTGTTTAAGTGTCAATTTAGTGGGCATTTAAGTTTCATACAAAATATAAATAAGTATATTTTTCACGGTGCAAACTCATGTACCTACTTAAGGGTTTACTTCTATTTCATAATGTGGATGTAGATAACAAAAGGACTACACACACAGAATGATTAAGGGACTTGTTATTCATATTCTTAACAAAAATATGAAAGACTCAAAAATACACCTACTTACTATGTTTTCTTACAACATACCAAAATTATCAATATAATTTTCGGATTAAATTATATTACCTACATACAATAACTCCACTTAGACGGGGTAAACGCCGTTCATGTATAAATAAATAATCATTATTGATCTGTCTGCACGAATGTCACCGTTAAACTGGTACAAATATATAATTGCTGCTATAAACTTAATATTTTCATCGCTCTGATTTGTTTAAACGTTTCATTATTACCCATAACCTACTTATTACATAAAAACATCTCATTAAATCATAAATTTAGAATACACTAAACACACTGATGTTTTTGGGTTTCCAACTTTTTCCGGATCTTAACTGTGGACGAAGCTTTACGTTTGATTTGTCTCACACGTTGGTAGTTTACCACAATTTTGGCATGTGTTAAATATTTGTATGAAAAATGTGACAGCATCTCCAACAGTTTAACAGGCCAATATATGAAAAACCTTTCGAAACTTTGATAGTAATCTTCATTAATTGACTAAAATTTGCGCAATGCGGATAGCCGATTGGTATAAGGCGCAGTGGCATGCAGTTTTACGACAGGGTAAGCAAAATTATTACCTAAAGCTAATTTGAAATAGTATCTTAAGTTACATCCGTGTCTCATTGATTTACACTATCATTATTTTTATCACGTTTGATTCGTTATGATTTGCCAAAATTAACTACTATTTAAAGACTATTTATCTGAATTCAGTAGGGTTGTTTCTCTGTCAAGTCTTCTCTAACGAGAAGTAACGAAGCATAACTACCCATAGGTAAGACATATCTTAAACTTATACTCTCTCTCTTTTTATTAATTACATTGAAAGGGTATACATGTGGATATCAAAATATAAATAAATAAAATCCATTGAAAGCAACAGACGAAAATATAAGTCTCATTGATATTTTCGTTCCCTTTGGAGTAGAGACTTTGGGTCCAGGGGGGCCAGAAGCGCGTCGATTGTTTGAAAAGATATCGACGCGCTTAGTTCAGACCACAGGAAACCCGAAAGCTGGCTCTTGGCACACGGTAATGTAGCCCGTATTTTGGATACGCACCCCAACGGCTTTGATGAGCTTATTGTTTTTGTAAATATATTTAAGTAGGTATTCTAAACAAATTAAAATAAACTCATCTTTTAAACTTTCAAATAGGTATACGCGGCTTCACCTGCTATATTGACCAAATTTTGCATCTAAGGTATTTATAAATAAAGTACCTAATAATCAGATAATATAAAAAAAAACTCTCATTGGAAAAATCCTGTGATTTAACTACTAACTACCTCGTAATATGTGAGTAAAATCATAACCGAATATACTCAAAGGTCGATTAAATATAGGAGCTACTTAAAATATAGGTAATAAAGAAAAAAATAATAATATAGGTAATAAATATAGGTATAAATAATAGGTATACTTATACATGCATTTTTTCATAAAACTTTCTAAAAACAGATTTTTAGTTTAAGGGTACAAATATACAAATTTAATAGTATGGGGCATTCTGTTGGTTTAACTAGTCATTTCTAATAAAAGGCTTTGGTATTTTAAACCGAGTCATTATTTTGGTTTTCCCGGTAAATGAGCACGTTTGGTTCTTGAAGAACAATTGGATAACCAACTACCTATATTGCTTTGTGACTTGTGCTTATGCTGCAAACCGCCCAGAAGAAAACAATTTGTCAATTTGCGTTACTTCTGTTTATCTATGGTGTCTTATCAGTGAAATACAGGTAATCTAGGTACATATCTATATACATTTTCCTACATAAATTTTCAAATAATATATGTATCTACTTAGCACTAGGTATATTTTAATCTGTGCTTATTAAATTTGAATTTAAGCTTGGAATTCTGATCAGTAAAGTTGATTGGATGTTATAACATGTGATTGCATAAGCTAAAGAGTAGATAAATTAGACTTTTGCATGGAGGCTATACGTACCTACTTAAGATAAATATAAAAACTATTCAAAAAAAAGTATACCTAATTCCGTATGTAGGTTCCTAATGCAATACAACAATTGTTCCTAATGCTTTACAAAATTTTAAATACAGCCATAAACTGCTTTTAAACCCATAGTTCTAAAATCTTTTATGATTTTAAGAGAAATTATAATAAAACTTACGGTTTTTAGTAAAAATCAATGTTTCAATCACAGCATCACTTCACAATAACACAAATTGTCACACAGTTTGAGCACAACACTATAAAGTTTTAAAAAGAAAAATAAAATGTGGATTATAATAAAAATTCGACCGATTCTCTAGCCATACGTGAAAATTCCTTATTAAAAACACGCTGCGAATATTTTCACGTTATTGATGTCATTTTCGATTACTCTCAATAGCACAGTCACTCATTCCTAAGCACAATCCGTACGCTGTTATCAAAGTTAAAAAATCGTCACAATGAAAAAAAAACGGCGCACACAAGCACAAATTTCTGTCCAATTAAAGATAATGTTTGTGGATATTTTAATAGCGTTTCCCCTCCGAAGAAACCCGACACAACCAACTCCCGTTGAACATAAACACTTAATGATCAGTTGGAGGAAATTGTCCGAGAAACGAACGTCCCAATGTATCGTCGTCTCGCTCTGATTAGTTCAGAATTACGCCGCTTGTATGAGGTATTTGGCGCTAGTGCGCACAGAAGGCGGAGCCTATTCTAAGGTGTAACGCTTCGAGGGCGCGGCTATTGCGTCATTGGTGGATGAATATGGCACGATTTTTCTCGTTCGTACGTGCATTGAGAGCGGGTTGGTAACCGAACATCGATCGCTGGCGTCTAGGTTGCCATTAATTTTTTTATGGGTATTTTTTGGCGGCAAACCTGTTCTTTAGACCACGCCCAAAGAGCTACAGACGTAGATCATACGCTATCAATCTGGATGGTGAACGTTGATTTTTTTTATTGAAGTGAGTTTTTTTCGTGACGGTGTCTTTGATTTGGTGTCAGTTGCATTTTTTATTGTATGGTGGTTTTGTGACTTTTTTATATGTATGCATAAGATATGATTGTAAATATTTAGTAGGTACGTGTGAATGAGAATTATTTCACTAGTAAGTAATATCATGTCACAGGACACAGCTTAGAAGATGATCGTTGTCAATTGGTATATACCTAGTAGGTACCTATTCAATATTGCTGTTTTATTTTATATAAATTATAAAGAAAATCCCTTACAAAAGATAGTAGGTATGATTACAAATCTTTAATAAAAATAGAACCATTCATAAATCATTCAAAATGTAGATATGGATACGCGTTTCGAATTTTCAAAACTTATACCCCATAGTATGTTGCCCACTATGTCATTTGCCTCTTTGAATCGTATGATATTATAAAATTAGAATATTTTTCTAAAATAGATAAGTCCAATAACGACTAGCGAGCTGAAAATAAGCCGTGTGGAATTTAACCTAGAACCTAGAAGACTAACTCACCTATGTTTTGACAGATAAATTATCACCAGTTAATATATAGATAGTTTAAATTAATATAAAGGTAAACCTATTAAACAATTTTAGACAATTCATTAGAATAATAAGCTTTTTTGTAGTTGTGATAAAAAAACAGCCGGGAATTTAAATAAACTTATGAAAAAAAATACTTTTATTATTTGATTTGCAAATAATTATAATTAATCGTATTAAATCAATGACAAAGCCAAAAACCATAGGTTATACCCTCAGTAGGTAGGCTTCCTACCTATTGGGAGTTAAAATAAAAATGATATTTATTTTTCGATGAAATCCAATCGTTTTCTTAAGCCTACAAATTACAATACCGTTTTACCTACCTAAATAATAACTATGTGGCCGTGGAAATTTTTCATCAGAACCTATTTATCGGGAATAGCGGAAAAATAGACATAGATCGCATTTTTATAAATAAATATTAAGTAGGTATCTACTTAGGTAGGTATATGATTTCACAAATTTTTGTTGGACCAGATATTATTGTTTCTTTGGAAAGTAAAAAGAACTCTGTTAGTTAAAGCCGCAATACCAACTATGGTAAATCTTCAAATAAAAATAAAACTTTAACTTTATTGCGATCGCAAAAAACCTGACCCTCCAATTAATATTTTTAATCTGTGTCCAGTAGTTAATGAAGTTGGGTGATACTTTATGGTTTTCTATTTATAGTCTTTGACATTAATTGTTTGTTGCCAGATGATTATGAATAGCTCTTATCTGTTTTATGAGGCGTGAACATTTCGCATTGTATCTGGTCTTTGTCCCTAATGTAAAAAAGTCTTTGTGTCAAAGATTGCGATGTGGTAGGTTTACGATTTCTTTCTTTCTTTATTGTACCTTTCATGTTTACTTTATAGGTGTCGCTTAGAAAAATACAGTTTTATTTGGTACTATTAGATCCGTATCTAGGTAGCTACGTGTGTTTAGCCTTACAATTTTTCACAATATCTGTTGAAGAACTTTTATCTGTCATTTGTAATTTCTAAAATTATAAATATACCTACTCTGATACTTTAAGGCTAGACTATGGCTTGAAATAGGTATGTATTTATGGAACAGAGAACAATCAAAAGAAAGAAACACAAAAGAATTTTAGAAGATAAACTCTCTTCACACAATGTTATCTTTTTAAACAAAGAAATGGAACTGTTAAATGTATTGTTCAAAATAGAATATTATAGAACAACTGAGAGAATAAAAAAGCCAATTGTTATTGTCGTAGACTCAATTCGGCAAACATTTAACAACCTAGTGAAAACAAGTATTTGTTTACAAAAAACCCTTATTTTAACTCACTAATCAAGCTAATCAACTAAAACGCGGTGCTAATAAAGAGTTTTGTTTTTTAATTGTTAATTACAACCCGAATCTACCACAGTTCCACGTAAAATAAATAAACAATAAAAAACAATAAAATCATAAAGGCTGTACGCCTATTAATAGTTCTACGAAGCGGGGAAGAGCGATTCTTTTACGATCATTTTACTGTTAAATTACTAACACTGATTATTATGTTAAATGGCATGGCGGATTTATTTGACCTAAAGGGGTTTTTAATACTAATTAGGTGAATTAAGTTAGAATTATAGATTTTATTAATAAGATATTTTTGTATAGGTATTATGTATTTCAATCATTGAAAATTAAAACGAATAAATAAAAGCCTGTGTTTTCTAGTAAATAACTTAATAATCTTAATACCTTTTATTTTAGTAAATAAATTAATTGAGTCAGATATAAGCTATTATGTAGGTACATAATATAGTTAAAACTTAATTTCACTCTCCTTTAGATGTAGGTAGGTACCTATATAATTAATTATTTTTAAAAATAATAAAATAATACATAAAATTGTAAAAAATACTCTTAATTCATAATCTTATCTGTATCATTAAATACAAAAGTTCTAAAGCCAATAAGAAATTTAATATTTTTAAGTTAAACCAAGATTAGGCTATATAAAAATGTTATAGAAATAATCTTATTAAAAAAAAGATACTTTTCATTCAAAAAAAGACAGGTTTACGATCGACAAGTGCCCCTTTGAAGAGGCTTCACGTCGCCATCTTGAAATGAATTTTTATTACGTCATTATAATATTGCATTTTTAATGAAGCTACTGGCGTGTCTTGAATGCATCAGTAGCATCGTAAGGCGTAAACTAATTAGGCTTCAGGCAAGAAAATTGTTGACAAGCACTTTTTCCTAAGACAACTCTATTTTTTAAACGACTTACGAATTTTTGTGTTAGTCCAACATTCGTATTTATTTCGTTTATGTTCATTGTTGTGGTTTTTTATGCGCAGTATTCTTTTTATCTGATTCTGTATTTATTAAATGATTTTTTACACTATATCACACTTAGAATTACATTTAATTTTATTTAATAAAAATCACAATATTAGTAAAACAATGATTACAGGGTAATGGGTTGCCTTATCGCTGTCAAGCGATGTCTTTCAGCCAACCCAGTCATAAAAGAGCAGACTTGACAGTGAAATAATCTAATGAGAGGATATGGTATAATATATACTTAGTAGGTATAATAAGTGTGAAGTTTTAAATCCGTATAATAGCTCATCCTTAGATAAGTATACCTACTTCAGTTACCCATATAATGTATTCTCTCTTTCTAACTCTATTTATATTCTGAAGGATATATATAATTTAAATTTTCTCGTATTCGACATCGCTGCTAAACCACCATAAATACGAAAAATAAACTTTTGTATAACACAATAAAAGTTTATATTTAATAATTTCATTAAATTTAGATTTTTAAGGCTATTATTGTAATTGGTTGAGATTGTTAATACATTTATGTCTTGAAGTTTAACTTCTTAGTTCAAACTATTAAAACAAATCTGTCACAGATCATTTATAGCACTGTTATACGGACGGAGAAATCTATCGTGGAAAAGAAACATTCGTAATGTCAGTTTAGACTAATTATTATTATATTACAATCGCAAGCGCCACTTGAAAAACCAAAGCGGTGTCTTTGAACGTCAGCTCAACTTCAAAATGACAACGGTATTGCGAATTTGGGGTCCTATTCATCTATTGTTATGGGGGGTCTAATAGTTGTACGCGCTTGAAGAGGCCTATTGTTACGATTAGCTAATATTACGTATTTGATAATCTTTTACTCCTTCCAATGTCACCACAACATGTATTGTAGATTGTTAAATAATTGGCTAAGAATAGTATAAGTAGTTTAAATCCGCCTCTAATTTATGGAGCACTCTTGTAAACACATTAATTATTGAAATAAAACCGTATGAAAAATTTAAAGATATTTTATTCTTATTTTTCCCTCAGAGTTGAGTTGAAGTTTCCTTCTTGAGTTTAACGTTGGTCGGCTTGGTCCTCATAAACGCTCGCTAAATTGGTACCAAATATTAATTATGTCTTAAAAAATCATCAAAAGGTTTAAAGATTGTCAAATCATTCCAGTGAGGTACAGAGGACATACAAACACGTTTCTGTATATATTCAACTGATTATCACAACAGGCTATAAAGGTTCTAGGACTTTCAAATGACCTAGAATCTTTAGATGAAGGTATGCTTAGCTACGGAGGCTGTTTAGTTAGAATAAAATAATTATAAAATATTGCTGTGTACTTATTGATATGTAGGTATTATCTAAAAGATGCAGATACATTTTTGTTTGTTACAAATAGGTACCTAATATCAATAATTCATTTTTCATCAGTTAATCAAGAGGCAGAACGAAGATTTTAATAGACGCTATAATCTTTAGTCTGGATATGTATAAGTAAGTACAAAAATTTAAAACCCGGTAATCCGTAAAATCCTGGGAACTTTAATAATATAATCTAAAAGCATAATAATATGTTATATTGTCCCTAAATCTATAAAATTACTATTTATTTCTATAGATAAGAGTCCAATATCAAACACCTGCAATGATCAGCTCCTAAACATTGGTATCGAATGGATGCTTTGGAAAGATGGATGTAGTCTTGACTTTGATTTGGTTTTGTAACCTTTGCCGTAAGTACCTACTAGCTACTCCAGTGGTATGTATCATATTAGAACTTCTGCCAGACTTTAAAGGTTAACTTTCAACTAAATGGGGATAAAAAAAGTCTGAAACTACGTAACTGTATAAGCCCAAAATAATATCAAAATTGTAACTAAAAGTCTGACGAAATGAATACAACATAATCAAACAACCTTAATTCACAGGTCAGTCAGGCTATAGACAAGCCGAGCTAACAAGACAGTTTTTAATTATCTAAAAACCAGAGATAATTTGTTTTTTTCTGGCGGCAAGGCTTTATGGCGCGGTGCCTTTAGTTTTTCGATTGTGTAATTTGTGAAATGGGATGTTAGCGCCATTTTAGTGTTGGAGTGATCTTTTTTAAATTATTATTGATATTCGCCGGTTTCCGGTCGATTATTGCGCCCACCCAGACGTTTAAATTTTATGCTAAACTAGATCTTTTTTGCCGTTGTCTTGACTAGGTATCTAGATTAGTTATTATGTTTATTTTGGACCATACCATTATATTCAATTCTATTCTAAATCTCCGATTAACTGCTCCAATTCAAAAACAATTTCACCGATATTAAACGTCCATTCCTTCCAGGTGACAGTAAATTTTATTGTTTGCCTTAGTGCGACGCCTGCCGTGTGGATGTTTCATATCTTCATTAATTCATGTACCATTCAAACCTTGCCGATTGAATAAATTATAATGTCATTTGTAATAGATAAATCGTAATAAGCATGATAAAGCAATATTAAATGATTCATATTCTAAAGCTCAAAGGTTTTTGGTAAATTGCCGCGGCAATAAAATCACAGCCCAGGCCTGCTCCAATAAAAATGATAAATGAAAGAGATGTAAAATAGTCTGGCCTATGTTTAGTACCTGAATCAACATCGTCAAAGGCGATAATCTAATTACCTATTTGTAAGTTTAGATATGTGATCCCACAACCACGGAGTGTGAACCACTATGAGTTTTTACATAATGTTTAAGTATCTGATGGTGACAAATCGAAATATAATGCATTGAATATCAATAATTATTTTTAATCTGGACAATTTTTATCTATTGTTACCTAATGGCATATAGAAGGCAAAGCTGTAGCGAAGGCTTTGCATGCAAACATAAAACCTCAATGGCGTGTTCACATTTAATTTAATGAGGTCTAATGGAATTTGTAAAACATCTAGTCGACAACAATTTATCTATTCACTAAGGTAATATGCGTCATTATACATAGTTGATATGCGTGCGCGCATACACAATTGATTCAATAGTAAGTTACGGTAACTTGTTAAGGATATTTATATTTTCTCGCTTTATTTAAAAGAATGGCTTGAAAAAGTAAATTTACTAAAAAGGAGAACAAAAAATATACGTAATCCGGTAAGGCGTTGGATAGATAATAATATTTATAATTTTAACAAAAAACCGACTTCAAATTGTAACTCTAAAACTTCTGAACAAATTTTGATAATCATCAAAATCGGTTCACCCAGTTGAAAGTTTGAGATAACAAACATAAAAAACGTAGCGTTGAATTGTGTACCTTCTTCTTTTTTAAGTCGGTAAAAATGATAAACTTTTCTTTGTGTAAATGTTAGTCTGGTTATCATAAGGCTTAATAGCCTTAAATTATTTTTTAATTTTCTTCAAATGAAATTCCATGGTTCAGTTCGATCATAGTTATGCATCTCCGTTCTCTATTCCTTCCGAGGCTTATGGGCAGAAAATTAAAAAGATATTATTAAATTATAATCCGCAATTATATTATAATTATATTATAATCGGTACTTCCTCCAAGTTCTAAACATAGTTGCAATTTACGAACTTTAAATAAGACATTGAAAGAAGTTATCGATCAATACAAACTAAATATTTTGACATCTAAAACCCATTTGTCTAAGTGATGACGCGACAATTTCCAAAAGTTAATATTTTGAAGGAGTCAATGACGGTGCAAAATCCGTTACAACTTCATTTTGCCAAGTTTATTTTGTGTAGGCGCTAAGTTAAGCCGATTATGATAAATTGATTTTTCTTTTTATATATTTTTAGTTGTGAAATTTTAACAAAACCTTAGTAGTAGGTATCTATCCCATTTATTCAATATAATGTTTATATAAATGTTTGTCCGTTTAGCAATTAAAATGGTGCAGTATAAACTCATTGAAGAAAAAATACCAGAATTAACTGTTTTTATTAATTTAATTAACGTTTTTATTTAACTTACTTAAATAAAATACGCACCCCAACGACTTTGATGAGCCTTTTATATTTTTGTAAATATATTTAAGTATGTTATTGTAAATAAATACAATATTTTTAATTTAACTTCAATAAAATTTGTTCCAGCCATTAAGTTATTATGTCTGTTTAGGTAAAACAAATAACACACAATAGGTTTCCTTTATCAGACTAATTTTGGGCCACAATGTTTTATATTAAACAGCTCCTAAAACAGTAGTGTACATTTATAACAGATACCTATTTGCTTACCTGCCTGCATTATAAAAGCAATTGAATTTTCCAAATATAACAGTTGTTCCTAAGAAATATTTTCTCTTTATAATATTAGTTTACTAAACACATGAGAAACGAGCATTTTATTATCACAAAACCCGGACAGTAGCATTAATACCAAATCACTGAGGCAAATAATGCCTCAATGTGCTTGTATACGCGTAAAAAAGGTTTACTATTATGTTCCAAAGAAAAGGATTCCGAATTATTTAAAAGAGACTGAGCCAGCCTAAAAATAATAGCCAACGTTGTCAAACGAATACAAATGTTTGAAAAGGTTTATCAATAAAACTATGGGATCTAAACTCGAGAATAATGAATCCGGGTCACTTAAAGAAACCTATAAATCTCGGAAACTAAGAAAGTTTTATGAAAGGAATTGTGTTTAATAGACAGTTAGAAAATCCTTAAATGAAGGTGTTAAAACTTAATTTTAACTCAAACACAATTTATTTCATTAAGTTAGCATTTTTAGTTTCCGGGATTTATATAAGATTTCTTTAAGTGACCCGGATTCATTGCTCTCGAGTTTATGTTTTACATAATAAACTATGCATAATTTATCATTTTTATTAAATTGTGAAGATTAGGTAAGGAACTAAAATAAAATAAAAGCTATTACAGAATATCTATGTATACTTATTATCATTTATTTCATTAATTTCATAAAAACGCTTGGCTGCTGTATATAAAAAAAAATAAAGTCTAAATGTGCCAAGATCACTATCTCTTGTGACAAAATTCACAATTTCGAAAAACACATAATAAAACATATTCATCAAATGCGCTTTCTTGGTACCTATTAAAGTTATAGTGAAATCACTTGGATTTGTAAAAATCGAAAAGCATGATCTCATATAAAGTATCATTATAAATCATTCGTATATAACAAATCTATGTTGTACCTTACCTAAAGCTCAAAAATTCATCGGTACTCAAAAATACCATAGAGTAGCATTTAAAAAGAGAATTTCTATACAGTGTACACCACAGATGTGTACACTTCATCTCATCCGGCGTTGAAGTGACATTAAATTAGCAAATATACCTGGCTGTCACATCCATCATATTTGTCGGCGTGTATCCACAGGTGGCCATTTCTAGAGAAAGTACCGACAAAGCATTTAATACATTCTTTTAATTTTTTATAAATTGTACAAGCTACAAGTTTTTGTTGTGGTTTATTTGTAGAATAAAACTACTACTAATCGCGAGTTTGCGAGGGCTTCAAATTTGGATGAATTTTGTTGTAACTGATATAATATGAATATTATTGTAAATATATAGATAAATTTAGGCTGGTGTATTTATTTAACGAATATATAATGTTGTATATACCAATTGGTCTTTATTAAGACACAATTTCCTCATTCTAGCTTTTACATAGAGTACCTATAGACAGTCTCGGTATCAGATAGTACCTATTCATAAATTTAATTAAAAAACATATTTTAAGATTAATAGCGTGATATAAGAAATATTTTTCTTTGTTTCTAACCACTTGACACGACTCAAAATTAGATTGTAATTGGTATAAATATGTTATTGTATGAATATGTTTGAAGTATTGATCGTAAAACAAAATCAACTCAACCTAATACAAATCACCCCCACAATCAGAGAAACAAGTTTGTATATAAAGATTGCGTGTCTCTATGTTGTAAATGAGTGGTGTATGTAATTGTACATAATACCTATGTACTGAAAATAATGCGCCCACGCTCGGAACTAATAATAGGGCGCACGCATGCGCGATGCACACTCGGTGAATTTTGCGGCAAGGCAATACTTTTTTTTATTTGTGCTTCGCTTCCTTCACCAATAAAAGTATATTTTTTTAAATCAGTCTATTAAAGTTTAAACTTCTCTCAAATAATCATGAAGGCATTCAAAAAGTAACTATATTTTACTGGCATAAAATTGATGCGTCTGCGAATCTGCAGATTCACTAATAAAATAACAGCTATCAAATTTTATCTGTCTGATATTAAATAAATTAAAAAATTCAGCTTAGTTGCTGTTGACTAAATATTGAATAAAAAATATCCCTCTTTGGTTAGGTAAGTGTTCGCAGAGGGAAAATGTTTTAATCTAATAAAAAGTACAGTTTGTTTAAAGCTTTGCATTAGTGTATGATGAGTGTCACTTAACGCAAAGCGAATTTTTATGGAAATTATGTTCAGTATGAATAGTAACAACACTTAAAATAAGTCATTTCCATACAAATTTTGTGATTGTCAAGAAATAAGTGTGACATTTTTGTCTACAGCCCAAGTGTGAAGTCCCGTGTCCCTAGTGGGGTATGTGGCAGATGCATCTCACATCAAGTAGGTGATCAGCCTTCTATGCCCTGTCAGACCGAGTTTTTTTTATCTCCACCGGAAATCGAACCCAGGACCTCTCGGTTGTAACGCTTACGCGCTTACAAGTAGACCAAGGAGATGATCAAGCCCAAGTACCAATGTATAATAAAATTATGCAAAAAATTCACCTAAAAATATCATGTCGTGTGAAACAGCGTTGTGTCGAAGAGGTAAAAACGAACGTGTTTCCTTCAGCGCAGCGTGATTGAAGTCCAGCCGATACTGCAGCTGCAACAAAAAATAACCTTACCACATAATACTAAGTCTACACCGCGGCTTTGCACGTGATACTGCTATAATATTTAGTCCAAGCTTACCCACCTGCCTACAGTTACAACACTCGGCTAATAATAATAATAAGAATTATAAGAAATGCGAAAGTGTGGGGTATGGGATATTTTTGCTTCTTTAGAGGTGAGTGAGTGATCACTTTTCTGTGCCTACCTAACCGAAAAATTGATAAGTTTCCTCGGAATTTAAACCCAGAACCGACGGAATTACCATTTTCGTGCAAACATAACTTCCGTTTATTCAGTCGGCTGAATCAGAAAGAGATAAGTAAGAGATACATTTACTCAATTTAAGCGACATCATTCAATGAGTGAGCAGTTACTGTGGCGCCAGTGTACACTACAAGACAAATAAATTTGGACAGTTTTTCAAATAATTTTATGGATATTATATTTATTATTATATATGAATACATACACGTATAAGGAATTTCACACATTCCAGGAAATTCTCTATTCAACGAGACATGGTGTTCTAACTTATGTATTTATCGGTTAACACCGACAACGAATTATGACTGTGGTTATAATGTAATCAGTTTACTCTTTGTTAGTAGGTACAAACAAAAATATTATAATTTATAATCTTATTTTAAGAAATTTAACAATTTTCGTTAAAAAAAATTATAGAATCACACTTAAATTGACTTAATTTGTTAAACGTCGATGGCACAAGCTGCCGTATTCACATTCTACTGAGAAAGGGCGATTATCCACTCACCGGCTCGGCACCGGCACCGGCGATGGCGATGGCTGCCGGCGAAGCAAAAATGTATGGGCGATTTTCAACTCACCGGTTCGGCACCGGCACCGGCGACGGCGACGGCTGCCGGCGAAGCAAAAATGTTTGAAAATATATGACTCGTTTTTACACTCACCGGCGTCGACGACGGCCCGGCAAAACTGCATGTGTATTGTATATGAATTGTAGCTGTGTCCTTGTTGAGTGAGCGGGGCGGTGTGAGGTGTGAGTGAGTGTGATGATAATATATAATATAATAATATAAATACATTAATACTTCATATAAATAAAGCATTCACTGAAGAAAACTTTATTAACTACGGTGGACCAAGATCATTAGTCGCCATACTCGCAATAAAAGTGCGAGCGAGACAATGGATTTGAAAGAAAGTAACGCTTGCGTAGCTCGATGCCCGCTCGGTGCGAAAAAAACCTAAATTAAAAAAAATACCTAAACTAGCATAACGCCGAAATGTAATAGGGCTCATAAATATATACTAATTATAATGATCTACTAATTATCATAATAATTATATTATGATATACTAATTACATTAAATTATTTGTTTATTAGATGTAATACAATATAACAAATACAATCGACGGCTTGACGACACCATTGTTGTAACTACGCGTTATACGTGTCGCCGTGCTGAAGTCTGTGTCAGTACTGAACTACCTAAACTGGCACCGGCACCGGCAATGGCACCGGCTTAGTGGAAAAACGAAGCGCCGGTGCCGGTAAGTGGAAAATCGCCCATAAAATGTCATCATATTCGCACATTACACAATATTAATATCTCAAATGAAATCTTCGGCTTATTATGTTTCATTTAAATTAGGAACCAAATTATAATGCATCTTTTACTCGTTTATGAGTTAAGTTTGAAAAATTGTCACTGAAACAAATTTTACAAAATAATTATTTAAAGTTCAAATATCAATACAATATTATTTATTTTGCAATATTATGTTCAGTTAAAGTTTACAATACACTCTTTTATAAGTAGTTAAAATAATATACCTAGTGTTAAAATTTTAACAAACAAAACCGACTTTAAATGTTACTCTATAACTACTGAACAAATTTTGATGAAATTTAAATGGGAAGCTGGTCTTTTAAACAAAAAGATTCATCGAAATCGTTTCACCCAGTCGAAAGTTCTAAAGTAATAAACATAAAAAAACATGGCGTTGCATTGAGTACCTCCTCTTTTTTGAAATTGGTAAATAAAAGAGTTTACTGTAAAGCTAATTATATTGTAAAAAAAGTTTACATCGGACGAAATTTAACTGCTAAAAAAAATTACTTAACTATTCAAGCAATTCACTTTTTAAACGTCAATTTTAGCGTTAGAATTTTTTCACCACTGAGTTTACCAACTACACACGCTGACTATGCATTTTTGACACTGCATTACAACCATTACAGTCTCATCAATATTGAATCTTAACATAGTAATCATAAAATTCAATTTCTGATTCTATTTCTTAATTTTAGGAGTCATCAAAAGGATTTAATTGATGATTAAGAAGGTGGCGCAGATTCTTGCTACCTGAGTATGTTTTTTTTCCTTAATTTTTAATATCTTAATGGACATTATATGTGTCGACAGGATTCCAAGAAACGCATGAATCATTCATGATCAGATTCAACACATTAACATAAGTTTACCTTCGCCTTAGATTACTATTTTAATAATCCGAGATTTTTACTTATCTTCTATATTTTATCTAATACATAGTTAATTAAAATTTATACTTAATTGAAGCATTATGCAATAATATTTTGATTATAAGTCATGTCATCAGTTACAGTTTTTTTAACCTTTTTACGAGGTGAAAGAAAAAGTAAGCAATGCATTATAAAGGGAACAATTTAACACAAGTCGCATTTAGATAAACAAACAATATAATTTATCAAAAGAATAACAATGATTTATTTTAATATTAATTCACTTTCACACGCACTAAAAAGTTTTTAACGAAAGAGGTCGACTTTAATTACTTTTTAATTCGCCATTTTCGTTACGTCACCGTGAGTGACAAGCGGTGCGCGGGAACTTGAAGCGCGCGCTTTTTTCCCGCCATTTGGCATGTCATTGACCGTGGGGAAGAAATGTCTATGGTAAATAAGTAGACTAATAAACAATCAATTGATTAAAAAGCCTAAATAATTAAATTAATTGAAGTGACGTATTAAACTGAGTTACCAATGTAATACTGAGGGCGAAGTATCTAATATATTGTAAGTATTAAAGTTTAGTTGGGAAGCCAACCTGCGACAGAATGTATGGCCAGACAACAGTTAATGTACCTACCTAGTTATATAATATTTTAATAATTTTAACAACGAAACAACCGACTTTAAATTGTAACTCTAAATCTACTGAACAGATTTTGATGTAATTTAAATGGGACCACACGAGAAGTGCCAGATTTAAAAGAGAAAAAAATCATCAAAATTGGTTCACCAAGTTGAAAGTTCTGAGGTAACAAACATGTTTATCCCACTAGTATACTAAAATGCGAAGAAACATTGAGGATGTTTGGATGTTGTGACTCAATCACGCCTAAACAGTTGAACGGATTTGAAATAGAATAGGCTTTGGTTTAACATATAAGGTATACTTAATATACCTGTGAGACAATTTATTTTGATTTATTTTAAAAAACGTTTCTTATTACACGTCTAAATTAAGTTTTCCAGTTTTTAATAGTGCCGGATTAGTGAGATTACACTGTATATGTTTGTTGCCTTCCAAACTTGAAACTGATAATTTTTGATGAACCATTTCAGAGCTAAACAAACTCTGAATTTAAAATTGATTTAGCACGGTTTTGTTTACCGAGTGCTGCGGGAGAAACTTCAAAAAATACAATTAAACGTCTCAGTGGCTGGTTTCGAATCCCAGGGAAACAAAATCCACAGAAGACTAATCACCTTCTTGCCTGTAAAGTAAATGATTAGTGAAACGGATACAGAAGATGTGTCGTCACACGCGGGGGTTGCGGGCATTCACTTTATTCACAATTACATAGAAATAAAAAAAACTATGATTATTCTATGTACTAACTTGTAATTAACATTCTTATGTTAATTTTCATATTAATTAGATATTATTTTATACGAAAACAAAAAAAACTTGTTCCGTTTATGTATGCAATCGAGGAAACAGACAATGAACAATAGAAATAAGAAAAAGTCATCGGATTGACGATTATGAAAAATAATTGTTATTCTTCGATCTGTTTTAATATTTACGACTCCATTTCACACGATTTGATTATTGGAATATTATTTCTAAACAGCCATTGAAACGTAGCTTCGTTTGTTATTCAGGGTAGTGTCAATTAATGCTAGTAAAAATATCAAAATTGTTTGAGTAGGTACCTTATTCCTTCTTACACTCATAAGTTGTGCTCTTAAGTAAAATTCATACCTACCTATACAAACTTACATAATGGAGAAGTTTCATGATGTTAATGTTATATTCATCGTATGGTATTAAATTAATTTTTTAAATCGATCAATAAAAATGACTTAGAAATAGATTATTGAAGTTTACGTATTTCTGATTCGCCTGTGACGTCATTTGACCTATCCGCGTGTAACATTATTCATTATTTTAGTGATTCTTTCACTTGTTTGTTTTATTTTACTAAAATTTTTATAATTCATCCATAAAAAAATGGAAATTTCTCCATTATGACCTTATTTAAATCCCCGACGCGTTGACGTGTTGTGTGTTTGTGTGTCCGTGGCCTTGTAACTTATAAGTGAATAAACCGATTATGTCTTTTTTGTTTGAAATCGAGATCGAGATGTTTCTTTGTCGTAAAAGATCTATTCATCCATTAATATGGGATATTCTTATGTTACATTTAGGTAATGTACTTATTTGTTATTAAAATATCGGAAAGTTTTTAAAGTGACTCCAATTTCAATTATTTATACATTTCAAGAATGAAAAGAATTAATTGTTACTAATAATCTGTTATTATACGCATTGAAATGCCAAAATTTAGCGTAAAAGTGTAAATAATTAAAAATTTTGACCGGCGCGAACGATGTCGCAATTAGCTACTTTAATAAAAACCAGAGATACCTAATGATGTTTCATCGCAGCCTCATCTTGAATGAAGGAGTCCTTGTAATAGAGTATAGACTATAGAGTATAGAGGCTTGGCGCCAAAGGCGTGGTCGATCTACAAGTCGAGTGTCAGTGGCGCCGAAGCTTTCCGCTTTGACGTTTTAACTTTTTTTATTTATTTTTTCTGTAGGTACAAAGCGCCCGCGGCATCACATCATAAGTAATAATTTAATTAATGGCAATACTAATTTTAAATTATGGGAAATGAGAATATAAAAAGAATTTTTAAGTTGCATCAATTTTTTCATTTTCATAATCATTTTAAAAAATTTAACAAAGTACATTTTGCTATTAAATAGATAAAAAGATTCAGATAGGTACTTAACTTTTTTACATTACCTACTAATAATATATAATAGTAATATTGAATTGTTAGGCAAGATTTTAATTATTAATTAAAAATTGCATAAGAATTATTATCAAGCTTGTAGTTTTTCTTGGAGTACATATTATATATGTAAATAACTGTAATATTTAATGATCTCAATAGTATATAGTATATAGTATGGACTGGTTTGTATACTTAAATAATAATAAATACATATTTAATTTTTTGATATTGGCCGCCATCTTGTTTTTTATCATTTTTAACATTGTAAAAGTAAGTAATAAATACAAGGAATTTATTTCATTAAATATAGAGGAGTAGTAGAGAGTAGTTATTTAGCCAAGTCCACAGTATGCAACAATGGTTTACTAGCACATAATGAAAATCGTTGAATGAATGAGGTTTATTTTGGTTGATATACAAAAACAAGTTTTAGCAATAGGTAACTTGTAAATTTAAACCAATAACATTATCAATTTAATAACATATATCAAATAATATTTTTTCCTAGAATGCTGTGGAGAATAAGATCCTACAATGTTATTTACATGAAGGTAGCTAACTCCATTCTTATGGTACTTAAAATCGTTTTAAGTTCATTTCTTCTGTATTTTGGCAATAAATCCTTGCTTGTCTGCCAGTTTTCCCAAAGATAATACCTATTGAAACTCTTTTGACATGGATTTCGCGATGAATAAAAATAATAACAGCGCCCATTTCTCCTTTGTATAGCCGACTCAACAGGTAAAAGTAATATTTTTGTTTTTTCTAAAGGCCGTGAGTGCAGCACGCGAACGTCGGGCGCCAACGTTATTTTTTCTCTGCGGTTACGTTTAGACCAGTGTGGCCATAAATTGTTGATCAGCGGGAATTACCATAAGTATATTAGTCATATAAAAATTCTAACGTCAATCGAGACTGTGATTGAATAACTATACCACGCCCTTATACGATAAATTATCTTTAAAATTGTAGCTCCTTATGCTTCATAATATCTATTCAATTAATATAAATTCATAAATTTTACTTCAACATTAGATTTAAAGTGAAACTTTCAACCAATCAATGAATATGATCAATCATTTAGATTCAAATTTGGAAAGATATTATAAGTCATGATACTACATAGTACATATTCTTAAAAATTCAAAATTCAAAAAAACAGTCATCAGGTGCATAAAAAAAATTAAATTCTTGTCTCCTTTATTTATATTTAGCTTTCGGTGTGATATAAAATTCTACTTAAATTAGTATAATAAAGTTTATGAGTGATTCGTAAAAATGGTCACCTTACTTAAAAGTTAGAAGTTAGGATAGAATACTCCCGCGGGGCAGAGAAGTCAGTCAAAAGTCACGCGTCCGAGCCTCGAATTTAAAAAAATAAAAGGGTCGTGAATGATATAGTTTTTTCGGTAAATTAGAGATTTGGAACATCGTTTTTTGAGAAATTGCGTGTTGGCTGATAATAATACGTCTGGTTTCGACTTTTCGGAACGTTTTGAGATTTTTTAGTCTAGTTGTAAACCTTGGCTTAGGTCATTATATCAATTATGGTTTTCTCAATGACTTAAATGTTCACAATGTCTTAAAAGTCCCGTTTCTCTGAATTAAATTTTTTCAAATCTATTGTGTAAAAAAGCCATACCTTTATACGAAATTTTATAAGTGAAATAATAAATTATATGTGTATTTCAATTATATATTAATTCTGATCCGACAGTCTTTCTTTGAACTTATAATTACTTAGCAGTTCCGTTACAGAAGCCAGTAAAATGTTCTCTTTAAAAAGTAAGTAACTAACTTGTAAATAGTTGGGCGCCTAAACGCCTGTTTTATTCATATTTTTCTTTACAGTCAAGTAGATTGATGATCAGGCTTCTGCGACTTCGAAACCAGATTTTTCATCTCCTGATACTCAGATCCGATACTATGCATAACGCAGGCGATCTCAAAAACTTTATAGCTTATAATTAAAAAAAAAACCATTTTCTCTATTGTACATAATATTTAAACTCCTTGAGTAATGTTGTTTCCCGCCAAAATTTTCAGTGGCGCCAACTACCGCCGCCCGAGGCCGCGGCGCGTGCTTTGAGATTTTATTAAAATAAATATAATTACAGTCATTAGCCGTTCTACGTATCCCAGAGGTCTGAGTTAATTGGTGGTGGCAACTGGCAATTCATTTTTCAGATCTTCAAGATCGACTAAGTGGACTACGCTAAAAATTGTATTCATTATATTATAGGTACTTATTTATTTATTTATTCATTCAACACACACAATCTTTACAGGTATAAACCTAATTCGATCTGGCGGGATATATATATATATATATATATATATATATATATATATCTCTTATAAATAGATATATATTTTAATACTAAATATTCTCAATTATACTCATAGTAGGTACCTATTAGGATTAGGACTGTTCCTCACATTATGCCTAGGTAGGTTTGGAAGACTTGGCTGAAATTAATTATTTATTTCACGTACTTACTATGTACGGAATAATTTAAATAAATTAAAAATTTTGCTCATTACTTCAGCCGGCGCTTAGGTGCATTCTTTTGAAAAGATTTTCACATTTTTATTCAAAAAGATAAATAAGAGAAAAAAATTCTGCACGCACTTGACTGACAGAATTTTATTTCTATTCTACATACACCACTTTTTTGCAAACACGCCATCTACCATACTATATCCAAACTAAATGTGTTGTAACTCCATACGTAGTAATTAAAGTTACACATAGAGGGCAGTTTCAATGAAAGTGTTTTATATAATATGTTAATGTACTTATATTCAATTATTAATTACTATTTGCTATTATCATAAGATAACCTAAGGGTAGTCAGTATCCACTGTTGATTTATTTCTTATTTATTTAACAAAACTTTATTCGTCAGTCGTTATTTGACACCCACTAACGCCGGAAAATATTATGGAAATAGGACATTCCATGGGTATATACTTTACGTAAATACATATTTTACGCAGATTCTCTCGATGTACTGTAAATATTGTAGATATTTTGAAAATGTGAATTACTATTAAAAAGAGTTGCGTTTGCTGATAACACTTACACACACTGTAGTGGCAACAAAGTAGTTGCATGTATAAATTATAACAAAGAGAAGAAAGGAATGACACACTATCTTCGTAGGGTTAAAGATCATGAACAAACATTATTAGATAATATAATTATAATGAACTAGCACGAGGTGCTTTATCAATATATTATACTTAGTAATTGTTTAGGGCTCGACGTAATTGGGGTGTTGTGATTTAAGTAACACAAAAACATCCAAAAGGAGGTTATCAGTTCGACGTGTATTTTTTTTTAGATGTACCACTCCTACGTCGTCGTCCGTGAACCGATTTGGATGAATGAGATGTCAAACGATAAAGCTCGTCGAAGTGTTGTGTCGAAGTTGAATAACAACAAACAATAATTATCAATGACTTCTATTTGGAACTCCAAAGATACATTGGAAATTAAATTAAGGTAAACTGTAAGACTTTAATTTAACTAATTGCCTGGTACATTTAGAAGATCTTCACGAAATTCAGTAAAAATTTTAACCATATTTTTGAGGTAAAGGAGGTAATCTTCTGAACGGGAAAAGCCGATCACGCAGTAGGTACCTACGCTATACCGCGTCTAATTTAACTGCATATTTCTCGATAAAATAAAAAAATTACATAAATGCTTGATACATAATTTAATAGTTATTACATCAGTCATCACGGTCTTATATTGTAGTAAAGTCAATAAGATCCATTGTACAGTGCTGGAAATACAGAGAATTAAGTAACTGATGGTGGGCGTAAAGTCGGAGCGTGCACATCATAGTCTCATTTTATATACGAGTATGGTAACAAATTATACGGATTAGAAGAGACATAAAATAAATTAATTTTAAATAAAAAAATTAAACCGACCTCAAAACGCACTAAAAAGTGAATAATAAATTTTGAATTATAACTGAACCTACTATGAATAAAAAGACGTGAATAGAGTTGATAAATGAAATTCATGTAAAATTCAACAAGACATAAAACTGTCATGTTTCTCTATGAAAGGCGAAAACGAATTAGCCAAATTGGCCAAGACGTTCTCGAGTATTTGTGAGACTAACAAACGTCAATTCATATATCTTTCTCTATAATATAAAAATGAATCGCAAAATGTGTTGGTAAGCGCATAACTCAACAACGCCTGGACCAATTTGGCCAATTCTTTTTTAATTGGCCAATTATTCCTTGAAGTACAAGGATGGTTCTTACGGAGAGAAAAATTTGGAAAATTTTCGAAAAAATAAAATAAAAGAAAAACATTTTCCTCATACATTTTCTATGGAATGACGTTATAGGTGACACTTTATTATTCGGAACTTTGACGCGACGAAGTTCGCGGGGTTCACTAGTACTATACAGGGTGTCCAGTAAATAGTACGACATACTGCAGGGGGTGATAGCTAGGGTCAATACCTACCAAAAAAACACAATATATGTTCAGCAAAATCTTACAGATTTAAAGTTATACAACATTTTCCGAAATATCGAAAAATCACTACTTTGAAACAGATTTTTAAGCATCTCGTAATGAAAAATTCCTTTTCTGGTATTTTTTTTACATCAAATTATTCGTGAATAGTTACTTTACTAATTGATAAGTCTTTTTTCTATCAAAAACAAGAATGTTTTAAAGAAATAATATTTTTTGTTTAAATTTTTACAGAACAATTTTCTTATCGCTTAACTTTAACCTACAGTGGTGAAAAAAAAATGTATGTGACAGTTTTGTACAACAGACTTAAAAAATAGCTCGTTTAATGGTGATTTTGGAAAGATACAATACTAGTGCATTTTCATCAAAAAAATACAAAAACATGCTATTTTAGTTCCAGAGAAGCTGATTTTGTTGAAAATATAATTAACGTAATTTTGACAAAACCACTACGAGAATAATTATTAGCTGCTCATTTACGCGAATTATTAAGTAATAAATAATAATTAGTAAAATTCGACATGCACTAGTAATGTCTAAAGGTTTTACCTGCTCGCCGACCGACCCGAAAAGAAAAAAAAGCGCATGTGCTATCCCGCTCTTTCTTGTATTGTGATTTTGTGTCTCACCCTCTCAACCTTATTTGCGACGTTTGCCAGTACGCTACCTTAAGCCGTGCGCAACGCATCTGTGTATTCACAAATTATTGTTTCGTACTGACGTCTGTTTTGTGTCTTGGACCCCGGACTTTGTTTGCCTTACGATTTGGATTTTTTTATTGTAATCACTACGACAACTTGGCGACCACCAGGACTTTTGTGCTGTATAACATGGCCAACCAGCGTGTTTTTTCGAGTTACACGCAGCGAGAATATGCTGAGATGCATCTAATTTACGGAGAAGCTGGCCAAAGTTCCGGAGCTGCTGCCACCCTCTACAGAAAGGTTTCCCGATAGGAGACATCCACACCACGAAATGTTTACCAGAGTGCATAACTCCTACATGGAAGGCAGACTTCCTGGTCAACGTGGCGGTGGACGGCCTCAAGTGTTGACGAAGACATAGTGCTTCAGGAACGAGAAGAAGACCCGACTACTTCGGTTAGGGCGATACAATAAAATAATTCGCGTAAATGAGCAGCTAATACTTATTCTCGTAGTGGTTTTGTCAAAATTACGTTAATTATATTTTCAACAAAATCAGCTTCTCTGGAACTAAAATAGCATGTTTTTGTATTTTTTTGATGAAAATGCACTAGTATTGTATCTTTCCAAAATCACCATTAAACGAGCTATTTTTTAAGTCTGTTGTACAAAACTGTCACATACATTTTTTTTTCACCACTGTAGGTTAAAGTTAAGCGATAAGAAAATTGTTCTGTAAAAATTTAAACAAAAAATATTATTTCTTTAAAACATTCTTGTTTTTGATAGAAAAAAGACTTATCAATTAGTAAAGTAACTATTCACGAATAATTTGATGTAAAAAAAATACCAGAAAAGGAATTTTTCATTACGAGATGCTTAAAAATCTGTTTCAAAGTAGTGATTTTTCGATATTTCGGAAAATGTTGTATAACTTTAAATCTGTAAGATTTTGCTGAACATATATTGTGTTTTTTTGGTAGGTATTGACCCTAGCTATCACCCCCTGCAGTATGTCGTACTATTTACTGGACACCCTGTATATATGATTCTTTTATTATATGTTTTAATAATGCAAAACATACTTTTAATGGATACAACTGTATTAAATAGCCTACCTAACTAGTCGCTCTCCCTGTGTAGCTGTTGAGGCAGCAAGAATCTGTGTTTTCTTATTGTTTTTTCTTTTAAAGCATTACAATATTACAATTGACTTAGCTATCTACTAGTTAACGTCAGCTGATAGTGGCAAGTATTTCCAAACCAATACGACTAAGGGACCCACAAAGAAAGAGCATACCTCTCTTTAAAAGGCCGACAACGCACCCGTGGTCATCCATGGGCGGCGGACCGCGTTTCGTATAAAAAATATTATAAACAGCTAAACAGTCACATAATATTATTATATATTATATATTATATATAAACAGACACTTCCTTTGTTTGTAAGTAGTTTATACCTATGTACTTAGATAAAGATATATTATTAGATTAAAAAACTAATTGACCTCGGGATTACTATAACGCACATAGACAAATTCATAGCATCGTCCTTAATAATTGAATTAAATAGATTAGACACAAAAGTTAAAAGCAACAAAATTTCATAATTCAACCTTGTATATAACGGATTTATATTATCAACAGTCGTGTCTTTTCTGTTATTACTTTTTTATCGTAAAATAATTAATCATTTAAACTCTTGTGCGGGTAACGGAGACTTAAACAATATCTTAGTTGTATTTTTTAAATTATTCGTATATATTTTTGTTTTTAGTATAAAAAGCGTGTATTTCAAGAATTACTGTAACGACATATTTTGAATCGATTTATTTCTCTTTAGAAATATTTACATCTAAGTTAATATAAAGCTAAGTAAGTAAGTAATTTGTTCGCATTTTTTTATGTTTAAATGAAGGAAATGGGTCTTTGTTCTGCTTTGTTCTGCGTGGTATTAATTTTGTGGATATGTATCACAGTTAGAACGAAATATTAATTAATGTAATTTTATGACTGCTCAAATTTTTTAAATTAAACTTTAGAATATAAAGCACAGACAGTTATAAATTTGGTGCCAATTTATGCAGAGACATGGATTATAAAAAGCATAGAATCTATGGATATTCGTTTACATTATTCGTGCACTTTGCCAACTTAGTGTATCTGGCGATAAATTTACCACCAACGGTCTTCGAAGATCCCAAGATACTTATGTTTAAAGACTTGCAGTCGCGATTTTTCACGGTTTGGACCTTTGTGAGTATTTATCAATTTATTTTCTTTAAATGTTTATATTAGTTAAACTCATTATAGCTCATTAAGTCGTATTACATAAATAAACTTCGGTTTTGAAAGGTACCTATAAAAGTTATAAGCAAGGTTTCTGCCTCGTGTTCCTTTATGGATTACGTTTTAAATATATACCTAATTGAGATACATTTTCATATTTAACATGAAAATATCTATACTAAAACAAAAAAAGTAAACAGGTTAATCTAATGATAAAGTCAAGAATTTTATCTTTGAACGATTGTTCTATGATAGATAGATAGCCTATAAGATGTATAAGTATCATAAAATATATCTACTACTGCTTAAATAGAATGTGACAACAAAATATATTCTTTAGGAAATATGAATATCCCGTAACTCCTAGTGGGGCAGACACTTATCAGATGCTGTTCGCTTAACATCTTATACACAGGCAACTAGTGGTAGCGTTCTGTTCTACCTTACCAAAATATTTTTTCCCATGGATTCGAAATCAAGAACGAACGCTTCTAATTTTTATTAAACTTTGGTATATTTTCAATACGTGTATAATATTTTTCAGGTGTTACAAATAGTATACGCCGGTGTATGTCTGACTTATGAGTTAATGGACTTAGAAAAAAGCAAGAGCACAATTGTCCGGCATGTAAAGGATTTCAGAAACATAGCGTTTTCATGTATTCTTTGGCCATGTTGTTGGGTAATATAGCTTTATCTAATTTTTTAACCGACCTTTAAAAAACCAGTCAATTCGGCGTTTTCAATATCACTAATCTGGAAATGCGTTTAGGCTTGTCCTTGAGGTGTAGAGGTATGTGATATATACTGGATTTACTTCAAACCTCCTGCTACCTACTCTACAGCTTCTTAAAACTACTTCGATGTTAGCCCATACCAGAACGATTATATTTAGACACAATTGAGGTCGTTTCTTTAACATACCGGGGGCACATTGAATTAAAATATAAATTATTTATGCTTTTCCAAACGTAATAAAACTCAAAAACTGCTTTTTTAAATTATATTTAATATTTACATTATAAACTATTACTCACAACTAGGCTATATCATAGACAAAAATGAAGCCACAGATAAAAGATACTACACAGATAAAGTAGGAAATAAGGACAAGGACTTCTTTATTTTTTACTATTATAATTAATAGTCTTAATTCGTAAAGAACTTTCAGGTTTGGAAATTAATGTCCATCCGAGATATTCTTTAGAAATACAGTACTTTAGTATTTCCAATTGTTTTGAATATCTCGGAAACCTAATTTAAACCTAATTTAGCTGTGGAATGATATGTTACTTTCCTTATACCTAATTAGAAATTGAGTGTAAATGGAGACAAAATTTAATTTTTACCTATAATACGGTATTTAGTATTCTGATTAAGTTTTTCTACACTAGGTATATATTGTAGGTTTTTTTTTTCACTTTTCAACCTAAGTTATTAACCAATTATAAAACTTATTTTTTAGTACTTTTTTATTAATAATTATCTCTACTTCCAGGTAGTAGCGATTGTATTTTGGTCGCTATATTTATACGATGTCGATCTAATTTTCCCGGAGAATACAAAAGAACTAGTACATCCAATTTCTAACCACATAATGCATACATTCATTGTACCAGTTGTTATATGGGAAATAATATATAGACCACTAGAGACACCCAAGTCTCATAGGAATCATATTTATCGCATACTATTTCATTTTGCAAGTTATTTTGCAGTGTAAGTATTCTGTATTCCTTTAATACTAAAATGTTTGGCTTACTTTTTCACTTCATTAATACTTTGAATTTGAAAAGTTACTTTTATTTATTTATTAACACTTCGTTGCAATAACAATAGAATATAAATAATAACTTAAACTAATTGGAATGAAACGGGCTGCCTTATGGCTAATCAGTGATCTCTTCCAAGCAACCCAACAAGCTTTAAGTCAATTTCAACCAATGATTAAGTGTGATTTTTAACGTTTGAAATCATACAATTGAAATATAAGATAATGTTAACAAAATTCATGAGGCAGAATTCTAAAGTAGGGATTTTTTAGCAAAACTATAGATTAAAGTTAATACTTAGCAAAGTATCTGTGTTATGTTTTGCCATCACAAAATTAGCAGGCGTAATACTTTTATTTCAATACATTATTTAGATTACGTATATGCCACTGAGCTATTGCGAGCTACAAATACAGAAAGAAATTCAACTTTTCATTAAAGTTAAATTTAAAAAAACTGGATTAATTAATTTAATTTATCAAACTAGATTTTTTTTTATTTTTTTTATTTTGTGTTTTACTTTATTGTATAATCTAAGAGTGCCGGTTGCCCGTAAATAGGTCGCATTTATCTTTGTTTTGCCGCTGTGGGCGATCAAAATTATAAATAAATAAATATAAATCATACTTAAGTAAACTGTAACATTAGCAGCGAAGTGTTTCACACGTCTGATATCCAATGATACGCCGGATGTTCTAGGATAGAATCCCGGGAAAACAATAAATGTTTCAATTGAGTAGCCATTCTAGGCTGATCCTGCTTGCCTGTAAACAAAATGATTACTAATACAGATGTAGAAATGTGTCTGCCCTAGCCACCATATATTATGTATACTGGGTATTGGTATATACATACATTAACTTTATTTTTTACAGATTAACCTATACATACAAAGAAAGAGGATTTTGGATATATCCAGTATTTACCAAATTATATGGGACAATATATTTCCCTCTCATACACACCACAGTAACTACAACAGCAATTGCTATATACTTCATACAATGGCCGCTAACGAAATATCTTTGGCGCAATAAAGCCCAAAAGCTTGAATAAAGATTATGTATACTTATTGTCATTTATAGCTTAGAGTTTAAACTTAAATAAATTTTTTCACGTACAGTACAATACAGATATTATATTTTAATTATTTACTTAATACGCCCGGTTCTATAATCAATGATCTCATATCCTACAAATGATGGTTGCAGTCAACAAATTATAGAATTGTACTGCACTGCGAGATTCTAGAACATTAAATCTAGATATTTCGGGTACTTGTTCCATATTTTTGATTTATTTTTTGTCATGGCAATATATAAAGTCGTGACTCGTGATCATAAAATATTACAATAATATGGTATGTACTTAATCAATGATCTATTGTTTAGTGTAATACATAGAGAGCTTAGGTACATACCTTATTCCGTAGATATCTAGTTGTTACTAAATAAATCTTAGACTTATTATATACTTACCGATTGTTATTTTATTAAACGACAAGCCAATAAAATGTACTTTTAAATCAAAATAAACTTATTTTGTCGTATCTAAAGTTGCAGCAACTAGTAATTAATCTACATTTTAGAAAGCTTCCAATAAAATCAAAGAGAAATTATTAGTATTCGATAAACTTTCGAAAAAACGATTAACCATTTACATTGACCTATCTGGCTAGTGCTAAACACTCAATTACTTACCCTCCAAATGGGTCTTCCTTTATTGGACATCGGTTAGATGCACATACATAAGTGTATAAGAATTTATACCTTAATAGACTGTTCGAAGGTTTAAATTCATATAATTTCTATCCCTTAATAGTAAAATAGAATGCGGTTTAAGCTAATTTACTTAAACGCTCAGTGTAACTCTTATTACAACTGCATAAGGAATTTATTAGGTTGTGTCACTTGTTTTAACGTCAAGTTGGGTAATGAGTCCGAAGCATTCCAGTTTTCACGTTCAAGAACAGTGTGACCATGGAAAATATATATCCAATTATTAAGAAATTTAAAAGACTAGATAACTCTTGTAGTTACAATAGATAAGTTTAACTTCGAAATTAACGCATGCCTTACATATTCTAGGACACAACTACGGATTCACCATGTTGGCTTTGTATATATCTTTTAGATTTTAGACTACTTTTAAAAGTTATTTTATACACTCAGAAGCATATTGATTATTTTAATAATCCATAACTATTATAATATAGGACACAGTATTGTACGTTTTTTTTATTTTACACATTAACTTAGTACATATTATAAATACTTAGGTCTATCTGAATAACTTCGAATGACACTGATGATAAGAAGGTACTTTATTTACTTACTAATTACTAAACTACTTACAAACTACTTTATCTACAAAAGAATATGAAAATTATGCTCCTATAAATTAGGTGCTAATAAAGGTAGTTTAAATAGGTAAATGGCAACCCTGAAGAACGCATCACTTTATGAGTTGTCATAACAACTAGCGCACGCATAGATCATAGAATATTTTAAAACGCGCGAATTTTAAGGTGTTACTTTCGAAACAGTAAAATAAAGAATAAAATGGCGTTGTCTTTTCGCATACTGAGGCGTACTTCATCACTTTTTCATCAAAAAAGATTAGAAACAACCATGGCGAGTTTAACAAAGGATGAGATTTTGATATTATTAAGGCCACCATTTACTAATTGGAGTAACGTGATTCGGGAAGCAGAGAAAATGGTTGGCTATCCGACCACTTTCATGAATCTGAGGTGTCTTTTGAGTGACGAATTTGCTAATTTGGCTTTGTATTTACGTAAATTGGTAAGTATTTTTATTTACCTATGTTTGACCATAGTCAAATTATGTCGACTCGATGACGCTAAATCTAAAACCAAGGTACTTAGCTGTGAAAAAAATCTTTTCGCTGAAACCTTTGTCACAGTGTAAATTTTTACCAGTAGAATAATTTGTAATTTAAATATAAGATAAATCAATTACTTAACTAATAATAACTAACAGCAAATTACAAATCTTCCTAGGCAAAGTAAAAAATAAAACTTACAAACTAGGTACCTATTATATGAATTAAATAATTTATAATTATACCTATTATGTCGAATTAATCAATCATAGAAAATATTAAAAAATATTTCGTTGTTCCGCGTTTCGAACGCGAAGGAACAAAAAATGTGTGCTTGCATACCTACTGTTTTATTAAATAAGTTACATCGAAACAGAGATTGTAAATAAAATACCTATACATTTACAAACGAGTCTAAATAATTGAGAAGAAAATGATTATATAAGGTCTAGATCCAGATTTTTCGTTAAAAATCTAGCACTCGTTAAAAATTAAAAAATACACTCTCCTTTTTTAAATTGCTTGAAAAGCTGATCTTTACAATGAGTATTAGGTAATTTCATTTTCTATGATGAAGGTTTGTAGAAGTTATATTATGGAAGTAAACTCTTACAACTTGATAATATGTTCCACTGCGGGACACAAAGCCATCAGTTGTGAACTAAATAATTGCTAAGTAAAAAAGGAAAACATGGAAAGTGACTTTCACGGTGCAGTTATAACTGTGGAGCGTTCCGCTTTAACGATTATTTAAGAAGGCTTATACACGAAACATACAGTGAATATTTTTGCGGCAATATTTCACTATATTATACTTATAATGTTTTTACATAATAGGTCAGGTTATGAGGTAACTTTGAGCGCTGAATATTTTTTTAAATTGTTTTACATGCAGATCAGTGTTTTTAAAGTGTTGGCATTCTTTGCAAAAAATCATTATGGATGCGAAGTCCAAATTAAAGGTTACTTTACTATTAGATTATTATTTTTTTCTTAGCCGTAATAGTTAAATAATTCTACCATTGCAGGTTGGTAGCAACCATCTCGTAATGCAGACAGCCAAGAATGTACTCTACGGCGACTCCAAAAACCTTCAACCGTGGGGCCTCATTATGCTGCTCCTGTCGAAATCCGTCAAAATCAGATCATCACAGACAAAAGTTATTGAGGAGCAACAAAGACAATTAGCGGAATTAACGGAAATGATGAGAACTGGACATCTCATACACAGAGGTAACAACACAACTCTATTTTTAGTATTGTTAGTACAAACGATTAATTTTGATATATTTTGATAAAAGTTAGATTTATTTCAATCAAAGCGTGTTTTAACTAATTGTTAAATTATACCTGTATCTTGTAAAATAACTAATGTTTCCAGGTATTGTTAATGTCCCATTTGCAAAACGTTCAAAGAACACGGAGTCGGCTATATTCGGTAACAAAATCGCTATCCTACTCGGTGACTATCTGTTGGTCACAGCAAACGCCATGCTGGCTGAACTTAAAAATGCTGATGTTCTGTATATTGTGTCCACCGCCTTACGCGATCTATCTGAATCAGAATTCTTTGGAGAACGTGACGAACAAAACATGCCTATACCCGGAAAACCTAAGGAAAACACAGACAATGACATAATCTTTGACACAGCAGCTATTTCCCCTGATGACGTTCTGGGAAAATCGAGAAAAGAATGGACAGCAAGAACGACTTATAATGGAGTCAGTTTGTTAGGGCGCGGATGTCAATCAGCGATGATTTTGGGGAAACAAAATCGTAATGTTCAAAATAGTGCATATCATTTCGGTTGTCATGTTGGGTTAGCCTGGCAAGCTGCTTCGGAACTTCAAGCCTTAAACGCTGAGAATAAAGACAGGTTTTGTCTAGCAAGTGCCCCAGTATTGTTTGCGCTAGAAGAAAACCCTGATCTATACAAAATTATAGACCAAGCTAAGTATGATGTCAAGGATATCGACTATGAGGATTTGAAGTTTAATATATTAAAAACAGATGCAGTAGATAAAACGAAATTGTTGTATGAAGACCATGCCAAAATGGCGACTGAATACATTGAGAATATTGCTAGAAATGACACAGTTCAAATGATTAAGAAGTTAATAAATACATTTTAAACAATTGTTGGATTATTAAACCGTTTTATTTCAATGAAATAATTGTGAAAATCAGTTAGAAGAAAGTTAACTGGCTCTATTATTTGGTGAAGAGTTCAATGCCACAAGGAAAATAATAGTAATTAGATAATTATTGTCTTTAGACAGTTTTTTAAGAAATGTTAAAAAATTATATCCTATTCTTATTTAAGCTTATGACGACTGATTAAAGAAACTCATATATTTTTAAGAATTAAACTTTGTAATAATATATATCTCGCTACATGTTTAAATAAATTATGAGAGGAGGTTAACAGATATTTTCTGCTATTATGGTATGTATAATTTTTTTCAATAATAAAAATGTCTCCATTTGTCTTTTTCTCTGAGATTCGAACACAAGACAGCGTATAACGAAATGGTAGAGCAATATAAAGAACAACAGTGTCACTTGATATTTGACGCCAACAAATCTCTTAGGTAAGCTCTAAAAGTCTATACAAAATCTCTGCGTCTATCTGTCAGTTCGCGCACGAAATTTAAAAATAAACCGAACAGATTTTCGTGTAGTTTTCATCAACAGATTGACGTTTGTATGTTTATCATTTTGTCAATTAAATTAGGCAATTTCATAAAGATGATAGAATTTTTTTCAGGCAAGAAAAATTGCCTTAATCTTTGTATATGAACATTTATATATACAAAGTTTGTATGTCTGTTTTGTAACAGACATACAAAGTTTTCTTAAATGGTTGCTTCAGGCTCAGTATCGAATATAATATTGCCCATATTACTTACAGTAATAATTTCAGAATTTTATTAGTAGATTGTTTGCCAAGGGAGCAAAACACTAAGGCGAGAGTGTTTTTGGAATCCACACTAGTAATTATTATTCTACTTATATTATGGTCACTCAGTATTACTTCTAAACTGTGGTCCAAATCCTAATATATCAACAGGCCGCTTTCGGCGCGTTAAGTAGAATTTCAAAACTATTGGTATTCACTATTCATAAATAGATTTGGCAAATAGCTCCTCTGGCGCATTAAAAAGTTGAAATTATTTCTCACTTCAGTTTAAGTCTTTCCGCTGAAAAAACATTAAGAAAGTTGCTTTTATTTTTAACTAGTAGGTACGGAAAAAAATAGCACATCAATATTAGGCTTTTTTTCCTATTTTTCAGCTCACTTTCGCGTTTGAGAGATTGCAACACCATATCAATATTATGTGATAATATGTCATATGTCTGTTGTCAGTTGTGTGCAGACTGCAGTCACTCTGAAGTCTGGACACGAATACGATGCTTTTTTCTACTTGGTGACCTTTGTAAACAATCTATTGTGTAAAAAAATGTTGGCTGGTTAATGGTTATTAAAGTAAATAGAAATGAGTGTTGAAGAGGAATATTACTGTCGGCTTTGCGCTGAACCAACTCCGAAAGCACAATTAATTTCTCCTGAGGAGGATGTTGCAATTAGTTCAAAGGTAGCCACTAAATTACTCTGGATAAACATTGACATATCTTCATCCAGCGCCCTCCCAAATACAATATGCTTTTCTTGCTTTGATCTATTAGAACGAACTTGGTCTTTTTTACACAATGCGCGTTCTGCACAGGAAAAACTATACAGTATTTTTCTATCAAAACGAGACACAACCACACAAGATTCAAACTTGAAAAATAAGGAAAACTCTTCTAACAACATCGGTAAACCAGTGGATGAGAATTGGGAGAAGTTCCAAGAATTTAAACCTGAAATAAAAGTTGAAGTTGGCGAACTCACGGCACAAGTTAAATCGGAAGATGACAGTGACCCTGACTTCCGGTTAACCCGTGGTTTTAGCATTCATAGTGGAAATTCAACAGATAGTGACATGCCACTGTTAACACAGAGAAGAAAAAAACAAAAACGCACCTGTAAAAAAGATTTTATTAACCCTATAAAGAAAGAGGTGCCAATAGAACCATTACCTGATACAATTACATGGGACAAACATATGTGTAGATGTGCAAAATGTGATGCTCAATGTGAGAATATAGCCTCTCTTCAACTACACTCTCTACAAATACATAACCGATGTTGTGTTTACAAATGCCTTGAATGTAACAAAATTGTTTATTCATTTAAAGCTTTTATTAAACATGTGAGGACCCATAAAGAATTTCTTAGATATTGTTGTGAGTTTTGCAACAACCTTTTTACTTTAACGGCTGATTTAAAAATACACAAAACTAAAGTACATTCTGGAATTTTTGTTACAAAATGCAGAAATTGTGGTGCAGAATTTGATTCACCTGAACAGTTACAAGAGCATAGCATACTTTATAATCAGCGTCACAAAAGGCTGGTGTCTTCACAAAGAGAGGCTACATATGATCTTAAATGTAAAAATTGTGATAAAGAGTTTAAATCAAGGAGCAATTTGCAACAACATCAACAAGTACATAAAGAGCGTACAAGAGATTTTTCATGTCATATTTGTGGTAAAATGTTCTTCACTAAAGGTACGCTAGGCACTCATATGATGACACATGAAGACACAAAACCTTATAAATGTCCATACTGCCCACTTGCTTTTAAGGCAAGAGGCAATCTAACTTCTCATATAAGTTGTCACTCTGGAGTAAAACCATTTGTTTGTGAACAATGTGGCAAGAGTTTTAGGGTTAAGAGACATTTAAAATCACACTCAATAATTCATACTGATCTTATGCCCTATGTATGTGAATATTGTGACAAAACATTTCGGTTTAAAACAAGACTTAATCTTCATATAAGACAACATACAGGTGCTAAGCCGTACAAGTGTTTGTATTGTCAGCGGGATTTCACAAATGGCTCAAATTTCAAAAAGCATATGAAAAGACGACATGGTATCGACACATCCAAAAAGGCATATCAAAATATTGAAATTAGTGCACAATTGAACAATGACAATGAGAAGGTATCGGCTTAGTATATTTTTATTGTATCAAATGCATAGAACTGAGATTAGATACATTTTTGTTATGCTTATTTTATGAGATGGCTTCTTTGCAAAATTCTTTATTGGACTATTAAATGTACAAACTGATATCAGAAAACACCATAAGGAAAGGATGTCATTTCATTTATCTTACAAAGAAAAGTTCTTGGCCAGCCTTCATAGAATAATGATGTTTGATGTTGTCACACCTGGTGTGAAGTACTGTAACTTCTAAAATCACATTGATTTAAGACTGTCATAACTAGATTAATAAATAATATGTAGATAGGTATTGGCGATAATTATATTTTAAACCCCACCTTTAGTCTCAATGTTTAAGAATCTGTTATATTGTACCTAGGAAATATTTTCCTTTAAGAAGATTGACAGTGCTCTAGATTTGTTTTTATTTAAATATATTCCTGAATGAAAAGTTGTTTCAATAATTTTTTTTGAAACAAATAAATATGTAGTGTGTAAATTTACTTTACTTGCAATATTGTGTTGATAGGATGTTTGTAATGTAGCCAAAATGTACATTTTTAATGTTATATATAAAGGTATAATAAATACTTTTAATTACTTTTGCATTTTTTTGAATATATGTAAATTGTTACATTTGAACATATTAATGCATATGTGTAATGTATTAATAATATACTTTTAAGCTAAACCCTAGAGGTTTGGGTGGATTGCTGGAAAAGAAAATTGTAATATGCTGTTTGGATAAGAGGTCACATACTTTTATCATGAATGTAGCTGAGCCAGCGAATTTGTATCGCCGTCACCTATCGGAGTACCAGAACAGCACCTCTAAACTTATTTGCAGAAGATCAGTGACATACGTACATGATAGGAAGAGATTATTTTTTAAAACGAATTAAAGAACAAATAAATTATTAACTAATGCTTTTAACCACTGAATAGCGAAACATTTTCCATTATTTGAATAAGTAGTTTTTCAGTCTGCGTTCAAAATAGATGGCGCTTTATCTATAAACACTACAGCAGGGATTCCCAAACTGGGTTTCGTATAATAGTCATCATGGTTCTGCCAAAATTATTTATTATTAGCTATTAAATAATATCATGTTACAAATATTAAAAAACAAATACAGGTCGAGATTGCGTGCTATCCCAGATTGACAGACGGATTGTCGGACATAATACCGAACTATAAAAAAAATATTGATAAAATAGTAAAACAATTTCATTCTTCACATTAAACTTTAAGTTAAGAATAATGTGTTTCATATTACAAATTTCTTTAAAAAAACGTTCTTATATAATTTCAGTATTCATTTGGAATCATTTGAAATTCAATAAAATAGAAAGTTTAGGAATTGCTTTACAGTTTACAAGTATCAAAAAGGTTATTACTAGGCACACGCAAGTACGGTCGTTCAAGAAAGTGGTCCCGAACTTAGATCAACCAGTTTTGAAAAAAGTTTCTTGGGGATCTTATTAATTATTGCAGGAAATAGACCTTTTCATCAAGTTTAAATGAAAGTCAATCGTAGGGTGGTCGACCCGATTTTTGGTCTACTGTAGTCCATATATATTTTTAATGCCTTGATACATGACCTACTGTCTAGTATTGTGGCGGCACTTTACGTCATACTTTCAATAAGTGTTCCAAGTAGCAAACGGCGGTTTTGTATGAAATCCTTAACAATACCTGTATTTGGAGCGTGACATCTAATGTTTCCCTTTGTCACTTGAAAGTACTGCTAATTATGTTGTATACTTATAACTCAACATAGAACACAATACGTGTGGCGAATCTCTTTAGTAAAGAAACTCTGCTAAACGCTTTATTTAAGAACTTGCATTCAAAATTCAAATATAGAATGTCATCGTCAAATAATTGGACTCTGATATCTTCATTCAATTCATATACATGACCTCAATGTACGGACAGTAGTGGAATTATTCTCAGTATTTATATAATATATTTTACAATGTAATTTCCTTTCATTATATCTATTAAACCAATAGCAAAGTCCTCGAGTATTTTTGAAATATACTATCAAATACCAAGATAGAATGGAATGGAATGGAATGGAAATGATGTTTAATATAATATTAAGATTCATGGGCGTACCCAGGGGGCAAGGGAGGGCAGCTGCCTCCCTGGAAATCTCGCAGAACATGTATGAACTCGCCTAATTACTAATCAAAGTGTAAACGGGCCTTAATTTTTTAACTTTGAAATAAACCGCGCAGTAGACTGGGTAAATGCACGGTGTAATTGCCAAATATACCTACATTGCAAATTTACTTTTATTTATTTAACTACCTATAAAGCAGGATCATTTGCGGCTATTTGCCCTACACACTATACTAAATATACATTTCATGTAGGTGTGTTTAATGTATGTAGTGTGTGACAAAACAGCCGCGGACGATTAGACCTAAAAAATCTGACTTGCCTCCCTCTGGGCCAGAAGCTGGGTACGCCTCTGTTAAGATTGATAGTGTAACTGCTTATATTATATGAAGCTAGATCCTGTGTAGCCTTTATTTCCTTAGAAATGTCATGATATGTGGCTTAGCCATTTAGTTGTGTATTCTGTATCGTACTTTCGCATTTGCATCTAATTTATTGTAGCTACGTAATAATCTATGATATTATGGCACGCGATCATTCGTCTTAAACATACGACCTGTGTACATGCTGTTGAGTTTCAAAGATCTTTCTGACGATTTATTTATTGACAGCATGTAAGAAACCATTAGATCAGACCAATTAAAATCTAAAATTCGTAGGTTTCATTGCCTAAGATCTAAGTACCTATTCCTTTTAACTAATAAATGCAAAACAAAAATTAATTATCCATGCGTACAATAGGATTTTTTGATTTGTGTATTTTGTTAATTATTGTCTAATTAGCGACCCGCCTCGGCTTCGCACGGGTATATAATACATATAAACCTCTTCTTCAATCTATATATTAACAAAAATCGCATCAAAATCCGTTTCGTAGTTATAAAGATTTAAGCATACAAAGGGATATAGGGAAAGAAAAAGCGACTTTGTTTTATACTATACAGTAGTGATAATACGATTATTTCTTGTCTTCGTGAGTATTCTTGTAGTTAAAATTTCAAGAAAGCTATTCTCATCAAGTCAGGCACACCATGCTTTAAGAAGGCTTTTATAAATTTTATAATTATACTAACTGACGCGACCTTTGTATAGTTGTTGAAAAGATGATATTGTTGTTAAGTTTTCGGATAATAACAAACTCAACAAAAAAAGAATTATACAATTTGGTGCTGTCATTCGGAAGTTATGCGCTTACATACATTTTGGTCATTCATTTTTATTTATATAGATTTTTAAGTTTTACCGTCAATACGTTGTTCTAGGTAATTTTTCTAAGGATTATTATAAATAAAATAACTATTAATGATTTGTTTTCTACTGACACTAACTAAAAGGGAAGAAAGAGTTGATTTTATGGTATCCGTCTTTTGTCTTTCTGAAAAAAAAGTTATTCAACAATTATAGTTTTATAGGCAATGTGAAAAATAATGTCAAAATATATCTCAAGATATTATGTGCAATATGGGGGCTCCCTCAAACTGTGTCGTGTTCACTTACCGTGCCCAAAACAATACAGCGGAAACATTAGTTGACGACAAGGAGTAACGTAAGGCTGTTTGTTAAAATATTGATATAAAAAGAAAAATACATTATAAAAGTTTTATCGGAATAAGCGCGTGTTTTATCTGATAAACTTAAAAAAAAGTTTCTAAGGGCATATTGTCTTTCACAATAATAATTGTAAATTATTAACAAACTTAATTTCGCTAGATTTCATTTGATTGTGTGAATATTTATTAAAATTTTCAAAAAGTTACCATTTACTAAACTTCATTTTATTGATATTTTAGTTTCAGAAGTTAAAATAAGTATTCAATGATAAGTATTGAACGAAAGCATGCCTTTTAATTTTTTTTAAATTAGCTCAATTAAAAGAAGAATGTGCAACTTAGTGATATAAATAAAATAAGTAGATACCTACTTAATGTGTTTTACAAAGTGTCTCAAGATGGCGTTCAAAAGAGGCGCGTTAATTTTATTTGCTTTCTACACACGGTTCGCGTGCTGTGATTATTATCGAATGGTGAGTATATAATAAATCATACACGTGAAATCTTTAGGAAAAAATCTTCTATATTTTCCTTATAAAACAGTAGAAATTCCTTACAAAAGTACGATTAATCCAATTCTTATTCTTCAAATACCGGAGAACTTTGGCATCTTAAACTTCTATTAAATTAAATTTTAGTTCAGTAAACTTTCTGGCATCGCTCCTTAATAGAATATAAAAAAATTGAAGGAAATTATAAGCCATGAGTAGAAATATGACTTTTATCAATATAAAGTCGAGAGCACTGTAAACAATATTTTTATTTTTTATTTCTTTTATCCAGAATTTTAAGTTAGGACCTGCCAAGTTGTATTAACAACGGTAGGTAACCATAACCAGGAAATTGGTTGAAACTAACATACCAACCTATTATCTAGTTATTAAAAAACAGTCATCAAAGAAAGTTAATTATATCGTTACGATATTTAGGTATGTCGGTATATGGGTTCGTATGTGTAACAGAAAATGAAATACACATCTGTGAGTTATCCATATTCTTCAGTTAACAAATGGTTTTCTGATTAGTACAAAGACTAGGTAGTTTTGGAGAACATTCATAATACGTTCTTGCTCAGTACCTACCTATAATATTCTATATCTACCTATTTATCAAATCGAAACTAGAAAATTTTAGATGAATAATTCACCTAGAGATTTTTGATACATTGTGTAGGTAGGTATGTTTTTTCTATAAAATAGTGTCAAAGAAATAAAAATTTATCATATATTGAATTTATCAAAAACAATTAGATGTATTGTCTTAATAACATAATTATAAGAAAGGAGTTGATCTGCACGCTTGCCCTTTTTTTGAAAGAACTTCCGGCGGCTTCAGTTCAAATGTAGGTGTAACATTTGTATTCCGTTGAAAAATTTCTAGTTTTTCTAATGCTGCGGCTGCATTAGCGGCATATTCGTATCGCGTTATCGCGATAAAGATTATTGTATTCGCTGTTGCGACTCCATTATCGCGCGAATGTTCGTGGCGCGTTGTCGCGATAAAAATGATGTATGAAGCGGCGAAGTGTAGCCACTCAAGCGAATATTGTCGCGACAAAACTCTGATTCGCGCCAGTTTACCGACAGCGCTGCGATAATCATTTTTGTCGGACGAATATTCGCGAATTGACGAACTTAGTGGTCACATCTTTCGCGATAATACGAATATTCGTCAATTCCCGCTAATGGAGCCGCAGCATTACAGGCGATACGGTGATACACACATATTAAGTGTTATTTCAAATCTCAAGGATGTTATTATGTTTATTTAATTCGCTGTGACAAAGTGTCGTCTGTCGTGACATGTTTTGCTTGGGTGAACTTTAAATTAAACATGACCTCGACACTACTAGTAATAAACAACTGTACAATGTAGATGTAATTGTTGTTGTGGTCAAGTACCTGTAAGAGAATTCTTCAGCTATTACCAATGTAGTAAAAGTCAAAGTGTTAATACTTAAACTTATTGCAGTAGGTACGATAGAATTTTTCATTAAACTTTAATTGTTTAGAAAAAATTATTTGTTTCTTGTAAATGTACAGGGTGTCTGGTAGCAGATTTATATTTTCAAACTTAAATAAAAAACGTAATAGAAGAGTATAAATTTAATATAAAAACGTGTTCAGGGCACCAACACAAATGCGTTGGAGGCAATGCAATTCTTGAGAGAGTATGACAGAGAGGCTTCGGGGATGTGTTACAGGTATTATACTTTTTATTAATTACTTACATCTCAAACGTTACTGAAACAACTGAAAATCAGGTAATTATGATTGCTATTTTACAATAAATCTATTTTTTTAATATGTTATATTTTACACGATAATGCATACTTCGCTATTAAATACCTATTCGCGAATAATAGTTTTTTATGTGATAACAAGTTAACAATATTGTGTAGTAACAATATTGTTGATATGTATATATTTGTATATATATTAATAGTATAAAACAAAGTGGCTTTTTCTTTCCCTATATCCCTTTGTATACTTAAAAACTACGCAACGGATTTTGATGCGGTTTTTTAGATAGAGTGATTGAAGAGGAAGGTTTTTATGTATGTTTTATATCCGTGAGAAGCCGGGACGGGTCGCTAGTTTGTAATAAATGAGTTCTTATAACTAGGTTACAAAATTGCCTTTCAGAGTAACAATATCTCAATGGAAATTCGTAACAAATATAACTGAATACAATCGGCGTAAAATGCTGGAGGAGCTGGGTCTAAACTCCAAGTTTGAGAGGCTATCTTGGAAGAAGGCAGCTGTGTATGATGCCTCTAGAGTATCGGACCCTCAGAGCAGAAGACAACTGGTGAAGATCTTGCAGAGCAGCCGATCTGCGTTACCTGATGAACAATTTTCTGAGGTAATATTTTTGCGTTATTATATTTTCAGACAACACACAATTTTTACCACAATCGAAATACATAAGACGACAGTGATAAAGTCAATAACTTTAGCATGCTTTAACACGTAAAAATACGTCTCAATCGTTTACCTACCTCTTCCAATATTATGGTTCAATTCCAATGGCATCTCTTTCAGATACAAAACCTTATAACTGAGATGAAAGAAATATACAACTCAGCGAAAATCTGTCCCTTTGGTCAGAAACCGTATGACCCTCACATCCCAAGGCTGCCTCCCGCGGAATATCCTGAGATAAATCAGCATCGTTACCATCTCAGTAATGATCCATTTCAACATTACCAATTGAACCAGGTTCGTATTATGCATGTTATTTAAAAATTATTATCTAGCAGTTCAGTGATTTCGTCTATGCAAGATTCTGGAATCAGACTTTTCATTTCTGAACCACGGCCTCATCCACGTTCTTCCAGAACTCATAATTGGGCAATGCTGGCAACCTACCCGAGGTGATAACCTTAGGATCTATCAGGTCTTACGGCGATGGGAAGAAGATCTAGGCTATTCTAGCTTATATAAAATGATTAAAGTCCTTCACTCCATTTTAAAAATGTTTAAATCGTATTAAATTTTAATACCCAATGAGAGAAATTAGAATTTTTTAGGAAGCGACAGAAACTTCAAACTACTGTGACATGCAGTTGGATCCCGAAATATCCAGGATTTTAGCACACTCCAGGATAGAGAGTGAGTTACTCTACGTATGGAAGAGTTTTCGGGATAAAACTGGACCGAACTTGAAAAACCGTTTCATGAGATACGTACAACTGGCGAATCAGGCTGCCGTTAGCACTGGTAAAATATCATTAATCTTACTAATTTTGTTATTGAACAAAGAAAAACTTCAGGACTTTAAGAAAGAAAAGTGAAGCATTTAGTCTTTTTGCTATTCCATTTATCTATTCCATAATAAATTCCCGTAACCTTGGGGCTTGGAGCAGACACATTTTTGCATCTGTTTTACTTTCTTTATTATGTCTTCCATAGCAGGTACCAAAATTTAAAGGCACAGAAGATATGGCACTAACAACTACCATTTGATATTTAACGCCTTAAACTGTTATCACCTGTTACCATGCAGACTATACCTACAGCACTCGAAACTTCGGAAAAAATTGTAATAATCAAAGAATTGTATAATTTGTGCAATATACTGCCCTTAATCTGATCAAACTATTGTTTAAAATTTAAAGGATACATTTCTAGTCTCCGCAGGGTGACTGTTCTTAAATTAACAAAAAAAAACCGACTTCAAATTCTAACTCTAAAACTACTGAACAAATTTTGATGAAATTTGATTGGGACCACACGGTCAGTTTTCAAAACAAAACAGAATCATCAAAATCGGTTCACCCAGTTGAAAGTTCTGAAGACACAAAAAGACATGCGTCGAATTGAGAACCTCCTCCTTTTTAAGTTGGTTTAAAAAATAGATATACCTACTTTTTCTAATCTTGTCACTTCATTGAAATATTTTTTAAAGTTTATGCAATACATAAAAATACACATCCTCCTTGTTATAGTACTTACATATAAATGAGATTATTATTAGAAATTTCAATTCGATACGAACGTTTTGGGCAATTTCACATTTTTAGGATATTTCATTTTGATATTTCCAGGATTCAGGGACGCAGGAGATCAAATGAGGGCCGCCTACGACGATGCTTCCTTTAGGGAGAGCGTTGAAGAGATTTACAATCAGGTGGCGCCACTTTACAAACAACTTTTCACCTACGTCAGACGGAAGTTAGTTCAAAGATATGGTGAACATTCTGTGCGGAATGATGGGCCTATGCCGGCTCATTTGTTAGGTAAATAGAAACTTTTGTTTTAGTATATATAATAAAACGGCATTTCACTTTTTACTGATGAGACTTTACAAACAAAAGGAAATAGAAAGCATCTTTAAAAACCCGACATGATTACTACAAATAAAAATATATAAATGGACAGCAGATTTTCACAAATTGAAGCTAAGATTCATCTCGATCAGCTGACGCTAAAACCGCATCGAAATCGGTTTATTCATTTGGCTATAGTATATCTTATAAGTAGATCGAACAACCTTCGTAGCCTGTGACATTCAATGCACGCTTTATCTGAATTAACAATTTCCTAAAATTGCTAAGATTCAGTGGACTATATTTTTATGTAATACTTAGGTAACATGTGGGCGCAAAATTGGAAGTCCATAATGGACTTGGTGATGCCATTTCCGCAGGCACCCAACATTGATGTCACTTCGGAAATGTTACGACAGGGCTTCACGCCACTCAGGTATTAATTTATTTCTACATTTAATTTTGTTCTAGGTACTGATTATTTTCTTTACAGGTAACAGGTATTAATAAAAATATATGTATGTTAGACCGCGATGTATACTTGGAATAATCATGTAAAATTTATAAGATAAATTATTTTTTATTTATTCCAGAATGTTCCAAATGTCAGAGGAGTTTTATACATCCATGGGTATGAAACCAGTTCCTCCTGAATTTTGGCGCGGTTCCATGCTAGTCAGACCTTCGCAGAGGAGCGTTCAATGTACTGCAAGTGCTTGGGACTTCTGTAATAGGATAGACTATAGGTAAAATTTATGAGACCTTGGGTAGGATGCCTTCGAAGGAGATTTTCATGGGCGAAGCTGCGGGGGACTGGGATATTTACATGAGGAGGTCAGATAGTTTCGAAATGATAATTTTAAGATTCACTCTTGTAGGTATGTATGGTTTTTGAGATCTTACGAATAAATAGATTTTTAATTAAGGAATCAAAGAGCAAAGGGATATCAAAAATTGACAATGTGTATGTGTGTGTTTGCATGTGTATCATAGCAAAATAAAGGACCAATTTTATGCGAAAGATGTTCTAGTTATGCTTAAAGAAAATTTGTCAACTTTCTGAAAAATAAAAATTTTTGCGAATCGACTTTTTAATATACTTACCAAATCATTGTTCCAGAAACTTGGTTAAGTCGTTATTGTTTTTATGGTTTTGGGCCTAAAATATAATTTCAGAATAAAACAGTGCACCGAAGTGACGATGCAGGATCTGTTATCTACTCACCACGAGATGGCGCACATTCAATATTACTTGCAGTATGCCGATCAGCCACACCTATTCAGAGACGGGGCCAACCCAGGTGAACTTTTTTGTGGGACTTATTTATAACTGTCTATAAGATTCTGGGTTCCAATCTCGGGGAAACAAACAAATATTTCGGTTGGGGTACAGAAGACTGATGCTATCATACAATTATTTCTAGTTCGTTGGTAGCTTATAAAATTATATTAGAAAATGTTTTGATTACATTGGACCGACTTACGGTGAGCCTAACTCGCAAACTTTCAGTAATACTTTCAGATTTAAAAAAACAGATGTCATGTTAGTTTGTATGTAATTCCGTAACCAAAGATGACGATTTCCAAGCCCAATCAAAAGATGAATCTTTCGAAAGCTAAATTCTAACAAGTCTTTGACTAAATAGGTTTTAATTTTATTATGTCTATAATATAATTATATATCTATTTGTACATAGTAAAATATAGATTTTAATATATTTTAGCGTTCCACGAAGCAGTAGCGAATGCAGCAACACTGTCGGTATACAACTTGCCGCATTTACAACGAGTGGGTCTTTACCAGAATAAGTAAGTTCGGATGTAGAATGTTTTTGTTATCTGTCATTTCACCTACTGAATATTAAGATCAGGCTCTTCACCATATGTTACCAGCCGGTCCTAAGCAACATTGGTCACACTGACCGCAAACAACCAGAAAACCTCGATAAACTGGAAGTTGTAGGAAAGGTAGACAAAGGACTGCGTGGGCGACCATCTAGGCGCTGGTTCGACCTGATAAAACTAAATAAGTTTACCTCTTAAATACACCTGTATCGACTGATAAAACCTTTATTATAATGTGTTTATATTAAATGATAATTTTTTTATCAGGACTCATGACTCTTACGAAGTGACAATGAATTTCCTCATGTCCATGGCTCTGGAGAAGGTGGCTTACTTACCATTCGCTTTTATGGTGGATCAGGTGGGTTTAATGATTTCATTAGATTTAATTTACATAAATTTAATTTGTATTTGTATTCGGTCTCTGGTTTGGCTGCCACTTGCCGGACGGGGTGTCATAAGTGGCACTGAAGAGTGTTTGAATTTCTAAACTTGCCTGAAGAAATTCAACCAAACCAACAAAAATTGGGTTGCCTGGAAGAGATCGCTAATTAGCGATAAGGCCATTTTTTGTGGCCATGGAGTGCTTTGGGCAACGCCCATTGCACTCCATTGCAACGAAGTATTTAAAAAAATACAACAAGAAAAGAGCAATGGGCTGGCTTATGATTTTTCCAGGCAATCCTGGTAAGGAGAAAATTCCCCTGAAACGTTCAGGACCTTGAGTCTTCTAATTGAATTGTAAAATTGTTTTACTATGGAAGATTTTGATGGATTTGAAACTTTGTTATTGACCATATTGAAACCACTGAAATACCCCTAGTGGGACATTTGTTTGTCTGATCATAGGCACAGACACATCACCACCATGTGCACAATTGAAGCCTTTTGTGTTTCATATAAAATTATAATCAGTTGATAATAATTATTAATATTCAGTGGCGATGGTCAGTTTTTGAAGATGGAGTTGAAAACATGAATACAAGATGGTGGCAAATGAAGCTGCGGTATCAGGTATAGAAGTTTATCATTACTTTATATGTAGAATTGTAGAAGTATATTGTATATTTTATCTATCGAATAAATATGTAGGTAGTCTTATTAGAATATAATAAGATCGAATAATTAGATTAATGACGACCGAATGCAAATTTACCGACTATTTCATGTTAGAGAATTCAATTATTTTTTAACTATCAATAAGTAGGTAATGCACGGTTCACTGTCAGAAAGGATTGCCCGGTCTTTTAGAAGGTTTTCGTGAGGAAACAAATCCGACAGGTGGCTTTCAGAATTTTGTTGTGTGTGATCCACCAGCCAGGTTCATCTAACTAATTCCCTATAGAAATATAGCCTGAGATTAGCTAGTTAGCGGCCAGTGTACTAGGCTAGAATCTGAGACTATTTGAAACTTGAACTTCTGCCTTTATATCGTGTAGAAGTAAAAATACAATAATTTATAAAATTTCTAAAAATCATATAAAAATTATATGCTCTAAGTTATAACTTATACCGCACATTTATATTTCAGGGAGTAACACCGCCAATAACAAGAACTGAAGCTGATTTTGATCCTGGATCCAAATACCATGTAATTTCTGATCAAGTAAGATGTCATTATTAATCAAACTTTCTCTAAACATATGTCCGAACTTAAATTTCACTCAAACTTAAGAAACTCTCAACATTTCCAAGCCATATGTAATATTAATGACTAATTTGAAGTTTGTTTTTGTGTTTTTTTTCGAAAGCTTGATTCGATATGTATATTAGCTACAATTTATGAATGTCATGTTGGAGGTATACTTATTTGTAATAAAAATGTCTGAGTTTTTAAAATTGTAGTTTATTAAACATCTATTTACAATGATGTACTTAGATATATTTACAAAAATACAAAAGGCTCATCAAAACCGTTGGGGTGCGTACCCAAAATACTGGCTGTATTACCGCGTTGTATCACTACTAACGCATTAGCCGAAATATGAGACAGCTTTCGGATTTCCTGTGGTATTTAGTTTTATTTGCTTGTTTTGAAAGGTGGTCGAGTGATCTTTTCAGATTGTGTTTTTAACTTAATAAATTTTATTTAGTTAAGATACTTACAACAAGTTGTATTGCAGGAGTACATAAAGTACTTTCTGGCGACGATACTCGAATTCCAGATCTTCGAACAGCTTTGTCTAGTCTCAGGACATATGGGACACCTGCACGAGTGCGATATATACAGGAGTAGGGATGCTGGAAGGCTTTTGAGGTATAGACACTTTATTAAACATTTTTGATGTTTTTTATTGAATTAGATGCGGGCAATATTAGCTCCAATTTAAGATTGTAGAAAGTTGCAAGTAAATAAATGAAGGATTATCCGAATAATTTGGTATCCGTTAGCAATGATATTTGATTTAAAGTTCACAAGAAATAACTATGACTAAATGTAACTATGATTAATGATACAACTGTTGCCCTGCCCTGTTTTTATATATTTTTGTTTTAGCTAAAAACATTAACATTAATTATTTTTTTAAGTTCCAATGCAAAATAAATTTGAGGTTTTAAACGTTCGCCTGCGTAGATTTATTTATAGATAATTATTTGTACGAATGCTTAGTTATTTTAAAATTTAGAACTGTTTGTCACTTTGGAAATAAATGTTAAATAAAATGTTATTTACTAACATTTTTATTTTAGTGAAATAATGCAGCCAGGGTCTTCGAAACCAGCATCAGAGATCATTCGGAGTATGACACGAGGTAGAACAAACAGGATATCGCCTGAAGCGTTGGTTAAGTACGGTTCTTATGAGTTTTTAATATCCTTTATAGATAATTATTTATGTTATTTTTAAAACTTTTTGCTAACCTTTCTTGTTAACCGACCTTCAAAAAACCAAAAAGAATTTTTCCATGGTTCTACTCCTATGTCGCCGTCAGTGAACCTATTTCGATGAATTGATGAAGATGTCAAATGATTGGGTAAGGATTCGAAATGGTATCTTTTTGCGATCAATAGTTTTTAGGATATTGACGACTAGTTTCAAAATCGAGCGAGGAATCGGTGAAATTCGCGCGACCACGCATTTGCTTTAATAACTATATGAAATATGAATCCTTATTGATGATTTAGATGTTTATTGATTCAGTATTAAATTTGTAACACGAATAAACAAGAATGTTATTTAAAACAATTATTAAGACAAGATATTTAGATTTATAGTGTAGATATTGACTAATAGTAGTTAATAATAGTAGTTTTGACTAATAATAGTAGTAGCAGCGCAAATGACACACTTTTTTATGTGATTGAGTCTGCGGTGTGCAAAAAGTCTTCATGGCACGCAATAAGTCCGTCGCGTATTTTTTACATACTGCCGTCACACGACGCCGAACGCACATATTCAATCATTCTTTTGAAAGAACTGTAGGGACGTACACGCTATGGAAATTCAGATATTGCCTATTATTTAATACTTGATACAAATAATAAGAATTAGAGAATTTTGGGTACGCCTATACTTTCGGAGAGATTACTGAAACGACAATTCTGAAACAATACTTGGACAAATCTTTAAAATTTTGTCAAATTCATTCATAAAAAACTGTTATGTTTCAGAGCAACATAACAGTATTATGCCCTTGTTGAATTTTACGTGAATATTTTTTATTTAGAGTAGGTTCATTTATATTTTTCCCTTTTAAGTGCCTCTTGGTCAGTATTTAAAAAAAATATTTTTTATTTAAAATTAATTTATTATTTTCAATATATTAAAAAAATGTTTTTATATACCTATATGTTAATGTTAAAGTAAACCTCTTTCAAGAAATATTTCTTCTATTGATTATAATGTACATAATTAATTAATTTTATAATATTATTTGTGTTATAATATAAGGTACATATAAAATATAAATTACAATTTTTTTGGGTAGGTATTTTTAACTTAAATTTATTTACTAAAAGATCTTATTATCTTTGTTACATAAATTTTGCAGATACTTCCGTCCACTCGAACTTTGGTTGCGGGTTCAAAATCGCGACGAACCACTAATAGGTTGGAACTCAAATCAAGTAGATGTCGCTCTCTTCGCTCCACAAAAAAGCGTGGGAAATGATGACGGCCCGCCGTTGTTGTCTATTGTTGTAGCTATTTTTCTTTGGATGATTTATTAAAGAGTTTTTACTTTTACGGCAATTTGTTTTCTTCCGAATCCTTCTACGTCAGACAAAAAATACAGCACCATCATTATTATACGAATTTTATTTAAATAAGTTAGATTCAGTTTCGTGTCTTTTTGATACCAATAAAACATATTTATGATACGTTGAATAGTTTTTTGTATATTGGGCTAATTTCTGAAGCAAATCGTTGTTGCTATTTTAATCTTTATCAATATAATTAATATCAATAATTAATAAGAAGTTTTTAAATTCATTTTTTCATTTTAATAATAATAATAACAAAATTATTATTTCTACAATAGACTAATAGTTGTAGAGATGTAGAGATAACAACAAACAATTTTCAATTATGTACTTCAATTTGGAACTCCTACATAAGTCATATGATATTAAGATAGACTTTCATTTAAGTATTTCAGTAATGCAAACCTGGTACATTTAGAAGCTTTTGACGAAATTTAGTGAAATCTAAACCATATTTATATAAAAAAACATATTTAGATAAAGGAGGAAATCTTCTGAATGAAGAAACGCCGATATCTACAAGCGTAGGTACGCTATACCGCGTCTTATTTAAGTCCCTATTCCTCGATAAAATAACTATTCAATAAACAGTGCTGGAAATACAGAGATAAATCTCTGCGTATAAGTGTGCGTGTCATAGTTTAATTTTATATGTGAATGTATGGTAACGAACTATACCGTTTAGAAGAGCCACTCAAAAGTATACATTAATTAAAAAATAAAATAAAATCTAGGTACCTCAAGAACGCACTAAAAAGTGAAAAATAAATTTTCTATTATAAATGAGTCTACACGTAATTCATAGTGTTGATTCATGTTATTTTTTTGTGTTGCCTAGCCGTTCAATAGATTAGTGCGTTGTTGAGGCCGATTTTTTAAATAACTTATTAGACAATACCAGATGCTTTGTTGAATAGAACTTTCTATTTCACTAGTATCTATCGATCGGCATAAGTGAAATAGAAAGGTTAAACACAAAAAACTTTGCATAATGACTAATTTTACTTTCATAGACCGAAATTTTCAGTGTTCAGTATAGAAATAAAATTTGAATTGGCAACATGGCAATGGCGCGAATTTTGACATTGACATTGACATTTTTAATTGCCGCTACGTTCAGTAATGCAAAAGAAGTAGAGCAACGGGGATTTTTATTAGAAAAAAATTGGAATGAAATCTTCAATCCGATTTTGTATTTAACACAATTATTAGAAAACTTTAATGATAGCCATTTTGGAAAAAGTGCGTTCGGTAGATATATAAAATATGACGAAATTAAACCAAGGATTGATTTAAGAGGTCTAAAAGGTAAGTAATTTTCTGCTGTAACCTACTAAATATTAACATGAATTAAGCGGGGTCCTTGGTTCGATGCACGGATAATTCGATTTAGTAGGCACAGTATACCTACAGAACAGAAGTTATAAGAGTGTGAAATGTGTGATGTGTTAAGACAATTAATATCTAATTAGTTAGTTTCAGAAATTACACTTAATTTTTTACACTAATCCAGAACTAAAATATACAAAAAGTAGATAATATTTTTTTATTTATTTATACGTAAACCTTAAATATTTTTTTTTAAATTTCAGAATCCCGTGATTTAAAAAAAATAGCAATGGGAATGATGCCTCTAATATTCCACGTGGGAGCAACATCTACTTGGATGACATTGACAACAATTTTAGCAGCAAAATCTGTATTAATTGGCATAATATTACTAGTGTTCAAGATTGCTGTTAGCGCTGCTAAGGTAATTTTTATTTGATTATAATGCGGTTTTTGAACGGTAGTTACAAGTTTGAAGTTTTTGTGTGTCTATCTATGCATCGTAGCTCTTAAACGAATAGATCAATTTTGATGCGTCTTTTCGTAAAGTTGACGCGATCGAGATGGATCTTAGCTACAATTTATGAAAACCTGTTCATCTATTTATGTGGTACTCCTATGTTAATGAGTTTTTGTCATCCTATTTGCTTCATTATTCCTATTAAGCTTGTATATCTATTTATAGGTGGGATCATTCTTCACTAGCTTAAAGGGACAATCTGAACACGGTCATCACCACGAGTGGTCGTGGTCACCACCACATGAGCATCACGGTAAGATTATTAGTATTGTTATTAAATTCTTTCTGAAAGTTGATTTCTTGAATTATGTGAAGATTGAGAATTCACATTGGAACTATTTGTTTCCGATTCGAATGTCAAACTATTAATCTATCTATAGTCGATGATCTATAGATACATAGATATTAAATTTATATATTATATTATTTCCTAATGAATTCCTTATTATATTTGGTGAGCCAACCAAAGTAAATAATGTCTTAAAAAGAAATATATTTGTTTGTTTGTGTAGCGGTTGTAGATTATACAGTCATTTTGATTTACTAATCCTAGATTTAATGTTAATACTGACTTAAGCAACCAGTTGTATTATGATTAAATATTTTTTGAGTTTGGGTTTCTTTATTTTTATTTTTGCAGAATATAGAAGTTTATCTGAGATCCATAGCTAAACAATTCTAGAAATAAGTTATCACAGAGAAACGGTTGGCTCGCCAGGTATGTATTTTGAAAATCATTTGCGTGAAAAAATTAGTAGATTTGTTTAAGTTAAAATTCAATTATTTATCTAAGTGACAAGGGTAAAGTTGAAATTGTATCTCACTACAAATTTAAAGATTAATAAAACATTGAAGAAAAATAATTTTTCTTCAATGTTTTATTAATCTTTAAATTGAAGAAAAATAATTTTTCTTCAATGTTTTCTTGCGTGAAAAACCTACTTTCTGAATTTTAACACATAATATATTTACATAAGATTAGATAAATGTATTTCGTCAATTAAAGACGTCAATTAATCAATTGAATATTTTCAATTAAGTCTGTTTCGATAATCATTTAGGGATTACGGAATTTCCCAATTGAACAAAAACAAAAACAATTTTTTTTTCTTTTTAGGTCCCGTTTATGAATTGACTCATGGCTGGGGTGAATCTTCATACAAAACCCTACCCACTGAATATTTGGATTACACGAGTGTTGACAAAAAATCAAGTATAGGATAAAAATTTAACGAGAACTAAGGACTTATTTTTGTGATTAAAAAAATAAAATGCATTTATTAATAAATTTACTTTATTTTTAAAATAAACAGTCTACAAAATTGGATGGCTTTAATTTTTTACTACTATGTACAATTTAATATAAAATGGTTAAATAAAATAAATAATAATATAAATTATAGGGAACTATCCTTAAGAAAATATACTTACTAATTATTATACACATTAAAAAATGCAAATATTGTAAAAAATAAATAGTTATTTTTTTTGGAAGAATAGCCCAAAGGTTGCCAACAATCATTAAGAGCAATAGAGCAACCTGGCTACGCGGCGAGGACGCGCGGCCCCGCCGCAAGAGTTGTGATTTGTAACGCGGCCGAAACCGCGGCTACAATCGTCAGTTGCAAATACAGCGCACTTGAAAATGGACATTGAGGAAATGGGCTTGTGTATCTTTTAAGTAATAAGCGAAAAAACAAAAGGAAAAAATATTGGGCGGCCAGCGACTGAACATAGCGCAAATGCGTCGCTTCGATCTCGCTGGCCGCCGCTGCCCGCGTGGGGCCAGGTGCGCGTGCGACTAGGTGCGCGTGCTCCATAGCGATTTCATACCAATGTATATATCTCGCTCGCTGCGACCTGGCCGCTAGTGCGCTATTGGGCTAACCAGTTTTAAAACGGCACATACACGAATCTGACGAGTCACTCAATAAAGCTAAATTCGAATTTACTCATAGATGAGCCAATGTAGCGGCTTATTTAAGAGTTTTACGTTATTCAAACGCTTCGATTGCTCCCTGTGACCAGTTAATTTTTGATCGATCTTTTTTCTTAGTATACTGCCTAAATACTTATTCAAAACTGCTTGATACGACGCGACGTACGGTAAAAGTTAACCATACCGGTGAAACGACGTAATTCTAATACAGTTTCAGGGTAGTCAATTATTGCTTGAACCTTATCTTCAGAAGGTCAAATTCCATCTTTTGAAACATAACCTAAATATTCAAGTTGAAACTGACAGAAAGGACATTTATTTAAATTAATTGTTATACCATACTGTGATAATCGTTGAGAAACGATTCGGAACTTTGAAAGGTATTGGGTTTTATTGTCGCTAGTGATTAAGGCGTCACCAATTTGATTATTAAAAACACTGAAAGATCTGGGCTGCTTCACATAATTAGAAAGTCATACGAGGGAATACAAAAAGACCAAAAGGTATAAGGTGGCAAGTGGGAATTAAAAACGTGCTACCTACTTTGCGCCAAATGAAATCTTTTCAGTCATATATTTTGATTTAATATTTTTTTTATCTATAATTAAATATTCTACAACATTCGATATAGTACACTGTTAGCGACGCAATATAATTTAAATCTCCCGCGAAACCGTCGCATCTCGTAGTTTCCGCTCCCGACGAGACAATCAGACTCAATAGCGACATCTTTTATTGAATAGCAATACCACGAAGAACGTTCTAGCATGGACTATTCTGGAAAGGAATTCTCGAAACAGGTATGACCTGCCCCCCTCCCCCCCAGCTGAAATCCTGGGACCGGAAGTCCGTTAGTTTCTATACATAATACAATGAAGGACGTAGGTAGGCTTAGTTAAGGTAGGAAAATCCCGTAACAAATTACAGTATGGGTGGTCTACACTGAAAGAGAGAACGGGTGGCTTAGTAACGTAAACTATCGAACTTTCAAATCTGTAACCTGATCTATGAGTTTTCGTGCGCTGACGTCATCTTGTAATTAATAAAATGACGGTCACTATAGTGACTTAAACTGAGATATTCGCAGCCGTATATAAGTAAATCAACGTTTGCGGACTGTTTGGAGTACGTCTCATTTGTTGATTGTCGAACTTTGTACGTGCTGTTCTTGTAGTTTCTAACTAAAGCACTTGACAGTTTAGCAGTCATCGCAGACATCATTTATTCTACACAAGGCGTCAGCAGTGTCAATATTAAATATATTAAGAAATATATCGATTAAGAAGTGACGCAATATTAAGTATATTATGTGTTAAAAATCAATCATTCATAGTAGTTTGCCGTATAAGATGTTGGTGCACCTAATTATTTACTTTAAACCACTTTGCATGTATAGTTTAACTACTTTACTGACGTACTATGTTGAGTCAGAAGGTTGGAAAATTAAAGGCGTGTTACTTGGTTGGAGTTTAATAACTGACTGCTTGAGATTCTTGAGAATATACAATTATACAGTATACACTAAGGTTTCTTAATTGCTATAGTATCTATGTATGTGACGTCTCGGGTACTTGACGCCACAGTAGGTTTGTTTAAAACAGTGCGCCCTACCACAATCTTTGAATTTGTAGTGAGATACAATTTCAACTTTATCCTTGCCACTTAGATAAATAATTGACTTTTAACTTAAACAAATCTACTAATTCTGGGACGCAAATGATTTTCAAAATGCATAGGTACCTGGCGAGCCAACCGTTTCTCTGTGATAACTTATTTCTCTGTTATAAGTTGATAACTAATTTCTATAATTGTTTAGGTAAGCTATTGATCTTACATAAACTTCTATATTCTGAAAAAATAAACAAACTCAAACTCAAAAAAATATTTAATGACAATATATAACTGGTTACTTAATGCAAGTCAATATTAACATTAAATCTAGGATTAGTAAATCAAAATGACTGTATAATCTACTACCGCTACACAAACAATTATCTTATTATATATTTCTTTTTAAAACGTAGATTAATCATTCAGTATCAATTCAGCTTCATTCAATTGATGTCAGCACACGAAAACTCATAGATCAGGTTACAGATTTGAAAGTTCGACTTTCGGACTGCGTGATGCAGCCCAGCTTTCAGAGATTCATGGACACCGTATTCAATGGCTTAAATTTTGTTTTTAATTATATTGCTGACACTTACAATGAAACACGCATCTTTTGAAGAATTCTATACAATGTGGTCACTAGATCAAGAGACGACTCGCCCTTCTCATTGTTATACCACGGCTACGTGACCTGGCGACCCGAGCTGACCACTGATAGAAGATCACACTAAGTATTATCTACAATGTGTTTAAGAAACGCACTTGCTACGTGGAGCAATATGGTATGAAGTCGACTCAAAATGGCTGTCTTATTTAGTTAACTATAGCAAGACTAAGAGCCGGTCATTTATAGGAGTACAACGTGAACAAATATCGAGACGCTGATAACATTGATAATAATAATTGATTTCATATAAACTAACATAAAATTAAATAGTTCTCAATCAATGATAGCTGCGTATATGGCAACCCTCGCAGACGTTTTTGGGTCTACACAAAGCGTCAGCAGTGTCAATAAAGTGTTGCAAAAGCAGCACTAGCCTTCCTCAACTAACAAACACACGAAACCCTGATGGGTGCCATGTGTTTGATTGGCAGAAATCGCCAAGTTGACCTTCAAAGTGGCAAACTTGGAGAGATCCAGACCAGCACGTTGATGGAACTACCGCGGATGTTCACGTTCAGTTTCCCGAAACGGTAGTTGTCTCCACAACACCATTATGGAAGGTGCCTATAATATTTTTGTAATATGTATTAATTCAAAGGTACAGAAATAAATATGTTTTTATAGTAATGGATATCAATACTTTGAATCTCTCCATGCAACATTAAATACCTCAACATTGGTCACGTTGAGTCACCAATTTAGGTGAAATTTTAAATAGCTGTCACCTAGTTAAGGTGTGTGTAGAAATCAAAGTCAATTAGTCGCTAATAATTTAATGCGCGCAACGAGATCAACCGGCGCTACCAACCGTAAGCTACACACTGTAGTTTACATAAACTCCTACAGTATATTGAAACGAATCAGTAAAAATCTTAATATTATATCCCAAATGATGTGTAAACTGTAAAGTGATTATTTTATACACTAGTTAATATGACCCTTTCATTGACAAGAATATGACGTCATATTTCAGACACAAGAAAGAATATTACCGAAAATTAAATTAAGGAAGAATCCTTGCCAATTCAGTGTCGTTATTTATGATTTACGAGTGTGAGACAATTATTCAAAATTCCCCCGTGAAAACTAATTGGGAACATGAAAACCAACTAGAAGTCGTCAAAAATCGATTTGCATCATTTTTTCAACTCATCAGTGAAATAGAAAGGATTAAACACAAAAAAGCTTTCAAACATAATGACCGATTTTACTTTCATAGATTACAACTTGAATGTTCAGTCTAGAAATAAAATTTGAATTGGAAACACGGAAATGGCGCGAATTTTGACATTTTTATTTTTATTTTTTATTGCTGCTGCATTCAGTAATGCAAAGGAAGTAGAGCAACGGGCATTTTCGTTAAAAAAAATTCGAGATGAAACCGTCGATTTGATTGTGTATTTAACGCAATTATTAGAAAACTTTAATGATAACTATTTTGGGAAAAGTGCGTTTGCTAAATATATAAAATATGATGAAATTAAACCAACGATTGATTCAAGAGGTCTAGAAGGTAATTTTTTTCTTCTGTTACTTAGTTATTAATATGGTTAAGCGCACTCATTGGTTAGATGCAAGGATAAACATAAAAAAATCGATTTAGAAGGCACAGTGCACTAGACAATTATTTTCCTAATGAAATTATAGATTTGTAATATATATATACATATATATGTTATGTATTATTAAAAATTTATATATATATATATGCGAAATATTGTTATTAAGGCAATTAATTAGTCCCTTAATGGTTAATTTCAAAAATAACATTTAATTTTTGAATTATTCCATTGTTAGAAATAACATAAAATGAATGAGAATAATGATCAATCAACCCACATTATTTTGCTATTTTTTATGAAGGAAGAATTATTCAAATATCGTGTAACTAATCTTGATTAATAACAAAACTATTTGGTCAAATTAAAACAAAAATTAACAAAAGAGTACATAATTTTAATAAATAAAGACAGATATGTAAACTATTTACATATTTCTTTTAATTTCAGAATCCCGTGGTATGAAAAAAATGGCGATGGGAATGATGCCTCTAATATTCCACGTGGGAGCAACATCTACTTGGATGATATTGACAACCATTTTAGCAGCAAAATCTGTATTAATTGGCATAATATTACTAGTGTGCAAGATTGCTGTTAGCGCTGCTAAGGTAATTTTTAATTAAATTATAATGCGGTTTTTGAATCGTAGTTACAAGTTTGTAATTTTTGTGTGTCTGTGCATCGTAGGTCTGAATGAATGGAGCGATTTTGATGCGTTTTTTTGTAGAACTGACGCGATCGAGATGGATCTAAGCTACAATTTATGAAAACTTGTTCATCTATTTATGTGGTTTGACGACCGATTGGTGCAATAGGTAGTGCTCCTGCTTTCTGCATCGAAAGGTCCCGGGTTCGAATCCCGGTAGGGGCATTAACTTGTGTGATGAACACCAATGTTTGTTTCCGAGTCTTGGTTGTTTATAAACTTATATATGTATTTATTGTGGTACCCTCGTTGTTTCTGATTACCATAACAAATTTCAGCTACTTACTTTGGGATCAGAGCAACGTATGTGAGTTGTCCCAATTATTATTATTATGTGGTACTCCTATGGTAATGAGTTTTTGTCATACTAAAGCTTGTATCTATATCTATTTATAGGTGGGATCATTCTTCACTAGCCTAAAGGCACATTCTGGACATGGTCACCATGAGTGGTCGTGGTCACCGCCACACGAGCATCATGGTAAGATATTGTTATTAGTATTGTAATTAAATGGTTCTCGTGAACGTTTTAAACATTAATTCCGAAAGCTATTTTCCTGAATTACGTGAATATTAAAAATTCACATTGGATCATTGTCCGATTTGAATTGATTACCATTAATCCATTTATATACATTAATTTTATATATTATGTAAGTAGATATGTATCTAATGAATTCTATATCATATTTGGTGAGCCAACCAACGTAATACGTATACTTATAAAGAAATATATTTGTTTATTTTTGCAGGATATAGAAGTTTATCTGAGATCAATGGATTAGACTAAACAATTATAGAAATTAGTTCAAGGGTTGGCTCGCCAGGTACGTATATTTAAAAAAAGAAATAATTGATAACCTCCTTTTTGGCCTTTTTGAAGGTCGGTTAAAAAATAATTTGCGTGTCGTAATTGTTTATCTTCTAAAGCTCTAGAAATATTTTTATTTTTTATATTTCCTGTAGGTACCTAGGTAGGTAGGTAATAAGTACCTCAAAAATTGTAGAATTTTTAAGGAATCCTCAGGACTGGGAAGATTCCTTCATATGTACATATCTCGGAAACCAACTGATGGATAATTTTGAAAATTGAGTAGGAATTAGTAGGATTAAAGTATTCAATTATTTCTCCAATCGGCAAGAAAGTTAAAATCAATTCAAAGATTGCGATAGGAAAATAGGATTTTAAATAATTTTTCATCCCTCTAGCTCAAAAATGGTATTTTTGCTATTCGATATCTGAGGGCAAAAGCCGTTTTTACTCGCTTGAGGTTAAAGTAAATTTGAATTTAGAACATCGCGTGCACTGTGATTTCAAAACATCATTAAACCTACATATTTACTTTCATCTCCATGGTGCCGTATTTATTCTTACCTATCATAATGTTGTACATAGTAAATATGTACCTAAACTGAAATAAAAGTATGTTGTAATTGTAAATGTTTTATTTTGCATTTAGTTATTTCCTCGCTGATGGGGTATGAATTGTTACGTGTTGCACTCGAGTGCAAAGATTTTTCACCTTGTACTCTTTTGATTCCCTCGCTGAAGCTCAGGATTCTAATTTTAGAATCCTTCGCTTGCTCGGTCATCAAAGTTGAGCACGCGATTAAAAAGCAACTTTGCACTCTTGTATAACAAATAACTATTTTTTCAATGTATGAGATTCTAGCGTGAAAAACAAACCTACTTTCTGAATTTTAATACATCTATACTCTAAATAAAATTGGAGTGTCTGTTTGTAATATTAAAATAATCGCTTTTTACGAAATACATATGGATACGGTACATATACCACAATAATATTTTTTGACAATTTTTGTCTGTCTGTTTGTTCCGGCTAATCTCTGAAACCACTGCACCGATTTTGATGGGACTTTCTGCTGCGGAACGGGAGCCGATGTAATAAGGAGTAACTTTTATTCAAGAAATTTACGCAGGTGAAACCGCGAGGCACAGCTAGTATATAAGCCTATAATTAAGTATAACATTGTCAATTTAATACGTAAAATTAATCAATTCAAAATCTTCAATTTAGTCTGTTTCGATGATTATTAAGTGGTTACGGAACTTCGTAATTGAATAAAACATTCTTTTTCAGGTCCCGTTTATGAATTGGCTCATGGCTGGGATGAATCTTCATACAAAACTCTACCCACTGAATATTTGGAGCATACAAGTGTTGACAAAAAAACAAGTATAGGATAGGGGACTTTTCCTTGTGATTTAAATAAAATGCATTGATAAATAAATATAGGTAACTTTATTTTTAAGTACAATAAACTGTTCATAACATTGGACGGATTTCATTTTTCCTATTATGTACAAAAATATAAAAATATTTAAATATAATAACATAATTTAAATAATAATGATAAGGAACTATCCAAAAATGTACTAATTATACACATTTAAAAAACATACAAAAATTGTAAAAAATTAAAGCCAAAAATTGTGATCTTATTTATTCTGATTAAAATTTGGTGCTTTAAATAAATTATATCACAAACGGACGGAATATATGTAATTCTTAACCATAATCTATGAGAAAATCTATCTAATATATCCACTTAAAATAGTCACTGTCTTTTTTTAGCATTACCTACGAGAAAGTGGCAATAAAAATTTCTTAGAATTTGAGCATTTAAAATATCACACATAAGTACCTAAATGGAATGTTATTATTTGTGATGAAATTGTAAAAAGTACCAATATGGCAACCCAGATAGAGTATTTGAAGTACCTACTTAACTAAGCTTTGCAAAATTGTCATAAAAATTAAAAATACTAAAAAAAAATAGGAAGATTTTTGTAATCATAAATCAAGATCCGACAATCGTCTAAAGCATACACCTAAAAATATACACAGAGTAATCAAAATCGAATCACTCACTAAACCTAGAACATTATTCGAGAACCAGCCATATTTAACCTTCTTTCTACTTAACCTTCTTTTGTCCACATTTAATTTTTTCGGCCACGATTCAAAATTCGAAGGTATGGTTTGACACTGACCGTCAAACCATTTACGCGCGAAACCGTTTGACGTTTTCGCCTGAATACAAATGTCAAGTTTGTCGCCATTTTGTATTGCCCTTTTAAAATTATCATCAATGGTTATCGTCAAGAAGCGAATATTGTATGCGACGTCTTGGCTATAAAATAACGTGTTATTTTGATCTCGAATGAATAAATAAAAATCGGCGACATCTTCCGTTGATAATATAAACCAATGGACGTAGATTGAAGATTGAGAACTGAAAAAGAAAACATAATTTAACATAATATCATTTAAAAAATTTAATTACCACACTCATTCTAAATGAAAATAATTATGAAATTAATAAGTTAAAGAATTTTTTTAAAGCTATATATTAATTAACTAATATTGTTGTCATATTATTAGTTGAAGCTAAAACTAGCAAAGGCACACAAAATTTTCTTTATAAATTTTTTATTCCTGTTTTATTTATTACTTTTCTGGGCTATTTGACATCGATATATTACAATTAAGATTTTTTCATATTATTTGTCCTTTGCGAAAGAAGTTTCAAATATAACATTTATATGAAATAAAAATACACTTACTATTGAATGTCCCTAAATGCCAGATCTGGTTCAATAGTAAACATATACTCATTATTGCCATATTCTTTCATTTTATTCGCCAATTCAATGTTGCCAGCACACAATAACCTTTCTTCGTCTATGGCCATAAAATTGACACTTTCCAAAGATGGTGGCTCAGCACAGATTATATTTTTGTATTTAATTTCCTTGGCGAGAGTGGACGCGGGCAATTTATTTAAATAGTGCTTAAGTGGCCGAGTGAAGCAGTCACATTTTAATTTATTATCTGGAAGATATAAATAAGTATTTAGAGTAATAATGTACGTGATTAATTGTGATAAATTAGGTAAGTTTTACTAATAAGTTTTTTTTTAATTTTTGTTGACAACTTATAGATAATATATATTATGTACCCTACTATACAATTACTATACTAATTATTATTATACTACTTATTATTATTTACAATAATATTTTTTTCTACTAATGATTATTATTACCTTCAAAATAGACCTCCAAACCCTGCTCGATAATTTTCTTCATCAATTCCGGATAAAAACTCGTAAGGACATTATGACGTACGTCTAAAACCTTAATAAATTTCGCCTTGCTAATATTGTCTATGGGTAGAACTGCCAGAGAGTTATTTTGAAGATAGAGGTGTGTTATATTCTCTGGTAGCTCGAATTTAGAGTTTGCTAAAAACATATTATCAATATTTATAAATCCATACTTCGACTATAAAAGCTGTACGCTACGAAATGAGTGATTGGGTAATGTAGACGCAGAAGCCTCAAGTCTTACATTTGTCTGTAAATAAATCTGTCTACTCTATGCCCCTTTGGGGTTACTTGACTTTAAAAAGAGTTTTATGTAGAAAAAAATAGAATTAGTACATAAAATGTGTATTAAAATGTAATCTTTTTTGATCTACCAACAATTATGGCCTGGAATAGGCCATTTATATTTATTATTCGTATTTATAGTTATTATATTATTACTTACCAGTCCTTGAAACTAAATCTTTGAGTTTATTGCTTGATAAATCCAGCACTTCTAAAGACGTGAAGTTTCCGATGACATCTGAAAAAAAATACAAATTACTAAACAGTTTTCATAACATAGATTAACCATGTTATTCATGAAAATATAAATGTAAGTGGTAGTATTTATACCGACTTCAGAAAAAATGAGGGGGTAATCAAATCGACGCTGTTTTTTTTATGTTTGTTAACTTTTGACTGGGTGAACCGATTTCGATGATTCTTTTTATTTTTTGATTGAAAGCTGATGCTTCCTGTGTGGTCCCATTTAAATTTCATCAAAATCTGTTCAGTAGTTTTAGATTTACAATTTGAAGTTTTTTTTAAAAAAAATTTTTACACTATTAGTATCTAACACTAAATACCGACATTAATAATTCGATTGCTATCTACTACAGTAAAACCAATAAAACTACATCAAATTTAATTGCAATGTACTCACTGCTCCGTATGTCATTAATGTAATTCCCTGATAAATTCAATTTCTTCACTTTCTTCGTTCCAATCGTTAGGTCCAAGGTTAAAACGGGTATCTCATTGTGACTCAGGTCGACTTCCATCAGTCTGTAGGGAATCCAGGGACTGGCAGGGAACATTTTCTTTGTAAGGAATCCTATACGATTGTAGCTCAAATTAATCTGAAATCGAAAAATAAATTAAATACTGCCTTAATAAATATTTAACAAAGTACAGATTTTTTGTTTTGATAATATCTTCTCCAACATGTAGCCTGTTTTTCTATGTTATGGTTAAAAGAACTTAAAAAAGAAGAAAAAATTGCATCTCAGGCTTTTTAGACTGAATTTATCGGTATTCCTAATCGTGAAACGGCCGTAGGCTATTTTTGAACACGCATTTATTAATTTCATCTGTATGTGTGTCACACGCACACTTAATGGCCGCCATAACACAATACATTTGATCAAGTTTTGTGAAGTATTCAATGGAGCCAGACAATTTCTACACAAGGTACTCAGATTGCGCACCTGTGTCTGTCCGTACGTGAATTCTAAAAAAGAAATGCCCAAATATATGTCTTTTTTCTATTTTTAGACCCACAAGCATAAGTTTTTTTCAATGTTTATTTCTCGAGTTAAATTTTGAGAATTCATACCGCAGTCATCCTTTCCGACCCGAATTTATTTTCGACTTATTGTCAACACTCTACTGTCATTCTCAATTCTTAATTCCTAGTATGAAAAAAATCGAACGTGTTGTATATAGGTGAAAAAAAAAATTAATAAAAAAATACCATTTCTAGAGATAGACAGTCGTCCAGCAGTCCATGCGTTTTGTTGTCAATTTTCTCCAAACTATTGTGTGATAAATCAAGCTTTCTGAAAAAACAAATATTTTTTTTAAAAAAGGTCTGGTTGTACCCAATTAAAAATATTTCACGAACTTATGAATAAAAAAAATTAAATCGATAGTTATTTTCTCTGATTGATCATATATTTTTTATTTTAACAAAAAAAAAAAGTTTTTTTTTTTAATTTTTCTAAATACAAAAACCTCTTACCTCAATGCAACCAATCCCTTGAAAGCCTCATTTGGTATCTTCTCCAGAAGATTCCCTCTTAAAGATAAATCAAGCAACTGTTGCATCCCATCGAAGGCACGTTGTTCAATATCGGTCAACTTGTTGTATGACAAGTCGACCTGGAATGTCGTTGGTAGATTACCAAAGGCCGATTTTGTTAGAGACGTTAGTTCGTTGTTCTGAAAATGTATTAATCTATTAACATTTGCCCAGATCTCAATAATCTTAAGACAATTCTAAATCTTATTATCATCAAGTAATCTTTTTTTTTATGAGTTGAGTTTGCCACTCCATAAATGCATTGTAGGCATGAGATTGTTTTTTCTATTTGATAAAGATATGATTAAAAAATTCTATTTATACCACAATTACAAGCTGAATTTTAATTGTTGAATTCAATATTAATTTTAATTCATAATTGAATCGAAACTTTCGAAATCATATTCAAATGTCTTATAAGTTTCACAATGGATTGATATTTGAATTGTATTCGAGAGTATGGTTTTCACACTACTTATTAGAAAAATAATGTAAGAATCCGAAAATAGTAATTAATTTATAAAACACACCTGTAGGTATAAATACTGCAAACTATTCAATGTATTTAGCGCCTCCCACGGCGTTTTAGTTAACCCGTTGGCCGACAAATCCAGCGACTGGAGAGTCAATAAACCGGAGAAAGAGTCGTGCGTCAACCGATCACTCAATGAGTTGTGCGATAAGTTGAGACGTAGTAAGGCGTTCATAGTCGGCCATGTGTTTATACGGATTTCAGTCAGATTGTTGTAAGCTATGTTTAATTCACTGAAATAATAAATTTTATAATTATAACAATTTGATGTCACGTTGATTTTCAGAAATATTCAAAACTACCGAACGAATTTCAATGAAATTTTCCAACTAATTCCAATAAAATATTAAGATATACGCATTATACGCTTAACAGATTTTCAATTTTTATGTCTAGTGAAATATTTTTATAATTAGTCACGCATTTGGAATGCTAGTGTCCGGTAAATGGTCATGGATTCGATTCCAGGAGACGAAAAACTATTCTTAATGGAAGGCACAGAGGGCTGATTATTTTAAAGAAAGTGATTAGTTATACAAATGCAAAAACGTGTTCCCTAAAACCGGATTAAGATAGTTTATTATTTTGATGGTACATTGGGCACAAACTATCATAATAAGAATTCTATAGGAATTCTATGTAACTAATAAACGTGCCCTCATGGTTAAGCGGCCTTATAAGTTTACCGCGAAACCTGAGGTATCGGGTTCGACCCCCGGTTCCGAAGACAATTTATAATTCGATTTATATTTTTATTCGGTCTCTGGTAGGGCTGCCACTTCCCAGACGGGGTGTCATAAGTGGCACGGAGGTGTGGTTGAATTTCTAGACTTGCCTGAAGAAATTCAACCAAACCAAAACAATTGGGTTGCCTAGAAGAGATCACTGATTAGAAATAAGGCCGCCCGTTGCACTTCATTGCAATGAAGTGTTTAAAGAAAATGTTAACTTACCCTAAACTAATAGGTATTTGAAAAATCTTCTCCAAATAATTATGGCTTATATCAAGCTGTCTGCAACTAGCCAATTTGGCGAGACTCCCTCTCGACACGTCGCGCAACTGGTTGTGCGACAAATCCAGCTCTAGTATGGTATAAATCGTACCGAATGTCGCCGGTTTTATTTGTTCTAGCGAATTGTGACTTAGGTTTAGATATCTGCAAAAATATTAAAAATAGTACCTGTCATGGGTTTTAGCACAATAACATTTACGTATTAAGTTTATTTTATAGACTTTTATTCAAATTATTACTTTTTTGTGAAGATTTAAATAGAAATTCCACACAATGTTGCAAAATACAAGTTTAAAAAAATTGACCTTTAGATGCTGCAGATAACGCACCTTATATCAAAGAAAAATTCGATGATAATTCAGAGACATATTTGTCTTGAAACTTTATATAGAATTTTACTTAATTATATAATTCCACAGCAGATAATGTATCTCTTTTTTAAAAAACAGTATTTTTTAACACTCGACCCCAATATCTTTCTTTTGAACAAACTTTGTATCTCCATGGCCCAAAACATACACACTTTACACTCCAGGTTAGATATGGCATGAAAATAACGCTTACCTTAAAGAAAACAAATTCTGGAAGACAGCATTCGATATTTCCATCAATTTATTATAAGAAACATCAACTGTATGTAGCTCATACAATTTGGGAAAGGCGTTCCTGGGAATTATTTCAATTGCATTGTTGGACGCGTTCAGTATTCTTATCCCGGTCATGTTGTGAATTGGTATCTGTAATTCAGTCGCTTTATATGATGAGAGATGATGATGATGATGTAATGAGAGACAATATATTATGTCTGTCTATTTATCATGTCATCAACGAAATGTGACCTAGTGTAAAAATTCACTTTTAAGAGGGCTCACAACGCTATAAAAAATCAGATTTCACCCGCTCGCTTCACATCGCCCTGCACTCATCTAACGTATCGATGCCAGGTGAAACAGAACGAGTGTTCTATGCGGAATAAAAACGTAATAAGCGCCGAAATGGTTTTATTTTAATAACTCGTAAAATGTACAATATTTTTTTAAACCGCTAACACAGTCACTAGGTAATATAATTTTATATTATGTATTACAATATTTACTCTGTTATATGCATAGTTTTGAACATAAATTGATTTTAGTTGAAAATTAGACGTAACTTTGTGAATTTTTTCTATCGATAAAATATTAAAATTCCATGTTTTCACTTAGTCCAGTTTCTTTTACATATTATAATGTTATATCAATACTAAAAAAAACAAACAATTTGTGGCTTATTATCAAGTGTAAAAATCAATTAATCTAAGTTCGATAATTTGCCTTTATACGCCCTCTTAATTTCAATAACACGTAGAAATTTTTTTTACTGACTTCAAAAAAGGAGGAGGTTCTCAATTCGACGCGTATGTTTTTTTAATGTTTGTTATCTCACAACTTTCGACTGGATGAACTGATTTCTTTTTTTGTTTGAAAGCTGGTGCTGGCTCATTTATAATTAAATTTAAAATATAATGTTCACTTTTTAGTGCTTTCTTGAGGTCGTTTTTTTGAAAAATTAACTTATGTTAAACACAGTCCTAAGTTGTGTTCAGAAAAATATGGTTTAAAATTGTAATAATTTTAACATAAAACCGACTTCAAAATGTAACTCTAAAACTTCTAAACAGATTTTGATAAATTAAATAAAACCTCACGGGAAGCACCAGCCATCACAAAAAGAATCATCGAAATCGGTTCACCAATCGAAAGTTCTGAAGTAACAAACGTTTAAAAAAACAGGGTCGAATTGAGTATCTCCACCTTTTTTGAAGTCAGTAAAAAGTGTAGAAATCCTCACCTGACCAAAATCCGTGAACAGATTATAAGATACTTGAAATTCAAAGGCATAAGTATTTTCATCGAAGGCATTCCTATGTATCTGTGTCAAATTGTTGAAGCTTAGATCCAACAGTGTCATATTATTACAGTTCTGGAAGGCTCCAGGTTCGATGGTGATCAATTCATTGTGTGATATGTTCACCGTTGCCAAGTATAAATCGGTGAATGCTTGTTTATCTATTAATGTAATTTTGTTTTCCGCTAAATTTATAAGCTGGAATGTAAAATTTTAAATGAAATTTTTTTTTTTCTTAAATCGATTAAATGAATTAAGAAATCTCTCTATATGTATTTCTATGTGAAAACCCGTATCCCCTAGTGGGGCATGGGGCAGACACATTGCTGTCTGTTTCACTGATGATTTTCTTTACAGGCAAGTAGGTGCCTACCCAACCGGAACATTCATTTGTTGCCAAGGGATTCGAACCCAGGACCTCCGGCGCAACACGCAGATGCATAAACCACTTAGCCACGGAGGTGGTAGTCTAATGTTTAAGATTCATCCGTGTAATTTATAAACCAATCGACATTATTACAAATAAGTATCTCATAGATGGATCAGATTTAAATAAATCGTAGCGAACATATTTAAAAACCGCGTTGAAAACGAAACATTCGTTTAGACTTTAGACATAAATACAGATACATCAAGCTTGTAAAGTCTTTTTATGTCAGCGATTAAAGATACTAATATTAACTCATATTAGATTTAAAGCGAGATAGAAAGCTCACCTCAGCATATTTGACCTGCTGGAACATCTGGAAGTCAACCTTGGTGATAAGATTCCTTGCCAAGTCAACGGTCCCTATACGTGTGACAGCTGAAAATGTGCCGCGACCCACATCAGATATCTGATTGTCTTGAAGATACAGACGTCTGTGAATTAATGGATTGATTCTATTGAATGAATGCACTTTTAAAACTTAATAAATATCAAAATCTTATATATAGTATTACAAACTATAATAAACAGGAGTTGCTTCAACTTGATCAACAAATTATCAAAGGAAAGAGAAAGAACTTAAAGCTGTTTATTCACTGATCATCCTTGTGCCTTTCATACCGAAACCTTTGTTTCCTCGTGATTCGAGCTCAGGCCTTGCGTTACATACATCGAATGTTACACGCAACCCACTTAGCCACGGATTAATAAATCAAACTTTTTATTTATTGAACAAAATTTTTCATTTGTATTTGTAAGCGTGTTAAAAAACGTGTGATACACGTGAATATTGATGATTATTGTCCTAGGTGGAAATCACCAACTTTACACCCTTATGGTGGGTTCACACGGAGTCGTGAGCTGGGCGAGAAAACTCGTTCTGCGCATGTCTCACGACTGCTTAATTTACACGACCGAATCCGACCACCGCTACTATTTTTGGTCGTTGATCACTCCCACTACCACGACTACCAGTTCACACCAGGTAGTGATACGACTAATTCTCCTAGTCGTATTCTCACTCAGTTCACGGCTCCGTGTGAACCCGCCATTATAATCTACTATAATGAATTATAAACGAGTTTTAATTAACAGAACTCACCTTAAAAACCGCATACCTCGGAAGCTGTTCGTATCCAATTTTTTTATCTTGTTATTGTCCAAATGCACCACTTTGATAACAGTATTTCTCGCGAACATTCCTCTGTCGAACATAATTCAAGTTAGTTATACAAGATATATATGAATCTTGACCATTCTAAATATATAGCTTTTGAACTTTTAAGTAGGTACCTGCGTAAAAATACACGGTACATAATAATACAGCATTGCTATGCATAAATAACCAATAAAAATATAATATGTATTTTGTAACTTTTGTGTTAGAGAAACCCCGACGCAAAAAAAGGAATGCTGAAGGATGTTGACGTATCTGCTGGAGGAAGCTAAGGCCTACGAAAGGCAGTACCAGAAATGATGACAATAGAACTTATCAATGACTAGCTGTGCCCCGCTGTTTCATCCGCGTTAATTTCGACGTAAAGTGATATTTATATCACATATACTAATAAATTCCAAAATAAAATTAGTCAAGTTAAACCTCAGCTATCTGCCAATGAGTTCAATCAAAATCGGTCCAGCCGTTTTAGAGATAAGTAAGAACAAACAGACAGAAAAAATTGTAAAAAAAATATGTTATTTTGGTGTATGTACCGTGTATACATCCATATGCATTTAGTAAAAAGAGGTTATTTTAATATTAAAAACAGATACTCCAATTTTATTTATTTGTAGATAAAGAATATTCCTTCTTACCTGGGTATGTCCGGCAGCTGATTGTGACTGGCGTTACACCATCCTAGTTTAGTTAAATCTCCAATATGGCTACCATCCAATTTCGTTAGGTTATTATAACTGAAAAGTTTATATACATTGCTTAGCTTTGGAAAATTGTTTGAATTTATTGTATCTACTTGCTGAACCAATTTCGGTCATCACATACCTCAAATCCAGTACTTCAGTCTCCCTTAGTCCTTTGAACTGACCTCTTTTTAAACTTACTAAGCGATTTCCGTGTAAATCCAAAGTACGTAATTTCTTCAAATGCTGTAATATAATGGTTGGTAATTGAATGAACGAGTTTCTTTGATGTTATTATATTAAATTTTTTTGATCAATACACGGAAAGGGAAAGGATGCCTAACTAATATTTTAAGATTGTTGCAAATCCTTTTCTCGCTGCCCCGCAGCCATGTTGACGTTCAGCTCGCCTCGCGCTGAATGGATAAAGACGAAATAGCGTGCGTAGCCACTGCGTTTATTTATTTCAAGTCCGTGGTCTCTCAGTATAAGCATTTTTTATATACTTGTTGCAATGTAGTGCAACGGGCGGCCTTATCGCTTGCCAGCGCTCTTTTCCAGGCAACGCATTTTTGTTGTTTTGGTTGAATTTCTTCGGTCAAGCCTGTAGAAATTCAACCACACCTCCGTGCCACTTATGACACCTCGTCCGACAAATGGCAACCCTAATAGAGACCGAATACTAATACAAATTAAATTATAAATTGTATTCGGGACCGGGGATCGAACCCGACACCTCAGGCTCCGCGGTAGGCTTCTAAGACCGCTTAGCCATGAGGCCTTTTATGTGAACTGCACCTTGTCTGAATTAGTAATCTTGTTTTATTTGCGCCTTTACTTTTTAATGCGAAAAAAGAGTTGTAAGGAATTGAATGGTGGGATGAAAAGTTTAGGCTATATAATATCACGTTACAACGAAGTTAACGCGGGTGAAACCGCGAGGCAGAGCTAGTTGTATATAAATATAATAATATAATATCTATTACTGAGTTAAATGAAGAAAAAAAAAAATCTACTTGAAACGCTTCAGGCGATATATCCGAAATTAATCCATTGACTAAATGCAATTTTTCCAATTTTCCAACAGCGAGGCTGCCAGAAAATATGTCTTTCCCGAGGGACTTAATTTTGTGGCCGTCCAATGATAGTATTGATAGGTTTCCTAAAATCTGAAAAAGGCATTATGTCAGCATAAAATTGTTGTATAGCAATTAGATATTGCATGATTAAATATGGCGCACACGAGAAATTTCTCGCGTGAGAAAAGATAAATTGTCGTTTGGGATCTCTTCGTGAAATACTTATGTAGCAAATATTTACAAATTGATCGACGAATATATGTAGCCAAAATTATTCTAATCATGTTAGAATTTAGATGTGATAACTGATAAACAGGTCGGCAAATTCGATTCAGTTTCCTCCTGGCGCGTTTCCTAGGCCGACAGTTTTAGCTGGATAGAGGGCAACGGTTGTCAAAATAATAATAGATTATCAATTATCATCAATATAAAATACCTAAGATACGCCATCAAGGCTCAAAATGTGCTAGAATTCATATTTAGCACAGTTGCCCTCATAGTCGCGCACTGACAATCGCCATGTTATGTCATAACCGCCTCACTCTCTCATTGGAAATAAAACTTTTAACTTTGCTCAATAAGGTTGTATTTCAAAATTTTAAAGTGGCATTTTGTATTATTTGCACACATACACACAAGTAAGCATGGGACACTTTTTCAACTTGAATTTGTAGGCCAATGTGTATCTTGGATATTCTATATCGATGTAGATTATATATTCGCATAAATAGTTAAATATTAGATACAGCCAGAAAAACTGTGAACAGTGTGTGTAGTGAAGTTTCTGAGTTTAAATTGGAATAAACTTAGGTCTATTTACTAATAGTTTTTATGTTCTATTACGATAAAAACATATTACCAGTATAAATCAATTGAATGAGTTATTATTTATTGATACAAAGACAAAAAAATCACTACAATAGAATGACATCAGTTTGCGTGTGGTAATACTTAAATAATTTTAAGTTCTCGTTATTCCTTTACACATAATGGACGGATTTTGATATAGCTGAGCCTTGTAAATGGAGTCATATTTTTTATTAAATTTATGCAACAGGAAGTTTCTTAATGAGAAATATTGGATGAGATTGTATTCAATTCCTACCTGAAAAGCCTCCTTAGGGAATTGTTCGATAAGTGTGTTCTTGATATACAATTCTTGTAAAGTTCTATTAACACCGGCAAATGCGTATTCATCAATAGATTTAATTGGTGTATCTATTATATGAAGGATTCGTACTGTCGACCTGTGAAGGAGAGGTCCAAACAGGTTCGCTGGAAAATTTTAAAATTTCAATTAATATTAGCGGAAAAGCTATATGTTGTATGCCACTTATACTTTAATGATTAAGTCAAGTGTGTGGCGATGCGGTCTATTGGAGTGCACACTGTCTTGGAGGGTCCACTTTTATTTACTCCTGGACCCTCCGGAGCGTGGAATAAACAAGTGTTCTATCTTTGTTTACATTTAAATTTAATAAAATCATGCAAAAGTAAATTCTAAATAAACAATGATCCATCTAGAAGCAGATGATTAGATTTTATTATTGTACTAGCGACCCGCCCCGGCTTTTCACGGGTAAAAACATATAAGAACCGTCCTCTTTAATCACTCTATCTATTAAAAGAAACCGCATCAAAATCCGTTGAGTAGTTTTAAAGATTTAAGCATACGAAGGGATATAGGGGAAGAAAAAGCGACTTTGTTTTATACTATGTAGTGATAACTAACCCCATTAGTACCCTATTTTAGTTATACTATTTTACTTTTCAATAAAAATCCAAAATATTTGTATGAATGCAACTAAAAATACTAGGAGGTCAATTCTAAACCAGCCTTGTGAGTTGTGACTTGTAATAGCTTTGCATAATATTATATAAGAGGCTGCCAAATGATCATGGCTGTTACCTTGATGTTAATTAAAAACAGTATGTATGGGTAATTGATTTGGTATTTGCGAATACCAATATTTTAAAACATTTAAAATGATTGTTTGAAAAACATTTGAAATGATATATCTATTTGTTTTTTCCATGGCCGCAGTCATCATAGGCCTACTATTTTATATATTTTGAGAACCTTTTATAGATGTCCAAAAATAATTCGTGTTATTAGTAATCTTCGGCCCTATTTGCGTGGACAGTGTTATGCGTATTCGATACAACGAAGAACTTTACACCCTTTTGACGACGCCAACATCGTGTAATATGAGTTAATAAGCTGAAGTGGTTGCGACACGAGCGTCGAATATCTGATGATTAGACCCCCAAGTCCTTGCTGAACTCAAAACCAGATGACAGGAGAAAAACCGAGGCTGCACTAGTGGGAGGGAGTTGCTGACCTTAAACTACTGGGTGACCACGGCTGGAAGCACAAAGCCATGAATAGAGAGGAATGGAGGACTCTGCTAGGCTAGGGTCCATAGAGACTGTAAAGCCATTGATTGATTGTAATGTTAATAGATCTTAATTTACAATTTTAATATTAAAGAACATGGAAAAACTTACATATTTTACACTCTTGCAAGACCAATTGTTCAATTGGCAACCCTAAACCTGCTAAATTCCCTAGACCAATACTCATAACTGCCAACCCAGCATTTGAACACCGTATAAATAATCCATCATCTGTCCCACTCTCACACACACAGGGATACAGCAAATGTTTTTCTGTCTCTTTCGGACATGTGTACCTTGGTCCTGGCGGAATGTATTCAGATTTCAATACTTGAATTATAGCTAATAAGACAAAAAGTGTTGCCAGTGCTTTCATTTTGAGCTGAAATAAAAATAATAATTTATCTAATTAGTTTTTTTTTAATAAATTATTATCAGATGAATATTACAGAATGAATTATTAGAAAAAAATTATTATCATACATATTACAACCCATACACATATCTGGCACATAACAAAAGAATTTTAAACATTCTCAGAATGAAGTTTTTGGGTTTTGCCTACACTTTTCCTTAACCAAATGTTTTTAAATTCTTATTGTATATTTCAACCAAAATCTATCTCAGAGAAAAAGTAGGGAATTACAACATTTAAAGTCTAATTGAAGCAAGAATAAAACTTTTATAAAAAAAGCTAATACTCAAGGTTAACACACAATAGGAAGTAATATATATAACATATTCATAAAATGTACAAGGTACCCAGGATAAAAACAAGTTCTTACCTACATATTAAGCACCCTTAAAATATAATGGAATATTGCTACTTAATAATTTTACACTAGTTTTACACTACAAAGGGAAAAATTAGTTTTCAAAACTTTCAAAGTTGTAGACTAATAACTTTCACTTCCAGGATAACTTGCCAATAACTTACCAAACATAAATTCTGTTCTTTCGTAGATATCAAAAAAATATAACTAAAATTTATTGTTAGTCACATGATAGGTATATTGACGAAAATGAAGCCAAATTATTTATACTGAATATAAAAACACTAAATCCCAAACTTAGTCGACACCAGGTAAAACACTAAAATTTTAAAATTTAAAAATGTCAACTTGTGAGTAATGTCTACAGTCATTTTGGTTTAATTTAATATGTCAGATGTAAAATGACTACTGACTGTGATTCTGTCAGATTTCTATAGATAAAATAGCGAAAATAACCTACCTATCACACCTCTATTTAAAAAAATGCACGTCCTACAAAAAATTGTGCTTATTTCATGGCGCATTTTTTCAAATCACAAACTATACAAGGAACTTATCATGTACTAAATTATAGTTTATAAGTAGTCTATCTAATTTATAATATTATGCCGCCTTTAAACACTGACGAATGCGTTCGTCAATGTTATCGGGAGTGACATTCGCCTCTTTCCAGCTCCACAGGGGTTTGATGTCACTTTGGTAGGGGGCTGTCCAATAATCAATTGTGTTGTTTTTTGAGTATTTTTTAACCCCTCTGGTGATACGTGGTAAGGTTAAAGACTAATTTAAGAATACATGTACCTTGTATTAATTCCTAGTCTAGTAACTATGAGTATGTACGCGTTACTTAACCATCACTACGAATGAAGATGGTGGATTTTATTTAATTTTTTTTATGCATGAAATTTTTTATAATAGTTAATTTGTTTAATTAATTGTTATTTATTACATTTGTTTTGTATTTATTTGTATGTGTAAGTTTTGTTATTATTTGAATAAAATAATAAACTTATTTCATATCGAAAAAAGCAGCCATTATTGAATGTCATTCGCTACTCCATTGGCGAACGCATTCGCCAGCGTGTAGAGGAGACAATATAACGTCATAAGTTTCACAGTTCACAGGTTCGCAACAAGAAGAATTATCCCTGGGTACAAGTTGACGATTGCCTAATTATTTATGTTAATTTTGTTCTTAATAGCATTTGTTATTCACTATTCGTCATTATATCACTGTCAAAATAAATGATAGAATTGTCAGGCTTGCAATACAGTAAATATTTTTTTATTTATTTTATTACAATTTACATTAATAGGTAATTTCTAATTGAAAAATTATGACAAAAACTTCTGCTGCAAGATTTTATTAATAGGTATATTTTAAATTAATTTCCTAAAATGCCAGTAAAAAAACCAAAACGTCCCGTCAACAAAATACGTTGTGATGAAATTGAGGGTGAACGATTCCATGCTCCAACCGAAGATGTTATGCAACACAATTGGTGGGAAGTATTTTGCTTCCCATATATATTGTGCGGCCGTCTTTGGGACTGTTTCGTGTCCCTTTGTTCTGGAACCAATCAATGCCTCGTATACTGGATGGTTATACAGTGGCTGGTTTGTAAGATCACAAAAATGACTACTCCAGATGCGATAATTTTCCCATATTATTTCTACATGTTCTGCCAAGTAGTACTACTCACATTAATGTTTGTAATGCTATGGATTTGGTTTGGAAAGAGTGTGCTCATACCATATTTCGAGGCATTTTATATAGCGCTCATGGAAGTAGACGTCAAAAATTCAACTAATACTACTAGATTAGCATTTAGAAAATATTGCTTTAGGAAGAGTGAAATTTTTGATAACACATTGGAAACATCAGGCTCTCAGAATACTATTACGCAAAGTTCAATACCTTTAGTGACGATATTTGTACATTTTTTCATGAATAATATTGATGTTTTTTGAAAAATATATTTTATCCTTACTCTTTTTTACTTTAATGAAAACAGTGGTAGGTATTCGATGACTTGAAATTTATTAGTTTACGTTCAAATTCAATCCAAAGTAATTGTTATATTGTCTGAACTCAGTAATGAGCTTTGATATGCTTTAAAAGTAATGTTAATTGTTTATAATTTATGACTTATTAAGTTACATAATTAATATTTCAGTTAAAGTTTTTAAACAAGTGGAATCCAAACACAAGCATTGCCTGCAGGCTGTATTATATGTATGTATGTATGTAGTATTATACATTAATATTTTGTTTTTAATTTAAAACCGATATGTTATCGTTGTTGTTTTTAATGTCGTTAATTATTGTTCAATGAGTATAATTAGTATCTTCATAAATAGTACTCCGTTGGTCATAGAAGTTGCACTCGCTAATCGGTCTCCTTCCAAACACGTTACGGAGCAGTCGCTAGACGCATGTCACACGGACATTACCTACTGATTTCATAGATTTAAAAGTAGTCTGTACTCTTTGACAGTCTTTTGTCGTAACTCGTCAGTCGACGGACGTCAAGGAAAATGTTTAAAAGTGTGTCAAAGTAACTATATTATTTCACAATTTTTCAAATAAGTATAATTTATTAATATGTTGAACGTCTGGAACTCGTGATTTGTGAAGTTTTATTATTTGCGGCACTAAGATAATATTTAAATCAAGAAATATACCTGGTAAGTAAAATTTGTCACATGAAATTTTCACGTAACAAAAAGAGAAATTTTTGTGTTTTCTATTAAATTACAATAATTATTAAATTATTTTGCAATTTCAAATGCTTATTTTTTTAATATTTTGAGAAAGAAAATGATGCATTTTTAGAATCAAATTGAATCAATAGATATAGTATTTTTAAGGATATTAATCCGACCTGCGTGAATATATTTAAGTGGCGTTAAAATTTATGGCTAATATTTAAGTAAGTTCCAGCTTTCGAGTAAAAGTGAAATTTTTAAATGTAAACTTTCTATGTCATTCAACTCTCTCTTGTTGACCTTGATTTTTTGGCACAGATTTTTGAATGATGACAACTATAGCTATGTTTTACAAATATTTTATTTCATATAACCTAGATAATGCTCATTAATGTGTAAATATACGACATGAAAAATTGTATATAAACATGGTGTAGAAGCTTTTTTTGATGGATTAATTGTTGCAACAATGTCTCTAAATTTTCTTCTATAGATTGTAGAAAGAAAGTGACTGCCAATTTAAAGGTTATAATATATTAAAATTGAAATATTGCTAAACTATTCTATAAAATTATAACATTTTAGGGATATTGAATATAAGTACCATCAAAGTTTTATCAATATTTTTTATTTATTTATAACAAATTAGTTTTTAATTATTCACAATTTCAATGATTCTTAATGGATGATGATTAGAACAACACTTAAAATGTCAATTTCAAGCATAAACTTTCATTTATGTCATACAATCTCGGTTACATTAAAATACAATTAATGAGTTTTTTAATTATCAAAGTATTATTTACCAATCACTTTTAATGATGTAGTAATTTCTAATAAATAGATTTTAAATTAAATGGAACATATTTAATATAATAATTAGTTTTTAAATTAACGCACCACCACTCTGTGTAACCAGCTGCCTTCAGAGGTATTTCGGAATCATTAAGACTTAAGGACCTTTAAGAAAAGAGCATGCTTCTCTTTAAAAGGCTGTGCATTCATAAGTGATCCTCCTGTCGGTTTCTGGATATTAAATATTCAGTTAATAATATTTTGGTTTAAATATTTCTCAGTCGCTGCCGCTAGATGTACATGGGCAAATGGCTGCTGGCTTACTGCTGGCATACTTTGTTACTTTTTAACTATAATATAATAAATTGTTTTACTTCAGCTGTGAAATATTCTTAAGATGCATCTATACCTTGTAATATATTGTATTTAGTCTTATATTATATTATATATATGTAATATACCTACAAGTATTTTAATTGTAATATCACTGTTTTGTATCTTGAAAGGTTCCAAAGGTTCCTTTTTGTTTTTCATTAATTAAATAGGAAACGCAAATAAGGCAAACAGGAGATATAATAGTTTGAACAATATTTTTGGTACATGATCGAAAATCAATGATCTTTATTCGGGTACTGAGTTATTTCAAAACATTTCCTGTTGCCTTCTGATGGACTGATACCACATGAATGCTTTAAGAATAATAAACGTTTTGCGTCATACAACACGGAATAATTTAAGACACAAAAGGTGGTTTGAAGTAACGAAATTATTTTTTGCCTACCATTAAAATACAGATGCAAGCCATATAAAAAAGTCTTGCGTCTATCTTTTATGTTGTAGGTACGTTGTTTCTAAGTTATTTTGTTCAACAAATATTAATATAGAAACTTATCAAACAAAAATAATTATTTTCACACAAAACGCGGGATAAATCGATAATGGACAACTTATCTTCACTGACCACGTTGCAAGTTTGCAACTCTCAAGATATTGTCTACGTGATCATGTTAGGCTCACTGGATACAATATATTCGTCTAATATGAAATCCCTAATTATGAGATATTTTATTTTATAAAAATTTAATCAAATGTATTTTAAATACCTACAAACTTTCTGTTAGAGATCTATAAATATGTTCTGACGCCGCGCCTTGGTTCATTAGCTTACGATGTGGTTTCTTTAATTGGTTTCTTGAGGTTAAAATAAGAGGTGAGGTTTTGATGATAAAATATGAATTATTATTAAACGAGACTAATATACCTATTTAATATAAAATATTAAAAACAAAGTCGGGTTTAACTCATTTAACTCAAAAACGTCTGAACCGATCTTAATGATCTCGGTTTTGTCTAATCCTAAATTGCAGAATAACTAATTAAAATATAGAAACATTAAAAAAAGTTTTAATTTGTTTTCAATCGAATGACGTTTTAGGTGACACGTCATCGGTACTCTGAAGCGACACGAAGTTCACGGGGTCTGCTATTATAAAATTTAATTTATATTTAATAAATTGATCTTTGGGAAAACACAAATCTCATGCGGTATTTAAAGATTAAAATATTATTTGAAATAAAAAACTCACTGTCCCTAACCGTGACGAATAAAGTACCCAAACCAATTTTGGTACAATGAGATAATTAGTTAATCGTACAATATAGTAAAAGTGAAATTGAAGGCAAAACCCCCGACTTGATAGTTAATAATAAAAATATCTTATGAGTGTGATACACAGACGTTTAACAATATAACATCAATCTTTTTTCGACATGGTAAAATGCGCGGGGATTCCAGCGAATGCATAAATGCATCGCATTCCAAAAAATATATATTTTAAATAAAAAAACCGACCTCAAAGCGCACTAAGAAGTGAAAAATAAATTTTGTATTATTAATGAACCTACTATGAATTATTAATTTATTTTATACTTTTGAGTGGCTCGTCTAAACCGTAATTTGTTACCATGCATGTTCGTATTTAAAATTAAACTATGACATGCACGCGCTGACTTTACGCCCACCTTCAGTTATTATCTGTATCTTCAGCACTGTACATATCTTATTTACTTTACTACAATGTATGACCGAGTTAAATGGCTAATTAAGGGATGTGTTAACCATCAATGTTAGTACAACCCGTGCGCGATAAGTTGGGACCTGAGCGCGGTGACGTCACAGTCCGCAAAAAAGCGAACACATCGAGTAGCCGCCGCGGCTTCGTCCTTGTTTTTTTTTAACCTAATTTATTATGTTACTCAGGGATGATGTTGCTTTTTATCTAATCTTTATTTTTTTTTACATTATTTGAATACAATAGAATACTATTTAATTATGTATCACAGAAAGTGAAGGAAGGTAACGTTTTGTAATGAATAAAAATACAATGTTTAAGTTTATACATTTATTTTACTCGTATTTATTATCCAATCAACGTGGTTTTCGATATTTCCGTTGCCATGCATGTTCTTTTTACTACCTGGTCAACAGGTACACAAAACTGTTTGTTCCGTTTCTCGTTTTCAAAAAACTCTAACACTTTTAGCACGAGGTTTCTTTCTCCGCTATGTAAAGGTTTACCCTTCATAATGATAACAAAAAAAACTTAACAAGAACTATAACAACAAAAACTACAACAACAAAACAATAACACAAACGAAACAAAGGATTCCAGAGCGCGTCGTTACCTGACGTAAGCCAGAACGAGACTAAAAATCCTAGTAAAAAACTTGCGATGCGAACGGTACAATACGGGCGCCATCGGGGAAGTGCAGGGGTAGCGGGCGGGGAGCCGCATTCCTAGAAGGTGCCAACTTATCGCGCACGAGTAATACTTATTACTTAATACTTACTTAACTTATCGAGAAATAGGGATTTAAATATGACGCGGACACCTACGCATATATGATTGGCTTTTACCCGTTCAGGTTTCCTCATTTACCTCAAAAATACGGTTAAAATTTTCACTAAAGAACGTCAGATGAAAGTCAAGATCTAAAGTTTAGATTATTAATTACCTGTTACATTTAGAATCTATATGTAACAGGTGATTAGTTAATTAATGAAAGTATTACATTTTATCTTAATTTAATATCTCATATACTTTTGGAGTTCCAAATCGAAGTCATTGATAGGTAATTATTATTTGTTATTACCTCTTTATCTCTAAAACTATTAGTCTAATTATAATAATTATAAGTTATTATTATTAGAAAGTAAATAATGAATTTAAAAAAATCTCATAATTGTGAAACTATTATTTCAATATCCAGAAAACTATTGACCATAAAATTCCAAAAAAAATGGGATCACACTCAACTCAATCGGTTCCCGGACGGCGACGTACGAGTGGTTACATCAAAAAAAATGCACTTCGAATTGATAACCTCCTTTTTGGTTTTTTTGAAGCCACCAAGATAGTCAAGTTTGCTGTACAGAGTGAATCCTTTGTATAATAGAGAACTTTACCTTTTTTTAAAATGAAAATTATAAAGTAAAATAAAACAAACACGACGTGAAAGAATCAATAAAATATCTCTAGAAATGAAAAAGTTATGGGAGTTTCAAGTTGCACTTGCAAGAATAATTTTGTTACACGCGGATAGATCAAAGACGTCACATGCGAATCAGAAATACGTAAACTTCATTAATCTATTTCCAAGTCATTTATTGATGGATTTCAAAAACTTTTTCCGTGATTGATTAATCTTGTGATCTATATTTTAATACAATTACGTAAAAAATTATGTCAAAATGATATGTATTAAGTGTGAATTAAATATCTATTTATTTATTATAGTTGATCATGATGCATATTAAGGCAATCACCAAGAAACATACACCACAAACTGTGAAACAAGCATTACAATAGGAGCCAATACAACAATCACCAAAAATTACGTCAAAATAACTAAATAAATAACTCTTTATTTATCTATATTTATATATATATCTTTATTTATGTATAAAAATTCGTTATAGTATTAGTTAATACGAATAAAAACAATAATATGAATAACAAACAGACAAACAATTACAATCAGATTCATTGTTATAGGCAATGCATCAAGGACAAACCGACAAACATTGATTTTTATTGAATAAAAGCTTCGATAGTATTTGAAGGAAACATTTAATAATATTATTAAGTCTATTTACCATAGCTTTGCATTTTAAGAACCACAAGATAATTACAGAGAGACGGATTTAGCGTGCAGGGTAGATTAACATTAAATTAGTTACCTAAATTACGTACCAAACAATTTCATAAGAATCGGCCTTGCCGTTTCGGAAGAGTTTGGTTACAAACAGGAGAATTTTAAATATAGATTTACGTTATATAAATTATCAAATCTGATAATATATCTGATCACGAGGGATTTATCTGAATTGTACTTAATTTATCTAAGAACTGCCTTGCACTTATTTAGACTTTAGAAACTGATTTAATATTTTAATTTTGGAAATATGTAAATCCTCAAAATGTAAGACGGAACGGAAAATGGATTTCAGCTTTATCATTTACGATTTTAGACATAAAGTTATAAAGTCCTTGTCGGCCCAGAGTATGCTTTGAATCATTCGCACCGGCGAATGCATAATCAAATGAGCTCCATGCTTGTATGCGAAGGGCAAACCGTTCTATAAACAAACTAGTTGTGCCCCGCGGTTTCGCCCGCGTTAATTTCGTCGTAACGTGTTATAAAGCCTATAAACAGAGTAAAATTGCGGACGACAAAATAATAATAGATATGTATTATGTACTTCGTCCGCGGTTAATAGTCATTTTTTTATTATTTTTTTATATTAATTTCTAGTCTAAGTTACTCTTTATTACATCAGCTATCTGATGTCCGTCCGGAACAAATAGACAGACACAATTGGAAAAAATGTTATTTTGCTATATGTACCTTATGCATTTAGTAAAAAGCAGTTAGGTATTTTAATATAACACACAGAAACTCCCAATTTTATTTATCTGTATATGTGAAATACTTAAAAGGAATTTGAACATTATTTTTAAAATCTGAGCACTGGACTTTTATCCTTTCGTTGCAGACATCCCTTCGTGCCGCACTGCACGATTTGGATCGAAGATTTTGGATTAATCAAAACCGCGAAGGAGTTGAATTCCACCCTTCTCCTACGGAGTATGACATGGATCTTTTTAAAAGTCAGGTTAATTGGTTCTTACTGAGCAAGCGTGCATTCCATTAGCTAATAAATAGCGATTCACCATCGGGTGGGGTAGCAGCCAAACGCTTCTTGCTCAGTTAATAAAATAATTAAACGCCCTAGAAATTTATTTTGACCTTGAAGATTTCACAAAAATTTACATCTAAAATGTATATGCAGGCTTGCTAACATATAATTAACACAAATAAACCGGTCTATGTTGACATATTATACTATATTCGTATTTGCTAACTGCTCTAAGGTCATCGGTTCGAATCGGTGAAGGTTATTGAAATTACGATTTTGATATGTAAATAAGGATGTACATTTTGAAGAGCAGAATGGGCCCAATTTTTATTGTCTAAACTATTTACAACTAGCTGTTCACCCGCGTTAACTTCGTCGTAACGTGATGTTATATAGCCTAAAAACTTTTAGCTCTAAAAATGACGATACTTCCATAGAACTTTTCATCCCCCCTTTCAACTCCTTACAACCCTTTTCTCGCTATTTCCTACACCTACACGTTCTATCAGCGCACTAAGACTTATATTGGTTCTTGGAATGGATAAATAAAAAGTATTGTAAAGTAGTAGGTACACGAGCGAATTCTATTATAGCTTAGGGAATAAAATATTGGCCAGTTCCCTAGTTCCTGCTGAATTAAATCTGCGTACGATTTGTAATGACACTGCAGGTGGGGTTTATTTCATTGGATCATTGAAGGTTACTTGCATCTAGGACTCGGGGTAACTATGGATCGCCCAATAGGTATAAATTATAATTAATTAATATAACACACTGCAATAAAGACGCATAGCCTTAAAGTTTAAAAGCCTATGAACAGCTATAACATTATTATTTTATTTTACAATCATAGTTTTAAATTTGTATTTGATTAATAATTAATCCCTAATAGGGAATCAATAAAAAGCGACACGGGATTGTTGAATACTTTTATTATTCTTATTAATCATTAACTGTTGAAGAAAAAAAAACAGTTGAATTGTTTCCTACTTTTCAAACTTTTTTTATATTCTTATTGATATTAATAGTCAATATATTATTAATATATTTTCTGTACATTGACATTGCGTGTTAGATTTTTCAATTTATAAAATACTCATAACGAAATTGAAGAAGGTTAGATTATAAAAAAAATAAAGGTTTTCTTTTAAATTATCACAGTTCTCTGCTTATATCGTATTAAGCGAGACGTCCACTTGGGGCGGGTCGGGCCGCAACGGTACGACGCGTATTTTTGCGTACTGCGTCCACTATACAGGCAATCCGCGCCGCATCGGCGGATTTTTAACAGTCAGTCGTACATATAACAAGCGAGCTTCGGTCTACTAGAGGCGGTGCGGGCTGGGCCGGGCCGCATCGACGGAAAAATACGCTCGCTGAGCGATAACGCAGTTTCATATAAAATGTATAGCAAGTGAATTTTTGCGTTGCGATGCGACCCGATGCGGCCCGCCTGGTGGACGCCAAGCTTTACTCTTCATTTCAAGATTTTCTAACGCGCGACCAAATCGCACTATGTGTCTATAAAAACGCAGGATCCGCTGGTACCAAGTTACAGTTCTACATCTAAAATTCAATGGTATTGTTAAGAATTAAAATAATAAATTTAAATTTCGTACTAGTAACTTCAACTTTAGTCACGAATAAAATATTATTAAAGTTGGTTTTTGTTTGTCCACAGGCCTCAAAATGAAGGTTTGGGGGGCGCATGGAGAGTTCTGTGCAAGACATCAGTGGGAGGTAATCGTGGCCACCCTGGCACTATTAGCCTGCGCTGCCAGCGTCGAGCGTCATGCAACAGGACAGGGGTCTGAAAGATGCGCAGGGTGGGCCAGGGCCTGTCCCGGCCTCGAAGCAGAATACCAAGCAGCAGATGCCGTCATCATGACAATCGTTCGTTGTTCTGCCCTCCTCTATGCATACTACCAGCTTTCCAACCTTCAAAAAATCGCTTCCAAATATCTCTTGATCATCGCCGGTGTCTTCTCCACTTTCGCCAGTTTCATTTTCACTTCTGCTTTGGCTAGTTTATTCTGGACAGAGCTAGCTAGCATTAAAGATGCGCCATTTCTGTTTCTGCTGGTAGCTGATGTAGCGAGAGGTGCAAGAATGGCCAAAGCGGGTTGGAGTGCTGGAGAAGACCAAGGGAAGAGAGTAGGGAAGGCTTTATCATTATTGGGACCGACAGCAACGTTAGATACGCTTCTAGCGGTTCTTCTGGTCGGTGTGGGTGGATTATCTGGTGTACCAAGATTGGAACACATGTGCACGTTTGCGTGTTTGGCCTTGATGGTAGATTACTTAGTCTTCGTGACATTTTATCCTGCCTGCTTATCGTTAGTAGCCGACTTTGCGTCCGGTAAAAAGGATCTAACAGGTGACAATCCGTTCATGGAAACGGACTTGAAACCTAATCCAGTTGTTCAAAGAGTAAAGATGATTATGGCTGCTGGGCTACTGTGTGTTCATCTTACTAGCAGGTGGCCTTGGGCGAGAGATAACGCAATGGTCGACGGCTCGCTGAGCAATAGTTTCAAGCCGTCACAGCACGATAACGTTTTACTGCATTCATATATCAAATGGTTCTCGGTGTCCGCTGATTATCTTGTAATTGCAACTTTATTATGCGCTCTAATTATCAAATTCATTTTCTTTGAAGAGCAAAGAAACTGGGTTATAGATATGAACGACTTAACTGTTAAGGAAGTGGTGCAGAACGAAAAACCGGTGTTTACACTAGGAGAGGAAGTGAGGGCAGATGCAAGTATACAAACAGAAAATGTATTAAGTTACGATGAAGCTGAATGGCCAACGCTTTCACCAAGTTCTTCTGTAGCCAAATTAAACTCAAAGAAACGGCCAATGGCTGAATGTCTTGAAATATATCGATCGGAAGGTGACTGTACTTCATTGAGTGATGAAGAAGTTGTAATGCTTGTGGAACAGTCACATATTCCTCTTCACAGGCTAGAAACTGTCTTATGTGATCCTTTAAGAGGTGTAAGGTTGCGTAGAAAAGTAATATCGTCAAGATTCCAGACCGAAGACGCAATAAAAAACCTACCTTACTTGAACTACGACTATAGCAAAGTATTGAACGCGTGTTGCGAGAATGTCATAGGCTTTGTTGGTATACCTGCAGGGTACGCAGGCCCACTAGTAGTTGATGGAAAAGCCTATATGATACCCATGGCTACCACAGAGGGTGCCTTAGTAGCTTCCACAAATAGAGGAGCTAAAGCGATCGGACCTAGAGGGGTTACCAGTGTTGTGGAAGATATTGGGATGACCCGAGCGCCGGCTGTTAAACTACCAAATGTTGTACGAGCACTAGAGTGCCGTCAGTGGTTTGACAATAAAGAGAACTACGAAATGATCAAAGAAGCATTTGACTCCACGTCTAGATTCGCCCGCCTTCAAGAAGTTCACATTGGCGTTGATGGTGCAACTCTTTATCTACGATTTAGAGCAACCACTGGAGACGCTATGGGTATGAATATGGTATCAAAAGGCGCTGAAAATGCACTGAAAGTTCTTAAAATATACTTTCCAGATATGGAAGTTATTAGTCTCTCTGGAAACTACTGCTCAGATAAAAAAGCAGCATCTATCAACTGGGTTAAAGGGCGAGGGAAACGAGTTGTCTGTGAAACGACTATCTCAGCTGAGAATTTACGTACGATTTTAAAATGTGATGCAAAAACACTAGCACGATGTAATAAAATCAAGAATCTCTCGGGGTCAGCATTGGCTGGATCTATCGGTGGAAATAACGCACACGCAGCTAACATGGTAACGGCGATCTTTATAGCTACAGGACAGGATCCAGCTCAGAATGTAACGAGCAGTAACTGTTCTACCAGCATGGAAGTTTGTGGAGAGAATCGGGATGATTTATATGTAACATGCACTATGCCTTCTCTGGAGATCGGAACTGTAGGTGGAGGGACTGTTTTGACAGCTCAAAGCGCGTGTTTAGAAATTCTGGGCGTAAAAGGTGCTGCTGCAAGACCCGGCGAGAACTCGGCTAGATTAGGATCTTTAATATGTGCTACTGTACTGGCTGGAGAATTAAGTTTGATGGCTGCCCTTGTTAATTCCGATTTGGTGAAGTCTCACATGCGACATAATAGATCGACGGTAAATGTCCAAGGTTCAACTAATGACATGACATTAAAAGTACCAAAGTTATAACGTGGCCTTTTATTCGTTTTAGAATTTTTAGTGCTAAGAGGCTTAAGTAGGATTAAATGAGGCTTAAATTTCGTTAATGGTAAATATCTTTGTGCTTCCATTTCAAAATGACCAATATTAGCGAGTAAGACGTTCAAACGAGTCAAAATACCCGGAATGACATCTCGATCTATGAAATATTGCATATTAGTGCTTTTAAAATATGATAATATTATGTTAATTATTATTCATGATGTAAATAAGGAAAAAGACTTGTTAGTTAATTGTAAGTCTATAAAGTTTTAGTAATGCTTTTTACGAAAGCTGATACTGGATATTAATCTTGAGACTGTTGATGCACAAAAATTGATTATGTACTTAAAAAGAGCTTAAGGCTGCCACGAGGATTAAAAAGTAAAATTATAATTATATTTTAATGTTTTCATTGACGTTCGTTAACTAATGTCTGTCTAACGACCAATTTTAAAACTAAAATAATTTGTAAATTAATTATTTCTATGTGAAACTGTACCCTTGATAATTTAAGTAGTTTTTAAATCTGTCCCAACAATTAATATAGGCGTAGAGATCTAATATTCCAGTCATATTGTTTTATGTAATAAATTAAACGTTACATAAAGTTACGTCACTTACATTATGCATTGTACAATCAGTATTGGGCTCTTATAATTCATGGATGACCATTTTGATGTCATTCAAGTATGTATTAACATTTCTTAATACTATTTCAGCTTGCGGTATTCTAATGAATATTAAATTACTACCTACCTAATTAAATTTTTGTAAAAAATATAGATCATAGAAAACATTCGTATCATAAATGCCTTGAATATTAAAAACGAATATTTTTGTTTTAAATAAACTAATTATTAATTAACCTGTTAAATTATTTATAAAAGCAATAATAAACGATTGTTTATTATCTTACTTATAACATTTTTATCTGCGGTTATGTAGTGACCAACGAGCCTTTTGTTTTACGTAGTCTTTATGCTGTTTTAAAAGACTGCACAATTCAAACGAAGCAACACATTTTGTAATATTTTATCTACCTTGAAAAGACAGATTGCGTATTTAACGAACAAGGCCTCTTACGAAAATGCTTGATGTTAATTTGGGCGGGAGCGGTTCAGCAATATTATATATATATTGAAAGTCGCTAATTTGTAAAAAAGAAAAGACTTCCAGTTATTAGCATTTGAAAAAGTGGTAATAAAATATAAAGGAACGAAACTAGAGTCCGATGTTTCAGACAAGGTTCGTTTACAGAAATAGTGATGACTCATGACTGTAGGTTAAGTTATATTTGGTCTGTCTGTTTTTTTAATTCTTGGGTTTCATCTGGTAACACGTTTTTCCACTGTTTTCTTAATGTATTGTTATTTATCTAATGCAACAAATTGAATAAATTAATATTGCCATGTTCAATTTACAAGCGGTAGGTAAAACTTATCTACACCCAGTAAAAGAAATAAATACTTTAATTGTTATAGGCACAAAATATATTTTTAACGAGTTTTTACAGAAAATTATAAAAATAATCAGTCTTAAAAAAATATAGTTTTCTTTTAATACCTCGTTATAACTACTTTCTAGGTATATTAATTTGTCTTTATTTTCTTTTACTTTGTGGTAAATTCGTAATAAATATTAGAAATAGGTTAAAATATAAATAACAATATTAAGCATGTTTTATATGTAAGTGCTGTAAGTACTTAGTCGTGTGACAGAAGACATGAAACAATTTAAATACCCTCGATGTGATGATTAGAAATAAAACAAAATTGTAACTAGCGTCTACCTCTATGATATCAGCTTTCAAACGAAATAACTGCATCAAATTCCTTTAGGAGCTATAGTGTCACAGACAGACACAATCCGAACGTCCACCGCCAGCTAAACTAATTAGGAACTCAGCTAAACTAAATAGGAAATAAGTCTACGTACATATGTATTTGTGTTTATTACCTCAGAACTCTGTCTTAGAATTATTTGGTTATTATATTTATGGAGAAAAGTAAACTTACTTTAGGATTAGTGTATCCTTATTTTCTGGCGAATCTATAGTAGTAATTGTTAGTTGAAAGTTGATAGTTGTTAATAGTTGAAAGGAATATAAATTGACGTGGCTTAAGGCTTTTTGCAGTTTAGCATTGATTGATTTAATAAGATTGTACCTAATTATTTTCGATATAGACTAGTCTTGATTATATCCTATGCGATTTCGACGAAAAAAATTGATTTATATTGGCTACGAAGAATGACCTGACGCGTTTAAAAGATTTACTTACAAGTTGGCCGCACAAAGGACATTTCACATTTTATGTAATGTAGACTGAAAGTATAAATCTAAGATAATTTTAGATATTTATTGTACATACAACGGGTGTGGCAGACATATTTTATAAATAAATTATAATTGTTTAGTGATTCGTATTTTATTGCACACTGAATTGATTACCTAAGATTAATTCTATTGTTTGGACCTTGAAATACCTATGCAACTTTTTTTTAGGCTTATACGAATTTTAGGATTTTAACCATATAATCGATCTCTTAAGACATGATGTGATGTCATAAGGAGGTGGTAAATATTAACATATAATTTTTACTTTTAAATCTCTAGCATTTATCAAATACTTAGACTTTTTTTTTTTCAAATTATACCGATTTATGATAAATTTGAACTACACTTATTAAAAAACATTAATGAATTAATATAGAAATAGGTCACAGCGTAGGACAACAAACGGTATTTACTAATAAGATGTAACAATCTATATGGAAAAAGAAGATATTGGTTGGCTATGTCATAAATTCCCGTCCAAGTCATCGACAGAGAAAAACTAGGTGACGAATGAACATTAATAGTCAAAGATACTATAAATTTTATACAATATATTTTCTCCTTGCGGGTCTTAAATCGCCGCTTTATCGTATCAATGCAATGTAACAAACGCATACGTAGGTACCTACTTAGACTTACCGGTGGCATTGGGATACAAATTATCCTGCTTTCTTGTTTGCTGTAACCATAATATCTACAGAAAATCTGAGCAACGTGCCACATTGTTGAGTATATAAATATGTAAGCAGTATGGGTCTTAATTTACAATCCTCTTCTCGGGACTTCATCGCGTCACCGCGTGTTTTCCTTATCAAAATATGTGGCTAGAATTATTATAAGACTTGACTCACTGATCATTTATCAGAACAATTTATATTTCTTTCAATTAGCATCACACTTTAAATCATGTAGGTAAAATCATTGATAACCGCTTAAAATAGTAATTACTGCAATCTATCAAAAAATGAATTAGGTAGGTATGTCATGCTCAGATTTTCTAAGCATGAGCTCCAAGTATGGTAAATAAGTAGTTATTTATATATTTATTTTTTCTCTGGTTTTGATTTAACTTACTTAGTTCTTGTTTAAGTATATTTTGATTTTAAATTTCTTGTACTCTTCTAAAGTTTTTAACAAGGCATCCTTATTGAACGAAGCGATGCATTCCTCTTTTTAAGCACGTAAAGTGCTTGGAGTTGATTGCATAGGAATTGTACAACGTGCAACACATTGTATTTATTAATAGCAATAATCCGAAATGTAATAATTGATAAATAATTCAATAATTACACGCGGCAGATGAGACCATAAAATCATAAATAGGTAGGTAATTTTCAAAAAAATTGTAAATAGAACATTTTAATAACAATGCGATCTCTCACTTAAATAAATACAAGTTATAAGTACCTAAACAATCAGAGGCGACCATAAAATAAATTTAATGAAATGCACTTCGCTATGTAAAAATCTACTAGGTACCTACTTACATTAATTATAAGTGAAATTGGGTGAATTGAACTAGGTGACGAATGAACTGTTATAATATTTATAATAGTCAAAGATAGTATGAATTTTAAACAATATGTTTTCTCCTTGCGGGTCTTAAATCGCCGATTTATCGTATCTGTGCAATGTAACAAACGCATACGTAGGTTTGAGACTTACCGGTGGCACTGGGATACAAATTATCCTGATTTCTTTTATCTAACCATAAAATCTACAAAAAAATCAAAGCAACGTGCCACATTGTTGAGTATATATAAATGTATGCAATACACTTTTTAAATCCACACTTTAAAATATCATGTAGATACAATAATAATTGTTAACTGCTCAAAATAATAATTACCTACTTACTGCAATTTATCAAGAAATGAATTAGGTACCTATGTCTTGCTCAGATTGACTAAACTTTAGCTCCCACTATGGTAAATAAGTAGTTATTCATATATTTATTTTTTCTCTGGTTTTTTAATTTATTTGGCTGTTGTTTATATTTTGTTTTTAAAGTTCTTGTACTTACTCTTCTAATTTTTTAACAAGGCATTATCATTGAACGAAGCAATGCATTTCTCTTTTTATGCGCGTAGAATTTGCTGAATTGTACAATGTGCAACACATTGTATTTATTAATAGTAATAATCCGAAATCTAATAATTGATAAATAATTCAATAATTATACGGGGCAGATGAGACAATAAAATCGTAAATAGTTAACCAAAATGGTACAAAGTGGATTTAAACAAACAAATCAGTTTACAATTACAGGATTCTGACAAACAGAAAAGAAAACATATCTACCAAAATACACCTTCATTCATTATGCCATTTGAAAATATAGGCATGGCATACTTAAAAATGAATGAAAGCATCAGAAGCTACATTCCTCTTATAGAAATACCTACTTCCGTGTTAAAGCTGCAGTCAAAAAAATAATATATGTACAGATAAGAAATAGCTATTGTACCTCCCATGTAATTAAGAATATTCCAGTGTGTTACGTTTCAATTCGTTTTGGCTTTAATTGAACACCGTAAAATCCTAGATACAATAATTTCTTTCGAATTAATCTCATAGGCGTACATAATGCAATTAAGAAAAGAGCCACCCTAATCTGATTGAGATAATTGTTTAGGCAGACGAATTTAGTAGGTATGTAGCAATGTGATTGGCGTGTTGGGTTCGGCTTTTCCTAACGTGTATTTTCTCAAAAATAAAAAACAATTAGTTGAAAAATTAGATTTACTTAAAAGAGAAAACGTTTAACAAAAATAATCTTTAACTTTTTATTCTTCAATTTACTAAAATAATTTTATATAATTTACTTTTACTATAACTTTTTTCGAAAACCTTTACTTTATTCAATAACATTTCTTATAAACTCTCCTATAAAATTCGACTCCATCTTCAACCTGTATTGCAGCAGCAACATCATTATTAGTATCAATCCGGAACACTTCCATATCCATTGTGGGAAAAAATCTGTCACACTTATAATCTTTCTTTATCTTTGTTAAATAGACTTTGTCACAATTTGGGTGTTCGATGGCTGCCTAAAACAAACAAAATTACTTACTAGACATAAAAGGAAACGCTAACAGTAGGTTGAGGCGGCTGTGGCCAAATTAATACCCTGGCACCCTGGTAAGTGGTGGGTCTAGAATAGGTTAAGCCAAACGATGCTGGTTAAGCAAAGGTGTCATGAGTGGCGAATGGATCCCCTAAACCTGGCCCTGTCAAAGTCGCCCCTAGCTAAAGGTACATATAAATTACATATAGATTCTAATGGTATATTTATTGTTGTTTTTGAATAAATGAAATGGTATTATAACAAGATGAGAATTATAGCAATGGGCAAAAAAATTTCACTTTCACATTTATTTTGCTGAACCAATTTCATTATAAAGTATTTTAGTGAATTGGTTAATTTTATATTATCTTAATTCCAAACACATGAAATCAGAGCATTTACAAGGAACATTAAATTGTTTTCGTTAAATGCAGGTAGTTACCCTACTTTATTGTGAGAATAAAATTGTAGGTAGATACAATAATTATTACATAAAAAATTGTTATGCTTTTACCACACCTTACCTTTACCACACGCGGTGTTTACTTTGATTCATGATACATACCAAATATTAAGAAAAAAATTAGCCTTATGAAAAATGTTTGTCAAAACTTACCTTATAAAGTTGTGCTCCGCCTATAACCCAAGTTTTCTCAATATCCGTGCGACGTTCTATTAATTGTATTGCTTCATCTAAACTTTTAACAGCTGCCACACTTGGATGTGCCTACAAATTTCAGACAGAAACGATTTAAAACTTATATGTTAATTAATCAATGCAATGACGTTTTACGTCGTGACACATTATTCGGAACTCTGCCGCGATACGAAGTTCGCGCGGTCCACTAGTTACAAATAAATTGTAGCTAAGAACCATATTTGAAAAATAAATATCGAATAAAAGCAGTTCTAATGAATTTATAAATTATGGAATATACATATGTTCAATAATTATTTATTCTCCTGTAAAATAATACTTTGAGTAAGACTGAGAAAAAAAACTACCTTCTTTTCTACTGCATTAGGCTTTTTAGTAATCACAATGTTCAGTCGGTTTTCCAATGGTTTACTTGCAAGTGGAATAGAATTCCATGTCACACGTCCTATGATAACAGCATTCATTTTTGACTTATCCTCCACTGCTGACGTTATTGAGGTGAAGAATTCTAGATCATTTCTGTTAAATAAAATAAAATTTGAAGTGCTTACAACTAAAGAAGCCATCTAAAATGATAAGCTGATTTTTATTATAATCGAAAACTACCTACTTACTTATTAAATGCAATTCGATCAATGATAAAATAGGTAGGTAGGTGTTAACAATTGTACTTCTGGAATTTCATCTAAGAAATTCCAGAAGATTTTCTACTTTTTGCTTATCAAATCAGAAACTTGTGCAACAAACTGCTTAATTTAAACAAGGACCATAATAATTAGGTGAATTAAGAATTTGCGAAATAATTACTTTTGATGTTAAAGTTAGTGCTATATTATACTTTTTTTCTCTTAAGGCGCTAGTTCACAGAGCCCTTGGTAAGTCTTCGAGCAGATTAGAATAATAGATAATATAGGTACTAAACTTACTCTAAACGCCATGGAATAGTCCCTTTCACACCAATTCCCATATTACTCTTACATACTGTGGCTATCAAGTTTAATTTGATCATCGACATTATAATGATTATTAACTTAGAATCGAAGAAACTAGTATAAAAAAATTAAAACAGTTAATTAAAAAGTTCAGTACCAACTTCGCTCGTTGCCGGCAAAACCAAAATTGAAATAAACGAAATTTCCATTCGTCACTAAGCCATAGTCAATGCTCAAGAGTGTATATCTCTATTCTCTATGTCATAAGTCCTATCAAAAAAAATTCTGCATCTGCTATCGTCAATTATGTACATAGGTACCTACAATAGATACCTCGGCACCTACCTATTGAATAATGAATTCTAGACTGACAGCTCAACATGTCAAAGTAGGTGTCAAAATTTTCTATACTCTGTAAATAATTTTGTTACACAAATTCAAATAACGAATTATTAATCATATTTCAATCTAAAAAATAAATGTATCTATTGTTCAATCTAAATGGATACATCTATTTTTTATTTTATGCATTCAGATTTCATTAACAATTTGCCTACTCGCCAATTACGTCTGAAAATTTTAAAACGGACTATCAAATACAATATTTTGCTTTTTTCCAAATTATACCGATTTATGATAAAATTGAACTACAGTTATTGAGAGACATTTTATACAATATATTTTCTCCTTACGGGTCTTAAATCGCCGCTTTATCGTATCAATGCAATGTAACAAACGCATACGTAGGTACCTACTTAGACTTACCGGTGGCATTGGGATACAAATTATCCTGCTTTCTTGTTTGCTGTACCTAACCATAAAATCTACAAAAAAATCAAAGCAACGTGCCACATTGTTGAGTATATATAAATGTATGCAATACACTTTTTAAATCCACACTTTAAAATATCATGTAGATACAATAATAATTGTTAACCGCTCAAAATAATAATTACATACTTACTGCAATTTATCAAGAAATGAATTAGGTGCATATGTCATGCTCAGAATGACTAAACATTAGCTCCCACTATGGTAAATAAGCAGTTATTCATGTATTCATTTTTTCTCTGGTTTTGATTTAATTTATTTGGACGTTGTTTATATTTTGTTTTTAAAGTTCTTGTACCTACTCTTCTAATTTTTTAACAAGGCATTCATTGAACGAAGCAATGCATTTCTCTTTTTTTGCAACACATTGTATTTATTAATAGTAATAATCCGAAATCTAATACTTAATTGATAAAGAATTCAATAATTATACGCGGCAGATGAGACAATAAAATCGTAAATAGTTAACCAAAATGGTACAAAGTGGATTAAAACAAACAAATCAGTTTACAATTATAGGTTTCTGACAAACAGAAAAGAAAACATATCTACCAAAATACACAATACACCACTATTCATTATGCCGTTTGAAAATATAGGCATGCATACTTAAAAAAGAATGAAAGCATCAGAAGCTACATTCCTCTTATAGAAATACCTACTTCCGTGTTAAAGCTGCAGTCAAAAAAATAATATATGTACAGATAAGAAATAGCTATTGTACCTCCCATGTAATTAAGAATATTCCAGTGTGTTACGTTTCAATTCGTTTTGGCTTTAATTGAACACCGTAAAATCCTAGATACAATAATTTCTTTCGAATTAATCTCATAGGCGTACATAATGCAATTAAGAAAAGAGCCACCCTAATCTGATTGAGATAATTGTTTAGGCAGACGAATTTAGTAGGTATGTAGCAATGTGATTGGCGTGTTGGGTTCGGCTTTTCCTAACGTGTATTTTCTCAAAAATAAAAAACAATTAGTTGAAAAATTAGATTTACTTAAAAGAGAAAACGGTTAACAAAAATAATCTTTAACTTTTTCTGCTATGACTAAAATAACTTTATATAATTTACTTTTACTATAACTTTTTTCGAAAACCTTTACTTTATTCAATAACATTTCTTATAAACTCTCCTATAAAATTCGACTCCATCTTCAACCTGTATTGCAGCAGCAACATCATTATTAGTATCAATCCGGAACACTTCCATATCCATTGTGGGAAAAAATCTGTCACACTTATAATCTTTCTTTATCTTTGTTAAATAGACTTTGTCACAATTTGGGTGTTCGATGGCTGCCTAAAACAAACAAAATTACTTACTAGACATAAAAGGAAACGCTAACAGTAGGTAGAGGCGGCTGTGGCCAAATTAATACCCTGGCACCCTGGTAAGTGGTGGGTCTAGAATAGGTTAAGCCAAACGATGCTGGTTAAGCGAAGGTGTCATGAGTGGCGAATGGATCCCCTAAATCAGGCCCTGTCAAAGTCGCCCCTAGTTAAAGGTACATATAAATTACATATAGATTCTAATGGTATATTTATTGTTGTTTTTGAATAAATGAAATGGTATTATAACAAGATGAGAATTATAGCAATGGGCAAAAAACTTTCACATTTATTTTGCTGAACCAATTTCATTATAAAGTATTTTAGTGAATTGGTTAATTTTATATTATCTTAATTCCAAACACATGAAATCAGAGCATTTACAAGGAACATTAAATTGTTTTCGTTAAATGCAGGTAGTTACCCTACTTTATTGTGAGAATAAAATTGTAGGTAGATACAATAATTATTACATAAAAAATTATTATGCTTTTACCACACCTTACCTTTACCACACGCGGTGTTTACTTTGATTCATGATACATACCAAATATTACGAAAAAAATTAGCCTTATGAAAAATGTTTGTCAAAACTTACTTTATAAAGTTGTGCTCCGCCTATAACCCAAGTTTTCTCAATATCCGTGCGACGTTCTATTAATTGTATTGCTTCATCTAAACTTTTAACAGCTGCCACACTTGGATGTGCCTACAAATTTCAGACAGAGACGATTTAAAACTTATACGTTAATTAATCAATGCAGTGACGTTTTAAGTCGTGACACATTATTCGGAACTCTGCCGCGATACGAAGTTCGCGCGGTCCACTAGTAACGAATAAATTGTAGCTAAGAACCATATTTGAAAAATAAATATCGAATAAAAGCAGTTCTAATGAATTTATAAATTATGGAATATACATATGTTCAATAATTATTTATTCTCCTGTAAAATGATACTTTGAGTAAGACTGAGAAAAAAACTACCTTCTTTTCTACTGCATTAGGCTTTTTAGTAATCACAATGTTCAGTCGGTTTTCCAAGGGTTTACTTGCAAGTGGAATAGAATTCCACGTCACACGTCCTATGATAACAGCATTTATTTTTGACTTATCCTCCACTGCTGAAGTTATTGAGGTGAAGAATTCTAGATCATTTCTGTTAAATAAAATAAATTTTTAAGATTTTTTTAGTGCTTACATCTGAAGAATCTATCTAAAATGATAAGCTGATTTTTATTATAATCGAAAACTACCCACCTACTTACTAATTAAATTAAATTCGATCAATGATAAAATAGGTAGGTAGGTGTTAACAATTGTATTTCTGGAATTTCATCTAAGAATACCTACTTTTCTACTTTTTGCTTATTAAATCAGAAACTTGTGCAACAAACTGCTTAATTTAAACAAGGACCATAATAAGTAGGTGAATTAAGAATTTGCGAAATAATTACTTTTGATGTTAAAGTTAGTGCTATATTATACTTTTTTTCTCTTAAGGCGCTAGTTCACAGAGCCCTTGGTAAGTCTTCGAGCAGATTAGAATAATAGATAATATAGGTACTAAACTTACTCTAAACGCCATGGAATAGTCCCTTTCACACCAATTCCCATATTACTTTTACATACTGTGGCTATCAAGTTTAATTTGACCGTCGACATTATAATGATTATTAACTTAGAATCGAAGAAACTAGTATAAAAAAATTAATACAGTTAATTAAAAAGTTCAGTACCAACTTCGCTCGTTGCCGGCAAAACCAAAATTGAAATAAACGATTTCCATTCGTCACTAATCCATAGTCAATGCTCAAGAGTGTATATCTCTATTCTCTATGTCATAAGTCCTATCAAAAAAAATCTGCATCTGCCATCGTCAATTACGTACATAGGTACCTATCTACAATAGATACCTCGGCACCTACCTATTGAATAATGAATTTTAGACTGACAGCTCAACATGTCAAAGTAGGTGTCAAAATTTTCTATACTCTGTAAATAATTTTGTTACATGAATTCAAATAACGAATTATTAATCATATTTCAATCTAAAAAATAGATGTATCTATTGTTCAATCTAAATGGATACATCTATTTTTTATTTTATGCATTCAGATTTCATTAATAATTTACCTACTCCCCAAATACGCATTAAAAGTAACTGTGCCTAGTAGCTTTAATGAAAATTTTGAAACTGACTCAAATAAAACGTTTTTTTTTTCAATTATACCGATTTATGATAAAATTGAACTACAGTTATTATAAAACATTACTATGTATAATGAATTAATATAGATATCTATGGTAACAGCGTAGTTCCAACAATCTACTTATATGGAAAAAAATTCATCAAAATAAAAAAACTACTGTCATCGTCTCCGCCTAACATACTCCTATCGTGTGCGGTGTGCTCGGCTACCTCAAACACCTCACGGAGGAAATGAGAATTTTGCACCGTTGGTTTTCAATGTAACGCCCATGTTGCCCGCTGCTTGCGTCACTCGATCCTTTCTTAAAAGAATGCTCAGCTCAAGAATATATCTCTATTCTCTATGTCATAAGTCCTATCAAAAAAAAATTCTGCATCTGCTATCTTCAATTATGTACATAGGTACCTACAATAGATACCTCGGCACCTACCTATTGAATAATGAATTCTAAAGAATGTCAACTCAACATGTCAAAGTAGGTGTCAAAATTTTCTATACTCTGTAAATAATTTTGTAACATAAAAATTCAAATAACGAATAATTAATCATTTCTCAATCTAATTGCGTGTAGGTATAATATATTACATTTCAACAAGGGCGGATCCAGCTTTGTTGTCAGGGGGAGGTCACATAGTCATGGTCAAGTTACAAGAAGTTATAATTTAATTTTATGGTTAAACTTTGTAAATACGCCTATTGATAAAAGGGGTGGAACGGGCACGGGGTGTTGGAGGGAGGGTGTAGAAGCTCACCCCCAAAAGGGGGGACCTCGGAAACCCACCCTTTCGGAGATTTTTTTTAAATTCTAACCATAAAATACAAAATTCGTAATTTAACTGTCCATAACGGGTAAAATTTGGTAAATAAACGTGAGATATAGAAATAAATCCATCCACCTTTACTTTTCAGTCCAAAAACTTGTATTTTTTCAAGTTTTCAAAGTTTTTTTTAACAACTATCAATTATTTCCAAAAATATAGGTAAGTTGATATTTCACATTTACATTCACAGCCTAATAACAGATAAAGGAGTAAAACAGAAATGCTAAGTTTAAGTTTAATTTTTTTTGTGATAGTTTCCTTCTGCCACGGCTCCAGCTTATAAAAACACTAGGGGTAGGGCAGACAAGTCCACGTGGAGTCGGGTTGGCAGATTCGGTTCTGTGACCATCAGCCTCAGCCGCTATGGATCGTACGAGAAAAAAAACACTTAACCCTAAGGCATATTATATCTTATAACTGAAAACTGATAAATTAATTTTAAATAAAAAAATAAAACCGACCTCAAAAAGCACTAAAAAATGGAAAATAAATTTTGTGTTATTAATGAACCTACTATAAATAAAAAGACGTGTATTTATAGTTGATAAATAAAATTCATGTAAAATTCAACAAGGGCATAAAACTGTCATATTGCTTTTTGAAAGGCGGTGCCAAATATATGAAAGACGTATATACTATTCCAGTACTGATTAGTGATTAAAAATAAATTGAATGGCTTGGCTTATTCTTGTTTCAAATTTAATTCGCGCGAATTTCAGCGTTTTCTCACCCGATTTTGAAACTATTTTTTCAATATATTGAAAACTATTGATCGTAAAAATTCTAAAAAAAAAAATGGGAACACTTCGACGAGTTACCCTATCGTTTGACACCTCACTCAACCAAATCGGTCTACGAATGGCGACGTACGAGCGGAACATCGGAAAAAAACAAAAAAAAAAATACACGTTGAATCGATAGCCTCCTTTTTGGTTTTTTTGAAGGTCGGTTAAAAAGTTGTTGATAACTTTAGTGTCATCAAAGTAGCGATAAATTTTATGTTCCAATTAAGAAATTATGTTGATAAATCTATTAATAAAATAATGTTTTTAAATTTTTTAAATATTGTTTTAAGATATCAAACGGACTTAAAAGTTTAATTATAACTTTTTTTATTAAAAAGACTATAAATTTGAGAAAAATAAGAATAAATATTTCTTTAAGAGTCACAGATTAGTAGACCACGAAAATACATAAAACGGAACGGTTAATGATCGACAGTGTCAAAAAGTTGATAAAATTTTACGAATTTCAAAAAATTATAATATCTCGAAAAGTTAGAAGTTCCGACGTAAAAGATTTTACACATACACACATATAAAAAGTGTGAACGTCCAAATCGATTGGCGTGTTTCCAAAGTTTGGCCCATTATGTTTAACAATTTTAATTAGTGGTCCACCTAGGTCTTGAACCCAGCCCAGGGGCGGGGGGGGGGCCTTGACCCCATGATCCCCTATGAAGATAATTGTTGGAAGTGTCGGAAAAGTCAAACTACCTGGTGGCTTCATCGAAGACGCTGCCTAATCCCTTTGAGATATAACAAAACAAAGCATGATGGGATATTCCTCTTTTATAGATGTACAAAAGTCCTTGCTGGCATATATGTACCTTTCAAGGATAGCTTACTATACCCATTCTATCTTTTATTGGCGGTATAAAGTTCGCCAGGTCAGCTAGTTTTGTCTAAAATCGACCTAACGTTTGGTCATGACTCATGAAATATTATTTTCATATAAATTTCTAGCGTGTCGAGTACTACGCGTGACGTGCCTGTCTAAACTCCATTTTTAAACAAATAATTTTAGCGAATAGTGTTAAAATTTTAACAAAAAAACCGACTTCAAATTCTCTACTGAACTACTGAACAGATTTTGATGAAATGAACGGGAAGCTTTAAAACAAAAAAAAATAACACAAGTCAAAAAGTGTTTGCTTTTATTGATTATTGTCTGAATGTTTACATTGAAAAGTAACCAAAAACTCAATTTATAAAAAAAAGTTTGCTTTTCTATTTTATACGATGATAAAAAAATATACGATTTTTGACAAACGCTTAGAGGTTAAAAGCAAACTTTATAAGATAAAAATATTATTTCTTTCATTAATTAGCTCAAGCTTTCAAGCTCCTGGCTCCGTTCTATGACACTGATGATGTACAGGATTCGAGATGTTGGAACAGCTCGATGTAATTACGCGCCGCTTCGTTCGCCGTGCTGCTGGACGGCTCCGAAAGACCGACAACCGTGTTCTTGAATAGCAGGTCGTCAACACCTGGAAATAAGACATAGGTTTTGCCATATAAATTATTTCTAGTGAATATTTTGGTTTTGGTCGCAATTTTTCATATTTTCTCACCGTTGAAACTTTCCTTGGACTACGACAAACATTCAAAACCAAAATTGGACCAGCCGTTCTCGAGTTTTAGCGAGACAAACGAACAGCAATTGTTTTTATATAGATTATAAATGCAAATTACTGTGTTACAATGAACCGATTTTGATAAAACTTAGTACAGTAGAGGACGTATTACCTTTTAATATGAAAAAAAGGTTGAAAAAGCAAACACGCGAAGTTGCGGACAAAAGTTAGTGTTAGACTAACAACGAATCTGTTATTTTGACAATCAGCCATAATTTACCGACTTTTTAAAAAAGGAGGAGGTACTCAATTGGACGCTATTTTTTATGTTTGTTAGCTCAGAACTTTCGACTAGGTAAAACGTATTTTTGACATGTATTTTTTTCAAATAAATTTGAAAAATATTAACAATGTTTGTAAGATCTTCGACATACCGTCAAAAGGTGAGTAGATGGCCATGCTGATGAGTTGGGTGGAGGTGACCGCGTTGTAACCAAAGTGCAGGTCCAGGGCGTCTAAGAGAGTGCTCAAGCTGTTTAGGAGTGGGTCATTTCTGAAACACACAAATAGCTTTATAATATTCTAAACATAGCTGTAAATATGTATTGTCTGTTTTTTTATACACTGTTGCAATGGAGTCCAACGGGTGGCCTTATCGCTAATCAGCGATCTCTCCCAGACAACACAATTTTCATTGGTTTGATTGCATTTCTTCAGAAAAGCCTGTAGAAATTCAACCATTCCTCCATGCCACTTATATCACCCCGTCCGACAAGTGGCAGTCTTACCAGAGATCGAATAAAAATAAAAATTAAATTATAAATAGTATTCGGGACCGGGGATCGAACCCGATACCTCAGGTTTCGCGGTAGGCTTACAAGACCGCTTAGCCATGAGGCCTCGTTTTTTTTAACTTCAAAAAAGGAGGAGGTTCTCAATTCAACGCTGATTTTATTATTAAAATTTTAACACTATCGGAATCTTTACCAAGCTCTGATATGTCTTTCATCAAAATTGCTTTAGTGGTTTAGACGTGAAGTTACTTAGGAATACCTTCTTGAAAAGACTTCAGAGTCCACGACATCAGCTAGGAGACAGTTGGAGTCGACAGTGAGGCCAGTGGTCAAAGCCAGGGTGTTGTTTCGACAGAGCACACGGACCTGCGATGAATCCAGACCAGCAGCCAGGAGATTTTCTGAAAATTAGGTATAATCTAGGTATTAAATTAAAAATACAGTTTTTTATGTTTGTTACATAAGAACTTTCGACTGGGTGAACCGTTTTCGATGATTCTTTTTTCTTTGAAAGCTGGTGCTTCCCGTGCGGCTTTTATTTTATCAAAATCTGTTCAGTAGTTTTACAATTACAATTTGATGTCGTTTTGTTTGTTAACATTATTCTACTCACCGTCAATATTTTCCAATTCGACGAAGGCAACATCGCTGTCTGGGTCAGCCAGACACAAAACTGCACCCGCATTTCCATAATATTTATTGTTGTCGTCATAAGAGCAGATTTCCGATCCTGTCAATGCAAATTCAAAATTAGTTTTTGGAAAGTCGATACTTACTTATTTTGAGGAATAAATGATACAATTGATTTATTTAGATGAGTATTATGTACTCTTATTTATACAATATATAAGAGAACAATAAATAACAATAATGTTATACATAAGAACAAAAATTATTTTTTATTAGTGTTTACTAATAAAAAAGAAATCGAAAAGTCAACAGGTAAATAACAGACAATAATTTTGCGAGACTGGCCAAAGAGTGATGCCGCTGGTCCGAGTCTCAGGGTTCGAATCTTGGGAAAATAAATTTTTTCATTTGGATAGGAACAGATGCTGAAGTATGACTGCCCCGCCCCACTAGATGTTACGCAAATTCATTTAACACATTGAAAAATACAAAATTACGCGTTTTAATCCAATAAAATATATCGTACCGTCTGGTGCGACGCTGGCATTCGCTGGTTTGCACAACGAACATAGAGCTTTGACATCGTAATTCTGAAATAATAATTATCATATTAATTCACTTTTAGCGTATTAATTTCAATTGTTTTTTTTTCTTGTTTGTCTCATAAATTCTTATCATTTCGTTCCTTTTGGAGTAGCTTTTTGAGATTATTTAAAGAGATATCGACACGCTTAGTTGAGACCACAGGAAACCCAAAAATTAATTTTAAACAAAAAAATAAAACCGACCTCAAAACGCACTGAAAAGTAAAAAATAAATTTTGTATTATAAATGAACTTACTATAAATAAAAGACGTAAATAGTGTTGATAAATAAAATTCATGTAAAATTCTACAATGGCATAAAACTGTCATGTTGCTCTTTGAAATAAAATGTTGCTCTTTAATATGGCGATACACCGCGGTAATGTAGCCAGTATTTTGGGTACCCACCCCAACGGATTTGATGAGCCTTTTGTATTTTTGTTAATATATTTAAGTACATTATTGTAAATATTTAATAAAATAAAGTATCTTTTTTTTTCGCCTTTTTTTTACGTTTGGTTGGCTGAACGAACTAATCTCAGGCACTACTGTTTCAAAATGAATAGAGGCTGAAGACAAGGTCTTCACAGTTATTCCTCGACATCACGAACCCTGGAAATTTTTAAGGAAACGACATACTTGTTATGGAAACCAAACTAACCTAGTTTCAAAATTTTTTGGACATGTGTGGTCCTAAAATCTATATAGATAGATAAAATTGGAGTGTCTGTTCGTAATATTAAAATAATCGCTTTTTCTAAATTTTCGCGGGGTCCACTGAAAGATTATATAATATCACGATACGACGATGTTAACGTGGATGGAACCGAGGGGTACCTACAACTAGTCTTAAATAACTTAACACACTTCTTCGTCGTTGGTTAAAAATGGACTCACAGAGGAGGTTATGACTTGTGAGGCGTTGAGAGCTCCCGGGGCGCAGGCACCAGTGAAGAACTCGCCAACAGCACGCGCGTAGTCACATTCACTGCGGCTTATCACGTCGCGCTCTTGGGCAGCTCGGATGAAGGCCACGTAGGCTGAAATGGGCAGGTACGGATTTAGGGGATGGCAACCGGGGCCTCCACAAGAGAGACCACGGGACACAAATAGTTTTTCTATATTTTTAAGTTATTTAGCTATTCTCGGATTAGACGAATCTAACAAATCAGAGATCATCAAAATCGGTTCATCCTTTTTTGAGTTATTGGTGTCAATAACTCAAAATTTTTGTTTTATAATATATATTCTATGTAGATTAAAAGTGAAGTCCCGTGTGGTGTGGGGTGTGGGGCAGATGCATTTCACATCTGTTTCACTGATCGATTTTTTCTTTAGGGGCAAGTAGGTGATCAGTCTTTTATGCCCTGCCAGACCGAGTTTTTTATATCCACCGGGAATCGAACCCAGGACCTCTCGGTTGTAACGCTTACGCGCTTACCACTAGACCAAGGAGGCGGTCACATGTAGATTGCTAACATTTAATTTAAAGTTCCCTTTAATAATTAATTTGTCTTAAATTGCTTTCTACTTTAACCTCATAACAAATTATTTTTATATTGCAGATGCTTATAACAAATAAATGGACGGCATAATCATAAATTTCTTACAAATATATGTATTACATCATATAGTGTTAAAATTTCAACAAAAAAACCGACTTCAAATTGTAACTTTAAAACTACTGAACAGACTTTGATAAATGGGACCACACGGAAAGCACCAGCTTTCAAACAAAAATAATCAAAATCATAACATAAAAAAACAGCAAATTGAGTGCATCCTCCTTTTTTGAAGTCGGTAAAAGGGAATGAAATAACTTACAAATGCCACCAAATTCAGGGAAGCAGGCCTTTTTCTCGCGCAAATTCTCGAATCGTGAGATGGAACTGTTAGCCCGTATGATGGTGGCGATGCGGGAGAAGGCGCGCGGGTCGTTGCGGGAATTCTGGACCAGCTTCACCGGTGACAGGCCGTAGTGTCTGGAAGGTGGGACACGAGCTTTTAAGTCCAGGAACCTGACTGACTAGTTTATTTTAGTTTTTCCGGGGCGCAGCGCACTTAGCCTCTTGATTGGGCCATTGTGCGTATCTTGTTCTTTCTAACTACAACCATCCCAGGCTGTCCCAGAAACCGAGCAGATTCCCAAGGCTGCTGCAGGCTTCCAGACCCCTAACTAATAAAAGTTGAGAGAAGAGGAAACCCGAAAGCTGGCTCATATTTCAGCCAACGTGGTGTAGCGGTACAATGCTGTAATGCAGCCAGTGTTTTGGGTACGCACCCCAACGGCTTTTATGAGCCTTTTGTATTTTTGTAAATAAGGTAAAATGGTACGAAATATATGTTTAACAATAATGATTACTAGAGGTTGCCTATTGGTCGAAATTCGACCACAATTCAAGAGTAAGTTAGGTTTGTGTGTGTACTTTACACATTTCTAAAGCATTTTATATAAAAAATAACTTGAGGCACTTCTTCATATGAATTTTAACTGTGTCAAATTTCACGTTCCTCTGTTCGCGCAATTTTTTTAAAAAGGTGTACAAAGTTTTCGCTAATATACAGGGCATAACATTTAGTTCGGTCAGTATGGAAAAGTCTGTTACTATAAGACATACGAACTTCTGTTCTTAGGAACCATGTCATCGATTTTAGTAACATGAAAAACTGCATTCATACATTTTAAAACCTTTTGAAAAATACAACTAACGCTTTTTCTATTTAGGCTACTTTTATTTTAGAAATGAATATAAATAAATAATAAAATATGTACTTCGTCCACGCGGATGAAGTAAATAATACGCTATTTTACTCACGCTACGACGAAATTAACGCGGGTGAGACCGCGGGGCGCTAGTAATATAAATTCTTAAACACTCACTGTCTCGCCAAGAAGCCATAGTTTGCAGGCGCCGAAATGAAGTCAACAGTGTTGTCCTTAATATCGCTGAAGCATTCGAATATAGAACTTCGCTGTTGGCAGGATATCGCCGGTTCGATTCCCAGGGTATGAGCTGCCAATTGTACCCAGGTGCATTTGGAATGCTCTATCTCCGAGGTGGTACACCAGCGACGAGCTGGGATGCAACTTGAAGTCTCATCGATTGATGATATGTTGCGAACTATGAAAAAAACATAATATTATTATTATTGAGGTATTTGTCACGTCTATTTCCCAAAAAATATTTGACCATATGAAACATTTCTATGTGATTTTAATAAAGATTCAAATTAAATCATAATATTACTCCTGGCGTTGAGCGTGTCGTCGTCCAGTCCACGGACTGACACGTACAGACGGACACGGACACAAATTGCTCGTCTGTAAAGTCGGTTTAGAGACAATAATTTTACGTGATAAGAAAACATTGATGAAAAATTGCATACTTTTATGAATTGAATTGATCTATTATCACTCGCTTAGGCCGTTCGTGTCTCTCTATAGCTTGTTCCGCGCTCTCGCTTGCACGCTTGGCTCAGGCAGAACGTGACACTTTTTCGTGCGTGCAACCGGCGTTCATAGATTTATAAGACAGTATCACGTCAACAACTTACGATTGGCAGAATAATATAGGAAAGGCAGTGTCTCATCAAATAGGACCCTCTCGTTGGAGCCACCTACGATGGCACTAAAGAGCACCGCCTGCCAGGAATTGTCTCCAGGAGTGGCACCATTCGGCCACCATAGCTGTAGGTTTCTCTGGATTCCTCGAGCTTGATTCCTGGTTCAAGATAAAAAGTAAATAAAATGGAAAAAATAACAATTTTAATATGAAATGTTTTCATATAGGAATAATGTTAATTTTTTTAATGTTCATATTGCGTTCACAAAACATCTACGTCATTATAGAGTCGAGGATATTTGATAAGAATTTTTAGCCATCACCAATTCAGCGCAGACTTAATTAAAGATTTCGTTGAAGTTACAAAATCCCCGTCTTCATTTAAAAAGTCATTACGATAACCATACGTCATATTCAAACAAATTTCGAAAGAGAAATAAGCGTGACGTTTTTATGCAAGGATGACGTTAGCGTCACGCGGCGGAAAGACTTCTTTGCGTGGAAATGAAAGTAGGTGTTGCAAAGTTAGCGCGAGTGTCAATGCCATTCCCATACAGAAACCATAGTGAGATCTCGTTAACGTTGTCCTTGCATAGGCCCCAAACGTCACCTAATGCGGTGTCTGTAATGATAAAGAGTTTTGGCGCCATCGCAACAACGAACGCGTCATGTTTTATATTATTTTCTCCTTTATAAAATCCCATTAAATAAATAAAATGTAATGATAGATCCCACAGTGACAGATGACAGTTGACATCTGTCAAGTATCATTAAAATGGCCTAAGTACGGGTTTTAAACATTACCTAATTTAATCGATCTAATGTAATAAAATTATGCTCTATAGAATTCACTTACTGGGGAGCCACAATGGCGCTCCAGGGTTGCCTGACGAAGGAGCAGGGTGCCGTGATTCGGGCCAGCACTTCACTGGTCAGAGTCACGAGGGTCTGATCGGGACACAGCAGGGAGTAGGATGTCGCATCTTGCGGATTACGGATCTAGAAATAAACTCGTGTTAAGTGAAATACTGTGAACCCTGTGTGGAATGCATCAAGCAAATCAGCACTGGTAGACACCGTCTACTATGCATCCGGCACGCATAAGCTGGCTCACCTTATTTTATTATTGTATTTTATTGTAATTTACATACTGACATTTTTTTAAATAAATTGTAAGTACTAACAGATATGGATCAAAGTGGTCCGTAATAAAATTATTCTTATTACACTATTTTAATATTTATTTTACTATTTTATTAATAGAATGAAATCACAGCCTCAATTACGTAGTTATACACGTAGAAAAGACCAATTACAGATTATTTAACTTTCCAACTACGTCAAAAAAGGAGGAGGTACTGTTTTTTTATGTTTGTTACCTCAGAACTTCCGACTGGGTGAACCGATTTCAATGATTCTTTTTTTGTTCGAAAGCTGGTGTTTTCTCTATAGTCTCATTTAAATAAAAGTCTATTCAGTAATTTTTATAAGAGTTACAATTTGAAGTCGGTTTTGTTGTTAAAATTTTAACACTATATTTTAACTAAGTTAAGTAAGTTTAAATTGAAGTTATCATGAAAAGATTTACTTTTTGGAACTTTTTTGAATACAACTCTGTCGGAACATCGTCGAAGACACGTTAAACATCCCTTTTGTGGTGGGTAAATGACTTACGTTAAAGAATTCTCTGACGTGTTGCCATGCAGCATACGCAACTCCGGCGCTGTTGTCACGACGCAGACACTCCAGTGCCTGGATGTGTCTGTTCTCATTGCTGACGCCGGACACGGATGTTCCCATGTCTATGGTGTATCGGGAACAGTCTGTGTTCTCACCACAGAGTGAGCATAGAGATTTGTATCGGGCCTCTGAAATTTTTAATTATTATTAATTTTAATAAATAATTATTAATTATTCCTACAGCATACCGATACAACGCGGTAATGTAGCCAGTATTTTGGGTACGCACCGCAACGGCTCTGATGAGCCTTTTGTATTTTTGTAAATATATTTTTAAGTTTATTATTCATATTTTATTATTTCCTATCAAATGTTAATATTATATTTATTGAGTAGCATTTCCGCGCACGAGATATTTCTCGCGTGAGAGACAGTCATATTACAAAGTAGTTTTATAATTGTTTCCCGGTATTTGAACCCAGGAGACGGCGGAATACATAAAAGCTTAAAACGCGTAAATATATAAATTTATAGGTACTTAAAACTATCAGAAACGAATGGTTCGAATTGTAAAATTCTTTTCGTGTCCCATAGTCCATTTATCGCGCTACGAAGAAATTACCAGGTGAAACCGCAAGGCACAGATAGTTTATTCATTTAATTAGAATATTGCAGAGTACATACTCAAATCTGCGTCAACGCTGGAGTTGGCGCTCCAAGGTCCAGGTCTGCAGGCGCTGCTGAAGAATTGGGAAAGGGTTTCCACCTCCATCTCTTCAGCAGTCTTTCCGTTTGTGTCGGCGTCAGGGCAACGGTCAGTTTTGGCAGCCTGGACACAAGAAATATGTAAGACAGTTTTAAAACCTCCGACATGTTATAAAAATAAGAATTATCGCAGACAGTTAAATTTTTAAACAATAAGAAGCGCATAGAAACCACTTCATTCGTATAGCATCTATGATGATACAAACAGACATGAGACAACTTATTGAAAAACGTACAGCTTTCTCCAAGGTCTTCAACACCCTGGGCGACCAGCGTAAATCTGGTTCATCCAGGCCGGGGTGGCAGTAGCGACCTCCACGTAGACCCTCCAGACCACCCGTGTGACTCGATGACACCACGGCCACAGATTCGAAAGCGAAGGGCTCTGAAACATGTTTTTGTACCAATGATTATTATGACAACTATTGAACCATTAAATTATTTTCAATTATTATGTTAAATTGTTTCACAAAAACGCGATTAATAACTAGTACAATAACTTAATAACTGGCGGTACATTCTTGCATTTGAGTTTATTTTAATTGTTACCAGCTGACCCAGCGAACTTCGCATCGCTTCAGTTCCGAAACACGTGTCACCTAAAACGTCATTCCATAGAAAATGTATGACGAATTCTCTTCATACAACACTTTTTCGTGAATTTTTCTATATTTTTAATAGTTTTTCTGCTATTCTCGGACTAGACGAATCCAACTAACAATAAATCATCAAAATCGGTCCATCCGTTCTTTAGTAATAAATGGTGTAAATATTTCCTGCTACTGCTATATGACTATTCTTCTAAAAATATTTATTAGAATTGTATTTTGCAAATATTATCATAATGTGCATTTTTAAGCTATTGCATAAATTTTATCGCGGGCTTTGAGCGCGGCGATCAAATCAAGAAATTTCGTAACGAAAATAAACCTAAGTCCCAGCCCCAGCCGTGCATCGTCTATTTCTCTTACTTACGCCTTCATAAATGATTCGTTTAAGAAAGAGATAGTGTCATTTCTATACAGTTTGAATGTGAAAAGAAACTACAAAGAGGATTTGTTTATTTAGTCCTAGATGGAGCGATATTCAATTTGATGTAGGTAGTTATTGAATTTAAAAAATAAATATTATTATGTACTTTTTTATATATGAAATAGGATGCAAACGGGTAGGAGGCTTATTAATAAATCGCTCCGCCGCCCATGGACACACCTAACACCAGTTGGACCACGGGTGCGTTACCGGCCTATTAAAGAGATGTCTTATGTACTAGTGTCTATGTGAATATCTTATAATGTATTTGTGAAACTGTTAAATTTGTCTTTATTTATGCGTCTTTGTGAAATTGTTAAATATTATTTTTTTATTGTTTTCTAAGATGTATCTATTTTGTTTCTTGTTCAAAGATCGCAACTAAGTTATAGGTACATATACTTTCTTCAGGAATCATCTAAAGATTAATGAAAACCTCATGAAAATTAATTCAGTGGATATTGAATTTATCGCGAAGACACGCTCGGCAAATGTATCTTAAGATTTTAGTGGACGAGTTTAAAATTACTGAATTGAATTCCGTCTTACCGCTCCTAGAGACATCCCTGATGGATCCGACGATCCTGAAGGTGGTAGCGGAGGGATGCTGAGGTATCAGAGCCACTTCCTCTTCAGAGAAAACGCCCAGTTCTGCTTCACCACGGGCTAACTTTATGGCACAGTCCACTCTGGAACAAAGAAGCAGTATTAACAGTGTACATTAGCGATAAAAGCTCTTCTGTGACAAAGTTTCAAGCGATTTTGCGTATCTAGTAACATTCTCCATTAAAGAAAAAAGGAAAATATTTAATACATATTCTACCAAGCATGACTTATGGACCACCTCCTTGGTCTTGTGGTAAGCGCGTAAGCGTTACAACCGAGAGGTCCTGGGTTCGATTCCCGGTGGAGATAAAAAAGAAACTCGGTCTGGCAGGATATAGAAGGCTGACCACCTACTTGCCCCTAAAGAAAAAATCGATCAGTGAAACAGATGTGAAATGCATCTACCCCATACCCATTATTTATGGGTCCCGTGGTCCCGTGTCCCCTATGTATTCATAGGGGACACGGGACGTCACTTTATGACTTACGGATGTCAGACATGGAGTTGCACCAACAAAAATATTCAATCATTGGAAACTTTTTTTACGTTAAAAAAGTATTAAATAAAGCAAAAACAATAATTCTATATGGCAATAATTATTGTTCTAAGGTTTAATAATATTATTGCCATTGGTATAACATATATTTATTTAACGGCTGGTTTGCGCAATAGGTAATGCTGCTGCCTTCTGCGCCAAAGAGTCCCGAGTTCGAATCCCGGTAGGTGCATTAATTTGTGTGATGACCACGAATGTTTGTTTCCGAGTCTTAGTTTTTTATAAACTTATGTATTTATTGTCCAAGCTCAGGGATCTTCAGAATGAAGGTCCCAATCACATCCCTCGTCAAGCCATGGATTGGCACCCGCAGGGACGAAGAAAGCGAGGCCGTCCAAAGCAGTCTTGGAGGCGAACTATCCTGTCGGAGGTGCGGGACATCGGGATGACGTGGAGCGAGGCCAAACGCGTGGCCCTGGACAGGACGAGTTGGCGGAGCACAATGGACGCCCTTTGCCCCGCCTAGGGGTCGTAGGACTATATATATATATATATGCTTATATCTTTAAACCTACGCAACGGATTTTGATTTGGTTTTTTTTAATAAATAAAGTGATTGAAGAGGAAGGTTTTTATATATGTTTTATACCCGTGCAAAGCCGGGGCGGGTCGCTAGTTATATATACAACGTACTTGGTCTCGATGTTTTCACACTTCACCGGACTTTCATCTTTGTCGAGGCTCTGACATAATGCTGGTTGAGAATTCGGAATACACACTCGGTCTGAAACGACAAAAATTAATCCATTTTTAGCCTTAAATTGCTCAAACTTCGACCACAATTCAAGAGTAAGTTAGGTATGTGTGAGTGCTGTGTGTCATTCAAACAGTTATGTGTGTAATGTATATTTTAATTAATTTAATATATTTCTAATGCATTTTATATAATAAAAGCTTTATGCACTTCTCCATATAAACTAACTGTGTCAAGTTTCACGACCACCCGTCCGCGCAGTTTTCGTAAAAAGGGCTACAAAATTTTTGCTTCACGTTTAATTTTAATATTAATATTTTCATTAAGTACATAACTTTAATAATTTTGTATGAATACAAAAACACACATACACATACATACTATACATTGAAAAGTGTTATCATGAATAAATCTTAAGATAATAGTTCTTGGTATTGGGAAGGGCAGAGTGACTGCTTCTTTAGGAATTCGATTACTTAACCATAAAGTGGTACAGTCTACTTTTTAACCGATCTTCAAAAAAACCAAAAAGGAGGTTATCAATTCGACGCGTTTTTTTTTTCTGATGTTCCGCTCGTACGTCGCCATCTGTAGACCGATTTGGATGAGTGAGGTGTCAAACGACAGGGTAACTCGTCGAAGTGGACCCAAAAAATTTTTTTTTAAATTTTTACGAACAATAGTTTTCAGGATATTGAAAGAATAGTTTCACAATCGGGCGAGAAATCACTGAATTCCGCGCGACCATGTCGTGCTTATTTGCTTATAACTCTATGATTTATGAATCTTTATCGATGAATTAGAATTTAGATGTTATTCGATTTAATATTAAATTTTCAACAAGAGAGAATAAGAATCAAGATAATTTAATTTATAGTTTTAGAGATATTAAGGTTATAAAATAAAAAATTGAAAAATCTTCAATTAGTACGCTTTATCAATAGAGATGTCCATGTTATATTAAATATACACTAATTATAATAGATTCATTTTATTAACAGTCATATTGTAAAGCTTTTGACGGAATTTTTATGAAAATTTTTTTTTTTATGAAAATATAAGCCACATATTTGATGTTATGGAGCAAAACTTGTCAACAGAGAAAAACATGTCATACGTTATTGTTTACGCGTCCAGTTTAGACCTCTATATCTCGATGTAATAATAAGTTTATATAAGTTTATATCAATGGTCATTTATGATAGTAAAATCAATAAGGTAGAAGAAATACTTCTAGAGATAGAGAGAATATAGTAACTGACTTTCTACGGTAAATCACAATGTGCGTTCACTTCCTTACTATAAAACACCATGAAAACTTAATTTATATGAACGATATAACTTAAATTTTTAGTATTAAACGATTTAGTTTTGCGTCCTCTTATTTCCATAAATTTTAAATTATTAAATTAAATTAATTAAATTAGTTTTTAATGTATAAGGTAAGCGTAAAGTCAGAGCGTCCATATCAGTTTAGTTTTGATGGTATGATAACCAACTATACGGCTTAAAAGAGCCACTCAAAAGTATAAAATAAATTTTGTATTATAAATGTACTTTCTATAAATAAAACTTTTTTACTTTTCAGTGAGTTTTGAGGTCGGTTTTATTTTTTTGTTTAAAATTAATTTATTCATAGCAAATCCTTACTAATAATATAAACGCGAAAGTAACTCTGTCTGTCGCGGTTTAACGCCAAAACTGCTGAACCTTTTTGAATGAAATTTGATACACAGATAGTCTGGAGCCTGAGAATGGACATAGGCTACTTTTTAATGCGAAAAAGGGTTGTAAGAGGCTAAAAGGAGGGGATGAAAAGTTCTATGGAAGTATCGTCATTTTTATAGATAAAAGCTTTTAGGCTACATTACGTTACGACAAAGCTAACCCGGGCTTTATTATAGACTATTATCTATGGTTATAAGATATTTTCATAATATTTTCATTATTACTACTTGAGGCAGACATCGTTTTCAAGTGTTATCTTAAATCCAAGTTTGAAAAAACAAAAAACATTTTTTAAATTGGTTCCTCGGATTAGAGGAATCCAAACTAGAGATCCTCAAAATCGGTCCAGCTGTTCTTGAGTAAATGGTTAAAATAACCGACTTTGTTTTATACATCTCATAACTGAATGAATGGATCTTCAAAAATTGATAAGATCTCTATCATGTTAGCTGTTAAATAAAAAAACGCTTTAGTTAATTAATTTAGGAGTTATGATGCTTCAAACATGTAACCATTTTGCGTCGGAGGTTAAGGAATAGTCTATCCAGATAAATAAAATTAGAGTGTCTGTTTGTAATATTAAAATAACCGCTTTTAACTAAAAGCATCCATATGCGTGTATATGTATGCCTTTAGTTAAAAGTTATATGTATATAGGGCATGTATGTCATGATACATAATATATCAAAATAACATTTTTACAATTTTTGACGGGGCTTACACGGGCAGATAGCTGATGTAAAAAGGAGTAACTTAAGCTACGTTTATTTTAGAAATTAATATAAATAAATAATAAAAAAACTATTCCGCGCGGACGAAGTACAGAATATATATCTATTATTATTTTGCTGTTCGCTATTTTACTCTGTTTATAGGCTTTATAACATCACGTTACGACGAAATTAACGTGGGTGAAACCGCGGGGCACAGCTAATAAATAATAATCTACAGTACATTAGGCATAATCGTGTTATAATAAAAAGTGAGTCATCTGTTCATGAAGTTATTATTTATGATAAATACAAGGTAATACAACTTATTTCCGTTCTAAAACTTTTATATGTACCTATGTACTTTTGAAACCTACGAAAAGTTTACACACAAAATCTGAGAGGGAGTTTAGTGATATACCAACAGAAATTAAATAATATGTAGATAAGATATTATTGTATATATTGGAGTAAATTCAAAACTTTCCAGATGACTCACAATCAAACTTTTTATAAGTTAATGTCAAAATTGAGAAATTAAAGTTCAAATTTACGATTTGAATCGATGGTACATACATAATTTTATGTATATTTATAATTTTTTAATATTTATATATTTATGTATAGTATATAAATCGCATGATTTACATACAATCAATTTAAAAAACATAAGTTAGTGTTAAATCAATACTTACATGTCTGCTGAGCTGATACAGCCGCAATCACAGATAAAAGTAGAAATAATTTAACTCCCATTTTGCACAGCTCTACATCTAAATGGAAGCAAGCATTCGACTTGCAAATGCACGAACCTTTATAACACTTCGATGAGCATTTATCATATAATTCTTATCAACGTTTCAAAATTCACTGTAAAAGTGGGTGATTAATGCAGTGATTACAAGATAAGAGTAGGAATGATTAGATGGGACGGCGGGTATCCTGCAAGGACCGATATTGGGGCTTTTTTTTTGTAACATTCATAACTTAAAATTTCTTATTTCTAAATTAAGAGCTAGCAGTTAACATAATGACATAAATACCCGAAAAGAGTACACTTGGATCATACCCTTATGTCACTGGTAAATCACAATCGCGCGCTTTGCGATGCGACAAGCTATAGCTAAGTTCATTGCGTGTTTTGTGTGAGATTTTAAAGATCTTATAAAGACGAAGGTTCAATGAACATCTACATAATCGAAAAACCGAAAGTAAATAGATTCGTTTCTAGGGAAATATGCAAGTAAGACATCAATGTAGGAGTTCTCTCACGAGTTCTCATGCTTGCGGACTACAGTCTTAAAACTTTCATCGTAATATTTATTGGAACACGTGTCGCTTGCAAGACATATTGTTCATTTTGTTTACTCACTCCACTAATTCAGTCCACGATCTCAAAAAGCTGTCGCGCATTTTTTGAAAATCATTCTGCTTAATTTCGGATATATTTAAATAAATTGTCATACATATATTGTAAAAAAAGAGGCCGCCATAATAATAACTATTTTATAAGTCAAATTTTCGGAAACTTTGACTTATAAAATATATATATAACGGACCTCGGAAACCCACCCTTTCGGAGATTTTTTTTAAAATTCTAACCTTAAAATACAAAATTCGTTATTTAACTGTCCAAAACGGGTAAAATTTGGTAAATAAACGTGAGATATAGAAATAAGTCCATCCACCTTTACTTTTCAGTCCAAAAACTTGTATTTTTTCAAGAAGTTTTTTTAACAACTATCAATTATTTCCAAAAATATAGGTAAGTTGATATTTCACATTTACATTCACAGCCTAATAACAGATAAAGGAGTAAAACAGAAATGCTAAGTTTAAGTTTAATTTTTTTTTTGTGATAGTTTCCTTCTGCCACGGCTCCAGCTTATAAAAAACACTAGGGGTAGGGCAGACAAGTCCACGTGGAGTCGGGTTGGCAGATTCGGTTCTGTGACCATCAGCCTCAGCCGCTATGGATCGTACGAGAAAAAAAACACTTAACCCTAAGGCATATTATATCTTATAACTGAAAACTGATAAATTAATTTTAAATAAAAACATAAAACTGACTTCAAAATACACTAAAAAGTGAAAAATACATTTTGTCTTATTAATGAACTTACTATAAATAAAAAGACGTGAATAGTTGATTTATTATTATATTATTATTAAGTTAATAAATTTGTAAAAAGTATCCGGCAGTAGTTTCTTTTAATAGATAGAGTGATTGAAGAGGAAGGTTTTTATATATGTTTTATACCCGGGCAAAGCCGGGGCGGGTCGCTAGTAATATTATAAATGCGAGTTTATGAGGAGGTTTGGTCCTCAATCACGCTTAAACAAACGGATTCGAATTTATCGCACGCAAATAGAAATTAATAGAATATACTCTGGATTAACAGTTCCTTATGTACCGGTAGTATGTTCCTGTGGGATAATTTAGCGATATGAGTATTCTATTTAACTTCAGTATAAAATTGTTTCAATATTCTATTGGACATAAAATAAAGGTTTTAAGCTGATATCCTTAGGGACCTATCACTAAGGATAATTAAAAAATCACTTATTGTATTATATAAGCTATAACACGTTATGACAAAATTAACGCAGGCGAAACCGCGGGGCACTAGTTTACATATATTTTTCAAATATGTGACTGATTGTGAATCTTTTAGATAACGATATTTGATAAATGACATACAAATAGATGAAATCTTGGAATTATTTATTTTTTTCAATTAAAAGTAATTTTGATAAAGCATATCGATTGATTAATATGTTAATTGAATTCGCCCCGCGTTCTCAAAGTCGCGACCGTTGGGAGGTCGAGTTTGGTTTTAAATAGGGTCGCAGTCTGTTGAAAAATAATAAAAACTACATATAAGTACAAAAGATTCGTTTATTAAGAGGATTGTGAAGCTATCATACAAAAAGCGATAAAGTTTCCCCCCTCCCATAAATACAGTCTTAATAATGTTGTTGATAAAATGAAAAACTAGGTCCGTACTACCTACGTACCGTATAATAATAACTATTTTATAAGTCAAATTTTCCAAAGGCTTTCAGTTTCAGAGAATAAGAGCGTCAAAATTGACCATTTTATATACCAGGTAAAAATTTAAAGGCCTCTTTAAAGCTTAAACTGAATGTCAATCGTTTGATATATGAATACAAAATAATAATGTGAAATGATATAGTATAGATAATCTGTAGACATTTTGTTTATTAAATATTAACAATAATGTATTTAAATATATTTACAAAATACCAAAGGCTCATCAAAGCCGTCGGAGTGCGTACCCAAAAACTGGCTACATTGCTGCGTATAATAAAATTAATATCATTTCAGGTTATAATTTTACCTTAGTAACAGTTTATGTAAAATATGGGGTCGATAAGATATCATATTATCATGTTAAGGAAAATGCGACCGGTACATTAATATCGATTATTAACCGAAAAAAAACTAAAAAGGAAACCAATTCTATGCGTTTTTTGTATATACCACTCCTACGTCGACATCCGTGAACCGATTTAGATTTTTAGAATTTTTAGAATCAATAGTTTTTAGGATATTGAAAGAATTGTTTCACCGACGAGAAATTGTTGAAATTCGCGCGACCGCGTCCTACTTAAGCAAATGCTTACTAGACGAAAAGCCGGCTTCGCTCGGGTGAAATGTGACTCATAATGCACATGTAGGTACAAAATGTAAGTAGATATTTCTTAGTTAGAGGCAGTGACGTTTCGCTAGAGTGGCCAAAATGGCGACTGCGATTTGTCTTTCAGCTCCATTAGAATTAAACAAAATACTCGACAATTAGAATTTTGCGGATATAAGTTGTCGAATCGAAATCTTTATTTTTATGCATTATTATCCCTATCAGTCTCCGACGGGTATAACCTTGTACGGGCGTAAGCATCATCACTACATAGTATAAAACAAAGTCGCTTTTTCTTCCCCTATATCTCTTTGTATGCTTAAATCTTTAAAACTACGCAACGGATTTTGATGAGGTTTCTTTTAATGGATAGAGTGATTAAAAAGAAAGGTTATTATATATGTTTTAAACCCGTGCAAAGCTGGGGCGGGTCGCTAGTCACTCCATAGTATAAAACAAAGTCGCTTTTTCTTCCCCTATATCCCTTTGTATGCTTAAATCTTTAAAACTACGCAACGGATTTTGATGAGGTTTCTTTTAATGGATAGAGTGATTAAAAAGAAAGGTTATTATATATGTTTTAAACCCGTGCAAAGCTGGGGCGGGTCGCTAGTCACTCCATAGTATAAAACAAAGTCGCTTTTTCTTCCCCTATATCCCTTTGTATGCTTAAATCTTTAAAACTACGCAACGGATTTTGATGAGGTTTCTTTTAATGGATAGAGTGATTAAAAAGAAAGGTTATTATATATGTTTTAAACCCGTGCAAAGCTGGGGCGGGTCGCTAGTCACTCCATAGTATAAAACAAAGTCGCTTTTTCTTCCCCTATATCCATTTGTTTGCTTAAATCTTTAAGACTACGCAACAGATTTTGATGAGGTTTCTTTTAATAGATAGAGTGATTGAAGAGGAAGGTTTTTATGTATGTTTTATACCCGGGCAAAGCCGGGGCGGGTCGCTAGTAATATTATAAATGCGAGTTTATGAGGAGGTTTGTGCCTCAATCACGCTTAAACAAACGGATTCGAATTTATCGCACGCAAATAGAAATTAATAGAATATGCTCTGGATTAACAGTTCCTTATGTACCGGTAGTGTGTTCCTGTGGGATAATTTAGCGATACGAGTATTCTATTTAACTTCAGTATAAAATTGTTTCAATATTCTATTGGACATAAAATAAAGGTTTTAAGCTGATATCCTTAGGGACCGATCACTAAGGATAATTAAAAAATCACTTATTGTATTATATAAATTATAACACGTTACGACAAAATTAACGCAGGCGAAACCGCGGGGCACTAGTTTACATATATTTTTCAAATATATGACTGATTGTGAATCTTTTAGATAACGATATTTGATAAATCACATACAAATAGACGAAATCTTGGAATTATTTATTTTTTTCAATTAAAAGTAATTTTGATAAAGCATATCGATTGATTAATATGTTAATTGAATTCGCCCCGCGTTCTCAAAGTCGCGACCGTTGGGAGGTCGAGTTTGGTTTTAAATAGGGTCGCAGTCTGTTGAAAAATAATAAAAACTACATATAAGTACAAAAGATTCGTTTATTAAGAGGATTGTGAAGCTATCATACAAAAAGCGATAAAGTTTCCCCCCTCCCATAAATACAGTCTTAATAATGTTGTTGATAAAATGAAAAACTAGGTCCGTACTACCTACGTACCGTATAATAATAACTATTTTATAAGTCCAATTTTCCAAAGGCTTTCAGTTTCAGAGAATAAGAGCGTCAAAATTGACCATTTTATATACCAGGTAAAAATTTAAAGGCCTCTTAAAAGCTTAAACTGAATGTCAATCGTTTGATATATGAATACAAAATAATAATGTGAAATGATATAGTATAGATCATCTGTAGACATTTTGTTTATTAAATATTAACAATAATGTATTTAAATATATTTACAAAATACCAAAGGCTCATCAAAGCCGTCGGGGTGCGTACCCAAAAACTGGCTACATTGCTGCGTATAATAAAATTAATATCATTTCAGGTTATAATTTTACCTTAGTAACAGTTTATGTAAAATATGGGGTCGATAAGATATCATATTATCATGTTAAGGAAAGTGCGACCGGTACATTAATATCGATTATTAACCGAAAAAAAAACTAAAAAGGAAACCAATTCTATGCGTTTTTTGTATATACCACTCCTACGTAGACATCCGTGAACCGATTTAGATTTTTAGAATTTTTAGAATCAATAGTTTTTAGGATATTGAAAGAATTGTTTCACCGACGAGAAATTGTTGAAATTCGCGCGACCGCGTCCTACTTAAGCAAATGCTTACTAGACGAAAAGCCGGCTTCGCTCGGGTGAAATGTGACTCATAATGCACATGTAGGTACAAAATGTAAGTAGATATTCCTTAGTTAGAGGCAGTGACGTTTCGCTAGAGTGGCCAAAATGGCGACTGCGATTTGTCTTTCAGCTCCATTAGAATTAAACAAAATACTCGACAATTAGAATTTTGCGGATATAAGTTGTCGAATCGAAATCTTTATTTTTATGTATTATTATTCAGTTAAGGTTTCGATCGAGTCTACCGTACCCCTTGACCAAATTATTAATATAGATAACCAAGGGCGGATCCAGCTTTGTTGTCAGGGGGAGGTCACATAGTCATGGTCAAGTTACAAGAAGTTATAATTTAATTTTATGGTTAAACTTTGGAAATACGCCAATTGATTAAAGGGGTGGAACGGGCACGGGGTGTTGGAGGGAGGGTGCAGAAGCTCACCCCCCAAAAGGGGGACCTCGGAAACCCACCCTTTCGGAGATTTTTTTTAAAATTCTAACCTTAAAATACAAAATTCGTAATTTAACTGTCCAAAACGGATAAAATTTGGTAAATAAATGTGAGATATAGAAATAAGTCCATCCACCTTTACTTTTCAGTCCAAAAACTTGTATTTTTTCAAGAAGTATTTTTTAACAACTATCAATTATTTCCAAAAATATAGGTAAGTTGATATTTCACATTTACATTCACAGCCTAATAACAGATAAAGGAGTAAAACAGAAATGCTAAGTTTAAGTTTAATTTTTTTTGTGATAGTTTCCTTCTGCCACGGCTCCAGCTTTTAAAAAACACTAGGGGTAGGGCAGACAAGTCCACGTGGAGTCGGGTTGGCAGATTCGGTTCTGTGACCATCAGCCTCAGCCGCTATGGATCGTACGAGAAAAAAAACACTTTACCCTAAGGCATATTATATCTTATAACTGAAAACTGATAAATTAATTTTAAATAAAAAAATAAAAGTGACTTCAAAATACACTAAAAAGTGAAAAATACATTTTGTCTTATTAATGAACTTACTATAAATAAAAAGACGTGAATAGTTGATTCATGTAAAATTCAACAAGGGCATAAAACTCATGTTTCTCCTTGAAAGGAAAAATTTATTTTCAACTTTTTAGTGATTTTTGAAGCCGGTTTTATTTTTGTATTTAAAATTAATTTATTTTATACTTTTTACTTTTTAGTGACTTTTTAACCTACCTTCAAAAAAAACCAAAAAGGTGGTTATCAATTCGATGAGTATTTTTTTTCCTATATTCCGCACAAACATCGCCATCCTTAGACCGATTGAGATGAATGAGAGGTCAAACGATAGTGTAACTCGTCGAAGTGATCCAATTTTTTTTTAGAATTTTTACGATCAATAGTTTTCAGGATATTGAAAGAATAGTTTCACAATTGGGCGAGAAATCGCTGAAATTCGCGCAAATTAAATTTGAAACAAGAATAAGCCAAGCCATTCAATTTATTTTTAATCACTAATCAGTACTGGAATAGTATATACGTAGTATATATACTGGAATAGACTATCAAATATTACGGTTTTTTTTTCCAAATTATACCGATTTATGATAAAATTGAACTACAGTTATTGAAAGACATTACTCTAATGAAATAATATAGAAATCATAGGTAATAGCGTAGTTCCAACAATCTATATGGAAAAACAAAATACTTACCTACGTTATACATTTCCGTAAAAGTCGTCAACAAAGAAAAACTAGGTGACGAATTAACTGTTACATTAATAGTCAAAGATACTATGAATTTTATACAATATATTTTCTCCTTGCGGGCCTTAAATCGCCGCTTTATCGTATCACTGCAATGTAACAAACGCATACGTAGGTACCTACTTAGACTTACCGGTGGCATTGGGATACAAATTATCCTAATTTCTTGTATCTAACCATAAAATCTACAAAAAAATCAAAGCAATGTACCTACCACATTGTTGAGTATTGAAATATGTATGCAGTACACTTTTAAATCCATTCTTTAAAATATCATGTAGATACAATAATAATTGTTAACCGCTCAAAACAAAAATTACCTCATGCTCAGAATGACTAAACATTAGCTCCCACTATGGTAAATAAGCAGTTATTCGTGTATTAATTTTTTCTCTGGTTTTGATTTAATTTATTTGGCTGTTGTTTATATTTTGTTTTTAAAGTTCTTGTACCTACTCTTCTAATTTTTTAACAAGGCATTATCATTGAACGAAGCAATGCATTTCTCTTTTTATGCACGTAGAATTTGCTGAATTGTACAATGACAACACATTGTATTTATTAATAGTAATAATCATCAATTCATTATGCCATTTGAAAATATAGGCATGGCATACTTAAAAATGAATGAAAGCATCAGAAGCTACATTCCTCTTATAGAAATATGTAGCTACTTCCGTGTAAAAGCTGCAGTCAAAAAATAATATATGTACAGATAAGAAATAGCTATTGTACCTCCCATGTAATTAAGAATATTCCAGTGTGTTACATTTCAATTCGTTTTGGCTTTAATTGAACACTGTAAAATCCTAGATACAATAATTTCTTTCGAATTAATCTCATAAGCGTACAGAATGCAATTAAGAAAAGAGCCACCCTAATCTGATTGAGATAATTGTTTAGGCAGACGAATTTAGTAGGTATGTAGCAATGTGATTAACGTGTTGGGTTCGGCTTTTCCTAACGTGTATTTTCTCAAAAATAAAAAACAATTAGTTGAAAAAATAGATTTACTTAAAAGAGAAAACGGTTAACAAAAATAATCTCTAACTTTTTCTGCTATGACTAAAATAACTTTATATAATTTACTTTTACTATAACTTTTTTCGAAAACCTTTACTTTATTCAATAACATTTCTTATAAACTCTCCTATAAAATTCGACTCCATCTTCAACCTGTATTGCAGCAGCAACATCATTATTAGTATCAATCCGGAACACTTCCATATCCATTGTGGGAAAAAATCTGTCACACTTATAATCTTTCTTTATCTTTGTTAAATAGACTTTGTCACAATTTGGGTGTTCGATGGCTGCCTAAAACAAACAAAATTACTTACTAGACATAAAAGGAAACGCTAACAGTAGGTTGAGGCGGCTGTGGCCAAATTAATACCCTGGCACCCTGGTAAGTGGTGGGTCTAGAATAGGTTAAGCCAAACGATGCTGGTTAAGCAAAGGTGTCATGAGTGGCGAATGGATCCCCTAAACCTGGCCCTGTCAAAGTCGCCCCTAGCTAAAGGTACATATAAATTACATATAGATTCTAATGGTATATTTATTGTTGTTTTTGAATAAATGAAATGGTATTATAACAAGATGAGAATTATAGCAATGGGCAAAAAAATTTCACTTTCACATTTATTTTGCTGAACCAATTTCATTATAAAGAATTTTAGTGAATTGGTTAATTTTATATTATCTTAATTCCAAACACATGAAATCAGAGCATTTACAAGGAACATTAAATTGTTTTCGTTAAATGCAGGTAGTTACCCTACTTTATTGTGAGAATAAAATTGTAGGTAGATACAATAATTATTACATAAAAAATTGTTATGCTTTTACCACACCTTACCTTTACCACACGCGGTGTTTACTTTGATTCATGATACATACCAAATATTACGAAAAAAATTAGCCTTATGAAAAATGTTTGTCAAAACTTACCTTATAAAGTTGTGCTCCGCCTATAACCCAAGTTTTCTCAATATCCGTGCGACGTTCTATTAATTGTATTGCTTCATCTAAACTTTTAACAGCTGCCACACTTGGATGTGCCTACAAATTTCAGACAGAAACGATTTAAAACTTATATGTTAATTAATCAATGCAATGACGTTTTAAGTCGTGACACATTATTCGGAACTCTGCCGCGATACGAAGTTCGCGCGGTCCACTAGTTACAAATAAATTGTAGCTAAGAACCATATTTGAAAAATAAATATCGAATAAAAGCAGTTCTAATGAATTTATAAATTATGGAATATACATATGTTCAATAATTATTTATTCTCCTGTAAAATAATACTTTGAGTAAGACTGAGAAAAAAAACTACCTTCTTTTCTACTGCATTAGGCTTTTTAGTAATCACAATGTTCAGTCGGTTTTCCAATGGTTTACTTGCAAGTGGAATAGAATTCCACGTCACACGTCCTATGATAACAGCATTTATTTTTGACTTATCCTCCACTGCTGACGTTATTGAGGTGAAGAATTCTAGATCATTTCTGTTAAATAAAATAAATTTTTAAGATTTTTTTAGTGCTTACATCTGAAGAATCTATCTAAAATGATAAGCTGATTTTTATTATAATCGAAAACTACCCACCTACTTACTAATTAAATTAAATTCGATCAATGATAAAATAGGTAGGTAGGTGTTAACAATTGTATTTCTGGAATTTCATCTAAGAATACCTACTTTTCTACTTTTTGCTTATTAAATCAGAAACTTGTGCAACAAACTGCTTAATTTAAACAAGGACCATAATAAGTAGGTGAATTAAGAATTTGCGAAATAATTACTTTTGATGTTAAAGTTAGTGCTATATTATACTTTTTTTCTCTTAAGGCGCTAGTTCACAGAGCCCTTGGTAAGTCTTCGAGCAGATTAGAATAATAGATAATATAGGTACTAAACTTACTCTAAACGCCATGGAATAGTCCCTTTCACACCAATTCCCATATTACTCTTACATACTGTGGCTATCAAGTTTAATTTGACCATCGACATTATAATGATTATTAACTTAGAATCGAAGAAACTAGTATAAAAAAATTAATACAGTTAATTAAAAAGTTCAGTACCAACTTCGCTCGTTGACGGCAAAACCAAAATTGAAATAAACGATTTCCATTCGTCACTAATCCATAGTCAATGCTCAAGAGTGTATATCTCTATTCTCTATGTCATAAGTCCTATCAAAAAAAAATCTGCATCTGCCATCGTCAATTACGTACATAGGTACCTATCTACAATAGATACCTCGGCACCTACCTATTGAATAATGAATTCTAAAGACTGTCAGCACAACATGTCAAAGTAGGTGTCAAAATTTTCTATACTCTGTAAATAATTTTGTTACATAAATTCAAATAACGAATAATAATTAATCTTTTCTCAATCTAGGTAATTGCGTTGGGAGTGTGCGAGCTTTACACATACGCTACCACAAGTAGATAGATATAATATATTACATTTCAATGTAATTCATTTCAGCAAAAACTGAAACACGGTAAATCTTGGATACATCTATTTATTATTTTATGCATTCAGATTTCATTAACAATTTACCTACTCGCCAATTACGTCTGAAAATTTTAAAACGGACTATCAAATACAATATTTTGCTTTCTTCCAAATTATACCGATTTATGATAAAATTGAACTACAGTTATTGAGAGACATTTTATACAATATATTTTCTCCTTACGGGTCTTAAATCGCCGCTTTATCGTATCAATGCAATGTAACAAACGCATACGTAGGTACCTACTTAGACTTAACGGTGGCATTGGGATACAAATTATCCTGCTTTCTTGTTTGCTGTACCTAACCATAATATCTACAAAGAATCAAAACAACGTGCCACATTATTGAGTATATAAATATGTATGCAGTACACTTTTTAAATCCACACTTTAAAAGATCATGTAGATACAATAATAATTGTTAACCGCTCAAAATAATACGAGTAATTACATACTTACTGCAATTTATCAAGAAATGAATTATGTACATATGTCATGCTCAGAATGACTAAACATTAGCTCCCACTATGGTAAATAAGCAGTTATTCATGTATTCATTTTTTCTCTGGTTTTGATTTAATTTATTTGGCTGTTGTTTATATTTTGTTTTTAAAGTTCTTGTACCTACTCTTCTAATTTTTTAACAAGGTATTCATTGAACGAAGCATTGCATTTCTCTTTTTTTTGCAACACATTGTATTTATTAATAGTAATAATCCGAAATCTAATACTTAATTGATAAAGAATTCAATAATTATACGCGGCAGATGAGACAATAAAATCGTAAATAGTTAACCAAAATGGTACAAAGTGGATTAAAACAAACAAATAAGTTTACAATTATAGGTTTCTGACAAACAGAAAAGAAAACATATCTACCAAAATACACAATACACCACCATTCATTATGCCATTTGAAAATATAGGCATGGCATACTTAAAAATGAATGAAAGTATCAGAAGCTACATTCCTCATATAGAAATACCTACTTCCGTATAATGGCTGCAGTCAAAAAAATATATGTACCAATAATTATTAGCTATTGTACCTCCCATGTAATTAAGAATATTCCAGTGTGTTACGTTTCAATTCGTTTTGGCTTTAATTGAACACGTTAAAATCCTAGATACAATAATTTCTTTCGAATTAATCTCATAGGCGTACATAATGCAATTAAAAAAATAGACACCCTAATCTGATGGAGATAATTGTTTAGGCAGACGAATTTAGTAGGTATGTAGCAATGTGATTGGCGTGTTGGGTTCGGCTTTTCCTAACGTGTATTTTCTCAAAAATAAAAAACAATTAGTTGAAAAATTAGATTTACTTAAAAGAGGAAACGTTTAACAAAAATAATCTTTAACTTTTTCTGCTATGACTAAAATAACTTTATATAATTTACTTTTACTATAACTTTTAAAACCTTTACTTTATTCAATAACATTTCTTATAAACTCTCCTATAAAATTCGACTCCATCTTCAACCTGTATTGCAGCAGCAACATCATTATTAGTATCAATCCGGAACACTTCCATATCCATTGTGGGAAAAAATCTGTCACACTTATAATCTTTCTTTATCTTTGTTAAATAGACTTTGTCACAATTTGGGTGTTCGATGGCTGCCTAAAACAAACAAAATTACTTACTAGACATAAAAGGAAACGCTAACAGTAGGTAGAGGCGGCTGTGGCCAATGTAGCGCCCGTGGAAAATTAATACCCTTGCACCCTATAGTAAGTGGTGGGTCTAGAATGGGTTAAGCCAAACCATGCTGGTTAAGCGAAGGTGTCATGAGTGGCGAATGGATCCCCTAAACCTGGCCCTGTCAAAGCCGCCCTGGCTAAAGGTACATATAAATTATATATCGATTCTAATGGTATATTTATTGTTGTTTTTGAATAAATGAAATGGTATTATAACAAGATGAGAATTATAGCAATGGGCAAAAAAATTTCACTTTCGCATTAATTTTGCTGAACCAATTTCATTATAAAGAATTTTGGTTAATTAGTTAATTTTATCTTAATTCCATACACATGAAATCAGTGCATTTACTAGGAACATTAAATTGGGTTCGTTAAATGCAGGTAGTTACCCTACTTTATTGTGAGAATAACATTGTAGGTAGATACAATAATTATTACATAATAAACTGTTATGCTTTTACCATACCTTACCTTTACCACACGCGGCGTTTACTTTGATTCATGATACATACCAAATATTAAGAAAAAAATTAGCCTTATAAAAAATGTTTGTCAAAACTTACTTTATAAAGTTGTGCTCCGCCTATAACCCAAGTTTTCTCAATATCCGTGCGACGTTCTATTAATTGTATTGCTTCATCTAAACTTTTAACAGCTTCCACACTTGGATGTGCCTACAAATTTCAGACAGTTACGAGTTAGGTAATAAACAAGTGAAATTTAAGACAGTTTAAAACTTATAATTTGTTAATTAATCTATATATAGATATGTATTTAAAACAAAGTCAAAATATAGAAAATTTTACGAAAAAATTGTTTAAAAAAAAATCGTTTCCTCATACATTTCTATGCAATGACGTTTTACGTCGTGACACATTATTCGGAACTCTGCCGCGATACGAAGTTCGCGCGATCCACTAGTAACGAATAAATTGTAGCTAAGAACCATATTTGAAAAATAAATATCGAATAAAAGCAGTTCTAATGAATTTATAAATTATGGAATATACGTATGTTCAATAATTATTTATTCTCCTGTAAAATAATACTTTGAGTAAGACTGAGAAAAAAACTACCTTCTTTTCTACTGCATTAGGCTTTTTAGTAATCACAATGTTCAGTCGGTTTTCCAACGGTTTACTTGCAAGTGGAATAGAATTCCATGTCACACGTCCTATGATAACAGCATTTATTTTTGACTTATCCTCCACTGCTGACGTTATTGAGGTGAAGAATTCTATATCATTTCTGTTAAATAAAATAAAATTTTAAGTGCTTACAACTAAAGAAGCTATCTAAAATGATAAGCTGATTTTTATTATAATCGAAAACTACTCACCTACTTACTTATTAAATGAAATTCGATCAATGATAAAATAGGTAGGTAGGTGTTAACAATTGTGCTTCTGGAATTTCATCTAAGAATACCTACTTATCTACTTTTTGCTTATCAAATCAGAAACTTGTGCAACAAACTGCTTAATTTAAACAAGGACCATAATAAGTAGGTGAATTAAGAATTTGCGAAATAATTACTTTTGATGTTAAAGTTAGTGCTATATTATACTTTTTTTCTCTTAAGGCGCTAGTTCACAGAGCCCTTGGTAAGTCTTCGAGCAGATTAGAATAATATATGTACTAAACTTACTCTAAACGCCATGGAATAGTCCCTTTCACACCAATTCCCATATTACTTTTACATACTGTGGCTATCAAGTTTAATTTGACCATCGACATTATAATGATTATTAACTTAGAATCGAAGAAACTAGTATAAAAAAATTAAAAGAGTTAATTAAAAAGTTCACTACCAACTACGCTCGTTGCCGGCAAAATCAAAATTGAAATAAACGAAATTTCCATTCGTCACTAAGCCATAGTCAATGATCAAGAGTATATTTCTATTCTCTATGTCATTTGTCCTATCAAAAAAAATTCTGCATCTGCTATCGTCAATTATGTACATAGGTACCTACAATAGATACCTCGGCACGTACCTATTGAATAATGAATTTTAGACTGACAGCTCAACATGTCAAAGTAGGTGTCAAAATTTTCTATACTCTGTAAATAATTTTGTTACATAAATTCAAATAACGAATAATTAATCATATTTCAATCTAAATGGATACATCTATTTTTTATTTCATGCATTCAGATTTCATTAATAATTTACCTACTCCCCAAATACGCATTAAAAGTAACTGTGCCTAGTAGCTTTAATGAAAATTTTGAAACGGACTCAAATAAAACGTTTTTTTTTTTCAAATTATACCGATTTATGATAAAATTGAACTACAGTTATTATAAAACATTACTATGTATAATGAATTAATATAGATATCATAGGTAACAGCGTAGTTCCAACAATCTACTTATATGGAAAAAAATTCATCAAAATAAAAAAACTACTGTCATCGTCTCCGCCTAACATACTCCTATCGTGTGCGGTGTGCTCGGCCACCTCAAACACCTCACGGAGGAAATGAGAATTTTGCACCGTTGGTTTTCACTGTAACGCCCATGTTGCCCGCTGCTTGCGTCACTCGATCCTTTCTAAAAAAATGCATAACAAAGTGGAGGGTTTTTAAAAAATAAAATGCTTAGGTTACTTTTTTCAAAAAATGTATTTTTTAACGGTGAGTCCGTTCACCGTGCCCGTCTCTACAACATCGCCACCTAAACCCCAACTTAAGCGTCGAAGGCTCCTTATGCATAGGCTGCCTACAAGAAGGGCATCTACATCTCCGTTATCGGTAGCCACCGTTTTGCCGCCTCTATGGCATTTTCCTCTGTATTAAGGATCAATGCACCAAATTGCCAAACACTGAAGTTTCTCTCTAAAATAAGTAAGAAAAATGGATCCATCTTTTAGCCTTTCACACAAACACACACAAAAGTAAAATAGAAATACTTAGAAATAGGTACCTACTATATTTAGAAAATACACTAAATACTAATTGTATACTTATATTTAAGGATTATGTAATAAACTTACCAATTTAATATATATATATATATATATATATATACAGGGTGTCCAGTAAATAGTACGACATACTGCAGGGGATGATAGCTAGGGTCAATACCTACCAAAAAAACACAACATATGTTCAGCAAAATCTTACAGATTTAAAGTTATACAACATTTTCCGAAATATCGAAAAATCACTACTTTAAAACAGATTTTTAAGCATCTCGTAATGAAAAATTCCTTTTCTGGTATTTTTTTTTACATCAAATTATTCGTGAATAGTTACTTTACTAATTGATAAGTCTTTTTTCTATCAAAAAGAAGAATGTTTTAAAGAAATAATATTTTTTGTTTAAATTTTTACAGAACAATTTTCTTATCGCTTAACTTTAACCTACAGTGGTGAAAAAAAAATGTATGTGACAGTTTTGTACAACAGACTTAAAAAATAGCTCGTTTAATGGTGATTTTGGAAAGATACAATACTAGTGCATTTTCATCAAAAAAATACAAAAACATGCTATTTTAGTTCCAGAGAAGCTGATTTTGTTGAAAATGTAATTAACGTAATTTTGACAAAACCACTACGAGAATAAGTATTAGCTGCTCATTTACGCGAATTATTAAGTAATAATTAGTAAAATGCGACATGCACTGGTAATGTCAAAAGGTTTTACCTGCTCGCCGACCGACCCGAAAAGAAAAAAAAGCGCATGTGCTATCCCGCTCTTTCTTGTATTGTGATTTTGTGTCTCACCCTCTCAACCTTATTTGCGACGTTTGCCAGTGCCCACTGCACAGTGCCCACTGCCCAGTGCCCACTGCCCAGTGCCCACTGCCCAGTGCCCACTGCCCAGTGCCCACTGCCCAGTACGCTACCTTAAGCCGTGCGCAACGCATCTGTGTATTCACAAATTATTGTTTCGTACTGACGACTGTTTTGTGCCTTGGACCCCGGACTTTGTTTGCCTTACGATTTGGATTTTTTTATTGTAATCACTACGACGACTTGGCGACCACCTGGACTTTTGAGCTGTATAACATGGCCAACCAGCGTGTTTTTTCGAGTTACACGCAGCGAGAATATGCTGAGATGCATCTCATTTACGGAGAAGCTGGCCAAAGTTCCAGAGCTGCTGCCACTCTCTACAGGGAAAGGTTTCCCGATAGGAGACATCCACACCACGAAATGTTTACCAGAGTGCATAACTCCTACATGGAAGGCAGACTTCCTGGTCAACGTGGCGATGGACGGCCTCAAGTCGTTGACGAAGACATAGTGCTTCAGGAACGAGAAGAAGACCCGACTACTTCGGTTAGGGCGATACAATAAAATAATTCGCGTAAATGAGCAGCTAATACTTATTCTCGTAGTGGTTTTGTCAAAATTACGTTAATTACATTTTCAACAAAATCAGGTTCTCTGGAACTAAAATAGCATGTTTTTGTATTTTTTTTAATGAAAATGCACTAGTATTGTATCTTTCCAAAATCACCATTAAACGAGCTATTTTTTAAGTCTGTTGTACAAAACTGTCACATACATTTTTTTTTCACTACTGTAGGTTAAAGTTAAGCGATAAGAAAATTGTTCTGTAAAAATTTAAACAAAAAATATTATTTCTTTAAAACATTCTTCTTTTTGATAGAAAAAAGACTTATCAATTAGTAAAGTAACTATTCACGAATAATTTGATGTAAAAAAAATACCAGAAAAGGAATTTTTCATTACGAGATGCTTAAAAATCTGTTTTAAAGTAGTGATTTTTCGATATTTCGGAAAATGTTGTATAACTTTAAATCTGTAAGATTTTGCTGAACATATGTTGTGTTTTTTTGGTAGGTATTGACCCTAGCTATCACCCCCTGCAGTATGTCGTACTATTTACTGGACACCCTGTATATATATATCAATCCAAAATTTTATAATGATAAAATAAACACTAAATTAAATTTATATAAAATAAGTAATATACTTTAATCAATTATCAGATGTAAGAGCACCGTCCGCAGAAAGAATCGCATTCGGAATAACGGAAATTTCAAAGGTCAAAAACATTAATGAATTTCAACCTCCCTCGCCGTTTATAAAATTTTCCGAATCTTATTCTCAAAAGTATGTACCTACCTATGTCATGGTCAAGCGCGGAAATGAATACTCCTGCACCGTTTGGAAAATTTTCTCGTATTATTACTTTTTAGATAAAATTAAAAACTAGGTCCATACTTTTTTATTTTAAAGAAATATTGCGTATGATAAAAGTTATTAGCATCTAAATATCTATATTATTTTTGACTTAAAAATCTTCCTCGAGCGTTTTTATTTTTTAAATTAAACTAAATTGAAATGCTAAAACAGAAAACGTAGAGACCTAGATTAAGGAGTACTGAATCTAAGTACATAATTGCTCTAAGACTTGCAACTCTCTCTATCGCACGCCTGAAGTGAGGCAAAGCGGTATGAAACAGATACCTAGCATTTTTTTAAATACCTACTCGCGCCGCGTATCGGAACTTCACCATGCTCTTATGCTGCGGCTCCATTAGCAGGAATTGACGAATATTCGTATTATCGCGACGCTGTCGGTAAACTGGCGCGAATCAAAGTTTTGTCACGACAATATTCGCTTGAGTGGCTACACTTCGCCGCTTCATACATAATTTTTATCACGACAACGCGCCACGTATATTCGCCCGCTAATGGAGCCACAGCATTAATATAATTAAGCGCGTTAAATGTATACTACCGCAACATTTGTAAAATTTACCTTTTAATTTTCATATTTTTAAATTTTGCTTCTTGAAACAGTGGGGTTTAGGGCCATGGGCCATGGGACCGAAAATGACGTACTACTTTTATGCAGTTAGAAGGCATGTTGTGATATGTTGCAGTTTCGATCTTTCTTTCATGTATTTTCTTAAAAATAACCAATACTTTAATAAAAATACTAACTACAATAATATAATATAAAACAATAATAATAAGTATAACTAAATAATATTTATAACTTCTTTTACTATAACTTTTTTCACAACCTTTACTTTATTTTCTTATAAACTCTTGTATAATATTCGACTCCATCTTCAACCTGTTTATCAGTAACAACATCATCATCATTGTCAAGTTGAAACACTTGCAGATCCAATTTGGGGAAAAATGTGTCACACTCATAAAATTTTTGTATCTCTGTTAAATATACTTTGTCACAATTTGGGTGTTCAATGGCTGCCTAAAACAAACAAAATTACTTAATTTATATAGGAAATGTTAACAGAAGTAGCTCTGGCCAATATAAAGTGAAGTCCCATGTCCCCTAGTGGGGTATGGGGCAGATGCATTTCACATCTGTTTCACTGATCGATTTTTTTCTTTAGGGGCAAGTAGGTGATCAGCCTTCTATATCCTGCCAGACAGAGTTTCTTTTTTATCTCCACCGGGAATCGAACTCAGGACCTCTCGGTTGTAACGCTTACGCGCTTACCACTAGACCGAGGAGGTGGTCAGGTCTGACCAAAATACTCCAGTTATTATGTCTGAAAAAATGGTGTAGATATGCCGAACAATCCAAATTTTTGATATTACGTGGAGGTGGGAGCCTAGAAAAGTTTAACTTCAAATTGTGCCAAATTTGTGTTGTAAATTTTTTAATAAGCATATAAAATGATTTTCCAAATGTATATAATGACTAGACTAATATAGTGCCTGTGGAAAATTAGTACCCTAGCACCTTCTAGTAAATGTTTGGTCTAGAATGGCCAAACCATACTGGTTAAGTGAAGGTGTTATGTAGTTAAGAAGTAGGGATTGGATCTCTTACACTTTGTCTTGTCAAAGCCACCCCAGGCCAAAAGTTTAAATATATACTTATTCTAATAGTTATTGTTGTTATTTTAATAAATTGCTAATACTTACTTTATAAATATGTGAACCACCTATAACCCAAGTTGTCTCAATATCAGTACGAATTTCTATTAATTTTATTGCTTCATCTAAACTTATAACAACTTCCACACCTTGAGGTGCCTGCAAATTTCAGACTGCTAATAAACAAGTGAAATTGAAGACAATTTAAAACTGAAATATTAGTTACAAATAAACTGTAGCTAAGAACCATCTTAAAATAATAATTAACAAAGCAATTCCAATTAATCAATAAAAGATGGAATATACACAATGTTATTTTGATAAATTATGTTTTGAGTAAGCTATGAGCTGAAACTACCTTCTGTTGGATTGCATAAGGACTTTTAGTTATCACAATGTTAATCCGGTTTGCTAATGGTTTGTATTTATGCGGAATAGAATCCCACGTCACACGTCCCATGATAACAGCATTCTGTTTTGACTTATCCTGCACTTTTGATGTCATTGAGGTGAAGTAAGCCATCTCATTTCTGTAATTTAGAATTACATTTAAGAATTGTGTAGTACTTACAGTTGAAGATCTATCTAAGAATAATGATAAGTTAATTTACTATAAAGCTCTAAATCATAAGCTATTTTAAATAGGATCAATGAGTAAATATTAACCACAATTGTGCTTCTGAAATTTGATTTATACTTCCTAGTTTTCACTTATCAAATTAGAAAGTTGTGCAACAAACTGTTTAAACTAGGTCCATAATAGTAATTAAATTAGGAATTTGCAGTGAAGTAATTAATATAGGTGTTTAGGTTAATGTAATACATATTTGATTTTACTTGCTTATTAGAATAATAGATACCTACGCTAAACTTACTTTAAACGCCATGGCAGAGTCCCGTCCAAACCAATTCCCATATTATTTTCACATACTGCGGCTATCAAGTTCAATTTGACCCTTGACATTATAGTGATTATTAACTTAGATTCGAAGAAACAAGTTCAGAATGTAAAATATTAAAACTTTAGAAAAAAATTAAAAAGTTAAGTTCCAACTTTGCCCGTTGCCGGTAAAACCAGTGTTGCCTATTGTCTATTTGGCTAATAAATAAGGCTATTACGAAATTCTAAAATACCCGAATACCAAGTAAAAAATGCCCGAATTCGGGAAAGGAAAATAATGAATTAATTTTTTCCCGATAGTTAAAAAGTAATAGTAAGTAATTTAAAAAAACTAAATAATAGTATCTTAGAACGTTTGGTCCCCAAGCACATTTTTAATTTTGAAAATTTTGACGGAATAAGCTTTCACGTCAATAATAAGTTCTAAGCCTAAACTATCGTGCTTTAATGATTTGCACCAACATTTTGAAGGGAAACAGCGTTGGATAAAATTGATAATCTTTGAAATAGATGGTAATTTATAAAAAAAAAAATTTGTGCCGATTTTGGAATTAGGATTACAACTAGATATTATATTTTAAAAGAATTTCCCATTCTCCCAATAGGAAGAAATTCTCCATTCACAGACAATACAATATAATGTTGCTAGGGTGAAAATACAAATAACAATTTTTATAATAAACTAAATATGGTTAAAACACCCAAAAAATAAACCAGAATTTGATCAATTCCCGATTTATTCCTGACAAAGGTCCTGAAATTGAGAGAAATCGGCAACGCTGGGAAAAACCAAAATTGAAAAAAAAAAACGAAATTTTCATCCGTCACTAATCCATAGTCAATGCTTGAATTGTAATTAAATAAATTAAATTAATTAATTAAAATTAAATAAATTAAATTGTAATGCTTGTATCTCTATTCTGTATGTCATTACTCTGGTTATTAGTCCTGTCAAAATTTACTCTGCACTTTCCATCTTCAGACGTCAATTATTGTTGAATTCAGTGTCATGATGTCAAAGTAGGTACCAACTTCCAACCTAGCCTCTAGCGTAACGTAGCGATGGGTGGTTATTACTTAAAACTTATCGAATTAGTCGATTGTTCAGTTTAGTCGATAAAAGTCGATAACAATTGATGTTAATCGATTGTTTTCGACTAACTTTAGCGACTAATTTATATCACTGCAGAGTGCGCGGTGTGTTGCGCATTTATAACTTACTAATTAGTAATTACTATACAAGTATTCAGTATATTCGGACGTACGTATTACTAAAACTAAGTAATTACAGATTATACATCTGAATCTAGTAATCATTAATCAATCCATCAAATATCAATAATTGAGGAGATATCCGTCCTTTCATAGTTTCGTTCGTAATGCAAGTTGATACTTACCTTAGCAAGTAAGAATAAAAGACTTAAATTGGTATTAAGTATAAAGGTTATAATTATTCGTATTATGTGTTTCACAATATACCTACTTAAAATAGTCATTGGTTAAAAGAGATTAATCAGTAATTAAGGTTACCGCGGGGCTAAAATCTAGTATTTTTATTAATAATCATGATGCCTATTATTTATTATAAATAACTGGCAAGCATTATTTATGTGATTTTTTTACGTAATCATAATCCACCGTAAGCTGAAACTACTCATACATGTAGGTACAATGCGAGCGGAACGGTATGGGTGCATTCAAGGTCAATTTCACTATTTATTATTTTTGCCAGTAGCCAAGTTATGTAGTTATGTATATTATTATTCAAATAAAATGTCCAGTAGTGAATAAATTCTGGCAAATTTACACATTTTGTCTACGCGTTAGATTATTTTTCGTTTAAATATAAAATTAAATACGTAGCATAATTATCGTGCGTTTATGAGTGACATTTAATTAGTGAGTATTTGTAAATCAAAGGTCACACAACACGCACCGCACTCACGCATCGCATACCTACGTACATTTAGTAGTTTATCGATTGTTATTCGAATAATCAGTGTGCGGAACTACTGAATCGACAATCGAATGCGCAATAGCACAATTTTCGATTTAGTCGATAGTTTTTTTTGCAACAATCGCCCATCGCTAGCGTAACGTTATTTGAAAACAGTGAAGATTGAAGACTGAGAATAGGGATTAGGGATAGACGAGCTACTAAAAGAGTAATGACGCGTTCACATGGAGTCGTGAGCTGGGCTAGAATACTACTACTTAGGAGAATTAGTCGTGGTCACTACCTGATGTGAACTGGTAGTCGTGGTAGTGGGAGTCGTCAACGACCAAAAATAGTACCGGTGGTCGTATATTATCGGTCGTGTAAATTAAGCAATCGTAAGATATGCGTTGAACGAGTAGTTTTCTCGTCCAGTTCACGACTCCGTGTGAACGCGCCATTATAATTGCATGAGTAAGAAGGCGCGAAAGTTAAATTATGAAGCAAAATATTGAGCAGGACCGAGAATTAAGTTTGTTGTCTCGTACCGGTATTTTTAACCGACCTTCAAAAAACCAAAAAGGAGGTTATCAATTCGACGTGTATTTTTTTTTTGTTTTTCGTGACGAAAGATTTTTGTCTTAAAGCAATGTTATGCCTGTTGTATGTACACGTATTAAGTAGGCAAGTGATTAATCTAATTTCAACTTGATTTTAACTGAATTCTCGCGTGTAAACAATCATTTCAGAGGAAGCTTACATTTCACCACAAATTAGTAAGTAGGTTTTAAACTAAAGTTTAATACGTCCATCTTAAAACATCACTCGCTAGTTTCCCTTATTCTTAATACACAATGTCGCTGTAGGTCGCTGTCTTGTGTCTATAGACTCCGGAAAGAGAACGATCACTACGTACTAAAGCATTAAGCCGCCTATCCCTGAAAATTTGTAGAATTTATAATTCATTTTTCAGCCACTAGCCGCGCTGCCGTCGGTAAGTAGAATCTGCGAAGTTAGCTGTTTATGAGTATACTGTATATACATGTGGTTATATAGTATGTACTATGTACAAGTACATGAAGTTAGTTGAATTGAGATAATTTAGCGATCGCAGCACTTCACTTAATTTATCAATATTTCTGGGACACTATTTTCTACAGCGATCGTTGTCCTTCCCTCTAACCTTCATGATCTACACACTACCACTGCCTACCTACTGTCTAGCCCCATAAGCCCGAAGTAAACAAGTACAGTGGTGTGAACCGATAGGACAGTAGCGAGTCAACTTGGCGTTTGACTTTCAAGTGGATCCAAATAGAACGGCGTAATATAAATAGTAAAATTTAGTACAGTGCATAAGTAAGCGGCTCTGACGTGTTATGTTCGGTCGTAAAATTATTCTGTTTCCAAAAAAATGGCAGGAAAATGGTCCGATATCAACACAAGTTTGTGAATGAATTTATGAGCTATTATATATTTATAATGACTATGCAGCTGCAAAAGCCCGTTGTATAAAATTAAAAATACCTACCAGGGAGACGGCATATAACCTATATATATTTTTAAAAAACAATTTGCAATATTTCTCTGTTATAACTAACAAATATTTAGATATTTTTAGAAAATTTATTATTATTATAAATTTTACCTAAAAGTACATATACAATAAAGAGAAATAATTGCCAGTTTAATCTGTGCGTTTTTGTGTGGTTTTTTGTAATTTTATGATTATGATATAACACGTCTTTAGTCTGTTCAATAATCATAGAGAGAAATCTGCGCTATAGCGCATATAATTTCTCGACGTGTCTCGTCTATTTCGCCGGAGAAATACGTTAAAAAAATTCTTTTTTAAATTTCAATCACATATTAATATTATGTTTAGTGAATTAGATGGGTTTGGTCGCTTTGTTATAACGAGCTTAAAGTAGACCAAATAAGTTTGAGCTGGGAATGAAAGACGTGTTAAGTGCGTGAGTTTTTAATTTTTATCAACGCAACCGTAAGATTTAGTTCGTTAGGATATTAAAAACAACATGGCTGTCTACAATAATAATATAGTTGTCTTTAATTAGTTGACTGCACAAAAAATTAACATGATGTGGCTATGACAATAATACACCTAAAATTTAGTGAGCATAATATATTCTTGTAATATCTAAACAATCAATCAGTCGCTACCAACGCTACTCCCGTCCAAGGTTTCTTGTGCGCTTTAGAAGTAGAGACGCCCGATCTCAATTTTAGCCCAGAAGAAGTACCTACTATAAAGTTTAAGCTCTGTTTTATTCTGACCGCCTCCTTGGTCTAGTGGTAAGCGCGTAAGCGTTACAACCGAGAGGTCCTGGGTTCGATTCCCAGTGGAGATAAAAAAATAATAAAAAAAACTCGGTCTGGCAGGGCATAGAAGGCTGATCACCTACTTGCCCCTTAAAAAAAAAAACGATCAGTGAAACAGATGTGAAATGCATCTGCCCCATACCCCACTAGGGGACACGGGAATTCACACAACACACACATCTGTTTTATTCTACTTCACACAGATTTATATCCAAAATCCAAATAAATACATTATTCATAGTTATTACATACTGGGTAGGTACTCCACTGACAAAAGTTATAACAGTCTTTTTCTTAATAATTTATGTTTAGTAATAATTATGTAAGTATAAAAAGTTTTTAAAATGTATATTGATGTATGTATTAATTATATGTTAAAGGTTTATAAATATGTATGACATCAAAATTTCAAATATGACTTTTATTAATCTGAAGCCGATGTAAGATATTTTGTTTAAGTCGACAATTTTTGCTCAAATTATTTTACAAGGCGTTCATATACGCCTTATTATAAGTTCCTTAACTTTAGTGATAAAGATCTTGTATTTCAAGCTAAATCTAGAATTTAATTGAATCCGCAATTTGTTGTCATTCCCCTATAATAAAGCTGACAAGGAAAGCTTTTATCTTTAAGATACGATATCAAATTGCAATGGACGCTCGGGGATCGAAATAGGACCACTTACCCTATAATTCAATTAAGTTTTTAAATGATTTCCTTTGGGGCGCCCGGATCTGATAGTTGGTCACTTTAATTTAGAAGTTATATTACACACTAGCTGTGTCCCGCGGTTTCACACGCGTTAATTTCGTCGTAACGTTATGTTATATAGCTTATATAAACAGAGTAATATAGCAAACAGCAAAATATTAGATATGTATTATGTACTTCGTCCGCGCGGGATAGTTATTTTTTTATTATTTATTTATATTAATTTCTTAAATAAAAGTAGCCGAAGTTACTACTTATTACATCAGCTATTTGATGTCCATGCCGCCAAAATCGGTCCAGCCGTTTGAGAGTTTAGCCGGAACAAACAGACAGATTAACAAAAATTGTAAAAAATGTTATTTTGGTATATGTACCGTGTATACATCCATATTCATTTAGTAAAAAGCGGTTATTTTAATATTCCAAACAGACACTCATATTAGGCCGAAGCAGACACATTTTTGTGCCCTTTATTCGTGGTTAAGGAAAGTAGACGATCACTGATCAGAATAATTTGCCGTCTCAACCACAAAAAAAGCAATACGTGCACTTCACACGTGGTGGAAGAAAAAGAAGTAGTTTAAAGGCAAGTAGGTAATTGAGTGTAATAAAATATTTCAAATATTAAACAAACAAAATGTGCTTATAGGAAGAACGTTTATTGTATTTTACTTTGTACTTATATAATTTAAGATTTTATTAAACTGATATTACTAAGTTTGTACTAAGTTAGTTGATATTATTAAGTTACGAACTTGAGAAATATAATTAAAAACTTTCTTATCGTCATCATGCTTTACGCACGAATGAGTTTGTTTGAGATAGAAGAGAATCGAGACTGTTTAAATGTCAATATGGAGATAAATTGGTTTATTTTAAAATGGTTATAAAGGAAATTTGTTTTATCGGCTAAACTTTTTTGCATAGAGTTATATACTTATCAACTTACGTTTAAAAATCGTTGCTTTTGAAATAACATCTCAAATTCAGTTTTTCGCTGACGAGCGAAACGATTAACTTGAAAATATTATGTATTTTTTTATCGAAATAGCAAACGACAGAGTCCTCACTGAGGATAAATTGTCTACCGCAACGCCCATGGACACCCTTAACACCATTTGGGCCATAGATACGTTGCTGGCCTTTTAAAGAAAGGTGCACTCTTTTCTTGAAGATCCCTAAATCATAATGGTTCGGAAATACCTCTGAAGGCAGCTGATTCCACAGAGCGGTGGCGTGCTACAGATAATGCTGTGAACGTTCAGTTGTGGAAAAACAAATTTCGAAGTGATAATAAGCAATGTAGGTATAACTTTAATAACTTAGCTTGTAGATTATAGTCTTCTACTTAATTTTTTTATCTACTCTAAGTCAGGGGGATACGCTAATACATAAATAAATAATCTATTATAATGTTATTACATTATATTACACCATAGAGCTTTATAAGATCGCAGTTTTTATATACCGACGTAGTTTTAAAACGAAGGTTACATATATTTCGATAACGCGATGCTGACGTTATAAGATGTTAATTCGTACTAGGCCCATTGTTCGTTGTTAACGTGCTGATGATAAAGAATCTTTGTTGAGAAATTTACGCGTTCACCGGGAAAAGGCATGTATAAAACGTTTTATTAAGCCTACCTCCTAATAAAAATCCCTAATACAATGGTGTCGTAAGTAGGGCTGATGATAAATATATATTTTTTTTAAATTATTAGCGAACAATAGAGCAGGCGGATCCTCTGATGGTAAGAGATCACCACTCATGGACAAGATATTGTGGTGGGCCTCCACTATCCTCACACACTCAGCGAAACTCAGTCCAAGTACTGTTTTCACGCTGGTATTCTGTGAGCCCATGGTATTTATCCAGAAAAGCCAGTCCAGGTAGTGCACCAGCGTAAGCTTCAGCGCAGCTCTTTTTATCTTTTGTAAATATTTTTTTTATATGATTTTTTTTTGCCAAGGAATGCCTGGATACATTGTATGTATAGTATTATCATAATCAGGCATTTTGGCCAAGAGAGTTGATTTAGATACAGATAGCCACCACAGATCTTATTCAAGAGATTTCCTGTGTAAATTCAATGGATATTTAACCAGCAATCAAGTGATTGTTATAAGACTTATTGGCTTTAAAAATTGCCATAATAAATCAGTGTCTCAACCCTCAGACTTCTTGGAATATTTGTTTTAAAAAGAACCGAATTAAATGAACCATAATAATTCATAATTGCAGGCATAGTCGCATGGCAAGCATATAAATAAAAACAATCGTATAGAGAACCTCTCTTTTTCGTAGTCGGTTGAAACTGCCAAAGCATTGCCAACCCTTGTCGTAAATTTTGTTAATGACCAAGCAACCTGCGTGCGTCTTTATGCGTCATTAACCCATAAAGTGTGTTACCATATGGTTGGGGCTTTAAAATAAAATTAACTGGTCTGTCTCTGATTTATTTAAGAAATGTGATTTGTGACGTTTAGTATGTTAAACGAAATTAACTTCTAATAGGTAAATTTCTAAAAACAGTATTCATTCCTCGACAAAATTATTCACATAAGTAACAAGTGAGTGAAGTCTTCTCGAACCCTGAGCATTTAAAAGTTCCATCTGCATTGGTTTCGCTAAGATGCAAAAGTGTAAATTCTCTATAGCTTAGAAAACTTATATAATGTAAATTATAATGTATTAAACCTTGTGAATGTAAGCCGAGCCTTACAAGTAGGATTACTGTGCCCTTCTCCACGAACCGCCCTTCAAACTTAGGATAAATTTTGGCGTATTTACTTGATTTTGCATCTTTTGTGTTAATAACAATACGTATAATTACAATAATTGGAACAACTCACATACATTGCTCTGATCCCAAGTAGCTGAAGCACTTGTGGTAATCAGAAACAACGAGGTTACCACAATAAATACATATATTAGTTTATAAACAACCAAGACTTGGAAACAAACATTCGTGCTCCTCACAAAAATTAATGCACCTACCGGCATTCGAACCCGGGACCTTTCGATGTAGAAGGAAGGAGCACTATCAATTGCGCCAATCGGTCGTCTAAAGTGAGACGGTGTGTTAAGGCGATACTTAAGTAAACCGAATCATAAATCTAATTATTGCGGCGTTACTGTATGCTTCAGTCCTTGCTGAACCGCCAAGCCCAGAGTAGAAAAAACCTAAATATTCGATTTAAATACTGTAACAGTTATTACAACAAAAAGTAGAAATCCTTCACTTTTTACAATAATAATTACTTACTAACTTGCTTAATAATGTTAGCTTGGTGATTCGACGAGTAACTGTAAAATTATTCCCGCTAAAATTAATGTTAGTACCTACATAAACATCAAATTGAAAAACAAGGCTCTATTCTGTTTTAACGAGCCGTGCGTAATTTTATAATTTTTATTTTTCTGGTTTTGTTAGTGGCAAGGAGCGAGATGGTTGAGAGAGATGAGAAATATCAAAAAGAGAATGCAAGAAAGAGACGTACTACATGTACTTTCTCTTATAGTCTGTATAGATTTGTTGAAATGATAGGGTCCGTTCAGCTTCAATTTTCTGCTTTTCAGTGAACGTTGGAGCGTCGAGGAGGGAATACGTCTCTTATGTTTAAATTAGAGGATTTCCGTAATTCCATGTGATGTTTTCCGTTTGTTTGACGGGAGTGACTAAGAAATTCGCAATGACTCGATTTAAAGCAACTTAGAAGGAAAAACATTGAAATATTATGCTATTATTGAAGGCAGATATAAAAATATAATCTTCTGGTGTTTTGTTTTCCTGTATTTACAGACTTTTTGATGCTGGCAAATCGTGTGTGTAAACTGCAAGAATTATTGAGTACTGGATTCGATATTTGAAAATTTGATCTTGGAATTCGGTGAGTTTTTTTACTGTTCATTCTAATAATTATAAACACTAATATACATATTGTACAAAGAAAAATTATTTGAATTTTTAATAAATATAGGTAGGTATATCTTTACTAATTTTCGTAATAATATTATTATTTGCTGTATTATTATATGGCGACGAGACTCACTGAGTTTGACCTAGTACCTAGGTAGGTACATTTTAATATACACGAATAATAAAATGAATTTTATTTTAAAATAAATATATCCTCTCATATTCTATAATTAAATAAATATATCATTAAATAATATTAAATGTAAAAAACGCTGTTCTATATGAAGGGACACTAATAATCATACGATCGCTTTGCATTAATTTTATTCATTACTAGATAACTAGGTGATGCCCGCGGCTTCATCTACGTGGAAAGATGCAATAAAGAAACCGAAAACTTATTTCCTGACCCACACATTATTCTGTTAATATAAGTATTAATTTCTTTAAAATCTATATAAAGTATATAATAGGTATAAAGCTATATAATATATAAAGTATACCTAATATGGCATTATAAATGTTATTTAGAGCTGATTTTGATAATAAAAATAATTCCAAAGTGGTATTGCTTTTTTTGGGGTTGATAAAATTTTAAAGACAATGTTACTATAACCAAACAAGTGTGCGTTATGTGACTAATAATTTCTAGAAATGTACCTACTAAATACGCCAGCACTTATAACCTGAAGGTTAAGAGATAAGAAAAATAAACATCTCTGTGATGAAAATTTATTTATTTAACGTGTTCAGGTTTATTTGAAATAATTATTCATTTTCTGTTTTGTTCCTTTTTTCTATTTTTAACCGACCTTCAGAAAAACTAAAAAGCAAGTTATCAATTCGACGTGTATTTTTTCCTTTTTTCTGATTTTCCACTCATACGACGCCGTCCGTAGACCGATTTGGATAATGAGGTGTCAAAAGTGGTTCCATTTTTTAAAATTTTTGTCGATCAATAGTTTTGAAGATAAGTTTCACAATCGAGCGACAAATCGCTGAAATTCGCGCGATCGTGTCGTAAGTACCTAATCGGTTAACTCTATGAAATATGACACATTTTATAAAACATTAGTAGAGTCATATATGATAGTAAAATCAATAAGGTAGGAGAGATAGTTCTGGAGATAGAGAGAATATAGTAACCGAATTCGTGCGATAAATTACAACTTGCGTTCACTTGCTTATTTTAAAAACCGCCTTTTAAAGAGCAATATAGCATTTTTATGCCCTTGTTGAATTTTACATGAGTTTTATTTATCAACACTGCCTTTTTGTTGTAGGTTCATTTATAATAAAAAAATATTTATCACTTTTTAGTTCGTTTTGAGATTAATTTAATTCCCCGTTTGTTTTTGACTTAATGTTTTATGCTTCCATCTATGTTTTAGACAGAAACGTCACATTTCTTGACACCCACTATGATTGAAAATTTGTATGGAATTGACATTTGGTGTCAGTATCGTAACAACACGAGTTATGTCATTCAGTCTGGACAATGTGGACATCAATATCATTAGCACATTATTAATTTACAGTTTATTAAAAAATACAAAAATACTTCATAAAGTTATTTTTTGATTAATAAACTATCGGACCCGGCGAACTTTGTACCGCCAATAAAAGATAGAATGGGTATAGTAAGCTATCCTTGAAAGGTACATATATGCCACCAAAGACTTTTTTGTACATCTATAAAAGGGGAATATCCCGTTATGCATTGTTTTGTCATACCTCTAAGGGATTCGACAGCGTTCTCAATGAAAGATCCCAGCTAAGAAATGAGAAATTATGACAGTAATACATTTAAAAACTGACTGTTATGTCAAACGCTATAAGATTATTAGAAAAGTTTGTATTGTTGTTAAGTTTTCTTAAATTTTCTTATGTTCCGCGCAACTTTCATATTCATTTCATAAGAACCTTCTCCAGATAATAACAAACACAACAAAAAAGAATTATCCAATTTTTTACAGTGCTTTGAAAGTTATGCGCTTACATACATTTCGATGATTCCTTTTATATTTATATAGATTATTATCTCTAATCAATACATTTTAAACCAAATCTCTTACCACGTCTGTTTTTATATAATTTATTTTATTTTATCTTTTTCACATTACAAATGATGATACCATACAAAACAAACCTTCTACGATGCAATCACTTCCAGGCAACCCACAATAGGAAGAATATAATAGATGTAGATATATAAATAGAATTATACTCGGGGATGCTGTGAATAACTATTAATTTGTTAAGGTGTTTTGTAAAATCTATATATATATATATATGTACTAGTGGACCCCGCGAACTTCGTATCGCGTCAAAGTTCCGAATAATAAAGTGTCACCTATAACGTCATTCTATAGACAATGTATGAGAAAAATGTTTTTCTTTTATTTTATTTTTTCGAAATTTTTTCTCTTCGTAAGAATTATAAAAAAAATATAATTATAAAAAAAGCGATATTATAAAAAAAGAATTGGCCAAATTGGTCCAGGCGTTGTTGAGTTATGCGCTTACCAACACATTTTGCGATTTTTATATTATATATATATATATGAATCGCTGAATGTGTTGGTAATCGCAAATCTCGAGAGCAGCTGAACCTTAATATTCCTTGAAGTACGAGGATGGTTCTTACGGAGAGAAAAATTTGTAAATTTGTTGAAAAAATAAAATAAATGAAAAAACATTTTCCTCATACATTTTCTATGGAATTTTAGGTGACACGTTATTATTCGGAACTTTGACGCGATACGAAGTTCGCGGGGTCCACTAGTAGTATATAACGATATTTTTGAAAATATTAGTATAGCAATCTACAAAACATGGGTGGACCTAAAATATTTTTTTTTTCTTATATTTCTTATGTTCCTCTTGTGTTTTTGGCTTATGCTGTTATATAATATTGTGAAATAATTTTAAAATTATAGCCATTTTGAGTATTTATTTCAGCATACGATATTACACATCTTTACTTTTTATGATAATGAAATGAATTCATACAGAAATATGACTGCTTTATTAAACTTTAGGTATTAGCTTTAGATATTAGCTGTACGTGTGACCTTAAATTCAAAGTGTTATATAATAGCGTTCAATAAATTAAAGACAGTGCCATTAGAACACCAAGTAATGAATTGTTATTAAAGTGGCGCGGAACTAAATATTTGTTTGAAAATATACGAATTGATATTCGCTAAGTTAACGCTGCGAAACGGAATATAACATATTATACATGTACACTATATGCGAGTTATATACATGTACCAGCCTCTACGACTGTAGATACTAAATATACCAGCTTTAACAACTGACGTCTATTTGCGTTTTTGAAACGGTTCTGTCCAAATAATACCAACGCATTTCATTCTAATTAAGATTCAGTGAACGCCACCAATACGTTTCGCTAGAATTCAATTAGTTGACAGACGCCACACTGCCACTCATTTAACGGCGCGCGTATTATTTTACCGCTTGACGTTTCGACTGACCATGCCATTAATAAAAAAGGTTGTATATTATTTTTAACTTAAAAATAGGAGATCCGGATTTCGGAATTAGCAAGGTTCTTCGTAATTTCTGAATTGATTTAAATTTGTATTGAATGATTTTATTTATCGTATATTAGATATAAATTGAACTCCTTTTTAACAGAGTCAATCTTATCTATTTTCAAAAGGTGTCGAATTATTTTTAACCGACCTTCAAAAACACCTAAAAGGAGGTTTTAAATTCCACACATTTTTTTTCTATTTCAATTCTATTACAACTTTTTCTGTAGAAAAAATAATTTTTAGTTACACTTTATGGTATTTACAAGTTTATGAATACCGGGCTTAGAATGCTTTCAGTTTCAATTATTATAAATTTTTTATTGAGATAAAAATATATATTTTAAATTACTGAAAAGTATAAGTTAGGCTTTAGTTGTTTTTTTACTGTCTTCGTGGCTAAGTAATTTACGAGTCTGTCCCGAGTATTGTCTAATATTGCGGCGGAGGAATAGGTTCGTATCCCGGTGAAACACGCTTCGGTTGAGTAAGACACAGTTGATGTACTTGCTTGTAAAGAACAATCAGTAAAACAGACGCATAGATTTGTTTATAAATGCTCCATTAGGGGTTTTCTAATACCGTGTTTTTTTTAGTTCTGAGTAGTTATTGTGACGTCTACACACATGTTAAAATAGTTTTCACGGTCCATCTGTTATATTTAAGTTCATCTATTTTTAAACGGAGTTCCAAACAATTCTATTTCATTTGGTATATTTAAGCCAACATCTGTTATCATGAATCATCCGGAATACGTAATATTATAAATCTTTTTTGTTATCGTTGAATTAGTCTTGATGGATTCATTTGAGGGTTTATCTACGTTTCGCTTACATAATTAACGACGAAAAACAATTTATAATAATCTGAATAAATTATCTTTTTATATAAAAATCAACTGACTGTTGAAAGTCATTATAGTTGTATATTTTTTTTTATTGTTTAATGATCATCTGGGTGTAGATATAATGTTATTGGGTCATAAAGGAATGTTACACGCAATATTTTTTAACTCCCGCGTTCTATTTCAGATAAAACTAGATATACTAAAATATAATATAATCAAACTTCTGCGATTTTAATAAATAACAGCTAATGTATCTCTTTAAAAAATCTAAAGCTTTAACTAATAACATCTCATAATCATCATAATAATTGGCCTCATGACTAAGCGGTCTTATAAGCGTACCGCGAAGGCTGAGGTATCGGGTTCGATTCCCGGTCCCGAATACAATTTATAATTTAATTTGTATTTGTATTCTCTGGTAAGGCTGCCGGACGGGGTGTCATAAATGGTATGGAGGAGTGGTTGAATTTCTACAGGCTTGCCTGCAGAAATTCAACCAAACCAACAAAAAATTGTGGGTTGCCTGGAAGAGATCGCTGATTAGCGATAAGGCCCGTTGCACTCTAGTGCAACAAAGTGTATAAAAAAACAAGTATTGTTTTTATTCAGATACCTAAGTAGGTGATAGATCTGGATCGCTTTAGCAATAATTTTATTCTAAGAGTAGAATAAAAGTTATTAATAAGTTATTTTATTTTGTATGAATACCACATTGTAGTCAAGAATTCAGTTAGGAGAGTCGTTGCAACAAACAATAAGGCCGATTTAATAGCGCACGCGCGAGACGGAAGTTAAATCACTATCCCTCTTAATAATAAACGTTGCTAAATTTGAAACAGTGTTTCAAAATATGCTGTCACTATCTTGCGGACGTGCAATTGTAATAGCAAAAAGAGACAAAACACTTTCGGCGAATATCTTAGTTGAGCAATTTTAAGTAAGGGTATATAATGTAATTTTATGTTTTTAAAAAGTTTAGATTATCCTGCGTTATTTATTAGATCTAACAATAACAATATAAAATTTGCTTATAGAGTTTTGTAAACAAAAAAGTTGTACGCAAGAGTTATTGCCTCTGTATTTGCGAAATAAATCATTTCAATGTTTCAACGCGTTATTTTGTAACCGTTTTGTATGTGTATAATAAAATGTATGGAAAATTATGGATAATAAAATCTTATGTGTTAATATTTCATTGATGTAATACATCAATCTGCGAAAAAAGTGATTTGAAAAAAGTGAAAAGTTGAGTGTGAGTAGTGAATTTATACGACTGTTTCCGAACATTGTCTTTATAAGCTAGTAGATGTTTTGTTATCTTCTGTGCTTTCCAAAATGGGTTTCTATGTTTAACAATACGCATTTAATATCACCGCTATAAAAGCAGTTACAAGGCGACGTATCATAAACAGACTCAGACAAATGTCGTGCTTTAAAATTAACCTTTTCATGATCTGAACCATATCAGAAATTCCACTATTTCGTGAAATAGATCAACTCAACGGACCCCTCATGATATGCCCTAAATCACAGATTATTTATAGTTTCATGATATGGAGAGCTGCATTATAATATTACATTATCGTAATCGATTACCTTACAATAATGATAAAGCCAAATGATGACCAGTTTAAACTGGGCACGACATATAAATAATATTTATTAATTACTTTAACCTAACACTAACATTACAAGTATAACCTAATGCCTGGATACCACACAATCTAATAAATGTATTCTGCGTCGCACCTCTACTTTATACTAATCATAGACACTAGCGTTTAAGTCAGAGCTTTCCAATTTTAAATTCAAATTTCGAATAGTTTTATGATTAGTATGCACACGCGGCACAGTTTCCGCCGATCACGCACCGATCCGATAAATATTCTTTCATAATATTATGATTATATTGAAGTTATGGTTGTATTGAAGTTGATTCTTATAAGCCAGCTGTCTTAACGAATACCAATTTTAATAAAAAGTTATTAACGTCAGCAAAAAACTTCCTTAATTCTAGTTGAAAAGAAGTATCTATATTAATGAGAATGATCCCCGTTTTTCGTTAACGTAAATTACAACAATTGATCGAACACTAGAATAACACATAAAACTTTTCAGACTTTAATATACTTTTTATTTGTTTTTAATTACTTTATGAGACAAATTAACCAAACTATCTGGCGATAAACTGAAACCAATAAAATTTTACGATCCGAATTAACTTTAGCTATTGGACAGTAAATTGATTTACTTAATTCTTACTATGAGTTTTACTTCGGCTTGAATTACTCTTGTTCAATACTTCGTCGCAGTATCTTAGAACTGAAGCCACATTAATGCTAGTAAAGCATGGGGCAGGTATCTTTTTTTATAGTAAAAGCCAAACCAAAGTCCCTTTCAAATAGATTTTTTTTTCCTCGAAAACCCAAAACAGAAGATCGTGCGGAAAATTTTTCCTCTTAGCTATAGAATAGATTATATTATAACGAATATTTCAAACGAAACAGAGTAACATTTATATGGTAATCAGATAAGCTTCAGTCCGAAAACGTCCAATTAGAATTTAAATGCAAAGCCACTAACAAAACCAGCGACTCTAACTGATTGAAATAAAAAGATTCTCAGTTTCGTTGTTTTTTTTTGCTTTGTCGATTGTTATTGACACTGAGTCTGATAATAAAGTTTTTAAGTAAGAGAGGTAAAATATAGTAGATCACAATATTCAAAGGACCTACTCGCTGAACGCACTAAACTAATGTGTTATGAGTTCAGCCGCAAAGGCAGTTGATGAATATATAATTATATGATTTCGTTTATAACAGTTTCACTCAGTCACGTTTACCGGTTGGGTCATAGCCAAGATACACCATTACATTTTAATGTATTCCTGATTAATCTCTAGGGTTTGAGATGTCAAAATAAATCTAGACATTGAACATGTATTCTACCAGAAAAGCTGTTAATCTGACGGTCAATTCTCCACACCTTTTTTTAGAGTTTTACACATCCCGAATATGGTCTAATCGTGTTATTGAATAAAATTAAACTCAATAACATCTCAATAAGCTTATTTCAAATAAGGCTTAATGTTTCAACTGTACCTACTAAGCTATCTACGAACAAAATGGTAATAAATATCTGTCCTTAGAATAGGTACCTATTTTTTAAATGGTACAACTTATCTCATGACATCAAAATAAATATCATAGTAATGCCTCAAACTGTTGCTAGTTAATCGAATCAATGGATTTTTAAAAAAAAAAAAAATATTTGTCTTTCTGAATATTTTTCATTTTCAGTCATTATCCTAGCAATTGTTATTATTAAATAAGCTATAATAATGCTTAGAAAAAATGCTTATAAAATTAAAACATAATGCATCACATAAAAACTACTTCGTTTTTGTGTATTCAGGCTATTTTCCTTTTGTTATTTTTAGTCAACGCGTGCCCATTTGTCATATCTGTGCGCGCCATGTTAGCTGTTGACAGCAGCTGTCAAATATCGCCACGAAAGCTGTCAATTTCAGCGCTTTTTTGTCATTTGGCTACCTGTAACACAGCCTTCAAATTCATTGTTATTTTCGTTTATACTAAGTTACTAACACAACACCCAACAATCTGTAACCATAAACATTCAATTATGTAACTCCGATTTGAAGGCAATTTAAAAACTCCGACGTATTTAAAACTGTTTTAGCTCATACAAGCTAAAAAAGATTTTCATAAATAATGCTAAGAAATATTTCGATCACGATAAAAACCGCATCAAATTCAGTCCATTGGTTTTGGAGCTACGCCATATACAGACACAAAGACACACAGTGACGTTAAACTTATTAATATTTTGTTTCGAGGTAATATTATAGGGCATAAAATAGTCCTGTTCCGTACTTTTCTGTCTTTCCAAGTGCATCTACATCCAAGGTCGTAGATGATCGAAGATAACCATTAATATATTAATGCATTAATAAAGTCTACATTATCAGTAGTAGGTACCTAAGTATCAAAATTGTAGTTGCTATACTTCAAAAGCAGACCTATTACTTATTATAATGTATTAACAATAATGTACTTAAATTTATTTACAAAAATACAAAATACTCATCAAAGCCGTTGGGGAAAAAGTGAAGTCCCGTGTCCCCTAGTGGGGTATGGGGCAGATGCATTTCACATCTGTTTCACTGATCGATTTTTTCTTTAGGGGCAAGTAGGTGATCAGCCTTCTATGTCCTGCCAGACCGAGTTTTTTTATCTCCGCCGGGAATCGAACCCAGGACCTCTCGGTTGTAACGCTTACGCGCTTACCACTAGCCCAAGGAGGCGGTCATCAAAGCCGTTGGGGCGCGTACCCAAAATATTGGCTACATTATCGTGTTGTAACGCTATACTAGCGCGTTGGCCGAAATATGAGCCACCTTTCGGAGTTCCTGTGATCTCAACTAATTATAATTAATTTAACGCGTTAGGGAGTGTCCATTACTCACGTGATGTTTTTTGAGAATTTTTAACCCCCTCCTCCCCCTTGGTAATACGGGGTGAGGTTGAAGACTAACCCCTTCCCCACTCAAAATCACGTGTATTTTTTAGTACGTACAAAGAATGTTAAATTTTTGAGAATATTATCTTTATATATGGTATAAATATCTAGACAGAAAGGTCGCAGGTTGTTTAGAAAAAATAAATACACGTGGTACTATACCTCCCTTCCCCCTTGTGATATTTCGTGATTTTTCCCCCCCTTTCGAGCCTCACGTGATTAATGGACAGCCCCTTAGAAAGGTGTGGTGTATTTAATTTGATACGAAAGAGTGTACAATGTACGGCTAAGTACTACAAAGTAGACCATTGCCGTTAAATGAAAATTTATAAAAAAACAGAAATACGTATTATTCGTGATATAAATAGTGAACATAGTATCACTGATTATAATAATTCTCATAACTAATCATCTTGAATACGATATTTAATAAAAATCTGTATTTGATTTGCTTGCGCGTATATCAGAACACATAATTCACCCTAAGAAAGTATTTTTAAGACTTCGATGTTAATATATCTTCTCCTGTCAGGATTCCAACGGACGCCTTAAAAAGCGCTAAAGCCTACTAAAGCCCAAAGACACACATCTTTTATAATAATATTGGAAGGGCAAGATACCCGACTGAGGCGAAACCCAAGGGTAGAGTTATGAGACATACATATTATGCCATGTCAATTTTAAGATGCCAGATCTTAAAATTGGCTTTTATACAATATTAATGGCTAGTATATACGTTTTTATAATATACCTAAGCTAGAGTTAGCTTAAGTTATGTACCCTAGTTGCACCCTACTTTGCGAGGGGTGCATTTCCATTGAGCTGGATCGATATGCTGATACGCAAATTCTCCGATTTCATTACTTGGAGCTTTTACTGGAAAGTTTCGGATTTCCATTTAAATCTCTTGTCTTTTATTAAAAGCTGTCGTAAAATGGGACATGCTGTATATTATTCGTAATCTATGCTTTATTATTAATTTAATAATTTAAATTAGAATAGTATCAATTTAATAATTAATTTTAATATAAAAATATACACATTAATCAAAGCTAAAAATAACTATGTTGCTTGTCTATAGATTAAAAAAATCCCAAGCCGTATGAAATCCCTGCTTTTACAGACATTTTGCAGACATTTTCTATTCTTTTTTTATCAAATCACCCATTTTATAAAGGTCGGAATTCACCACTTACTTCACTTCCTGGAGGGGCACGGTTTCCAAGCAATTTCGTTTTATGGCCTCTCCGGGAGATATGAAATTCCTCAGCTATGGTCTAAGTTATAAACTGTTAGCTTTATAGATAATAAAAGGTAATTTTATTAGGTAACACCTTGGATTTGACGATTTTCATAAGTTTAAATAATGAATTATTATTCTAAAAAAGCTGGATCATTTTTCGACCAAAGTATATATAGGTATAGTATTTTGAGAACACACAATAGTTATAAATATTTTTTTTAATTAGTAATACCTAAATAAGTGATTTGTTGTTGCGACATCCTTAAGAAGTCACTAGGGCAACTATAATTTGTGAACTTATAGTTTTGATTTCGTTTAGTTATTAATTAATATCGTACAAGCCGCTACAGTCATCCGAAACACCAAAAACGCTATTGATATTTAATAATCAGTATTAATCTTAATCTCTATGTGCCTGTATAATAAATAAACCACTGAGGGTCATAAGCCTTGACGAAAAAGAGGATTACAAGCAAGTTTACCATATCTCATTTCGGTCTACCTATAAATTTCCATAACACATGTTGTACTTATATTTTATCTCAAATTTTGATGTATTTTTTTTATTATTTTATTTACATTGGCTTTGAATCTTAGCTAGTATTTAGGAGTCGGCTTAGCTGTAAATGTTATGTACTTACCGTTTTATCTGGGTCGGGTTATATTTTCATTTATAATACTTATTTAATATTATTACAAACACAAGAAAAATCTATAATAACTAAATTTCTTAATGAAACAGGTATTTTAATATAAAGGCTCTTCGCCTTTATTTTACGTATTAGTTAATTACGCTAAGGGTCGGGTCACATTATAGTTATAAATTTGTGATAACTTACGAATGATTCTATCTTTGAAAATGTCCTTCGTAAAAATATTTACGAATTTAGTATAATGTAGTGAAAAAAGGCTTTTCTTTTATTCATACGATTTGAAAGAAACTTGTTAGATATTCGGATGTGGAGCCAGAATTTGAAATCAACTCTAAAACCCGTCGCAGACTTTTTCTATACTTATTTTAAAGTGACCGCACAGCTATAATATATATTTCTGTGACGTCACCCAGCTATACCGTAATATAAATTAACCACGACGACCATCATAATAATGAAGGCAAAATATATAACTTCTCAGTGTGTGGTAGCTTGAAATAATATATATTATAGTACGGTATATTAATGTATACTATATCTAAGTCTGTGATGGGCTTATGATGTCGGAGTTTTCGTTTCTTCGACTAGTGGGCGTCTCTTGAGGCAGTTAAACCAATTCAACTTGTGCCCTCAAGAAGTGCATACAACTGGCTTAAATATGAGTTACGCCCCAGGGATAATCTACTGTCATAGTGCCCATGGGCGACTGTCGTCATAGGATGAGCATTCTGCCCGTAAGCTCCCTATTAGGTAGAGTTAGACACATGAACTTTTGGTTGGATATATTATATTAAAGTCCTATGACCCCTAGGCGGGGCAAAGGGCGTCCATTGTGCTCCGCCATCTCGTCCTGTCCTGGGCCACGCGTTTGGCCTCGCTCCACGTCATCCCGATGTCCCGCACCTCCGACAGGATAGTTCACCTCCAAGACTGCTTTGGACGGCCTCGCTTTCTTCGTCCCTGCGGGTTCCAATCTGGTTGGATACGTTCTAGAAAAGTGGAAATGATTAAAATATGTTGTACATATAATAATTAAATAAGAAGTAAAGAGATACATTAGGTATAAAATAAATATTAAAAATAATTTAAAATATACTTAGAGTCTGGACATCTGAAGGTAATGAAAATAAGTTGAAGAAATATAATAGAATGAAAATATTTTTTCGATGTCATAGCTTCATTCCTAATTCTATAAGATTTGAATTTTAAATTATTGTTCTTAAATTTTACGCGTGGCAAAGAGTTTATAAATAAAGAGGCCACACGCAATTCACCACAAACTTACTAGCCAAACTAAGTAGTAGGATTATTTTATTGAGTTTATTGAGAAGACCGCGACCAAGGATGAAATAGGGATTAAAAGTATGTATAGAAATATCGTCATTTTTGAATTTTTTTTCTGGGTTGTTTATAAGAACAATCTAAAAATAAAGTCCATCCTATTATTAATTAAAACAGGATGCTTACTTGAGTAAAATCGAGTGGAAAAAATAAAAAACAATACTACCCACAGATTATTAGATTTGTTACTATCAGATAATACTGTTGTTCCGGAAATCGGAAAATCTTTATCGTTTTAGTACATTTACGATTGTCTGAAACCTATAAACTGCTCCCAAAGGTATTCTTTGATCACAAACATTTACTCTGGGCAGTTAATTGGACAGGAACAATGGGAATAAACTATTAATATTGACACTATTGTTTGAACAAATAAACATTTCTAAGACGATAACAATTTAAAAATTTATAAATAAGTTTTCTAAAATACTCGTGTAAGGAATATTTATGTTTGAGGCTCCAAAACAATTTTTTTACTACATATTATGTAGATTCTTCTCCGCCTCCTTGGTCTAGTGGTAAGCGCGTAAGCGTTACAACCGGGAGGTTCGATTCCCGGTGGAGATAAAAAAACTCGGTCTGGTAGGACATAGAAGGCTGATCACCTACTTGCCCCTAAAAAAAAATCGATCAGTGAAACAGATGTGAAATGAATCTGCCCCATACCCAACTACACGGGACTTCACTTTTCACTTTATGTAGATTCTTCTCCGCCTCCTTGGTCTAGTGGTAAGCGCGTAAGCGTTACAACCGGGAGGTTCGATTCCCGGTGGAGAAAAAAAAACTTGGTCTGGTAGGACATAGAAGGCTGATCACCTACTTGCCTCTAAAAAAAAATCGATCAGTGAAACAGATGTGAAATGAATCTGCCCCATACCCAACTACACGGGACTTCACTTTTCACTTTATGTAGATTCTTCTCCGCCTCCTTGATCTAGTGGTAAGCGCGTAAGCGTTACAACCGGGAGGTTCGATTCCCGGTGGAGAAAAAAAAACTTGGTCTGGTAGGACATAGAAGGCTGATCACCTACTTGCCTCTAAAAAAAAATCGATCAGTGAAACAGATGTGAAATGAATCTGCCCCATACCCAACTACACGGGACTTCACTTTTCACTTTATGTAGATTCTTCGGAGGGAAGGTGGTGTACATATTGGAATTCTTGGGATCGTTTACTCGTTGGCGTTTTGGAATCGACATTTCGGTTGAGCGAGGGTGTGAAATTTGTAAGAGAAGCCGAAATATAAAAAGACTAGCCAATTAATATATATTAACTATATACTTAAATATATTGAATCACCGAAATGTATGTAAACGCATAACTTCCTAACGACAGCACCAAATTTGATAATTCTTTTTTTGTTGTGTTTGTTATTATCTGGAGAAGGTTTTTATCAAATAAATAATTTCAGAATACTTAAAGACAATATCAACTTTTCTAATGTCCTTCTTCGTGCTTTTGACAATATAAACTTTTCTAATGTAAACTTGCGTTTGACATAACTATTAAGTATTTAGTTAAAAATATGTTATGTAAATTAGAAACAGGCCTCCATTTTAGGTACTTATGTATTTGTATAAATTAGATTGTTTCATCAAACTTAGTAAAACTTCAGGGTCGTTCAACGCTCAAAGGTCGGGAACTGCCTCACCTGTGACCTGGTTTAGACTTCTGCTTTAAGTTATTTCTAAGACTAACATTTGACAAATTTGTAAGGTTTTTATTGAACACCGGGTTTATTCATGTTATCGTCTGCGAGGACATACCTATATATAAAATAAAGTCATTTACACCTTTAGCACTCAAGAACAGATCGATTTTGATGATCTCTGATTTGTAGGATTCGTCAAATTAGAGAAAGGTAGAATAACTATTAAAAATGGAGAAAAGCTCACGAAAGTGAGTATGAAGAAAATTCGTATCCTCATACATTTTCCATGGATCGTTTAAGGTGATATTTGTAACTGAAGCGATACGATGTTCTCGGGTCCACTAGTACAATACAATACTAGTTTTCCATAGGTGAAAGATTAAAAATTGTGAGCTGTCACGGGACGCCTGGCAGATGTGAACATTGACATTATTTACTATACACATAGACTATATATAGATACCACCATATAGCGTGCGTTGGCATGCGTCGCCACGCCAGAAATCGGCTTTACGTGTGGCTATAGGTCACATCAAAAAAATAATCGAATTATCGTCATTTTTCAGTTAATTTGTTACAAACAGAAATACATATATTCTCTGTTTAGAATTATAGATTTCACAGCAATGTTCTAAGATGTTTTTATTTCAAGTGAAACAAAAGAGATCGCTATGTCAGTGTCAAAATATAAAAGCATCCTAGAGATAATCTATCATAGGCATCAATATATCATAGGTGTCAAACGTCTCTTGTTTTGTGTACTTAATACATTGTGCTTATTTTAAGATCCGCCTTTATAGTTTCTATTGTAACTATTTTGGTATATACCGACTAATTTAACATGGCAAATAATAATGTTAAAATTTTAACAAAAAAACCGACTTCAAATTGTAACTCTAAAAATACTGAACAGATATTGATGAAATTTAAATGGGACCATACGGAAAGCACCAGATTTCAAACAAAAAAAGAATCATTGAAATCGGTTCACCCAGTCGAAAGTTCTGAGGTAACAAAGTACCTCCTCCTTTTTTTTGAAGTCGGTAATAAAATGCTTTTGAATAATTTACATGATTTTCACTATCAATTCCAGGTTGTCATGCAAAACCAGGCCGGCACCGGGTTCCAGTGGGATAAGCTGTCGCCCGCAGAGTTCCAGCAATTGCAGGAATTGACTTCATGTAAGTACTAACAACCTCAATTAGATACGCTTCTGCGGTTTCAGTGATGTAACATGACATTGTTGTATCAAAAGAACTTTGATATGTCACGCCCATTGTAGGTACCTTATCCAATAGGATACAGAACTAGGATACAGAACTAGGATACTAAAACAGTTGATTGGAATCTTAAAAATTCAGTGCCATAATTACATTATTAATAATTTTTATATTAATAATGGCAATAGTTATAATATAGCAATCGACTAGATATAATTTTATATTTACAGGGCATAATATATAATTTATAAACATTTTCCCTTCAAAGACAGTCTATGGTCAAATGGGGTAAATCGAGTTTTTTTTTCTATTTCGTTACACCAACTATTACAAGATGGCCGCAAAGACCACTATAGAAGTCCTTAATATCAAAGGTTGTATAATATTGTCAGACATTTGCATGAGAGTTATTAAGTCATCTCTTACAGTAGATCTACATAATACAGATCATGTTACTTGAAGAGTGATTTGTAGCTGTTGGATGGTGAAATAAATCAGTCCAGTAGCTTTGAGATTATCCATTACACTCGAAAATTCTAATCTTCTCTAAATCATAAGTTCCGACTGTCAGAGAAGAAATATCTTCGAGACTGAAATCATACGCCAAACGCTTAGACCGCCATCCTAATGAGCTAGCCTCTGACCTCATGAATCCCAACACAGTCACTTTCTCGAGAATTAGGAGAAGAGCTCCTTAAGACATCATCAAAGATTAGGAGAAAGAACTGTATATTATTAGCTGGTTGGGCCACTGGGCACATACCACTCATGGCTTAATTCCCACTGGGCAGATCGCAAGAAAAATGAAAAAAAAAAAAAAAAAAATCATAAGTTTATCAATTGTCGCCCCGTGACATTGTGCTCGCGACTGTCTGCTTAAAATCGTTAAATTCTTTATGAAGATATAAAAATTTTCTTTATAAGGGAAAAACAAATTATCTTTATTACTGACATTTATCTAATTAGAGAATGGATTAAGGGACCAAAATAGAAAGCAATTATGTGTATGGCTTGGCATTGACTATTAGCTAATTGTTTTATCGAGCTATCATGTCTAATGAAATTGTAACTAAAATAGCGGCAAGCTATGATGGCCGTTTTGACATATTACAATAGTGATGTGAAATGTCATATCGACGAAATCCATAACAAAAGGCGTCAACAGAGTCCAAATTAACGAGCAAGGGTCAACAGTAATGCAGTATTGATATCCGAAATCCAAAGCCAGGTCAAAACTATATCACAATCGCAGTGCACTCACATTTTGTACTTTTCGAAGCAAAGTCAAGTCGAAACTGCTCTGTTTTGCATTGAGCATTGACTTTTGAATTTAATATCGAAAAACAAATGCCGAGTTGTGTGGTAAATAAGTACACCAATAATTATAATCTTATAAAAATAAAAAATAAAAAAGAAATCAATGTAATAAATAAATTTTGTGTGCTAAAATTATGTATTCGATAAATTTTTTGACTAACCGCACGTAACTATTGACAATAAAGAACAGCAATTTGCTCCTCCAAATGTAGTTATTAATAATTAATACGAAACTTGATGAGCGGACAAACGTCAAAACGGCATAGCTTGCCGCTACTTTAGTCAATGACATAGTAGGTCTAGGGTGATTTTAAGATTAACCTATATTTCGCAGAATATCAGTTTCATCGGGGGTAAAAAATAGAAAAATATTGTCAGTCAAACTTTAAATAAGTATTGTTCCTCGTGATGCGTAATTTTAATCCTGAACCCTCGATCCAAAAATGGTCATAAAAAGTTAAAATATATAGTCTTCACATGTCAATTGTCACATAACACAGATACGAGATTCTCATAGCCGACCGAATAGTCATAAATATTCGTCATATGTCATCTGTCATTTCTTCTCATCTATCCAATATCCATAGAGATTGCTTTATCTTACGAAATACGACGTGTAAACATTAAGTTTTGAATATATTGTTTCAGATTCAAGTAGAAAACTGCAAGATGTTCTCAATGAGTTGTTTGAAGTTCGAAAACAGAATCCGGACGGAGTGAGTTTTTTATATTTTTTTCAATTTTAGGTTATTTGTCAAATAATTAACTAGGCTTACATATTTACTAACAAACCCCGTGGTGTTACGTGGGTAGCTACATTTTAATAATAAATTGATGCCTAACTATTAGCCAAGGCATCCAAGTATTCACATTCACAAGTATTAATGAAATTGAAATTATTTATTGCCTCATATCTTAGCCAATTCACATAAAAAGTTATGAACTGTGGTGTTATATTATGTCTTATCAACTCCGTCTATCGGCGCGTTTGTATCTTGCATTTTCCTTTCTATAAAACCTATTTAGTAGAGTTTATTTTTTTAGATATTTCAAATTGATAAGATCATTAGTTCTATAATTAACAGTAATAGTTGAAAATAGTGTTTCGTATTGACAAAAATAAATTGCTGCCAACCTAAGACAAGAAAGTGTATAAATTTGCAAATATAAAACGCGAAATAAAGTTTATTTTTATTAACAATGGATTACTACATACTCAAGGTGAAATTTTTTATTGGTTTTAAAAATGTTGTTTACCCTGAAATAAAACGCCATAGACATATAGAAAATTTAAATTAAGTAGATATTCATATAAAAAATACATAACTACTTATGGAGACCGATATAAAATCCGTACATCTATTTATATAAAATTGTCGTGTTTGTAACAAAACTCCTCCGAAACGGCTTGAACGATTTTTATCATTTTTTTGTGTATTTTTTTGTGTTTTGATATGTCTTAAAATAGCTCGTACAGTATTTCTTATCCTCATATATATATTTTAGACACCATATTCTTCTTTGTTAAATTGAATAGGAGAAAACATTTTTTATCTTCATACCCCCACTTAAATATTTGTAATCGCAAATGCGGGTTAAACCGCTGAGCATATCGAGTATGATTACGTAGCCACACATATCGCTATAGTAAAATATATATTACAAAAATACTTAGCGACCTTTCATATTGTGACCACAGCGGCGGACTAAAATGTTAGATTACGAAATAAAACCAAAAGTCAACAAATTATAACTACACATACCGCTTCAATTATAAATTAAATAAAATTCTTTTTGAGGCAATATTCATGACCTTGTCTCAGTACATTTATTGCCTTCAAACATGAGGATTGCTTACGCAACAATGCCCACCCTTCGTGATTTATTGGCTTGCCACTTCTATGTTTCTTATAACTATAAATTGCCTTTATATTGCAAGATGAAAGCAATCTTTTAACGTCTGTAGAACATTTATTTAAAGCAATAGAAAATCAAACATAATATCCACTATTTGTTCTGTGAAATTATTAAAAATCAAACATAAATTGACGCTGAAAGTTGTGAACAATACAGGAATAGGTGCAGAACTAAAATGAGAAAAGTTTATATTGCTCACACACTATCAAAAATGGCGATATTGTGTTACTATGTAATAGTTAACCTACTTTGATTTAATATTAGGTATTATAGATTTATTTTGTTTCTGGTATAGGCCCCAAAATTTCTATTTTATGTCCCAAATCATTTTCAGTTCGATAATTATTGCTCAATTCATTGAATTTGAATTGCATTGTAGGACAGCGATGAAGTTTGTTACATTCCCGGGAAAAGAACAAATTTGGCCAAAGAAGGTTAATTGCCTATAAATAATGACAGTGATTAAAATGCCACAGATTCAGAAATATGTCTGCCCTGTGTATGTGTTTTACAGGGTTCGTAAATATCCGATTTTTATGCTAAAGAAGCTAATTTCATTAAAACTTAAAAATGTCATAGTTTTTCAAATAATATAAGTCGTAGTAAGTAGTAGTAAGTTAGTGTCAAATTACCACATGTTAAAAATAATAATTTCAATAAAAAGCTATCCGTGCTGGTTTAGTTAAATGGAATTTCCCCAACTTTAAATGAGGTTGCCATTTTATGAAACAATCTAAATTATGCTAAATTATAGTTTTTCGCTACCTGTTGCCAGGGTAAACTTTGATCTTTAAATTTTTTAGTTTACTAGACAGGAAAAAATCAATTGGTATATGTATATCGCTGATATATATCGGCGAACCCTGTTGTTTTATTTTAAAATGCTTAAATCAGGACTTAATAAATTCTACCTATTCATAATAATTTTTAATATGAGAGAGGAAATCTCAATACAACAAAACGTCATAAAGCCAAGCCTACGTAAATACGACGTTATTAAAATAAATATCACTTCCGTGCATGACGTCATATCTTCCGTCTCGCTCTCACATGACGTCACAGTCGTCCTAAATTGGACTATGGCGTTGCAGATTTTTGTAGGATACATAGCCTTACTTTCATGTAACTGGATTTCTAGTCGTAGGTAAAGTACCATTCGTAATTTAGATAATATGGTTGTATTGTAGAATATAGAATTAAATTTTTTGGCAGTGAGAGATTAAATTAAAATCTTAGAAAATACATAATAGTTGAAAAATCAATTTTCGTTGTTATAACAAGAATACTAAACGAATATTCGACTAAGAAATAGTTAAGAAAACCTGATACCACAGAAGATCGTTAGGTACGTATATGATAGATACGTAAACGTAATAATTTGATATTAAAATTTCAGCTCTATTTCATAGTAATACGGTAAAACTTTGCGTAACAGACAACGGTGACGTCAGACAGATCTGGGTCAGAGTGACGTCAGAGATGATAAGAATATTTGAGTTGATAAGTTACCTTTAATGAAGCATTATATTACCATATTTTATAAGTTTTAAGGATATTTTTACCCGACTGCGACAAATCCCCAAAAGAGTTTGACTTGTTTGTATGTCCGCTCGTAAGAACTTACCGCAAATGATAAGTCATTAGATTAGTTTTCATGAAAATATCTTAATTAAATAGCTTAATTAATAAAATAGCTCTGATTCTTAAGTAGATGTCAATTAATAATTACAATTTTCATTATTATTATTTTTTTATTAATAACTAGACCCAGTGGTTTCCGTGATTAAAAAAATTGAATGAAAAAATACCTTATTCCCTACTCTAAATACACATACAAACTTCATAAAAATCGGTCAACGCGTTTCGGAAGGGTAGGTACGAACACAAACACCGTGACACAAGATTTCTATATATTACATTATCCGCTCTCTTTTTTTCTCTTCATCTTCTAAGTGGCTATTGAAAAATATTCATAAGAACATTTCTAACTTTTTACGATAGTCGATAAATTTTATTGATAAATCGAATTTTATTCTTTTTTTTTATTTTTTATTTTATAGATTCATTTAAGGAAACTATTTCTGAGTAAAATTGAACAAATTTATGACTCTAAAAAAGTTAAACTTTTATTTAAAGCATAATATTACAGTTGGATGAAAACATTTCAAACTTAAAACATAACTATTATAAGTATCTAACATTGCATTTTATATTAAATCTCACTTTTTTACTACATTCCAAAACTACTTTTACATCATTGCTTTTAGGCAATAACGTAAAATTAGTTTCGGAATGTTTTTGTTAACAAAAAGCTTAAAATACTCGTATAACGCCGAAAGTCATAAAATAAAATAGAAGTTTGTATTAAGTCATAGAAATAAATAGTTGCCCTTATTACTGCTGGCTGTGGGGAGTTGAGACATCGATTCGATATTTTAGTAGCAACACCATGTATTGCCATACATAACGGATACATTTTTATAGTTTATTGCGTTGTTAGAACGGCAATTACCCGATTGTATCATCGGTTAAGGTACATAATGTTTATTCAAAAATATTGATTCTAAGTAATTATTTCAATAAAATTATTTTATGACAAAATCATTCGGTAAATAAAGCTTATGTCTTTCTTTTCAACAGTTAAAACAAAATCTTTGGTAGCGAAATATTAAGCTAAAATCTCAAATATTGAAAACACACATTTTTTCGTACATTATCTCAACTTGTCATTCTCTTAAAAAGATTGTCACTCTATCTGTCACATGAAAGCTCTTATCATTATCATAACGCGGAAAGCCTTTACGAAGGCCTCGCAGGAGTAAGATAAGCCAAAATGGCTTTATTAAGGAAGTTTATATTATATCACAAGTTACTTGTTTTTGTCGAAAATAACCTAACACTATAAAATGGCTAGAAGCTGTTATTTTATTTATAAGGCATATCTATTTCAGTAGAGATCTCCACAGGGGATTTAATCGTGTAGTATTTTAGCGTTAATATGTATCATAAATAAAATAAAAAAATTCAAATTTGTTCACAATAATTGTTACAATATGTAGATCATACAAGCTTGCAAAGGTTTCGAAGATAGCTGCACTTGTTATGAACTTATTAGGTGTAAGCGTTTAGTTTATTAATTTTATCACATTAAAAAATAATTCAGTCTAAAGAATTATTTAGACTTACGATAGAAAAAAATAAATTCATTTTTAAATATTACATCACAATGAAGGCGTGAAAAAATTATCACTTTATATTAATAAAAACACATCATTTCGTAAGTAATTTTATTAATACGTTATAATATACTGATAGAGTTCAAAAAGCATGGCCACTCCACGGAAGCGTAGTAATGACATCATGACGTCACACGCGCTTCTTTTAACCAACTCCTACGTTATCTTCATTGCCTTTTCTGTTTTATGCGTAATAATAACTTGAATAGGCCTTTACTTCCTTAACCATGTGGTTTACGCGTCGCGTTGCGCCAGAGGTCCTAGGTTTGAATCTCGGAGGGACAAATGAATGCTTCGGTAATGCGTGACGTAACTTTGTCAACTTTGGCTAGGCCATATAAGTAATATATGTCACTCAGTAAGAATCTAGCTTCACATCAATGCAACAATTTTCAAATCGGTCCAATAGTTTTTGAGTTTATTCGTTACAAACACACAAATTATATTTATAATTCTTTTTAACATTTATATTTCTTTTATGTCTTAAGCTGTAAACATGCTTTGTTATTTATGGTATTAGAAAGACTCGAGCGAAAATTTTCTGATTAGATATAACATGTCCTAATTCATTTCAACTCGCCATTACTCAAACAATAAAAAGGCATTGATATGCTGATGAAGTTAATGAAATCCTGTATTATTAAAACAAACAGTTGAATTCCGAAAGCCCGAATTTCATTTTGAAATCAAAATCAACAACATGACTTTTCGATGAATTTGAACTTTATTTCAACGGGTCACGATCGATTTTACTAGAACCAGCTAATGACAGGCATACGAATTACGTGGCCAGCAAAATAATTATTTCATGAACGGATTGCATACAGAATTGTAGTAATTCATTTACAAACAAGCAGAGGAACTTAGCATCCATTAAAAATTTATAACTAGTCTTAGAGGTTACTCAAATTCTTAAATTAACAAATAGGTTTGTCATTCCACTTCTATAAAGGTGAAGTCACTTCAATCGTAAAACTTGATTCAGATTCGTTGTTGTTAAATTTTTTATTATTCTTATATGGTATAGTTAAAGTAAAATTACTAGGAGAAATATGTCAACTTTTACTAAAATCTGTATTTTTTTGCGATATTATATGTTTTGGCAATGCAAGAAAACTGTAAATTATTAGCTTGAGATTTATAATCAATTTCTCCCGCATTAATATCATCGTTGTGTGATGTATATGCATATTTCGATCAACAATATTGCAATAAATAATTTTCGAGCAATATATATTCATCGAATCAACAGACTAAAAAATAAGTTTCAAGCTTTTAGCTCTAAAGATGACGATACTTTCATACAACTTTTCATTCCCCCTCCTTATAACCCTCTTTTGCATTAAAAAGTAGCCTATTTCCTTTCTCAGGCTCTAAAATATTTGTGTACCAATTTCATTTAAATCGGTTTAGTAGTTTTGTCGTGAAAGCGCGACAGATAGAGAGACAGAGTTACTTTCGCATCTCTACATCACTACATAGTATAAATCAAAGTCGCTTTTTCTTCCCCTATATCCCTTTGTATGCTTAAATCTTTAAAACTACGCAACGGATTTTGATGCGGTTTTTAGGTAGAATGATTGAAGAGGAAGGTTTTTATATATGTTTTATACCCGTGCAAAGCCGGGGCGGGTCGCTAGTTTATAACATTATGTAGTAAGGATCATGACTATAATCAAGCTTACGTAACGATAATGGCAATGTATGGGTTGAATTTCAAATAGATACAATGATTGTCTTTCTCTCATGGAATATGATTAAAACTGCCCTTCTAAAGCCTTTAAAAATGCCTTAGCTAATAATTAACCTGATTTATGATTTACTCATTCACCACTATCGGTATTTACACTGTGGGTCGCAGTGGTCTGAAGGACATAAAATCGATTCCTGAATTAAATATTCATATTTGCGCATTCTGTGTTGACGTGAAGGGTAGATATATTATTTACAAATATTACTAGCTGTTGCCTGCGACTTCGTCCGCGTCAATTTCTGTTATTATGATTGCGATTAAGAAGGTTTTAAAAAAATATATTTTAAAGTACTCTTTCATACATATTTTTTGGGTTTCTTGAACCGTTTACGCAGCGCACGCAACGGAAGCCCTCAATTTTTTTTTACCGTTTTTGCAACATTTTTCACTGATGCTTCGCTCCTATTGGTCGATGTTATATAGTCTAAAGTCTTCCTCGATAAATGGACTATCCAACACAAAAAGAATTATTCCATTCGAACCAGTAGTTCCTGAGATTAGCGCGTTCACAAACAAACTCTTTAGCTTTATAATATTAGTAGGTATAGATCAGTTTAAACTTTAACGCACATAACATTGAATTAGTACAAAATGGGTTGGATTCCTGTGGAAATAAAAAACGCTTCGGTTTAAAATACAGCAGACATCGCCTTTTTATCGATTTCAAAAAAAGGAGTGACTCAATTCGACGCTGTTTTTTATGTTTGTTACCTCAGAACGTTCGACTGGGTGAACCGATTTTGATGATTCTTTTTGTTTGAAAGCTTGTGCTTGTGTGGTCCCAATTTAATTTCATCAAAATCTGTTTAGTAGTTTTAGAGTTACAATTTGAAGTCGGTTTTTTATTAAAATTTTAGCACTATTGTCAATAAAAACAGAGATATAATATGTCAGAAAAGTTTTACATATCCATAGTCTATTAAATGTTTATAGTTATTGAACTGGTGAATAGCTAATATTTTAAAATGTGACAGATTACTTTATACTAGCTGGGCCCACGACTTTGTCTGCATCGTAAGTTTTTATTGAACTTTCATTGATAACATTTGATAGTTCCAGTTTAAAAAAAATCTTTTATAAATCTTAGTTTTCGAAACTCTTTTTCAGATCGACAGGATCTTAGTGTTTTAGAATACCCCCGTTTGCATTAAAGAGCCATATTTAAAATGTTGGTATAATCTGTATTTCATTACTGAATGTGGCTCAAAACGTATGAAAACGGAAAAGTAGATACGTTTTTCCTAATTCAATACAACAATCACATCAACACGTTAATAATAAAACATTCGTATTACATTATTTTTCAATTTCAATGAAAAAACAGCAAAATGAAGAGAAAAGCGATTTATATTCATGGCCAATGTTTATGTATTGGGTGTTACGATCCGGTAGACAACTTTGTCCCAAAAACATTGTAATTCTTTACATTGTTTTTTTGGTTTTGAATTCTTGTTTCTTGCAATACCTATGTATCTTTATAAGGAATTCCTGTACGTATTTATTGTTAAATTACTGATTAGTTACAATTGAAACGACCGCCTCCTTGGGCTAGTGGTAAGCGCGTAAGCGTTACAACCGAGAGGTCCTGGGTTCGATTCCCGGTGGAGATAAAAAAAAACTCGGTCTGGCAGGACATAGAAGGCTGATCACCTACTTGCCCCTAAAAGAAAAACCGATCAGTGAAACAGATGTGAAATGCATCTGCCCCATGCCCCACTAGGGGACACGGGACTTCACTTCTTACTTCACTTACGTTTCAGAGAAATGCCGCCCTTCTTCTTCAGGACTTCACACTGAGTAGTACTTATTGTCGTGAATTTCAAAAATTCTTTCACTGATCTTAGTGAAAAAATTCCAAGTGATAAGAGTTTATTGTTTACAAACAAAAATATAAATCTTTTATCTTTATAATAATTCAGTGGCCATAGGTCAGAATATGATAAATGCAATTTCATTTTACAGGACAATCAATTAAATTATTAAGATATCTTGAAGGCACTATTAAAATATGAAACACTCGATATATGAAAAAAATTATTTAAAAATTTGCATGTAGTTATCCTATTATGACCAAATGAAAGAGCATTTTTTGGCGTTATATCTATATTAATAAGTCATACTGAGCAAAAATGTACTTATGATTGTCTGATCTATGACCACAGAATTATTAATATCTATCAATCTATAGGAACATCATTTATTAAACTTCTTGTTATATACTTACTATTATTTTCCAGTGTGTATATATTAAAGTATTACAATTTTTTTATTACTCTATTTCAGTGTTCGGACTGACGAAAGTCCGACAAAATTTTGAAAACATTTGATAAGAAACAATGATTTGATATTATTTTTATTAAAATATAATTTCTTTCTCATGGTCTGGTTTCTATATTAAAGAAAAAATATTTGATAAATTAATGTAAATGTGTTGGCTGAATTTTTATTTGAACAGTTGTCTTGAATAATTTTCAATAGAAAAATGAACCTTTGAAGTGGCTTTGAAGGATCAAGATGGCGGCGCCAACCGTTGCTAAGCGACCCAGGCTTAGTTGCTTAACAACGGAGGCTCCGTCGCTATAAACTTCGTCCCACGGCTTGCGGCGAAAATATTCTCGACTTGCTTCAGAGTTCTTTTAGAAACAGTTGAAAAGGAGGATTTTTAAGCGCTAAAACTTGCAGAAAGGTTTCTATATAAATTAATAATAATTATATTTGAACATATTCGTCTTTATTTCTTTTAGATGATTAATGTTTTTTTTATATCTAGGCGGGTTAATAGACTTATCGAGATACCTTACCTTACTTACTACATTTGATAAAAACATCAACATTTATTAATTATTTACATTATCATATTACATTAGGTATGTGCTACGAATTGCGATCGATAAACACAATTTTTGTAGGTTAAGTGCTTCATTAAATTACTTAAATAGATCTATAGCTGCATAATAAAAAATATTATTTACATTAAAGTGAAAAGTGAGAGTAATGTGAAAAATTAATATGTAATATAAACCATGAATCGTTTTTGAGGCGTCTTTTAAAATGGCGCCACTGGTCCTTTTACTCTGTGGCACTAGGCTGAGTGGTCTGTAAGCCCTGAGGGGAGTAGTTCCGTGAATAGTTTCTATTTTCAATGAATGAACATTAACTTTATCTGTTTACTTCGGTACATAATAGAATTTATTTGTTTTGAGATATTTACTTGGCAACGTTATTACATTTTCGACAATACTAAGAATTTAATTTAACTTCAATGTATAATTGAGGTTAAATGATTTACCGTATGCGGTAGATATTTTTTGCCGTACATTTCACTGATCATTACTATCATATTTCAATATTACTTGCTCCCGTATTACCCAGACCTACTATTCCTGAGATATAGCAAAAAACCAGGACCTAAATAATATAGTATTATTAGAGAAGTTCTCTTAATTTAAAATAACGATTATTGTTCTAGGACATCGACTATGAAGGCTTTAAGTGGTTTCTCGATACTTTCCTCGAAGTCTCAACTCCAGATGAATTATCCAGGTAAATGTTCAACTAACCTCAGAGCTTAAACATTAAGTGAAGCTTTAAATGATCTTACGTAAGTATTTAAATCTGAGATTAGACTTCTCTTATCTTCTCTTAGAGTCTACTGTTACAGAATGTTTTCATATCGTTTACTTACAGACATTTATTCCTCTCGTTCGTGCGGTGTGACAAGCGGCCGGCGCTACGTGAAATGGCGGCAGCCAGTTCTACCACCGCATGCGCAGCTGTCACCGCGCACGGAGACCATCAAGTATTATTTTATTTATTCACCAAGAAACAAAACAGAATCCGTAGAACATAATTACAAAAGACGAAATAGAAGATATTATAAGTATATCTGAATCTAAGCTGTTTCACAGCTGTAGATTTAAAGTAATTAAGTTAGCAAATAGACTCTGAACTGGAGACTAGTTATGCGAAATTAGTTAAGCAAACAATTATTTAAAATTTTATTTTTTCAAATTTTTTGAGTTTTTGTTTTGTCTTTAAATATTTCTTGATTCTTCTCAAAATTGTGTACTGATACAATTGGATGTTACCTAGATTTCTAGAAGACTTTAAAGGATTCTCTAATATTGACAAGTCAGTACTTGTCAAGATAAGAGAACCATAGAAATGGTTAGAAGACCTACAAACACTTGCTGGTTATTTTACATTCTACCAAAAACGTGAGGTTTCTACAGAGTTCCTTTTATATCGAAGATAAATTTTCTTATGAAGAAGAAGGTGACTACTGACTATAGGAAGCATATAAATAGATGCCATAACTTTAAAATCAATAGATTGGATTGTTTTGTAGCTGAAATGTTTTTCACAACTGTTTAAACGCTTGAATCCAGTTTTAATATAATTGTATTTACATTCCTTAGGGCAAGTTAAGCCTGGCTTCGAAAATTCATGGTCTAGCGGAAAGGCTTCAGCAGCTTGGCAAAAGTTCCAGTGACTCCGTTGACGGAGACAAAGGATCTAGGAGCAGAACCGGTAAACTGGTGTAATATATGAATAAGGCCTGTGCTTTGTGTTGTGCTGCTTTTTATGTTTAATAAATACAAACCATTGAATGATAAGCAATTGGAAGTGCGAAATAGAAAGCAAGGTACAGTACTGGGCAAGAAATAATGCACATCGACCTCTAGAAAGAGACATTCGGCTTTGTAGAACATTGTCCCTTTCGCACACTTCCTTTACCTTCGTGCGAAAGGGACAACGCTCTACAAAGCCGGAATTAGCCGATTGTCTCTTTCTAGAGGTCGATGTGCATTATTTCTTGCCCAGTTCTGTAGATATCTCTTAGAGCATTACAGTGATCGCATTTTCTTCACAGTTATCTCATGCTTGTTTCCAAATCTCAAAATGTCATACTATTCCCGTACGATAGAAGTAACAAGTAATAACAGTATAAAGATCAGGATTTTTATGGAAATAGATTATGAAATTGTCTATTCCAGGTAGCGTCCACCCAATGTTCTCTGTAACTACCCATCCGTCCTACTCCGCTCATGAACTGGGCGTCGGCAGAAATGAGACAAGTCCTTCACACAGTCAAATGTCCAGGAACTCCAGCAGAAAGAGCAGTAACTCGCTACGAGTCAACCAGTCTACAAAGATCGAAGGTTTGACTTCGAACTCTTACTTTATAACCTGTTCCGAGTTTATCCTTAACTCCGTATTGACTAGAAACACTTTCGAATAGGTATACAGTATCTGAAACAACACGTTTTTTGAAACAATATTTCAGACACTCTACAACGAATGAGAAATTTCTTTACATAAGAAATTTAAATTTGTAAAATTACAAAATTAGGGGCTGAATTCCAATTCGCACTGTAAATGGGGCCTTTATAATATTTTTATAAGCTACTTAAAATACAAAGAAATATTTTTCTACAATTATGTTTTATTTAATACTAATTTATGAATAAAGGTCATAAAGTTTTATCTGCAGAATTACCAAATGTAACAACTATTCGCTAAATGTGGGGACATGGTTCCACTGAATATCGCTGGCATAGATATTGTAAATAAGTTATTTAAATTTGAAACGATTTTAAAACAAAAGCAGAAAATCTTTAAACAAACGGAAAGGACTTTAAAATCATAAATGGTATAAAGTCGACATTATTAGATCAACTTTATGTCCGGTAGTCATGAAAATATTAGTTTTTTGAACAAACAACCCATCGGGTGTTCGTGTTAGTTTTTATAAAGTTTTAATGAATTATAATTTTAATTAATGTTCATAACATTTTGCGACGCTCTAATCATCACTGTCATGCCCAAATTATGTTCTTAATTAAAAAAATTGTGAGCCGTCACGGGACGCCTGGCAGATGTGAAACATCGACATTATTTTGTAAAAGTAATATGCAGAAAAGAACAGATTACGATAGGAACTAAATATATACCATCATATGCCGTGCCATGCCGTGGCGACGCGTCGCCACGCTAGTAATCGGCTTTACGTGCGGTTATAGATGTTTCACATCAAAAATCTTAGTCCAACACTATCTCAACTTTTAATAAATTTTCATATGCGTTCACACTCGTATTGTGTGATAAATTGCGGCGACATTCTGTGGATTAATTCAAATAAATAACAAATAAATTATTCAACGTCCTAGATTTTAAGCATCTGATGCGTCGATCATCGACAGTTGAGGTACACACAGCAAGAGTGTCACTCAAAGACATCGTGTGCTATTTATCATTGCTTGAAGCTGGTAGACCTGAAGATAAGCTGGAATGTAAGTTTCTAAAGTTAACATTATTACACGAAATATCAAAGTCACATAGAAATTCTCTTATATATTATCTATGAATTATTGTAAAATCTGTAAAAAAAATCATATGATATCAATATATTCAATCAATCTCATATCATATCACCATCGTCACAAAATGCAATGGAAATAAGAACATTCTATGAAGTTTCTTATAAAGTCAATTTACAATTTACATAGATACCTAGTGCCGTGGATCGAATAAGCGAGATTATTATTGAGTCGAACTTAAAAGATACTTTTAAATAATATTTAGTGTGGTATAAAAATGTAATTAATTTAACAAACATAAATATAATAATTAATTGTAATAATCCAACTAGGTACTAAGAATAAAATAGATAGGTTCTTTAGTCCATCTGAGTCTTTGACATTAATATTTCAGTCATGTTCCGCCTATACGATACGGATGGCAATGGTGTATTGGACACAAATGAGATGGACTGCATTGTCAATCAAATGATGACAGTCGCTGAGTATCTCGGCTGGGAAACTTCTGAATTACGGCCTGTGAGTTTTAAGAATTTTCTCGGAGCTTAGAATTGTATACTATATTTTAAGCAAGGAGTGATTAGATAGTTTCCTTTCGTTAATATGCTTATATCTGCATAACAAAGTCATGTAATTCAGACAGACTTTTATGCATGTGTTTCACTGATTTTCTTTACAACCAGGTAGATTAATCCTTCTCTATAGTCCGATCAATAAACCGAGGACTTTTCGCTCAACACCTCGACGCGAACGAGTATGAAATAAATTAATTTCCTCTCATTTCATTAAGCTGATTAATATTGTTGATAAGTTTAACAGTATTTGCTTTATTAATTTCATTTTACTTTGTTATGTTAAGACAATGTTCAATCAACGAAAATATAATTATAAACAAGACTTCAAGATATCCAGATATACTAGCATTTGATGTTATGAAAGTAAACAACTGAATATAATTACATATTAAGATCAAGACGAATCTCTTTTATTCTAGATTCTACAAGATATGATGGTCGAGATTGACTACGATGCTGATGGTACAGTTTCTCTTGATGAATGGAAACGTGGAGGGTAAGAATTTATAATTTGCTATTTTTAGAATTTTTATTTTCAGTGATTGATATTTTAGCAGGGATATATTACGCCTCAACCCGATACTTTTTTTGGCGTTGATTTATGGCGTTGGCGTATACAACAGCTCTTATCGACTTGATATTATAGGTAGGTGTTTATTATAACATATTTGTGTTTGCATAATATTTAATGGTGTCGGATAAATTATATTGACGTAGTTGTATAGTAGAACAATTACTTAAGTATTTTTTTTTTGTAATCTATGGTTTATAATTCATCAGGTTTTAGTTTTTTAATTGGGTCATGAAGCAGACACACTTCTACTTCTGTTTTACTCATTTCTTTTATGGGGTGATGACGTACTTCTAACCTCTTCCTCCTTTTTTAAAGTCGGTTAACAAGTAAATTATATTTTAGAATGACAACAATCCCATTGCTAGTATTGCTTGGATTGGATACGAACGTGAAAGAAGATGGGGAACATGCGTGGAGACTAAAGCATTTCAACCGGCCTGCTTATTGTAACCTCTGTTTAAATCTCTTGGTAGGACTTGGAAAGAAGGGACTGTGCTGTATATGTAAGTACTTACTTAAATTACTAAAGGCAGCGGCGGACTTACACATTCCTCCGAGCGGCAAGTCTTTGCGAGGCCCTTTGTTCTTCGTGAAAAGTATGATGCGAAAAAAGATATAGTTAAAAAAATCTATATTTTTAAAAATTTCCTTGGGTTGTTGCGCGAGGCCTCTACAAGAGCGAAGCCCCAGGCGATTGCCCGGTTCGCCACCCCCTAAGGCGCTGACTAAAGGACATAATTGTACAAGACTTGCTTACACAATATACCTTTCTTATTAGGTACTATTAAATTCATAGATGTCACTTCACTTCATACAATCCATGGAATTTATTTAATACTCGATGGAATTTAATATAATGAATTAATTTGAATTTAAAATAATTGTATTGGGTAGTGTGAAAGGCGATTGATGAATAAAAGATTAATTAAATATCTCAACTGTCAGGTCGAGGAAGACGACTAAGCCAAATACCTACTTTTCAATGACTTAAATATATTAAATGATTTTTATAAGTTTTCATAGTTTTTAGTGTATTGTGCCGATGTATTTAGAAAATTAGTATTTCACTTCCACTATATACAGTTTAATTAGTGTAATATTATATTGTAGGTTCTACGTTGTTTTTTTGTAAAGAATTGATGTCAATTGGATTTTTTTTTTAAATCGCAAAATTATAAGAACTGTATGGTATTTTATACAAAAAGTTTCATAGTTTTATATAGAAAATTGCGAGCCGCCAATATATTTTATTTTAGTCTGCAAATTCACCGTCCATGAGCGATGCGTTCAGCGTGCGCCGGCGTCGTGTATCGCGACGTACTGTAAGGCCCGACGAGCTCCCTCAACCCTCGCACATCACTGGATTGAAGGTATATGACCCAACCACCTCCGTGGCTAAGCTGTTTACGCGTCTGCTTGATGCGTTCCATCCTGGGTTGGAATCCCGGAGGACAAATGAACGTTTCAGTTGGGTAGACAGAAGACTGGTCTGCTTTTAAGAAATAATTGTGAGCCGTCACGGGACACCTGGCACAGATCGAACAGATTACGATAGGAACTAAATATGGGATATTGATAAAATATAGACTGTATATACATATATACCATCTTATAGCCAGAAATCGGCTTAACGTTCGGCTTTAGATGTTTCACATCAAAACGATCAGTGAAACAGATACAACAATGTGTCTGCTCCATACCTCACTAGGGGTTACGGGAATTCACTTTTTTATATAAAATATTGAGATATATTACTAACGTAAGTATACAGTAGGAGTAACTCAATGATATATAAAACAAAGTCGGGTTATTTACAATATATATGTATGTTTATATTTATAACTCAAGAACGGATGGACTGATTTTGATGATCTCTGATTTGTTGGATTAGTCTAATCCGAGAATAACAGAAACTATTGTATTAAAAATATAGGAAAATTCACGAAAAAGTGTGTGAAGAAAATTCGTTTTCTCGTACATATTCTATGGAATGACGTTTTAGGTGACACGTTATTATTAGGCACTCTGAAGCGATACGAAGTTCGCGGGGTCCACTAGTAGACAATAAAGTAGATTGATGGTATCTACAAAAGTATTTTCAAGCGGGAATACTTCCGTCCGTTTCTCATAATGTTTCCTTTCAAGAGGCATCATTCAAAGTTCACTGAAGAACTTTTTTCTTCTCCGAGATTCATTTATTGTTTCAATTTCATTAGTTCATTTATAAGACAAGAAATAAAACGGATACATCACAAGTAGAACTTAATAAGGCGAAATACAAGATACAAGTATATATGAATCCTAGAAATTTCTCCCAGATAGAGTTAAAAATATTTAAAATTAAGTTAGTTGCGATTTATAAAATCTATATAAAAATAAACCAAGACTGCATGCGACACATTTAAAATAATTAGACACATGATCCATTCAGTTACGATTGATTTGCGGCAGTTTCTAAATACCATAGAAATAGAATAGCCAAATTCTTTTTTGAAAATAAATTACAGACTTTAGAAAGTTCTTGAGATCAAAAGATTCTATGCCGTTTATTGAGTATAGCCTATTAAATTTTGATTTAAAAGCATTTATAGTTTTTTGAATATGGAGTAATATTATCTATTCATTTTCATTTCAGGGAACTGCCACGGAAAGTGTGCACGTTGCCGGAAAAAGATCAAAGGATACAATGGCATAACAGGGCTCCACTGTCGATGGTGTCACATAACGGTGAGTAGGATAATGACCACAATATGAACTTAAATCTACCATTGGTTCTAACAATTTAAGAACTCAACATATCAGTTATACGATAAGATATACAACTTAGTGTTTCCCCGACATTCGAACCCTGAATACGCAGAGAACACGTATATTTTACAGATCTACATTAACTAGTTGCGTTTGAAAATCCTTGGATTGCTTCTAGTCCTTTATGAATATAAAAGTTATGATGGGTGGGTCATGTGGTCCAGATGGAAGTCAGTAGAGTTCCGCGTAGGCACTTGGAAGTGAAACCTGACGGTCGACGAAACCGTGGCAGGCCAAATTGCGTTGGCTGGGTGTTGTCGAGTAGTACCTTCCAGTCTTGATAATCACAAATTGGAAGCTTGAAGCTCAAAACAGGACCCACTGGTGTCTTTGCTCTACCCAGCCAGGGCCCAATGGGCTGTAGCGCAATAGTATTTTTTTTTCTTAAGTTTTGGTAGTAACTAGAGACTAAAGATATAATAGAAGAATAAAGGCACCTTTAAATTTCTCTAGCTTCATAATCGCTGCGTGGGTAGCGCGGGTGGTGCGTGTACTTTGGGCCGTCACGCGAAACACATTCTACCTCCCACCGCTATTCGACCGTTGGTGTTGGATCGACAACGCTCACTGCCTCACAGGCCGCAGCTGGAACAGGTAATTGCATAAATTAATTTAAATTATTAGCTGTCTTAAAAATCAAAAAAAAAATTTAAGAAATTTAAAAAATCTCAGATATTTTATTTCCAAATTATTATGAGTATGTCCAAAAAGCCGATTTTGATGAAATCTGTAATTTTAAAAGAAAGAAAAATCAAAATCGTTTTACCTATTTGGAGACTATGACTTCAAACTTTTGTATCAGAATTGTACATGGACAAAGGTTTTCGTTTCAGCAACTTCTTCCGGTTTCTATCTCTCTCCCGATATCGATATCAGCGGGAGCAGAAGAGAATAAAGAACAGAAGAAAGAACATCGCTCCCCACCAATATCCTTTCAAATAACTCCCCCAGAGGGGACTTGCCCCTTACTTGTGTTCATTAATCCTAAATCTGGGGGAAGGCAAGGATCTAGAGTGCTTAGAAAACTCCAGTATATTCTTAACCCTAGACAAGTACATGATATCGCCAAAGGTGGTCCTATGCAAGGTTGGTTTTTTCATTATATGCGGCATAACCTAATCTTGATCATTGTTAAAACTCCAAACTTCATTAAAAATTGTTCTAAAATAGATAATTCGTAAATTTCCTTTCCTGGAATACGGGTCTCGGTAACTTACGTATATAATGAAATATTAGAATATCTAGTATTAGATTCGATTCTGCATAACAAAATAAAAACGTATAAATATACAAAATACAAATTGGAGTAAAATAAAGACAATACAAGTGATCATTTTATAAATACAAGTTTATTAGTTGCTTGCATTGTTACTTTGTTACCCATTTTACTATATTCTATAATTTCAGGTCTACAAATGTTCAAAGACGTGAAGAATTACAGAGTTATATGCTGTGGTGGAGACGGAACTGTAGGATGGGTTCTGGAAACCATGGGTCAGTTCCATATTGCATTTTATAAATTAAAACCTGTGAATTTTTATAGTTATACATGGGCACAAAGAATTTGAAGGAACTTTGCTTTCAGATAAAATTCAGATGGAAATGCAACCAGCTGTTGGTGTGATACCCTTGGGCACTGGCAATGATCTGGCTCGCTGTCTACGGTGGGGGGGAGGGTAAGTACTATTTCGATGGAAAAGACTGCAGCGGGTCGAATTTCATGTTAGTAGCAATTTTAATATATCGATCGCCATCTGAGCCGTGCAAGCGACTCTTAACATTAACCTTTGTTATTTCGTTGGTTCTCTATAGTAAAAACAATATTTTATTTAATAATCAAGGTTCCCCAATGGCATTGACTCTGAAGTCGAAGATGAGTCGAAGTTCCAAGATGTATCACGTGACATTATGTGTATGAAAGTTTCGGGTTTTAATTTTTTTTTTTTGGTTTGATGGTTTTGACGTTGTCTTATAAATCGATGAACGCCGGCTGCACGCACGAAAAAGTGTCACGTTTCACTTATGACGCATAATAATGATAATTCAATTTATAAAACTATGCAATTTTTCACCAATGTTTTCTTATAAAATAAAGTTATCGTCCGTAAACCGACTTCACAGACTACCAATTTTTTTATATAGTTACTAGTAATGCTATATAAATATTTATATTTTCGTAGATACGAAGGTGAATCAATACACAAGATACTTGACAAGATCGCCCGAGCCAGCACCATCATGATGGACCGTTGGCAGATACACATCGAGACCATGACGCATGATGTATGTATAATCTATACAAATGTTACAAAGCTTAAGAATTTGTTTAGTTGGTTGAACGCGCTATGGTTCTACTGGTTCGAATTGGAAATTCTTTTTGCATTGGATGGTCCATTTAATGAGGAAGGCTATATAATATCACGCTACGACAGATAGGAGTAGAGCAATGAAAAATGTCGCAAAAAAGGAAAAAATATCCTTTTTAAAATTTAAAAAATAATGAATGAATTTTTAATGGAAATAAATGCATAAGCGTTGGAGGTGCGCGTTTTTAGAGGGGTTGCAAATATTCCCTTTTATTTTAAATTATATAACATAAAATAAAATAAAAAATATCATTGTTAGGATAAAAGTAGAAGTTACTTGCTGTCTATAATGATTTCATTTTCGATAAAGGATTTTAGTTTATTTTTTATTTAATAAATATTTAATAGGAACAAATTGTAATAATTTCAGTGCGAGCTTTTAGTACAAATGCCCGATTCCGCGCCTCATCCTACGTCGGTGCCATATAACATCATCAACAATTATTTTTCTATCGGAGTCGTAAGTATCAAATTATATTAAATTTTTATAAATATTATTACATAGCATAAATTTGTAAGGAACTATCTCTGTCTGTTTGATTCGCTTTCATACGTTAACCACTAAACTAAAACAGAATTACCTACTTAGTCCATTGAAAAGTTACATTTGGGGTTGCGTTTTTTAGAGGACGCAATTTTATTTTTTTGATGTGTAGGGGGGGTCAGTGTAAAGCTAAAACCAAGTTTGTGGGGTCGCCACCCTTGTCCCACGGCCGCCATCTTGAAAATAGGGGTTGAAATGGTTTTTACGGTATATCTCTTAAACTATTAATTAAATTAAATTTTTTTTTAACATTTTCTATTCCAAATTAAATTCTCTACAACTTTGATTCAGTAACTTTTTGTCGTAGAACTATAAATAAAAAAGTTATAAGTGAAAATGTTCAGAAATTGGAGAAAAAAATTATATTTTTCGATATAACTTTTTTTTAAATCATTTTACGAAAAAATTATATCACACCATTTTTGTAGATCGTTTTTTGAGGAACAACTTTTATTAACAACATTTTTTCATTAAGGCTATAGCTAAGGTTTTACAGCGCTCCGAAGTAAGTACTATTTTTCAATACTCTTAACTATACCTATATTATACGTGTGTACTAATAATGTATCATCAGTTATTGTGTTTTTTTTATTATTTATTTTGCTATAATTTTTTTAATTGTAAATTTTGCAATATTATTAATAATTAATTATTGACTCTTTTTCACTCCATAACAGGATTTTACAATTATTGATTTTTAAAATAATTTCGAAATTCATCGTTCAATGATATAACTACTAAATATGTCAAATATGTACAAGAACACTTCGGGCTCTCTGCAAGCATTGTGTTTGATGGTTACTCAGACGACCCTGATGTCGCAGGAACAGTCGTGGGAGCGTTTGCGCCGCACGAAAAAACATCAGTCGACAGTCATTTAACTTATCTTCACTTCCTCCGACACAAGACACAGCTCGCTTTCATACTTTCCGAGTCTACCATCAGGTCCAGTCGTGGCTTGGTAATTATAATGATCCTGAAGACTGGGGCTGGAAAAAATGTGGAAAATTATTGATGCCAGTGCAGAACTCTAAACCTCCAGCACCCCCTGAGCTTCTAAAATTGATCTTTTGCAAATGCAAAGGAAACTGTGGAGCGATGTGTGGATGTCGAAAAGCAGGGCTGAAATGTTCTGCAGTGTGCTTCCATTGTTCTGGAGAGACTTGCAGCAACGTAATGGAACTCTCAGAATTAATAAATGAAAATGACTTTGATGATGAACCGCCGACATTAACACCCCTTCCTTCTCCAGTTCTCCCACTGATATTTAATTCAGAAAGCCGATCAGATGCTGAGTCGCAGCCTGGTCCATCGAAAAGACTGAGGACGGAGTAGTTCTAATTTCGAAAATCACCGTGGATTATGCCTATTGGGGATACCACGCAAAAAAAAAAACGCGCCGCCAGACTCTACCTCGTGGGTGGTGGGGAAAAGAGTCAATAATTAATTATTAATAATATTGCAAAATTTACAATTAAAAAAATTATAGCAAAATAAATAATAAAAAAAAACACAATAACTGATGATACATTATTAGTACACACGTATAATATAGGTATAGTTAAGAGTATTGAAAAATAGTACTTACTTCGGAGCGCTGTAAAACCTTAGCTATAGCCTTAATGAAAAAATGTTGTTAATAAAAGTTGTTCCTCAAAAAACGATCTACAAAAATGGTTTGATATAATTTTTTCGTAAAATGATTTAAAAAAAAGTTATATCGAAAAATATAATTTTTTTCTCCAATTTCTGAACATTTTCACTTATAACTTTTTTATTTATAGTTCTACGACAAAAAGTTACTGAATCAAAGTTGTAGAGAATTTAATTTGGAATAGAAAATGTTAAAAAAAAATTTTATTTAATTAATAGTTTAAGAGATATACCGTAAAAACCATTTCAACCCCTATTTTCAAGATGGCGGCCGTGGGACAAGGGTGGCGACCCCACAAACTTGGTTTTAGCTTTACACTGACCCCCCCTACACATCAAAAAAATAAAATTGCGTCCTCTAAAAAACGCAAGGTTAGGCCTAAAAAATGTAACATTTCAATGGACTAACTATAGTTTCCGCAGTACAAACTGTCGACTTGGGCCATAAATGACACTTCGTAGAGATGGACCGTATCGATAAAACATTTAAGTAGTTGTAATGTCGATATAATTATTAAGTTTTAAAAGTTTAAAAGTCATCTAATTAGATAATTTGTTTTTAACAGTAAAATAATAATAATTTAGTTTACTGACTTTCTTTGTTTACTTTTATTATAAGTAAGAAATATATTATTGTGAACTGTTTTAAATTTTAAACTTTTTTTAATAATTCAATGTACTAACCTAACTATATAATATTTATCTTAATGAATCAATACTGATTTAAGAATAATCAATCATATTTATATTCCTTATTTTATTATTTTTATCGACTCTAGGTTTTCTTGCACAGCACTACGGGTGCAAGTCCCACTCCGTAAGACCGTGCAGGTGCGAAAGAGATAGCAAGATTCCGATTTATGGCCCAAGTAAACAGTTTGTCGGATACTACAATATTATAAATGATAAATGTAACTCTGCTTTCTGGCAAAAAAAGGGATTAAAGGTATAATAGGGGATGGAAATCGCAGACAAAAGAGATATTTAAGAAATGCCACGAACCACCGCTCTGTGAAATCAGCTGCTTTCTGGGATAATTTAGATTCGTTACGCCTTTCAAGAAAGGACCGTACATCTCTTAAAAAGGCCGGTAAAGCACACGTAGTGTAACTGGCGTTGTGGTTTTTCATAGGTATTGGTCTAAGTGGGCCTCTATATAAAAAAATTATCCATGATGGTAAAAATTCAGTTGCATAAATTAGTGAAAGTGAAATACTTATATTGTAAATACGATGCCTGTTTATAACCTACTTCAAAAAAGGAGGAGGTTCTTAATTCGACGTGTATGTTTTTTTATGTTTGTTACCTCAGAACTGTCGACTGGGTGAACCGTGTGGTCCCATTTTCATCAACATCTGTTCAGTAGTTAGAGTTGGAGTCGGGTTTTTTATATTAAATTTATTCATTTATCTCATTGATTGGTTGTTCATTTCAGGATGCCGCGATATGCGTCAAGTTCCACACGGAGAGAGAAAGGAACCCCGACAAGTTCAGTTCCCGGATGAAAAACAAATTGTGGTACTTCGAGTTCGCGACATCTGAACAGTTTGCTGCCAGCTGCAAAAACCTTCACGAGAACATTGATATTGTTGTAAGTTAACCTCTCGAAGGTCACAAAAGTTATACAGTGCAACCTTTATATAACGTACCTCAATATAACGAATTCCTCGATTTAACAAATTTTTCATAATCTTCTTAAATTGTCCATAAGATATACCTTTACGTTGCAAACATTTTTTGCGAATAACCTCCTTATAACGAATTTTCAACTATCAAGAATAAATACCTCTAATTAACGAATTTTGTCAACCCAAAATCTTTATAATATAAAGTTCCCACCAATGAATAACTCTTAATCTCATAGAATGTGAGTCACATAATCACATTGCTTTTGTTCGTAAAACAAACCGTTGTTTGATGGAAAGTAATGTAAACACTTCTGCTTGTCATTATTGTTAAAGATTTAAGTTAAAATGGCTCAGAAACGTAAAAGGTGTTCCTTATCGGTCGCAGAAAAGCGAAACCTCTTTATAACGAATTTTAGACCAACCTAACCTCAACATAAACCTCAGTTCAACGAATTACTTGATATAACGAATATTTACTTGTTCCCCTCAGATTTCTTATATCGAGGTTGGACTGTACAATGAAACCTTATATATACCTCAGTCTCTTCAAATGCAAGAACATGTCATGTATGCTACAAATTATATATCTTATTATTTCTATTATTTCATTCTACTTTTTCTATATCATTCATCGAATCATAATCTTTATTTCTTTCTTCTATCTTTTATATGTGTTTTATATAGTTATGTATTATTGGCTTCTTATATTAAATTATCTTAGAACTATTATTTATCTGCAATAGAAAGACAATGGGATGTCGCAGCCTCTAATAACAAGAATAGAGTCTCATCAACGATAATAAGAAATATTAACAAAATAGTTTACATTAAACCTTTATGTTATGGTTTTTCCAGTGTGACGGAGCATCATTAGAGCTAAATAAGGGCCCGGCCCTGCAAGGTGTTGCCTTATTAAATATTCCGTACGCACATGGTGGGTCTAATCTGTGGGGTGCCAGCGGGGCCCATAGACGAGGACGTTTTCCTAATGCACAACAAGGTACAATACAATAATAATTGGAACAACACATAAATTGATCTGATCCCAAAGTAACTGAAGCGCTTGTGTTATGCAAGTCAGAAACAACGAGGGTATCACAATCTTATATATAAAATTCTCGTGTCACAATGTTAGTTACCTTACTCCACCGAAACGGCTTTACTGATTTTTACCAAATATATGCATATTCATTAGGTCTGAGAATCGGCTACTATTTTTCATACCCTTAAGTGATAAGGGTAGCCCACCCCAAAAATTAATATGGCAAAACGTTTGCCGGGTCAGCGAGTAAATACATATAAGTTTATAAAGCTTACAAAAATTGTAATAAATGTTATTTGATGTATGTACCGTGTATACATTCATATGCATTTAGTAAAAAGCTTTATTTTAATATTACAAACAGATACTCAATTTTTTTTTTATCTGTATAGATTTTCTACATCGTCTTTGCGGTGTCTGCTACTGAGATAATATTATGTTTAATGAATTCTTTTTTTCTATGTTTTAGATATTGGTGACAAGCTGATTGAAGTAATAGGATTGGAAAACTGCCTACATATGGGGCAAGTGCGAACCGGTAATTACATTAATATATTACATTCTGATCCTACACCTGTAGAACTAGGAGACGTTTTTTAATAAATAAAATATAACAATTTAAGCTTTAATAACTTATTACAATATTTTATGTCAACTTCCATTTCTCTCACATTTCAAAATAAGTTTAATCTAGTCTCATATTAATATTAAACCTAAGTACAACCTAAGTACAACCTACACATCAAAAGTGTTTATGCCCTATGTTTGCCGCCCTTGAGGTTTTTTTTATTTTGGATTGTTTTGTCGGATTAATGCAAGCTGCTAACTGTACCACGGGCAGCGTGGTCCAGCGACATGGAGGAAGATCTCGCATCACCACTAGCAGAGTGGACCGATACATCCAAAATATTGCTCGACGAATGTACTTGATCCCTAGACTCTTTTAATGTGTGTATTTAAATATTTTATTTATAATTATTTCATTATAATAATTTTGTTAAGGTCTTCGTGCATCAGGTCGTCGCCTAGCGCAATGTAGTTCCATCACCATCACCACTAAAAGGACCTTTCCTATGCAGATAGACGGGGAACCCTGGATGCAGACACCTTGCAAGGTTTGACATTTAATTTCACTGACAATTGATATTGATACACCTGCGTAATATATAGTAAGAAACTACCTGAGAAATTCATAAATATTGGGTTCTTTGAATTTCTTTGAAATTATATTTACTTTCAGGATAAAAAAATTATTGTCAAATATTAATTAATATTTACAATTTAATAACAAAATAATAGAAATATTTAAATTGTAAGATATTTACAATTTAAATATTTTTATTATTTTGGGGACACAACCAAAAAGAATGTTGCGTCCCAAAAACTGACATCGTCGCCCAATTTGTATCCCTATTGTATATATTTTAAATTATGTTTTTGGTTAAATGTTAAGACCGAAAAAAAGACAAAAACTTTCATCAATGTTAAAGATATATTTTTAAACACATGAGAATTATTTAATTGGTAATTGATAATTTCAGATAATTATAACACATAAGAATCAAGTTCCTATGTTGATGGGACCAGCACCAGAGAAAGGAAGGGGTTTTTTCAAACTATTCAGACAATGTTAGCCGTCCCGCCCGCTCACTCTTCATTATACAAGTGTGAAAGAGACGAACATATATTAGTTGTTTTACATAGTGTAACAAAACTCCGTGAGAATTTAGCATCATAGACGAAAAGGAAATATTACCAGGATTGTTGGAAATTATTTTATCTACAACAAAATTAATTTTGTTGTAGATAAAATAATGATAAAATGATAAAACTGTCCCAAACCAATGGTCGTAACTTATATATACTATATATTATTATATATACTTCTGCCATAAGTCATCTGTATTGCAAAATATTCACAGACATTTGACAGTTAAAAGTTCACGCTACACTAGCGCCTCTAGCGGCCATCTCATACGGGGCTTTGGTTCTCTTGTTTATTTTATTTGTCACACACAGGTTATAATAATACATAGGTACATGAATGTATTACTTATTGTTAGACCAATGTGTCTTTAATGATCCGTTCTTTGAATCAGATTTTAACAAAAACTGTTAAATATAAAACGGTCTGTTAAATTCTCGTAAGAATAAAACTGTTCGCTTCAAGATATTGTTAAGGGTAATCTTACATTATAAGTTGCCATATAAAACATTTTAGTTCTCTATCGGCATTTGTCAGTTTTGTAAATTTGAACATTTGCTAATCTAACATTGAAAGGTGCGTATTACAAAAAATCTTAAGATCTATTCCTGTTCTGTAAACAATGTCAAATTTTTACAGAATTTTTAGAAACAGATTTGACATAACTGTATTGATTTCATTTTTACGTTTTGGATTACGGGCCTATGAGATGAATCACAAACAGACTTATGCAGTTTTTGACATGTTTTATGAAATAGTATCTAGAGTACTAAAGATTGACGTCCATATTTGGAAATATTTAGTTTATACTTCATGAAAAACTATTAGAAAGGCCTGAAATTTGATTTTATTTTTAATTCTTTTACTTAACATTAAAATAATACATACAAAAAGACATAATATGTCGACAGTTTCGGTTAAATGCAGAAAATCTTGAACAATATTAAGGCATTTACGGATCGTCACAAACTTGCCAGCAAAGAAAAAACATCATCTTGCAAAAAATAATTATAATATGACTTTTTGAAAAGAAGGGCCTTAAATTTCATCTTAAACTTCTAACTCAATAAATTTACCTACAATAGAAAATGATCCAAATGTCTTTCTATACAGATTTTTTATTGAATAATAAGAAACTTAAAATTATTATTTGAATGATATTAATATGCATTTTTAAATTTTATGTACAATTTGCAATTTTTACATTTGCACAAACGCATTATGACGCACTTATTAATATTTAAAATTTTGATTATAGCTTTTTTTAATAAAGTTGGATATAATTTGTAATAAGAAGCTTTTTGTAAATATAGTGCCAATTATAATAACGTCCCACATTTTGGAAAATCGGTGAATCTTCATAGTTTTTAAAAACAAGAGGAATGAAAAATTCATTATATTAATTACATAATTTATTTAAATTTATAAATTTTATTTTGTTTCTATTGAAAAATCTCTGCCCATTAAATGTAGGTATTGATAGCAAATATTTCAATAATTTTATTATATTATTTTAAAAATTCATGTGAAAAGTGATAATATTCATGTCCTAGATGAAAAAAGATGAGATTCACTGGTTTTCGAAATACCATTTTGAAATGTTTATATTTTATTATATTATAATGTTTATAAAAATTATATTGGTAGTGTATCCGAATTAAATATAATTAGATGTAAATGCTTGTTATGCATTTTGACGAGTAACTTAAGCTTTCGTACGCCGTATTAAGTAATTTTAAAATTTATTTTGATCTCAAGAACATCATTGGTATCTATTGCTAATAGTATCAGAATGGTTAATGTATTTCTAGTTGTATGTATTGTTGTAAAAGAATGTAGAGTTTAATATTTTTTTATTATTTACTTCTAAAAAAATTTCTAATACAATTTATTTTTAAATGCCTTCACAGATATTGCTATACGATATCCGCTCTGTTTTCTGATTAGTTATTATAGATAGCATATTATAAGTATTAAAAAAAGTAAACTAATCAATCGCCTCCGTGGCTAAGTGGTTTACGCGTCAGCGTGTTGCGGAGTTTTCGGATCCTGGGAAAACAAATGACCCGTGTGCCTACTTGCCTGCTAAAGATCAGTGAAACAGAAATAGAAATGTGTCTGTCCCGTACCCTACGAGGGGTTACTGGAATTCACTTTTTAAAAGAAAAAGTAAACAGTATAAACTTGAAATGTTGTGGCTATCAAGATATGGCTGATTTTAAATTTAGCTATCGAAACTCTTTCATAGAAACTCTACTCAGATTTCTGTGGTTGTATATTTACTGACTTACACCGTACATATTTATTTTATACTTATGATTTTTGTGAAGTTGGTAAAAAATTATATACTACAAGCAAAAAATTTTGATACTATTGAAAGAGCTTTAAAAATCTGCATTTGAGACTTAAATTACAACATAATATAAAAAATCTCGTGTATTTATGTAGATATGTTTTTGTTAAGCGTGTACGTTATATTTAAATAAACGCGTTTTGTTGTTAAGTTTAAATTATTGCTAGAAATATTTAAGTGTATTAATGTTATTGTGTATATTATTGTAATTTAACTAGTCAACATTCTTATAACTTTTGTTGAACTCATTTCATTCTTGTCGAATAGTTGTTTGTTAATATTGGCAATTGATAAATTCTCTTTTACTTACAATATTTTAAGCAATTTACTGACGGGGTCCCGACCGTTCACGACATCAGCCGACCAAACTAATCTAACATTATATTTATGTTAATAATTTCGTCAAAGGGTACGGTAGACTCGATCGAAACCTTAACTGAATAATAAATATAAAAAAATAAAGATTTCGAGTCGACGACATATATCCGCAAAATTCGGATTGTCGAGTATTTTGTTTAATTCTAATGGAGCTGAAAGACAAATCGCAGTCGCCATATTGGCTAATCTAGCGAAACGTCACTGCCACTTACAGAAATATCTACTTACATTTTGTACCTACTGCCTACATATGTCATGAGTCACATTTCAGCCGAGCAAAGCCGGGTTTTTATCTAGTATTATTTATAAGGCCCTATTGTTACTGCAGCCCTTGTTCCAGGGATTTATCCTTTCACAATGGTTAATTATTGACAAAGTATGATTTATCATACCAGTAGTAAAAAAGTAAGTAGTCGTTCGTGAGTTAATTCAAATAGCAACCTGAGAGGCCCAAATCAACTGTCCACACTTTGTAATATATCTGATTTTTCTCAAATGGTTATCGGCCGGACTTTTATAACTGCAAGACCAGTATGAGTCTTAAACACTAATGGAGAATGTTATTAGGTACGCAAAATCGCTTGAACCTTTGTCGCGGTAGAGTTTTTATGTATACAAATACACTAGTTTTTGTTTTATTCAAAAAGAGCAAGTAGTTTTTATTTTACATGCATTTAAAGTTCGTCAGCTCGTGACGTCACCGTAAAACACTCGCTCTTTCTGTCTCTCTCTCTTCTCGAGCAGCGACGCGACGGACTGCGCGAGCTGTTGTAAAATGACGTCACGCCGTCCTACTTTTAAAATTCTTTATCTCGGGAACAAATTGACGTATCAAATAGTTTTCACACGATTTTTATATTTTCAATAAAGAATACGGTGGGCTAAAAATCAAAATATATGAACATTCTCCATAATATTAAAGTGCTTTTATAAGTACTAGGGCCTAGGAATGGGTGCCAGTACACCGTCAGCGAAAACACGCTGCGTAGAGAAAATTATTACATCGAAACTCACGATAACTTTGTAACACGTATACCTAACACAAATATCTTCTCTGAATCTTGCATCTTGCAGGTGTCAGTGTTGCCACCATACTAATTTAACAAAATTAATTTTCACTGTAACCATGATCAATGATTATTATCTATGTATGTTATCGAATGCTGAAACTAAATGTTTATATGTAATGTTAATGTATGTGTATTTAATGAATGTTTATAGTTTAAATTGTCAATTTAATTATATAACCGGTTTATTACTTTATTAAATACCTAAGTAAGTTTAACGACATCTGTGGCAATTGGTCTGCATGATCTTTATTGGTACAATTAAAATATTTAACGGCCAAAATTAATTACATATCTTTAAATTAAAATTGCTATCTATAGTTACGTTTCAATCCAAAAGTAAATGGGGATGTTATTTTGAAGCGTTTTAGAAAAATTGAGTGAAAATTCAGTCACAATAATTCTGTGTTTGTAAAGTCAAAGTCAAGTTTATTCATACTGAATCACGTACAAGATCGCTTATGAATAACTTAGGTCTGAGTTTACAAGCTGTTCAAGGACAGGCCCAAATCTGAGAAGAGCATCCAAGAAACTCAGTTGAGTTATCATTTTTTCCTCAGCATGTTCACAAATTAACAATATATTTTGAACTGGCACAGATCATTCCCAAGTGCATGTAACAATCAAATAGGTAGTCAATGGGGGCTATCGCGTGTGAGTTTGCCACTAGAGGCGCTTGTGTCGCCTTGATTTTCACTAGTTTTAGCGGGCTTCGTGACATAAATTATAATTTCTTTGATTTACCGGTTTTTAATACATAAATGTTTACCTGTTGAAGAGTGATCTACTTCGCAAAATAATCGCAAATATGGATTATTTGGTGATGAGTGTAAACGCTTTGAAAGCGAAATTAAGAAAAAGAGGCGCAAAAATATGATGACAGTTAATTATAATTAATAAACAAGATATTATTTATAATTAACTAATGAGATTCAAGATTCAAAACTTTGTTTCGGCACCGATCTTATAAAGTCGCCTTTAACAGCTATACCTCTGGACCTTAGTTAACAATGACGCCAACTGGTGAGAATAAAAACGATAGTCCCCATTGTTTTATAATAAGCCTTAAAATTAATTGACGCTTATCGTAAGAATTAAATTTTTAAAGGCAATTCTTGTTTGGAATTTTATTATAGTGGCATATAAAATTAACACAAAATTATTTTGTGCAGTTTTGTACATCATACAGTTATATTATTTTTATGGTGCGTTTTATATTCATGGAAGTCTGAATTCTTCTAAAATTCATTGACATTTTTCTTTACGTATTATGTTTTCGTAAATATAAAGCCCCGCTAAGGTCATTATTTAATTTCCTAAAACTAGTATGTACAGACTCCCGTGGCCATAAACAACAAACCGCTCGAATAGCCCGCAACCCCATAAAAGCATTCCGTAAGACATGCACTGTGGAAATTATAAGTAGGTATGTTAAAATCTATGAAATCCACTTCTTCATAAGCCAAATGATAATATTGGTGAGTTTATTATTAATTAAATTGACAATTTAAAACTTATTACTGTTCCAAAACGTATCTCGAGTTAACTTAAAATCTTGTCTTGCACACAGTCAAAATTATACAAATTGTTTGACTGTTTTAAGTCTAACATTTGATTCACGTTCTGGAATATGGGTATTAATAATGAGGTCTACCACAACATAGAAAAAAAGTAATGTAGGCACATATTTTTTTTTAATAGAAATGTTTATTTACAATAATGTACTTCAATATAAACTCGAGAGCAATGAATCTGGGTCACTTAAAGATACCTGAAAATCGAGGATACTAATAATGTTAGCATAATGAAATGAATTGTGTTTAATAGACAATTAAATACTCCTTAAATGAAGGTATTAAAGCTTCATTTTAACTCATAAACACAATTTATTTCATTATGCTAGCATTCTAAGATTCTTTAAGTGACCCGGATTCATTGTTCTCAAGTGTTACAAAAATACAAAAGGCTCATCAAAGCCGTTAGGGTGCGTTTAAAATACTTTTATTTATTTTAAAATACATTTATTATGAATTACAAATTTTATTCATACAGGGTGTCCAGTAAATAGTACGACATACTGCAGGGGGTGATAGCTAGGGTCAATACCTACCAAAAAAACACAATATATGTTCAGCAAAATCTTACAGATTTAAAGTTATACAACATTTTCCGAAATATCGAAAAATCACTACTTTGAAACAGATTTTTAAACATCTCGTAATGAAAAATTCCTTTTCTGGTATTTTTTTTTACATCAAATTATTCGTGAATAGTTACTTTACTAACTGATAAGTCTTTTTTCTATCAAAAACAAGAATGTTTTAAAGAATTAATATTTTTTGTTTAAATTTTTACAGAACAATTTTCTTATCGCTTAACTTTAACCTACAGTGGTGAAAAAAAAATGTATGTGACAGTTTTGTACAACAGACTTAAAAAATAGCTCGTTTAATGGTGATTTTGGAAAGATACAATACTAGTGCATTTTCATCAAAAAAATACAAAAACATGCTATTTTAGTTCCAGAGAAGCTGATTTTGTTGAAAATGTAACTAACGTAATTTTGACAAAACCACTACGAGAATAAGTATTAGCTGCTCATTTACGCGAATTATTTTATTGTATCGCCCTAACCGAAGTAGTCGGGTCTTCTTCTCGTTCCTGAAGCACTATGTCTTCGTCAACAACTTGAGGCCGTCCACCGCCACGTTGACCAGAAAGTCTGCCTTCCATGTAGGAGTTATGCACTCTGGTAAACATTTCGTGGTGTGGATGTCTCCTATGGGGAAACCTTTCCCTGTAGAGGGTGGCAGCAGCTCTGGAACTTTGGCCAGCTTCTCCGTAAATGAGATGCATCTCAGCATATTCTCGCTGCGTGTAACTCGAAAAAACACGCTGGTTAGCCATGTTATACAGCACAAAAGTCCAGGTGGTCGCCAAGTAGTCGTAGTGATTACAATAAAAAAATCCAAATCGTAAGGCAAACAAAGTCCGGGGTCCAAGGCACAAAAAGCAGTCGTCAGTATGAAACAATAATTTGTGAATACACAGATGCGTTGCGCACGGCTTAAGGTAGCGTACTGGCAAACTAAAATAGCATGTTTTTGTATTTTTTTGATGAAAATGCACTAGTATTGTATTTTTCCAAAATCACCATTAAACGAGCTATTTTTTAAGTCTGTTGTACAAAACTGTCACATACATTTTTTTTTCACCACTGTAGGTTAAAGTTAAGCGATAAGAAAATTGTTCTGTAAAAATTTAAACAAAAAATATTATTTCTTTAAAACATTCTTGTTTTTGATAGAAAAAAGACTAATCAATTAGTAAAGTAACTATTCACGAATAATTTGATGTAAAAAAAAAATACCAGAAAAGGAATTTTTCATTACGAGATGCTTAAAAATCTGTTTCAAAGTAGTGATTTTTCGATATTTCGGAAAATGTTGTATAACTTTAAATCTGTAAGATTTTGCTGAACATATATTGTGTTTTTTTGTTAGGTATTGACCCTAGCTATCACCCCGTGCAGTATGTCGTACTATTTACTGGACACCCTGTATATGTTGAGCACAGAAAGTTAATCGAATGTGAGAACTTAGAAATAACAAATTAAAAAGACTTGTATAATTATTATACTACTCTATCTCGTGGTTCCTTGTTTTAAAATAGCGTGAAGGAATACTCTGTCGAGGTTTAGGGATGGTTTTTGTACAATGAATTGTTCAATATTTGTTTCTATATTACAAAATTTATATAAAGAGTGCGCAAAACATATTTTAATGTATACAAATACAAAGATAATTTCACAAAAAATAAAAACTAGAAATTTGCAAAAGTAGCGCCATCTAGCGAGCTTAGAGTTTTGTGGGACCTGATCGAATCACCTTAATTTATCTCATTTAAAAAATGCTATTGATTATTGGTTTTTATTTTGTGGTAGACCTCGATAATGTTGTTGTAATGTAGATGAATTTAGCGAATCGCGGTGAAACCAAACTAATTCTATGCCAGCTTTAATAGACGTAAGTATATTAAATTATGTACTAAATAAATGGAATTATTATTGTAATGAATATATTATGTGCATTGAGTTTGTTTTATTTAACACTAATTACCTGCTCTGGTTTCGCACGGGTTATTACTAAATCACTTAGTTGTTATGAGTGGATATAGGAATGGACACAGTACATGAATGCATGTACTAAGTTCTTTCAAATTTCATCAAAATCGTTCCTACCGTTATGGAGTTAGGAATCTTAAGTAGCTGCCTGTACTTCTTCACTTTATTCACTGTCTACAAAGATAAACGGATTATTTTTTTTACTCTCAACGCAAACGTCATCTGAATGCGACATCATAGTTCCTAAATGAATTTTGGCCAATTTTGATGTTTTTTTTTTAAAAAAAACAACGTGATCGAGACTGATTTTAGCTACATTGTATGGCGATCTTTTCAGCCATTTATGAGGTATTTTTAAAATTAACATGTAAATAGTTTTATATTGTATTCAAATAACTTTGTTATGTGCAGACGAAATCACGGGCTGTTGCTAATAGAATTACAAAAGTAATTTAAATTAATTATGTCTAGTTCAAAATATATCTACCTAACGGTTAAAAGAATGCAAAATAGATAATAAGATAATTTATTAAAGATATAGTAGCGATTCTAACGTGAAATTCAAACCTACTTTCGGAAATAAAAGAACATTATGTAACTATTTACATAAGTTAAATAATCCATCTTGAAAAGAATATGTGCGGGGGTTGTAGTTACTTAGGGGGTGGCGAAAATTTCGTCAAAATCGAGCTGTGACGCACAGTTTTCCCAGAAAATGGAAAATAATTTTTATTCTATTTATTTTCTTCAATTCAGATTTTAACAACTTTGCAGTTATTTTTTCTGAACCAAATTTTCCCAGGAAATGGAAAACAATTTGTTCAACAAATCATTCATTTTTGGATTCCTTTCTTCACGAGTCGTTATTAGGAATAGTCTATGATTAACGTACGCGATAGCGAAATAATTATTATGTCAAGGAAAAACTCTATTGAATTAAATTTATTTTTATGAGTCTTTAATGTCACACTCAATTTACCGTGCTTAATCATACGATATAAACATTACATTTCAGCAAACATAAAATAAAACATACCTATTTCACTCAGACTGAAGAAAAACACGAAAATGAAAAACTTTTTTGTGGTGAGTTCTTTTGACACAAATAGAATTTAGATTGGTGCAATAGGCTCCTGCCTTCTGCGCCAAAAGGCCCCGGGTTTGAATCCCGTTAAGTGCATCTCGTTGTAGTGTGTCAGTTACTTAGGAACTTTGGGATCACAGCAATGTATGTGAGTTGTCCTAATTACTATTTCATATAGATATTTCAAATGTCATTAAAATATATTTTCAATAGGTCCTAATTATGAAAGATATTTTATAGTACCTAGTATAAAATATATTTTCGGAACATAAAGAGACATTAAAATCAACATTAGTTTTTATTGACAAGAATAACAATTACAAAAATACTTAGAAATTCTTTAAACTAGCAACAAAAAGATTTAACATTATGGTGTTTCAGGTTGCCCTGGTTGTGGTAATGACGATGGTAGCAATGGTCTACAGTCAGTGCCCTCATTGCCAGCCGAGAGGAGAGATGCCGAGCCCTTGAAAAAATAAATATTTATTAAATGACTAATTCATTTTCAATTCAGTGCCAACTACAAAGTTAGCTAGCCTTCTCTCTTTTTCATACAAACGATAAAAAGGTACCTAAATGTGTCCAGATTCTATATTTTTTTCGTTGATATGAAGCGAAATTATCTCATATTAATAAAATCAACTAATAGCTTCCTTGGTCTAGTGGCAAACGCGTAAGCGTTACAACTGATTTTATATAGCCTATAACAACACGTTAGCGGAATAGTTATTTTTTATTATTTATTTATATTATTTTTAAAATAAAAGTAGCCTGCTACTCTTTATTACATCAGCTATCTGCCAGTGAAAGCCCCGCCAAAATCAGTCCAGCCGTTTCTAAGACTAGCCGGAACGAACAGACAGAGAGACAAAAATTATAAAAAAAAATGTTATATATTTTGGTATATATGTACCGTATGACATAAGCATTTAGTAAAAAGCGGTTATTTTAATATTACAAACAGACACTCCAATTTTATTAATATGTATAGATGTATAGATTTTGGTTGAGCCACATAACGCATGTTCAGACAATCGCACTAAGAAAAAGACACCGCAAAATTTATTCAAACAATGAATTGGGGACAAACAAAAAAAATTGCTAAGAAAACTAAGAAAATCATATCCTACACATACAATTTCTATTAAAATCCTATTCCAAACACTAGGTATTGTTGTTTCATAGGAAATCCAACAATTATGTTTTGGCAATATTGCCACAATTAACGTGTTGCGCTAACGCTCGTCTTGACGCATGAATTTCATCATTAAAATGAAATTTTAATGATGAAATTATTTACAGTGCAATTAAAACAAGATACAGTATACACTGTGATTTTATAGTCGTTCTGGAGTTAGTCCCCACAAAATAAGGTTTGCTGTATACTTGATTATGAAAAAGTTGTTATTTAATAATTAATTATTTTTCACTTGTTATAATAATTGAATAATATATTAATGATAAATAAAACAGTACAGTCTACTCCAGCACCATCTTTTGGAACCAGCTGCCTCAGAGATATTTTTGAAGCCGTCTTCTAGAAAAGCACCTTCCTTTTTAAAAAGCAACGCACCTGTGGCCTAACTAACATTGTGAGCTTCTGTGGGCGGCTATTCACTACCACTAACAGCCTCCCAATTTATAAAAAACTAGCTGACCCGGCAATCGTTGTTTTTTCATATTAACTTTTGGGGTGGGGTGTACCCTTATCACTAATAATATCAAAAATAGATAGTAGCCGATTCTCAGACCTACTGAATTTCTGAATTGAAAGAAGAAATATAAAATTTGGTAAAAATCAGTCAAGCCGTTTCGGAGGAGTAAGGTAACTAACATTGTGACACGGGAATTTTATATATAAGATAATATAATATGCTTAACACGTTACAAAGCGAATATTCGCGCAGTGCAGTTGAGACCCGTTTTCATATTGAATTGACCGCACGAATGCTCACTTTGAACGTAAACGATCCGTAATTAATTAAGAATTCAGTATTTCGATCCAAATAAATCAGATTGAATTAATTCGCAAAAACAAAATACATTAAACGACATTACAGTATGGAATTTATAATAACACGTACACCAAATAACATTTTAACAAAGTAGGATGACCATACTTTTAAAAATGTTTAGAAAATCCGCCCACGCCTTTACAATGATTTTTCATTACATAAACTAATTAATAATTTGCAATTCTTTTACAAGACCGTTTTTATGTAGCTCATTTTTTTTTCATTTCTGGTTCATATTATTTATGCTATTAACAAAATTGCGTCTGTCCGCAGAATAAAATATTATTTTTATTTAATGTGTCTTTCTTCAGTCTTGAATGATCTAGAAATTATTTATAGTATACGAATAAATTATAAATGTACGAATAGATAAATATATCTTAATTCGCTTGAGGATGCATCAAAATCGGTGTTGCTGCATTTAATTGGTGTTACCATCTTGTGCTAATGTGGAACCCTTTACAGTGTCTCCTCATTTAACTTGCGTTGTTCTAAACTTTAGTATATTATGTCTGAATAAGTATATTACTTTGCCATGCCATTACTTCTCAGAATTCGTGCCTTATTAGCAAACTATAAAAACGAGATATTATTTATTTAGCTTATTCCCGCTTATATTTTCTTTTTCGTATAGAATTTAGCCTCCGATACATTGTAAACTTTACCAATGTATGACGATATAAAAAAAATCTTTTTAGAATCCTATAAATCGTGGTCATTCTACACAATCCAAGTACAGCCTTGCTCTACCTTGACATTAAATGCAGTGCGCATGTGACGGTCCTCTGTACTCGTTCATCGCGAAAAGCTTTATGCTATTAGGTGACAATCGCATTATTTTTTAGGGATTTACTACAAAAAATATATGATTACATAAAATAATATACATATAATGCGAATAGATATATATCACCTCCGTGGTGAAGTGGTTCATGTGTCTGCTTGGATTCAAATCCCCGAGAAACAAATAAATATTTCGTTTAGGTATTGGGCACTGATTACTTGTCTGTTGAATTTGATCAGTAATTAGATCCAGATATTATGTCTGCCTATTCATAAAACTAATGTCATATCGAAAACTTTATAAGCGCTTGATTCCAATTTTACAGCCAGCAACACAAAATAAACATAAGTTTATAAGGCTGTAGAGTCAATCAATTGAAAAAAAAGTCAATTGAAAAATATTAATAGTATATTGATTAAGAATAATCTTTTCGTGTAGTCAAATTCAAAATTTTTAATATAATCTACTACTATAGTATTGCATAAGCCTTACTAATTAATTATATCGTCGTCACTTTTATAGTCCAGGAGTTGGACGATAAACGTAAACGATTTATTAAAACTATGTTTATTCAGAGACCTTTGATAAGAAATAATTCCTTATTAATTTAGTAATTTGTAATAAATTTACGAGGTTAGTTTACCTTGACATTAAATGCAGTGCGCATGTGACGGTCCTCTGTACTCGTTCATCGCGAAAAGCTTTATGCTATTAGGTGACAATCGCATTATTTTTTAGGGATTTACTACAAAAAATATATGATTACATAAAATAATATACATATAATGCGAATAGATATATATCACCTCCGTGGTGAAGTGGTTCATGTGTCTGCTTGGATTCAAATCCCCGAGAAACAAATAAATATTTCGTTTAGGTATTGGGCACTGATTACTTGTCTGTTGAATTTGATCAGTAATTAGATCCAGATATTATGTCTGCCTATTCATAAAACTAATGTCATATCGAAAACTTTATAAGCGCTTGATTCCAATTTTACAGCCAGCAACACAAAATAAACATAAGTTTATAAGGCTGTAGAGTCAATCAATTGAAAAAAAAGTCAATTGAAAAATATTAATAGTATATTGATTAAGAATAATCTTTTCGTGTAGTCAAATTCAAAATTTTTAATATAATCTACTACTATAGTATTGCATAAGCCTTACTAATTAATTATATCGTCGTCACTTTTATAGTCCAGGAGTTGGACGATAAACGTAAACGATTTATTAAAACTATGTTTATTCAGAGACCTTTGATAAGAAATAATTCCTTATTAATTTAGTAATTTGTAATAAATTTACGAGGTTAGTGTACAAACAAATGTAAGTTTATAGCTTATTTATGAAAATGGCCCGTCGTGATTGTATACGCACTTAATAAAACGCCTTCGCAAATTCAAGAAAGACATAAGGAAACTCGATGTTTTTGTTAATATTTTGTGCATCGCAACCTAACTTTTTATATTATACAAAGTTGTCTTAAACTTAACGTCAACTTATATGAAAAAAGTTTTTGCTAAAGCTTTTAAAATTGGCGATTTTATAAATGTATTAAAAACGGTTGGAAAAAAGGGTTGAGTAATGGAATGAGAAGAAAGATTTTTCCGACCGGACTTAGCTTCTTGGTTGTTCTCAGAGCAGAGCATACATGATCATATTGGCATTTTTCGTTTGGGATTTTTTTAGGAAGTCACCTCTCGCTCTATATCGGGTTCATCAAATAAGGCGTAGCACTTCGACTCATTTGAATTATTTGTTTCTTTTATATGTAGAACACTTAAGTTTCCTGACAGCACTAGATTCTTGTTTTAACACAACCAAGTACAAGATACCAGATCTATAGATCAAATATAAATATATTAAACCTTGTTATATATAACAAGGTTTAATAAATTTTATAAAGAATATAAGTATACAATACTTATCAAAAATGAGATTTCTACAATTCATCTGTCTGTCTGGTTAATTTCGAAAGCTCATGGACCGATATGATCTGACTTTATCATTCGCAGAGTGCTGATGTTATATAATGAGGAACTTAGGTTTGTAATTCCAAGCAAAAAGTTAAAAAATATTGTAGTATGAAATCCATAACAAAATGTTCTATCAAACAAATGTTTAATATCTATAAACGAGTCAAAAATTGGTTGTATTTAGCCGTTGTCAGCGTGTGAACCATGATGTAAACTATAATAATGTTGGCGTAAAATATTTACATGAATGTGGCAGTCCACTGCTCTGTAAAAAAATTTCGTAAATATTTGTAAAAAAATATTTATATCAAATTTCGATAGTAATCTAATGGCTGACATATGCGTACATATTGAATAGTTAAATTAGTTACGCGTTTGACATTTAATGCGCGTTGCGCAGGGCCTGGGTTCGTTCCGGGGAAACAAAACAAAATTTGAAGGGCACAGAAGTCTGATTACCTTCTTGTCTATAAATGCCAGAGACACACAAAGACGTGTATTCTATTATAACTTTACCCTTTGAATGTAACATCGCGCTTGGAATCGGTTTACGGAACTTCACACACTTTTTCTTATTCAACTAGACATGTTAGGCGTTTCTGACGTTCCTTGATCGTATATGAAGAGACGGAAAAAGCCTCTCATTTGCATAAACTGACATATATTATTCATATTATGGCGTATGCAAAACACATAATTGCATATTTTAATTAAATATCTTACGCATAACTATGTACATAATTGTTACACATATTTATGGTTTATAGGACAAATTGATTAATCTATCTACATTGTACATTATGTTAAGCAAAAAAGGCAAAATACTGTCTTTACATTAAATATTTTTATATTTAACTGACTGACGCACTAAAATACGTCCGTCGTACCGCAATAAAAGATAGAATGGGAATCGAACGTCAAATGTTTGACAGGAAAGAAGACAGAACAGTTTATATTGGCAAATTAAATTGTTATTTTTACTATCTTCCATATTTTTCCATATTTTCTCATAGTTTAAACCTTTTCTGGACTACGACAATTTCAAAACCAAAATGAGCTAAATCGGCCCGGTCGGAGACAATCGAACAGCAATTGATTTTATATATATAGATAGATAGATATGGTGTCGAACAATAAACAACTGAGCTCGGACATTATAAGACAAGATACCAAAGTTTTGCTTTTAAAACCTTGCCTACTACTTGCCTTGTGATCTCTGCCCCAAACGTCATTACGTCAGTAGCATTAGGAGAGATAATGTTTCATTTTTGATGATTATGCTAAGAAAAGATTTTAATTATTTAATTCTTATTTGAAATAAGTGTATAAAAATATCAGTTCTTATGTGAGTGCAGAAGGCTTTTCTTGGCTAGAAAGGGCTATTTTCCCGCTGTTGACAAAACGGAAAATACATTCATGTGCTCTATATTGTATGTTTATCTGCGAATACCTGTTAATGGCTTAGTTAAGATCTTTTATTTTGTTTAGTATATTTTCATATTTAGTATACCTAGTTTATTTTTGCTGTTGGTGTTCCAAATAAAATAAAATAAATAAATAAATTTTAATAAATACCAGAAATAACTTATAATAGTTAAATGATAGAATTTACATGACAAGTAAGACAACGCCTACATTCTTGTAAACTAAATGTGTTAAGTGATTCAGTGGATCGTTTATGTCAAGACATACGGTTGTATATGACCAAATAATGATGTACCTATTTACACGCTATAAGCACATGCAATTGTATTAAACATGTTTTAATAAATAAACGTAATTTTATAATTTTTTGCCAAAAACTCGATGAGAATGGTTGAAAAACACTTTTTTTTAAATTTAAATAACTACGTAATTAAACCTAGTCTATGTCATGCTCTTTCCAAACTTATTTAACCATGATTTTGTTTCTAATAAAAAAACTCATCTACATACACAATTCTGAAATTCTTTCCCTGATGGGAATATAAAGTATTGCTAAATGTGACATTACCACCTCCGTGGCTAAGTGGTTTACGCGTTTACGCGTCTGGGTGTTGCGCCGGAGGTCCTGGGTTCGAATCCCGGGGAAGCACATGAAGGTTTCGGTTGGGTGGGCACAGAAAGCTTATCACCTACTTGTCTGAAAAGAAAATGATCAGTGAAACAGATACAGCAATTTGTCTACCCCTTGCCCCACTAGGGGTTTAGGGGAAATCACTTTAAGTGTGACATCATACGGATGAAGTTGCGAATACGGATGAAGTTGCGACGACGAAAACGTGACGTTTCAAGTGGCTATCTATTGTCATTCCTCAGATAGCCACACCAAACGTCACACATTGTAAGTTAGAATACCCAGTCTGTGGTATTCGCGTATCAAACAAACAGATCAATTCATTTAATCCAAGCTTAATACGAGAGCCAAAAGAATCTTCTCTGCGAGTTAAATGGCTAATGACCAAGTTAAAATGTCAATTAGTACGTATTTGGGATTAAAAGTTAAAGAAATAAAAGTATATTATTCCGTGCTCTGAGCAAGCATGCGGAAGTTTAAGGCAGACAGTACGAATCATGGACGTGGTACATTTTAATAGCATAAAGCGTCTACCTCTGCATTTGTCTCTATCAATAAGTAATTTATTTAATTATTTTTACACTACATAATTTAAACAAACTATAAATAATTATACAAACCAAATAAGTCTTTTACTAATTAATTACTGTCATTGTCTGCTATTATTATCATGAGTCTGTATAAATGTGGGCCTAAATTAATATGGCAACCTGGCATTCCCCTTTTAACAAAAAAACCGACTTCAAATTGTAACTCTAAAACTACTGAACAGATCTTGATAAAATTTAAATGGGACTACACTGAAAGCACCAGCTTGCAAACAAAAAGAATAATTAAAATCAATTCACCCAGTCGCAAGTTCTGATTTAACAAATTATTCTAATGAGAGGAAATGGAGAGATAATTGTTTATGTAGGACTCTTGAATTTACATCTAAATTAAAAATAATAGTATATTAGTGATATAATGTATCCATAAAATAATTTTAAACAATATCTCAAATGCTCTGCCATTACCATGCCATCTCGTTGACGTACAATCTGAAAACTTTGAGAAAAGTTCTTAATTGACCAACATTTAAAATGGAATTTTTAATAGGGTTTCGTGTTTTATAAAGGTCCAAAAGACGGCGAATAAAATCGTTTTTCTATAGGTATAATACTTAATACGAAGAATAAGTTAATAATAATTATACTAAAGGTTCTTGAACACATTAATAAAGATGATCTAATCCTAATGTACTTATCCTGGATATCATACAGGAGGCCTAATGCCTGCATAGCCATGAGGACTTTTGTGAATACTAATGCAAGAATGTACGCACAAATGGGATATGAAAACCACATCCATATTTTCACATTTTATGTAGGTACAATCATCTTGAAATGGAGCTTTTGTTAAAATAAACAGCAATTATTTCTAGTTTGGTTCACTTACTGTAAATGTCATCTTGTAGAGGTCGATTTAAAAATAGCATCATTAAGAATTCGTCCGTTTTTAACCGACTTTAAAAAGGAGGAGGTTCCCAATTTGACTGTATTTTTTAAAATGTGTTTACCTCAGAACTTTCGACTGGGTAAACCGATTTTGATGATTCTTTTTTTATTTGAAAGCTGGTGCTTTCCATTTCAATTTTATCAAAATCTGTTCAGTTGTTTTAGAGTTACGGTTTGAAGTCGATTTTTTTGATAAGATTATGTTTTAAACAAAATATTCTTGTTGATTTTACGTGTTTATGCGCAACTTTTTAAAAATAGTTTTGATATTTTTGATAGCTGGAAGAAATTTTAGTTCATAATAAAAAATATATTCTTTCTCAAAATTTATAAATAATATAATTAGAAACTAGATCAGTTTGTTATTATTTCACAAATAAATTGTTCATTGAATGTTATAAAATTATGTATCCTGTCAATATTTAGCAAAACTGTAGGCTAGTATGGTAATAACTCAGCTATCAATTTGTACCTTGGAAATGAATAGCACAATTATCTGATATATATGTACATGTCACTGTTAAATCCAATATATAGACTATGTGCGAAAATACTTGCTTTAAGAAAACAGAATTCAAATTGTTTTCCTTTTCATATTTTCATTGTAAATTGAAAAATGATTAGAATAATTTAGGAAGATTGATTAAGAAAATAAAATAATTAGAGATATAAAAAAAAATTGAAACTCGTTTTTTTTCTAAGATGCAACAAAATTTATTTAATCAAAATATTTACCCTCATATATACAGTCATTTAGTTCATTTATACCTTATGCGATAGAACTTTGCGCATCTAATTTCGATAAACTGTGTGAAAGCATTTTGTATGTACTGCCTGGAAAATTAAGTCATAAAATTAAATATTTACCTATGTTTTATATATTTGCCTTGTAATGGATTATTTAACAATACATTAACAATATCTACCTACCTATTAACTTAAATATTATAAAATAATTATAATAACTATCTACCAATTAACTAATTCAACGGTAGCATACAACTTTTTGTTGATCAGATATCATAAGTCCGTCATAGCACAATTAGCAATGGGCACATATAATTAATATGGATTATATCTTAATACATTATATGTTCCATATGCATTGCATATTAATTTTAATACACACACTATACCTACATAATAATATTTTTTAAAGCTTTTTGCGTAGGTAAATGTCAATAAATCATGTGGCTTTATCGGCATGCAAAATGCAAAACCCTAGCAAGAAAAAATCAGCAAGACATATTTTTATATAGGAATGAAATTGACACTAACAGTTTTGCAACACCTGTCACTTCAAAAAATCATTTACCGCAGCGTCTCTTTCTAAATACACTAAATTCGCTACAGTCGTTCGAGCCATTTCTGTGATACGATAATTTGATTTGCATACACACAAATTCCTCGTCTAAAATTATCTATACCATGATAATAATATTGTCTATGTCCCCGACTTAAAACTTTTTCATTAGCTTCTATAAGCTATGAAAATAGTACATGGTAGAGAAGCAACAATGTTGCCCTTTATTACAAAAGTATTGTATGGCTGTTTTTATCTCATACGAAATTGCGTTAACAAAATATCAAGGATTTTTCTCCACTTATCATTTAATGACTCCATACAAAATGTATCATTAATATATTATATCGACGCATCCGTCAATGAGAAATTACGATCATGTCGGAAGTGCAAGGACTCTCCGATCGCAATACCGCCTTTTTACTTTCAACGAATGTCACTTGATAATTGACATAATTGATTTAAATTAAGAACATTTGAAATGAAAGATAATAAAAGTAATAATACAAGGAGGTTTGATGTTTTTTCATAACAATTATTCCTTTACTATTTTAGATATAATTATATTTAGGATTTAGGTACACGCTTGACCTAGTTACGAAATGAATGTTGTAACAATTAAAATTGTTATTTTTCAATGCAGGAAAATGTATTGTACGTGTATTTGTCGGTCACATGACATTAAACGAATGTTCCAATTCTGATAAAAGTTTACTTTAGCAGTAAAAAAAATCGAATAAATCAGATGTTTTAATTCTTTCAAATTTCCCTTCTTTTAATTTTTTTTTTATTTTGAATTATTTTTTCTAAAGCGTTTGCATAAACTGCTGCCAAAATTTAATTTTTGTTTTTCTAATTATTTGTTTATTATTGTATCACATGTTAAACTTCATAAAATTTCATGCGATAGTTATAAATAGTGTTAAAACTTAAAAAAACGCTAGGTACCTATTTGATACGCCGCCTGTGTAGAAACCAATTATCGCAACTGTTGCAAACCCAAGGCGCAGCGCTAGTATGAAATACAGGATATAATATCATAATATTACTATTTTATAAATATAAATTTTTATATTAATCTGAAAAATATTGACCATATTTTCAAATTTTTAAATATTTTCTAATTTTAGGCGTTACGATATCACCGTAACAAGAAAAATTTTATTCCCATATCTCGAGAAATAAAATTATACTTTGAACCACACCTACTTATGAAAATATTAATAAATTTCATGTTTTAGTTGTTAAGATGAATATTCTGTGACAGTTTGAATTCTGTGTAAAATGTTATTTTTTTAATTCAAAATAATCCTCTAATGTTAATATTGTAACAAGTTTTCTTCCAGACATTTACTGAAGCTTCAATAAACTTATTGAATCATATTAAATTATTTTCGTATTACAATATTACCAATTTAAAAATAAAATACCGATTTCCTATAGAAAAAATGATACACTTAACCGTGTAGAACAGGCTCGAAAACGGATTGGCGTAGTATAAATAGAATCGCAACGTGATCGAAGTCATCAGTCTCACTTGAAAGTCGAGAGGATATACAACATGTACGCTAAACTGGTGAGTTTATTTTATATTAAGGATATTATTTGATGTGTGTTTGTTTGTTTGCCTTAGCCGCATAAAGGAATAAAACGTGTTAGAGTTAGGTCCCACCTTTATCCATTTTTTCTCATTTTTTATGATTTTCATCACGTTTTTTTCTATAGCAGTATTTGCTTTATTTACATGCCGATATAACCTTTATATTTTTAAAGTAAGAAGTTAAAATATTTAATAGAAATGTAAAAAATTACGGTCAAATGGCATATTGCCCATTTTTGCTCATATTGCCCACTCTAGCTTTTTCGATGATAATAGATCCTGCGGTATCTACTTCTATGAAGAAAAATTCGCGGTCATTAGATAGTTAAAAGACAAACATACAAAATAGCTTTCAGTTCTTTTCATTTACCATCTCCACCACCCTGTTATTAGTCAGTATTACCCTTTAAGTAAATATCTACTCCACCCTGTTTAGTCTGTAAGCCATGAAAATATTTGTGCTAACCATATTTCTTTTTGCAAATATATGTTGAAAAACATTATTGAGATATGTAACATGTTAAATTATGAAAAACGTAATTTCTCTTTTATTTTTATAATCTTTATATAACTTTACATATAATTTCTATATAATATGGTATATGAGTTTCAGCCGTATTTTACGAACTGCGACAAAACATTAAAATACCTGAGACATAGAGCTAACGATTGATAACAATCCCCACTAAAATTAAAAAAATATTTTTTCGTGATGTAAGTGTAATGGTTTCACAAAAGTCATACAACTAATGTTATTAGTACCAGTAACCCTGTAGATTTATTTATGTGAAAAAATATATAATCAATTTACTATTTAAACAAAAAGATAACGTTTTGACGTATAACACGCGTTACAATCTTTTGTACCTATTGACAAATTTAAAATGACACTCAATAAAAAACCGCCTACTTAAAAAATAACTTTAAACTTGTTCCTCATACCATCAAAAGTAACTAATTGTAGATGCAAGGTGACAACAGCTGTGATATGAATCTTAATGAATAATTACTGTCAATTATGCAAATTCCATGTCATTAAGAGCCCTTAAGTCAAGTCGTGAAAGATATTTTTCCACAGATTAATTCTAATTGTGTGCCTTACTGAAAACATGAATTTAATAATATAGCAGATAGTAATAGGATCTTGAAGAATCGATAAGGTTTTTTCAGAGTTTAAAAAGCTTCGGAAATCAGTGAATATTTTCTAATAATACTTTATAATATATATTTTTAGTCTTCATAGTTTCATGATTATTCAAAATAAATAGTAAACAGGATAGTTGCACCTATAACGTACGTAATATTAAACGCAATTACGATTTATTTTTAGGCAACTGCAGTAATAGCAAATCGACGATTTTAAACGTCTAATTAAAATTACGATTAACCTATTTCATAGATAGTGGATATAATTTTTAATCAACGCGAAAGAAAAAAATTAAAAATTATTAGGATTCATTGTTGGCCATGTTAGTAAATTTACAATTACAAGATTCTGGATAGATTTGTGTTAACAATAATTATTATGTTTTTTAATTTTTTAATCATTGTTTTTAAACATTGTACACGATACCAAAAGTGGAGATAAATACATGGACAACAATTATTTAGAAACAAATAATAACATATGAACCATTAATAATATAAATATATAACATAAGTAATATCCAAAAAAATATATATTTACAAATTAGGACCTTAAAGTGGCCAGAGTACGTTGACAAAAACTTGATGTGGAATTTTCGTGTTATTTTGATAAATGTCAAGTTGATAGTATTGTTTACAAAGTGAAGGAAAAAAAATTTTGTGGTATCGTACATTGAATATTTCCTGCGGTTAAACTAGTAATGTAATACAGCTATTCGATTTCCGAGGGCGAATTCGTAACTCTATGCGCATAATTAACAAATAATGTCAAATTGTTGGCATTGTTATGAACAAACTAAATCATAAGGTGGGCGTGGAATTTACATCGGATTATTCAAGACTCAATTGTAAAGTATTAATAAGTTATGCTGACTTGATTTGTCTGACAATTACTTAAAGTTCATTTAATTGGAATCTGGTTTACGATGACAAATTTTACATACTTAAAGACAATACGTCTAAAACAGAGCAATTGAAAATGAGTCTGTGTTTGTTAAAAAACTCGTTTAGTGATTTATGTGTAAAAATTAAGTCATTAATATATATTAAATACTTATATAAAATTACATTTTGTTCGCAATAAGGTAAGATTAAGACTATCCAACAGTAAAAACATACCTTAGTTTGATTTTCTTATTTTCAGTTCATCGTTTGCGCCTTGGCCGTGGTAGCGCTGGCCCGCGAGTACCCAGCTGGGGTCCATCCTGCTATCTGCCCCAACTACCCCTTCTGCGACCCCACGACTCTAGCTCGCTTCACACCTGACGGTCAGCCTATTCCCGAATGGGTCTACAATCCCTCAGTTTTGCCTGTCGCACCTGCTGAGTAAGTGTATCAATTTTATTGCATGGGGCATCACAATACGAATTTGAATAATAAAATATATTTTACCTTACAGCCCCAACGCTGCCGCTGCTCGTGAATACCCTGCTGGTGTGAACCCTGCGAGCTGTCCAAATTACCCATACTGCTTTTGAACAGTTAACTATCGGCATTCCCACTATACAATAGATTCTCATAGTTAATACCCGATTTTCTTACGAAAATGCCCATGCTCATTAGATAAAAGACAACGTAAATGTTTGAATCAAGTCAATTGTCAACTCGAATCGTGACAGTAGTTTTCGTAGAAAATCGGTGTCATTTAACATTCACTGCCATAATTCTAAAATGTATATAATTCGCGTGTTCAAAATAAGTTTGTAAATGAAAAGCATTTGGTTTTGTAAAAAAACTGTAAAAATGTAAATAAACACAATATTAAAACACGTACATTGTTTTATTCTAATCAAAATTTCTACGTCACTGTCAAAACGACGAAATGTGGTAGGTAAGCTTCAATCAAAATTAAGCGATATCTAGCAATTACCGCAGTAATTTACATAAGTATAAAACCTATTTCACCATAAGGGTATAAAAAATATTTAAAAAGCCGGCATGTAACTTGATATCAAGACAAAATCAATCAACTTATAACGATTATGGCTTTATCAACATCAAGGTGTTTTATGCACTCATCACAATTCAAAATGGACATTGAACGTGATATTAATTAACGACGCATCCATCATTTCGAAATTGTTATCGTATTTGGTATTGCAAGGGCGAGTGTCCGATCACCATTGAAGTTCCCGCGTAATGAAATGACAGTTGCTTAATTAAAACCGGGAAAAGATTAAAACAGGTATGAGCCGGTTTTTTTTAACTGTGGCCTTTGAACAAAAAGTATGTAAGTAGGTGGTAAGTCTACTTTTAGAGGCGACATAATATGTTTCCTGTAATATTAATTACTCGAAAGCATTAATTTTTACCTAAATAAGACCCGTGTAGGTACTGAACGCGGGACTGTTCGCGCAACATGCTTAGAATGTAAGGCGATATAAAAGTGTAATTAAATGCTGGAATCTATTTTTAGTAGTTAAAACAGTTTTACGCAAATGTGATTGGAAAAAAATCGCCTAATCAATTTGATTTTGACCTGAATTTCATCAAAATTTGTCGTTTCTAAACAATATTGCAGTAATCAATGCACGCTACGAGTTTCGTGCATGCAATTTTTCATTGCAACTAAATTGTATTCATTTAAAGTTGACATTGAATGAATGCAATCTTTAAATTTCTTGACACAATATGATTATAGGATATGTACTTACCACGTAAATATATACGTAACTAGCACAAATCAATATTAAACATCCTTATAATACTATGAAATTAAAATGTGTTTTTGTTTGTATTAAGGGAAAAGACTATATTTGTATTTATGTCACTCTGACAAAAAGAGAAGAGAAACAAAAATCTGACGGAGAATTTCTCATCTGTTTGTTATTATTAATATATTCTTATGTTTTTTATATTTTCAAATTAATAATACCAAGCTAGCATTAATACTAGGCCAAGCCATTCACGGGCTCTAATAAGAAATATAAGCAAGAGTAGCTCGTCTTTTGCCAAGTTGCGCTGGAGTCTTCTTTCCTTTATCAATTAGTTGTAACAGTTGTATACTCTCCTGTTCATCTAGAAGCTTCTCGAATAGCTTCATGACATCTACGGATGACATTTTCGTGCCTTCTGTCAATGTGTCAAGTTTCACGGCTATGGCTGCGCAGCTTTCTGGTGATAGCTATAAATTAATTATTGATTGATAACAATTTTTAATGCACTTTTCATATTGATTGCATAATTTGGTAGGTACTTTTGCGTTAGCCGAGTGCAAAAATCGACTTCGGTCATGGCACTCGCAAACACACGCACAACAAATATAATAATAAATTTTCTAACTTTTCTATGTAAAAGCATTCCATTATGAAAAACTTGTGTGCGATGGTATTTTAAGATCGTAACGTGAACTCGTCGCGGAAAGTAATGGTCGACTTTTACCCAAATATTAAATGAGATATAATTACCTCAATGACATTATATAAGGAAATAAATTGGAGAAAAAACAACCGACGAGTTAATTAGGTAGGTAGGTGCATTTAAGAATACATCATGAATGGATCAACTCATAAATTGTAGCAAAGTTTAAGTCGATCATATTTCAAATAAGACACATAAAAAGCATTTAGAAGCTAACCATACCACAGACGGACATAAGATTATATAAAAAAACCCCCACTTACATTATCCCACTTTCCCAATACTTACTTTATTCACCATATTCTCGTATTTGTCCAATGAGTTACCTTCATCTACACTTAAATGTCTGGATCTTAACCACGCGTAGTTAGAACCTGATGAACTATCTTTAGTCGATACTCTAATTAAGGATTTTACCTAAATAACAAATAAGTTTTTATTCAAGACCACTTTTAGCATATATAAATAAATTATACTAAGTATATAAACTATATTAAGTGATGTAGAACGACGAGCAATAAGGTTATATCCTATTTTAGACAATTTGTATGTGCAAAAGAAATCCCTTAAAAGACAAAGCTAATTGCTTTGAATAAATTAACATGAGAGATTTTTACTTCGCAAATAGAAATGGATAAAATGAATTAATTTATGTTCACTGCTCATTGATATCTTTAGTTTCATTAAATTCTAAGTTATAGGAGTGGGTTTTGAGGTTTTTAAATTTCATTACTTTTCATTACATTCATTATTCAAATATACCTACAACACGCTTGATTGTAGGTATATTTTAAACTTATCTGAGACTTGCAAGTCAGTATTGCTATATACAAACTGCTTTGAAAGAAATAATCATGAAAATCGTTTTAGTGGTTTCGAATTCATTAATAAGAAGCTATAATAAAAATAATATCAATGTAGATTACTTACATAATCAAGTAATTTCTTAGGAGAAAAGCTGTCAGGTTTACTCATTTTTTCCAATTGAATACTTCATTTAACGCTTCTAGTTCAAATGAAAGTTCATTAGAATTTATTGTAACCATAACTGATAAGCACTTATTGGTAGTGTTAACTTTTATTTGCCGCGACTTCGTTCATAGCTTGGAAATGTAATACTTTAGGTCCAAAATAATACTACAGAAGATATTGTAATCCGCCTCCTTGGTGTAGTGGTAAGCGCGTAAGCGTTACAACCGGGAGGTTCGATTCCCGGTGGGGAAAAAAAAGCTCGGTATGGCAGGACATAGAAGGCTAATCACCTACTTGCCCCTAAATAAAAAATCGATCAGTGAAACTGATGTGAAATGCGCCATACCCCATTTGTTTAGCTTTGGTAAAACTATGGAACTAACGCCCCAATCTACATTTCCCCGTGAATACGACCCTGGGAATTTTAAACGGCATAAGTGTGTGTAAAGTGAAGTCCCGTGTCCTCTAGTGGGGTATGGGGCAGATGCATTTCACATGTTTCACTGACCGATTTTTTATTTAGGGGCAAGTAGGTGATCAGCTTTCTATGTCCTGCCAGACCGAGTTTTTTTTTTATTTTTTCTTATCTTGACCTGCAATAGAAACCCAGAACCTCTTGGTTGTAACGCTTACACGTTTACCACTAGACCAAGGAGGCGGTTCATTTTAAACGGCATGCGTACCTAAAAAGCCGACACCGCAACTTAACCGCGGATTAATCTCTTACCATTAGGGGACCCGCCTGCCCTGTTGTCTGTAATTATAGTTAAAAAAAACTTTATTACAAGATTCACTTAAGCTTCATACCAAAATATTTTAAACATTTGAATTACTTTACATATAAAAGCGTCAATTATCGAATTCAAAGAGAAAAATTATATTTGTACCTCCATTTTCCTTTCGATTAAAACGTTGCGTCTGTCAAATTATATGAAAATTAAACCCAAAGTTTATTTTCAGGTAAATAGGTTATTGCCTGTTCTTTATTGGGAGAGGCGTTGGGTTGGAACAGATGTACTTGAATAGTTCAACGATTCAAAGTAGCTTCTAAGAAGTTCTATTTAAAGATATTATTGACTGACTTGACAGCACCATGTAAATTAAGATCGTGTCATCATCATCACTACATAGTATAAAACATAGTCACTTTTTCTTCTCCTTTATCCCTTTGTATGCTTAAATGTTTAAAACTACGGAACAGATTTTGATGCGGTTTTTTTTAATAGATAGAGTGATTAAAGAGGAAGGTTTTTATAAATGTTTTATAGCCGTGCAAAGCCGGGTCGTTAGTTATTTATATTAATCAGGGGCGTAGCGTGCCTTGGCGGGGCCCCGTATAAAAAATTTTTTTGGGGCCTTTATGAAGGGTAAACATTTCCTACAAAAGAATAGAAAAAAAAAAGAAAATAAAATTAAGAATACAATTAGATAATTATGATGAATATATTTTTTTCTTATAAAGTGATCACTGTCACTGATCTGTCACTGATATTAATATGATATAGTTACTCTAATAGGAAATCAGTAGTCATGTTAGGTGGCAATTCGTTTGACGTTATTTTTCAAAACTGTGGCATACACACAAACCGACGATTTTATTACTATTAATTTACTTGTGATAAACGTATGAACACTTCATATTTTTGCGCTTATTAAAAATATTATCAATCACTTAAAGATAATTGGTATATTCTGATATCGTCTATTGCCACAATTCTGTAAATTCATTCAAGCAAAATACCGTATAAAAATTATTAAACTCCTAACAATGAATAATAGAAAAATATTCGTGAAACTACTTTTATTAAAATATTATTAATGATAATTTAATTATCACGATCACATCCAACATATTTATTACTCATATACATAAACAAAATTTATGAAAATCAATATTTGATATTTTTTGTAATTACATTTTAGTTTCTTTGGTATATAATTGTCACATTTATTACTTTGAGATTGCATAACGATGCATTTATAAAATCTTTACTTCAACCATGAACTGTTGGAAATAGCAATATTTTTCCAGAAACTGACAATCCTTCAGATACTTTATAAATTAGGCTTAGAGCGTGTAACGAATAAAGGCGTTTATTTACGTTTTTAAATATTTTCCTCAGACCATCCAAAAAAATTCTACCAAACTCATAGTTGATAGACTTTGAGAATAGATTGATCACAATACATTTAATAAGGAAAGACATCAATATTTTCCTATTACATTTTATATACTTTAAACAAACACATTTAAAAAATTCTTCTCGTTAATTTGATGGATCATGAGACAGACACATTGGTTTTTTAAGCTATAGCTAAAGCGAGCAACCGCCTCCGTGGCTAAGTGGTTAACGCGTCTGTGTGTTATGCCGGAGGTCCTGGGTTCGAACCCCGGGGAAACAAATAAATATTTCTGTTGGGTAGGCACAGAAGAGCCGCCTACTTGCCTGTAAAGAAACTGTAGTGAAACAGATACATAAATGTGTCTGCCTCATGACGCCCTCCCCCCAGGATTACGGGAAGTCACACACAAAGCGAGCTAGTTAAAATGACAGATCCAATTAGGTATAATATGACTATATATATATAAAAGAATTCGAAATTCCATAGCCTTACTCGTGTGTAAGACATACAAACAGATATCTGTATGTTTCACTGGTCATTCTGCGCCAAACCAATCCAAACATTTATTATTTTCTCCAGAATTCGAATCCAGGACCTCCAGTACAACAGAAGCGCGAACCACTTTGCCAGCGGCTAATGAAAGATGTCATTTCTAGGTATCAGGGGTTCTAAGGTGATCAACACACATTGAGATCTGTCTTTGTGCATACAACATTATAATAAATACTTATATATTTTTTTACATTCACATACCCGTTATTCACAACACCGATTTTTTTGTTATCAGCAAGAAACTTTTTCTGTTTTTTTAATATTTTTATACTTGATACTTACTACACTGCGCCCAAAGAATTTGCTACATAATTATACAGATAATGACACGAATTCGAAACATTTTTTTACGTTTTGACATTTCCAGTTTTATCCTTAAATGGCCACATTGACAATTCTGGCAACACTCGTAAATAGAGTAACGGTTTAATAACGTTTAGAATGAAATTAAGAAAGTAAAATTTTCCAGCACTGTCCTTTGGTATGGCCGATTCAATAAAGTGCAACCCGTATGTAATAGCTAGCGTAGAAAAGGCTGAAATTATGAATGACCTTTTGTACGTATCGTGACGAAATCTGAAAAAAAAAAACGATTCTTTACTCGCAATTTGTAGATACAAAACTTCTGTATAAAAATTTTGTAAAAAAAACTCTATTCCAAGATTATCATCAGTGTAAATGCAAATAATAAATTGACTTTCCCATTCCAATATAACAATGTGATGTACTGTCGTTTATAAAAAAAATGGTATTAAATTGACATAAGTGGTGGTCTATACTCTATAGTATAAATTGAACTCTATAGTAAAAATTAAAGAACATGAAGTTGATAATTCTTACCTGGCAACAGCTGGAGTAACAAACATGGACCACCCAAGCATGGCGCCAGTACATCGGACCATTGCAAATATTGGTGTCGTTGACACATGAATATTATCAGGTTCGTCACACCAACGCAACGCCTGCGATAAAATTATTTCCATGATTAATAATTAATGAATTACCACGACCGTTCCGTCAAGAGCGAAACAATTGAGAAGAGGGAAGAAAGTGCCACCAATTATCGAATTACATTCTTTCAAGTGATTCATTGATTTCTTTTTATTGTTTAGGAATAATTAAATTTGTCATATCGTGATTTGATTGATGATGCATGATAATGGAGAATGTTTACATATTTTGATTTTTAGCCCACCGTATTCTCTATTGAAAATGGAAAAATCATGTGAAAAAAAAAATATTTGATACGTCAATTTGTTCCCGAGATACAGAATTTTAAAAGTTGGACGACGTAACGTCATTTTACAGCTCACGTAGTCCGTCGCATCGCTGCTCGAGAAGAGAGAGAGAGAGCGGAATTTTGTACTGTGACGTCACGAACTGACAAACTTGAAATGCATGTAAAATCAAAACTACTTGCTCTTTATGAATAAAACAAAAACTAGTGTATTTTTATACATAAAAGCTCTATAGTGACAAAGTTTCAAGCGATTTTGCGTACCTACATACGTACATTTTTCATTAATACATGAAAAACTCACCAATTTTATAGTATGATTCGGATCTATCCCATTTAATAACAGTGTGTAATACGTGACAAGGCAAATCGCGATGGCTGTCACTGCACACGTTATGTGGAATTTGATTGATTGTTTGGGAGAATAGTTCAAGTATGAGCCATATTGCCATATGTAAGGGTCTGATATGTAGATACATAGCGCTGGGGCTATGAAAGCGCCTGTAAATAAAAGAATAGATGAGAAAAGAAGATTACAGACAAGTGTCTGTTTATTATATAAAATTATAGGGATTCTGTCTCTCCCTCAGGAACTGATAAACAGCGGCACCAAATTGATTATAATAATCATCCATAGATGATGGATCTTTATAAACAAGAAGCGGACCAAGTTTATCTAAAACATCTGTGAACTTTGAATTTAAAAGATTCCTTTAAAAATGTTTGCATATTATGCAATACAGAAAAGGAAATTTAACTTTTTATTACTAGTATAGTACTTTACTATATTTAAAATTTAAATGCTTAAAATAAAAAGCTGTTGATGATTTTGTAGCATTTTCTAGATACTTGTTGTGAATACAATGAAAAATATTTTGGCGTTAGAAGTTGAAATTACAGCCACTTAATGAAATGACATACCAACTAATGCTCCCAAAAGACATTGGTGTGGAAAGTGTGTACCAATGTACATCCTCGCCACCATTACACTCAGTAGCTGACTCCCAAGTATTGGGTAAACCGCATACTTCCAAAGTGTCGACTTCCATTTCCTGAAAATATATTTAAAGGTCCTAATCAATATAAATGCTTCTTCCAATTTCTTCTTTAGGTATATACTGTGTCCCTGCCACACGCCCCTACGCAGCGCAGCGTTGCGGGGTAAGGGGGAGGTCGACAACCCAATTCGCATGGCGTTTACACGCATAACACGAATTACATCAATATCATAACATCATATCATCATCATATTAACTGTGTTATCTGTCATTCATATAATAATTTTAATCATCAACCCAATGCATCAGACATTAACAATTCTGTTTGTTAATGTACTCAAAGCAAATCAATCATGTACCATAGTAAATACTTGAGCTTTCCATAGCTACATAACAAAAATATTTAATTTGTCCAATCATTTCGGAGCTATGATCCCACACTTAGGCATATATATTAAAATATCTTTTTTTTCTTCTATGGTTTTAAAGTGAACTCTTATAAAGCTTAGTGAGCACGGATTGGACTTATTTCTATATCTGTTACACGGATCGTCTTTCTTAAGACTCAGGAAAATGACCAGCTTGCTTTTGCCTTTTGAACTAAAAATATTTAAATGTGGATCAATAGACTGCCTAAGAGAATGTAATAATAAAATAATGAGTGTCAAAAGTAATGAAAAATTTACCTATCATTAAATATATGAGAAATCCACATGATAGTCAGAACTAAAATAGAAGCAGCTGTTGTTGTATGTCCTGACGGATTGCCTGGGCCTGTCTCACATGTCTGAGAGGTTTGCAGTAACTTAGGTCTTATAGACCCTGTATAGTAATTGGTTTCGTGAACCCACCAGTATGGTCGATCTTCTAAGAAAATCCTAAAAAATGAAATGTGTAGTGTGAGAAAACTTATTCATGGAGTTTTTATAACAAATGTTACACTGAACATAAGTACTGGAAGTTATAAGTAATATTATTGCTTAAGAAGGCAATGGCCACTAATGGAAGATGGGGCTACCAAAATTAACTTTTATTACATACATGCAATTATTTAGACCATTCTAACAACAATTAGATTGTAATATTTCTTGTATTACATACCATTTCAATATACAATTAAGCCAGCCACCAAATGATGCGACAAGAAGCAGCTGTGAAGCAAACACGGAGTCCAGAAATGACACAACAGGAAACAATACCTCCAGTACATTGTGGGGATTATAGAAATTGTTCACTTGCTCCAGGAATGGAGCATAATCCATACACCTACACAATATTATAATTTAACTCTTAACTGATTTTTATTATATTATATACCTATATCTAATATAATCTAAGAATAGCAATTGCTACTCTTAGCTTGATAAAATTATATACATCAAGCGTTATTATATTATTTTTACGATGTACCTAGAAATAATAAGCGCTACCAATAAGCGCAAAAATTTATGTGTAGAAATAAAAAATAAAAGTAAGTATGTAAATAACTTTGTCTTATAATAATATAAGTTTTATTACAAACAAAAATATCGCAATTAGGTATATTAATTTATTTAGAAATCAATACTGAGAATATAAGCTTTTCAGAACAAAAAATCAATAATATTACCAATATTGAATAAGCTCAATGCAAGACACTCCGAGTGCGTACAGATGTTCCCTCATTGTTCTTTAAGTTGGTCACAACATTGGAATTTTTAAATACACAGGGTTTATTATTTTAAAAATCACATGTAATTTTCGATATCTAACAAATGAAATTAATGCAGTTGCACATCAGATTTCAGACGTAAGTTGATATTTCTCGACTGGAAATGACGTTTGACGTCGACTGTCGTTTTCGTGACACGATTTATGTCATTTTTATTGTCCCAAGAAATGTCTTTAGCAAAGTCAAGGTTTTTTATAATAAGTAAAAATTTAATTTATATAAATAAATAATTATAAAAGAGAAAATTACATTAATAATTGTAAGTTTCACTAAAAAATATTTATAGAATACAAGTTATGGGCTTACGTGCGACATCTGTTATATAAATAATTAGTAGGAGATTTTACTATTTGATGGTAGGTAGGTGAGGCTTTTATAGTTATTACTCAATAATCTTTAAATTAAAATTAAAACTATTAATATTAAAATAATTAATACAATTAGCTGATTGAGATTTTTTTTATATAACAAATATTTAGACTACTCCACAATAGATGGCATTGCACAATGTGGTTTGCTATAAGAAATACAATTATTATTATATTACGAATACGAATATACCCAACCCTCTTTTATCATTTTAATTGTCTTTAAATTGTTAGAAATTTAATAGTTTATTATTATATAGAATATGGTACCTACCTGTTTTTTATTAATGTGGGATTAATATTTACTTTCTGTGAATGATTATTTTATTTTTTTATTAACTATATAAAAAAAACATATGTGCAATTCACACGTTGTAGAAGTGAAACCTTCAAAAATGTTGGTTTCAAGTTGAGACGAATGTAAAATTTCGTCCTATCTCATTTTCTCCACGTTAAATCTTATGAATAGTAGTATTTGTCTTTTTATTGTCGCTTTTTCGTTTAATCGACACAAAATCACAACGATACTAAAGATTTCAAAAAATTAAAGATGACATAAGTCCACAGATGTTCATTCATTATCATTCTGTAACTTCACTATGTTAGTAGGTATTTCTAATAGTGATTAGCCCTTAGGATAGGTCTAGCCTAGCCTCTTGTCACTGGTTGTAGCTAACTCTCGAACCACAGCTACTACTTATTATTTAACTAGCTGTGGCCCGTGGTTTCACCTATGTTTATTTCGTCGTAACGTGACGTTATATAGCCTTAAGAGAGTAAAATAGCGAACCGCAAAATAATAGTAGATAATATGTACCTATTATGTATTTCATCCGCGCAGACTAGTTATTTTTTTTATTATTTTTTACATTAATTTCTAAAATAAAATTAGCCTAAATTACTCCTTATTACATCAGTTGTCTGTCAGTGAAAGTCCCGTCGATCCAGCCGTTTCAGACATTAACTGGAATAATAAAATAACAAACAGACAAAAATTGTAAATAATGTTATTTTGGTATATGTACCGTATAAACATTTAGTAAAAAGCGGTTATTTTAACAGACACTCCAATTTTATTTATCTGTATAATTATAAAATCGTTTCTAATTTAGTAAGTATTTTGAATTAAAAAAAATATCATATTTTCGTTAAAAATCAATTTCTCTCATTTTTCAAAATTTTTCATGTCTAGGTAATTAATGTACGCATGTATCATAAGAAAATAAACATTATTAATTATGCGCCGTGTGTAATAAGGTTTAAATTGATTGATCATATTACCATTTTACTTTGTTAAGAAAAACGGAAAATACTTTTAATTCATATACCTACACACTTTTTATTCTCTCTGTAGATACCTACTTACATGAAATAATGAACGTAAATCCGTCCATGAATAAGAACCTTATTGTAACTATATTCATTATAATATAATGATTAGGATTTGATAAAAAGAAAATATAGGAGTGCCTTTTATAAATAAACTAATATTTTGCACAAAAATAAAGCGAAATAATTTGGCGCAATAGCTGGTTGAACGCGCTAATCGCCGCTAGATGGCGTTAATCCCCTGAGGCCGGTGAAGTTGGATTATTGTGTTAATAATTGAGTATTATACTATGGTAGAAGTACAGTGAACGACAAAGGTGCCAAAAAGCGAGAAATAATACTAGGTAAGAAAAATATTTTTGAAAAGGCAAGTTGTTTGTGCCAATAAATTCATCACAAATATACAACCTACTTAAACATTATGTCAAATATCAGACAATAAAAGTTATCGGTACTTTTCCTATACAAATTATTTTTTCGTTACCGTTTGTAAATTGGCGACGAACCTGCTATGACGTTTCTTTTGCAGCCTTTGTTTTCTTAATATATTTACTTAATTATCCTGTTATGGGCGCTTTTGTTAATAATAACGTAGACTGACACTAAATTTGTTAAGGAATTATTATTATTCACGCTACGCTAGAGGTATAATATATGTACCTAGATTAAGCCCCATTAGTGCGAAAGCTTTGAACTAGAAGTTTGTGATATATTAGCCAATGTAATAAAAAAAAATCTGTATTTATAAACAAAAAATTATTTATTATATGTTAATTTTCTTTCACTACACTAGTAAAAGCCTATCAATGTATGCAAGGCAAGCAAAATCAACACTTACGTAGCCGAGGGTACACGAGGCGCGAATAAACCGAGTTTCAGCAAATTTAATCTTTGAAAATTGAGATCCCTTTGCAACGGATTATGTCCAGGAAACATATCTCAAGATAACGTCATCTTAAGAATTTTGATGAAACCAGTATAACCACTGTAAAAGTTGCTGTTACAGTACTTCATAACTATTTTATATTATATACTATATAATATATAGAAAAAGTTGTGAATGTAGGTGAATTATGTATAATAAATACAATTTTTGATATTTAGTGTTAAACATAAATACACTTCGTCCAATGACTTTCCTATTTACTCGAAATACAAAACCACTACTCATTTGGACAGAGTTTCTCCTACTAAATACCACTATTGAATAATGCCCTTCTAAGAACAACTGTAGAACTCTCTTCTAAGAGCGACTGTGGAATAATGGCTACCCGAAACCACGCTCGCTATTTTTATTAGCTTTGAGTCAATATTTGCTCCTGATACAGTGGTAGGTACCTACCGGCTTGCACGCGCACCAATTAACGAACACAAAACCCAACCAGAGTGTTCACGACATCAGCCAACAGGATCCCGAGCGTTCATGACATCAGCCGACCGAACTAATCTATCATCAGTTGGGAGGCTAATTTCATCCATTGGGTTAATGTGGGGAGTTCTAGGTCGTGATGTAGGTCTACGTTACGCACGTAAAGGGGCGCTCCAGTCGCGATTCGCATGAATCTCGTCTGGATTGTCTGCAATCGTCTTATGTGGCTGGGGGCGCAATGTGCGAACACTACGCTAGCGTAGGTCATGACTGGGCGGATGCAGATTTTGTAGATAGTTATCTGCTGTCTGAGGTGGGCACAGCCTTTTTATAGTAAAAACGAAGCATAGTCGATTTATTCCGGACAAGTGTTTCCGTAGAATAGGCGAGTTATTCCGCCAGTGTTTCGACCTACAACTACAAATATAATTAAAACCATTGGCGTGCGTTCCCAAAATATTAACTGCATTACCACGTAGTGCTATCCTACTACAAACCAATTTGCTGAGAAACGAGACAGCTTTTTCTTACTTACTACAAATATCACTGTGCAAAATAAATAAATGAAACAAAAAAAAACAAATCTCAGGATATGTCTTGCATGTATACTGTTCCAGTTCTCGTAAACGCCGTATGATCACATAGAATTATTGTATTAAAATATAATTCCCCCTTCCCAGAGGGGGCATACCCCTCTACACCTGTCTCACTCTAACACAGGATTATAATATTGTACCTACGTAAGCGAAATTTTATCTAACATCAAGGTTTTTCTTTGGATTCTTTCGCAACCTTATCAAGCATTTGAGATATTGTTGCATGAAATTCATAAAAATATATATGATATGAGTTTTATTTGACCCGTTACACAATTGGTTAAATTTTGTAACAGAGAAAAAATTTATTGAAATTACCTCTAAACATACGGACATACGGGACCAAAAAATACCTCAATAATTTTTAAATAATTAGCCTGTAGTACATACATTTCAATAATTGCATTATTTTACTAGTAACAGTTTTTGATTTAAATGGAAAAAACGTATTTTCGCATATGACCTTCTAATTAAGACGCGCTCATACCCGTTTTTCCATAGCCAATAGCTCAATAGCCTATTAGGCATAGCCCATGGGTACATTCGATACCCGTTCATTCCACAATTCACAGTTCTCTGCTGACTACTGTATGTAAAGGTTTTGTGTCTCTCGGATTGCTGCACTCCGTCTAAATCTAACTACGCTAAATTACGAAATATTCTTCTCTGTGGCATAAAATTATTACTGTGCGATTTCTATGTCGCCGTCCGTGGACCGATTAATATGAATGAGGTGTCAAACGATAGGATAACTCATCGAAGTTTTTTTTAAGTTTTGCGATAAATAGTTTTCAGTATATTGAAATAATACTTTCACAATTGGGCAAGAAATCGCTGAAATTCGCGCAACCGCATCGTACCTAGATACTTATTTACTTATAACTCTATGAAATATTGATCCAAAATCAATAAATTAGATGTTTTGGATTCAGTATCAAATTAGCAACAGGAATGAAAAAGACTCAAGATAATTTAATTTACAGTGTTATTGACATTAAAGTTAAACTATCAAAAATTTAAAAAAAAAATCAATACGCTTTATATAAGGAACAGCTCCAAAGATAAAGGAATCCAGAAATAAAAGCCAAAATTACTTGTTGTTACAATGCGGCGTATAATAATTAAATCTTTTACACCTTTTCAGCTCACTCTCACAAAATGGCGCCTCTGCCAATCGTTTTTCATTTGTTACATTGTTTTTGGCAATACACACATGATCAATAGACTGTCTCAATAAAAGTTTTATAAAGAACTAAATCTTATAATTATGTTAATATACCTTTTATAATTATATTACAATTTATTAATAATTTACTATTTACCTTACGTTCTCAATTAACAGAATTAAATATATAAAGTCTAATCGCATATATGCTGTTTTGAAGACATGTCAAAACAGCGTCTCATTGTTATTATTTTTTTAATTTGATCAAATGAGTTAAGGCCGTATTCCGATTACTTATTATAAAATCTGTAATTTATTAATTAACTACAATTAGCGATACAATAATAACTACAGGCTTACATTTAGGAACACAAGTCCATGTTATAATAATTTATAGGTACCTACTAATTGTAATTTGATAATAATATTGTATTATCTATTATATTGCCAAGCTTTTCACAGAATTTCATGAAAATCAAAGATATATTTGACGTTATGGAGAAAAACTTGTCAACGGAGAAAAACAAAAACACGTTATTGTTTACGCGTCCAGTTTAAATCCCTATATCTCGATGAAATATCAGTCTATATCGAGATAAATAAATTTTGTATTATAAATGAACCTACTATAAATAAGTGATATATACCTACCTACTATAATAATAGATCGGTTTTATTTTTTATTTAAAATTAATTTATATTTACTTAGTTTTTGGTTAGTAGTTTTTGAACTTCTCTTGCACTTTCCTTTATTACTTTTATCATTTGCCTTGTTGGGTTGCCTGGAAGAGATCGCTGATAAGGCCGCCCGTTGCACTCTAACTAGCTTAAGTTTTCATATTTGTATAAGTTATAATAAAAAAACGTGGTACATAAATAAAAAAAGAAGCATAGGCATTTTAACCTCCCCACTTAAAGTTATAACTTTACGTACCTGTGTATGTCTGTGGCATAGAACCTCTTAAATGAACCAATTATGAAGTGGCTTTTTTGTTTGAAAGCTGATGTGATTGAGATACTTCTAATTCCCATTCTCTATGGCCTATCAGCTACCAGCTGTCAACGTCACGCTTTGGCGTGAACAGCTACATTAATGCCCTGTAGGTATAATGAAATAAAAAGTGCACCATGACAAATTTTTTGTTAGAAAACTGCACTGCAGTAACTGCATATTAAGTCCGTGTTAGATGATCAATCGTATATTTTGTAGTATTGTGTAGTTATTGCGTGTATAAAGTATAAACTTCAAAACTTTCAAATCGTTTTGAAAATTTCAAACTAACACTTTAATGTTAAAAAATATTGTTTAAAGAGGTTGTTTTTTAATTTACGATCAGCAATAAGAAAATTATGACGCTAACCAACCTATGGTTATGAACAAAAAGTGACAACTGAAAACTAAAAAACTAAAGTATGAGACAGAATTGTCCAAGTTGCTGCCAAAATAAGCCTTAAACAATGTGGACGCTTCAATTTCTTTGACCGTAAAGGATAAAATGTGGTATACCTGCCTCGCAATATAACAATAATTTCCTACTGTTATGGGAAAATAATACGTCAATAAAACAATTTCTCTAAAGGCGGCAATAATATTATCGCAAAGCAATTAGTCATACTTGGATGATTGGAAAAAATGCTTTTACACAGAATAAAAGCATATTTTGTTTTGTGTCTTTTCCTTGAATTTGCCTAATTTTTACTGCAGTAGGGTTCTTTATAAAAAATCTAAATGAGTAAGACGGTTCAAAAGTAGTGGCATAATAGTGAATTATATTTTCGTTTCTACTTAATTACCTTATCTATATAAATAAAATGAATCCCGAAACGTATGTACGCGCATAATTTCCGAACGACAGCACCAAATTGGATAATTCTTTTTTTATTGTGTTTGTTCTTTTATGGAGAAGGTTCTTATGAAATAAATAATTAATAAAGTTGCGCGGAACATTAGAAAATTTAAGAAAACTTAACGACAATATCAACTTTTCTAATGTCACCTTAGTGCTATTGGCAATATAAACTTTTCTAATGTAATCTTATACAGTGTTATTAATAAAAATAGACTCCAATTATTAAGGCAGGAGTAGCCAATTTCATTATGATTATTGATTAAGTACCTAAGTAATGAGTAAAAGTTATACCTGGGGACTGCCCAGTTATGACTGGGAACAAAAGAGTAAAGGGTCTATATCATCTAAGTTGTCATTGTTGTAGCCGGTGCGACAGAGGCGGCCATTGTTTTTAACCGACCTTTGAAAAAAACCAAAAAGGAGGTTATCAATTCGACGTGTATTTTTGTAAGGCGGTGCCAAATATATAAATAAAGACTGAATGAATATTCCTAGACTTTAATAAAAAATTTAATTGAATGGCTTGGCGCCACGTTTCAAAGAGCAACATGAAAGTTTTATGCCCTTGTAGAATTTTAGATGAATTTTATTTATCAACACTATTTACGTCTTTTATTTATAGTAAGTTCATTTATAATACAAAATTTATTTTTTACTTTTCAGTGCGTTTTGAGGTCGGTTTTATTTTTTTGTTTAAAATTATTTTTTTCATACATTCTTGATATCTTGTTTAGGTTTTGTGCTAAAGATAAATAATTTGTACCTACCTATTTTGCGAAGTAAAATAGAAAGAGATGATTTAATCGACATGATATTGATAAATGAAATTTGGATGAAATCGAAGAACTCTTTAACAATGAGAAGCATAAAATTTTATAAAACCCGGTACAATCCCCTGGAAGAACTTGAAGGTTTCATCCCAATTTGTCGAGTGAATACATTTAAATATTATGCTAAGCATTTTTGTTCCATAAAAAAATCACTGTCACACACAAATTAAAAAATTTAATGAACTTAAAATCAGAAAATATTACAACATGAATAACGACACAAATCAGAAAGTGGTTAATCAAATTTCGAACTTAAAATCATAGTCTAAGAACCCAGGGCCTCAAGACGTTACTTATTTTGTTATATGTACCTACAGTGTTATATAGTACTTGCATACTTTGAGTGTGTGCATACTTGCTACCTTGGGTCGACGGCCATCATCGGTACCAGATGCTAAAGGTCGATAAATACAGTACTCACTTTTTTTGCACACTTTGTTGCACTGGAGTGCAACGGGCGGCCTTATCGCTAATGAGCGATCTCTTCCAGGCAACCCACTTTTCTTAAATTCTCAGTATTGATTTTCACATATGTTTTAGTGAATTTTGAACAAATTAATATAATTGTTAACGGACACTCCGTCGACACTTAACCTTAGCGGACGCTTTAAAGCTCCAAAAAAATAATGTTTTTTTAGTTACAATCTCAGTCTTGATTTTAATACTTAGGGAACTATATCAACACTTTTGGCCTGTAGACAGATCAATTGGAGGGGTTAAACATCCCCCCAGACACACAAAGTCTGACTAGGTCTATGAGTGCGAGGTCATTATTTGTACCCTTGAGTGTGACAGGATATTCTTCTTTGACAGATGTACAATAAAGTCCTTGGTGGCATATAATATGTACCTTTCAAGGATAGCTTGCTATATCCATTCTATTTTTTATTGACGGTACAAAGATCGCCGGGTCAGCCAGTCAACTATAATTAAAATCTCTAATTTTTATAGCGTGAAAGTAATTTCTTTAGCCTCACCATATCTAAAAGGTTACATATTTTGCGTCGGCAAGTAAAGGAAGCTTGTTGTGTTCTAAAATCACGTGTTCTAAAAGCTACAGATAATTTATAAAAATTGAATAAATATTAAAAAGGTTAGAAGCAAACCAAAAACTAACGTTCGCCACATTGAGGGTACGGAACCATAACATATGAGCAATGGCTGTCTGTTTTTAATTTTGGTTTTTGTCATTCTACCGCAAAAGTTTTACTTAATCTGTAAGTAAACTGTTTGTACAAAATAAGTTATTATCTTTACCCATTTTATAAATTTTAGGTTTTAGAAATACATGTCCCTAGCTCAAATTACAGAATATTTTCTAGGAAATTCAATCAAAATAAAATCATTATAAATAATCTTCTAATTTTTAAGACGTGTAACGCATAACACAAATTTACTAAATACGTAGGTAAGTTGACTTACTATTCAGCGAATCTAAATAAACTCAACCCTCACATTGTAACTAATCTAAACAAAGTTAATTCTCATTTATCCACTTAGAACCGGTTATATCCACCCCTAAGCTGGTTAAATCCGGATAAATAGTCTGTCAAATTGCCGCGTGGGGGCGTAACAGACACCTGCGGCCCTCTTTTTTATTATTTCGAAAATGGATTGCTTAATCGTTGTCTGTTTTGACAGCGCACAAGTGATAATATTCTATTGTCAATGGGTTTATCTTTTTTATCACTATAATCTGTATTATAATAGCAGAGGAAAAAATGCCTAATGTCGTGTGCGACTAGTCGTTTACTAATTTTTGTTAAAATTGAGATTTTCTCATGTGTCGTGTGTGTGTTATCGTATCGTAACTGTCACCTGTCACCATCACTTTTATCTAAAATCTACAGACAGTGAATTCTTGTAACCCCTAGTGGGGCATGGGGCATTCACATTGCTGTGTCTGTTTCACTGATAATTTTCTTTACAGGCAAGTGGGTGATCAGCTTTCTGTGCCTACCCAACCCAAAAAATTTAAAAAATCTACAGCTAATTTGGAAATTATTATTTGGCATAAAAAATATAATCTATAACTTTGTATGGAGCTTGAGACAGATACACATTTTCGTTTGTTTCACTTATCATTTTTTTTAAATACCTATAGAGCAACCTTTCATACCTATTCAAATCTAATATTTTTTGTTCTCCCGGGCCCCAACGTAGGATAACTGATCCAGGACGTATTAAATGTCAGACGCTTGAACCATTCCTTGATTTAAATTATTCTTAAACGTAAAAATTAATGATTTCTTTGAAACATCAATGAGCTTAATAATAAATGCATTAAGCACATTAACTAAAAAGCGAATCAGGACATAAAAATAAGCCCCATAATGTGACATCAGACATTTTAAATAGTTTAAAATAAGTCTAAATTCAGATACAAAGCTATAATATTAAAATTAAATTGACGCTTTTCATCATAGTGAGTATGATGGTGTCATAAATAATGTGATTAAAAATTTATAAATGGATACATATTATTATTTGTTATATAGTTAGGCTAATCTATGGTTAGCAACATATAGGAATTTGTTAAATTTCTAAATAAAGACCCTTCAAGAGCATAATTCCACATTGTTAAATTTTTGCGTTTGCGCCAATAATTAATTATTTTCCTATAAATCCAATTTCATTTTTTGTATCTAAACTACGGCCGCATTTGTTTACACAAAGGTAAATTATACAGTCATTTTTTTCCATCCCTCTTTTTAAGTTAAGTTTAAGTTTAGTTTTTTATTTATAATAGGTTATTTCATAATAAAAAATTTTTTTTCACATTTTAATGCGTTTTGAAGTCGGTTTAATTTTTTTATTTAAAATTAATTTATTAAGAAAGATATAGCTTTCTAACCAGCCGCAGCTTTAGCGCTATTTAAAGCGTTCCCAATATGTCACAGTTAAAAGTAACCGAAGTGACAATTAGCCGTGTTTTAGGGTGAGATAATGTGATACTCTTGTTATGGAATTAATTGAGTGCTTTTTTTAAAAGCTTAACGTAATTGTCACAAAGAGAGCACTTATTTTTCGATTGAATGTACCTAAACAGATTTATATCACTCGAGTCAAATCGATGTTAACAGCAAGCCTAATATAATAGTTAAACTATACCAGACGTAAAAATAATTAAAATATTCAAACTAGCTTCTTAGTCCTGAATTTGTTTCAATTACCTAATCGCATGTATTATATTGTCTCGGATTTTTGGTCAATAGTTTTCTTATATAAAATTCAAAACTGCCAACCCACTGCCAAAGCCTATTCGCCATTCATCGTAATAAAAAAGGAAAAGGGATTGTCGTTTGATTCCAATTTTGAATTCAATCTACGCGGGTCGACGCCATGATTTTATTTTCATTGCTACCGTGGGACATTGCCGACTAGTTGAGGGACGCTCGAATTATTAATAATTAATAAGATAATCCCTGTTCTATGATTAATATTGTTTTATTTTGAAACAAATGTTTTTAAAATACTGCTTATAAATATTTTGTAGATATGCATAACAAAAGTAGTTAGGTACTTACGTACCTAATATACCTACTTTATTAATGTGTTTCACCCCCTACTAAGGAATAAGTGCCTAGTAGATTACGACAAGCGAATGCTTCACCAGAAATATGTATTGGTTCAAAATAATGCCATTTTACAACCACGTTAACAACATAACTAGAAAGAAATTGTAGCAAATTTCATCCGTTAAAAATTTTATTTATAAAAAGCACAAACTAAAATAAAAAATTGACAATAGAGTAAAAAACCGTGGAAACATTTTGACGCGCCATGACAGTGACATTTACGATTGCGTTTGGGGTATCGTTCAAAAGAGGTTTTATAATAATTTGTTTCCCGTTGAGCTTATGTTGTTAATAGCTACCAGTAGCAAATCATTAGTTTCGGTAGCCATTTTAAGTGTAAATAATCTTGTTGTCTATTGTATTTTGTTTATGGTGTCACTGAATGATGACAACGGTTTGAATTGACTAAATAGGTGCAAGTGGAATGCAACAGTGGAGCGGCTCTAAAAACTTTTCAGCAACGATTGAATATTAACTTTTCAGATAGGTTAGACTTACTGTCTCCTCTGAAAAGTACCTATGTATATGAATATTTACCTAGTTTTATTCAATAATCTAGTGTCAACCATGGATTAATAAATACGATATAAGTAGGTAATGCTTTTAAGTAATTATTGACTTAAGCGTATACTCGTATTTTTTATTATTATTTATTTCACGACATTACTTTTAGTATAAAATTTAAAATCATCGTCCATTCTATACTCGCCTATAAATCCAACAATAATATAAAATTATCTCAAAATCTCAGGACCCTTCACCTTTCACGGACAATAAAAATTTTCCCAAGGGACATGGCAACATTTTCACAAGAAAAAATAGTAGAGATTCCGGAATGATTGTTCCCAATTACCCGTGATACGGTAGGGCCAATCTTTACGACTATCCCGGATTAAAAAATAAAACAAAGGTGGGATACAAAATTTATCCCGCTTATATCATATAAAAGATGTTTGCTTGGTTAGTTTTCTTAAACCTATTATAATTTGGGTTGAATACAAACTTCAAATTGATGACCGAAAATTCCACAGACAATTAAATTTTATCAAATGTATGTGATAACCTTTTTATAAAATATAGAAAATAATTGATAATGAGAATTGGAAAAAATATTAAGCTATTAACGATATGTACATTATTACAAATTTGCATATTCCATTTAACAAATAATTAACAACTGTAATATCGGACAGACAAAATTATTTTGTTAAAAGTTGTAGGTATTAATATTTAAGATTTTTTCATAAATTTCGCATTGTTGAACATTTGAATTGACCGGGATAGACCCAACAGGGTAAAAGATCTGGATGAAATTTGTAAATTCTATTAGGTATAATAAATGCGAAAGATCACAGATTTCAAGTAGTTTTAAGTGGTTGAATCATTCGCCCGGAAGATACTAACAAACAACTTTTTTCCTATTGTTAAACCCTACCTATACGTAGGATTATGAAGATACATATAACAATATTATTTATTTAAAAAATTTTAGGGTACTTACATATTTTTATTTTACTGGCAGCCCTAATCAAGGAGTATATTATTCTGTGGTTATGGTAGATAACCATAATGTAAACGACTATATTTTACTCTTCATTAAATTAGGCATTTGAACGTAGAGAGAGAATAGGCATAGTGAAGCTAATAGCTTATACAGAGTGAGATAGATGTAATCCAACCATTTGCCGATGTAAGGATACAATACTATCTAATGAATGGGATTCGCACTTTGGTTGGTTAACACAAATTATTTGATTGGATTTTATCATATTTAGACTTTTACAGTCAATTATCTGCATTCCACCAGAACTGCACACTTTTAGTATCAAATAATCAATTAAGGTTTCAAAGCAATTTTTTACAAACTGTAGGTAATTGTTTTAGAGAAAATTTTTTTTGATCATACCGCATACGCTCCTTTTTAAATTTCGTTTCCACGAATGTTGAGTTTTTGTTGAAAAAAATTCAACAAAAAGTCAATAGGTATCATATGAATAAATGATTATAACAATTACGTATTAAAATTTACATGTAAAATTAAATAATACTTGAAAAACAACTGAGTAATTAAAATTATAATGAGTATATGACCTTGAAACAATGTATGTATTCCTAAAACTATCTAATCAAAATAATTATTTAATTGACTAGTTAATGCATATATCTTCATCTGCTTTAAGAATGGAAGTTTTTTGTTCTAACTTGGAATTAATATCTCACTCTGAAGTACTACATTACATACTCCAAGCTTTATTTGTCTTAACGTTAGCGAACATAGACAAAAGGCTTTATAGAAGATTTTTAAAATTTAAATAAAATATAAAACTGACCTCAAAACTCACAAAAAATTGAAAAACAAATTTTGTATTTTAAATGAACCTACTATACCTAGTTAAGGTGTGGAATCATGACAAACAAACATACCATTGCTTTGGACCAGTCAATAAGATTAAATATTAAAATGACGTTATTATAAATCATCTATAAATTAGAACGCCTATTGATAATTTTGGTAGTATTCTTAAAATGATCAAGTTTATTATACCTGTTCTTTTGGTTGGCGTTATTTCAGGTAACATTTATTTATAAGTATTTAAATATTTTCTCTTTTATTTTTACTATTCTACGCTACTATGTCCATAATTTGATCTATACATTTCTAGTGATATAGGCTATTCAATTTATTTTTTAATTATATAATTAAAAAATGTTTTTTTATTTTATTCAGATAAAAATTATTTTAAATTTATTATTATCTATTTACTTATTTTAAATTTTTATTTGACACCGCTTTCAAAAACCAACATGACAGTTTTATGCCCTTGTTAAATTTAACTTGAATTATATTATTCAAGTCTATTCACGTTTTTATTTATAGTCTATAGTATATGTAGTATAGTATAGTAGTAGGTTTAATTAATAATACAACATTTATTTTTCACTTTTTAGTACGTTTTGAGGTCGGTTTTATTTTTTATTTAAAATTAATTTATTGTTCCACAATATCTCTAAAACAGTAAATTACATTATCTTGATTCTTTTGATTAATTCTTATTGTAAATTTAATATTGAATCTAAAAACATGTAATTAATCGATAAGAGTTCATATTTTATAGAGTTATATGTAAATAATTACGACGCGGTCGCGCTAATTTCAGCGATTTTTCTCCCGATTGTGAAACTATTCTTTAAATATCCAGTAAAACTATTGATTGTGAAAATTCCACTAGTAGTTACTCTATCGTTTGAGACCTTATTCATTTAAATCGGTTGATGGACGGCGACGTAGGAGTGGTACATCCAAAAAATAAAATAAAACCGAATAACGCCGATAACCTCCTTTTAGGTGTTATTGAAGGTCGGTTAAAAAATTATAGAAACTTTACTAAACATAAATTCACGTCGTCCAATGACTTGCCTATTTGCTCAAAATATACAACGACTACCCAATCAGACATAGTTTCCCATATCTAGAAATAACTATAGAACTTTCTAAGAGCGACCGTCGAATAATAATACCAGAGTCAATCTCCCCTACCCCCACTCTAACTGATACAGAGTGGTTAAGCCTTGAGCTAAATAGGCTTGCGCATGCATCTGTTAACAACAACTTTTAACCTCTCGAGTGCAGCCTAGTTTTTAACCGACCTTCAAAAAAACCAAAAAGGAGGTTATCAATTCGACGTGTATTTTTTTTCCGATGTTCCGCTCTTACGTCACCATTTGTAGACCGATTTGGATGAGTAAGGTGTCAAACGATAGAGTAACTCGTCGAAATGGTTCCATTTTTTAGAATTTTTACGATTAATAGTTTTCAGCATATTGAAAGAATAGTTTCACAATCGGACGTGAAATCGCTGAATTCCGCGCGACCATGTCGTGCTTATTTGCTTATAACTCTATGATTTATGAATCCTTATCGATGAATTAGATGTTATTCGATTTAGAATTAAAAAGGCGGTGCCAAATATATAAATAAAGACTTATCGAATATTCCTGGACTTTAATAAAAAAAAATAATTGAATGGCTTGGCGCCGCGTTTCAAAGAGCAACATGAAAGTTTTATGCCCTTGTAGAATTTTAGATGAATTTTATTTATCAACACTATTTACGTCTTTTATTTATAGTAAGTTCATTTATAATACAAAATTTATTTGAGGTCGGTTTTATTTTTTTGTTTAAAATTAATTTATTTCAAGCCAAGTCTTTTTTAACTTTTTAGCCAGAGAGGCAAAAGATGGTGAAGTACCATATCAAGCCTCGATTCGAACTGACATCCGGGGTCATATTTGTTCCGGTGCAATTTTGGATAAACAATGGATAGTCACTTCAAGAAAATGCATTAATAGGTAAGACTAAAAATTATTTTACTTAATCATCGCCACTTTCTTTGATATCTTTCACAAGAAAAAATAAAATAGCAAAAAAACAAATTTCACTCCCCAAATTAATGATTTTTTTATCGATGTCTCAGTAGCAATAAACGGTAGGTAAAAATGTAAAGGAACTTAAATGTAGATCGTGAAAAAAGCAACAAAAAACTATTGCATAAAAAATTTCGTATCTCAACAGAGAACCGAATTATGAAAAAACTGAATTTAACCCTTTTTTCAAGATGGCGGAAAATCCACAAAGAAATTTCGGTTAATAATTCGAAGTTAAGCTCGTCTAGACTCCCTCCATGTAATATCAATACTTAGCTTGTTCGGTTCATATGCATATCCCATTTTTTCCGACGTAATGACTGGAGTAAAACGGCTGTTTTCACATGTGGTTCACATAGATCAAAAGAAAAGAATATTATGTGTATTCTTTGCAGTGTACGCCGCGGAGAAGAACGATATGTAGTGTTGGGTACTAATGACGTCACAGCTTCGGGCACAACTTTTCCAATCGAAGACATAGATTACCATGCTAATTATGATGTCGCCCTGGTCAAAGTTAACGGCACAATAACATTCAATGACAAAATCAAACCGGTTAATTTACCTGTTAGACACACCACACCCGGTGCCAATATGCTTATTTCTGGTTGGAAAAGAACAACTGTAAGTATCAAAAAACCGAAATTGTCTCATTTTTTGTTATAAAAACCGCAGGAAATTAAGTTGGTTAAAAGCGAAACTATGCTATTCATCAATATTAAAATAGTTTTTTAAGGAAATAGTCAGTAAGAGTATTTACTATTTATTAGAAGTGAAATAAAAGTCATTTCCATAATTTTCGAGCTACCTAAAGGTAGCGATTCGCGCCGCGACAGAGACCGGAGACCGCGACCGCGCGAATGTATGGCGAGACATGACATTAAGGAGCAGCAAGAATAGATAACTACCTATATAGTAATTTGCTTCTTATTAAAGGTGCCTATATAGTAGGTAATAGGTATATATATAGTAATTTTAGGACTACCTCATATTTTTACGTCATATTAATATAACTACCTCATATTTATATTATTACCTACCTCAGATATGAGTATGAGTAAAGTAACACAGAATAGGAAACACTTTTCACAACAGTGTTAATTGTTAGTAAGTGTGGTTTGTTTTGTGAAACTTTAAATTTACTTATACTTTACTTTTTCAGGACGAACAACAGTCAAACAATTTACAGCTCAGAAACGTCACAGAGATATCAAATGATGCATGTGAAAAGTTAATGGGACCGCATATTACTCCGCAACGAATTTGCGCAAATGACAATGAGCCGTATGGGAATGGAGAAGAGTTTTTTGTAAGTATCAAGTAATGGATTAACGCTCTCTCAAAGTCAACTTTCAACCAGAAATGTATTCATTATTCTTTATTAGATTTTTTTGCTTTAGTATCAGTAATAATATACCTGTGCAAGGTACTTACTTATCCTTTACTAACTGACCTCTTATTCAAAGTCTTCTTTCAAAGCTCAAAAGCAGACTATATTTACTATTGTAAACATTCACTCTATCTTCGCATCGTAAGTTGAAAAACCATTTTTCTGTAGTTGTGCCATGTAGATGAAGTCTTAAACCTCACAACGTATCACCAAAGGGGAAGGAAGAGTTAAGAAATGCTCAAAAACATCATGTGATTAATAGACAGCCCCTTAGATATACTTACGATCGATTGAGATCTATTCATCCATTCATCAGATTATTAACATTAGGGACCATCCATAAATTACGTCACACGTTTAGGGGGAGGGAGGGGGTCAACGAAGTGTGACATTGTGTGACAAGGTGTGGGAAGGGTCCTAAATTTCGTGAATCCACATTTCCTAATCTACGTGTTAAAACACTAACTTTGCACTATTAACGAAGTACTAAAAAACATTAGTCAAAAACGTAAATTTGCAAAATATGTGACGTCACATTAGGGAGAGGGGGAGTCTCACAAATATGACCAGCTGTGACTAGGACGGGGGAGGGGTCAAAAAATCATGAAATTCGTGTGACGTAATTTATGGATGGCCCCTTATTTATAATAATATATTCGAAGATTTTGAAATTTATTCTCAAAGAGATAGGTAATATATACATTTTTACGTAGGTACCTACTGTAGGTAATGTAACTGAAGGTAATCCGCCTTGATATTTTTTTAACAGGATGATAGAGGGTGTCCTATAGTAGATGATGATAAATTGGCAGCCATTGTATCAATTCCACTAAGAAATAACAAGCCTGGAATACATACGAGAGTATACGGTGATGTTTTAATTTGGATCATTAAGACGAAAAATTCATTTTCATAAAATTCATTCTATTATCCATGATTTTTGAATGATCATGAATTGCATCATTATTATAGGCGTTTATAAATTTAAATAAATTTTCTGCCATAAACAATTGTGCAGTTTTATTTTTTTCGTCTCTTAATGTTATAATTTGCCCATGGGGAGGCAGATTTATCTACCAGTGTGACTTTTGAAAAATAGAACAGTAGGTAATTTTTACTTAAAAATAAAAGTTAACCTTTCTTTATTAGGAAGCTCGTCAAAATCGGGGATGTTATGTTGTATTTCTGTGTCTGTGATAATATACCGAACTCGCAAATGGCTATTTATTTGTAAAATAAACACTTAATTTTTGAACATCGTTATTTAAGTACTTAGGTATACAAAATATACTGTACCTAATACTGGGAATATTATTACACATACGATTCTATATACTTAAAATAGCTTTATGTAAACATCTATTAGATAATTAAAAATTGAAGTGTCTATTTGTAATATTAAAATAACCAAAATAACATTTTTTTACAATTTTTGTGGGTATGTCTGTCTGTCTATTTGTTCCGGCTAATCTCTGAATGTTTGGACCGATTTTGACGAGACCTTTCCTTGCAGATATCTGAAGTAATAAGCAGTAACTTAGGCTACTTTTATTTTAGAAAATTATTATAAATAAATAATAAAAATAAGTAACTATTCCGCGCGGACGAAGGACATAATACATATTATTATTTTGCTGTTCGCTATTTGACTCTGTTTATAGGCATGTAACACAGAGCAACGAATTTCAGTCTTTCGCGCGCTACTAAGGCGCCTTTTTCAACACATTTCATACAAGACAACGTGTCAGTGGGCGGCACCGTTTACGTTGAGGTTTTGGGTTTCAAGGTAATTCTAAATTTTTTTTACGTGTTTTTACAACGGTCGACTTGCAAGTATGCGACTTTCGCCTACAGAGCCGGCCCGGCTAGACACGCGGTATTATTATTAGTTTCGTCTCTAGTAAAGTTCGTCTAAGTAAAGCGTTCTTAAAACCTCGTTATTTCTCTTAATGGGCGAAGTCTCGGGCGCAGCTAGTGTCCAATAAACTCAAGGAAGTTGTCTTTAGTCTTATATAATATTCAAAGACTAATATTATTGAAAAACAAACATGATAGGTATTATAAAAGTCGGAAAAATTAAATCATTTTTCTCACCATGCTTGTGTGAACTACCATTTATTATTTTACCATATTCCAAACGTTCTATACACTAATGTTATTCCACTGAATAAATGCCGGGAAATTGCTTTTAACTAATACAACTACAAAACGTCGTAAAATCCAAATACTTCCATCTTTTTCTCACATATAAAGTTCTGTATATCTCTCCCTATCCAACACATAGGGCTGCACAGAGCGTGCCAAGCTCTTCTGTGAGTAAATTAAACTCGTTCGCATTTCATGATAGCTGATTATACAGTTTCATGTGGTTGAAAGTTAGGGTTGCCCCAACATTAAAACTTCCGAACAAAAGTATTATATGTATGTAAAGCTAGACCAGCATGGTGAAATGCAACTTCATTGATAATCAATTTTCCTGCGATGGGAACATTAATATGATAATAATATTGTATAAATAAATATCAATTACTGAATGTTGGTAAGTGCATAACTTTAGAAGTTAAATTTTCGGTTGTGTAGGTACATAATGCCAGGACAAGAATTGTAAAAGACATGACAAAAATCTCCATATAAGCGAATGTGACAAAAAATAGTCTCGTAAAGGAAATTTGAATTCATTTTCATAAAAAATACTTTACGAAATCCATAAGATAACTGCTAGTCACAGATAATATAAAAACATAGCCTCACCAGCCCTGAGCACATCAGATTTTCCGGGAGTTTCATATTAAAACGCTTAGGGTGTGCGGCGTCGTCTATTATTTAGCTTGCTATTGGTCGTTTTGAAAAAGGAATGCTCCACCATTGGGCGAATGATTTGTTTGTTTTAGACAAGTTTTAGATTAGTTTACGTGTTTAGGGTGGTAACCCTACCTGCCTAACATACGCTAGACATTTTCTTTTCCTTTTAGAAGCATGTTAAGAATCTTTAATGCAATCTGCTTTTATTTTAGTTACCTTATATTGTATTACCTTACCTAACTCTACCCCAGCAAAATTTTATCTTTAGAGACCTACCTACTTATCTTAAATTTGTATGATTTTCATGTTTATTACTTAAATCGAAATAACTACATGTATCCTTTACAAAGGGTAGGTCATTAGTACTTACTAGGATTCCTGTTTAATCCGAAAATATGAAAGTCACATAATATAATTTATAAAACACCTTTTTTGTTGAATAATTAAATAAAACAATTCAGTAGCGCCATCTTTGTTCCGGATTAGATACTAATATCGTACAGTATTAAAAATAAACGGAGCAATAGCCCAGTTTGGAAGTTAAAACGCAATAAATAAGATAGGTTGTTATGACATCGTTATTCCGGAGGCAATTTGGCTCAGTATGGCTATTACATTATGAAATTTCAACGTGTTGGAGGAGAAACAGCGTAAGTGAGATTTGTCTTTGATTTTTGTTATTTTAAATTAGCATTTGGTCATAATATGTTTGCATATTGTGTAAGATATAACCAGCGTGCAGACTTAAAACATGTACATCTGAAACCAGGGACTCAATCTCGCCCTATGAAGGTGATTTACCTACACGTCGAAGTGTAACATGTTTAACTAATGTTCATGTTAATTGTAAAGAAGGTATTTATAATATGAATAAAGTATATAAGATTAAATCAGTTGTAACTTCAAAAAGAGCGTACCTCTCTTTAAAAGGCCGGCAATGCACCCAACAGGCGTTGAAGGTGTCCATGGGCACCTGATAGCTTCTCGTGAGCTTCCTGCCCGTTATCCTCCTCACTACATAGTATAAAACAAAGTCGCTTTCTCTGTCCCTATATCCCTATATATGCTTAAACCTTTAAAACTACGCAACGGATTTTGATGCGGTTTTTTTAATAGATAGAGTGATTAAAGAGGACATGAATTAAATGGTGGAGAAATAGTGTTATTTTTGAGGTTTCTAATGTTATGTCGTAATAATTACATTTTTTTCGCTTACATTGCAACCGCAAGCTGAACCCTACGAGATTTACCCGTGCGAAGCCGAGGCGGATCGCTAGTATCTAATACAAGAAAAAATTTATGTCCTTTTCAGAATTTTTTTCATCTATTCAAGCAAATGCTAAAAAGGTGCTAAATGAGATGAACCAGTAATGCAATACATTAAAGTACATTTCACCAAAAAACTGAAACTGTAGCCGATTCTAGCAATAAAAAAGTACACTTCGAATGGCCTCCATTTTTTCTTTTTTTGAAGGTCGGTTTAATAAAACAGTGAACTGAGTGTATTTTATTTAAATCGGCTGAAACCCCAACAACGTAGAAGTCAAACCTTCAAGTTTGCATGAGAAAGAACTTTATAAATAGTTTTGCGATTTCAAAGGGTTACAATCGATGTTTCTTTAGTCTCTATCATCTAAAATATTATTAATGCGATGCTGGGGTGGGTAATGAAAAGAGAATAAATTTTTCTAAAAATAAAACCCATTTTTCGTAAAGTACGGTCACCCCACCCAATTCCGTGATGCCTTATCATTTATTATCCCTTATCTCGCGTCCATATATAATGTTATTACGAAGATATCCAGCGCGGCGCAATTTACAACAAACAAAATCGCATTTTGCTGATCTTTCTCATTATTTTACGACTGGTCACTAATTATTTGGGAGTTTAGGACGTCGTAAAATTATTCATGCTTTTATGGATAAATACATGACTGTCAGACTTCATATAAACTTATTATAGTTTATATAAGTCACGCAGTGTTGATATATAAGATAAAAGTTAAACAAATATAAACTGATAGTTTGGTAGTTCTTTTGCCAATAATGGAAGTAATAAATGGAAAACATTAAAATTATATGCGGCAATGCAGTCAGTACTTTGGCTTCCAAACTGTTGTCTTTTGTATAAAGGTATAATCTCTTTAGAATCATCATACTGTATAATAATAGTGAAGCCCCTAGTGGGGTATGGGGTAGATGCATTTCACATCTGTTTCACTGATCGATTTTTTCTTTAGGGGCAAGTAGGGTAGTAGAGGGATCAGCCTTCTATATCCTGTCAGTTTTTTTTATCTCTACCGGGAATCGAATCCAGAACCTCTCGATTGCAACGCTTACGCGCTTACCACTAGACCAAGGAGGTGGTCACTGTATAATAATAATAGCCTTTTATTCAGATACATAACATGTTTTTATGAATTTACATCTGCTTTGACATCGGAATCAGTATGTGTTTGTCTTTTGACATAGGCCTCTTCCATCTTCTTCCAGACCTTTCTATCCCTCGCAGCTCTTGACCATATTTTTCCCGCTGTTTCTTTGATATCTTCCCATCTTCTGAATTGTCTTCCACTTTTTCGTTCGCAGTAGATGGGATACCAATTCATTACTGCTCACAATATAATTCATGATAATAATCCTACTAGGAAATCAATTATAAATATCGATGTTCTGAGTGCATTGTTTCATCTCATGGATGAAAGAATTCAAATCGTCATTAAAATTCAAGTTAAACTTACCTAAGTGACGTTCATAAGCAATCACGTAGATATATATATATAATAATTTTGGACTGGGACGGTGAAGTGGGTATTACAAAAAAATCTTTAAAGATTAATTTCTTCAGTAATTAAGGACATTTGAGATAGGAATTTTCACTCATATTATAATTGCGATTATAATTTGTCTGTGCGATTTCACGTCTAAAGAACAGATAGACAAGAACTTTAGAAAATAATACAAAGTTGAAAAAATAGTTTGAAAATGTAGTGAACAGCCGGAGGAAGTCGCGGGAAAATACTTGTTTAAGATAAATAATATCTAACTGATCTTGATATTATGTATTATTTTAAAGCTAATAGGTAATTTATAATTTAAGAGAGTTGTAACATTTCTACAACTATAATATACTTCTTATTCTTAACCACAATATTGTTTTTAATCTATTTTTTAAGTTTTCTCTGTGACCTTCTCTTCACATGATATCGCATAGTCACCCTACATAAAAACTGCCCCTATACGCTTATCATTTATTATTTCTCCATCGTAGCTGAGATAAATGTTCTTCTATTTGTTATAACTGTATTCGACTAACATTATAATATATCGATCTTGCAAATTGCTTTAAAACGACGCGCCGAATTCCAAACATTTTGCAAACTGTAAAAGAGAAAAATATTTTAAACATCTTAAAGAGGTTACATATATCTAAATGTTCTGTTGTTCTTACATCATTGTTGATGGTATTACATTTAGATTTTAGAATATAGTTCAAACACATTACCTATTTGCCTGAAAAGAAAATTATCAGAGAAATAGACGCAAAATTGTATCCGCTCCATATCACCTCTTAGAAATACAGGCATACTCGACTCAAACGAGTGTGCTTCGAGCATTTATTAAGCAACCAACTATCACACATTTATATCATTAGGTAGGTGAGGCACAGCTCACAATATAAAGCCTTCCTTGATAAATGGATAATCCAAAAAATTTCGGTCCTGATTAAAAGTAATTCTTCAATTCAAAACAAATTCTTCTATATAATAGTACTTATCTATTTATTATTTAACATAAATTGTTTCATGTACTTATGTACTTCGCCTTTGGAAAGGTTGAACGTGACAAAAATCGGTCCGAAGACATTATTGCTCTTTGGGAATTGGATAGACTAATACATAAAATCTATCATCAAGTAAGCGCCGGGAAGCCGCTAAGTCCGAGTTAATAAAGCAACCCGTTTATTACTTCGCCTGACGTCTACTTTATTACACCTCACACATTATGCCTGACTTATTGGTAACTTTTACCAGAAGTTTCGTGGTAATGCAACAATATAAAGTCGAGATTGGTAGTTTGAAAATCATTGTCTTTATTGCTACTAAATTAGTTTAGCTATGTAATAAGTAAAAATATATGTTGTTAATGATTTAATGTAACCTAACTACGAATTGGATTGAATTATCTACCCTTTTGACGTTTTTTAAATCACAGTTTTGTGAAAGCAACCTACCTTGATTTCTATAAATTTGATCGATCAAATATCTATACAATTAATCTAGTGATTCTTACCAATTTATTCCTCCTAATTTCTCTAGACTTGGTTTGTCAAATGATATGGTTTAAGATTATTGCGATACTACATTTTAGCTTGTTTAAAACATTTTCGAAATGAGGGTAGGAAGCTTGTGTTATTAATAAGAATTTTAAAATCTTAAAAAGACATTTGACAACTAGTAACAATTATGGACTTTTAGCTTCCAGTTTCCAACACTCACATTTTAATTCTAGTCTATCAGTATAAGTACACAGACATACAAATTTAAATACATTATGTACCACTCAGCAGATTATACACAATCATAAACTTTAAACTCGCGATTTTTAAACTCATTGTTAGTACCTAAATATAGCGGGACTTATCGTAGAAACGTTATTTATTTACCTCGACGTTTTGACCGTTTTGCAACGAAGAGACGACCGGTCGTCTCAGTGTAAAACGAGGGTATTGCTGTCTACCCTCATTTTATGTTCAAAAAATGCAGGGCTGCTACTGCGGCAAACAACACTAACGGTTTAGACAGGCTTCTCTGTACCTAATACACAATCGACTGTAACAACATATTATACCTACTAGCTGTGCTCCACGGTTTCACCCGCGTTAATCTCGTCGTAACGTAATGTTTAATAGCCTAAAGCCTTTCCCGATAAATGGACTATCCAACACAAAAATAATTATTCAATTCTAACCAGTAGTTCCAGAGATTAGCGCGTTCAAACAAACAAAGTCTTCAGCTTAATAATATTAGTGAGAATAGATCTATACTTATATAATATCTTTATGATATAACGTCCAAGTCTATGAAGTAACTGCTTTTAAAATATGAAGTAGCTTTTTTTACTATTTGTCTTCTAATAGCGTCTTTATTATTTTATTTACGGCCTTCAAAAAAGGAAGAGGTACTCAATTCAACACTGTTTTTTTGTTTGTTACCTCAGAACTTTCGACTGGGTGAACCGATTTCGATGATTCTTTTTTTGTTTGAATGAAATCAAACATCACATGTCATCAAAATCTGGTCAGTAGTTTTAGAGTTACAATTTGAAGTCGGTTTTTTGTTAATATTTTAACTTCCTTTTATTAAGTGACACATTTTATCTAATATTCCTAGGCCATCACTTGTGCTAAGGTAAAGCGGGTTTAAATACGATTGTCATTACTTCTTCAAATAAAAATCCAAAAATATAATAACTTCTTATATTTATCTTTTACAATTATTATCATTCAGCTTTACTCACAAGTAAAGGACATCATCTTATGAACACTTAAAAACTTAACAATAATTATTATAGATACATTATTTAGAATTCTTATAATTTATGATAAAAATACAGAAACAAAATTTAGAATGCCATCGTCAATATTAATTTATTATACAAAAACAAAACAGATATAACATATTGTATAAGACGAAATACAAAATTATTACTCAATTATCAATAATCTCTCATACTTAGGTATAAGTATTGTTTAACTTGAAACAATATCTCAAAAGCTCTATCACTTTCTTGCTGACGTGTAATTTCGTTGCAAAAACGAGACAACACACATTGAACAAATATCTAAGTTGAGCAGAATGAAACCGACTTTGATCCTAGGTGAGAGATCAAAAGTTAGCATCTGTCATAGTCTGTCACTGTCATTCTACTGCGGAATGAGAGTTTTTGATGTGATAACGTCTTATAAATCGATGAATGCCCTGCACGCACGAAAAAATGTCACGTTCCGCCTGAACTGAGCGTGCAAGCGAGATCGCGGAACAAGCGATAGAGAAGCACGATCGGTCTAAGCGTTCGGCTTTTAACGCAAAGTAATGATAATTAAATTCAATTCATAAAAGTATGCAATTTTTCTTTAATGTTTTCTTATGACGTCATCACGTAAAATTATCGTCCATAAACCAACTTTACAGACAACCATTTTTTTTAAATTGACAATTGGTGACATGAAGTTAGTGTCAAAGTTATTTCCATATAGAAAAAATATCCAATTCTCGTTAACGTTGACATTGGATCAACTTTTGGTTGGAATGTGATGAGACAAAAGCTCTGAGCACATATCTTCCTTAATGTAGTGCAATCCACCAACCCACGACGCTGATACAATATAAGAAAGGTTATATTGTCACTGTAAATCTTTGTAATGAGCAGAATTTTTACTGACCTTCAAATTAAAAAAGCCGCCTCCGTGGCTAAATGGTTTACGCGTCTGCGTGTTGCGCCGGAGGTACTGGGTTCGAATCCCAGTGGGAATAATGAAAGTTTTGGTTGGGTAGGCACAGAAAGCTGATCACTAACTTGCCTATAAAGAAAATGATCATTGATACAGAAATGTGTCTGCCCCATGCCCCTATAGGAGTTACGGGAATTCAAACAAACTCAACTTTCAAATTAAAAAGGTTAATCATACTTTCGATTTTTTAACTCGGCTATTCAATATATGCAAGAATTTAGATATGATTAGAGTGCTCTATTTTACAATATTTTATAAATAATTAAGATTCTTATATTTATGAGAGTGCTTATCAAACATTTAAAGAAAACTGTTTCACCGGTTCTTTACATATGTGATATTCATTGAGTTTTTTCTAAACTCATGACCATGTGTCAAATTGACACATGTCAGTTTTTGACACTGTCAATGTCATCTTAAAATTGGCCATATAAGTAAACGTTTGAACCCATAATAAAATACCTAAATGCTTTCAAAATATCGTGTATTTTGAAAGCATTTATTTTATTATGGGTTCAACAAACGTTCCGTTAAACGCCTAAGCTAGTAATGTTTTTTTTCGAAATAGCCATTTATACAATAATCAAGAAACAGCCAATTTTAAAATCTAGCCACGACTTTATAAAGGAAAAAGATATATATATTCTTATATCTTGATATTTCTTGATTAAGTATACTGAAAATTTCTGAAATGATTTTCCTGACTAGAGTATAATTACAGGATACATTAGACCTGCTATAATCAGATAATATGTTGGCACTATATTAAGATTTTGTTAAATAAAAAATATTTCACTACATCTAAATTCTAAGCACTAATGAAAACGAAATTTGTGAGTTTTTATTTACATTATAGTTATACATATATAATATAATCGTTCTGGAGCTGTTTTTTTACTGGTACTTAGTTTCAGAAGTAAAAAATATAATTAGTAAATCTAATTATATTTTTTACTTATATGGTTATAATTTTGAAAATTTAAGCATGTACTTTTTTAAACAATTTCTAAATATTTTCAAGAAAAAGTAAGTAATTTTTATAAAATAGGAGGCAAAAAGGCAGGCAATGTTCGATCGAACAAAAAGCGCTCGCCTACCGATAGTAGACTCTCACAATGCCTGTTTTATGAATGAAATGCCAAACCATTCTTTAAAAAAAAAATAAGTTAAAAAATAATCATTAAAACAAAACTTTTATTATCAAGACCATACAACAAATCAACAATTAATAATAAGTAAAGTGTTCACAACTCCGGAACGACTAAATCACGCTGAATACTTTTTTTCTTTCTGAAACAAGTTTTTTTTTATAATTAAAAAATTACACTAACATACACTAAATGCCGCTTTGTACAGATTGGAATGAATAAATGTCTTTTTAATTTTTAAAATGTTAATTAAATAAATTACTTAAACTAATACATATATATTTACAATCATATCGACATAGTTTCAATAAGTCAAATCGTTGTAGGTCTGAATGTGATTTGTGTGACCTACATGTTTGAGAACATCCCCTTAAATATCTATAATAATAAATCAATAATATTTATATTTTTGCGTAAAAAAAGTATCTACATTTTTAAAGAGACCTAATATTTGGTGGTGACAAAACACAATGCGTTAGGTTATTTTAGATAAATTGAGAAGTAAGTAATTTGATTTCATCACAATTAAATCAAGTTGAGACCACAGCATATTCGAAAGCTGGCTCATATTTCGGCCAACGCGTTAGTATAGCAATACAACACGGTAATGGAGCCAGTATTTTGGGTACGCACCCTAGCGGCTTTGATGAGGCTTTTGCATTTTTGTAAATATATTTAAGTACATTATTGTAAATATTTAATAAATCTACTATAATGTTCAAATTAATTGTAAATCTAATAAAGCAAATAAAAATAATATTAAATTTATAGCAAGTAATAATCACGGAATTTTAAAAATCGTAATACATATGTATTTTGCAAAAAATATTCTTATGAATTAAGGAACTGAATTTCGTTCTTTTTGGTTTAATGAGCATACCAAATTAATCATTTAACATACAGCTAGTCAATTATCATTCTAATATCAATTTAAAAAGTCATAGTTATATAATTAATATGTACCTACCTGGCATTTCCTAAAACATATTATAAAAAAATCCCAAAATTTATTTATCGACATTAATATTAAAATTTGAGTACCCTGGTCTCACAGACCCCTCTGGGGTCACTGTTGGTGGTGGCGTTGGTGCGATGTAGGGATATCTGGGGTATGGGTATGGGTACGGGTAACTTGTGGGTAAAAGCTGAGGATTATGAAAGTGAGGAAGTATGGAGGGTGAGGGATAGCCATAGGGAAGGCCCACTGAGGATGCAGCAGCCTGGAGAATTGATGCTGCGAATGCTGGATCGCTGTACACAGCAGCGTACGGCCAAGCCACTGCTATACGTTGACGTTTGTCTTTCATTCTTCGGTTTTGAAACCACACCTACACAGAACTTGATTAGTGATTTGTTTACATAAAACGCGAGCTAATATTTTATTTCTAACTATACTTAAAAAGAAAATTCACACAAAAAATTGAATTTTTGTGTGCATTTTCTAATAATCTCAAAAACAACTGGACCAACAACTGAAGCAGGATGACCGTGTGGTATATTGAAGTACTTAGGTTTAATTTAATTTTTATTTATTTTATATTTGCCCATAGATATCTCTTGCGTTTTGCATCATTATTATATTCAAACTGGCAACCCAAGAGTTAGTCTGTGATTAGCCTTACGATTTAAGTGTTAATTTTTGCTCCTCTTAAAATTAAGAGAAATATCATCTATTTTAAAACCTTTCACTTGCCAACATCCCACATCGTTCAATTAGTTAATAAGATAATTTTGTATTTTTGTAAATATATTTAAGTTTACTTATAAATTATAATCTACTTGTAAATACGAGCTTATTTCAAATGTCGTCACAATAAATAATTATGTTATCTAAATTGGTTTTTAATCTTTATCCCTATATACTCTATATATAAAAATAGAGGTGTGTGTCCCTATACAACCCACTTTGCAGTCAAAACTGTATGCTGCATAGTGTTTGTATGGCGCATCGTGCACTATGGTGGTTGCAAGTTTATACCTATAAAGGTGTAAAACATGAAACATGTGATTTCTAAAAATATGATTATCATTAAACTAAAATGATTTGGATTGTTTTAATAAATTTTAGAATGTTCTAGAAAGTCCTCCAATGATCTAGAAAGCTCCAAAATGTATTTCAACTTTCTGATCGATTAATAATACGTTGGATCGTTCAATAAACTTTAAAAATTTCCTGACATTTAAAAATCGAAATTTTTAGAACAATCCAGAAAATTTAGTAGTATTAAAAAATCAATTAAAAATTCCAGCGAAGCGGGTATTCACAGCAAGTATTTACATAAATTTATAAATCTTTCTAGCTCAAAAAAAGACTTTGAAATACATTACCTACTTATTTGAGATTCCATAAAAATTCGAGTTGTTTAGAGCAAGCACCGTTAAGTGTGAATTGAGATGGTTGTGGCAACACATTTGTAACATGATTTCTGCGAATTAGCATCTCTTGTGTTCTTGATGTAAAATTATGACGGCTCTAATTGAAGTATCATACTTTGAACGTTTTCATCATGCACCATTATAATGGTTATTATATCGACCTCTAAAATCATTTTATATGTTGTAGCCAGATCTTAAAATTGGCCATATTATGAAATAGCCAAATCAAAGCAGCCGTTTCACGATTTCGAGTGCTATAGCATGATAATATAACTAACGTAACAAATCCATTGTTATAGGCCTTTGAAATCTGAACTTAAATTAAATTAATAATTATGTATGAGCACATTAATGGTACGAATGATACCAAACGTGGATGGCAAATCAAATAACTTTAAAACAACCTATAAAACTAAAGTAAAAAAAGTTATGATTCTAAAATAAAAATACAACGCCAATTTAAATATTTTTTAGTTCAAATGACGCACTAATCACAATTATCACGTCCAAAGAAATCTCAAATGAAATACATGTGTTTTTATAACGCCATTCAAATTTTACATCAACGCTAATTTGTTAAAAACCGACCGAATTATTCAGTAGCCATACAGTGCTAATAAACATTAATTCAAAAGAAACTATTATAAAGTCAAATCATTATGAACACTATACACACGCAGGCAATAAATTTCGGACGGTCACTGTTACACAAAGGCAAACACATAGTTTATGCAATTTTATATTAATTTGACTAAATGTTTTAGTGTTAAGTGGTTTGTCACTGACACGCTTTAGAGAGACTTCAAATAAGGTTCTCAATTCGAAGCCTTTCAAAGAGCAACATGACAGTTTTATGCCTTTGTTGAATTTTACATGAATTTTATTTATCAACACTATTTTAGTGCGTTTTGAAGTCGGTTTTATTTTTTTATTTAAGATTAATTTATTTAGGTTACACAACCAACATTATAATTTTCATTTTTATTAGCGAGAAAGTGCATTTAGAACTATGATGTTATAACCAAATCATGTTATCCAAACAACTCTTACGTCTCTACGTCTTAATAATGTATGCCCATCAAAATTAAATTTAAAACGAATCATTAAACTATAGGTACCTTGGTGTTTATATTATACAGAATTGTATGTACCTAGATATCGCGAGCGTCAGTCAAAACATAGGGTTATAGCTTTGAATAAACTTCATTCGTAAATATTTCGTTATGGGTATCATATCGTGTGTTCTAAAAATGCACGCGAGTGTATCAACCGGTTTCACTAACACCAATTAAAATTATAAACAGCGGCTCTATTTGATGTGTAAAGTATTTGTTTATTGTGATGGACTTTTATTGCGGTCTGTAATCTATGGTTGGCCATAGACAATTTTATTTGTCGTAAAATTACGATTATCTGATAGGAAAGATTATTTCAATTGAGTCTTTTGTATACTAATTAAGGTTCCAAGATTATTTTATTTTATCGATACCTTTAATTTTTAATTTATCCAGTTTTGATATTACGTTCATAAGTGCATACCAAGTGTTAATAAGGTATGTAGTGTACTATTGAGCAATATTAATTATTATCTGTGGTTGTATATGTTTTGGAGTAGTTATTTAAAGTAGACTTAAAATGCCTAATTATAATCTAATTCTGAAAAATGTCTAAAATAAAAAAGGGGTTTAGTGACTTGTCGGGTTGTTTTTTTGATTTGACGGGATTCGAACCAGAGAAACACTATAAATCCGGATTTTAAAAATTACATGGAAACATTATGACTTGGCGGTAGGTATATTGTACAAGCCTTCCTTGCTTAAAAGTACATAATAATTATATGTGTTGGTAGGTACTAGGTACCTATTTATTTCATAAAGCACATCTTTAATCATTAAAAAATATATTTTTGCATAAGGCAACCCTATCACCTATTTCGTAAAATAAATGTTAAAATCTCAGCCAGCTTGAATATTTTATTACCTTCGCGTACTGTAAAAGGCAATAATCTTGTCTATGATGCTTGCAAAAGGCGTGCCATTTTGCGCGCGCAAAATGGCTGCTAATTGACGTTATTTCGCTTTAAAATCTTAAAGGGTTTTGTTTGTTTGCATAATGAACTTCTAAAAGGAAAGATTCGTGTGGTTACACAACAACAGTGATAGAGAATATAATTTATACATTTCGATGGAATCTTTTAGAAATATATCTGTATATATTTTATTAAAGATTAGCTTTCTTATGTTTTACTTTCTAGTAGATAATAAACATTTTGATAAGGTGTCAACTTAATAAAAATATTAATAACCAATAAAGCGTATTAATTTTTGTTTATAATCATTTTCGTCTTATTAAATTTATATACATAAACCTCAGATTATAGAACAAAAGGTCTATATAATCTGAAAATGAAAATTGATTGTATTGAAAGTTCCTACGTCAGCGCAATTTCTTTTAGGCATTGAGCCACATTAACAATTCAAGTTAATGTGGGACTTCCGGTGCACCACGCAGACCATTAAAAACAATAGAAACCCACACACAGAAATGAGTACACTTCGTCTAGCGATTTTATTATTTACTCGAAATATACAAACACCTATATACCGCGTGTAGCACAGTTGTCCATGGGCGGCGGTATCAGGGCCGACTCGCCTGCCCTGTAGTCCGCTATTATATAAAAAAACCTTCAATCTTATGTCCACGGATCATTTTATTTAGATTGCATTTATTTTTGATAGCAGTCTGCGTCTACTCTGCCCAAAGTTTTTTGTTTCCCCAGAATTAAAATCACAGGCGTAGCGTGGAAAAACTTTCCGTTGTGCTTAAGAAAAGAAAAGATCCTAAGAGTCTTGCCATCGAGTCGTACTGATACCCAATTTCCAGTACTGAATAGGCAACAGGAGAAGAAGAATACAAATCTGACACCTCCACGCACCACGCATTAAATGTCAGACAACTTACGAGGGTAGGTTGTATAGTTATATCAGTTTAATCACAGAGCAACGAATTTCAAGCGCGAGCGATTTCTTGCTCTGGGAGTTTAATCAATTATTAACACATAATAGATTCGCAATACTGAGGCAACAGCGAATTAAACGGTTCTTATACTCAATTAGCACATGCCTAATTAAGAGGTAGTTGAAAATTAAAACGTGAAATAACATTATGATTCACTTTATTAAACGCATTAATTATGTTTACACCGATGACGGATTTTATGGTTAGTTTTTGGATGTTTCGAATTCTTTATTTTATTAGCTACCATTTGCTGTTCGTTCCCCTACGTTGACACGGAAATACGTAACTATTTATTAATCTGTGACGGAAATACGATTATGATAACATGATCGATTATAAAAATTAAATCAATTAAGGCGTTAGTAATACAACGCGGTAATGTAGCCAGTATTTTGGATACGTACCCCAACGGCTGTAATGAGCCTTTTGTTTTTTTTGTAAATACATTTTATTGTAAATATTTGATAAATAATCTCAAAAACAGCTCAAGAAATAGTATATATTTAGTTTTCATTTAGGTAAGTGAGAAGACGAATTCGTTCGAGGCGCATCTTTAAAGTTTAATTAAATAGGTAATGTTTAACGGAATTTAATTATGTTTGTTACTTCACCAAATTCAAGAACGTTACCATATCACGGAGGGCAGACAATATTATTTTTAACATGCATAATGTCACAAAAGGATAATAGAAAATCAATTCAGCTGTAAGTGAAGTTCGATGTCCATTAAACAGAGTGATTCGCCCGAGAGATTATATTTATGATTACTTATAGTCACGTCCTTATAATTCGTATTAATTATCTGTGATGCCACCTAACAAATACCTGTGGCGAATTGCGTGTGGCCTCTTTATTGAAGAAACTCTTTGCTAAACTTAATTAAAGAATAATAATTTCAAAATTCAAATCTTATAGAATTTGTAAATAACATAGTCAAATATGTTTATTCTCTCATATCTTCTTTCACTATTATACATTACCTTCTGATGGCCGGACTAACAGTTAATTATTCTTAATATTTTATATTTTACAATGTAATTTCTTATCATATATTTATTATTAAATTATAAACAATGTTTGGAAGTGTTATTGAAGGATAATTATAAAATACCAAGATGGAATAGAAGCCGGAGCCAATCAACTAAATTTATATATATGTATATAGCAATCCGTTTTATACCTATAACGACAACTCTGTCGTAAGCTAATATGTTCCTATGGGTCGTTATCCAAAACATTGGTAACTAGCGATTGGGAGAGTTGTAATCTCCCAGGCGATTATAACCCTGGGTGACAGGGTTATCAACCCTGGGTACGCCCATGTATTGCTTTGTTGAGCTTTCGCAATGTCAAGTGTCAAATTATGTTTGATTCAGGTCAAACAGTAGGCGTATTCAACGCGGAATTTAGGAGCAAATTATCACTACTGTTGTAAACGTGTCAAAGTCATGTAATATATTCGGCAAATATAATACGTAACAAATCAAAAACAGAACAAGTACTTTCAAAATACCTACTACTTACTGTACCTTCGTATTTTACGTGATTATTCTACCAATTATGGATTGAGTATGATTCTTTACTAATAGTTGGAGTGATTTATACCAAGCGATCTATTCCGGGCAAACCAAGAACGGAAGTTAGACAAGCAGTAATGTAATTATTAACCCAGATGTGATCCTGTTGTCAACTACTACTTAAATTAATGACTACATTTTTAAATTTTATTTTTAATCGCAATAATAATTGAAAAAATTCAAATGTAGTATATGATTATAATTGTAGGTTTTATATAGATGAGTTTATTACCTTGATGGTAGATTCTGGTAGCTGAAGCTGTGCTGCTAACTCACACCGCCTCGGTCTTGAGACATAGCTCTCTTTCATGAACTCTTTCTCTAAACGAGCGAGCTGTTCTCTCGTGAATGCTGTCCTGTATCTCCTATTGAGAATAAAATCAATTAACTTCAAACATCGTAAGCCTTAGGTAAGTAGGATGAATAAAATACAAGACAATTAAAGAAGATATTTCAGATCACATTTATTTTTTACATTCAAAATATTAAAATATGTAAATAATTTTGTTTCAAAATACGAGGTTTGATCAGATTACCTATAGACCTTTTGTTCTACTGAGATAGTAGGTACGTAAAGAAATTCTGTAAATGAATACTTACCTAATATTTGAGTCTGGCGCAGAAGATGAATTGGTTATTTGTTCTGATTGTGGACTCAGTGATTCTGTAACAAAATAAAAGTATTTTTGGTAACTAGGTTTATTTATAAAGTTAGGTCTTAGGACAATAAATTATTATGATTAAATTTTTATATTTACAATACATGAAATTCTTATGATTCTAGTCAAAATGTGTTTTTAAGTTAAATATAGAAATTATTCTTTTAATTCTATTTTATATATTATAGAAATTATTCTATTATTTCTATTTAGTTATTAAACTGTTACAAATTTTACTGCTAAGATCACTTCTAAAAATAACACAGCAATTAATAATAATAATGCGTAAAGACGCTTAAGACGAAAAGGGTTATAAGTAGTACTTAGTCGGCACCTTTTACATAAGTCGCATATTATCTTAATGACTGTCTTGTCTAGACATCGCTACTTGTACTGAATGGAATGTTATCTGTAGCTGCCGTTTGAATTTCGAACACGGAACTGTCAAGTTATGAAAGAGGTCGTATTAAAAAAAATCTGCATCTTTATGAACAAGCAGTCATTATTTGAAAATAGAACACGAAATTGACAAGTCAATCATAAAGAAGATCGGCCTTGGTAAATGATTCTCGAAGTTAATAATGATTGTAAATTGAATGTTTATTGCAAACATCACACCAGGTGGATCGAAACACTCATACCACTAATGACTAACCGAATTCACAATTGACTTATCATAAAAACTCGCTTTTACCAGAAGCCGGTAGGTGCTAATTGCCTTGCCTTTCAAAAGGAATACATTAACACAAAACAAACACAAATAAGCTATTTTCTAATTAAATATTTTCCCATGAGTTCAAAGAATACCGATTTCGGCTTCTAAAAAGATTTTACTTTACAAATCTGATTAGTCGCTGAAGTGGTTCTAAATTTAAAAAGGGCGCGTATTGACACACCGCTAAATGTAATGCTTTCAAGTCTATTGTCTATTCTCGTGATAAAGACGTTCCATTATTTCCAGTAATTGACGGTAATTCATAAGACCTATTAAATGTTATAAGTTTATAGCCATTAAAAAGTATTACATATAAATCATCCTATCATAATCATCATATCTACATACAGCTTTAAGCTGGACTAAATGTTTAGGTTTTTAAAACGTGAATATTTTAAAACTTCATAATACCATCAAATGCTTATAAAAACAAACCTTGCAGGCCTCTTTGTTATGCATATAATATAAAATCAATTCAATCAATATCTGGTACCTAGGTAGATAAAATGTAGACGTGTAATAGATTTTCATTTTTAATATAAATAAACTAACTAAAAACCTACCTATCAATACGATAAATAGATTTTAAGAAGATAATATGAACAATCCTGCTTTGTATAAATAAATAGAATGGTTAATAAATGAGTCTCGTTATGAAACATTTATTGCGTTCAAGTGTTTGCAACCGACGTTAATTTTTTTAATTTATATTAGCGGCAACCACTTAGGTCGTTCCCATGCTGGGTGGCGACAGCACTCAAAACTCAATTTGCAGGAGTCTAGCCTCGTTTCCTGAAAAAAAAAACAACCTCTATGGTTCTTTAGTAACAAATGAACAGCTGTATTTATGGCGTGTGTCATAGACAAGCTTCCGTATTGCTTCCGTTCGGTTTTTGAATGTGACATCTTATTTTTTAATTTACATGGCGTCGGCGCACCACTTAAGTTGTTTTGAAATGGAGAGCACTTAATTTTAAACTAATTTTGTCGGTGACAAATGGGACATGCAAACGTTAATAAAAAAAGTGGTGTAGTTTGAACTACAGTTGAAATGGTTGACGCTGATTTAGAAGCTCTGTAAAAAAGGCTATTTTTTTAACCAACCGCTGTGAAGCCCAAAGGAGTTAGTTTCATTTGATGTCATGACAATATATAAAATCTTTTCTCACGTTGGAAATTATCATTAGCAAATTTTGTTATCTTAATTCAACGTAAGGTCACGATATAAACAATTCTTCTAGAGACTTCTAGAGACATATAGAATAAATGAACAATTTCAGAGGTCATATAAATCATTTGTTAGACATGTTTATAAAATGAATCTGTAGCCGCCCACGTTTTTAACATAAATGCATGTAACATATGATGCACCATTTACACAATTTTGAAATCCTCGAACATTGTTTCAAAATGCGCTAATTGTCAAAGTAAACTCGCAGTCATAAATTTAAAATGACAGTCTTTCGTAACACAATAGGTACCTACGTATGAGTAGCGGTAATTTTGATAACTTTTAGAGACCGCGTTGAATTTTGTTGTACTTATAACTGAAATTACATAATTATATAAGTCAAAAGCTTTTTAACCGACCATCAAAAAAACCAAAAAGGAGGTTATCAATAAGACGTGTCAACCTCATTGTTGCCCAAACAAAGGATTGCGAAAGCAATATGAGCCTTCTATTCAAATCATTAGAAACCTACCGATATAGTTTAAATATTAAAAAAAAAACAGAAGTAGTAGGTACTGATATAATACAACATGTTTTTGTATCTATTTTTTTCGTGGCATACGGTATACCCTATATCCCCAGATTATAGAACAAAAGGGTATACCTTCCTTTTTCTTAATTAGACGTAATTTGTTTAGCAATTGTTTACAATGGGGTCTATACCCTTGTAAAAGGTATCTGTGTCGGAAATGTTTGTGGTGTCCATTCAGTGAAGTAGCGTGCCTTGGCGAGGCCCCGAATAAAAATTTGTTTGGGGGCCCTTATGAAGGGTAAAGATTTCTCACAAAAATGTTTGCATAAAATTAAAATAAATATTTGTTCATCACAATTATCTATCACTTTTTCCAACATTTTTACAAACAATTCAAATTAAATATACACTCTCCATGCCTTTTTTTCGGCAAACTGATTTATTAAATCATTTATAGCTGATGATGACTTTAGTTTTTCTAAAGTTTCTGCCTCTATGGACAATAGTAACAGGTCTGACAGGCGTTCATGTCCCATCGAAGTTCTTAGGTAGGTAATTTTTGAAAAAAAATTGGGAAATTAATTTTTGCTAACAAACGTCGCCCGTGTCACACAGGCCTTGTATACACATTTAATCGCTGTATATAAATATTAAATAAGTATGTCATATCATTTTAAATTGTAAAAATGTTAATATCGTAAAAAAACTTAAAAAATTACTAACTACCTGGTTATATTTTTTTATTCTTATTAGGTACCTATTAATAAATATAACCGCTATTTATATAAAATCTATACTATTTCTACGATCTCTTTATTACTTTCAAAAACACCAAAAAGGAGGTTATCAATTCGACGTGTATTTCTTTTATTTTTGTACGTTCCACTTTTACGTCGCTGTCTCTGGACCGATTTAGGTGAATGGTCAAACGATAGGGTAACTCATCGAAGTGGTCCCATTTTTTTTTAATTTTTACGATAAGTAGGTTTAAAAGAATAATTTATAATCAGACCGGTGCAAATTACTAGTACTGACTACCTGTTTATACCTGCCTACTTAATAGTTGTGACGGGAAAAAAGTAGTCAATCCTAAGTCAACCTAACGTTTGCATATACTTCATACTTTCAATTGGTATGTAATTTGTCTATTAACCAAGTTCATAGAAAATTGCTTGTATATTTTTTTTAAATTTTATAACAGAACATTTTCTTTTAAAAATACATCTAATTTACTCAGCCACATAACACGTATATAGGTATATAATATTTTAAATTATATAATTTTTTAGTACATACATAATAGTCATGATCAAATTATTGTTTAGGTATAAGATATGGACTGAAAACCATTTATGAGTGATAATTAATAGTACACGATTGTAAAGCAAATTGTACCACGTATGTAAATTAAATTGCAAATAAAAATTCAAAAAATTGTTATTGCAAACAATAAAATTTGAAGTTGAATTTGAAGCTCGATATTTTCCATATTTAAATTACTGCTACTGATATTAAAACCTAGGATCAAGAAAACGAATCTAAATAAAAGGTCAATAAAATGTATTGAATGCCTTGATTTAATGTCGCATTTTTTCTAACACACGCCGAAAGTAAAATCCATGTTCGCAAATCAAAAACCCCAATGCGTCAGAAATTCGAATCCTATCACTGGTATCATAGACAATAAACGCATGAACAATGGCGGGTCAATTAGTGACGCGTGGCGAGGGTGAGATATCGAAACCGATAGTAATTGATGCATCGATACTATTACAAGGGCTATTACGTTGCGAATTGGTATTAATTGTCCGTTTACGCTAATGTGTTTACGAATGATTAATCTGGTTTGTATCTAAGTATACTAAGTTATATTACATATTTCCTTTATTTTCTATTATCTGGTTTTGCTAAATATGGATTTTTATAGTTTAAATGAAAAAAATGAATTGAAAATAAATCGAAATTATTATCCGAATATTTTTCTCCAAAGAAGATAAGTAATTGCATCATATCTTCGTCATAAAACCGTATCATAGTTGCAAAATTATCCAAACAAAATTAAAAACGAAGCAATTGTTAGAAATCTCAAATCCCTAACAATAAACCCTATCTTAGAAAGTTGATTAATTAAAAAAAAGTAATCCTCAAAGGAATTAAAACAATTTAGACAGACGATAGCGAACAATTATCCAATACACAGCCAATTATCCAGTGTCATCCCTCGGCACGCTCCCCTAAACCAATTTTCATAATAAAATCCGTATCTACTAGTCGGCAACACTGTAATGGAGATAAATATCTCTGTAGGGAGCTGGCAATAAAAACACAATCAGTTAAAGCCCAATTGACAAGACGTACAACCTATTACCCCATTTGACGTGTAATTAAAAATAGCGACTTGTCAATCTGCGGCGGGAAGTGACCATAGACAATAGTGGATTTGGTAACAGCTGCGTGGTCAATTTGGTGAACGTGTGTAATTACGATTAAAAGGGATCGCCATATAAAATCTGTACTTTCGGAACATTTAAAGCTAACTGGTACCTAATGGTAAAATATTGTCTACCTATTATGATAATGAAAATTGGCGGCAAATGTCAAAAGCTTTTTTTATAATGAACCTCATCATTGTTCAAAGGGTCGTCGAGTTAAATGAGCTTTCAAGAAATTTAAAGATAGGTAAAACAATTAAGTTAAATAATATCTACCTGAATAACGTTTAGAAATCGTTACTAAGGGTAACACAATAATGGTTTACAACAACTTTAACGACTATTATCTTACTAATAGTTCTGTTATGACTTCATGAATACCTAAGATAAAAGTTTTGCAGATTTATTACCGAAAAAAACCAAAAAGCATAAACGGAACCGTTAAAGGATTAGATTAGGTAGGTATATACATATTTAAAGTTAGGTTAGGTTGGCCTTTTGTTAATATCTACAATGCAAGATTATAATTTATAGTTAAAAGTCAACAACCAAAAAAGATAAACATAAAGGTTCTAGGGTCTCTCATAACCTGTATAGATAAATAAAATTGGAGTATTTGTTTCTAATATTAAAATAACCATTATTTTCTTAATGCATATGGATGTTTACATGGTACATATACCTATCAAAATAACATTTTAAAATTTTTGTCTGTCTGTCTGTTTGTCCCAGCTAATCTCTGAAACGGCTGGACCGGTTTTGATGGGTCTTTCACTGGCAGATAGCTGATGTAACTAATAAGGACTAACTTAAGCTATTTTTATTTTAGAAATTAATATAAAAAAATACTAATAAATAACCATTCCGCGCGGGCGAAGTATCTACCTACATAACACATATCTATTATTATTTTTCTGTTCGTTATTTTACTCTGTTTATAGGCTATATAACATCATGTTACAAAGAAATTTATTTATTTTTATTGTTGCTTTATTTAGTTATAATTTTTAGGTTTTAGCTAAAAACTTACCTTTGTTCTTAGCCGAAGCTGGCGAATATGTATCAGATTTAGACGTTATGTCAATCGATAAGTCTATTAACTTCGGGTTTATATTGAAATTAAACGACTCCATCAAAAAACACGAGAAATTGTTTAAAAAAAGGCATGAAACTGCTGACGGTCAATAATTCGCAAGGAAATTCGAGAGACACTCGGAAAAAGTGAACTGTTAAAGTCACCGTTTTATCGATATTTGAATGTGGAACGCCTTGTACTAAAAATCCATAATCCGCCAACCAATAAGGTTGAACGTTTTTCTCCCCACCAATTAGGGCGGGGCGTGCTCTGTCTCTTTCACTCACGAGCTTCTGAAGCTTATTTTAACTGCTTCGTAGAGATGGTGGTACAAAAGGTTTATATTTAGTCAAAGCAACAATGAATTCTATAAAAAAAATATTCGATATTATTTTATATGTTTAATGAATTATATTCAAACTTTAATCTTGAAATCGAATTTTAATATAAAACTTCTAGTTTTCTTGTGACCAAAATTAATAAATTCAATAATTCAAATTCATGACAATTTAGAATACAATTAAGTGTTAAACATTTATTTATAAGTGCCAACTATCCTTACAACTTTAAAACGTATATGTGATTAAGAGGACTAATCGGGGATAAATGATTACTATGAACTCAGTGCACCCAAACCTTAACAATTTAATCACAGCCATGTTGAGTATCATGGCGCGTTATTGCCTGGTAACTTTATTAATACGATATAACACCTCGCTGATAAATACAACGAACAACACTTTGATTCAGCTTAACAGATACTGTTAAAATACAGATAAACAATTATAAAATATAGATAATCATCTCTACTTCATCATAGATAAGATAGATGATCACATCTATGATTTTTATAAGTTTATCTTATAAGTATACCTATTTTAATATCAGTTTAATAGTAGATCTATATTCTATAACAACCCATATCTACCTTTTTAATATGAACCTACAGACAGATGGCATTCGTATCCCATTTATTAATTATTAAAAACTAATCTAGTAATAATTTGCACACCGGGCGCTATCATATAATTAAATTAATTTAAAAAATAAAACCGACCTCAAAACGGACTAAAAAGTGAAAATTTTTGTATAAATGAACCTACTATAAATATTAAATGGTGTTGATAAAGTGAATTCATGAAAAATTCAACAAGGGCATAAAATTGTCATGTTGCTTTATGAAATGGCTAATTAATGATGTATCAACTATTAATGTTAGTTATGTTATCGAGAAATATGGACTTAAAATTAGACTATGTATAGGTAGTGCATGATCGTCTTTTCCCCGTTCAGGTTTCCTCCTTTACCTCAAAAATATTATTTAGATTTTCACAAAATTTCGTCGAGATCTTCTAAATATACCAGGTAATTAGTTAAATGAAAGTTTAAGTACCTTAATTTAATGTCTCATTTACCTTTGGAGTTCCAAATTGAAGCTATTGAAAATTATTGAGCGTAAAAATTAAAAAAAAAATGGGACCACTTAGATGAGATACACTATTGTTTAACCCTCACTCATCAGGTCTACGGAACATCGGAAACAAATACATGTCAAATTGATAACCTCATATTACATTTGGTTTTTTTGAAGGTCGTTTAACTACAGAAATAGAAAGACATTTTGTTATTTTCAAAATATCTCTTCTATTAAATATCTAGTTATTCTATTATGTTCTTTGTATTGTTCAATTGAAATGAACTCTATATTAGGCAATAGGTATAGGATATAAAACTTGTCTTTATAGCTTAATATAAACCCCTTTTCATCTGTTGAGCCGTTTCTTATAAACAGAACAAACATACAGCTTCTCTGGAATTATTATAATAAGTAGATTATGACTACCTATGCCATTGGCTTTGTCCTGTAGGTGTAATATTGTTATGTCAATGTCAAAATGTCATGTTGTATGAATTGTCAAACGAATAATCTCTCTCTTCTCGGATTTAGACGACGCCGGAGTGACTTGTAAAAACGATTGTAAAACTGCCTCTAAATAAATTATCAATAAACGCGTTATTAAATATTATTTACTAAGCAACCTTCACTACAGTAGGTACATACAGACCTGCACAGGGGCGCCGGCTCTTACACAAACTCGTTTCTATAATTTTTCTAATTAAAGTTTGTGTCTAAAAACATTTTTTTTTTTCAAAAACTCGGGGTAAATCCTAAAAGTCCGTGTCACTACATGGTTGTAAAGAAACATCCAACATAATCACATATATACATTCTCGTATAACATATTATACGGGTAACCTGCCATAACAAATTAGTGAAACCTAAATACGTTTCAATCTAGGTGCTGTAAGAGAAACCCCTGAGTGTAGCTTTCACTAAGTATTTATTACATAGAACTTTACTATTATATATGTTTATACAGTGAACTTATCACCACCGCCACTTCGGAAGCACCGTCTTTACCTTAACACTTTTTTAGGACTCTCGCAGTTAGCCTGAAGAGGTGGCTAGACTGAGAATATACGTTATTTTCCTACGAGTAGGATAAGGACGACTCCAGTGAGACTCAAACCTCGGCTTGGGCCGTAGCGTCGCTTCGTAAGAAGGAAATTTGCCTGAAGGGGCGGATGAAAGGCGGAGTTGAAATCTAGATCTAAAATGCGGTTTTTAACTACTCTGACTATTATTTGTTTGAGCCGCACGGGCATTAACCCTTGACTCTCAAGCTACGTCTTTCATATCCCGTCGCTCTGCTAAGCTGTTAATAAAACGAGGTCAAGTTAAATTTTATTATGAATAAAAATTCGATCATTTTTAATTGCATAAGACATAAAAGTAGTAACTTGCATTGAAAGTATAAACTTTGTGAAGTGCTGAAATTTTCCAAAACATCACAGTATATTTAACAAAAAGGTTCCTTTCAATTGTTTTATTATGTTATCGTGTTCAAAGTAGTGTATTGTAATTACATTAATTTAACTAATAATATACCTTTGAAAACCATGTTTTATTTTATTAGGCAAAATTGTTTATTACTACATGCCTTACGAATCTAAATCCATTTGATGAAATAGTACCTAATTTATAAACTTTGCACGTTATATGCAATTGTATTAGTATTTGGCATTCTAAACAATCAGTACTGATTTGATAACCAATAAGAACAATTAAGCAATATACCTAATAGCCTCACCTTGATATTCCTACCGCAATCCGCCGACCGGCTCCAAGAGCACCACCAGAATGTGAAAATGAAAGTTTCACAGACGTAGGTACCTACCTAATTTTTTGTTATTGATTTGTTGGCCACTATTATACCTAATATTTCAATGTATGTGGTGTTTATTGCTTTCTGTGATAGTCTTAACATGTATTATGTGGCTCAACCATAATTAAAAAATAAATAGATTATATTTGACGTGTTCAGTTGACATTTGATAATATCATCTATGAGTTCTTTACTATCTGAGCTCTAAACGATTAACTAAAACAATAAATCTAAGAGTATCAATTTTACAAACTCATAAGAAATTAAAATGAAGATTGTTATGTACTTGTTTTCTATATTTACATTCTTTTTGTATTCCCTATGTATTAAAACACTTACTGCCTCATTCCAAAACGCTGTTAATACATTGTTAATAACAATCAAAATTTAACCGTAAAGTTATAAAAACCATTCCTTTAAAAACCAAGTATTTACCCAAAACTTAGCAGTAATAAAAGAGAAAACTCTACCACAATACACCAGTCTATAATTGAGCAAAACGATTGTATGGAAACACTTTGTCTGTGGCCTTATTGTTTTGGCGGTAAGTTGAAAAATGTCACACTGTGTCAAAACTGCTAGCTTCCGAGCTGAGTATTATTTTAAAAACAATAGTATTGAAAAAAGATTGCTACTGTTCGCGGTAGGTGCAGAAAATAATTTATCAAAATTAAACCGTGACATGCATCGCTATTGTTGGGACTGATTTTTGTTTAGAATTCTGTGAAATTGCTACTGAATAACTTATATTGACTATTCAAATGACATTATTTTTTTAATTATCGCCTGACCTTTGTTTATTATTATAAAAAGAATTTATATAAAACAGGAGGCAAACGGGCAGAATGGGCAAATGCAAGTAATTGGTAGGCTTAGTAATCCGCCGCCCATGGCCACCAACAACGCAGTAGGTACGTTGCCGGGCTTTTAACAATATTCTGTTTCGAATTGTAGTACCTAAGTACCTACACTTTGCAAGTGATAATAAGTATAGGAATATTGTTTGACGATCTATAAAATTTAGTCTTTAAAAGTAGCCTAGAATTAAGAACATAATTACATCAGCTACCTACCGATATACCTACATTAATATAAATACCTACAAACTACAATAAAAACAAAGTGATTTTGGCTTACACGCTTTTTAGATTAAGGTAGATAATATTCAATCTTTTTGGTTTTTACTGTCTAGCCTTGTGCTATCATTTAGTGCCTCCGCGGACATTTCAAATGCTGGCAAATGGTTTGATCATAGAAAAACAAATTACCTGCTTAATTAAGTTGAGTAGGTAACCATATGCGGCGTTTGCATATATGTAATTTTAAATTTGCAAATGTGAATGTATGTGTAATGTGTAACCTATCAATTGTAACATTTCTTTTTCATAACCATGTACCTACCGACAGAACTTTAAAATATTATGTAATATCTAGTTTTTACCTACTTCACGCTTATTAACAAATACCTTCCATTATATTTTTTAATATATATATTTTTGTTGAATACGCAAAAATATTAAAGCTTATTAACTGTTTACGGAGTCTACTGATCACTATCAAAACATTTTGTAATAGATTAACTATGATAATTTACAACAATCAAAAAATGCAGAGGGTAACACCCTTAATAGAGTTATGATACAAATATTTTGCAAACATCTAATCTAAGCCAAATAAACAAGGGTGTGACCCTTTTTATTGAAATTATTGAATTCAGACCATATAGGAATAATCCTATATCCTCCTTTTGTATGACAATAAAAGAAGCGATAAATATTGAACGTTATTTTTAAAATATGTTGGTAAAATTCTATCTATACAGATAAATAAAATTGGACTGTCTGTTTGTAATATTAAAATAACCACTTTTTACTAAATGCATATGGATGTATACATGTAACATATACCAAAATAACATTTTTTTAAATTTTTGTCTGGCTCTGTGTTTGTTTCGGCTAATCTCTGAAACGACTGGACCAATTTTTACAGGACTTTCACTGACAGATAGCTGATGTAACTTAAGCAACTTTTATTTTAGAAATTAATATAAATAAATTATAAAAAAATAACTATTCCGCGCGGACGAAGTACACAATACATATCAATTATTATTTTGCTATTCGCTATTTTACTCTGTTTATAGGCTATATAACATCACGTTACGACGAAATTAACGCGGGCGAAACCGCGGGTACAACTAGTATTGTATTAAATATAATTGGTATATAAAATTAAATGTAAGCAGGTAGTTATTCCTCAACCCATTTCTCTAACTTCACAATGACCTATTCATTCAAAATGGACTACATTCCTACTTAGAGATAATTTTGAAAAATTGGTATTGAATGGAATAAATAAACTAAAAATAATAACTTGTTGAAGAACTATAGACTGTTATTAAGAGTTAATTATTAACTGAGTATTAAATAACTAACTATTATGGCCATTCATTAACTATTTCAGCGAAATGTAAGAAAAAGAACAATACATTTCTACCTACTTAAAGGAAATAGGTATGTTTTATTTATTGTGTCTACTTACAAGGAAATAATAAGTAGATGCTACCTAATTACCTAAGAGTTTAACAAAAATAATTATTATTATTGGCAAAGCATTAATCGACGTTCAAAAAACCTATAATTTTAACAAAAAAACCGACTTCAAATTGTAACTCTAAGTAATAAACAGATTTGGATGAAATTAAAATGGGACCACACAGAAAGTAGCAGCTTTCAAAAAACGATCATCAAAATCGGTTCACCCAGTCGAAAGCTCTGAGGTAACAAACATTACATTGGGTATTATGGAAATAATTTCAGCGATTGCTTTATAAATTGGCCCAATGTACTAAAAACAATTCTACGTATCACAAATAATTTTTGATGGTAACAAGAAGACGCAAAACTTTATCGTTTAATACTAAAAATTAAAGTAACATCTTTCGTATAAATTATGTTTCTTAGTGCTTTATAATAAGCAAGTGAACGCATGTTGTGATTTATCGAATTCAGTTACTATATTCTCTCTATCTCTACAATTATCTCTCCAACCTTATTGATTATACTATCATATAATATGACTTTACAATTTTTTTATGAAATTATATATGAGTCATCGATATAGACTGATATTTCATCGAGATACAGATATTTAAACTGGACGTGTAAACATTAACGTATGACATGTTTTTCTCTTTTGACAAGTTTTGCTCCATGACATCAAATATATGGCTTTGATTTTCATGAAATTCCGTCAAAAGCTTAAAAATAAAGGCTAATAACATTAAAGTATTTCAATTATTAGATATAAATTTAATATAACATGGAATTTGTGTTGCTAAAACGAACTAATGGAAGTTTCTTCAATTTTTGATTGATTAACCTCAAAATCTCTAAAACTATAGGTAAATATAAATTAAATTGTCATGATTCTTATTTAGTCTTGTTGCAAATTTAATACGAAATGTAAATCATCGATAAGAATTTATATATCATAGAGTTATAAGCAAATAAGAAGGTACTTACAACGCAGTCGCAATTGTAAAACTATTCTTTCAATATCCTGAAAACTATTGATCGTAAAAATTCCAAAAAAGAATGGGACCATTTCAACAAGCTATCCTATCGGTTGACAGCGCATTCATTAAAATCTATCCACGGAAGGGGACGTAGGAGTGGAACATCGGAAAAAAAACCTACATCGAATTGATATCCCCCTTTTTGTCTTTTTTGATGGTCGGTTAAAAATGAAATATATATTATAATATCCATTAAATAGTACTAAAGTCCATAGCCGCATAATTATGAACTACTTATAACATTTTTGGAAATATAATCCTAATCATACCTAAGTCATAACCATAAAATTGCAAAAAACGTCACATTTTACTGAAAATTTATTTTTATTGCATTTTGTGTAGGTAAATATGTTGTTAGTAACAGAGATATATTGCAAATTGATTTTTAATATAAATTATTTTAAAACGTAATTGAAGTGTAAAATGATTATATAATGAAAAGTGCGTGTCAGTTTTGTAATAAGGCAGTAATAATGTGTAAATAAACTCAAAATGCTAAATTTGTAAAAGTGCCACAATAAAAAATATAACTTGCATATTTTGTTCTTATGGATTCAGCGTTATTATGTACATAAAACTAAATATTATTCAAACTCAAAACACATCTAAATAAAGACGTATCTAACTAATGTATTTAACAAAATAATTTATTTTTACAGATAATTAAAGCAATAGTGAGTTTTTTAAATTACCGTTGATAAAAGCCAGATTCATTTCGGTTTTTGCTAAAACTGAGCGCGGGTAGGTAATCTACCGCATCTTAATCTAATCTATTATTATCTTAATCTTAATATTAAATAATTACTACTACTAAATAGTAACACGAAGTAAGTATTGTTTTCTTATTTACTTTTTCTTATATTCATTACCTTTTGCCTAAATTTTATTTGGGGTGTTAAAAGAATTTTATAGAGGGCCAGATTTTATGGTTTGCTACCGATATGGATTTTGCCGGATATGGCATATGGGTTGCATCCATGTAAAATAAGGGTTTCAATATAAATAAATAGGTAAATTTCATTTTCCAGTATGATTTATTAAAAAAAGGAAAGCTTCAGTTTAACAAAACATGCAATATATATGCCATGTTTGTAAGTTGGCAAATATTATACCTACCGTGAACAATCGTAATAATTATTATTCTTAGTCGAGACTCGATGGATAATTAAATAGCTGAATTGGATAGGATCTTTGAGAATAATCGCATGCATAAATTCTGAGTTTTTTTACCTAGCTCACGGGCCGCATTAGAGATCTATGCGGGCCACATTATGGCCCTAGGGCCGTATGTTGGACGGGCCTGTCCTAAATACTTATTGTATAGTAGGTGTAATGGGAATAAATATTATCTAAAGTAAATGTAGGTGTGTTGTACTCACCATGGGGACAGACCTCGGCGCCGTCGCTGTCAACTTCACTCCTCACACTTCCAGGACTGGCCCGCTTTAAATTCTCTTCTGGACACTCATTCATTTTATCATACTCCATGAAAAGCGGAAAGTTCGATAGACGATTTTGAAAGAAATAACCAACTCTTCTTACCGCATTATCGTTAAAATCTATGTTATTTTCGATATCAATTTCTGGGGATCGGCGATCAATCCCAACGATCGATTCTATGGAGAAGCTTTTAGACGAGATCTTGGTTTGTTTAGATTCGGACTCCATTGTTCACGCACAACACGATTCGATCGCCGGACGACTGACGCTGAGTACTGACTGAGTTGATTTGAGATAATGTGACCACGCCTTTGCGTGTGGGGGGAAGCTTTTCGCCACCATCGTCCGAATACAATCTCTATTAGAATCACACAGAGTTTATTTTAGGTACTCAGAGATGATTCATTTTGATTGAAATTGTGATGTTGAAATGTAAACTTTAAGGAATTGAAATACGATACATATTTCAATGTAATAAAGTACCTAAATACGAAGGATTCTAACCGATCTTAGTTCTAGTCTATAAAGACTATATGATAAAGCTGATTTTGATTTTGAAATATTTTTCGTAGTCCAGGGAAGGTTTAAACGGTGAAAAAATATGGAAAAAATTGCAAGGAAGATAGTAGAAACAATAATTTAATTTTCCCGTATAGGTAAACCTGTCAGTCAAACATTTGACCTTTAATTCGTATTCTACCTTTTATTGGCGGTACGAAGTTCACGGGGTAGTTAGTTTATGTGTTAAAATATAATTAAAGTTATTGAAATTTAAAAATCAATAATTAATTTAATATTTATGTTTACATAATAATGTTGTAACTGGCAACCTTTTATCATCGTTAATGATTTTTTTATAATTTGAAAATTTTGTGAAAGAATATTTTTTCTTTTTTGTTGTCAAATTGTCAAGGAAACGAAAAGTTTAAGTTTTATATTATCTTATGATTTGTTCTACTATTCTGTTATAATTTACACTCGATATCATCACTATTCTATGCTTTATTATAACATTTTCTGTAACTTTCTTTCTCAACCAAATTCATCCTTTAAAAAATTTTTGGCTTGTTAAATAATAATGCGCTCTTATTTAAGTATTTCTTAACACACAAAAAAAAAATTCGGAGTGCAACAGGCGGCCTTATCGCTAACAAGACATATCTAGGCAACGTTGTATATTCTTAATTATCCACATCTGATTATTAAGCAAAGAATAACCTTTGACTAATGGTTATTGCTTAAATAGATCGAAGCACATTTCAACCACTAAACCGTTTGCAATGAATGTGGTAGATAATTTAGATCAAACCTTGAATTTCCTTTAGACTATTTGCAAGCAATCAACGAGTCGTTTCTTTAACGTTTGAATGTTTTTAAAAAAGTCATCCGTATTCCAAAATATTGTCTACCGTAATAATTGACTCTTTTTTATTTTTTTAATAGCAAGTATGGCCATCTGCTGGGCATTAGAGTCGGAACATAAAACTACAATATTTTCAAATGCGCCATCTCTGTTTGAATGGCAACAATGTAATTTTACTACTTATAATAAATGTTTAAATTAATACTAGATGGCAGTATTTAATTCAAAAATAATATTCACATTATTATTCTAGTGGAGCCCGCGAACTTTGTATCGCTTCAAAGTTTACAGTCACATTTCATAGAAAATGTGTGAAGAAAATTTGTTTCTTAAATACCTTTTCGTGAATTTATCAATATTTTTAATAGTTATTCTGCTATTGTCGAATTAGTTATTATACGAATCCAACAAATCAGAGTTTAATTTTAAGCAAAATTCATTCATAACTAATAAATAAAGCCTAAATACTTTTTAGATTAACATATAAAATTAAAATATCAATTTTTTTTAGCAAATTTCATTTAAATTGACCAAGTCGCCTGTGAAGGATTAATCCTTCATAGACGAACACGCAATTATACAAAGCACATACAGTATATTGTCATTTTTAACCAAACTTCACATTGAAAAATTTTTTTTGTATGTACCACTCCTATGTATTAGTTATTTTATTTTTCTAGGAATTACTTTCTCGTTTCATAATTATAAAATGTAATATGTATCTGTATGTCCGACCACCATTTTACGTTAAACGCTCATATGAGGTGAAAGCAGGAACACCCATTGTCATTTCCATAGGTACTAAACAATATTGTATTTCCGCAATGTTTGTATTTTTTAAAAGACAAGACTCACCTGACGCTAAATGAATGATTATGAACGCTACCCATGGACATCCATAATGTAAAATGGCCTGGAGAGACATAAGGCCCTTCGCACATGGCGTCGTATCGTAAGCGTATCGTAGCACGCGCGTAATACGAGAGCAATACGAGCAGGAACATGTTCTAACAAGTCCGCACACGAGGCGGTGTTACAGCGTATCATATGAGGTGTTCAGTGTCATTACGATAGTCGTAGCGTACTGGCGTAAAAAAGGAAGCGACATTTTATTTTATTTTATAATGAACTAGCGATCCGCCCCGGCTTTGCACGGGTATAAAACATATATAAAAACCTTCCTTTTCAATCACTCTATCTATTAAAAAACCGCATCAAAATCCGTTGCGTAGTTTTAAAGATTTAAGCATACAAAGGGATATAGGGGAAGAAAAAGCGACTTTGTTTTATACTATGTAGTGATACTGCAAAAGTTATAGAATTTGTGAGCCTAATCGAAACATTTCCTTCACTATATAATCATTCATTAAGCGATTACTCTAGGAAAGATGTAACGGAGAAAGCTTGGGCATTTCGCTTTCTACTTCTAACGAAATCAAATAACAAGAAATCCTATTCGTCTGAAGAGAAGGTAATGTCATCAATAAATTCCCCAAACACATCTGGTACGCTTGACGACATATTTCAACTGAGATATTACAAAACGATACGTCTACGCGACGATTCGTTTGTAGAACACTCCGCGTCTAATTACGCTACGCGCACGACCAACGCGACAACTACGCCTACGACCCATGTGCGAAAGCCCTAAATCGTCGATAATACGCTGTCGTATCGTACGCTCGAATATCCAAAACACGTCGTAATTACTATAAATCGTAAATTTTCTTCCTTAAATGCATATCTATAACCATCTATCATCTGTAGGCTATCATATATTGGTCCGGAAATACCTCAGAATTCAGGTTACAGGAGTTGTTCATGAAAGAAACGCCTTGAAACAGGTGATACAGTTTAGTTTGGTTAGGCTGTTTTAGTCTTGGTACCAAAACCCGCACGAATTAATCAAATTTCCAAAGATATTATCTCACCTTCAAATATTATCTGTGTATGCTGATAACTCAATTAATGGTAAGTAGGTAATATTACAGAAGAAGCTACTAAAACTAATGAGTTTAACGATTATCTATTTATATACAATATTTTTTTCATGTGTCATAATTTACTTATTTTGTGATTGAGAGATAACAACGGTGTACAATAATACAACATTGTCAATCTATACTAATATTATAAAGCTGAAGAGTTTGTTTGTTTGAACGCGCTAATCTCAGGAACTACTGGTTCCAATTGAATAATTCTTTTTGTGTTGGATAGTCCATTTATCGAGGAAGGCTTAAGGCTATATAAAATTACGCTGCAACCATTAAAAACGAAGCATCAGCGAAAATGTTGCAAAAATGGGGAAAATTTTCCATATTACAAGGCTTCCGATGCGTGCGCTGCGTTAATGCTGTTTATAGGATATATAACATCACGTTACGACGAAATTAACGCGGGTGAAACCGCGGGGCACAGCTAGTTATTTTTCTTCAAAACTTCTATGAGAAAGGCTCTTTGAAGGTACTTTTAAAATGACAACAAACTTTAGAACAAAACTCCTTTCCTTCCCCATTCTTTTCCATTTGATCCCAATCGGATTTTTTTATTAGAATAATATCGATGAGAAATGGCCTTTTGGCATTAATGCACAGCCTCAATAATAATGACCGCCTCTATGGTCTAGTGGTAAGCGCGTAAGCGTTACAACCGAGAGGTCCTGGGTTCGATTCCCGGCGGAGATAAAAAAAAACTCGGTCTGGCAGGACATAAAAGGCTGATCACCTACTTGCCCCTAAAGAAAAAATCGATCAGTGAAACAGATGTGAAATGCATCTGCCCCATACCCCACTAGGGGACACGGGACTTCACTTTCAATAATAATAATAATTACAAACACAGCCTCATTTAGACTAATGACATCATCAATACGAATTCCATTCATTTTACTTCGCTCAGTAAAACTGTGCAGACGTGAATAGTGTTTCAGTTAATTTTTAGTGTTTTATTATAACTGATTGTAAATTCATAAACGACGTAGTAATGTAGGTACTATTAAAGATATATTACGATTTCGAATTTTCGTATATAAAATAGTAAAACCAAACCAAAGATTTACTATTTATTGTGCAAAAATAAAATTACGAAAAATGGATTCAAATTATTCCTATCCACACATTGGTCTTCGGTCGCCAAATTTAACGAACACAACTGTGAATTTGCAAGAAAACTTCGAAATAGATTTGGAGGATACAAACTGGATTTTGACTTCAGCATTTATTATATTTACTATGCAGACAGGTAGGTTAATATTAACGTATTTACCGAATTCAAAAACCGATTGAACCGATTTTGATGATTCTTTATTTTGTTTGAAAGCTGGTGCTTCCCGTGTGGTCCCATTTACAAAATCTGTTCAGTAGTTTTAAAGTTACAATTTAAAGTCGGTTTTTTTTTTTAATTTTAACACTGTATTAAGGTATATCCAGACAATCCGACCCCGTAGAACAAAAAATGGTATTAAGTTACCTATTTTATAGGTAAGTTAATCATCATGATCATGTTGAGGCCTGAGGGCTTATTAAACTGTCTTTAATTTAATTTCTCGATTGAGGTAAAACTTAAAAGGAAGTTTGTTGTATGTAGGTATGTTATATGCATCCAAGTCCGCTCATGGCTACTCAATGGCTCAGCCGATTTTGATAAATTATCTGTCATTAGATACATGTTGACAGTTACATAAACAATTAATAAACAAGTTTTTCACGTTCAACCGAAACCAATTCTTAACTTACTTTTTAATGTTACATAGAAATTTTAATGTTTTTTTTACGACGACTTATCCACTTTGTTACACTCAACTAAGATCTTTCTTTTGTCTGGCTTTGAAACAATTGCACGTTAGCGAGAAAGGAACAAAGTACATATTTGAGACAATGTTTCAAGTTAAAAGACCATGTCGTGACTTACCTGTGATGTGACGTAACTGATACATTTCTGGGATTCGAACCCAGAACGAGACAGTTTTTAAGCAACATTTATAAGTAATGATGTATGATGTTAAACCCAAAAGGCGACAGTTTTGTCTCAGGATCCCTCATTCGGTCGCCATCTTAATATTTATTTTGATTTTGGTATAATTTGCATTCAATATTATTTAAATTATTACTAACACATTTACATTTTATTTATTTATCCTGTATACGTATATATTATGAGAACATGATTTTGTCAGATTGTATAATTTTCACCGGTTTGGAACTTATTGCAATATTAACTGGAATATTGGAAAAACATAATTATTTAAGGTAACTAACTCTACATAACTCATGGTTATAATTTTTATAAAATCCTTTTAAAAAAATTAAAATTGTTTCCCGTCCGTTCAAGCAGCACTTTATTATTTCATCCCGACAGTTCAAGGTGTACTACAGTTAACAACAACTTACATTAAGTATCTTTTATTTTGTTTATTTTATCCTTATGTTTTGTAAGTCTTTAAGGAAAGTAATAATTTTGCTGTCTTCTCGTAAGGTCGCAATATGCAATAAATTTATAAAATACAGTTTTATTTTTTATATTTAACCACTGAAACCATAACACTCGAAAAGTTCGTGATGCTATAAAAATCTTACAATGTCCAAAGAAATAATAGTAGTTGTCTTTAGCATTGTAAAAAATACCCATTTACTGTAAAAAATATAGTAAACTTATGTATTTATTTACAAGTTAGATAGTCCACAGTGGCTACATTAAACAGCTCTGAAGAAAAAATACAAAAATAAAATAAATTTGCCCCTATTTAGGCGCAATCGACCCACTTATAGTAGATAAAGAAATATACAATTCGAAAACTAATTTATATAGAAATGTTAGTAATAGTAATAGTAACATTTAATTAGCCTTCTGTGGCATATATATATATATATATATATATATATTTATAATAGGACGTAGAACAAAAATGTGATCGCAGTGTGATCAATTCAAATACAGAAGCGGTTGGCTAAATGTTATGGTGTTATTGTTCTTATGTTTCATAATTCTTCTTTTAGGTTTTGGAATGTTAGAATCAGGCTGTGTCTCCATAAAGAATGAAGCCAATATCATGATGAAGAATCTAGCTGATATTTCCCTAGGAGGTAAGTCATAACTTTTTTTTTCGTAATTTCTGTTTTCTGTGATACCTTTCGGATTGTTTGAGCTTACTCCAAAAATGGCTCAACTTATTTAAGCTCGGTTGTCATTAACATACATTCAGTAGCATGATGAACAAAAATACCTCATAAATGGGTGAAAAGGTCTTCATAAATTGCACCTAAGATACATCTCAATCACTCTGAAGTCTGACTTTAATATCGGTACGTTTAGGAGCTACCATAGATACACAGAAACTTCCCTCCTTTTTTTGTTAAATGTCTTTTAGGTCTTACATATTGGATTTTTGGCTATGGACTGTCATTCGGCCAGGGTGTATTAACTAACCCCTTTATTGGAGTGGGAGACTTCCTACTGGACCCTCCAGTGGGCGACCCTTTAATGGGACCGGTTTTTGCTTCCTTTCTTTTCCAACTGTCATTTGCAACCACAGCAACAACTATTGTTAGCGGTGCCATGGCTGAACGGTAAGAGGAAATATAAATGATAATCTTTTAATGTATTATCTATGTCACCGTAAAATTGTAAATATGTATTGTTACATTATCACTAAGCTATCTCGCTAAATTGTTATATGAAACTGTTATGAAAAGTTGTGAATCCGTAACATACCTTTAACTCACAATTTAATGAATTATTTTTCCATAGATTTAATAGCTCATTCGTTTGATACTTATGTTGGTTGACGAATTTCAACAAACAGTGGTTCAGTGATTATTAATTTCGTGTTGATAATTCTTGAAAATATTCAGATTTTAAACCAATTCAGTTCAGAGTTCTTGCCTTGCAATTGTTATTAATTATTACAGTTTTAAAACAAAAAATATTCTCAATGCTAGTTTATCTTAACGAAGGAAAATTATAAAAAAAAAACGTGTCGTAAATAAAACTTCTTTTCATTATATAGTCGATTCAATTTCTTTTGATAGAAATAAATTCCTGACTCCATTTTTTTGTTTGAACTATAATAACTTTAATATTGAATACTTACAATTCTTAAATTGAATTCCGTTGATAATTTTCATTGTTAATTTTCATGATTCATACAATATTGTTAAGAATAGGTATCAAATTGATAATTTGAATATTTATAATCTAATATTAAGGTAAAAATTAATTACATATTTTCTATAGATACCCTTTAGAAAAGTTCGTAATAACTAATGAATATATACTTTCAGGTGCAATTTTAAGGCATACTGCTTGTTCTCGCTTCTAAACACGATAGTGTATTGTGTACCTGCGGGGTGGGTATGGGGCGAGCATGGATTCCTTAACAAGTTGGGGGCTGTCGATATTGCAGGCTCTGGGCCTGTACATCTTATAGGTTAGTACAGTGCAATAGTTGCCAGCACCGTAAAGCTAAGTATATAAAAACGCATCATAATCAAAATATATTAGGTAGATACGCATGACCAGGTATTATTATATAGGTATGTAAAATGTAAATATTCCGTATTCAGAGGTCCTCGGTCAATCTGATAATTGTCAGGACAACATAGATCCAATTAGCTGTCTCTTCAGGTGGTTCATCAGCCTTTGCATCTGCACTGATGCTGGGGCCACGTCTTGGTCGATACGCAAATGGTTATGCGCCGCTGCCCTTGGGTAATCCTGTCAATGCCGTCATGGGAACCTTCGTGCTTTGGTGGGGCTGGTTGGCTTTCAATTCCGGCAGTACTTATGGGGTAAGTTAAAAATATGATTACTGAGTTATTGTATTTACTGATATTTTTAACAATTACTGAAATACAGTGTAAGCTTAGGTAATCTAATGAGTTTGTAATTAATATTGTAGAAAAAAATTTCTTGTTATTAATAATTATACTAACTACCGATTTTTTAAATATGGGAAGCTAGACTGAGTATTAAAGTGAATGCCCGTAACTTCTAATGGGACATGGGGTAGACACATTTCTGTACCTGTTTCACTGATCATTTTCTTTAGAGGCAAGTATGTGATCAGCTTTCTGTGCCGAAACAGCGGCACACAACAACTTTCGTTGTGTCAGCGACCGAAACATTCATTGGTTTCCTCGGGATTCGAACCGCCGGCGCAGTACGCGGACGCGTAAACCAATTAGCCACGAAGACAGTTAGACTAAGTAGGTACATATATTCCCACGCGAACATAACCACGCGTAAACGCTAATATAAGTATTATAAATTAGCTTTCCCGTGTTTTCATCGGAAAGTAGGTAGACTATGACTAAAAGATGTAGAGTAGGTTATATACAAAGCCAGCAATTACTAAGTAGGTACTTAAGTACGAAAGAGGATTCAATCTATTAATTTTTCATTACCAGAGTTGCCTGCAGGAGATTGCTTATTAGCGTTGCACCTAATTATTTTTGTTTTCTTCGTAGTGTCATTAAGAGTTAATAAATAAATAATATTTTAATTGAAAATGTCTTTCATCAAAGTACCGTCAGAATCGGATGAATTTCAAGACGCAATCAGATCTCTTTCAGTCTTGTGTAGTATTGTATTCGTTTGAAAAAACCATTAAGTTTAACGAGTAAACCTACAGTTAAAGGTAGTTAAAAGTAATTAAGTTTATCCTTTCGTGTGCCAAATGAGGATAATTTTCTTGTATTATGGTAACCAGCGCAAATTGAACTTACATTAGCTTAATCGCCAGTTAAATAATTTAGAATGTATGTCTACTGGATTTTTTATTTATGGAAAACGATTTTCTTTAAATCGTTCACCATAATTTTCTAAATAGATTTTGCTGCTGCGAAAATTAATTGTTACTAATCCTGTAAAATGGTGTTTGAATGTTATGCTGTCATTATGAAGCCACTTTAATTAGGTAGCGTCGGATTTATTTAATCTTTAGCGTATGCTTAAAAATAAAATTATAGTAGGTACGCCTTGTGAAATTTAAGGTAGCAATTGTTGCAAAAAACTCAGTGTCGCATCATCGTTCTAAGATTTTTATAAGCTCAAAATTTTATATTGACAATAACGCGATATAATATGTAGGTATAACACGTGGACGAAACTCAGAGTCACGGGAAATTACAATTACTTACCAGGCTATCATTTAATATATTTATAATTGTATATCTACTCTGATAATTCTAAGCCTCTAAAATCGCAAACTGAGTTTTTCTCTCATCAGACTCATTGCACCTTGTGTGGAGAAATAAAAATAAGTATTTCGATTTGGAAGGCACAGAACTCGCATAATGAAAAAGTTCTACAGCTCAGGCTCGACTGGACGCTACTGAATCATTCAACGTATTGAAATTAGCCAGTTCCTGTTTTAGATATGTATTTTGTTTGTCAGGTTAGCGGCGCTAAATGGCAGTATGCAGCACGAGCTGCCGTCATGACTATGATGGGGTCTTTTGGTGGAGGTTTCTTTGGATTAATGTAAGTTATGATATGATAATCTGGCCCCTGCTTACAAGAATGGAATTACACATAGCCTAGCCTTCTACATAATTTAATTTCAATATTGCATTGTGTAACCTTTAAACTGAAAATAAATGAATTAATGTTTCTATCTTATAAGATACACGCTAATCAAGAACAAAGGTCGCGCTGATGTGCTGGATTTGATTAACAGTGTCCTTGGTTCCCTGGTTTCTATCACAGGTAAATATGTAATCCTAGATACTTAATTAATTAATAATATATTATATAATTGATCAAAGAATATCTACCTTCATGTATGGATTGACAGCAAAGTCTATCTAGCCTATCTAGTTATGACTATATCTTGTATTTTGCAATGTTTATAAAGGTTTTAGCTAGCAAAAACGGTCAATCAAGTGTTGGTCGGATCGCCAACTAGTTTGCAATGCTTAATTTATTTATATTGTATTCCACATTTTCAAGTGACTTGCTGATTTCTCACCATCACAAGGCTTTGGCGTTATTTATTTAGCTGTTGTTTTGACAGGAAATAATTGTTTATGTGTAGATGTTGCACTGGGTACAGTCAATCAGTATTTAGATGAAATAGATAAAAAAAATGGTCAATAAATTGCTAACAACAAAACTTCTTATAGCATAATCAAATGTAACATTGCTATACATATTTCAAAGCTTTTGACAAATCTACTACGCAATACTAACTAACGCAAACTACTATAATCTCTGTTAAAACCGTTCTGTTGACAAATGGACATATTTTTTTCAGCTGGTTGCTTCCTATACCGCGCATGGGAAGCGTTGCTCATTGGAGTGATCGGGGCTCTCATAGCCTCTTTGAGCGCTACTCTCTTTGACAGACTCCATGTGGATGACCCAGTCGGGGCCTCTGCGGTCCATGGAGCTTGTGGCTTTTGGGGTACGGTTTTTATAATTTAATAACAGGTTAGGTCTGGGCCCATAACCTATTATATTTTGAGATGGAATTTATATTTAAAGGTGGATTATTTTGTCACCACATATTTATTGGAATACTTTTTCACAGAGCACAGCGGAGTATATATACATTATTACTTTATTTAAAGACAATTAAAAATTAATTAAAGTAATTAAATTATTTAAATTAATTAAAGACAATAGTATATGCCTAACACGGTTTGTACATTTTCAGATAAAGCTTAGATTTCAGAAGTCTACTATGTAGGTATACGATTAGAAAATTCTGAGTTTATGCGAAGTTTGAATCGATATTCCAAAACGTAGATATTTTCTAATCTTGACCAGTTCAAAAACGTGATGAAATTCATGTGTTTGTTTGTTTTACGAGTGGTAAAACTTTTAATTTTAATGTAATTAATCTCGCTGGTTCACATCAGAGCTCCACTGTGGGACAAATTTAATAAAAACTACCACGACAGAATATTAAAGGCGAGATTGTGGGAGGAAATCTATAAAAATATTATGCCGCCTTAGTTTTATATAAATTAAAATTTTAGTTCGGTGGTCCATTTTAAACGTGCGTCTCAGTCGGGAACTGCAATAGTGACAAAAATCGCGCGAAATTTTATTCGCAGTGCGTACTAGGTGTATCTCCAATCGCAGAATATTATCCGCGCAAAAAAAATTCACGTGGTGAAATATCGCTGTGCGGACGCGCTCTTATTATATTCTAGTTTTATCACGATTCTATAACGATCGAATCTTTTAATATTATTTTTTGTTGTCAGGAGTTATCGCCGTGGGGCTATTCGCAGACAACCCAATACCAATGGAAACGACAAATGGACGGGCTGGCTTATTTAAAGGTATCTAATAATCTTTATGCAAAAATTTAATGTCTACTTTTTGTTGGATTGTCATTTTGATTCTTTAATGAAATGGTCAGTTGACTAGGATGTGCAAAAATTAATTTTTTAGTCAATAGTACCAGATGTCATTTGACTGTTTAATTATTACAAAACGCCACCAGTCAGTGAAGGTCTTCTTCTTCTTTCTCCTCTTTCTCATGTAGAACTAGTAGAAGTTATAGTGTTAGTATGGCTACAGTCTTTATATATTCTGTGAAATATATTTAAAGTTAAACACCGAAATGCTTGTTTCTTTTCATAACCTCCTATGCTTTTTATTAATTTATAACAATTCTACAATATTTTTAGGCGGTGGTTGGTACCTACTCGGAGTACAAACTCTGACAGCTGTATGCCTTATGACTTGGGCTGCTCTAGTCACTATGGTATTATTGTGGCTCATAGACAGAGTTCTACCAATCAGAATGGATCCCTATGAAGAGTTATTAGGCGCTGATTTGACGGAACATAGGATACGGCATGGTCAGGTAAAAACATTGCTTACTCGGCTGTATAGAGCGATTCCGAATTTAATGGCCAAAGGTATCGTAGTTATGGGATCACCTGACTCTCGTTGGGCACAGACATAAGTAAGACACATATAAAATAAATAATTCTAATTACTTAGTAATTTTTATCAGGTTGGAGTATCACGAGCTGTATCAGCATTACGGCCATTCCACAAATCAAACAGCATTGAAGAAATTGGGCGAATCGGAGTTAATACTGGTCACACTATGATCATAGACAAACTTAGTGAGGTAAATATGAGAATACTATTAATTATAAAGTAACTCGATCTCTAAGTAATTTTTCATTACTGTACCTACTCTAAGCAGACAAATTTAATATTTCCAAAAAATTTCAGCTAAAGAAAAAACGTAGTAAAAACAATTTAAAACTATTCAAAAACGAATTCGATACCGAGCCTACAACAGAATCTATATTCAACGGTTTCTTAAATAAACGACCTGGCAATCCTGAAAATGATCTACACCGCGCAATAGATTCCATGGAAAGCGAGCTGAATGGTTCAACTGTCAAAAATATTGAAGATCTAAAAGGAAGAAGATTTAAGGAATTATCAACTGACGAATTAAAGGAATGGGGAGAAATAAATGCTAATCAAGATAGGTTTAGGCACAAAATAATTGAACAAAATTATATGGACGATATCAATAGATGTGGTGTAACTTCACCGAGTTTCAAATGGATTCAATAAATACGCTGACACATTGAAAGAATATGGCCGTCATTTTTCTTTCTTATTTGCTTACTTATTTTTAATTTATTTATATAATTACACATCTGTTAAATAGAATTATTTTAATTTAAGGTGCTTTTAAAAATAACTATACTGAATATGTTTAAATAACTTAATGACTCCTAAATTTAAATAACAGTCTGATACATCATACAGTCATGGTCATGGTTTGGCCAAATCATTTTATTTCGGAGTATAAGAAACAATTTAGTTTTTACTATGTTTTTAAACCGTTTACCGTTGGCTATTTTGTATTTATTTATGTAAAAAAAATGTTATGGTTTGATAGTTTTAATATAAATTATACTGTTACAGCTCTAAAAAGGCACAAACTTTATAAAAGTTCATTTACTATTAAACAATCGAGTTATTGGCCCAATGATGGATTTCTGTGGGCAATGCCTTGAATCCTTTCACAGCTTCTTTGATAGCGTCTACGGGGACGGCCAGTGTATAAAGTTGAAATTCTTTTTGAACTCTACGTGTCGTTGAATCATGGCCAGAATCAGTACAGACCGGCATTATTATTTCTAATAATTGTAAATGTTCAAATGCCTTAAGAATAACAGGCCGTGGTACAGTTTGTGATGAGGAATTTTCGTTTGCGAATTTAGTGTACCTGAAATATTAATATAACAGACTTTATAGTCGAAACTGAGTTAATTGAGACGTGAGTTTTTTGGTGATTGATAAGTTGGCCTCCATAGTAATGCGTGTTTGAATGTTAGTTATGTTATATTTCTTCCTGTGATTGTTTTAACATGTTATTTGGTTAAATAGATAAACTGTAGCTCTGTTTATCCCACATAACTGAACATTGCGTTAACTGGGTTCGATTCTCGGGGAAACAAAAATGTATCCATTTAGAAAAGATCTGTGAAACAGCTGGTGTTGGGGTAGACATATTCTTATGTTTACCCCATGAGCAAAACATTTCGGTAAAATAATGTTCTGGGCCTTTAGAAATTCGTTGAAACGGATTAGTCTTTATATTCGTAACTACTATAATTATACAAAATTTAAATTTTTTAGAGAAATGTATTTTTTAAATTAATTTTTATCTCAACTGTAAAATCCGTGGGAGATATTTTGTGAAAACACCTCGTCATAGAGGATTGTCAAATGATAAAAAATTAAACAAGTATTAATTAATAAGTTATGAAATCAATCATATTATATTTTTATTATAGGACTCAAATTCAGAATCTGAATTTTTGAAAAAAAAAACAAGACTAATTATATTTTGATGATGTTTAAGTGGGCGTTAAAAAAATATTTTTTAACATACCTATGAAAAACCATTTCAAAATTCATCGGTTGTCCGTCGAATATCTCTATGCCATGCATCATAGCTATGACCAAAGACAATTCCAAAATAGACAACGATTGTAGAAGCTTTACTCTGTGCTCCGGCGCGATGGTATTGTCTATGATTGTAATAATGTCCTGTGGGTCTATGTATGGCTTCTTTGCTGTTATTTTACATACAATTTGAAACTGAAACAAACAACAAGAGAACAAGAACAAAGAGTAGTAGAGTGTCTTGTTTGTAAGAGAACAAGCTGAAATTTTCTGGGATTAATCTGTCAAACTGTACCCATTTTTCGGTTATTTTGATAAATTTTTGTTATTTTTGTTCATTTAAACTTTTACAACCGTAATCCTAAATAACGTTTCTAGAACCACAGTCAAAAATGATGACACAATTGCCCTAAGTTTTCTAGAATTAAAATTATTTGTTATATGTTATTAAGATTAGACTTTGAAAGGCCCTCCTTTAAAAAAAATGTACTAAAGTGCCTTGGCAAGTACCATAAAAAGTTTGCGCATTTAATTAGGATTGTAAAATGGTACAATACCTGTTAGGTTCATACTAAAAAAAACGAGTAAAAAAATAAAAACCGTAATCCGATTTTTGCTAACCCATTTTACTCAGTTCAAATGTTTTTTATTCGCACAAACTCTTGGTAGGTCCTTAATTTTACGGCAAAATGATGAGAGTGATGGATAGTGGACATGTTTGCCATGAGCGAGCAAGACAGATAGTGACGCCACTTTTACCAAAGTCAACAAAAGTAGGTAAAATAAATAAAATAATGAAAAATTTCGACCTTGTTAAGTTGAGGTTTATTGGAATAAAAATATTGAAAAATTCACGGCAGTGTTTATTAATAAAATTTGTTTCCTCATGCATTTTCTATGAAATGAAGTTTTAGAGCACGCGCTATTATTCGGAACTCTGAAGCGATACGAAGTTCCACTAGTAATATATAAAACTAAAGAACACTAATACTTATTCTACAAGGCGTTTCTTAAAATAATTTCTGGTTTTTTTAACTTTCAAATTGTTACCTTACCAAAACATTTCTAAATATTTGTTCATTAACTGTAAAATAACTGAACTTTTCCAAATAATCCACCACTTTCTCTTCTTCCACCAATGATTTAACGTGCGCATTCCAATTCCTAACGAATTCCGGATCCAAATTCTGGAATTGTCTGGCATCAACGTTACATTTATAAAATACTTGTTCAGTAATGGAATAATTTTTTTGTTCCGATTCAGAATTAAAATCATCTGATACTGAAACAACAAAAAGTACCTATGTTACATAATTATTAATAACTATTAGATATACATAATAATAAATATGTAAAATATAATACTCTTCAAATTTTACAACTGGACAGGGGGATGAGGGTATTAACAAGGTAAGGTACATAAAAAGTAATTACCTATACTTTTTCTTCGCTTCTTATCTTGCAATTTTCCTTTAAAAATGGGCAAACATAGGGACTCGACAAAAATATCCTTAAAATTTTCCAATGGCAACACTGATTCACTGGGAAATATAAAAATGTGTCGATGTGAAAACCTTGATTTTACTCGTTTCTCCAACAATGGCACTACATCTAAATGGTTGGTTAAGCCTGGAAAATGAGAAATAATGTCAATCAAATTTTTTAGACACTCATTAGATAGGGAGATAAAGATTAATTGGGGAGATAATGATTTTTTAGAATTTCATTACAAAAAATTAAGAAAAATAAATCAGTTTTGAGTCTGAATAATGCTGGTAGAGCTTAAAAAGATAAGAATTCTTACCAAGCACACACATTGGAGCCTGTTTATTATGTGTAATATCGAACAAATTATATAGTAATGTCTGAGTTTTTCCTATATGACAGAACATATCAAACTCCTCTATAATAAAGATAATGGTACGACATTTTCTATCGACTCCACTCATTAGGCAACTTAGTAGAAAACTGAAGTTTTCAGCAAAAGTACCAAACACTTTGTTACCAACAGCATTTTCCAATTGCATCTGAGAACATTTAGTTAATATTTAAATCAAAGAATTAGAACTATAAGACTGATATGAATAATTATTTCATGCCATTTGCATTATCTAATAGAAACAATAATCAATCTACAAGAAATGAAAACATATGCTAAAACATTTTACATAATGATCTAGTTTATATGTTAGTACATTTAAAGCTCAAAAACAGCTGGACAAATGTTAATTAACTCCTTAAATGTTACATTTGTCTGTCTAGAACAGTAGAATAACTGTTAAAATATACAGTTCTAGAAGTTAAACAGACACAACCCATTCTGCTTCAATATATTCATAACATTACAATCACTTTTTCTTTTTATATTTTGATTTTAATAGATACCTGAGCTGTAATTGTCTTCAGACAAACTTTTTCATCATGGTGTAAAAGTCCATTAAGTTTCACAATAGTAACATCATTAGTCATATCTACTTTATTTGATATTTCATGTAATACTGAGTTTATGAGCTAAAAGAAAAGGAATATTGTTAATGAAAAACCGCACATTACATTATTATTATTTTATGTATTATTTTTGTATTAAAAAATATATACTAACACAAATATTTTTATTTACTGTAATATTTAGTTATTTATGTGCATTTCAATCGACAAGATAAATACTTACTGTAGTCTTTCCACTTCCTCTAGGACCTAAAATTAGGGCTGAATGGGACTGTCCATGTTGTATCGACTTCATAATTAAATCGGTAACATGTTTTCTTTCGTTTTCATGACCTCTGAATTTAAAAACATCTTCTAAAATTTTCAGTTTCATGTACTTCCTAAGAAGCTTAATTTGGTTCTCAGTTTTTAACATATTCAGGAAAATTAAGTATTTCAGTTGGATTCAATTTAACAATCAAAACGCTACTTAGATACCGCTAAGTTGTGAGTTGTGGTCGCTGGACACAGTCATTAGCGGTCAGTCCGCACTCGTCAGTCCAGTGAAAACTGAAAACGCTGAAAAGTGAAAACTGAAATTAATGAAAATTGTTTCGCGCTATTTTAGAGTATTATGAGTTGTCAAAGCCCAAGGGTGAATGAATATGGTATTGACATTTGACATTTGTATTTTATTCATTCATTTTGTTTAGTTTTGAAGTCAAAACAAGTTTTACTAAGTTTAAGTTTTATGTCTGTAGACATTATTTACCATAATATTGTGTGGCGGATTGCGTGCGGCCTCCTTTTCATTCTATCATCCCGATCCGACTCATCGCCATCAATATTGTATATATATATTAAACTCTGAATCCAGTGTGTTCATCACAATGTTATCGCGTTGTACATAACCGTGGAATACAAATAAATTGTTATCAGTGCCTGGAGTATTATTTGGACTACAATGATGGTTCATCACGACGTAAGGGAATTAGGAAACCAATAATACAAAGATACGAAGGCAACCAGCCTCAATTGTAATGGTTTATAGGAGCTGCTATAAGAAAAATAATTGCAAGAGTTAGAAGGCCCAATTGCGAAATTATGAAGGTGTGAGCAGGATGAGACCGAAATTTTTTGTCTCTATTTATGTATCAGTTTTTTATTTGCCATCGGTGCCATCGATGGCAGATAAATATTTCGTGTCGAAAGAGTTTTGCTCTAAGCCTGGCCGCATACACACGTTTTCCGTATTCGATTTCCAAATTCGTTTTCCGTATTCGGACATCCGAATGCATGGAATCAGTAGAAAATACAGTATCTGACGCACATGTTTGCTTTTTTCCCGAACGGAACAAATTCCGTACGTACGATAGAAAGCAAGCCGGCGCGTTCGGAGAAAGTAGAAACCTACTGGATAAACCTAATAACATTACACGGAACGCAGCGCCTGTATACATTTTGTTTGTGCCGGCGCACACGTTCGGAAATTTCTATTCAGTGTCGGACGTATTCTTTATATATGTATTTTGTTACGCATAGAATCGCAACACGATAATTTGTGAGGCAGAAACATTAATATTGGATGTTGAAAAATACCCCTGCCTGTGGAATATTCATGACAAGGACTATCACAACAAAGATTTCAAAAATTTGGCCTGATTTTGCTAATAAATTGACGTCCTCCACGTACACATTCCGAATGAAGAAAAACTAACGTTTGCGCTAGTCTCGCGGAATTCCTAACGAAAATCCGCATTAGAAAATCAAATACCTACGGAAAACGTGTGTATGCGGCCAGGCTAAAACAATTAAAGTTTTGAAAAAAAAAATGTTTTTAAATCTTAATCGATATTCTATTTGGTACTAAAAGTATGCAGTTATGGTGAATTGCTTAAAAAGTCTAAATATGATAATATCGAAACCAAATAATTGGTGCTAACTAGCCAAAGAGCGTATCACATTCATTAAATAGTAGCGTATCCATACTCCGTGACATGAGTAAATGGTTGGATTTGCAATGCAAATATTATGTATAACGAAAAATTTGACAATGCTACATAGCATATACATATTAATGTATATCGAATTTTCTCTCTCTCTCTCTCACTGTATACACTGTTAGCTCCTCTAGGTACCTAACTAACTAATTCATAGTTTTGTACCTTTGAAAACTAATACAATATATTACTACTATGATTATGATGCAGAAGACTGAAACAAAAATCTTGGCAAATTTTAAGAATATTTTATAATTATATTATTAATATAATAATGATTAAATAAATAACATTATAAATCTTATTAATAAGAAGTAATAACAAAAGAATTAATTGAAAATAAAAAAAGGTTAATTAATTTGCGCATGTGTTCTTCGCTTCTGCGCATTGCGTGAAATTTAAATTTGCCGATCAATAACACGTATGACCCACATGGATAAAATATCAAAAGATAAGTAGAGTATAAGCAAGATAAGATGGATTTAAATAGGTATCGTATTGGTCCTAGATAGAAAACCTCGGTATGAATTTATTTCTAATTATTAAAATTTAAAATAAATGTTATATGGGAATTATAAAAAATAATTAAAATATCATCACATAAATATTTTACTTTCACGGTAGATATTAGTAACCTTAACTCGTAGTTATTAAATATGTACGGTAAATTATAAGAAATAAATATCAAAATATTAAGTCGTATCTTCAGACAAATCTCTAGATTAATCTCCAAATTTCGTTTCGCTATCATCACATTCATTGTTTACTGTCTCGCTTTAACTTATTAAACCTTTGCTTATGATATCTCTTTCCTGACCTTAAGCCCTCTAGACTTTATATTCTAATAATATTATGTACGCGAAAAGTTTTAACATTTCGCCAGGGTGATAAGCAAAGGCTAAATTTTAATTTGGCGAAAAAGTATTTTTTTTTAAATAATCTTCCTTATAATGAGTATTCCGTATATGTAATAACTATATATATTTAAACGATCTGTGGTACATTTACATATTATGATAATAAATTTGTGATTTAATGATCAAAACTGTGATGAGTGATGTGTTTTCTCTGTGAGACCACCAGCAGGTTTCAACCATACAATTATACACTCGGATAAAATTGCACATTACACAATCAAATTAAATTGCAATGTAATTGACGCATTTTTATTAAGCACTGTTAAAGAATGGCTTTCAGTATGGTGTAAGATATATTAATATCTAATTTGCTTTATTCAATGCTTTATAAATGCTGAAAATTTAAAATATTTTATCAAATATCAGCGTTTATAAGTGCTTCAAGTATGCTTTACTCGTGCTTATATGTAAATAAAAATACACATTTTTTTCACAACTAGATAAATCATTAAAGTAAGTAGGTATGTAGTTCGGATTTCAAATTTTTTTATACAAAGTAATTATAATAATTATATTATAGGTACAATAACAATTGCAACAATTACTCACATTTGTGGACAGTTAAATATTTAATTGTAAAATAATAAAATAATAATATCTATTATTCATTATTATTAAGGATTGTGATGACAATACGTGTATTTTTTATTCGTATTATTGACAATAAAAAGTCTTTGATTAATTACTTTTGAGTTACCCGGTTATTAATTTAGCACCGAGTTACTTAAACGCCAATTTTAATTTTTGGCATTATTATCGTTTAACTCTAATTGAACGAATGATTATTATTCATCGTTTTAAAGCCTTTAGTTCGTAGTTACTAAAGACTTTAATAGTTAATACCTTATGATGTCAAATAACAATAAATTTTGAATTTTCAATTTTTAGTAGCCTTTTAGTAGCCTAAAATTAACTATATGGTAGTCATGGTTTTATAATTTGCTACAAATAATATAATGAGTGACAGTAAATAAAGTAAATAATTAAAATATTTATACAAAGTAGCTTTATTTAAAAATTAAGTTAGTTTTGTCCAATCAAAATTTATGACCTTACTTTAATTAAACATATTTTGGCTTTCCTTATTTGTCTCCTTGCGCATGGGATATTTTTAAAATGGAAAATAAAAATACAAGTATTGTAACACTCTTTGTTATAATTTTATTTTTATTTAGACAACTGACAAATGACAACATCTATTATTTTTGTTTGCAATTTGCATTTGCAGTTTGCATTATTGCTTGAAGTTTAGACTAGTTAGAGATATTATTTATTTAGTGACTTTCTTTGCCAAATATTAATTTACCTACGTTACTGCAATGAAGTTTTAGAAATAAAAAGTGATAGTAAACGTATATCTTTAATGTGATTGTTTTGTCCTAAGAAAGTCCAATGTAAGTAGTCCAACAATAAGAAGCTCACAAATCTTTCTATATATTATATCCCATTCTTTCCATTCTTTTCATTCATTCATCGCTTTAGAAACTAAGAAACAAATCATTTTTACGACAATATTTTTCACTACATATTAAATGTTAACCTCAGATGCTGTTTAAAAAAATTACAGGATAAAATATACAATGACCACCAAAAATAACTTTATGATCTAATTACCTAAAAACAAAATCTAATTACCTCTATTACCTAAAATATATACCAATCAGCAAAAAATTAAATCTAAACCAAAAATAAAAACCTATGAATACAATGATAGGTTCTAAATATTTTAGTTATGGCTACACTTTAAACTGTACTATGAAGGAAATTTAGTTGTATCTATCATGATTCATACCACATTTTAAGGAGCAAATTAGGTTCCGATTTAGAATATAAAAATTGAAGACCAGGGGAGAGCTTTGAGGAATACAAACAACAACATTTTAGTGAGTGGGAAGTCATAATGCCCCAAATAAAAGAAAATTGACTTATTAGAAGGTGCAATTACCCTAAATTCTTAAAAAAATATCTTCTATGCAAGCATCTGGTCGGATTGACAATTTGACAACACTTATTTCTAAATTATTACATTCTAATTACTTATTTCTAAAGTAAGTTGTATTCTACTGTAAAACCTTTAATGTTGTATATTGTACTTTGAAAAAATTGTTTAATTTACTCTACTCTAAGCCAGGCTATGTATGTATGTCTCAAGATAATCACTTGTCTTTGTTTATAGTGTCTTTGAGTGTTTTGTTTGTGTATCTGTAACAACATAGCTCCTAAAATAGGATATTTTTGGTGTCAGTTTTTAAGATTAAGATGGATTACAAATTATGAAAATTGATTTAGTTAATAAATAACAAAAGTATATTTCTCTGCTATCATAATAGTGCAAATAGTCTTTTTATTAACATATTTTATAAGCACCTACTAGTTGATGTTTGTAACTTCCTCTATGTATGCCTATGTTATTAGTTAATGTGAAAGTTTAAAGCTTCTACTACAACATAATCCAAATTCAACAAATTTACTTAAATTCGTTACAAATCACAAACCTTTCTCGTAAACTACGGTTGAGTTTATCATGAACAGACATATTTATTTTAGTGATTGCTAGTATTAAAATGTTTATTATATTCATTATCAAGTGGAGATATCCTTTGTATGAGGTCACATCAATTATGCAGTTTCTAATTTTAAGGGCATAGTAATTATAACTAGGTACATAAGTAAGGTTGGTAGTAATCAAAAACTAATTAGGTAGTTATCTATATTTATAAACTCCACATAAAAAGCACAAATATGCTATAAAAAATAATCAGTAAATAGAATTAATTAAAAAGACCTTAATGTAGGTAGGTATTATTAAATCATTTGAAATGTTAAATTTTTACAAAAAATTTTTTTTTAACATATTATATTTATCTTTTAATTTAAACCATCTTTTCAAATAACAATCTTTCACTTCATCATTTTCAACACAAGTCTTAGAAAAAGGAATAAAGATATTACCTGTGATAAGATATACTTCTATCAGTGAGATTAATTTTGTGGCTTCTACTTTTACAATTTAAAATTGCACATTTTTCTCAATTTTTGTTTATATCTAATGTGACTGTTATGAAATTTGTAGTCTCTATCTTGCAAGGAATTACAAGTATCTCCATCCGCTTTGTAGTATGTTGGCCTTTCTATTACTCTCTTAATTTCTATGGCCATTTCCATAAGTGAGTCAAACAATTGAAATACAGAAGATCCATAATAATAGTAGTTTAATTAAAAATTTCAGATGTGTAACCAGTCAATAAGCAGTGGAAATGGAGGAGCAAGCGTGCCTTGTCCGTGCGCGCTCTGACTCTGAGAGCTCATCAAAACTGGGCAGCTTTGGCTCCATAGCACACACAATGTCCTATACTGAGGACAGACTCACTGGTAAATAATGTAACTGTAGTAGTATCTCTCTTCTATCTGATGACTCTTAAGTAGAAAAAAAAAAAACTATTTAAAACAAGTTTTTTTGAAAACTCAATAGTGTTCGATCAAATAACTTGGATCATCAGTGGCTGAACTGGTTGTAAATCACGTATCTTTAGAGTCACTTTCTTCTTCAAAGTCCCACAACTTGGGACTTTAAAGTAGTTTAGGCATGAAATTTTTTATTTAATGATATTTTCAGAAGGTGGTGGCGATCCTGGCATCACAAATACTGTACCACCTCCATCCGACAATAATGATGTCAACGACAGCGGTGAGCTATTGGACTACAATGATTCGAGTGTGCTCGAACAGTTCCATGAAGACGCTTTAAGACAGGTAATACCAATAAAAATATATTTATCGACATAATATTATGTTAGTCGTTGATTAGCTTTCTATTTGATAAGATGATTTTTGTAGCAATTGAGTTTATCACCTCAGATCAGATTTATCTAAAAAAAATATTTTCACTTATCCTTTGTGTTTGCCACCGTTGCTAAGTGGTATATACGGTCCTGGGTTCAAATTCTGAACAAATGAATGAAATGGCACAGAAGGCTAGTCACCTACTTGCCTGTAAAGAAAATGATCAGTGAAACAGATACAGAAATTTGCCTCATACTGAGCTGTTACGGGAATTGACTTTTTTGTATTTGTTATTCCAGGCGGGATGCGGTTTATCACAAGGAAAACTGATCCTAGCCGTTGGTCTCGCAGTGGCGGGCTCAGCTTTGGAAATGTCGTCAATACCGTTTGTGTTGCCATCTGCCGAAATAGAATTATGTGTTTTGCCACACGAGAAAAATTGGTTAGGTAAGTTAAACAAATTGAATATGTTATCACTATTACTTTCCACCATAAGTAATGTATTATTTAGAACAATTAATTTTGTATTTCAAGTTTATTTTAGTACATCGAAACCGGGAAGACTTGGTCCGCGTGAAAATAATTCCATGGGAAGCATAAGTTTTTCCTGGATAAAAATGGTCTTTGCTATTCAGATGTTACCTTATCCTCTGTGAAATTGCGTTTAGATTCACCATTATCTGTTCACCCCATGTCACTAACATTATTTGGTAACCAAAAAGTAGTATAAAACGATATAAAATTAAATACAATTAATGGTCCACTTATTTATATGTATTACAAGCTGTGCCCGCGGTTTCACTCACGTTAATTTCGTCTTAATAGCTTATAAACAGAGTAACCGTCTGCCAGTGAAAGTCCCGTCAAATTCGGTCCAGCCGTTTCAGATTAGTTGGAACAAACGGACAGACAGACAATTAAAAAAATTTTTTTTTTTTGTTATAATATGTCCCGTGTTTACATCCATATATGCATTTAGTAAAAATCGGTTATTTTAATATAACAAACATACACTCGAATTTTATTTATCTGTATAGTTTTACTTATTAATATGTAATGTCTACGCGATTATCACACCTTTAAATTTACTTAGAAATTTATTTCTTTAATAAAAAATAATTGTAAAAAATTCGTGTTAAATATACGCGCTTGTTCTTTTCAAACTGTTATCTTTATAATTTTAACAAAAAAACCGACTCTAAATTGTAATTCTAAAACTACTGAACAGATTTAGATGAAATTCAAATGGGACAAAACGGGAAGCACCAGCTTTCAAAGCAAAAAGCTCCGAGGTAAGAAACAAAAAACAGTCGAATTGAGAACCTTTTTCTTTTATTGAAGTCGGTTAAAAAATAAGAGTTAGCATTGTGTAACGTGGCCGCTTCCTTGGCCTAGTGGTAAGCACGTAAGCATTACAACCGGGAATTCCTGGGTTCGATTCCCGGTGGAGATAAAATAGAACTCGGTCCGGCAGGGCATAAAAGACTGATCACCTACTTGCCCCTAAAGAAAAATTCGATCAGTGAAACATATGTGAAATGTATCTGCCCCATACCCCACTAGAGGACACGGGACTTCACTTTATTGTGTAACGTCTGCTTTTTAAATTTCAGTGATGATAAGCATAATGGGCGGGTCTCTTGGTGCGGTGGGTTGGGGCGCGTTAGGAGAACGCCTCGGCAGAAGACGTGCGTTGTTGTCCGCTCTTGCTGTTAACGCTGTGTTTGCCGCAATTGCTGCTTTCATGCCCACTTATGGAACGTTTATGATGGCCAGGTGTGTCTTAATCCATCTCTATACATTTTACTCATATCAAACAAAATAGTTGTCTTCAGATAGATGGCGCAGCGCCGATTTTTAGAGATTTCAAAGGATGTGGTGTAATAAGATGAGCAAAAAATTAATACTTTTGTATATTAATTGACAATAACTCGTTGGAAAATTTATGATTTTGTGAATACTTCAAAATTTTATTTTTCTTTATTTCACAATAATGTACTTAAATATATTTACAAAAATACAAAACAAATACTTTTGCGTGCTTACCCAAAATACTGGCTACATTACAGCGTTGTATCGCTAAACTTAAGAGTTTGAAATGGTACAATGAGTCTAAGTAAAATATGGACAATACCACCATACATTGTTTATCTCAGCAGTTCAGGCAGCGTTTTATAAATGCTCCCATCTTCAACATTCATTATCGTATACCAATGCAAAATAACTTGACGTATCGCTTTTTTGTTCAGATTTTGTTCAGCAATCGGATCGGGCGGTATCATTCCAACAGGATATGTATATTCTTCAGAAATGATATCCCGGTCGAGACGGACGTTGCCCATGGCCATATTTCCTGTATGCATGGGCGTGGGCATTCTTGTGGCGGCTGGATTGGCCCGAGCAATATTACCACTCACTGGGGCAGAAACGTTAATTGAGAACAAAGAACATTTTAGTGCATGGCATAGGTAAGCGTGAACCGCCACCTTGGTCTAGTGGTAAGCGAGTAGGCATTACAACCGAGAGGTCCTGGGTTCGATTCCCGGTGGAGTAAAAAAAAACTCGGTCTGGCAGGGCATAGAAGGCTGATCACCTACTTGCCCCTAAAAAAAATCGATCAGTGAAACAGATGTGAAATGCATCTGCCCCATACCCCACTAGGGGACACGGGACTTCATTACACTATAGGTAAACTTACTTGTTTAACACTTCTAGCAGTTTTGAAGAAAGTTTTTGACTTAACTGTGAACCCTAAAGAAAGTTTATGTGTTTAACCTGTATATGGCTATAAATAAATGACTATTTTGGGCAAAGCTCATTACATAAGTTCGTATGAATCTGTATGAAAAGATTGGTAGGGCCAATAGCGATATTACATTCACAAAACGTATGGCGAATATTAATAGATCATATGTTTCTTGTAATACATCAACCTAAAGGTAAATCAATTTGTCATTGCAATAAACAGCCAATATGTGGTAGTATGGAAAGGAATTTACCAATAATGACAGACTCGTTGAATTTTATTTTCTTTAAAACCCTTTACAGATATCTTCTCCTATGTGTGTTGCCAATAATTGCGTCCCTAATCAGCCTCATATGGACGCAAGAGTCTCCAAGATATCTCTTAGATGTCGGAAGAGAAGTTGACGCGATGATGGTATATCAGGTATTGTTCTTAATTCACTTATTGTATTTTGCGGTGATAACGAAATCAACAATTCTTTTTGTTTGAGCCACTAACACAAGTTAAGACAATCATAGGAATAAATAGATACCGTAAACATTCTAATACGTATTTGTTGTAATATAAATTCAGCCTTATATAATCTATGCTCACTGCTATGCTCTATGGCCTTTTACTAGTGTAAAAAAGTTGTGTTATTTTGTTTAAAATAAAAGTTTGTTGTATGCTTTAGAAAATCAATTTATTTTTATTTAAAAACAACAGTATTGCTATGGAGTCCAACGTAACAATTGCTTAAAAATTACGTCTAACTTAAAAAAAAGAGAGATATTATAGCACACCTAATAAATCTCACATATGAACCCTCCAAATAATTGAAATGTTACTTTTAATTACTCACGAGTTATATCACTGTTACATGTTCGTATATTTTTCTGTCTGACAATGAAATTTCATACATTTTCAACAGTTGCAAACTCATCTTGCATTCTTTAAGAAAAGTAAAGGGTTATAGGAATTTTAATAGCAAAACAATAGAAAATTAGTAGGAATTAAACTATTTAATCAAAGTACAATGTGAACAAGGTGTTGCCACCTGGTAGCAAATTATGTTATAATAGATAAATTTTGTATTTTGCCAAATCCTATTTATTTACACAAAGAGCATAAGCTTTGGTGAAAGCCTCGTATAGAAATGCTCACTGGACACGTACTTCTAACTCATTCCTGACGCAAAACGCTCAAGTTTTCCTGCCTACAATATTTCTTTTCAGAGTATACACAGTGACAATCAAGTACGCATATGCCGTAAAGCAAGCTCGGGCAATGATGGGGAATATCATTTGGGAGAACTTTCCCTTCCTGGGAAGCGGCGTCCGCCCGCCCTACATCATGTTAGGCATAGTGTCAAAATGGTGAGTTTTATTAACTGAGGTTGCCCTCAAAATTTTTTTTTTAAATACTTCGTTGCAATTGAGTGCAACGGGCGGCTTTGTCTCTACTCAGCGGTCTCTTCCAGGCAATCCAATTTTTTGTTGGTTTTTGGTTGAATTTCTACAGGCTTCCTGAACACCTCCGTGCCATTTATGACACTTCGTTCGGCAAGTGGCAGCCTTAACAGAGACCGAATACAAATACAAATTAAATTATAAATAGTATTCGGGACCGGGGATCGAACCTGATATTTCAGGCTTTGCGGTAGGCTTAAAAGACCACTTACCCATGAGGCGTATATTGTCTTAAAACTACGAATTGAGTTTAAAGGAACGAGATAAAACATTTCACTAAAATAGCGAAATTGATGCGTTTTAAGTTTTTTCACAACACAGACAGATGTTCATAAGCGATCTTAATGATTTTATATGAATGTTCACAAAAATTGAGGAACTAAATAAAGTCGACTCCACCAAGAGATGTCTTTCAAATTGTGAAATCAATTTTTAATATCACTTTAAATTACATTAAAATATTAATTTGTAGCTTAATTGATCCTGGAACCCAAAAGCTTTGAATTCTTACATATTAAATGTATATTTTTAAAGAAATAACGTCGAACCGTGTTTATATAAATAATTTATTGTGATTTTTTTTCAGTTTTGGCAGACATTCTTCCAATTGTTCTCAAACACGTATAGAAATACAACCTTGTCCCTCGGCGGGACTTTATTGTTTTCTATGGCGATATCCGTAAGTTTATTAGTACATTCATTTCATGTTCTTTTGGCTAACAAAAATGTATGGTACCGCTGTATTCAGATATATCTGAATCCCGTCACAGCTGGTCACATTACTTTTACGTTTGACATTTTTAGTTGTCTATAGTCTTTGGACTATACCGTACATATTTGACCGCCCCCTTGGTCTAGTCGTAAGCGCGTAAGCGTTACAACCGAGAGGTGCTGGGTTCGATTCCCGGTGGAGATAAAAAAAATCTCGGTCTGGCAGGACATAGAAGGCACCTAATTGCCCCTAAAGAAAAAATCGACCAGTGAAACAGATGTGAAATGCATGTGCCCCATACCCCACTAGGGGACACGGGACTTCACTTATAGCCTGGAAGTCAAAAATAGACTTTAGACAGTGTAATAACCCAAGGAGAGGTAATGTAATAAGAGAATCTTGAAAGGTGGAAAGAGAATGAGCGAGATGGATATCATGGGAATGAATTCCAAAGTTTGATAGCAGACATAGTGAAGAGATTTTAGAATTTATGTTTGCCCATGCTTCCAACCAAGAACGCAACCCATATGTAAATGAAGTATGAAATAAATTGTTTTTCAGTTCTACCTATCAGCAGCTATACCTTCAACCGTACTAAATATGGAAACCGAGGCGTTTCTCCTCTCGAAACGTCGAATAGCGAACGTCACGTACGAGAATCAACGTTACAACGAGACATTGGAGAACGTAGACTTTAGTGACGTCACGTTCCGCAACATCACGTTCCGGGACATGCTCATGTCGCACGTGGCCTTCTACAACAGCACCTTTCTCAACGTCGCCTTCTCCAATATTAAGACGTCATATACTACATTCAAAGGATGCCTGTTTGTTAATTCTACGTAAGTCTTTTTAGATTGCTTTTTATAGAATAGGAGGCTTACTTAGGGTAATTTTTTTATCCTAAATGATAAATTGATCCTATGATTATCTTAATAGTATTTTATGTTAATGTAAACAGAGTTTAACATATTGAAGGCTATTTTTCGTATGAAAAGATCCTATGCCCTTTCCCAAGCTCTAGCCGGCTCTGTCTAATTTCAATCAGATCAGTGGTTTAGCGTAAAAGTATAGCAGACTAAGGGACTATTACTTTCGCATTTATAATAGTACGGATTGTAATAAAAGTCCAATAAAGTACCTGGGTGGGGTAAGTTTGTGTAATAAAATAAGAGGCCTGATGGCTAAGTGGTCTTATAAGCGTACCGCGAAGCCTGAGGTACCGGGTTCGATCCCGGTCCCGAATACAATTTATAATTTAATTTGTATTTGTATTCGGTCTCTGGTAAGGCTTCCACTTGCCGGACGGGGTGTCAAAAATTGTGGGTTGCCTGGAAGAGATCGCTGGTTAGCGATAAGGCCGCCCGCTGCACTCCAGTGCAATAAAGTGTGCAAAAAAAATAGCCACTAACACACAATTGAAAATTATTTTCAGTATGATAGACACAGACATAGAAATAGGGCGGGAGCTGGATGACTGTACCCTGACCGGTAGCACGGTGCGTGGGGTGAAGGGCGGATGCAGTAGACACGCAGACCTAACATCTACTTTGGGTGGGCCACTGGCAGAACAGACGTATGGGGCGTACGCGGCGTTGTTAGCTGCCGTTCCCGTTGCCGCGCCGCATACATTGAGACCGCCAGGTATTTTTTTTACTCCAACTAGACTTGTTTAGTATTTAACCTCTACAAATGAATTAAAGCAACACGGGATGTGTCGTTTAATGTAATTGTCGGTTTCATTTAAAAAAAAAACACTTCGTTGCAATGGAGTGCAACGGGCGGCCTTATCGCTAATCAGCGATCTCTTCCAGGCAATCCAATTTTTGTTGGTTATGTTGAATTTCTTCAGGCAAGCCTGTATCCTTGCCTCTATGTCACTTTTGACACCCCGTCCGGCAAGTAGCAGCCCTACCAGAGACCGAATACAAATACAAATTAAATGATAAATTGTATTCGAGACCGGGGATCGAACCCGATACCTCAGGCTTCGCAGTAGGCTTATAAGACCGCTTAGCCATGAGGTCTATATTTTTTGTATGATATGGTAGGCATTTGTGACGTTTTTTTATTAAATTATTACACAGTCTGTAATTTTTCAGTGATTTTATGCGGTGCGCTAGTATTGCTGTCCCCCACAATCTACTTCGCGCAGATAGAGACGGCGCTATACATAGTCGAGGCAGCGTATAGACTGATCGTTACTGTTATATTCTTTACTATCAGCATTAAGGTCGTAGAATCCTATCCCGCTAATTTAAGGTAAGTACCATTGTATATTTTAACGAATAATGTTTAATATTAATATGCTAATAGTTATGTTTTCAAATGGAATTTTATGATGTTATTAATATTATATTCAACATATTAAAATATACATCAAAACTAATCAATCACTGAAATCGATCAATAAATGACTTAGAAATAGATTATTGAAGTTTACGTATTTCTGATTCGCCTGTGACGTCTTTGATCTATCCGCGTGTAACAAAATTATTCTTGCAATTATTTCAAAGTCCCCAAACTTTGTCATTTCTAGTGATACTTCATTCATTCTTTCATGTGTTTGTTTAATTTTACCTCAATTTTTATAATTTATCCATTAAAAAAGGGTAAACTTCTCCATTGACCATTAAGGTCACTAGTGTGTTGAACGTGCTGGATTAGAATCTAGGGGACGCGATACAAAAGCATTCTATAAATTACAAGATTTCAATAAGTTTTTTTAAATTGGACCATATTTATTTCCAGATGTACAGCTCATGGACTTATCCTATCGACAACATACATGTGGGGTACAGCCGTGCGTGGTATGGGAGACTTTGGACTCGTTATAAGTTGCATTCTTTGCGCACTTTTCGCTATCACTGCGACAGCTCTCGCCGTTAGGATACGATAGAGGTATAAATAATCTGTGGCGACCAGTGGATTGAATGATTAGTAAAAACCATTATAAAGGCTAAATATAAAGTTATGGATTCGCCGCTAGAGGCGCTAGTGTAGAGTGAGGTCTTCGAAATGTCAAATAACACTGTCATTGGGTGGGCTACACGAATATTTTCTTTTATATTGTAAATATTTTGACATGTCAATATATAATGATTGTAGATATGAGTTACACGAATAGACACTGTTTTTAGACAGTTGTCTTTTTTGTGTCTCTAACGTTTATTTATTTATGTTAATCTCATTATGCCTACACAACTTCTGGATTAATACGGTTTAATGAACTAAGTCGAAATACAAGTTTAATTTTTAAAATGCGGTATATGAAAAATCAGAGCTTCTTGAAAGCCATGATTTCTCTGCTAACATGGCAACGTAGCGGCGCCATATTATGTTCTTTTTTGAACAAATATGACAGTGAAATACTGCGACTCGATATTTTTGCGGTATTTTAATAAATTAGATATGATTTCGATGTAAATTTGGTTTATGCGTAATATAAAAAACTAAGGACCTTACTCAACAGTAGCGCCACCTGGTGATCATAAAAAGTAGCTCATAATAGTTTAGTAGTTCTGGTCCCTGTAAGATTTTTATAATCAATATATTATATCCCTTCGAAAGTATTCACACCTTTGAAAACTATAAACAAAGGTTTTTGAATCATTATAATAATAATTTAAAAAATAGGAATTTCATATTTATACTTTATAATACAAATCGATACACATGAATTATGAAATTAGTTTTTACGACGTTTAATGAATATTTTTGTTAAATTTTCTTATAGGTATGAATTATTATCGATAGATACTGCAATAATATTGGTGTCGGAACTGTAAGACTTGTTAAAATCATGTAAATAATAATCACGTTTATCGAATTCTTACATTTCGTACAAAATGAAATAATCACAGATAATAGAAACTGAGACAGTGACACGTCTCCTCTCTAGAATATAGAGTGAAAAATACAATAATATGTCTCTGTCACCCTAATGTAACTAGAGAAAGACAACAAGCTTTAATTTGCTGTCTGCGATATTGAGAGCCAATTTGATAATCACATAATTTATAATTATAAATTCTTGTCATTATAATAAGCATTTTAAATGTCATCAAGTTAATGTGCAATTCTAATTTTGAAATAATATTGTTTAGGTACCTCTCTGTTGAGTTTTGAATTTTTATGTGTCAAATGTGATTATTAAAATGACAAAGCTATATTTGACAGCTGTGTAGAGCAAATATAATCTATGGAAAAAATTATTGAAATGTAAAAGTAATTGTAATTTGCATAATAATCTCTTTCGTATGGAGGTATAGAGTAATTTCGATTTTCCTTATATTTATTCCTTTACTAAAATCATTTTTTTTATTTCTCCAAGTGAATTAAATAAATTTATTTACATATCAATGAAATATTTTTAGATAGCAAAATTTGTTTTAATATTTTTGTCAATTAAAAAATACCAGGAATTCAAACCAAAGTACTAACTATACTAACTCGGTAATTGCAAAAGTATGTCATACATCGTGTTTACGCCAGTGATGTTTTGAAAATGACTTGAAATTACTAAAAAAGTATCCTAGTTTAAGTTTGTCAACATTATACAGGGTGAACGAAAAGCAAGTCGACAACTATTACTTCATACTCCAAATACATAAATGCTCAGTCAGTTCGATAATTTCAAATTTAACTTAACTGAAACTTACAAAACCCTTTATGGTTTCTGATATTTTAATCTTTATACTGAAAACCAGTCGAAAGTTGATAAAACTGTAAAATAAGACTTTAGAGGTCTTTGGCATATAATATAAATGAATGTCTGTTTTTCTTAATATTTATGCATTTGTAAGATTAGCCAGTGAGTGTAAAATATTATAACCCAAGAGCAATACAATTTATACTTCATTTATATGGAGTTATAAAATGATATTGAGCAATTAATTGTAAACATTTGGAGAAAAATATTAACTATAAGGCCAATCTTAAGTGCTGCCATCATTCAATACTCAAATATAAGTACTCACGCCTGCCTTCTGCGCCAAAAGGTCCTGGGTTCGAATCCCGGTAGGGGCATTTATTTGTGCGATGAGAAAGAATGTTTGCTTTAGTCTTGGTTGTTTATAAACTTATATATGTATATATTGTGGTACCCTAATTTTTTCTGATTTTCATTAAACAAGTGCTCAGCTACTTTGGGATCAGATGTGTGAGTTTTCCCAATTATTATTATTAAAATTAAATATTTTGAAGGCTTCTTAAAGATACTTTTTAAAATCAATTTTTGCATTGTGTCACTGTAAGTTTATGTAATTTTATTTAAATTTATTTTTCTTTACGATTTATTAGTGACTGTAAATAGTGACTTATCAAATCCAGCAGAAATAAATTATTCATAGTATATTACACAATTATTGTAAATATTTCATTTGTAATATTACAAACAACTGTGTAATATGACGTGAGTCACTTGCGCCTAACCACAAATCATCTAGTACCTACATAACGGGCGGCAAAGAAAATATTTTTGACAGGGCCAAACGTTCTGAGCCACTGGTATTGCCTTATGTATATCTTTGTATGTCAAAACACTGATTAATTTAAGAACTAAAATTTACTAATCGTGTCAGACATGTATGACTGAAATTTGTGGCTATTCATTGTTCCTTAATTACTTGAAGATACATTATTTAGTTCGTTTAGTTATATTGTATAACAATGACGCCAATTTATGTACACAAACTAATTCAGTTATGTTGAGTTTATTGTTGTACCAAAATTGGCACCGTTGCCCAATAAATCTAATCGATTGATGCGAATAGAAGAGATTGTTAACTCGCCTGCACTGCCTATAATCTGTTTCTAAAGTGTAAAGTATTAAATAATCGAACTAAACGTACTTCGGTTGTATTCAGACCACAAACATGGCGAGTGGACTGTTAAGTAATTCTAACGTGTATCAGTTTGTAATAATTTGCATTTAGAAAATATTTAGTAATTGAAGTAAAATAGGTATTCCATTTTACATTAATTAAGACATGTTATGACAGTTGACAAATATATTTCAAGTTTCTTTTAAATCTTTATATTGCTCTTGGCTCATTTATATCAATTCAATCAACATATAACTTTTTATTATTAAATAATTTGAAAATGCAAACGGATACACTAAGAAATAGACATATCGGAGGTGGAAGAGAAAAATGGTTGTAATTCTTTTGTACTGTAATTAATGGATCGATGAATTATTTTGTAATTTTTCGTGATTATCATGCTAGGTAGGGTATATGGTACAATGATATAGGGTATGATGTCAAATAAATGAGGAATACAATTTAATGGTGTAGGTGCAATTTTTTAATTACAGAAATCTAGCTTTTTTGTAAATCTTAGTGATGGTTACAAAAAAAAGCGAAATTTTAATTTAACAAATGTCATTTTTTTTTAATATTTATTCAACAGACAATTTACCATTTCATGAACTTGGTTATCGTACCATATATTTTTGTATTGTTTTAGTAATTTAGTGTTGCCATATCCTTTATTTAAGTGATATCATAGAGACTGCTTTTTTTATTCTCTAGATAATTATTATAAAAGACAATCCTATACATCCCTGCGATTTATTTTGAGTGGATGTGTCATTAAATAATTTAAACAATTTATTTTTTATTTTAACTCCTTTTAATTAACATCCAATTTTCATACTCTTAGACTTTAGATTTAAGAAAAAAAAGGAAATCTTTTATCATTTGCAAAATATTCTTGTAATTCTTCGGTTCTTTTACTAAAAAAAATTACAATATATCACAGGTCAAACCGCCGCTGTTTGCATTGTATTATTTGAAACATAGTTTGAGAAATGTTAAGTACGTCAGATGAAAAAAAAATATTTTTTACATTTAGATTATTGAATATTAAATAATTTACAAAAATACCATAGGCTCATCAAAGCCGTTAAGGTGCGTGCCCAAAATACTGGCTAAATCATCGCATTGTATCGCTTTAGTAACGCGTTGGTCGCAATACGAGCTAGCTTTCGGGTTTTCTGTGGTCTCAATTAGGAGCGTCAATATCTCAATAAACATATATTTGCATATTATATGTTGTCAAAAAATCATTTAGTCACTAGCATCATCTGAATCCCCTAAACTTCATGAATAATGAGTAATGGTCAAACATTTGCAGTTGAAAATATAGAATGTCATAAGACATCAATTTCAGGAAATCAGCCCTTTCTCTGTTTCTGTAAGCTGAAAAAGAAACATTTTTTTTAAACGCTAATCATCGATATCTTAAAGGCAGCCCAACTTTTGTTGGTTTGTTTGAATTTCTTCAGGCAAGCCTGTAGAAATTCAACTACATCTCCGTGCCACTTACGACACCCCGTCCTACAAGTGGCAGCCCTACCAGAGACTGAATACAAATTAAACTGTATTCCGATTCGGGACCGGAGATCGAACACGATACCTATTTATGTCGATTGTGAACTCAAATGAAAAGTAATTGTCTCACAGATACATTTTGCATCTGTTGCATATTATTTGTAGACAAGTTTTCCAAACCAGAACATATTTAGTTGAGGATCGATTCTAGAATCTTCATCACATCAGGCATTGAATGCCTTTAGTATCTAAGCAAAATATAAGTATTAAATTAATGTTTTGGAATTCGACAAAAAGCTATATAACCTATAAGAAACACTTACATGGTAGATCCGTTACAGTTTGAATCCAAACTATAACAATATGTATCGCTTTTAAGGCCTTGTCTTAATTTATTTGCCACTTCACTATTTTCACTTGTGTCGCCACCACAGATATCAAAAAATATCCCAACTGCTTCATATTCCGTTTCATTAAAAGATCCCAAAAATCTAAATTCAGTAAAATTGTCATCATTTATGAAATCCATGAAATAATCAACAACTTTTTTCAGAACTACCTCTACTGTGAATGATTTATTAGATCCATTCTTGGCTAACAAATCCTTAAAAATAAAATTTTCCTCTTCATTTGCTAGTTCCTTTCTGAATTTCTTATCATTTGTAAATTCTCCTTTTTTGAATAATAATTGATACAAACTTTTATCATTTTCGTCAGAATCCGAAGTTATACTATCATTAATGCCCAGTAAATTTTGGGTATTTTGGTTTTTAATTTTATCAAAGTTTTCAGATAGTGCCTTATTCATTATTTCTTCAGTGTTATTACAATTTTTTTCAGAAGTCTCTTCATTTGCTGTATCTTTTTCTGTAAATCCACAAGAATTCGATGAATTTTCGTCTTTTTCAACCAAATCTATCATTTCTTCGTTTTTTATAGTCTTACCATCAATAATACATTGGGAATTATTTGTATTGCCTTGTTCTGAACCATCGTTTACCATAATTTCATCTTCTCTTAAATCCTCTGGTATGACAAGATACATATAATCTTTTGCGTCTTTGAATATGCCAAGTTGTCTGTTCACGAAATAAATTTAATAAAATATGTTTGTAAACTGCTTCAGTACATTATATTTATTAAAACCTTTTAAAAGCTGTAAAATTTATACCTCAAATAAGACTAAGTTAATACTACAAAGTTTATATTTCAAACACCCTAGCTTTCATTAATCTGTAAATAATATTGAAGCTGGGTAGTACCACTACCTACCAAAGAATAAAGGCATATTTTTAAAAATTCAATGCAGATTGTCAGTTGAAAGGCGATAAGGCTATTTAAATAGACAATTCTCACCTATTTGGTACTATCCCAAAACTTTCTGTATGCAAATCAAATTCATTGAACTCAATTATCGATTGTATTAAATCTACTTGCTCCATTGTATAACTGTCTAATGTGTTTCTATTAATTTCTTCAACTAAATTATGTACTAATTTTCTTTCAACATTTGTTAGTTTTTTATCTAATAGTAGTTCAACTTGTTTTTCGTTTCGGACAAACTCAAACAATTGTTCAAGGATTGTGGATATAAAGATTTTCTTTGAATGATTTTTGGTAGATTTATTTAGCAATTTTTTTGTAAATTGCGATCCCTTTGGCTTTAAATTCTGTTTCTGTTTTCCAATTCCTACCTTTTTAGCCTGCAAAGTTATTTGCTATTAGGTACAATTCCCTTTCTACAGACCTTAAAGGTCTATGTGGCATAGACCTTTAAGGTCCATATTATATTTAAAAAATGTTAAAAATTTAATTTAGTATAAAAGGGTTTAAATTTTTATATAAATTAACATTTTGCCACAAATATCAGTATCAAAAAGTTACAAACAGTAATAAAAATCTTACACCATTTCCATGTGAGTGACTGAAGGATTCCTGCCATATAGTGGCGCGATTTTCTGTAACTTCAACTTTCCCTAAACCTTGTTTCTTCATTGCCTGTAATTTAATTTAAAAAATTAATGTTTATGTTGGCCAAGTAACCTGGCTCATTCTGACCAATTTACATAGTTTAACAGTCAATCTTATTTATCAATATATTTAAGTTTTAATCAACTTACATATGCAGCATTTGGTGCTATAGGTTCCACAATACCTTCTCCTAATCTGCCTAAACCTCCACCAGACCAACCCATTTTTTTCATCATACTGTAACATAACAGGGCTCATAATAATATTATCTAAATAATATTGGTCATTGACATTGTGTTTTCTATAATAACAACCTTTACAAGGATTTACTTAAACAATACAGTAATGTTTTGGTTAGGTAGATGTATGTATGTTTACAAACCTATTTTCCTATCAAGAAAATTTTCAGTGAATCAGGTGTGAAGTTTACATGCCACTTAGTTATAAGATTTTAGTTTTTATTGTAGCTTACGATAAAACAATACACACCTCTCTCCTTTACCCAAGACCAAAGGTTTCTGCAGTGCTTTGTTCAATGTCTTCTCAATTTGATTTTGTCTTAATTTACCTTGATATTGTTGGTTTCTGAAACTCCAACAAAGTACAATATGAATAATACTTACTTATTCTGCACTATAAACAGTGGTATTTTATACTATGACTACTTAGGGTGTGGGGTGAAAACAAAACATAAATTAATGTTACTAATAGATTGGTATTAAAAATATGTGCATTTTAAAAGCCTTTAATAATAAAAATTATTTAAATAATGTTCTGTTTTTATAGTTTCTCTTGTTTGTGGGAAAAGTTTTAGGTTTCCATTTATGATCTTTTTTTGTTACTTAGCACTTCCCTCAAGTTTTTATTGTAGCTTTACTGTACACATTATTATGTACTATATATATTATAATATATATAGTATATATACTATATAAATATACTATATATATATAAATTTGTATTTAAAATTATTCGTATTTGTGTGTGTTTTATTTGTAGTTGGTAAGTCATTAATAAATACAAGATTACCGAATATCGCTTGGATCATTACAACTGTCTTGAATCTTTCCATCATCGTCTGCAGATCTAAAGAACTGGCTGTATGTAGGTATTTCACCGCGTTGATTCATTACTGTTTTTTAAGTTCTTGTTTTATGTAGTATGTATACCAAACGTCTTAAATCTTGTCTATTATAAGATTAGGCGGAGATAAACAGTGCACCTTCAGTATAAAATTCCAACGGGTAGGCGCAGAATTCTGTTTTCTGATACATATAACTAGTTTGCATTGATATTTGATAATGATAAATGATTGTATTAACTAGGGATATTCCAATACTAGTAAATACGAGTAGGTACTCGATACTTTTGATTCGATACCAAGTATTTATAGCATCGAATCAGTCTTGCGATACGTACTCGGTATCGAGACGAAAGTACTTGGTAATTTTTTTGGTAAAATTTCCGATCGCATCAGACTGAATGAGAGAGCAAAAGCTTTCTCGCTCGGTTACCGATATTCATCGGTGTATTTGTTTAAGTAGTATCGAAAAAAGATTTGAGTATTATCGAAATGAGTAGGTATCGATACTTTGATGGCATAGGAACATCCTTAGTCTTAACTTCTAGTTTTTATTTATCCAGTGTTGCCATATGCCTTTGAGAATTTCCCCTAAAAACTTACCCGAAATCTCTTCAAAAAGTGGTATTTTCAATAAAAACCCTTCAATTTAAAATAAAAACAAATAGACACAAAGTTATACGTAATATGTATAACTATATATAATATGTAAATATTATTTAATATTTATGTTCCAAAATTTGCCCGAAAGTTTGCCCAAGTACAGTTATAAAATAACCTAAGCCACATACCTACCCACCATCGATCTATAATAACTGACGCCGCTGAAAAAATATTAAATTACTAGCATTTAGTAAGCACTTTTCCACCAATACAGCCTTCGTGGCAAAGTGGTTTACGCGTCTGCGTATTGCGCTGGAAGTCCTGGGTTCGAATCCTGTGCAAACAACTTAATGTTTCGGTTGAGTAGGCACAGAAGACCTGATCACATACTTGCCTATAAAGAAAATAATTAGTTAACAGACACTAGGAGTTACGGGAATTTACGTTTATTAACGAATAATATTATCTACTTATTTTTTTGCTATTTTAGATTGGGTACAGAAAGTTTCCATTAATAATATTTTTCGAGGATCTTTAACTTTTAAAATCTTTAAACTTGATTTCAAGTGAATACATCCCTCTAGAAATGTATATATCTAAAGTTTTAAACGCGTTCATTAATTATATTTTTAATCAACACGGCTTTTCCCAGATCACAACAGCATTGGTACCTAATAAAAATCCTCCAATTTTTTCCCCCAGTATAAAAAAACCTTCAAATTTAGAGGGAATTCGTCCAATCTGACATCAACAATGTATTCCCCACCAGGAATCGAACTCAGGACCGTTAAGTGGCGTACCACTTGTTACAACCCGGTTGTAACGCTTACCACTTAACCAAGGAGGCGGTCAACTACATATTATTACCTATTCGTATTTCTTTGAACACATCAATACCATCTTGAAGGATTTTTTTTCACCTTCGACAAGGAAATTATGTTAACGCATTTGAGGGAGTTAAAAATCCTGGCCAAATTTAGTGAGACTACTTGACTCCCTCTAGAAAACTGCTGCTCAGAGGCCTGGTAAACCATTCAACTTGTTTAGATGGCACAAGTCTACTCGGTCATTCGTGATATACCTAATAGATGCTCATACATTCCGTCCACATTTACTAACGCGAGTCCACGTATTGAAAAAATGAACGCACGTAACTTGGATGTAAAACGGGACATCAGGACGAAACAGAAATTTAAAACGCGATAGCATACCTACGCGCCATCTGATAAACTCATAGCTCACCCAGTGTGTAGACTGTATGCTTACCAAAAACCCCTTGATGTCATTTCACCTATATTCATTGCCCCATGAAGAAATATTTCGAAGAATTACAATATAGACAGTATTGAAATATTTTTTGTAATATTATTAAGAAATTTCAACAAATTTATTGATCTACAATTAAATATTTTATGCATGATTTAAGTAACACATAAAAAACTACATGATTTTGTTTACAAGTTCACTGAGCTACTTTATAATCATTTTATTCTTAAACACTTAACCAGATAAATAAAACCTTTGTGCTGCTACAATAATTAAGATTATTTCATGGTATTATGCAAAAAAACATTAATGCCAAGCAAATTATATATTTGTTTGTATGTAACAGCAACTAAGTGTTATTATTCTGGTTGAATTAATTATTTTTATTCAATCCGTCATCCAATAGAAGCGGGCACCAAATCGAGCTGGTTTCTTCTCTGCATTTTCTGGTAGAGCTGGGGTCGCATCTGGGTACACTGCCCTTTCTTCAACTGGGGGCTTGGGTCTGAAATATTTGAATTAGAACAAGACTAACCAAAAAATATAGTACATAGAACTGAGTTTTAATATTTGTTTATCTCTATGAAATTCAATTAAAAGTAAATAGGTTACAAATTTCAGACTTGTAATCATAGCTCTTTATATTTACCTCTTTGTAGCGTGAACTCTAGCTTCAGTAAAGTATCCGAATGATGGACGCTCCAAGTTTAATTTGTCCAACATACACTGATCATAAACACCCTGTGTTTTACGGCAACTTAAAAGAAATTATTATTATTAATAAAATGTAAAGTATTTTTACATTTGCATAATACTGTCATTACTTTATCGACTTTGTGGCTTAGTGGTTTACGCGTCTGGGTATTATTGCGCTGTAGGTCCCTGGTTCGAATCCCGAGGAAACAAAATTAATGTTTTGGTTGGGTAGACACAGAAGGCTGATCATTTACTTGCCTGTAAAGAAAATGATCAGTGAAACAGATACAGAAATGTGTCTGCCCCATGCTCCACTAACGGTTATGTTAATTCACACATTATTATGTCAAAATTTGATTATTATCACTATAATTATTACAATATCAAGGGCCAAACGGAGTTTTTCATTGAATTTTGTGATTTTCGCTAAACATAGGCACAAAATGTTCTGTTAGCTGTTATGAAGTCAAAACTTAAACTTACTGTTGAAGTCCCATATCACCAGAGCTCTTGTCAATGCAATGAGCATATTGGTTGAACTCTGCTAGACAGCTATTCTTCACCTTTCTAAAGAACTCAAGAGTGCATGCAGTTACAGCTTTTCCTTCATTTATACATTTGCGGGGATCATTCTCTTCAAAACGGCAAAGCATATATTCCTGTAATGTTATATTACAAGTGATTTATAAATAAAAGATAAAAAAATAATTTTTATGTCAAAATATTTAAAAAACTAACATGAACAAGGAAATACACTGTATGAAGGCAAGTAAATTAGGTAGGCGCTGAAGAAAACTGATACAATTATAACCGTTTTTGCGTAATTTAAAATTTTTACCCCACTTACTAAAAACTTTAAAGTATCACTTGTTACGACTGGTATCGTTGTTACTTGTTATCCATACGAAATATTATTATGTATAAACAAAATATAACCTATGTGATTATGCAATCAATCTGACAGATTCAATAAAACACCTTAAAGAACTTAAAGATAGATACTTAAAACTATTTGAATCATATTTTTACTTACATTATTAACTTGTTCACAATATTTTCCTAAATGGAATGAGCCCGCAAGTAGTGTTGGAGTCGATAAACTAATTTCTTGTACTGTTAACTCCGAGTCTTCCGGCAAAACTATATCGTTTGTAATGGTCATTTTGCTAATTTATAACTTTAACAGAAAATTTTGATTTACCAGAAACTTATAAATTTCTTCCACAAAATTCGTGGAAGGAATTTAGTAAATGATAGTACAGCTTTTTTACGAGAATGTGGTAAATAGGTGTGCGATAGAGACAATCAATAATAACACTTCAAGTATGAAAGAAACAAAAAAAAAGGTGTGTTAAAATTCGGTCATCTTAATTTTCTCACATTTTAGTAATTTTGACACCGACATTGACAACTCACAGCAGCATCTACTCTACTGCCTTATCTACTGATTACTGAACGCAAATCATATCGGCTACGTTCCACATAACGCCCGCAACGCTATCGACCACGACCGCTGAAACTGCCGTTCCACTAACGTAAAAAGGCCGCGGGCGTTGCAGGTGAATGTTTTAGGTGGAACGCACATCTTGAGCGTTGTGTACTCGCAATATGGCGGCATGGTGAGATAAAATATCACTACACAAAGGATTTAGTGAATTGATAGTGGATTAGTGTTTATATTTATTATGTACCTACTGATGAGAATATCTCAGATATATTTACAAATTCACTATCTACTTACTTTTGAAACATACTTACTTTTGTACTAAGTTTTTGATTTAAATAATTTGTACTTACTATACTAAGTTATGATTATATAAGATTTTAAAATATCAAGAAGTATTTTATTAAAAGAATAAGTTAGTTTTGGTTAATGTTGAACTAAGTTGTTATATCTTAGCTATTAAACTCATTATTATTAGATCCACTGCAATGTCAGTTTCAGGATTGTTGAATTATGTCTTTCGTGGCCATCGTTGTTTTTTCGAATCCCCGCTACATTTTGGTGAAAGCCCACTGTGACCCATCAATATTTTGTGGGCGATGTGGTCGCGAACAGTGACGTCATCTATGACGTTCAGAGGGCGTTACAATAGTTGCGGGCGTTTAGTGGAACGTACCCATTGTGTTAAAGTGGGTATATTATACCAAAAAGCTTATAGAAAACAGTAAACACTGAAGATTGAACTGCGAACAATATAATACTTATCTATTGAAAATAAAAATATGGCTGCTTTTTGGTACTTAGACGACCAACGCATTCAACATGCCATATTGCCAATAAATGCAATACTAAGTACCTACTACCTACACTACCATAGGGCAAACACATTAATATTATTTTTAGTTTCGAGTTATTTCACTGATAATTCTTCAACATCCTTACACTGCGTCTGCAATCAGCCTTTTGTGGCTACCCTGCCGGCACATTGCTCTAATTCTCGGAATTCGAATCCAGAACTTCCAGCACAGAATGCTATGAATGTCAGACTCGAGAGACGAGAACCACATTATATTATGCTTTACTTACACTTACACTTTATCCAGCCATAATCTAAACTTAAGTAAATATAAAAAAAAATATGCAACAGCACTATAGGTATCCTAAAATGCAGACGGATTCTATGGAGCATACATAAAACATAATAATTGTGCAAATTTTTTATTGTGTTTATAATTTTTTATTGTTAGACTGACTAGATTTTTTTTCGTGCGCTATGGATTAACATTCCATTTATTTATTTTCAAATAAGTCACGTTCCTGCTCAGCATTATCTGAAAATTAGATTTTTTTACATAATATTATGCCACAGTTTTATTATTTTTACCGACTTTAAAAAAGGAGAAGGTATTCAATTCGACACTGTTTTTTTTATGTTTGTTACCTCAGAACTTTCGACTGGGTGATCCGATTTCAATGATTCTTTTTGTTTGAAAGTTGGTGCTTCCCGTGTGGTACCATTTAAATTTCATCAAATTCTGTTTAGTACTTTTAGAGATACAGATAAAATTTTAACAATTATTATTTTATGCCCATTTTACCAAAGATCACGTTAAAATTAGTTTTTTTAGGTACTTCAATAAGAATTTTGTTACCAGAGATAATTCCATTTTTGTGTAAAAGGCACTTTTTAGGGGTTTTCTAACGGCCAAAATTAATATTATAATTATGTCAATTATATATTCAATACGAAATTAAGACAGTGACATTTTAATCTAGTTTACATTAAGATTGATATTGAGATAATAAATTATTAATTTTGCCTGATCTACCGTCCATGATTACCCGACACCCCCTAACGCTAGTAATTTGTTTGAAAATGACGTTTGGTGTGGCTTTCGTAACGACACGGCTAATGTCATTTCGATACTAACTTCTACCGTTAGTGGGTATCGAGAAATAAGCGTGACTGTCTTGTGCTTAACTAGCTACTACTAGTATGAACTAGACATAACAATGCCAATAAATAATAATATAATAACGAAGATTAAGTTACCTCCATAAATTTGTGATTCGTCAGTAGAAACTTGGTACAGCTTGGGGATATCGTAACGACTGCTCTGAAAATGCAAATTATCCGTTATATCTTATCCGTTATATGGCCTAATTTCTAGTAATTTACAAATAAACATGGTTAAGTTGTAAGAACTTACAGAGTCAAAATTTCTTCTCCCCATGCGCGGTATATTTTTACTAGGAATAGTTTTTATAACGTATCCCATCATTCCCTGATCAAATAAACTATCAGCTTCGTTGCTTCTACCAACTCTTGGTACATTATTGGGCTTAATAAATGAACTTTCGACATTAACCAAAAGATAAATTAAGCAGAATACAGCTAGAGCGATGTTTAATTTTGCCGCCATTTCGATTGCGCGGGAAGTGTTATCAAAATTGTTAACAACTTTAGACTATGTTGAATTTGGGAAAATGTCGCTTTTTTATACATTTGTTTGAAGATTTTATCCGAATCCCGCATCAATTGAAGCAGAATACAAAGTATGTGTTTTACAATCTGATTGATATCAGACATGAGGGTAGACGGTGATTAGTACTTAGTTGAAAATGTTTTTATCTAGGTATACATACAAAGATTGCCGCCGTCTTTTCCGTAATTACTAGAAAATATACTGGTCTTAATTTTTTACATAAAACATAAGTTTATTTCTTAAATTTAGGTTGTTTTACGTCACAAAGTAGTACCTAATTTTATAAAAGCAAAATAACAGCCAAATCAGTATAGTATTTCGTGATGGGGAAGATAAAAAATACATTATTTTTTAAGAATATTTAATTTATTTCTCGCGTCGTCTTTCTCCATCATGAGGGTCCACCACCACCATGTACGACATGTTGGTTGGTCTTTTTGGGAATATAATTGCGGTAGCTTCCCTCGTCCTTCTGTGTCTGTATTTTAGAGATAAATGCGTGACGAGAGCTTTACAAAAAGTGGGATCAGGCGAGGCGAACGGACGGCTGTTTTAGTTCAGTTCAGTTGTTCGCTATCTATCTTGAAATGAGGCAGGTATGTATACTGTATATTTGGGTGTAGAGCCTCCCTTTTCCACTACAGCTTCGACTGATGAAAATACATTAAACTTTTTCTTTACCACCAGGAACCTGTAAATCATTTACATAACTCAATAGCGCTGTAATAAACATTCTCATATTTGGGCTTCAAACAACAAAAGAAAATCAAAGTAAATTATTTTCAATTCTGTCCATAATTTTTTTTATTTCATTAATATGGAATCTAAATAATTTGTCTGTAAGAGATAATAAGCAATTAAAATATCATAAAATTCTCGTGTGTTTGAAACCAAATGTTTTGTGTATATTCGGTAGGTCTAAGAATAGGTCGTAAACTATTTTTATATCCCTAAATGATAATCCGTAATATTAAAAACAAATTTAACTATTTCGATGTCATTTTTTGGATAGAAAACAAGCTAATACCTATCGGTCTCCACTCCATAACTCCTGGAAACAAGACCAGCTTTCCTAGCACATAGATGCAGCACACTTCTCTCTTCAGAGCTGAACTCATTACTGAACACCAGATCTACATCCATGTGCTCAGATGCTGCAAACCTCTTCATCATTTCTATACCCTTGCGGCGGAGTTGGTTGATGTCCGAGCTGATGCTGCCAAGGCCAGCGCGGTTCACCTGAATATTTCCCAGATATTCATACTTTGTAAGGGCTTTTAAAGTAGAAGAAATGTTACTAATTATAGTGTATCACAACATTATCCCATTAGGGATAGAATAATATAAAATGCCATCGGCTTTCTCCATCTCTATGAAACAAAAAAATATGAACTTTTATAATTGGTTCTGCATGCACAAAAGCAATTTAGAATTTTATTTTAGCTTGTCTAGCATGTGCGAGCACGATGCGTTTATCGTAATAAAAACCACAAACGACAGCAATGTTTCACAATTCTATCAAATACTATTTGCGAGGTATCATACAAAGATTTGTCTACCTTGTTTCAAAGTATATATTATCGAGCTCTTATGTATATACAAGTATACACTAATTTAAGACAGATTTTTCTGAATTAAAAATTTAAGCTTTCAACCACAATATCAAGGAGTTGTTTACAAGTCTAGTAATCTTTACCAATTGTAGGGTAGGTTTGATTGGTTCAGCGATTCCTTGTGCGTCAGCGCCCAAACCACCCCCTTTCCAACCCATCAGCTTCATCATTCTGGAAAAAAATATTACAAAATTAATAATATATTACTTAAGATTATCGTGGTTACATTTAAAACGTTACATTGACCGCCTCCTTGGTCTAGTGGTAAGCGCGTAAACGTTACAACGGAGATAAAAAAGAACTCGGTCTGGCAGGACATAGAAGGTTGATCACCTACTTGTCCCTAAATAAAAAATCGACCAGTGAAACAGATGTGAAATGCATCTACCCCATTCCCCACTAGGGGACACGGGACTTCACAATACTTAAGATTATACAGCTAAGGGTTCATTCTGTATACACTGAATGTGTTTTAAAAAATCATAAATATCGTCATTTTGGGCTTAAAGGCCTTCTCCCATTACGATACGCACAGGCGACTCAAGTCTCGAAGACTAGTCGACACCGAATATCTCCCATACATTTCAATGACGGCTCGCACACTACGCCATGTCAGTCGCGGAGTCGCGTCTCTTCAGCGTCTCGACAAGATGGCGACGGATCAAGAAATTAATATTCACAAAATATACATAAATTTTTCATTTAATAAGATTTTTCTTAAAATTATTTCAATTCGTTAATTAGTTTATTAGATAATATACTCTATAAACACCGCATGTTTAATGGCCGAATAAGTCTCAATATCTAAAATAGAAATCTCTGTGTTAAAAAATGTATCATTCTATATTTTATGCCATTAAACACGCAATGCATTTTCTCTACATTCTCTAAATATTGTATTTTGTTGATGTATAGCAGGTTTTAATAATGTAACAAGATGCAGATAGGTCTCTTTAGACATTTGGTAGAAAGATAAAAATTTATCATGTTGTAGTTCTTGTGCTGCTACAAAAACTCTACAATTTATTTCTTTCAATATATGGATGAATCCAGTATTTTCTACTCTTGCAATGACGTCTTCTGTTTCTATAAAACAGAAAAACCGCAAGTACTTCTTCGTCACTGGAATCGCATGACATAACGTCTGTCCATAAAAGACGAGTTAGCACAAATGATGAATTTAGTCACTTTTCAGTAGCTTAATATGCGAGCGTCGAGTGGCGAACTAATATTCAACCAGTATCCTACTCAAGTATTCTACAGATATCGTAGTGGGAGAACGGCCTAAGTGCAATTTTTTTTTTTTAAAATTTAGTCTGATATTTTACGTTAGTCTGAATTGTTGTTCATAATAAAGTAACTATACTTTGTAGCAACACTGCTCTCAATTGGAGTGCCAAACTCATTCTGTCTCCTCCCAGCAACTTCACTCATTGATATCTGTCGATTCTCATGTGCTATCCACTGCTCTTTCACCAACATAATGATTGCTTCTTGACATAATCTCTGAAAATTTCACATTTTCATATAAACTTATGTTTTTATTAAATTGATTTGCTTACATCAAGCAAATCAATTTAATAAAAACATAAGTTTCAAGTTGAAGAAAAAAAAATCTTTTAAATCAACTAATAGTATTCAGATTTTAAAAGTAAAATATAGTCAGATTATTGTATTTAACACTATTGATGCTTTTTATTGCAGAATTGCTTGTTTGTTATTTATATAAGTTACAGTCTCTGTATATTGATTTTGTATTTTATCCAATTTATATTCAGAGTAAAACCAATCGGTCAAAGCAAGTCTTACATCGTACATACATTCCATGCAATTATTTCAACATTTTTCTTGGCAATTGCCTTTGTAGTGCCTGATGCTTGAGCCAATAGTTTGCCATTTAATGTTAATGTAAATATATTGTTTGCAAAAGTAGATTGTAGTTGAAGATGACTGGCAACACTGCTACCTAGAATAAATAAATACAATACTTACTTATTAAATAATAAAAAGACATAACAAGACTGAAAAAACTTTTCTGTTGTGGTCAAGAAAAAGGTTCTGGCCAACCTCTAGTAGTGGAGATGCATCTGGGGCCTCTCCACAAAAAATTTAAATGCCAGACAAATTTAAAAAAATGTTATCTATGATATTATTACTAGTGTCCGACCGAAACTGGGTTTTAAAACCGAAACCGAAATTCGGCGACGGTCTCAGTTTTGGCCGAAACCGAAACTTCCTTATAAGGATCATGTTTGAGAGAAAAATAAAGAAATGCTTTTTTTATAATATTAAACATAAAATTACTTTTGTTATTGTTACCTAAAATCACAATAGGTATATGAAATTAATATTTAAGTAAAAAACAGAACTAAATAAATCACTTTTATCTTAATTAAGAACAAATTAACTTTTTCTAAACTTAATTCATCATGTTGAATGACACTAAACTTCAATAGAAACAAAAGCTAAACGACTAAATTATAAACTAATCGTGATCATAATATTGCAAAAAGCGACTAATAATTTCAAGTAGGTACCTGTAATCGTTATTTCTTATTAGTATTCATAGTTAAACAATCTTATGCACCTAGACGCGGCGAAATGTCTACTAATCTACTTCGCTTGGATGGAATTTAACGCGCCGAACATGACCGAGCAGAGCGCGAGAACTCACGGACGCAGCAAAAACTCGACCGAAACCGAACTTTGGGTCGGACACTAATTATTACATTAAATGTTCCAAAATTTAAAGATTTCTTTACATATGTTTCCATTCACTTTTGTAATATAACATTGTTTTATACATACCTTGGATATTGCTCAGTTTTGGTGCCCAAGACCGTATCAATAGCACAAATTTACCAAACGATGTCATAAACATGTCTCTATTAAAACATCTAATATCCAAACATTTTATATTAGAGAGTTCTTCAAGATATATATTATTTAGTGACATCCGTACCTCGTTTTTAGAAACACCATTATAAAAATTTTCATCTATAACTTCACTGGAATCTTTACCATTTTGGTTTGATTTATCATCAAAATTTTCATTAGTAACATTTTCGTCAGAATCAGATATTTCAATAACTATTGTTTTATCTTCTGGTGAATTCTCAACTTCACCTTGTTTTACAAATTCTATTTTCTTTGATTTAGCATTTGGAGTATCTATGATTATACCACCTTCTCTTTTGATGCCTTTTGCACGATCTTCTGCTGCATCAGAAGCTGACACAAAAGTCCTTTGTAATTTAGTTTTCTTTTCTTTTCTATATTTACTTGCAATCTGAAATAAGAAAGTATTATCGCAACCTCAGAAAAAATTATTAAGATAAAATTTAACAAACCAAAATAACACTTTTTTGTCTATAGTTTCTTTCAGGTTTTGTTTAACAATTATTTCAGAGAAAATAAGTAAATAGGTGAAATTACATCAAATTCTCTTTATTTAATAAATTATTATTACTGGCTACGCTTAGATATTTACCATTCTCTATAAAATTGTCCCGAAAGACTAATTTTAGAATATATTAGAATATATATTAGGGTATACACTATGTTAAAGGACTATTTGTAGAAATGTGTTCACAAAATTTATAAAAACACATACTTCCTGTGACAACCTAGCAACTTCATTCATTGTATCTAGTGGGTATCTGCAGCCCATGAATTCGATATTGGCGAATACTTGTGCTAAACAAACCAATCTTTCTTCAGGATAGTCATTTTTCCATCTTTCCATAAACGCTCGTCTTAATTGAAAATGATCTTCGCTTTCACATTCCTCTCTATATTTATCGATATCCCAAGACACATCGAAAGACATTATTTTACCAAGAATTTATATTAAAATTCAAACTTTAAATTTATCCTTATCATTATTACCTACTAAGTACTACTTTAATTTTCTTTTTAGTTTTTATTTAGAAAAAATAACTTTTATAAAATATGAGACATCACCAGAATAAATTAATAAAACATTGATATGATTAATGATAGTTTTGACTTTTGGTTATATTTCTGACAGTTGGCAGCTGCAGACGTGAGATGTTATTTCTATCAAAAACAAGACAAATCAAGAAGGAATGTCAGTATATTATAGATAGATACTTAGGCTACGTTCCACTTAACGCCCGCTACGCCATCGACCACGACCGCTGAAATTGCCGTTTCACTAACGTAAAAAGGCCGCGGGCGTTGTAGGTGAATGTTTTAGGTGGAACACACATCTTGAGCGCTGTGTGCTCGCAATATGGCGGCATGGTGAAATAAAACATCACTACATAAAGGATTTAGTGAATAAGGGATTAGTGTTTATCTTATATGTACCTACTGATGAGAATATCTCAGATATATTTATTTTTGTACTTACTTAAGTTATGATTAGGTATATAGGTATAAGATTTTAAAATATCAAGAAGTATTTTATTAAAAGAATAAGTTAGTTTTGGTTAATGTTGAACTAAGTTGTTATATCTTAGCTATTAAACTCATTATTATTAGATCCACTGCAATGTCAGTTTCAGGATTGTAAAAAGTTATTTCTTTCGTCGCCATCGTTGTTTTTTCGAATTCCATCAATATTTTGTGGGCGATGTGTTCGCGAACAGTGACGTCATCTATGACGCCGATCGATCGCTCGCGACGACCACTAGTTACTATATTTTATAATATGGTGGCTGGCAGGAGTCTGTGTATAGGTAACTAGTTAGTGGTTACCTACCTACTAAATAAAAATATAATGAAATAGGTACTATCACCAACATCTCCAATAAATGATAAGTCGATCAGCTGTAAACACCTGATGAATAGTATAATTTTATGAAACGTCAGATTCCTTTTCATTTAGATATTAATTACATAAGTTATAAGTAGTACATTATTCCTGCATAGGTACCTACTCCAATAATGTAAATAAAAATTAACAGATTATAGATGTATCATTTTAAAATGACAATTACGTTTCAAATTGTTTAAAACCTTGACAATTTAAGCTTATTTTTTGAGCATAGATTTAGCTGTGGCGTGTGGTTCAGACTTCAGTATTCAGTCGGTGTCAAATTTAAAAACCACCAACGATTTCGTAGTTCTGTGAACTTGTGAAGTATGATTACTTACCCTGATTAAATATTTTATTTTAAAATGGATTTTTCGGCGTTTTTAGAAAATACTTCACTGTTTAATAATTAAATAACTGTATAGTAATATGTAAGTTTGTAACTACTATACTATAATAATATAATTTATTTTTTATCAAAAGATTATAAAGGTTGCAACTTATAGGTTTAACCAAATTTTATTTTCATAAACTTTTTATGTGGTAGGAAATTTAATACTTAATAAATTATTATAAATTGCTTTAAGTCCGAACCCGGTTGTGGTTTGTAATAGGTACAAAAATGTTTGTTTAGGGGTATATGTTTAAAAATTTCATCATACCTACATTATTAGCATAAAATTTAAAATATCCTTTGTGTCCATTTGTTAAATTATTTTTGTTATTTGTTGTTGTAGATATTCAAAATGGATTCTCTTAAAAAGAGTAGGTAAGTATTGAACCTTTCTTAATCTTATTATTAATTCATTCTTATTCAATTACTAGCTGTACCCCGCGGTTTCAACTGCATTTTCATCGTAACGTGATGTTATATCTAAGGCTATAACAGCTAAATAATAATAATTATGTATTGAATGAAAAGTTATTTTTTTATTATTTATTTATATTGATTTCTAAAATAAAAGTAGCCTAAGTTATGTGCCAGTGAAAGTTCAGAGCCGTTTCAGAGGTTAGCCGAAACAAACAGACAGACCAAAATTGTAAAAAAAATTATTTCGGTATATTATGTATCATGTATACATCCATATTCATTTAGTAAAAGGCGGTTATTTTAATATTACAAAAAGACACTCTAATTTTATTTATCTGTATAGATAATCAACGCGTGGCAAGGCTTAAACAGTCTGCAACTGAACTAAAACATCAATGATTTTATACATGAATAAAAATTAATTTAATAGTAAATAGGTAATTTTATTTTTCATTTTAGTAATCAAATTTAGGGAGATTAATGAAAGTTTTTTACTTACAAGTTTTAGATTAAAATGTGTAAAGGTGTGTTTTTACTTAAGAGGCCTATCATATTCTAACCTTTTTCATAAAATTGTTAATTTTGATGCTCTTAAATCATATTCTCTGAAACAGAAAGTGACAAATTTGACTTATAGAACAGTATAAAATAGTTACAATAATAACTCGCTTCGCTTTTTACAATATATTTAAATTTAAATACATATATATAATTTATGTATATATTTTAATATATATATAGTATGATTTTCATAAAATGTGAAACATAATCCCAAGCAAAACCATAAAATTATTACTAAAAATTCTCAGATTTACATGACAATTTCACTTTATTGAATAGATATTTTTACGTAAAATTTCTCTTAATCTAAATATTAGTTCATAACAAAGAAATGTTGCAAATAGTTTAAAAAAAAAAATATTTATACATTATTAAATGGATTAAATTATAGGTGGTAAATTATTACATAAGTGGTGTATTTCAGATTTGTAGTAGGGCAGTTATGTGTTAACACAATTTTGTGATTGGGCTCCATTTAATCATGAATTAATTGTGTACATTGTACTTCATTAATATCTAATATTTTAGTATATCTTCAATGTTATGCCAAGAAAACATACCCGATGACTTCAGGATACACTGGTTGAACAAAACATTAAAATTTGTGAAAAATGACAAAGAATTATTATTAAAATATCCTGAAATGCCAGCTAATCAGATAAAGTTTCTTAAAGTTATGATTACTTCATCTAATACTAATGAATGTTATTCTTCACTCTGGGAAGCATTGAAATTGACGAACCTAAAGTATGATTTTCAAATGTATGTTGAGCGTACAAGCAGTGACCATGGGTGAGTTATTATTGTTTATCATTTATTAATATATTACTATTAACTAGGGGAAAGATCAGTCACTGATTATTAACAACATCCTAACTTACAATATGTATGTGAAATCAAATTTTCCTTATAAATAATTTTTCAATGTTTTATATCTGGGATGGACAAATCAAAATGTTCAAAAATGATATAAATTGGTATTTCGAGCTTATTGTTTGAGCTGTTCTGGTACACCCATGATCATTCAAACACTGGGTAGATCAGTGATATTCCTAAGTTAACTAATAACAGCATATGTACTACTAGAGACCCGCCCCGGCTTCGCACGGGTAAATCTCGTAGGGTTCAGCCTGCGTTTGCAGTGTAAGCGGAAAAAATGTAATTATTTACGACAACATTAGAAACCTCTAAAATAACAGTATTTCTCCACTATTTAATGGATGTTATTATACATATAATTCTTTCTCTTCAATCACTCTATCTATTAAAAAAATCGCATCAAAATCCGTTTCGTAGTTTTAAAGATTTAAGCATACAAAGGGATATAGGGGAAGAAAAAGCGACTTTGTTTTATACTATGTAGTAATAATACAAGGTACTATCTACAAATTTAACACATGACTACATCATAGCTCAGCAAGTATTGATAATATAGTGTTAAAATATTAACAAAAAAACCGACTTCAAATTGTAACTCAAACTACTGTACAGATTTTGATGAAATTTAAATGTGACCACGGGAAGTACCAGCTTTCAAACAATAAATAATATTTATGATATCATAATTATCATCCACGACAAAGATGGGCGGACGATATTACTAAAGTAACCGGCAAAAACTGGCTAACAGTAGCCCAGGACAGAACGAGGTGGAAGAACCTGGAGGAGGCCTTTACCCTACAACAGGAGTCCCTATAAATTAAGTTAAAAATTGATGTAAATTATATGTATAAGATATACGGGAAATAAAAAGGCTTTATTATTATTATTATAATTATTATGTTTCACACTCTTAGTTGTAAATGAGAGATGTGAATCTAAAGTCAAAACCATCCAGGAACTATTTTCTTCGGCTTCTATAAAGTTAATTAATAATAAATGACACTATGTTTTGCAGACACTTGTTTTTGAAGAAAAAATTAAAATTGGAAGATAATGTGGACGCTGACACTGGGTAAGGAATTTTTTTGTAAAAAATTAAGTTCTATATCTGTAAATGCGTAGCGTAGTTTAACACGATAAATGACCACAAACTAGCCTCAACTAAAGACCCGCTAACTCAGCTTTTAATTGGTGTTTCAATATATTGTAATATTCTAAGTACTCTAAAATATAATAAATTCAGCTATTCAATTAAAAATATTCCCTGTGGCATGATATTCTTAATGCTGGTAGCATTTCCTCGCTGGATTGCAATACTAATGCGCTCACCGAGGAAAGCGCCAGTCCTGGGGCTGGGGTCTCCGGTGGACTTAACAAGGCGCCTTATATCTTTCACGAGCAATATTTATATTCTAAGTTAGAATTAGAATGGTGGGTATGTTCCAATAAAAATTCAACTAAGAGAAAAAAACGATTTTTGAAATTTTACAACATTCGAGTCATCACTCTTCTTTTACGCATTGTTGCAATAAAGTACAAAAAAAGATTTTTTAGAATAGTTTTTTTTTAGAATCATATCATATCATCATAGATCAAGATAGATAAATAATTAGTTTCTTATAATTTTCTTTATACTATTTAGTTTTCTTTTTATAAATTTTTGTAACTCATACAGCTCATCAGATACGCTCCCATCACCTAAGATTATGGAGAAAAAAGAGGGAAAAAGAAAGCGAAAGAAAAAAAAATTCGTTCACGTTGTAAAAGAACAAGTTGAATCAATATCGCCCTTATTTATTAAGAACACGTTGGGTGTGATTTTTGCGTTTATTAAAGATGAAAGACAGGCCAGTTTGCCATTCGATAATTTGTCACGTCTAGAAGCACAGTTCCTCTATGATTTTAATGGTAAAATATTTTATTGTAAATATCATTTCATTATTTTTACCCGCAAAAAATTTCAATTTGAATGTATTTTCCAAAAGACAATTTTCATCTTCAATCTCAGATTGAAAAAAACGAATATTCTGTATTTTTTTTTGTTTGGTTCCATTTTGATTAATATTTCCCAAAGTTGTTTTAGTTCTGCTATTGCTCCACCTGCGTCTTAACGGGAAATTTACACGTTTACTAAGCCGTTTTTACTGCATGAATTATAAACTTCCTTACTAATGGCATGAGGCGTTAACGATAGCTCGGGAGTCGGTTTTTTTAGACACATCAAAGGAATTTGGCGCGCTAAGCGATGTTGGGTACATTAACGCCGTCCTATTTCTTACCGCCTTGACCGCCTCCTTGGTCTAGTGGTAAGCGCTTAAGCGTTACAACCGGGCCGGGCCGGCATAGAAGGCTGATCACCTAATTGCCCCTAAACAAAAAATCAATCAATGAAACAGATGTGAAATGCATCTCCTCCATAGCATCCTCTGTCCCCACTAGGGGACACGGGACTTCACACTCACACTCTTTCTCACCGAGTTCGAATTTTCCAATTCGAATGTTCAATTCATTTGAATTATCCACCATCACCGTTTTTTTTGAATTTTCTTTTTAAATTCCTTAAATGCATATAATAATTTATCAGTTCGTTATTGCAACTAGTGAAACTGCCATTTTATGAGTTAACGCGTTAATTCTTTAAGAGTTAACTCTAACCTAAATTTTGCCAACGCGCATTTTTAATGCCTTAATTAACGCGCAAATGGAGACTAATAACAATGCAAACGTTAATGCAGGTGGCGCATTACATATCAATTTTTTTTCAAGTCATGTTTTTCACCGAATATCGAACTCACGACCTAATCAACACCTATTGAATGTCAGACGCGTGAAAAACTTAGCCTAAACTTATGGCTATGTAATTTCATTACATAGCCAAAATGAATAATATTGTATATAAATAAAATATTATATAACAAAATTTAAATTTACAGGCATTTTAAGGCGAAAAGAGTGTTTAGAGGAATTATTTTCGCCGTTATGTAATGTATTATGGACAAAAATAAACGATGCCTTAAATGATGCTGATAATTTTAAAATAGAAGTATCAAGTATTAATGTAGATCCGGATACATTTAAAAGGTACACATATTTTTTTATCAGTTCCTTTTCATACAAAATATATAATAAATAAACACTAAAAGATACTTGAGATAAAGATACTAAATATACTTAATTTTAGTGCTTAATAGTATATAACTATATATAACTTTAATTTTATTTCAGACAGCTGACTTTGTCGAAAACGCCGAAATTTTTGAATAGGAAAATCGAAAAAAAGTAAGTTACTTATTTTTAATTAAGCGTCTCGACCATTAACCTTGTAATAACATATACCTTTTCATTTTTGACTATTCAATTGCAATAAAATTTTGTAAGAGAACTCGAATGATTGTTCGGTTGTAGAGTCGTGTGCCAGGAAAAATATCGACTGAAGTATTAATTTATATTTCAGTAAGAGTGAAGAAAGGCCGGATATTGAAAATGAGCCAGCAAATAACACTGAGAGGTATAAATCTATTAACAGTGGTTCTAAATTATTGAAAGCCATAGACAATTGTGCAAACAATCTGTAAGTATGCCCATTTATAATACACTAATACTTAACATAAGTAATTTTATAATATTAAGCATAAATAAGTCTTTGGTTAATGAAAGGAAGATGTTATCATCCAATTATTATAAATAATTTAACATTTAATTAGGAAATATCTGTTCTTTACCAAAATACCTATTTCAAATTCCAGGTCACAAACTCGAACAGTGCCAAAAAGTGTGCAATGTAATCAGAACCAGCCAGAACCTTTAATAATCGATACTAAACCAACAAAACATACAAGGGAATCGTCGTTAAAAGGTGCAGAACCTTTATTTGAACTATCAAAATGTAATTCAGAGCCAATTAATGGCATGAAATCCTCAAGAAATGATATAGAACCAAGCTTAATGAAAACAGAAGCAAAGATACTCAATATAGAACCTCAAATTAATGGTATGGAACCGTCAACAAACGAAATTGAATTGCTAACAAATAAAATGGAACAGTCCATGAATGATTTGGAACTGTCAGTAATGAAATTGGAACAACCAAAATGTAACATGGAATCATCTAAAAACGGCACAAAATCGCTACTGAGCAGTGTGACACCGCTAACAAATAATATGGAACCACAGATAACTAATTTTATTATGAGAAATGGAATCAAAATACCGACTGTAGAGAAAACTGTTGTGGGACGAAAAAGAAATTTTACAATACAAGTACCTTCTATGACCAGGTGACTAATTTACTGTGTTGTCAGTTTATGAATTATATTTTATAGATTTAAATAACAAAATTACAGATTTTTTGCTTTTACAAAATATTTACCTTAATTTATACGTGAATTTCTAAAGATTTATTTATTTTCGGCAAAAATTATAATTATTTACACACTTTTCAGAGATGCTGCTGCTTTAAATGGAACTTCAATTGACACATCAGGGTTGCCAAAAGGCAAAATAAAATTAATTGAGGCTTTATCTAAACCTCTAGAAAGCGAAGTAGGGCTTAGGTTTGTTTTTTAAATTTATTTTTGATATAAAATAATGCGTACACTTCCTTTTGTAAATTTTAAATAATTTCATTACTATCTGAACGAAGCTTACAATTTCCTTGTTTTTTTACGTTTTTTTATGAATTAAACAATCGTTTAAATGTTCTTTAAAATAACTTAACAGAATTTTCATGCTACTGAAACTGCTGGTGGTTGAATTTCTGCAGGCAAGACCAACAAAAATTGTGGGTTGCCTGGAAGAGATGGCTCATTAGCGATAAGGCCGCCCGTTGCACTCCAGTGCAACAAAGTGTGCAAAAAAAAAAACTTTAAACGTATTCATAGAAAGAATCAAAGTGTAACTTGATGAACGATGTGACGAGGATTCGCTACAAAAAAGTATGAAATTTTTCACGCTACGACGAAATAAACGCGGGTGAAACCGCGAGGTGCAGCTAGTTTATTTATAAATTTGATATTTGCAGAAAGTTTCTATTATGAAATGTTAACATTGTTACAGGATGATGCGTTGTATGGGATGGGAAGGTGGTTCATTAGGTGCTCGTGAAGGAGGTATCACAGAGCCAATTATGCCCGCAATACATCTCGTAAGTTTAAATTTTGTAGTTACTTTTTTTATCGGATAGGAGGCAAACGGGCAGAAGGCTCACGAGAAGCAATCCGCCGCCAATTTTGGGCCACGGGTGCGTAGCCGACCTATTAAAAAGAGGTACAATTTTTTCTTGAAGGTTCCTAAGTCGTAATGGTTCGGAAATACATCGGAAAATAAATACTAAAACTATCTGATGCCTTTTGTACTTATTTTTCGATTAAAAAAATTACTAGTGGACACCCCAAATTTCATGTCGCTTCAGACTGCCAAATAATGTGTCACAAACGTTATTCCATAGAAAATTTATAAGGAAACGAATTTTCTTCATGTTTCTACATTTTTAATAGTCATTCTACTATTCTCGTATTAGACGAATCTAACAAATCAAAAATAATTCGGTTCATACGTTCTTGAGTTATATGTATATTATGTTGTAAATAACTGGCGTTTGACGGAAATTAATATAATTTGCTATTTCTCGTAAATTCTAGTGTTTAGAATATGAGGTCTTTTTCAGAAAGCTAAAGCTGGTCTAGGGCATATCGAAAAACCCAAGACGGAAAAGTCACAAGATCACAAACCGAAAAGCACAAAAACCTTGATCGCAGAATATCGGTTACATGTCTTAGAGACGATACTTCGGCTATTAAATAGTGCTTCTTCGAGTGAAATAATTGAATTCGTCGAAATATTAAACAGAAGGCAGATCAATTTTCTTGATAACATAAATAAATCATTCAAGAATAGAAAGGACTTGGGCGTTTGTCTAATAGAGGAAAAAGTTTTGGCCACTAACATTCTTACTTTTTTGTCGACGCATCCTGATTTGTACATTGAGGTACAACCTATTACTAAACAGTAAGTATTAAATAAATGAACTTAGATAAATGTTGTGCAGCTGCCCCGTTACCCTATTTCCGCATCCAAGGCCTAATATTACATTTCACACACTTTATTAAGAAAATTTTATCGTACATCAGGGGCACGTGTACAAACATAATAAAAAAAAATTGTTTACAATCGGTTTCTCCAAACCCGCGAAATTTAAATTTGTCGTCTGTGTCGAGGTTTAGGCATGGTTTTTGTACAATGAATGGTTCAATGTTTGTTTTGATATTACAATATTTATATAAGTGAAGTCCCGTGTCCCCTAGTGGGGTATGGGGCAGATGCATTTCACATCTGTTTCACTGATCGATTTTTTCTTTAGGGGCAAGTAGGTGATCAGCCTTCTATGCCCTGCCAGACCGAGTTTTTTTATTATTATCTCCACTGGGAATTGAACCCAGGACCTCTCGGTTGTAACGCTTACGCGCTTACCACTAGAGGAGGCGGTCTCAATATTTATATAGAGTGTGCGAAACATATTTTGATGTATACAAATACAAAGATAAATTCACAAAAATATAAAAACTAGAAATTTGCAAAAGTAGCGCCATCTAGTGAGCTTTGAGTTTTGTGGGACTTGATCGAACCACCTTGCTATTAAGCGACATTGTAGCTATATGTATTTTTTCAGGCAAGTCGAAATTAAAAAACTTTTCCAAAAAAATGTAATGAAAACTGTACAGACGACTTCAATACAAAAACGTCTTGAAGTTGGCGAAACATCGCCTCAATCACCTAATGTTGGCGACCAAGAGCAAAGCAACGAACCATTAATAAGAGTTCATAACCAAGGATCAAGTGATAACCGACCATTACCAAATAACCAAGGTCAAAGTAATCAACCAATAACAAATATTGGTAACCAAGGGTCATCAATAAATGTTGCTAACCAAGAATCAAGTGACCAGACACCTATCAATGAGCAAAACAGAATCGATGAAATCTCCTCCTTACTATCCAGGACGACGGTCATAGCAGAGGATTTAACTGAAGATCAAAACAATGAAGAAGACTATCTTCCAACAGATGAACAGATTTTAACTCTTTTAAATTTAAAAGAGCAATTTATGATCTCAAAGGAGTCTCTCATGGAACTCAAATTTAGAGTATTTATAATGAAAACTTGTTTAAATTTTGTCAAAAGTGACTCGATTAGCTTCACTATAAATTGTAAATTATCGTCTTCAGTCCAAAATTTCTTAAGGATATTGTGCACTCTTATAAATCTCAGGAAATTAACAGAAATATTTATCTTTAGTATAGAGAAATTTTTATGGTTGGAGATAATGTGTTGTGTGAAGGAGAAAGATTTATATATGTCTGTTGGAATGGATTCTAAGTAAGTTATTTTTGGTTATATATCTATGCAAAAGAAAAAGAGAAAGATTTATACTTTTGTTTATAATTAATAAGGGTTGTAAGTATATTATTTTATAATTTCAGGTCATTTTATTTGAGTAAACTACTACCAACTCTTACACAGAGCAGCCTCAATATAAACACTAGTTATGCAAATGGGGAAGTAGATTCTACTGACAGCAGTGATAGTACAAGATCACAATGTAGAATCATCGATGAAAAGAATATTGCTTTAGTACAAAATGAAAAAGATGCTAAAAATATATTTTATTTTCGTAATACCAAAAACAAAATGTCTGATTGTATCAAGTTATCTGAAGAAAAGTTTAATTTTGGTTGTGGCATTGCATCGAAGAGTAATAACATTCCATTTAAAAATGTAAGAATAATCCAAAGAATCGGTAAAACGATGACAATTGACATCGCAAAAGAAATTCAAAATCGAATTTCCAATGTGATTATCTCAACATTCTTGCCAAAGTTAAAATGTCATGGTATCAGAAATGACAGTTTAATTTATAGTTGCTATGATAAAAAAAGTTATGACTTTTTAAAGGAGGTTCTAAGTGATTGTCAAGTTGTCGAATATGAGTTAAGTCGGCTATTCAAAATGGCGGCCACGTTTAAATCTCAAGTAACGCTGGCTAAACTTTTCCATTGGTTATGGTTATACCATAATTTAGATGCTACTAAATGGAATATACTAAGTACCACATTAGATAATTATATGCATTTCACCGTATCTATGGATCAAGATTCCTTTCATTATGTTTGTGTAAATAATTTTAAATTATTTGTGGGCATAGACGAAATAACTTTTGAGATTATTGTTTAGATATATTCGCTATCATATTAATAACATTATGATAGCGATAAACATGATAGCTTATTAACTACAATACGGTAAGTTATCTAAATTATAGCAATATGTCATATATCTCTTATCAAAAGATATTGTTATTTTTCTCTTTTTTCTTTTTCTTTATTCTTTAGAGTGAATTTTTTTGTTCATTCGTTAATGCTAATGGGTAACCACCTCCGTGGGTCACTAGCGCACTTGGATGTTGTTTGGTTGCCTTATTAATATTAAGAAGTTTAAATTCACAATGATAATAGTAGAAAGATAGATGTGCGTTTCCTTGACTTGCATTAAGTTATGTTCTTTGAGAGAATATTGGCTTTATGATTAGTGGAAACGGTCTTTATACCGTATGAAACAGACATAAAAATATGTACGCCTTAAATGTATTAATCTATCATATCATGTGATCCTTAGAAGTAAGTTTTGTACTTTCTTAAATTTTTATTTAAATAAATATTTTTGAAACTAGTTTTAACTTTTATTACTCTGTTTATTAAAAAGGAAATTTGAAGTCGGTGCTTTATAATTAAATAGGTATATTAATTTCACGGATTCCTGTAACATTTTGACATCAATTTCCAAACTTTTTTTTTGTAGAATTATTATTGTTTTATTAGATATTAAATTTTCAGTTTTTGTTGAACTTTTCAATCGTCTCTAATCAATTTTAATAAGTAATTCACAGTAGTTGACCTATCAAAAACACAATCTTTCAAATCGGTTTACTATTGATTGACTCACAATCGCGTAATGAACATATAAAAAAAACAAAACGAATTATTTTTTTCAAAACGTGTATCAAATTCGGACCACCTCTGAAGCATAACTCTTCGAACAGAAATCAATTAGTCAGCTCCAACTTTGCCTCGCAATCGAGTAACAAATATATGTATAAAGCATAACAGGTGAATTAAACGTTCTTTTTTACCACTAACGCAAAGAAAAGGGTATTACGTTTGACGTGTCTGTGGTACCGTAGCTGATGGAGCTGGTTTGATGCGGTTTAGGTAAGTACTTAGGTACAATAATATTTCGTTTGATATTTCTTTCTTTTTTAATATCGCATTTGTAAGCATTAATTGTTCTTATATGAATTGGGTATTGTAGTCTACACATTGATTAAATTTTTGCAAAATACCTAAGGAATGGTAAAATGTTAAAACATATATATAGGTATATAACATACATATAATTTAGAGATCTAGAGATCAGATTTCTCACTTTTATATTCCAATTCCCTCTAGTATTTTTACGACCGTAAATAGTCTATTTGTTTGGCTTTAAGTTTAATATAACTATAAATATAACCTATATATTTTATAAAATTTCATTTAAATCAGATCTGATATTTATAATAAGTACCTACGGATTACTCATAAGTAGGATTAATACCGATTCCGATGCCTCAGGTGTTGCAAAAGATAACAAATGTAGAACTCGTGACTGCGTAGAATGACAAATGAATTCAATTCAATGAGTCAACACTCAACATGACTTATCATTTTATTAACTATTATATTATTATTATCTCGGTCTTATTTATACAGATTAACTATATAACTTTTTTTACTAAATGCATATGGATGTATACACGCTACATATACCAAAATAACATTTAAATTTTTTTTGTCTATATGTTCCGGCTCATCTCTGGCTCTAAAAATGGCTATACCGATTTTGACAGGACTCACTGGCAGATAGCTGATGTAATAAGGAGTATCTTAGGCTAGGGTACTTTTATTTTGTTTATTTTAATAAATTTAATGTTTTTAATATAAATATCACGTTACGACGAAATTAACGCGGGTGAAACCGCGGAGCACAGCTAATATTGTAGTAAGTAGATGTAATGCATGGTGCTGGAGATACAGTGAATTAAGTAACAGAAGATGGGCGTAAAGTCAGAGCGTGCATGTCATAGTTTCATTTTAAATACGAGTATGAATGTATGGAAACAAACTATACGGTTTAGAAAAGCCACTCAAAAGTATAAAATAAATTAATTTTAAATAAAAAAATAAAACCGACGCTGCCCAATCCCTTTGATATATAACGAAACAATGTAGGGGAGATAGGGGTAATGGGGATCACTTAAGCCAGAACTCAAATAAAATCTTAATTTAAAGTAAAGTATTTATTATTACCATCTTCAAACATAATTCACGGGATATTCCTCTTTGATAGATATACAAAAAAGTCCTTGGTGGCATATATGTACCTATCAAGGATTCGACCTTTTATTGGCGGTACAGAGTTCGCCGGGTCAGCTATTTATTAATAAATAGATAATTATTGTTCCTTCTTCCTCCTATGCAGAGCTAAAGGTAATCCACCAATCACGTTTTGTATAAGGCCAGAGTTTGGGTCGATTGGTGGATAACACTTGGAACTTTTGGATGGCGCCACTGAAAATACACGGAGTATGGCAGCCACGCCAGCTAAAGATTGCATTATACCAAGACGTTCACCTGAAACATAGGAAAATTAATCAAATAATTGGAATTATAATAATAATTAAGAAAAAGAATCGCTCGAAATTGGAAAAGTAATAACAATTATTGTCGAATCATTAAAATAAACCGCACAATACGGGTATAAATAACATTTCTCGTAATTTTATGAATCGGAAGAAAATAATAACAGTTTAGTGGGCTACTGGTCTTAAGAACCTTTTTCTAAAAAAAAAGCAAATACTATCAGTGTAATATTTATTAAAACCTTACCTATGCAAGCTCTCGGTCCATCGCCAAACGGGAGATATAAATTCTTGTTCATTCTATGTATATTATCAGGATGGAATCTCATCGGCTTGAATGATTTTGGGTCTTCGAAGTTTTTCTCGTCAGTATTCAAAGCCTGAGTGGATATTACTATGGTAGTTCTGTCATCTACATTTAGATTTGTCCCTGGGAAAGTATATTTCCCCACAGTTTTGCGCAACAGAAAACCAGGAGATGTGATGAGGCGCATGCTTTCTCTGTGTGAAATTCGTTAATTATTTTTTATCTATCTTCCCAAAAAGTTTTATAATTTTGTCGTGTCTGTTTTGAATTCGTGACACCTACATGAATGGACTGATTTTGATATTGTTTATTTTTGCTTTACAGCTGACGTAATTTAGATGAATCTTAGCTACTATTTATGAATCAATTCAATCTGTTCATCAATTTATGGAGACTTAGGTATTTTTTGGATATTTTTCTATTGTTTTTATACTTACTTGAATGCCATTTCCAAATACTTCATGTCCTTTACGGCGTCATATGTGAGTTTTCCTTCGTGTTTAGGCAACACATCATCTATTTCCTTCTGAACTAGCTTTTGTTCTTCAGGATGGAAAGCTAACTGATGAAGCAGAAAACTACTAGAAGATGATGACGTCTCAAAACCCGCAGCAAAAAAAATAAACACCTGAGCAGCTATCATTTCATCATTTAATTCAAGTTCTACAATTTTCGGTGAACCATCTGGGTTTTTCTGTTCTATCGATTCCCCCACCATTTTCCCCTTTTGTCTTAATTCTAACATCAAGTCTATGAAATCATTTCTTCCTGATGGTTTATAATTACGCTGTGTCATAATTTGCTTAACCAAAGCTAAATTTTTCCTCTCAATTTCGGGAGCCAAGAAAGGTAAATATTTAAACAGTTCTATATTAGGGAATGTCATTTTCAATACATTAACTAAAATATCGCGTTTTGTTATAGTGAATATACGTTTGCCAAGTTGACGAAAGTCATTATTGTCGTCATCTAATGTTTTAGAGTCGATGCCAAAGCCACAGGCGCCAATAAAATCAGTTGTATACCTCGCCATAAGATTTCTAACATCGACTTCTTCCTCTGAATCCGCTATTTGCTCTACAATCTTTATCAGCTTTTCTGTTTTCTCAACAATCAAAGGAAACATGGCTTTCAATTTAGCGCTAGAGAAAACTGTAGTCATTCTTTGACGCAAGAGTTTCCAGGCATCTCCATCTACTGTGAACAAATTCTTCAGCAGCGGCTCAATGTCTTCTTTATGAGGGCTCGCTCCACGTCGGTAGAAATGGTTGAAATCGGTGATTAAAACAGCTTTAATCAAATCAGGATCTCTGACCAGCAGTGCTGGATTGTTTGCCTCGAAATAACCAATAAATTTTTCATCTGGATATTTATTGTGAAGCTCAGCGAATCTCTCTGAGAGGCTGTGTTTCTTGATGATGTGATCAAGGTTGTTGCCAAATAAGAAAATTGGTTTTTGGTATTTTATTCCTCTTTTCTTCCAATAATCGAAATTTCTCGTTCCATAATAATAAATAACTATGACAAGAAGTGCAACCACTAGCAGCAACATTTTGGAAGTGACAGATTTCGGTCATTTCGGGTAAACTTACTTGATATGATATCTATGATGATTTTTATTTTGATTACTAGTTATCAATTACATTTTTAAATACATTCTGCTTATGTCGTATTAGAATTAATTTACATTATTTGGAGTTTTAAATGTTAATATTATTGTTATTAATATAAATATAGAGTATTTACAGAACTGACGTTGATACCACCATCGTTTATGTATATTATTATGTATGTAATTGTATGTTTTAATGTGTAAATTATCAACAGAAATTGGGTAAAGAATACGTACTATTTACTTAGATATAATTGCTATTTATTTATTATTAACTTTTATTTATTATAAATATTTATTAAAGCTCACGCCATGGCTGTACGCGTTTTGATTAGGTACTTAGACAATCAGTACGCCGAAAATTTTTTCTTAATAAAATGCATTAATATTTCTCTACCACAAGTTTGACTAAGTATTTATATGGAAACAATCTTACAGCGCCCCTAGTGGTTACGCCTCAAGCTATTATGGAAAACACGCTTTCAAATAGTGAAAAACCTATCAAAAACTTCGATGTACTGAATCATAATATCAAGAAGCATATTGTACCTAAATAGTTGACACGTTTTTAAGACACCAAATAGACTTTTCTTAAAGCCGCCATGGGACTCAAAAAAATAAATTTTACTTCTATTTATTATAAAATCGTAAAGTCTGTTGCTATAGAATATCTAATAATAAATAAAAATGGTGTTTGATTATTATGACGTGTTTACCACACGTAGCCTGGTAGCTCCTAGAAAGGCTTGTATTTATTATTATGTATTTATAAATTTAAATACGTTAGAATAACAAAATAATATGTCATGATGAGTCTACATTTTGTATAACTGCCAAAATTTAACATAAAACGTATCTACCCACTTTGCCCGACGATAGAGAGTCTTAGATTCAGAGACAGCAATTCAGATTTCAGAATACTTCATCATTGATCAATGTTCAAATATAATTAATGCAAAAAACAAATCTTTGTTACAGCACCATTATTACGCAGCTTTAGAGTGACATTTCACTCCCATTCTAACTTATGTATTTTATTCCGATCGGCCTGGATGGCTGAGAAACATTTCATTTATCCAATTTTAAAAATACTTTCGCGTTTAGGTTAATTTTAAGTCCTAATTACGTTTCCATACATTTGCCAACTTTTTTCATGTAGGAGTATTAAAAAAATTGTGTATTGGCTGTCCATTAATCACGTGAGGTTTTTTGAGCATTTTTTAACCCCCTCCTCTCCCTTGGTGATACATGGTGGTGGCGTCTATTTCTTTTATCCACTTAAGCACCCGACCCTGTTCATATTGGCCATGGTGACACAATCAGTTGGGTTGTTCACAATCACAGAATTCTTAGGGATCGTGTGCATAACCCGGATGTATTAGAAATAATGGGGCTAAGCGTACCGAATAAGTGCGTGGGTCGAAGAAGACAATCACAATCATTTGTTAGCTGTGCCGCATGCGCGTACCAATCTTCTTGGTGAGGCCCCAGTTACACAATCCTTACGCCTTCCAAACCAGATAGCATCTGAGTTGGACCTATTTTGTTGCAACCTGGCTGAGTTCACCAGGGTAACGCTTTTTGTCGTTTGTTTTAGAGTATATTTTTTACAATTTTTTTGTATAGATAATAATTGTATTAATGTACAACACATTAATAGCAAATAGTAACTAACTAACGCATTAGGGCATACCCTGTAAGTTAGTGTTATGATTTAATGAACAAATAAATAAAAAAAATCTGCAATTTTATTTATTAAATCAGTTGAAAAAGAAATCGCACCACTCAGTTGATTAAACACGTCATATCCTATTTGTTACCTATAATCAATTATATTTATCTTTGTATCGCGATATAATTAATGTTTCAAGATAGGTACCGATTTCGAAAACAGGTGTTGAACTACCTATAACTTGTGCAAATGAATTCAAAATGCATACGGAATGAGTGATATATATTAACCCCTATGAATGAATTTGGGAATGGGACAGAAGAATTTCTGTGTCTGTTTCAGTGATCATCACATTGAGAGGCAAGTAGGTCTTCTTTTCCTATTCAACCGGAACTTTTTTGTTTCCAATGGATTTGAACTCAGGAGCTCCGGTGTAACACGAAGATACGTAAACCAATTATTTTTATAGCCACTGAGGTGGTTAAGAATATAGTATATTGTCAGTTAATTTTTTACAAAATATATCAAAAGTAACATGACGAAAAATACTAGTTGTACATAATATAACGTAACATCTAGTAAAACAACAGTTATACATTAACAGCATCAACACAATAATTATTATAAATCTAAAAAATGTTGAGAAAATCAATTCCGATCAAATATTCAGGCGTTAGAATAGTTTCCCATATTTAACTGACCTTTAGAAAAACCAAAAAAGGAGGTTATCAATTCGACGTGTATTTTTTTTATAATTCAGCACGGAATATATAAGTTTAAACTTCAAACAACAGATGGGCTGTTTACTCACCTCGCTGTTATTGAGTAGACAATGTTGCTTTTTCACGAATTATAGGTCAACTATGGTATATCGAGTTAGTAGTAGGTATACTATATACAATAATATTTATACTATATACATACTATATATATACTATATACAATAGTATATATAATATATACAATAATATTTCGTTTGATATTACTTTTTTTTAAATATCGCATTTGTTAGCATTAATGGTTATTATATGAATAAGGTTGGAGCATTGTAGTCTATACACTATTTAACAATCCATTTTACTTTTTTTTAGTCGGTCAGATTTCTCACTTATTCCAATTCCCTCTAGTATTTTTACGACCGTAAATAGTTTAGTTGTATGGCTAAAAAGTAAGAGTACATACTTACATATTTTGTCAAATTTCAAATACCTAAATGAGATATAATAATTATATGTATATAAGTATAATAGATGATGACAACTTATATCTTTTACTTCGATATTATAAAGTAGCTATTATAGTAATTTACCTAAAAAAATTTATCGGACTATTTTATGATAAGACGTGTAGATATGTCATAATTATGTGAATGGAATTTATTTATATTGAAAATGTATAAATTGTTTAATATTTTGACATTAAATGCCAAATTACGAATATATTTTACTGTTTCATTTTATATTTAATCTTATATGAATGATAAAGTTGTTATGTTTAGCTATTACGATTTCGTGCTTAAATCACTCACAGCTGATCCTATTTTAAATAGTTTTAGATAAAAGAACTCATTCTTCCTTTTTGCCCTAATCCAACACAGATGAAGTCTGTTCCTAATGTCAGCGATATTCAACATTTAGATTAAGGCCTAGTTAAAAATATATAAAGAATATTAACTTCAATTTTTTAAACAAAGTTTACAAATTAAAATTGAGTTTTAATTTTATAATCATGCATACAAAGGTAGTTATTGTGTTTTCTTCCTCCTTTGCAGAGCCAAAGGTAATCCACCCAGCACATTTTGTATGATTGTAGAGTTCGGGTCGATTGGTGGATAACGCTTGGTGCTTTTAGATGGCGCTACTGAGAATACGCGGAGTAAGGCAGCCACGCCAGCTAAGGATTGCATTATACCAAGACGTTCACCTGAAACATAATTATAGGTAAAATAATAAAAATAATTAAAAATATAAAACATAACTTTGAAAAAAGTATCGTCTAAATCAATAAAGTAATAACAATTGTAGAAAACATCTTATTAGAATAAATAACGTTAAAAGTAATAATATTTTTAAACTGTATTTGTATGAATAATTCAAAACTGGTACCTATGCAAGCTCTCGGTCCATCGCCAAACGGGAGATACACATTCTTATTCATTTTATGTATATTATCTGGATGGAATCTCATCGGTTTGAATGATTTTGGGTCTTCGAAGTATTGTTCGTCTGCGTATAAAGCCTGAGTGGATATAACTACGCCAGTTCGGTCATCTACAGTAAGATTTGTCCCTGGGAAAGTATAGCTCCCCACAGTCTTGCGTACCAGAAAACCAGGCGATGCGAAGACACGGTTGCTTTCTCTGTATGAGATTCGGAAATTACTTTTTAATCATCGAAGCAAAGTTAAATGAGTTTGTCGTGTCTGTGTGTCTGTGTGTCTGTTGTGATTTTGTAGCTCCTACGCTACGATTGGACCAGTTTTTTTATTTTTTTAACAGTTCATTGCAATGGACTGCAACAGGTGGCCTTAATCTCTTCCAGGCAACCCAATTGTTTGTTGGTTTGGTTGAATGTCTGTAGGCAAGCCTGTAGAAATTCAACCACACTTTCGTGCCATTTATGACATTCCGTCCGGCAAGTGGCAACCCTACCAGAGACCGAATACAAATTAAATTATAAATTGTATTCGAAACCGGAGATCGTACCCGGTTTCACGGTAGGCTTATAAGACCGCTTAGCCATGATGCTTCATGCGGTTTATTTTTGTGTGACAGCTGAGGTAATTGAGATAGATCTTAGCAACAATTTATGAAAATCTGAGATATTCTTATTTATAATTAACTAGCGAGCTTCGTACGAGTATATTGTACATATAAACCTTCCTCTTCAATCACTCTGTCTATTAAAAAAACCGCATGAAAATCCGTTGCGTAGTTTTAAAGATTTAAGCATACAAAGGGATATAGGGACAGAGAAAGCGACTTTGTTTTATACTATGTAGTCATATGTCGTAGGTTTTTTATATCATTTTTAATTTTAGAAATTATTATTTGAGAAACATTTGTTTATGCAAAAAAAATTGATGTATTTTTACTTACTTGAATGCCATTTCCAAATACTTCATGTCCTTTACGGCGTCATATGTGAGTTTTCCTTCGTGTTTAGCCAACACATCATCTATTTCCTTCTGAACTAGCTTTTGTTCTTCAGGATGGAAAGCTAACTGATGAAGCAGAAAACTACTAGAAGATGATGACGTCTCAAAACCCGCAGCAAAAAAAATAAACACCTGAGCAGCTATCAACTCATCATTTAATTCAAGTTCTACAATTTTCGGTGAACCATCTGGATTTTCCATTTCTATCGATTCGCCCACCATTTTTCCCTTTTGTCTTAATTCTAACATCATGTCTATGAAATCATTTCTTCCTGATGGTTTATAATTACGTTGAGTCATAATTTGCTGAACTAGAGATAAATTGTTCCTCTCAACTTCGGGAGCGAAGAAATGTAAATGTTTAAACAGTTCTATGTTAGAGAAAGTGCGTTTCAATACATTAACTAAAATGTCGCGTTTTGTTACTGTGAATATACGTTTGCCAAGTTGACGAAAGTCATTATTGTCGTCATCTAATGTTTTAGAGTCGATGCCAAAGCCACAGGCGCCAATAAAATCAGTTGTATATCTGGCCATAAGATTTCTAACATCGACTTCTTCCTCTGAATCCGCTATTTGCTCTACAATCTTTATCAGCTTTTCTGTTCTCTCAACAATCAAAGGAAACATGGCTTTCAATTTAGCGCTAGAGAAAGCTGTAGTCATTCTTTGACGCAAGAGTTTCCAGGCATCTCCATCTACTGTGAACAAATTCTTCATCAGCGGCTCAATGTCTTCCTTATGGGGGCTTACTCCACGTCGGTAGAAATGCTTGAAATCGGTGATTAAAATAGCTTTAATCAAATCAGGGTCTCTAACCAGCAGCGCTGGATTGTTTGCCTCGAAATAACCAATAAATTTTTCATCTGGATATTTATTGTGAAGCTCAGCGAATCTCTCTGAGAGGCTGTGTTTCTTAATTATGTGATCAAGGTTGCTGCCAAAGAAGACAATTGGTTTTTCGTATTTTATTCCTTTTTTCTTCCAATAGTCGAAATTTCTTGTTCCATAATAGTAGATGACGATGAGAAGAAGTGCAACCACTAGCAGCAACATTTTGGAAGTGATAGATTTGGGTTAAATCTATTTGATATGATATCTGTAGTGATTTTATTTTGATTACTAGTTATCAATATTATTTATATATAAGTACGTTTTGCTTATCCTATGCCGTCTTAGCATTAACTCAAGTTTTTATATAAATGTAGGTACCTATTTACACAACTGAAGCTGATACCACTATATTGTATGTTCGAAAAAAGTTTTAATTTTAAAATTATCATAAAAATAATACATAGGTACTAATACAAATATCATTACTCATTTCGGCACAGATGTTTACTTTTACACTTATATAATAGTTATATTAACTTCTTTTATTTATTATAAATATGTATTTAAAAGGCCACGCGGCACGCCATGGTCACGCACTTCGCATAGATAAGTAAATCATTATCATTTGGGTAACTATTCTTTTAAAATTCAAAACAATCATCTCTGCCAATATTTTTCTCTCTGTAGATATATAATATGCTACTCGACAGTTATTTAACTATATATTTACAAAAAAAAATCGACTTAAATAATAATTTTTTAAATAAATGATAATTAATTGGTAATAAATTTTTTTGTAATTATCAGCAGGTATTTAAGTCTATCGTTTGATAAATGGACATATGTACCATTAATGTACCTATTATAATTGTAATAAAAATTTTGTATCATAGATTTAAATATGACTGAATATTCGTTTTAATTAATTTGGTTCATTTAATCGTTTGTTCAAAGCAATTATTTTTAAACTCCTTTGTTTTCTGGAGAAACAAGGAATGTTTCTGTTCGAACATTGCCTAATCATGACACACATGACATCACCACAGACGATTTTTTAGTGTTAAACAGATCAATGAAACAGATTCAGAAATGTATTTGTCCCGCTACTCAAGGAGAGCTTCTCTTACGATGATAAAATAAAAGCGAACCGTTTAGTTATAAGCGGATGGATACTGTATATTAGTAAAACCCAAAAATTTCTTAGTCAGTTTATTTGTTAAAAAATCGTAATACACGTCGATACAGTTCCAGAACCCCATTATATACAAAATCAATGAAGTGTATGAAACATATACCGATAATACATTGCATATAATGTACAAGCGAATATATTATTAATACGTATACATTTGTAAACATTCTGTACGCGTTTTGATAACTTAGACAATCATTACATCGAAAATTGTATCTTAATAAAATACATTAATAACCACATGTATGGAAAATCTTAGAATACAAATACATATGTAAGAACATATTATATACCATGATAAGTCTACATTTTGTCTAACTGCCAAAATTGATAACGTATGTACCTACTTTGCCCAACGATAAAGACTCGTAGAGATTCAATCCCATTCCTAGGCAATAATAATCTATCTGCGGACAGACTCTATCTAAGGGTGGGCGACTAATATTTAGGTACTCTGTCGAGTTTGATCTTATCGGGCTCGATAGATAGAAATACCAGATAGTTATTTAATCTACTAATTGTAATTTTGGCTGTAAATCAGTTATGATTACAAAAGTATACGTTACGTAATGCGAAAGCGGTATTAAATATAGCACCGATATTGGACGGATTATTACAAATAGTATTTAGGTATGGCAACAATTACGATAATTGTTATTTATGTCACTAATAATGCCCTGCCCTATAAATGGTTCATTATTTCTTCATAAAAGAGTATCAGAAGCAGGAGATAATTCGTGAAATCTTAATTTCTATCTAAATTCTCAAAAAACTGTTTTCAAAGTTTATATGCAGAAGAAATATTATTTTATTATCCGGGAACATATTTAAGTTGTGTATAAACCATTTCCTCCACCTGTAAAAAGCAAAAAATTACGGTTTTGTCAACAAAGACGGCTATTAAGCTTAATAATACTTTATCAACTCGAGTAACTTATGGTTATGGTGCCATCAAGTTCTTAACATATAAGAAACAAATAAAGAAACAGACAAATATATATTATAAGGGAACAGATTACTTGATTACTACGCTGATTACTTTTCAATCTTGTAGATCAGCCTTCTGAATATTTCAAATCCATGTTTTTCTATAGCTCAGAAGTCTTTAGATACCCATTAATAATTGCCTTATGAAACTAAATTATCATTTTCAAATAACTAAAAGTTACTCAACTTGATGTTATTGCAAAAATAGAAGAACATCACAAAAACTGCATTATTAGTAAATGACCATTTTAATATAATTACGTAATGCAAGGTCACCCATGAACTTAATCTAAGTGTACTAAAATAAGGACGGAAAATTATCACAAATTATCCATTACATAAATATTAAGTTTCCAGACATACACACGATATTTTTTGGGAAATCATGCTCCTTGTTTGTTTGAATTCTCATTTGACAACAAACTTTACTATATTTGCAATTCAGGAAATTATTACCTTGCTACAATAATGAAATATTTTCAAATAACATGTCTTTGATTTACGAGAGTACATAGAAGTAAAAGTAAATTGCTATAACAGGTAATTATTAAATTACTTTTCAAAACTTGAAAAAAGATTTTTCTTTATTCCGATTGGCCGGGATAGCTGAACATTTCAAATATACTTTCGCGTTGAGGTTAAATTTGAATTCTAATGACGTTTCCAAACATTTGACAACTCTTTTCATGTAGGGGTATTAAAAAATATCGTGTATAGTCCATTGTTACAATTTAAAACTAGGCTTAAAATTATGACTGTTTCGTTGTGAAAAAACACAACAATTACACAGAAATGGCCCATGGCACTAAGTGCAATGTATAATATTCGTTGTCTAACAAACTTAGTGCCTTTTCACACGTACCGGTTGCCGGATACCCGGCGACGAAGTGTATGGTCATGTACATTAGCTTTCACATGTACCGGCGTAATTTGTCCGACATGACCATACACTTCGCTGCCGTGTATCCGGCGCCGTCTACCCGACAACCGGTAAGTGTGTAAAGGCACTTATTGTCCAATTAAAAAAACACTGACACTGACAGAAGTATCAATTCACAATCAGTTTTCGCGCTTAAATTATAAAAAATCTTAAAGACCGTTTCAAATAAAAATATTTTTTTTTCAAACCTCGTCCATTAATGACATAATAATCATAAACAAATTTTGATAATTATAAATAATTAAAAGCCACGTTGTTGTAGGAATACGTTGACTGCATTCGTTAGACATTTTTATACCAATATTGATTGTTTTGTACCTGTACTTTTTCTTAAATAATCAAATTAACTGATTAACTGACTGACTTAAAAAACTGACGAATGGCTTTAATTTTAGCTAGTATGTGAATATCCTGTATTAGTATAAGGGCCGCTGTATAGGGAACTGCCAGTTCTAGAGTAAGTCTTAGGATTCCTTCGTCGTGCTAGAATAAAAGCAATGGCGGCGATTACACATATCATTAATATAACACCAGCGATACATATTGCGATGGCGAAGTTGCGCTGGGAGATGCAGATTTCGTCCTCTTTCTGAAATGACAAAAGTGAAATTAGCAAGCAGCATTCTATACAAACAAAACAGTTAATAATTATATTGGACGTATAACGTGGAAAGAACATAATTTTTACAACATACTTTATCCAGTATTATTTATAAACTAATTATACAATAATTAATTAATTAAAAAATACATAGCTAAAATAATTCGTTTAAAATATTTTTTCGAAAACTTTTTCGACATTTTTGTCGTAATTAAGTATGACGGTGAAATTAATTTTCTTACCTTTTCGCTAACAACTTCATCGTTGTCCAACGAATCTGCTTCATTCACATAAAGACCGGAAAAGACTTCTACCGTTGCGGGGGCACCTTCCTCTGTATCACGACGGACGCGTTTCTTATGGGAGCATGGTTCCTGGTGATAATCAAAATTAATTAACAAGTACATGTTAATTTGTCATAAATACAAAATGAACAAAATAAACACAAAAATAAACCGAAAAAAAAAATTACAGTAAATTTTAAATGCTTCAGCATCATTTATCCAGTAACGCTAATCTTTCTGCGTAACTGGAGTCTTAGTTGTTCCAAAGATATCGTCCGTAGCATTTATTTAAATAATCATGTATATTATATGGGATACATTAAAACACGCTTAGTAGTTGAAACCGCATTACAATCGGTTGAGTCATAACATATATAAAAACCTTCCTCTTCAATCACTCTATCTATTAAAAAAAACCGCATCAGAATCCGTTGCGTAGTTTTAAAGATTTAAGCATACAAAGGGATATAGGGAAAGAAAAAGCGACTTTGTTTTATAATATGTAGTGATGAATAAATGATTTTTGACTTACACAATCTGTAGGATGATTGAGATCACATAGCTTGACCTCACACGTGTAATAGACGCTTGCCGTATAAGGAAATTTGTGTGCTGGGAAGGAAACCTTTGCTTCCTGCTTTTCCACACCGTATTGGAATAGACCCATTATTTCTCCGTCCAGTGGGCAGCTGAAAGTATTATTCTAATCTATTAAGCGAGCTGTAACCTATGTTTGTAGTGTTATTCTCAATGAGTCGAAAACAAATTCAAATGAGAAAGGAGACGAAGGACCAACATTCCCGATTTTCTATTACCTTACCTTACCAAATAAATAAAATGCTAGCTAAAGCTAATGTCACATAAACACAAAAAGATATACTAACACTCGATAAATTGTATCCTGCCTTGTTTTGTGTGAGCTTGTTTATATTGGTAAATGTATTTAGAGTTTAATATCACTTTGATATATTTCTTAATATTCATTTTCTTCGTGCCGTTGCTACGCGTATCGCAATATTACTATATATCAGATATATCGAAATGACATAAATATTAATTATTAATAAGGTATATCTAGACATAGTAGATACATACCCATCATCAGCTATTAGACTCTGTTCAGCCCATCCCAGGCCATCCCGTACTGAACACTCGGAAACCAGTAGACCATATTTCCTCTGCTTCTCTAGCGACACCACTAGTGTTAGCGTGTCACCTATACGAACGTTTGACGCCACCTGAAGTATTTAAAAAAAGCATTAACCTTATTTTCAAATGTAGTTTAACCTTTGTCTATCTCAAAGTTTCAAATCCTCTGTCTCTTTGACGGTCATGGGAATTTATTGCAGCAAATTTGTTGATCAAAAGCAAAAAAGGTTATTTAATCACACTGGCTACATCGCAAGTTTAGACAAACGCTTTGAAGTGTGCTGGTTTACCGACAGAGGTAATCTGACTTCCCGTGAAGTTAAATTAAAAAAATACCACACGACGTAGTGTCAAGTGTACTTTATTGCAATTTTAATGTACAATTCAAATTTAAGAAGGTAGTGTATAAAAGATATTGAATTAATGAACTATAAACGATTTCTGTACCTGATTTTCTTCGGGGTCACCTTTATAAATTTTCATCGTCACAGAGGGCAGCAAACCGGATTCTTCGTCGTACTCGTCTCTGTAATCATTTTACATTATGGTAAATTTTATTTCAAGGCGCAACATTGAAATCAAATTTAAATTAAATCCAAAAAAGCACTGGCAACTGGAGTCCTAAACCGTAAGCTTCACGTCGATCGGCAATGCGCGTGATTTCCCATACATTTTTGTATGGAGAATTTACGTGAAAAATGTATAGATTTTAGGGCTTTAAAAGAGGAAGACTTTGTTTGTAAAGGTACAAAAAAAAGTACATAGTTATATTTATTGGTTTCTTTTGTGTTCAAAAAGTGTTTGGTTTTATCAATTTATATTGATTTACTGGGTTAAATCTGAACAAAACGAAGGCATGTTCTTGCATTTTTTCTCAATTTTGTGCGTTTGTTGACGTTTATTATATAAAAACTATAAGGTTTTAAGAGTTAAAATGAGTATAAAATCAATTTGTAGTCTTTCATTTTAGTATATAAAAATTATCACTGTTATCAATCATATATAAATAGGTTAAATATGAATAATCGTAACAGTCTTTTCGGTGAATTTTACAGCCTGGGCCCTTAATGCTTACCGTACATCATTACTTGAGGTAAGTCTATCAGCGTGTGGTCGGTGCAGGTGGTACAATGTCAGGTCTCTGCGCCGATACCGACACCTTACATGGTAGCCACGACCTTGTCCAGTCACTAGACGAAGGTGAGGCTGCACTATTATGTTGTTGAAGTATTCTACTGTTCCGTCCTCCTGGAAATTAAAAAAATTCTATTGCTTATTTTAATATTTGCTACACAAATTTTATTAAAAAAAATATAAATATCAGTCTATTCATACAAAACTAAAATACTTTAGGAACTTATGTTCGTGAATTAATGATTTCTTATTTCAATAGTTTTTACATTTGTAAATTGGATTCCGCTGAAGTATAACCGCCAAGGATTGTCTTAGTAATTTTAAATGAATCAAAAAAATTGTCTATGCTCATGCAAAAGTGATACCATTAGGGTCAATTTCAGGCCCCAACAATGAGGGGAGATGACGTCACATCCGGTTCCAAGTATTTGGAAGGAAGTGGCGGGCTGATGTGAATTTATAATGTAGATATTGATCTTTGAGAAAATGGTATAGGTTAAAGTATATATAGAGTGAACTTAAAGATATTTATTATTCGCTAACTAATATTGTATTATGTCATTAGTAATGCTAATAAATACAAGTAACAAAACATTTAATGAGCGATAAAAGAATAATATTATATATGTCAGAAATAATTTTTGTGTAAAAAACCATTTTGCTAAGTAAAATACATATTTTTAAAATTTATTATCACCATGATATAGCGAGATATTTTGTCCAAGTCGCATAAAATTCTATCAAAATTTATTCTACTTCTTATAAATTATTCTTGTAAAGTGTTAATCACTGCGCTTTCGTGAATCTTTCTTTTTTAGTAATACATATTCATAGATTTATAAAGAATGACATACAAACATAGCCATGAATATAATATCTTCAAAAAATTTAAGCGAAGACAGTTTAATTTATATGCAAGTGAGTGAGCTTATTCTCAACGAGTCAAGAGACCTTTGGTATAACCTTGCCTCGTGACGAGGGCGGGGCGATTGGTCAGTATTTTAAACCAGTTTGGACATACTCAAGACTACTGAGGCTGTAATTTTTGTTGCAACGGTGGACCCAGCTATCTTATTGGTATGAATGAAAAATCCTTGGTTATCCTTAAATCTATATATAAATAAAAATGAATCACCGAAATTTATGTAAGCGCATAACTTCCGAACGACTGCACCAAATTAGATAATACTTTTTTTTGTTGTGTTTGTTATTTTCTACAGAAGGTTTCTATGAAAAAAAAAATATTAATAAAGTTGCGCGGAACATTAGAAAATTAAAGAAAATTGTTCTAATGTAATCTTATAGCGTTTGACACAATTGTCAGTTTATAATTTATTATGCCAATTCGTAATCCATATTCATAGTTAAGACAGGACAACGTATCTGGGAACTTTCATCGAAGACGCTGCCTAATCCCTTTAAGATAAAAACAATAGATAACGGGATATTCTTCTTATAAAGATGTACAAAAAAGTCCTTGGTGGCATATATACCTTTCAAGGATGGCTTACTACCATTATATACCATTATATACACTATACCCATTCTATCTTTTATTGGCGGTACAGAGTTCGCCAGGTCAGTTATTATATAATTCTATCACCAAATCAAAAATAAAAGATAATATGGTAGATCTTAAAGGACTGATATTTCAATTAAGGTCTCAAAAGAGAGTCATCTTAATAATTCATAAATTATTCATATTCATATATTCATTCATTTTTTACATTCAAGGAATTTTCAAGAATTTGGGTCTACAGTTAACAATTATATAACGTTTTAATAATCAGTCTAGCAAACTTATTACCATTATATTTTGTCCTGTCTATCTGTTTGAGCTAATATTACCATACATATAGTGAAAAGGTTTTCACACGGTTTCACATTTAAAATTATTTTCAGGAAAGGTTTATATGTCAAGGTTTTTTGTAATTAGGTTAAAATACAACGATGAATAATATGAATAACCGCCTCCGTGGCTAATTGGTTTACGCGTCTGCGTGTTGCGCCGGAAGTCTTGGGTTCGAACCCTGGGGAAACATGAATGTTTTGGTTGGGTAGGTATAGAAGAATGATCACCTACTTTCCTGTAAAAAAAATGATAAGTGAAACAGAAACAGCAATGTGTCTGCCCCATACCCCACTAGGGGTTACGGGAATTCACTTTTTACAACGATGAATATTAAAGATGTCGGAAAAAAATTGAGTATTTATATAAAAAAACACTTCATAATCGGTTATAAATATAACAAATCAATCCTATGGATTAAGAATTACAATTTAAAGAAGAGAATAAAACTAGCTATAGATAATACCATATTATGGTTTTTCCTAATAGATATATGATTCATAAGGTCAAAGCTTTGTGTTAGTTGATTGTTATATCACGACCGTTCTTCAAAGTCATAATGACAGAAAATTAAATTTTAAAAAATTTAATTGAGTTAAAACTACCTTGCAAATTCGACTGAGTCGCTAGTACTTGGTAAAATAAAAGATCTTTAATTAAACACAAAGTAATTTATAGCACCATATGTTTGGTTATCAAACAAGTATATTTGTTTAGGATCGGCCTTCCAACGAAGATGTAAAAAGTTGTTAAAAATAAATATTTAAAATTGTTCAATATCAATACATCGTAAAAAAGCAGAATTTTACCACAGGACTGTAATATTTATTCTCCGTGGATACATTAATCTTATATTAATAAAATAAAGTCGGGCTAACTCAAGAATGCATAGAGTGATTTTGATGATCTCTGATTTGTTGGATTCGTCTATTCCAAGAACAATAGAATTACTTAATAGTATATAAAAATCACGAAAAAGTATTAATGAAGAATATTCGTTTCCTCATGTATTTGTGACATATTATTATTCGGAACTCTGAATAGACACGAAGTTCATGGAATTCACTAGTTTTTAATAATATTTCATTATTATACTAATAATATAGTAGTTTTTCGTCAATTTTTAAATTTATATCAGATACGGTACATATATTACCTACACGGATTAATTACTATCAAAGTTAGAACATATCCTATTAATATTATAACAGAGAAATTTTTTGAGGCATTAATGGATATCTGTTACTCTTTTAGACAAAAATAACTGAATGTATATTAATGAAACTGTGCAATAATATAGCTCATTCATCGAAAAATATAGAAATGCTACAGTTTCCATATCCAGACATGAGACAACAGCTTATTACAGAAATTCATAAACATTTTACACATAGCTTGATGTACCGTTACAAATATTATTAGTCGGCTTATGAGTTACGACAGCTGATTTCCTTGACTGACAGACAAACATTATTGATTCTTATCACGTGTTTCCTCGTGCGTTTGCGCAATGGCCTGTCCCTTGGCGGCACACTGAGTAACATCATTGGCATCTTAGACTTCTTGGTCTTTGCATATTTATCAATATTACGTATTTTTCAAAAGTTGAAACGGATTCTAATAAATATATCTTCTCCATTCTCTATTATTCCTCACAATGTCCAACCAAGGCGCTTTTTGCATGACAAGATTTTGGTGTTTACCCAGACTTCATCTAAACTCTAAAGGGCTTGTTGTGGGCTCCTTCAGTATTGATCACAGGCTAATCTGTATATACGATAGATACAATTAAGTTTTATAGACTCACATTGTCAGTAGACATTGTGTTGCAGCCCTTGAGTGGTAGCGTGTATTGCAGGTCACCGCGGGCGGAGACGTACTCTCGAAGGCATGTGGAGTTACTGCCCAGCCCAGCTGGGTAGACTATGCCGTTGAACGAGTCGTAGATACTGAAATTTTATTTATTGAGTAAGGTATATTTAAATTATTGCAATAGCCTTAAAATATACTGTCATCTTAGCAATCATTACAGTTAAAGTAGTCACTTACGAATCTCCTAAGCTAAGTTATATTCTGAATTGATTTTGTGGTCTTGGCAGTGATTTTTAAGCGTATTTATGTTACTTTTGTCATACGTATAGTTTAAAACAAATTCCAAAATATTTTGTCGAATGTGTTCATTTGTAAAAATTAATTTTAACTCAGACATTGAACAAGTGGAGAGAAAATGCCTCTTTTTTTAGGAAAACCTGCCTTAAATATATTGTTTTTAAATACCTGTTAGCGTGACTAGTTGATAGCGATATAGTGACATGCATGTTGTCTTTCTCGCAGGCGACGGCTAGTGTGTCGAGTGGTACGAGGGCTTCCGGCCATTCGGAATCGGGTTCGGTGACGGTGGCCACCGCTGTATTTGGTAAATCTGAAAACAATAATACTTAACAAGCACTAGAGCTTTGATTTACACCGAATTTGCCATATGCCTAAAAAATTATTTAGCATTTTTAGCCTTTATCTGACTGTGTACTTTTTCGTAGCAAAATAAACTAACAAAAAATATATTGTTCATTTATGTAAAAAATGTAACCATTGGTTATCAAAAGAAATATCGTTAAGCCAAGAATATCAGCGATTGTAAAAAGTGGTTCAAATACAGTTATAACTCAATTGTTTTTGTCAAAGAGTTCAAAGATATAAGGTATATGCATTAATGCATAAAATGCATAACCAGTTTATTTATTTTTCATAGGTTTGTGAGACCAAAAACTCGAGGCAAAAAACAATTAGGCTATTTCTTTGCGCCAGTTTTTTTTGAATGTTGAAAGAACTAAGAACACATTTAAGTAAGTTGCTATGATACCTATGAAAAGTTGAAAAAATAAATAAAAAATATAAGTACATATTTACTTTCTAAATAAATTTTATTACTATATACATAAAAGTGGAATGTACTAATATAATTACCGCCCAGCGCCCTACAGGATCGGTCAACGGTACAACCAGTATGCTGCGTATGCGCATAAAACGATTTCAAGTCGTGATAAACAAAAATACAAGTCGGGAATATGAAATAGCCATGTCTGGATTAACTGATGTTCATGTTAACATTGTTAGCGATTTATGGATAGGATTATAAAAGTTGTTAACATTGCGTCTCCTTGTGGGGCTTGGGGCGGATACAGATTCAACCTGTTCCTCTATGCCTACCAAACGAATACATTTAGTTTTTATGGGATTCAACCTCCAGCGCAACACGCATTGAATATATCAGATGCGTGAACTATGTAGCCACTGAGGCAGTCATAATTAAAATGTACGTGCCTATGTAGGTGCCTGTGTAATATACTTCAATATTAATTTTTGGTTAGAAGATATGAGATAAAATAATATTCACAACAAAGAACTTTTTGTAAGAATTTTTTTCATGAGTTTGCAAGAAATCTTATTTTCTCGCCCTCGGTTATAACTCATTATTTATTAATATTAATATTAATTTAAATTTATTTGGTAATAAATACATTTTACAAGTAGTCGTTGTCATTCATTTTGAAGTGAGTGAAATGGAATTAAATATATTTTTACTTGTGACCTCGTAATAATTCAGTATAGATTTCTCAGTATTATTTTTAAAATATAATTTTCGCTACTCCATTCCTTAATAATGTAGCTCACATTCTATTGCAATGGGTCAATTTGTATTTCTAAAATCGCTGCCCGCGCCGCGTATTCGTTATCATACCCTATAGATTCTTGGCGCCTTGGGTTCGTCGAACTCTCGTCCAGCTATTGGAATATCACAATGAGGTCTTTTTGTGTCTATTTGTGTATAATAGGCCATTTGTCTGGTAGGAACAGGTTCCATATGATAAGAGATATTCTAAAATAGCAACTAAATAGTTTAAATGGATAGTGTTTATAAAGATTTCAAGAATAAATATTTAAGATAAAAATACATATTATTTTATTATATATATCTATGTAATTATTTATTAATATCATGACAACATACAGTAGGTCAATTATAACAGTTTATTAATAATCAAGGATCTCTTGTTTAATTTATTGCAGTATATATCATTCATCAGTCCGTCTGAGTCTTCGGCGGCTGTTGGAGACTTTTTCTCTTGCAAACTGTACGTTTCGCTGAACGGTGGTTTAATAGAGAGCAGTAAACGTGGTACTTAGTATTGCATAGCAAACATTGCTAGTTTGGTTTTAAAAGTACTCACGTTTACGTATTATTTATATATAATATGTATTGACTCACCTGCATTGTGTGGTAACTGCTTACACCACGCGGTCGCGAATAGCGCCACTACCACAACAAATGACCACATCTGCAACAAAAGACAAATTCAAAATTAATTTTTGAAGACTACACTTCAAACTACATATATTCAAGTTATTAAGTTCTTATGTGTTTGGTTTATTGCAAACTAGCGACCCGCCCCGGCTTCGCACGGGTATAAAACACATATAAAAACATTCCTCTTCAATCACTATCTAATAAAAAAAACCGCATCTAAATCCGTTGCGTAGTTTTAAAGATTTAAGCATACAAAGGGATATAGGGAAAGAAAAAGCGACTTTGTTTTATACTATGTAGTGATTATGTAACAATTGGTTGTTGAAAAAAGGAATTGCCGGTTTATCTCGGTAGAACCTACTTTTCAAACCGGTGGTAGTTAGCTTTGACAATACACATACTTATCACCGACAGTATTGGAAACGTCAATATAATAACATGATAGACAAATGTCAGTTTTCGTGCCGAAAAGCGTATTGTGAAGTTCAATGGAGCTTGGTTAAAATCGTTGATGCCAAATGAAGGTTGGGGAATTGAAGTGAGACTCTTGGCCAGGCTGTGAGGCAATTTAGAGCATTTCAGTTTTAGCAACGACACTGGACGGTCGTAGGAAAAATATAATAACCATACTGTTAGAGAAATAAATGTGTTTAATTGTTGCCTGTGTTTTTTTTACATATGCGATCGAAGTGAAACAGTTTCAAATACAAGAAAGGCTGTCTAAAAGCTAAACATTTCATTATAAATCAAGTTATATAATATTTCTGGGTAAAAATAAAATAGGTTTTAAAAAAGCAAGTAAATATAAATAATATGAAAGACTGGCTTCTTGGCCGAATTATTTGCATCTCAAAATAAAGTCCACAAAGGCAATGTTTTACTTATAAATTGGGTCACAACTTAAATTAAGGATGAATAATTATTATTAATAAGTATTATTTAAGCTAACATTTAATAACAATACCAATACATGTACTCATGTGTGTTGTTGATTCTATGTCGTCGATTATACCTGACCTTGCTTAAGGCCGTATAAAACATCTATTTATTAATCTTCATAATTATTTACAATAGTAATACTTGTATTTAATTAATACTAAGTAAAGGTATAGGATTCTTAAGTCCTTGTTTAGCTCTTTCCTTGACACTGCAGATATCTTTGATGACCGGCCGCGTTGGAAGGACCTATTTTAAAAAGCAATAGATCAACCTATATATTATTGTATTGTATATTGAATACTCTTTTTATTTATTTACAATAATGTATTTAAATATATTTACAAAGATACAAAAGGCTCATCAAAGCCGTTACGTACCCAAAATACTGGCTACATTACCGCGTTGTTTAGCTATAATATACGTTAGCCGAAATATGAGCCAGCTTTCGGGTTTCCTGTGGTCTCAACTAAGTGCGTCGATATATCTTTAAACAATCGACGCCCTTCTGGCCCTCATAGACCCAAAGTCTCTATTGCAAAAGGAATAAATATATAAGAATCTATGACACTTTCATATTTTCGTCTTTTGTTGTTTTATTAAATTGAACAGTAATATTTTTTTTGGAAAATCAGACTATGTTTGTAGCTAAGCTGACACTAAAGCTATAATTAGAGAAGCTGTTACTAAAGCATGATAATATTTTTAGTAGCATCATGAACATTTTTGAATGGAGTCTCGAACTACAAAAGAAATGATTATTTTTTAGTTTGGCCAGCGATCATAACACACTACCAATTTGAAAAAAATTGATAAGATGTCATCAATTTTGTAATAAATAATGAGAATGGCGAATGAAACATGTAAAATCTAGAATTGTAATAGCGAATATGATATAATGAGTTAATGAGAATCAAGAAAACTGGAAATCCTTCAAATGCTGTAAGCATTACGAGGAAGTGAAGTCACTTAAGGATAAATATCTACTTGAGGTCCCATCTTACATAATAAGTAATATATAGAAATATTTTAATCTATATTAGAAATTGACATTGTCTTATTAGACAATTAGTCTACTAGTATTCTAGTAAACTTTTATAAATAGTCAAAAGGAGACTGAATTCTTACAAATAATATTTTATCTGTGTGTATATTTGGGTAAAATAAAACTATTGAACGGGTCTTATATTAAAAATAATACAAAATTAAATATTGATAAGCCGCCAAGAAGTTGGTTATTACGAGTATTTTTACTGCGAACCATGCAGGTCTAATACGAACTAATCTTCTTACATCTTACTATATTTTACAGATTTAGGTTTATGGTTAATGGAGTGTATGTTTTATTGTAGTGTACGTGAAATATAAAAAGTTTAAAATATTAAGCTCCTGAGTCCGGCTACTTTTGTATAACCCTCTAAAAAGCTTTTCCATATGATTCTGGAAACTTTACGTGCAAATTCATGTTGATGTTTAAACTTACTTGATTTTATTGAATTTTACATATCCTCATTTAATAAGATGTTCTGTTTGAAACAACTAGACGGTTTAATTTTTAACATTAATTTTGATTTTAGACCTTAGGTTTTTTTTTTGTTCTACATTAGCGATGACGAAATTTGGGGTATCAACGAATATAATATTATGTCAGCTTCTCTGAATACATATTGTGAAACCGTGCAACATTATTTCAGTAGTAAGTAGCGTATAGATGACCTAAAAATAATTAAAAAATGAAAACGATTAAACAAACTATAATATCTGGTTGTATTTGAACAGCTTTTAAATGAAAGTGGAGCGCACTTGTGAGGGATTAATTACATCAAAGATATCTAAGAACACGCTTCTCGCGTCGATATTAACTGTCTTTTAAGACTTGACTATATTTTGTGAATTTTCTATTGAATTTATAATGAAATTGTAAACAACATTAACTTGATAACAATGAATTAAGTCTTTAAAATCTGAAACATATTTCTAATATAGACAGTATGAACGTTGTATAAATTTCACGTTATTTGTCATTAACTCCTAAAGACCTGAACTGGTTGTAATAATTTTTGCATAGCGTTTTCAGTTTGGTTGAACTCGAAAGACATGATATTTTTACATGACGACACATAGGTAGATGCAGTCGCGACCTCATAGTTGTACTATATAAAAATTTGAAAGAACTTCACATGAATTTTTCGAAAGTATTCTTGCTGGCCTATAATTGTGTCATTTAAGGTTACTTCATCTGTAGAGATGTGTATAGTCCCCTTGTCTTAACATATTGCGTAACGATTTGACCAAGTTACTGACACAACTTGCCTGAGGCGAGCAGACCTCATTACTTGTAATGCCATTTACCTTAAATATCTCATTATATTATTGGCAATTCTGCTATCCTAAGCTATATATTTACAGAGGTTTCTTCAGCTTTTGCGATTAAATAAATTTGGATGGAGGTACGAGGGTGAAATATCCTTTACGACCTATTCTCATACCTACCAAATACACATAAAAATTCATAAAAATCGGTTGAACTCTAGGAGGAACTATGACACGAGATTTTTATTTATTAACCTGGAAAAAAGTGAAAAATAAATTTTGTATTTTAAATGAACCTAATGAACCTGAATTAAAGGTTTTTTGAAGGTCGGTTAAAAATCAGATTAAACTGACCCCGCGAACTTCGTATTGTTTCAGATAAATCTGCCACTACCACAATCTGCATTCGAGAATGTCTTCAAAAACGCCGTTCAATAAAAATGTGATACGAATTTTCTTCATAGATATTTTTTCCGATACTTGACCTAAATTCAATAAGTTTGTTAATTAAGATTGTTGTGTTGATAGATTATTAATTGACAAAGATTATAATTTAGCCTTCTATAAAAAAATCTAAGGTTATTGAAGGTTTACCAAGAAATTAAAATATAATGATTCATTAAAAATATTTCACGAATATTCCAATTCATCATAAAATATAATACCCTTTGTAATTTATCTCACTCTGTACTTAGTATTAAAAGTCGTATTTTACCAATAATTTGCTTCAGTATTGCACCAGTAAAAAAATTATATTGTCAGAAATAATAAGTGATAAATGAAACGGTCGTTTCGATTTTTCTTACCAAAAACCACTATAACTTTTTTTCCAACAACTAAAAGTAATGCCAAAGTCCCTAAGAAGGAAAAATAAAGAACTACACCCATTATCAATATAACTCAATGTTAACCATTGTGTTGTAACCTTATGTAATGATGTCATCTAATGACGTCACCCACACAACCTTCCTACTATGTACTATTCTCATTCAAAGCTTTGAGTTTGAATAAATTGTATGCAGTTAATTCCTAAGTATTAAACCAAACCAAGCAATCATTCTGACCCATTTATAAATTTAGGTATTAATGAATTTCATTTATTTGGTTAAGTCAGTCTTCTTGTGACTAAGAGAGCCGAATTTCATTTAGCGTCTTGAGACCACTTTAAATATTTTAATAAAATAAAATTTTCTAACATAAGTAGTTTTATGTTAATTGTTAGGACTTACTAGAAGTTTAGAAGAAATTATTAAAATTATTTGCCCTTCACTAAAGTGATAACGACAAACCTACCGATTAATAAAGAATCGATTTTTATTCATTCTACTCTTTGAAAGACACTCTTACTACATATAATATCGGTAATTTACCGATTCAGGACAAGCCGACATCGGCTATATTTTTAAGAATAATGTAAACATGACCCAACAGCAGTTCGGTACATTATAACCTATAGCGTCAATTCGAATTATACAAATTGAATGCCCTTGTATGTAGACGTAAGTACATACTAAACTAGTTCATGTCAACGATTTATACTAACCCTAGGCAGATCTATAATCATAAATGTAGAGAGGTCAAGATATACTGGTTAAAAATGCAACCTCGCCTATTCACTGCTTGACCTTACTATATGTCAAATTGTTACATGTTGGCTTATGTAATGATTAACAAGTGTATGTATTGAATGTTATGTAATATTTAGATTGTTTATTGTGTTTATTGGAATTTTTAGGCACAAAAATAACTTGGTGGAAGCAAATTTGTCAACAAATAGTTATAAATACAAGTTTAAAAATTAAAGTCGTTATAAAAACGAATTGTTTTACTTAAATACTATAAACTGCTCATCAGATAAGAAAAATTGCCTCTTAATCTCCCATATTATAATATTATATTATACGAATTAATTATTTTAAAAACCACTTCAATAAGTCATGAATTTTGATTGTGAAAATATAACCTCCAACAACAAATAAATTTAACATAAATTTTTGTATAATGCCTATTATAAGTACTCTAACATTAAATAATATATATAGGTATATACATACCTATATATTTACAAATAAAATATCTGCTACCGAAGAGGCTGGCTGCATTACCGCGTTGAATAGCAATGCTGATTCTTTGCGCGAAATACGATCCAGCCCTCTTGTCACCAGAGGACTCGACAAGCCGCTATGATAATTCCCCAAAGCACCAAGACCCCAAGCGTTTCCACACAGTTTCTATTATGTGTGTGTATTTTTTAATATTCCAATGTATAATTTAAAAAAAGGGAGTTATTTACATTTATAACTCAAGATAACAGATACAGCAGAATAACTATTAAAAAAATAGAAAATTTTACGAAAAAGTGTAGAAGAACTTCTTTTTCTCGTAGGTACATTTTCAATTGAATGACGTTTTAGATGACAACTCTGAAGCGATATGAAGTTCGTGGGGTCCACTAGTTTTAAATGACAGAAAACCAAAAATTATAGAACTTGAGTTAAAATCTGTATGGGAAATGAAAAAAGGGTCGAACGTTAATAATTCCGTTATCCATTAAATTCTGCATGTAAAATTTATGATTGATGATTGATTGATGATCAATCAATCACGTGGCAGAGCTCAACTTCCACTGGTTGCATGGAACTTAAAAGTTCATGACATTTAATATCTTCCTTGTAGGTGTATGATGATGCAAATTTGGTTTGTCGGTGAAAGGTTGTTTTTATGTGACCAGAATATTTTGTCAAGCTTATTTCGACTCCAATTTTAATACTAGTTAACTCCCAACTCATCTAAGTTCGTGGCAAATATTTGCCTTTTTCCAAAACAAGCGAGGTTTCTTTTTACTAGTCCTCTATAAATAGATATATTTATAAAAATTAAACAAAATCATTCTTGACGGGTTGTATTAATTTGTATTAATTGAGACAGGTGAATAAAATATTAGAAAAATTAAAAAGTTCACAACCACTTTATATACTTGTAAGTTAGCTTGTATGTCTAACTGCACTACGGAGGCGGTCATAAATATAAAAGATATTATAAAAATAAATATTATCGTAAAATATTGCACATATTGCCGTGAAAAATAATTATTTGCTACAGATAATGAATCCTTGAGTGGATTGTTAATATTTAGATATGCGTTCACAGGCCATTAGTCACGTCTCACCTCTACCTTTTATTGTTCAAGGCTGACCGATATGGCCATACGCAATATTGGACAATGTTGTAACTTGTATCAGAAATAAGAGATATTTGAAAAGGAAAACTGCATCCCTTAATGAATTTGGAAAGAATTTAATAAAATAACATTACAGTATAATTCTTCGGTTATGTCATGGGGTAGACAAACAGAATTTAGACTCTTAATACTTTCTATTATTAATTGTTATAATCATATAGAGCACTATAAATACGATATTTTATTTATATTCCCTACCAGGGTTGCCTGAAAGAGATCGCGTGTTTGCGTGATAAGTCTGTTGTACTCTTTTCTTGCTGTATTGTTTATAGGTGCTGTTTTTTTACTAACGCGTATTATTTATCAAAACGTATGGTCCGTATTTACCTCAAGAGCTAAAGGTAATTACGAACATGTATGTTTTTGTTTTGATCAAAATTTAATAAAAGTTGATTAATTAATTAATGTTGATTTGATAGGTAAACAACTATAATTTAATAATTAATAAAGACAGACTGATTATTATTAATAATCTGAGTTTTATTTGTGATTCCGCTTAAACGTCCATAATTCCCCCACCTTCCCCTACCTATATACCCTTGCTTTATTTTTGTACAAAGTAACCACAACTTACCTAAAGTAACGCAATTGTATTTGCGAAAACATTCTCAGTTTCTCAGCCACTTTGTTATGGGAAAATTATGAAATTACACTTATTATGTTTCGAATGCCGCTTGTTTTCAAATCGTGTTATTATGTAATTATTCAAATATAGAGTTTACATGTAAATTGTCGGTATGTGTGGAATTATGCACAACTGATGCATCTGAATATGTAGTAAAAATAAGATTTACCTAATAAATAATAAAATTATTATTTAATGTACGTTAGTACATAGTATTATGTCAGATGTGGAATCGGGAAATATATATAGGTTTTTAACTTTTTACCCACGACATTTGCATTACGAATTTGCTTTGATGAAAGTTGTCATATTTTTGCGTATAGTGTCGGCAACACTTCTGAAATGTCGATTACGACATTAACCGTGGAATTAAAAATCCGAGTATACAATAAACTATATTTTATAACGATTACGTCATGCTCAAATATAAATTAATTCACCGTATCTCAAGCAAAAAATCTAATAGATTAAAGATAGAATTCTCAACACTGGGAATGTGTATTCATAATAGGAAATACCATGATGCACACAAAAATGTATGTTATGAGGTGTAAATAAGATTGGTTATGTGTTATTTGCGAATCCTAAGGTCTTAAGGTCATTACCGATGCGCTCATGCGTTCAGTAAAGGCGCTGGAATTCTTGTATGTTGCCTATGAATTTTCTAAGATCTTGTAAATATGATAAAAAAAGTTAAACATTTCACAGTTCAATAATATTTATATTTAACCTTAATACTAAACAGTATATTTATAATCAACTGCTTAGTACACTTCTTCAAACTCCCAACGCTTTGGTGTGGGTCGTTGTTTTTCCGACTAGATACTTCATAATATTTCTTTTAATATATTTTTTTATAATAATAAGAATTGTTACGTTTCTTTACCATTTAAGTATTCATATTATAGAATAGTTCTATACAACCATTTCTTCTTCTTGTTAAATTAAGTCTTTATATTCATGTGTTAAAAAAAATACATTTTGATAGAAGGACTGGTGATGTTGAAAAATATATTTCACTCAATATAAAGGTATCAAAACAGTCACAGACCAAATAATAATGTTATGTCATTGTGGAACCAGCTTTTTCTAACGGTACAAACCGTCTGAGATTAGGGACAAGGTGACGTCACCTTTATAATGTACCGTTACCATACTGGACTTTAAATAAAATATATCTGCAAGAGGTTTTAAGAAGTAATCATATGGAAAAAACACAGTAGGTATACGACACACACACATAAAAATTGATTTTATACCACTTCTAGTGATTATACTACTAGAAATAGATTAAAAATATTTTAATTTTAATCAAACCATAAATAATTAAATGTTTTGTTAGTGACCATAATAGTTTAATGCTTAAACCTATTTCTTTATATCTCTCGAAGATGAGAACGCATGTGAGTAAGATGACTGGTGATATAAGTGAACTCACTTTAAGTTTAATAATACTGTAACAATCTAAAACTTTTTACAAAAACAACTAGTAACCTAATCCATTTTCGATTTTTAGCGACTTCAAAAAAAAGGAGGAGGTACTCAATTCGTCGCTGTTTTTTTATGTTTGTTACCTTAGAACTTTCGACTGGGTGAAACGATTTCGATGATTCTTTTTTTGTTTAAAAGCTGGTACTTTCCGTGTAGTCCAATTTAAATTTCATCAAAATCTGTTCTGTAGTTGTGGAGTTACATTTTAAAGTCGGTTTTGTTAAAATTTTAACATTGTCTAAATATCATATTAAAGTATTTACACACTATTATTTGTCGTAGCTTCAACAGGTTGCTACGGTCACATAAACGTTATATTACTAATCTTTCTTTTGTTGAAAGTTAACCTGTCATACAATGCAATTTTCAGACAATATGAGATGAATGATTTTGCATTCATCATTACATAATATTACATCTCATTGACATACTTTGCAACTGGTTTTGTATGAAATAATGATTCAGCTTACTATGGGTTTTTCATTAATATACGATGGCTGCCTTCACCTAGAAGCCTATTTTTGCATTAAATATTTTTTAAATGGTGCGTCAGACACTTCTTAGCAAGTAACAAGCTCTCCCATGTATAAACCGGAGACTGACCCGTAAGTTGATGAAACTCATTCGTCCAGAGAAACGTAAACTAACACATATAATTACGGGCCATGGCCTATTTAACAAACATCTGTTCAATTTAGATCTTACTGACAGTCCCCTTTACAAAACGTGCTTGGAGGGAGAAGAGACGGCCGCCCACATTATTTTGGTGTGCACGGGCGTGACCACCTGCCGGACCACACACTTGGGGTCACCACGGACTCTCCTCGAGGTTATTGGTCATACCAAAGGTTTGATAAACTTTTTGGAGGAGCTGGGATGGCAGGATTATCCGCCCAGCTCAATACGCAAAATAGGCGCACTGTAGACGTGGAGTTGCAGAAATAAGCCCGCTCTTACTTATACTTCTTGGCAATTTTAAATATCAAATATATACCTACATACACTATTTTAATATTTTAGTAACTCCATAGTTAAACACTAGAAGGAAACATTAATATTTAAATATATTTGAAGTAGATTAACTTGAGAATAAATAAAAATACACGTCGAATCGATAACCTCCATTTTGTTTTTTTGAAGATCGGTTAAAAAAGAAAAACTTTACTAAGTAATCATTAATATATTATTAATATTGAATACTCATTACTTTTATTAATAAAATAGATTTGTTAATAAAATCTAATAATGTCTACTTCATTTATTTAGAACAATAAAAAAAAAATATTGAAATAAAATGAATAATTTACCAATTGTACAATTAAAAAAGGTTGTATAATTATAATTTGCTAAAAGTATTCAAATTTAAAAGTCGTTCAACACAAACTACATACCGTAACAACGTTAATGCACTAAAGTATATTTTTATGTCTGTTACCCGGAAGCGACTAAAGCCACAAGGCGTGACAGAGATGCTCGAAGAATCCACTTAATTATTTGATAATGGTATGTCTAGTTTTTGTTAAGTCATACGTGTGTAATTGACGGAAGTTTGTGATGTTACTTTAAAGTTATGAATGAAACAGATAAATTTGATAACTATCATTTGTCGCTGAAAATATATCATTATATATTCACATTAGTTAATGAATTTCTTGAAGATTTAAGAAATTTACAAACAAAAACACAACTTAAAAAAGAACTGTTCTTCTGACAGTTTTATCAATCTATATGTACCTATGATATGTACCCACAATATCAAGAATCATCGGCGAATAATTATAAGAATTGACTTGTTTTTTTTACTTTATGTAATAATTTCATTGCAAAAAGTTGCTACTCCATGAAAACAAAACAAAATCAAATAATTCAGTCTAAAATTGAACAGTACCAGACAAACATATGTATTATGACAATTATATATTAATTGCCTCGTATTCGCAAATCTACACAAATATTTCTAGATTTGTGTCGTAACACGAGATAAGAGCGAGTCGAATCGTAACGTAAGATCTAACACTCGAATATATTATAAAACAAACAGAAGGGCTTACACAACGAGAGAAAGTCACTTATCAGTTAGGCTTTACGTCACACCCAGTCTGGGTAAAGGTAAATTTTAGCTCCCATATAATACGTTTTGATTGGCGCGTTTTTGTGAGTATAATTTAAATTGCGAATAAAATGTCAAAAGAACTACAAACCGACCTCACAGAGCACTGTGAGGTCCGTCACAGCAGTAAAAAGTAATACATATTATATACATAGTGGTAAAATTTTAACAAAAAAAAAACCAACTTCAAATTGTAACTCCAAAACTACTTAACAGTTTAGATGAAATTTAAATGAAACCACACGGGAAGCACCAGCTTTTAAACAAAAAAAGAATTATAGATCATTCATCGTAGGAGAAACATAGCGTTAAATTGAATACCTCTTCCTTTTTTTGTAATCGTTAAAAAGAGGCATTTGTTAGTGGTTATCTGCTTAAGATTCGTTATATGTTACCTGCAAATGCCCCAACATACGACCTGTAGTGATAATGTACTTACTCCTAATGATCTTCTACAATCTACATTAATCTTTAATAATGTACGTTCTTATTAGTGTTCCTAATTTCAAAGCCTTTAACTGAAGAAATTAGAATGGAACTTTTATGTTGAATGTAGAAAAAATAAAGATATAAAGGTTCTTGTTTAAGCCATAATACAAAATAAGCATTAGAAACGTGAGAATCAAAAAAGGAAAAACAACTATTACTCAACATCTATATATGTATATTTATTAAAATTGCAATTTACACCGTTTTAAAATGTTCACAAATGAATCAACGTGGGCAGATTACTAAATTTTATAGTTCGTCTTAATAAAATTGCCCCAACATTTGAATTTTAGTATTTCGTATTCTTATACTAGTTTTATGTTTGTTATCATTTTTCCAACATAATATTTTGCTCTAAAAAGACATTTATTAATAAAGACTTTTTTATTGCTAGACGAAATTACCATAAACTAAACTGTTCTATTACTTAAATTAAATTGGTGTATGAGGGACCTTGTAGAAGGATTTGGACTTTAGAAAGTTAAAAGAAGAAAAACCCAAAAAAAGTTTAACCGGATTAAACGCATCTATCACAATTTTACAATTATTATAGTAAAAATAGGTTTCCTCAACGTCTCGCGTAGAGTCAGAATGGTCACGGGCGATCAAGGTATGTCTTAAAATTGCTACGCCAAACTTACTCTTACTCCTCATCTTTCGAAAGTCTTCGTGTTGAGCTTACTAGTTGTTGCCAAAGGACCTCATAAATAAAAAAAGAGAAGAACGAGGTTAGAATACCTTACGAAGACGATCAGTTTCGAAATGTTACTCAATGATCCTGATTTGGCGCACAAGGGCGTGCGCGGGCGATGTTTGGATAACCTCAAGCCTACAGATTAATATTTTGAAATTATGTGTATGTAGTTGAGAAACTCTTTGTCTCTGTTATCTTCAAATACTAATTCTATACTAAAGGAGTATATTTTGTCCATCGCTAATTTTAACAATAAAGGAGCTAGTCTCTTTCTTAAAAATTTTAGCTACTATAAATCCTTAATGAAATTTAATAATATTTAACAGAGTTAGAGCGAGTAAAGTTTTCATTTAGAAACTTCATGTGTCCAAAGTTTAAATTTTTTCACGCTCACTAAATTTATCTGCGCTCTTTAACACCTATCTATTTCCCACAAAAGAGCTTAATTGCCCAATTTGGATACACAGGATAATGTGGCAACTAAGCAATTAGTAAATAGTATAAAATGAGGAATTACATATAACATCATTTAGTCATCCCAGCTTTAACCTATCGTGAATTAATAGAGTTGAAATTACTTTACGTTTTCGAGCTTGGAAAGTAGAAACCTGCTACGCAAATTGGTATCGTTAATGCAATTTTCAAGTCTATTCTTATTTCTAGCTTGCGTTTGTTAAATCCTAATATCTGGATATATTTAATAGATATTCAATGTTCTAATCAGATTCCGGTAGTGACGTCACGCGTGGGTGATTCGTGGGCACACAGCCTTGAGTCGTGACTGGCGGTAATCGTGCTAAGTAATTTTTATACTCAATATGTTACATTACATATTACAGCTTTATATGTAATTTCCTGTCAGTTAATCTAAGAAAATCGAATATTTTTTTGTGAGGTATCTCTGGATAAGTATCGAAAAATACTTCACAAAAGTCATGGTTGACAGCTGTCATTCATTAAAGAAACAAGTAATTTTTAACCATGGACTTAATAAATTTTTTTCTCTTCGATTATGTTTTATTGTTCATTTAATTATAAATCAACGAAAAATGGCTAATAACGAAAATATTTTATGAATATTTCTTTATCACTGTTAACGGAATTTTATAAAACAAATTATGTTCTTTTTCAACAGTCATGTTTGTAAGGTGTCAAAATCTTTTGATAATATCAGAGATTATCGAAGTATATACAATAAGAGTACTGTTACTAATTACAAAGTAACGGTATCTAACAACAAATGAAACAGTTTAAGTTATTTAGGTGACAAGTAGTTAAGCAATGACTGAACTTCAGGAATTCAGGTCGTATCTAGAGTCTTCGTATCTTGCAAATTCTTCATCTTGGTATTTAGAATTTTAATGACACCCAGTTCACCTTATTTTTAATAGCAAATTTTAATTAAAAAAACTGACTTGAAATTCTAACTCTGAATTTATTAAACAGATTTTGATGATTTAAATGGAACCATACGGGAAGCACCAGCTTTCAAAGAAAAAAAAAGAATCATCAAAATCGTTTCACCCAGTTGAAAGTTCTGAGGTAACAAACATAAATAAATAATCTTAAATAAATAAAATAAATTGAGAACATCCTCTTTTTTGAAGTCGGCTAATAAATGACAGGAAACATTGGATTCTATAAATTACCAGCTCACCCAAAAAAAGTCATGTCAGCGACCCCATGCATTGGGCGTTGTGAATGGAAACACGGGCATATTTTGAGAGGTTTTATATAATTAATTAGATTATTATTGTTAAAATAACGTGATAAATATCGAAAACCGTTAAAATGCTATTTTGAGATTTATTTAAAGTTTCGTCAGCATCACTTAACTTAATTACTCAATTCTCTCCAAATCATAATTAAATATTTGAATTTCCCATTTTATCATTACCCTTTCATATGTTTGCATAAGTTCAAAGTATCCATTTCAAAAGACAGACAAGGCACTATAAATAAATATAATTATAATTTAATTATTATTACACTATATTTTATTTTATTATATAGTGGTACAAATCTTAATTATGTATAATGTTACTAATAATACATAATAATACAAAATAATACATTATAATAACATAAAGAGCCACACTCCCGTTGATGTCTAATCCTAGGGGATTTTATGTGTTGACTGTTGACTCGTCCGTTTTTGAATGACATAATTTCTGATTTTAATTGCTAATATTATCTTGTCTAAAAAAAACATATATTTTTAATCCATAAGATGGAATCATTCTGAAATAATTTCAATTAATTTTAATTTAGTAGTAGTAAGTAGGAGATAAAATTCCCATGACCCGCATAATAGATAGAACACTTATCAGTTACTTGTAGAAAAGCTACCTTTTTATTATCGAATAAAACGCTTTTATATAAGGGTATCAAAGAAGGATATATTTTATAACTTGTATGAGAATTTGTATACATCTTACTTTCTCATAACATTTTTAACCCATTGGAAATAGAATTATAGAGCATAATATAATGGATTTAAAATAATCTTAAGTTAACCAAATGAAAATGTGACTAGACACGGCTCATTAAGCATAAATAGCATCGCACAACTCCTGATTCTAATATTAACCACAGATAATTACGTTGTTTTTGCTATATTCTTTTATTTTTGTTAAGTCATTACATCACCAAGTTTATATGCAAACTAATGGACCCAACGAACTTCGTATCAGAATTTCAGAATTTCGAATAATAATATGTCACCTAAAACGTTACTTCATAGAAAATGTATGAGGAAACGATACTTCGTTATAATCACTTTTTCGTGAATTTTTCTATATTTTAAATAGTAGTTATTCTGCTATTCTCAGATTAGAGGAATCCAGCAAATCAGAAATCATCAAAAACAGGCCATCCGTTCTTGAGTTATAAATAGTGTAAAATTCTCCGAATATATTATTTTTTAATAAATGAACTGTTTTTCTCAAACTGATTGTAATTAAACATCATTCAAGAGCGGAGGTCTCGGTTTGATTCCCTGGAGCACAAAGGAATGTATCGGTTTGAACTTTGAAAAGAAAAGTAAACTGATTACTTCATACTGGTCTACAGACGATTATTTTGATTTATGATTAGTGAAAATAAAAGCAGCAATGTATCCGCCCCAGCTCCTTTGTTTTACCTTACTTCCGACTTCGGTGCATCAACAAGAAAGGTTATTTCTTTCATCTAAACCAGTTACCAGTCTGTTACCAGTTCTGCACAAACTTACTTAATCAATTTGTTCGCCAAAATCGATCCTTCAATCATTCGTCAATACGCTTGCTAAAACACTTTCAAACTAATCGAGTTGCTCAGTTACGAAAGCTTTGTTGGAAGTTGAAAGTACTAAAGCTTTTATAATTCTTGATTTATTTCGATAAGATTGGCCATTTGATGTATTTTAATATATGGATAATGATCAACACACTTTTCAAAATTACCCAGGAAAATTAATAAACTTTTAAAATGGAGAAGATTCGATTTTTTATTTAACAATCGATCAAAAGCCTAAAATAACAATCGTTGATCGGTTGCCTTGAAATACCCAGTTTCATATAGATTAATTACAATGTAGAATTATAATTATTTGATTATTTTCTCACCATTTGTACTAAATATGTATATGATAAGGATAATAAGGCAATGTAATTAATAATGAGAAAAAATCTTGTGATTTTCATGGAAATATCCGTGATAGTTGCTTTTGAAGAACTTTGATAACTTGATTTCGGTAAATAAATATGTCAATAGCTTAGCTATGCCACGTGCATTCAATATAATTATTATAATCGATTTAATTTACTTACGGAACCTTGCTGTTTCCATGCGTATAAAAACAAAACGCATCGAAGCAAAGCTTTTTAAATCTCATTCCAAGATTGCGAACTTACCTTTTAAAAAACAACCAAGGTCTTACTGCAACTCAGAAAACTCGAATGTTTAATCACTAACATTGAAACCACATATCCATGCACATTCACATCACACAGTTATATTAATATGAAAATATTAATCGATGATTTTAATAGATTTTCCCGCGAATTTCGTTATATTTTGATTTTAAATCAATCGTTCGTTGTCATGGCGACCGCGCGCTACGCATATTCTTGGCCAACTGACGTCAACCATTCGAACTTCGAACCGGTCTGAGCAATAAGGTTGTTTTTTTTGATTCGATTTATATAGATGATGTCAGGATTGAAACTCGCTCGGCTGGTTCGATTTTAAGAGGTAATTCAAAAAATAATAACATCCTGATTGAACATACAATAATATAAAAAATTTAAGCTTTTACATTACTTCGCTTGAATTAACTTAAATCCTAAAAAATATTATTTCAGGTGTACAGTTAAAGTGTAATTTCAAAATAAAATCTTGATTCCAATTATTAAATTAATTTGTGTGTCTATCTATCCATTTCTTTGTTTGCAACGGATGGTGTTTTGATGGAATTTTCATTTGCAGAAAAACTTTAGACTCCCATCCAAAAAACTTAACACATAATATAATAAACCTTATATATTTTTAAACAATTAACTATCATGACAAATGAAAATTTTTGTTTGGTGAGGATACGCTCAATCCATTTAACTAATTTTAATGAATATAAGCGGGTAGATTGAAATATTGGCTGCCAATTTTTTTTTTTTTTAGATCGATGATATATTTTTTAGGAATTGATTGATTGATTTTTTAGCCGTTTATTTACTATCTATAAAATATTTTTTTTTTTTTTTTTTTTTTTTTTTTTTTTTTTTTTTTTTTTTTTTTTTTTTTTTTGTTTAAAGCACCTTACAGAAGGACACTTTAACTAATTACAATCTAGCTGATAAGCTAATAAGTAATACTACTTTGACTTAAACTAATAAATTGAACGTAAGCTAAAAAATTGTCCACTGACAAAATCTTAGAGTCTGTTAAGGGGAAGTGCACTTTGTTCATATACACATAATATTTTCTAATTTACACTATCAGTTTAACACTTCACTAACTCAAAAGGTTTGGTCCTTTTTAGTCTTCTCACTATGTCCGTGTTGTCAAGGAGCTGGATAGCCTCAACGTTCACATGATGATGAAGTCTTTTTTGGTGAGCTTCAGCGTACTTATTAATAACTTTGTTAACGAAGTCTATTTTTAGGTCCTTATGAAGATCTTCGTTCCTGACATACCAGGGAGCGTTAACTATCTCCCTGAGTACTTTGTTCTGAAAGCGCTGTATAACTTGGATATTAGTTTTTTTGGTGCAGCCCCAGATCTGGATACCATAAGTCCATACAGGCATTAGGACTTGCTTGTAAAGTAGAATTTTATTTTGCACTGATAGTGGAGAATGTCTGCCTATTAGCCAATGCATACTTTTATAGCGTAGTCCCAGCTCCTCTCTCTTTTTCTTGACATGAGCCTTCCAGCGGAGTTTCGTATCAAGGGTCATTCCCAAGTACTTAGCCATGTTGGCGTAAGGTACAATTTGACTGTTTATGTAAACAGGACAATAATTAGGTCTTTTGTTGGAGAAATCAATATGAACTGACTTGGATTCGTTCAGTTTGATTTTCCATTTTTTAGTCCAATCGTGTATACGATTTATTGCTTTTTGCACCTTTTCTGTAGCTTCTTTGTGGCTGTCTCCTATTGCCATTATTGCTGTGTCATCTGCGAATGTTGCTATAGTGTTATGCTCTGTCTCTGGTATATCCCGAGTGTACAATAGGTATAGGACCGGACCTAAGACACTTCCCTGTGGAACACCAGCTTTTATTTGTTTTATTTCTGAGTAGGCATCTTCATGCCTTACTCGGAAAACTCTTTCTGAAATATATGACTCCAGTAAACGTGCAAATTGCTTTGGGAGTGACATTCTTAGTTTGTACACCAGACCTTCGTGCCAAACCTTGTCAAATGCTTGTGCCACGTCAAGGAAAATAGTTGAGCAGACTTTCTTTTCCTCTAGAGTCTTTTCGATTATGTTGGTTATTCTATGAACTTGGTCTATTGTTGAGTGCTTTTCTCTAAAACCAAATTGATGGTCCGGAATTAGCTTCTCTTCTTCTAATATTGGTTTTAATCGCTTCAAGAGTAACTTTTCAAAAAGCTTGGATATCACCGGTAGCAGAGAAATTGGTCTGTACGATGTAGTTTCATTTAGTGGTTTTCCTGGTTTAGGGATCATAATTACTTCAGCAACTTTCCATAAGCATGGAACATACATTAATCTGAGTGCACCATTGATGAGATAAGTCAGTTTAACTATGCCTTTGCGTGGAAGGTTGTGTAAAATATCACCTGTTATTAAGTCATAGCCAGGTGTTTTTTTTCGACTGATATTTTCTTTTATCTCTTGTGACACTTCTTTAGGTGTAACGAGTTTTATGGTATCGTTCTCTAGGGAAATTTCATAGTCATTGTCTATCGCTATTTGCAGTTCGTTGTTTGGTTCACCATCGTTAGGTTGGAAGATTTTTTCTAAGTGTTGGGCAAATCTTTTCGCTTTCTGCTCGTTATTGACGGCCCAACTTCCATTTTCTTCTTTTATGGGTGGTATTTGCATAATGGGCCTCTTCATATTCTTTGTGGATTTCCATAGAGAATAGTCGCTACAGCGAGTGCTCGTAAGGTTCTGTAGGTAGTTCTTAATGGACTCATTGTCATACTCTTCAATTATTCTACTGAGCTTTTTGGTAAGGTTGTTAAGTTTCCTTTTGTCTTGTGGGGCTCTAGATTGATGCCATACTTTCCTTTGGTGTCTTTTTTCTAAAATCAGTGTTTTAATTTCCCTTGGGTAACTCTTTCCTTTAGTTGTTAGATTAACAGTAGGTGTGTTATCCCATGCTGCAGCTTGAATATCGTAGACAAATTGTTCCACTTCTTCATCTAGCTGTGCCGGATTACGTATAGGCACATTCAGTTTGATTTTGCTTTCTAGATCATGTCGAAAGCTCTCCCAGTCAGTATATTTATTGACTAGAGTAGGATTTCTTTGTTTCCGCGATATAGTTTCATTCACCTCAAGAATAATTGTTGAATGATCAGAGTTCATGTCAAAACCTTCATCGATGTCTAAGTAGTTAGGATTTATATTTCTGTATATGAAGAAATCAATTAGGTCTGGAAGTTTGTTACGATCTGTAGGCCAGTATGTAGGTTTTCCAGTGGAGATAACGTCACACTTATGGTCCTTAACCGCCATCAGGAGCTCTCTTCCCTTGGTCGTAGTTAGTCTCGATCCCCAGTAGGTATTTTTAGCATTAAAGTCCCCTCCGAGAATAAACCTATTACCAAGATTGTTCATGATTTGTAGATATTGATCTCTTTTTATTTGATGTTTCGGTGGACTGTATATGGCAGCCACCGTAAGTGGATAAGTTCTGGTTCTCACAGATATAGCGATGACTTGCATTTGTTGTTGTTCATGTCTGAATTTTTCGTAGTGGCATATGTTTTTTTTAACTATAACTGCGCTCCCACCTCTGGCAGTGTTGTCAGGATGTAACGCTTGGTAGATCTCATAACCTTTCAGTTTCATAAACGAATGATGAGTGAAGTGTGTTTCTGAGATAAGGCATATGTCAATATTTTCGGTGTCTAGGACTACCTGTAACTCTTTTTCGTGTTGTAGGAGTCCATTGGAGTTCCAGTTCATTATTTTGAGTGTTCGAATCATTTTTGTAATTTTGAATATGGGTGTTTGGCACCCTGTTCCAATTTCTGCAATCGTGCATCAAAAGATGACATCAAGTTAAGAATTTCGGACAGTTTAGTTTCAATGCTGTTTGATTGAGAACTACCTTCACCTTTAGCAACTTGCACATATGATTTGCCTTTTAATTCCCGTTCTGGGTTTTTTGGATTTGGCCGAGTTGTTGGCTTTGGCTGATTTGTTGCAGGTTTGGCTGGGTTGTTATTCCGTTGCTCTTTTGTTACAGGTTTATTACCACCATGTTTCCTTATTTTCTGAAGTTCCTTGGCAACCATGCATCCCCTGTAGTTAGCTGGATGCGGCTGGCCACAGTGGACGCATTTAGGTTTTTCTTCAGATGTCTTTCTGCAGTCTTTGGTAAAATGCCTACCTGTGCACTTTACGCATCTGGGTTCTTTGGAGCAGTACTTCTGCGTATGTCCATAGGCTTGGCACCTCTTGCATTGAGGTATTAGCTTGGTTGTTTTTAACGGTTGTATATCCACTTTACAACCAAGAATGTGCTTAATCTCATAGATTTTTTTGATGTTATCGGAGTGGTTGAATGTAAGCACGAACATATTCAACGGTTCCTTATTTTTCCAGCTAAGCTTGTTTACGGCATTTTCTATCTCAAAACCTTTATCTTTGAGATCTGTTATGATTCTCTCGGGCTTGCAGGTAAATGGTAGATTTTTAGCCATCACTCTTATTGGTCTGTCTTGTTTGTTTTCATAAGAGTGCCATTGATAATTATTGTTCGACAGCTTTCTTGTTATCGACCTATATGTTACGTCGGTAATAGTGTTAACTTTGACAGAGTTACCTTGTAGTATTTTTACAGTAAAGGACTCCTTGGCTTCGTCTTCTGATAGAAAATCATAAAAATTTTGGTAATCTTTCACCTCGTCAACAATAATTGGTGGTGGAAGAGGGGTTTTCTTCTCTTTCTGAGATTTTTTTTCTGGTGTTTGATGCTCAGGTGGAGGAGGAGTAGGTGACCGATTCATTTTCCTTTTCTTTCTGCTTTTTACTCGAATCCACTCTGTTTCTTTAGCTAATTCTTCTTCATCTGTGCAGTATTCCTCGTTAGTAGGATCAGGCACTGCTTGTTTTTCACTGTCATCGTTCTGTGACGATGATTTCTGTTTTTGGATTTCAAGTTGCTTCTTTTCTTCTTGAAGACTTGATATCTGGTCACGCAGGCTAAGTACCATACGTTCCATTTCTTCTCTTCTTGCCCGTTCTTCGGTGAGGGCTCTGTAGAGGGTGTACTCCGTTTCAGTTTTTAATTTAAGCGATGCCATGATTAGTACTTCGCCTTAACGATTGTTTACAATTCACTTAATGCATGAAATGACTAATAGACACAAATCGCAATATCTGCGTCATCGCGGTATCGGTATGCAACAGCGGCGGTGACGTCGTGCGCGATGCGCATGAGTCACGGATATCGTAATTGTCACGTCTGCTCGGTACAGAATTCAGCCGATCACTGATATATAAAATATTTAAAAAATATATTAAATGTACCTTTATTTGGATACTTTTTCATTAATTATTATACATATGTACTATGTGTGATCGGTTTCACCCGCTCTCACGATTAAAAATATTTTACGACCTATTCTCAAAATTATCAAATACATATAAAAAAAATTATAAAATTCGGTCGAACCGTTTCGGAGGAGTGCGAACACAAACACCAGATATACATAAGATATATTTTGCAAACTTTAAACGTTTATAAAAAATTTGTTCAGCAATAATGTCAAATTCATCATCGACAGAGGAAACCTAGTACTATGGATGTTATTTTTAACTGCGCATTAAATCCTGCGATTAGTATGATATTAATTCATTATATTTTAATTGTCTTAGATTACGCGACCTTAATTAGTCTCCTTAATGCGTTTATCTTAATACGTGTAAACAAGCTTATTATTCGGCTTCACGTGTTAATAGTTTTTTTATTTTATTTTTTTATACTTCGTTGCAATCAACCTCTTCCAGGCAACTCAATTTTTCTTGGTTTGGTTCTTTAGGCAACCAAGTAGAAATTCAACCATACCTCCCCGTCCGGAAAGTGGCAGCTCTACCAGAAACCGAATACATTTATACAAATTAAATTATAAATTATATTCGGGACCGGGGATCGAACCCGATACCTCAGGCTTCCCGGTAGGCTTATAAGACCGCTAACCCATGAGGCCTCTACTCGTTCATACTGTTGTTTATATTATTTCCTTTTTTACTTTACAGATACAATACAGGTGCAATAATACTCTTTAGTAATCTGTACTCTAACTATCTAACTTTTAAATTATTCTATGTCATAACAAGCGAACCGACCCTGTGAACTCTGTATCGCGTCAGTGTTTACAGTCACACAACAGCTAAAACGTTATTTCATAGAAAATGTATGAGGAAATGATTTTTTTTAAACAATTTTTTAATAAATAATAATAAATATAAATAATGAGTTATTTTGCTTCGCTTATGATATAATATTAATATAGATTATGAAGGCTTGTAAATGAAAACGTAAAACTTCGTTAAAGATTTATTAAAATAAAAATTAATAAATTAAAAAATGAAAAACCTAACACGTATTTATCCTAAGAATAATTTAGGATTTACTTTTAAGTTATATAAAAATATTATTATCTACAAATAGACATAGATTATAAGTTATAACGTTTATGAGAAAGTATTCTATATTTACAAATATTACAATCACGTAAATGAAATTCATTTCGAGATCCTTCATAATATAACAATTAAAAGTAAGATAAAAAACGAACAGACATTCGTTAACAACAGACAATATTTTAATTTCGAAAGAAAAAAATTGTCAGGCGTGTTACTAAAATATTCAGTTATTTTAATTTTCATTAAAAATCTATGTAATAAATATATTGTAAATACTATAGTTATATCTACTATTATCACATAATGATTCCAGCATTTTAAAATATCTATAAAATTTTTCGATAGTAAAGACTTGATTCTTTTGCATATTGCCAAAAAATACCTAAATTAAATATAAAAAATCTCATTATTTATTAATATTTTCAAATATGTGTGTTTCTTACTTATTTATTAACGCAAATTTCGATAGAATTATTATTGTCAATAAACTAAAAATTCTTAATACCTTTAGACACTAACATCACGCTTATCATAACGACACGACTTACGTCATTTCCATAACAAAATCCAGCATTAATGGGTGTCGAGAAAAAAGCGTAACATTCTGGTCTAAAGGCCCAAGTTAAGTTTGCGCATTATTAGCGCGTTATTTAGCGTAAATGCTGGTGACATTGTTAACATTTTGGGTTAACGCAGACGCTAATAAAAAAAAACAAAATCACTACAGATTATAGACACAATTCTCGGTATATCGCAGAATAAAAAATCGCTACCTAATTATAGTCGTTAACATAAAAATGCTCGTGTATTCACTTAGAGCGTCTTGAATGCTCTAAGATTATTCCAAAAGTGGTAAAAAAGTATAACATTGCATTACGTATTAACAAGTTTATCAATCCATGGTACAAATTTCTGTATATTAGTATACACTCCAGGTAGATGCTCACGTCCACAACCAATGCCCCACGACACCAAGCCAATGAGAGTACTTCGTCCTTCAAGTTTCATGGTTAGAGGCCCACCTGAGTCTCCTTGACAAGAGTCTCTGCCACCCTGGAAAGCATAGACTGTGTCAGTCCTTATCAATAATCATTAATATTAAGTGGGAAGACAGAAGAAAAAATATATGGAGGTCTTTCACTTCCTGTTGAATTTGGGCCCAAATTAAAAAAAACCGCTTAATCGGACTAAAAGGAGAAAATTAAAATAAGTTCACATATGGAGTTATAGTTAACTGTGTAGGTAGGTACAATTTTATGGGACCTACGCCGAAATCACCAGCAACTTTGATATACACACACTACTGTTATAAATAATTATATTCCTAATATTATACCAATTGCTGTCATTGTTTGTAAGGCGCAACTTTACAAGAATAAAGGCTCGAAGGTAAAAACGTCTTTGTTTGGCTATGTCCGTGGAGTACAAAATATTAAACCTCTTTGTATCCAGCGCAAAGGAAAACGTCATGAATCGTCTCCCTCCTGCCGGCTGCTCGGAACCATCGTTGACATCTCTCATTTGGTATAACTTCTACATCCACCTCCTGTAATTAATTATCACATTACATACTTACATAACAAATCATTCATCGTTATCTTTATTAGGTATCTTCTTCCATATTTTTAAGAAAGTACTAGCACGATGTCACAAAATCCAAAAAGATGACATTATGTCTAAAACGGACTACCTATTATTCTACCTATTTTGTATGTTGAAATATTGCACTTGTTTAAAAAAATATTTTAAATGATTTTGGAATTATATTTTAAAATATTAATATATTTTCATTTTCCGAAATCGGAAACCACATTCGGAACATCGTTAGGCTATTAAGGTTAGAGAGAAGGAAAACGATCGTTACGTACTTAAAGCATACTAAAGACATACCAGCAGACTTACTAACGTCTGCTGGTTCTAATACAGACATAATGTTCATGTTTGATAATTTTTCGAGCAGTTCTTCGTTTATTACTTTTTTTATTGTTATTGAGCCAACGGCTAGGCCTATGAGAAGACCGATTTTTTGATGCTTTGACAGGATTGGAGCCATCACATATACGTCAGCCGCGCGCTCGCAACTGAATTAGTAAGTAAATACGTCAAATGTAATCAGAAGCTTCTAATTAGCTTTCTTTTTAGGATTTTAATTTAGATGTCTGAATTCAGTGAAGTGGAATAAGCGCTTTAGCCTGGCTGCCGCTGAAAATTTGTAGAATTTATAATTTATTTTTCAGCCACCAGCCAGGCTGCCGTCGGTAAGTAGTATCTGCGAAGTTAGCTGTTTATAAGTATGTATTATGTACAAGCAGATGAAGTTGGTTGAATTGAGACAATTTAGCGATCACACTTAGCGGCGCCTGACTTATTTTGTCCTTAAATCTGGGACACTATTTTCTACAGAGATCGTTCTCCTTCTCTCTAACCTCCATGACTAAGGCAATCCAGAAATGACATTTGACACAGAATTTTCTGTTTTGTAATCTGTTTTATCATATTTTGCAATCTTTGGCCGGAATGTCAGTGTACACTGTACAATGTACATAATGTATCAACAGTTAAACATGTGTTGATGTTTATTTTTGTGGAAACATAATAAACCAATCGTTATAGTTATTAGATAATGGAACCCACAAAACACATATTTACGTTTAATGAAAAGAAATGTTTACGTGATATTGTAAAGAAATACTATTCTATTGTCGAAAATAAGGACATTCACACTGAAGCAGTTAGGCAAAAGAATGCTACTTGGCAAATCATTGGGGAAGAATACAATGCCTGTCCCCATGTATCATTTCATGTAAATATTCAAAAATTTACTCGAACGAACATATATTAAGATCGGCTACAAATCTATAGAAATTATAATGATTTTAAGTTGAGTATTGTTAATGTAAAAATGAGTTTTTGAGCTCTAATTTTTCTATTAGTTTTTATGAATTTGGTATAAATTGTAATTTATTAATATGCCGGCGTCAGCTATTAAATATTCCAAATGTCACAGTGCATGTGTCATGTTATTCTATTATACATACTTATTTCTTATTAATCACTTTTCAGGCAACTCCAAAACAGCTAAGACGGTTATGGCTCAACTTAAAACAACGGAGCAAAGCCAAAACACGAACTTTTATTCTGAAGTCTGAGCTAGAATCTAATAATATACCTATTAATGGTGACCCTTTAAGATCAGAAGTCATAGAAAATCATTCAGAGATCACACAAAAAAATACTAGTTTTAGTTATAAAGATAATCAGGAAGAATGTAGGAGAGTTGAGAAGCATGATTTGGAAATGCAAATTTTGAAAGAACAGTTAAGAGAGGCTAAGGCTAAAGCAGATTTAGCTGAACTGGTATATAACCAACATAATAGTAATGGTAAAACACTGTTTTTCGAACCTTGATATCCTATGAAGTTATGTTGTTACATAACTAATTCAGCCTGTTCATTTATTTTTATCTATAGAAAAATAACTTATTGTTTCAGGTTAGAGTTGTGCTCTTTTTCATGGCAAAGCTTATACCAATATTAAATGCAAGATTATATTAAAAAAGCCAAGAAATAAAAAAGTTTATGTTTGGAAAGCGTAGAAGACTGATCATTTATCTTTATTTATCAAAGAAAATGGGAAATTAGAAAAGAAAAATATAGAATGCGATATGTCCAATGCTTATTAGAGGATATTATAAATTAAACACATTTTTGTTTTTAAAACATGTTATGTACTTATAAGAAATTTATACTGTTAAAATATCCCTTTATGCAATTATTTTTAGGAACATCTGCGGGAACAGAGCATTAAAATTACAAATAAACATCCCCAATTTGTTCATTCACATAGAAGTAAGTAGACAAATCAGGTGTCTATAACAATAAAATTTAGTATTAACTAACACACTTGTTAATTTAAAATTAATTTAACAAATCATGTATGTATTTCATAAAATGTATATCTACCAAATTTATCAAAAATGACCCAGTTGCTAAACCTTACCATTACAAACTAAAGTGTTTATATATTATTAGTGGACTCTGCGAACTTCTTAATGCTTCAGAGTTCCGAAAAAAAGACCTAAAATGTTATTGCATAGAAAATGTATGAGGACACAAATTTTCTTCATAAATACTTTTTCTTGAATTTTTCTATATTTTTAATAGTTATTCTTGGATTAGACAAATCCAGCAAATTAGACATCATCAAAATCGGTTCTTTATAAATGGTGTAAATAGACTTTGTTTTATATATTACTTTTAGATTTTAAAAGATAATAAATATAGTTCAAATTATAGAATGAATATTTTGTCAGAAAAAAAAGAGTGAAATTAGTAATTATAAACTGTTGTTAATTTTTAGAAATAAGCCTATTAATAGTAAAAATACTATTTTATAGAAAAAATTGTTTTTCTGCACTTTAAAATTTAGTTCTTTTTAGTGAACCTACATCACTTGTTATCATGCAATATTTCGTGGTTCTACATTTTCTAAATTAAAAATCTACAGGTTACCCGCCGACGATGGCTTTTTTTTGCTGTTCATACCCAAATCCCAATTGAGCGATTGACACATAATTAAAACAAAAATTTTGTATCCCAGCGCGGCATACCGTTTCGCCCCGGTAGAATGTGAAATAGATCCCGGATTCCTTTAAAGAAGCATGGCAAGTAACCGAGGTTAGTTTTAATGGTATTGCTCATCTGGTCTTCTCATTAAAAGAGAGTGCAATGTGCCGAGTCCCACATATATCGTACCTACCTATTGTAAATGGTGCTGAGATTGCGTGAACAGCATTTCCACCTCAGAGATTTAAAAAAATGGGGCATACACCCATACTCCACTAGGCTGTTCACTTAAACTCTATTTCTAGAGTTTAGTGCAACAAATTCCAACGTCTGTTTTACTGAGCATTATATAGTTTATAATTGTGGACAAAAAATATTATTTTTTAACAAACCAGAAATTCCTCGGCGCACGTAAATCGAGGCAGTCAAGTGCATGCCAAACAGAACAAAAAAAGCGAGAGCGTCTCATAAGCCTTCTCCAATTGCTTTTTACATATCGTTATTTGATAATTTTATAATACCTGTAATACAGAAGGCACAGTGCTCTGCCCGTGTCTCGTTCGTCCCCAACCTGCAACGGTCGCCATCTTGCCGGCTAGCTTCATTTGCTTTTGAGGAAGACAAACCTGCAAGATATAAATTTAAAACTAAGAGATCACAAAAACAAATAATAGCTTAATATATAAATTGTAAGTGTAATAAGGAACTAAAAGCAATACCATTAAACTCTGCTTCTTTCCCAGGAATGCAGTCATAAGAATAATCGAAAAAGAACCAATAATTTTGTTTTAAGCCCATTATTTCTGAGCATTTTCCATAACCATCCTCTTTCGATGTTATTAACTATCTACATATTGTTTGGTTACATGGAAATTCAATTACATTTGAATATTCGCTCACAACTGCAGCAATAGCGTTTGGTATAGAAGAAAACTTACGGGTAAAATATGTTGCTTAAACACCACGCCTCTATCCAATTGAACTAACGCTACATCGTTTCTGAAATCGGCGGGTTCATAGGCTGGATGGACTTCTTTTCTTTGTACTGAGAATTCTTCGTGTGAATATCTTTCGCCCGCATCTCGAACATCCCATTCGCCAAGACGCACTCGTAGTTGGGAGTTTGGGGTGCTAGAATTTATAGGATTTGCTAGCTTTTACTTGCATCTTCGTTCAGAATTCTATTCATAACTTTTACATACATTATATTTTTACCTTAACGTAACCCAACGTTTTGTGCTTTTGTATCGCACGCCCAAATAACTCGCAAAATATAACGATATAATGATATGTTGTATATAATATGCGTTTTATAATAGTAAAGTTTCATTAAAACCCATTCAGTTCCAGATAGTTTTGTAGGAAAGAGTAACAAATATCTCTCTTCACAAACTATTGCATTTATAATATTCGTGGTAAAAAACTCTTATAGTGTAAAGTGAAGTCCCATGTCCCCTAGTGGGGTATGGGAAAAAAAATCTTATAGTACTTAATGTATTTATTCTCTAGCACTTTTTATACTTACGTAGCGACACAATGGGCTGCAGTGATGACCCATCTGTCTGATATAAGAGCACCACCACACGCGAGTTTCTTGCTCAAAAACCCTGACTTTATCAACGCAGCTTGCCAAGGATGCGAGCCAAAACCAGTTGAATGCCCTCCAACAATTCTATTTGAACGTGTAAAATGCTCACCACAGCCTGAAAAGCATAAATTCTTTTGTGATTTTTGTTAGGAATATAAAACGAGACGTTAAAATAATATAGGGTAAAGAAACACTCAAGAGAAATTTTTTTTTTATCGCAGTATGTGATAAATAATGTGAATTTTAAACAATTATTTACCTTTTTCATACATTGCTAACGTTATTGAAAAGGCGATTTATTTTTAAGTATGATAAGTTTTTATGTATGGCTAATGTAGAAAAATATAGTAGATAATGTGTTCTTAGGAATTTTATTAAATACAAAACTAGTACTATATATATTCTGAACTTTGATAAATGTAGTGGACTGTATAATGTAATTGTGATTTAATTTGAAGATGTATGTTATGCGTATTGTGTAGAATTTGTCAGAATAAAGCAGTTTAGTCTATCTGCTACTGGTGATCTATATCTAATACTAATATTAAACCCAAAACATCCGCCATTCAAGCAAAACAAAGAACGCGGTGCAAAAGCGTGTTCTGTACAAAAGTGCATGATGATTATGAAAACGCAGTGATGAAAAAGCGATAGAAAGAGAATTGCGAGGTAATTCGATGTTTAAACAATTCATCATATTGCTATTTAAGGAATACGGAATGAAACAAGTGACAACACTTTACAAGAGTTTATTAAACTTTAACTTCTTGTAGTTCTCGTGGTTTTCAATCAGAAATTTTAGAAATATTCTAAAATATTAGCCTTGAGTAATATTTCTCTTACAAAAACCTCGAAACTGTTGTAATTTACAAGTACTTATTCAAACATATTCACATTTTAAAACCAATTTGTGATTTATGACAGTTTGGAATTGTTTAGATTTTATTAGTGTTGTTATCGAAAAAACAATCAAATCACCTCATTAAACAAACAAAACATACCCGGGTAACTGGGTCTTGCTACATGCACGGGTACATAATCATCACCACTTTCGTAACCCGGATAAATGGTTGTGGTCTCATGATATGATGGTTTCACGTGAAAGTAATTCCAGTCCGGTTTCGGTCTATCCGGTTCCATGACCGGATTGTGTGGTCGGGTATCCGTGTATATGATGATTGGGTCTTCGAATTGATTTGTTTCGTAAGTGTCGTGGGGAAATGAACCGATGATCTCAATGAGGTCGCCTGGTTTGAAAATGAGTATGGTTGATACTATACTTAAAGCGAACCCTATACACTAATATTCTCCTTATCCCTAATAAGGCGTAAGGTAGGAATAGATCTGCATTTGGTACAATAATCATTTCGTAATTTGGAAAGAAGATGAGCCATCTTTGATTTAAAAGAAATAATTACTTTTTCCTCAGAATTAAACCGACGACTTTTTTAAAAAAAATATTAAATAAATTACCTCCATCTAGTAATAGATCTCATCGAATAACTTGTTTATTCTGTTTTAAAGTATAAGTTAAGTTGTTATTTTTCTATTGTAAAAAGAAAATATTATCAGGCTAAAAAAAGTACCATTAAAGGTAGTTTTTCCTCAAATTTTATTGCTTAGTACAATCAATTTAATATCCAAGAACATATATGTTCTTAGATATTAAAGGTATGTAAAAATATTGTGATATAGCCTACACAATGTAAATCTTGTGTATTTTTAATGTCTGATGACAATTGAGCAGTAGATGCTTGTAATTATTAAATAGTAGTATGACGTAGGTATATTTGTACATATTATGAGAAACCTAATAATAGAGATAAATGTCGTTTTTATAAATGTAGTTGTCTAAGAAAATAGTTTACGTGTAGGAACACTACCAACATGAAATCGCCATAAAATTAAAGTCAAATCAAAACTTTCTCTGTATGAGTAAGTAAATTGAACTAATAATTGCATCGGAAGTAATCGTTATGATTACCTGTATATCATCATCGATTGGCCATTACGTAGGAAACATAATGATACCATGTAATTTCGTTATTCAATATTAAAGAATGTATTGTTACGTGAGAGAAATTTCATTTGACGTATTAGATTTTCTTTACTATAATATAGTAATGTTCTATTAAAATGTGGTATGTTATAGAACACTAGACCGTTACAAAATATTAATAAATAAAAAGATTAAAACTTCGTTAGTTTTAAAAACTAAACGTCATTTTCTTTCTTCGTAATAATTTGATGGTTATTAAGTTTAAAACAAAATAAAAAATCATAATCTGCTTATCGTGAATGTAATTTTGAATGAACCCCCAATTTTGAATGCACACCTATAATTTACTTTCGAGAAACAATTCCTAATTACATGTCACTTACATCTTATTGTGTTAACGGTCGACCGGTGACTTTCACTCAATTTCACTTAGTAATTTTCGCTTTCCGATCTATTGATGCTCTGGTTACGAGTGTTATATCAGAGGGAAAACAGAGATTAGCGCTCACTTATTTAACGGCCATTCACTGGAACCTTGTAGGGTTGCCAGTGTATATTAATTATAAATGCGAAAAACTCTGTTACCTTTTCTTGTAAAGTTTCTTGTTGCTTAATTAACTGTACAATCAGTTATATGAAATTATAACTTAAGTTTGTCCGCCGTCCGGATAGAACTCCTTAACGTTTAATTTTGTGAAAGTTTTTATGATGAAACAACCACTTCTTAAGGATTATGTATTAGTTTTTTTCTTATGTACCTAGTTTGTAGTTAATGAAAATACTATTAAGACACAAACATATCAAATACAGCAAAATGTTAGATTTAATAACAAATATTTTAGTTACAACATAATATTAATGATAATATAAGTAATGCCGTTAAATCTTTCCGAAATAATAATATAATACGTCTGTGTTTATCAACATCCCTAAGGGTAATATGATTTCCGTTTAAAAAATTGATTCTGCCAACGTCCAATAGTCATCATAAGGTTAAATGCTAGTTTATTGACGAAATAATTAGTCAACAAAATTAGTTTGTAGATACCATATTCTAAGACTTTTCCTAAATTTAAGGAAGGTAAAAAATTTGATGGACGGCCATATTCATTCAAGCGATTCAATTTGAAAACCTGAACCAAATTATAAATGAAACTTACTAGCATTATGGACAATAGGTGCGATCTCTGTAGGCTTTTCAGTAGTGTCCCGGTCGACGCAGCAGGCCCAAATCATCCCTCCAGAGCATAGATCCAGAGGTTTCCCACCCCCCAAGACACAAGAGATGCTGAGACCGCAGGAGTATCTGGCCCCTCGGTAGCGGCATGTTTGAGGGATCACTGTAAAATAGAATAGAATATTTGAATTATGCATGCATGCATTTATACCAGAACCTTAATAATATGGAATAATATATCTAGTTAAAATTTGCATGCCCAGTTTAGAGTTAAAAATAAGTTCAAGTTTAAGAACACAAGTATTATAGTTTGTTAACAAACAAACTATCGTTCTTAAAATAACATGTTTACTTGTTTAGAACCAGAACAGTTTTCATAAGGTCTATATTTATCATGAAAATAATCTGTTACCTTTTTTGCATTAAAAATTACGAAGAAGTATATTTCAAAAATATAAACACATATACCTTTTTGTGATGTAACGGAAGAAGTGCGTAATTTATCGAAAAAAATAACCAAGAATAAGCACGAACAATACTAAGAATTATGTATACGTTACATAAATGCAGTTTTTTGTATAGTTGCGTGTCTTGGAACATCTTCAATATGAATTAAGCGTAAATTATGTTTAAAGATTAGTCGAACCATTATTTTCTGTAAAGTTTAATGCTTTTTCGGGATTTTCGCAAGGTATAAAGTAATTTCACTATTGCACAACGGCTTTTACATCATCACGTCTTGATGGATGAATTGGATATTGATCATCCGAGAAACGTTAGATATTTCAAGTTCTTTAAGATATTTCCAGACAGATTGAAAACAGGTAGGACTGTTGCAGTTGCCTGTACCTAGAGCGGGTTTTGCAATATACGAGACAAGGGGGTTTTCACTTTGAGTAGAAGGAAGTTCGTGTTGAACGCGAGTTGCAACGACTATAAGACCTAAACATTTATTTTTAAGCGTTTACTTGTAGTAATAAATTAATTTGTAATCAACTAAAGAAGATTGATTAGATCAAAGATTGTTTAAAGAGATATCGACGCGCTTAGTTGAGACCACAGGAAACCCGAAAGCTGGCTCATATTTCGGCCAACGCGTTAGTATAGCAATACAACGCGGTAATGTAGCCAGTATTTTGGGTACGTACCCTAACGGCTTTGATGAGCCTTTTCTATTTTTGTAAATATATTTAAGTACATTATTGTAAATATTCAATAAATTAATATAACCAACTATTAATAAAATATATACTAAACAAGTAAATTTTATAAATATTATGTTAAAACTCAAGTTTAAATATCCAATTCGGTCAATTCAGTAATAATATAAATTCAAGTGTCTATTTGTTTCGCTGTTGCGCTTAAGCTTCTTAACCGATTATACTAAACTTCGATATACCTACAGATAAGAAAGTCTTAGAAAAGAACAAAGGCTTTTTCGCAGTCCTTTTTCTTAATCATGAAGCACATAGGCTGTATAAAATAGCTAACTTTTAAAATCACACTCTTACGGATAAATTATGAATTCATACATTACTAGTTTTTTAAATGCAAGATTTGTAATTTTTACAATGAATAAACTCAGAAACTGCTTGACTGATTGGAATTCTTTCACTAATGGGAAGGTTATATTTATCAATGGCATAAAGGACTTGTAACTTCATCCATTCGTCATTCGACGATTTTCCACGCTTAATTAATAAAAAACTCTCTCAAAAAAAGTGCGTGGTCATATTTTTAATCTAAGTATGATTTAAAATTGTTTTGCATTGATGGATGCCAATACTATATTATCAATGTTATGTTTACTAACCATAATTGATTTAAGATCGCGTGTAAAGAGATAATGAATGGCTGAATAAAATCAGTGAAAATGATATATTGTCATTGGGGTTGTTCACCTAACGTTCTGTTATAATCTAAGCTAGAGTCGTATTTGACCGCTTGCGTGGCTTAATGATGTTGGCATCATCTGCGTTTTGCTTCGGAGATCCGGGGTTCAAACTCCGAGAAAACAAAGTATGTTATCACAGAAGTTCTATCAGTCTATACAACTAATTGCTATTTCACATATTGACTAACCAAATGAACTACTATATTATTGTGTTTACGGAATAAAATACTTACTTTTCCCCAACAAATCCATAATAGACTCTTCTTCTTGTGACGAGCTGTAACCACTATTATATGACCCCTTTCTTCTCCCTAATGCGTCTAACAATAAAATGTCCTTTTCCTGCCCATTCGCAGGCCGTCGCCTGTCCGATACCTCTAAACTCTCGTCCATGGAGAAAACGTCATTATCAGTATCCGAACACCTGACCACAGCCACCATAAATAAAACTAAACACAACATTCTTCTTCGAATTTTGAAATTTCGTGCGATCCGCACACACATTTCACTTTGACACAATTATATGCATGGCAACACTGACGTCTTGAAGCGTTCGCGCCTAAATCGGAAGTAACTTGCATTCACTTTCGTTTCATTTTCTCTGTTACGTGTTAATGTTTTATTTATTCTGTGCTAATTTATTACGCAATGGTTTTCATTATCTGCGGATTTGATTAATTATGACACAGTTTTACATTTGAAATATGTAATTGCTTTTTTGTTATGGCAACACGAAATTGTTTTATGAATCTTTTTATGTTTTATAAGCACAAAAACTTCTATGCATTTTACGTCTTGTACTTACGAGTCAATAATTTTATAAGTTATGATGGCACTAAGACTGTTTATATATTATTTTTTTTCTGAACTATCCCTTTATTATTTTGAACTTGTTGATTTTCCAATTTACTAATTTCACAGCGATTGAAGGAAATAAGAATTTAAGCCGTATACGTAAAAAAAGTTTTAAGATTGCCAGCTTACCTACACAAAGAAGGTCATTAATAAGGGTATAATATTAAGTAAATATACGGATATAAACTAATCGTGATATTATTGGCGTGATTTCGTGTTTTAAAAAACTTATATAGGTGCTTTATTACATCATAAATTGTATCAAACTTAAATCACGTAAATAAAACAATTAGATAAGGTATAACCTCTTTGGATAGAACTTTCCCTTGACTTTCGAAAGTGAACGAAAGCCAGAAGGACCTAAAGGTCTCCTAGTTTCATACCAGTACTAATCTTATTACAAGGTTATAGAGTTCATATTTATATGTAAGTATGCTAACGATTATTTCATTTAAATTATATGTAAAATAATGTTAAGGGTGTGGAAATCTTTAAATTGCCTTGAAAGTTGTCTAATGTTATAGTTGAACTTGTTTTGACTGAAAATAGGATAATAATTTATAACTATATTTTCACGGGCTACCTCATACATATTCTATGGAATGACGTTTTAGGTAACACATTATTGTTCGGAACTCTGAAGTGATACAAAGTTCGCGGGGTCCACTAGTTTTCAATAGGTACTGTCGGCGACTACATAAAGTAAATGTAGAATGTCATAAAAAATTGTTTATCTAGTTAGACGTAATTTTGAATCATATATACGCTAGGTATAGATAGTTTTGATATATGTAATTTTAATAGGTATGGGTCAAACCCGACGATGTGGCTTTACGAGCGTCATTTTTAATAGCTAGATCTGTGTGAGTACTGTGTGTGTGTGTGTGTTGTATAACGCACGTGTAAAATCATTAGCCAATAGCGGGCGCGGTGTGAGGGCGTCCCGCAAAGTATGTAAAATATATAATAAAATAAACTTTTTATTATATCAATTAATTTGTGATATTTCGGTGGTAGGCAGTATATAGGTAGGTAAAAATAGGTTTAAAAATATTACTTTGTCTCTAATAGGGTTTTATTTAATGTTTTTTGTGTAATTTAGTTTCGAACGGTTTTTACGACTCATTTGTATTGTTCCTTATGTTTACGACTGTTTCAGATTGTATAATGCAGCAGGGGCTACATAATGGTGTTAAAGGACTCTTTATATAACTAAAGAGTAATTAGTGAATGGCCCGTGAACGGCAACATTAGTACAATAGGCGGGTGAAAGATGTCCTTTAACAAAGAATATTGTATGTAGCCTCCATTTATGTGTAACGTGTTATGTACCATTAGCTAGATAATAGAAAGATCTACCTGAATGTGTAAAAACTATAATTGTATGCATTATTTGAAAGGAAAATAAATGGTCTAAGGGGTGCCTTTGTTAGAGAAAGTTGTAATAAAAAACGTCTAAAAAACAAAGGGGCGGTCGCAGCTCTCGTCGCAGTATACTGGCGGCCTAGGTAAGCTGCGCCCGTTTTCTGTAATTTGTGTGCGCTGAATTGTGCTAAATCGTGAGTGTTAATTGTAAAGTACCTACCTAAGGCTACCTACCTAGAAGAAGTTATATTTTTATTTTTTATTATTTTAAATTCCAAGTATCCAAAATTCCCAGTTACCCTTTACCCCTCTACCCCTCACCTCCTTACCATAACCCTCTCCCCTCTACACCCCTCACTGGCTACGTCGACTTATTGCACATAGCAGGGTGTGCGGGCCGGACAGCACCAGCATAGAGAAAACTGTTCGGCATTTACGTCGAGGCCACTACCTACCGGGACGCCGCAGTATTAATTGGCTAGCTCTTTTCAGAGCTACTTCGGAACGTCAAGCCTTTTAATTACTGTCGGTCGAGGCACCGAAATAAAAGCTGGTCAGCTCTTATCAGAGCTGTCATAGACCAGTGGCGGAGTGATACGCGGGCTTCGCCCTATCACACTGAACGTCATCCGTCTATTTCGCGTGTTTCGAGGGAGGTCTGTGACATCGTTTTTGGTCCTTCGAGTGCGGATCCTGTGACAATGCCAGTAACCAGATCACAGAAGGGACACCGAGAGGCAAGCAGTAGATCAACCGCTGACACAGGTACTACAACTACCACGATGACGGAGTCTACGTCCACATCGACGGAGGCGACGCAGACTACAGAGTCAACAGCAGCCACCACAGCAGCCAGCCAGCCAGGTCAAGCCTTGACCTTGGTACCAGTGGGTTCTACCCGGCAAGCTGCATCAGTCGCGAGGTCCCGAGCCAGCACAGCAAGGCGGCGACTCGAGGCCAGAGAAGAATTGGCGCGACTGGAGTTAGAAGAGGTGCAGGCGAGGGCACGCCTGGCCAGGCTCCGCTTGCAAATAGCGGACGAAGCCGATGAAGACTCAACCGCCGAAGACGAAGACGTCGTCGAGGCGCGAAATGACCACCTTAGGAAGTGGATGGAGTCTTCAGCAGGTGACCAGCCACCACCAACAAAGAATATCGAAGCCCGGAGGGAGGTGGAGGTCATCACAACAGCATTTAAAGAAGCGCTGTTACAAAGTGCGGTGATGCCACAACAACCGAAGTACATACAAGAGCTGCCAGTCTTCGATGGAGACAGCGCCGAATGGACGGCGTTTCGCGTCGTTTATGAAGATACAGATAAGATGTTTACAGATGTACAGAACATGGCGCGGCTACGGAAAGCGATCAAAGGCGCGGCGAGGGACAGCATCAAGTCTCTCCTGTACTCCGAAGCCAAGCCATCTGAAGTATTAGACGCGCTGCGTCGGCGCTTCGGAAGGCCCGACGCGTTGGTGTTGGCAGAACTTGAAAAAATCAAGGCAATACCTCGGACATCCGAGAACCCGAGGGACATCTGTGTGTTCGCAAGTAAAGTGAATAATAGTGTGGCAGCCATCAAGGGCCTGAAAAGGCCGCAGTATCTGCATTCGCCGGAGATAGTTAAACTCATCATCGAAAAGCTGCCGACCATCTTAAAGTTCAGGTGGTACGACTACTCGAAGACAAGTGATGAAGACTCGTTTGCAAACCTGGAATTGGTAAGTGCTTTTATTAATAATGAGGCAGATATGTGCGGCGCGTTCGCGGCTGTCGAAACTTGTCAACCCCAGAGGCAGAGCGCGACCGCAAGAAGACCCGTCAGGCAGACGACGTACAGCATAGCGGACGAACAGCGCAGCATCCAGTGTCCGAGCTGCGAAGGAGCTCACCGGCTTCCTGAGTGTCAGGAGTTCGTCAAGGCGGCGGTTGCAGACCGGTGGAGCACCGTTAAGAAATTGAACATCTGCTTTAAGTGCCTGACTGGGAAACACAGGAAAGAAACGTGCAAGAAGCCACCATGTAAGGTATGCAAACGTTGGCATCATAATCTTTTACATAATGAGTTTAACAGGCCACAAGAAGCGGCACCGTCAGCGGCGCCGTCAGCAGCGTCGGTCAACACGATCGGCACGACGAGAGCCTTCTTAAAAATGATTCCGGTCGAAGTATACGGGCCATCTGGCAGTAAGAAGATACTGGCGCTGCTGGACGAAGGATCGACGGTGACCTTGCTCGACGAGGAGGTAGCCGCTAGCATCGGGGCACGAGGGCCCCATACCAGCCTGTCAATCGAGACAATCGGAGGGCGCTTTATGGAGGCGCAAAATTCGATGATGCTGGATCTAGAGCTGCGAGGAAACAGGCAGCCTAAAAGGGAGCTTATAAAACAAGTAAGAACAATTAAAGATCTTAAGCTTACACCGCAGACGGTAAATAAAGAGCGGCTTAAACAGTGCAAACATTTACGTAATCTAGTTAGAGACATTTACCACGAAGGGGAGGCACCAAAACTGTTGATCGGTCAAGACAACTGGGAGTTCATTGTGTCCCGGAGGGTACGCCGTGGCAAGCCAGGCCAGCCAGTGGCCTCGCAGACAAAACTCGGTTGGGTATTGCACGGCGCCGACAGCAGTAATGTCTCACCTGTAAATTTTGTTAATGTTTGTACGCATATTAATGCCGAGGAGGAGGAAGTCGCTCGCCTAGTCAAAGAACACTTCGCTATCGAGTCGCTGGGAGTGCAACCAAGGAGACCCTCCACTGATGCAGAGGGACAAGCGTTGAAGATTCTAGAAGCCACCAGCAACAGACTCCAAGACGGCAGGTTCGAGGTCGGCTTACTATGGAAGAATGAAGATGTCACGCTACCGAACAACTATCTGTCAGCGCTCAACAGATACAAGGGCATAGAGAAGAAGCTGCATAAGGACGCTCTTCTACATAAGCAGTACGGTGAGCAAATTAATAATCTTTTACAGAACAACTACGCGGAGGTAGCACCAGCCGACTCGACCTCGACAAGGAAGTGGTATCTGCCGCACTTCCCGGTAGTACACCCGGTGAAGAAGAAGCTTCGAATCGTGTTCGACGCTGCAGCCAAGACCAGCGGAGTCAGCCTCAACGACACCCTGCTGCCAGGTCCAGATCTACTCCAGTCCTTGTTCGGGGTACTCGTACGATTTCGACAAGGCCCCATCGCAGTAGCAGCAGATATAAAGGAAATGTTTTTGCAAGTAAGAATCATTGAATCAGATAGAGATAGTTTAAGATTCCTATGGAGAGACGACCTAAACGCGCCCGTAAAAGAATACAGAATGACGTCTGTCATATTTGGCGCTGCGTCCTCACCGTGCACAGCGATTTATGTAAAGAATAAGAACGCGCAGGAATTTGAGAAACAGTTTCCTAAGGCTGTGCGCGCTGTAGAAAGGAATCATTATATGGACGATTACTTGCAAAGTTTTCACAGCATTGAGGAGTGTAAGGCGATCATCGAGCAGGTTGACACGATTCACAAAAAGGCCCGCTTCGAGCTGCGAGGCTGGGCATCAAACGTTAAGGAAGTCACTGGCGCTGAAGGAGCCGAAGAAGTGAACCTGGGAGACGGCGCCGAAGAAAAGACGCTGGGTCTCCGATGGCTGACGCGCAATGACAAGCTGGGCTTCCGGAGCCAATTCAGAAAGGTTCCCGCGGATGTGGCTCAAGGTTGGAAAACGCCAACAAAAAGACAAGTAACAGCTGCAGTAATGTCAACATTTGATCCATTAGGTTTGGTGTCTCCCATCCTGATACAAGGCAAGAAGCTGATCCAGAGCATATGGCGGAGCGGCGTCGGATGGGACGACGAAATAACGAATGAAGACACCAAGCAGTGGTTGCATTACTTGGAGGACGTGAAGAGGATACACAACATCCAGTTGGCGCGTTGCATATCGCCAACATCCACCGAAGGGGAGCTTCACGTCTTCACAGACGCCAGCGAGACGGCGTACGCAGCCACGGTATACTGGCGAACGAAGACTAACGACAGCTATGAAGTCAGCCTCATCGCAGCGAAAACAAAAGTTACACCGCTGAAGCCAGTCTCAATGCCGAGGCTGGAGCTGCAGGCAGCTGTGTTAGGAAGCCGCCTAGCTGACTCCGTAGAGAAGGAACTAGACCTCAAAATCGTGAGTAAAACTTATTGGACAGACTCGAGCGTCGTGCTTTCGTGGATTAAAACAGACCCGCGAACTTTTAAAACTTTTGTAGCGCATCGCCTAGCGGAGATTGAGGAGTTAACGAAACCACAAGAGTGGAGGTGGGTGCCCACCGCTGAGAATCCCGCAGACGACGCGACTAGAGAGCTACCAAAGGAGTTCGACGACACACATCGGTGGTTCACGGGTCCTGCATTCTTAAGAAAACACGAAGATAACTGGCCTGCTCCTAGGACCTTCCGCAAACAACCTACGGAAGAAGAAAAAACTGAGGTAGAGAATGCCTATTTTTTATCGACCAAGGAGCAAGTCTTGCCAGCGCCCGAAAGATTCTCTAGCTGGAAGAAGTTGTGGAGAACGACAGCCCGAGTACTCCAGTTCATCAGCCTCTGCAGAAGAAAAATGAATACTAAACCGAAAGTAGTTCCAAAGACAAGACGATTTTTTATTCCAATAGAAGAGGAACAACTGCAGCGCGCTGAAGAACTTCTAGTTCAACAGAGTCAGAGAGAAAGCTTTAGCAAAGAAATAGCGTCATTACGAGCAGCAAAAGCGCTTGAGAGCTGCAGCAAATTGAAAAGGCTCGATGTGACACTTGATAATGACGTGATACGATTACGGGGGCGAGCCGACGCTATCAAAGATGTGCCAAGAAGCTACCTCGCACCTATCATCTTAGAAGCACGAAGCCATGTAGGTAGACTTCTGATTTCAGATTACCACAGACGATTCAACCACGGCAATCAGGCTACCGTGATGAATGAAATCCGGCAGAGGTACTGGCTGATCGGGCTGCGATCAGTGCTGCGCAGTATCCAGCAGCATTGTCAACACTGCAAGGCGACGCGTGGCAGACCCGCAGTACCACCGATGGGCGATCTACCGCCCGAGAGACTGCAACATGGCGCTCATCCCTTCACCTGCACAGGAGTGGACTACTTCGGGCCACTCACGGTCACCGTTGGCAGACGAAGAGAGAAGAGATGGGGCGCACTATTCACCTGCCTGACAACAAGGGCAGTCCACATGGAACTGGTGCCAAGCCTGACGACCGATTCGACCATCTTGGCACTGAGAAGATTCGCCGCCAGAAGAGGTACTCCCAAAATTCTCTATTCAGATAACGGAACGAACTTCGTGCGAGCCAACAAGGAGCTGCAGGCAGCGCTTCAGACCCTGAAAGAAGACGAGCTCGCGACAGAGGCAGAGAAGATCGGCGTGCGATGGAAGTTCATTCCACCCGGCGCGCCTAACATGGGAGGCGCGTGGGAGCGTCTAGTGGGCTCCATCAAGACGGCGCTGAGCGCCACACTGAAAGACCGACACCCCCGAGAGGAGGTCCTCTCAACCCTGCTGCTAGAGGCCGAACATATGGTTAATTCGCGGCCTCTCACCAACATCGCAGACAACGCAGAAGAAGAGGCGCTGACCCCCAATCACTTTCTTATAGGTAGATCTTGCGGAGCAGCGCGCATCGGTATATTTTCAGATGCACGACCTGTCGGCCGAGAAGACTGGAAGGCAGTGCAGCAGCTAGCAGACCACCTATGGCGAAGATGGCTTCGCGAATACCTACCCACGCTGCTACCACGGAAGACTGATGGACGAGCCGGGGCTGACCTGCAGCCTGGCGACGTGGTCATCATTGTTGACCGCACTCTTCCGCGGTGCACCTGGCCGCGAGGAAGAATTCACAAAACTTACCCCGGGCCAGACGGAAGAACAAGGATTGTCGACGTGGCGACAAAGGGTGGCGTGCTGCGCCGGCCTGCATCGAAGATCGTGCTGCTGGTTCCCGCAACGGAGTCGCCGTAACAAGAGGGAGTGCTGCGCAGAAGGGGAGAATGTCGGCGACTACATAAAGTAAATGTAGAATGTCATAAAAAATTGTTTATCTAGTTAGACGTAATTTTGAATCATATATACGCTAGGTATAGATAGTTTTGATATATGTAATTTTAATAGGTATGGGTCAAACCCGACGATGTGGCTTTACGAGCGTCATTTTTAATAGCTAGATCTGTGTGAGTACTGTGTGTGTGTGTGTGTTGTATAACGCACGTGTAAAATCATTAGCCAATAGCGGGCGCGGTGTGAGGGCGTCCCGCAAAGTATGTAAAATATATAATAAAATAAACTTTTTATTATATCAATTAATTTGTGATATTTCGGTGGTAGGCAGTATATAGGTAGGTAAAAATAGGTTTAAAAATATTACTTTGTCTCTAATAGGGTTTTATTTAATGTTTTTTGTGTAATTTAGTTTCGAACGGTTTTTACGACTCATTTGTATTGTTCCTTATGTTTACGACTGTTTCAGATTGTATAATGCAGCAGGGGCTACATAATGGTGTTAAAGGACTCTTTATATAACTAAAGAGTAATTAGTGAATGGCCCGTGAACGGCAACATTAGTACAATAGGCGGGTGAAAGATGTCCTTTAACAAAGAATATTGTATGTAGCCTCCATTTATGTGTAACGTGTTATGTACCATTAGCTAGATAATAGAAAGATCTACCTGAATGTGTAAAAACTATAATTGTATGCATTATTTGAAAGGAAAATAAATGGTCTAAGGGGTGCCTTTGTTAGAGAAAGTTGTAATAAAAAACGTCTAAAAAACAAAGGGGCGGTCGCAGCTCTCGTCGCAGTATACTGGCGGCCTAGGTAAGCTGCGCCCGTTTTCTGTAATTTGTGTGCGCTGAATTGTGCTAAATCGTGAGTGTTAATTGTAAAGTACCTACCTAAGGCTACCTACCTAGAAGAAGTTATATTTTTATTTTTTATTATTTTAAATTCCAAGTATCCAAAATTCCCAGTTACCCTTTACCCCTCTACCCCTCACCTCCTTACCATAACCCTCTCCCCTCTACACCCCTCACTGGCTACGTCGACTTATTGCACATAGCAGGGTGTGCGGGCCGGACAGCACCAGCATAGAGAAAACTGTTCGGCATTTACGTCGAGGCCACTACCTACCGGGACGCCGCAGTATTAATTGGCTAGCTCTTTTCAGAGCTACTTCGGAACGTCAAGCCTTTTAATTACTGTCGGTCGAGGCACCGAAATAAAAGCTGGTCAGCTCTTATCAGAGCTGTCATAGACCAGTGGCGGAGTGATACGCGGGCTTCGCCCTATCACACTGAACGTCATCCGTCTATTTCGCGTGTTTCGAGGGAGGTCTGTGACAGGTACATAAATCAAACTTAATTTCCAATGTTATTTTCACACATGTTGATCTGTTTTGTTGGTGTTTCTTGTTATGTAAGTATATTACCTATGTTGTTTGAATACAAAATAAACCCCCTGAGTGGTGAAATAATTTAGGTATCTGCCTTTTGCGCTGGTGGTCCTGGGTTCGAGTTCCGGAGAAAACATAGGTTGGGTAGGTATAGAAGGCTACTCTAACACCTAGTTTTCTGTGACCTTTACCTTTATATGAGGGTCACGGGATTTTACTTTTTATATGACCTAACGAAAAAAGGCAATGACGTCATAAATCATTATGGTGCTGATTATTTTGCGCGCGATACGAAAGCGAAGCGCAAAGATGGACTGCGCTATACCCACATCATATATGTGTACACTTTCTTTTTAGGTCGTAATTACATAACTGTGATTATTATAGAGCAAATAAAATAATTATTTCAATTACTTTAATTTATTAATTAATAAAAAATGTATTAAATAAACGAGCATTTATTTTATTTAAAAAAAAACAAAAATGAATAAGTTGTCATCTCTTCTTAATTATAGAAATTGTTTCAATCGCGACTGTATGCGTGGCATAAATAATATAGCTCGTTACCCGTCAGTGAAAGAATTTTCAAAATCAGTATAATAAACGAACAAAAATAAAAACAAAATAAACAAATCCTTTCTCTTTAATAAGTATAGATACTATCAAAAATATATTGTAGTCTACTTAAGCAATAGAGCATCTCATCTATAGTCTATTAAAAATGATAGAAATGTGTGATTTTAAAGTCACGATTTTGGGTCAAACATTGAAAACATTGGTGTGAAACAGAACGAAACAGTTTTACATATAAACTGTCGTAACTCAAGATGAACAATTCTTTTGCGGATGTAGAGACAATTGCTGCACTCTAAACATTGCATTGTTACATAGAGTGAAATATTATATACGCAAGGAATATTACAAACACACTGACTTGCATATCTATTTAAATATAAACAATTGCTGAATGTTTGCAGGCGCTTAACTTCAACGACACTTAATAAGCTTAATTATTGTTGTTGTGTCAAAACGACGGGGTGTTATAAGTGGTACAGAAACCAACAAAAGTTGTGGGTTGCCTGGAAGAGATCGCTGATTAGCGATAAGGCCACCCGTTCCACTCCAGTGCAACAAAGTGTGTAAAAAAAACTAGGTTTGTATGAAAAAATGTTTCAAACAGAAAAAGTGAAAAGTTAAGAAATAAAAGTGGGACAGTATTTACTCTTTAAACACATATTTTTATTAATTTTGATAGCAATTTAAATAATAGCTTGGTGCAGGTAATTTTTTGTATGTTTGTGATTTATTATTATTTATTAAAGTTTTATCTTGGTTACAGGACCTGCATGCCCTGTCTTTATTTTAATTAATTACACATTTTGTGACACAAATAACATGACAGAAATTTTACTTGTTGCTTTTAGGGAATTTTTTACCACATCACAAAAAGTCACGTTTTACTGATTTTTTTTTAATAATTGGGACAACTCACATACGTTGCTGTGATTCCAAAGTAAGTAGCTGAAGCACTTGTGTTATGGTAATCAGAAACAACGAGGGTACCACAATAAATACATATATAAGTTTATAAACAACCAAGACTCGGAAGCACACATTTGTGATCATCACAGAAATAAATGCACCTACTGGGATTCGAACCCAGGACCTTTTGACGAAGGCAGGAGCACTACTTATTGCGCCAACCAGCCGTCAAATTATCACTCCTTTAATAGTGCACATTACCGAATAGCTTATTCTTAAAACTCCACCAACTTTACACATAAAATCTCGGACATACATAACTTTTGAAAATTATAAAAAATATGACGTGCTCTAAGTTGGGATGGCGCCAAAACTTCGTATATTTATGATACTTATCAGGAAATATAACTACAATAAACTATGTTAATATGATCTAGTCTGTGTTTGGTAAAGGTAATAATAATAGTAATTTCGTAATTTATTTGTGCCAAAAACTTACTTCTGACAAAATTATATGGGCATGTTACTTTTCACTTATTAAGATAGAGACATTTGAATGAAACTAGATGATTCTTTTCTCAAATAGAACAAAGATATTAACACAACTGCATAATATAAAACACATCTAAATTCGGAATCATTTCGAGGTCATAAATAGTTTAATAAAAATTCACATAACTGTTGAGCAATTATGAAAGTTAATAAACTTAAAAAAAATACAAGGCATTAAAAATATCATGTTTGTTTATCTGATTAATTTAATATTATTAAATTGTTCGCAAAGTTTTTGATTTTTTAGGTAGAAATCCAAATTTATCGAATTTAAAATAAGTACATAAAGTCATAAATGAGCTGTTTTAAAGATTGCTTAAAAAGATAAATTTTTATTTTTTTATTAATTAGAAATGTGTTTTTTAAAAATCCATCTACCTGTTTAAGATTCATAAAACATTTTTATGCCATTTTTCACTTACCACCTCAACACTTTTTTTAATTTATGTTGTTATATGTACTATAATTACGCGTGCTATTAGAAATAGCAATACCACGACACTGTCGCATCTCACTACTTGGATGGTCACTTGTCTGTAAGGGGTACTCAACATTTTGCTTTTGTTCAAAAATATTCTGTTATATGTGATACTTATGAAATTTCGTAGCTTCGACATTGGATGATGAAACTCAATTGCTGGTATTAAACTGAATAACTCCTAAGAATGTTCCCAATTATACTTTTATTATGAATATTATTACTTTTATTAGAATCTTTGCATCTATCATCTACGCAAATGATAAAGCCGATTAACTAAAATGTACATTATCAAGAAAATCATAGACGAAGATTTTGTGGAATAGGTAAATATTTTAATTTTCCAACAAAACAGGGATCATTAAAATTAATAAATCCGTCTTTTAGTTATAAATGGTATAGATAACTCGACTTTATTTTATATATAGAGATTATTTTATTTATTTAATATGCTATCTAAAAAGGTTGTCAATATGCGGTGGCGCTTAGAGAGAGGTGTCGGCGAGAGCTGTTTGAAAGCGCCTCTGGTTTTACTTTTAATTTTTATATTTAGAACGTCAAACGTCACTTGGTTTTGGCTATTGATCTAGGCCAGGTTTCTAGCACATTAATTAGCATATACTCCAGTTTAACATATAAAATACTTAAATTAATTTAAATTTAGAATTTCACTAACCCAAGATTAGCTTGGAAGATTCTTTAGATTCTTTGATGTCATCCTCTTTTCATTCGTGACAGTAAGAGATAAGTATATAAAAGTCTTCTTTCAAAGCAATGAAGGCTTTATACTTACCTATAGACTCAATTATTTATTGAGTATCCTGCGTGTAGACACATACTTATACACTTGCAAGAACTAAGTGTTGCCAGCCTGCTTCCTTCTGAATATAATTCCAATATCAACCAATGCGACACCAAATATTAACATTTGATTTTTGATTTTTTTCGATTTGTTAATAATTATTAGCACATCCATTAATATTAATATATTAAATATAAACTAATATTAAATTAAGAGTAGACTCAGGTCCCTAAATATTATTTATTTATTTTATGAATTTTTACACTATTAAAAAAAAATATAAAAACCACAATACTGTTAAAAATGGATACAGTAATTGGTCTCTTCTTGGCAAACCAATCATAAGAGAGGAGACTAGACGGTGAAATGATTTATTGATAGTATAATCTCGCCACTTTTGTTTGTTAATATCAATCTGTTTTTAACTACCTCCGCGGTTAATTGGTTCACGGATCTGCGTTGCGTCAGAGGTTCAGGTCATATTCGGGGGAAACCCACAAATGATTCAGTTGGGTAGGCGCAGACGGCTAGACATCTGTGCCTATCTGTAAACGAAATGATCAGTGAAACGCCCCACACACGAGTACCGAATTTCGCAAATCATGCACAAATTGGTATTTTCACATCAAGAATATTCACTATTATACCAATTTAAATGAAAAAAAACAGGATATACCTCAAAACCTCAAACTCAAAGCGCTCTAAAGATGACTAACAAACTTTCACATTGTATAACGTTTCAACCAATTATAATGTAAGAAATGAATGACTAAACTTCGTTTCTTTATTGGCTGTTTAACCTTTACCTATATGTTACGTCACAATTGTCAGCTATAACTATCATTCACCACGACTTAACCAATTATGTAATTCCGCCTGTGGCTTTCTAACTCCGTCTGTGGCGTTTATGCATCACTGACGGTCCCTAGCGCGGATAAAGGAGGAGGGTTGGTCAGGAGGCCAAATACCCTGCCGTAAAAGGTCAATGCCGAACGTCGGGCGGGGGAAAATAACCTGATTACACCACAGCCACCTAGCACACGTGAAGCGGTAACCTATGACCGTGAGGACTGAATATCTTTTAAGACTGATGCAGAAAGACGGGGAACCCTATTATTGTCCCAAGAAAACCTCCAACCATCATATTTGGGAGGTGGAGGTCACAACCCTCAGACAAGAGGAGCACGAAGGAGGAGGAACCAAATTCGATCATTTTATTCGAGTCCCAACTCTGAAGACACGATAGTCTAAATATTATTTTTCATATTTTAGCTACCAGTGCGAAGTCCATATCGACTTTACATGTATTGTTCATTCGTGTCTCATCTCTTTACAATACCTCTTGGTGGTAATTTAAGACAATTTTATTCTTATATTGAACGATGTTTATATCATACAATTATAGGATTATAGCAAATTTTGTTAAATTAGATTAATTAAAATAACGGTTGACTGAAATTTTTAAGTTAGGTACTCAAAATTGCCTCCATACGCACGTACAAAAGAATTCAACGCGCGTACACTTTAAAACTTAAACCCTTAAGAATTCGGAATAACTGAATTCACCACAGAATTAGCTTACTTAATGTATAGACTAACCCACCGGTAATACATAAAAATTAGAGGTGTTATAACTTTTATGTATCACTGTGTTTGTAGGTCTGTACGTCTGGCTGTACGAATGGACAGATTTAGATGTCTTTTTGTTTGAAAACTGACGTTGTTGAGACAATTCATGGAGATTTGTTCATCTGTTTATGAGCTATTATTATTTAATACTTGTTCAAATTAAAAAAAGGACCAACTCTAGCATCCACTAAACTAAATTTGAAATAGTAATTGTGTGTACTCAGATTAAAATTGTACTTACAATCCAGTTCATCAAAAAATTTCAATTTAGTTTTGTCCAGTTTTTTTGTATTTTTGGTCACTTTATTTTCTGTCACTTCACTTTCATTAGGCACTTTTAACTTTACTGGTATCATTGGTCTAGCTGACTTATATTTCAAATTTTTCAATTCACCATCCTCTAAAACTGTTATTTCCTCATAATTATTTACTATACCAGTGTTTTTATCAACGTTTTTAATTAAATTTTCATCAAACCGCCTCTCATTAATAAGTCTTAATATCGCACTATTTTTCTCATTTAAAATATATTTGGAAACTTGTATATCATTAGTAATTTCACTTCCACTTGTAATTGTCAATATTTTGAAAATTAGAAATAGTTTTATAATGTACACATCACTTACACACATGTTTTCGTATTAAAATTGCATTATTTTATTTTTCCTTAAAATATTGTACTAGATTTAAATAATATATCTTTTTACGAAGTTCAATTTTGTGTTCGTAATATAAAATCGTCGAAAGCGAAAGTTCTCTCACCGGATGTTGATAGTTAAGTGACGAAAAATAACGTCAACACGTTTAAGCAAGCTTACGTAACTTGACTCCATTTTATGGTTTTTTGGCCTTTTATTATAGAAATTTTAACGCCTGATCAAAAATTATAGCAAAGAGATGTTAAATGACGATTCCTACCTACACATTAATTATCATGTTAAATATTTTAGAAAAACTACAATAATTAATCAGTTATTATTTACAATAAATACTAAAAATAAAATGGAATAGAAAAGTAAAATATCAATTTTATATCTTATTTGCTATGTGGCAGTGTTTGCAGTGTGGACGTTTACACGACAATCTGTGAAATAAATTTGTATGCAATTCCACCGTAATTCGGTTTCTAATAAAAAGTTTTATGTAAATTCTGTGAATGGCACTTTCAAGTTTGATTATATTGTGAAGTTTGTAAATTGCTTTCAAATTTGTCCATTCCAAAGAAAACATTTTAATCTTCTATATAAAGCTAGAAGAATTTGTTGTATGGAATATTATTTTAATATTAAAAGAAAACCTAAATTATGTTTGGGTTGCCTGGAAGAGATTGCCGATTGCCGCCCGTTGCACTCCACTTAGTTCTATAATAATAACATTTAGAAGCAACTGATGTTAAAAATAAGGAACACTAATCAATATATTATATGTTTATTTAATTAAATTACAAAATTATAATAAAACCTCTGATTATATTAATATGGTCCTTTACCAAATTTAGTTCAGACATTAAGTTGAACAAGCCTGTTTTTAAATCTTACTTTTCGATTTTTTGATCATTCTACGAAGTTCCTTTCTTAAGATCTTACCAGTTTGGTTCTTCGGTATTTCTGAAATAAATCTCACACCACCACGAAGATGTTTTGGGTTCGATAGCTAAAAATAAACGTAGGTATAAAAAAGTGTGTACTTTTTTAGTATTATAAAAAATTGTAAATGGACGTTATATTAATCCTGCAGTTTTACCAACGTACATATGTCGTCCAGACATTATCACACATACAAATTCATCCCTCAAAAACCACAGGAAGAATAGTCTTATTGGCTTTGATTTAAGCATTTACTTTAAAAAAATATTTTAACTTTAGTTAAAATTAAAAATAGTAATTAATAAATGTTTATTTTGTTATTTTTATAAACAGCAAGTTTTTACTCACATAAACTCGCTCGCAGATAATAATTTACGAAAAACATTCAAACATAATGCAATAAATGTAGGTACTTATGTTTATGTAAGTGTTTTCATTAAAATGACATTGATTTCACTTACTCTCTCAGCAACATAATCCTGGATCTCTCTTTCCGTCAATTGTACATCTGGTTGTAGTACCACAAAGGCTAGAGGCAACTCTCCAGCGGCGAGATTGGGTAACCCCACCACAGCCGCATCCCGTATGCCACTATGCTTTAGTAATACTGCCTCTATTTCTGCTGGAGCTACCTATAAAACGTTATCTATTTTATAAAGAGGAAATGTTTGTATTTTTGTGTGTATGTTTGTAATGAATAAACTCCAAAACTACTGTGCCGATTTCAAAAATTCTTTCACTATTGGAAAGCTACATTCACCCTGAGTAACATAGGCTATATTTATTGCTAGAAAAGATTAGGAATCCTCACTAAAACTTAAGTAACCGAGGTGTAAAAAGTGCCCTAAAACTTCATTCGTCGCATGCGCTGCGGAAACTATTGATGATAGAACAAGAGTACGCTGTAAAAAAACCGGTGTGAGTCCAAGCGGTGTACGATGTTAAAAATTCCTTTGTTAAATTCAACACGATTTGAAATAAAAATGTAAATAGAGAAATGTAAAAATTAAAATAACTTAGAAATACTCTTAAAAATAAACACATACACACACACAAAACGTAAAAATGAAAAAAAAACAATAAAAATATATAAATAGAAGGTAAAAATATAAAAAAAACTTATGTCCACCCGTGCGAAGACGGGACGGGCCGCTAGTATAAAATATTTTAAGGCCATCTGGAAGGACAGTAACTATTGGATAATAAATACTTATAGGATTTAAAAAAGCCGATAAACCAGTGACAAGTCGAAAAAAATAAGTAAGTACTATTGACTTAAATAGAACAAATAAGTTCGATATTTATGTTTCAATAGTGATCTTTGATTTACAAATACGATTAGAATATTCACCTGATTCCCTTTATATTTGATTAATTCCTTTAACCGATCAACAATATAGAAACACTTCTCATCATCATAATACCCCACATCACCAGTTCTGAAGAAGCCTTCATCATCAAAGTCCTGTCTTCCTTTCCCTACATATCCCTCCATAATTGATAAACCCTTGGCATAAATCTCTCCCACTTGATTTGGTCCAAGTACCGCTTTCGTATCAGGATCTACGATCTTAAAATAATAATCATTAATATTTAAGATTTTAATACTGTATGGATAGAAAAATAATCTTAAAGAAATGCATTTGACAAAATCGTTTGGGTTTTAGAATGAGATACGAATGACGAAGGTAAGTCAGTAAATTAGTAAGTCAACGATATTTGAGGATTTGTATGACAGAGCAAAATAACTAATCGTTCAATTTAATAACAAGCTTCGAAGAAGCTCTTTTAGGTTTTGAATAAGAACACAACAGCTCAGCTCACTTTAGTACTTTAGTATTGTGATTGGGACAAAAGTGAAATCTCTAAAATACCTGTATATTACATCTTCCTTACAAGTAAGTGAACAGTATTCTGTGCCTACTCAATCGAAACATATTTAATATCTTCCACGGGATTCGAACCCAAGACCTCCGGCGCAACGAGCTGAGCGTAAACCATCAAGCCACGGAGGCGGTTATTAGGACAAGTACAGTCCAAATCCCTGTGTTCTTATACAAGGTACCTACCTGATAAACATTACAACCAGATAAAATTTATTTATTACCTTTAATATAGTATTATAAGTAACATTACCAACGCTACCAATTTTCTCTGTGTCAAAATTCATCGTAAGTACTAAAGTGGATTCCGTCATGCCATAACCTTGAAATACCCCTAGAAGATTTGGAAAACTGAAATAAAATATGTGATTAATAAAATCGCAGCTAAAATACTGTACTCATTTCGATAAATTCGCTATACGTAAGTAAACTATGCAGTATGGGCGCGTTCCCAGAGTCGTGACGACAGATAATCGTGTTACACATTTGTTGAGGCAGCTGCTCGCAGGCTGCATTTTTAGAATTGTTAATTTGGTTCGAGCGGCTACCTCGACAAATGTGTAACACGATTATCTGTCGTCACGACTCTGTGGCGCCCTAACAATAGAGTGACTTATTACTTGTTGGCTCAGGAAAATCGTATATAACAACGGACATATACGTATCTCGATATGTATACGTATTTCGTTATATTATACCGTTTGCAGATCACTTTCTGATTAACTCTCAAACTTCTTCACAATTTGTTACAATTTAGAAGAAATTTTTTTTATCCCAATTATTTATCAATTATATACAGAAATATAAACATGATAATTATTTATGGGAGTTCTGCTTACATTTCTTTAGCCATATCAGCAATTTCCGCATGCAAAGGAGCCGCCCCGCAATGTATTGACATCACAGAGCTTGTATCATACTTCCCTTTGACTTTATTCAACGCTACAAGTATTGGAGGCACGACTGATAAGTTTGTTATCTGTGGATTTAATTAATAAATTGCCCTTTCATAATATTTCACAAGGTTACCATAGACACAAAAAAAGTATATTATCTTTAGATATTAACCACTACTTTTGACGTATTTCTAAATGTGAATCAGCAGGTGTATATATCTAAAATCCAGCGAAAAGCAAAGCATAACTGCGGTTTCTCAAGCGATTAAGTAGAAAATATGAAAAAATTAAGAGAAATTTTGAAAAATCACTTTGATAGAATAAAATCTGATATTGCACTCGACACGCTAAAACCTACCGCTTCTTATGCATCTGCGTGTTGCGCGGGAGATCCTGGGTTGGAATCCTGGGAGGACCATTAATGTTTCGGTTGGGTAGGCACAGTGGTCACCTACTTGCCTGTACAGAAAATGATCAGTGAAACAGGTAAAGACATGTCTGCCCCATGTCCCAATGTACGTAGGTTGCCGGAATTCATTTTTTATGGTAATATTTCGTGACACATACCTGATATTTCTCAATAGTTCTTAAATACGTATTTACTTCAAACTTCGGTAGAAAAATTATCTTTGAACCCACAATGAAATTCTTAAGATTGGAGATCAAGCCCATGGCATGATACCATGGAGTTACACTCAAATTTACAGAAGGTTCCGCAAAGTCTAACGGTCTGCAATATTTGAAAATATTATTTAGTAATCTATAAAAGGTGCAACTATATACAAGGAAATACCGAATAAAATTATTTTCGTAAGAAGCGTTAATTTAAAATTTGAACTTAAATTCTAAACTCTTAAAAAATCACGCGGTATTTAATCTCCAAATCACGTTTTATTTACTATAAGTATATCTACTATATTTTCGTAACGTTGCATGGTCACATTAATTTTTTTACGATACAATAAAAATTGGTGTATTCGAGATCAATAATTTATACTTAGAAGTACGAAAAACTGTTTTCTTGGTGGTCTGAACTAGTTTTGATTTTTATTAAAATGTTAGTCATTTTAATAAAAATCTAGAATTAGACCATATCTGTGAATCCGTTTCACTATGACTTAATATTAAACACTTAAATAACAAAATATCTGTATGCTATAAATTAAAGGTACGTGAGTGTGTGAAGTCCCGTGTCCTCTAGTGGGGTATGGGGCAGATGCATTTCACATCTGTACCACTGATCGATATTTTCTTTAGGTACAAGAAAGTGATCAACCTTCTATGCCATGCCAGACCAAGTTTTTTTTATCTCCACCGGGAATCGAACCCAGCACGTTACTTACGCGCTTACCACTAGACTAAAACTAACTATTACAGGTAAGAATGTATTAAAATTCACGTACACACAAGCCCCGATTACATTAAGATGTGTCAACACAACACCTTTGGGCAGGCCAGTTGTCCCAGAGGAATACAAAATCAACGTTCTCTCTGTCTGTCCTATTACATCCGCACATAAGAAATCTTCATATTTAACATTTTCCGTTATAATGTTATTTTTATTAGCAACTGCTATATCGTTATATGCGATTGTGTTATTTTCGCGCTCATTTCCGTAGAGAAATATTTTTTCCATAAATTTTAAGTTTTTTGAGTGTTGCTTGTATATTAATGGCGAACAGAAAATATATTTTGGTTTTGAGATTCCTAAGGCGTGTTTAAGTTCATCTGAAAAAGTAACTTAGTTATAGTGTAGCCTGTATTTAATTAATTAATAATATAATATGAAAGAAAAATTGAAATCTTATACACAGTAACTTAAATGACATTTCTGTACAAATTTCCAGCGATAGTGGGTGTCGAGAAATAAGTGACAGTCTTGTCTAGTAGCCTATGTTCAAAATGTTGACAGAATTTCAATAACAATATATGGATATGTTGTATTAATATATTTTTACTTAGTTTGAAATAAAATACATTCCTAATAAGTCAAGTGATTAGTTACAAGATAAAATATAATAAAGATAAGTACTAGCGTCATATATTATTATGCTCTTGTTTACTTAGAAAATATTCAGAGACATAATATGAAAACAATTTACAATTATGATCTAATCGTTTTTGTTATGAGTTGAGGAGCCACAAAAATAATTATTTGAAGAATACTATGTTATATTATATTGGCTACATTGTTGTTCGCTTGAGTTATGTAACTATTTTTAGGCTTATGTTTGAGTGTTTAGTACTTCGTAATTTAATAGTCGTTCATTGATATTTGTTTTCTCTTTAATTTTTATGTTATTTTTTTTTATGTTTAAATATTTTTGTTTCTAATTTGTCGTTGGATTTTGTCGTTTAATTTTAATTTTATATTGATAGTTTATGGATAAGATATGTCATAGTCCTTTCCTTTTGTACAGTACTATTGCATGTTGTGATCTCCTCTAATTGAAGAAACACAATGTTTAAACTGTAACAGTACAATAGCATAGCTTGTAAAGTGTATTCTTTGTTGGAGATCCTAATAAAATAAATAAATAAATAAATAAATAAATTCATAAGAGTTCAACGAGAAATTCATAACAGTTCAGCGATATAACATAGGGAATAGTTCTTGCATACTTAGGTGATATGTGAGGGTACAAAATGTAAGTAGATATTTCTGTAGTTAGTGGCAGTGACGTTTCGCTAGATTAGCCAATATGGCGACTGCGATTTGTCTTTCAGCTCCATTAGAATTAAACAAAATACTCGACAATCCGAATTTTGCGGATACATGTTGTCGACTCGAAATCTTTATTTTTTAATGTTTTATTATTCAGTTAAGATTTCGATCGAGTCTATCGTACGGCGTTCCCCTTGACAAAATTATTAATATAGATATACTAAGTGTGAAAGCAGCAGTTTCGTTAGTGAGTAAAACAAAAACGTACCCTTAGTATACATAATATTAAACATAGTAACCACAGCTCCGGTACAAAAAATACCAATAGCTGTGCTCCAGAATTCCATCCTGTTCTCAGAGAAAATTGCGATCACGTCTCCCTTTTTCACGCCAATACGTGTGAGCGAGATAGCTACATTCATAGCCTCTTGTGCCATTTTTCTATATGTAAGTGATTCGCCTGTTTCACCATTTATCTGAAAAAACAAAGGTAACCATGAACAAGAATGGATATTCGTCAACTATGCTATCATCATGAGATAGGTGAGCTTTCTACCCGTTTTCCACCCAGATCGTATTTCATATTATAATAATAACTACATTAATTAATAAACGATAATAATAATCATTCATTCATCATCAAAGAGGTTGAAGTGTGTATTATAATAAAACTAGCGACCTGCCAGAGCTTCGCACGGGTATAAAACATATATAAAAACCTTCCTCTTCAATCACTCTATCTATTAAAAACCGCATCAAAATTCGTTGCGCAGTTTTAAAGATTTAAGCATACAAAGGGATATAGGGACAGAGAAAGCGACTTTTTTATACTATGTAGTGATACCTATAGTATCTGCAGTACAAACTGTCGACTTGGACCATAAATGTCACTTCGTAGAGATGGACCGTGTCGATAAAACATTTAAGTAGTATGTTAATGTCGATATAATTATTATAAGTTTAAAAGTCATTTATATTAATTAGATAATTTGTTTTTAGCTGTAAAACAATAATAATAATTTAGTTTACTGACTTTCTTTATTTACTTTTATTATGAGTAAGAAACATATTATTGTGACCTTTTTTAAATTTTAAACTTTTTTTAATAATTCAATGTACTAAACTAACTATATAATATTTATCTTAATGAACCAATACTGAATTAAAAATAATCAATCATATTTATATGCCTCATTTTATTACTTTTATCGACATTAGGTATCATACTTGCACAGCACTAAGGGTGCAAGTCCCACTCCGTAAGACCGTGCAGGTGCGAAACAGATAGCAAGATTCTGACGATTTATGGCCCAAGTCGACAGTTTGTACTGCGGATACTACAGTGGAAATTTGTTAATTTACATTCATAAATATATTAATTTATATACATTAAAATACCATAACATTGTTAGAGTATTTTAAGATGATTACTACTAAGAATGATATCTGTCTGAAACACCTATCTACTTATTTACCTAATAAATAAAAGTGGAAGTAAGCAAATATGTTTACATACATACGTAGTATATGTAAGCTGTGAGCCAGAGACAATTTTCTATTCTGTGCTGTTTGTGGTGCTGTCTTTAGATATTGTAGTATTTAATTTACTTAAGATTTATAAGTAATTAATGAAATATAACAACATAAACTCGATAAACACTTTATGAAATGGCATGTAGGTACATTAATTATCTTATTAGTTTATCGGATAATACAGATAATTTTTTAACAAACAATAAACGAAATTTTGTCGGCTCCTACGAGTAGGTATGTCTGATTACGCTAGAACTTCTAGTGTTATTTAGCCGAAAAGGTTATATGTTTTTGCTCTGGATGAATAGATCGCGTCCCTGTTCCCCCTGGAGTCGGTGGAGTTGAGTTGCTTACTTGATTTATTTTGTATTTTTTATTTAATATTAGTTGGTTGTATTATGCATATAAATGTATATGTTTATTTTTTTCAACCGAGCTATAGGTCCGCTACAAAAACAATAAACGAAAAAAGATGGTTTGTGTCCTCATATTACAAACATGCTTTAGTAACTGATAATAAATCGAATGATAAGAAAAAATGCAAACATGTTTATAGCTAGTGATACATATTAATATGCGCTCTCAGTTTTGAAACAAAATTAACAATACTATGTATTTTTATAATATATACATATAGTATTATTACACACATATACATAAATAATGTAAGTACCTACAACTTTTACAAACTGGCTCGCTTATTATAAACGCGTAATTTCTTCGTCTCCACAAAACAACACCGAATTAACTATAGCTATGTATCTGCTAGGTAATATTATAAATTCTCACTCTGAACGTAAATAAAGAAAATAAAAGGAATATAAAAATAATAATAAGCTAACAAGAAGTGAAAGACACGTTTATGTTTGTAAATTAATCCTACATTACCTACCTGGCACTGCCTAATAACATACGTCTAACTGTTCTTGAGATTTAGGTAATAATCATTGTAAAGCTGCCTCCGTGGCTAAGTGGTTAACATGTTGCGTGTTGCACAGGAGGTCCTGGCTTTGAATCCCGCGATACAAATTGTTTCAGTTGGGTAGACACAGAAGAATTATTACCTACTTGCTTGTAAAGAAAATGATCAGCGTACAATAAAGTGAACTCCGTAACCACTTGATTACGGAATTCACTTTATTGTAAAAGACAACAAATGAAACTTATGCCGATCAAATACTTATAAGATCTCATTTACTTAAATGAAATATTACACAATCTAGTTATGAGGTCCATATTCTAATGTTGAGCTAAAAAATTGTAAATTACATCCCTACATTTAGGTATATACCGGTATGCAATATTTTCCTAATAATATCATCAATTATTAATTATTATTTTTGCAAAATCTTACTCTCTGTTTTGCCCAGTGGCTTTATACCTAGACAGTAAACTCCGGCGATCGGATAAAACTTTAGTTCTTTATGTTATTAACCAGATATTTAAGCAAACTACATACCAAAGCTACATTGTCACCGTGTTGCCAGATGCTTTTTAAAATATATTCACCAAAATGCAGCGTTGCTAATACGCGCCGATCATTACTTCCATACACATATTTTGGATTTTTTAGCATTATTAAAGAAATTGTGATGCACAGTGCACACAACAAGCCCGATTAATGATCAATTACCAACTGTGAACTGACTGAGCCATCAGCCAGTGCAGTGTTGGCAACCTGGGAGATGGCGCTGATCGTGCATTTCGTTGTGTCACATGGTCACTTGCTTTTTTTTGACAAACAAATGTCAAAAAAATGGTGTCAATTTTCAGTTACAATCAGCTATTTAACATCTATCTATGTCATTAATAGTAATTTACAATTTACTCATGAATTTAGTAAAGGGTAGGTACCTACTACCTAGTACCTACCTTATGTCGAATCGGTGATCCTACAGGCTACACAACACAACAAATTTTGGTTGTTATATATGAATATAATTAATATTTCTATGTGCAATGTGAAAACTAAAAATATTCAACAGCACAAAAGATTTTGCAAGTTTACCAATATTCGATTAATTATTTACTGACAGACAATTGGATATATACTGTTATCTTAGTTAAAAACGTTTTCGTGCAATGTTGATTAACCACACTCTGTGTGGGTACCGCAAAACACGGACGTGGTTATTTATTACGCTTATTTAAATTAATATTAGAAAAACACCTACACGGTACAATGCGAGTGAATTTACGCAAGTTTATTATCATTGGCGTATGTGTAATAAGTGCTTGGTTCTTGTTTTCCTATGCTTCATATTTTCTGGTTTCTAAAGACAATCCTAAAAAATCGTTAGTGGAATTGGAAATAAGACTAGAAAAATTACAAGAACAGTTAAATAATGATATAAATGATAGCAAAAAATTGTTAAATCAAATGAAACATTTTAAGAGGGAGAATGTAAAACAAGTTGTGAATGAACTGGATAATAACAGTATTGATATTAAAAGTAAGTATATTTTCTCCCCATTTAATAAGTAATTAAGTTGTGCACTATGAGACCAAATAAGAAGTTCTCAGATAAGGTTTCATCTTTAACTTCTATAAATTGCATCAGTACTAGAGCCCAAAAAATTAGGCTGTTTTAAAAATAAAACTAATTTCTGCCAACTCAAGCATAACTATACAGTATTTAACAAATAACATTTGAATTATTTCTAAATATTAAGAATATAATGGTTAAAATTTTAGTAGCAGTCATCCTAAAACCACCTGTAGGTAGGTAAGTTTGAGCAAGTAAAGTCTGTGGAATATTTGTTTATTCTAAATAAGCTAAACAATTTCTTACTTACTGATAAGTCAGGGCTGATAAGTCTCTGACCTCTGTAGCTGGATTATTTAATAATATGTATATAATTATGTATATATTGTAAACTTTAGAATAAGTGACAATGAACATTTATTGTATTTCAAATTTTTAAGAAATCAGACTTTATTTAAACTTTAAAGATTAGCTTGATTATGTTAGGTATAGGCAAATTATTTACCTGTGTTGAGAATAATTTCAAATTGTATGTACAAGTTCATGAAATTGAAATTCCATAACCCCTCAAGTACAAGGTGATCATAAAGACCTACCCTACTGTGTTTCCCCGCAATTTAAACCCAGGACCACTTAGCCATCCATGGCCAGGTGGTAGACAAATACAAGTATTTTTATGTGCAATTATCATTTTGTTGATCAATAAATGTAAAATTATGAATCTCCAGCTCAACTCAAATGTCAGACTTAACCTTGAACGCAAGCTGTTAAATTTTGGCAACATCATCACTAATAATTAATTTAATAATAGTTATAAAGTCTATTATTATGTGTAGCAGCTTAGAACAATTAATGGAATTTAAACTTTAACTAAATTTCAATATATAAACTTCCCTTGATTGTGTTTATAATTTGCTACTTATGTGTTTGTATATTTGGGTTTAGGAGAGAGACATTTTGCCTATTACACTGATCATTTTCTATACAGATATTAGCGATTAAAAAAAGGTGGGGGTGGAAAGTGGAAAATACATCATGACTACCCACCAAATACAGCTAAAAAAAACTCATAAAAATGGGTCGAACTTTTTCGGAGGAATACGAACACAATCAACGTAAAACGAAGATTTTTATATACATACCTATATACTCGTAGATTAGTCTTTTTTGTTTAGAAAACCAAAACATTTTTTATTTCCCCAAGATACAAAGTCTAAACAGCCTGTGCACTTATAAAATAACAGATGCGTGATCATTTTGTTATTGAGGCTGTTATCAGATTTTTTTAAAGATTTTGCACTTAGTTCGTATTATTAATATTTTTATTTATTTAACTCGTTCATCATGCTCACATCATAAGTGTAATCCTAAAAAATATTAGGAATTTAAAGGAGTGGACTTTAATCCATCGAATACTTGCATTATTATGATTCTTAATTTACCTTCTTAGATATTTTAATATATACATGAGTGTGAGTGTGAAGTCCCGTGTCCCCTAGTGGGGTATGGGGCAGATGCATTTCACATCTGTTTCACTGATGAATTTTTTCTTTAGTAGGTGATAAGCCTTCTATGCCCTGCCAGACTTTTTTTATCTCCACCGGGAATCGAACCCACGACCCGGTTGTAACGCTTCCGCACTTACCACAAAGCCAAGGAGGCGATCATGATGCATCGGCTGGGAATTTATACATTTTAGTAGGCTATTTTCATATTTAAGTTCGTTTCTTTCTAGTTAGGTAGCGAGATCCAGTAAGAAATTTAAAACACGATTAATCTAAGTATTTCTTATCTGTAAAACGTGCAAATTGTTTACGTTGTTATGCAGACGACCAAATTGACGCCACGTTGGTTATTTCCTTATAAATTCCTTCCTTATTTAAATTTTGTATATTTAGAGACTTAAAATATTCGTATAATATGCCTAGTAATGCGTGTCTATGTGGTCCGTGCATATTTACAGTTTTACACGAATCTCTCAAATGGTAATTAAATTTATTATTAATTAATGTCTCCTACTTTCAGAATTCGCCTGTTTAAGTAATACATATATTATATTCTGAATTCTCCACATTATCTTAAATAGCATTATGCCGTCTCCGTAAAACAAGAGCGTGCACAACAGTGAGATCAAGATATCCTGGTGTGATATTTTTTCATCAGACAACTGGGCAGGCGCCTGATTGAAGAGATCATATAATCTTTAAGATCCTTTGAAAGATAATAATTATTGACACCAATCGCATATTTTACGTATTACATTTTGATGATATATTTTTGAAATAATAATTAATTTTTATGTTTCATTTCAGATTTAAATCCGATTCTGCCGGTATTAGTGATTGCCTGCGACAGAATAACAGTGAAACGGTGTTTAGACAATTTAGTTAAATTTAGACCAGACAAAGAAACATTCCCCATTATAGTTAGTCAGGTGAGTAACCTATAACAAGTTACAACACAATTCAAGAGGCGTGAATTATTTTTTAGCACTTTGAGCTTCATCAAATAAGGTATTTCCATTAATTATGGACTTCAAAAAACCCCATCGAGCAAATATCCAATATTAAGACTCCATGTTTTTGGGTCATAGCTACCGCTGTCGCGTTAGGCGGAATCGTTTTCTAACAAACTCTGTGACATGTCTCTATTGTGTATTTGCTCGATGAAAAAACCTAAAAGAAAGAAAAGAAAGGTTTAGGTACTTTTTAGTATAATGTGCTATCTGCCGCTTGTGAAATCAAGATTTATTTTATTTATAATACTAGTCTCATTTCTAATTACCTTAAATTGAAACCCGCGACGAAAAAACAGGGGTTTTTTTTTTCTGTATGGTTCTAAACAAATGAACTCATAACGATGCAATTTTTGTTAACTTTTTGAACAGATTTTAATGTTAAGAGGATTGTGAAGCTGTTAGTTTGTGTGACATTTTCATACAAAAAGCGATGACGTTTTCCCCCCCATTAACATAGTCTAATTTTCATAATTTTTGGAAATGTTGTAGATAAAATGAAAAACTAGGTCCGTACGTTATTAGCATCCAAACATCTATATTTTTGACTTAAAATCTTTCTCTAGCGTTTTTATTGTTTAAAATTAAACTAAACTGAATTATTAAAAAAAAAACGTACAGACCTAGATTAAGGTGTACTGAATCTAAAGAGACCAAAATTATCTCATTTCGTAAATGTTTAGGGGGGTAAAAACGTTATCGCAAAAAACTATTTTAAAAAGGAAATGTAGGTAATTGCCTCTAAGATTTGCAACTCTCTATCGCACGCCTGGAGTGAGGCAAAGCGGTATGAAAGAGATAGCATTTTTAAAAATACCTACTCACGCTGCGTATCTGCTCTTCAGAATCCTCTTAATTCACGTTTTATATTTTGTAAATATGTATCAAATTCCTGGTTGTTACTTTTTTACCACTGTGTTTTTTTTTAGGATTGCGGTCACAACGCTACCTACAAAATAATTAAGTCCTACACAGACTCAGACAATACAATATCTGTGGTACGACAGCCAGATCTATCAGACATTCCCTTGACACGGGCGAAAGTGAAATTCAAAGGGTATTATAAAATAGCGAGGCACTATCGATTCGCGTTGAACTACGTGTTCCGACATTTAGGACATGAGGCTGTTATTATTGTTGAAGGTAAAGGCAAGAGCTTCAAACGGAGGCAAAATGACAGTTGAAGCATCCAAGATATTTAAAAATGCTAATGCAAAAAATAGAAATAATGGCCTAATTCAGTATCATGGCTATTAAGATATGAAATACTGAAATCCCTGTGTAAGGCGGACACACTTCTGCGTTTTCTGGTCATTTTTTTATTTCTGTGCCGATTCAAGCGAAGGCTATTTGGTTCTCAGTATGCGAACCCAGAGCGTCTGACCTTAAAAGCCTTTACAATATATAGGTGATAAATAATTGAAGATCATTTAAAAAGACTCCCGAAATTACAAAGAATACCTCATAAATTTATGAACACATCTTTACAAATTGTAGCTTAAGATCTATCTCGATCACATTCGCTTTAAAACTGCATCAAAATTGTCTATTCGTGAGATACAGACTATGACTATAAGAGCTATGACACCCCTAATAGACACGTCAACGTTCCTTTGTGTTAGGGATTTAAAAAAAAAAAGTCTTAACCTAATTAATCTTATTACAAAACATGGACTAAAAATGTTTCAGTATTGGTTGCTAGGATACTAAACCAAAACAAGTCATGTTTGTATGAACGTTAGACTTGTATCCTAGCAACTAATACATCTTTAATCCATGTTTGGTAATAAGGCCCAAAGTAATCACTTAATAAAGTCGTATTCATAATCAATAATATTTTTACAGATGATTTGGATATATCACCTGATTTTTTCGAATATTTCCTTGGAACCTACCCACTTTTATTAAGGGATCCTAGTATATGGTGAGTTATGATACAAGTGTGTAATGTTGGTGATTACCGTCAAGGCGGTATTTGGCTTAAGAGAGCCGAGAACGGTTTACTCAAAATAATCACGTATATCATACGACGGTTTTCAACATCAAGCTACATATAAATAACAGTATCCCAAGTCTTACAATATCAAATTCCCCACAGAAATTATCAAAAATCTAAAAATCATAAAATCTTGAACCCTAAGCCTGGTTAATATATACTTGTAGCATGATTTCTTTTTTATTTATCACTTTTTAGAGGATTATGGTTATTTTTCCATAATTTTTTAATCATATTTATTATTTTAATAATATTCCAGGTGTATATCAGCATGGAATGACAATGGTAAAAAGGAATTAATAGATATATCCCGACCGGAGCTCCTGCATCGGACAGATTTCTTTCCAGGCCTCGGTTGGGTCTTGAGAACTGAGACCTGGGACCAGTTGGAGCCTAAATGGCCTGAAGCGTAATTTTAACTATTACAGACTTGTTTATTTGTAATTTTAAACCGATATCAAAAAGGAGATTCTAAATTCGACTTAGTACATATTTATTTGAAGCCACATAATTTTTAGACATCACAGGAAGATATAGAAACCAAAAACATTCAAACACAATCACAAATGATTATCATTTAAGTAAAAAAAAAAAAAACATTTGTGCAATTCTTCAAAATTTTTAAGAAACACTGTATAATGCCTCCTATCTCATTTTCTCCCACGTTAAATCTTATGAATTTATGTGTCTGTCTCTTTTTACTGTCGCTTTTCCGTTTCGTCGACTTTCAAATCACAACGATGCTAAAGAGGTTTTCACTTCAAAAATATATATTTCTTTTATTATAATGTTTCTAACGACTTGACAGTTTGTTTTGTCGCCAATTATGAATGATAATTCTGTTTTATTTGATAGTCATACTATGGTGTGCCCAAATAAATATGATTTATATAAAAACGAAACTAATTCAGGAATTTTTAAAAGAATTAATATTGAAATTCACGTGTTTTATAGTTATTCACAAACATTCATATTATATAAGTGCTCTTTTTTATTGTTTAGATTTTTTGACGACTGGCTCCGGGATCCCAAAAATACAGACGGACGTGCTTGTATTAGACCTGAGGTTTCACGTACATACTCTTTTGGAAAGGTACATACTACATTTTGACAATATTTTACTAAATACAAAGCGTTCACTAGATTGTATATTTAGCAATGTTGTCTTTACAACAATGAGGTCAGAAATAATCTATATATATTTATATAGGGTGTCTCACGGCAGAGCTAGGATTTTGAAATGAAATAAAAGTCAATTTGCATATTTTTGTGAAAACTTTTTTATTGAAAATTATTCAACTATATATATATATATATATTTTATTTTTTAAAGCTACTGCGCTCCTCCCCCCGCGCTTAATTGCAACAGTTTTCTAAATATTCAAATTTGAAAGCCTTACTCTGCCGTGAGACACCTGAATGTGTTGGTAAGCGCAAATCTCGAGAGCAGCTGAACCGATTTCGCTAATTCTTTTTTTATAATATTCCTTGAAGTACGAGAATGGTTCTTATGGAGAGAAACATTTGGAACATTGTCGAAAAAATGAAATAAAAAAACAAAAATTTTCCTCATACATTTTCTATGGAATGACGTTTTAGGTGACACGTTATTATTCAGAACTTTGACGCGATATGAAGTTCGCGGGGTCCACTTGTGTTTAATAATATAATTTCTATCAAAATATTAATTTAAAACTCTTTTTTGTTAATAATAAAATTCACCAAAATAACAATGCTGTTAGCTTGTTATGTATCTAAAATCAGGTAACAACTTGATTACAGTACTCACCTTGAGCGACTTGTAGGTTGACTGACGATCACATACATTATCCATATATTTTTTTCTAGTATAGTCCATAAACCATAATCAACATAGATTTAAATAAATAGCAACTAGCATATTCCTTCCCAGATGATGTAATTTAGCTATAGTGCCAAATTAACTGTTAAAATGTTTAATTGAGTGGTTAAAAGGCCTTGGCTCTTACAAAATTAAAATAAGAAGAAAGTCTGGGGATTATCTTTATATAATGGCAATTTTTGCGTAGATTTAGTATTGCGTATCTCAGTTAGCCCCTTCGCACATGGCATCGTATCGTAAGCGTATCGTAGAACGCGCGTAGTACGAGAGCAATACGAGCAGGAACATGTTCTAACAAGTCCGCACTCGAGGCGGTGTTACAGCGTATCGTATGAGGTGTTCAGTGTCATTACGATAGTCGTAGCGTACTCGCGTAAAAAAGGAAGCGACAATTTTTTTATTTTATAACGATTACTGCAAAAGTTATAGAATTTGTGAGCCTAATCGAAACATTTCCTTGCCTATATAAGCATTCATTAAGTGATTACTCTAGGAAAGATGTAACAAGTAATCCTCTTCGTCTAAGGAGAAGGTAAGGTCATCAATAAATTCCCCAAACATCTGGTACGCTTGACGCCATGATTTCAACTGAGATATTACAAAACGATTCGTCTACGCGACGATTCGTTTGTAGAACACTCCGCGTCTCGTGCGCGTAGCGTAATTACGATACGAGACAATTACGCCTAAGACCCATGTGCGAAAGCCCTTACATTTCCTTTCTAAAGAACGATAGAAAAGTATAGCCTACGTTATAATTATTAGTACCTAGATATGTAATTCTTCCTTAATCACACATAAAACAAAAAACTTCGCATTTTTCGTTTGTCTCGCTAAATCTTGAGAACGGTTGGACTGATTTAGCTGATTCTAGTTTTGTAATGTTTGTCGTAGTCTAGGGAAGGTTTAAACGGTGAGAAAATATGGAAAAATTTCGAGGAAGATAGTAAAAACAACAATTTAATTTTGCCATATAAACTAAAACATTTGACATTCGATTGCCATCTTACCTTTTATTGGCGATACAAAGTTCGCCGGGTCAGCAAGTCTTTCAATATAAAAGTGTCTGTTTGTAATTTTGAATGTATTACTTATGTAACTACATATTTTTAAAAAATTGTTATTAATTTTTCGAGATAACTGTTTATGTAGCTATTATTTTTAATATGTAACTTCAAATTAAATATTCCAGCTGGGAGTGAGTAAGGGCCTCTTCTTTGATCTTCACCTGCGTTACATGCAGCTCAATATGGAGTTTGTCGAGTTTACAAAATTAAACCTAACGTACCTTATTAAAGTAAGTATGATACAGTTCAGTAAGACACATTACATCTGTACAGATAAATTAAATTGGAGTGTCTATTTGTAACATTAAAAACCGCTTTTTACTAAATACGTCCATATAGTATACACGGTACATAATCAAAATTACAAATTTTTTTTACAATTTTTGTCTGAGTCTGTTTGTTCCGTTTTATTTAATTTTACAATTAATGTAAAAAAAATAACTATTCCGCGCGGACTAAGTACATTATACATATTTTTATTTTGCTGTTCACTATTTTACTCTGTTTATAGGCTATATAACATCACGTTACGATGAAATTAACGCGGGTGAATCCGCGGGGCATAGCTAGTCTTATATAAAAGTATGTGCAATGACATTAAAAACTACATTATTCGATACCAAAGCGAAACATTTTTGTTTCGTCTGGATTTGAGTCCGGGACCTCCGGCGCATCAATTGATATGTGAATCACTTAGCAGTGGAGACATTTAAGGTTTAATAACATAAATAATGTTTTATCATATTGTTTGTTACAGGACGTTTATGACGAAAACCTAGCGTCACTAGTTTATTCCCTCCCGGAATCTTCGGCTGAGGATGTCATGTCAGCCGGCTTTGGAACCGGTCCAGTTCGAGTTGTATATAGCAACGCTAAGAGTTACCAACGGGCCGCTAAAAAACTTGGGTTGATGGACGATTTTAGGGTGAGTTAGTTTAAAGCTTAATTCAGGAGTAATTTTTAATATATTTTACATAAATCTTATCTATAAATTTGTTAGATGTGGTTTTTAAAATAATACATGTTTATTTCTTTAAATTCATTTTAAAAAATAAGTACATTTTTGGATTATTTTCAAAAGAACATACTAGAATTAACAAAATCAAGATGTGTCTATATGAGTCTATAACTCTATAGTATATTTATTGTCACTTTCTCGCTGACGTACAATTGCTGTTGTAAAAGCGAGACAAAAAACTTTAAGCAAAGACCTCAGTTGAGCAATTTTTATATGTTATTATTAAATATAGCGGAACTTATCGAGGTCACGAGAAGAACTTCAGATCACACGGCCGTTAAAACACGGTCGAGGTAAATAAATAATGTGTCTTTGCGCGATAAGTCCCGCTATATTTAATAATAATGAGTTCAAATCGCGAAAGTCTAAAGTTTATGAATTTTTATGTGTGGCAAGTATTCTTAAACAGATTTTATTTTGGAGTCATATTTTCTTACTGGTAACACTGAAAGCTTTTTTAAAAAAACTCTATTGTTATTTGCAGAGTGGAATCCCTCGAACAGCGTACCGCGGCATTGTGACGTGTTTTATTAAAGGACGTCGTGTGTATTTGGCTCCGAGCTATGAATGGACTAAATATGATGCTAATTGGGGCTAACACATAAAAAAGGTCATCTTTAATTGATGATAGATGACCAAATCTTAAAATTAAGTATGATTAAAATGTCCAAACCAAAAAATCCTTGCTCGTGACGGTTTCTGTGTTATATCTGATCTAACAGCATGATTTATTATATTCATCTATTGCCAACCCCAAATTTTAAAAACTAGGATTTGAAGTCGGAAATACCAGGACAATTCAGTTTAAAAACAGGACGCTCTATAATCTATATAGTAAAAATAAATGAAATGATATTCAAGTAATGTTGATAATAATATTTTTTTAATAAAAATATTTGAATAACAAGTGGCGCGCGAATTTTAAAATACATCATTTTATCAGGGCGCTTTAAAAACCCAGGATGCTGCTTAAAAACTATTCAGGACATCCCAGGACACTACAAAAACTAGGACATGACCTGGGAAAACAGGACGGTTGGCAACTCTAATCTATACAAAATTATACTTTTCCAAGCATTCCTTTGATTAATTTAGATTCATAACTTTATACAACATTATTTTTGAATTTCAACCACTTCCTGAATATAAATAATCTTTGGGCATTCAAGGCATAGCAGGATGAACTCTAAGCATTCTAACGCTCAAGGTTTATACTCAAAATATTACCTAGTCGAAGTACCTACGAGTTGTAAAATTTTCTTCGACTGGTTGTTAAACTACTCATGTATTACTGTGTAAATTGTAAAACCTGGATATAAGTGATTAAAATTATAAAGTTACCATTAATCTCATCCATATAATAATCACTGCATATTATACAACAAAGTTGTTCGCTTTGTCCGTCTGTTCGCGATAAACTTATAAACTACTAAACGTTATCATGCGAGTTTAGCCAATAAAATATAGTGATTCATGACGAAGATTTAAGTATATCATTTGTCAAGGTTTTGTGTCAATGCGTTGAAATATGATGATAATTATTAGAAGTGTCAAAAAAGTCAAGCGATTTGGGAGATTTCATCATAAACGCTGCCTTATGCCCTTTGAGATATAACAAAACAATGCATGGTGTTACATTCCTCTTTATGTAGATCTACAAAGTCCTTGGTGGGATAATATGGGTAGAACCATACCTTCTTTCCTTCCTTCCTTATTCTCTTATTGGCAGTACAAAGTTCACCGGGTTTGCTAGTAAAATATAATTAAAAGATAGTGATCCTTTGGTTCGAATCGCGGTAGGTGTATTTTTATTTATATGATGAGCACTAATAATGTTTGTTTCTGAGTCTTGGTTCTTTATAAACTTACATATTATATATTTATTGTGGTATTCTCGTTGTTCCTGATTACCATAACACAAGTGCTTCAGCTACTTTGGAAACCGAGCAATGTATGTAAGTTTTCCCAACTATTATTATTATCAACAACCTAAATGTATTATTTTATTTTGGGGAGCAAATTTTTTGCGTGAAAATTATCTATTATGAAATGCAAGCATGCATTCTATTCCAATAAAAAATTATGGTTAGGAATTTAATAAAAGCAATCCTTTGACAATTTTACTAAATGTATATGTAATAATAAAAGACTGTGATGTGTATTGTATATAAACTTTGAATATGATTAATATATTGCATTTGATTTAATTTTTAAAGCTGGCTAGTTATATTTACAGGTAACTTATGTATCTTTGTGTAGGCAAATTTACATTAACTGATATAGCATGATAGTTATGTATGAATTTCTTATTTTTTTGTGGGTGAGAAGAGGGATTTTAATTGTTTGTCTCTAGTTATTGTGTTGATATTTTTGTTAGTTTTAATTAATATTTATTATTAAACTATTTTTTGTGATTAATTATTTTAGTACAAATTTTGTAGTGTTTTCCTATCTCTTAGTACTTAAAATTTTATTTGTTTTCTTTTAATCACTTAAAATTATCGTCGATAATGTTATTTCCAGTATGTTGTAAAATTTGTCTTTCAAATTACTGCCAAAATGTAACATGTAAACACATTATGTTTTAACAAAATATATTTAATTTGATAAAATTGTGTTCATTTTCTTTTGCACATACATCTTAATCAGTATGTTCCAGATAAATATGTAACTGTAATATTATACTCTCTTTACGTATAAAATCATCTGTGGAGAATGTTTAAGTAGTTTTCTTTTTAATAACCTTGTTCTGGCATCGTTAATTTAAATTTTACTACATAAGGTGTTATTAAATTCATGGATAACAAATTTTTATTGATAAAGGCTTATCACAGTGATAAGTTTTATATGTATTTTGCAATTCAATTGATTTCCTATAATATTAAGACTTTCTTTTTTACTTAAGAGGTAAAATCTATATCTTAAAAATATGCTTTGAGTATTAAAAAAGAGAATCAAATAATACTTTATTAATTAAATACAATTAACCAGGGGGCCAGTGCATTTGTCTGCCTCCTAGAATATGCACATGCAAATGATAGACACTTTGAGCACCATTCTTGCCATCATTGATGACAAGACGGTAACCAGACTTGTCTAGACCTTCTTGAGCTGCAACTTTACGAGCTATTGTCATGAGATGACCTGAAATACAAGATTATAAAATTCAAAATCATGAAGGAAGAAAAACAACTTTAAAATATCTAAGAACAGAATTCTAAATATGCCTGCAATAATAAATGAAATACTCCAATTCTGTGGTAGTTATTACCTGTTCCTTAACCCTGTACCTTATTAATAGCAAGAAATCTAAATTACCAAGGAGCTGCTCATCTCCATCTTCAGCCCGAGATAATTGAGGAATAGGCTTTCGAGGAATAACCAATATGTGTGTTGGAGCCTGTGGGTTCACATCATGAAAGGCTACACACTGAAAATATAAAAATGATTCAAGGCATAAAAATACTGTATTTCTATTTTGGCATTTTAGATCATAAACATCTTTTTTTCAACCAATTATGGCAGATGGTACATTTACTGGAGTTACTTTGACTTGATCAGCAGGATTAGAATAAAAAGTCCATTCTAACTTCAAAGGACTAATATTTAACTCCGTATTAAAATTTAAAATACCTACATAAAAATTTGTGAACCCAAGTACTGCCTGCTAGCTGTCCGTAAGATAATAGTTTAATACCAAGTTTGAGGTGTAAATTAAAATATTATTACCTGATCATCCTTATGGACAAATTTGGCAGGTATTTCTTCTCTCAAAATCTTTCCAAATATAGTATCTCCTCCAGGAGCTGCAGTTTTTGCAAGTTCTACTTCGCCGGCCATTATTAGTTAATACTCAATTGAGTCAATAGTCAATACTCATTACTCAGTAATCAGTTGTAAGTTAATCACTAATTATCTCTTCGGGTCAGCCCGGTTTGCAGATATTTTGACTCGGATCGACCCATTTACGGTCTGAATCGGGTTACCCGAGTTAGATAACTCGAGTCTCCCATCGCTAATGCGGCCCGCCCGGTGAACGCCAGGGACCGATATCGAAATTTTGAAAATACCGATATTTCTAAATTAATATCGATATCAGTATTGATAACTCTCTTAATTATCAGTATTTGGAACTGATATATGTTATACCGGTATAAAAATACCGATACTTTTATCGATATCGGGTATCGATACTTTTGCTGGCGGCGGGCGTGACGTTACCAGACTTCACGACACGTGTCACGTTACGCGAATAGCGAAACGGCAACGCTGAGTAAAGTGAACGGGCGGGCGGTCGGCGGCCACAAAGTGGCTGGCGGCGGTAAAGGCACCCGAGTGTCTTGTGTTTTGGTTTGAAATTTTGTTTTGTTGGGAAAGGTGCAGTACCTACTAAACTTAAGATCGTTTTTTTTTTTTAAAAAGGATCAACAAAAATCTTGACTGATACACCTGAAAAAGAAAAGTTGGTTGAGGAACTATTAATAAGAAGAGAAAAAAAGAACAATAAATTAATTTTAAACAAAAAAAATAAAACCGACCTCAAAACGCACTGAAAAGTAAAAAATAAATTTTGTATTATAAATGAACTTACTATACATAAATAAAAGACGTAAACAGTGTTGATAAATAAAATTCATGTAAAATTCTACAATGGCATAAAACTGTCATACGTTGCTCTTTGAAACGCGGCGCAATGAATTTTGAAGATCCATTTTAAGAGTTAATAATTTGTGATATGAATAGTTATTACAAAATAATTTAATAAAAACTGTTAATACTTATTAGATTTATGAAAATGTAGAACTTACATTGAGATTGAGACTTAATAGTCACTAAAATTAATACTTGAGATATATAAAGCTAATTATATTCATAATATTCTTATAATAAATGATACTTTTATAACCAAACCGGGTTTTCATTTATGTAAAGTTTGCGTTAGGGAGACTTGATCCCCTATAATCAAGTCTACCCGTTACTGGGATCAAGTCTCCCAGAATATGGGACACTTGTTCCTTTTGGAAAGTTTTGGGAAAATGCAAAAAAATGAAGCACTCATAAATATAATAATCAAATAATGGGGAACAGTGATACACATGCATGTAGTAAAAAACATAATACTAATATCGATACCAATATCGATAAATCGATACCTAAATATCAGTATTTATATCGATATCCGATACCGATACTTGTAAAATATCGGTATTACAGTCCCTGGTGGACGCCAGTCGCCAAGCTTAATAAATAAATAATAATAATACTTTGTGTTTGTGATTACGTTCATGTTACATGTAAGAGATCCAGGATCCATATCGGATGTAATCATTACTATAAATCACAATATTAAACAAATCGGCACTAATTCATTATTTTCACACTAATTATTAGCAGTTCGTCATTGAATCGGTGACGCGCCTGCGATCCCGCCAAAAACAATGAATCTTCATCTTCTTTTGTTTTCAAAATGGCCGCCTCGCTTTCACCAACATGACGCTCCGCTAGAGTAGCCCGCGCTTGTCATTTGTCACATGGCCACCCTTCTGAACCGTGCACCGACATACATTTTTACCACGAGAATTTCAATTTTAAATTTCCAACAATAAAAAATAACAACAATTTAAATAATTATTCAGTAAGAAAAGTTAAAATGAGCACAAACCATATGATAAATACCATATTTGGTGAATTCCAGAAAAGTCTTGATCAAGAACAAGAGATTCGTGAAGTAAGATATCTAATACATTTAGAACAACTATTTTAAAAGCTTATAGTTTGGTAAAAAATATTGGTAATATGTTACTATAAAAAGCCTAAGAATTAAAATATCTAGTTTTACTGGCTGTTATTGCAGTCGACGACAGTTGGCTAAAGTTAGGTGTGGAGTTCAATTTTCCTATACTCAAATACAGTGTTTTTTTTTTAAATTAGCAAAATGACTAAGCTTACTATGTATTATAAATCTTATTATATAATCTTCATCATAGAATAATCTTCAGTATAGAGTAAGTATTCAGTATATAAAACTAATTTGGCAGCCTCATATAAGAGATGCCATATAAAAGTAACCTTGTTCTCTTTTACCACAAAATAAATTAATGATCAATAATAAATGTCACTTACAGAATATTCGGAATATCTGTAAAGATGTGGACCAAATCTCGAGAGAAATTACAACAGTATTGCAGGTGATACATCATGATGAGTCAGCCAGTAAGTTAAAATTTAATGGCAACATAATATTACCAAATTCTTGGTACTTTCCATTAGCCAGGCTCGAACGAAAAATCACCTAATAATGTATGTCACATCATTGATTATTTTTTATGCATGTTTGATTCAGTGTAGAATTTTAAATTTAACTATGAAAATGAAAAGGCAAAATCAATCTTTGGTAACCAACAGTTTATTTGATGGATGTCGGCCCCTGGCACTCAATTGCAAACAAAAATTTGGTACAAATAATATTTCTTATTTTTCTATGTAAAAGCATTTCGTAATTACAAAAGCATTGTCAACTTTTGGCCTTGCTATAATAAAAGTAGCAAATTCTTAGTTTTTTAAAATAATTTAAAAAATTTCAGTCGCTGGAGCTTGTTTGAAAGCTAGAGAATTATTTGAAACAGCAAATGTTGGGTACAACAAGTTGAAAGAGGTAGTTCCATCTGGAGATTACTATAAGTATGGGATTTTCTTAGTTTTCTATGTTTCAAACTGTTTGTTTAGTAGTTGTACTGAGGCATTGCAGTCTTAATCTACGAACAGATTTGATGCATTCATTTTTGTTTAAAAGGTGACACAATTGAGTTAAGTCGTGCCTATAATTTTTAAAGATCTGCTCATCCATTTTTGAGATATTCATATTTGTTAATAAATAATAACATATCAACGGTTTTTAAATTGACTTCATTTTTACTTGTTTCTACCATTTATTTCAAAATGAAACTGTCAAAAATCAAACAGTTGTATAATCAAAGTATAATTTGTTTTGGTTGGTTTTTGTTATTAATAAGATAATAACAGTTACAATGCCTTAGCATGCTAAAAATGTTAATTAACTAGTAATTTATATTTTTTATAATATTCAACTTGTCAATATAATAATTATTTTTCTTAGTGATAAGAAATTTTACCATAATTTTTTCTAGGTACCATGACCACTGGCGTTACATGACACAGCGGTACTGTTGTCTCATATCTCTAACAATTTGGTTAGAGAAAGGCATTTTGGCAACACATGAGACTGTGGCTTCTGTATTGGGAAGTAAGTAAATAATTATAAATATTGTAATAATTGCAATTTACTAAAAGTTCTATAATTACTGTCTTCATAGCTAAGTTTGTCTTGTATCTGAAATAAAATGCGAATTAGGCATTCCTGGGAAAACTAAAAAATATCTCAATGGTAAATAATAAACAGTTAGAAACAACAGAAAAATGGTGTAGTTCTGTAATTAAATTTGCTGTTGTAAACTAATTGTTTGTATCATTTGCTTTACAGTAAGCGCATTGGAGTTAAAAAATGGTTTCCATTTAGATATTGAGGACTACCTAGTAGGGCTTCTTAATCTTTGTACCGAGTTGGTAAGTGCATGTTTTATATTCTCAAATATCTTAACTTTTTTGTTAAAGAAATTTAATTTTGTTAGGGAAATAATAGTTATCTTGTAATGTACATGAAACTTTTACTTTCCTACAAATTATATAATTTTAATCATAAATTAATTTCAGTCTCGACTGGCTGTGAATTCAGTAACACGCGGTGACTACAACAGGCCATTGCAAATCTCTAAATTTGTCATGGAACTAAATGCTGGATTCAGGTAGTGTTGCATGTTATTGATATCATAACTACACAACTGTGAAAATAGGAGCTATATAATATTACTAGTGGACTCCGCGAACTTAGTATCCCTTCAGAGTTCCGAATAATAACGTGTCATCTAATACATAATTCCATAGAAAATATATGAGGAAACGAATTTTCTTCATAAATACTTTTGTGATTTTTTAATATTTTAAATAGTTATTCTGCTATTCTCGCATGACGAATCCAACAAATCAGAGATCATCAAAATTGGTCCATCTGTTCTTAAGTAAACGACTCGACTCGACGAAGTCGACTTTTTTTATATAGTCTGGTTTTTTTATCTCTTACACATGATACATTAAATTGACACATGCAAATGTCGAATTTACAAATAATGTTGCCGGCTCTTTTTTGCAGTGTTGTACATACGATACCGGTTTGTTGAATCGTAACTTTTTATCTAAATTATATGATTAGCTTCAGTTTTCTATTCCAAAGCGACAAGCGTATCATTAAAATCAAAATTCACGTACGGACACGTATAGACACGAAACACAGAACGGCAGAACTTTTAAAAAATACAGCAATTATTAGGAATTGACATCATACAAACAAGTACAATTTTAAAAATATGTAATTATGATAATACGGTAGTTTAAATAAGCACATACACATTTTTTCAGGATTTCATAAAAAACACAATACTTGATTTTTTCGATTCCATTTCCGATAGTAACACATCACTATTTAAGAATTGCAAAAAACTGGCAACCCAAGTAATGTGTTTGTTCTCAGAGATAAAAAACAGACTATAGATATACTATATGTTATATTTTACGTATGAACAATTTCTTTATTCGGCAGGTTATTAAATCTGAAGAATGATCATCTGCGAAAGAGATTCGACGCTCTTAAGTATGACGTCAAAAAAATAGAGGAGGTTGTCTATGACCTGAGTATTCGAGGACTTTTGCCCAAGACTGAAAGTGCTTAGATGTAAATTATTATTAAAACATTTGAAATGTGTGTTGCTTGATTTTTTGCTATATTACTTTAAAAAATATTCGTATTATATTAAAGATCCAATTCATAGTCGCGTTTTGCCTATCCGTGAAATTTAATAAGGTTTTATAAAGCGGTTTTGAATCATCGAGGTATACCGGGTGTAATCGTTAAGTGTGTACAGGCGATTATTTCGTAACCATTACAGATATCAAAAAACTTTAAACTGATATCGAAAGTACTTTACCTAATGAATAAAATGACAATAATAACTTTTTAAAAATAAAACGAGAAATATCCAAAAAAAATATATTAAACACTCCCATACATTTAGTATGAGATAGTAGAAAGGTTTTAGTTTCCTTATATTAAGTGGAATAGTACCTACTCATTTTACCCTTATCATTTTATGATTATGTATGATATGATATTGATGAATTCCATGTAGATACACGTGTAAATTAATTATTTTACCACTTCAAATTAATAATAAACCTTGTATCAATATCGTACTGATTTGAACTGGCTGAAAAACAACATACTAAATAAAAACAAAAAGAAAGATACTCTTTGGTGTTCCTTCTAAATTCAAATTCTTTATGGTATGGGAGTGTTTAATGTATTTTTTTTGGATATTTCTCGTTTTATTTTTAAAAAGTTATTATTGTCATTTTATTCATTAGGTAAAGTACTTTCGATATCAGTTTAAAGTTTTTTGATATCTGTAATAGTTACGAAATAATCGCCTGTACACACTTAACGATTACACCCGGTAGATCTGGTTTTAGTTACCATCAGAAGAATAGTAACTTAGTTAATATTCTGAGAGTAAATTAGGTGATTGCAAGATACTATTACAAATGGTTTATAGTATTTGTGAATAAAAACAACAAAAACATTTAAATAAATAATTTAATTAGCATAAAAACAATATATACTTAAAAATAATTACAAGATCTTACTTTTGATACATTTATTACATACAATTGAATTTCTAAAATAATGCTGAATTATTTTATCACTAAGCATGCTTATTTGTTGTAGTTCTAGAAACGAGGACTGCCTTTTTCGTGCAATAATCCAGTAGATAAATTCCAAGCTTTTTTATGGGTATGAAAGCAGTTACTTCAAAATCTATGTAATACTTTGAAAATTATTTACATAATAACTTTTTTATTTATTTATTAGTTATTATTGAAAGTTATTCGATCCACAAGTCATATAATATTATTTCAATAAAATTCAGGTATTGGAATATTTTCTCATTCTAATCCGAAATCAACCCACGTAGTTCGCCCACAAACTAATTCAATTGCCATTTCGGAATCTCACGCTACACTAGCGCCTCTAGCGGCAAATTCATAGACATTTTGTAAGCCTCTTTAAAACCTTTGAATTCCCTTAATAATTGTTTAAAAAATTATTTTATAAAATTTGTATCTTATAGCTACAAAAGAAATAAAAAATTCAGTCTTAATAAGTATTAACATTCCTTATGTAAGAAATAATGTAATCGGAACAATTTCTATAGATTTGTTCAAAATACAAGATTCAATATCACATAGTTTTATATAACATAGTAACTTTGTGTTATCATACGTTAACCGACGATAAGCTTGACCGTGAACTTGCGGCATTAAATACTGGGAATCCTAAAACATCTTAAGTCCCGATGTTTTTTTACCGCAAAAATAATTTATACAGATAAAAAAAATTTGAGTGTCTATATGTAATATTAAAATAACCGCTTTTTACTAAATGCATATAGATGTATACACGGTACATATAACAAAATAACATTTTTTACAATTTATGTCTATCTGTTCGTTCCGCTTAATCTCTGAAACGGTTGGAACCGTTTTGACAGTACTTTCACTGGTAGATAGCTGATGTAATAAGGAGTAACTTAGGATACCGTTTATTTTATAAATTAATATAAATAATAATTATTCCGCGCGGACCAAGATCATAATACATATCTATTATTATTTTGCTATTCGCTATTTTATTCTGTTTATACGCTAACATCACGTTACGACGAAATTAACGCAGGGCACAGTTAGTGCAAAAATAAAATGTTTGGATTACATTGAAAATTACAATGATAGCATATTATATATCTCATATTGTTAACATTCTAACGTTGAGATTAATAAGGCAGAGCGTCATCCATGTGTACAGTCATAAGGGAGTCTTCTGGGTGAATCTCTAATAAGGCCTGGGTCCCGTCATTGAAGGGAAATGATACACTGCCATCAATAACTAAGCCTGTAGAACATTATATATTATATTAATTAAAAACCCAATTTTGTAGTTATTTATTTAACATGGTGTTTTCGAAAATAATTTCATGAAACGACATATTTAAGTTCTTTAAAATATGCTTCGTATAGCGAATATCTTTATTATCTGTAGATATATAAAATCTTTTAAATTATACTATGGATGAGTATTTATTGAGACATAATAAAATTGCTGTGAAATTAGAATTACGAATCTTTAGACTTACTTTACTTAGAGGCCTCATGGCTAAGCGGTCTTATAAGCGAAGCCTGAGGTACCGGGTTCGATCCCCGGTCCCGAATATAATTTATAATTTAATTTGTACTTGTATTCGGTCTCTGGTAAGGCTGCCACTTATCGGACGGGGTGTCATAAGTGGTACGGAGGAGTGGTTGAATTTCTACAGGCTTGCAGAAATTCAACCAAACCAACAAAAATTGTGGGTTGCCTGGAAGAGATCGCTGATTAGCGATAAGGCCGCCCGTTTCACTCCAGTGCAACAAAGTGTGCAAAAAATAATAATATTTAAGGCTTTACTAAGCTAACCAAGTTTAGGGCCAGTGGCGTGCATAGTTAAGCGTGATAGACAAAAATTAATAAAACCAAATGAAAAATAGATGTCTATTACTGTTTTTCTGAACTTGGTAAGGTAGGCAATGTCTCCGTCTCTATAAAACGCGCGCCACTAGGATGCTGTATGTTCGGCTAATAAAAAAACCTCACCAGCATCAGTACAATGACTCCTGACGGATACGGACTCAGCCCTATCTCTGACCCTGAGCCCTCTAGGCGCGGGCCATTCCTCGAATGTTATGTATTCACGAACAGAATATGCTAGCTGCTCAGAATCTGAAAGGAAAAGATGACAAATTACTGAAAACTTGGTCTACGAAATTACATTATTGAAAAGCTTCTCGAACTTCGTATCGTTTAGAGTTACGAATAATAACGTGTCACCTAAAATCATCATTCCATAGCAAATGTACGAGGAAACAAATTATTTTCATACACTTTTTAGTGAATTTTTCTTTGTTTTCAAGTTATTCTAGGATTAGAAACGATGTAAATAACCCGACTTTATTTTTTAACGACTCAAAAGCACACTTTTTGTTTGTTTAATTTAACTTCAAAAAAAAATATAAATCTTTTGTCATTAAAATAGCGTCGTAACATATCGTTATCACTTGTTCTATAAAAAGGCCCACTTTCTTCCACGCGCCGCATGCTTGTGGAACTAACTCTCCCAATCCACATTCCCTTACCGTGGATTAAACGGCGTAAATTAAATGAAACTAACCTGGCGGGAACATTAACTTCTGGTTATATTTTTCCGTAACTTCCCGAGCTTTTTCTAAAGATGTGTCCATATCAACTCCGTACTCATTGTGAAGTATTTTCATTAGTTCTAGCACTGAGTGGGTACGAAGGCAGTTTATGCTAGAATAAAAAAATAATGCGGAATTAAATAAATTGTAACAAAGAATAGTATTGTAAGTAGACTAATGAGCGTAGAAATAGGATAAAACTCTGTAGGCCAGTAATTTTTAGTCAAGATTTACAAAGAATTCTAGATCAAGCTTATGGTAGAAACACTGTACCTGTAATGCCAGGACGTGCTTCCGGTTCCCGTAGAAACACAAAGCCCTGAGCTCTTTGTGTGGGCCCATTTCCCATCATCTATCTTCAGACGGAGGAGAGAAACGCGTGACGTCACGCTCTCGCCTATGAACACCTGCAATTTTTAATTATCAAACCTGATAAATCCCAGATATATGATCGGATACAATAATCACAGAACAAATGTCAATGCTGGTCATATTTTCTAAAAAAATGCTTCAATGTGCCTTATTCTCGTTGATATACAGAGTGAATAAGGACTATAGTTGCTGGACCGAATTGGATGAGAATTTGCGTTGACCTTCGAGCTTCAGTATTAAATTATTTTATGACTGGTATATAACTACGAATAATAATATGTCTAGAAGTGTAATTATGGTACATATTTGCGTTTCCTTCGACCAATCACTTGCTCACATCGCCTTGACGCGATCAATCACGTGCGAACGTATTGACCTTGATGTTTGTCAAGGTCAAACGTTGGTGGGTTCATTTTTGAAGCGCTATCTGTATGAGAGTTACATTTCTGGACATATTATTATTTCGTAGGCATATACGCATAAAAACGTCTCCGAAATTGAAATTTATTAGTGTTTTACCTCATTTAAAGCTAAAAACGGCAACACTTTTGTGGCTAAACTAGATTTAGCCTCTTCCTGTGTGTCACTAAGTCTTGTGGCCGCTTCCTGGCTATCCTCTTGATTCAAGACTGGTGGATATCTGAAAATAGTATAATACTTGTCTTACTATTAGAGATACTAATAGGGATATTAATTAAAAAAACGCCATTATAGAGAGAAATATATTATCAAGATAACCATAAACCTTGTAAAGTCGAGTAAGTTGCTTATGCGCAGGAGCCTTGTCAAAGTAAAATATACGTTATAAGTATACGGTTAACATTTTAAAGTATTTTAATATAATAGCATTATTATTGTATCAGATTCTCATTAATTTTTTCGTTGTTTTTCGTTTACACTAAAATTATTTTACCTACAAAGGTACCTACAGTATAGTAGATATGATTATCATTATAGTTATGATCTACTTTTTTTATCTAAAAAATTTAGTTTACAATTATCTAGTCATTTAAAATAATTAAAAATAGGTTTTGTTGGTTATAATTATTAATTTAGGTACGTTATAACAAAATATAAAACGCGTATTTTAGTTTTTAAGCAACTTATTAGCTATCATTGAGTTTATAGAGACATATTGGGTTCAGTTTTGATCAGTTTAACATTTTTTTTACATTAAAAATTCCATTTAATTGAAAAAATTAACGAATATTAATATCTTTTTAATTAAATGCCGTCTGAATAGTATTAGCAGAACTCTTTTTTGTTGAGAAGCAGTTAAAATTGAACTTCTAAATGTATACTAACCTAGAAAAGTGTAGCGTGTGCAAGTCAACGGGTGTGATCTTATCCAGCACTTTGGGATCACTTGTGATCGTCGTACGTATCCGAGATCGACGCATCCAGCGGAATTTGCCCTGGAGCACAAATTATTAAAAATATTTATTCACGGGAATCGAATCCAGGACCAGTTGAGACATGTATATGTTAATTCATACTAATATTCTGTATCTGTAACGCTTTGACGCCTAAGAAACTAATATTCAATTAATTACTACATAGTATAAAACAAAGTCGCTTTTTCTTCCCCTATATCCCTTTGTATGCTTAAATCTTTAAAACTACGCAATGGATTTTGATGCGGTTTTTTTAAATAGATAAGAGTGAACGAAGAGGAAGAATGTTTTAAACCCGTGCAAAGCCGGGGCGGGTCGCTAGTTAAGTATATAGTTTAGAGCTTGAGAAAGAAAACTGGTTACCTTCTAGTGCGAAAAATAGATTTTAAGAAAGTTGAAATAGGACATCGATTCACGCAATTTTCGTAAAAAGGGGTACAAAGTTTTTGCTTTCCGTATTAATATTACTTATATGTAATAAATCTACTATCGGCACATGCAATTACTCGTGAGATGTTTATAACAATTAAATACGAATATTGTCTAGAAATCTAGCTCGAAGCTTACAAACTATTGATTTATCTTAAATTAAGAACTACTTGCCTCAATTAAGAGGATTGTGAAGTGCCGATACGCGGCGTGAGTAGGTATTTTAAAAAATGTTATCTCATTCATACCGCTTTGCCTCACTCCGGGCGTGCGATAGAGAGAGTTGCAAATCTTATAGGCAATTACCTACATTTCCTTTTTGAAATACTTTCGGGCGATAATGTTTTTACCCCCCTAAACATTTACGAAATGAGATAATTTTGGTGTCTTTAGATTCAGTACACCTTAATCTAGGTCTGTACGTTTTTCTTTTTTAGTAATTCAGTTTAGTTTAATTTTAAAAAATAAAAACGCTAGCGGAAGATTTTAAGTCAAAAATATAGATGTTTGGATGCTAATAACCATTATTATACGCAATATTTCTTTAAAATAAAAACGTACGGACCTAGTTTTTCATTTTATCTACAACATTTCCAAAAATTATGAAAATTTAGACTATGTTAATGGGGGGGAAAACGTTATCGCTTTTTGTATGAAAATGTCACACAATCTAACAGCTTCACAATCCTCTTAAGAATCTTAATTGAGGAAAAAGTTTAGTTCTGGACCAACAACTTTTTCCAGTAGTGATGTATACCGGAAGAACGTCCAACAAAACTATGGGCCAGCTAATAAACTAACCTCTTTTAAAGCTTGCAGCGCACCTTTCACGTCGTTAGAACACCAGGTAGGCAGGCAAAGACGTCCAACAGATTTGTGAGGAGCGCTATTGAAACCTATCACTGGCTTACTGGCAAATAAAAATGTTAGATAATACATATTTACAAGAAACTGAAGGGTAAAGAAAAATACATTCCACGATCACAGTTTTTTTTTAAATTTTAAAATTTATTTTTGACTAGCTGAACCGGCGAACTTCGTACCGCCAGTAAAAGATCGAACGTCAAATGTTTGACAGGAAAGTAGGTAGAACAGTTTGTATGGGAAAATGAAATTGTTTTCACTATCTTCCTCGTAATTTTTCCATATTTTCTCACCGTTTAAACCTTCCCTGGACTACGACAACCATTTCAAAACCAAAATCAGCTAAATCGGCCCAGAAATTTCGAATTTTAGCGAAACAAACGCACAGCAATTGATTTTTATATCACTACATAGTATAAAACAAAGTCGCTTTTTCTTCCCCTATATCCCTTTGTATGCTTAAATCTTTAAAACTACGTGACGGATTTTGATGCGGTTTTTTTTAATTAGATAGAGTGATTAAAGAGGAAGGTTTTTATATGTTTTATACGCATGCAAAGCCGGGGCGGGTCGCTAGTATATAGATAATTTGTACCTTTAAATAAAAGGCTGTTGTAATTTTGATAAGAGATGATAATATTATAAAGGTTAACAAAATTCAAGAGTAATAACTAACTTGGCGTCTCTGACCCTGGATGCAGCTAGCAGGAAGGTTCCATCACCACCGCACGGCATCACAACATCACACCAATTTATAATATCCTCGTTGTATGTTAACCTGTCAAGACAGGTAATTTACTGTAGGTCATTAAACTACATCATAGTTTGTCCATTTTTTTAATAGTTTTTTGACAGCTCGACGATTGACAAGTTATAGTGATGTCCTAAAGCTATCGCTAAATTTTTTGGTAAAAATATAATATATTTTCATATTTATTAATATGAAAATAAATATGAAATTTTATTTCATATTTATAAATAAAAATTCTACCGATTATTTGTAATCTGTGACACAATCGTAGTAATCGTTGTGTGGCACAACACTAAGGGGGCGGTACCCGTACATGAAGTACAATATTATTTGTGTAAAATTTTAACTCAAAGAATACGAATCTTCATGGGCGTGAGCTGACAAAAAACTATTAATACAATGTACAAACTATAGGTACAATCATTGTAAATTTAATAAGTATATAAAATCTCTCGTCACTGTGTTTGGTCGAATCCGAATCGATTCAACTGATTTTTATGAAACTTTTAAAGAGTATTTGGTAGGTACGGACATAGGTAATGTATTTTCCCCCCTTCTACCTCAACCAAATTTTTTATACGCGAGATCGGGTAAAATTAGTATTACATAAAAATTAAAATCCGAATCTAAATTCACACAAAACGCACAATCTATTATCTTGAATTTTCGCCTCTAACACAATATTATCATATTAAAAGGCTTTCTTGACTAATACTGCTCGCATGATACTCATGAAGCATAATAAAAAACGATTTGTACAAACACGTGTTATGGCAGTTAGATTTTTATTTCCTACTTTACTATCAGAAAAACAGTAAGCGTAACATTACCAAATTTTTTTTTTCGTAACTCTTATTTATACTAATATAGGAAAAATTAGTTTGTTTGTTTGAATAGATTCTGAAACTACTGGACCAATATAAAACATTCTTTCACCATTAGAATCCTAAATTATCCCGATTATATATTATCCAAATATTTAATTGTGATTAATAATATTTATTTATTTCATTAACAATAATAACAAATTTAACACAACTAGTGTACATAAAAAGTTTTCTAGCAGTGATAAAAGTAAATAATAATATCGTTTTAAATTAACTAAAGATTAGTAATCTATAAAAACTTCAAGTAGGTATATTTAATCAATAATAATATAATATGAATGCTTAATATATTTTAAAAATACAATGAAATAGTTATATGCGATTTTGTTAATTTTCGCATATTTAAAGTTGAGGGTAATGCTAGTCATCTATATAGTTTACACTGTACTGTACATGCAGGGCCGGATCTGCCATAAGCTTTTTGGGCTTCAGCCCAAGGCTACGTGGTTTCAAGGGGCACCCTAAGTCAAGTCAAAGTCAAAAATAGACGATAATGCGAAAGAATCCATAGTTTTATTAATCCATATTTTTCTATACTTTAAGTAATTAGGTGGGCCCCTAAATAGTATTAGTCCAGGGCCCTCTAAACTCACGATCCGGCCCTGTGTACATGACTCAAATAATGCCACTTTAAAAATAATATTACTACCGAAAACAACGTCGCATTTGAAAAACATCACTTCAATAATCAGAATATTATCTAATTTGACTAATTGCATATTATTGCAAATTCTTCGCGAAGTTTATCACGCGTTATCATTGATAGGAAATGAACGGATACGCAGTGACCTTGTACAATTACGCCGTGTGTGTTTATTATTTTATTCTTGTTCGCAAACATATTATTCTCTGGTAAACGACGATAACTATGAACACATGTATACATTGTTTTATTATATTGATTATTCCATTGAATCTTGTAAAAAAATGTCACCGAGAACATGAACGTTGATTATTTTGTTATTAGATAATAATAATTGGGACAACTCACATACATTGCTCTGATCCCAAAGTAATTAGCTGAAGCATTGTGTTATGGTAATCAGAAATAACGAGGGTACCACATTAAATGCATATAATATAAGTTTATAAACAACCAAGACTTATTTATTGCTAAGGCAGGTATTTTTCCAGGAAAACTTATTTTCGTATCTGGTAACCCTGTTTGCGCGTATCTCATTATACATACCTACTAGCCATTTCAACTTGAATCCCCGAATCCTTCAACGTTTTCGCCACACCTTCCTCAAACGACTTCTGCTCTCTATGATTCGCTATAATCGAATCATAGTCGGAGCCCCGATTACGTAGAATCTGCTCCAGTTCCCAATTTGATATGTTGTCATGACTGTGCCTACAGAAATATGAGTAAATGAGAAAATATCTGCCTATTTTAAAATGTTTGTATCTTGATTGGCGTAAGTCTTACTTTTAAACAGATTTTAATACGGTATCAAAAAATAGCTATAAAATTTATGGGTAAAATCCGATTTTTTTCCATACAAAAGTATTGTGTTTTTTTATTTAAATTTAGGCTTTGTTTATAATTTTTTTGCTCGAAAGCTGGTGCTGTCAAGCAAAATCTCATTTAAATTTCATCAAAATCTATTCAGTAGTTTTAGAGTTACAATTTGAGGTCGGTTTTTTCTCTAAATAGGTAAAATATATCATCTGAAGTGCGAAATGTTATGTTCAGTTGTTGTTATTGTATGAACAAAAATTTAATTAAATTAAAAAATATGTAACATATAATATAGAAACTTACTTTTCATATTCGTATCTAGTAACCTTTGAGACAATGAGGCATTTTTCCATCTTCAGCTTCTTTTCCTTAGAGGCATGTTGACGTCGAGCCGATATATCTTTGTTTCTCAAACCTTCAATGAGAAAAAAACTTCTATTTTCTATTACAGCAAGATGTCATTGAAGAAAACTAGTTAAGTTAGGATTTTGTTAATAGAGAGAGGCGTTAGGTATTAGTGTTTTTCTAAGTTATCAATATTATAAATTTTCAAATCTATACAAATATTATAAAGCTGAAGAGTTTGTTTGTTTGAACGCGCTAATCTCAGGAACTACTGGTTCGAATTGAATAATTCTTTGTGTTGGATAGTCCATTTATCGAGGAAGGCTTTAAGCTATAAAATACGTTACGATGAGATTAACGCGGGTGAAACCGCGGAACAAGTAGTAAATCTATATGTAGTTCTAATGTTGTGAAAGGCAATCAATAAATAGTATAATTCCAATTGTTATCAATCAACTTTGCCCTGCGTCAATTCTTACCACTTATAACTCGTTTCTCGTAAAAGAGCTGCGTGGAAAGTTACAAGCGATAGCCTTTGGTAATTGGGACAAGTTTTTAACCGCCCTTCAAAAGAACCAAAAAATTAAGTTGTCAATTCGACGTGTATTTTTTTCCGATGTTCCGTACGTCACCGTCCGTAGACCGATTTGGATATATGAGGTGCCAAATATATAAATAATAATAATATTAAAATTCTAACTCTAAAACTATTGAACAGATTTTGATGAAATTTAAATGAGGCCACACGGGAAGCACTACTTTCAAACAAAAAACAATCATCGAAATCCGTTCACCTAGTCAAAAGTTCTGTGATAAACATAAAAAAAAAAACAAAAAAACCAGCACCGAATTGAGTACTTCCTCCTTTTTTGAAGTTGATAAAAAGGCGTTTATAGCTTAATAAAATTAATTTAAAAATAGATTATATATTCTAGGACTAATAAGAAAATATATTGAATGGCTTGGCGCCGCCTTTCAAAGCTACTGTATAACATTTTTATGTCCTTGTTGAGTTTTATTTATTAACACTGTTTACGTCTTTTTATTGTAGGTATTTATACAAAATTATTTTCACTTTCTAGTACCTACATATTGAATTCGGTTTTTATTTTTTTATAATTAATTTATTGTATGACAGAAAAATATATGGTGCGAAAAATACGTTCGACACCTACTTATCAGTTAACATATGGTTGAACTATATTACTACTTGGTACTTAAACTAAATTAATTTACTATAAAATATAATCTGTTTTATCTATTACGCATTTAATCAGTCGTGAGAATTCACGCGATAATATTATTTTTCAAGATTATAGAACAATCTAGAAAAAATCTAAGTATGTCAACAGTGAAATCACGTGAAAGTTGTGTGGACTTGAGCTGAACACAGTGAAACGTTTTAGTACAGTCTTAGTATCTAAAGGTGTTAAAATTACAATCACAAGTAACCACTATTCTTGTAACTATAGAATTTTAGTTACTTCAACTTTATAGAATACTGATCAGCTTTTCCTGCAACTCAACCTTTCAACCTCAACTTTTCACAATAAACTGTATGCTATATCTTTTCTAAAGCTCTAGTCCATCTTTGTACTAAATTTCTTCAAAATCTATTCAGTGGCTTAGACCTGGTGAGTGGTCTGGTAAAGACCATTTACAAGACCAACCATATATTCATACATCCTAATTTATCAAATTGTTTTACATATTTTATAAACAATAGATTATGAATAAGATTATGTGAGTTTATGAATAAATTGATGTTTATACTTTCTAGGCTTACTTACAGTCTTCAATAAACTACATTGAATAATGATTTATTTTTAGCCGTCTGATAACAGGTTTGTTATTTAATGTATTTTACTTGAATGGATTTTGGTTCGTATGAAAGGTTTATTATTTTTAATGTAATAAAAATAGGTGTCCAACATAATATTATTAATTTATTATTTACTAACTTCATTTTCTTAAAATTTCTTAGAATACAGGATAGTCTGTTCTATAAATCTGATTTTGAAAAATAGGTATTAACCAATTAGAATTACATAAACGGTTGTTTGGTAGTTAAAATTATTTTATATATATTTTTAAATATATTTGAATGTCTGTAAATTGTAAAATGGGGAGTAGAAACATTTCTGTGATGGTAGCATCGGTCATTCTCTTTATAGATGCAGGTGTCTCCTTTCTGTTCCATTTATATCAAAAGAAGTTATTTTTGTTTTCCTGGGAATCAAACCCAAGAATTTTCTTTGATGAGGTCAAAATGCCTTTATAGGTCAAATTGTAGGTTTAATTACTATAAAAAAAATAATATAGAATAAAATTCATATTATTATTGAGAAAATTCCTAGACTAGATAAAAGAAATGCACAGCAATAAAATTACAAACAGCATTTATAATTGATAAATAAATTAATGATTTCTTGTCTTGCTGTTATAATCAATGAAGATCAAGTAATTTTAAATATAATCTGCTTTTAAGGTCAGTTAGGTTAATGGATATAAGCATAGCAAATGACACAATTAAGAAAGTGAAAAATAAAGTTTCCAAACTAATTGTGTGAGTTATCAAACTGCATAATACGTACATATATCTAGGTTATTAAAAATTAAATAAATCTATTGAATTACTGCAATGTTATGCTATGTTAAACCTATTCTATAAAATGCATTTAGTAAAATACTGTGTAAATAATACATTTGGGCCTGATTATTGGTTTTTTTTTATAGAACAAAAAAGTTAAGAAATAAAACTTTAATGTCCGAATATTTTAACAGTACCAATATATATTCAGTTGATATTGATATTAGAATAAAAATTAAAATATTATTTACTAATAAGGAAAACATTTAGTGGATTTTTTAAACAAAAATGTACCTTCGGATAGACTAACATACTAGATAAACTAGGGTATAAATATAAATACAACTTATTTATGTACTTCAACACTTAACATTCGAATCGATAGCAACGGATAATACTTACGTCGCAATCCCTTTGCAATCGACACAGTAAAGTTATTTAACACTGACATTCTTATCACAATTTTTTATCAATCAAAAATAAATAATAATTCTTAACACTAAAATAATTACACACTCGTAGACCTCAACAACTGATCATGAACTAACTGAAACGGAGGTCGGAGGCGTAGTTTAACCTATTAAACAATTTATTTACTTATCACGATTAATTGATAGCTTATCGTAAAATATAAATAACTTTCGCAAAGTAATAAAATATATAATTTAAATAAATTGATAACTCGACCAAAGTTTAGAAATAAGCGGCGGCTAAAGCCTGAAATAAAATGTCAAAACTCAAACGTCAATGTCACAGTCATCTTGACTTGATATGTAGGTACCTATTAATTATGTACGAAATGCAAGCACAAAATTTTGTAGAATATATAACAAGATAGTCTCGTTGCTAAGTAATTTTGCAATTAATAATATATTTTTATTAAAAATTAATTGCTTTGAATATATATAACTGATATCCTATATTTTGATTTCTTTGTTCTCATCGAATATAAACATATTTTGATCGATTTGACTGAAGAGTTTTAATCTTAGAATGTTCAAAATTGGTTCTTAGTAATATTTTTATATAAAAAAAACAAACTACCCATAATAAAATGATTAAACATGTAAAATGTTGAAATGATTCTAAGGTACAAAGAATAAAAATGACTCATAGGCGATAGGAAATACAATAAAAATTGAATTTTATAATGAATGGAATTTATACGAAATAAATCATTCGCAAAGCAAGTTCTATACTTTTAAGCATGTTTATGAAATCATTAATAATTTTTTTCTTACTAGAAAAAAACTTTATAGTAAGTAACTTGTTAATAAAGTGTAGTGCAATTTTAACGCCTGGTGTAGAATATGTGCAAAGTTATAGTTATATCTGCAATTTTCACTTTAAAGATTAAAATATAATATATCTATCAAATAATTTTTTAAGGTGTCTTTAGAAATGAAAATGCCAATGCGATTCAATCGACCGTATTTTAGAACAATCAGTAAGAGTTTCTATAGAAGGCCGCTTGGAATTAGCACTACTACCTATTTAAGTTTGGTTCCTAAAGCAACAAATTTAACAGAAGAATCTGTGAAACAGGTACAAAAATGTGAATTTGAAAAGAACACTTTTTTTGTCATCGTTTTTACAATTATGTTTTTTGAAATACCTTAAAAGTTGTATTTTTCCAACGGCTACAAAAGGTACCTTTGCAAATTAACGTATCTACTGTGTTCCTAATTATTCTGTTGATTAATAAATAATAGATAACTGCTAACAAAATGATCACTCTTATAGGTACCTCTGTGTCATCTTTGGGTAACAATCTTTTAATTATGGATTTATTTTTCAGAATAATTCTACATTTGACATGGAAAAAGATGATTTAATTGTTTCAACCTCAAATGAAAATACAGAAAACTCAGAAATTCTGGAGAATGCTTCTGAAATATCGGGAATTCAAGAAAGTATAACTAACGGTGAAGATTATATAGTTGTCCCGGAAAATATGGAAACTGATAGTGACGAAAGTTCTGAAGAAGTTGTCATTTAAGTTTAGTGTAACTCTCATCGATATTATAATAAATTTTCTATATCAATAGCAACTATGTATAACTTAACATTACGAAACAAGTTAAATTGAAGGCAATTTAGAAACCCCTGACAGATTAATTACAATTAAGAATATCATGAATGGATGAACAGAGTTTATATACTTAGTAGCATTTCGATTACTTCAGTTTTTATTAAAAAAACGTTTAATCATACATTTTCTATGGAATGACGTTTTAGGTGACACGTTATTATTCGGCACTCTGAAGCGATACGAAGTTCGCGGGGCAAGGGGTCCACTCCACTGTTGTATCATAAACTAAATATTTCCTCTTTAATTTACCTTATAGAGTAAATTGTTTGCATTTGTGTCGTTGGATAATAATTTAATAAAGGAAAATATATTATTCGAACAAACATTCTAGCAAGAACGTGCCTACTCTGCAATTTCGTAAGCTGACGATTACAATAATTAAATAAAACAATAGCTTTATTAATTAATGTATTTGCTTTAATGTAAGAATATTTAGTACATAGGTTATCAATATAATCATGAACAATCGAATTTAATTTTCCATTTAATTTTAGGTACAATAAGTCAGTAGGTAGGTATATAATGTATGAAAAAAATAGGCACAATATAATTATGTTTATAAAATACTAATAAAATATTATATTATTTAAAAATATACCTACTCATAATATTCTCTTCTATAATCATTTTCGAAAGAGAATTTTTTTTAGATTTGTCCTTTAAAATTAATATTAAGAATAAATGACATTATTGCAATACATCATAATATTCGTACTCATATAACTTTCGAAAATATAATATATGAGTAAGCTCTTTTAAAAATTCATCTAAGTTACAGTACGTAAGTTGAGTAACCGAATGGGCTACCACACCCTACTGGTGCTGCTACAGGGTAACCAAGAGGTAACTTTTCAGACAGCAAGCTGCTCACAGTGAGCAGAGAGAGGGTATCAGCAAGACTGCTTGCGACTGCGTTAGGGCCGAGAGCTGTTAGGGCAGAAATGGCTGGAGCGATTGCTGGGGCTACGCAAGGTCCTGCCAAGGGAGCAGCAACTGGAGCTGCGATGGGTGCAGCCAAAATGTTAGGTGCGCATGATCGAAGACACTGCGCATTCGCGCTCTAAAATAAAAATTACATATATTCAATGTAAATAAATGTAAAAATTCCTGACCTCTTTTTTATGTAACAATAATATCTTTGGTTTGACATAAAATTATTATGTTCTTAGTAAATAATTACTAGTAAAAAATGCTATTTTTAATATTTTCACTTACCTAGTCGCAATTTATTTTACATTAATTAATGAAATCGTTCCTAAAACGATTCCATACAAAAAATATTTTTTTATTGTGTTGCTTTATAAGTTTATATCATTGATTTTATCTAAATATAGGTAAGTAATTGGATTTTAGAATTTTTGTTAGTGTCTATAATATGTCGGGCAACAACTGAACAGATTTTAACCATTTATGAATTTGCAATTGAGAATTATAGACTGCTAGTTTATTGCTGATTTATAAATTGAAAATAAAAAATTACGAAATATACAATGGACACGGTGCGGTGGATTAAAAAAATAATAATTTAAAACTCACCAGTGCAATAGCTTGTATGATCACAAACACAAAGAAGCCCTTCATTTTGTTGGTTCAATAAAAATGTAAAAAAATTAATTGAATTAACACTATTTATAGTAAATGTGTCACAATATTAACGAAATATAATATCGGTCAGAATGTAACAAATTCTATTGAAAAGTGATAAGATGTAAAATTTCTAATATGTGTGGTAACTAATAGGAAATTATTTTCTTTATATTTTATAATAGAATTAAACGTTTTTGTGAGTAGATACTGCTAGTCATTAGAGGCATAGAGAATAATAATAATAATATTTTTTTTTGTAATTTTTTGTAATGTAATTAATTGTAAATATTTAATAAAAATTAAAAAAAAATTCTTAATAAAAATGGAATTTTTAACTTCATTCAAATGGAATTCTTAACTTCATAAGCATTTTTCTGCGTATCTACGTAGTAGATAGTTAACTATATAGAAGATATTAAATTCTTTTGTGGAATTATTTATTTTTGATTTAAGCACTGAATGGAAGGCATGATATACTTATTCAATTTACAAGTGTTTAATTAATTGAGCATCGACTTAATTTATTTATCCAAATATAAGTTTAAACAAATCTATATCTACGTATATAAAACAAAGTCGGGTTATATTCAAGAATGGCTAGACTGATTTTAATGATCTCTGTTTCGTTGGATTTATCTAATTAGAGTTATATAAAAATTCACGAAAAAGTGTTTATTTATGAAATGACGTTTTAAACGACACGTTGTGACGTTATTAGGAATTCTGAAGCGATACGAAGTTCGCGGGGTCCACTAAATAAATAATAAATATTTGGTCAGCTGGTCTGGCCTAAAGATTTTATCAAATCTAAGAACTAAGATACGTTGTCTTAGTAATAAGTTCCATACCTATTATAATTAGATAATTTTAAATAGTTTCCTTTCATGCTTACAGTTAATTTTGTCTTAGAGTAAATATGCAATCCAATTTTGGCTTACATTATATTGTACGTAATGTGTTTCATTTTCATTTGTTATTTAAGGCCCTTCGCACATGGCATCGTATATTAAGCGTATCGTAGAACGCGCGTAGTACGAGAGCAATACGAGCAGCAGGGCAATCGCCGTAATTCAAACGATAATGGTTTGGTTTAGATACAGTTCGGATCCTACTTCGGCTATGGTCGTGCTTAGATCTAGCTCGGATGAATTTGGTATTTCGGTAAAGTATAAACGTCAACCGTAGTTGAACCAAAGCATAACCATTATCGTTTTGACGTCATATAGTGTTGTACCATCTTTTTGTGAATCGAAAAAATCGTAAATGTATCGGACGGAGGACGGACGTGACAATTTTCACTTTTATTTGACAGTTTACATAAAAAGATGATTAATATTGGAGCCAAAATTCAAAAAAATTTACTGCTAGTGCTTATTCACATAATACGTCTATTTTTATTTTAAAGTAAATATTTCGTGATAATAATTGACTCTGCTGCTTAAAAAGTTATATGTAATTTAGAACAATTGAAGTGTTCATTGGTTTATTTATATTAATTTCAAGTACCTTACATCGTACAATAATTATAGGCGTCACTTACAGTCGAAGTTTGTTTACGTTACACATAACATAAACAATTATTGTGCTTAAGGACTTCGTATTTAAATTTTAAACGTAGTTAGTAGTTACTAGTTTTATTAAATCATACGCATCTCTCATAAGCTCGTTATTACACGCATATACTACGCTTTCTACCGGAAAATGGAAGAGCGTCGTCGATGTACCACGGTTCGCCAGCTCGAACTTCTATTGGAGTTCATGGAAAACCACCAAGATCTCGCTCTTGGAAGGGTGAGATCAAAAGAGGGTCGTGCGATTTCAGCACAATTGTGGAATCAATGTGCTGAAATTCTAAACTCAGAAGGCCCTGCTAGACTGGGCAAGGAGTGGGCTAAGGTAACTTTAACTATTTACAGTTACATCATCATTTTCAAATATGAAATAATGTAGTTATTAATGTTTTAGGTGTGGACTAACTTAAAATGTGCAGTTCGTACCAAATTAGTTAGTATAAATGTTTCCCATTGAGGGACTGGTGGAGGTCCAAACAATGACCCAAGTCTGACTCCTATAGAAATGAGAGTAGGTGCAATCTTGGGTAGAGATGTCGGGCCCATACCTAATGTACAGCCAGACCAATTTTCAAACACAGTAAGTGCCTCACTGTTAACATAAATTTTTGTAATTATGTAAAATAAATCTAAACAGAAAGTAAAGTCTAGAAAACTAAAGTAACATTTATTTTCAGTATTGTAACATATTTTATTGTTTAATTTTGGAATCACATTCATATTATGTATTGGTTTTTCTCTAAACATTTCAGAATAATGAGACAGTAGGTCTTGATAACAATAATTTGGGAATTGAAGCTGTTTCTCATTCCCAAACAAGTGGGTAAGTTTACAGTTTAGTGACAAGTGATAATAGAAAAAGTAACAGTACAATTGTACACAATAATATAATTTTAATACTGAGAATAACATTATTAATACAATTTTACTAAAAGATTAATTGCAATTAGAAAGGATCTTGTTAATTTATTAAGTAAATAATAAGACAGGTTACAAAATTATATTGCATGCTGTGCAAAGTGCTGAAACATATTTTTGTTATTATAGATTTAATGCTAATGAGGCAGATTTGAGAGGAATGGTACACACCTCTCCAATGCAGATAACACCTACTTCAGTCTCACCTAGTTTGAGAGGACAGAGTCCTAATTTGGGAAGACAAAGTCCAATGCCAACAAGTGAGTCTATAAATATGAATGTTTATATATTATGTTTGTCTAGGAGTTGATCTCATAATGTTAAATTTTTAGTCTTGGTTATTTTACAGGTAGTCGAGTCAGGACACAGCAGAGGCGACAGCGAAGAGTTGAGCATAGTTCAATCCCACCACCAGTTCACCTACAGAGACAATGTGAGTATTTTAATCATAAATTATTATATATAAAAAATAACACCAAAATTTTTAATGTATTTCTGACTTTATCCAGTATAGTTTATTTAAAATAGGTTTAAAATTTTACATCACTACAATGGTAAAAATGATATAATTTTTGTAAAAGTATTTCTCTTGTCTTTATATTTAAACAATCACATCATACATATTTAAATTTTATATTTATAAATGGCAAACTTTTTTTCAGCAAGATCTGCATTAGACGAATCAAGGCGAATGGTGTTAGAAATTGAAAAGTTAAGAGCTGAAGCTGCATTGGTTCAGGCACAAGCAGCAGAAAAAAATGCTGAGCCTCTTAAATTGATTGCTGCAAGCATTGACAAATATTCTGCAAAGGTATTTTTAACTAAATAACTAGCCAATTGTGTTGTATTTGTTATGCAAATATATTTTGTGTTAATAACTAAAGTTAATTAATTTAATCATTATTTTGTTTCAGTTTTGTCAATAATTCATAGTTTGTATAATGCAGTATGCGGCATTTAATGAAGATCATGCTGAAAAAATAAAGTCTGAATGTAATTAAAAAATAAGTAGTATAACAAAAAGTAATTCAATTTTCAAAAGCCCTATTTGTCCACAACCATTGTACGAGAGCTTGCTGGCGTGCGCGGCCTAGTTCCAACTCGGAGAGCGCCCTTCGCACGCTTGGTTCTCGCATGCTTGCCTCAGCCAGACTTCGCTCGAGACGCGCCTGCGCGGCGGTTTATGGGCTATGCTGCAAATTTGCTTTATGTGCTATATTATGTAACACACAGCATGCATTTAAAATTCGAGCTGCCGACTGTGGTGTATAGTGCAGCTTTCTGTCCACTAACAGGCACCTGAAAGAATAAAATTGATACCTTAACCTACACATTTATGGTGTACATACTTACATAATTTAATACTATTATAATTTAATATTATTATGATTTTCTGTTCCACCAAATCACAAAGATTTGCTTCTAAGAATAATAATTCTAATAATGTTTGGATTAGTTTTTAATTATTTATAAAACAAATTTTATATCACGTAGCTGAACTTTTCTGAAAACAATATTAATAAATATACACACACCTAAAGCGAGCTTTTAAGATTCCTATACAACGCTCAACAGTATTCCTTGCAGCTGAATGTAGGTGTTGATAGTACTCTTCAGGAGAGTTAGGCTCTGGGCTTGAGATTGGAGTCATCATGATTGGTCTCAAGGGATACCCTGAATCTCCTAAAATTAAACAATTATGTGCTGCAATTTCTTAGGTACAAAATTGTCATTATGGTCTAGTTAATATTAAATTTAAATTTAAGTTTTAATACAATACCTACCCAAAACATACAAATCTTCTCCAGAATTATTGTGAAGCCTTTCAATGTAAGACTTCAAATGATGATTGTTCCAAATTACACTGTCATGAGTAGATCCCGGATAACTGGGATCTACACTTATAATATTTAAACTAGAGTCACACATCTGTAAAGGAAAGTACATATTATTATAAGTACATTATAATATAGATCTGTTATTATTTATATATCACTTTTAATTTAATGTACCTAAATAATAAAATTACTCACAATTTGTACATTAAGAGAATGATACCCTTTTCTGTTGAAAAACCTTTCTTCATTTTCTTTAGGGCGAACAATTGCTACATGAGTCCCATCAACACATCTCAATAAACCTGGCATTTTAAATTTCCGATAAAACCTAGAAATAGTTCATGAATATATAATTTACTAGAACGAAATAACTCAATAAACGTCAATTATTTCAAATAATCTAACTCAATATTTAAATACTCACTCTCGTTTAACATATTCTCTTTCATGTTGTTGAAATGGGAATGCTATATATTTATTAACAATACTTGTAGCATTTAAAGCATTTGTTACTTGGCGGATTGCCTTGCAAACACTTGATTGCGAAACGCAATGTTTCCGACAATCTCCTACTATGGTTTGGTAGGATCCAGTGGCATAAAACGCTAATGCTAATAAAACCTGCTGACCGCAATGTGGGCGGCATATGCGGAGTTAGCTTTTCAAATAAATTTAGAGTCATTTGCTTCGATAATCGGTATCTTTTTATGTATTGGCGATCACTCAAGGCAAAGGCATAATTTTTCATCCTTGCAAATAGGTTTTTTCATTTACTTTGGGCTCGAAAATTCGCAATATCGAATTTATTAGCTACTTTCAGTCAAATTATTTCGGAATTCATAATTATTTATAAACAAAACAGACACAAAACGACACTGAAATTAAAAATACAATATAGCGATATGGTAACGATCCAAAAATGGTTCTGAAATAGTAGCTATTTGGCAATTGTTCATTTGACAGCAGTTAAGGTCGTGCAATGATAATGCTTTGATCCTGTTTAGACATAAGTCATTACCGAAATACGAAAACGTCGAAAATGCCGTGATAATGCTACGATAGTGCTGTGATCTGCAGGGCAATCGCCGTAATTCAAACGATAATGGTTTGGTTTAGATACAGTTCGGATCCTACTTCGGCTATGGTCGTGCTTAGATCTAGCTCGGATGAATTTGGTATTTCGGTAAAGTATAAACGTCAACCGTAGTTGAACCAAAGCATAACCATTATCGTTTTGACGTCATATAGTGTTGTACCATCTTTTTGTGAATCGAAAAAATCGTAAATGTATCGGACGGAGGACGGACGTGACAATTTTCACTTTTATTTGACAGTTTACATAAAAAGGTGATTAATATTGGAGCCAAAATTCAAAAAAATTTACTGCTAGTGCTTATTCACATAATACGTCTATTTTTATTTTAAAGTAAATATTTCGTGATAATAATTGACTCTGCTGCTTAAAAAGTTATATGTAATTTAGAACAATTGAAGTGTTCATTGGTTTATTTACATTAATTTCAAGTACCTTACATCGTACAATAATTATAGGCGTCACTTACAGTCGAAGTTTGTTTACGTTACACATAACATAAACAATTATTGTGCTTAAGGACTTCGTATTTAAATTTTAAACGTAGTTAGTAGTTACTAGTTTTATTAAATCATACGCATCTCTCATAAGCTCGTTATTACACGCATATACTACGCTTTCTACCGGAAAATGGAAGAGCGTCGTCGATGTACCACGGTTCGCCAGCTCGAACTTCTATTGGAGTTCATGGAAAACCACCAAGATCTCGCTCTTGGAAGGGTGAGATCAAAAGAGGGTCGTGCGATTTCAGCACAATTGTGGAATCAATGTGCTGAAATTCTAAACTCAGAAGGCCCTGCTAGACTGGGCAAGGAGTGGGCTAAGGTAACTTTAACTATTTACAGTTACATCATCATTCTCAAATATGAAATAATGTAGTTATTAATGTTTTAGGTGTGGACTAACTTAAAATGTGCAGTTCGTACCAAATTAGTTAGTATAAATGTTTCCCATCGAGGGACTGGTGGAGGTCCAAACAATGACCCAAGTCTGACTCCTATAGAAATGAGAGTAGGTGCAATCTTGGGTAGAGATGTCGGGCCCATACCTAATGTACAGCCAGACCAATTTTCAAACACAGTAAGTGCCTCACTGTTAACATAAATTTTTGTAATTATATAAAATAAATCTAAACAGAAAGTAGTCTAGAAAACTAAAGTAACATTTATTTTCAGTATTGTAACATATTTTATTGTTTAATTTTGGAATCACATTCATATTATGTATTGGTTTTTCTCTAAACATTTTAGAATAATGAGACAGTAGGTCTTGATAACAATAATTTGGGAATTGAAGCTGTTTCTCATTCCCAAACAAGTGGGTAAGTTTACAGTTTAGTGACAAGTGATAATAGAAAAAGTAACAGTACAATTGTACACAATAATATAATTTTAATACTGAGAATAACATTATTAATACAATTTTACTAAAAGATTAATTGCAATTAGAAAGGATCTTGTTAATTTATTAAGTAAATAATAAGACAGGTTACAAAATTATATTGCATGCTGTGCAAAGTGCTGAAACATATTTTTGTTATAATAGATTTAATGCTAATGAGGCAGATTTGAGAGGAATGGTACACACCTCTCCTATGCAGATAACACCTACTTCAGTGTCACCTAGTTTGAGAGGACAGAGTCCTAATTTGGGAAGACAAAGTCCAATGCCAACAAGTGAGTCTATAAATATGAATGTTTATATATTATGTTTGTCTTGGAGTTGATCTCATAATGTTAAATTTTTAGTCTTGGTTATTTTACAGGTAGTCGAGTCAGGACACAGCAGAGGCGACAGCGAAGAGTTGAGCATAGTTCAATCCCACCACCAATTCACCTACAGAGACAATGTGAGTATTTTAATCATAAATTATTATTTATTATATATAAAAAATAACACCAAAATTTTTAATGTATTTCTGACTTTATCCAGTATAGTTTATTTAAAATAGGTTTAAAATTTTACATCACTACAATGGTAAAAATGATATAATTTTTGTAAAAGTATTTCTCTTGTCTTTATATTTAAACAATCACATCATACATATTTAAATTTTATATTTATAAATGGCAAACTTTTTTTCAGCAAGATCTGCATTAGACGAATCAAGGCGAATGGTGTTAGAAATTGAAAAGTTAAGAGCTGAAGCTGCATTGGTTCAGGCACAAGCAGCAGAAAAAAATGCTGAGTCTCTTAAATTGATTGCTGCAAGCATTGACAAATTTTCTGCAAAGGTATTTTTAACTAAATAACTAGCCAATTGTGTTGTATTTGTTATGCAAATATATTTTGTGTTAATAACTAAAGTTAATTAATTTAATCATTATTTTGTTTCAGTTTTGTCAATAATTCATAGTTTGTATAATGCAGTATGCGGCATTTAATGAAGATCATGCTCAAAAAATAAAGTCTGAATGTAATTAAAAAATAAGTAGTATAACAAAAAGTAATTCAATTTTCAAAAGCCCTATTTGTCCACAACCATTGTACGAGAGCTTGCTGGCGTGCGCGGCCTAGTTCCAACTCGGAGAGCGCCCTTCGCACGCTTGGCTCTCGCATGCTTGCCTCAGCCAGACTTCGCTCGAGACGCACCTGCGCGGCAGTTAATGGGCTATGCTGCAAATTTGCTTTATGTGCTATATTATGTAACACACAGCATGCATTTACAATTCGAGCTGCCAACTGTGGTGTATAGTGCAGCTTCCTGTCCACTAACAGGCACCTGAAAGAATAAAATTGATACCTTAACCTACAAATTTATGGTGTACATACTTACATAATTTAATACTATTATAATTTAATATTATTATGATTTTCTGTTCCACCAAATCACAAAGATTTGCTTCTAAGAATAATAATGTTTGGATTAGTTTTTTTTTACTTTCTAGTGCACTTTAAAGTAGGTTTAATTATTTATAAAACAAATTTTATATCACGTAGCTGAACTTTTCTGAAAACAATATTAATAAATATACACACACCTAAAGCGAGCTTTTAAGATTCCTATACAACGCTCAACAGTATTCCTTGCAGCTGAATGTAGGTGTTGATAGTACTCTTCAGGAGAGTTAGGCTCTGGGCTTGAGATTGGAGTCATCATGATTGGTCTCAAGGGATACCCTGAATCTCCTAAAATTAAACAATTATATGCTGCAATTTCTTAGGTACAAAATAGTCATTATGGTCTAGTTAATATTAAATTTAAATTTAAGTTTTAATACAATACCTACCCAAAACATACAAATCTTCTCCAGAATTATTGTGAAGCCTTTCAATGTAAGACTTCAAATGATGATTGTTCCAAATTACACTGTCATGAGTAGATCCCGGATAACTGGGATCTACACTTATAATATTTAAACTAGAGTCACACATCTGTAAAGGAAAGTACATATTATTATAAGTACATTATAATATAGATCTGTTATTATTTATATATCACTTTTAATTTAATGTACCTAAATAATAAAATTACTCACAATTTGTACATTAAGAGAATGATACCCTTTTCTATTGAAAAACCTTTCTTCATTTTCTTTAGGGCGAACAATTGCTACATGAGTCCCATCAACACATCTCAATAAACCTGGCATTTTAAATTTCCGATAAAACCTAGAAATAGTTCATGAATATATAATTTACTAGAACGAAATAACTCAATAAACGTCAATTATTTCAAATAATCTAACTCAATATTTAAATACTCACTCTCGTTTAACATATTCTCTTTCATGTTGTTGAAATGGGAATGCTATATATTTATTAACAATACTTGTAGCATTTAAAGCATTTGTTACTTGGCGGATTGCCTTGCAAACACTTGATTGCGAAACGCAATGTTTCCGACAATCTCCTACTATGGTTTGGTAGGATCCAGTGGCATAAAACGCTAATGCTAATAAAACCTGCTGACCGCAATGTGGGCGGCATATGCGGAGTTAGCTTTTCAAATAAATTTAGAGTCATTTGCTTCGATAATCGGTATCTTTTTATGTATTGGCGATCACTCAAGGCAAAGGCATAATTTTTCATCCTTGCAAATAGGTTTTTTCATTTACTTTGGGCTCGAAAATTCGCAATATCGAATTTATTAGCTACTTTCAGTCAAATTATTTCGGAATTCATAATTATTTATAAACAAAACAGACACAAAACGACACTGAAATTAAAAATACAATATAGCGATATGGTAACGATCCAAAAATGGTTCTGAAATAGTAGCTATTTGGCAATTGTTCATTTGACAGCAGTTAAGGTCGTGCAATGATAATGCTTTGATCCTGTTTAGACATAAGTCATTACCGAAATACGAAAACGTCGAAAATGCCGTGATAATGCTACGATAGTGCTGTGATCGGGTTGTAATACATTACCGCGATTGGCCCGCTGGTTGTAATACATTACCGCGATTGGCCCGCAGGAACACGTTCTAACAAGTCCGCACACGAGGCGGTGTTACAGCGTATCGTATGAGGTGTTCAGTGTCATTACGATAGTCGTAGCGTAATGGCGTAAAAAAGGAAGCGACATTTTTTTATATTTTATAATGAATACTACAAAAGTTACAGAATTTGTGAGCCTAATCGAAACATTTCCTTGGATATATAAGCATTCATTAAGTGATTACTTTAGGAAAGATGTAACGGAGAAAGCTTGGGCATGTCGCTTTCTGATTCTAACGAAATCAAATAACAAGAAATCCTCTTTGTCTGAAGAGAAGGTAAGGTCATCAATAAATTCCCCAAAACGATACGTCTACGCGACGATTCGTTTGTAGAACGCGCAAAAGGCAACTACGCCTACGACCCATGTGCGAAAGCCCTAACAGTAGGATCACTAATAACCCTTTATTTTAGTTAGTTTGGTGTATAAGGTAACCCAAAAATGTATATGTTTAAAACAAAACTTTTTGTTTTAGTATTCAGTGAAATAAAAAAAATGTAATGGGTAATGGGGATGTAAACAATGTGACGTCATGATAGCGGACGGCACATGCGCATTGAGAGAATCGTGTTACACGGGGTGTTTTAGTTATTTCGTTTTTCATTGTGGCTTATGTTTTATCAGATTATAATATTTTCGTGACCTTAATTTGATGGATATTTTTTTTGTATTTTTTGTTAAATTAATCTTGTAAATTTTTAAATTAACTTTCCAATACGCCTATGTTAAGCTTTTTGCCAACATAAATAACAATATTTTATTATTTTATACTACACCTGCTCGGAAATACGTCAAACTTTTTTGATAACGAGGAAGAACTGACAACGTTCTCATCGTCTCCGAAAGCGGGCTACAAACATGTATGAAAATTCATTGTTAACGTGGTGTTTTTTTTTTGACTCATGACAAAAATGTTTGTATCGTTCTTTACACATTCATTTTTATAAACGTCATCGTAGTTACCCGAGAAATTCAGAAATAAATATAAGGCCTATGAATATTTTTTACATTAAAAACACGACAAAAATGTGAATCCTTTTTGGTACAATATAGGTACTATTTATGTAATGGCTTGCTACTTAAAAATTGATTTTGTCAATGTCCACAGGTTTAAAATTTATGTTGTTTAGTTTTATGAGCATTTTAGAAAAAAATAATTATCCATTTAACATGACGATTCGCATACATATTTTCCTTTGCCTTTGTTAGAATAGAAACGAATAAGAAGTATTGTATGCAAGAGCTCTTATGTTGTTTCGAAGTGACCAGTGTAAACCCAGTGTATCCCTAAAATTTGAGGGTGAGGCTTAGTTACAGTTATATCGCATTATGTATAATATAGCATTTGATTGCGGCAAGAGCAGTAGTAGAGCAAAAGCTTCCAAGCCTGAATGTCGTTACTTACTTTAAAATATTCTAGAATAATAAAATACAATCCAAGTGAAAGTAAGATTAATGTTTATAACAGTGAAAAGACTAAAAAGAAAACCTTAATTCTGAGTGTTTTAATTTGTGAAGTGTAAAGCACAAGTGAAGCTATGACGTTCCATGCTTTAGCGGCATCTAATTACATGATAGAGGAACAAAGGTTTAAAAGTATTGATCTGAAGAAAAGTAGTATGCCATCTTTGATTTCTAAAAGTTGGTAAGTTAATTTCTAATCTATTTACAAGCATCGATCGATACTTTGAGAAGGTACAACAATAAAGAGTATCGATTCTTGAATTTTGACAGTATTCAGTAACCATCGACTTATTTTTGACATTGACGGAAAACTCTTGTGTTAACGCAATTTATTGTAGATAGATAAATAAGTTAAATGTTATGTATTTACTCGATAAATTGGTATTGTTTTACTTAAAAAACTATGCAACTAAGTATTTTATTTTCAATTTAATGAATAGAAGTCGCGGATTCAAAAATTTACTTACGTTGGTAGTTACTTTTCGTGTAATGAAACGTACTGTAAAAATGGAACAAACGTCACATTTCCGGTCGCCATATTGAAAAAAATATTATTATCCTACTAAATTCGGTACACAATTTAACAAGCGACTATTGTATTGAAATTGTGTGACTTTGAAATTGACAGTATAATCAGTTTGACAATCTTCAATCTTGGTATAAGACTTAATTCGATATTATTTTCATTGACTTTCTGTTGTGAAAGACGTGTTCTGCGAATTTTGCGCTACAAAACCCTGCGGTGCTAACCGTGTTTTCTTTTGAAGTACTTGAACGGCTTAAATACGATTTGCCAGGATGACGAAGTTAATGCAACAATTAAATTTTAGTAATATTAATTATCATGACGTCGCAGGTGTCCTAATTGAACCCAACGCTGCGAAAATCAAAAACTTCTAGTAAGTATTTAAATCCTTTTTTATTATGACTTCGTAACTACATTCAAGTATTAAGTGTTTATTATTATTATTATCAAAATAAACCTATTACGTATGTATTCCGCGTGGTAAAAAATAAAAATGTAGGTTGTCCTTGTCCTTTGTTCTACGTCATCTTTAGGTGATTGTTTTATGAAATTGGTTCATCGTCACCTTGCACGTCAATTAAATTATATGAAAAAACGAAATTATATGTTAGATAAAAAGGTAGGTCACAAAAAGATAAAGTTTTATGTGTTTCATATCATATTTTTGGGTAGGTATAAATGAAAAAAACTGACTACTTTTTGTGTAAGCTCAGTAGGTATAGGACAAAGGTTTTGTTAATTATGACTTAATTGAGGGGTTTGTTCAATATCATTAGAATCACCTGATTAATAAAACTTATTGGGCTACATATTATATGAAATATTTATAATAATTATTGATGATGAGATAAAACAGTTCAAACAAATAGCTTAGTTGAGCAATGTTTATAAGTGGGTTAATTTTGAAATAATTTCATAAATATTGCCCTTGCTTTGTTAAATATTTTACTTAAAGATGTTCTAAAGCTAGCTCAGCTACTTGTGCTTTATATATTCTATAAACATTGTCGTTGAAAGTTGCTTGTTTTTTTATCCGAGTCATAAATAATAGTTATGAGGAATTGGGCCAGTGTCTTATCATGATTGATAATTTGTTTTTAGACTAAAATCTATGACCTGCATAGTAGTTTTATGAACATACAAAACTTAGCAACTGACAATGAAACAGTTATCTTTCTTTATGTAAAGTTTTACTGCAATATAGTTTAAAAATGGTAGTCCTTGTCTTAATAATGTTTACATTATTATAAGCGACATTCTAGAAGTAGCGGCAAGGTTAAATGATTGACATAGCCAATTGAGCTGGCAATTGATTCAAAGATTCATAATATGGGTATTTTATAGGTATGCATTGCTTGAGGTTAAAAATCATAATAATATGTATGTAAGAAAATGTTAAAAGAATATTGAATACATCCTGTGTGTAGTGCATTCACATAATGCGAGAAAGAAGTTGTTTGCCTTGGTTATTTAGCAAATTGTGTTTTTGAGTCTCAGAATATAATAAGTATTACCAAAAATACAAATGTTTCTTTTATACTGCATAGATAAATTTTCAAATTTTTATCACAGCAAAAACACATTAGGTATTTTATTTTTAGTTATCTCCATTTGACATTTCCACATGATTTATATGATAAGTTTATTTACTATGCTATCTTATTTACTTGAGTCATAAAGTTTATAGTAGGTACTGTTTACAATGCTATTAAACCATATTATATAAAAAACTTACTTTTGCTTTATATCCTATTAAGTATCACTAAGAATGCATCTTAAAAGTGCAGATATTTTTGACAGTGCATACATTTTGAATACCAATGTAGTATATATATAAAAAAACAATGGCTCTATACTCAGAGCCAATGTTTTTTAATCAATGATGAGCAAGTTCATAAAATGGTTTTGACATTATTTCATCCATTTTAGAATGCCACAAAAATAATCTTGCATTTATGATATTATTCAGTATGTAGGCACTTATTACAAAGATATAAACTTAATACATACTTTTTAACTAACAATGCAAAACAAAAAAGAGGTGTTATAAGGTTGTCATGGTAGCTCCTAAGCAAATAGACTCATTGATCAGAATCGATGAATATCTCTTCATCCATTTATGAGGAACTGTTATCTGAAATAGATATCCTGCTAATATTTTATATAAGCTAAGATTATTGATGATAATGAATGTTGAATATAACTTGTCTCTCTTTGTCTCCTCACAATTAACACTCAATAACTTTTATTGAGTTTGCTAAATGGGATATTGAAGGAGAGGGCTATTTTTGTTTTTTTTTATTCTACAAATTAGAAGTCTTAATTAATTCTTGAATCATTGCAGATATTAGAAAGTGGCAAAAAAATTCCATAATGAAGAAATGACACTCTGGGCTTATGTAATTTAATCTTTGCAGGCGTATGTGTGTATTTACTCATGTTTCATCCTACATATGAGATACCTATAATACTTATAAGGCATAACTTGGTTCATTATAAGCTAGCTTCCGAATGCGGATTTCCGTCTTGACGTAGCGTCAGGCGACTTAAAAAATTAAGTACCTACCTAAATCATTTTGCTCATACGTAACTCATTGGCGCTTTTTATACAAATTACAACCCGCTCTATCCTTGTTAGTAAATCAGTTAAATAATGAAATTTATTTAAAATTAGTACATATTAATATTTTGGATGCTTATTAATATACTTGGATGAACACACTTCAAAAGAATAAACATAAAGTAGTTTAAATACAAACTGTCCTCCAGAGACCCAATTACGGCCTAAAAATTTATATCGTTTTTAAGTAGGTACCTACCTACCTATATATATTAATTTCGCTATCAGGTAATACCATCTACCGTTTTGATGTTTTCAGTACAGTAAATATCATGACGTGACCGAGCAATTTCAATAAGTTTTTTCAAATTTGTTCCTTACCAACATTGTAATTTTTTTATTGCTAAAATTAAATCTACTACTCTACTGGATATGATACTGAATACTGTTTCGATACCGAATGTAAGCTTGTTTAATGAAATATTTACGAAAGTAAGCCTACTTTTCGTTATCACCAATTCACCTTTATCGGTGCTTTGTAAATAAAACGTAATCAGCTGTGCGCCGCCATTTGCAATATCGATTCAATATGGCGGATGAACCCAAATAAACAATGTTAACGTGTCTTGGCGCACAAATTGTTTACGATTTATTTTTAAAACGGGCGTGGTTGTGGCATTTTAGTTTTCTAGGAAACGTGTTTATGACACATGTTGGAATTTAGAAACGTAGACTGTTTAGTCAGTAGTATGTATGTAAAAGAGATCGCTGTACTTTTCAGCAATAAGGCTGTAATTGACAAGAAAAATATCTTGAGATTATTTTTTAAACAAATTATTTGATATTTATAATAATGTTCTGTCAATGGTTTTATAATTGTTAATGTCCGTAAATGACAATCGAACAGACATGCGTATATATAGGTACCTACTCTACCTACTTTCCTACTGTACCTACTCTATTTTTAAAATGAAAAATTACTCTGTATACAACCAAGTTTAATTATTGCCAAAACGTTACAATGATGGCATAACATGAAATGAAAGATTATATGAAAGTACATAACATAGCAATTAGATGGCAATGTTTCAAATCATGACGCAAATGTATTGGCGACCATTAATTTTGTGATTTTGGTTTGAAGGAATTGTAATACCTTTTTTGAAGTAATATTACCAAATGTTTAATTGAAGATAAAAGCTGAAAAATTGGCGTATATTTCGAGAAAAGTATACCTACCTCTATAATACTTATTAGTTGAGATATACACGAAAGTGTTACATTGTTTTTTTGTTTATAAGTATTTAGCTACAATAAAATCATAGACTCGGTAATTAAAGCTTTAATCATAATAATAAGTACCTATGACTCATATAATTATCTATATAACGTGTTACATTTTACAATAAGTATGAACAATATTTTACATTCATAAAAAAGTTTATGTTCTTTACGCCTATTTGATTTTGTGTTGAATCCAATAAATACCTATTTAGCTATAAGCAAATTTGGTATCGGATGAATTTATTTCTATAAGTCGAAACAGCCGGATATGTTGTAATTCAAATGGTGGCTTTAGACTCGATCGAATTTCGACTTAATACTTTATGGTTATGGTTATAGTAGCTTCGGCCTTTTTAAACGACCTTCGAAAAAACCAAAAAGGAGATTATCAATTCGACGTATTTTTTTACGCGTCCTGTGTTTTTATCAAATAAATAGTATACATACATAAGTTATACGGCTTCGTTTTCGCGTCTGAACTTTCGAGAAAGACCTTTTAAAAGGGATGTCAACGTCAATGGAAATCACGTTTTCAATCGTTCTGTGAAAAGGCGATATCAGCAGTTACACAATCGCATATTATGTACTTATGCACACGTGTCATGATTTCTCTAATAATAAATTTATTACTATATATACCAAACTCTTTGGTATGTTCTTCGCGACACAATAAATAATTATTTTTGCAATATTATTAAACTTTCTAAACAGGTGAACTTATTATTACCGTATTGTCTACTTTTTATCTAGATTGGTGCTCGTTATTCTCAAGTTTATTTATTCCAATTTTCATAACTTATTAAATTAAATACACAATAAGAGAATAATTTCTCAAAATAAGAACATTAACAAAAATATATACTCCTTTAACAATTTCCAGTTATATATTATGTAATATACCTACAGAACAGAAGAAAAGTTAATTTTGGAGTTAGGCTAGGCCATTATCATTTTGTTTATTTTCCCAACTGTATTCCACAACATATTAATGATTACAATTGATGCCAATGTTCGTGATTTTTTTTAAAAGAAATTATCTTTTGCGTCGTATTCTATTTGTAATTTGGCAATCGTAGCGTGGAAATGTTTATCCTGATTTCTTAGTATGATTCGAGATTCCCTCTGAGCCACTAGCCTACGACAAAGAAAAACAGAAGGGCAAAAGGCTGTTTTTTATGGCACATAGCATAGGAATCTTTTTCAAAAAGATTCCGTTTAAATATAGTTAAAAACTATAAAATCAAAAAGATTTTTAAAAACATTCCAAATTTTTGATAATTTTTAAATTTATTATTGTTATTTTTTTTTACTAGTTTCTCGTAATATTGAAGTATTTTTAATTATAAAAATGGTTGTGAAACTTTACTGGTGAGTTATTTATTTTTTCTAAACATGTCTTTTTTTATATACTTCTATTTTCTTTCTCTTCTCTTCTCGCCGCGATCTTGACCGCCTCCTTGGTTTAGTGGTAGGCGCTTACGATCGAGAGGTCCTGGTTTCGATTCCCGGTGGAGATAAAAAAAACTCGATCTGGCAGGACATAGCAGGCTGATCACCTACTTGCCCCTAAAGAAAAATCGATCAGTGAAACAGATGTGAAATGCATCTGCCCCATACCCCACTAGAGGACACGGGACTTCACTTTTTTTCTATTTTCTTTGATAATTTGTTCTTAGATACAATGTTTCGTTTTTCTTGCGTCTTTTCACGGTCTTCAAGTTGTTTCTTGAATAATTAATAAAAATACATTCATTATGGTTGTTAGTAAAAAGATTTACTTGAGATGTTTAATTAACATTACAATGTAATAAAAGAAATCTAGGTGTTACCGCGGAAACATTGATAAGCATTTAAATTCTTTTATACAATCTTGTCTGTAAATTTTTTCCAGATAAAGATATATGTACATTGTACTTAAGTTTTTTTTATGAGTAATGGAAAAATATAAGCAAACTTTGTTTTTCTTCCGTATTTCATAACTTTTATTTAAGCGGAATCTACTAGTTTATCCCACGGAATAGCTCCGTAATGCCATTATTAATCGCAAGTTTCTCATGGGTCGATTTATATCATATTAATATAAACAACGAAAATTAAGAGATTTGGGAAATAGGCGTCATAATAAAAATAATAAAAATTGTATTTTTGTTTGGATGACTAAACTCAAATCTTCTTGACCAACTGTCAATGTTATATGATTATGTTACGGAGTAGGTCTTGCCGAGTAAAATAAGTATACTATATTTTGCCCATGCCTGAGGCTCATGTAGACGAAGCCACTTTAGCTTTGTTATGACGTTATGGCATAAGAAAGCTGCTAAAAAGGAAAGAACCACTTAGACCGAGTTGAGACTTCTATTTGTGAATTGACTGAAGGACATTTATTGCAATAACTAACATAAAGGTTTTGTGATGGATGTAATATAGAACAGACATTTATATTTATTATTTATTTATTAACAATTAGTTCCACGAGAAAGAAAACAATATAGCCAGAAAACAAATAATTGTTGGGGAGTGCAACGGGCGGCATTATCGGTAACAAGCGATCTCTTCCAGGCAACCGTCAATAATGTAATTTGTTGGTTTTCAGTGGTGATGACGTATCCTCCCTGAGCGCTGCGGGCAGCAAGCGCTCGGCTTTGTCGGCTTCCGACGCCGAGTGTTTTTCGCTGTGCCTGGGCGCCGGGCCTCTGTGGTAAGATCTACAAACTTATCAAAATATGTATAGTTATATGCAATGCTAGTCCAATTTGAATACCTTTAACTGAATAAAACACTATTATACTTCTGATTCGCTGTTATTTATATCTATGAAACTAAATAAAATATACACATTGCAAAATACTTTTATTTTATAAGATAAGATACTAGATTTTACTACTAGTTACTCGCGTGTCTCTCAATGGAAATTTTTCTCAATGAAAAGTGTTCCAATAGTTCTTTTTTGTCTCTTTATTATACTAGAGATAGACTAAATAGATTCCTCAGATCAAGGAAAAGCCCACAATATTGTCTCACTAGCACTTGAAGCATTCCTTGTGATCTAGTAACACTGTTTACTTGGGCAGGTGGTCCTGATGTCCCTGCTCACGTGCCCGTGCCGCCCGGAGGGGTGAGCAGCGGGGCCTCGAGCCCCGCGACCCCGTCCACGCCCACACACGACGACAACCACCGTATGTATCTTCACCATTTATTAGACCAAAACGTACATAATTTTAACAAAGAAAAAAAACCGACTTCAAATTGTAACCCTAAAACTACTGAACAGATTTTGAAGAAATGGGAACACACGGGAAGCACCAGCTTTCAAAGAAAAAAAAAATCATCCAGTCTGAATCAGAAATCAGAGCATCCAGTAGAAAGTTTTGAGGTAACAAACATTAAAAAAGATACAGTCCAATTGAGAACCTCCACCTTTATTTGAAGTCGGTTAAAAATGTAGTAGTAATCACTTTATTCTATAGCTCCTGCTCACGACTTATTCAGTAGGTCCTTACTGACTGATGATGGTGCCAATTCTGATGTAAACTTCACTAAACTAAAATTACCTAATTTCTGTTTAGTAATTTCACAAACGGTAAGAAAAATAAAATTTAGAAATTAGTATGACAGGACTAGAATTGATTGTGACACGATTTAACTAAATTATTGTTTTAGTTTTGTTTCTTTTACGTCACAATTGGCATCTATGTATACGTTTATTCAGCGCCACCGGATAATGACAATTTTTCAGTACCATAGATATTGTAAATATTGGTTTAATAATTAAGTATGAAAGCGTAACAAATGAACTTGCTTTAGCTTTCAAAAACGTTTGTATCTGTATAAACAGATTTGAAATTGTGCTTGTGAAGTGAAAGCTTGGATTTGAGTTTTTCATTCATTCCAAAAAATAATTTGTTTGTTTTTTGATAATATTTTTTTTTTTAGGTTAGCTTATATATTTCTAAACGATTTCAGGCGACTTGTTGAGTACGTTACTATGGTCAAGCGTAAGTTCGCTAAGCAACAGCCAGGAGAGCCTCAGCTCGGACTCGACTCTGCCCGCCCACCCACAACATCGGGAGGAGGTCAGTAGAGTAATAAAAAAAAATATAAAAAAAAATTTCTAAATTTTGACTTAAATACGTTAGTACAATGATATATTCTGAAAACGAACACTTATATTCTTTTCAAAAGTAAGAAAATATTAGGCCGCTGATTACCCATAGATAAAATCAAGACAAAATATACATCCATATGTACAACAAATAAATGATTACTGTTAAATTTCTAATTTTGTCATAATGTATAAATATCTTTTATTCACTGTTTTTAAAGCATCTGTGATTCACTTTTCGTAACGTCATATTTGATTTATGCCTTTCGTTCTACTTTGCTCATATCGATCCACACTTCATTGTCGATCAATAATAATGAAATGATTATCAATACCTCATAAACTATAAACGATTGTTTATGGTTATATATGTAAATATTTAGTGACTAAATGATGCATAGACTAAATGTTAGTCTATGCATCTATGTATGTAAATGAATATACTATTCGAAGGTTAGAATATTATCTATGATAATTAATAATATATTATTTCATATTTTCAGACAATCCGTAAGATCTTGGAGCGCAAGGACTCGAAGGCAGTGAAGATTGACTTCAAAATCTATCTCACTGAGAACACCTTTACACGTTGGGAAGCTGTGAGTATATTTTATCTTGCGCCTAACTGGCCTATGTTCTTTCCACTAATAATTTTTCAATACCATCGTTCTGCAAATCATTTAAGGAAACTCTTTACGGATTCCTATTTGACTTCACCATACTCTGTGTGTGTGAGTTAGCAATTGAATTCAAATAATAACATTTTTGATACGCGTAACAAACCTTACTATTTCAGTAAGTATTTTATCAAATTATAAGTATTAGGACAACGCAATGTAATTACTAAATCAATTTACATCCCTTCTGCGTTTTCGCGAAACAAACAAACGTTATTTTGTTCTGAAATGCGCTAGCTAAATCATGAAGACGTCACAATATAGCTTATATATTCATTGTACAATTTGTACAACATCTATAAGAAAGGATTTTATATTTACAGGTGCTGAAAGGCAACACGATTTATTTGCGTGTGCCCGGCGTGCTCCAGTCCGGCAGTAAGGAGAGCTTCATGCTGCTTCTCGACTTCGCTGAGGAGAGGCTCCGTTGCTCCAAGTGAGTGCTCAGCCATCTAATAAAAGTATTTGAAATTAACAGGATATGAATATAATAAGAGTAATCTTTACACTAGGTGAAGCCCTCCTTCAAAGCTATTTGACTATTGCTTTTGCGCCACTATCAACAGTTTTGACCTTGAACTTTATAATTAGCCATCATATTGGGTCCTCAGCATCTTATGAGAGGTGTTCTTCAAGAACTTCCGATTTTAGTTAACTAGTGTACTAGTCGAAATTACTTACGGCCAAATACTTTAGGTTAACGCTTATATGCGAATAATCGCTAAATATTGAGTTTAGAACAGTAAGATAGTTTTAACGTTTAATTACGAAAGTAGAATTTATTATTTACTTTTCTAATTTACGGCAACCTACCCACATTTTTGTCTTGTATGTAAATATTACTAATAAAGGTAGATTTAAACAATGTTTTTATTTCCAGCTGCATTATCTGCGTGCTAAAATCCCGACCGGACCGCGCTACACTTCTGCGCACCTTCATGTTTATGGGATTCCAAATACTTCCCCCCGGTTCCCCCCTAGCCGCAGACATCGCGAACCCGGCATATGTGTTCCTGCACTATAATGTGCAGTAGGGTTGCCAGGTAATTATATTCTCCCTTTATCTCCTATAGGTTATGTTGATTCTGTCGTCTCTTAATTCTTGACTTTGACAGCTGACATCTGACAGCATATTGTATCTTGCACGATTAAAATATTTGACTACTGGAGTTTAAACTCAAATCAATGTATATTCATATTATTACGTGTTTTTTTCTTTATCACTAGTATAAAACTTAAAATTTGACACTCCCGCAACTACTGTATATTGGCAGAATCTATTTTTATATAGAAAGCCATTTTTTTGACGAAAAAGAAATGTCAATAGTAAGACGGGCATCAACTGACGCAAAGTAAATTTGAAAATTCAAATTTACCAGAATTTTAGAAGAATGTTTTAGTAAATCTATTATTGGTAAAAGCTTTGAAATTTGATTTTGACTTCACAAAAGTGAAGAAATTATCAGCTGTCAAAATGCAAGACTTGACAATAACACCTGTCAAAAAAAAAAAATACGACGGAGATCACAAATATTTCTAAATGGTAGAAGGTATAAATTACGTTATTCTAGCTATATATAATGTTATATTTAGAAACTTTTCGGATACTTACCTGGCAACACCTATTGTGACAGCATTTCAGTATTTTAGCTTTTAGCTATAACGGCTACTTAACTAAAACTAAAGCTACTAACTAAACTCCTTATCTAAACGTACTACGAATGTGTTTAGTAGTAAATATTTTATTTTCGTCGTCGCACTTTAACGACTTGCTAAAATACTTAAAGGTAGTTATTCAGATTGGCCGTTAGTCACTGTTTTATTCGAATTTCAAAAAGCTGTCACCAATTTTGCCATTCACCAGTATTTAATGCACTTTAAATCGCTTGATTAGATTCAGTATCAACAAGTCTTAATATTATAGTTATAGATTTAGTGATTTTTCATAGTTTAAATTTGATTCCTTTTTCAAACTTATGAGTACATACTTAGAAAAAGAATCATCTTTTGAGAATGTGGTTTATGTACGCCGGATTAAAGTTTTCAAAAAAGAAGTCAAATTAAACTTATTGCATAGATAATTTTCTAGAATTTCAGCTTTGGATTTATATTTTGTTTTCAAAACTGCAATTTTAGGATATTTTTTATTACTATCTTTTAAGAATTATGTCGTCGTGTTTCCCTCTCCGGGTTAGAAAAACATAAAAAAAATATTAAAAAATAAAAAATACAAAAAAAATATGTTTGTAATATATTTTTCTTTTGTTCATCACTTAGTTTAGTTTATCATTAGTTTTATTAATTCTTTTTTCATTATATTTTGTGTGAACTACAGTTTATTTTAACACATTAAAATATTTTTCACTTTAAAAATAAATGTTTATTAAATAATTGCGATTATAAAATGTGTTAGTTTCTTTTAAAGACCAAATAATTTGTAATTTCATTTAAAAACGAATTTAAAATTAATTCATTTCGAGTTGACAATAGTTGCATTGTTTTTAATAATTTTCCAATAAAAATAGAGTGGTAAGTTTAGATTTAATTTCTTTCGTAATTTTAAGGTTTTGGAAAAGTTGCCTTGCGTTGTTGACCGTTTGTAGTGTGAAAGTGCACAGATTATATCACCGAGTTTTTAAAATGGCGCTTTTAATTAATCTTTTATTAAATTATGCCCGGTGTTTGGCAATAGGCTCGCCCTTTATTACAATGAGACTAATACAATAATATCTGGCGACATGTGTTCCTACTACATAATGATGACTACCCCTTTAGGTAATTAAAGGCGTGACGATATTATTAAAATTGGAAATTCAACCAAACCAACAAAAATTGGGTTGCCTGGAAGATATCGCTGATTCGCGATAAAGGCGTCCTTTGAACTCCATTGCAACGAAATGTTTAAAATATATTTTCAACTTTTTTGTGTTTTTGAATTTCATAGCGTCGATCAGATACAATTTAGTCTGAGTCTATGTCCAATTCACCGGTTGAATATCTAAAATTGTCAACAGCACAAGGTTTAGGGTTTTTTATTTTAAGTATTTTATCAAAGTATTTGATTTATGGAACACGTAGATGTAAGTTATGTAAAAGGTATATTAAAAATTAATTAAAGTATTGTTAGTTTTATTTTACCCATTGAACCCATTTTAAGTTGCAATATTCTGGCAATTAAATTTGAAATGATGGAAAGTTAAGCATAACTAAAATCGAGTTTTACACATTGGTTTAGGAAAGCTGCGTTCAATTCTTTCTCCGTATTATTTTTAGAAATAAATTTTGCTTACTAATATATAATATATTAAATACAGAAGTTTTGCTGTTACGCTTTAACTGCTAAAACGAAAAACATTTGTTGCTGCAAATGAGACTTGTTACGAATTTAATTTCGAAAGTTTTTATGCTAGACCTCAGAATAGAAAAACATGCATACCTACTTGACCGGAAATAACAGTTTCAAAAGTAGCTTTTTTAATTAAAGCTGTTATTAACAAAAACATAAGTCATCGACCGGTATATGTATGTAGGAAATAACACAATAGCTTTGTTATCCGTACATCTGGGAACTGTAATTATTTCTGATAGTCCTTAATCGCCAATCTTAATATATTTTTATGGATTTACAAAAAACACGAACACGCACTTACCCATAGAAAAAATAAGAGGTCTAGGTCCCTTTTATTTTATTAAAAATAACGATCAAAAATTAATACGCTAGCAATGTTCTCATTTTGTCTAATTTTAATAATGCCTTTTGATTAAACAAATTTATTTTTTATTTTTAAATAGGTTAGGTTTGTTTCTATGACCCTATTCTCGATACCTTATAGATTTTGTTTGAACTATTAAAATTTGACACCAGGATTTCGGAAGAACCACTTTTGGAGAAAACCCTGTTTATTGTCAGTTTTGCCACATGAATCGGCAGTTCCCGTCAATTCCCTCAGCAAAATATAATCCTATAATATAGGATTTGCACTATCCCCGACGATATAAGATTTTGTTACGTCAAAATGGTCATCACACATGTGTTTACTCCAAGGATGCTTAACAAGAAAATATATTGTGTAAATCTTTACCTATTCTACATTAAAATTTCCCGTGGGACCATATTGAAATTGGTCCAGTAGTTAAGAGTTACAATTTGAAGTCGGTTTTTTTTTGTTAAAATTATTTGGATATAGAAGAGTAAAGGAATGTGATCTGTATAATGTGACCCCAGGTTTAAGCGCATATGAATTTTATTTTTTATTTATTTTATTATTTTGACAATCGTTGCAGTCTCAGAGTTAAAACAGGAATTCAAGGGTCCAGAACATCCCTGAAGTAAAAATACCAATAGTCTTAATGAAAAAAAAAAGTGGTTTGATTGTCACAAAAATTGCCCTTGTGTCAATAATATTATAACTCGTTCAAAATATAAATTACCGGATATCAATAAAAATACAAATCTATCATTCCGCTACATGATATAAATCAACATGAAACATAATTATTCAAATTTTACACAATTGTTTTCACAATAAACGTGATCCAGACGTGAGATTCAGTTTTATGTTAATTCATTAAAATTATAATTGTAAGTGATTCATAAGATTTCCTATCGCGTTGTAACTGTTTTTTACTTTTAATTGAATTTGATTAAAGGATAGGGGTCACTGACATTATGTGTGTGATTTCTTCAACGGTGGAGAGAGCTTTAGTAATAAGATATTTCATCTATTGTCTGGGTATAAATCTAGAAAGCAAGTTTTGACACTATAATGTCACTATTTAAAGTTATTTAAAAGTTGTCGCTAGTAGCTACAAAAAGGCGCAACTCTATTACCTCAAATTTCAACAAAATTTTCTACTGTTCAAAGAGGGAGGGTGTAAATCCACCTAATTAATAAATAATGATCAACTAAATACTTTTAAGATTTTTCTCCCTTAACGTCAACGAGAATGTTATCGAGCATTTGCGACACTTGCAAGCTAAGCAATCTTTGTCTTCTTAGGTTAGACAAACTGGAATATTACAATTTATTTTCGGATACTTAAATAATGTCAGCTGTAATATGACAGCCCGTAAATTTACGAATTATTTTGTGAATTTGTAGACAAATTTAAAATTGTATCTAAATGTATATTGTATGTGAAGTATTTAAATATGTGTATGCAGTTTCAACTGTCATCACTATAAAAAGAATTCAAAGAAAATGAAACAAAGGCTTTTTAATCATGTATCCAGAGACCTTTTATGACTATAAATTAAAAATATAGGTAGCAATTAATATAAGTTAAGAACAATGGTCGGTGAGGATTTTGACCACATAGGTACCTACAAGAAAACGGTTTCAGCGAACCGAAACGCACACGATCCAAAGATTCGCGCCACATTATTCGCAAAATTAAAACTGGATGGACGCTTATCCTTAAACTACGTAAAAAAGATTCATACATTTTTGCGACTTATATTAATCTATTCCTGTTTTTGAAAAGTTTTTATATAATGTTTTAATATGTTTGGAGTGTCAATCAAGATGATGTACATACTTGTTTTGTGGCCGGTTTTGCTCGCATCGGCTGTCCTCACTCTGACTATAGATTCTTTGCTGGGAACTTCAATCGAAGGTAATGTAATGTTGTTTATGAAAATAAACACAAAGTATGCCTAGAACCATAATGCGACATTTGTTTTTACTTACATTAGAACTAAAGTACTGAACCGATCTTTATGAAATCGTTTACTAACACAAATTAGTATCTACAAGGATTCAAGATAACCTATCAAGAAACAGTGAAGTCGCGGGTAAAGGCTACCAGTTGATAACTGCGAAATTAAATTTGATTATTACATTTCAATTCATTTCGTAAATAAACAAGCGCCTCATCGCTAAGCGGTCTTATAAGCCTACCGCGAAGCCTGAGGTATCGGGTTCGCTCCCTGGTCCCGAATACAATTTATAATTTAATTTGTATTCGGTCTCTGGTAGGGTTGCCACTTGCCGGACGGGGTGTCATAAGTGGCACGGAGGTGTGGTTGAATTTCTACAGGCTTGCCTGAATAAAAAAAAGCGTTGTGTCAACTTATGCCTCCTTTAACACTATAGGTATATCTTTAAATTTTTTAGGTGCAAAAAAAAAATTGCGCATCTATCGTGTTTTACTTATCAAAGAAAAGCTCTACTTGAGTAAATGAACTATGGAGGCAGTTCTTACTCATTGAGCTGTGTATTTTATGTTTAAATAGTAGGTATTAATATTGTCAAAGCATATACGATATTACAGTGTACAGTGTTTGGTCGTAAATCTCAATTTCGAAACTGACCGTTCGAGTTCGTCTCATTGTCCGCTCTCGTAATTTGCAATCGAATGCATTCATGTGCGATAATTATGTAACTAATCGATTCGTGAATTATATATTGCTTAAGTTGTAACGCCCTCGAGATAGATGGCTTAGTTTTATTTAGATAGAAAACAAGCAGTTTAAGTATACATTTTTTACAATTACTTAATACAAAAGAAATAAAGCAAACAAAAGAATAACAAGTTGAAGGCAATTTAAAAACCCCAACATGATTTCAAATAAAACTATCTCATAAATGGATAAACAAATTAATAAATTGTAGTTAAGATACATTTTAATCACGTCAAAAAGAACTGCATCCATTCCATTTATTTAGAAGCTATGATGACAGGCAGCAAGGCAGGACAAAATTATAACCCCCCTTTTATTTTGCCGGAGGTTATAAAATAAACAAAGTCCCATGACAGATACCTGAACTTAGGTTGAGTTGTCTGTACATTTAACACACTAACTTTTTCTCGCGACTTCTTCCTCGTATCCACCTATATATATACAGAAGGTACAAAACAGAAGGTTACAAAAAAAACAGAATACAAAAAAATTATAGCCTTTTATTAGACTGCTCTCCGTCAGTTAAAGGCTTAAATATCGGTGTTTATTTTTTAAAAACAGAAATAGAAATTCTCTTTTTATAACATTAGTCTAGATGTAAAAAGAAATTTTGTTCACATTGATTTTTATTACCAATCAGTCTCAGAAAGACGGGCCTTTTTAATGTTTTTTAAATAAACTACATACCTACATTACATACTGAATATGTAAGCATGTAGCAACAAATTGCTGAATAAATATTATTTAAATTAAGACCGAGATTATTATTATTTGTTATACATATGTCCTTTAGATTGCTTTGAGCGTATTGCGATAGGAGAGCACATCCCGCCGGACGCCATCTATCGAAACGTATCAGAACTAACAACGAAAGAATGCGAGCAAATCTGCAAGCAAGACAAAAAATGCCAGACTTATGATTATGGGTAAGAATTAACCATTTGTATTTATCTATTATTTTAATAAACTTAAGTACTAGCAGGTACTTACTTTGGTTTTTAAAATTGCCTTGCTAAAAAATGTAAAGACTACATTACTACTAGGTACCTACTTACTTACCTACTTATATTTACAAATAGTTAGGTACACATTGCTAAATATTTAATACTTAGTACAACTTTCACTGTTTCATTTTCAGTGTTGGGGCAAAGGGAAACTCAACGTGTGACCTTAGTAATATCAACGAGAAGCAAATAAAAGAAGACAAAATTCTTTTACGTAATCCAGATTATGATGTTTATGTTAGAAGGATCCAATGTGAACAATCACCCCCCTCTCCTATGGACCAAGAAGTTCTCGAAAACATATCCTCCCACCGCCCCGTGAATAGACCTGATGAAGATAAGCGTCCTTTAGCTGATGAATATTACGAACGTCCTTATGAGTCTGATAGAGAAACCAGACCATATGGAAACCAAGACAGACCAGACGCTTTTGATTCTAGGCCAGTTGAAGACAGACCTCCTAGCTATGGAGTACATATGCCACAAGAAATTCCCTACAGTCCACGCCCAGATAGACCAGATGATAGGCCTCCTAGTTACGGCTCACATAGACCCCAAGAAACCCCGTATAGGCCAAGGCCAGAAAGACCAGCTGAAAGACCTAGTTATGGATCTCATAGGCCGCAAGAAGCTCCTTATATGCCTAGGCCAGAAGGACTAGGCAATAGGCCACCAAGCTATGGACCCAGGCCTGAGAATCACTTCGGGCCAGATGCCAGACCTCCAAGCTATGGACTCCATGAACCTCAACGTATTCCTTACAAACCTGATAGACCAGAAATCCCATATGACAGACCTCCAAGTTATGGATTACATAAACCTCAAGAAACTCCGTATCGCCCTACAAATAATGGTAATCGTAAGCCTCGACCACAACCCCAAGGTCAGGACTATTATTGGCCAAAACCAGAAATACCTGAATATCAATACTTTGTACGTCCTAATAGAAGACCTAGCTATAATAGACCTATCGATCGACCAAATTATAATTACAACAGCCAATATGCTAGTAACTATGGAGGTTCACAAGATAATTCTATCCATGTCGAAATATATGACCCACCTCGGTTCAAACCTCATCAAAGACCATATCACGAATATAATCAGGGTTCATCAGGGTATGGTCAAAGTTATGGTTATCATCAATCAAGTTCAAGCCAAGGAAACAATGGCTATCAAGAAAGTTTTGTTTATGAACAAAAACCACAGCCATATGGAGACAATGGCCCTAATAAATTTGATCAAATAAGTCAAGGATATGGGAGTACAACGCATCAACCTAGTACACAAATCTATAGACCTCAAGGTGATGGTGGTAGTTATGGTCAAAGTCATAATAGTTATGGAAGTGATCAATCTTCTAGCGCTGGATATGGTAGTAGTCATACATCAAGTAACTATGGCAGTACTCAGAGTTCGGGTGGTGGTTACGTAAGTGAAAGTTCTGGAACTTATGGAGGAAGTTCAGAATCTGGAAACGGTTACGGCGGGAGTCAGACTGATTATGGATATGGTGGTACCTCGAATAGTGGTTATGGAACACAAAGCAGTGCCCCGAATAAACACACTTCTAGTATTGACTATAACAAAGTATCCAATTCTTATAATCAGAATTCACAAAGTTATGGTTCATACAATAAATATGATGGTTATAAACCTTATAATGAACCTTCATATGACCAAAACTCCTTATTTGGCAGCCATCTTGGATACGGCACCCAACATTTATACGAAATGTATGGGTTCAGGAAACCCGACGGACCTAAACCCTATCAGAACACAAAACCGGGTTACGGTAATAGCCAAGCCGGTTATGATAAACCTACTAGTACAAGTGAAACTGGTTATGGAACGAGACCTAGTGAAGGGTCTGGTTATCCTACACCAGGCTACGGAAGCAAACCAAGTTATAGCTCAAAACCGGGAGATAGTTACGGTCAAAGTGGTTATGACAGTAACCCTGGTGGCTATGGAAATAGCAACTATGACTCGGTATCAAGTTATGGTGATTCCAGTAATAAACCAACTCTTAGTAATGCTGCCTATAATCCTAGTGGTGAAAATATAGGTTATAAAAGACCAGAACCTAGTTATGAAACCTATGGAGATAAAAAACCAAGTGGTTACGATTCCAAACCTAGCGATACTTATGGCTCTAAACCTACAAATGCTTACTCGGATGAAGGATATGAAACAGCAAAACCGAATCCTTATCATGAAAGACCGGCACTCAACCAGTCATTATCCGGTTACGACCAAGACAGGCCAGATGTTAAACCGGTATATGAATTCGAACAAAAACCGGATGGTCCAAGTTATATATCTCGCCCTGATGGGAATATTATAACTACGAAACCAATGCTGATAACTGATTATGAAAACCAAGGTTATGGTCGCAATCCGGATTGGAGATTTTCCTACAAGGGTGAGTATAATTTATTTACTTATTAAAATCTTAAATATAAAATACAATGTTGAATGATTCTTTTTTAGTCTATGCTGGTTGGGTCCACTTACTTTTATAGGTGAATTGTATCAGAAAAATTCACAAAGAAAACATATATTAAATAAATTAGCGTTCTTATACAAATTGCCTGGTATCCCAAAAACTATTTACTTATTCAACAATTTTAGAAAAAATACAACGTTCGTAGGGTTTTTGTGTACAAAATGAAAATCCATAAAGTCGCAGCAAGATCGGTTCATTTGTTTAGGTACTACACCTGCTCATAAAGTGATTCTTATCGCGCCGCACTTTAAGGTATATAAAGACACTTGTAACCAATCTGTGACATTTTGATTACAATTAGGCACAATTGCGATATTGTAGTAAAACCGTTTTGTTAAATGTCATTGTTCTCAAAAAAGAGTCGATATGAAATAAAATGACATTTGATTATCGCGTTTAATAATATTTTGTGTCTTACTTATTTCATGCAATTTCGTGTTTAAAGAAACAATTTTAACATAAATTTCAAATAAAATTTTATCATTTTATTGTAGGTAGGTAAGCAACCTCATTCTTATTTTTATTGAAGCAATCTAGCTAGTCTATAGTTGTCATTTTCATATGCGCGCGCATAAGTTAAACTTTTTATTTACTAAATAAAACTGATTTTTCATTTATTTTAATATCACAAGTGTGTTGAAAAACTTCGTATGATACCGATAATGATGATTAACTTTACACACTTGTATCACAATGTATTCATACCGCACTTGTTCCTACTGCAATAATAGTAATAGTTGGATATTAATCCTTCTGCACTTTTGCCCCTCTAACGTAGCAATTATAATTCATAATTGGTACATGGGTTATAAACTTTATCAAAATACAAAAACTGATGCTAAGGTCATTCGCTGTGCAGCCATACGGCGCCATTGTTATGTTAATAATATTAAACAAAAGCCTTGTCTGGTTGTCGGTTTAACGGATTAAATTATTATGATTTGATGAGAAAAATCCTTACTTCCTATTATTATACATTTTAAAATGTTGGTTCACGCTGAAATCGCCCAACCGACTTTCATGAGTTTCAATTTAGTAACAAATCTAATCATGAGAATGAAGAAAAGCTTGTACAATGGGCATAGGAAAGTTTCTGTTTAACTTATTATGTACTAAACAAAACAATGTTTCCCTCTACATTTCATTGCACTAAATAAAATACGGAAAAGGTGAAGGTTTCGAATGAAGACACAAAAAGTTAAAAAAGGAACTTTTTTGATTCATGATTTTTTTTTAAGAAAAAAAAGAACCTTTGTCATGGCTTCTCTTTAAGGTGCTGATAAACTTGAGAATTCACTTGTAATGAGCATTTGTGCGAATATTACATCACAGAAAAATACGAGAACATTTTAGCGAGCATTCTATCGAACGTTCTGGCGAGCATTCTAGCGAGCATTGCTTCGAGCTTTTTGCCGAGCCATATACACGCGACCGTCAAGTCTGACATCTTCGTGAAGAATATTTTTTGACGAGCATCGACTAGAGCATTCTAGTGAATGCTCAGTTGTTCAGTCCGTTGTTCAGTTCGACATATATAAAAACGGTGAATGCTCGATGTTCTGTTACAAGTGAATGCTCAAGTCTATCAGCACCTTTAGGTATACTGGCTTCTATTTTGGTATCTCTTATATATTAGCTGAACTCTGTTCATATTCATAACTTCCGCGAGGATGAAATATAGCTTATGGGCCTAGCTTCCTTAGTAAAAGACAGGTTATTCTGATAGTGTAAATAATTTTAAATAAAGACAACGAGAAAAGACATGCACGGGAATTTAGTTTATAAATATAGTAGGCTTTGTAGATAATATTTAACAAACGGAAATACTTACTGAAATATAAGAACGACTTCCTTAGTCACATTGTTCAAAGTTTTCAAGGATAAGTAGTGACAATAATAAGTTAGTTTAAATCAAAACGATTTGTCTTCATAAACTTGAAGTAATAATTGTAAAAGGTTTCGTATTAGGTAAATGTTTTTCTAGTAGATAATTATAAATTACTATATTAATATACTTTATGATTATGTAATTTAAATTATGCTTTTAAATTGTTGAATGTCCACCAGTTTTTGAGATCACATCTATTTCATTGTAATTATTGTAGATTTTAAATAATACTTCTCTACAGAATTTCAATTTTGACTATCTGTGCCGCTCAAGCCGCTATTTTTGAAAATAAAACGGTGCTCGTAAATATGCCAAAACTATTAATACTACGAAAACAGTTTATAAATTATAGCTAATTTTCTACACTTTAATTGTATTAAATATGAATTTAGTCGGAAATTTACATGGAAGAACTGATAAATTAGATCTATAATTATTGTAAAGATAGTATTTGATAAGGGTAGTTGAAAGGGTCATATTTAACACAATGGGCTCACCGAAGGTCGGTTATCTACAATATGATATGCGTTAACAATAAGGTTCACAAAACGATTAAAGATATTAGATTTTTATCTTAAAAGATTGGCTTAAGTTACAGAATATAATTTTCTATACCATGAAAATAATATTTAAAGCAATAATTTTCTATAGGTATGACTTGGAATCGTGTTCAAAAAAAAGTGTAAATACCAAGTGGACATAATAACTATCCACAATATATTTTGTAAATCGAATTTATATGCGAATTCATCACACATTGCGTTGCTCGATTATGATCAACAAAGTAGTCAGAGGTTATTTCAACAAGACCCGTCACACTTACGCTGGAAATTTGAACTGAGAATTTTCCACCGTAAGTGTGTAAGAAAGAAGCTATAAGGCTTGTCTATAAGGCTGATATAAGGCACTTAGTGATTTACAGAAACTCGCTGAAGTTAAATTCCTTCAGTCAAACTACCCTTTAATACTATGTATCTAATATTACACGTCATAAGATCCTTTTTCTTTGTCTTGTACCATAAACAAAACTAGTGAATTACAAGTAGTGAGCTCTCAAATTGGTTAGACCTTCCATTATGTACGTTTAGTAAAAAATCTTAAATTGTACCTGGTTTTATATGATTTATTCGTTTTTGATAATATCTTATGTTAGTGAGAAGTCATGTAACTCCAGGGGGGTTCTGCGTTAGTTTTACTAAATATTTTTCAGAAAAAACAAGAATTTTATCTTTCTTTTCTAAGGCTTTTAAACTTTGCTTTCCTATGGTTTGAACAGGTTACAGGATATAACTAAAGTGACGCCCTTTTGTGAGATTAAAAAAAGTGAATTCCCGTAACCCCTAGTGGGGCATGGGGCGGACACATTTCTGTATCTGTTTCACCGATCATTTTCTTTACAGGTAAGTAGGTGATCACTGATCAGTCTACGAACTATGAATCTTTGGAGAGATGCTTTTGAAGTATGTATTTAATATACAGTGTAATAATGTCGTATAGTATGATCACAATGGATACACAACGTTTTTACTTTTAAATTTTTTAGAGACAATAGCAATGCCTCTTATCAGTCATAATCAGTGTGTTAAAATTATATGGATATGACTACTATAAAAGGTAATCGTTTTTTAACTATATATTATCTATTTTCATTTGTTTAATGAAAATAGTTTAATATCTTATACCATAGGGTACAAGATATTAAAGGGTTCATATATAATTGTTACAAAACATAAATCTTTTTTTATTTTTATTAATAGATATCATTTTCAATAGGCATGTGTCCATGTTGTGCTAAATCTGTGTGATTTTTTTTTGTTAGTATTCAATACTAGATATCTTTAGATATTTAATATAGTTGATATGTATCTAAAAACCCGTGTAGTGAGGGTGAAACAGACATTTTTGCGCCTATATATCACTGACCACGTTCATAACAGACAAGTAGATGATTAGCGTAGAAAAATTTTTTGGTTTCAAATAATAAACATTTCACGGTTTAACATGTGTAAATAGAATATCCCAACTAAACTCAGTTCAATGTGAGCTTTGATAAAAATAAGTAATGTCCATACTAAACAAAATAATATATTGCACTGCCATATAAACCTATGCAATACAATGCCACCGTTCAGTTGTTTGAATGTGATTCAACCTGTGACCCAATTTTTTTAATATTTAAAAAAATAATATAAAAAAATGACAATGAATTTATTTGAAGTTAAAAAATGATAAATTTGGAATAAGACATTTTTGTGTTCAGTGAAGAAGTGATAAGTGAAGACATGTTATATAAACATGTATTGTGGTGTCGTGTTTGTATGTCTGTTTGCGTCTGTTATTGGGACTCGAGTTATCATTGTGGAAAATGCACCAAGTATGTAACGTATAAATTAATATAGTTTTTTTTTTCGAAAAAAATTCTATTTCATCTTATTTAAAGGAGCAATTTTTATATTTAGTGGACCCCGCGAACTTCGTATCGCGTCAAAGTTCCGAATAATAAAGTGTCACCTAAAATGTCATTCCATAGAAAATGTATGAGGAAAATGTTTTTTCATTTATTTTATTTTTTCGACTTACAAATTTTTCTCTCCTCGTACTTCAAGAAATATTATAAAAAAAGAATTAGCGAAATCGGTTCAGCTGCTCTCGAGATTTGCGCTTACCAACACATTCAGTGATTCATTTTTATTATATAATATAAGATTTATTATTGATGCCAATTTAAACATTTATGTCTCGCGTAGCTTTGATTCCATACAAATTATTAAAAAAATATTTAAGCCTTCTTCAAAGTGAACAGAAATAATAAATAAATCGGTTTTTATTTTTTTTATAAACAAACACGTCATCTAGGTAAATCAAATTTTAGGTTTCGTTGAATTTTCTCAATAGTGTTTAATCAATGTCGATAAGTTTTATGGGACCATTTCTAAAGTATCTCTATCAAACTAAACTTTTTTCCAAGTAGATAAAACGCGAAATAATGTGAATGTGTGCTGTATTAGAATTTACTGCGCAAAAATAGCTTGTACGAGACAGGCTAGTAATTTTTATAAGGATAAAAAGTGTTCACAGCTTATAAATAATTCAATTTCAGGAATAAAATTATAATAAACTAGAACTTCTTCAATTACTACTGTAGAGATCGAATTACACACACACACACACACATATATAATGCTGGTACATTATACATTATTTAAATAACATGGTCTTAGTAGGTACCTATTATTGCAACTTCTACATTAATATTTAACTATATTAAGATTTAATTAAGATTTATATATTTGTTGTACCTACATGTTAAGTCACAATAAGGAAATAAAATGAGTCAGTGGGTCATTTTTTGTTAAGTAATTTAGGAGGTTTTCATATAAATTAAGTTTTTGTAGTGGCGATGATATCATTGGATACGATGGAAAACAAAGATATTTAGGTGACGTAAGTTCATAGAGCTTATTCCCGCAATTAAAATCGAGTTAACTGTTAATAAATATTTGTAATGCGAATTCATATCGATACAATGACTTTAGTTATTTACACAGTCATAAAGTAATAAAGTTGAGGATGAAGCCTTTCACTACTGCTTTCATTTTATAAATTATTTTGGTCGTTAATTAAGGGCCTGGTTTTATCATGCGGAGAATGCTCGAAGGACCACTGTGGCTCCAGAAAAGATGCATATTTCGCAACAACCACTAACAGAATAAACGCACAAGCCTGGCCAGCAGTGACGGTACGCCGCAGTTAAATTTTTATAAGAAATCGCATCGACAATTTTTATATGATATCGGATTTGCGGCAAATCATCAATCGCTTTGGGTATTTTGGAGCTGCGGCGGGCCATTCGGTGCGATTTGCCGCACGAATGTTTTTTACTGCTTGATAACGATTTTACTGACATACTTATGTATCTAAATAAATTATTTTCAATTTTTTTAGTTCTGAAATAAAAATATTGCACTCTCTGGTGTTATGTCGTGTCTCCAGTAGATGTATCCAAAATCTATGTTTATGCTTACGACGTTTTCCACGATACTATAATAAATAAATGCAGCTTCTTCGACGTCCATCATGTTCAACATTTCTAGAAGCTCTGATGATGAAATGCGGTAGACTGCAATAGAACCGAGACAATGTGGTTACCGGAATAGGGCACGCCGCATCTCGGAAGCCGCTAGTATGTTTTAGCCTTAACGCTGAAAATTTGTATGGAAATGACAAGTGTCTTTACGAAAACGACACCAAGCCTTATTTGAAAATGCACTTTCTCTATGGAATGTTCTTTATTTATTGCAATTTCTGGACACTATTTTTTTTAGCATGTTTCCGACGCGTCCTGGCAGGGCGGCGCGCCCTACGCAGCAATGTAAGGCGCGTGCTGGATTGCGAGCGGCTGGAGGATTGTATGCGAGAGTGTGCCACTGAAAAAAGGTTCCATTGCGAGAGCTTCAATTATAGGTAAGTTATTGTATGTGTGTTATATGCTAGTTCTTAGCGGGCCAAAGTAGACAAAAAATTCACTTTGATTCAAATATGTGACTGATGTATATTTGTAGTTAATTTAAAAATGTGTGAAATTTTTCTGAAAAATGTGTGAAAATGTGTGAAACCCGTGGAAAAAGGTTTTTTTTGTTTATTTATTTCTGTGTTTGTTTGTTAGTTATAGTATTAGGAAAGAAGAGACTATTTTTTTATTTACTGAAATTCGAGAACATCAAACATCACACAAAATATATTATAAATTATAATAGTTAATAGGATTTTAATCCAAGAAAATTGATTTGTTATTTGTTAATAAATGATGTAATTCTAATTTTTGTGCAATAACTATTAAATATAATGGTTACAAACTGGTAAAAACTGAACACAACTAATATACTGTATTTACAACGTTTACAACAATTACAACATTTTAGTTGTGTCAAGATTTTTGGCGCCAAATTGTACAGTGAGTAAGTGAGATTGAATGTGTTATTAATTTTTATGAAGTAACGTTCTCACGTTGTTTCACAGTATTGTATTTATTTCCTAGTTTTTAGCATTTTTGGTGACTTCCATTGTTTTTGTTAACTGATCTCAACCAAGGTCCGGAATTATTGAGCACTTTTTGCACTTGGACCAGTTTTAATTATTTTCATTCACACAAATTAAATTTGAATGTGAGACCGATTACAACCAGAGAATTTTCTCGCCTTAACTTGGAATTTTTTTATAGTGCTATGGAATTATTAAATATTTGTAAATTGCCAATTACATTATTGACTATGGTATTTTTAATCGAATTTGTATAATCCTTAATGCTGGCAATGCAACGAAACGGATCGTAGCGCGGTTGTCTATGGGCGGCGGCGATTCCATACCATCAAGTGTTGGTGCTTTGTTGCCCGCCCTAATATTAAAATAATACTAATTATAATAGCAAATGTTGCCAACTAATTATAATAATGTTGTTTTTATAAACGATTTTGACAAATCGTTAGTTTCATCTTGATGGCGCTAATCATTGTCAAAACGAAATTATTTGCACCGATGTCGGGTTTCTATTGAAAAATAGGTCTTTCAGCTTTACTTAACTTCCTTTAAAGTGAGTTAATAAAACCCAACGCATAAGACAACAACTCTAAAATAATTACGTTCATTAATTACTATTAGTTCAGAGTTCGACCTCGGGTCGCTGTAATCTGTAGGAATCATCTGTATTGTACGCTAGCCTTGCGTATGCGCAGGCACGGATTCAGGAAGTGCTTAGTTCCTTTACGATGTTTTAAAGATTAAAATTATTATATGGTTAAAATTATCAAGTAGCATCTAATTCTCTGCTATAGTGCTATATGCTGCTTAAATTATTTAGGTATATTATGTTTAATCAATAACAGATACAGTCTTGTTATTTTTATGGCAACCGTATTTGTTAATTTCCTTTTTTGTGTTGTATTTTCTATTATGAATTTTACGTTTTTTGTTGTAAATCAATAAAATAATTCAAATTACCCGAAAGAAACTTATAAAAACTAAAAATTATGAATCCAGCCCTGTTATATAGTAGTAATAGCAATAATTTGCATAAAAGACAGCGCTATGCTGTCGACCTAAATTCGTATAAACACCATAATTGAGATTTTTACAAGGTTGCAATCTATTGTCATATTACACTATTTACTCATACTAATGGCAATGGTAGTGACCCCGAATTTACTGGCAGAGATTTTCATTAGTTTATTTATTGGTTATGCCACTAGGATACATTTGCAAGAAGTCAAACACAGCAATGTCACTAACATACGTCTTCTGGTTTAATTATAAATTAAAAGGAAAAGTATAAACAAAAGACAATAGTACAAAAACAAAATAAAAAAGGACAAAGCTTTTCTATAATATAAATGTGAGTCGTACAATATTCATCCATAGAACTTAATGCGACGAAATGAAACAGAGAATATAAAAATTGCTATTTTATTTAAAGCTTTTGCCTAATTCTGTGTTATAAAAAAGAAAACTTACTTGACTGAGAAGATTTCCTTCCTAATTTTTTATAAATTACTTGTTGAAACATAATGTTTGTGCCAAATTAATTTATACTTTATACTGAGATTTGATAGGCTCCTATAATACAGTTTTAACTGAAACAGGAACTTGGAATGATGTAATTATGTAATGTCTTTAAATAAATAAATAAATGATATTTTTTTTATTAATTCTTACGTCTAATTGCAGATTGGACCTCACATTCCGCGGGAAAGGCCTTTGTGAATTAATGACAAAACCCATAGAAGCCTTTGACTTGCACCGCGACTTCGTTGACGACAAGAACTATGATTTCTATGAACTGGATAGAAATAGCTTAGAACCAAACTGCCCAGAAACATTACGTGGTCCTGGGATATTGCATTCTGGTTTTTTATCATCCAGACCAAAAGGCCAGGATAGGACAGACTGGTATGACGCCGGTTACAGGGGTGTCAGTAGATACGATGAACGAAGGAAGTATACGCAACATAAGCGATATGAGGATGAGTTTTTTGTTCCCTATCAGATTGGTGAGTGTTGGGGTACTGACGTAAGCTATCTCTTATGCTAAATAGTTCACAATTAATTCATAGGTCTTGAGTTACTACTTAACTATTATAGGTACAAATTAAGCATAACGTAAAGTTATGTACCTATTGATGAATCATTGTTTTTTCTCGTATTTTCATTTTAGGTGATAAAATTCTTGTTGGACAGTTATAATATAAATTGTACCTTTGATTAGATACAATTGAAATTAAAGAAACATTTTGAATCGACTGGTTAATTACGAATACGTCGTGAATGAAAAAACCGATCTTGATAAATCGTAGCAAAGAACCTCGACCAGCTTCAGCTGTAAAGCAAAAGAAAATCAGACCATTCGTTGAGCTACCATAACATAGCACGTTAAATTCATAATACTATTTTTTTTGCGTCGTAGGTTAAAAATGTAATAAATCTCTTGGGATTTCACTATAAAAATTCATAGTTAATCTTATGTTTTATAGGTGTGGTAAAAGGTGACGATCGAGAAAATTGGGGTCAATATGGTGGTTACTACGGGAATTATGACTCCTATTATAGGAATAGAAACGACTTCCACAAAGCGTATGACCACTGGCGATTATCAGATTTGGATAGACATAACGGAGCCAAATATAGGAAAGATTTTGACTACAATACTTTGGGTAAACATACTCAAGATTCCAATACTTACGGTGGTAACGCAGATTTTATTCAACATAATGGAATTAAATATGGTACAGAGTACCATGCTGGTAAATATGGTCAATCGGATATAACACATTATACAGGAAATAAGTTTTCGGATTTTGATTATCATATAAGCGATAAGCACAAGGATTTTGATTTTGACCATACCAGTAAAACATTGGATTTTGACCATCATATTGATAAACATTCGGATTTTGACCACCATGTTGATAGGCATTCGGATTTTGACCATCATAATGATAAGCATTCGGATTTTGACCATCATATTGATAAGCATTCGGATTTTGACCATCATGTTGATAAGCATTCGGATTTTGACCATCATATTGGTAAGGAATATTGGGATTATTTGTCTTGGAAGAGGGGGAGATGGAATGCTTCTAAAGGCTGGAGTAGATGGGATGACGAAGAGGACATAGCAGAAGTTTGGGAAGGAAGGAGTGAGGATACATTGAAAGGTATTTAATTATAAATTATTGAAGAAATTATCTCTGTCAATTGTTTTTTTATCATGATTTTATTTCATTAAAATCAATGTTTCTATATCCATAGGCTGTTGTTTTTATTATATATTCTTTTATTTATGGCAGTATACTTTATGTACACTGCACTACGTATATAATTAATTGTCGCCATATAATTAAATAATTGTAAAATTTGTGATATATGTGCTTAATCAGTTCAAACTGTTTTCTTTAGATATAAATTATTTAATGTGTTTTTCTTAGATTGCTCGTCCCGTCGTCGACCGGGGATGTCTTTGGGAACTGGTGCAGTCCGTCGCTCTCTGTTTGCCGGCACCGTAGTGGACTGTGAAGCCGCCTGCTTTGGTGAACGGGAATTCAAATGCGTTTCATACAGCTATCGGTAATTTCTTTGATATCATTCCAGTAAAGAACGTAGCATGGCACAGTTCACAAATTTAAATTATCAACAAGCAGTATAACTATTAAAACAGATCGGCTATATTAGAGTTCATATTATTGTTATTGGAAATAATTTCTACAAACCTTATTCACATTAGCTTTTCAGCTTATTGTAAGTTGTGATTCCCTAAATTCACTATACCGATTTGCAAAATATGAAATTTTAATATGCTTCCTAAAAATAAAGGTATTTAGCAATTTGTTCCATTTCTAAACAACCTTCAAAAAACCCAAAAAGGAGGTTATCAATTCGACATGTTTTTTTTTTGATGGTGAATTTCAGGTCTTGTGGGTCCACCAGTGTATATGTAATTGTTGTTGAGAAAGAAAACACATATATTTCAGGTGAAATTGATGAGCCGAGGGTGATAGATTTATTTATGTTTACAGCTACTCAAGTGCTCCAGGTTCAGATAACTGCTATCTTAGCGAGCGTCCCTACAAGGGGTTAGCTATGTCAGCAGATGTTGATTCAGATGTGTACGCTATGCCACAGCATCAGGGCTGTCATACAGTCAGCACTAAACCTTGGGTGGAAAGCGGTAATCTATTTATTGTTTATTAAGCTTACCTAAAGTTATCGACATAAAATATGTATTGCAAGACAAAATTAATAAATTTTACGCCTTCCAATAAACTATCGCTATTCCAAAGGTATTCAAAATTGCTAAATGCCAAATTCAAGGCGTAAAATTCATGCATTAATAACATTTAAACGTATAGATGATGACTACTGATTATTATCATTATAAAATACTAATAATGACAACAGTAATATTACTTGATTGTATTGGCTTTGAAGTCATATCTAATATATCAAGTAAACTTAGCAAGTGGGCAAATCAACTCTCAAGACCTCTGTGAGAGTCTCTGTGTGAACCTTTGTGTGAGCCTCTGTGTGTGTGGCTCACGTGGTACTACACACTTGTACGTATTACGCTTCGGCGTAGACCGCTGGATCATCGTATCTCGTATAGGTTGGGTTTACTGGGGAGACACAGAAGACTGATCTCTTTGTAGCATATACAAAATAAATATATCTATCTATCACATGTTTGACTAATAAATTATTATTGTATAGAATAGGTAGGTTGGCAATCCTTAAACTTGGAAGCACGAATAGTGTGAAAATTTCTTAAATTCAACTCTACCTCAAAATGTAATCATTTATTTCATAATTTTTCAGAATGTTTCTGGCATGTGCGTTCTGGAGCCGCCGTATCAGGAACAGCGGTGAAGGCAGCAATCACTGTCACGGGACTTGGCGCGTGTGAGGCCGAGTGTATAAGGGCACACAAGTTCTTCTGTAGAGGTTTTAGTTTCAGGTACATTGTCAATTTTGAGCTAAGCCTGAAAGAGAAATTCTGGTAAATGTTGGTAAATTGTCAGAGGAAGAAAAAAAAACAGTTTATGTTGTTATAGATATATTTTAAGGTCTACTCTACTTTTCTACTTTAATTTAGTTTTGAAATATGAGTGTAGTTTTAGAAAGTGAAATATATTAAAAAATATAATTATTCTATATTTATGCAACTACATAATATATTTTTTTTTGTAACGGTACAAATATAATAGAAGATAAATACAATGAAATTATTTGTGTCTTATCATTATGAGAATACAATAATTAAATGAAATATAAGTTATAAAATTGATACTTGATTTTTGAAACAGTTTTTTTGTGTTAAATTTTACAATTTACCATCGAAGATGTTTGTAGAAATATAGACACTTATATTTTTCTTATAATATTTCTTATTATTGACATATTTGGCAATAGATTCGAGGCACCCATTGGTGATGACTTAGAGAACTGTATTCTGACGTCATCACCCCCCACATCACTAGAAACAGGAAGGGGTCTTCGTCCTTCCATCGGTCATGAGCTCTATGCGAGAGGAAATTATGGTCGGGGCTGTGAACCTGCCTTATATGATGATGTTCAGCGAAGAGAAACCCGTGAGTATAGAAAAGTATAGCAGGACATGTAATTTGAACAGTAACGTTAATTCCGCGCCGTATATCTTTTTTAACCGACTTCAAAAAAGAAGAAACGGTACGTTCGATCTTAGACACGTTTTTTAATTTATTCGACATATTTCAGAATGCTACCTTCAGTACGACAGTTCAGCTCGTCTTACATCAAACGCCATTCGTGGTCAAGCGAGAGTCAGCGATGACAAGGCGTGCGGTGAGGCCTGCACCAACGCACCTTTCAAATGTCTTAGTTTCTCTTTCACGTACGTAATAATTTTTGTTTGGATTCCAAGTTGTTTTTTTAATAGAATCTCGTTTTATCTTATTATCTCTACTGGTTTTTATGGCTAGAGCTCTGCTGATAATTTTTTACTACGATATAACTACGGTAGAAGCGTAGGAATGAAACAACATTAGTTTTAATATAAGACGCTAGTATGTGATATTTCAGGGCTAGACCGTATTGTAGTTTAATAATAATAATTGGGACAACTCGATAAAATGCTGTGATCCCAAAGTAAGTAGCTGAAGCACTTGTGTTATGGTAATCAGAAACAACGAGGGTACCACAATAAATACATAAATAAGTTTATAAACAACTAAGACTCGGAAAAAAACATTCGTGCTCATCACACAAAGAAATGCAGCTATCGAGATTCGAACCCGGGACCTTTTGATGCAGAAAGCAGCAGCACTACCAATCGCGCCAATCGGTTTGAAAGTTGATTTTAAAGTTACGTTATTTTGCTCATAATTAATTATTGAAACCCAACCCGAATCAAAAGATTACTGAAACTGAAATTATTCAGTGGCTACTTCAGTATTGGATGACATAAAATTTTTCTTTCACCCCTTCAAATATATGCTGTGACCTATTCGTCACAGGGGCGGGGAAACTAGTAACTACATACAAGAGAATGTTAGAGTCGAACCATTGAGTTTGGTCAACGGTTCATAAATGTTTCGTTGCAATTTTTTTATGTTTTACTTTTTCTTGTTCTTGGCTTAAGGGCCGTAAATGTATATAAATAAATAAATAATGCTTTGTGCCGAATGCAATAGATATGAAATATTTAGTGAAGTAAATGTAATTATTTTCCTTTTTTAGAAACAACCCACAGCCAGACTCATACAACTGTCTACTATCTGAGATCAGACTTTTTGATCTTCAACGAGGCGTCGATTATGAACACTCACAGGACGATCTGTTGTTCGCCTTTGATTTGTTTAATGGTCAGTGTTGGAGGAAGGTCTATGGAACTCATGAGTAAGTAAAGCTGGGTTTATTGATCCATTGTTACCAATAAATAACACAGGTAAACACGATTTTTGAGTCTGAGTTCTGTGTACCCGATTTTGATTTCTGATACCTAATTAATAAAAGAAAAAATATTTTTATCTCATAAAGTTTGCTTTTAAAAATGGTAACTTCTAAGCATTTGTCAAAAATCGTATATATTTTCTATCATCGTATAAAGTACAAAAGAAAACTTTTTTTATATAAATTGTGTTTTTGGTTATTTTTCAATGTAAATATTCAGATAATAGTCACTAAAAAACAGACCAAAAAAAAATATTTTTTTTTTGTTGACTTGTGTAATCATTGTGTTAACGACGAATCTATAAAGTATATAGTCAGTGTCAGCTTTGGAATTTATATGTATATTGTTAACACTATAATCATTTAAAAAGAGTCTTTAAAGTCAACAAGTAGCTGATATAGGTCGGTAAAACATGATCCTTCTTCTTGAGGTGCCATCTCCTACCGGAGGTCATCTATCATTAAGGCTATCTGAATCCTGGACACAGCGGCTCGAAACAAGGATCTTGTGCTCAGGTTGAACCATGCCCGAAGATTCTTAAGCCACGAAGTACGTCTCCTTCCAGGCGGTCGTCTTCCTTGGATTTTGCCCTGCATTATAAGCTGGATACATGATTATAATTTTTTTTAGTAAAATTAAAAGTAAATTAAATAATTTTCTAGGGTGCCAACTATTGAAATACCACACCCTCTCATTCCTATCACAGAAGAACATCATGGATATAAACCCGAACCGTCTGGACCAGGTAACCTTTAATATCATAACGTTACATTAAATAATATTTAAATTCTAAATTTAAATCGTGTTATTATTAAAGTCATCTCAGTGTGTGTGTGTGGATTCCCATAACCCCTTCTGGGGCAGATGTCTGTTTCACTGATCATTTTCTTTACAGGCAAAATAGGTATCCAGCCTTCTGTGCCTACCTAACCAAAACATTCATTAGTCCCCCCGGGATTCAAACTCAGGACCTCTAGCACAACACGCAGGTGCAAAAACCATTTGGCCATGGAGGCGGTTAGTCACAGAGAGTACATCTCAGAGTGTACTTTATAATTTAAAAGTCTACGCCGTCTCTATCTGTCCACGATAAATTTAAATAGTTAAGGAACCAATATTAGCTTAGAAATGTTCAGGTTTTCCATTCGTATTTTTTTTTTAGGTAAATTGATTGAAATATTACGACAACGTTAATTTTTTATAAAACACCTCCACACTGTTTACGTTAATTATTCTTTTACATGCACATAAAGTAAGAAAAATATCTCTAAAAGGAGAATATGTGAAACTTTGCTGAGTTTTTTTCCTTTTTTTTCTCAGACTGCCCATAAACTTAGTTTTTTAGGTGATGTTTACAAACGATCATATAAATAATATTAATAAACTTTTTTTTGGTTGCACTAATTTACTATGTATATTTTCTTTCCAGAGTATATAACCGGCCCGAGTGGACCCAGCTATATAACTGGACCAGATTCAAAACCAGTAATAGAGTCTAGCTATAAACCTACCTATTTGCCTATTAGTGGCCCCAGTTTACCTAGTGGCCCCAGTGGTCCTAGTGGACCCAGTTCATACGGGCCCATTGAACCTTCTAGACCCATTTATGAATCATACAAACCCATTAAACCTTACAAACCAGAACCTTATGTACCAAGTTATAAACCAATTGAGTCTTATATACCAAGCTACTCATCTGGTTTTGATTCTAAACCGTACCTACCAGATTACAAGCCTTATGTCCCACGTCCAAAACCAACTGAAAAACCTGTTAAACCTCTAAGACCAGGTGGTGATGAATTTAGTAAGTACATTAACTATATTTGTAGATAGTACTTTTAATTATTGTTTATTTAATATTTAATTAAATTATTTTTTAAATTATTTTAATAATTTTATTAATATTAAATTATAAAACATGGAGACAGAACATTGTCAACACACGAACATAGACCTGGTAACGATAAGGCTATTGCTTTGTCGCTATATACTAAGCGATCTTTTCCAGACAAAATGGTCATAAGAGAGGAAACTAGACAATGAAATAATTTAATGAGAGGAAATGAAGAGGTAATGATTATGTAGGAGAGTCTTGAAAGAGGAAAGAGAATGAGCAAGACGGATATCATTGGGAAGGGAATTTCAAAGCTTATAGTCGAAATAGTGTTAATTGTACCTTTTATTAATTAATAATATCTCTAGTAGCGTCATGGCGTCATTACACTGTGTCGGGATTCCCGTGTCGTGCTGGTACGACGTGTGCCCAGAATCATGTCGCGGGACACTGGGCCTGTGAACCAGAAGGTGGAGAAATTGGTAAGTATGACTGATTAGTAAGAATTTGTAGTTTCATTCATTCGAAACAAAAAGACTGTCTACTCTTCCACATTCAGATGAATAGTATTAGGTAGACGAAAGGCGACGTTTACTAAATTTATTTATTTAAAGTTATTAGTTAGTAATATTTTTTACTTACGCGAATATCATACATTGAAAGACATCAGTGCACGTATAAACATAAGATTTTATGAAAATAGATGGCGCTAAAAAAACCTTCGGCTGTCACCATTTGACAATTAACATCTTTGTCGTCAGTCACCTGTGAACATGCAGGCTGTGACAATTACGCGAAACTTCGGAAAAAATTCATAATTAAATTATGTACTTTATCCGCGTGGAATAGTTATTTTTTATTATTTATTTACTTTGAAGTTACTCCTTATTACATCAACTATCTGCCAGTGAAAAACCCGTCAAAATCGGTTCAGCTGTTTCAGAGAAAATTGTAAAAAATGTTATTTTGGTATATTGACCGTGTATACAATCCATATGCATTTAGTAAAAAGCGGTTATTTTAATATTAGATACAAACAGACACTCCAATTTTATTTATCTCTATAGATAAATTAAAATACGATTATATTTTCCTTAGGTTCTTGGGATTACTGTTGTGCGCCGACGCATAGATGTGGATATAGTGAGGGGTTTAGAAAACCCTGGTAAGTTTTTAAAAATCACTAAAATACTATCAAAAGTGTCATTTCAATAAAACAAAAGACATTCCTAAAATATCAATCAAAAATAGTACGCTAAAATCTGTTTTTGGATCCCGAAGACTTTTTTAAAGAATTTATTCTGCAATTTCCAGGTGTTACGTAGGACCTGACGAGGATCAGTGGCGACCGTGCAGTGAAAAGTATTATCCTTATCATCAGCACAATGTGCCACACCCATCCTTGGGACACAGAGGTAACAAAAAATATAGATAATATTAATTATATGAGTTTATGTGAATTATTATTTTGCAAAAATTAACCTCTAACTTTTGCATTAAAAACTGTTTAAAGTAAAACGTGTTTATCTGTTACATATTAAATATTTTTGTCTATATTTGACTAATATGTTTAATTCTCTTATCAAATTCACGAATATCACGCGATATTTAGGATTTTGAAAATCTATTCAGGCGAGAACTAGCTTGTTTCTAAGAGATCGAAAGAGAGAGAGAGACGAAAAGCATTTAATTTTACTTCAGTAGAATAGAAACCTAATCTAACTCTTTAACACAATCCTTTTAAAGGTGAAGGCATCCGTCAAGATCTGCTAGCTGCCTCGATTTTTAGTTTTGTTAACTTTATGCAATTTATATATTTATTACAACTGGACGTAAATATTTTCTATGATTAACTTAATTTTTCAGAACCGATTCGTCCACGACCCGATAGACCCCTCAATGGTCGTCCAAGACCTGGATATTATTTACCAGAAGGCGATAAAAAGTATTGGGATGATTTGTACAAAAATGGACCTAAAGCGTATTACGATAAATATGGAAATCCTTTGCCAGGTGAGACTTTTTATTTAGTATAAAGTATTAAAGTAGAGATATTTTGATATTCTTCACGTAATTGAAATTATCTATACTGACTCAATTCTCGGTGATTAGACCCAAAATCAGTTTTTCGTCAATAATAATAAAAAACATTTATATTTCTTAAAAATAGTGAAAGTTAATAATTTAATCTAAAATTTTGATTATCTGTTTACAAAGCAGAATTATATTATGGTTCTAGGCTATACACGAGTTCCAGCAGAATCTCGTCCACATATAAATATAGAACGAAACCCGCCCAGAGGTGGTTCTGGTCAGTGGACACAAGTATCAGCGTTTGATGATGAACCACAAGAAGCAGGGCTTGGGGTACCCAGGTAATTTAAAACCATACACTGTCCAAGGATAAAAAAGGCTTTAAACATATATGACGGAATATCCACAGCTTGCTTCTTTTTAAAAAGTGAATAGTGAGTCTATTAGAACCTATTCTAGTCATCAAGATGGTCATCCATCGATGTAGCAAATCCGAAGGCTCAAGAGCCACCAGCCATCAATTGCTTGTATTTATACATCACCTAACCTAGACTCAGCGGTAAACAAGTTTCGTTATGAAAACGATCTACGCACTACCCGCAAATATTTTAATCATTCACCTGAGTTCTAGGTTGAGTGTTTTACAATGAATTAAATGTTTTTAAATGCTATTGATTAATTAATGATTTATAATGAATTTTGATCTTAATTAAAAACTTTTAACCTTGTTGCGCCGATATATAAATATCATAAAACTGATACAATTGTGAAATTGTAATATTTTTACAGATACTGGCCTGTCGCTTATTTACACAAAAGTCCACCACCAAATACAACGTACTTTAGATTCAACGAAACATCTGCAAAACACACAACAACTGAGAGAAATATACAATTAACAACAATTCGACCAGAGTTTAGACACAAATCCATGGAAATTGAGAGTAGATCATTAGAAGACAGAACTGAAAAAAGTAGAAACGCTTCAAATAACGGGAGCTTTGAAACAGATTTTTTATCAACAACAACGACTTACAAACCAGAGACATCAACAACAACAACAACCTATAAACCAGAGACATCAACAACAGAAGTTACGTCAACTACAGAACAAACAAAATTGAATAACTCAGATACAAATGCTAATATTTTTGAAGATTACGATTATGCCAAAGGTCTTGATGGTAAACTTAGTGATTTTACATCTATTGAAGTCTTTAACATTGAAGATGCAAATTTGACAGATAAATCATCAGATTTAAAGACTTTAGAAGCTGAAGAGAAACAAATCGAAGCTATTGGACGTTTATTGGCATCGAAACGTGGTGGGAAACTGATAGTAGACTCTAAAGACCTAGAACCAAAAAATATAAGAATTGATAAAGATTTTATGGAAATTAACAATAGGCTACCAACTAGACGAGGTGTTATTCAACGGGTTAGTAAAGAAGACTTGAATAAAGAAGTTTCTAGTAGAGTTTTAAACGATGGTAGTCTAGAAGTTAGTGAGACCACCTTTGTAAGACCTCCGCGTATTTTAAGTACTACAGAGAACATAAGAAAAGCCATCGTTAATGGAAAAGTGTTTTATGATGCAAGCATACGCGAGCAAAGAGACAGTTCTCCTCGAAAAGGAAAAAGCCTTAGACTAGAAACAAATATTAAAAATAATGTGAGAAGAAATGTCAATCCGATTAGAAGAGTTAAAAGGGTCTATAAAAAGAGGTATAACCCAGATGAAGTTCGAAAAAGATTGCTAGAAAGAGAAAAAAGTAAAAATATTACAGATGATAGTTAGATTTACTTCTCCGATACAGATCACTATGAAAATGATGAAATAGTGAATATTATTAAATAAAAAATATATTTTTCACTATTTTCGAATAAATTATGAATATTATTTAAATTATATTCCGAGTTATCATTACGATTTATTATATTAGCATTAGTTAATTAACAAGATGCTGAAATAAGTATTAACCATTAAATTATACTTATTTTTATTATAATGATAGTTATATTATTGTTGTGGTATAATCCACAAAATAGCGTTTTTACTGTGGTTTGATCCGTTCTAAAGCCCGATTTTACGACTGATTCGAAGTAATTTGATGTATATAATTCTCCATTTGAAAGTTTAATGATGATTGCAAGTAATTTTAGGCAGTAAAGATACATAAAAATACAAGTAGGTGTGAAAATGACACATTTCCCGTTGATGTGACAAGTCGTAGACTTGTTTGTCTAGTTACGTTTGAGTCTAGTAAAAAAAAATGTTTCTGTATGACAGACCCAAGTAAATGATGACCTGTAAAGACATTGATAAGTCTCCCTTACGCTCCATTACACATATATTACTGAATATGATTTGAGAAAAATGCAATATCCTAATATAAATTAATCGTTGACTTTTAAAATTCGAATAGTAATAAACAATGCACGTCTTAGTTAAATTTTTAACAGAGCAAACAATCGGATAGTTAGTAGTCGCTAATCCTTAAAATTAATTTTAGTTAAATAATAATTTATAATAATTTTTTTATTTACGATTGTCAGTTTAACCCAAAGAAACTTTGTGTTAAAATGACGATGTTATTAGTGTATAAGAAGCTTACATTTTTAAATAATATCTTAGGATCTAGCTGAGAAAAGTTGATACTGATTATGGGCTGATACTAAACTTGATAAATGGCAATACTGTTTTAAAGAATATATTTCACGGAGTAATGTGCAGTTATTCGGGGTTGCTATGAGACATTAGATGCCCAATTTCAGTGTTAACTTCACTTTAGCCATAAGTTTATGGTCATTAAGCTCTTCTAATAATTTCGGAGACTAGTTTGCGTCCTCCCAAAATTGGACAATGACTGGTGAATAGAATAAGTGAATTGATGAGTTTTACCTTTTTGTATTGATATATTAAAATAAATGGCAAATATCTTACGTTTTATTGTCCTCTTTTTGCGACGCTACGTTAAATTTGAAATTCGTATGCGAATCGAACCACTGTTTACTTAAGTTATGTTATGATATTAGTGGACGACGTCTACTAACAAATAATTTTAGAACAATGCATTAAATTATTTATGAAAAATTGGAATAAACTAAGTATTCTATGCGTTAAATTAAAAAAATCTATACAGTTCAATGTTCAAATTCAGGATATTAAACAAATCTGTTTAAATGCACTTTTGTGCCTTCGCACTTCTTGTAATTCACACTCAAAACTTGTTAAGTTTTAATTACGTACCATAAAGTGATTCCCGTTGAGCTGACATAAAACGAAATAGCAGAAGTGCAATTATGAACTATTACTATGCGAATCTAAGGGATTATGGTATAACAGCTCATCTAACTATTTGCAGGTATAATGATCGGTAAAATAGGCGTAGGAATTACGAGAATTCCATATTGTATGAATTGACGGCACATGAGAAAAAAGATCAAATTTATTTAACAAAGCCGCTTTACCCATGTTACTCACGTTACTAAACATTACTCGGCAAACGTAGAAAGCTAATATATGAATGACTCAGCTGAATTAATATAGGGCTGACTATAGTTTTCATTTACAATATAAAAAGAAAGTGAAATCCTTTAGGCATGCAATTTTTGCGTTTGTTTTATTGGCAAGTACTAGTTAATAGTAGATCATTACTGCGTTCTGCGCCTACCGAAACATTTTGTATGTTTTCTCGGGATTCGAACCGAGAACATAATAAACTTGTTATCTAGGCGCGAGCGGAAGCGATTAGCAACCCAAAAAGCATTACAAACTCATCTGCAACATTTATTTATTTATTTATTACATACCAAACTTAAAACTAACATTACAGGAGACCTAATTCGTTAGCAAGCATCAATACCATACAATACCATACAAAAGCAAATTATACTCCGTAACAGATAATAAAAAGCGCTACCCTGGTGAACTCAGCCAGGCCGTAACAGGACAGGTCCAACTCAGACGCTATCCGGTTTAGAAGCCGTAGGGATCGCGTAAATGGGGCTTCCCTAAGAAGATTGGTACGCGCTCGCGGCACAGCTAACAACTGCGACCGCCTTCTCCGACTTACACACCTATCCGGCACCCTTAGCCCCATCCTTTCCCATAGGCAATACATCCGGGTTATGCACACGGCCCCTTAGGACTTTAAAAAGATACAAGGAGATTGCCAAGTTTAATTGAACAACAAGTCAAACAATATTTTTCGATTAACTGAAACTCGCTGGTTACTCAAACTGTAACTGAATGCTTTAAATTTAAAATCAATTTATATTACGTAGCATACACCTAGTATGTTCAGATTTAATATTAAAAACATACCATAGAGATCCCCATTAATTCATTAAACATTAATTTTCTACCAAAAAATGTACAGCCCTGCGACCGTGCTACCAATAAGTTAGCTTAGGCACGTATTACACGCAGAAACTTTGCATTTCTCCTGAGAAAGTCCGTATTGAGCTTTCTACATTTAAACTTTTAAGAGTTCATCGCAGGCGGTAAAATTTAATTGCCATATCCTGTGTATGTAGAGTTATTGGTCACGATTTATCTTGAATATAAATGTTACTTTGCAAAGGTGTTATCATATATTGTTACAGCGAAATTATTTGCCCGAGTTAAGTTATATTAGTGATACGTTATTTATTCGGAGTTCCGAATAATACATATTACCTAAACGTCATTCCATAGAAAATTCATTAACAATTTTTCATGAATTTTTCTACATTTTTAATAGTTATTCTGCTATCCTCGGATAAGACTTCATATGACGAATCCAATCAATCAGAGATCATGAAAATTGGTCCATCTGTTCATGTTGAGTTATTAATGGTGTAAGTAACCCGACTGTTTTTTATTTAGATTTAGTCATAGGTACTTAATTGCATGGTCAGTGGTAAGGATTCATTGCGTAAACTCAATCATGAGATTATCTATCCCATATGACCGAGTAAGATTATCCATACAAATACATTCATTCATATATTCCATGCAAATTCATTCGTGCATTGATATGATGATTCATATAGCAGGTTGTTAAGCATCAAGAACTAAACAACCTGCTAGATTTAAAAGTGAAATCTGAAATTAATATCATTTCATGGTTCAAATTAATTGCAACCCGAGGCATGGAAAGCTTGGGAAAACGACCTTAGGTCATCTTGACGCTTTCCCAATCATTTATTACTATGGTTACCAGGAAAACAGGATATCCTCTTTAACTCAATCCAGCCCGTGATGTCATACGATAAAAAGACGTCCATGTCTTTTCAAAGGTGATAATTAAAGCAATAAATATTTATAGAATCATAATATTAATATGTGAAGAAAAAACTTTGTAGGTACCCCTTTTTACGAAAACTGCGTGAAATTTGCCACACTTAAAGTTTATATGGAGAAGAAGTGTATAAAGCTATTTTTTTATATAAAATGCAATAAATAATCAAATAATTAAAATAAACAGTACGCACACTACTACTTGGATGACACACAGCATACACACACATACATACCTGACTTATTCTTGAATTGTGGTCGAATTTTGACCAATGGGCGACCACTAAATAATTTAAAGGTTCAAGCTTAAACTGGAATTATTTTTATACATGAAGCCCATAACTTACTTTAGATGGAATAATGAGTTTAACTTTCATGCCAAATCAGGTGAATCAATTTTATTCAATTAATCATATGTAGGTACATAGACGATGTCACGGAGAACAGCTAGTTAGCAATGAAAACTATGTGGTAACATACGAAAACATATAAACCTTTAAAGCCACAAAAATATGTCCGTCCGTTCAAGGGTCTTTGAACTCTTTGGAAAGTTATCGCACCTATAAGGTTGTTCAAATATTACTTTTACTGAGATTACGAGAGAAAGTCACTTTCGCTTTGATATGCTGCTTATTGCCAATCGGGCTGGCTTATTTCAATGATTTTATGGTGCCCAAAGTCTTTAGGCCGACAGCAGATTGATCTTGGTATACAATAAATTAAATTACCGAAGTAAATTACTTTTTTATCTACAAGAAAATAGTGAAAAATTAAATTTTCGCCTTTAAATTGATTTACATTTCTCGTAATTCTTATTTTATAAATGAAAAAGAAACATTAAAAAATACAGATGAATTGTTAAAATCTTTATACAATCTAGAAATCTATATCATCTACCCAGATAATTTTGAATATAAGATTATTTATTATTTCGTCATGATCGGGCTGTCATTTTTATACCAATGAAACCAATGTCGGATTGTTTTTATCTTTAAGGAGTATGTTGATTTTTAAATATATATAGGCAGCTGGATTTAAAGATTTGTGTTGTAGTAGCTGAAAATTAGTTCAATTTTGGTTGATTTTGGCTTATAAAAATTATAGAAATGTACGAAATTGAACATAATCTAGTAAAGCCACTATCCGGTTTTGTACAACATTTGTCCTATTAGCCGCATTTCAGCGGCCAAATCTTTGGGAGTGTCTAAACGTTACATGAATAACAATTAATTTTATTCTACAGACATCATTAATACTTAGATGGCATAAAAATGTTCAATTTAACAGGGTCAGGTCTGAATTCAAATAAAAATGGATAAATATCGAAAACCCATTTCTTCTTTAGAAAGTATATAAATCAATGGATCGAAACATTCAGACCGAAAATTATTTTACAGGATATTTTGAATTGCCTTTTATAGGATTCGAGAGGTTAAAATAAATGAAAAATTTAAAAACTGACAGTCCTAAAAATTACCAATGAAATGACGATATTACCTTATACGGTAACAGTTTTAATTTTGTAGTAGGTAATTGTTTTGTACGCAGACGGCATTTTATAATATTACTAGACTCTATGTATACAATTCATCATTCAACATTTTCATTCAACATTTCTTTATTTATACAATGTTATTATTTATGCCAACAATGTGAATAAGGCTAACTGAATTATTTTCTGGTGACCCATCCACCACCAGACCGCGGTCACAGTTGCAGCACCTGCTTAACCTGATATGACACCTGCCCCGCGGCTGAGCTGATCACGGCCTCAAAATGTTACTCATTCATTGTTATACAAGTGGGTAGTGATTGCAAACAAAAATATTGACTAAACAAATTTCTTATTCAATTTCGTTTCGTTTTATTCTTTATACAGTAATATAAGTAAATTTTATTATAATTGTTTAACTACATACGCTGTAAGGAAGCAAAAATACCAGTTTTTATTTTTTCCTTGGTACAACATATTTCGAACAAAACATTTACAAAACCGTTCAAACAAAAGACGGATTTTTTCATAATACATAATCACTATAACAAATATTTTTTGTGTTTACATTGAATTGAATTCAATTTTTTTTTTTGCCGACGTTCCAACATAAATAAACTTTCTATTGTGTGGCATGCTGGAATGTTTTATCGATGATAATAATATACTAGTGACGGGAAGAGTCGATGATTTGTGACGATAGTTTATCGCACATTGTGTTAAATGATTACTTAAGCTTCAAAGGTGTCATTCATGACTAAGAAAGGTAGGTAATTATCTTTCACTGGCTTAAACTTGGTAATAATAAGATATAATGTTTCCTTTGCCGCGTTTTCAGACTTAGTTTTTGTTTCATAACCTAGTTACTAAAATGTATTGTGCTTTCATGATATTAACTTCATATTTTCTTTGTTTTAAACTGGCTTGTTTAATTTTTCAAGCTAAGAATGGATTTTATTAGGACTGTATTTTGTAATTTTACTTAATATACTTTGGCTTATCTTCTTACTGATCGTAGAGCCCGAATAAAAATCTGAACCCAAACATACATAAACATTAATTTATATAGTAAAGATGTCATCAACATTTAATACATATTACATTTATAATATTAATTATTATAGTACAATTGTTATTTATATAAACAGTTGCTAAATTCATCGTACAAGTCACTTGATATATAAGTAAACTGACTAGGCGCCACAGTCACAATTAGCTGCAACTTCCATGATCGATCGGTGTCAACTGAACTTAATACAAATATTAGTGGTGTTATTAGTGTGATATTGTTGGACTGGTATAATCTGTACAAAAAGTTAATATTACTAACCTATGACAGTTTTCATTATTTAAAATCCCTTTTCTCTATAAACATTTAAATAAAAGCCCAAGAGTCAATATCGATAAATCAGATCATCACTAACAACTTCGTAACCTTCAGCGAAAGCTTCATTAATGAGCGATTGTTGTGAGGGTAGTTTTATTTTATAGCTTTATTAATTTTTATATAGTCAAATAAATTGTTAAGTCAAAAGAAAATTTCAATTGTAATGTAATACATGGTACTGAAGTTGGCCAACGAATGGTAGCTGGTAGCAAACATTTTTGTCTTTGAATTATCAAAACATTTGAGTTGTAGAAGAATGACCTCGTGGTAAGACTTTTATTCGGTATAGTAACCAGGCATAAACTTCATTCGAATAAATAATCTTTTATCTCAGATTAATGTATATAGAAAATATATTATCTAAAACTAGCGACCCGCCCCGGCTTCGCACGGGTTTATTATACATCCCTTCCTCTTCAATCACTCTATCTATTAAAAAAAACTCATCAAAATCCGTTGCGTAGTTTTAAAGATTTAAGCATACAAAGGGATATAGGGACAGAGAAAGCGACTTTGTTTTGTACTATGTAGTTATAGTGATGGTGCAAAGAAAGACATGTGCTTTAAAAGTCTACCCAAATTGTATGTGAGAACAATTTTTTATACCAAAAATAATACCGCTAAATCTATATATATAAAAATCATTTGCTGTTCGTTTGTCTCGTTTAAAACTCAAGAACGGCTGGGCCGATTTAGCTGATTTTGGTTTTGAAATGTTTGTCGTAATTTTCATTTTCTCATATAAATTGTTCTACCTACTTTCCTGTCAAACATTTGACGTTCGATTCTCATTCTATCTTTTATTGGCGATACAAAGTTCGCCGGGTCAGCTAGTTATTTAAAAAAAAAAAATTGTTCCTCGGAAAACGTTTAGATTCTCATCGATGACGAAATTTTTAAAATCAGTTTAATAATTAATTACTTATGATGAGCCTTTTGTATTTTTGTAAATATATTTAAGTAAATTATTGTAAATATTATTTATTAATTAGCTTTAAATAAAATTTTGAATATGAACCATATTCAAAAAATACGATTTAATTTATGGTCGGCACTATATTTTCTATGCCTCTCTTACGTAATAACTTGTTAGCTATAAAAGGAGACAAAAGGTTCTATTTAAGAAATTATGTCATAAATGTTTTATTTGAAAAAAGTGAGAACCATCCGGTGTTAAGATGTTGAGTACTAAAAGTATGAACTTGTCTAAAAATACTTGTAATTGTCAATTTACGGTAGTATGAAGAATTCGACTCATTTTATCTTAGACAAGTTAAATAAATAAATAATTAGATGGAATCTCATTTTTTCATATGAGATTACACGTAATCATATTGTCACGTATCGTATTTGAGGACTATATAGTATTAGTGAAATCTATAATAATATACTAATAATTTTATATAAATACATTTATTAATTTAACTTAAGTTTTTACAAATTACTGCTTATTTAGTCATGAAATAAGATACAAATTTAATAATTTTCAGTTTTTATTAAAAAAATATTACATCTCCATTCACACTGTGGTCAATAAAAGAAATGTCTCTCTGTCTCCTTCTGTCTCACTATCGTCTCACAATTTCTCATTTCACCGTTCACTTGTTTAGCGACATTTCGTATAACACGATAAGGTTCTTCTTTCCACGGAACAACAGGCAATTACAACCTTTAAAGCTATGTGTATAAAGTTTAAATTCAAATGTATAGAAAGCCTTTTGTGACTTTTTCATTACTAAGCTACGCAGTAATATGTGTTTCTTTACAATGTTTAAGTTGGTCAGTCGGCTAGTAGGCTTAAAGTTGTGACTTAGTGTAGACGTCAGATCTGTGACATGTCGGAGTTATGCCGGCGTAAAAATAAAAAAGTAAAATATGCATGGTCACTTTGAGTGAAAAAAAGTCAACTGTCAAAATGACAGCGCGCGTTTGTGTGTGTGTGAGGGTGTGTTTAGTGTTCTTCGTTGTTTTTTATAATTTTGGGGCCGCACAGGAGTTTGATAGAGGTTTGTATATTATATATTTTTATATTTTAATTTGACTTAAAATGGCTATTCCATTGGTTCCAATGGTTTCATCAATTTTAATAAAATGATGGGAAATATAAATACCATAACCTATATTTCATAATTAAATTATATGTCTTAATAAAATTAAATATGATTTGCAATCATTGCTGTGCCTTAACCCAAAAGAGGTCAGTATTCGTAGTAGTGTGAATTCTAATATCGTATCTATCAGGCAAAATCAATAAATAAAATTTATTGATGGATATAGTCAAATATCTATAAAATTTCATTTATAGGCTATTTTAAACTATATTTGTTTTTCAAAATTACTTAAAAGTTAATCAAATAATTTAAAAGATTTATAAGTTGACACATAATTGTAATTTACTTTTCTAGCTGCACGCGCGTTAAACTCTTATCAATGCAAATTGCGGATTGTTTGCATAAGGAATTTCGAAGCACTAAATAAAAAATAAATAAAAAAGCACGAAAGAAGAAAGTTACATAGAAGAAGCTTTTAAAATGTCTTAAAATTTCAAATAGAAGTAATAAAATTTTATTATTATCCTAGTTACTAGGAGCTAGTATGTTAATGTTTTAAGCAGTTCCAAAAATCTATAAATTTATTAAACGAAAAAAAAAAGTATTACTTGTTAATATAGATAATACTAGTTTAAATAGTTTTGAAACTTATTATATATATATATATATATATATATATATATTATATATATGTATATATATAATATATATTTATATATATATTTTTTATTATATATATATATATATATAATATATATAAATTTGTGAAGATTTTAATTCTTCAGGAATTATATACTGCGAGATTACTTTGTTGGACTCGGAAAGTGCTCGTTATTTCCGCCTATAACAATCTAATACATCGTCAATTAATATTCAATTAATTAACGAATACATGTTGTTGTCCTAATTTCATACAATTTTTGAGGTTATAGATATTCAGGTGGTTTTTCAACTTTCAAGGGAAATTTTTTACGTAGTTATTTACATTAAAATCTGTATTTACAAATAAACTTCTAACATACAAAAACCTGCTGCTAAATACTGTTTGAGTTACCATGTAAACTAGATTTCGAGTTATTTGTCAGTTTAACCTTGGACTTATTTTATTTCTATTTCAAATCTTCTCTTTGATTGAAAGATTTCATGGAAAATTTTGAGGTCAATACAATTGCAAGTGAACTTCAGAACCCTTATTATAAAGGTCAATGATCTGAAACAGTTTTGAGCTAATTAAGCGAAATCAGCGCAAGCGCTAAAAACCGGTGCTAACTGATCGTGAGGTTTTTTTCATAACGGTTCAGTTAAGCGGTATGAAATCTCCTATAAGATACATTATGACAACACTTGTTAAAATATTCTTTAATAGATCTTTTTAATCTTAAGTAAAATAAAGTTAGCATACATTTACAAATCCAAATTTTACTGAATTCACCTGCTAAGACAAAAAAGAATCAGAGGAAGCTATTATGTCTATAAAGAATTAAATAATTTCGTTATGTTTAGATTATATAATATGATATCTTTATAAATGTAATCAAAGTAGTATTTTAAAAATATACAACGTAGCCCAGTTATTCACACAGCGAATTAAATACATCGTAATTTATTCATAAGATACTCTGATAACCTTAAATTACTCAAAAATACTCTCGTAAGCTTATAACATTATCAGTAAAGTGAACCATGTCATTTGACCGGTATTTTTCAACGGTTACGAGACTATATATGTGCTAATTGCACTCGATTGCTAAACTGGCTATAAACTGCCTAAGCAATGAAAAAAGACTGGAAAATGCACTAAGAATAATTAATAAAACATAATGCTACCAGGTGAATTTTTAATTTATATAGACCACCTCTGTAGGAACTATCAAACAAAGAAAGAGTACTATATTGTATTAAAGTGAAGTCCCGTGTCCCCTGGTCGGGTATGGGGCAGACGCATTTCACATCTGTTACACTGATCGATTTTTCTTTAGGGGCAAGTAGGTGATCAGCCTTCTATGTTCTGCCAGACTGAGTTTTTTTTTAACTCCACCGGGAATCGAAATCAGGACCTCCCAGTTGTAACACTTACGCGTTTACCACTAGACCAATTTAAATTTTATTCTCGTAGGCAATATATATAAAATTGTCTATGTCACTCAAGAAGAGTCAAGCTTCCAGCGAAAGACTTCTTAAAATCGATCTAATCATTTTTGAGTTTATTTAATGGATACTTTTCAATATCAGGTTTTAGGTGATAGAGTTATGGAATTTGCCTTACATTAACGTTTTATAAAAAAGTATTTTCATTCAGCTGGTAAAAAGAAACTTTTTAAAAAGCTTGTTAAAATAACAATGTACTTTTATGTAGTCGAAATATCCCGTTACAAGGACGAGACGAAGATTAACTGTTGGATCATTAAAATAACATTTTGTGAGATAGCACTGATTGCTTGGGACGGAACTTTTTTAACAAGGAATACATTATTAACCGAAACATTGTTTGATAGTTTTTACTTAGGTACGCGTAAAGTACTGAATTAATTAAAATCATATTTACTATAAGTTTAAGATTTAAAAAAAAGACATATGACAATTTACGGTGTAGAAGGGACTAAGTGAAAAAAGAAACAGGCAGACTGTATGACCCCAGCGGTCATACAGTAGTAAAGAAAGTGGCTGGTTCCAGCTTGGAGGAGGCCTTTGCCCGGATGGAGACATAGCGAAGGGAATATATATATGTATGTTTTAAAAAAGTATATACATATTTTATTATTAATCAATATTGTTAAAAATGAAAGGATTATTATTACTTACTATTTTATCTTAATATATAAATTAAATTACAAATATATATAAAAAATTGTCTTCCCCATCCATATATTATTACAGGACAATTTTTATTCTGGAAATTAGCCTAATGTAGATAAAAAGCGGAATAGTTTGTATGGAGAATACAACTCCTTTTACTTTTTCTTTGAATATTCTTCAAAAAGTCAATAATACATAACGTAGGTACAATAAAAACCTTAACCTAGAGAATCACATTTCTACTTTAACACAGTTTTCGCTTTCGGTGACCCGCGTTTGCTTTCGACACTTTTTGTCTTGTTGAGTGAAACATCGTTAACAAGCTATATGTGGCTTTGTTAATATGCGATTTATCTGTAATGCTTTTATTTGCCACATTGTTTTTTAGTCGACGAAAAATGTAGGAGTTTGTCAATTCGATTGTGTTTTTTTTGTGTGTAACGCGATTATGATAATAATTATTAACTGATGTTGATGATTCATTTTTTGTTAAGATCATAACATTTTACTGAAATTTAGTACTTTTTGAAATATTAGCGCTTTTGGTGTGCTTCAAATTTTTTTCAAAAATGAGATAATTTACTAAAGATATTAAGAAGAGAAAAACTACTGTGATTATTGATAAATTATACTTTACATATTTTTTTATAGATGTATAATCTTAGGTAATTTAAAACTATATTATTATATACGTTTATCTCTTCTAGGAATATTTTTATGTACACAGGTTGTGCTATATTTATTATTTACTCCTAATGAAATAAATAAATACATTTTGAAATATACAAAGAGTTCTTTTTTGTTTAACATTATGTGGAATAAATCAATATAAAAATATAAAATAATTGGTTTGATTGATTATGTAAGGAGTTATCGCTGGATCTACCGACTAAATTTAAAGATTCCTTCACTATTAGGATTATACGTTATATACTAAGGCTGTATTTTTCGTACACAAGCATTCAAAGTAGCAAGTAAACAAGTAATATATGGACGTTCGAAAATAAAACATGTTTGTCCTCTTCTACAATGTATTTCATTAAGTAAACGACAAAGATCAGATTTCATTCCACGGATTAAAAAACAATTTATTAATTTATCCCAAATTTTATCTTGAACAATCTTTTATAATTAAGATGTTATCGCAAAAACCTAAATGAACACAAAGCCGATACTAATGACGTTTTCAATTTCAATATACATTCTCCAGTTAGCGGTTGTTAGTGAAATAGTGCATGGTGTTAATTAGACTGACAGTGGTGCATCACGTGCTAGTAGATGATAGAAAAGCAAGTTTTCATACAAAGTTGATACTATAATTGAAATTATTGACCTACATTCTCTTCATACTGAAAAAAGAGAGATTTTTCAACACACTTGCTCATAAACTTACGCTTACCGCACCGCACTTAGGTATGTAAAGGCGCTTGTAACATATTATCAAACATTTTGATTACTATAATATGCACTAGTGCGCTAATAATAGTAAAATCTTTTTGTTAAACCTCTTTGGTCCCAAAAAAGATTTGATTAAAAAAAATCACATTGGATTATCGCATCCAATAGTATAAATTAGCGTCCTATACCTAATTTCATGCAATTTCGTGTTTAAATAAATAATTTTCACTTGTACCTGTTTCATAAATTATTATTGTACTAAATAGGTATTGTACTATTTATTTAGAATTATTGTATTAAATACTTTTATATTCACCCCAAATTACGCCATGATGCTACATGTATATAGAATTCATGTATTGGTTTCGAATGTCAAGAAAATAAAAAATTGTTTAAGAATATAAACAATACCTTTTGTATTATTCGAAAGCTTTATTACTTTTCTAACATAGCGTCACATTTCTAATAGACATTTTTAAAAGACACATTGAAACAGTTAATCAAATTCAATACTAATAAACCTACTTTCATTACAAATATTAAATAAAAAGATCTCAGCAAATATCAAAATGTAGCACCGATTTGTATTTTTTAACAGTCACAAGAATCACAGTTTGTATAGAAAGAAAACATTAATATTCTTACTATATAGTAGATAATTTTATCGAATGTAAAAACTTATTATAGTTCATTTTATTTCTCGTAAACAACAAGACGTTTCTAAATATAATAATTCAATAAAGATACCGCATTTTTAAAATTAAATCGAATTTGAAAACACACAAGGAAACACATTAACTACACTAACAAATGATCTATCTATTAATTGCTAAATCATCTAAACATCGGTGATTACCATAACAATATAATAAGTAATAAAAATATCGAAGAATAATTTTTGAAAATTTAGAAACTTTGTGGTAAAAGCTGAATTAGATTCCTTTTTTTATATACCATTTGTAGATTTTGTGTAAAAGTGTTATATCATTGAAGAACGGAAATTATCTAGTTGATAAATAGAGCATGCTAGAAACGCATGCTTGTCTCACGTCACGGCATGCTATTATTGAAAATTATCTATTCATACATTAAATTTCTTTTTTTAACACCAACGCGATGGTTTTTAGTTTGATATTCATAGCAGAATACATCTTCATCTAATTTTGTATTGAACAGGTGGAATCAATTTTAGCAGTTGTTCAACCATAAGTTAGGATATCAAATGAAATTGAAGTCAAATTAAAAACCTCTGACATGTTAATTGCTAGAATACCTCATGGATGATCATAACTCAATAAATTGAAGCTAATTGTCCATCGCGTCCGCTTTCATTCAAAAGCAAATCGTATCATATAAAGTCCATTTGTTAGCGAGCTACGTCAAATAAAAGGAGCCCCCTTTGCGGCGGAGTTTTAAGCCTATTCGGAAATGTCTAACGGTGTCGTTAATTGATAGACTTTCGAGTATTACTTACCGAAAATTTAAATATTAAAGCTATGATCGAAGACATATTGAGGTTATGACATATGGATTAAAAACTTCGAGGTTTTCCTCTGGGTAAAATATTTCAATGAAAAATACTCCTTCATCTCTAACGGTTAAGTATGCACAAATTTACATCGGAACTATGGGATTGATTGTTAGAAATATTAATTCTAAAAGAATTATAGAAAATTTCGATACTTTTATTCAATAGTTTTCTATTTTATATAGTAACTGTTACTACTGTTGTGTCTTAAAAAGTTTAATAGCCTACGAAACACATTGTATATGCTCTAGGTATATACTATTTATATAATGTATATTTTACGACGAAATTTATGCGTACCTAACCGGTCACCCAATGTAATCAACATATAACAGATTATTAAAAACATTTATTTTTACATAATACATCTGTATTTATAGCTTATATTACAACGCAAGTCTATACTTGACCTATAAACTCTAATTAAAATTAACCTGTATTAAATTAAACTTCGGCGTGAGAACAGCTTAAACTAGTTTACCAGATGATTATCTTATTCATAGAAAAAAATAACAGTAAGAAAAAGTAAAGTTAAATTAACCTCGAAATACTTATAATACTGAGAACTGTTACTAATTAATAACTATAACCTTTTCATTGTTTTTCTTGTTCACGTTAAAATTTAATTAATATCAATTTGTGTAAATGTATTTTGAAAACTAACGTCATATATGGTAGCTGTAAATTATGTCTAATTATTTTGTTCTTTGATTTTTTTCTTTTCTTTTTGGTTTTTGTGTTTGTTTTCTATTGTTTAATTTTAACTTATACAGTTTAAAAATTAATATAGTCTTAAATGTAATTACACATAAATAAGTCGTTTTTTATTTCTTTTAATAAATTTATAATAAATGTCTAAACCAATACATTCATTATTTTTTCTCTATTTCTGATGTCTATAGATATTTGGATACAGACTTTATGATGATAATATTTAGTTTGTATTAGGGTAACAGAAAGAATCAGTTTAGTGAAACATAAACGAATTCAGATTTATAATTCATTCATTTAATATTCAAAAACATTTTAGTTAATATTAATTTAGTTTTTATTCTTAATTTAGTACTTTATCTATTTCTTGGTCACTTTTTGTGTCATGTCTTTATATTTGAATGATTAACATGTCTATACCCAAGTCTATACAATCTAGAAAGTAAAGAAAATTTTGAAATCGGTTTAATTATCACCATTTCACAATTAGCATCTGTCTACAATATCTCTATTGTACTTTCATGTGCCTATATTCCCATTCAATAGTTCAAATCGAGAAAAAGTTATTATGACTTGACGAAGTTTTCACTAGGTGCATATTATTCATAAGCATTCAACTAGTGTTTTTATAATAAGATCGAAGTATATTTCTATGACTTGAATGTTTCAACAGTAAATAATTGAAAATACACGTTTGGTTTTGTATAAAGGACGGGTTAAAAGAATTCTTTCTTTATGTATTATAATTAATAAAATACAGATAATTTGAGGTGTATAAAGACTTTATTTTCAATACAAATAAGAAATTACAAAAAATATAAGGTATTTAAAATAAAATTTAGAATACAGTCAGAGTAACCCGTAAGGTAATTGAGGTGCAAAAATATTTTTGTGTTAGTTGCACTTAGTTTTTTGTAAAAGCAAGTAAAATGTCTGACCATTTTTTGTTTTCCTAGAAATCGAACCCAGGAGCTGCATCCTATCATCCATTTAATGTTAGAGCGTGTAGAGTAGAGTATGTTCAGTGGCAGCAATAAAAAGAATAAATTTGAATATTGTTTCCAAATTTGGAAAATTTACAAGTTAATTTGAAAGCTTCGTTTACGGTCAATGACTCACTTCACTTGCATGTTTAGAAACAATAATACGTAATTGTTAAAGAAAAATAACTTTCTCTTCCGCAAAATACTTATGTCACACAAAATGAACGTAAAATTCACTTTTAGTGTTACTAATTGATTTACTATAAAATTGTTTTTACATAATCTGCATGCTGCACACTATATCTTAGTAATACATTCACATTGCGTGAATAAAAAGGGGCTCTTAACTTTTCTAAAATAAATAATATTATGTGACATAATTCAACTTTTCTTTCATTGGAGAAACTAAAGTTATATTATATATTATCTTTACGTAGTTCAAACTTGGTTTGAATTACGCCCTTTCGATTGTGCCTTTGAGATAATAATTAAACATCTTATGATATAGCGAAAGAATACGTCACAATTCTTCGCAATTTACAAAATTATTATCTCTCATGTGAAATGAAGAAACTCAACATCCAACATAAAATTACATGATATACTTCAATAATACACACAAATTTTATAATTTTCGCCAAGTAAATCAGATATGTCGCGAAGAAATGGAATTAATCTACTTTTTTATTGTATATATAAAATATCCTCTATTATTCCTTCATTTGTATGTGACACTACTTTCACCTAATTTTTTAACACAAGGACGAATCTATGGTTTAAAATTAACATAAACATACCATTTATATTTAATAGAAGTAGGCGTAACATTTGTATATGTGAAAAACGCACAAGAAAAATTTACCACAACATAATGTTAAAAAAAGTAGTGTTCAGTGCGAAATTTTCGCATTGAACAGTGTGGTGTCGCGATGATTATTTTTGTTGAGTAGGTACTAATATGTTTCCTAATTCTGTTACCACAAGCCAATTATTACTAAAATTGAGCCTACTGATTAAGTTTATATTACATTAAATTTGTTAATAATAAAAAACATATTATTATAACTTAAAAGAAATAAAATTTTATTACAATTCCTTCACTAATTAATCGAAAGGAACTTTGTTCCATCCGGGTGTCCCTTGACACCTCTCAATGTTTTTTTTATATATTTAAACTGTAAGTATTTCTTGATTGCATTATCAAAGACAAGAGAAAAGCAATGTTTGGCAAAGATATATAAGAAACTCATCATGAAGAATTCTCAAAGGTCACGGACAGGATGTCTTATGGGCGGAATGCTAAACGCGACTCACATTGCAACGGAACCACTTTCGATTTAATAGGGACGGTGAAAGGATACCGATTTTTTTAATTAAATAAAAGACAATTTAAAATTTTTACTATGCAGTTTGAATTAAACTTTTCAAAGGTATGTTTTGTTTAACAAATGAAGGTCGGTTTAAAATAACAAAACATAAATTACATTTTGTAAACGGTAAATGAATAGCTTAGGATATAGCCTACTTTTTTGCGATAAAAACTCAAAAGTAGTGGGTGTCACTTAGTAAGTAGGTATACATATAATCGTTTATGGTTTTTATCGGAAATATATTGATATACTTGTGAATACATCTGTGAATGTTTTTCATCGATATATTATGTAAATATTTTATTATAGACTAGTGGACCCCGCGAACTTCGTATCGCGTCAAAGTTACGAATAATAAAGTGTCACCTATAACGTCATTCCATAGAAAATGTATGAGGAATATGTTTTTCTTTTATTTTATTTTTTCGAAAACTTTCCAAATTTTTCTCTCCCTAAGAACCATCCTTGTTCTTCAAGAAATATTATAAAAAAAGAATTGGCCAAATTGGTCAAAGCGTTGTTGAGTTATGCGCTTACCAACACATTTTTATATTATAAATATATAGATTAGATTGTTATTACTTACCATTTTCCTCAATAGAATAATAATCTTGATTGGTATAACTAAAACGAGTAGAAATTGTAATATCAGTGAAAGCGAACCGTGACTCATGTTTGATGAGTTTAATGGATTCGATTTCGATCAGTTATCAACAATATAAAATATTTTTCACATCCCAATCACATTTTGTGACTCGTTATGGGAAACAGATTAACTTATAAGTAGGTATAGTATGTAAGATAATTTAAATTGTTATGACTTTACGACTTAAAGTGTATCTGTTTCATTGATTATTTTCTTTACAGGCAAGTAGGTGATCAGCCTTCTGTGCCTACTCAACCGACATATTCATTTATTTCCCCGGGATCCAAACCCAGGACCTCCAGCGCAACACGCGTGAACCATTTAGCCACGGAAGCGGTTTTACGACTTACTTAAGTATATACCTACACGTAGCTTCACAAGTGCTGGTTTCAACTACTGTAAAATTATTTAATGAGTTTGTTTTTGAGATGTTAAATAAAACATGAATATAAACGAGTGATGTATACTAACAAAAACAGAAAAATTATTAGTTTTGAAGTAGCGTATAATCTCATCTAACTTTTTTTGAGTGACAGTGACAAAAAATATTTAAGCCTTTAAGGGTTAAAATTGCAGTAAGCAAGAAAAATATATAATTTTTAATAGGAATAATTTCAACATATCTATTTTAAGAGTCTGTAAACCTTAACATATGGAAGAGCGCGAAGCCGCAAGTAGAGTATTAAAATTTCACATGAAAGTGCTTAACCTTTTTAAAACTTTCTTAAACAAGTTTTCACCGAAACTTCATAATATGAAATATTAAGTAAACGACTCAAAATTGCAAGCAATTTACATTTGACAGCGGAACTCATAAACACTGATTATAAGCCACGTTGTCAAAATTTTCCTTCTTATATACGCAAATTTGTATATTTAGTTGAAAAATAATGAGTATTTACTACGAACAGTGAACAAAACATCTTTATATAAATGTGAGCAATTTGTACATCATGGTAAAAAATAATTTAAAAAGCGAAATAATACATACGAGAACTTTTAGTTTCTTGATTATCTGTTTAGAAATAGTCATAACTACAACTATACTAATATACTATAATTTTATAAACAGGAAAAATTTGTATTTTCGTACGTTTGTAAGGGATGAACTCAAACACTACTGGACCAATTTAAAAATTCTTGCATTGATGGGCAGCCAGATTCTTACAGAGTGTACATATACTATATTGTATGATCACGCGGATGATATATCTTATAAAATCTTTAATTGAACATATTTTTTGTTTCAGAGGGAAGAAAGCTTTTCGGTGGTTACAAAATAACACCGTCTTACTGCAAGGCAAGCAGAGCGGCCAAGTATAATAGGGGAAACACCATATGTATGTTCAATCATGAATGTGTTAGGCGAGGTGGTGAAGTCGTAGGATCCTGTATGGATGGCTTTCTGTTTGGTGCCTGTTGTCAACTTAAAGCCGATAGCCAGTCTCATATACCGAAGGGCCCAGGTGTTGTAATGACAAGTTACCTGGATTATCCAGATCCAGAGACAGAAACTGATGATTATGATATCAGTGCATGGCATAATAGTTTCAAGCCAGTTATAACACCTGGATATAAACCTGTCGTAGCTACATCAACAATGAAAGCTGAGCAGGACTTCAGCACAGAAGCTCAATTAATCTCAGATGGTCTGAATCAAATTACTAATACGCTACTTAATATACCGCCTAAAGATAATTTTGTTTATATAAAACCTAAACCAGATAATGTATACACACATAGCACTATAGATCATAATGTTGCTGAAACTGTCCTGATTCATAAAAATGGAAGTGAAGTATATGACGTAGCAAGACCTTCAGACTTCAATATACAAATATCGTCAATGCAGACTAAACCCACAAAATCTCCTATGTCAACACCTCCCTCATCGCCATCGATAATTGTCTCTACTCATCGACCAGTTTTCAAACCAGTCTTTAAGCCTAAGCCTAATAAAGCTACAAGCACTACCGAAAATTATGTTCAAGTATCAACTGTTACTAAAGAAACTGAGAAATCACCAGAATTATTTTCAATAGATAGTATTCTCCAAATGTTAAATGAAAGCACTCCTAGTATGAAACAAGGTGTTAGTTCACCTTCTACTTTAGATTTGATGGAAACTAAATCTTCTCCAAGCCCTACTACAGTAACTCCTGTAACTTATACTAGTAGTTATCCTAATTATTATTTATCGACATCACATTACGTCACATTAAAACCATCCTCAATCAAACCCTACTTAACTACCGCAGCATACTCCAAAAAACCATTTACTAAAAACCCATCTTATACCACTCCAAATACCATTCTACATGAAGAAATACCATCAAGAAAGCCCGTGTACAAACCCAAACCGTCAACTAGTGATGCGATAGAGGCATTTAATAAGTATCCCACAGATCCAAGTGAATTCGGCCAAACAGTTACAACCTTTAGTTATGTTAGTTCAACAACAACAAAACGACCAACTACCTCAAGAAAACCACCGTCTACGAGCTATGTCACAAGTTTAAAACCTTTAAGACGACCAATTACGCCATCAAATGATATAGAAACATTTGATTCTTCCGTTGAAAATTTCTCCAGTGAAACACCTACAGTTATTGTGTTAAACAATTTACAAACGCCAAGACCAGAAACAACATCTCATGAAACACAATTTGTTGAAATATCTCAAGAACCGTTTAAAAAACCAGTCAGCCAGATCACTGTTAACAACCATATTGAATCAACAAATAATATATTTGTAGGAAAACCTACATATGATAAACCTTCTTCACCCACTATTGTGATAACTCCAAAACCTACACCACCAACAACACCTTTCCCTGTTCGCGCTGGCACTAAACCGATTCCATCAACACCAAACTATGAATTTTATGCAGAAACTTCCACATTCAAGACAGAATTACAGACTTCTCCAGATGACCTCATAAATTTTCCACCTGTACGAAATCCAATGCTTAACGCAACAGGATCAAATCCATCTGTTTTTAACACTAGCATATCAATGATTGACAACGAATTAGATATAGATGAAGATTTTTCGACTCCCACATGGCAGGAAGATGAGAAACTGAATGAAAAGATGAATCTCTTTGTAAGCAAAATCGTTGGAAGTTTGCAAGGAACGTTCCAGGAACTACACGATATTGTTATATTGGATAAGAAACCGAATATTACTAGGACGACTACAAAGCCACCAAGACGGACTACGACTAGGAGACCAACGACTAAAAAGCCTCTCAGGTTGACGACAACTAAGCGGCCTCCAGTTAAAACGACTAAGAAGCCGATCAGATTGACAACAGCAGCTAGACGGCCTACCACAACTACGCCTTTGCCAACCACAACTCCGACGACTACTACTTCTACTAAAAAGCCGGTAAGTTGGAAGGTATATAACTCAGTCCAGTCCACATACGACAACATTACCCCCGGTCACTTATGAAGAGCCTTATAAAGTGTTTCTGACATCACAATATTAATTTCAAGTTTTGAGTATTACACAGTTTCATTCATTCCAATCGTAATAATAAGATTTAATTTATAGATGTAGATGTTAGCAGTTAGGTTAAATGATACAGATTTGATTCTCGCCTTTGATTATGTCTTTTTCAGGTTACGACCACAAAAAAGCCACGCCCTACAAAGAGAGTGACTACAACCACACAACCTACTACCACAATCACTGAAATAAATGAGGAGGTGACGACAGAACTATATGCGGATGAGAACATCGATTATAATGATAAAAAATGTAAGTCTTCTTCTTCATTCACATAGACAAAACAACACTGAAAGTTGAGTTATTTATAATATCGATAATTGAATTAGTCATACCTGTTTCTTGGAAGAGTGAGAATTATCGCTCTCTTGACAAAGTAGACATAAAATATCCGAGGCCGAGTTTAGTTCCGTAGAATGCTATAGTTGTCCCGAAGATCTCTAAATGCGGTATTGTGTTATAGGAAGAAGATCCTGTTTGATATAAAAATTATGTAGATAGTGTAAGTTTGAGAAATATATAATAAAGAGAAGTGTTACAATTCTAGGTTGATTAAATTGCACGTTTTATAAAATAATATAAATAAAATAGTTATATTTATTATTTATTTTAATAAAATAGTTTTTATAACTGAGTTTTGATTAGGTTTGATTAAGATATACACTTTGAATTTTTTCAGTATGCGGTGTTCGACCCTTGGTGAAATCTGGTCGCATAGTGGGTGGTAAGAACGCCCGCTTCGGTGAGTGGCCATGGCAAGTCCTGGTCAGAGAATCCACATGGTTGGGTCTTTTCACGAAGAACAAGTGTGGTGGAGTGCTGATTACTAACCGTTTTGTCACTACGGCTGCACATTGTCAACCTGGGTAAGGTTTCATTGGATAATATAATATTGATATCTATAATAAATAATGTAAGGTAATAGATAAATCACTAGATACCTTTCATAGAGACCTTTCATATTGGCCAGTTAGGTCAAGTTAAGTTTTTAAACAGGTATGAGAATAAATTTAAATCAAGTTTAAAATTATAATTAAATTATTTCTTAAATTATTATTTAAAAAAATTTGTTAGCTCTAATTACTATTTTCTGGTTGAGATAATTTTAAGTCACGGCTTTTAATTATGTATATTTAAACTACAGCATATCATCAGCGAGACGGTCATTTCTATTTTTAAACGACCTTCAAAAACACCAAAAAAAAAAAAATCAATTGGACGTGTATTTTATTATTATTTTTTTGTTTTACTGAATCTGCCTATCATTTTTTGCTGGAGTTACGAGGCATAATTTTTTTCACATCACACATTATACAATACCTTCTATTTCTTTCAGGTTCTTAGCTTCTCTAGTGGCTGTATTTGGTGAAAATGACATTTCTGGTGATGTTGAGCCTCGGAGGCCGGTAGCTAAGAATGTTAGAAGGGTGATTGTGCACCGGCAGTATGACGCTGCGACCTTTGAAAACGATTTGGCCTTACTGGAACTGGACTCACCTGTTAAATTTGATGCACATATAGGTAATATTTTCAGTAGGCAATTTAGCCCTATTAGTAATGATAGTAAACTTTCCTATCTACGCATTATGTTAACTGTAATTATTTTTATTGCTTAGTTGTTTTCAATATAAATTTCATTTTTTTTCGTTTTATTACATGTCGAGATTTGCGAATTATTAGTATAAATACATCGCTAAGTTGTTGACGCCTTACAAAAAGTTGTAGGCAGTTTAACTTAAATACATATTAAGTCAGAAAATATACATATAAAAAAATCTTTTAAACATAGTGAAATTTTATGCACATAACAAACACTTTCTTACAGTTTTTAATTATGTATATAAATTACGTTCACAGTAAATAATTATCGATTTCAGTACCTATTTGCATGCCTCAAGACGATGCGGAGTTCACCGGTCGAGTTGCGACTGTCACAGGTTGGGGACGTCTGAAGTACGGAGGAGGAGTACCAGCTGTACTTCAAGAAGTGCAGGTATGATAATTCCTTCTAAAAGACCTGCATAGCCACAGAGGAATACCTACTCTGTGGCTATGTGGTTCACATGCCTTATATTGTATGGTTCATGAGATAATAAGGGGCAAGTCTTGCTATATTCATATTTGTAATAAAAATATGTTTGCGCTTTCATTGATTAAAAGTTTGAATAAAGAATTGAAATTCGCGAAAGGATTAATTGGACCTTGAGGGGATAAACATTCAGATTTAAAATTAGTATAAAACCTTTATTATTATACCCCAGAAACTCAAATCTTTTAGTGAAATGGGTGACAAGTTTTTGACTAAAATATTTAAATAACTTTCTAGGTCCCTGTAATAGAGAACAGTGCGTGTCAAGAGATGTTCCACACAGCTGGACACGCTAAGAAGATTCTCAACTCATTCATTTGTGCAGGATACGCGAACGGACAGAAAGACTCGTGTGAAGTAAGTTGTTAAGCTATAATAGCTCCATCAATGAAATTAAAGAAATTAGTGATAAGTTTAAATCTCGTTTGAAGATATATAACTGATCAACCGCTGTCGACTTTCACAATTTTAATAGTTAAGTGAGAAAGTTAAAAGATTTTTATTATTGAGTGCAGTTCAATACCTGTACCTCCATCGCCTTGTACGGAAGTTGTGAGTTTGGATCTCGATTCAACAAAGACGCAACAAAATTATATCTTACAAGACAAACATAATAAATACGTTTTCTTAATAACTAGATTTTAGGTATTATAGGTGACCATGAAGAAAAATATGTTGTGAATTAATGGGTCTTATTACAAAACATGGACTAAATATGTTTCAGTATTGGTTGCTAGGATACAAGTCTAACGTTCATACAAACATGGTTTGTTTTGGTTCAGTATCATAGCAACTAATACTGTAACATCTTTAGTCCATGTTTTGTAGTAATCAGGTTTAACTCGTATCATTTTTTAATGGAGTGATTTGTTCAGGGTGACAGTGGTGGACCGCTAGTTTTACAACGAGATGACGGGCGATGGCAGCTTGTGGGTACTGTATCGCATGGCATCAAATGTGCTGCACCATTCCTTCCTGGAGTCTACATGAGGACCACCTTCTATAAACCTTGGCTTAAGAGCATTACCGGTGTTAAATAGAGTAATTCTTTCTCTAAATTCTAAATCATTTTACTATCAGAAAAGTCGATTGTGAAATTGAAATGACTTGATAACCTTGACACTTCTTTGACTGGGCATGATTATGTGAAGCATTTTGAAATTAAGTATTAAAAGTATTCACATGTATTTTCAGTACGTAAATTATGAAAAACAGGTATAGTGTACGAATCTTACCGAAATAGCTCTGTAAGAATATTAATGTTACTACTGCTTGATTAATTGAAAAAATCTAAGTTTAAATTTTACAGTTAAAATGGAGTTATATTATTTGTCATTTCAATATTTCACCCCAAAGCAATGTTCTGTGTAGAATATAATGTGTAGTGTTCCCCAAAATACATTAAGTGTGTTTCACTGGCTCACCGCTTTGTATACAAAGCGCAGACGTGCGTCCGATCTCTCACTGCCGTTACTATGGAATGCCGTTTGGCAGTCGAGCCCGCCTGTCAATTGTCATATTGAACTCTCCCCACTCTGACACAGCGTAGCTATGCCTCGAGGCATCAGCTGCGGCTACCGACGTCTCGTTTGTGTACGTGAAACAATGTACACTATCTATTAAATAGATACAAACACTACATAATGTATATAATTTAAGATTAGCTTAAAACATTTTTAAAATTGTGAATTTCATTATAATTTAAAATTACAAAGCTCTCTATTTGACTTTAGCTAAAATAGATTGCAGAAACTTTGAGCTTTTTATATTAATGCTATATTAATCGTATAATGTAAGCCGTTTACCTGTCATGTGATGAAGTAGTCAAGACTACAACGACATGTTCGCTTCAAGTGAACTTATTAAGGTGGTAAAGCATATTTGTTTATTTACTCGATGGTTAGTGTCTGTAGGTAACCAGAAATAAGAGACGAGACCCAGAAACATGAAACGCAGATAGTTCTGTCCATACCTGAACTGAATGATGAAGGAGGTAAACCTGTTACTTCAATCTTTTGGTGCCTTAGTAACGTAATATAAATTCGCTACAATAGAATTTTTAAATTATTTATCAACGTCTAATTCTGTCTATAAATGCTAGTTATATTTAAAATTTTGCGAATATTAGCTTTCCTATAAACGCTGTAACATACTAAACACGAAATTTACAATTGCGATTTGAAAATGTGGCACAAAAACTGCATTAAATTAAGATTAAAAATTGCATTTATTTTTTGAAAATAATATTTTGTAGAAATGATCTTTATAATGTATATTGTCATGTATTGTATTTGTAAGTAATTTATTTTTTTGTAAGTATTTTGCTCAAAAAAGCAATATTTTAGGTTAAACTAGATCAAATTTTAATATAGTGACTGTTATTGCATTTAATAAATGTTTAAGAAGTTTTAAGTTTTTTTATTTTGACTAAAGTAGGCTGTTGAAATTTATTAAATGTTGTTTTACTAGTTCTAAGTAGTTACTTTAAGTTTCTATTATGTTATTTCTGGGCTATAGAAAATTCTAATAATTATTTTACGATATGGAAGTATTTGAGCATCTCCGAATCTGCAATAATTTTATGCAATTAAATAAATAATCTTTCTTTGTGATCTTAAAATCTAAGTTTTTAGAGTACGTAAATATTTTGCAACGAAAGTTTTTTTTGTAATTAGAGATTAATCGAGAAAAAGAATCTATCTAAAACTTTTTATTGTATCTAATGATATCTATTTAATATAGATCTATAGAAATAAATATAATCAGATATTTAAGATGATTGTTTTTAGTTTTTTAACCGATTAAAAACAAAAAGGAGGTTATCAATTCGACGTGTATTCTTTTCTTCTTAAGGCTGAACAATCGAAGAATCGAATCTAAACAGAAAGATCAAGAATATATGGCATTTTAATTTGTCTGAGCAATTTTGGGTTAGATTATAAATAAAACTACATTATTTGTCGCGCCCTATAACATATTTTTTTATTTTCTTTTTCTAAAACTTTTTTATAATGAGTAAGCATTTGTTAGGTACAATTATCTATAATTTATTTTAAAACTACGTTTAACATGATAAAGTTATTGTATTTCTATAAACATTTTATTGATTTTGCACAGCAGTATTTTATATGCAATAAAATTAACATTTAATATAAATATTATATACTATTGCTACATTTAATAATACTACTACGAGCTAAAATAAAAAACTTTAAGCTACGCAAAATACAAGAATTTTTTTTTTTATATCTACACTAAAATATTGTTTACAAAATAATTTCAGCTTAGTAAGAAAATAATTAAACCAGCTTTTAAAAATTAATTCACCATTATCATACGTTAACGTAAAAAATAAAAAGTATTGTGCTTTTTAAGTATCGTAAGAATAATATTAAAATAATGTGTATCTACGTCCTACTCTTACATATTTTGAGAAAGAGACAGAATCTCTGTACTGCTAAAATGGGAAGATAGCCTTCTGTCTTCTAAGCCGAAATATTTTTGTTTCTCTGTGAAAAGAAATCAAATCTTTCTGTTTAACAAACATTGAATGTCAGGTAAGTAGTCAAATAAAACTTCGTAATGAGTACCCATAGCAAAACCCTTGGACAAAGCTAACTGGAGAGATAAGTTTAGATGGCTTTCTACTAGCTTTATGAGTAAGTATGAATTTTGTGTACGTATACATTAAAAACTTTATAACCTTTATAATAATAATTATATATTTGTATGTATGTATAGTTGTTTATTATCTGGCTCTTGAGATCTTATATAATCGAAACTCCAATAGTCATTATAAAGTAAATAAGAGATATGCCATTGTTCAATTAAGTATATCATATGCATTTACTTAGTAATTTTACCTTTGTAGTGAAGACATTTTTTACAAATTGCATCAGCTCTATCTTTTATACTAGATATTGCCCTATCAGATTCTGGTTTAGGATCCTCAAATTGACCCTCGCCAAATTGCTGGATCAGCTTTTTGATATAACTCCCCGGACCCTTTATTGTTAGTTTTTCATCCAAACCTGCTTGCACATCTTGCACATTGCCAAAATCAGGATTCCCAATTTTAAGCTTCTCTTCAGCTGCATTGAAGTGTATCTTTTCATCAATGAATTTCTTACTCTCAGTAGGAGTAATTATCACCTCGTTGTTTTTGAGATCTATTGTGATTTTTGCGTCTTCGAAATTGAGCTCTGAGAGCGATGCATGCACTGATCTGGAGCGAAGTGGTCGGGAAGGTGTAGCTGGGTAAAGTTGGTTGGCATCATCTTGTTTAATTGCATTGCTTGAGGTTACTGGGGAAGATGATATAGATTTTTCGCCAGGACTTGAACCTAGGGGTTTTATAGAAATTAAAAGGCCATTTTGAAGTGTCTGAATAGTAAAGCAAATGTTTACTTGAAATGTTATTAAGAAGCAAAACCCACCACCGATACAAAATGATTTACCTCAGTAATTTGCCCCGATAGGTTCAGTTGCTCCTATAATAAATCAGAATGATATCAAATGTTCTATTCTTAACGAAAAAGAGTTGTTGGCAAAAACTTTTTTTCCTAACATTGTTTACCAAATTTTGTTTAACACAATAAAATGACAGAAATCCTGCGTGGATTATATCCGATATATCTGTAAAATATAGTTGCCATCTAAAACTACCACCACCAACCATTTGAAGCATCTTCTCTCTCCTCTTCAGAGCAGAGAGGCAGTGATTGTTCCATCATAAGACCCTGCACCATGTCCATACAAGAATCCAAAGAAAACTTCTTTCCCACCATACGTATACCACGGATACGTCGGCGCATCTCTGTTAGTTTATAGTTAGCAATTAGTATAAAATATTTTTATACCAATAAAATATATTAACAATTATTAGATTGAAAAATATATAGCAAAGATTTTAGAAAGGAGAAGCGATAAGTTTCTGTCGAGTAAGCTGTTTCGAATTGCTTTTAATACAACTCAATACCACTTACTTCAAAACACCAATATATTAGGTAAGATATAAAAAGGATATATAAAATATCAGTATGAGTACTAGGTTAAAGCTAAACGAATTCACCACGAATTAATTTCGATTGACTCCATGTAGAAAAAACACACGATACTAAGCCCATAAAAGTAAAAAAATCTTATACCTGGGCTATCCTTAGGCTCCATCTTCAGCTGAGCAAAGGTCTGGGCACAGGAAGACAACACCTGCTCATAATCACATATGGCTACGTGTGTTCCGTTCACAATTTTTGGACTCATCGGGGAGTTTGCTAACAGTAGACTGGTGCCGAAGGCAGCGTTTAATTCGCGAGTGTCTGAAATTTTGATAATTTTTTATTGATAATTATGGATCAATGTAAACTTAATAATTAAAAATAAATGACAGCTATAAATATAAAACATTGATAAATATAAAGCTCTTGACAAAATTAGCTCGAAGAATAATTATGTAAGCGTTAGCTTTTGGTGGTTTTTTAATAAATGCTCCTTATTAATCTTAGTAAAGAAACGATCGGAAAATAAAAAACTTCATAGAATAATCACCACTAATCTGGAAATATCTCACCTTTCAGCGTAATCCTGGGCTTTTTGGGTACAGCAATGTTCCCATTTTCAGATCCAAAAATGTCTATTAAGACCTCAGATGCAACTGTTTTAATTTCGTTCCAGTCATCTGAAAAAGTATAATCTCTAGTAAATTTAATTATATGATTCTGTTTTATAGACTTTATAATTACATCATAATAGAAGTTTATATATTAATTAATTATACACTATATAAAATTTTGTTTTAACAACAATGGCTTTTGCCAAAATTTACTAACAATTAATTATAATATATAAATTGCCTCCGTGGCTAAATGATTTACGCGTGTGCGTGTTGCGACGGAGTTCCTGGGTTTGAATCCCGAGGGGATGAATGTTCCTGTTTGGTAGGCACAGAAGATCACCTACTTGCCTATAATGAATATGATCAGTGAAATAGCACAGCAATGTGACTGACCTGTGCCCCAGTGGGTGAAACGGGAATTCGCTATTATTAAATTAATTGCTTGGTGCATACTCATGGATTATGGATATACTATAATAAGTATCATAGATTTATTATTGTGATTATTATTAGACAAAAATTCTTTGCTAATTCACATAGGTAAATTTTTTTTCAATTCGATTATAAGTAGTTCAATATTGAAACTTTTCTATGGTTTGTTAACTGTTATATTGAAAAAATAACTCTCCCAAACTGGACTGCTACATGCTAAAACTTTTCTGCCTAAAACATCTCCGAAAAACAAATATGTAATTTGTATGCTATAATAAGAAAAATTGATTATTTTACCCAAAATGTCCTGGTTTGTAGTTCGCTGAGAGGTCACAGTAAACCGGATAACGTAAATACCCTTAAAGCAAGCTGGTACTGCGTGTATATAACCGCGGGCATTCAACCGTTTTAGAAGGAGCTCAGTCAGCGTGTTATCACCTTTCAGGCGGAAAGCTACCATTCCTAAAAAATAATTTAAAAATACAAAAAAATTTAAAACACGCTTGTCACTAACAATAACAATTTTAAACAAAATAAAATAGGTAAATTTTATAATATTTATATGTAGTAATAAAAAGTAATATTTATATTTAATTGTAGTTCAAATATTTCGTTTTATAGGAACAATGTAATTCATTTATTAAAAAAAGAGATTTAAGTCTGGCAATACAGATTTACAATGAAGATTTAACATATGATTGTTTCATTCATCATATTATGTTTTAATCGACATTCAAAAACACCAAAAAGAGGTTTCAACATAGCAAGATACCTAACTTACCTAAGTTTGTGGCTTGTGGGATTTCAAAGCGTTGATCAGCCAGTACCAGAGCTTCGAACTTTTGCGCAAGACGAACGCTCTAAAATAAAAATATTCGATCAGTCACAAAGTCATCGAAATATAACGCGTTTCATTTTTATACTGCACCCAAAATCTACAGATTTTGCAGTACATATATAGTGCGTAATGCCGTAAATTGTAGTAATTATACGAATTTTTGTCTTAAAATAGTAAGTACTTATTAGGAATAAGCTACCTCACGTATATGTTTCTGAATTCCAACGACACCGTAGTTGCGTAGAACAAACCACAGTTTCAGAGCCCTGAAGCGACGACTCAGAGGTATTTGCCAATGCTGAAAGATTTTTCAAGTAGATTACTTATTTAAAAAATATAGATAGATTAATTCGGTCGGCTGATGTCGTAATTCTCGGGTGGGGTTTCGTATCGGGACTTGTCGTTAACAGGCCGTACCAGTCTGTATTAGTTGGTGTGTGTGTGGGGGAGGGGGAGTGGTTTATGGAGCAATATTTTGAGTGTTAATTCATATTTACAGCGTCTTTGTTAGTTATTACTGTGTTTAATATTGTTTTTATTTCTACAATGTAAACATTATTAATAATTAGTTTTATAATTAATTTTCCGTTTATTTTATATATTTAGATAGATATCTTTTTACAATAGTTATAACAGGCATGAATTTTAATATATATTATTCGTTGTAACCAAATCCCGTCGGCATTGCATCAATTTGTATTTATATATAATGCAACCCCATCACCAATAGAAACCATAAGACACATACGAGTAATTCTTTTTTATTTGGATTTTCAATTTGTATCTGTTGGCTGCATCCAGACGCCATTTTGTTATAGCCGTGAAGATTTTCGTCGTCTTTTGAGTATTCATCATGACTTACAACACCATTTCTAAAATTGTCCTCTGTTTTAATATTATGATGTTTCGTGTTTGCTTTTATCGATCCGACCTATGTTTTGTGAAAAAAATATTGAAACACTCATTAACTAACAGGAAAAAAGATTTATATTTACATATTTAAGTAAATACTCACCATGTAATCAATAGCTTTTCCTGAAAAGAGAGAAACCATTATAAATTTTGTATCTTAATTAGCTTTAACTTGTTAGTATTTTTTTAAATTACATACATTACATATACATATGTATATATTTACATATTTTATTTTATGATAAACAAATTTTAATCAATTTAATTGTAGACATTGTAAAAAAATTACATAGCCTTTAACGTTATTTTAATTTAACCGCCTTGGTGGCTAAGTGGTTTCTGCGTATTGCAGTGGAAGTCCTGGGTTCGAGTCCCGGAGAAACCAATGAATGTTTTGGTTAGGTAGGCAGTGCCTATTAGGCACCTAGGCTGATCGCCTATTTGCCTCTTATGAAAATGATCAGTGAAACAGATACAGAAATATGTCTTTCCTATGCCCCACTAGGGGTTACTAGGGGACACTCGAAGTAAATAAATATAGATAAAATGTATATTTTCTTCGATGAGTCTTTTTTTGCTTTGAAATAATATTTCTTAGGGCCTGTGCACACCACTTTTTTGAAACGCGCCGTCGACGCGCCTTTCAGTGACGCGTGTCTACGACGCGCTCTTATCCTTTATCTTTTATCTGACTTGCGTTCGTATCGCGTCTGTATCGCTACACACACGTCCGTCGACGGCGCGTTTAAAAAACCTAATCTGCACAGACCCTTAGTTCTATTTTATATTATAGGTATCCATCTCCCTACCTTATTAAATTTGTCATTTAATATAATTGAGTACCTGAATTTTCATGTCTTAAATAAATGGGGTTCACGTTGAATGTTCTGTGAAGCGCTGTGCTGTCTTTCACCCTGAAATATGACTAATGAATTATAACAAAGAAAATATTAGGAAGTATATAATATCGCATTAATTTTACACAAGTCGTACGTTAAATTAAATATTACTTTTTATATGTACCTACATCTTAATATATATAAATTACGTGTCACGTTGTTTGTCCGCGATGGACTCCTAAACTACTTAACCGATTTGAATCAAATTTGCACACCGTGTGCAGTTTGATCCAACTTGAAAGATAGGATAGCTTACATCTTAGTTTATAGTTGCAATATTATTTTATTGCAAATTCGTTTCCTCATACATTTTATATGAAATGACGTTTTAGATGACACATTATTCAGAACTCTCAAGCTTGAATCTTTAGTCTCCTTACATATTGGACACATTGAGCAGTACTCAAACTTCGAAGTGTTTCTTTTTGTTGTTTAATGCAAAATACAATGCCACGTTAGAAAGATTGACACAAAGTATTTGAGAGAACTAAATCTCGTTAAAGTGGGATTAAATAATTTAACAAATGCATGAACTTACCACATCGCAGTGCAATCGAAATTGACCATCAACCACTTCGATGGGTTGAACGCGAATGAATCTGCCAACTCGATGCCATCAAGCCAGTGCCTGAAAATTATACATATAGATTTTAATTTATTACATAAGTATATTATAAGACTGAACAACCTTTGTGGGTTGTCTGCTTCTGTTTATTTGTATTTTGAATTTTCTTTTCTTATCAACTCGCTCTGTGAGTGTGACAAAATTAATAAATAAACAATACTGTTAAATTCTTTTATGTCATACTGAAAATCTCACCTATATTCAGGGCAGACAAAAGCGCTCCCAGCATAAGCAGCGTCAACATGAAGCCATGCGGAGTGTTTTTCACACACCTCACCTATTTCACGCAAGTTGTCAAAAGCTACTGAACCTGTAGTGCCAAGAGTTGCACACACCTGGAAGTATTTAGAACTAGTAATTAGATTTTAGACCCCATGTAAAACCCTATTGAGCTGCAAAACATCAATTTACAATATGGCGTATAAATATTAAATTTTATTGTATTATATGTTACGCCACGATAATATGAATTTCGAAAATCACATGTAAAAAATCAACATATTAAATTCTGTGCATATTTTTAAATTATAGTATAGGAACATATTATTATGAATAGTAAGACAAGAAAAATTATGCCTTATTATGCCAACTAAGTCACGAATAAAAGCGAGCAACATAGTATGGTTAATACTAAGATCCTATATATATATAGATGTTATAAATTATGTTATACCCTCGTTAAAATTTTTAGACTGATACTTAATAAATTGAAAAATTTGTGTCACATATACGCGCTTAATCCGTTCAAAATGTTTTCTTAAAATGTATGATACTTGCCTGAAAAAGTCATTAATTATTAAAAAACCTATTATTTTGGCCTTGATCAATGTAAAATGTCAATATAGGTATTGGAACCTACTCTAACCTTTTAAAAGGCCTCTCTAAAGATGGGCTAATACGTCTTGTTGAAAATAAATTGCTAATCTATGCATAAAGCACTACACAGGTATGAAGTCACGCTAAAGAGATCATATCGATACTAATTCGTTTTGTCGCGAAACGCGTCAGAAAATTGCTATCAATTATTACGCTAGATTGATATAAAATTTACGAAAGACCCTTGATGCGAAAAGTAGATGTGTACATGTGACATGATGTGACACGCGTATCTGTCTGTGGTAGCTCTATACTCGAATAAACTAATTTTGATAGTACATTTATGGACTATTATACTCGTAAAATTACTCAGTCATGCTACTAAACTTCAAAGCACAATATAAAAGACACAAGAAAAAAAAGTGAATTCCTGTAACCCCTAGTAGGGGATGGGGCAGACATATTTATATATCTGTAACAGGGATATTTTCCTTTAGAGGCAAGGTGATCAGCCGAAACATTCATTGGTTTCCCCGGGATTCGAACCCAGGACATTCGACGCAACACGCAGATGCGTAAACTATTTAGCCGCGGAGGCAATTTCACACAAGAAAGCATTGGTTTTATTTTACTTCTTTCTTTTACAAATAAATAATGCTAGCCAGCATGATTGTATTGTGAAATCTTCTATAATAAAAATCCTAACGCATCACTTCCTTACTACAACAAAAAATATGCTTTAGTTTATTGCGTTTAGGTGTACTAAATTGAAATCGGCTTATAATGTAAATGTCTGTTATAAAATGTGAAATCATTTTATAAAGGCTTAGCAAAAATAAGCTAGCTTTCGAGTTTTCAAACGTCTCGACTAAGCGTGTTGAGAGAATATAGTAAATATATTATAAATTATATTCATATATATTTAAATATAAAGTGTTTTGATCTGGTTTATCTTTTAATTTTATGTTGAATAATTATTTTATAAATTTCTTTGTACAACTCCACGTCTGACTCGGTCTGACATCCGTAGGTCAAAAAATACCGGATCAAAAAACCGAAATTAAAATAGTCAGGACATATAATAAGTAAGAGAAAAAAGTGAGCCAAAGAAGTAACGGAACGGTGCCCTAGATATTTTACCAAAAATTTGTAACACTGAAACTACTGAACAGATTTTGATAAAATTGGACCACACGGGAAGCACCAACTTTCAAATAAAATAAGAATCATCAAAATCGGTTCACCCAGTCGAAAGTTCCGAGGTAACAACAAACATAAAAAAATACAGTTGACTTGAGAACCTCCTCCTTTTTGAAGTCGATTAAAGGCAGACAATATTGAAGATGATCAGATGATATCAAAATGATAGCAGAGACTTGTTGGACGATGTTGACAAGGAATCGGTTGCTGTGGTAGCAAACGGGCAGGCCTATGCTAGAGAGCAAGACAAAATTGAAAGCGGTGTCTAATCTAAATGTTACTATCTTTACTATTTACATTTGATTGTTAATAAAGGCTATTATTATAAGCAAAGTAATAACAAGATCCGTCTCAAATAAAACGCGTACTTGCAATCCAAGCAACAAATTGGTCCCCGAGATCCAATCATTGTTTAAAAACATTCAAGTCGCTTTTAATAAGACTCCTGGGACAATATTCAAATTGCGCAGATGGTATTAATTTAAACATTTTATGATATTTTTAAATCATAATTTTTTATACTATAAAGTAGTATAAAAATTGTTAAAAATACTTTAACAATTACTTGCATTTCTGATGTACTTAAGTATTAATTATATATAATTTAGAGATGGTACTATGAAGGCATGGGTTTCGAAAAGCTAAAACCCTTAAATTACCCTTTCCTCGATTGATTCTGTCTCTGCTTCACACTAACGCTGTCTGTAACATATGAATCTGAATACGTATAACTGTAGCAGAGTTTTAGTATCTTCAATCATCAATTTTTCAAAAAAAGACATAAATAGTGTTGATAAATAAAATTCATGTAAAATTCTACAAGGGCATAAAACTTTCATATTGCTTTTTGAAAGGCGGTGCCAAATATATAAATAAAAAGACTGAATGAATATTCCTGGACTTTAATAAAAAAAATAATTGAATGGCTTGGCGCCGCGTTTCAAAGAGCAACATGACAGTTTTATGCCCTTGTAGAATTTTACATGAATTTTATTTATCAACACTATTTATGTCTTTTTTTTATAGTAAGTACATTTATAATACAAAATTTATTTTTTACTTTTCAGTGCGTTTTGAGATCGGTTTTATTTTTTTGTTTAAAATTAGTTTTTTGCACTGTTATAACCATGAAGTCAATCATTTTCTCCGTAAAAACTTATTCGTCCATTTCCTTTCCTCAGAATTTGAAAGGAAGGTGATTTTTTTCAAATATAGTTCGATTAAGCTACACCAAGACTTACCCAAAAAGGTACAAGTCCTTTCGCCTTGTCACTAAGAATGGCTTCTTCGAGTTTTGCACCTCTCATACATTGCTTTTCATCCGATTCAATATACCGCATACGCACCAGTCCTGTATTAAACCATTTCAATTTATTATTTATTTAAAATTACCGAATATTTTTCATCGAAATGTATTTATGCAACATAAATCTATAGAACAAACCGTTTCAAACTTGCAATTAAACTTTGCCAATTTAATTGTGATAGGAATTCGCAGGTTGCGTGGTTCTTCATATTAATTTACTTGTAAAATACTAAGTTACTTTCAATCATAATTACTATAAATATAAGATATACAATTATTAAAATGCCTGCTGTTATTAATTTAAAATTCATTTTTTTTAAATAAATGTTTTGGTTGAGTATGCTCAGAAAACAATCCTCCTTGCCAGTGAAGTAAATGATATAAATTAGACATCTTTTTGTTGAGTTTTGACAAAACTCTCACCAATTAAGCCAGCTTTCTCTACAGATGAATGAGCTTGATCCGAGCAGTAGCATATGAGGTGTCCCAGTAGCTCAGAGGATTGTAGCTCAGGGTTCAGCTTTGCCAGTTCCATGAGAGCCCTAGTCCTGGCTGCCAGAAGACTGACTAGGGTTGCTTCACTTGCTGTGGTCTTTTAAAAAAATGTTAGTGTATTCCTTTTTTAATTTTTTAGCTAATTTAAATTTACCGTATCCTTTTTTTGTTTAATAAAATGTAAGAAAATAATTATTAAGTTATCAAATTATTAAGTTATAAAATCAAAATAATATATTTCACGTATATTATATCATATAAGTATTAGCTGGGTCCATCTTTTTTCGACCATGTTTACAAATCATTTTAAGCGAGAACTCATTTCAAAGCATTGGGTTCGTATAGAACGTATTGTATTATATTATGTAATCTGTAGGAAGTACTTAATATTTAGTTTAGATACATATTATTGTCTATAAATTTATTTCACTTCAAACTTAAATTTAAGCAACAATTATTTTTATTCGATTAATTATTATTATTTGATTCTTACCTGGATAACTCCTCCTCCGGGGCTGTCATTTTTTTCATTAAGGAAGCATTCAGGCAGACCCAGTAATTTTCCCAACCAGTTCATCGCTATGGTTTCCAACTCCGTTCCAGCAGGTGATGACGCCTGGTTATAATCAAAGCACGTTTTAGCATCCACTATTAGCTCTTGAATTTTCTACAGATAAATATCAACAGAATGAATTTGCACTTGCAGAGGGCAACAAGCTAAAAGATAATTGAATTAAGCAGGACCTTTATATTAAAATGATATAAAAATTGTGCAATATTTTAAACATACCCATGTAAAACACAACACATTGAGTGCGCTCGACAGCATTTCTCCCATGATGGAAGGATATGACGTCAGTGCAGGGAAATAGGCATGCATGTGAGGGCTCTGCCAGTGCACGATCTGTGGTAGTCAATTCTATTTATATTTGGAAGGGAAAATAATAGTACTTCGTCCTTTATTCGTCAATTTACCAGTGAATTAGGTAATCTTTATATATCTACTCGTAAGATAGGATATATTATATCGTCTTTTTTATAACGATGCTCGGTTTAGTACCTTAAACGCGACAGTGAAAAAACATAGTTTAGATACATAAATCATATTTGAAGTACTCACTCCGGGCATAATATGTTCTTGAACATCCTTGAAAATATCATCCCACTTTTCTGGTTGCTGGGGTGCCTCTGTAGGCAGACGTTTATGCAGATAGCCAGGTTGTACCCCAGGATACACCCGATGGTCTCCAATATTTTCCAAGTAATCCGCCATGAAGTCTACCATTTCCTTGGCTGGAGAAGATTGGAAGAGTCGTATAGTGTAATTGTAGTCACGGTCACGATTAAAATATTTTGAAGAAACCTTTAACATTAAGTTGATAGTTTGATTTTAAGACCCAAACTGTAAAAATAAAAAGTTGGGTCTACGCTACACGAGTCAAGCACGAGTCGAGCACAAATTTGTGTATGTGCGCTTTGAGCATTTGGCTCATGCTCGACTTTGCTCCGCCGAATGCCGGTTTCTTAACGAACAAAGAGGAATTTTCATCGCGCTCGAGGACATGTTATCCTGTAGGTTCAAGTCCACACTTGACGCTACAAACAATGACACCCAGAACGCCTCCGCGCGTGCTTGGTTCGTTTAGGGTAGACCCACCTAATTTAGTACCCATTTAAGATTTGCGTCATAATCACATTGATTTAGTTTTTCAAACAACTCCTATACACAAAACCTCTTAAACATTTGATCCTATGAAGATTCTAGTAGAAAGAAGTAATTTTATACGATGATTATGATAAAATATGTTAGTGCATTCGTAACGCGTTATCTTATTTTATATTGATATGATTTTATTACTTACAAGTTGGTTTGGTAAAAAGTATGTCATCATGACTACAACTTATTTCTATTCAACAATTACGCTAGAATGCGCCATACAAATGAACTTCTAATCTGCAAATCAATTGATTTTAATTCAATTAGAATTAATTAATACAGCCAACCCTTTATCTTTGTCCATCGTAGAATGGAATTGTTTTAAATCACGAGATAGAAAATAAAATGTTAAAAACTAACAAGTTCTTTTTTATTCTTTACTTGATCGCACATAATCTTGAGCAAAAAAGTTATCCATTAACAAAATATGCCAAATTCTTAAATTTTAAATAAAAAATAATAATATTAAAAACTATTGGACCTATTTTAAAAATATATGCAGGGATGCTGCAATATATGTATATGTATTTATATACATTTATTTAAACACAGATGAAACCGCGAGTTAAATTTTATTTTAAAATAATAGAACTGATTAGATACCATTTAATACATGTAACTATATCAACTACTTTTAATTAGGAAGAAATGGTCTGCCATAAAACTTGCAGTCGCATAGATAACATTAGAATAAATAAACTTACTGAGTATTCAATTATGGCACGCGTAAATTATGCATATAATCTAATAATACACTTATTAAAGTAGGTTATTCTTGGTCAATGTCGTTATAATTCTGTAATTGATGGCTAAAGGAGCAAATGTTCGATAAATACAGAACTGAAACCTATTAATATGATTTATTTTATTCGAATTAAAATAAAATGTAGTCATTCTAAATTACTGGAACTGTAACCTGATATATGAGACAAGGTCATATTCTACTAAGTCAGGCTGGTTGTTTTAGGCTTAGGTACATAGGAATTAGTCTTACCTTTAACACTTACTTTAACACTTACTTTAATATTTACTTTAACATTTACTTTTAAACATAGCGAACAAATCCACTATCTGTAACTGGTTACGGTTAAATTGGGATGTGTGTAAATCGGAGTTATGTATCCTTCGGCAAATAAACTTGTATTCAATAAACAGTCGTCAATAAAGTTGATCCAGGATCGCATTTATAGGGTCATACGTTTAGGCTTATTGCATCGAACAGCGCTTTATCAGTGTTTATTGGTAGTATAGCAGAAGACCGCCTTCATGTGTCAAATGGTCACTATATCCTAAGTCTACGTGGTCTTGAATTTGATTCTTGAATAAAAATTGAGAGAAGCAATCGTTTTGCGATTAAAAGAATATTTTTAGTTAATTAGAAATATTACATTTACGTAAATATTTCTATTACATACTCTTAACAGTGTTTTTTGCTATATACTAGGTGTTTGCTAAAATGAACTAATGGAAAACTTACGAATATGGGTGCAATTCCCATAGCATGTGCAAAAAATATTTGTACATTGTTACATGAAATGATAGTCTTCCAAAAAAATAGCCACTTCGTCCAAGTAGCCAATACATTGGATAAATTCTGAGCAAGTCGTCAGAACATCGTCGTAATACAATTTTTTTTTCTTTGATCTTACCTTTAACTCTAAATTCTTCGTGATCCATCACTATTATCTGAAACAAATACGTAGTCACATTTAATAATCATACTTAATTTAATTTGAATATGAATATTTTAGAATTCTACCTGAAACTTTGTAAATTGCTGGTAAATTTGTAAGCGAACCCACCGGTAGTTAGTCGAAGATTGTTAAAGTCAAAGTTAAATTTCTTTATTTCATATATATAATTTACATGTCTGTAAAGAAGCCATGCAGAGTTTAGTTTGTGAATTCGAAATTTGCAATCGAAATAAAATGTAAGTAATAATAAACAAACGACAATTTTTTTTTTTTTTTGTTATTATTATAAATAAATCAACATTAAACATTTACGAAGTTCTTTTATGATTTACCGTCAAAATTATTTGATTTTGTTATTTGTTAGTGAATTCACATTGTGATTTCTAAAGTAAGAAAATATCATGACATACTAATTCGTCACTTGAACAATCGATACGTTGTCATAAGGCTTCGTTGTCAGTACGTATTAGTTACGCAAGTAAGGTTACCAAATTTTTACAAATTGAGGGCGATTATACTTTGTAGCCTTGCTTTTTGAAGTTTTGGGGCAGGTCAGCCATGAGGTGGATCAGATCAAACATGCTCTGAACAATGCACTCCATGAGTGCACCAGAAGAGCAGCAGACCGGGAGGTGGCGTAGAGTTGTGAAGCAAATAAGACTCCAACGTGTTAACCACTACCACTCTATCAAGAGCGTATCGCCAAGGAAGAATAGTTTGAAGGCTCATGTGGATGAAATAGCAAGGTTAAAATTAGTTACTAATATAAAAGCAAATGCTTTTTTTTAATAGTATTTTTGGTTGAAAGACCACACTACTTACTTTAATATCTAATAAGTTATATTTTTCTTGTAATATAATTGTATATTCTTTAGTAAATAAATTTACGCAAACTGAACGCAAAATCTTTAATATAGCAGTATATTAACAGATTCTATATATAAGTTCAACGAAGTAGGCTATATTGAAGCGATACATCACAATCTGTCAATTTATTTACTTTTCATTCGCCTTTCTATAAACCACTAGTGTATATTAGGCTTGAATAGTGGCTCTGTGTACCTTTATCATACCAGTCTTTTGCATTACTACGCTAGCCCGTATATCATAACGGGAATCTTTTACATATAGATACTTTTAATTCAGATACGTTGAATAACTGCTACTTTAATTGGGATATCGGCACCAAAATTGGCTATCTATGTTCATTAGATTACGATGCACAAAACCACTCTCATAAAGAGGAAACGCCGCAGTATGTGCTTATAGAGTGCAAGAGCGTGGCCAATCAACAGAATCTCCAATCTACAGCATCACTCCCGGAAGCCTGCAGCAGCCATGGGAGGCTGCTTGCCTTTTGGGACAGCCTGGGATGGCTGGAGTAAGAAAGAAATACCAAAGACACCCACAATGGCCCAATCACGAGGCTAAGTGCATACAACGCCCAGAAGAACTATCACTCTCATATAAGTAAAATCCGATTGTTTTTATTATATCAATATCAAATTAAGTTTTAGCTAATAAAGTATTACGATTTTAACAACGTGGAAGTGATATTTTTATTTCCGTCTAACTTTTTCGTGATCTCTACAATCAATGGCTTGAATTTTAAAGGATTTTCAGATATCTGATGTTGATAAAGCGATTGGAGTTCCGTGATAAAAATAAGATTCCCATAATTTTACATTATTAACGTGAGTTGAGTAGCAGGTTAAGTTATAAATAAAGCATGAATGTTATATTCAACTTTTTAAAACTAACAATAACGTTTAAAAACCCAGAAAATGTAATATAAAGGAATTATGCACGTTATGACTGCTGAATCAAATTTTTCACCGTTTTTATATTTTTCCCTAAGTTATAAAAATATTATTCCTATTGTTTTTAATATGTAATTTTGAGACAAAATTCTAAAACATAAATTTATAATTTAAGAATTTCAAATATATTTACTTATTGTTAGTCAAAAAATAAAGGAAATTGGTTAGTTCAGATATTTTTCACAAAACCAACCACATCACTATCAGACAATATAATAATAGGCGTATATAAATATTTTGTCTTTGTTTTTTATATTTGGTCAAGAAAGATTTTTTTTTTTTGATTTTTTTCATAAAATATTAATTTGATTTTGATACGAGTTCTGTAAAATATTAGCGTATCGTACTATTTAAAAAAATATGTCTGTCTTGGTTTTAGCAATGTTGTTCTCTGAAAACAAATAAAAGTTTTTCGAAAAGGTGTTACAATTTGAAAGATATAAGGTAAAAGTAAAAGAAAAAAGGTTTTTTTTAAAAAAAATTATCACAGAAGAAAGTGCTTGTACCAGTCTACCAGATCCTAATAAGGTTTCTTGAATACAGAAGAGTGTTGATGGTAAAAGATGGAAGGGTGGTATGGTTGGTAAAATTTGTATTTTACATTCCTGATTTAAAACATTAGTAAGTACTTACTATAAATGGTAGATAAAAAAATATTATGTAGATGACTAAGACCTGTAATAGGACTTCAAAAGTCTAATTCCTACTTAGTATTAGTAACAAGAACTGCACACTAACTATGAAAGATTTATTCAGTGACCACTGTACAAATGAGATTTTAGTTATATTATTTATTAAATGCTTAATAAAAAAAATGTTCAATAAAATAGTAAAATAATTTAATTATCTAGTTTAAGCGTAACAAACAACCATTTAAATTATTTACTCAAATTATGAATAATGATTCCTCCTCAATAATTAGCAAAAAATTTCAGTATCAAATTAGTAGTTTCAAAAAAATATTAAAACTACTCACTTTCAAGCACAGTAGATCGAACACACTTGAAATTTAAAAATATTATTTAATTTCAAAAATAGAATTTTACAAGATTGCGTCTGTATCTGACCACCGGCAGGAGCGAGTAAGGCTTATATAGGGGTGAGTTGGCGACCATTGTGTCGACTTGTTGACAGATCAGTTGACGGATGGTCACAATAAGTGCGGAAGCGGTGAAGTAAATGGTAAGTCCGATTGTATTTTCTTTTATGTTGATAAGCTAATTATGAATCAATTGAAAAGTTAATTTTATATTATAGCTCCTGTTTATTGTTAGTAAATAGAGCGGGACTTATCACGCATAGAAACGTTATTTATTTACCTCGATAAGTCCCTATATTAACTAACAATGAGTTCAAATCGTGAGAGTTTAAAGTTTATGACCTGATTAGTTTCAAATTCGTTTTTATTCTCATTATCAACCATTTTCAGTTTATATAAACTTGTTTTCGGGTAAGATTCAGATTACATTGCAAAACAAGCTCTCAACTAGTTTCTTCAAGTAGAAGAACGTGGCAGCTCCAAATAAATCTTGAGCGAAAACATCGTGTCTAAGCGGTTTTATAAATGCCGCCCAGTCTGATGTATCGGGTTCGATTTTCTGTCCGAAAGCAGTAAATAATTTCATTTGTAATTTGTATTCAGTATCTGGTAGATTTGCCACTTACCGGACGAGTGTTATAAGTGTCGCGGTAGTGCGGTTGAATTCCTACAGGCTTGCCTGCAGAAATTCGCTTGTAGCAATAACCTATCACCGCGAAGATTAAATCATTTCACTTAAGGGAACCTGGAAAGGATAGCCACCCCATCAATGTCATACAGAAGGAAGGTTATATATAGTGGTGGTCATGACCCTCATGAGTGAGGAAGACGACATCGAGAGAGAGTTGGAGCGAAGTATAAGAGGAAAAATTGGCTCTACTGAGAAAGCCTTCTAGAGCTGTCTAGAGAATATAAGTCCTTAAGTTACAATATTTGAATAAAATTGAACTTTATAGTTTAAATAAAAAATATGGTTTTATTGTAGTTACTTCTTTGTAATAATTTACTTACGAATACCTATTTTTTTATCTTGTGAGTTTATTTTTGTGTAACAGTTATACAGATCTATAATCGCTCCGCTTATGCTGTGTGTCCACAAATCGCCCGAGGACTATAAACAAGCGAAATGCCTTAAGTAGTTTTAATAGATTTTCCGGGTGATTTAACTATGATCATTATCTTATAATATTTTTATTGATTTGTTGACTTATATCTTGTAACTTAAATGTTTCCTACAGTTACTTCATTGTAATTTACCTAAACCATCTAAATTTTTTTCGGAAACTTCCAGTATTTTAAGTAATTTGAGTTAAAGTCCTAGTGATTTATTATTTACAATTTGATACATTTACTTTAATAAATAAATGAAATAAATCCAAGCAGCTGAAAATATTTACAAATTTTCAGTCACGTGCTAAACGCGTAGTTAGCTATGCGATGCGTTGACTTCGATTCGACTGAAAAAGCACATAAGGCTTTACCTCTTTAAAAAAAAAGATCAGCGAAACACACGCAGTACTGTGTAAGTATTGTGCTGACCCATTTCTACGAGGGTTACTAATTAAACTTAACTATATATTTTTCACTTTTTGCTTCTACCAGTATAATGAATACAGAAAACTTTCAATAGTTTTTGAATTGTGCACGTACGTACTGACCAGAATGCTGAAAATATATTGTTGGTGCTAACAAAAACTTTTCATAGCTGTTATTGAATGGTTAGAATAATTTTTTGTAACAAAAATTTAACTAAAGTTATGTAAATAAAATTTTCTAAAGGTGAATTATTACAAATTAGTATTTATTAGTTTCAATTTAAAGAAAATAATATTTTAAAAATGTCTTGTTAAATTTACAAAATTACGTTGTACGTCGCGTTTGCTCGTCGAGTCTTTCTCGAAGTTACTAGTTCATCATGGTTGCGATGATTTATTACGCTTAATAAAAATAAAGCCTAAGACCCAGTTGCTGAAAGGCTAATGAAATCGTTATTCAACTAACATTGCTTTGAATTTAACAACTTTATCAAATCAAATTGGGTTGCTGAATGGTTGTTCAGTGAAAAATTAACAAATCTTTGATCATCTTTACATGACATGTAGATGGTTTTTAATAATGGTCTTACTATTTATTTCGTTCAATTTATCATTCAATAGTCGTTCGTAACTGTCAAAATATTTGAATGGCTATATATATACAAGAGTCGCAAAAAAAAAACTATTATCTATACATATCTATGCTGTCAAGACTGATATTTGTGAAGTTTAAATTGTGTTACAATTAACTAAACTGATTTAAAATAATTAAAATTACCATGAGTTCTCGTGGAAACAATTTCACGGAAAGAGAATGGCACACGCTTTTGGAAATAGTTGGCAAGTAAGTCAAAAATCCAATATGTAGTTTCACTACAACACTACACACAAGTTAGTAACAAGATAATTATTATGTTTACATTATGCATTTCTATTAGCTAACAGAATATTTCTTATTTCTTACGTCGGTGAAAGAACCTTTAAAGTCCCAGTCTAGATCAAAGTCCAAAAGTTTTTGAATTTATTAATTACTAGTGGACCCCGCGAACTTTGCATCGCGTCAGAGTTCCGAAAAATGTGTCACCTAAAACGTCATTCCATTGAAAATGTATGAGGAATAAGTTTTCTTTTATTTTATTTTTAAGTAAATTTTCCAATATTTTTAATATTAATTCTGCTATTCGGGACGCAGACAAATACGACAAATTAAAAACAATGAAAAGTTCTCGAGTTATAAGTGTTCGAAAAACCCGACTTTGTTTTATATATAGGTATATAAGATAAAATTTCATATTTCAAATATTCTCATTTCGGTCAACACATTAGTATAGCAATACAACGTGGTAATGTAGCCAGTATTTTAGTTACGCATCCCAGCGGCTTTGATAAGCATTTTGTATTTTTGTAAATAGAATTAAGTACATTATTATAAATATTTAAAAAAAGACAAAATACTTATCATTTTTCTTAATACTTAATATATAGTTTTAAAGACAAAATTCTTGAATTTCATCTTCAGACGTATGCTAGGACGCGATATTCGACTCGTATCTGCTAAGGTAGTAACGAACATAATGGAAAAACCTGCAAGAAAATATTTTGGCAGTGAGCTCTCATAAATTTAATTTGACTTAATATGTTCCACATCCTCGTTCCTTTTTTACAAAATATAATATCTATTGCGTAAATATACTACGTAAATAATTACACAATAACAAAAAATTAATTAATATTTAATTCGCAAATAAAAACCCCGATTCCGGTTAAGATAAAATCTCGAACTGATTATTGAAAATGTTATTTATTATATTTTAAGTATTTGACATACTTAAAATATGATTTAAGTAATTATATTAAGGTTATGTTGTAGATATGATTTCCAGTTTTTCAATGTTCAACGAAAGAATGTTTTAAATGGCAGAGTTTAAAAAAGATGTTGAGAATATAGAAATAAATTAAAATAAACTCTTGCCTACTTCTAAGAGTGACAAAAAGTTGATCTTCGAGATTATTAGACCACAGAAATTTAAGAGCGAGCGATTCTTTTTGTTTTGATTTTTTTTGCGCATTTTCCAAAAATATATTTTTGCAAGTTAATAATAATGTTATGGTTTTATTTATTTGCACTTCCATATAAATATGACCCAAATCAAATCTTTACGGCCATCTCTGAGTAATAACTGGGTCTATTAATTTTATGTCTCTTCCTAATTATATTTAAAGTTTATAATAAATTACGTAGGAACCTATATGTCTATAGCACATCTAATAATGATATTGTGTAATTGAATTCATTTATATTAATTTATAGGTTTTCGATACAGTAGAAGGTCAGTACAAGCAGACAGTTTTTTATGTTATAGGCTACATTGAATAACTACAATAATTATTACATAAATGTGGACGTTTACGTAAAATCGCTTTCTCTGTCCCTATATCCCATTGTATGCTTAAATCTTTAAAACTACGCAACGGATTTTGATGCGGTTTTTTAATAGATAGAGTGATTGAAGAGAAAAGTTTATATATGATTTATACCCGTGCGAAGCCGGGACGGGTCGCTAGTTAAATAATAAATAAAATATTTTTATGTATTACTACGATTATCAAATCTGAAGAATCATTTATTTTATTTTATAATAATTGGCACAACTCACATACATTGCTCTGATCCCAAATTAAGTAGCTGAAGCACTTGTGTTATGGTAATCAGAAACAAGGAGGGTACCACAATAAATACACTTATAAATTTATAAACAACCAAGATTCGGAACAATCATTCGTGCTCATCACACAAATAAATGCACTTACCGGGATTCGAACTCGGAACCTTTTGATGCAGAAGGCAGGAGCACTACCAATTGCGCCAATCGGTCGTCAGTCTTCATATCATCATCATTATTATCAAAACAATCATCACTATCATTTATTTTTAAATATCATAATTTCTGTTGTAGCATTAAATATATTAATATTTAATATGTAGTGATTATATATAATATTTACCGTAGACTTGAAATTGGAAGGTTCCTGGAACAGTTTGAGACTGATATTATGACGCTATATACAGGGTGTCCAGTAAATAGTACGACATACTGCAGGGGGTGATAGCTAGGGTCAATACCTACCAAAAAAACACAATATATGTTCAGCAAAATCTTACAGATTTAAAGTTATACAACATTTTCCAAAATATCGAAAAATCACTACTTTGAAACAGATTTTTAAGCATCTCGTAATGAAAAATTCCTTTTCTGGTATTTTTTTTTACATCAAATTATTCGTGAATAGTTACTTTACTAATTGATAAGTTTTTTTTCATTTCTTTAGACATTACCAGTGCATGTCGCATTTTACATGTCACAACTTGTTTTATTATAATAATTCGCGTAAATGAGCAGCTAATACTTATTCTCGTAGTGGTTTTGTCAAAATTACGTTAATTACATTGCATGAAATTGTTTTTAATCCTTTTTCAGTAGCTTCATTGACCTGGCCAAGGTTACGTAAAGTATTAACAGACTGTTATATAACATAAGTTACTTTATATACCTACCATTTATAGATAGAACCCTCAACCTGGAGGTGATGGGGATCTCACAGACCCAAAGAGGAGGTTGTCTCTACGATTCTTTGTCAGAGCCATCTATCTTTTCCAACTCCTCCCGAATCTTTTTGTTCCTACGGGTTTCAAGTCCTCACCGGCTTTAAGTTTCTGCGCCATCTGATATCTAGTCGCTGGCGGCGAACCGTCGCCGAAGAGGATCAAAATTCTCTATCTCCAAACACAGGTAGAGGCTTGATTAAAAAAATTCTAATCTACTCTTTTCCCTTAGATACTTCACATATTTCTAATATGTTCATTTAATATGAAATGATTTTATTCGGTGCTCTATTGCAACGTTGTGGAAGTTTTGTCTAAATAGTTCCATACAATGAAACTAGGTGGAGCTTTTTCAATAATTCTCTTCAATTTCTATATTTCTTAAACTTGGGGATACGTGATACATAAAATATACGTAAATAATAAAAACAAATAGTATTTATAAACTGAAAGCTATATAATTCTTTTGCCTTATTTAATAAACTAGATAACTAATATTAATGCGAAAGTAGGTTTGCTACGTTGCCTGGATAACTTTTGATAAATTTAAGACTAAAAATTCAACTGAAAAAAAAAATGCACCTCAAAATAAAAGTCGACTCTAAACCAAAAAACGATTCAAAAACCTTTCACCTACAGACATTTTGCCTTAGTTTTTTCCATTTTGATTTAATTTTCGTTGTAAAATTAAGGAAAAATTTACGAATATTAGTGTAAAAGGTTAATTTCGTGTTAATTTATAAGTGAAATATTTCAAAAAAATGGAAAGTCCATACTTTTATAGATTTGTATAAAAGGATCCAGCCAACCTGCACCACTTTCCATAAAGTTTCCATTAGACAGCCGTATATTGTACAGTTTAAAAATTTACCACGTTCCCACATAACTTTGTAATGCGAATAAATTTGTCTCCATATATCGACCAGGTAGGTACCTCAACTCCGTGACTTGTTTTGTAATACAAAGTAAAATTATAAGCAGGAAATTGACAATGACACCAAAAGATAATCCTTTACCTTTAAGTTAAAACTTTTTGTACCTCCTCACACTACGTCATAATCTTGTTAATTTTAACTTAAATCTATTTAATATGTCAAATTAAGTAGATATACGTTTACGTACGATTCCTACACAATACTGATAGTTTTTTTTAATTATTTGATATTCACATGAATGTAATGTATGGTGCTTTTATTTTATAAACTTTATTTTCACTAAAGCAGTTAAAACAAAAACTAATTGATCAAGTAGGTATACACAGTTTTAACAATTAAAAATACTGACTGGGACAGTGACAGACAATGTAGTCGGAAAATTAGCTTATTATTTTGATGCTCCAACTATAAACAGATATTATAAATATAATATATAAATTTAAAATACGTTACGTATATACGATTGCAGATCTCAGGTTAAGAAAGGAAGACATAGACCGCTCCTGATAGACATCAGGAGCGGTCTATGTCTTCTCTCTTTGACTAAGTAGATGACGAAGGTCCTAAGTAGCAACGTGATACTGAAAAAGCATCTTAATATGAATATGTAGAATTGACGGACACAGGTAACAGTTAAGAAATGAAACTTCTTGCCCGCCACAATCTTGTCAACGAAGTATAAAGTGGGTTTGTTTAAGAAACGAGTGATTAGACACTTCCTAGACAGGCTCGTCCCCTATAGGCCATCACCACTTAAATTCACATGGCATAGTGATTAAACATCTGTCAAATAGTCAAATAAAAAGGTAACTTCCTGTAGTAAATTTTCTTGCATTCAAAAATGCCCTTTTATGGCGGCAAGGTTCTCATGTTCTGGGACGCTAAATTTTAAATTAAGGCAGAGGCAATCGATAGATGATTTTTACCGGCTAGAGATTGAAAAGGACAAAGCGTTCTGGACTGAAAAAATCTTTTGGAATCCGTTATTCGAGAAATCCCAAAAATAACGGTACTAAGGTCGTAACTGTAATCCGAAAAAATTCGCGAGTTATTCTCCTACGTGATGTGAGTTAAATCATGTTATTTGTTTATTACTCAGTGCTTAGGTTCCGTAGAAAATCTTATACAAAGTTTTGAATATTCAGAACGCTATAAATCCAGTATTCTGTGATCTGTCTGTATTGGCAGGGAGGCTAGACTGCCCTTGATTAAGCTTAGTCCCGAGAACTGAATCACTAATCGTTTTAATACTAACATAGTGTTATATAATTAATTAACATCTGTGGATCTGCGTTGTCCTCTCGGAAAAGATTAAACGACTCAAGTTGCCTAAACAATTATTATGTTTTGTTAACCTTTAAAGAAGTAAAAAAATTTAATCAAAACTAGGTTAACGACAAATTTAAACACAAATATGATGACTGGGCTTTCAAAAAATTATCAGTGAAAAGTGAGGCGCTGTGTTGATACTATAAAAAAATAATTATCAGATTATTTTATTTATATAGTCGGTTGCTCAATATATGAATGTATCTACAATGAATATGCGAACCCCAAAAACGCCTGTAACTTATTGATATTATCACAGTGCAGTGTGATGACATCTGCGATTAAACATACACTTACTTAGAATAGATAAAAACCTCTCTAGAAAAATCGTTTGCCTTTAAATAGTTCCTTTAAAGGCTGTTTTAAATTGTTTAATTTAGAATATGTTCAATACTTTTATTTATTTTTCATTTTGAGCTACAGTTAGTAACCACACAGTAACATTTTGAATCCGGACCTCAAATAATTTTCCCCATACCTTATCTTAGTCTATCGAATGTTATAAATTTTCACGATTTAATCATCATATTACAATGAATTTGGGAGAAAAAATACTCATACACCTGGATTCTCCATACAACAATATGTGATTGAATTTTTATTGGTTTTTATATATACCTATATTATTTCTTACCAGTCAATATTAGTAGATTAACCATCCGCCTTACTTAATACGGTTTTTATTATTAATTAAACGAAGAAAAATAATTTTACTATAAGCCCGACTCTATACCTTTACTATTCTGAGGTAACCGACCTCATGCGAATTGTAAAAAAAATTATTTATAATAGTTTAAAACTCAATTACCTACTTGTATCACTTGTGATTTGAATATGAAATTCATTAGTAACAAAACTAAATGCCGTGTGAAAATTAATTAGTATTCTCAATAGAATACCTAAATAACTGGTAATAATAAAAGTTTTAACTGTGTCAGTGTGTACCAAGGCGTACTCCTAATATATAATATTATTGTATTAAAAAGTAGTAAAAAGTTACTCGAATTTATTAGAATTAAGATTTGCATTGTTTAAAAATTTGGTTAACTTGTCAGTTGAATACTCGATTTAGCCACGTTTCTATAATTTATAAGTAGGTTCCCAAGATACGAAAATAAGTAGCCTAAAAATTTAGGGTGAGTTTAGTATAAAAAAACTTCGAGTCCTAACGAGTCGAGTAATAACTACTGGCATTTCGATTGCGAATAATTCGGGCGTATGTTTATATTGTTTTAAATGTATACCTTGAATGGTATTTTATTTTTTATTTCGTATTCTAAATTGATATGATCAATTGTTTATAAAATCTGCTAATACATTAGAATGTATTTAAGGCTAACTAATAAAGCGTAAATTAGTAACTAATCAAGCAAAATCTGTTTACTATTATCATTCAATTTTAAACTTTTCACAAAACTACTACCTGCTCATTAGAGACTAATTCACGCTGACTTATCACTACATAGTACAAAACAAAGTCGCTTTCTCTGTCCCTATATCCCTATGTATGCTTAAATCTTTAAAACTACGCAATTTGATGCGGTTTTTTTAATAGATAGAGTGATTGAAGAGGAAGGTTTATATATATGCGGGTCGCTAGTTATGAATATACTATAGCTCCAGATAGCAGAAATTAAAAAGTTGAAAAAAATGTTTTTTTTTAACGCTAGAATATTTTGAAGATGTAAAAATCTAGTGCAGTATCAAAATACTAGAAAATATAAATTGTTAGGTATTATAAGGTCATTCCTCTCTCACTTTATATTCTAGATCTGTACAGATAGACATTCCTTAGACATCTGTATTATCATAGAACTTGATTCTAAGATGTTTAAAACGGAGACACTGCCAAGATTTTTCATCATATATGTAGATAGCGGCCTCGCCTTGCTTCCTACTTCGAGGTGCAAAGCTAACTGACTATTGCAATGACTATAGAGTATAGACTAATCTTAATTATAAGAGTTTCCTTTTTTCCAAGATATGCTTTCCCGATAACGGTCTGATTATATTTGTTTACCTGTGGATAAACCTAAAATAAATAAATATAACATTGAAAAGATACTGATTTTAAAAAAAAATTATAATAAAAACTATATACAGAATTTTGTATTATGACTTGTTAAAATGTACTAAAAAGTAAAATAAATAAAATAGAAATAGTAATTTATTTTTTAGAAATCGTTGACCTAAGATTTTATGATTTTTTGTTACAGTTTCATGTCGACTTACTTTTATATAAAAATTTTAGTACGAATACTTGTTTTTTATTTTATATTTATAAAAAATATACGTCGAATTGATAACTTTTTGGTTTTTTGAAGGTCGATTAAAAAAAGTTTTTAAATCGATTTAGAAACTATTATATCCATGAACAAAAGTAAGTTAGTAACTGGTACTAAGTGGACTTCGAAACCCTAAAGTCTTCAATGAAAAAGTTTTTAAAATATTGAAATAACATAAACGTTCGTCCCATGCTCCATTATATGTCTTAAAAACCTAATACGCTTAGGAATGTATATTATAAGCTTGGCAAACGAATTTGTAATTTAATTTCAACTCACGCGCACACCAAAAGGTTCAACACTCTATCAGTGAAGTTCACTTCAACGAAAATAAAATTATGTAAAATTTCAGATTGATATAGAAAACAAAATGAGTTTTGAAAGTTAACGAAAACCATCAACGAAGCAGACAGAATATAAGTATAAATAATTTTTGAAATGTGTAAATATTTTAGACGTCATTATAATAAATCTTAATTTTAGTTTTCCAAAATTTGAGATGAATAGGATGCAAAATTATGAAACTAAAAATCATGAAATGAACGTGAGAACTTTAGTGTCACGAAGTATTACAAACTAAATTAAGAATTACTTAATTTATTTCATGCAAAATCCTTCCCCATCATGCATATAATGCGCAGTAGAGTTCTATTTCTAGGTAAAAAAGTTTTGCTTTAAAAAACGTATACACATCCTAATTATGTAGATATATTCTTATTTTCGATTAATCGAATTAAAGTTGTTTCTTTGTAATTAATTAACTCAACCTAACTAATGGCAAGGTCTTCGCGAGTGACTGATTTCATATAAGTACCATACGAACCATGAGTAAAAACTATGTTTTCTTTCACCTTTGGGAAGCTAAACTCTTTTTGATTGTTAATAACTCCAATCAAAAAATTAAGAATCGTTACTTTAGGAATAATACAATGTTAGCATGTCTGTAAATAGAAACGGTAGGAAAGGTCGAATCGGGGCCGTGTAATTAATATCTTGAACTTGCTCTATGTAATGTTACAGAAAAAATAATAAAAATGCAATAAAATAAATAGACTACTGGAAGCCTTCAGTGGTATTTCCGAACCATTACGGCTTAGGGACCTAGAAAAGAGCGTACCTCTAATTAAAAGGCCGGCAACGCATCCGTGACCCAACTGGCGTTAAAGATGTCTACGGTCGCCGTCCGCCTATAAGTCGAGTTACTAAGTCCAATTAGCTTATGTTATTATTTGTATTCTATTGTTATTGCCACGAAGTGTTAATAAATAAATAAGTGGCCTCCTATCTGTTTACCTCCTAATATTGGGATGCTATCTACGAATTTTGAGACGGTAGAAAAATATTTCTTTTTATTCTTATAAGTAAACATAATGATTTTTGTCGAAAACGAAAAAGTATTTTTGCCATACAAGCTGAATTATTTTTTTCCTTTCTGCTACTAATCATCGCTATGGTGGTAAAATAATAAGTATCTTATTAAAATGTTATAAAAAATCCATTTATTTTATTTGCGACTACTTTTTATACGACAAATATGAAGACTTTATGAAGACTAAGTTTTCAAAAAGTCACCTACTGAATTTAACGAATTTATCTCATCTAGTTGGAAATTAAACTTATTTAAATGAATAAGATGTGTTCACATTTTATCTGTAACATTTTAATAACATTGGTAATATCGATTACGTAGCTAAAGCGACACAAAGCACGGCCAGTTTTTGGATGGGTCGATTTTCCTTTGCTTTTTGATTCATCGAAAGATGGCTTCATTAGATAGAAATGCAAAGTCAAGGTTGTTTTCGAACAATTTGATCATATTAAATTTCATGTCACATGTAAGACGGGATTTGGTAGAGTCAGCAAGTAATCTACTATTATAAAATCCTTCAACTCACTAAAACAACTCGCAACCAAATTTTAGAATTCATATTTTCTAGCATTTAATTACATGAAACTCTGATATTTCTTCAAAATTTTACAAAATTAGGTTCTGTGCCTAGTTGTTCTACCACAAGTCTGATAAAGTATTTTTAGTTAGCGTCTCCATAGATTATTTGTATAGAAAAACTTACAGCGCCTAGTGATTAGATGAAAACTATTTGGCCATTACGAGCTTGACAGCTTTCTGATAGTAGAAACCTATTGATAACTTCGATAAGTCAACGTTCAGATTTGTTGTTCGTTGCTGACCGTACCTACTTAATCCTTATTGCGGATTCAGTGAACTCCCGCGCAGGTTTATAAAAGACCGTATATGAAGAAAAAATTTTGCATTCTAGTACTTACAGTGTTGTGTTCAGTGTTGACAGTGCTTGGGAAAATATATTTTGAATAGGATAATGTAAGTGATTTTGTTTTAAGCAAAATGTTTATGATTTTACGTTTAAGTATTCATAGTTAGAATAATAAATATATAATAAAAGAAAACTCTTCTTGAAGAATACACTGTTATAGGTATACTTATATATTATAATATATATTAACAAAGCGTGAAGTTGATTTTATAATTTCCCTAAATTAAGGCTAAACAATTTTTTTCAGCCGTACTAATTGATTGAACAGCAGTAATTGATAATTTTAATTTAAACACTTGACACACAAAAAATAGATATTTTGTTATAATAAAATATTAATATTATTTTTTTAAATAAACATAATTATTTCTGTATTTTACGACAATTTTCTATATTCATAGGATATAGTTAAAAAACTTTATCGAGATTTTTAATTCCAAATAAACATAGGAGGTTTAATATTCACATGAGAAATATATTATATACTAGCGACCCGCCCTGGCTTTGCACGGGTATAAAACATATATAAAAAACTTCCTCTTCAATCACTCTATCTATTTAAAAAAAACGCATCAAAATACGTTGCGTAGGGGGAATATAGGGGAAGAAAAAGCGACTTTGTTTTATACTATGTAGTGATTGGCTAACCAGGCAAACATTGTTTTGCCATATAAATGATTTCTAGTGAATATTTTGGTATTGATCGCAATTTTTTCATATTTTCTCACCGTTCAAAATTTCCCTGGCCAACGAATACGAACCAACGAAAAAATACAACCAACATTTCGACCAAAATCTGCTAAATCGGCTCAGCCGTTCTAGAGTTTTATTGGGACAAACGAACAGCAATTGATATATATATATATATATAATATATTATATATATTATATTATAAATTATATATATATATATATATATTATGTTATATTATATAAGCACTTTCCATTTCAGAAAAAAATGGCGACTGCAATAGTTAGATGTATAATTATATTAATGTTATCAATATGTGTGTCTGCTGACGAAATAGAGCTCGAAGCGACCAGTGGAATTGTACTGAAAATGCTCAGAGTAAGTTTTTTTTATATTTTAAACAAAAACGACTCAAAATAGAATGTGATTAAATGAAAAAGGACAAATATTTTTTACCCTTTGGTCGTTTTATAAAAATATATTAAAACTAAATTAATAATTTTACACTTGTAATTTCGTTTATTAAATAATTTTAATTAAAATTTTTTAAAAACAGTTTTCAATATTTCTCTGTTATGAACTAACATTATTTACATATAAATTTTACGTGGAATACCTATACAATAATGAGAAATTTTCAGTTAAATCTAAGCGTTTTTTTAATTTTATGGTTATGATTGGGATTTTATTTCTGAAAATTTCATTATATGTAGGTATTACAAAACTTTTGGGCCGATATTTAGCACTTTAGCACTATTTAATAGACATTATACATCTATTTCATTTTGTTTACTTACTCCAGTAATTCAGTCTCAACAGTTGTCGCGCATTTTATAGAAACCATACTGCTGAATTTCAGATATATTTAAATAAATAGAAATATATTGCAAAAATCGAGGCTGCTATAGACTACAATAATAACTATTTTAAACTATTATATAAGTCAAAGTTTTCAAAAGCTTTTATTTTCAGAGAATAAAAGCGTGAAATTTATTCTTGAAGTAACTGAAGTTTTAAATACGTTTTATGGAGATCCTTGATAGAGTTAGCTATAAGTGTATACCATATTTAGTAGGTATGTAATATTTAAAGAAATCCAATTTCAGGAAATGGCAAACCAAACAAGTGCAGACACACTAAATTTGCCGGCAAACGCGACATCCATAAGAGAAAATATAACTGATACATTCAGGTAAGAATTGAATATATAATAGAATAGTAAAATAACAAACTTAAATGCTTAAACTTAAAAAAAACGACAAATTTGCTAGGAATTCTTTTTAACTATTTAGTTTAAAAAAGTACATATGAAGACACTAGACAGAATATTACATAATTATATAGGGAAAGTTGGTTTTAAGACTACTATTTTTTGTTGAAAGCAAACTTTGCATCAAACTATAGTCAAAATGTGATCTATAAATCTAAGAAATATCTGCCGGCAAGTATTACTAATGGTCGCTTATTGTATCTAGTTCCTACAAGATCCTTTACATTAAATTTGATTTTATTTACAGCTGTGAGAACCGCGTTTATGGCTATTACGCAGATGTTGACAATGACTGTCAAATCTTCCACGTATGTCTACCGTCACAGACACAGTCTGGTAGAAATGTCACTTATCGTTGGAGCTTTATCTGCCCAGCTGAAACCGTATTTAATCAGGTCAGAACCATATTTTTTGTATATCAGTTCTTATATTTTGATTAGAGGACTCGTTGAGTTTTAACCAAAACTTATTTATTATAAATATTTTCTAAAAAAAAGTATTTTAAATATTAAAATTAAATCATCGACCATTGGTTTAAAAAAGTCTTATAGTTTATCATCTCTCAGTAATATTTTTATAAAATTTAGCCAGATTTTATGCTTTTCTTTGATTTCATAATTTATCAAGTTGTGTCATTATTTTCCAGGAAGTTTTAGTCTGTACAAGAGCTATGGATTCTATTCCTTGCGAAGATTCACCCGCATATTATGACTTAAATATGGAAATAGGAAAGGTTGCCGAAAATAAAGAGGAAATGCAGTCTTCTAATCAAATCGAAACAAACACCAATAAAAACGAATCAAAAGAAACAGAAAGCGTTACGGTTAAGAATCAAAAACGGTTTCCCAGTCGCAAAAAACAAAACATGGTCGAGAAACTCATTGAAAAAGCCGTAGAGGAAATGAATAAAATGGAGGACGAAATAACTGATGCAGATGATACTAATGGAAATATTAATGATGAAATGAGTTCTCATGTTAACGTAGAAATGGCACAGCCAGAAGAAGTAGTCGAAATGAAACCACAATCGTCTGAAATGGAATCCACTTTTGAAGAATCTAGAATGGGAACAGAAAGGAGTTTAAGAACGGGACGGCATGGTTGGAGGGGGTCTTATAGATACAAAGATAACCAATATTAGTATTAAAAATGTCTGCTCCTTTATAAGAATTACAAAATTTTATGAGTTGCCATCTTGTTTGATAAAGATAAGTAAGCATTTTATTTAAGTATCGTTTGTATTAAAAAAATGCAGCGGGATTGTAGAATCAAGCTTGTAATAAATTGCCATGTAGATTAAGTGGTACCTATTTGTAAATATTTTCTTAATACTGAGTAAAATAAAGTGTAACACAATAATATTTATTTTAATTATCATTTTAATACATTGATAAATAGAATATCCTATGTCAAGTAAAGGTGCAGATATGGCAAAATTTTATTTAAATATAAATAAAATTACATATATTACAATCGAATAATGTTAATAGATTAGTTGTATTTTTTTAAATAACGTTAACATAATTGTAATTTAATATTCTAAAATATTAATATGATTTAAATAAATCAAATATTCATTAATTTTAAAGCCAAGTTGTCAACTTGCTTTGAAGAAACAATTGCGATAAAATGCATAGTTTTTTCCTTATCATATTTACGTCTTGTAGAAGTAATTTGTTTTGGTATGCTTGATTTAACAGCAGAAAATGAGTTTCATTCAATCAGCCCATGTAACGTATTCGTTTTCTGTGTCGAAGAATAACTAAAAATGACTTGATTAATTGTAGCTGAAAATGCGTCTCACACTTTTATTCCTTTTTTTGTTTAAAAGTGTTATCGCTGATGATGAGAGTGATGAAAAGTATATTGATAATTTACCAGATGACGAAAAACGTGACTTTTTGGAAAAAATCGCCCGAAGAATACTTCAAGATTATCAGAATAATAACGTGCCTAAAAATTCATCAGTAAATATTTCAGATGAGGCTTTAAGTACACACACTGCTTACGTGCAGAGTATTTTGAAAGAAGAGAGAACAAAAACAAATAAAACCACAGAAAGTAGAGAAAAAAAAGATTCCATTAAGAAAAAGGAAGAACATTTAAGAAAAAGTAGTGAAAAACAAAAATTTATTGATTTAACCATGCGTGCTAGTAAACGAGATAAACGAAAAAATTTACAAAATGAAAGTTATACTAATGACGTTTACATACCAGTTATTCCTCTATATGACACCAACATACATTTAAATGATAATTCTGAAAATCAAGTTCAAAATAATAAAAATACTGCAGTAGAAACCACTTCTAAAGGCAAGTTACATGATGATGATAATAGTGAGAATTATTCAAAAAATATTAGACACTCTTTTGTATATGATGACAGTGAAGAAATTTTAGAGCATAAATCCACGGTGATTGATAACTTTGAAACAGGTTCAAGTGATATAAATAAGTATTCATCTGAAAACATTAGAGAAGATGACACAAAATATAATTATGAAAACAATTCAACGATAAATCTAACGACCACACGTACAACTGAAGGCAATATTATCTCACGCAAAGATAACAATGGCACAGATAATACGTCTAAAAATCACAATGATATAGAAACCATTGAATTGCAGTCTGAAGAAAATCTATTAATAATAAATACCACTTTAAACTCTGAAATGATACAAACTACAGATAATTTCACAACGATTACTGACGACATAGAAACAACTACAGTCTCTCAGTCTATTACTTTTAAAGAAGAACACAGTACTTTAGATATTATAAAGCATAACCCAGAATTAGTGAGAAGCAAAACTGTTTTAGATGGTCATGTTCTAGACAAACATAATATTAATCAAAAAAATAATTTAAAAAATGTTACATCTCTTAATAGTTCTGTTACAATCGATGATGGGTTTAATAAAACAACTACAGGTTTTCCAACGGAAAGTTCTAGTTCACAAACAGAGAATTGTGTTAAAGTAGAAACAACAATTAATAAGTCGACTGAAGTAGACCCAATTAAAAATACTAAACCAACAAATGAAAGTACACATGAAAATTTTCACGGAGGAAGAAAAACATATCCAGAACAAAAAATAGAGAAAGCAGAAAAAACTTTTATAAAAGACTTAAGAACCATTGAAAGTTCCGAAAGTGGTACTAAAGAAAACAAATCGGTATATTTTGTATATGAAGTTTGTAAGTATTATTATTTTGTTTTAATTCACCAAAAGCTATTTTTATTCAAAATAGTCGATACAGTGTAATAATTTTTATATCCTTATTAAACTCACTTTCAAATTATAAAAAAAATTTTAGCTGCTGAACGACCTCCATTTGTGACAAGAAATTCTAATGAAGATAAAGGTAATGAACACCCATACTATGCACCTGTTTATAATTACTCTCCTGAAAATGCCTATTACGATCCTAATAATCGTTATGGACCAAATGAAAACGATATTTATATTGACGAAAATCAAGATTCGTTAAGTAAGCTTAGAACGTTTGTCAAAGATATTCAAAGGGGCAAATTCAAAAGTACAAAAAGTGAATTCTTACCTGTAAAATTAAATTTGAATAATATATTGAAACATAAAAATCCATATGATATGCTAAAACCACTGTCAGTTATAACAGATAGTAATAATTATAATCCATATGATTATATAGATATGGATTATTTCTTTGGAAGAAATGAAAACTTAATGAGAAAAGGGAAATTAAGTGAAAATAATTTACCAAATACAGAAGAAAATGATCATCCTTATTCCAATTATAAAGAAGGTCACGTGAAAGATCATGTACGGGCTGTGAGAAAACTTCTTTTCTCGAATCAAATGTTTGGTTATATACCAAGTGTAAATGAAAAACGGCAAACAAACACATTAAGAAATCATATTTTTTTACATGACATATTTCATAATGATAACAATAAATATAAAGATGATATTGCCATAGATTATTATTTTGGAAGGCAAAATTCAGAAGAAGAACTAGACAATAAATTTAATTATGATATCCATAAGTTTCAACAGATAAAACCAATGACTCCGATCCCGATTGAACGTAAACAAAAACAATTGAAAACAAAACTATTACAATTGAAGGAAATTGATATTATAGAGGCATCATGCAACGTCTTAAAAGATTTTATTAAAATGGACAACGAACTTTTTGCAAATTATGACTGGCTTCGAACGGCTGTCGATGTACAATCTGCTTTGGAGAAATTATATGATTTGACGTAAGTAAAGCAACCTTATGTAGTTAAACTCAATAAAATTTATTATGTAATGGCTAATGGTAAGACTTAACTTTTGCCTATATTCTTCTCTTTTCTTAAAATAGCTTCCTCTAAAAGAATGGATTATGCTAGTAGTCTGAATGTTAGTCTGCTATCTTAGTCGTATTTTAAAAGTCAAGCTACAGAAAAGATTTAAAAAAACTCCTCGTTAATGAATAAGTAGGTATTATAAATTGATTGTGACTTTATAATCGTTGAAACTTTTTAATTCCATAAAACTTAATTCCAACAGTAAGATTGGGTATTTTTTCCCTTTTATTTTACAGTGAGGGACTAAAGTCTGGTGAACATTTACATCCATACGACTTAGAACTTTTAAAATACGTGATATATTTATACAAATCATCTCAAGCATCAAGCAAGTCTTTAAGCTTGACAACATTACAATCAACCTTAAATGAATTAAGAAAGAATATAAAAAAGAAAAGCTTGGTCCCGAAAATAAAGAAGCAGAAAAAAGGTTTCAAATCAGCTGTGAAGATGTGGAAGGATTTTGCTACTTTCTTAAGAAGTCTGACGAACAGCAAGAAGGAAATACTTTTTGAGTTTCAAAACTTTCTGTCTGAAGTGCAGTTAAATTTGAATGATGTGAGTTTTATGTATTACTAGCGACCCGCCTCGGCTTTGCACGGGTATAAAACCTTCCTCTTTAATCACTCTATCTATTAAAAAACCGCATCAAAATCCGTTGCGTAGTTTTAAAGATTTAAATACAAAGGGATATAGGGACAGAGAAAGCGACTTTGTTTTATACTATGTAGTGATGATGTAATTAATCGATATCAGTATAATTGCTATTTCTGCGTAGATTTAATTGAAACTGCAGCTCAAGTGCATTTCCTTTCTAAAGAACGTTAAAAAAGTATAGCATACAATATTATTATTATTATTAGGTATAGGGTAATTACATACCTAGATATGTTATTCTTCCTAAATCACACATAGAACAAAAAACTTCGCACTAAAAAACTAATATACCGCTAAGAAGCTAATATTTTGTCCTTCTGAATAATTATTTTTATTTTTGGAGATTAAAATAACCCTTTATTATATTTAGCTTCATGAAGCGATCAAGTACGTTGGAATGATAACTACATATAAATCTCAAAACTGGCACGCAGATCTCAAGAACCTATATTTCCAGCATGCAGACAGAAGAAAATTGCTAACAATACTACTTCATTTAAGTACTTCTAGGTTATTTGGACTCATAGAAGATACAAAAAATGTCCTAGAAGACAGCTTTTCGAGCTTTGTAAAGAATAATAAAGAAGATCTACAAACAGCAAGAGATGAATTCATCTTCGTTTTAAAATTATTAGATGAACTTAAGAAAATATATTAATTTACAATTAGGCTTAACAGCTCGAATGAGATGTATTTTGAATTTTATTAAGCAATTTAGGAATTTTGGTAACAAGTAAAATTGAAAATAATTTAAAAACCCCTCGGCATGTTAATTATGAAAGAGATACCTTAAATAAATAATTTGATTTTTATATTTGTAGCTAAGAATAATCTCGATCACTTCAACTTTCAAACAACAAAACATTTAAGAATCGGCAGATTTGTTTTGGAGCTACGACAGACAGACAAATATTTCAAACATTAATTTTATCTTATGTTCATCACTAGTTAACCACATCCGTGGCTAAATGGTTTACGTGTGTGTTGCGCCGGATGCCCTGGGTTCGAATCCCGAGGATACAAATGAATGTTTCGGTTGGGTAGGCATAGAAGGCCTAAAGAAAATAATCAGTGAAATAGATACAGAAATGTGTCTGCCCCAGACCTTGTGGGGTACGGGAACTCACATGTTCATTAAAAAAATATTTTCAACTAATTATTTTTAAACGACGGCTTAAGGATAGTAAATAAAAGTTAAGAAATAACTAACACAAACCTTTATTTCTACAACACTCTTTGGAATGTAATATTTACATTAACTTAATAATATAACATACAACAATAAATATTATTATGCTTTGGACTCGCATTTTAATAAAACACTTAAGAAAAATGGAATTGGTTTTGTAAATACTTCAACAAAATCTTGATAAAAAGTTTACGAGTAACTCTTCTTTCAACTCTCATACGTGCAACATACAAGTGACATCAAAATAGCCACCAAACGCATAAGCAATTAGCAAAACAAGTGTTCTACATGCAGTTTTTAACCGACCTTCAATAAACTAAAAAGGCGATCATCAAATTCGACGAATATGATTTTTTTCTAATATCACATCAAGCCATCAAAAATATGCGTTGCTAGAACAACTTGAATAAAGTGATTTTATTATTAAAGTAAAAGTATATATCATCCAATTCTGTACCAGTTTAAAAATATGGTATAACTTTCGTATTGACTGGTCAATTTCATAGTGATTTGACAGACAACTTTGCTTTATCTTTGCTATCAAGTAGTTCTTTAGTCATTAAACTAGAGATATTTCAAATACAGTCTTTAATCAAGATTATTTATAGTTTAAATACCACACATATTTTTTGTCTACAAAACCTAGTCCATAGGCAACCTAGTTAACTGTGTTATTCATAAAAATTTGGAACACCTCGAGTCTGTTTTAATAGTAAAATATTTCTAGGCTATTTGGACTCATAGAAGATACAAAAAATGTCATAGAAGACAGCTTTTCGCTTTAATAGTAAAATATTTTGTAAATCTTAAAATGTAGAAGTTAGTTTAGAAATTTTGAAATATAAAATTTAGAAATATAGAAAAAGAAGAAAGAAACAAAATATTCTATAAGTATCTTATCATCAGGGGCTCCCCGACGGGAACCACCGCGCACGTCGGACCTTAGGGCCTTTTGTACTTTTCTATAACTATAATAGGCTGTTTTAAATTTTTATGAATAACACAGCAAATGAAATTTGTATGAAAGGCCCAAAAATCATCACGCTTCAGTTTCCAGGTCAGCCTCGATCTCTTCAGGTGTCCTGAGATCGATGGCGAAACGCTTCTTTGGTCTCTGACTCGGAGGCCTCTCATCCAATTCTGAAATATTGTCATACAATTATTTTATTAAAGACTAGCTGTGCACCGCGGTTTCACCCGCGTTAACTAAGTCGTAATGTGATGTTATATAGTCTAAAAGCTCTAAAATAGACGATACTTCCATAGAACTTTTCATCCCTCCCCTTTCAACCCCTTAAAACCCCACTCCCCCCTTACGTTTTTTTTACAGTGTACTTTTGTTCTATCATCAATAGTTAATAGTTGCCGCAGCCCATGCGACGAAAGAAGTTTTAGGGCACTTTTTTTACACCTTGGATTACGTTACTTAAGTTTTAGTAAGAATCCTTAATCTTTTTTAGCAATAAATATAGCCTATGTTACTCTTAATTTTTAAAATCGGCATAGTAGTTTTTGAGTTTATTCATTACAAACTTACAATATTAGTTTAGATAAACTTTGCAAGCAACTGTAAAAGAAAATTGCAAAAAATAGCCGGTGTGTGGATAATATTTTCTGTTTTTATTTATCCCGTTTCGAGTTTCACTAAAAGAAAGTGTCAAAGCAAATACAAAAACATAAATAGTAACCTAATTACTCAGTCTTCAATTAGTATTTTTTAAATCATAACAAACTTTTATATTAATAAAATACTTTTAAGAATTTTCTAACAAGGTCCTAAACATTATTGAAATAAACGTAATATAAAATATGATCTCTTGGAGACGAGCTTTATAATAATTGTGTTATATTATTAATAAAAAAAGTGAAATCCCGTCACCTCCAGTAGTGGCGGCAGACACTTTGTATCTTTTCATTTTTTTACAGGTAAGTAGATGATTAGTTTCCACATGCTTCGAAACCAGGGACCTCCGGGCGCAATATGGAGACGCGTAAACCACTTAGCCACGACGGTCTACTATTAATATTATAATATTATAATTGCTACCTATTTAATGTAAAGATCGACGCATATTTGGATGAATTTAATAAGTCGGGGTGTATCGATTTTTTACTCCTCTATTTATCCTTATTATTATAAATCTTACCCGGTGAGGTTTGCATCTCCTTAACTCTTCTTGAATAGTCTTGGAAGGCAGCTGCTAGTGAATATGTCAATCGGCGAGCGGCGTTCCTGAAAATCGATAACTGAATATTAGTACATTGCTTTAAGATATAAATTTTCATATCAGATCAATTACTTTTTGATTATATGGTTCGTAACTTATGGTTTACTGATAAGGAAAATGTAAAAAATTTGGTTTAATTGTGAAAAAAGATTCTGAAAAAAAAAACATTGACTACTTTTTAGATGTAAAGACCCTAGTGATGTTAGTCTATGTGATTCTAAAGACGAGTGTGGCATTCTATAATAACTTAAGGTTTTATAAAAACTGACCCAGTTCTCAGGGTTATCTAAAACTTATCGGAAATGGACATCTGGGAACATTTCTACTCTAACCAGGTCATAGATAAGTTGCTTTGAGATTACGAATTTTTTTCTATTATCTATACAAATATACGTAAGTATTCAAACGTCTAACGATCATTTTGTAAACATTACTATAGCATAGCAAAGCGTATCCCATAGTTATGAGATTTAACTATAATAACTGTTGTGAATTGCGTGAGGCCTCTTTGGTGAGAAATCTCTTTGTCACACGCTTTATGAAGAGAATAATAATTCAAAATTCAAATTATATAGAATTTGCAAATGACATCGAAAAAATATTGGATTTTCTCATATCTTCTTTTATTATACATTTAGCTTCATGTCCGGACTCAGTATAATTTTCTTAGTGCTTTATATTTATATTTAACAATGTTTTTATTCTTATTATTAGTCACTTTTGGAATGTCAATTGGAAAAAAATGAAGTAAAATACAAAAATGTTTTTCATTTTATAATAGCAAATAATTAGTTCTTAGAGTTTTATAAATAACAGTGCATCAAAAAATCTGTTCAAGGAAGTATATTTCCATAATAGTTGTATATATTTCCATAATAATAACAGTAGTAGTATTAATTAAGAAAATCTAAACATGACCTCGGAAAATCGTTATAAGCAAAGTAAGCACAACTATCCTTGAGTCCTGGGTAATTTTTATTCCGGGAACAAAAACCTAGATAGCTTCCGTTTAGTTAAAATTTACCTTGACTCGCAAACAAAGGCGTGACACTCAAATGGGTTGAGACCCTTCACATCACCGTTGTCCTTCACTATGATCATTGAGAAAACTCTAGTATACACCAAGTCTTGGACGCCGTACGATATCGACTCAATATTGAAAAAAACCTGAAAAAAGAAGTTGTCAATCAAATCCACCAAGGAGTGGGTTGAATATTTTAAACCTTTCTTGGAATATTGATCAAATTTGTGTTGGCAAATCTTACTACGAGAATGAAGCCTTAACTTGTTTGTAATTGCAAGTTTAACTTTAGTAACGCCTACTATAATATTCATAGCAAAATTACGAATGAAACATCGCAGGTAAAAACTAGTTAAGATTCTAGAATCAACTGTAATATATGGAGTTACCTTATCTCACCGTAAGCAAACTCCATTTTTCTTAATAGGCGATTGTCTAATAATAATAATTATAATAGTACCTTCCTAAAGATTATTTTTATTTCCTAGGGTTTCTTAATTATTTAAAGCTTCGTAACCAATATTCTGAGTAAATTAAACTACTGAATCAGTAACTTACAGACATATGCTCGAATTCATCTCGTTTTATGCCATGGTTTAGGGTCTCCAAATGAACACCATCTACTGTAATTGTCAGTTTCACTATTGGTAGAATTTGACCTGTAATCGATAGAGTTTTACATGAACAAAGATAAAAAAGAACAAAAAGACTATAAATTAATTTAAAATCTAATTTGGTAGTTCTTTAAAATCATAAAAGCCACTTAATATTGCTTTTGGCACATAATATCATCTTTAATTTAGTCGACACAATACAAAAACGTATAATATTAATTTGTCGTTTGATGTTTAGATTTAGCTGCTAATAGCATCCTGTTAGTCATGTTAGGATCCTATTAGAATGAGACTACTTTTGATCAGTTATAGTATTAGTAATTTTTCAAGAACCAAAAAAGAGAATTATTAAAGCTCAAGTTATACAAAAATTTCTTACCTGGTGGTAGTGCTTTAGCTGCTGCAACCATCAGGTCGACTGGTTTTCTGGTATGCTTGATGCCCCATAATCCTCGTGCATCGCTTTGTCCCAAATATTTCACCTGGAAGTAGAAATTCTTATTGAGTAACTTTTTCAATATTCTTAAGTTAGTCATGCCTTGATAAGTTATCAATCAAATCCACCAAACGTTAACAGAAGGCTTAAATAATCTTAATTTTTTCATTTGAAAATCGAGATAATACAAAAAACACATTTTACAAAGGATGAATGATACGAGAACTCAGACTCAGAATCGAATCAGAGTCAAATTTCACGATGGTTAACTTGAATCAAAAATATTTTTGAAAAACGTATGTTTATGTGGGTAAATTCTTATGGATACTTTCTGTCTTTGGGCATTCATTAAGACGTTATTATTATTATATTAATATTATTGTTATGTCAATTTCATTATATTATGTGCTAGATCTAGAAGATAAAATAATTAATCTTCAACCACGTTTCGGAGAAAATATTGTGTTGAAATTTATTTTATCAAAAATAATGCTAGATAAGATGAATATCATTCTTATATTGACAAGTATTCCACAATATGGCCAGAAACAGCCACGAAACATCGGGGCTTACAGACTGTACCTACATATTGTAAAAAATATCTCACTGTTCCGTGATATTGTACCCATTACAATAAAAACGGTCTAAATGTTTTGTCGAAATCTATACATCAAATCAGCCGACAATTATTGCGTTCTTACAATACTATAAGACAAGATAGGAAAAAAATAAACAGTCGGAAAAAATATGGGAAAACTTGATTGAATCCGCTAATTGCATTTCAGTAGTTCTGTATAATTAGGGCGAGCATTACATTAATCCAAACAGATCGTTATGTGAAGATAATTGGACCGAGCCAACCGTTACAAGGATATGACGTCACAATTTTACTGCCTAATCTACTCCTGTTATTGATATTAGAATTCAATAGTTGTATCTACGTGCCCTAAACATTATTATTTATTGATATGATAATATGTATATTGTTATGTAAAACAGGTTACATCCATTACGAATATGGGTGAAGGTTAGCTCTAATCGTAGCATATTATGTTACCGCGATCAAGAGTCGCTATGTAGTACACATTTTTTTATTACCTCAGAGAACAGTCATTAAATATTTAAAGATTTAATAGTCGAAATACATATTTTTTAGTATATTAAACTAACGAAATAGAACTAATGGAGTATATATGCCCGTTATAACTTAATGAAGATATAAGTTAGTGAAGATTGGCAATTGGTTATATGTTGGAGGTTACTATTCTCTTAGAGGAAAATAAATAGGTAACGTATCTGAAATATCAGGTTTAAATGATAAAATATCAGTAAAATCGTGCTTTATTATCAATATTATAAAATGTATTAAATACCTAATAGATTTCTAAATATCAATTTGAGATAAATTTGCGGCGTTTCGTTGTTACTGGATAAATTACTCACAAAATAAAAGAGCAAATACAAGGACTATTAAGGCAATAGTATGAATATCAAGTAATATCAAGACCTTAGGGTTAATTGTAATTATTTCAAACTCTAATTTAATGATGACACTCGGATGACACATCGGTGTCTTAAGAACGCCGAACAAAATGTGAGAAATATTTTACAATCACGATAACAGACGGATTACAAAGCTTAAAAAGTGTAGCACAATTGGTTAAACCAATTAAATCCAGTGTTCATAGCGCGATAAAGAAAATATGAATCGCCATTCTTTAATTAATTGCAGTTCCCATGGGTATTTACTAAAGTCTACCCAAAGCATCAGTTTCCGTAGATCAGTTACTCACCTGACTGAGATTAAATACTTATTGCGCAAAAGGGAATCTCGGAAATGTTTAGGAACCTACTGACATTCAATTCGCTAAGAGAAGTGCTTCCACAATAACAGAATATAAAACAGTAGAGTCATAGAATTAAGTTAGTGCTTAAGTACTTAAAAACTACTCACACTCATCTCACCTTGAATTTTTCTAACGCACATTCGCAATTCCGTTACGCTCTGAAAATCTCAACATTGCTAAATCTAAAACAATGCGTGTGTTTGATAGTCACGAAATACACATTACGTACCGAGAGTATTCCCGATGCTATCTTTAATTTAGTGCGGAGGCTGGTTATTTTTTCTACATAAATAAGGCTCATCACACACTGACAACTTGGACATACATTGTTATATACGCATTGACCGATACAACGTCGCAGCTAAGGAATCGCGTAGTCCTATAACATTCTTATAACAATTCTGATGTTCAAGACTTTATCTGCAACATTTTATTTGGGATTCACACCCAAGACCTCCGCCGCAACACATAATGAGTAAACCACTTAGTCACGGAAGCGGTCCGGACCAAAAATGACATGAAATTTTACAAAAATCGTCAACTTATCACAACTCTTAAACAAAAAACAATGATAATTATCAAAGTATTTAAATTAACTATTCTTATGAAAGGTGCAAAAGAAACTGTATATATTCACTACGCTTTCACTTTTTAATCATTGAATAGTAGCAATTTGAATGAAACCTTATTCCTTCATTTGTTTTTTCCTTATGCACCTTTGAGTATATAATTTGTTGCAAGTAATTAAATTAATATGTTCTCCCTAAAAAGGTTTATTAAATTAATAATTGATCTGGAAATTATAACATACTTTACTATGGGTATTTTGATGAGATTTCCCTGTTATTACGACAAGAGCTATGTAAGTTTGCGCGTAATATTAAGATTTTCCATATTTTACGCAGATCGTCTGTTTTGTCATCAAAATATATAATATGTAAATAATTTCATCTTCTCACACACACACTACATGCACTCACATACATCACGTTTCACACAAATACACCTCTACACACCCTTACATATCTTGTTAGTTCTAAGTAGATAACTAAGTAGATTTTGTTTTCTTTTTCTTTAATCATAAGTTGATAAATGCCAAGGGAAGTTGCGAGACATTCCCAACACAAGTGTCGCTCGACTACTCACGGAAAGTCTCCGTATTTGATGTGTAACGATTAATGAAATAAATGATTTTTATTATTTTTTATTATTTATATATTATACCAAAGTCATTGTTGACTTACTTGGAATGTAATAGGTAAGTCCTGGACGGTGACAGGTCCTTCCTTGTCCGCCATTGCATATGCTGCTGATGAGTCAGCTCATCACATTCATCTGAAAAGAGACATTTAAAATCTTATGCAGTAATGTTTAATATAAGTAGTAGAGATCTTAATAAATCATAGCACCATGAATTTACTCTGATGAAAGTAAAGAACCGACCACGTAATCTGTTCGTCGACTATAAGAATTATCATAAATTGTTCACCGAACTTGTGACTTGTGCTACAGTGACTTATGACTCTAAATGGGACTTACTGTCACAGAATGGCGTACTTTTTCCAGAGCACTTTGCCAAAAAGAAATATTGTATACGGTTGACCGATACATATTTTAACAAGTCAAATTAAAGACACGTAAAAAATTCCCTACGTTAATATATTAATTATAGCTATGAAATAAAATATGGTGAGACCGCCTCCTTGGTCTAGAGGTAAGCGCGTAAGCGTTACAACCGAGAGGTCCTGGGTTCGATTCCCGGTGGAGATAAAAAAACTCGGTCTGGCAGGGCATAGAAGGCTGATCACCTACTTGCCTCTATATAAAAAAATCGATCAGTGAAACAGATGTGACATGCATCTGTCCCATACCCCACTAGGGGACACGGGACTTCACTATGAAATAAAAAATCCGTATCAAAATCGGTTCGTAAAGTTCCATTCATTTAGGAACTATACGACACATACAAAGAGCCACACTACGTAAAACTTATACATTTTTGCGTCGATGATTAAAAAATGCTTCCAAGTCTTGTCCAAAAGATAAATGTTCTAATAAACATTTAACTAGAATAACAAATGTTGCGTTACCAAATGCCACCTTCCCACATTTAAGTACCTTATGGGTCCCCCTACGTTTTGCGCCAGTGATTCCACTTGCCACCTGCTTCGCTTATCCAAGTTACCGAAGCATGATGAATTATTTTAGATGCGTAGTTTAACAAATGCAACTGAGTTTAATTCTTGAAAGATTTTTTTAGATTTTGTCTTTTAGTGCGGTTAATTCTTTGCATCATTTTAAATTGTGGTCATAAATAAATTAATAATAATAATTAATATAAACGCTTAATTGGCGCTTCTTTTGTGCTATATTTACACAGATGAATAAAATTGGAGTGTCTGTTTGTGTTATTAAAATAACGCTTTTTACTAAATGCATATGAATGTATACACAAAACAACATTTTTTTAAAAAATTGTCTGTCTGTTCCGGCTAATATCTGTAACGGCTGGACCGATTTTGACAGGACTTTACTGACAGAGAGCTGATGTAATAAGGAGTACCTCAGGCTACTTTCATCTTAGAAATTAATATAAATAAATAATAATAAAATATTCCGCGCTTACGAAATACATAATACATATCTATTACTATTTTCGCAATATCACTCTGTTTAAATGCTATATAACATCACGTTACGACGGAATTAACGCGGGTGATACCGCGTTGTACAGCTAGTATTCAAATATTTCCCTTTAAATAATTCAGTCCTTTATGAGGTCGTTTAATACTAGATTTATTTCTACGAAATAAACGAAGCGAACAAAGCTTGACTAACTTAGTATAAAATGGCGCGAGAGGCAGAAGTAAAAACCGTTACAGCAGGTGTATTTTACCAGCCTAAATTTAACTGAAAAAAGATGGGCTGGGTTAAAAATATTCCAAATCCACTAATATTATTAATGATGTAAAAATGCGAATTATGAAGATGTTTGTGACTCAATCACGCCTAAACGGTTGGACGGATTTGAATCAAATTTAGCACGCAAATATAACATTTTATACATTAACATTTAGAGTACTTTATATCTTATATAATGTAGATAAGGCCGCGAGTACGACTTATATAAAATATAAGGAAATAAATCGAAATCTGTTAATAAGGAATACAAACTTGGTCAGCTAGTGAATTTTTTAGTTGTAGATAATTGTACTTGCGTTCGAATTTTGCGAATTAATAATTACAAATGTATTTTATAATAGAGAACGATTTTTCTTGGCTGTGTTGTTTTTCAGACAGAATTTGTTAGCAGTTATATAATCGTATTCTCTATTTTTCTTTTCACTCTTAGTTAAATTGTTTTTATATAAATGATACTTACTAACCGTAATTAGAAAACTTTGTATGCAACATAAGTCACTGATAAGAACTGATAACCGACCACCTTGAGTGTCATGAATTTGCAAGTACAATTAAAATTATTTAAAACTGAGGCACTTAAAAGGATTTTTAGAAAATAAGTTATTATTCCATAGTTTTTTTTTTTAAGTCCCGTGTCCCCTAGTGGGGTTTGGGGCAAATGCGTTTAACATCTGTTTCACTGATCGATTTTTTTCTTTTGGGGCAAGTAGATGATCAGTCTTCTGTGCTCTGCCAGACCGAGTTCTTTATTATCTCCACCGGGAATCGAACCCAGGACCTCCCGGTTGTAACGCTTACGCGCTTACCATTAGACCAAGGAAGCGGTCATTATTCCACAGTAGTATGTAGATATTCTATGATTTGTTTTATTTTTCAACTATTTACATTTCAATAGCTATGTATAGTAATTTAGTATGGTTTGGCGTAAAAAGTTATAAATAAAAAAAATATTTTGACATTAAGACTTTAAATTAAGTATGTATAAGTAATAAGGGAAATATTTCAGAAAATATATATGAACAATAATCGTTTTTTAATTAAACATACGTAGAAATGTTATTTAAGAGCCTTCGACCGAATGTAATATACAAACATGCATAGCAATCCTTTCTTTTGACGTCGTCGGGCAATTGACTAAAATAAACATTTATTATCATCATGATCACATATCTTAAGACGATAAGGTTATCAAGCAATGAAACTTCTATTCTATGTAATAAATATTATATTATACTTTATTTCTATAATTAATTCTCAAGGCTCTCAATTCAACTGGTTTTTTTTTAAGTGTGTTACCTCAGAACTTTCGACTGGGTGGACCGATTTTGATAATTCTTTTTTTATTTGAAGAGTCCCATTTCATTAAAATTTGTTCAGTTTTATAGTTACAATTTGAAGTTTTTTTTTTGTTAAAGTTATCTGTCTATAAAAAGTATGTATCAGTTGCTGCCGATACACAATTTCTAGTTCAGACAAATTTCTGGCACGTCTAGAATAAAACTCGAACTAAGCTAATGTAGATAGGTGACTCAAGCCGAAAAAAAATGTTCGCTACCCTCAATAAATAATATTAATTGTACAAAAAAAATTCTATGTAGACTTTGGACATAAAGTAGTGCATACTTTTTATCTTTGTCGAGGAAAATCCTGTAATCCCTAAATCCCTAAAATGGGTCATATACATGTTTCTTTACAGAATTGTAAGTTTTCAGCTTCTTCAGTCTTCTTTGCCTACATAACTAATATTTTTCGCATTTGATGAACAACCCAAATGGGACAATATTACATAATAAAATTAATATAACGTACATAATTTCATATTGAAACTTTTTTTATTTACCTCAATTTATAGTTGGGATTTCGATAATAATAAGATAAGCCTGATAGTAGATTGGAAATCTATAAAGATTGAATTGAATGAAAACTGAAGCTATGACCAATGCATACGGAAAATATGGCATTGGGCGTATAATATCTACCTATATCTACCACAGATAATAAAAATAGATAAAAACATCTAGAAACGCTATTGATCTCTTAAAATAAAGTAAATAAAATATTGTCTCTACTTTTTGAGGCTTATGTTCAGGTATAAATTATTAGTTTTATCCTAACTGGTAAATAGTGGTTGCTGAACATGTGTCATAGCTGGCACGGAGGTGTGGTTGAATTTCTACAGGCTTGCCTGAAGAAATTTAACCAATTGGCCGCCCGTTGCACTCCATTGCAACGAAGTGTTAAAAATAAATAAAAATAACCCTTCGCCCAATTGGCGTTTCAGACAGTCTCTGCCATACGGATTTAGTGAATAAAACGAATAAAACATAGTTTAAAACGAAGTCGCTTTTTCTTTCCCGATATTCATTTGTATGCTTAAATCTTTAAAACTACGCAACGGATTTTGATGCGGTTTTTTTAATAGATAGAGTGATTGAAGAGGAAGGTTTTTATATATGTTCTATATCCGTGCAAAGCTGGGGTGGGTCGCTAGTAATAATATAATTATTAAATATTCACTGTTTCGATAATACAAGGAAATTTAATTACTTTTTGAAGTAAAATAGTGCCTATTATTAGCCTGGTTCCTTTCTATCAGCTAATATTTTATCGAAATTTTATAAAAATCTATTCTGTATGTAATTTGTGCATGATGCCAGAACACACAGACTGAAATATACACAAAGTTTTCATAAACTCGTTGTTTTGGGCTCTTTAGCGAATATAATATTACCCATTACGGAAAAAAGTATGGAAATATTTAATGAACACCGTGTTTATATAGTCTTATTGTAATATGTATCGAATCTATTATATTCCAACTTACATAATATGCCGATGTACAGACATATATATGTTGAGTATATAATTAATTTTAGGATTTTCCAATGTAGTTTTGTTATTCGTGTGTCAGAACATATGCTTTGTTCAAAATCATTTGAGCGACAATTGCTTGACACACCGTGACGAACAAACAATGTCGCATATGTTTTTTTACGAAAGTAATTTTAAAAAAACAAGCCTGAATTGTAGATAGCCAAAATCGTATTGAACAATGCATTGGTTCTAGTTCAGCGCGAAGGTCCTAGGTTTCAAGACTGGGGAAAGCAAAAATATTGAGAAGTCCTAGATCAAGATATTTCCAGATCCTAAGCAATTAATTTCATTAAAACAGATTCAGTAGTCTTATGGTAATTTTCCCTCCACAATCAGCTTTTTTCCTATAAAAATAATATTGGTAAAGAAAAAATCCTATTTTAAATAAGAAGAACGCGAAAATATTATTGTTACCCTTTCACGCTTAAACCGCTATATGGGTTTTGGTGAATTTTGGTTAAGAGTTCTGAAATAAAATAGTTTGTGATTCTAACTTTACCTGATTTTATAAAATTATGTAAATATTGAAATGGTAACTATAATAATAACATTCACATAAAAGATATTAAAACAGTAGTCGCTTAAAAAAATAATTATAGATAGCTTACATAATATTACATGAATGTTATTTATCTTAATTAAAAAATCCATTTAGTTAAGTCAACAATTCTAATACAATTAACAGTTACATAAAACTTACCATCAGCAATTGAAATAATATATCACAACACTAAAACCTTTTCTTCAAACCAAATGTCAACTTTAAAAAATAAAAAACAAAATGGCCACGTCCGTCACGCGCTGCGTCGAAGCACTATTGTGAATACGAACTAAATTCAAAATCGGAATATGACCACCAGATTTATTTGAACTGGAAGCAATAATACATTTTCCCTTTCTACAATACGTTTTCATATACACAAGGGCGGCGGGAAGGCTCAACCTAAAACGGTTATTACATTCGCATATCACGTCATGTGAATTTTCATTTGTTTCAAAGGATTATAGACTTTATTAGCAAGTGATAAGGTTGTTTAAGATGTATTTGGTAAAATTGTGGAAAACCTTGACTAAGGTGATGTGATAAGAATATACAGGCTGTATTGTAGCTGCCTACACTTGTACAACTTAGGTAGGTTGTAGTTTTTGATACCATATATTTCACAATGGAGAATGAAACTAGGTACGCAAAATCGTTTGAAACTTTGTCACAGTAGGGCTTTTATGCACACAAATACACAAGTTTTTGTTTTAATCAAAAATAACAAGTAGTTTCGATTTTACATGTAGTAATCAGTAGGAAAAGTGAATAGAATTATACGTGCATAGTTTGTGTCATGAACCTTAAGAATTACACAAACCATGAGAAAGATGAAGGTTGGCAAAAATATATTACCTAAAAGTATTTAGGTAATATACTATTTTAATGCCCGTCTTCCACTGCGTAAGTGAAATGAGCGAGAAATAGTTGACCGGCGGAACGGAGTTTGAAATGAAATAGTTTTTGCCTTCCACTAAGAAAGAGTTTTTAAAATAATTTATTTCGCCTTCCACGACAACTCGCTAACCTCGTATGTGACTCTTTCAACTCGCTCACTCCGCTCCGCTCGTCTCCGCTGTGGTAATGATCTCCGCACATGTATGAAAATCGTTACGAATATAGCGGAGTCAGTAATGGGTCCGTTCCGCTCGCAGTGGATTATAATCGGATAGTCATTCCTTTTTCAAATAAGTATTTCAAATAATTCATTAATGTAAGAAACATCATGTATATTATTAAATAAGTGTGCGTGCCCACCTGTTGTACTCATGTGTGTGTGTGTGTGTTTATTTTGTGCTGTGACGTAATGTTGCTCTACTAATCGGTATATAGGTAAAAGTTTGTAAAAGCAATTTTGTTTATACATTACAATTATATATTATATAAGTCAAATTAACATATCTAAAAAGATATTTAAAGTTGTTATTAAGAACAGAAAGGCACCATTTATTCACTTAGTATGTACTTATTCCAAAACTACTTAAAACATAAACGTAGTGATAAAGTGTATATCGACCGATTGGCGCAATTTGTAGTGCTCCTGCTTTCTGCAACGAAAGGTCCCGGGTTCGAACCCCGGTTCGTGCAATTATTCGTGTGATGAGCACAAATGTTTGTATCCGAGTCTTGGTTGTTTATAAACTTAATTTATTGTTTTACTCTCTTTGTTTCTGATTACCATAACACAAGTGCTTCAGCTACTTACATTGGGATCAGAGCAATGTATGTGAGTTGCTATTTAATTAGGCTTTTAATTTTAATATGTAAATAATTGGGAATGGGTAGTTTTTGGTATTGTAAGTGGATTAAACATTTATACCTGGTAGGTTTAAAATGAACTAGAGCAACATTCTGTTTAGCGATATACCGGTAGTGTACATAACCCCACTTAACCGACTTCACACGGTTCATGCCACTCGGCCCATGCTCCACTGATCTCGAGTTCGATGCCCGACGCATATAAGGATTCATAGGTTTAGGAGATTAATTTGTAATATTTGACCAAAACTCTAACTTGAAATAAATAGTATATCTAATTCATTTTGCTAGCGTACCTAAGGTCAAAATCATAGTCGCTAGATACAAAGATTTGGAAACAATGTTGGTGCCAATTGTGATGTATAAGAAGTCTATAAGCTTGATTAAACTAAAATTATCTAAATTACTAGTTATTTTGACTATATCAGAATTGGTGATATCGATTCAAAATTGTGTAGTTCAAAAAGAAGGATATAGGACAAGGCTCAATCTTTCTTTTAGTACTTATTTCCGCGAATCATTTACAGTTTTATGTGAGAAGAAACTTATTTGCGGTTGCAAGAAATCTCCTACGACAAAAACAGTCATATATCAAATATTTTTTTAATTAGTTAATATTTTTTTAAATTATTACGCCTGGGAAAAATATTAAGCAATTATTCATGCATGGAGTTCTGCTCTTACAACATAATTAGATACTTTTGCTACAAGGAGCATAGTAAATTAATTGAAGAAATTTGAAATCATTATCAAAGTTAAAAAAATATTATCTTCTTTAATATTACACGAATTAAACGTCATTTTTGAATATTTATAAAATGGTTTTATGACTGGTTTTTAAATACTAATCAATTAATAAATGGCTCCAGTTCCAGATAAATTTTTAGTTCCAGATGGCTAGAACGTGGTGTTTGTAACAATAATTAACTTTGCTTTGGCAGAAAAGTTATTTAAAAAAAATACCTCACATAAAGTTTTAGACCAGTCTTAGAAAAGAATAGGAGGTTATGAGAGGTGGTTTAATATGTAGCACGTTGTTTAATGTTTTAACCGCCTTCCGAGGTCCTGGGTTCGAATCCCGGGGGGAAACATGAATGTTTCGGTTGGGTAGGCACATGAGACTGATCACCTACTTGCCTGTAAAGAAAATGATCAGTGAAAGAGATACAGCAATGTGTCTGCCCCATGCCCCACTAGGGGTACGAATTCACTTCAGTTTAATGTTTCAATTAAAAGTACACACGTAAGTCTCGTAAACTCCAGAATGAGGCAGAAATCATTGTCCTTTCATAAAGTCAACGTTCTTTGTCTTCCAAAACACATGTTCTTGTTTTCTCGCCTCGCGAAACGAACTCATGACCTGCCGCAATACGAATTGTCAGAAAAGATTTACTAAACGACGGAGGCGGTTGTGTAAATACTTGCTTCAGACCACCAGCCTATTCAGTCTACTGCTGAACAAAGATCTTCCCAAAAGATAATCTATACAACAGTTACCCAGTGTATTAGGTGATTAATATTGGCTTTTTTATGAAATAGGGCCTCCTATTTCAGTTAGTTAGGAGTCAGTTTAGTTAGGAGGCTCGCTTATGAAAAGCGGTCCGCCGCCCACAGACACTCCTAACATCAGTTAGGCCAAGGCGTTGCCGGCCTTTTAAAGAGAGGTACGCTCTTTTCTTGCAGGTCCCTAAGTCATAATGGTTCGGAAATACTCTGAAGGCAGCTGGTTCCATAGAGTATTGGTGTGCGGTAAAAAATGCCTAAGAAAACGCTCAGCTGTGGAACGGCAAACATCGAAATGATACGGTTTAATTTGTATTCTGCCTCGACGTTCGAAGATGAAACTTAGCTGCAGGTTTTGTTCTAATAAAGCCTCTAGATGACCGCGAAACTGAACTTGCTCGGTTAACGCTAAGTAATCCGATATTAGCTGAGTCAGTAAGCGTTGTATTGAAACTTTTTAGCAGTAAACGTAGTAACTTCACTATTTATCAATTCTATTACAGGATTATGAGATTAGCACTTAATTGTCTTTAAAAAAGCAGGCCTACAGTTATTACCATAAAGAATTAGTATAATAACTGCCCTCTTTCATAAACAACAGAAAGGTTAATAAATATGAGAGAACAGTTAATATTATGTTTGAGAAACTATCGTATTGCGACCGTGGTTGACGTAACTTAATCGTAATAACGATATACTGCAATAGAAACACTTTGATACTTCATGAATTGCCGAAACGTAACAGGATATGTACGTGTTTGTATATTATAGAAAATCGAAAAATAATTATTATAATCAGATGAGATCGAGATAAGATATACTGGTGTTTGGAAAACTGAATTCAACTTGATACATGTATGTATGTGAATAAAGTAACATTTAGGTCCACTTCCCTAATGTATAATGTAAATAATAATAATAAAGCCATTTATTTCAAACTTTTTATATTATATGTTTTACATTAGGTTCAACAATACTATTTCATTTTAATTCCCATTGATAGGGCATAGGCCTCGTCCATCTTTTGCCACTCTCTTCTGTCAGCGGCCAGTCTGGTCCAAGTGAATTGCGCGATGTTGTCTCGCCAGCGGCAGCGTGGGCGGCCGCGCGGACGTTTCTGTTCCCGCAGGTACCAGTGCAGGAACTTCTCGCTCCATCTCCCGTCTGTCGGCTTTCCTGTGTGACCAGCCCATTTCCACTTTAAACTAAATAATGTAAATAGTAAAGCAATAAAATTGTTGTTGAGGTCAATGTAGGGAAGATAAGTATCAAGATGTTCAGATCACAGCACGATCAAATTGCAGAGGAGTCTGGTCAAATGAGTGTGGGAACCGGCGCGGAGATTGTGTGACCTTGATACTGATTACTATTGTTTTTGATACTGTAAGTATTTTATTAAAAACATCTTTCTGGCATGCATGCTAAACATCCCATCAACATCAAGAAGAAAAAAGGTTGTGATATGCAGGAGTTGGCGTAACGCCAACAATTATAAATAACTAGCTGACCCGGAAAACTAATATAACCAATAATAAAAAATAGAATGGGTATTGTAAGGACTTCTGTAAATCTATAGAAGAGAAATATCCCGTTATGCATTGTTTTGTTATATCTCAAAGAGATTAGGCAGCGTCTTCGATGAAAGCTCCCAGTTATGTTGTCCTGTCTTAACTATGAATATTGAATTCGAATTGGCATAATAATTTAAAAACTGACAGTTATGTCAAACACTATAAGATTACATCAGAAAACTTGATATTGTCGTTAAATTTTCTGAAATTTTCTAAAGTTTCGCGCAATGCGCAATTTTTTAAAGAAAAAAAAAAGAATTACCTAATTTGGTGCTGTCGTTTGGAATCTATGCGCATACACACATTTCGGTGATTCATAATTATTTATATAGATTACCGACGAGCGGTCATGCATAGCGTTGATGTTTTTTTTTAAATCTATGAATTTTTCGGCCTAATGTAATTTTTATTTATATTTACTATTTTTGAAAAAATAATTTTCGTTTTATTCGTGCTTACCGCGTGTTAAAGAAGAAAAGTAGGTACATAATTATCCAATTCGCACTTTGTTCAAGAGCAATTAGACTTTTATGATTGCAAAATGTCCATATAGGTTTGGCCTTTGAAAGTTTTAAACATTTCGTATATTCATTAACCTTCAAATAAGCTTTTAAACAATTAAATCGATACTTTCAGCGCATTAAAACTTAAAATTAAAAATACATTAAAACTTTTTATTTAGTCTGGTTTTAGGAATATAATGAAACCAGTTATAATATAATAAATAAGGGAAAATGGTAGAACAGTGGCTCAATGTGTAAGTTGATTGGTCTGAGATAGATAAAACCTGGGAACTGAAAAAACATTATCCTAATAAGCTAATGACCAAAACGGTACAAAAAAAAAATTATAAGTTATCGGCAGATATGTATCTGTTTTTCTAATTAATTTTTAGCAATGAGGTAAGCGAAAAAACGAATTTTCATATTCCCGGACTTCGATTTCATGTCCACCTGTACTAATTTCAATTATTATTTGCAGAAGTATTATTAAAATCGTGAAAAATAAATGTGTTGCGTTTAAGTACCTACTCTTAAAATGTATATCTAACTTAAATGTTTCCTAATTCCTATGTTACCTAGCTGTTATAAACAATAGAAAAATTCTCAAAATATAAGGTCGTGAAAGGTACGAATATTTGTAATAATTATATGTTTATTTACAAATCGGCTGAATTCTCGACTAGCGCGATCCAATCTTAAGCGTGGGATCAACGCTAGTGTAAGATGGATAAGCCTTAAATTAACTTAGCTAGTTAATAATCATCATTATATGTTTTATCTGATCAGTACAAAGTCATATATATCAATAGCTTTTAAAGCTTAAATACAAATAATTGACATAATATAATTATTTTAAAAATGAGCAGAAAGAGAGTAGAGGTTCTGTAGCATCTTTTTCTGATAAATAATATAAGCTACCTAAGCACGGATAAAAGATACATAAAGATTAACTGAATACGGAGGCGGAAAGATAGTTTTCATTTAAGTAATTTATACTTCTACATAATGCAAATCATTACTGTGAAATAGATAAAATATTTCTATTGTAGTATATAAATATATAATTAAGCTACATAATATAAAATCTCAATATGTATATTTAAACTACTTTTTTTTCAATGATTATGTAAACTTTTGATCAAAGTTAGAATCTTAATTTTTTAACAACTCCATCAGTATCAGACAAACGTATCTCTCCAAATATTTATATGTCTGTTTTAAGTCAAAAAATATTTTTCTAAACGTCTTATCCATACTAAGCAATGTACGATTATAAAATTTGTAACGGCGTTGCAAACGGATTCAGTCGCTAGCGAGTCGTTATACTGTGTGTGTTGTTTTTTTGGATATACCTTGGTGAGTACACATAATATGCAGATATATTCAATTGCAACTTGCCGAAGTCTACTGACAATTAGAATGAAAAGTAATCTGTGTCCTTTCCAAAATCCTAAATTGTTACTGAAATTCATTGAAAGCGGCTGATTATTTAAGTAACTATTGGTTCCCGCAATCGCTTCAGAGTTCCGAATAGTAACATAAAACATTATACCACAGAAAACAAATTTTCTTCATAAAAACTTTTTTCGTGAATTTTTCTACATTTTTCTGCTATTCTCTGATTACACGAACCCAACAAATCAGAGATCATCAAAATTGGTCCATTTGTTCTTGAGTTATTGGTAACAACCCAACTTTGTTTTATATTTACTATGTAGACTATGTAGATGTATCAATTTTTTTTAAGGTAAGTTTTTCAAAATTGCAGATTTTTTTACTTAGTTTCGGGTACCATCGACACAATTAGGTGGGTTAGCCAAGATAAATCGCCTATCCATACGTAATATTTTGATAATAATCAATATAAATTATCCTTATATATGATAACAGCTTATATGAAATCTTTAAAAGATTTACTGAACATATTACTTTTTTGGTAAATAAGGTAACCCGTCAAGTTATTACATAGACTCGATACTTATATAATTTTATATTTTCCTATTAAAACACAATTATTGATTATATAAAAATTGCAGAGTAATTAGTGAAATTGTTTTAGTCTTTGCGTGTACCTACATCACTTCCTTTTATTTAGGAAGTATCCTAAATGTACTGTTGTATACAAATTACTTTATATAACACAAGTTGATATGCGTGCATGTGTCTATTTGCTTAGTTTTCATGAACAAAGTTTGACAAATACTTCGTGACTTTGTATGCGAATATGTAAAAAGTTGTGTCATTTTTTAAAACCAAATTCGCTAGAGTCTTGACAAACATCGACTTTTGAAGTGACGTTTTGACTTGTTCTAGATGTGTAAAAGAAAGTCTTAAATGAAATCCCTTAACGTTTTGTGTGTATTCGGTGCAGCCTTTACAAGCTTGAAAGTAACCTCCTGTGCCTATCTAACAAAATTATTTGTTATTTCGGAATTCGAACGCAGAACTTTCCATAACGCAATCGCATATATTTCTTAGTTACAGTGGTGGTAGGAATTTTAAAAATATCTTCATCTCTTCATTAAACTCGTGTTCAGCACCATTTGATGGTTCAAAATTTGTCGATTTAGGTATATTATATTTAGAATTACCAATGTTTTAAATTTAGTCTTAATACTTACAAGTTATATTGATTTTGTACCTAGTTGCTTCAAATATTATAAACTAAAAACTAAGAAGTAAAAAGAACTTGTCGGGCCAACGTTCACTGCCTCAACATTTCCGTGAATTTTCTTGTTTTCCCATTTTTTAATTTATATTTTAATTCAATTAAAAAAAATATTATTGATAAATTCCTAAAATAGCCTCCATTATATATCTAATTATAATATTTTTGTGGTGTTTTGGTATTTATTGAAATAACAATAACCCAAATCCCAGTACTTATACTAGTGAATTACCAGTTTTGTGGTTTGCGGTGTAGACAATTGCTACGAATCACACAGACAGTCTATCATTACAATATAGGTTTTATATTTCATAGCTTTGATACCACAAGTTAAATATATTTTCGTTATAACCTGTAAGTTATTAAAATACATTTATTTAACCATAAATTTCTCATATCTATCTTAACAAATACTCTGCATATATTTGATTTGATTTGAGTGTACACATATTTATTTGCGAATGTATGAAATCAACTTCGTCCTAATTTATTTGAAATGATGCGTTTGACTTTGTGTGTCTAGGCTTGCCATAAACGATTAATGATAACCGCATTTCAACCGTTTCTAAGATTATCTCGAACTAACACACAGCTTAAGGATTTTATTATTAGTATAGACTTGGAATAGGTGAAGAGATTAATAAATTTTTATAATTTTTGGTATGGTATGCCCATCTCTTACCACCTTACAATAAAGAAGGTAGTCGGTTAATATCACTTATGGTTTCAAACAAATATAATTTATTATCTTATTTATAAACATAAATAATATTTCGAATTTTCTTTCAATTCTTACATTTTACAAGAGCAACATCACAATCCACGTATAACCTTATAACGGAACTTAATTATAGCGTACGTAACACGTATATCTACTATATGATTACAAATTAATCTCGATTTCTTGTGTATTTCTCATTACCTTTGATAAGTAGGTACAATTTCTATTTCGCACTTTATTTTTTAACAAATTAAATTTAAAGCACAATTTTTTTTGACAGAATGGATAGTATTTTCAAAGTAATTGAATATAATAGGTACTTAAAACACTATATTTTATGTGCTTAAAGTATATAGTAATCTAGACTATGTAATCTAGTATAGATTACATAGTTAATGTTTTATTTATCGAGTTTTTCGCGTAATGCGCTAATAAAATTAAATACCTAATATTATCTATCTAACTATATAATAAATTTATATAGATTTGTTAAAAAATTTGGAGGTATGACATATGTACATACAAATATACACAAAAAAAATCATACATACATAAACACCGTGAAACCAGACTTTTATATATTAGATATACATATATATCTTTAATACTTTTGTTGCATTGTAAGCTTTTAAGACCTTAAACAAAATTTTATCTAAAATTATCGTGTTTAATATGTGAGAAACATTTTAAAAATTCTCTTTTGAAATAAAAATTATAGAAAACAGAGTTTTACGATTTAATTCAGTACGTTTTGGTAATAAAGCTGTTCACGTATATTTAACTGTTGATTTGAAAATAAACTTATTAGGACAGAAATGATAATTATAATATAAATTATAACAAACTGTGTTAGTCTTTGTGGTTGCACGAACTTTATTAAGGTTAAAGTTGAAAATATTATGACACTATTATGAAAATTACAGTTACTTTAATCAAAACTCAAAGATAGCTTTACGCAACAATTCTTGGTTTCAGAATTCAGATAAAAATATATTATAGGCGGCTAAAAATAGTCACTGCAGTAAGTTATTCTTAAGTAAATTTTATATTTTGTTCCTATTCTTAGTAAATTATTGGTTTCTTATGTTCTACATTTTTAAATATATCAACGCAGTATGAAACTCTTTGCAATGTTTCATTTTGTAATCATGATTGTGTTTGCCTTAAAATAGATACGTTTTTGAATTGTTGTAGGTTAGATTGATGTAAATTTTCATCCTACATGTCATGTAGTATATTAAGAACAGGTAAATGAAAATATATATCATTAGATTACATTAAGTTATTTATGTTTCGAGTGTAAGAATGGATTTTACACACATCTCACTGTTTAACATTTATAATATTAAACAAAACTACTTTATTGAACCACTACATGTTAACCTATTTAGCTATTATAGTGTAACAATTTTTTATTTAATAATAAAGGTGAGGACACATCGTGTGAAAGATGATACGATCTCATTACAAGGTTCCACTGTTTTGACATGAGCCATTGCGTACGGATTACAATATTTGAATATTCTCACTATGAAAATTAAAAAGAAACAATTGTATTTATAAAAAAAAAATATCTAAAAGCTAAATAAGATTAATTAATGAAGATATATCGACGATCTTAGTGGAGACTACAGGAAACCCGAAAGCTGGCTAATATTTCGGCCATTGCGTTAGTATAGCAATACAACGCGGTAATGTGGCCAGTATTTTGGGTACGCACCCCAACGGTTTTGATGAGCCTTTTGTATTTTTGTAAATACATTTAAGTACATTATTTTAAATAAATTTATACTTATTAATGGAATGAAACTTAAGAGAAAAAATAATAATGTAAATTATAACTCTGGCTTACTAGCTAAACCGCTGCGAAATTATAGTTAAAGTCTAACTTATTAAACGATTTAATTGCGATTTTGCATAATGTAACAAAACCTCGAAATCGCAACAATTGTTAAGCCCACAATGGCATTGTCCCATAATGCAATTAAAAATTGCCGCAATTACAACATGTTTTTATTATTTTCTCATGGACATTGATTGAGACTAATTCGCTTTGAAGTGTCCATATAAAGGACATTTTAACGAAATTTCCAGCTTTTTTACAAAATAAAAGTAAAATATTCTCAATGTTAGCTTCGATAACTCTATGATTTTCTTTACCCTGCTAGTCTCGCAATATACATTTAATGAGGACAATAACAATTTGGAAGGCTGAGTTAAGAAAGACGATAAGAAAAGTAAACATAGATTCAAAATCGCATACATGAACACTTATGATGTTTCTTAACAGACACAAATATAACATCTCCTCTATAGAAGGACATTTTATATTTTAAAAACATTAACTGTTAAACATATGTATTATTTCCAGCGTTGCAGTGTGGGCCGACTACAGTAAAATAGTTATCACTACATAGTATAAAACAAAGTCACTTTCTCTATCCCTATATTCCTAAGTATGCTTAAATCTTTGAAACTACGCTAAAACGGATTTTGATGCGGTTTTTTTAATAGATAGAATAATTGAAAAGGAAGGTTTATATATATGTTTTATACCCGTGCGAAGCCGGGGCGGGTCGCTAGTACATTATATTAAGAATTGTTATTTACTTTTCGTCGTTACTTGATGTCAATCCTAATTTACGAATTCAAATTGTATCAAATAAACTCATCTATAATTTGATATTTTTCAGAATACTTTGAAAACCTACCAAAATGAAAGTATCTTGGATCAGCAGACTTCACCCGAGTACCGTCGGCATTATAGCATTGTTGTTATATTTCATCGATTATTCTAAAGCTGTAAGTATCTAACATACATCTTCCGCTATCTTCATTTTCGATTGGGCAAGCGCAGAAGTCTATGAAACAGAAGCAAAAATAAGTCTGCCTTTGCCCCACTAGTAATAGCAAGATTTTACCTTAAGAGTTGATCCTTGAAAAAAAGTAATTTGTAAACTAGTTTTTTTTCTCTAAATCCTTTGAGATTGGCCTTAAATGACTCAAAATTACTTTTTAATTGTTCTTAGTAATACGAATAAAATAAAATTAAAACAGCTATAAATTACTACAATTAGTGTGATTATAATCAATTTAATTAAATAATTGCTGAAGATTTCCACGTAACTATTATTGTTTAATTACTGACAACTAGCGCAATTTAATATTAAAATCATTAATAATACAGGTTTGGATCAGAAATTATTATTCTAAAGGAGAAGACAAACAGACATTAAAATAGTAAAATAAGTTACAAGACTCTACAAAGATTCCATATGACACTTATCTCATAGCGATGTTGCAATAAATATAGGCACGTATAACACTTAACAGTTTAATTGTTTTAATTTTTAAAGGCTTTTTAGTTCTCGTTCAAAAATCTCAACTCTACTTTCCACTCTGAATTGTATCTACTCTTCCGTCTACTGTTATGATAAGAAAGTAACTTCGTGTATTAAATTTAAAATTTATAGTCGCATTTATTTTTCCGATCCTAAAATGTTATAATAACTAGGGTCCGACGCTACCGGTTCACGTGACATTCACTTACATTACACAACTATTATGACTTAGTTAATATATTAAATTACTAGTGTATTAAATTTAGCTTATCAATGTTTTTCAGTCTCTAGATGGTTATATCCCCGGTGAGGACTATCCAGCCTTCGAGGAGGTGCCCAAAGGTCTCGCATTCACATGTGTTGATAAAATCCCCGGATATTACGCTGACCCAGAAACGCAGTGCCAGGTTACTTTATAAATATAAATAAATAAAATAAAAATAGCCTTTATTTCTCTAATTGATATTAAACAACACGTAAAACAAAAAAATAAACTATGATTTTATTGAATTATGTGGTCTTTTGACATAGGCCTCCTCAAGTTGTCATGTTTCCCTATCCTTGGCTAAAGAACGCCATCCTTTTGGTAGGTCATCTTCCCATCCTTTTAATGGACGTTCTCTAGACCTCTTCCCATCTCTAAAGTACCAGTACAGCACCTCCTGTGTCCACTTTACTCTCCTAGAGCGCAGTATGTGACCTGTCCAGCGCCACTTCAGCCTTTTAACTTTATAAATATAGTAAAAGACAATTGTGATTTCCTTGTTTGAAAATAACATCTGGCTAAGTCACGCGTCTGATATTCAATGCGTGTTGCACGGAAGGGTTCGAATCCCAGGCAATAAAAACTATATATTTCGATAAGCCAGGAACATAATAACAAATTTTATTTTTAATTAAACGCCCTATAAAATATAAAATCTTCCCAAAACAATAAAAACTACATAAGTCGAAGTTTTTCTAGAAAAGAGGTTTATAGATCTATAGTTATAAAAAGTTGTAATCTGTGCAACGTTCGATATTGGTTCATTATAGATTGAGTCTACTCCTCACAATAAAAAGAGTCAATTTATTAATAATAAATGTATTTTTGAAAGTATTCCCGTTGTATGCATCTAATAAAAAGCCTTATTTCTTTAGGTGTGGCATTGGTGTGTCCCGAGTATTGGTGGAAATGTACAGTACTCTTTCCTCTGCAACGCAGGTACAGTCTTCAACCAGAGGACGAGAGTATGTGACTGGTTTTTTAACGTAAGTAGAAATTAAATATTTCTAAGCATGTAAGGGACAGCTTTTTTACAAGTAGTCACGTTGGATATATATAGACACTGTAGCGCTCTGGCCTAAGATACACTATACCTCATAACGATGTTACATTTTTTGCGATTCTCTTTATATCACAGATAATTTAGATTCCAAGAAAGTTAATTTGCTAACATTTTAAGGCACTAGTTTTTTTGTATGTTACAGGTTGATTGCTCTAGTGCTCCAGCGTACTATGCAATAAATGAAGACCTTTACAAAGACGAAGCAGGCAACTTCATTGCAGGGAAAAAGTAGTATTTTAAAAAAATTGTGCCGTTTAGTATAGTACAATAGCGTTGAAAATAATATTTTTAACATATCCTCAATAAATATTGGCTCTTATAAAAATATAAAGCTGGAGAATTTGAACAATGGAATTATAACAAAAAATATAAAATATTACTGCTACATAATCAAAGAAGTCGATAGAGATCACAATTGTCCAGGACATCTCTTATCGGCATCCTAGAAATGTCACACCGAATACTTTAAAATTTTATACCTTCCTCATCATAGATAAATAAAATTGTACAGGGAAATCACGTTCATAACATTAATTTTAATATTTCTGAGTTACCAATTACTACATATAGAATTAGTTTTAATTTTTAAATGCCTATTGAAATAAGTAATAGAGTTTAGTGAAATTTTATATGTAAAAATTGCACATCAATCCTAGAATTATATTTCATAATATTTATATAGTTATTTAAAAACTACTCAAATAATGTTCTGTATTGACAACTTTAGTTTGTACCTACACATTGTAAAGATTTTGAATAAATTTCGAATTTAAATTTAAAATGTAAGTATGGATGTATCAAAAGACACCATAGGCGTGAGGATGTACTTATCCGAAATGCTGATTGCATAATATTCTTATTAAATGTATATTTGATCGTTCTATTGTATAATATTCATACTAACATTATTAACGTGTATTTATTTATGTGTATGTATTTAATTATTATATTATATCTTACAGATATAATAATACTAACATAATATTCGACAAAAACAGTAGATGGCTCGAATTATGTGACAAAACTAAAGCTAACACAGCGTCGGCATAAACTACTCCTATTTTAAGTAACTCACAGATGGCCTAAGGTCCAAATTCATAGATCAGACTTTGACTTCACTGTGATAGAAGTGAAATTTAAAAACCAAATTAAATTGTGTTTAGCGTAACCTTTTCCCCACCTATTTAACGCTGTAAATTATTTTAATGAGCCACAATTTACCTTTCGTAATAAAGTTCAAAAAATAAAAATGATAATAAATGAAAATCATTGGCATTGAATGTGTATAAAAAGCTATGTATAGATATAAGTTTCTAAGAGTTACCAGTAACCAAAATGCGAATTACTTTTTATTTTTATAAAATAAAATTTTGAGTAAAATGGATTTTTTTAATTTATCAGTTATCTCTTAAGTAGGTACTTATTTATAAGAACAATTATTGGTTCTTATAAGTTCTGTTCAACTCAACATTGTAGTTAGTGGATGTAACTAGGAAGTCCTAGATTCGCCTATAAGTCAGAAAGGAGTAATATGAAAACATCATGCTGATATTTCCTAACAGTCAAAGTTCAAGTAATAAAATTCATTTACATTTCATATACTAGCATTTAAGAAAAATGTTGAATTACATTTTCCAGTTTCATTGTTGTGTTTTAATTAGAAGATTTATAATTTTTGACAATATAGTAGTCAAAGTAAATAATAAAAGTCGATATATGGTACTCATTTTTCCTATAACTACCATATTATTAATACAATTATTCACATCAAAGTTCACAGGTCGAAGACAGACTGCAATGGACGATTCGTTGTTATTGACAAATCTTTTTCACGTGTCGTTGATACTTTTGACGGTGGCAATGCTTTTTAAATGCCCGTTAATAAAAACAAATCGTCCTCGTGTAATTGAGCCTTTAGGTTTTAGGAAAATCGAATACAGGAAATGAAAATATTATTAAAAAAATATTGTTCCTAAAATAAATTTTATGGCAATTTGTGCTGAGCGTAAAATTTGCCAAAAAATTTGTCGAGTATTTGATACAGCATAATATTAATAAATAATCGTTCATTCCATATACCTTTAAAAAGTTGCTTTACTGAAAGATATCTAAATCTTGATGTTAATACCTATTGTAAACTAGACAGTTTTTTTAGAACTTTTCACTTTACCATGCCTAGTAGGTAAGTAAGTAATGGTTCTTCAACTTTACTACATTATTAACAAATGAATAAATCATTACTAAGGCTACATTATTAACGAGTACTACTTACTTTTTTCCGCTTATTAAGTAATTAATAAATGGTTTAATACATAATAATATCCTTAATTGTATTAATTAATGTAATAAGTCGCTGCCGTTAATGTATTTATGAGACACGCAGATAATAATATGATCCTTTGACCGATTCACCTTTGTAATAAAATTAAAAAATATACTAATTACATTGAAGACAATTAAAAAAACCGATATGTTGGTTTCAAATAAAATATATTTAAATGGTTGAATGAATCTTCATAAATTGTTGCTACGCTAAGCTTACAAACAAAAAAACCGCATAGAAATGGGTTCATTCGTTTGGTTGCTACAAGCTACAGATACATAATCGTATGTTATAACACGCTTTTTTATTCGTATGAGGTTCAAAAAGTAGGTATTATGTTTTCTAGTTTAGTCCCACCTATTTATGAATCTTAAGTATTACCTACTATATTGCCATCAAAAACTAAGAAATTTATTTATTGTATCAATTATTACAATACTTTTGTTATTTTTATAAACAGATGGTACATTTATTGTGCAAGTCAATTGATAATAACAAGGAGTAAGCCGTATGTACAGCTGTATGTAGCAAAAAACAATAGTGCAAAACCTGAAACACCCAATTTTTGTTTCACTTGGTTGAAGGCTACTTTGATCAAAGTGAAGTCGTAGCTCTATTAGTGAATCTTAGCCAATAAGCTATATTATCTGTTAGGGTCATTGACAAGTGCCTAGTGAAGATAATGGCAAAAGTTTCTATATGGTTTTTGTGGTGTATAAATCTTTTATAAGGAGTTTATTGTAGAATCCTAACCAATAGTTATTTTAATACTATTTTAACAAGTCTCTTCAAATCTTCACGATTATACTTTAGCTAGCGAACTTAATTAATTTTACATTGATAACAAATGTTTAGGCCAAATTATACATATAGAAAAATCTCCTGTCACGGTGTTTGTGTTCGTACTGCTCCGAAACGCTTCGACCGATTTTTATAATTTTTTTGTGTATTTTGTAGGTATTTTAGGTCGACAAGCATTTTACACCCTTTAATTTTTTTTTAAATCGCGCGAGCGGGTGAATCCTCTGGCGATAGATGGTATTGTATTCATTTTTAGGCATTTGACACGCCACATTTCCATTTAGGTTTGCATTTGTACGACGACCGATTGGCGCAATTGGTAGTGCTCCTGCCTTCTGCATCGAAAGGTCCCGGGTTTGAATCTCGGTAGGTGCAATAATTTGTGTGATGAGCACGAATGTTTGTTTCCGAGTCTTGGTTTTTTATAAATTTATATATGTATTTATTGTGGTACCCTCGTTGTTTCTGATTACCACAAGTGCTTCAACTACTTACTTGGGATCAGAGCAATGTATGTGAGTTGTCCCAATTATTATTATTTATTATTTGTATTCTACCGAAAGTTATACGACAATATTTCTTAGTAATCTGTATAGGCTAGCTATAAAGCTAATAATTTGTATGTATAGTTAGAATGAGCACTACCGTCTACTTACAACTGGCATGCAATTCCCCAGTCAGTTATTTCGAACATTCACTAGTGTCGCACGTATTTTGTGCGTCAAAAGAAATTAAAAAACATACTTAATATAACAATAGCATTTAAGTGAGTGTGTATTCAAATTCAAACGGTATTCTATTTGACAGTTAGTTTTTTTAATTCAGTAGCAATTGTCTGGTCACCCAAAAGGTTGCGTAACGGTTTGGTAACTTTTTTCGGTATGTTATAGAACCTGTTTTTTCATTCAGGTCATTTATTGTCTTGCGTCAATTTGTTGCAGGTAAGAATATATGTTATTTTATATCTATAATCTATATGTAATCAATTATAAACGGTGTCAAACATAATTGTAGTATTTTAATTATAAAATGTGTTCAGAGAAATTGTGCTGACAATTAGTGAATTTCCGGAATCCGTAGTGGACCATCAGAGTAGTCATATTGCGTATTATATGCGTCTGTTATACATAATAAAAATATTTTTGTTTCTCGGAGAATCAAACACTTAATCAACTGAGCTATGGATTCAGTTGTTTAATTATTTATATAGTATTAAGTTATATTAATTATTTAATATCATAGTGAACTTCCATCTTGTCTATATTGAAAGTTGTATGAACAAATGCTAATAGTTTTTGAAGTTTGTTGGTAGGTATGTCTCAAAAAGGATAAAGTTACCTGAATTCTGTTTTAAAAATAATTAAAAGCGAGAGAACGAAAAAGGCTCTTTCATAATTATTAATGGGTTTTATCTTTATAAATTTATATTTATGTGACTTTCTATTTGTTTCCATTTAAGTGATGCTTTTTAAGTATTGATAATAACATATAGGATTATAATGCTGGGTATTATTAGCGTCCGCTTCTTCGTTTGTAATTCTAGATAAATTAATGGCTATTTTACTTTTTATTCAAAGATATCTAACTATCTTATCTTATGTGAATGTCCCTAGTGGGGTATGGGGCAGATGCATTTCAAATCTGTTCCACTGATCGATTTTTTCTTTAGGAGCAAGTAGGTGATCAGCCTTCTATGTCCTGCCAGACCGAGTTTTTTTTATCTCCACCGAGAATCGAACCCAGGACTTCTCAGTTGTAACGCTTACGCGCTTACCACTAGACCAAGTACTCGATCTAACTACATTATACCAATCCACAATTTCATAATAAATGAGTGTAGAGCTTAACCATAAACAACAATCATTTAACATACAACTTCTTAACACATGATTGTTTTGCTAAATGATTCGTGGTTCTTTCTGACTTTCAAGAAATTGAAATCGCACATCAATGGTAAGTTATTTTCCATGTGCTATACAAAAATACCTTAACAAACATTTATTTTATAATTTATCTGTAGCTTAACGTTAATGCAATTAAATTCTTCGATATAAATGCATTTAAAACAATCTCTTATGCATTAAAGCGAGCAAAATCTTATTTAATATGATTTCAATCATAGCTAAAAACAAATTGCTTTTCTTATCTTTAATAACCCATTTAAAACGTCACCTCGTTAAACACTTCTAGCTCGGTACCGGGGACAAATAAGTAGGTACCCAACTGTAATATAACCTTGGCTTACAAATTTCGAGACTATTACATAAATACTTTGCGTAACAAGTCGATATTCTTGTCCTGAGAAAGGCTTTTGAGGAAAATATTGAGCACTTAAAATATTGATTGAAGCATTAGTTTTTCAAATAGCTTTGACCTGAGACTAACTTTGAATGCCACTTATTTACGTGTATCGGTGGTCAGATAAGCCTAAATCAAACCAAAAATATGATTTATTAACCTAATTTTACTATGCGTTTGTTAATATTTTGCTAATAATAAATTTCTAAAATATATAGCAAAAATCTGCAAATATGAAATTCGGCATTCAATATTAAAAGATTGACGTAAAATCGCGACAATGAATTTAACCTATATCAAACGCGTTAAAATTAATTAATTAATAATACATTTCCACATTTTATTACACCAGTACAACATAGAAATAAACACAAAAATTAACAGTAGATTTTTAAACACAGACTCACATATCAAGCGCGTGAGTAAAGTAGGGAATTAGACCAATATATTTTTTAAAAATCTGCAAATGATGTCCACTTCTGTTTAAACAGCTTCTATCTTGATATTAATTTTATTCAACGATTGAATATTTAAAGAATGTCTCTGCAAGGTTGTTACAATCACTTTATACACCTCAATATTATATCCTGGTGTAGAATGTTAATTTAATTTTTAAAATATTAAATAGCTTTACGACCCTGTGGAATTTTACAAAACAGCTTATATTACTTAGAAAGAGCTCTCAGAAAAAATATTAAAATTATTATATTAATAGGTTTAATGAAAAAATATTTTTGTTCTAATATTTGTTTATAACTCACATATGTTGACGCGATTTCACGATTAGTTAACATTATGTATTTTAAAGGTTTGTTTACCCATTTTAAGCAGTACATAGATATCATAAATGATTCTACAAATAATTTGGTCAACAATTTGGTGTCGCAAATTATAAGTAACCGTTTACATCAGAATATTGCACAGTTTGCGCAAAATGTCGCAATCTAGACTTAGGTTAGTAGTAGTTACAGGACTTACTTTTAAGCTATATATAGCTAAAGTTTCAAAATAGGAGAGTGTTAATAAGAATAATAGACTTATTCATGAAGAAATTTTTTTTTTAATTTTATAACGTCGATAAGTGACTTTGTCTTTTTGGTACAATTAAACCCATGAGCCGTTTAGAAGCAAACGATAATAAAATAAGGTTCAATAATTTCTAATTTGAGCATATTTTATGTAAAGATAATTGATAAATCTTAGTAATACGTATTTCAAGCTCTAGGATCGGTCATTTTATTGTAATTTTTGTAATTGTCTTTTGACAAACACAATATTAGATGTAAAAAAGAAGATGGTACTTTATTGGTACATTATTTCTACTATACTCGTAAGTTAGCTAGTCCTCGGTCTAGTGGTAAGCGCGTAAGCGTTACAACCAAGAGGTCCTGGGTTCGATTCCCGGCGGAGATAAAAAAAAAACTCGGTCTGGCAGGACATAGAAGGCTGATCACCTACTTGCCCCTAAAAAAAATCGATCAGTGAAACAGATGTGAAATGCATCTGCCCCATACCCCGCTAGGGGACACGGGACTTCACTTTTATTCTCATAAGTTCTGACTTAACTTGCATTTAAACTATTTTCTATAATGAAGTTATATTATCAGACTACAAATCAATTAAAAAATATAATCTCAATATAATTAACTGTAGAAATCGTTTCTGAAGCGTTTACCATATTTCCATATAATTCGACTCTAGAGATTTATGTAAAGAGAGAGGTGTTACACATCCTAATATGCATATATAGAGCTAAAAATCACCATCTTATAGACAGTTTCCGATTGAAAAATCAGTATTTAGTATCGAATAGAATAGCAATGTTTTGGTTTAGCATGCGGCCTGCGCTTGCATCGCTATAGTTTTGCGTAACGAGAGAAAGTAAGCCTTTTCGTTACTATTTCAAGATTTATATAGTTTAATCAATTGTTTGCTAAGCAATTAGTTATAGTTACCTGTGATATTTAAATTTAACATGAAAAGTGTTAAATATATTTATAGATTTGAGAAACTATTGTTAAAACGAAGTTAAAATGTTTTGTTAATTATATAATACACCTCCATATCATTTTGGAGGTACATCTTCAAACGAAAACTTAAAATGAGTTTTTAAAATTTTAATAATTCATTTATTTAACCTGTTACATAATACCTATAATACATAGTACCTGTTATATAATATGTCTCAGTCTTATTCTTATCAACCTTATAAATGCGAAAGTTATTACATTTGACACGTTTTTACTCTTAGAATATAAGAATTGAGCCGAATTAAATAAATATCATTTTATCACGACTTGGTCAATTTCTACGTGAAACTAACATTCATAACTTTGAAAAACATGTTTCATCTTTTAGATTGTTTAATTAAAAATTACAATATTACATCATTTTAAAATTAAGATCAAGAATGAGTGAAAGTTTATAACGTCCAGTAATCATAATGTCATGTTAGTGATAATAATTCGTTTGTTTAATTACGTAGTTTTTACGAATTTTTTAAACCAACTGCAAAGGAGAAGGTTCTTAATCCGAATTAATGCTTTTTTTGTTTATTATAATTTGATTGTGGAGTCATTATAAATCGCCGTTAATAGATCTTTTATTTAATAGGTCATACTTCATACTGAAGTATATCAGAGGTAAAATAAATCACCGGTATTTTTGAAAAATTTAACAAAATCTTAAAGAAAATATGTATGTGCATAAAGTATTGTTTCAACTAGCAAGCTTTAAATCATGGATACTCGATATACCGATTAAAACCTCAAGGTTAAAAGAATTCTTAATCTAAACCAAAATTTGACTAACTTTATAGTTAATTAGCACTGTCTAACTTTTCCATTTGACCTAACAGATGCAGCGTTTTATTAGGTGAATTGCAAATTATGTAACAATTGACTGCTGAAAAGAGAGCTACCGAATGTCTTGCCAGTCTTCCCAAGTAGAACCTATTTGCTTAAGTTTGCAGTTTTAAGTTATTTGCTGAGGTTGGTTAAAAATATCCCTACACTTCATTTCATCAATATGACAATTGTCACTTGTCATGTCAAATGTGTACAGTGAACCTCAATGGTCGAGCAAATGGTAAATTTTTCAAAAGTACCCAATTCATAAATTTTAATATAACATAATACCACTGAATCTGAACAAAATAAATATAAAAATCCTTTTTGGAAGTCGAAATTATTAAAACTTTTATGCAGAGATGCTATATATCTGTCACTTATCGATTCGAAACACTTTGCGTGTTTATAATTAGGTTAAACTGTAAAAATTAATTAAGGAAATGAAAGAAAGGAAATGGTGGAGGAAACGTTTCGCACGATAGTGTATGATGTCGTTGGGCAGTGTCTTAAATAGTTTTTGCAAATCATTTTACAATAAAAGTAAACAAATTAGGAAATTTGTCGCAACTCCGAGTCTCATATTTATGCAAAACTCTCAGAAATTGGTACTTACAAGAAATGGAGCAAACTCACTTTCCTTTATTAATGTTATATTAGATGTTGAGTTTCAACAGTTTGGGTCCTATAACGTTTTATGTCTTTAACGACAATTCTTTAAATAGTTTAGACATATTATATTAATTATTATTCTGTAATATTATATTAGGTTATTGAAATGTCAATATGTTGTTATCCTTGGTTTGGTCTTTTTTAATATTATGTTTTTTTCGTTAATTTTTATCCTTCCAAAATACCAAGCCTTTTCCAAATCGCCAATTTTTGGAAAAATTACTGCACGTACACAGGTATCAAAAGTAACATGAAATAGATTTTAATAAAGTGACCAAATTTTTCTTATTTCTATTAGCTTCTTGACTTAATTACCTATAGCAAGCATATATCTTTAGTATTAATAGCTTTTACAAATCTTCAAAGTGAGTTCACTATTGGTAAGTCCTTTGAACAATCATTTCTTATGCTTTATCCCATATTATAAAAATACTAATTCCTCAATTTGTTCTTTAAAAAACATTCTTTCGTGTTAAGTGGTAAAAAATTTAAGTTAAATAATATATTTTAATTAATTCAATAAAGAGGGTATTTAGAAAGATATCAACCGTTCACAATGTTATCATATCATAGAGCCTACCTGAGCTTCGCTGGAACTCATATCATTACTCAAAGCTCCATTACTGTGAAAAAAATATGAATTTGAGATATTATGGCTAATTATCTGTATACTTTGAATCGCGCAAAGTTCTTTCATACAAAGCAAAAGTTTGGTAAAGTGTTTTTATTAGTTAAGGTCTGCGTTAATTACTTCTATGAAAAATCTTACAGCGTCCCTAGTGGTTATGTGTAAAAATACTTGGTATAAACATCTTTCCGATGGTAAAAAAACCTATTAAAAACTTGAATGTTAGTCTCAAGGTTGACGTGCTAATGTTAAAATATACGATCATTAACAGAATAGAACCAATGCCCTTTAAAATATCAAAGCTATATACTGAGAATCTCTTATAAATGCAATTATTGTGGCCTTTATGTGAAACCCATATACCTGCACATTCTTAACGAGTTTTGAAGACGGTTTATATACCGCAAATAACATATACATTCTGGTTTATGTAAATGCGAGCGTTGGTTTCTCAACTGCGCAATGCTGCATTGTCAGCACGCAACGCCTGGGGCGGCCATGGCTTCGAAACTAGTTGGACAAGTCACACAAATGTCAATATTTCAATGACAATATAGTAATTGTATGGTAAATAGTAAAAAATGCTATTAAAATATTCTAGTGATAAATTAGTGACACATTTTTATATAACAAACAAACAAACAAACTTTAAACTTACAATTTTAATAATCAATAATAATAATTTTTCGTAATGATAATTATGAATCAGTTATTATATTCACTAAAATATGATATTAATTAAAATATATCGATATAAGCTATTTAATTTAACTTCACTTATTTTTGGTGTTCCTTTACGTTTTTGTATAATTCCTTACTTTTTTTATATAGAATATATCGACAAATCTAGTGGACGGAAAAACCTGAACCAGTTTATGGTTTACTATTAAAAAAGTTATTGTTTATTAAAAACTAAGATATATAGTATATAGTAATAATATAGTATAAAGTAGATATAGTAATCGCTACTCCAGCCTCTCAAGACCGAGTGATAGTTTACTCGGCATTTTCCCGTTTTCAATGGAATATGTATCTGTTCTCGGATAAATATTTATTTTCAAAAATCTCTCAAATCCATATATGTGATGTCATCCTACATCCCCTCTCACGACTCCATCGCTCGGTTCGAACTCCGTTCCCCTCAGTTCACTATTTGAAAGTGCAGTAGTGTAGTGTATTGGATTTTATCTCACTTAGGTATACATTCAAAACCCTGATCATTATCTACTTATTTACAAGCTCTCCATTTTTATTGCATTTCTGACTTCTCATTTTACGTGTATAATAAAATATTCTATATATTTAGTTACATGTAATTTCTCTAAGTTTTTGTTTTGCGATATTAAGGAGTTTTATTTAATTATAGTAGTTTTTACAATTAAATTAAATAAGCAAATTATTGTTGCATCGTTATGAGTGAGATAGTGATAGTGTGTTATATTATTTTTACTTGGCGAATTACTTTAGTTCTTCAAGGTTTAGTGAAAACTGCTGATTAAATTTATATTATGCAATATTATTTATTGTCGTCATTACCTTTGTAATTGATATAATATTCATTTTTATTGATAAATATAAAAATTTTAACTTTCCAAATATTACAAATCTTATACAATATAAAATTGTCTTTACAAAACATTTAAATCCTTAAGCGTTTAATCCATCAAGTCTAGTCTTTTTCAAAGTTTTGATAGAAAATCTTTTTTCCTGCTAGTAAAATCAAAAGTCTAAAACATTTTTACGTGTTTCGCATCGAATAGAATTAAAATCAGATGAACATAATGATGAGAAAATAAAGAAATTTCATATAACCTAACTTAATATCATAAAAGCCACTTTATTTGTTACGCTTTAAACTACACAGATCATCATCATGTAATTTTTTTACACAGAAATTTGCTGAAATAAATAAACTTTTTACATAGTTACATATTTTTAAATCAACCATAAAATACCAAATACGACTTCTAAATGTTACACCAACACGTTATGCAAAATATTATTGAATAGCTAATAAATTATAAGTATCTAAAGTTATGTCACACAAAATGGCGGATATTTTGTTTATTTGACCTCGCTATTTCACTTTTATTTTCGTATAAATATGATAAGAACAACCAATTTACAACTCGACATGTTAAAGTAAAGTTATTAAGTAACTTTGCTTACTTAATAATAAACCTTGCTTAGATTTATTTGCATCGACTTTTTTTTCTTTAAATAAAGATAAAGAAGAAATTATATTAAAAAGAATATAATATTTCTTTTTTCTCTACACTTTGGTTTCATATTTACATATATTACCATGATTTCAGTACTTCCATGTTTTTATATATTTATTGCTTCACTATCAAGAAAAGCTATATTAAGCCATGGTAATTTTTAACGTGTGGAAAGTTGTCATTATTGCTTTCCATGTATTAATATATTAAGTCGCCAAAAAAGATCACTTCTTAAATTTTAAAAATCATAATGTTAATTATCCTGAATAAAATATAAATATCGTATAACGTTTTAATAGAACATAAAGTGCACATGATTTTGATTTATATTTCCAGTATTAGCAATTAGGAAGTCGACAGCTAAGGAAACTAAACCTGTTCTTTTACGTAATAATATTTTGTGTAATGGATATTTATTAATGTATTTTGAAATTATCTCTTTATTCGAATACTTTAGGCTTATTCACTAATGACTAAAACTTCTGAACTTCATAATAATTAACGTGATTAGAAGTAAACTTGTTAATGTTTGCAACTTTTTAAATTAATATAAAATCTCTTTAAATCTCAATAATATCAATTAATCAAAATGGTGTAACCGAGAAAGCGTAACCAATAAAGTCACTCTTGTATTAATTAACTATACATTTCATATCAATTGTATTATTAGTTTCGTCTTACGTATCTTTTTTACAAGGGCGATCATTGTTAGTATGAAGAATAAGCAATTTCAAACAATACAGTTACATCTTGACCAAGATGTAGGGTCTTTAGCCTCACAAAAATACATTATTTAATTCTTATGAGAATTCATTACGGTACCAAACCTTTCTTGGAATTCTCAAAAACCGTTACACAACCTAAATTATTATTTGATTTCAAAATTTTCAGTCAACACCTTAAATGCATGTTGAAAACCGAACCACACTATCTCAAACTATTATAAAGTTTTTCAAAGACTTCATTTTGCTTTACTTAAAATTTGTCTTCTACGCAATTGTCATTTATACGATTTTTTATTATTTTGACTATTATTTGGGCTAGTATATTTATAGATATGTGAAGTGAAGTTAAAGTGTCATAGCAAATTTGGACTTTCCGTTTTAAATACAAGAGGAGAAATCGGTAAGTAATTTTTTTTATCAAACACAATTCATTTGACTCTCAAAATTAATATCTGGAAAAATGGATTGCATTCTGTATCATAATTGATTTATATTGTTAATATAAATATATAATACCTTAGGAAAATCAGGATTTATGTCTGTAATGCAAAAAAAATATTAAAATAATAATTTATCTTTGTCATCATTTAGATTTTAGGATGTCGTAAGCTTTTAAGATTAAGTTTAAATAAAATTAATAATTTAAAATACAAGTATTGCGAAAGATGGAAAATAGCTTAAATATTAAAATGTAAAAGTTAAAACGGGTAGTGACATAATCAAAGACGATACAATCGATTTGACACAGTCGCGCTGATTACTCGATTCAATATTACAACATTTTAAAATCTTTGATCATATGCCTTTATCCTTACTTACAGTTTATATTGATTGATTTTAGAAATGAATGTCCAAGATATTATTCCATTTAAAGCAAGCAGAAATCATATATATAAGAAACGTTATTATGTCTTAAAATGCAATAGCAAATTATATTATCTGAACCCGAATAGTTTGTAAAATTTGTTACGTTTGAAAATTAAATCTCAAATTGTTTTCTTCATACAAAAGAGTTCAACGCGCGTAACGCTTCAACTTCTTTGACTTTGTCTATTTTTCTATACTTTGTATTATTTAATTTTCAAAAACTGATTTGGAATGTAACTTATATAATATTATAAATGCGACAAAGTTATTTATAATATTATTATAAGCAGACAAAGTTACTTATAATAATACTATCTTATATATAATATCTTTGTCTGTCTCGATTACGCGTTCTCGCGTAAACTACTGAAGTGATTTTGATGAAATTTAACAAAGAGATTTACTAGTGCTCGGGAAAAGACCTTTGAAAAAACATTGGAAATCATTGAAATAGGGGAAGAAAGATTGTGTGAAAGTTCGTCGTTACAGAAGCTTGTCTAAGATTGCTGAAGGTAGAAATAAGGTAAAAACGCGGACGGAGTTGCGGGAAAAAGCTAGTATAAAATAAAAACAATATTCGACTATATAATGATGACCATGACTTAAAACTTTTATCCTTAAAAGTAAGGTCACAAAAGTGTTCCAATGTTTTAATAACATCACTAATTCACAGAATTTGGCTTTAGAGAATATAAAATGTATATATTTGGAAAATGTCAAAAATGAGTCAAATCAAATGAATTAATTTTTATCAAATATCACATCTCAGGGTAACTATAAGTTCTACTCAATAAATATAGTTTTAAGTATACAGATGTACATGGATCTGGAAAGTAATTTTTGAATTAATAAGTATTTATTTTCATGTACTAATTTTAAATAATCTACCCATTGATGTTTTACATTATTGAAAAATAATTTATTTAAATTAATATTCATTTACTATTTACCGATCTAAGTTGTCTCTGTGGTATCTGCGCGTCAAAGTTTCGGGCTGGGCATAGAAGATGGATTACCTACCTGCCTTTTAAATAAAGTTATAAGTGAAACTAATACATAAATGTATCTACCATGTCTTTCATACAGATTTAGTAGATGCAGTTACAATAAAAAAGTTCTAAGTCCAGTCGTGGGTGACTTTTGACCCGAACAATAGTATTACCTAACGTTGTGCAATCTATTGTATAATTCTCTTATTAAACATTGTATGGGTAGCTTAAATAGCTTATAAACTCGTATATGTACGTTCCTTACAAATGTGTCTTTATTTTACATCAAAAGGAAAAAGTGCTTTTATGTTGACTTATTTATTTTAACTTTATGTTATGTTTATTATTACCTTTCCTAAGAGTTAAATCATTATTTGAAAATGCTTTTTATAAAGAGCTATTGAAATATCTTTAAATTGAATAACGCTATTAATTTAATAAAGCAATTTATTAGCTTCTTGTAGTATTAGATATAATTATTTAGTATATGAAAATTTACAAAGAAAAATTGCAATCCAAATGTGTAATCTTAACTATGTTCAGATATGATTTATGCTGTATGTTATTTATCAACAACAATTTATTTCCATACTTTTTTTAAATTCCTCAGATTTGTTTAAATAAACTTAAAACGTTCCAAAAAATAATGTTGACTTCGTGAATCCATTACATGCAATTTAAAACAACTTATCTTCTCAAAACAGACATGTTTATATGTTAATACACACGTTACCGTTATGTATAAAACATAACCACAAAATTACGCAACAATGTAATATTTTCATGAACAATTGACTCCGCTAAGTAGGTAACTATGTCAAGTTGCCAATCGCTTATAAATTACGTGCCTTATGACATTTAGTTTTATTTATACTAAAATTAGTGCCTGACCCAAAGTATCTGCAATCGATTAATTACATAAAAACCCATTTCTCCAACCGTATCAGAAACCATAGCATGTTTAGGGAAAATAAGAAAGTTTCCTCCAATTACTGATATCTATGAATTATTTTCATGTTTGTATAAAATTGTTTGATTCAATTTCGGCTGAATATTCTCATATTTCGGCCAAAACGTAGTTTTGTTTGTTGTATTTTTGTAAATAAAATATTTAAATACATTATTGTAAATATTTAATAGAACTATTATAACACACAAATTTGAAAAACAAAATACTCTAAAATATAATAAAATTAACTTCTTACTTACAATTCAAAAATTAATTGCGCTGAGCGAGAAAAGTGCCAACCGTGGGGTCTCCAGTGTGTCGACTACTCGATTTCATAAATTACATACTTGCAACTCATGATTTTATTTTCTAGGTACTGTATAAGTTTATATTTTTTGCTGTATCATAGAATATATATATTTAATTGAAATTAATTTTGTACTTATTGAAAAAGATCAAAAAAAAGTTATAGATTCACAATGACATTGACATGACAGATGATGATTTGTTCTATAGGAAGTTAAATCTTATGTCATTATTTATATGTATATTTATCTTACTTTGTTGATTTCAATTGGGGAAACACATCAAACATTCAAAAAATCTGTGCTTTCAAAATTTTTTGATTGTTTCTCTTCTTGATTAAATTCAAGAGCATGTACAAAAGTAGTTTTGAGAACGCAAACATTATTTCTCCCGTTATTTATTATTAAGGAGTTTTTTAATATCTTCAAATATATTTTTTAACATAAATTTATACATGGTTTTTATGCGTATAGTTTAAAATTTTGATAAACTTCGCCAGTTGCATTTAAACAATGACTTGGTAACAGAAATCATCATACCACCGAGACATAAATGAAGCAACTTTTTCATCCGGTTTTCACGATAACTGGTTAGCTTGTATGTGAATAAAATAACACCAATCCTATTACTTAATGTTTATTCAAATTATATAGTGACACCATTCGGTAGTGAATTTTAAATTATCATTTAGACCTCGACTTCAAGGATTATTAAAATATCGCATTTTTTATAATGCCAACAAGACTAGAAATTTAATATTTCATACAAAAATACACGTTTTATTGATAAACTTTTTCTTTATTTCTTGAAAATCGGTCAAAAATACTATTTTGTAATAGTTTTACTATTGTTTTGAGTCTGTCTATGGCTAGATCTTAAACGATTATGATGCGTTTTTGTTTTCGTTTAAAAAAACGTGGTCAAGATGGTCTTAGGTAGGTACAATTTATGAAGATCTTTACATCCATTTATGAGATTTTTTATTTTTTACTAACAATAACAATCTTAAAACCCTTTACGTCGAAGGGTTTAAAACTGTATTCAATGTTTCTTATTATTACTTAATAGACTAATTGCAATCACTTAAAACTTAATTTACTAAATCAAACAAAAAATATAATTAGTAACCTAGTGTTTAAAGTTCCTAATTGTTGAAAGAATAAAAATTTTCATCAAAAAAATCTAAACATACATATTATTATGTACATAGTAGATGAATAAATATGAAAAAATAATTAAAAAAACCGACCTCAAAGCACTAAAAAGTGAAAAATAAATTTTGTATTATAAATGAACCTGTAAAAATAAAAAGACGTAAATATTGTTGATAAATAAAGTTCATATAAAATTCAACAAGGTTATAAAAATATAATGTTATAAAAGGCGGCGTTCTTCGTCGCTACCCTATCTTTGAACACTTCAATCATCCAAATCGGTCTACGGATGGCGACATAGTGGAACATCGAAAAAAAACATTTAGAATTAATAACTCCTCTTTGGTTTTTTAAAGACGGTTAATAAAATTATAAAACAGTAGTAGAAATGTATCTAGTTAGTGCTGGAAGACGTTCTGTATTTTCTGTTCACAATAAATATATAACTTATAAAAGAACAACGATTGTGGCATTAATTATAAATTCTATAGATGCATTCAACAGTATAAATGCTTTTACTTATCGATTAGTATGCGTCAAATGTACATCTGTGGTCTCCTGTGCCTTCACAGTAAAAGATTGCTTGTATAATAAAACTTGATTTATTCGAAAGAACAAAACAATTCTTACATTTATAAATACTACGAGAAATTTAGCTATTGAATGTATCCACGAATATTGACGTAGAATACCATTAAAAAAAAGGCAAATTATCATAAAAACATCTATTCATACTCTCCACTTTCAACAGTCATACTTTTCTTTGAAAAATTGACAATGAAATTAACTCCTTATTTCATTATTTTATTTTATTTCAAAGGTTTAAGCGTGTATTCTGTTGTGTTTAATTTTCATAATAAAGCTCAAAATATTTCGTTGCCTATTTGTCTACCTTAGGATGCAATGATATTAATATTCTCCAATAATAACTTAATAAAACAATCTATTGAAATAATTTAATAGCGTTAGGATATTATGATATGAGCTATGTTGTTGTAGGTCCTCAGAGTGAATGGGCACAGTTAGTGACAAACTTATTTTGTAATACATCGGCCTCGATTCAAGAATAAATATACTGAAGGCTTTTGCAACCTTCTTTATGCATTGATATTTACTTTCCTCGCTTAAGTAGCTAAATAATTATTTAACTATAATAAGCTAATGCCTGCTGCTTCATCTGCATGCCATCCATGTATGTATTCAAAAACTAAAATTTTGAGTTGATTCAAAATTCAAAATTTGTGCTTTAGTTTAATTGTGATATTATGAGATTTTTTCAAAAATTTTAAATGATTAACAATTTATCTGTGATTGTCGGTTACATTATTTTGTATACAGAAAATATTTATAGGCCTACTTACCAAACCTTGTAAGTTTAACTGACCTCGATGTCCATACAAACAGTAGGCCAGTAGGTAACCAACTCTCGATATAGGCAGCTTATGTGTCGTCTGCCTTTTGTGTAACGCTGATCATCATATAAAAAATATATTTAATAAATAAATACAAGTATTTTCATAGTCTTATGTATATTTCAGTTAAAAGGTCTTTAACTTTCATATTGACTCGTACTGAATGTCTAATAAACTGATAAATCCCTCCCCCACCCCCCCAAATTATTAATACTTACCGTCAACTTGCGTTATTAATTATTATAATATGTACGTTTTACAAATATTATTAATTTTAAAAATAAACTACTAAACAGATTTTGATGAAATGGGACCACACGGGAAGCACCAGCTTTCAAAGAAACAAAAGAATCATCAAATTCGGTTAACGTAAGTACTGTAACTCTCAAACTACTAAACAGATTTTGATGAAATGGGACCACACGGGAAGCACCAGCTTTCAAAGAAGAAAACGAATCATTAAATTCGGTTCACACAGTCGAAAGTTCTGAGGTACAAACATAAAAAATACAGTCGAATTGAGAACCTCTTCCTTTTTTGAAGTTGATTAAAAATTTGACCTTACAGTAAGTCGTTAAGGTCTTTTAAAATAACAATATTAGTTAAACTTTATTGTCGAATATTTCGTCTAATTAAAGCAGTTTTGCAAGTGCAACATAAGTGGGGTACAGTTAGTATCGACGGCACGTCTGTGTGTCTCTCACGTTGCATAACTGTACTAATGCGTGATTTGAAAATTGACTATAGCATACTGACAGAAAAATGAGGAAATTTTAAATCGTCTAAAACCATGGAAATAAATAAAAATAGATAAAAATAAATAAATAAAAGTTTAAGCTTGACGATTGGTAATCAATACAATTTATATGAAATTTCATAAATAATTGAAGATTTAACAATCGTCACGCTAGTATTAATCATTAATCCAATGAGGTTTAATGATGCGGATATTACACAATATTGTCATTAAAGTAACATTAGAATCTTAATAGTGTTTTTCTGCTATATGTGCATATCACATACAATAATATGTACTTGTAATATGTTCAATAGCTGTGCCTTCGATTTTGTCATATCTTCCTTGATAACAAAAACAATGTTTCATTTGTTTTGTTGGATTCGTCCACGAATAAGTGTTTTTTTGAAAAAAAATTCTTTTCCTCATACACGTATTATTCGGAATTCTGCAGCGATACGAAGTTCGCGTCCACTAGTATTAATTAATGGAAATCATATTTTTTTACCGCCTCCTTGATCTACTGGTAAGTGCGTAAGCGTTATAACCGAGGTCCTGGGTTCGATTCCCAGTGGAGATAAAAAAAAGTGTGGCAGGGCATAGAAGGCTGATCACCTACTTGCCCGTAAAGAAAAAATTGATCAGTGAAACAGATGTGAAATACATCTGACCCATACCCCACTAGGGACTACAATTCTTACACTTTATATTTTTGCACATCAGAACACTTTATAAAGCAAATTCAGTATGACTTACTTTCGTTTATATGGAAGTAGTATGGACGTATTCATCCATCTCTTGACATTTAGCGACAACATTTCAAGTTCATACTGGTTGTCCTTCTTATATGAATAATATTTAGCTCTCAGCTATACGTTGTAACGAATATAAATTCCCTGCGAACAGACCGCTAGTAGTTAAAACAAATCCCTTACAAAGGCTCATCGAACATTTTGACAAGATAATCAGCTGCTGAAATTTATAATTAGAATTAAATCTAATTAAAGCTTATTTCTTAACTGAAAGAGAATTCCCTTGACCGCCTCCGTCGTCTAGTGGTAAGCGCGTAAGCGTTACAACCGAGAGGTCCTGGGTTCAACTCCCGGTGGAGATGAAAAAAAACTCGGTCTGGCAGGGCATAGAAGGCTGATCGCTTACTTGCGCCTAAAGAAAAAATCGATCAGTGAAACAGATGTGAAATGCATCTGCCCTATACCCGACTAGAGGACACGGGACTTCACTTCACTTAAGAGAATTCCTGTAACCTCTAGCGGGGCATGGGGTAGACACATATCTGTGTCTGTTTCACTGATCATTTCATTTACAGACAAGTAGGTGATCAACCTTCTTTACCATTCATTTGTTTCCCCGGGATTCGAACATGGGACCTCCGACGCAAAACGCAGATGCGTAAACCATTTAGCCACAGGTTTCTTAACTGTAGGCTACAGAAATCCGTCATCGTAATTGATTCTGGGATCAAGCCCGAATGAGTTACAATCTTACTTTGAATTAGTCGCAAATTGTTTATAATTCCTGTTTTGTAAAAAAATAATATTTTATATTATAAAATATTATTTTATAAGTACAATTTTTTTCCAAAAGTAGGAAAGTAATATATATACACGCATACATTGATAAACTTCAAGTACAAATATCATATTTTTTAACAGTATTTATCGGCATTAAGCATTTAAATGAATATTAACCGAAAAAAATGAGAGTACCTATCTCACGCATTCGTTTCGCTCCGGCGAACACTTTCACTATTGTTTCTATTTCTAACGCCACATTATCCTGCTATGTGTCTATTAACAAAATGAAAATCAAAGATTTTGATATTCTTCGTACTTCCCAAAATAAAAAGGCAATGCTTTTCATTCATAATAAAAAGAATCTGTTACGTAGTAAATAATTTATTTATTAATATATAACTAATATATAATTAAATCCAGATATATAAATTTGGAAGTTACATAATTTGTATATACGTCAATTTTTCAAAAGTACTTTGCATTGAACTTTAGAGATTACTTTCTATTTTTGTTTCATATATATTTCTTCAAAATCGCTTTAAACATAGTATTTTGAGCTCAAATCCAAATAAAGACAGAAAATTTCTAATCAAAGTGCATTTTTAGTTGAAGGTTTCATTTCAATCGAAATAAATTGAAGTGGTCTATGAATTAGGATCTTATATGAAGGCAACATCACAGCGGTAAAAGATATTATGTACAATTAGCTTAACGCTTAAGAATTCGTATCGAGATTTTCCTTTTATACTTAGTAGGAAATATGCCCGGTCGATTGCCTTGTGCCGTCCTTGCATTGTAACTTTTACTCGTATTGTTCTAACCGCCATCTTGGATTCCCATCTAGCTTGAACACGCTATCCTGCAAGGCCGTAGCCAGTTATTCGGTTCAGGAGAAGAGGTGCGAAGCTCTGTCAATGCTACTCTGCAGACCACCTTTGTGTGTTCTTTAGACCGTTGTTCACCCTTCGTTGTGAAGTGGTTACGATTCTGTAAATGTTTGACGTCTGTGGCATTGTAACTTTTAAACTAATAGATTTTATGGCATATTAAAAAATAGTAGGTTATAGAACTTAGTACCCAATTACGTTGATAAAATTATATAAACATAGGTTAATTGTAGAATTTGATGTAAAATAAAGCGATAAATGATAGAAATCGGTAGTAGATACATAATTTAAATAGAAAAACTTTAAACAGAAAAGCCATTATTTGCGATAAAGCACGATAATATTTATTGTTATAGATTATAGCGAGTCAACAATAAGTATCACTCTAGAACTCTCATCATAAAATCTTTGTATTTTTATCATTTTATTTATTTATTAACACTTCGTTGCAATAAACAATAGGATACAGATAATAACTTAAGCTAAATAGAGTGCAACGGGCGGCCTTATCGCTAATCAGCGATCTCTTCCAGGCAACCCAACAAGGAAAATAAAAAAGTAATGAAGGGAGAGTGCATGAAGTGCGAAAACTACTAAATCCTTAACAATAACAAATATGGTTCAAACTAAAAACTAAAAAGTCTAAGCAGTATCAGCTGTTATTTTTTTAATTATTTTGTTCAATTCCTTCCCCACAGCACTAACCATTAAGTGTTATGATTATAACATGAATATTTTGATAGCATCCACTAAAATTAAACGTTTAATTTTATTAGAGCTTTGTCGTGAAATGTTTCTAGGCTATCCTTGATCTTAAATCGTGACTGAAAGGAGAAGCACGAATTTTTGTTTTTCAAGAATTGAAACAATAGTAAAACATAATAATCCTATATGTTTATAACTGTGTTTTATCTTTGTAAATTTTATCATACCGTAATCTTATAAAGCTTTTCTCAGGAAAAGGACTATCCAACACCAATATTTTTTCAATCCAAACCAGTAGTTTCAGAGATTAGTGAGCTTATAAAACAATCAAACAAAATCTTCAGTTCATAATATTAGCTCTAGATGTAGCTCTCACAGTATTTCTTTCTTCTTGTCACAAAACAAGTCACCTTATAGGTAATATTCTAAGTTCTTTTATTTTAAACTATGAGGTGTCGGGTTTGCAAGGCTATATATATAGAAATAATTTATAATAAGTTAACCGGAGACCCCAGGGCTGGCACTTTCCTTGATCAGTGCATTAATATTGCAATCCAGCGAGGAAATGCTGCCAACATTAAGGGTACTATGCCACAGGGAATATTTTTTTTAAATATTTTTAATTTTTAATTGAAAAGATAATTTTATTACATTTTAGAGTATTTTGTAATCCAAATTTTTATATTATAATATATTCTTAGTTATTTTATTCAATATTTGTAATAATTTTAAATAAATAAATGAATAAATTTATAATACCTAAGAATATAAATGTTGAATAGTTTATACGGCCACTATCTCCAAGATTTATAGATTATAGATTACTTTACATAGCACCAGAGTAATAAACTACAAGACAAGGTAAACATCTTAAAGTTCTTTGTTGTTAAACGAATACATTGTTAAAGAAATATGCAGCGAAATGCCAAGATAATGTACGCGCGGCGCACACGTTAAAAAATACCATCCGTTTAGCATTGAGAAATATACAAGGCTTCTTGGGCGTATCATTTGCTTTTTAAGCAAATTATTGTTGGAACAACCTACAACAATACTTAAAAGGACATACACCCAAGAGCAATGCGGCAAGAAAACAAACTACTTTTTAAATAGTGCAGAAAAAAGTAGCTCTTTATGTCAATTGTTTAATTAACTTATGTTAACATGTATCATACAAAACGTAATACGTTTTAAAAAAACTAATTATATATAAAAGTTTCATTGTTATAATTATATTCTCCTGGTTTAAAATTTGACTTATAATACGAGTAAAATACAGAATTCCCTTCGCGTCGTTTAATATAAGTATAATAAATATTTATAATAAAAAATATTTCTTATTTGTTTCAGGTTTAACGATGAAACGATCTCGCCACAGATGGCTGGCATTCTCCGTACTTTGTAAGTATAAAATTAAATGCTATTTAATCATTAATAACCATATATTAGATCAAGTTACGTTCAGGTTGAAAGTTTTTATCTCGTTTTCGCAACAATTTTTCACGTTAGTGCGAAAGTGATAGAACATTCTTGACAATGAATACAATTGAACAACTTACTTCCGTCATTCAGATTTCATTGGTTTGGGCACAAAAGGTTGATTTATTTATCTTGTAAAATATCTCGTTTATTTATCAATCAATCTTGTGAAAATAATAATTTTAGTTCAACATTATAATTTTTAATATAATAATATCATAAAGAATAGCGTGTTGTGCCGGCGATCCTGGATTCGAATCCTGGTGAAACTAATAAATGTTTCGGTTGAATAGGCACAGAAGGCCGATCGCCTTATGTAAACTATATGTAGATAAACAGATAAGACAGAAATCGATATTCAATATAGTTTTTAAATATACTATTTGCTGCAATCGGTCCAATGCAATAATTCCGGAGATTTTTTAAAATGTATTGATTTTCTTTAAAATTAGGTGAAATATTAAAAAAAATAATCTATTTCAAAATCGTTAATATCCTTTAGATTTTACTCAGACATTCAACAAATAAAAATGATTGTATAACCTTGAATTATGTAAATTTTGAATCTTTGACATTTTTGTAGTGATTTTCCTTTGACTTAATTTGAACTTTTCAACGCCTTATTTTATCAACGACATCAAAAGAGCAGGTTCCTAATTCGGGTGTATGTTTTTTTTTGTTTAAGGACTCGGCCCAAAACAACATATCATACTATGATCGTAATAGGAACGTGTCAGACAAAAAAATATTATTTGTATGATCACGATTAGTTTATAATTTAGTCGTTTATCTTTTGTTTCTATTGAAGTTTAGAGTCATTCAACATGACGAATAAAGTTTAGAAGTCCATTTGTTCTTAATTAAGATAAAAGTGATTTATTTTGTTTTGTTTATTACTTAAATATTAATTTCCTATACCTATTGTGATATTAGGTAACAATAACAAAAGTAATTTTATGTTTAATATTATTTTAAAAAACATGAATAATCTTCAAAATAAAAATGAGTCTAGTCTACTTACTCAAATAAACTCAACCTCACCTATTTTAAGTATTTTTAAGGCGCAATTAAAGTACTTATTTCCTTAGATGAGGGGTTGTTATGTTGATTTTGATTTGATTAACAATAAGTGAAAATGCCAAAGACTGCAAAGCTATGTGATTTAAAGATATAAAATAAAACTGACTGATTTTAATAACGTTTTCTTTATTTTTCTCTCAAAACATGATCATTATAAGGAAGTTTCGGTTTCGGCCGAAACTGAGCCCGTCGCCGAAATTCGGTTTTGGTTTCGATCGTAAAAACCAGTTTCGGTCGGACACTATCTATATTTGTCTATAAAAGAAATGATCAATGAAACAGACACAGCAATGTACCTTTTAACTCTAAATATTTTTGGGGTTATTTTATTAATCATCAAAATAGGCACATTAAATGTCTTGTAACGTAACTTTCTATGTTTCCTTTAGTATCATACCCACATTGACTACCACAATCTAACTGCATTTTTGGATTAAAGCGGGTTAACAATGTGGTTAAGCCCAAGCCTTGGGCTTCTGTTCCGTAGTTCACCCAAGCAGTTAATAAATATGGTAGAACCATAGAAATCCAAATACTAGGAATTTTGAGTTCTATGGGTAGAACATATGATTGAGGAAAAATACTTAACTGATTACAGATCAAAATACTAATCTTTAGGTCGAATGACATGCTCAAAACTTAACAACGAATAATATATTCCAGGTGTAACCTTAGCACTATCGAGTCTGCCGAGAACAACGGCTGTACGAGCGACATCCCTCGTCTTTGCGAAGACCACTACAACTACACCTGCACCAGAGGAAGAACCATCAGCGCCTGATGATGAAGCGCAGGTTGTTTATTATAATAATAAACATTTTTCGTAAAAGTCGAATAAAATGGTTGTATTTTGAATAAAATTAATAATGCAGTGCTTAAAACTACAAAATAATTAAATATTATATTTAACTCTTTCACGTTCGCGCAAATTTAAGTGTTTGTATTTTTTCATTGTATTAATTAATAAATATAATTAATAAAATGTAATAAATATAATTAATTACGCAAAGAAGTAATAATCGTTTCTCGAAAGTAAAAAAAATCCTTTTATTCTGGTCAATGGCACATTACAACGGAAGTGTAAAGTGGATCACCTCAATAGCCTAGTATCATTTCCTGTTACGTTTGCCTCATTTCCTGACCTATCATTACTTTATTCGAGTCATTTGCATCTAATAAGCTAGATTTCCCTACTTGTTATTTTAATAACATGTTTTATTGGAGTAGCCTTTTCTGAGCCTAATATAATTTAATAAGACAATTCAAAAAGACTGAAAAATTTACTTACTTTGGTATTTAGAGCTAGAATAAACTTCAACGTACTATTTTATTGATATTTTACCATAAAAATACTTGATATAAAGGATTTAGTATTGTAAATGACGTAGAGATGTAATGACGAATAATGAAGGTCAATAAATGTATCGACTGATCAATTATATTTTAGTTATACCAAATATCTTTAGAAATTTAATAGAAAATAATATGTTTTATTAAAACCACTTCATGTTCTACGTGTTCCAGATGGAAACAACAGATGATGGAGCGGAAACGAACACAACATCGAAATACTCTGGAATACCTCAGATAGATTACATCTATGATCCTAACTTACCACGAGAGTTGAATGGATACAATCTTTCGGAATACCCTTTCTTTGAATCCGTGCCACCTCCAGAGACCATGGACTTTAAATGTGATGGACTACATGATGGTTTCTATGCGTCCGTCACTCATAAGTGTCAGGTACCGTAATTACTCAACTTTATGCCATTTTCAAGTATTTAAACTGATGTATAAAGAAGTAAAACGGAAACAATAAATCTTAATCGTGAGATGATTCGTCACTTCAAGTATAGTTAATAAAGCTTTAATAAACCTGTTTATTGTTATTTATAGTAATTAATCTAATGTCTTTTTTGTACGCCTACACAAAGTTAGAGAGCAAAAATTTATTGAGACAATAAACTGTGCAAGTCAATATTTTTCATTCCTCGCTATTTCAGGTATATCATCACTGTCTTTTTGGGACACGATACGACTTTCTATGCGCTAATTACACAGCATTCGATCAAAAAACGTTCATATGTCAGTTTGTCTCGGAAGTGGACTGCAAGAATTCACCAAATTATTTCAATAGGTAAGTAAAAATTTATTTAAAATTAAAAAAAATGTGCTGTGCATATATCACGTATACTTTTCTTATCTTCTAACGAATTTCTGATAGTTTGGAAATATCAGGAATTCTGATATACTAATAATGAAAACTAAATGCATACTTTTTACTTAGTTGCTTTTCTATCTTTTGTATTTTGTTGATAAACTCATTCTTTTCGTACCTTAAAAAAAATAGTTTCAATGTGGTGTAATGAATCAAAAATTATTATGCCTTATTTATTCTTATAACATTTTTATCAGAAATGAAGCTCTCTACAAAGCTACCACTACCACTCCACCCCCAACACCTCCAACTACCACAACAACCACCACCACAACGAGTAGACCACCCAGACCTCCGCGGAGAAGACCACATCACCGATATGACTATTACGATGATGATGACTATTATTACTCAAGAGATAGAGATGAATATGACTATGAAGAAAGGTTAGTTGTATTTTAACCTGCAATGAATTTATATTAATCTTCTCGTTTTATTATCGCATTCGATTTATATTCAATAATGCCCTAGATGAGTCAAAAATAGTGAAATATCACCACCTTCGTTAATTAAATTTGTACTGTTTATTTATAGGGGTGGCAGAAGATCTAGACCACGAGGAAGACCAGCAAAGAGACGGCCATACGATGACTACGAAGACAGGTTAGCGTTTTTTTTTAAAGTATGGTATTTAAAATGTTATTAAGTGACGTTTAGTTGACGTTGTTATTGTATTATTAAATAAGTGAAATCACTCGCATGTTTAAAGCGTTGATTGCTTATAATTACAGGTATGAAACCCGGTCAAGACCGCGTGACGATGCTGAAGATGATTATGACGAAAGAAGACCCTATGAAAGACCTAGAGGAAAAAGACCAGATTATAGAATGCCATATGACGAGGAAGATAGAAGACCTTATAAAGGTGGTAGGCGTCCACAGAAAACAAGAGATGAAGTAGACGATAGATATCGAGATGAAGATGATGATAGGCCAAGAAGTGGAAGACCTAAAAGACCAAGAGACGAGTTTAAATCCAGGTTTGAACCGCAAGATGATAAAGTAGAAAGAAATAGAGATAGTGATAGTCAAAGGGATGAAATAAGGACAAGAGATGAAATGAGACCTAGGGATGAAACAAGACCTAGTGATGAAATAAGACCTAGGGATGAAATAAGACCTAGAGATGAAATAAGATCTAGAGATGAAATAAGACCTAGAGATGAAATAAGACCCAGGGATGAAATAAGGTCGAGAGGAGAAATTCGGCCAAGAGATGAAATCAAGCCTAGAGACGAAATCAGGCCACGCGAGGAAGGAAAATTAAAAGATGAATTCAAACCAAGAGACGAGTTTCGATCTAGAGATGAAAAAATACCGAGAGATGATAGAAGACCTTTAGACGATAGCCGTGATAGTAAACCAAGAGAAAAAATTAATGAGGGGCGTAGACTTAATGATAGACCGTACAGAGGGAGGGATGACCGACCTTATTCAAAGCCAGAGAGAAATTTTGATGGTGATAGGCAAGAAGAAAAAAGGCAAGCACCAACCGCACCAGAAACACCTTTAGTCAAACCAAACGGTCATGGTATTTTCAGTCAACCCAGAATGCCACCGAAAATTAAAAGGCCGGTGCCACTTAACGAAAAGGATAAATATGAATACGTGCCCGTTTCTACAGTGAAGACATTACCGAAAGCTGATGATGAATACTATGATGAATATGATGATGATGATGTGAGCAGACCATTGCCATCAGCAAAAACTAGTACAATACAACAACGTCCAAAACCAGAGCCACTTGAAAGAGAAAAGTTCAAACCTAAGGCCATGGGGCCTAGCAACATTAAAATTAAGTCCAAACGACCAATAGACTATGAAGATGAAGAATATTACTTTGAGGCTCCAACTAAAGCAGCCAAATATACGTATAATCAAAGGGGTAGTGATCGTCTAAAACCAAAAGATGATGAATACTATTACGACGAGGATAAACAAAGAACTAACGACGGAAAAAGAGAGGAAATAATTGAGAAAGTAAGAGATGTACGACCAAATGTCAAAGTATTCAAACGTCCTTTTTTACCGTCTAGGGGTGGAAGTCCCTACCTACCAAGAGGATTACAACCGGTAGGTGGGAAGAACTTAAACTCACCACCAAGCACCACCCCTAAACCTACTTCTACTTCAACTTCAACTACGACTACAACAACTACTACTACAACTACAACAACTACTACTACTCCTGCACCAATAACAACAACTCCTATAATAACAGAAAAAGTCACCACAACTTTAGCTACTGAAAAACCAAGTACAGATCTAAAAGCGGAAGAAGAATACGAATATTATGATGAAGAGGATATTGAATATGAAAACCACAAAAAAGAACCAATACCAGCTACAACTGAACCTAAAACTGAGCCACCAATGAGAACCCAAGAAAAAAAACCTAATCTTCAACCAACGGTAACACAAGAAAAGAAAGTAAAAGATCTAGCTACAAAAGTATTACGAACATTCAATGACAACTATCAAGCAATAAAAGAACAATTAGAGTCTACATTAAAACCAGCTGAATATTTAAAACCGTATTTATCACAGGAGAAACAAAGATTGGAACCGAAACCAGAAATATCCAAACCTTACACAGCAACCGGTAAGCCTTTGAGGATTCCTGATGTTTCAATCAAACAGAACCTAGCTGATTCCTTAGAAAATGAATATGATGAGAGGTTTAACGAAGCTACTCCAAACTTAGCTAGCATTAGGATCCCAAGTGGTTTCATAGTTCCTACAAATAGAGATTTCACGTTCACTAGGTTTAGGAATAATGTACAGCCTGAGCCACAGTTTGCAGCATCAGAACTGTCTCAGTATCGAATACAAAAAAGGCCACAAATTTCTGGTGTAAGTTTAAGAACGCCAACATCTTATTACTTGAAGCCCCAAGTGAGTTATGAAGGCTTAACTCGACCAGCCAGACAACTTGTATATAGATCATTAGGAGATTTCTTTTAAAATAATAGCGGTAACCTTTGAAAGATATTGAGTAAATCTATTGATCCAGTAAATATAAGGGTGTCTCATAAATAAGGTCGGGTTTGAAATTGTTGTAATTTATTTTAGTCATATTGTCTTTGTTAATTGACAGCGTAAAACCTTTTGATAATAAAAAGTATGGAGGGCGACAAAGACAAAATTCGTTATTGTTGAGACATTATTGAAAACAAAAATGCAAAGCAGCCGCGGCAGCAAGAAAAATATGTGAAGTTGAAGGGGAAGACGTGTTGAATGATCGGACGGCACATCGTTGGTTTAATCTATAACGATATATTGGAGATTTGACCTTGGGAGACTGACCGCGCTCTGGTCGGCCACCGGTGTGAGATATTAAGGTTACAAAGGAAGCCGTTTTTTGAATCTTAGCCCAAAGAATGGTTTTTAATTTGGGTTAATACTATAGAATATGATTAATATTGAGGTTTTCTTTTTACAGATATATGATTATTTAAGAAACGCAACTGAAAATTGAAACCGATATTATTTATGAGACACCTAATAAAAATTTAAGGGAAAGTATCTTGATGTAGGTTTTTTATCTTTTTTTATTCAGAAGAGATATTAAGGAAATAAATATTTTTAGGTATTTCGCATTTCTCTGTTTTTTAAAGAATCGTTTTTAATAAAAGTTCTGATGTGTTTTAGAACTGAAATACATAAACCAATTAAATAATATAATAATAAGTAACGTGTCACTGCCAATTATACGAATTTCCTTTTTTAAAGCATAAATTAAGCATTAATGAGTTAAGTTTAAAAAAATCGAGACAAAGAAAGTATTTTTCACAACATGCCGCAGCCGCCACTATTTTGTTGCAAAAGGTCTATTAAATTTAAGTTAAATGTAAGAGGTTTACTAAAATTCGTATTCATTCACGAAAAATAACATAAGGCTCAGTCTTGTCACTTAATTTTTCTGTTTCGGACAGTTAACGCTATTTTAAACGATTACGTGTCACTAAACGTAATTTAAGACAATCAAACCTTAGGTAACCTTCACAAAATTTTTAATTAAACTTCTTCAGTACGTAAATATTTCTATTATTTACAGACCGCTTAGGGCCAATAGCTAAATTCCATTCATCAAACAAAATACTCATATATACTAGAACTATTTTTCAAAGGTTGCCAGTACAATTGTAAAGTCTTATTTGAATTTTGTAAAATATATACTTCTAAAGTAAGACTATTACGATTATATTTAAGCACTGATATTGGTAATATGAATTTGTAATTATATGTAACAGTATTTTTAAGAATTTGTAAAAATAATTACAAAAATATTGAAAACAAGGCAGTTTTATATAAACCTTTATTGCATCTTGATCCGAAACACATCGGCAGACACAAGAACGTTTCCATTTCTTGTTTTTTTTACGATTCTTATCAAATGAGGTATAACAAAAACAAATATTTATTAATAATATTATACTTCTATCACCATTATATAAATTAAAACACATACATTCTTGAAAATATAATACCAATTTTAGTCAGAATTTAATCAAATTCAAACATAATTTTGTGTTAGATAAAATATTATTTTGGTAGCTTCTTTCACAATAATTGTTGACAATATTTATTTTTCTAGAAATAACTTATAAATATATTGTAAATAAATAAATTTTAAACACCTTACTTAAACGAAAATTGGGATTTTACAGACCATCCTCTGACGTATGTCTTTAAAAACAATTTAATAACACAATACATATTTATTTCCTTGTTCGTACCTAAATATTTTATCTAATGACGTATTTCACTGAATCTTAAGTATATAAATATATTTCCAAATGCTTGCTTTTCTAACGATTACGTTACAATAAATCAAATTCGGATATAAACCCCAATGTCCGTCAGTACAATTATCACTTACTTTTATAAGTAACCTTATTTAATTATAGTCAACATATCAAATATTCTGTCTCTTTTTCGCTAATGTGAAATAATTATAAACCAAATACTAGATGCAACACTTTAAACGCCGGCCAAAGTTGTTGTTAAACAATGTTTATAAGTAAGAAGGATATTATATAAACTTTAATTTAAGCCAGTGGAGTTATTGCCAAATTGAACCATGGTTGAGGGCAATGAAAACAAGTCTGCAGGCTTTTAGGCGAAGTTTTAAACAACAAAAGAAGACTAACGCATCACGGATTCCCGCGTAAAATTTTCTTTCGCGCTGCGACTGGTCAATGACGTGTAATCGACCAATCGCAGCGCATTATTCAATGTCTTCGAAGTGAATTGGACTTCTAAATTTAAAATGATGCTACATTTTCATATCTTCATAACGTACCATTATACTGATGAAACTAGTAATAACTTTTAAACAAGATAAATTAAATTTAAAATAACTTACGCCACCTTACTTGTTATCAAAAATAGCAATTAGACATTAAAATTGACATATTAAAAATTTTCCTTAGAAAGCAATCGACAAATGGAATAATACAATTTGGTACAAAATGAATCAAATGAAGAAAGGACTATCATAGACGAGAACTCTCAAATTGGCTCTTCAAACTTCTGAATTTCACACTCCAAGACCGCGTAGAAAATGGTGGAATCTTCAAATCTGTTATGACTTTGGCGTGCTCTACTTTTGGGCTATCCATTGCGTTGGGTGTCTTTATCTCTCCATTAGTTTCGGATATCTCCCGTCTCTCTTCCGCATGGAAAAGTCTGTTAATTGGGAACTGTAGTTTGTAGAAGATGAATGTTGAGACCCATATCCAGAGTTGATATAGACAGACCTGCCACCAAGTCATCACACCGAATACTTGATATAACCAGCGACCTGTCGCAAAGTATATCGTGTAGTACCTGAAAATTTACACATTTTTAATTTTTATCCACGGGGCAAACTCGCTTAGTATACTCTTTATTAAGAATATAATAATTAAGGTGGAACGTAAGATTTTACCGACAAAACAGTGAAGAATATCAAGAAACAACTAAAGAGATTTCATTGATAAGAAAACTTTTCACTTCCCAGTATAAGCCATATGATGGTGTAAGTTTCATCAAAACTGATATCCTATATTATTTCCATATTCATTTTACTTTGTATTAAAAAAATCACTTACACGACAGCATACGCTATCGCCACACCCCAATACATGGTAACTTCCACCTTCTCATCAGTAGGGTACCTCCTCGACTGCAACAGCGTCTCCAAAGCTAGCACCACTAGTATATTCGTGTGCACACAATGGTTGAACCACCAGGGGATCATCTCATCATAGACCTTCGGAAAGACCAGCTCACGATCAATGGCGTAGACTGTCCAGAACATTGATGAGACGAACTGGAAATATTTTACCACAAACATTACCATACTATAAATTACGGCTAATAATTAAATTTCAAAAAATAAATCTGATCTCAAAAATAGAGTGAAAAAATATTTGTTTATTGAAAAGTGCCTTCTCGTCTGTAAAAAGACGTAAATTATTGATTTTATAAGGTAACGAAAAACAAAAAATATACATTTATTACATCGAATTGACTATTATAATTCTATATTAAATTTTTAACTTACCAATGTGAATGGTACCACACATCCACAGAACAGCACATCACGCCAGTAACGAATTTTGGTGCCCAGATTACTCTCATGTTTGCCAGTCCACTCAAAGAAATCGCAAAGCAGTGAAAGACCAAGGAATATTGTTTGAAACGACTGTGAACAAAAATAATATAAATGGAGATAACTCGAGAAGGGGCAATAACATCTAATATAAATAAAAGTTTTATTACAAAAATAAAATAATAAATGAGCAATTCTTTCTAAAGCTATCAAAAGCTTTTTAGTGACGTCTGCGGCTGTTTCTAGCTGTCAATATACATTTAATTGCATAATCTACCTTTTTATATTATCATAGAAATCTTAATTATTATTATTTAATACTTTATAATAATTATATTAATTTTATTTTTTTTATTTGTCGTAATTTTTTGGTGACTGTTGTGTTTGAATATTTGTGCTGTATATTTCTTCCTGTGATTGTTTGATATGTATTTTAATATATATTTAATATTTGGATTAGGCTAAATAATTATTTAGATGTATTATCTTACTAGGAAAAGTGACTTATGATAAATTAAATATCAATTTTCATATCTCAATCCTTTATTTCCTGGTGGCTTAAGATTAAATATCTTAATTTATTAAAAAACCATGTGTATCTAAGTAAATAATGAGGCCCCAGGGTGCATAGTGCGGAAGTCATATTTTTGCCATTTCATCAGCTTTCTGATCAAGAAAAATTTTTTTGTTTCGCCAGCATTCGAAGGACCTTCAATGACTTAGAAAACAAATTGGGGTCAGCAACAACAATTTTGCAACGTGTATTCTAAAATTGTAATTGACGAATTTGAATTATATCAATGTCTATTTTATCTTCTACTTTTATGGTAAGTAGTAACAATACTTCTTTCTTTCTTAAAATTTAATTCGTGAATAAAATATTAAAAATTAAGCCGAATTTGTTTTGGATTCCATGTAAATACCTCTACTGAATGAACAATATGGGATGAATTGCAAAATTTATTGAAAAATGCATTCTTGGCTAATTATAAACCTCCAGACGTTTAAAGTCTATTTTGATAACATTTGAACTTTTGTCATAACACGTAAGTTACCGTGGCCCTGTTGATTAATAAACCTATTTATTAATTACTAGCAACTTTGTTTGCCTCTAGCGAGCATAAACAGCAATAAAAATTAATTAATAATGACCAATAAGTCGAAGATTACTAAAAAGTATGGAAGAATTTATATATATTTAGAATGAGTGAAAACATGCGCGAAGCTTTTTTAAAAAATATCTATTTAGGAAACGCAGGCCACTAGGTAATGAGCGGATCCAGTTATCACTAAGGCCAACGACTCGGCCAAAGGGCCGACACGTGTTTTATCACTACTGATAAGTTTTGACACGTGATTTTCATGATTTTGGGACAGGACAAGAAACAAAGTAAATTACTACCGCAAAAAACATAAATCTGGACAGCCTGATATACTGAATGCACGACCGTAATAAAAATAAAAATAATAAAAAATATTTTATTTCGTTAACTTAATCCTTTTAAGTAATTAAGTTTACTTGTGGTAGTCCCAGCTCTTCCCGAAGAACAAAATTTATAACTAGGTATTTAATACAAATAAGCTTAATTTAATAACGAACATGAACGTTACATATCTTTATTTAATATATAAATAATACTAGCTGTAACCGCGACTTCGTCCGCATTAGACGGTTTTTTGGACAGGAGTTTTATTTTTTTACGTCAAATACCTGTATATGTACTTATAGTAAAAGTGAATGGATATTAGAATAGTCTTATCTCTTTTGTTTGAAGACGACCTGCTAGCTTCTGACGGTGAAGGCATTAAGAGCCATTTTTATTGGTAATGAATTTAATTAAAATAAATAAATAAATAAACATTTATAAACAATGATCGCCGTAAGGTTACGATCCTATCACATTTAATTTATGATTTATTAATTTGGTAATAATCTATTATCTAACGATTAACATAGCGAAGATTATATATTAACACTCACTCTCACACACTCATGTATAACCTTTTTTATATCAAATAATGCGAAAAAATAAATATTTGATTCATATTTTAAATTTCATTATTATAAATTAAAAGCAATAAAGTCGATTTATTTGTCAAATAGAAAGGACTTCTGGAAGAGAATGTTGGTAGCTTTTGGTAAATAAATTTCTAGGCAAAATAATAATAACACTAATAGCAAATTTTTAAATAAGCATTTCTTTCTTTTCGCCAAACCTCCATAAAATTCATCAAAATTAGTTTAGTTGCTTAAGCGTTATCTCAAAAAATATACAAACTTATCGAAATTACTTTTGAGGTCAGCGATTCAGCCCAATGTGATTTCTGTATTTAACAGTGAGGGTAGGAACTTTTGAAAAATACTTACAAAATTCCATCCAGTCAAATAAGCTGATCGTAATGTATACAAGCTTTTTATTTCGGGTACCAAACTGCCACCTAAATCCAAACTATTAGCGAATAAACCAACGTAGCAGTGATGTAAGATGGAAAACATGTGAAAAACGGTTTTCCAATACAACCTCGCCTCACTACGATCGAACAATTTCTCATTTTCCGTTATTAAAAAGCACAAAACATTATAAAATATATTATTTTCACGAAATAAAATAAAATCTTCCATTATTAACAGCTAAACTAAAACTAATTATCATTTAACACTATTAGACGCCCGAATGACAAAGGGCGACTATTATTTTTACTAAGACGGTATACGCATTTTTGATAAGTGTTGCAATACCTCCAGTTAACAGTTAACCAATTACTTACATAAACATATTAAAATAAACCGAAAATTATTAATAAATTTATTTCCATTAAAAGACTATTAAATAATTCAGAGTTTTGTACTATTATAATAAATTACAATATTGTTATAAAAATATTATAAATAACAACTAAACGGCCAGATTTGGATTTTATTTTCCGATAGAGTAAGTATCGATTTAATTCTATTGTATATTTAAAATTTAAATAATTATTTACATACTTATTTACATCAAACTCCTACAAGTGAAAATTTGTATACACATATTTTTTTACGTTACATAAGTTTTAATTGGTAGGTAGTTGCCTATTTATTAAATAAAAAGTATTAAATTAAAATTTATCAAAATTAAGTGTCAATGATTTTTAATTGCAAACCATGAAAATATTTAATTCACACACAAGGCAAACACAAAATAAATTTGATCTAATTAGAATTAATAAGAAAAAATATGGCATATTATAATTTTAATGTACGGGAAAAAAAATCCCAAACGCCTGATTTATATTTATAGCAAATTTTTAAGCGTATTGTTTCATTAGAATTACGATACGAGAACTCACATAAGATCTCAAATAATTTAAACCTGTAGCTAATACATTTTTATTATTCCACTACTTTTTGCCATTGATTTTTTTAGTTTTAGTTTTTAGTTTTAGAGAAAAGATACTTATTGTAAAACAGTTGGAAATATGGCACTAAAGTTTATTTATTTATGAGAGTTTTACTGGACGTTACTTTTTAAATTAATTTATTATTATTATTTTTTATTATAAGAATGAATAGAATTATTGATCAGGACACAGTAAACGACCTAGTTTATTTATTGATCTTATTATTAAGTATATTTATATTTATTATTATTAAGAGTTTATTGATCTTATAGAAACTAGATTACTAGTTAATATAATAATAATAATAATTGGGATAACTCACATACATTGCTCTGATCCCAAAGTAAGTAAGTAGCTAAAGCACTTGTGTTATGGTTATCAGAAACAACGAGGGTACCACAATAAATACATATATAAGTTTATAAACAACCAAGACTCGGAAACAAACATTCGTGCTCATCACACAAATAAATGCACCTACTGGGATTCGAACCCGGACCTATTGATGCAGAAGGCAGGAGCACAACAAATTGCGCCAAACGGTCGACAGTTAATATAAACTATAGTTTTATAACTTGTGAAATGCATCTGCCCCATACCCCACTAGGGGACACGGGACTTCACTGATAGTTTTATAACTTAATATTAATTAATCTACGTAATTAACCCTAGTACCGTTAATCCAATTAGAGTATCAATAAAAATATTGCATTAATTTAGGTAAATTTGTTAGTTGACAACACTTAATTTACACTAACACAATTCAATCATATCTTACTGCCCTTTGTTTAATTGATAATATTCTAAATATTTTTACTCGATACTTTGATAACTGCGCTACTGATTATTTAAAAAGCGCGGTTATAATAATACCATATTGCATTGCATAATTGGAGACTGAGTGTTACATAAAATCACTTAGAGAGTATACACTTTTTTTAAAAGAAACAAAAATGCATTCAAAGTTATTAACCTCTGACGCAAAAATAGGGATATAAGATATTAACTATTATATAAATTAAAAAAATACATATATATCTTCGCCTAAACTAGAGAGAGTAAGAATGTTCATATTTAGGTTTTGAAATGTTATTTCTCATAACAAAATAAAATTTTACTTATAATGAAACTATTTAATTTTTAATTGATGAATTCTTATATCATTTTTTAGTAAAATTACTTTTTTATCTTAGGCTATGAAAAAAATAAAGATATAGAAACCGAAACTATAGTATTAAACATTTGTCTATGCGTCTGTTTTAATGCTGATCAAGGCAAGACTTTTTAAAAAAAATTCTAGCAATCTTTTCTCTAAAGCTAGACGTCCACTTGGGGCGGGTACGACGCGCATTTTTGCGTACATCGGCGAATTTTTAACGGTCAGTCGTACGTATAACAAACGAGCTCCGGTCTACTAGAGGCGGGCCGGGCCGCATCGACGGAAAAATACGCTCGCTGAGCAATCCGCCGACGGATGCCGTCGCGGTCCGGCTCGCCCCGTCTATAATGGACGCAATTTCATACAAAATCTATAGCAAGCGGATTTTTGCGTTGCGATGCGACCCGATGCGGCCCGCCTGGTGGACGCCAAGCTTTAAAGTACATGTAATATAAAGGTATATCGTTACAGACATCGATAAAAAATATGAACATTATGTTTTTGTGTCTTACAAAAAGATACTTTAAATTCAAGGCTAGCGAGATTTGTCTTATAAATCTTAAAGTTAAGTAAAATGAATCCTGCCAGATATGTAGACACTTAGTTGCACACAACAATACATTAAACATCATAGTATAATGTAGAAGTCATTGGGTGCAACAGGCGGCCTTGTCGCTTATAAGCGATCTTATTACTCAGTCAAATATACAAAAAAATATTATAAATCATTGCTTTTACGGCATAAAAAGAAAACTTTTTTTTTTTAAAGAGATCTAGTAATATTTTATCATAGACAAAGGTTATATAATTAAATAATATAGTATAAATAAGTAATTGTCATTGTCGATGACTTTCAAATATAAACCCTCGACCAGAAAAAATTTGTTAAATGTTGATTTGTTTAGCTAAAAGTCCAGATTTGTCAAGCTACAATGAACTGATGATATGAACTAATGAATTATATGATACTAAATAAATGATTTTATGATCTTTTTTTTTTCAATAAAATCAGACATATTTTTATATTTGAGTTTAATTTCACATTGATATATGCACGTAGTAAATCGTAGTAAGTCAAATGGCTTCAATAATAATTCTGAAAAATTATTTTGACAAGAGACAAGAGAGAGACAAAACTACTTACAATATTTGTGTTGCTTTTCTAATATTATTAATTTTTAAATTTAGCTCAAATTTAATAAGAACTTGGTTTTTTCTTTAAAGCTGTAACTAAAAAATATAGCTAAAATTACTCACCACACAACTCAACGCCAATAAATGTTGATAAAATATTTCTAAGTCCAAATGACTTAGATCATTATAATATAAATTTTTATTTTTTAAAATTAAATAAAAGGTGCCGTAAGCAATAGCAAAACTGCATATAGCAACACTATGGAATAATATTTTGAAATAATTAAATCCTTGTTTTGAACGTTTTTCTCCCATTTTATGTACTTTCACGACGAGAATTATCACTGTATTAAGACAAATCTACCATAATGTCTGTACTGGATGTCAAGGTGATATGCTAATTTGTCACAATGTTGTAATTAACGAAATAAACGTATGGTTTAACACAGACAAAAAGTTATAAATTCAACCGAATTGGATTTAAAGTATTAATTCTGGAACTAATCTCTGGAAATTGGCACCTAACTATAGTTTATGGTTACAAATGCATAGGATAACGTTATTAATGTTAATAAGGAAGATAAATGATAACCATAGTTGGTGGGTCTTACTCAAATAAATAAAATTATCGCGTTCAAGCAAAACGTCCCGCGGACGATTATAATTATCACACACAGGTTTATTATGTACTATAAATTATTTAGGGTACATAGTACCTTAGAGTATCTATGGGTTGACTTAGGGAAAACAAGGGAAGCTCTGGACAGTTGTTTTGTATGGAAATGAGAATAGGTTTTTCAAAGTTAGGTGTTAGCGTATGTCTCAATGTCATAATAAAAAAGCTATTACATATTTTAAGCCTGGCCACATACACACGTTTTCCGTATTCGATTTTCTAATGCGGAATTTCGATTTGGAATTCCGTGAGACTAGCGCAAACGTTAGATTTTCTTCATTCGGAATGTATACACGTCAGTACAGATAGTGATAGCGTGGTGAACGCTCGACGAAGGAGGACGACGATTTATTAGCAAAATCAGGCCAAATCTTTGAAATCTCTGTTGTGATAGTCCTTGTCATGAATATTACACAGGCAGGGGTATTTTTCAACAGCCAATATTAATGTTTCTCCTCACACATTATCGTGTTGCGATTCTATGCGTAACAAACTATATAAAGAATACGTCCGACACTGAATAGAAATTTCCGAACGTGTGTGCCGGTACAAACAAAATGTATGCTGGCGTTGTGTTCCGCATGACGTCATTAGGTTTTTCCAGTAGGTTTCTCCGAACGCGCCGGCTTGCATTCAAAACGTACGTACGGAATTTGTTCCGTTCGGAAAAAAAAGCGAACATGTGCGTCAGATAATGTATTTTCTACTGATTTCTACGGATGTCCGAATTTGGAAATCGAATACGGAAAACGTGTGTATGCGGCCAGGCTAACAAACTGGCAATTGACAAAAATAAATAAATTTAAGTTTTTTGTGTCTGTGAATCTGTGTGTCTGTTATGGCATTGTAGTTTAATAAATAGACTGATTTCAATGCGGTTCCATACTATCTTAAATCTCACTTTTAGTATCAATATTATTTATAAATTAAAAAAATACGCCGGATGATAAATCATTAGCAATGGTACATATTTGAAAATTAATAGTTTTAAATAGTCTTTTTTAGTTTGTATTCGGGATTTCGTCCTAATGACCCAATAAAATGGTCTATGTCCAATAAGTTTAGTTAGATAAAACATGATATAATTATAAATTGAGGGGGTTAAAGCATTTTTCATTTCTGAGTGTTAAATCCCTGAAAACGTAAGAAACAATTTTTTTACTTGAATTATATTAGTCACTATAAAAATTGGCTCGGCCCTCTGAGATTAGCCGAAACAGACAAAAAAGTTTTAATAAATATTGATCGGAATACGATGAAATTTTTATTGAGGGTAGCGAATATTATTTTTATGGTTTCGGCTCGAGTCACCTACCTTCATTAGTTCGAGTTTTGTTCTCGCGACTGGTGTGAGCACGTGACTATTTTAGTATATTAACATTTCTTCATGACTTTAATAATTAATCTCTGTGCGCCGCGAAAAAACTTACGACAATGTATCAAATTAGATGGTATTGTGTTTTAGTGCGTATGTAAATGTTAGTGGTAATTGCTGAGTTTGTTTTTCTGTTGGTATATCAGCAATTTAATCATCCTCTCAACACCATGTGTTAAGGATTTATTTCACGCTATGTTGCATGTACCTAGATTAATCCCATTAGTGTCAGACCTTGTCTGAAAAGGTCTGAACTAGAAATTGTGTAACCACCGATCCGCCCTTTGTAATACAATCGAATATACTTAATATGCATTTAGTAAAAAAAACCATTGTTTTGATATTACAAACAGACGCTACAGTTTTATTTATATGTATATAAGATTATTTTATTGTTTTAGTTTAATGTTCATGGTTGTTAGTTCGTTTTTTCGTTCGTTTGTTCGTTTATAACAACCTGACTTAGATGTAATGATCTGGAGTAATTATTTTAATGAATTGTCTGACATGGTTATAAGAAAAACTATTGAATTATTCATTACTTCGTTAATGAATAATTGAATTAATTAACCTCTTGAATTAATTAAATCTTAAAGTATTCGCATCGGATTTAACACTGGCGTTCCATATACGTACAATCATAACGACCTTCATGTCTTTTTTGCATGGGATCGTGCGTGTAACGAGGTAGTTAAAATTTGTATTAAAAACCATAAACCAAGTTCAAAGTATACTTAAAGGTACTAAGAATAAAGTTTGCATTTCTTACTTGGAAGTCAGTACCGCGTTCAAGACTTCATGATTTTCTATTACATTTTGACACATACTTCTTTATATTTGCTTTAGAAAAAGATTATTTCTGTTTTATTTATTACTTTGTTTTGCACTTTTATGTAGTTTTCTTAAAAACCAATTTCATTTCAAGTTTCTGCAAGTAAACTGCAGCTGACAACTAGTAGACGCAAGGCGGATTTTAGAGATGACAATCAAGATATTACAAGATGAAGAAGAGACAAAGTTAAAACACACCCCAAACAACGTTTGCCGGGTCAGCTAGTTACTTTATAATATTATATAATTGAATATAGTTAAAGAATTTATATTTTAAAAAAATTAAGGTAAAAAGATATTTTAAATTATGCGCCTCGCTGGATGGCTTGTTAACGATGAGGTCACGCATATTTCTCTCCTAAATTATTTATATAGTTTTCTTACTGAATTGTTTTTGTAATACTTAATAAATTAATGCTTATACATTGAAAACGAGGAATTTTCCACATCTGGGTAATTCGTAGTATCGTACTTTCAACTACAATCATCTAGTTAATAATCTAACTTCGCATTGGTTTAGCGGTTTTAATGAAACATACATAATATGTCTGTATTGTTTAGAAACGAAAAGTATTTGTGAATTTCCGTAATTCCTAGTAATAAATGAGGCAGACACATTTCTGTATCTGTTTCACCGATTATTTTCTATGCAGGGAAGTATCAGCATTCTGTGCCTACCGAAATAAACATCTATTTGTTTCCCTGGGATTCGAACCCAGGACCTCCTGTGCAACACACAGACGCGTTGACCACTAAACCACGGAGGTAGTTAAACCGAAAACTACCACGTTTATATAAATATGGTACTTATAGTTTTGATAAGACGTGTGTTGAGAAGACAAGTTTTTGTTTGTGTTCAAATATTTTATTGAACAGAAAACGTTCCACCACAGGGAACCATTGTCTACAATCTGAACAGATGAACTTACCAAACACAATGTCAAATTTATAACACGGGGTTCAGAATAGGATTTTTTAAACTTATTAATACTTTTAAATCTTGAATAACTATGCAAAATTTTACTGACGTTAGAATAGATCCAAGGTTTGGTGAAAAATAGAAAATTTATACTCACAAAATTCCAATTCGTAAAAAATGCTGGTCCCAAATATTTAAGATTGAAGAATACAGGAAGTTCTAATTCCTGGATGCTTACATTGTACCAAATGAGCATTGCCCAGCCACCCACTGCAATGTCTCCAAGAAAATAAACAATATGATACACTGTTCGTAATAATAAATTGGTAGAAAAGGTTTTCTCTACTGCTGGAACTGAACAAGCTGTTGCTACTTCTCTTGTGCTGCAACGAGCTGCTTCTACGTCTCCCATTTTCAAAAACTTAAACTAATCACTCTATCAATTGTAAAATTTGGCACTAAGTAGTATCAAATGTTATCATTATAACCTTTTTTTAAATCACATTTACGAGTAAATATTTTAACATTTTGTTGATTTTACTACGTCGTATTAAACATTTTAAATGAATAATCTATTATTAAGGCGCGTGTTGTTGGGTAAAGGTGAACCTCTTTAGTGTTCTCGCTCAAGCTATATAAAGTAAAAAAACTCAGGAAAACCTTGCAAAACGTAATATATATATATATATATATTTTTTTGTTTTTACTAAATTTGTATCTGAAAGGTACAACGGAATATACGACTAGATTCATACTTTAATAATCAATAAATTAAAAAGCAGTTGTATTCCATCACGCAAAATCTTATTTTTTTAAATATTGCCGCATATTATCTATAATATAATATTATTTTTTATGGTATTTTAAGCCACGATGACCACGATTGTCGTGAAGTAATATAAATAAATAGTATTTTATACTGAACGTTTTTTATGCTTATGTTAAAGTTATTTTTGCTAGATTATTTCATTCTAAGTTTTTAAATTATCTTTTTGTATTTCATTTATCTTAGTATTTAACATGTGTTCGATTTTCTGAAACAATGTCTCAAATTTTCTGTCACTCTCTCGCTAACATGCAATTGTGATTGCAAAAACGATGTTTTTCTCGTCTTGAGTTTAGATGTTAGTTAAGTAGCATTTATTAGTAAGGGGAAAATGTAGTAAGGCAGAGTCACGCGGTCAATGCAGTCCACTGCAAGTGAATTTTATTTGAATATGGTTGATACATAATTATAGTTCATTATAAACTTGTTTTGCGAATTGAATTATACCTACTTCATACTGATTCATATAAGCCTTGCAGGGTTAAATGAATGTTAGTTTAAGAAGTAGATACATAATTGCTTCCATCAACAACTTGTTTAGTTGTTTTTTTTTTTTTATAAACGTGTATGTTAATTCAGACGGCATTTAAATGAAAAAGAGGATTGATATCATATGCATTTAACTGGACGTGTTTACTTTATTAACCTTATGTAAATAAAAATAAAACGCACTCAAAACCAAACTCTAGAGTTGTTTCAAATTTTTGATAAGAAGTATACATAATACAGCACATTAAATTTCCAACAAAAAATTTCGTGATTTACTTATAAATGTAGCAATTATATGATAGAAGCTACTGCGAATTTCCTGTCGCTACAGAATTAGGCTACGAACTCACGGAGCGGTTTTCGACCGTGTCCGCCGCGATTGTATGCGATTTCCACTGTATCGGCAAGCAACCTCCGAAGCCTCGAAGGTTTTCGCCCGCGCGTTCAGCGATTTTTTGGCGGGTGATATAGAATCTCGCATATTAGAATTATCGAAAATAACCGCCCGTCTTATATACCGTACAGAACTGCGATTTCGTGTGTTTTAACAGACTTTAAAAAAGGAAGAGGTTCTCAATTCGACTATTTTTCTACAACTTTCGACTGGGTAAACTAATCTTGATGACTCTTTTTTTCTTTGAAAGGTGTTTTCCGTTTTAGTTTTCTTCAAAAATCTGTTCAGTGGTTTTAGAGTTACAATTTGAATTCGTTTTTTTGTTAGAATTATCTTCGTAACAGGTATTCTCAGTCAAGATCGTCAGTCAGTTCTGTATGCAATCCCACTTTACAATTTAGAAAGTTCGTAATTACTACTACAATTGTTATGATTTAAATACAATCGTCTTGAAATAATTGCTGATTATTATACTTACACAATAAAAAAGATAAAACAACAAATATTTTTTCTTAAGTTCTACCAATAAACTATGTAATAAAACAGCGGTTGTATTGTTTATTGTCAAAACTCATAATACAAACTTTGTCATTTTTATTTTAGAGCGGTTCCGCGGCGGACGCGGGAAAAAATTGCTCCGCGAGTTCTTAGCTTTAATAATTCCATTCCCGAGGAGTCATTAAAAACATAATTCTATTCAAAGTATTTTATAACAAAACGAATTTGCTTCTTCTTATCTGTGCTCGATGTTTATTGTGATTTTCACTAATGTGGTTATAAATATAGTGTGCATTGTTCTTTATTGCAATAATTGGATTGCACTTGACTAGCTTCGAGTGTTACAAATTATGACCATGAAAAATTTAAATATAGAATAAACTTTATAAGTAATTTCTTCACATAATCAACTTAAAGTATTTTTTTGACAAGACAAATCGTGAAATGAATTGTGTGTCCTTGAAACAGGGAAATGAGTTTAACAACAAACTTATAAAATTTAGTTATACGTAGTCCTAGAGACGACACGATTAGGCAATTATGATTTCTAGGCCTCTACTGTTTCCGACCAATGGTATGCCGCCCCACCTAGGCTCCGAGGTTAAGTTAAATACGTCATCAGAATTTCATTTAAAATATGCATAAATCGAGACTGCGCGCTGATAGTCTACTGGTTTGAATTCAAACCCGCTTTTAAAATATATTTTTAAACGCGCGCGTACATTGGCTCGTACATACAATAAATTTACGAGTTTAAAATACAGACTTTATAATTTATCTCAACCATGGATTATTCCACTTACAACATGACCTTTGGAACAAGTTAATAAATATTTCTTGTTTTTGACTTTATTTTTTCCTCTTTTCCTTCACTTTGATTAATATTATGTTAGGTACCTACTGCTAAGATCAATTCAATATTATGACGTAAAAATATTATATATAGCTTGACAACATGAATATATTATTACTTAATAACTATATATGTATATACTTACTATTCGACCCGCATCGAGTACATTAAGTCTTCAGCGAATAGATAACAATAGACTTTTATTTATTTTATTTTATTTTGATTTTCATAATACAATTGTATGTGTTCACTATCATTAAGGACAATACTCGAAATGAATATATTTACTGACGTGTGAAAATATACGAGATTAGAAAAAAGAAAATGCCTCATTAATTACGCAGTTCTTTCGCTTTTAATTTAGTAATGACATTGATTGAATAATTTGAAGTTTTTTATGATTTATTGATAATTTAACATGAATACGTGTTCCGGGTAACGTAGAAAAAAATATATTTATTGTTTTATTTATTTTCATATAATAGCGGACAACAGGGCAGGCCCTTTATGGTAAGAGATCACCGCGACCATGGACAACCGTGCTGTGATCCGCTGTTATCCGAGTTTAATGTTTTTTTAGTGTTTCGGTTTGGAACGCACATAAGACCTATTTGTTATAATTAATATTTTATCTGTGGCTTATAGGTTTTCGCTATATCAAACATAATATTATGTTATCATTTAAAACTGCATTAAATGCATTAAGAATAGTTATATAATTTATTTATATTATGTTGATTGCATGACCTATTGCAATTTTTTTCATTTTCTAGGTTTATGTATTTAGATTAAACTGTATGTACAATTGTGTTATTGCCAAAATGGTTAATAAGTTCGCCATTTAAGAGACATCCGCGTATCAAAGAAGGTCATAGCAGACATTAAATTAAACCCGTCTATGTATTCAAACGTGTTAAGAAAGTAGTATGTATAGCCCTGCTTTCTCACGATACAGCCAGTGCAACCTTGGACGTGAAAGTGCGTGATTGCGCTTTAAAAAAAACCGCGCGATTTTGACAGTTGACATTTAGAATGGCACACCAAAAAGTTTTTATATTCCTTTTAATTTTTGGAACAGTTCATAGTGCTAGTATATTAGAGAGTTCATATGAATATGTAATGAATATAGGAAAGAATTTAGCGCCAAGTTTTATGTCTATTTTGGACTGTTTCGGTGGAGACGATGCTTGGGTTTGTGCGAAAGAAAAGGCCGGAAAAATGCTTGATGGATGGGATAAGGAAGTTGAAAAACAGAGACAAATATGGCGAGGTAATTTTTTAAAATGGCAAAAACAGACGTATGTGATGTAAAAAAATATGTTTATGATAGTCAAGTCAAAAGTAAATAGAAGAATTCAATATTTAAAAACTATAAAATGTAATAGTCAGTTTTATAATTTATATCTAACCATAATTTATTAATAATCATAAAATCATTACTCATGCAAAATTATTATTTTAAATTGCCATCTAAAAAAGTTGAATGTGGAATTTAAAAAACTTTTGGCACTAGCCTACGCAGACTTTGAAATTTAAAAATAATTAAAAAATCTGGTTAAGCATTTATTAAATAACACTTGACAGAAATTAATAAATTCCTGCCTTTAAGAAAACAATTCAACAGGCACCATTTTTACATCAGTTACCTACTTTTTGTGTAAATATTATTTTGTTATTATTAATACATTTTCATTGTATAATTTCAATGTCTCGTTATAATTTGATAACTCGCAACTTTTATTCAGAATAATACTTCCGGAAGTATAATCTCAGTAACACGGTTTCATCTCAATTATCGTTTCATATTAATCTTGGCATGGAGCTGAGAAATCAGCGATAATAATATTGTTCATACAGGTTTTAATCGTCTTTATAATCGTAAAATCATAAGACCTGAGTTGTATCGTTGTCTATTAAAATTTACTTTATATTTACTACATCTATTTGAAAACCGCCTCCTTGGTCTAGTGGTAAGCGCGTAAGCGTTACAACCGAGAGGTCCTGGGTTCGATTCCCGGTGGAGATAATAAAAAAAAAACTCGGTCTGGCAGGACATAGAAGGCTGATCACCTACTTGCCCCTAAAAGAAAAAACCGATCAGTGAAACAGATGTGAAATGCATCTGCCCCATACCCCACTAGGGGACACGGGACTTCACTTTACCTTCACTTCACTATTTGAAAAGAAGCGGTAATTTAAATAAAATATAGCTATTGTCACTTAAAGGGGGCTTCCTAACAGTAGAAGTTTAAGAATCGTATCATTGGACCCCATAGAAATGAACAATTTAACTACTTCATTATATTGTGTGATATTGTAATCATAAAAGTATCAAATGAATTTTCTTGGCCTACAATCTCGCTGTGCTCATGACCGCGGAATGCAGTTATAACAATACTTTACACTTTCAACGAGGTTTATATTTATTATCATCATAAAGTTTTAGTCTTAAATATTTTAATAACTTTGAACGTCGTTCTCACGCTTAATTAACTTAAGTATACAGATAAAAAGACTGGATTAGAACTTTCCTAATAAATGTTATAATATCTCTAGTCGACGTCTCATATTAGTGATTTCGATCTTAATTAGAAAAAAACTCGTACCTATATATAATTTTACGATTGCTTGCAAGTATTTAAAAAAGTTTCTATCTATAAAACTACTGTAAACGTTTATAATTGCAAACATTATCCGCTTAAATGTTCGCGTAATATGTAGTAATTATTCACTTTCTACATGATTTCGGTGCTTTCTCTTATTTTCGTTTTTAGCTGAGAAATTCCTTTTATAAATAATGCCATTTTCTGAAACTTTTCGTTGAAATTCAACCAGCATAATATTTTTATGAGTCAGAACATTCTTTTCACTATAACTGTGTTGTATGTGAAAAGTTTTTTAAAGTCATTATTTTCATCGTTTCTACAAATTCTCATTGAAAACGAATTTAACGAGTGTTCTAGAACAATAAAAAAATTATTTGTTTGTGATTTTCATAACTACTTTCGATGATTTCATTTAAAAATAACATTTTCCTTGAAAGTCGGTACTCCCTTGGGATGACAGTAACATCCATTGAATCTAAAAAAGTTTCAGTTTTTAAACTCAACTCAAAGTCAGACATCAAATTAAAATTATCTAGTAAATAGTGGATTGATTTTTGCAAATGATATTCAACCAATTATGCAATGACCGTTCTAAAATACATCTCTTTTAAGTTTACCTACACGAAACTAAATTGCAAAAGAATTATATATTTGAACGGTTCATCTGTCTTCAATTTTTTTCCGCATTTTCATATATCTTTTTCAACTTAAATAAAGAGGATTTGACTGTATGTTTTTTTACATAATTGTGAGAACTTTATAAAACAATTTTAATGAAAATTTAAGTACCTGACTCAGCTAGGTACTTACAATGCATAGCTTTGAATCTTTCATTTCCGCCATTCTTGGTCCACCCATATCAAGTGCATTAGCGATTTCCATCCTTATATGGTCGCGGTATCAAGGGAACTAAGGATTGGAATTCGCTCCATGATTTTGTTTTTAAGTTTCAACTGCTATAAGATGCCAAGAGTCGATCAAAAAAGGCGATATTTAAAGTCCTGCTTTTACTTACCATGTACGATTAAAAAGCAGGCCAACGCATCATCACATTATTGCGCTGTACACATCCGTAGTCCGTGCTCCTATCACGTGACCACAAAATGCTCTTTTGCTTTATACAAACAGAAAGTAAATAGAAATTTTGACGAGCATATGTTACTATCTTAGCCCGCATCTCCAAGTGGCATGCAGAAAACTATTTTATTTATAAATTATATTAATATTGCGTGATGTATTTTTCAGATGCCGCTGACGCTGAAGTTAGGACCTCTGGCAGGTCTTTAGAAGAGATGCCGTCAGACCTTGGAAAAGAGATCGAAGGATCTCTTTTTTCTCTTTCTGATATGATACAGAATGGGATGGCTAGGTTTGTATAATTGTATAATATATTGGTAACTGATGCATTATTCTATAGGTTAAAAAAATCTTAGTAGCATATCCATCATAAACAAATATAGGTACATTATAAACACAGCAATAAAATATTCAGTCAAATAGGTGCAGTGGTTCTAAAATTATTAGCTTGATACATTCAGCATTTAATTTTATTTATCTTATATATAAAATTCTCGTGTCACAATGTTAGTTACCTTACTCCTCCGAAACGGCTTTACTGATTTTTACCAAATTTTATATGCATATTCACTAGGTCTGAGAATCGGCTACTATCTACTTTTCATACCCCTAAGTGATAAGGGTAGCCCACCCCAAAAATTAATATGGCAAAACAACGTTTGCCGGGTCACCTAGTTTATATCTATAATTTAACAAACAAATTATACTTTTCGAAAGATTTCCTGCGATTTTATTGAAAAATCCATATAATAATATTGATTGGTAGGTATCAAAAGAGAAACTGGTCTACATAAGGAAACACCTTACTCATTGGTATTCGTCAAATTTCACTGACCCAAACATCACTTTCACCCCGACATGTGTGATTATGGATTTATACGAAATTATTGTTATTTAACTAGTAAATTAAGTACCGTTAGTGAAGGTAATTGTTAGTTTTAGTATTGGAAATAGTAAACAGAGAATTTTTTTAACCGTTTCAACGCCATTTTAAAACGTTTCTGAGTTTTTTATTACATAAAAACACACCTTTTTCTATATTATTTTATTTTTAATGAATCCAGTAGGAACATATTAAAAAATACAAAAAATTCCGCTTAAGCTTGAATAATTTTAATCTAGATTTCTTATTTTGAAAAATTAGCACGATTTGATACCTTAAAAATTATATTTACGTACATTTGAATTGTCTCCTTTTTATTACAAATGTTTTTTTTATAAAAGGTTAAGTTAATAAAAGATCTTAAATATACGCTTAAACTGATAATAGCTCTGCCAGATGTTTGGTCAAGTAATTTTCCGATAGCGTTTCCGTTAAATGTTTATATGAAAAATGTGACAGCGCCTCTAGCGTTTACGAGGTAACTTACGCTAAGAACTCTCGAAGTGGTTTTCATCAGCTCTCGTAGTGTTGGAGGAGCTGTTCTATTTCAAATTGACGATTCCGCAATTCTGTGCTGTCTGTCACCGCGGTTGAAATTTTCTAACTCAAAGGGCGACTATTGCGTGACAGGCGGTAATTTACGATCAGATTGTTTAGCTGAGTTCGAGACCGCCATGGACACACATTAGAAACGAGCTGTTGCGTTATAATTACTTCACAGAAGAATTAAAAAAGAAACCGTAAAAGGTTCTGGATTTATCTACTGATTCAGGATAGAGATCCTTATGGACTATTTGTTATTGTCTGCATTCTTGATATCTAAAGGATTATTAGATCCAGTTTTGTGTAGGAATAATAAGTGCATTATAGATATTGCTAAAATGATAAATGGTATAATAAAGTGAATCGAGTTAAAATTCGACACTTAACTCATGGTTAATGTATTGTAGGTACTTATGCAAATTTACTAACTACACAAAGACCATTAGGTTTAAGGTCTCAACTTTCACTAACAACAAACAGACAAGTGGCACATTACTCGCTACATATTTATTTAAGTAAAAGTTTTGTTTGTCATTGTTTTGAGCACCTAATTTGTGATCAATGTATTTCTAATAAATGTTTATGTCTTAGTGAAAACGTGTGAAAATATATTTTATTTATTAGCAATTGTTTCTCTCGTAATCACTACACAACAGAAGCATGTTAAAACATTGGTATTTATATTCTCTTAAAAATATCACTAATAGCTAGTCAACACTTTAAGGTCTTAGAGAAACTAGAAAAAATACTGGTAATGTTTTGATTTTTTATTGCATTTTCAGAGCGCTATCTAGAAAAAAGCATGACGGTGGTTTGGACAGTATAACAATCTCAGCGTCCAGCGAAAAGAAGAAGAAAATGAAAAAGAAGCAGAAACCACCCAAAATTCATCTTCATCCTATCGTTATGCCGATGAAGCAAGCTGAACAGAAAGGTTACTTAATGGAAAAGGATGGAATGGGGTTAGAAGGCAGAAGTGTGGAAAAGATGGGAGTAGCAGATGACATGGGTTTGAAGGGATTAGAAGGGAGGAAAGAAAAAGTCTTAGAAGGGAGAGGATTTATTGATGATATGTGGAAAATCGGGGAAGGGTCATTAGATGCTCTAGCTGATCACGTATTGCAAAAGGAGAATGTGGAGAATGGATTAGCTGATCGCAGCACGGTAGCAGGTGATGGTTCTTAGTAGATATAATCAGCTTTAAACTTCATAAAGTTGAACCTATAGATACCAATTGCAAAATATATACAGTATAATATTTTAATAATGCATGATCATAAATAAATTGAATTCTTAAAGCAATTGATATATGGGAAGTTATGTGCTAATTTTGCATTTCTATTTTCAATACTTAATTATTGTACTATAGTAGATTTTCCTCTTTGGTTTCAAAAGAATGATAAAAATTCTTCTATTCAAGCATGAATATGAAATTGCATTATCAGCGTAGATAGTTGATACTTCCAGTAGTTAGTTATCCATAGATTAGATGTTTTGGTATTTAGAAAATCTAACTTAAGATTATACGCGTATAGTATTTGTAAACGTATTTAGATTAAGTTCTTGAAGGATTTGAGATAAAAAGAGCTATCGAAAATCTCAATGTGTTGCGTGATTAGCCATCACGTGAAAATATTTTGCGTATGAGTTATTTCATTAACACATAGCGCATGTAAAATGTAAATACGATACGATACTTTCTAGTATATTTGAAATTTCGTAATAAAAACGAATAAATTAAATTATTTATCATTCTTCAAACACATATTCGGACTTCGACAGAAATGTTAATTCTACTTACTGTCGACCAAAATTAGGATTCATAAACCTTACTTTCTATTTATTAACCGATTTTCAAAAAAACCAAAAAAAGGTTATTCGACGTGTATTTTTTTTTAAATTAGTTACTTACTTTGTCCATAAAAATTAAGAGCTTTATTTTAAATTTACATTGGTTTGTACTCATTCAGTTCCAGCACTAATATTTTCTCTTTAAAATTTAATTTTAAAATAACTCAAGAAAATTTGCTTTTTAACTTAAAGATAATTAAATGTTGAGGTTTTAATAAAATACTATTATAGAGCAAAGAGGTAAAAAGAAGAAGAAGAAAAAGGCCATCTTGAAGCTGCTTCTTCTCGGTGCTGTGCTGAAAGCCAAGATTGGAACATTACTGCAGATCTTATCATTCAAGCTGCAGGTAAGAAGACATAAACGTGGAATCCATCAACTTCGTGAGGCATGGACAGAAACTTTTTGACTTTGTTTCACTGATCATAATTTTCACGGGCAAATTACTTCTTTGCTTACTCAAGTAAATACTCAAGCGATATTTTTTTTGTATCCTACGATTCAAGCGCAGCATTTTTCGCGCAAGACGCATTGAGTAGGCATACGCATGATCTACTTAGATACGGATTAAAACGGTGTCATTGGAAATAAAAAAGACGAAAGACTCCATATTAATTCTGCTTTTGTTACAAGTACTTAGGAAAGTTTCTTTTGAAAATATTTGTTGCCCTTTTAGAAATTTGTCAACAGTAAATATAGAATATAAATTATACAAGGTATTATAAATATTACAACGCCGAAAAAGTCGGAGCAGGAAACCCTACTTTCTTATTTTAAACTCCAAAAAATCATTATGAAAATATATTACAGAGTTAGATGTTTTGCTTTCATTATTCGTTATTCCAAAATTGTTGATCTCATAATGTATTCATGGTGAATAATATTAAGTAATTATTTTCAGGTGAAATTCTTCATAATTGCTCTGATTGGTTTGGGTATCAACCTGGCTCGATTCTGGGTGGAACTCAAAAAGAAACATCAGGAACCACAGAAGGTATGATTCAACTATTAGTATGATATAATTTACGAGCTATTCCACCTCTGAAGCATCCGCTTTTTACCTTGAACAAAAAAGAACACAGGTTCAAATCGCATAACAACATAATATTTACAAATATATTCAGCCGTGAGCATTTCGATTGAGAACCTTTTCGTCTTAAGTCGGTTGAAAAATGAAATCCCAGAACCTCATATAAGGTAGTGGGACACTGATAATTTTTCTTTGAGTGCTTATTCCACCTCACTGAATTCAGACGTCCTAAATGATTCTGTAACTATATTCAGTCAAGTGATATAGAATTATTTTGATAGAATAAGCGCTTAAGCGAGATATTTTTTTCTACTGCCTACACATACTGCCTGACTGCAGTTCTGAATTAATTCTGTATCTAGGCAGTATTTAACACAGACTAACTTAATTTCATTTATTTATGAATAAGTATACGTTTGTCATTAGTATTCATCAACAAAACTATTCCTTATTAATGAAGGTGAAAGTTTGTAGGCTTTGTAAATATTATGTTCCATTATATTTATAAATTATTGTAATTATAATAATGATGACTGTAAACTACACACGCATGACTTTCTCAAATAAAGGCTCTATGACAACATGATAAATGATGGATTTAATTCTATACTATAACAAGTCTGTCTGGCGAAACTATTTTAATAGATTTTGGTAAACATATATAAAAGATAGGACTTCAAAGGTTTTTATTCTATCAATGTTTATCGAGATGAATCAAATCTTTTGTTGTTAGCTGATAGAATCAACAAGTTGTCGAGGTACATAGATGTTTAAATAGAGAATGATTGTTTGGTAAACAGAATAAGTTATTTCTCTTTCAAACAATACTACATGAATATATTTATAAAATTCTCGTGTCACAATGTTAGTTACCTTACTCCTCCGAAAAGGCTTTACTGATTTTTACCAAATTTTATATGCATATTCAGTAGGTCTGAGAATCGGCTACTATCTATTTTTCAGACCCCTAAGTGACAAGGGTAGCCAACCCCAAAAATTAATATGGATTATATTTATACTATATTATATAAATCTTTTTCATTTACTTAAACCGCAAATCAAAAAACACAAACCATTTATACACAATAACAATATGATCAAGATACCCATGGTAGTGACATGAAGGCAAGTACTTTAATCTAGGAAAAAGGGAAAGAATTGTATGAAAGTATCCCTAGGGGAAGAGGCGTGGAAATTCGCAGAATTTATTGAGACCTTATTCAAAAAGATAAGAACCACCCAAGGCTCTTGTTAAATGGCATAACCAGATAGAAAACTACAGAGAAAGCTTGCGGTGAAATGATGATTAATACTTTAATGCTAAGGAAATTATTTAAAAATTCTCAAAGGAAACCAACGCATTTGTATGCCTGCGGATCAGAAACCTGTTTTGTCAAGTTTTTAAAACACGCATTACAAATTATGTTCGCTTATCACGGCTACCGACTGTATGTCCGTTCTGTGGATCTTAGGTAGACCTTGTCGCCGAGATCTGGATAAAATTAATTATGGATTACTGTCTTAGAAAAATATACTTATGTCTTAATTAGTTTAAAATAAAATGAAAGTGATTATTGATTTATTGAATTTGTACCGGAAGGCAATAGGTAAACATTGAATTTCATAAAAAATATTTATGAAAAAAAAAAAAATCTGATACATTTTGTATGGAATGTCGTTACTGATTAGTGATTTTTCCGAATCGCTTAACAGGGTAAGCTAGTAGAAAGTAATAAAACAACTCTTAAACAAGCTGTTTAGCTGAATTAGGCAATGTTAATGCTACTCATTTATAATTCAATAAAACTCATGATTCACCCAGACAGTGCTTTCACCGACCTTACGTTGACCTCAAATCGAACTCAACTGATAAATTCACTGTAATTTTGTAAAAGTAAAAATGATGATCGTTTTTCACCGTCGCGCTTTCACGCTAAAACTACTGAAACGATTTAAATGGAATTTGGTACACAGATAGTCTAGAGTTTGAGATAGGACATAGGCTTCTTTTTAATGTGAAAAAGGGTTGTAAGGGGTTGAAAGAGGGGTATGAAAAGTTGTATGGAAGTATAATTTTTAGAGTTTGAAACTTTTTTAGGTTGATTCGATATAAATAAATAGCTATATAACATCACGCTATGATGAAATTAACGCGGGTGACACCGCGGGGCACAACTAGTTTATAATAGTTTATGGAAGAACTAAGACGGAATTTTTTTAAATTATAAAATAAATATTCTTTGTAAACAATTATGATGAATTGAATAATTAGTTAAGATCTTTTAAAATCTTGGATGAATAACATGGCTTTATCTATTTTAAGACATTGATGTATGTTTAATTCTTTATAGGTAATTTACTATGAACACGCTCAACATCAACACCACTACGAGCATGAGGAAGAACCCGGCTGGGGACCTTGGTCTAGGAGTGGTATACCAGAGGTAAGCTTAAAAAAATATCAATCGCTAAAATTTGTATCAAAAAATTTACTATATGTCTATCTACGATGTATTTATCTCTAAGGCATGACCAAACGCATTTCTATTCTTTATAAATTAAGCGTTTACATTAATCTTGAGAATAAACTAGATACAGACCCCAGGTGTAGCCAGCAACCACAAGCTAACAGTAAGTACATATATTGGTTTAGGTTATTGATAAGAGCTAAACTCTCATTGATTTTATGGCCACTGGAACATACACGGTCTCAAGTCAGAACTTGCGAGTTTTTCACTTGATAGGAGGTCCTTTATATTACTTAGAGTTTAAGGGTATGAAATATGAATCGTTGTAAGAACCTTTATTTTGACATTTTAAATATTGTCTGAATTCGTATAAGATCACGTGTTAGCGTCCATAGATATTTAGGATCACATTTAATATAAGATTATATGATGAAAAAACATAAATTGACTAATTAAGTGTAAATATTAACTGTGTTTTTCAGGAAAATGAAGAAATTGTTCCTGACGTTTCTCCGTATAGAGCGCAAGAACGGGCGCAAATTTTCCCCACAAAGCCACTCCTAACTTTATCTTAAAACCCCATCAATATTATTTTGCATAGTATTGAGTCATAAATTTTGAAGTACAACCGAGGTTTTGCGAACGATAGCAAAATAGTATTAGTTATTTATTTATTATAAATTAAGTATACATTAGTTGGTTGCTATTGTAAATATTATTTTTGTAAATATTATTTATTAAAACAATTAGTATTAACGATGATTTTTAATATTTCCACACTATTTTATTCACAGCTACATCAATGTATGGGTTAATTTTATATTTTTTTTTAATGTGAATTATATTTTGTTTTATATTTGTAAATAAATTATTAGAAAATGAAAGGTTTTTAATGAAAATATACCTCTTCACTATCTAAATGAAAATTAACATAGAATACTTGGGATTTTGTTGTCATAAGCTTTTTGAGGCATTAAAGAATATGAAATGAAAGACATTAATAAAAAACCAAAAAAATATATTTTTTATTATTACATAGGTACAATAACACGTGTTTACGTACATATACAGGCACACACACTCTTTCTAACGGCCGAATACTATCGTGGCGAATATCTTGGATTGTCTGGAGCGTACGTGAAACTTCTTAGTTCAAAGGAGACGCCATTTTGATTTTCATAACCTATTTCGAACTTATACTTGCTGTCAAAGTCACTACTACCACCGAACACGCGATTAGGCGTTCGATTTTCAATACAATTCTGTGATTGGTCAGTTTGACGTTCTTCGTTCTGAATAGTCGATGCGGCTGTTGCGCATTCATGGTTGGTCGGAATTGGTCGGAATAAGGCGGAATGTGCTGTAGCCGTATCGACATCAGCTTTACGTGAGACTAAGATACGAATGTCGGTGTGGAGGTAGAGCTTTCCAGTCTTGGACGTCATGAACCTGTAAGTGAAACAACGTACTTATAAGATCAACCTAACGACAAAGCAGATCCAATCTAAACATTCAGTTGTTGTTTTGAAGACTTTTTTTTTAGTAGGCGTATTTATAATATAGCCTATGTCACTTAATTTATATATATATATATATATATATATATATATATATATAGCACTCACTTAAAAGCATCTCATCGGAGAAAGAATTTATAAAATATATATTGATTTTATTCATTACAACAAACCTACAAATCTATTTACATTACGAGTATTTACTAGAGCGCCAGCTTCGCAGATAATACTTTAATTTTATTTATATGTTGATATATTAGAGCTTATTAATATTAAATAAGACAAACAAACCGTGTGAACATGAAATGTTATTGCTAATGTAAGATGGCGCTGATATACGTGAAAATTATTTCAAACAAATATGAAAGAGTTTATCTAATTCAGTAGTTTGTTCTTTGCTTAATAATATGTAATAGGTTATTATTATGTTCATATAGACGTAATAGGTAAATAACAAAAGCTGTTATACTAACCTCAAATGTATCAAATATCGGAGCCACTTGTGCATTTCGTGTGTTTTAGGCGGATCAGCCCCAGCTGGCATGTATAAGGTCCTCTGGCGTAGGAAGGTGCGCGCGAAGGGCGGCATATTGGTCAAATCGTATAACACCACGAACATCTTCACTAAGGTCCCATGAGGGTTGAAAAGCGAGACCTGGATTGTCCCTGAACGGGCAACGCGGTAACCACCAGTACCTAAGTTTATGTGACCCTGAAATTGAATTTTTCTTTTAAGCTATGGGCAACGGATTCAGACGTAGGATGGAAGGATGAACAAAATGATTTTGTATGGTGATTCCAAGGGGAGTCTGTCCCCAGTTTATTTCTCTCTGTCTCTGTTGCTCTCGCAGTTATGATACATTGGAAGAACCTCCGGCTCTCTTGCTTTATATATGTTATAACTATATAATATAATTCACTATGGGAACGTGCGTTCTCTGTCGCTTTGCAATACATAAGAGAGACCGCTGCAGCAGCGCGACAGCCACTCCGCCAAGCGGCAATTTGGGTCGCAGAAAGTTTTGTCTTCAGAGCACCCATATTCTATCCTACGTCTGAATTTGTTGCTATGGCTTACATAGTATAGGAATGAATGGAGGCCAAAAAAATGTCATTATAGATAGCTTATGAGCACAACGCAACGATGTAAAGCGCCTGACAAAGCATGTTGCGTAGAACATTCAGAAGCGTTTTCCGGAGGAAAATTTTCACATTCTTGCATTTTTAGAAGATGAACAATGAAACAGTCGCTTTTAAGATACTTACGACTATGAGTAAAACTATTATGATTATTTTATTTATATTAAATTATTAAACATCAAATAATAACCATGTACGGTGCGTTGGTGCCACCAGGCGCGTAGAAGAATACAGTAACTGGTAGTCGTCTATGCGGCGGACAGAAAGCACCTGACGCCCCCAATTCAGCAACAAAACCGTGGACAGTTGCTACTGGCTCCAAACGGCCCTTAAGAGCTGACTCCTCGAAGCTTCCTGGAAAGATAACTCATGTTTGAGTCTTTCAAAACAATGGCTAAAAGAAACACTACGCAATTAAACCGAAAAGCCATAGAAAGGCTAGTGATTTATAAATAATAAAATATAAAATTAAATATACAAAGTGTTTCGTAGGTAATCACATCTTTAAAACACATAATAGTATGTGTCGAAATACTCGCGGAAGTTGCCACAAATAACAGGAGATAATTAGATATTTAACTAAATATAGTTGTTAAACTCTTTTCTTTTTTTTTTCATACATAATAAAGTAAAAATAGTCGCAAAATTTTACACCATTGCGAATTAATTCACAACTAATGAGCGATAAACGGCAACGCAATGCTTATGGCGTTTTTCACATTTATTTTTTGTGGTTACTCCATCCATCCCAGGCTATACCAAAAAGCTAGCAGCCTCTTTGGATTACTGCAGGCGATGTTGGGGATTGGAGAAAGCGTGCCCGTTGATCTGCCACGCTTTCGTTTTTTCTGTCTCCATGCATCCTCTGCACAGTGGGCTGTATGTGACACCTAACCTAAATAGGTGTTTGTTTAAATAGGTGCGAATTTGATATTTGCTCCCCTATTAAATTTTTTGGTCGTAGGTTATAAGAAATATTCTCACCTAATAAGCCCGTGCTAGATCCCACCCTGAGTTTGCTTGTAGGCGTCTTTTTTCTTGGTGCAGTATCAGCCTGTATAGGAGCAGGTTTCGGCGAATGAGACAGAGGCGCACGAGGTCGCAATGGCGATACGGGAGAAACTGCTGCAGGGGACGGAGGAGATATTGGGTGAAATAGCGCGCTGAAACATTAAAAATTTAAGGAATGATTCAAAGTCCTAACATTGCGCCTATTTTAGTATTTTTTACTTTTGTACTCTATTTCGACCTTTATAAATTATTATTTGTAACACAGTTGAATTCATGCAAAAATTGATGTAAATTTGCGACTATAATGTTATTTAATAGAAGACATCCGTATTTAAACGAAAGTTCGGCACAAATAATGTAACAATAGACTACAGAATGTATTCCAGGATGCCTCGTAATACGGTGTCTGTATCAAAATGAAAGTGGAGAGGCACTAAAACACAAACAAAACAAAATTGTTTCTGGAGTCAATGGACATAAAATTAAAAAGTATTCTGAATTCGTTTTCTCTACCTTTTAATCCCAGAAACTCCATTGATCGAATCGTCAAAATCAAAGCAATTATTTCCTCGACGCAACGGCGCGGGGCTCGAAGTCAAAGGCAGTCCAGTCTTTGTGTGAAACACCATAGATGCAGCAGAGTCAAAACGCCAGCGGAACCTATCCATCTCTGTAGGAGATGGAATCTGATTCTCTTGTCCTTTTTCATCTCTATTTAATTGTATCTCTTGTCTATTTCTTTCATCCGTATCTACATGATTGTCTTGTTGTAAATTTAAACATTTCTGATCGCCATTAGTATTGACTTCTGCATTCACGTCGGAGAATTCAAAGGGATCTTCGTCTTTCGGAGATTCGATATCACATTTGTCTATAGATCCATAATCACATTTTTCCAAACACACATAATCTTCATTTATAGAGTATGTTTTCTGTCTCTTTGGTTCTGGTTTGACCGAGAACACTGTATCGTCGTCGCGTAAATTCAACTCTACAATGTCATTGTTTTGCACATATCTGTCGTTTATAACTTGCTCTATTCGATCAACTATTGGAAATATACGTCTTAGTTTCGGCCGTTTTATAACTTCATCACACTTATCACTACTTATATCACTATTTATATCACATTTAAGCTTTTTTAGAGAACGCTCGTCGTCTTCATATTTCCGCCTCGTTCCGTTCTCTTTTAAGGCCAAGTTGTAGCTACCTTCTGATCTAACCATGCCTCTGTCTAAACAACTGGTGCATTTCATCTGAACGGCGTTCCCACACTGACATTGAACGTCGTCCGTTTGAGTCCCAATTGTATTGGTACTCTTGAACTCAGGTGGTGATATATTAACTGTCTCTATGAATGGAGATCTACTCTCTATTCTACTAGCGGGTAGAGTTAGGTAAGTCTGATTTCGATAGCAGCCGATGGCTCTAAACCTATCAAATCTAGACGCTTGTAGTATGGGTATAGAGGTGTGTGTCTCTTTCTTTAATTCGCCATCAGATGACGTGCTATCACAGAGTTTTTTAAGTTTGCTCTCTTTCCGCAAACGACGTTTATATTTAGCTATCTCTTTCAGCCGCCTCTCATCCAACTTCTTGGGTTCCTGTTTCTTTTCATCAGACTCATCATCACAACTGCACTTGTGTTTTCCGCTTTCACTACATGGCGTTAACATGCGATCGTCGAGTAGCTTCTTATCACAGGAGGAGTATAGGTGTTCCGTGGACCCTGGGTTTGATATGATGGACTGACGCCTGCCGGTGTTACAATTACTTGAATTGATGGCGTCGGAGGAGTATTTTCTTGGTCCTAGAGTGAGATCATTAAGTTTGCCTACCAGTTCTTCATCGTTGATGCTGGGTCTCCGTTTACTAGTACATTTGACGATGGGAATTTCATCGAGTCTCGGGAGGCTTTTGAAGGAAACTTTGAGGTAGGTATTGTTGCCGATGTCCGCGAGAGGAAAGGTGTGGTCGGTGGGAGGGCGGGAGAAGTCCGAAGAAGACTCTCCCAGGAGCTTGATGGAGTAGATGATATTTAGCTTGCGCTCTTTCTGGTCTGTCTCGTCACAGTTGGCTTCGATCTTTTTGAAATTGCATGACTCGCGGCTAAGTTTCCTCCTGTAAATAGGTAAGGGAAAAATTAAAATGCTTAGTCAAAAATACAAAAAAAAAAGTTAAAAGTAAGTAAGTAAGTTTAAAGTTTCGATATCTTTATGATTAGTAGAATAAAATAGCTTAGCGATAAATTGTTTTTAAAAGTTTATCTATTTGTTTTGTATTCATTTATGATATAAAATTGATAAGATTAAAATAATATAATTACAAATGCTTAAAGAATTAATAATAAAATATAATTCTAATACAGAATAATTTATTAGGTAATGTAACGCTATAAGCAAATAACACATGGAAGGAACCTATGTATATTCTCAATATACCTTTGAGATAGTAATTTCATCACATGTAGAAGTTGTGTAGTAGTGTAGAGGTTAATTGGACTCATTTCTTTCATTTGTGGACAGATTTCAGATGACGCTAAATGCTTCATGAGATCTTCTGAGGAAGTTTTGTTGAAAACATCACAAAATTAAAAGCTTTAAATTATCGCGTAGTCCTCTCCACGGGATCGTTATTAGCGGTGCCATACCTCCTTTCAGCAGGCTTATCCTCGGTGTGTAGGGTGGCTCTCCAGGCACACAGCTGGGAGAAGTGGAGCTGAGAACGGACGGCGCTGAGCAGCCAGTGCGGAGAAATTACTGACGCATTTCCGGGATTCCTGAAATCATCGTACATAGCATTGAGAGGCATGTGTGAGGACAAAAAATCTTAGCGGAAGTTATTTTCTTTAAATCGGGTTATTTCTATTCTGTTGTCGTCCAAGGAATAGCTGCAGCTCATACTGATTTTAACCTACGAATAATGGACAAAATAGTGGCTGTGTATACCTCTTATCTCATTTTACTCCCTCAAAACAAAACTGATTTTTATAATTTTTCAAAAATGAAATGAGAAAGAGTTCGTGTCCGTTTTAATTTTTTTATTCTTGTGGCTTAACTTGCTTTTAACTAACAAAGCTTGAAAATTATCGTATTTTTGCTCATTTTGATGAACTTTGACGCCTTGTAATTATTAAAACTAGTGGTTGAAAGTTGACTTTAATTCAAGAGTAAGTCAGGTATGTATTATTTTAATTAATGTAATGTATTTCTAATGCATATTATACATTAAAAAACTAGCTTTATGCACTTCTTCTTCATATAAACTTTAACTGTGGCATATTTCACGATCAACCGTTCGTGCAATTTTCGTACAAAAGGGTACAAAGTGTTTGCTTTGTACCCTTGATGATAATGCAAAAATCGAAAAAAAAAAAAACTAAGCATATCGACAAAGTCAAATTCCGAGGAAATCGAGGAATACATCTGTATGGATCAAATGTTTTTTTATTTACATTTAACTAAGCTTCAACTCTCATTGTTCAATACACAAACAATCGTTTGCCAGGTACCTATCTGGTTTTTGCTTGTTTGACGAGTTTTTTTAATCTGATGAGGGATTGTTATGTTAGAAGACCTGTTTTTGTTTTCGCTATTACTTAGTATTGAAATTTCTTTAGTATAAGTTTGCATTGTGTCTAAGGAATGTGGAAAGTAACGTTTGGATTAAATACTCGCGTTTCACGGTCTAATTCGCAGGAAATAGCTAATTTGATTATATAAGCACTCAAGGCTGTTGCCAGAAATGTAGTTTTTGAAACCACAGATAATTCGGGGTGAGTTTCTTTCATACCTACGACTATAAAGCACTCACTTATTGGTAATAGCCATAGCCCATCTCTCGAGCAGCAGCCCTCGCTGCCCCAATTGGTCGTAATCTCTCGGTCGACACATGGACGCGAAGCAATCCTGGCATTCTGGTGCTAAGAGGACCTGGAATTCATTGAACAGAATACATTAACTAAAGGCTATGACGCAGTAATAATAGAACTTACAACAACGCACAACACAGATAACAAAATATTAGTAACCTTTACCTAATTAATAAAGAATTATAGCCTAATGTTATATAAAAAAACTAATTTATTTATTAATCGGTTAAAATTGTCTATATGTAAACATGTAAATCCACAAAAAGGATTGAATTATTTGTGGTAAGGCAGTATTAGAGTGTTTAAAATTTTGAGGGATCGTGCCTGTGTAGGCAGCAAAGCATCTACCTACCTAGGATGTTTATTGATTCACCGTAATAAACATGACTTACGTCAATGCAAATCGGAATCTGGTCTTTCCACAAGGTGTGGACGTGGTCGTCTAGTTGGGCTTCAATTCCCGGCAGCGTCTCGCTAGTGTCTGCTTTCGGTTGGGTTATTATCTGGAAATGTTTCAAATTGCAAACATGCATTATTTCTTTAACTAGTGTAAATAATTATGATGATTTTTATAATATAGAAAGTGTTGGATTTTTGAATAATTGAAGCTAATTTTCATTCAATTATACAAAGGTTGGGGCGACTGTAAATATATTATACCACAGAAAAGTCTATGAATAAGAAAATCTTAAAAAAAAACACTACCTATACTTTGAGCTTACTAAGTGTTACCCAAGATTCAACAGCGTCTTCACAGGGCCATTTATCAGGAAATACCTACAAGAGTATTTGAATAACTGTGAAAAAAAAAAAATCTGTGAAAAGATGTTAAAATCCAAATTGATTGGCGATATTGTAAAGTTAAGCCAATACCTGTTTGCTAGTGGAGGGACTAAGCTTGTGCCGTCTGGTGATTGCAGCGGGGCTGTCGCTTCGGGATCGCACTATCAGCCGCCCCAGCTGCTGCAGCAGCGCCGACCCACTCGACGCCGCCGACTCGTTACTGTGCATCTGAAATTTTACTTGATAATTGAATCCCACGGACATAATGATGGCTGTATTAACCTTAAATCTATTGTTTCACTGTGTCCAAAGTGAAACATTGTTCCTTGTTTACCTGGGAATTGATCCCAGGACCTTCCGCTCAACACGAATTGATTGTCAGACCCGTGACTAAGCTACAGAGTAGGATGGATGATATCTGTAAGATGCAATGCTATTCAACTGGTTGCACGAAAATGTGACGTCATAGTGTTTCTGATAATTCATATAACGGGACGAAACCTCGATATTTAAAAGACACGTAGGTATAACACAAAAGTGTAGAACTATGACCAAAATTCTTTATAAACCCAGCAAAAAAAATCTGGTCATAGATTAAAAACTATCATTTTCCCACAAATTAAAACTGTTCCAATTCCGCCCTGTTGCTAGCGGCCTACTTTTAAAAATAGAACAACGTTGCAGTGACCTAGTTTAGGTCTTAACTACCGTGGTGGAAATTTAACTGTTACATCATACAGGTTAAACAAAGCCTTTTAAAAGGAATTAATGAAGGTAGGTATATCAAATATTTTGTTATGTAATATTTTCCTGCAATATTTCACCGCAAAATTGATTAAAATTATCGTTACAATATGATTTTATGCCTATCCTTCTTTAAAATTCTAATCGCTTCGTTATATCTTACGTCATTGAGAGATAGTTTAATAATAACTGAATAAATCTAAATAAAATAGCCTTTACTACAATTTTTGATTATTTTTTACTAAATTACTAGGTCACTATATACTCTTCGTAGCACTAGAAGCGCTTTACATTTTGCATATAGGTAGACAGCAGTTTATTTAAAGCGCTGAAAAGGGGTGCATAGAAAGTGTGTCAAGGGCAGTGCAAGCCACACCCCGACATTGGCCCGCTCTAGCTTCGAACAAAAGTGCTTTTGTTTCGTGAAAATTAATGTCAAACGGACACAGATATATTGCCGAGTTATCGGAGGTGGGTAAAAGAGGTAATATAATAATAATTGGGACAACTCACATACATTGCTCTGATCCCAAAGTAATTAGCCTAAGCACTTGTGTTATAGTAATCAGAAATAACGAGGATACTAAGAACAATAAATACGTATATGTTTATAAACAACCAAGACTCGGAAACAAACATTCGTGCTCATCACACATATAAATGCACCTACCGGGATTCGAACCCGGCACCTTTTGATGCAGAAGACAGGAGCACTACCAATTGCGCCTGTTGTCTTAATGTAACCTACCTTTTGGCAACTATTCTAAAGATTGGGGTTGTAAATACAAAGTTTATCAAGATTGGTTTAACATTATTGAAAAACCTATAGACGCCTAAAAATAGGTCTTGTTTTATCCTCGCTAAAACTTAAAAACGACTCGATAATTTTTAATTATTGTATACATTTTTGTTTTAATTGATAGGGCAATGGTTATCAAGACAGCTTAATATTAAGACTGGCCGCACACAGCCGGAATTCAGAAAGGCAAGAATTCCATACAATGGCACTATGCTCCGCAAACATTCAGATTTTTTTAAAATTATGAATTTTTTTACATTGTATGGAATTTCAATTAATAATATGAATTCAGCTGTATGAGGCCAGCCTAAATGAAAGTGTAAGCAAGTCAGAAAGGTAGGCATTACAAGGCAATTGAAAAATTGGAATGTTAGTGAATTAAATTGACCTTTTAAAGTAGGACACCTCACGAAACCAAATCTACATCAATACGTCACATAAGTACACGATGTATTAATTTTACTAATTAGGTACTGTACTGGTTAATGTTTTGCAAGGCTATATTATCTGCGATAGAACTACCATACAATTCTGCCTTCATAGGTTATTTTTAGAAAAACAAAAATTTATATTTATCTTAATGTACCTAACTAAATATAAAAATTAAACCTTAACTTTTGGAAAAAGAACAAATTAATATAAAATAATACCGAAATTAATAATAATTTAAAAATGGTTATTGTACCCCTACGCTGGCAGCAATTCCGATGAACTCGACTAGGCGAGTATAATATCAATCTTAATACATATAAATTACGTGTCACGTTGTTTGTCCGCGATGGACTCCTAAACTACTTAACCGATTTTAATCAAATTTGCACACCGTGTGCAGTTTGATCCAACTTGAAAGATAGGATAGCTTACATCTTAATTTATAGTCGCAATATTATTTTATTACAAATTAGTTTCCTCATAAATTTTCTATGGAATGGCGTTTTAGGTGACACGTTATTATTCAGAACTCTGAAGCGATACGAAGTTCGCGGGGTCCACTAGTAATAATATAAAATCTAATGTCTTAATTCTAATTATATCTAGGTAAATTTTCTATAATCTGAATAATATGTTGATATGAAAGATAGATATAATATGTGAATCGTTGCATTCCGTTCCCAATCGTTAGTAAAAGTAATCAACAAGTTTTCACTTAACGTAGGCCTCCTTGGGGTCTGGCTAGAGTCTCAGTATTTTACCGATTTTATTATTTTTTATTATACTTAATTTGTATGGCTGACAAGTTACCACACGGGAAGTGACGCGAAATCTGTCAACACCAAATGTGGATATGCAAAGAAAATTCGAGAAAACTGTGTCGACTACAATAATATCCATTTTAGATAACGTAAGATAAGACAATAACTATTTATGTATTGCACTAGATATTTCTATAAATAAAACATTAATTGAATCAGCAACTGTAACGATTAGCTTCAATATCACTTTAGCGAGAAAAAGTTCCTGGTAAGGTGGTGTTATTCATAAAACAACATAAGACGCCATTCCTAAAGATAACTCCAGGAATGACCGTTGATCGAAGAGATAACTTAAAGTAGTATTGAGGGAAACGAGCACTCCTTAACGCGCTGACCCGATCGCATTAGTTCGAAACAGCAGACTTCACCGAAAGAGCCGCTGCCATGTGGAGAAAAGATCCATCGTAACATAAGCCACGAATTTGTACAGAGGAAAATTTTAACCACCTAGCCCTAGACGAACATTCTGGCACAAAGAAAAAAAAAATTATAAACAAGTAATTAATTAAGAATACATATCCACTAGTTAGGTACTTTAAGCTCAAACTTCTCTTTTTCACATAGAGACAAGAAACACATTAACGGTTATCATATAAAATAATTTTGTCTTTTCTGCTAACAGTAATATTATAGTTCGTAATACATAAGGAAAGTCAGATAATATATAAATGTTATTATTTATTTAACTTTTGAACTCAGCACATGCCGGCACTACGTGAATCATTTACTTTTACTATGTATTTGATAAAGACTTAAAATTTATTTTTAAACCGATCGATATCATCTTGTTTATTCCGTTTTCATAAAAATAAATATAACTATTTGTTTTCATAAAGTCAAACCTTAGCGAGCATGACGCAGACACTTCTCTGACTCGGTGACCAAACGCCGAATTTAGTTCAAGAAATTCGGTTGTACTATGTTCCACTTTGTTTTTTGTTTGGACCCATTTCTTTTTTAAATTTTTAAATTTATTTCATTGGGTACGTATACACGTAGAAGAAACTTCCGCGACATCTTCCACACAGCCAAAGATAAACGTGTTCCGTTCAGTTTTAGCAGTTGTATAAAATTACAATCATTCACAAGAATGTCAAGGACTATTGACTTTATGACAAAAAGGTAGATACATAAATTGTAGGCTATATTGTCTCTAGTTTCATTGTGTATAACTGTTTTTATTGTAAAAAGATTCGGAAAGGAGTTATTGTCAAAAAACTGCTTTTAGACATCATTTTTCCAATATGGCGGCGCAAGCGGCAAAAATACGAGGTGGCAAAATCGAAATTCAAGAGCATATCATCAAAATATATAAAATTACCAATTTTCAACACTCTCGCAAAACTTTCCAGGTAAAAACTATTTTTTGAACCAAATGACTGTACTATTTATTAAGTAAATAAAAGTCATAATTCATACAAAAAAAACCTAACTTAATGTTAAGTGAGATAAAACATCTGACTACAATGCATAAATAACTACATTGTGCCAGTGTCATACAGTCCGGTCAATTTAGACATAAAAAAAAAATACACGTCGAATTGATAACCTCCTTTTTGGTTTTTTTGAAGGTCGGTTAAAAATAGTAATCAAATAATAAAAATTCCGGGAAAGCGTGGAACTGAACCTTTAGCACTAAAAGAAACAAGTATATGGGAGTATGGTCGGTGGTACTCGATACCGCGCACTAGTTATCAAGTAGGTACTGGAAGAAGCAGCTTAAATGTGCATAATATCATGTATAATGTGACTCTTAGAATCGCGATATCTCAGGAATGGTAACTCTTAGGAAAAAATTATATAACCAATTTTGTAGAAAATGTAAAGATCTACAACTCTGGCGTCAGGTTGTTTTTTTTTTTTTTTTGATAAAACTTACAGTTTTCGAGAAAAATCCAAAAAAACCCTCAAATTTTGACCTTTGACCTCGAATAACTTTTTTAGCACACAGGATCGATGGGGATTTTTGAAAGTTTATTTGTAATGGTAAACCCCAGCTCTCCACCAAATTTTGGCTTTCCTCGAATTTTTGTTATTTCAAATGTCTAGGTATATTGACCGGATAAATATCAAATCTCATGAGTTGTTGAATAGTATTTACAATAGTGAGTAGTTATAGTAAACCCTCCCCCCGTTTTGCAAAAAATCTGACATTATCTTACAGACACTTGACCGTTTGAAAAGTGACCTATTAAATGTTATCAATAACTTTATCGCTGCCCTTTTTATCGATGTATCGTAATTTACACGATAGATAGATATCGCCAAGTTGCCAAGCATAAATACCAACATAAGCCATGCTGAATAGAAAAGAAACTAATTTTAACACGTGTAACAAGTCTGTGAATAATAACGACCGCAATTTATATTTTTTAATTAATAAAGGTCATAGTCATGTATTGTCGAAGTGTTATGGCCGATACAAAACCGTGTCACTATTAAATAATCTAATAAATTTAATAGATCTTGCAACTATATTTAAAACTTGAACCACGTTTTCGATGTGTTTACGGAAGAAGTTTTTTACGTTAGTTCTTTGATCTATAGGCAATGATTGTATATTTATATATCCTTCATGCTTGCAAAAAATAACATTTTCGCACAAAACATAATAATATGTTTTTTTTCATCTGGTTTGAATTCTTCATTTGATATCTAAGTCACAGTCTTCCGTGTTTTTTTAAAAAAACTATATAGATAGAACTCTGAAATTCCAGATCATTCCAGTCATTGGATATCCGACGGAAGAGCTAAGCACTTAATTATGTACACTTATTAAAATTACAATTTAAAATTATTTAAACCACTTTATAGATAAAAATATAATACAATAAAATCATTCAACAAACATTAAAATTCCACAAAAGTGGCAACACACAAACGCGGAAGCGAAATCTAAATTTAAAATTGCTCGTTATGTTGACAAATACACATAGCGCCGTCTCTTTCATACCTAGATATCTTATAACAGGTATCTCTGTTCAATGACCCAAAATCAAAACGATTCTTCTAAATGTGAACTAAATAATATTCACGCATTTCAAAACATGTTTTTGTTCGTTAGCCTCAGAATCCCTTGCTATTAGAGGTATTTTATTTTAGCGTTACTGTTATAAAAAAAGTAAATATATTATTATGCATATATTATTTTTCGATATATGAAAATACACGACGTCATTGTTAACTTTATCTTTAATTAGACTTGGCCTGTTTTATACTTTTGTTCAATTTGTTACAAGGATTTCATAAACACATTTCATTGTGTAGGTACAAAGCACATGGTCTCCAAAAAAAAAATTCTCTTCTCTGTTAATCGTCGAGACTGCCGGCATTTTAACTTTTTGGGATGTAAGTAAATGTGATATTTTTATAAACCAGGCTAAAAAGGCTTACCTACTTCCTAGTTGAATATTTCTTCTCAGTGGAAGAGATGACATCATTACTTTATTAGTTTATAATCGAACGTACTTAAGTGCCAGAATTATAATGGTTGAAAAAATAGACTTTAACATAACCAAATAAACTTTAAATTCATAGAAATCAGCACGACCTTGTTGTATTGAAAAATATGAAGGTAATTTTATACGCAATCGATTTTGAATCTTATATGAACGGATTAGAGTTCGAAATAATTTATATACAAATGTACTTGTTACCTTTTGGTATATCTTCAATGCACTTGCATAAGGCGAGCCCTTCTGACATAGATAATATGCTGTTGCTGAGCGGACTATTTATTTTAAACTTAAAGCGGATGTTAAAGCGCTTTAAATAACTTAAAGACTAAACGGGTTACTTTAATAAGACGCTACTGCGCTTACTACATACCATGTTTACTTTGCTTTGGTTTATTTTTGATCCTATTAGATAAAAAATATGCATATGGATAAATGGAAATCAAAATGTACAGTGTTGTTATTGACTAAGATATATCGGTATAAGGAATGTAGTAAGGTAAGTCGTAGACATAGGTAGGTACCTACCTACTCTGCTGTGTGTACAAGGAACTTCGCTTAGTATATAAGTAGGTAGGTACTTCTTTTATATTACAAAGGCGTCAGATCGTCTAGCGATTGGCACCTTGGCACGATGTTATTTTAAAATTAATCTCACGTAATGGTCTTTCATAACTAACAATTAACAATAGTGATTGGAATGCCTTGAAATATTATAATTACTAGTAGTCGCTAATTGGTCGAAATTCGACCAAATTCAAGAGTTATTCAGAAATATTTGTATATGCTGTGTGACATCCAAGCAGTAGTGTGCGAAATGTTTATTTTAATTATTTGAATATATTTCTAATGCATTTTATATAAAAAATAGCTTAATGCACTTCTTCTCCATATAAACATTAACTGTGGCAAATTCACCATCACCCCCGTTCGCGCATTTTTCTTAAAAACCCCATAATTAATTACAATCTTAAGCCTGACTGACTAGGTATGTACTTAAATTCACTTATACAAATAAATCTACTTATCTAATTCGTCCATAATATCTTTGTTATGACATATTTTTGTGAAATTATATAATACCGGAAACATACCACATTAACACCGCATGAATTATTATCAACTCATGTTTTGTGGTAGATATGAAAAATTGAAAGACGATAAACACAACATTATATAATAAAAATGAATCATGGTTACCTACTGAAGTTACAAAACATTATACATAATATTATATATTATATTTACCCTTTAATATTTCAAATAATATGAAATAATTAACATGTATTTATCTACACGTTATATTCGCAGTAATTTTTTTGCAAATACCAATAAAGAATCAAGAAACATTTCTAGGTGAATAAAATAAATAAAATTTGTTTTAAATATTCAAAATATACTAGTGATCGAAATTCGACCATACTTCAAAATTAAGTCATTAATTTTAATTAATTCAATTTATTTCTAATGCATTTTATATAAAACAAATAGCTTTATACGTAGTCCTTCTCCAAATGAACTTTTAACTGTGTCAAATTCATCCGTTCGCGTAATTTTCTTAAAAAGGTGTAAAAACAAAATTTTCAACAAGATATTAAAATTATAACTTTTTATATTTGTACTGATTTTAATTAAGTATATGGAATTGGTATAAATATGGAATTTGATGAATTTTAAGAAATTAGGTAATATCCACAGTTAAATTAGCTAAAAGCTTAATAAATAAATGTACCAGGCTTACATAAAGTCGAGGCGGCCGCAAAAGGAGGTCGAGTGAAAGTAACGCGTCACTTTTTTAACGGAACGTGTATTTGCAATGAAACATACTATTTAGCTCATAAATCCACTACAATTTGCAACTTACGGATTACGTTATGTAGAACGGTAACATTGCAATTTATCTAATTTCCTTATGATCTAAGATCCCAATAGGAACGATCTACGCCTCTGTTAATGAATAAGAAGAAATGTTCTGCTTAATGAATGAAGAATGTTTTATATCAAATTAGTGGACGCCGCGAACTTCATATAATATCGCTTCAAAGTTCCGAATAATAACGTGTCACCTAAAATGTCATTCTATACAAAATGTATTTGACGAATTTTCTTCGTAATCACTTCTTTTTTTTTCCATTTTTTAAATAGTTATTCTGTTATTCTCAAATTAGACGAATACAACATATCAGAGATCAAATTAGGTCCACCCGTTCTTGAGAATTATAAATGGTTTAAATAACTCGACTTTGTTTTATCACTACAAAGTATAAAACAAAGTCGCTTTTTTTCCCCTATATCCCTTTGTATGCTTAAATCTTTAAAACTACGCAATGGATTTTGATGCGATTTTTTTAAATAGATAGAGTGATTGAAAAGGAAGGTTTTTATATATGTTTTATACCCGTGCAAAGCCGGGGCGGGTCGCTAGTATATATTATATTTAGTATGTCAATATTACCCACGTTTACAATCTACAAACTTATCATTTCCTGGTCAAGCTTAATTTAAAAGTCAAAGTACCTATAAAGCTACTTTAATATCACAGGTCAATGGGGGCTATCGCGTGTGAGTTTGCCACTAGAGGCGCTTGTGTCGCGTGAGGTCCAAAAACATCAATTTTCACTAGTTTTAGCGGGTTTCGTGACATAAATTATAATTTCCTTAATTTACCTGTTGAAGAGTGATCTCCTTCGTGAAATAATCGCAAATATGGATTATTTGGCGATGAATGCGAGCGCTTTGAAAGCGGAATTAAGAAAAATAGGTTTAAAAATATGATGACGGTTATTTATAACTAATAAATGAGATATTATTTATAATTAATTAATGAGATTCCAGATTCAAAACTTTGTTCCGACACTGATCTCATAAAGTCGCCTTTAACAGCTATACTTCTGGATCTTAGACAACAGTGGCGCCAACTGGTGAGAACAAAAACGATAGTTCCATGAAAGAGTTTTGTCATATGAATATTGAATTCATTCATTTAAAAAAACGTATTTTAAGTTTTTACTAATATATCGAATTATTAACGATTCATTTAGCGTTTTTATGTTAGGGTTTTGAAATATCTAAGTTACGCTCGTTTTAATTCTTAGCACCAACTGTAATAGCATTGCTTACCGCATACTCTTTTTCTTTATCGTCGTCACGATTTTTAAATAGCTTTGTACACTCACCTGAAACAATTAATAACCAAAAATTAACATCATAATAAATAATTTTGACACGTGGCAGTAATGTAGTCTATGTAATAAAAATTGACATTTGTATAATTATATTTATACAATATACATAAACTAGCGACCCGCCCCGGCTTTGCACGGGTATAAAACATATACAAAAACCTTCCTCTTCAATCACTCTATCTATTAAAAAACGGCATCAAAATCTGTTGCGTAGTTTTAAAGATTTAAGCATACAAAGGGATATAAGGAAAGAAAAAGCGACTTTGTTTTAGTAGTGTAGTGTAGTGATGACAAAATCTGTTGATATTCTAGAGAGGCATAAAAACTTTAATAGTTATATCTAACTTTCGAAATATTAGATATTTTATAACCCTTTTTTAGGGTTTCTGCAGTTAGCGGGAAAGGAAAACAAATTTCATATTAAATATAACAAGCTTTTGAAAATGTGTTAACATTAGATTTTATTATTTTTGGAAAATACGCCCTTGGACAAAGAGTAAGTAATACTTGTAAGCTCATAATACATATTAACTAATATTAAAGTTACACTTACGATAAGGTTTACCTAGCTCAGACCTTAGTACAGTGAGCTTAAACTCAAGTCTAGACTTTTAATCTCAAGTGTTAAATTACAGGAAGGAACCAGGGATAATTGTACTCAATTATTTATAACAAGTCCCAACCCAGAATTTCATAACTTTAGTTAAACGTGCAATAAAACTGCAGAATAGTAAACGGTCTTTTCTTCTTCAAACAATAGCTTTTTCAATCAATAAAGAGCCAAAAATAAGAGAAAAATTAAATTTTTAAAATTAAATTTTTAAAATTAAATTTTTAAAATTAAATTCGACTCGCAGATACAGAGCCGAAATTTCATAACGTATTTAAATTGAAAACTATACATAATAAAAGTATATATAAATATATATACTAAATATAAAATAAATATAAATATATATACTAAAAGCGTTATCCAGGTTGAATTAGGAAAAAGACTAGCCATTCTGATCCAAAATGCCAAATATTATATTAGTGTAAAGATAAAAATCTTATATTCAAATCTATGAAGATATATAAAATACGTATTTAAATTTTAAAAAAACACAATATCAGCCAAGTGTTAACGACTAACGATGTAACGAATAACGAATTTCATCCGTGTAAAACCTGAAACCCTTTGTCGTCTGTACGTTGACCTAGGTCGGGTCTAGACATAGTCTCGCCTAGACTATACTCTGACTTTGCCTCTATACACAAAGAAATCAATGAATATGTCCAATTCAATAACAACTAAAGATGTTTTAATTACTACATTGGGTTTAGTGTTGCCATCTCTAAAATTCGAAAAACCGGACTTGTCCGTCTAAAAAGTCAGAGTTTTAGGTCCCAAAGCCGGATATTAACAAAAATAAAGGATATTTGACAAAAATATCGAATAAAATACATATTTAAGAGTCGAACTTTTGAATTCCAAAGCCGGACGCTGAAAAAGGGATTTTTGTCAAAAATATGAGTAAAACACATACTTTATAAGAAAATTTTAATTCACGTCATTTTATTTTGAAGAACACGGTTAAGGAGATAAGTTTCTTTAATAGTTTTTTCATAAAATTGTTATATTTTAAATGTCTCAAATTAAATTATTAAGTACCTATTAGTAATTTGGACGGACAAGAGGCCAAAAAGCCTAACACTGTCCGGCTTTATTCAGACGGATGGCAACTCAAATTGGGTACCCATTTTAGAAAGTAAAAAACAAGGTATTTTGAAGAAAGGACAGAATATAAGCTAAATTCAATAAATTAAGAAAACATTTTCTTTAAGACACCTACCACAAGAATTTTATTTACTAAATAAGTCTAAGCCGTACGTGCATTGTAAGGCAATTATTTACCTTAGACAAAGGTTATAATAACTGACACATCAGTATATTGAGTCATTATTCTGTTTAATATTAATACATGAAGCAAAAACTTTGTACCCCTTTTTACGAAAATTGCGCGGACGGAGGAGTATGACATTTCCCACACTTATAGTTTATTATATACTAGCGACCCGCCCCAGCTTCGCACCTGTATAAAATATATATATATAAACCTTCCTCTTCAATCACTCTATCTATTAAAAAAAACCGCATCAAAATCCGTTGCGTAGTTTTAAAGATTTAAGCATACAAAGGGATATAGGGACAAAGAAAGCGACTTTGTTTTATACTATGTAGTGATAGAGAATGAGTGACAAATCCTAATATTTTTTTTAAAATTATACATAGAAAATAAATTAAATCAATAAAATAAACATAACGCACAATACTGCTTAGATGACACACAACATTGAATATACACACACATACATACCTGAGTTACTAAAATACCAACAAACTAAAAAATTAACAAAACATCCAAAGGACATTAGTGATATTCTGAAAACAGTTTGTTTGTGTGAATGTGGTGAAAAATTCATTTTAAATGCTTTCGTAAAACATTTACTTCTGATTTTAACAAACATTTCAAAAAAACGAATTAGCCGAATTGGTGCAGCCGTTTTCGAGTTTTGAGCTTAGCAACACATTTACTTGTACTTTTTATTTATAGGCAAATATTTTACCATTAACCCACTAACGCTCTTATCACATAAAGATATATTTATCTAATCTAATATAATCAAATCAATACTTACTCCGACTAAACAAACAAAACATAATTTCACAGTATCATTGTCTTGGTAATTTTTTTGCCTTCAAATTTGCACGCGGTTAAACGTACGGATATTAATTTATTACATAGTACATATACAATCAATTTACTTGTACGATTTATATTTGTATCTATAAAATAAATTAATTTCTGTGTTATTTAAAAGGGATTCCGCTATGGCCTGTGGAATCATGAAATAGGTCGTTATCATATACTTTGTAACTTAAAATATCATGATGTCATATTACTTCTTAAATACTTCTGTTATCAAGTTTGTTGCTGATAAGAACATTTCAAATGTTTCCCCTTTTCCGTCAAGTACTACAGAATTAGACGTCTAAACTTCAGAATTAATAGATCATACATAAAATTTGAATACGAAAAAAAAACCCCGGACGTTTTAATTAAGCTTAATTAATTATGAAAAGATCTGGAAAACGAAACCATCCGTTATAAAATTGGGTCATTAAAGCTTTGCCTTGACTATTCATTGAGATATAAATAAATTACTTTAAATGGATAGGTGGTTACGTAAAATTGTAAATTGCAACACGTGTATGATTATTATTCAGCGTTCTCCATAGTTTGTCTATGAAATATCTTGAAATTAAAATCAACCATCTTTAGTATCCAATGTTTTTAATTTATTTTTCAAGCAGAATGATTTATACTGTAATTTATATTTTGATTAGCTTATATACAGGTTTGTAAATTTTAATATTTTTTTAAAAAATTGTTGACATTTAACTTTTGAAACCGCACACTTGAGTTGCACGTCTTCACTCCGTGACGGTGCCCACAGAACTGATCAAAACATAACAAAGATCAGCTGATCGCATGTCTCGTGTCTAGACAGGGGGTAGCTACCCCTGCAATGGGATCCATTGAAAAATCTCAAGTGCACTTTACGTTGTGATGCATTATCTTATTTATCATAAAATATACAATGATTTCTACATCTTTATTTACAAAAATTAATCATAATGCGTATCAAAATCACAGCATACCGCGTTTCGTCGCTTTACTAATGTAACTATATAATAAGCGTTCTAATAGATACTAGCCCACAACATAATCAGAATCGCTAACTTCTACATGCAAACCAGAGCGAATATCGTGTCTAAATAAGAAATCATAAACAAATACACTTTCTCATTTATATATGTACTAGCGACCCGCCCCGGCTTTGCACGTATAAAACATATATAAAAACCTACCTTTTCAATCACTCTATCTATTTAAAAAAAACCGCATCAAATTCCGTTGCGTAGTTATAAAGATTTAAGCATACAAAGGGATATAGGGAAAGAAAAAGCGACTTTGTTTTATACTATGTAGTGATTTGGATACTTAGAAAGATAAAAATGTACCAAATAATCACTCTTGTGCTGAACTTTGATTACCACTATTTAAAAAACAGATCAAGATTGTTATAGAGATATTATGAAGAACCGTATTAAGTATTCTTAAACTATCTTTTACGAGTGCAAAGTACAATTATTTAATGAGTAACCATTGAATGATGATCATGTGAAGTACAAGTGCATGCTTATCTGTATTGCATTAATAATTATAAAACAATCCCTAAGGCTTTTAATACTGTTTTATGAAACAATGTATGTGCAAGTCCTACGCACATATATTAATTGAATTTTAGGCTCAGATTGTGCTGCGACTTGATGAAAGTCGACTTTTAATCAAAAATACAATTAAATTATAAGCGTTTAACTAATGCGATTACAGTGTGGTTTTTTTATGTGTGTTACCTCAGAACTTTCGATGATTCTTTTTTTTTGTTTGAAAACTGGCATTTTTCGTGTGGTCCCATTTAAATTTCATCAAAATCTGTTCAGTAGCTAGTTAGAGTTACAATTTGAAGTCGACGTTTATTTTTATTTAAATTTAAATTATAACTTTATATATATTGTTTGAAAGTTTACCTGACCGAGGTGGTCTTAGCTCCAACTTATTAGAACCTGTTCATCCATTTGTGACGTATTCTTGTAAGTAATTAACATGACAGAGGGTTTTTAAATAGTCTTCAATTTCAAACGTCATCAGGATTTTTCGTGGCAATTTAAATTATTATTAACATAGCCTCTTTATTTCCATAATGAATTACTTATAAAACATAGAATTATTATCTATACATGCATGAAACAATAAAATGATATTTTTACTCTTTTTAAACCATACTCATAAACGGACGTATAAACAAATACCAAATAGGTATAATCATATACATCGAAACGTATTTTTAGTTTACGGCGAAAATTCATATTATGACTGAATACAGTCAAATTGTACTTCATGAATTCGATTACCTTAATTTACTCTAAAAATAAATGCATCTATGTTACGGTTGTAGTTCTGGACCAAGAGTGCATTTTTTTACAATTTCACGTCTAAATATGTGATTATTAGATAACAACAATTAGTAGGTACTATCTTATAATGTCTTCTTAATACTATAAGCGTTTGACTTGAGTTTAAGTATGCTATGATTCATGAGTGGAAATTATAGATAAATATACAACAGAAACACGTGTACAATTTACCTACGCATTTGAACTATTGTGAATAGAAACTATGAGAATCTTTTACGGGCCTTTATAGTTTATGTACCTACTAGCTTTAGACAAAATATCGTCTACATAGCATACAATAGACCCTGTATTATCACTCAAAAATTATCTACCTTCCCATCAGTACTATAATTTTTGAAATAGGTTTTGAGTTTATTACTTACTAGAAAAATAAAAATCTTTTCTCTTTATATTCAAATTTATATCTAGCTGATATAAATAAAAACGCCTTAAAGCTAGAATTGTATAATCTGTAAAGCACAATTATTAAATGGGACGCGGGCTTGATTCTTACAAGAGATGCAGGAAATACGTCGCGATGTCACAACGCACAACTATAATGTTCTGCAAAATAGACGTTAATGTGTGCACATAAGGCCGCAATCAGTCTGTGTCCAAAGCGCCAGCACGTAATGAATACACCGACATTAACGCGAGAAAATAATATATTTAATCAAATCAAATTGATAACATGATATCTTTGCGACAGTAAATACTAACGTAAAATAATTACATGAAAAGAACGAGTAGAGTTTTAGCTGGCGCCAGCTATAGTACACTAAACTCATAATGTGCTTTTAACTAGTGATGCAACGAATACGAATACGAATATTCGTATTCGCCGAATAGAAGACATTTACCGAATATTCGTATTCGGCGAATACTAATACGAATATTTAAAAACTAATGTTTTTGTACGCATTATTAATATATTAATATTAATATTAATATTTTTTCTGGGGATTCGCAAACTAAAAACGAGATAGATGCTTATCTAAAGCTCCCAAATTTATCGCCGACTGCTGATTCACTGGCTTTTTGGCGAGAAGATGTCCATTTTCCAAGTCTGAAAAAGCTCGCCCAAAAATATTTTTCACTGAAGCCATGTACAGTCGCCTCGGAAAGACTTTTTTCAACGGCTGGGAACATCCAGACTGAAAAAAGAAATCGCCTAAAACCAGAAAATCTACAAATTTTATGTTTTTTAAATAAAAATTTGCCTATTGTAAATTTTAATTATTAGAAGAGTAAACATTATTCAAATAAATAAGTCTTTGATTACCATGGCGAGATATTCGTATTCGTATTCGTAAAAGTAGTATTCGTTGCATCACTACTTTTAACCACTAAATACAAATAAAAACTACAGAGGTAATGTTTACCTTACCGTGCGCAAGTAGATAAAAATTAGGTTTCAGATAGGTTCTATATCTTGATAATTAATTTAATGTTATCCTAAAGTATCGCAAATATAAAAAAAAATTTATTAACACTTCGTTGGAATGGAGTGCAACGGAGGCCTTATCGCTAATCAGCAATCTCTTCCAGGCAACCCAATTTTTTTGTTGGTTTGCCTGGAAGAGATCGCTGAACCACACCTCCGTGCCACTTATGACACCCAGTCCGGCAAGTGGCAGCCCTAACAGAGACCGAATACAAATATAAATTAAATTATAAATTGTATTCGGGACCGGGGATAGAACCCGATACCTCAGGTTTCCTGGTAGGCTTCTAAGACCGCTTAGCCATGAAGCGCGGTCTTATTAGCTTGAAATATTAATTTTAAATATCTTATTTTATCCACAACCGAATAAAAATATGGATCTTATTAGAACACAATAACTAAGACATAAGTTTGAGTTCTGAAAATTTAAAATTAAGGGATCATTCATGTATAGAGTAAAATTCCCGAAATCAATAATTTATGTTTCGGTAATATTTGGCACAAAACAGCATCCGTGACTCATGTCTGTTCATTCAACCGTTTTACAGAGTTTACAGAACAGACATTTATTTTTGTGTGTGCTGGCGACTTACGTCAATGACCTGCATCTCCTATTTCGGCTGCAATTTTAAAAAGCACATTGTTGAAATACAAAACGCATAACTGACCTTAACTTTATATGCATCTTATTGATAAACATTTCTCCATCTTTCGACAAAGCCATATTCATGACAAAACAGACCTCAAATTACAGCCTGACAACTTAACAATAATCAGACAATAATTATTTTATTTTGTACAAAGTAATTACAATTACATACAATAATTACAATGTAATAACTGCAAATGACAACTCAGGCTTAAGAGTAAGGACTTAGTAACTAAGTAATTAACTAATCTATACAGATAAATTAAATTGGAGTATCTGTTTGTAATATTAAAATAACCGCTTTTTACTAAATGCATATGTACCAAAATAACATTTTTTACAATTTTTTCCTGACTGTCTGTCTGTTTGTTCCGGCTAATCTCTGAGACGGCTGGACCGATTTTCACTTGCAGATAGCTGATGTAATAAGGAGTAACTTAGGCTACTTTTATTTTAGAAATTAATATAAATAAATAATAATAAAAAAATACTATTCCGCGCGGACGAAGTACATAATACATAATATGTATAATTATTTTGCTGTTCGCTATTATACTCTTTTTATAAGTAAGCAATATCATCACGTTACGAAGAAATTAACGCGGGTGAAACCGCGGGGCACACCTTGTAATTAATAAAGTACCTACACTATTGTCCTAATCACTAAGTACTAAAAACCAGTAACCATAAATAGTCACTTTTGAACTTACTCGTCAGTCGTTATTCAGTCTCACACGATGAGTAATGACTATATAAATTTAACATCTATTATATATTATAATTTAACATTATAATACATTGAATTAAAGATATATTATTAATTACTGTTTAGTGTTTACTGATACTTCGCCGTCCACTTCATAAAATACTAGTGGACCCTGCGAACTTCGCATCGCTTCAGAGTTGTCACCTAAAACCTCATTCTATATAAAATGTATGAAGAAATGAATTTTTTTATAAGCACTTTTACATGAATATTTTTAATATACGTGTTATTAATTATTATCCTATTCGGGATTTGACCACAATTCAAGAATAAGTCAGGTGTGTAAGTATTAAGTATGTGTGGTACTGTGTGTATACTCAATACTGTATGCTGTGTCAACTGTCAATTACACAAATACAATTATTACAAATTTGAAATTACAATCTATCTTAACGTATTATATTTAGAATTATAGAGAGCTCATACAGCAGTCGTGTGACCACTGCCTCACTCTTTCAAAAATATGTCTGTTTCACTGATCATTTTTCTACCGAGCAGTCCAACCACATGGTTATATACACTGAGGGATCTACTTTAATAGCGCGTTTGAGTGTCTTCTTGCGCCATCTAGCGGTACACGTAAGTTACGCTCAATGTGTCGGCTAATCGTGAGTTGTGAACGAATACGTCACAAAATTGCATGATTATTGTTAAATCTATTACGCATTTTTATTTATTCTGCCTTTATAGGGGACAAGAGTCGAGATCTTAAAATATTATTTAGAAATTAGACTAGTTTTATGTTGTTTATATTAACATAAACAATAGAACTCGCTCTTACGATACAATTGCATTTCTACGCAAGTTTTTCTTAGAGAGGCCCTAAAAAATAAATATTAAGAATTAAATCTTCTACAACAATGTAATTAATACGAGTTATTAATAATTTTTGAAAACGAATAACACAAAATAAGGTAAATCCGTCCTGAATATCATATTTTTGATATTCAAATCGCAAGTAATGTCATGTATCGCGAATAAAAAACATATGCTTTTGTCCTAGGTCCGGTTGAGTTGAATGACATTAACGTTTTAAGGTCAAGTACCTGTATAGCAACAAAACATTTGAACGCTTTTTGCGTGAGCTTCATCTGTTGCTAAATATCTCGTTGGTATGATACAAATATTTTTATTATATTATATATTATTCGGAGCGCGGAAAAACAAAAATAACAAAAAAAGCACGTGTGCAATTCACACGTGGTACCTAGGAGTGGAACCTTCAAAAATTATGGTTACAAGATAACAATAAATGCTTCCTGTCTCATTTTCTCCCATGTTAAATCTTATGAATTTATGCGTCTGTCTCTGTCGTTTTTTCGTTTCAACGACTTTCAAATCACAAAGAAGTTTTCACTTCAGTAATTATAATTAGGACAACTTACATTACATTGCTCTGATCCTAGTTAACAACGAGGCTATCACATGTTTATAAACAACCAAGACTCGGAAACAAACGTTCGTTGCTCATCACACAATTAAATGCACCTACCGGGATTCGAACTCAGGACCTTTTGGCGCAGAAGGAAGTATTAATTGCGCTTACAAAAGACATTATTTTCTGTGTTTAAAAATTAAATCATTACATAAGACCAAAGTAACGTGATATTTATTATATTATGAACCTGTGTATAATCTAGTACCTATATAAAAATTTCGTGTCACTGTCTGACAAAAAACGGTTCGACCGATTTTTATAAATAGTGTTAAAATTTTAACAAAAAAAAAACGACCTCAAATTGTGACTCTAAAACTACTTAACAGATTTTGATGAAATTTAAATGGGACCACACAGGAAGTACAAGCTATCAAAGAAACAAAGAATCATCGAAATCGGTTCACCCAGTCGAAAGTTCGGAAGTAACAAACATAAAATAAAAATTTAAAAAAATTAGAAAAAATATATAATATCGTCGAATTGAGTAGGTACCTCCTCCGATTTTTGAAATCGGTAAAAAATCGGTGAGTAGGTCAATATTTTAATCGTAAGCGCGGGTGAAACAATTCAATTTTATGTTTGATGTGTTGGAAACAATTGAAACCGTAGTTTTTTTCTATGTATCATCCTCACAACGTCGCGTCTTTGCAAGAACATAGAAATTATTATCTGTACTAGATGGCGTTGAAAGAAATAATTTGAACCAACAGTAATCGTAAACCGATGCATGCAACTTGCACTCACTGTACAGTTAAAAAGAGAACGTTTAAAAAAACTCCACGAGGTTACAGACCTCATCGTTTTGCAAAGTTCAATTGAACTAGTGAAGTTTTTATATCGATAGTTTAAAACAAATTTGAAAAAGATTGTAGGTTACTACTTTTTTTACGCACTTGTCTAGAAATATCATTAATCACATCTTTATACTTAGTAGCAAAGACTTTAATTATTATGTCTGATTTTAATTAAGAAAATTTTAATTTGTCTTTCGTCAATCCAATCAAGTCAAAAATCCATTTTCATAACAAAAAATCAATAGCTCTGTATGCGGGTTTAGCTGAACGTAGCAGTTTTTTTCGGATTAATATTAGCTTTTAAAATGGCATCTACATGGCAAGTGTGCGTTAACCGTGAATGTATTTAAAAACCCAATGGCAAGACGGAAAATCTTATTGACACGGGAGATACTTGTGTCAGCATGTGTTATTTTGAATTTCATCCCCCCAGTGAGGGAACAAGAAAATACCTATTTAACATACCAAACCAACTCAAGTCTGCTTATAGACGTCGTAACAAAAGTAATACTAATTGTGAATTAAAAGAACGAATAACATAAAACTATGGTGATATTTTAAAATAATAAAAAAACTCGGTCTGGCAGGGCATAGAAGGCTGATCACCTACTTGCCCCTAAAGAAAAAATCGATCAGTGAAACAGATGTGAAATGCATCTGCCCCATACCCCACTAGGGGACACGGGACTTCACTTATAATAATGTGAGTGTATTATACAATTTCAAGTAATCTTTCTATTTTACAGTGGGAATAGAAAGTGTCGTGACAAAACAATAATTTTCTCAACACCTACCTACGTGTTCTTTATAACATTTGTAAATCTGAATGTACATATTTTGTGGTCCAGATATACACGTATATACCAACATAAAATATATAAATTACAATTACATATTAGTGAGTTGGTAGTAAAAGAAAAAATGAACTCAAAAAAGCCAATAAGGAACACGCGAATGAACTGGATTATTAAATATTCCCTATATGACTTAATTCTTATCCGTACTAATATTATAGAATAAAACTAGGTTTTAAAGGTGCGCTGGGCCGCAAGCGGCCCGCGTGGGTTTTGTTTAATAGTGTATAGGTTAAAGGTGCGCTGGGCCGCAAGCGGCCCGCGTGGGTTTTGTTAATTTACATTATAGGTATAAAGGTGCGCTGGGCCGCAAGCGGCCCGCGTGGGTTTTGTTTAATAGTTTATAGGTTAAAGGTGCGCTGGGCCGCAAGCGGCCCGCGTGGGTTTTGATAATTTAAGTTATAGGTTAAAGGTGCGCTGGGCCGCAAGCGGCCCGCGTGGGTTTTGTTTAATAGTGTATAGGTTAAAGGTGCGCTGGGCCGCAAGCGGCCCGCGTGGGTTTTGTTAATTTACATTATAGGTTTAAAGGTGCGCTGGGCCGCAAGCGGCCCGCGTGGGTTTTGATAATTTAAGTTATAGGTTAAAGGTGCGCTGGGCCGCAAGCGGCCCGCGTGGGTTTTGTTTAATAGTGTATAGGTTAAAGGTGCGCTGGGCCGCAAGCGGCCCGCGTGAGTTTTGTTTAATAGTGTATAGGTTAAAGGTGCGCTGGGCCGCAAGCGGCCCGCGTGGGTTTTGTTAATTTACATTATAGGTATAAAGGTGCGCTGGGCCGCAAGCGGCCCGCGTGGGTTTTGTTCAATAGTGTATAGGTTAAAGGTGCGCTGGGCCGCAAGCGGCCCGCGTGGGTTTTGTTAATTTACATTATAGGTATAAAGGTGCGCTGGGCCGCAAGCGGCCCGCGTGGGTTTTGATAATTTACATTATAGGTATTTTGTTTAATAGTATATAGGTTAAAGGTGCGCTGGGCCGCAAGCGGCCCGCGTGGGTTTTGTTGAATAGTATATAGGTTAAAGGTGCGCTGGGCCGCAAGCGGCCCGCGTGGGTTTTGTTTAATAGTGTATAGGTTAAAGGTGCGCTGGGCCGCAAGCGGCCCGCGTGGGTTTTGTTAATTTACATTATAGGTATAAAGGTGCGCTGGGCCGCAAGCGGCCCGCGTGGGTTTTGTTTAATAGTTTATAGGTTAAAGGTGCGCTGGGCCGCAAGCGGCCCGCGTGGGTTTTGATAATTTAAGTTATAGGTTAAAGGTGCGCTGGGCCGCAAGCGGCCCGCGTGGGTTTTGATGATATCCATTATAGGTATAAAGGTGCGCTGGGCCGCAAGCGGCCCGCGTGGGTTTTGTTAATTTACATTATAGGTTTAAAGGTGCGCTGGGCCGCAAGCGGCCCGCGTGGATTTTGATAATTTAAGTTATAGGTTAAAGGTGCGCTGGGCCGCAAGCGGCCCGCGTGGGTTTTGTTTAATAGTGTATAAGTTAAAGGTGCGCTGGGCCGCAAGCGGCCCGCGTGGGTTTTGTTAATTTACATTATAGGTTAAAGGTGCGCTGGGCCGCAAGCGGCCCGCGTGGGTTTTGTTTAATAGTGTATAGGTTAAAGGTGCGCTGGGCCGCAAGCGGCCCGCGTGAGTTTTGTTTAATAGTGTATAGGTTAAAGGGGCGCTGGGCCGCAAGCGGCCCGCGTGGGTTTTGATAATTTAAGTTATAGGTTAAAGGTGCGCTGGGCCGCAAGCGGCCCGCGTGGGTTTTGTTTGATAGTGTATAGGTTAAAGGTGCGCTGGGCCGCAAGCGGCCCGCGTGGGTTTTGTTTAATAGTGTATAGGTTAAAGGTGCGCTGGGCCGCAAGCGGCCCGCGTGAGTTTTGTTTAATAGTGTATAGGTTAAAGGTGCGCTGGGCCGCAAGCGGCCCGCGTGGGTTTTGATAATTTAAGTTATAGGTTAAAGGTGCGCTGGGCCGCAAGCGGCCCGCGTGGGTTTTGTTTGATAGTGTATAGGTTAAAGGTGCGCTGGGCCGCAAGCGGCCCGCGTGGGTTTTGTTTAATAGTGTATAGGTTAAAGGTGCGCTGGGCCGCAAGCGGCCCGCGTGGATTTTGTTTAATAGTGTATAGGTTAAAGGTGCGCTGGGCCGCAAGCGGCCCGCGTGGGTTTTGTTAATTTACATTATAGGTTTAAAGGTGCGCTGGGCCGCAAGCGGCCCGCGTGGGTTTTGATAATTTAAGTTATAGGTTAAAGGTGCGCTGGGCCGCAAGCGGCCCGCGTGGGTTTTGTTTAATAGTGTATAGGTTAAAGGTGCGCTGGGCCGCAAGCGGCCCGCGTGGATTTTGTTTAATAGTGTATAGGTTAAAGGTGCGCTGGGCCGCAAGCGGCCCGCGTGGGTTTTGTTAATTTACATTATAGGTTTAAAGGTGCGCTGGGCCGCAAGCGGCCCGCGTGGGTTTTGATAATTTAAGTTATAGGTTAAAGGTGCGCTGGGCCGCAAGCGGCCCGCGTGGGTTTTGTTTAATAGTGTATAGGTTAAAGGTGCGCTGGGCCGCAAGCGGCCCGCGTGGGTTTTGTTAATTTACATTATAGGTTTAAAGGTGCGCTGGGCCGCAAGCGGCCCGCGTGGGTTTTGATAATTTAAGTTATAGGTTAAAGGTGCGCTGGGCCGCAAGCGGCCCGCGTGGGTTTTGTTTAATAGTGTATAGGTTAAAGGTGCGCTGGGCCGCAAGCGGCCCGCGTGGGTTTTGTTTAATAGTGTATAAGTTAAAGGTGCGCTGGGCCGCAAGCGGCCCGCGTGGGTTTTGTTCAATAGTGTATAGGTCAAAGGTGCGCTGGGCCGCAAGCGGCCCGCGTGAACTTCGCTTACTTTATTTCAGTGAAAGATTCTTTATGAAAGTTAAACCTAACTCGAAAATAGTACTCGTCCCAGAGAAAATGTATAAAAATATTTTAAGAAATTTTTCATCGCTCTTAAGGAAGAACCCTGGTCAAATCTCTCGTAAATTTTGATAATGTTTTGGTAAAAGTTGCGCTGGGCCGCAAGCGGCCCGCGTGAACTTCGCTAACTTTATTTCAGTGTATAATTTTCTATGAAAGTTAAACCAAACTCGAAAATAGTACTCGTCCCAGAGAAAATGTATAAAAATATTTTATGAAATTTTTCATCGCTCTTAAGGAAGAACCCTGGTCAAATACCTTGTGAATTTTGATAATGTTTAGGCAAAAGGTGCGCTGGGCCGCAAGCCGCCCGCGTGTACTTCGCTAACTTTATTTCAGTGTAAGATTCTATATGAAAGTTAAACCAAACTCGCAAACAGAACTCGTCCCATACAAAATGTATGAAAATATTCTACGAATTTTTTCATCGCTCTTGGGGGGGAACCCTGGTCTAATCGAAGCGTGAAAATTGACTTAACTAACTCAATTCAAGTCTCCTCTATCGATTGCAACCCATTTCGTTCCGCTAAAATATCTGCAAGTCGGTCAAATTGGCGCTCCAGAGGGAGATGGCGCTCCATAAAAAAAAAAAAAAAAATTTTAGAAATTCAAAAAAATTCAAACCTCTCTAAAAGCGCCTTAAGTTACTGATCACTTTTTACTATGACACCATTATTCCATCTATCACCGTTTCGGCGGGCCATCGAATTTTGTGTCGTATGGAAGTTGGAGACCAGAGGTTGAAACAAAATTTCTTGTATGCAGATTTAATACGCGGGTCGATTAATGGCCAGAAACCTAATTTCAGCTCGATCGCGTCAAAAACGGCAAAGTTGCGTTTGTATGGCGGCCATCTTTTTTTCGGCCATTTTGAATTTTTTTCATCACTTCTACTAATTGCTCAGGGTCTACTACAAAATTAGTTCAGACACCGCACCTCCATCGCCTATCGTTTTTGCAGGCCGTCGACTATTTCAATGGTCTTGGAGAAAGTTCCAAGTTTCATAATTTTTCCTAGATCCCCAATGTTGCAGCAATTCAAACCCACGCTCAGTATATCTCCACGTGTTGCCGGTTTCTCCAAACAATTCGGTTTATGTTTTGGCCAAAATTCGAAAAATTCAAAAATCGAACCCCCCACTACCGCCCCCTAATAGCGCCCCAAGTTCCTCATCAAAGTTTGTTCGAGCACTACCCCCCTAACTCCCACCGTTTAGCCGGGCCGTCGACTTTTCCGTAGTATGGAACTCGGAGACGAGCACCCGGGGGGTGTTTTCCGGTACGCCGATCAGTTGCCGGACCAGATTAAAGGGGCTCTGCGAAATTTCAGCGATAAGGCTCCACGCACGGCGATTTTAGCAATGTATGGCGGCCATCTTGTTTTTGGTCCTTCGGGTCGGAAAGTCACCCCCCACCCAATTGCCTCCAGCGCCGGTCCTGAAACCGCAAACCCGGTCCCGCTATCTGTCACCGTTTCGGCGGGCAGTTGAAATTTTTTCGACACCTTCCGACCCTCGAGTTCGCTATATTTTTCCTCAAGTTCGATTCGGACCCTCTATACGAATATGTAAAAATTTCTCCCCCTCCCCCCACCGTTTTGAAATAAAAGCCGATCAATGAATGAATGTATACATGGTATTGTAGCTTTATATAATATAACTAGGTTTTAAAGGTGCGCTGGGCCGCAAGCGGCCCGCGTGGGTTTTGTTTAATAGTGTATAGGTTAAAGGTGCGCTGGGCCGCAAGCGGCCCGCGTGGGTTTTGTTAATTTACATTATAGGTTAAAGGTGCGCTGGGCCGCAAGCGGCCCGCGTGGGTTTTGATGATATCCATTATAGGTTTAAAGGTGCGCTGGGCCGCAAGCGGCCCGCGTGGGTTTTGTTAATTTACATTATAGGTATAAAGGTGCGCTGGGCCGCAAGCGGCCCGCGTGGGTTTTGTATAATAGTGTATAGGTTAAAGGTGCGCTGGGCCGCAAGCGGCCCGCGTGGGTTTTGTTTAATAGTGTATAGGTTAAAGGTGCGCTGGGCCGCAAGCGGCCCGCGTGGGTTTTGATAAATAGTGTATAGGTTAAAGGTGCGCTGGGCCGCAAGCGGCCCGCGTGAATTTCGCTTACTTTATTTCAGTGAAAGATTCTCTATGAAAGTTAAACCAAACTCAGAAATAGTACTCGTCCCAGAGAAAATGTATAAAAATATTTTATGAAATTTTTCATCGCTCTTAAAGAAGAACCCTGGTCAAATCCCTCGTGAATTTTGATAATGTTTAGGTAAAAGGTGCGCTGGGCCGCAAGCGGCCCGCGTGAATTTCGCTTACTTTATTTCAGTGAAAGATTCTCTATGAAAGTTAAACCAAACTCAGAAATAGTACTCGTCCCAGAGAAAATGTATAAAAATATTTTATGAAATTTTTCATCGCTCTTAAAGAAGAACCCTGGTCAAATCCCTCGTGAATTTTGATAATGTTTAGGTAAAAGGTGCGCTGGGCCGCAAGCGGCCCGCGTGTACTTCGCTAACTTTATTTCAGTGAAAGATTCTCTATGAAAGTTAAACCAAACTTGAAAACAGTACTCGTCCCAGAGAAAATGTATAAAAATATTTTATGGAATTTTTCATCGCTCTTAAGTAAGAACCCTGGTCAAATCCTGCGTGAATTTAGATAATGTTTAGGTAAAAGGTTCGCTGGGCCGCAAGCGGCCCGCGTGAATTTCGCTTACTTTATTTCAGTGAAAGATTCTCTATGAAAGATAAACCAAACTCAGAAATAGTACTCGTCCCAGAGAAAATGTATAAAAATATTTTATGGAATTTTTCATCGCTCTTAAAGAAGAACCCTGGTCAAATCCTGCGTGAATTTAGATAATGTTTAGGTAAAAGGTTCGCTGGGCCGCAAGCGGCCCGCGTGAATTTCGCTTACTTTATTTCAGTGAAAGATTCTCTATGAAAGATAAACCAAACTCAGAAATAGTACTCGTCCCAGAGAAAATGTATAAAAATATTTTATGGAATTTTTCATCGCTCTTAAAGAAGAACCCTGGTCAAATCCTGCGTGAATTTAGATAATGTTTAGGTAAAAGGTTCGCTGGGCCGCAAGCGGCCCGCGTGAATTTCGCTTACTTTATTTCAGTGAAAGATTCTCTATGAAAGTTAAACCAAACTTGAAAACAGTACTCGTCCCAGAGAAAATGTATAAAAATATTTTATGGAATTTTTCATCGCTCTTAAGTAAGAACCCTGGTCAAATCCTGCGTGAATTTAGATAATGTTTAGGTAAAAGGTGCGCTGGGCCGCAAGCGTCCCGCGTGAATTTCGCTTACTTTATTTCAGTGAAAGATTCTCTATGAAAGTTAAACCAAACTCAGAAATAGTACTCGTCCCAGAGAAAATGTATAAAAATATTTTATGAAATTTTTCATCGCTCTTAAAGAAGAACCCTGGTCAAATCCCTCGTGAATTTTGATAATGTTTAGGTAAAAGGTGCGCTGGGCCGCAAGCGGCCCGCGTGAATTTCGCTTACTTTATTTCAGTGAAAGATTCTCTATGAAAGATAAACCAAACTCAGAAATAGTACTCGTCCCAGAGAAAATGTATAAAAATATTTTATGGAATTTTTCATCGCTCCTAAAGAAGAACCCTGGTCAAATCCTGCGTGAATTTAGATAATGTTTAGGTAAAAGGTTCGCTGGGCCGCAAGCGGCCCGCGTGAATTTCGCTTACTTTATTTCAGTGAAAGATTCTCTATGAAAGTTAAACCAAACTTGAAAACAGTACTCGTCCCAGAGAAAATGTATAAAAATATTTTATGGAATTTTTCATCGCTCTTAAGTAAGAACCCTGGTCAAATCCTGCGTGAATTTAGATAATGTTTAGGTAAAAGGTTCGCTGGGCCGCAAGCGTCCCGCGTGAATTTCGCTTACTTTATTTCAGTGAAAGATTCTCTATGAAAGTTAAACCAAACTCAGAAATAGTACTCGTCCCAGAGAAAATGTATAAAAATATTTTATGAAATTTTTCATCGCTCTTAAAGAAGAACCCTGGTCAAATTCCTCGTGAATTTTGATAATGTTTAGGTAAAAGGTGCGCTGGGCCGCAAGCGGCCCGCGTGTACTTCGCTAACTTTATTTCAGTGAAAGATTCTCTATGAAAGTTAAACCAAACTTGAAAACAGTACTCGTCCCAGAGAAAATGTATAAAAATATTTTATGGAATTTTTCATCGCTCTTAAGTAAGAACCCTGGTCAAATCCTGCGTGAATTTAGATAATGTTTAGGTAAAAGGTTCGCTGGGCCGCAAGCGGCCCGCGTGAATTTCGCTTACTTTATTTCAGTGAAAGATTCTCTATGAAAGTTAAACCAAACTCAGAAATAGTACTCGTCCCAGAGAAAATGTATAAAAATATTTTATGGAATTTTTCATCGCTCTTAAGTAAGAACCCTGGTCAAATCCTGCGTGAATTTAGATAATGTTTAGGTAAAAGGTTCGCTGGGCCGCAAGCGGCCCGCGTGAATTTCGCTTACTTTATTTCAGTGAAAGATTCTCTATGAAAGATAAACCAAACTCAGAAATAGTACTCGTCCCAGAGAAAATGTATAAAAATATTTTATGGAATTTTTCATCGCTCTTAAAGAAGAACCCTGGTCAAATCCTGCGTGAATTTAGATAATGTTTAGGTAAAAGGTTCGCTGGGCCGCAAGCGGCCCGCGTGAATTTCGCTTACTTTATTTCAGTGAAAGATTCTCTATGAAAGATAAACCAAACTCAGAAATAGTACTCGTCCCAGAGAAAATGTATAAAAATATTTTATGGAATTTTTCATCGCTCTTAAAGAAGAACCCTGGTCAAATCCTGCGTGAATTTAGATAATGTTTAGGTAAAAGGTTCGCTGGGCCGCAAGCGGCCCGCGTGAATTTCGCTTACTTTATTTCAGTGAAAGATTCTCTATGAAAGTTAAACCAAACTTGAAAACAGTACTCGTCCCAGAGAAAATGTATAAAAATATTTTATGGAATTTTTCATCGCTCTTAAGTAAGAACCCTGGTCAAATCCTGCGTGAATTTAGATAATGTTTAGGTAAAAGGTGCGCTGGGCCGCAAGCGTCCCGCGTGAATTTCGCTTACTTTATTTCAGTGAAAGATTCTCTATGAAAGTTAAACCAAACTCAGAAATAGTACTCGTCCCAGAGAAAATGTATAAAAATATTTTATGAAATTTTTCATCGCTCTTAAGTAAGAACCCTGGTCAAATCCTGCGTGAATTTAGATAATGTTTAGGTAAAAGGTTCGCTGGGCCGCAAGCGGCCCGCGTGAATTTCGCTTACTTTATTTCAGTGAAAGATTCTCTATGAAAGTTAAACCAAACTCAGAAATAGTACTCGTCCCAGAGAAAATGTATAAAAATATTTTATGAAATTTTTCATCGCTCTTAAAGAAGAACCCTGGTCAAATCCCTCGTGAATTTTGATAATGTTTAGGTAAAAGGTGCGCTGGGCCGCAAGCGGCCCGCGTGAATTTCGCTTACTTTATTTCAGTGAAAGATTCTCTATGAAAGTTAAACCAAACTCAGAAATAGTACTCGTCCCAGAGAAAATGTATAAAAATATTTTATGAAATTTTTCATCGCTCTTAAAGAAGAACCCTGGTCAAATCCCTCGTGAATTTTGATAATGTTTAGGTAAAAGGTGCGCTGGGCCGCAAGCGGCCCGCGTGTACTTCGCTAACTTTATTTCAGTGAAAGATTCTCTATGAAAGTTAAACCAAACTTGAAAACAGTACTCGTCCCAGAGAAAATGTATAAAAATATTTTATGGAATTTTTCATCGCTCTTAAGTAAGAACCCTGGTCAAATCCTGCGTGAATTTAGATAATGTTTAGGTAAAAGGTTCGCTGGGCCGCAAGCGGCCCGCGTGAATTTCGCTTACTTTATTTCAGTGAAAGATTCTCTATGAAAGATAAACCAAACTCAGAAATAGTACTCGTCCCAGAGAAAATGTATAAAAATATTTTATGGAATTTTTCATCGCTCTTAAAGAAGAACCCTGGTCAAATCCTGCGTGAATTTAGATAATGTTTAGGTAAAAGGTTCGCTGGGCCGCAAGCGGCCCGCGTGAATTTCGCTTACTTTATTTCAGTGAAAGATTCTCTATGAAAGATAAACCAAACTCAGAAATAGTACTCGTCCCAGAGAAAATGTATAAAAATATTTTATGGAATTTTTCATCGCTCTTAAAGAAGAACCCTGGTCAAATCCTGCGTGAATTTAGATAATGTTTAGGTAAAAGGTTCGCTGGGCCGCAAGCGGCCCGCGTGAATTTCGCTTACTTTATTTCAGTGAAAGATTCTCTATGAAAGTTAAACCAAACTTGAAAACAGTACTCGTCCCAGAGAAAATGTATAAAAATATTTTATGGAATTTTTCATCGCTCTTAAGTAAGAACCCTGGTCAAATCCTGCGTGAATTTAGATAATGTTTAGGTAAAAGGTGCGCTGGGCCGCAAGCGTCCCGCGTGAATTTCGCTTACTTTATTTCAGTGAAAGATTCTCTATGAAAGTTAAACCAAACTCAGAAATAGTACTCGTCCCAGAGAAAATGTATAAAAATATTTTATGAAATTTTTCATCGCTCTTAAAGAAGAACCCTGGTCAAATCCCTCGTGAATTTTGATAATGTTTAGGTAAAAGGTGCGCTGGGCCGCAAGCGGCCCGCGTGAATTTCGCTTACTTTATTTCAGTGAAAGATTCTCTATGAAAGATAAACCAAACTCAGAAATAGTACTCGTCCCAGAGAAAATGTATAAAAATATTTTATGGAATTTTTCATCGCTCCTAAAGAAGAACCCTGGTCAAATCCTGCGTGAATTTAGATAATGTTTAGGTAAAAGGTTCGCTGGGCCGCAAGCGGCCCGCGTGAATTTCGCTTACTTTATTTCAGTGAAAGATTCTCTATGAAAGTTAAACCAAACTTGAAAACAGTACTCGTCCCAGAGAAAATGTATAAAAATATTTTATGGAATTTTTCATCGCTCTTAAGTAAGAACCCTGGTCAAATCCTGCGTGAATTTAGATAATGTTTAGGTAAAAGGTTCGCTGGGCCGCAAGCGTCCCGCGTGAATTTCGCTTACTTTATTTCAGTGAAAGATTCTCTATGAAAGTTAAACCAAACTCAGAAATAGTACTCGTCCCAGAGAAAATGTATAAAAATATTTTATGAAATTTTTCATCGCTCTTAAAGAAGAACCCTGGTCAAATTCCTCGTGAATTTTGATAATGTTTAGGTAAAAGGTGCGCTGGGCCGCAAGCGGCCCGCGTGTACTTCGCTAACTTTATTTCAGTGAAAGATTCTCTATGAAAGTTAAACCAAACTTGAAAACAGTACTCGTCCCAGAGAAAATGTATAAAAATATTTTATGAAATTTTTCATCGCTCTTAAGTAAGAACCCTGGTCAAATCCTGCGTGAATTTAGATAATGTTTAGGTAAAAGGTTCGCTGGGCCGCAAGCGGCCCGCGTGAATTTCGCTTACTTTATTTCAGTGAAAGATTCTCTATGAAAGTTAAACCAAACTCAGAAATAGTACTCGTCCCAGAGAAAATGTATAAAAATATTTTATGGAATTTTTCATCGCTCTTAAAGAAGAACCCTGGTCAAATCCTGCGTGAATTTAGATAATGTTTAGGTAAAAGGTTCGCTGGGCCGCAAGCGGCCCGCGTGAATTTCGCTTACTTTATTTCAGTGAAAGATTCTCTATGAAAGTTAAACCAAACTCAGAAATAGTACTCGTCCCAGAGAAAATGTATAAAAATATTTTATGAAATTTTTCATCGCTCTTAAAGAAGAACCCTGGTCAAATCCCTCGTGAATTTTGAGTCTCCTCTATCGATTGCAACCCATTTCGTTCCGCTAAAGTATCTGCAAGTCGGTCAAATTGGCGCTCCAGAGGGAGATGGCGCTCCAGAAAAAAAAAAAAAAAAATTTTAGAAATTCAAAAAAAATTAATACTCTCTAAAAGCGCCTTTAGTTATTGATCACTTTTTACTATGACACCATTATTCCATCTATCACCGTTTCGGCGGGCCATCGAATTTTGTGTCGTATGGAAGTTGGAGACCAGAGCTGAAAACGAAATTTCTTGTATGCAGATTTAATACGCGGGTCGATTAATGGCCAGAAACCTAATTTCAGCTCGATCGCGCCAAAAATGGCAAAGTTGCGTTTGTATGGCGGCCATCTTTTTTTCGGCCATTTTGTTTTTTTTTCATCACCTTTACTAATTGCTCAGGGTCTACTACAAAATTAGTTCAGACACCGCACCTCCATCGCCTACCGTTTTCGCAGGCCGTCGACTATTTCAATGGTCTTGGAGAAAGTTCCAAGTTTCATAATTTTTCCTAGATCCCCGATGTTGCAGCAATTCGAAACCACGCTCAGTATATCTCCACGTGTCGCCGGTTTCTCCAAACAATTCGGTTTATGTTTTGGCCAAAATTCGAAAAATTCAAAAATCGAACCCCCCACTACCGCCCCCTAATAGCGCCCCAAGTTCCTCATCAAAGTTTGTTCGAGCACTACCCCCCTAACTCCCACCGTTTAGCCGGGCCGTCGACTTTTCCGTAGTATGGAACTCGGAGACGAGCAACCGGGGGGTGTTTTCCGGTACGCCGATCAGTTGCCGGACCAGATTAAAGGGGCTCTGCAAAATTTGAGCGATAAGGCTCCACGCACGGCGATTTTAGCAATGTATGGCGGCCATCTTGTTTTCGGTCCTTCGGGTCGGAACGTCACCCCCCACCCAATTGCCTCCAGCGCCGGTCCGGAAACCGCAAACCCGATCCCGCTATCTGTCACCGTTTCGGCGGGCAGTTGAAATTTTTTCGACACCTTCCGACCTTCGAGTTCGCTATATTTTTCCTCAAGTTCGATTCGGACCCTCTATACGAATATGTAAAAATTTCTCCCCCTCCCCCCACCGTTTTGAAATAAAAGCCGATCAATGGATGAATGAATGAATGGATACGTGGTATTGTAGCTTTATATAATATAATAACTAGGTTTTAAAGGTGCGCTGGGCCGCAAGCGGCCCGCGTGGGTTTTGTTTAATAGTGTATAGGTTAAAGGTGCGCTGGGCCGCAAGCGGCCCGCGTGGGTTTTGTTTAATAGTGTATAGGTTAAAGGTGCGCTGGGCCGCAAGCGGCCCGCGTGGGTTTTGTTAATTTACATTATAGGTATAAAGGTGCGCTTGACCGCAAGCGGCCCGCGTGGGTTTTGATAATTTAAGTTAAAGGTTAAAGGTGCGCTGGGCCGCAAGCGGCCCGCGTGGGTTTTGTTAAATAGTGTATAGGTTAAAGGTGCGCTGGGCCGCAAGCGGCCCGCGTGGGTTTTGTTAATTTACATTATAGGTATAAAGGTGCGCTGGGCCGCAAGCGGCCCGCGTGGGTTTTGATAATTTAAGTTATAGGTTAAAGGTGCGCTGGGCCGCAAGCGGCCCGCGTGGGTTTTGATAATTTACATTAAAGGTATAAAGGTGCGCTGGGCCGCAAGCGGCCCGCGTGGGTTTTGTTTAATAGTGTATAGGTTAAAGGTGCGCTGGGCCGCAAGCGGCCCGCGTGTACTTCGCTAACTTTATTTCTGTGTATAATTTTCTATGAAAGTTAAACCAAACTCGCAAGCAGAACTCGTCCCATACAAAATGTATGAAAATATTCTACGAATTTTTTCATCGCTCTTGAGGGGGAACCCTGGTCAAATCGAAGCGTGAAAATTGACTTAACTAACTCAATTCAAGTCTCCTCTATCGATTGCAACACATTTCGTACCGCTAAAATATCTGCAAGTCGGTCAAATTGGCGCTCCAGAGGGAGATGGCGCTCCAGAAAAAAAAAAAAAAAATTTAAGAAATTCAAAAAAACTTAAACCTCTCTAAAAGCGCCTTTAGTTACTGATCACTTTTTACTATGACACCATTATTCCATCTATCACCGTTTCGGCGGGCCATCGAATTTTGTGTCGTATGGAAGTTGGAGACCAGAGGTCAAAACGAAATTTCTTGTATGCAGATTTAATAGGCAGGTCGATTTATGGCCAGAAACCTAATTTCAGCTCGATCGCGTGGAAAATGGCAAAGTTGCGTTTGTATGGCGGCCATCTTTTTTTCGGCCATTTTGAATTTTTTTCATCACCTTTACTAATTGCTCAAGGTCTACTACAAAATTGGTTCAGACACCGCACCACCATCGCCTACCGTTTTCGCAGGCCGTCGACTATTTCAATGGTCTTGGAGAAAGTTCCAAGTTTCATAATTTTTCCTAGATCCCCGATGTCGCAGCAATTCGAAACCACGCTCAGTATATCTCCACATGTCGCCGGTTTCTCCAAACAATTCGGTTTATGTTTTGGCCAAAATTCGAAAAATTCAAAAATCGAACCCCCCACTACCGCCCCCTAATAGCGCCCCAAGTTGCTCATCAAAGTTTGTTCGAGCACCACCCCCCTAACTCCCACCGTTTAGCCGGGCCGTCGACTTTTCCGTAGTATGGAACTCGGAGACGAGCACCCGGGGGGTGTTTTCCGGTACGCCGATCAGTTGCCGGACCAGATTAAAGGGGCTCTGCAAAATTTGAGCGATAAGGCTCCACGCACGGCGATTTTAGCAATGTATGGCGGCCATCTTGTTTTTGGTCCTTCGGGTCGGAACGTCACCCCCCACCCAATTGCCTCCAGCGCCGGTCCTGAAACCGCAAACCCGATCCCGCTATCTGTCACCGTTTCGGCGGGCAGTTGAAATTTTTTCGACACCTTCGGACCTTCGAGTTTGCTATATTTTTCCTCAAGTTAGATTCGGACCCTCTATACGAATATGTAAAAATTTCTCCCCCTCCCCTCACCGTTTTGAAATAAAAGCCGATCAATGAATGAATGACTACGTGGTATTGTAGCTTTATATAATATAATAACTAGGTTTTAAAGGTGCGCTGGGCCGCAAGCGGCCCGCGTGGGTTTTGTTTAATAGTGTATAGGTTAAAGGTGCGCTGGGCCGCAAGCGGCCCGCGTGGGTTTTGTTTAATAGTGTATAGGTTAAAGGTGCGCTGGGCCGCAAGCGGCCCGCGTGGGTTTTGTTAATTTACATTATAGGTATAAAGGTGCGCTGGGCCGCAAGCGGCCCGCGTGGGTTTTGATAATTTAAGTTATAGGTTAAAGGTGCGCTGGGCCGCAAGCGGCCCGCGTGGGTTTTGATAATTTAAGTTATAGGTTAAAGGTGCGCTGGGCCGCAAGCGGCCCGCGTGGGTTTTGTTTAATAGTGTATAAGTTAAAGGTGCGCTGGGCCGCAAGCGGCCCGCGTGGGTTTTGTTAATTTACATTATAGGTTAAAGGTGCGCTGGGCCGCAAGCGGCCCGCGTGGGTTTTGTTTAATAGTTTATAGGTTAAAGGTGCGCTGGGCCGCAAGCGGCCCGCGTGGGTTTTGATAATTTAAGTTATAGGTTAAAGGTGCGCTGGGCCGCAAGCGGCCCGCGTGGGTTTTGTTTAATAGTGTATAAGTTAAAGGTGCGCTGGGCCGCAAGCGGCCCGCGTGGGTTTTGTTTAATAGTGTATAGGTTAAAGGTGCGCTGGGCCGCAAGCGGCCCGCGTGGGTTTTGTTAATTTACATTATAGGTTAAAGGTGCGCTGGGCCGCAAGCGGCCCGCGTGGGTTTTGTTAATTTACATTATAGGTATAAAGGTGCGCTGGGCCGCAAGCGGCCCGCGTGGATTTTGTTTAATAGTGTATAGGTTAAAGGTGCGCTGGGCCGCAAGCGGCCCGCGTGGTTTTTGTTAATTTACATTATAGGTATAAAGGTGCGCTGGGCCGCAAGCGGCCCGCGTGGGTTTTGATAATTTAAGTTATAGGTTAAAGGTGCGCTGGGCCGCAAGCGGCCCGCGTGGGTTTTGTTTAATAGTGTATAGGTTAAAGGTGCGCTGGGCCGCAAGCGGCCCGCGTGGGTTTTGATAATTTAAGTTATAGGTTAAAGGTGCGCTGGGCCGCAAGCGGCCCGCGTGGATTTTGTTTAATAGTGTATAGGTTAAAGGTGCGCTGGGCCGCAAGCGGCCCGCGTGGGTTTTGTTTAATAGTGTATAGGTTAAAGGTGCGCTGGGCCGCAAGCGGCCCGCGTGAGTTTTGTTTAATAGTATATAGGTTAAAGGTGCGCTGGGACGCAAGCGGCCCGCGTGGGTTTTGTTAATTTACATTATAGGTATAAAGGTGCGCTGGGCCGCAAGCGGCCCGCGTGGGTTTTGTTAATTTACATTATAGGTATAAAGGTGCGCTGGGCCGCAAGCGGCCCGCGTGGGTTTTGTATAATAGTGTATAGGTTAAAGGTGCGCTGGGCCGCAAGCGGCCCGCGTGGGTTTTGTTAATTTACATTTTAGGTATAAAGGTGCGCTGGGCCGCAAGCGGCCCGCGTGGGTTTTGTTTGATAGTGTATAGGTTAAAGGTGCGCTGGGCCGCAAGCGGCCCGCGTGGGTTTTGTTAAATTACATTATAGGTATAAAGGTGCGCTGGGCCGCAAGCGGCCCGCGTGGGTTTTGTTAATTTACATTATAGGTATAAAGGTGCGCTGGGCCGCAAGCGGCCCGCGTGGGTTTTGTTTGATAGTGTATAGGTTAAAGGTGCGCTGGGCCGCAAGCGGCCCGCGTGGGTTTTGTTAAATTACATTATAGGTATAAAGGTGCGCTGGGCCGCAAGCGGCCCGCGTGTGTTTTGTTTAATAGTGTAAAGGTTAAAGGTGCGCTGGGCCGCAAGCGGCCCGCGTGGGTTTTGATTAATAATGTATAGGTTAAAGGTGCGCTGGGCCGCAAGCGGCCCGCGTGGGTTTTGTTTGATAGTGTATAGGTATAAAGGTGCGCTGGGCCGCAAGCGGCCCGCGTGGGTTTTGTTTGATAGTGTATAGGTTAAAGGTGCGCAGGGCCGCAAGCGGCCCGCGTGAACTTCGCTAACTTTATTTCAGTGCAAGATTCTTTATGAAAGTTAAACCGAACTCGAAAATAGTACTCGTCCCAGAAAAAATGTATAAAAATATTTTACGAAATTTTTCATCGCTCTTGGGGAGGAACCCTGGTCAAATCCTGCGTGAATTTAGATAATGTTTAGGTTAAAGGTGCGCTGGGCCGCAAGCGGCCCGCGTGAATTTGGTATAACTTTATTTCAGTGTATAATTTTCTATGAAAGTTAAACCAAACTCGAAAATAGTACTCATCCCAGAGAAAATGTATGAAAATATTTTACGAAATTTTTCATTGCTCTTGGAGAACAACCCTGGTCAAATCGAAGCGTGAAAATTGACTAATATAACTCATTTCAAGTCTCCTCTATCGATTGCAACCCATTTCGTTCCGCTAAAATATCTGCAAGTCGGTCAAATTGGCGCTCCAGAGGGAGATGGCGCTCCAGAAAAAAAAAAAAAAAAATTTTAGAAATTCAAAAAAATTCAAACCTCTCTCAAAGCGCCTTTAGTTACTGATCACTTTTTACTATGACACCATTATTCCATCTATCACCGTTTCGGCGGGCCATCGAATTTTGTGTCGTATGGAAGTTGGAGACCAGAGGTCAAAACGAAATTTCTTGTATGCAGATTTAATACGCGGGTCGATTTATGGCAAGAAACCTAATTTCAGCTCGATCGCGCCAAAAATGGCAAAGTTGCGTTTGTATGGCGGCCATCTTTTTTTCGGCCATTTTGAATTTTTTTCATCACGTTTACTAATTGCTCAGGGTCTACTACAAAATTAGTTCAGACACCGCACCTCCATCGCCTACCGTTTTTGCAGGCCGTCGACTATTTCAATGGTCTTGGAGAAAGTTCCAAGTTTCATAATTTTTCCTAGATCCCCGATGTTGCAGCAATTCGAATCCACGCTCAGTATATCTCCACGTGTCGCCGGTTACTCCAAACAATTCAATTTATGTTTTGGCCAAAATTCGAAAAATTCAAAAATCGAACCCCCCACTACCACCCCCTAATAGCGCCCCAAGTTGCTCATCAAAGTTTGTTCGAGCACTACCCCTTTATCTCTTACCGTTTAGCCAGGCCGTCGACTTTTCCGTAGTATGGAACTCGGAGACGAGCACCCGGGGGGTGTTTTCCGGTACGCCGATCAGTTGCCGGACCCGATTAAAGGGGCTCTGCAAAATTTGAGCGATAAGGCTCCACGCACGGCGATTTTAGCAATGTATGGCGGCCATCTTGTTTTTGGTCCTTCGGGTCGGAACGTCACCCCCCACCCAATTGCCTCTAGTGCCGGTCCTGAAACCGCAAACCCGATCCCGCTATCTGTCACCGTTTCGGCGGGCAGTTGAATTTTTTTCGACACCTTCCGACCCTCGAGTTCGCTATATTTTTCCTCAAGTTAAATTCGGACCCTCTATACGAATATGTAAAAATTTCTCCCCCTCCCCTCACCGTTTTGAAATAAAAGCCGATCAGTCAGTGAATGACTACGTGGTATTGTAGCTTTATATAATATAACTAGGTTTTAAAGGTGCGCTGGGCCGCAAGCGGCCCGCGTGGGTTTTGTTTAATAGTGTATAGGTTAAAGGTGCGCTGGGCCGCAAGCGGCCCGCGTGGGTTTTGTTAATTTACATTATAGGTTAAAGGTGCGCTGGGCCGCAAGCGGCCCGCGTGGGTTTTGATGATATCCATTATAGGTTTAAAGGTGCGCTGGGCCGCAAGCGGCCCGCGTGGGTTTTGTTAATTTACATTATAGGTATAAAGGTGCGCTGGGCCGCAAGCGGCCCGCGTGGGTTTTGTATAATAGTGTATAGGTTAAAGGTGCGCTGGGCCGCAAGCGGCCCGCGTGGGTTTTGTTTAATAGTGTATAGGTTAAAGGTGCGCTGGGCCGCAAGCGGCCCGCGTGGGTTTTGATAAATAGTGTATAGGTTAAAGGTGCGCTGGGCCGCAAGCGGCCCGCGTGAATTTCGCTTACTTTATTTCAGTGAAAGATTCTCTATGAAAGTTAAACCAAACTCAGAAATAGTACTCGTCCCAGAGAAAATGTATAAAAATATTTTATGAAATTTTTCATCGCTCTTAAAGAAGAACCCTGGTCAAATCCCTCGTGAATTTTGATAATGTTTAGGTAAAAGGTGCGCTGGGCCGCAAGCGGCCCGCGTGAATTTCGCTTACTTTATTTCAGTGAAAGATTCTCTATGAAAGTTAAACCAAACTCAGAAATAGTACTCGTCCCAGAGAAAATGTATAAAAATATTTTATGAAATTTTTCATCGCTCTTAAAGAAGAACCCTGGTCAAATCCCTCGTGAATTTTGATAATGTTTAGGTAAAAGGTGCGCTGGGCCGCAAGCGGCCCGCGTGTACTTCGCTAACTTTATTTCAGTGAAAGATTCTCTATGAAAGTTAAACCAAACTTGAAAACAGTACTCGTCCCAGAGAAAATGTATAAAAATATTTTATGGAATTTTTCATCGCTCTTAAGTAAGAACCCTGGTCAAATCCTGCGTGAATTTAGATAATGTTTAGGTAAAAGGTTCGCTGGGCCGCAAGCGGCCCGCGTGAATTTCGCTTACTTTATTTCAGTGAAAGATTCTCTATGAAAGATAAACCAAACTCAGAAATAGTACTCGTCCCAGAGAAAATGTATAAAAATATTTTATGGAATTTTTCATCGCTCTTAAAGAAGAACCCTGGTCAAATCCTGCGTGAATTTAGATAATGTTTAGGTAAAAGGTTCGCTGGGCCGCAAGCGGCCCGCGTGAATTTCGCTTACTTTATTTCAGTGAAAGATTCTCTATGAAAGATAAACCAAACTCAGAAATAGTACTCGTCCCAGAGAAAATGTATAAAAATATTTTATGGAATTTTTCATCGCTCTTAAAGAAGAACCCTGGTCAAATCCTGCGTGAATTTAGATAATGTTTAGGTAAAAGGTTCGCTGGGCCGCAAGCGGCCCGCGTGAATTTCGCTTACTTTATTTCAGTGAAAGATTCTCTATGAAAGTTAAACCAAACTTGAAAACAGTACTCGTCCCAGAGAAAATGTATAAAAATATTTTATGGAATTTTTCATCGCTCTTAAGTAAGAACCCTGGTCAAATCCTGCGTGAATTTAGATAATGTTTAGGTAAAAGGTGCGCTGGGCCGCAAGCGTCCCGCGTGAATTTCGCTTACTTTATTTCAGTGAAAGATTCTCTATGAAAGTTAAACCAAACTCAGAAATAGTACTCGTCCCAGAGAAAATGTATAAAAATATTTTATGAAATTTTTCATCGCTCTTAAAGAAGAACCCTGGTCAAATCCCTCGTGAATTTTGATAATGTTTAGGTAAAAGGTGCGCTGGGCCGCAAGCGGCCCGCGTGAATTTCGCTTACTTTATTTCAGTGAAAGATTCTCTATGAAAGATAAACCAAACTCAGAAATAGTACTCGTCCCAGAGAAAATGTATAAAAATATTTTATGGAATTTTTCATCGCTCCTAAAGAAGAACCCTGGTCAAATCCTGCGTGAATTTAGATAATGTTTAGGTAAAAGGTTCGCTGGGCCGCAAGCGGCCCGCGTGAATTTCGCTTACTTTATTTCAGTGAAAGATTCTCTATGAAAGTTAAACCAAACTTGAAAACAGTACTCGTCCCAGAGAAAATGTATAAAAATATTTTATGGAATTTTTCATCGCTCTTAAGTAAGAACCCTGGTCAAATCCTGCGTGAATTTAGATAATGTTTAGGTAAAAGGTTCGCTGGGCCGCAAGCGTCCCGCGTGAATTTCGCTTACTTTATTTCAGTGAAAGATTCTCTATGAAAGTTAAACCAAACTCAGAAATAGTACTCGTCCCAGAGAAAATGTATAAAAATATTTTATGAAATTTTTCATCGCTCTTAAAGAAGAACCCTGGTCAAATTCCTCGTGAATTTTGATAATGTTTAGGTAAAAGGTGCGCTGGGCCGCAAGCGGCCCGCGTGTACTTCGCTAACTTTATTTCAGTGAAAGATTCTCTATGAAAGTTAAACCAAACTTGAAAACAGTACTCGTCCCAGAGAAAATGTATAAAAATATTTTATGGAATTTTTCATCGCTCTTAAGTAAGAACCCTGGTCAAATCCTGCGTGAATTTAGATAATGTTTAGGTAAAAGGTTCGCTGGGCCGCAAGCGGCCCGCGTGAATTTCGCTTACTTTATTTCAGTGAAAGATTCTCTATGAAAGTTAAACCAAACTCAGAAATAGTACTCGTCCCAGAGAAAATGTATAAAAATATTTTATGGAATTTTTCATCGCTCTTAAGTAAGAACCCTGGTCAAATCCTGCGTGAATTTAGATAATGTTTAGGTAAAAGGTTCGCTGGGCCGCAAGCGGCCCGCGTGAATTTCGCTTACTTTATTTCAGTGAAAGATTCTCTATGAAAGATAAACCAAACTCAGAAATAGTACTCGTCCCAGAGAAAATGTATAAAAATATTTTATGGAATTTTTCATCGCTCTTAAAGAAGAACCCTGGTCAAATCCTGCGTGAATTTAGATAATGTTTAGGTAAAAGGTTCGCTGGGCCGCAAGCGGCCCGCGTGAATTTCGCTTACTTTATTTCAGTGAAAGATTCTCTATGAAAGATAAACCAAACTCAGAAATAGTACTCGTCCCAGAGAAAATGTATAAAAATATTTTATGGAATTTTTCATCGCTCTTAAAGAAGAACCCTGGTCAAATCCTGCGTGAATTTAGATAATGTTTAGGTAAAAGGTTCGCTGGGCCGCAAGCGGCCCGCGTGAATTTCGCTTACTTTATTTCAGTGAAAGATTCTCTATGAAAGTTAAACCAAACTTGAAAACAGTACTCGTCCCAGAGAAAATGTATAAAAATATTTTATGGAATTTTTCATCGCTCTTAAGTAAGAACCCTGGTCAAATCCTGCGTGAATTTAGATAATGTTTAGGTAAAAGGTGCGCTGGGCCGCAAGCGTCCCGCGTGAATTTCGCTTACTTTATTTCAGTGAAAGATTCTCTATGAAAGTTAAACCAAACTCAGAAATAGTACTCGTCCCAGAGAAAATGTATAAAAATATTTTATGAAATTTTTCATCGCTCTTAAGTAAGAACCCTGGTCAAATCCTGCGTGAATTTAGATAATGTTTAGGTAAAAGGTTCGCTGGGCCGCAAGCGGCCCGCGTGAATTTCGCTTACTTTATTTCAGTGAAAGATTCTCTATGAAAGTTAAACCAAACTCAGAAATAGTACTCGTCCCAGAGAAAATGTATAAAAATATTTTATGAAATTTTTCATCGCTCTTAAAGAAGAACCCTGGTCAAATCCCTCGTGAATTTTGATAATGTTTAGGTAAAAGGTGCGCTGGGCCGCAAGCGGCCCGCGTGAATTTCGCTTACTTTATTTCAGTGAAAGATTCTCTATGAAAGTTAAACCAAACTCAGAAATAGTACTCGTCCCAGAGAAAATGTATAAAAATATTTTATGAAATTTTTCATCGCTCTTAAAGAAGAACCCTGGTCAAATCCCTCGTGAATTTTGATAATGTTTAGGTAAAAGGTGCGCTGGGCCGCAAGCGGCCCGCGTGTACTTCGCTAACTTTATTTCAGTGAAAGATTCTCTATGAAAGTTAAACCAAACTTGAAAACAGTACTCGTCCCAGAGAAAATGTATAAAAATATTTTATGGAATTTTTCATCGCTCTTAAGTAAGAACCCTGGTCAAATCCTGCGTGAATTTAGATAATGTTTAGGTAAAAGGTTCGCTGGGCCGCAAGCGGCCCGCGTGAATTTCGCTTACTTTATTTCAGTGAAAGATTCTCTATGAAAGATAAACCAAACTCAGAAATAGTACTCGTCCCAGAGAAAATGTATAAAAATATTTTATGGAATTTTTCATCGCTCTTAAAGAAGAACCCTGGTCAAATCCTGCGTGAATTTAGATAATGTTTAGGTAAAAGGTTCGCTGGGCCGCAAGCGGCCCGCGTGAATTTCGCTTACTTTATTTCAGTGAAAGATTCTCTATGAAAGATAAACCAAACTCAGAAATAGTACTCGTCCCAGAGAAAATGTATAAAAATATTTTATGGAATTTTTCATCGCTCTTAAGGAAGAACCCTGGTCAAATCCTGCGTGAATTTAGATAATGTTTAGGTAAAAGGTTCGCTGGGCCGCAAGCGGCCCGCGTGAATTTCGCTTACTTTATTTCAGTGAAAGATTCTCTATGAAAGTTAAACCAAACTTGAAAACAGTACTCGTCCCAGAGAAAATGTATAAAAATATTTTATGGAATTTTTCATCGCTCTTAAGTAAGAACCCTGGTCAAATCCTGCGTGAATTTAGATAATGTTTAGGTAAAAGGTGCGCTGGGCCGCAAGCGTCCCGCGTGAATTTCGCTTACTTTATTTCAGTGAAAGATTCTCTATGAAAGTTAAACCAAACTCAGAAATAGTACTCGTCCCAGAGAAAATGTATAAAAATATTTTATGAAATTTTTCATCGCTCTTAAAGAAGAACCCTGGTCAAATCCCTCGTGAATTTTGATAATGTTTAGGTAAAAGGTGCGCTGGGCCGCAAGCGGCCCGCGTGAATTTCGCTTACTTTATTTCAGTGAAAGATTCTCTATGAAAGATAAACCAAACTCAGAAATAGTACTCGTCCCAGAGAAAATGTATAAAAATATTTTATGGAATTTTTCATCGCTCCTAAAGAAGAACCCTGGTCAAATCCTGCGTGAATTTAGATAATGTTTAGGTAAAAGGTTCGCTGGGCCGCAAGCGGCCCGCGTGAATTTCGCTTACTTTATTTCAGTGAAAGATTCTCTATGAAAGTTAAACCAAACTTGAAAACAGTACTCGTCCCAGAGAAAATGTATAAAAATATTTTATGGAATTTTTCATCGCTCTTAAGTAAGAACCCTGGTCAAATCCTGCGTGAATTTAGATAATGTTTAGGTAAAAGGTTCGCTGGGCCGCAAGCGTCCCGCGTGAATTTCGCTTACTTTATTTCAGTGAAAGATTCTCTATGAAAGTTAAACCAAACTCAGAAATAGTACTCGTCCCAGAGAAAATGTATAAAAATATTTTATGAAATTTTTCATCGCTCTTAAAGAAGAACCCTGGTCAAATTCCTCGTGAATTTTGATAATGTTTAGGTAAAAGGTGCGCTGGGCCGCAAGCGGCCCGCGTGTACTTCGCTAACTTTATTTCAGTGAAAGATTCTCTATGAAAGTTAAACCAAACTTGAAAACAGTACTCGTCCCAGAGAAAATGTATAAAAATATTTTATGGAATTTTTCATCGCTCTTAAGTAAGAACCCTGGTCAAATCCTGCGTGAATTTAGATAATGTTTAGGTAAAAGGTTCGCTGGGCCGCAAGCGGCCCGCGTGAATTTCGCTTACTTTATTTCAGTGAAAGATTCTCTATGAAAGTTAAACCAAACTCAGAAATAGTACTCGTCCCAGAGAAAATGTATAAAAATATTTTATGGAATTTTTCATCGCTCTTAAAGAAGAACCCTGGTCAAATCCTGCGTGAATTTAGATAATGTTTAGGTAAAAGGTTCGCTGGGCCGCAAGCGGCCCGCGTGAATTTCGCTTACTTTATTTCAGTGAAAGATTCTCTATGAAAGTTAAACCAAACTCAGAAATAGTACTCGTCCCAGAGAAAATGTATAAAAATATTTTATGAAATTTTTCATCGCTCTTAAAGAAGAACCCTGGTCAAATCCCTCGTGAATTTTGAGTCTCCTCTATCGATTGCAACCCATTTCGTTCCGCTAAAGTATCTGCAAGTCGGTCAAATTGGCGCTCCAGAGGGAGATGGCGCTCCAGAAAAAAAAAAAAAAAAATTTTAGAAATTCAAAAAAAATTAATACTCTCTAAAAGCGCCTTTAGTTATTGATCACTTTTTACTATGACACCATTATTCCATCTATCACCGTTTCGGCGGGCCATCGAATTTTGTGTCGTATGGAAGTTGGAGACCAGAGCTGAAAACGAAATTTCTTGTATGCAGATTTAATACGCGGGTCGATTAATGGCCAGAAACCTAATTTCAGCTCGATCGCGCCAAAAATGGCAAAGTTGCGTTTGTATGGCGGCCATCTTTTTTTCGGCCATTTTGTTTTTTTTTCATCACCTTTACTAATTGCTCAGGGTCTACTACAAAATTAGTTCAGACACCGCACCTCCATCGCCTACCGTTTTCGCAGGCCGTCGACTATTTCAATGGTCTTGGAGAAAGTTCCAAGTTTCATAATTTTTCCTAGATCCCCGATGTTGCAGCAATTCGAAACCACGCTCAGTATATCTCCACGTGTCGCCGGTTTCTCCAAACAATTCGGTTTATGTTTTGGCCAAAATTCGAAAAATTCAAAAATCGAACCCCCCACTACCGCCCCCTAATAGCGCCCCAAGTTCCTCATCAAAGTTTGTTCGAGCACTACCCCCCTAACTCCCACCGTTTAGCCGGGCCGTCGACTTTTCCGTAGTATGGAACTCGGAGACGAGCAACCGGGGGGTGTTTTCCGGTACGCCGATCAGTTGCCGGACCAGATTAAAGGGGCTCTGCAAAATTTGAGCGATAAGGCTCCACGCACGGCGATTTTAGCAATGTATGGCGGCCATCTTGTTTTCGGTCCTTCGGGTCGGAACGTCACCCCCCACCCAATTGCCTCCAGCGCCGGTCCGGAAACCGCAAACCCGATCCCGCTATCTGTCACCGTTTCGGCGGGCAGTTGAAATTTTTTCGACACCTTCCGACCTTCGAGTTCGCTATATTTTTCCTCAAGTTCGATTCGGACCCTCTATACGAATATGTAAAAATTTCTCCCCCTCCCCCCACCGTTTTGAAATAAAAGCCGATCAATGGATGAATGAATGAATGGATACGTGGTATTGTAGCTTTATATAATATAACTAGGTTTTAAAGGTGCGCTGGGCCGCAAGCGGCCCGCGTGGGTTTTGATAATTTAAGTTATAGGTTAAAGGTGCGCTGGGCCGCAAGCGGCCCGCGTGGGTATTGTTAATTTACATTATAGGTATAAAGGTGCGCTGGGCCGCAAGCGGCCCGCGTGGGTTTTGTTTAATAGTGTATAGGTTAAAGGTGCGCTGGGCCGCAAGCGGCCCGCGTGGGTTTTGTTAATTTACATTATAGGTATAAAGGTGCGCTGGGCCGCAAGCGGCCCGCGTGAGTTTTGATAATTTAAGTTATAGGTTAAAGGTGCGCTGGGCCGCACGCGGCCCGCGTGGGTTTTGATAATTTAAGTTATAGGTTAAAGGTGCGCTGGGCCGCAAGCGGCCCGCGTGGGTTTTGTTAATTTACATTATAGGTATAAAGGTGCGCTGGGCCGCAAGCGGCCCGCGTGGGTTTTGTTCAATAGTGTATAGGTCAAAGGTGCGCTGGGCCGCAAGCGGCCCGCGTGGGTTTTGTTTAATAGTGTATAGGTTAAAGGTGCGCTGGGCCGCAAGCGGCCCGCGTGAGTTTTGTTTAATAGTGTATAGGTTAAAGGTGCGCTGGGCCGCAAGCGGCCCGCGTGGGTTTTGATAATTTAAGTTATAGGTTAAAGGTGCGCTGGGCCGCAAGCGGCCCGCGTGGGTTTTGTTAATTTACATTATAGGTATAAAGGTGCGCTGGGCCGCAAGCGGCCCGCGTGGGTTTTGTTTAATAGTGTATAGGTTAAAGGTGCGCTGGGCCGCAAGCGGCCCGCGTGGGTTTTGTTAATTTACATTATAGGTTAAAGGTGCGCTGGGCCGCAAGCGGCCCGCGTGGGTTTTGTTTAATAGTTTATAGGTTAAAGGTGCGCTGGGCCGCAAGCGGCCCGCGTGGGTTTTGATAATTTAAGTTATAGGTTAAAGGTGCGCTGGGCCGCAAGCGGCCCGCGTGGGTTTTGATGATATCTATTATAGGTATAAAGGTGCGCTGGTCCGCAAGCGGCCCGCGTGGGTTTTGTTAATTTACATTATAGGTTTAAAGGTGCGCTGGGCCGCAAGCGGCCCGCGTGGGTTTTGATAATTTAAGTTATAGGTTAAAGGTGCGCTGGGCCGCAAGCGGCCCGCGTGGGTTTTGTTTAATAGTGTATAGGTTAAAGGTGCGCTGGGCCGCAAGCGGCCCGCGTGGGTTTTGTTAATTTACATTATAGGTTTAAAGGTGCGCTGGGCCGCAAGCGGCCCGCGTGGGTTTTGGTAATTTAAGTTATAGGTTAAAGGTGCGCTGGGCCGCAAGCGGCCCGCGTGAACTTCGCTAACTTTATTTCAGTGTAAGATTCTTTATGAAAGTTAAACCAAACTCGAAAATAGTACTCGTCCTAGAGAAAATGTTTAAAAATATTTTACGAAAATTTTCATCGCTCTTAAGGAAGAACTCTGGTCAAATCCCGCGTGGGTTTTGATAATATCCAATATAGGTATAAAGGTGCGCTGGGCCGCAAGCGGCCCGCGTGAACTTTGCTAACTTTATTTCAGTGCAAGATTCTTTATGAAAGTTAAACCAAACTCGCAAACAGAACTCGTCCCATACAAAATGTATGAAAATATTCTACGAATTTTTTCATCGCTCTTGGGGGGGAACCCTGGTCACATCGAAGCGTGAAAATTGACTTAACTAACTCAATTCAAGTCTCCTCTATCGATTGCAACCCATTTCGTGCCGCTAAAATATCTGCAAGTCGGTCAAATTGGCGCTCCAGAGGGAGACGGCGCTCCAAAAAAAAAAAAAAAAAAAATTTAGAAATTCAAAAAAATTCAAACCTCTCTAAAAGCGCCTTTAGTTACTGATCACTTTTTACTATGACACCATTATTCCATCTGTCACCGTTTCGGCGGGCCATCGAATCATGTGTCGTATGGAAGTTGGAGACCAGAGCTAAAAACGAAATTTCTTGTATGCAGATTTAATAGGCGGGTCGATTAATGGCCAGAAACCTAATTTCAGCTCGATCGCGCTAAAAATGGCAAAGTTGCGTTTGTATGGCGGCCATCTTTTTTTCGGCCATTTTGAATTTTTTTCATCACCTTTACTAATTGCTCAGGGTCTACTACAAAATTAGTTCCGACACCGCACCTCCATCGCATACCATTTTTGCAGGCCGTCGACTACTCCGGTGGTCTTGGAGAAAGTTCCAAGTTTCATAATTTTTCCTAGATCCCCGATGTTGCAACAATTCGAAACCACGCTCAGTATATCTCCACGTGTCGCCGGTTTCTCCAAACAATTCGGTTTATGTTTTGGCCAAAATTCGAAAAATTCAAAAATCGAACCCCCCACTACCGCCCCCTAATAGCGCCCCAAGTTGCTCATCAAAGTTTGTTCGAGCACCACCCCTTTATCTCTTACCGTTTAGCCAGGCCGTCGACTTTTCCGTAGTATGGAACTCGGAGACGAGCAACCGGGGGGTGTTTTCCGGTACGCCGATGAGTTGCCGGACCAGATTAAAGGGGCTCTGCAAAATTTGAGCGATAAGGCTCCACGCACGGCGATTTTAGCAATGTATGGCGGCCATCTTGTTTTTGGTCCTTCGGGTCGGAACGTCACCCCCCACCCAATTGCCTCGAGTGCCGGTCCTGAAACCGCAAACCCGATCCCGCTATCTGTCACCGTTTCGGCGGGCAGTTGAAATTTTTTCGACACCTTCCGACCCTCGAGTTCGCTATATTTTTCCTCAAGTTCGATTCGGACCCTCTATACGAATATGTAAAAATTTCCCCCCCTCCCCTCACCGTTTTGAAATAAAAGCCGATCAATGAATGAATGTGTGAATGGATACGTGGTATTGTAGCTTTATATAATATAATAATTAATAGCGAAAGTCACTCTGTCTGTCTGCTTCACGTCTAAAACACTGAACCGATCTTGATATCTGACATAGCCATAGACTAGAGCTTGGTAAATAAAGAGCTTTTTCGTGAAAATAAAATAAAATTAGTTGAAAATAGATAATCTAGAAATAAGATAACATCCGGACGGAGTCGCGGGCAATTTATTATTTGAAATATGTATATGAACAGTCCAAGGGCGGACGGGCATGACCCCCATGACTCCCCACTGGATTAAGGACCTAGGTGGACCACTAATTAAAATTGTTAAACATGTTTTGTATATTTTTGTGTCACAATATAGATTTTATGTAAACTTACTAGTAGTATTGTAGTATTTAATATAATATTTGGTACAATTATAAAATTACATTAATAAAATACTTTTTTTTTTAATAAATTACTTTTTACTTATATTATCTATGATTATAAAATTAATTATATTCTTGTGATTGCCCCCTCCCCCTCCTTCCCCCGGCAACAAAGCTAGATCCGCTCTTGGAATAGACAAGATACCTACCTATATTCTATAATGAATATTGTCATCTTCAAACGTAAATATGTAGTTTGACGTATTCGCCCACGAAAAAACGTCACTTAGCAAAAGTCAACGGGCCCTTTATCTGTGTTACACAGTTTAAAAACCCCAGCGATAATATGTAGTGCGTAAATCTTTGGGGAAGGGTTAGTGTTCCTATTAATCGATAAAATTATACTTGTATAGCTTATGTACATGACTCATATTTACTACGACTTGAAAATCTATGTGCTCAATAACAATCAAACAGTTTAATTTAAACTATAAAAACATTATTATATTTTCAGATATAAATTTGAAATTTTCAAAATTTAGACGATTTTTACCTTTATAAATCAGTCTATATTATAGGTTATAATAACATTCTATAAATTAACATGTGATCAGCCTGTCAGGGACATTACTACGCAGTTATAACATCGTTTCTTCGCATAATGTTATAACTTCCTGTATGTACAATTTTGATGTTATTCTAAATGTGAATAACAATTATTCATTGGCTGATGTCTGCGACGCCGTATATGTTATGGCGTGAAAAACAGCATTTGTTTTCCATTGTCTTATTTGTTAATTTATTTATTAATCATAGACCAAATATTGGTTATAACAAAGAAAAAAGTGTATGAAGAGCATTAGACGGCCGTGAAGGAAGCATGAATAAGTGTGATGTGTAATGATGACTTATATAGGTATTATATAATCGATTAAAATTTAACATAGCGTTATTCTTCTATAAATGACTTCCCATATGAAAATTCGATTTTACGTAATAAATAATGTTATTTATACAACTTTCATTTGTAGGATATGACATTACATCAATAATTATATTAAATATTAATAATTACAGTTAAACAAAGCAACAAGCTCTATAAACGGGTAATGTTTTTCTCATTAAGAGTGAAAATTATACTCCAAACAACAAAAGGCAGATGTAAAGCACTCCGCCGAGGTCACAGAACTCTTCAAAGGGCCACGACTCATGCTAAAATTGGAACAGTACGATTAATAATTCAACATCGATTGTATTGACTACTGCAAATAACTGGATAGCTGCAGGCACAAGAGTTAGTACTTGTCCTACTTGTATGTGGTAAAAACCAGAAGGGAGCAGGTTAATTATGTGTTGGACCAGATTAAAACCCCAGACCAGATCTTAACGGAGGTGACTAAAATGTCAAGTCGTAAAAAAAAAACAAAATCAACACCATCTATCTAAATAACAGTCGGGTTTGTTCGAACACTTATAACTCGAGAACGGCTGGACCGATTTTCACAGTTTTTGATTTGACGTATTTGTATTTACTAAAAATAAAATTAAAATAAAAAACATTTTCCTCGTACATTTCTAAGGAATGACGTTTTAGGTGAAACATTCGGAACACAGACGCGATACGAAGTACGAAGAAAAATTATTTAAGTTCTTTTTTTAACCGAACTTCAAAAACACCAAAAAGAATGTTATTATTTGCATACGTATTTTTTTTTTTTTTTTGATATTCCACTCCTACGTCGCCGTCCGTGGACCGATTTAGATGAATAAGGTGTGAAACGATAGAGTCGGAGTGGTCGTATTTTTATTATTATTTTTTAATTTTTACGATCAATAGTTTTAAGGATATTGAAAGTAATCGGGCCAATCGCTGAAATTTGCGGCACTGTAAGTACTTATTTGCTTATAACTAACTGTAAGATATATAAATCCTTATATGAATTAGATGGTTTTGTATACAGTATTAAATTTGCAACAAGAATCAAGATAATGCGATTAATAATTTTAGAGATATTGAGGTTAAAATATCAAAAACTGAAAAAAATTCAATTAGTTCGCTTTGGCAATACTAAAAGTCCATGTTATAATAAATTTATACTAATTTTAATACTTTACTTTTATTGCCTATTATATTGTCAAGCTTTTGACGGAATTCCATGAAAATCTAAGCGATTTATTTGTTGTTATGGAACAAAACTCGTCAACAGAGAAAAACAAAAACACGTTATTATTGTTTACGCGTCCAGTTTAAATCTATATCCGTCTATATCGATGACTTATATATCATTTTATAAAACATTAGTAGAGTCATATATGATAGTAAAATAATAAGGTAGAAGAGATACTTCTAGAGATAGAGAGAATATAGTAACTGAATTCCTGCGATAAATCGCAACGTGCGTTCACTTGCTTATTATAAAACACAATGAAAACATTATTTATGTGTGTATGAGTATTAAATGATTATTTTGAGTCATCTTGTTTTCATTAAAAATATTTATGATACGTTTTTTTTAGTAGGTATATTGGGCCAATTTCTGAAGCAATGAAATTTTAGCGACCACGTTGTACTTATTGGCACAACACCCAATGAAATATAAAGCTTTCTCAATAAATGAGATGTTTGTAAATTCATTATTTAATTTCTAATAATAAAAACATTATTATAAATGAATATCATTTATAATACAAAATTTATTTTCCGAGCCACTGAATAGTTAATCATTTATTTTTAGACAGTTTCTTAATCTTAATCAACAATGTTTACGTCTTGTTATTTATATGCGTGTTTGGTGCCGCCTTCCAAAGAGCAACATAATATATTTATACCCTTGTTAAATTTTACATGAATTTTATTTATCAACACATTTAAGTTCAGTTCAATACTTACCTACTACGTTCATTCTTGTTATTGTTAAAAATTAAATTTTAATATTTTACGTACATTTATTGCCAAAATTATTCCTCAGACATAAGTTATCTAGCTATTGAACAATCGGCTCTAATTGAAATAAAATCATTAATTATGAAAGAACTTGTTTTAGTTTATTTAAACAACTTTTGGGTATTTTTAAATTAATAGTTATGAATCTAGGGTAAAATAATTAATCTGACTTTTGGGTAAAAAGAAAATCTGAGTTGGCAACACTGAACGGCGGCCATGACACAACTTCCGAGTCCACGTGTGGGCAACAGCGTGACTCAATTGAACTCGTTAGGCCCTTTGGCTTTGTTTATCTAACTAGGCTGATGATTCAATTATTGTCTTCCTTCCTTATGACAACTAATGAATGTCTTTAAACACAGATCTCTCATCAAAAGAAATATCCTAATTACTAGTCAATACATAATAAAATCATTTATAGTCTAAAATAAAGAAACCAATTACAAGACCTTGTTGGGCAAATTATAACTACACAGAAAATTTCCTGGTGTAAATAAGAAAAGGTTATATTATTTAGAAGATAAAAGAGGTACCTACCTACACCTACTAATAAAGGATATAGGTACATATTATATTATCCCATATCATGATAAGTACCTACTTGGCCTAATTTTACCATTTAACAGTCCGAGTCTGCCCCACTACTTGATTCATCACTTATAAAAGATTACTTGATTTTTATTTTCATTATAACTTAACGATAACCTGTAAACTTAAGACCAACATCCGCGTGACACATGGTCTAGATCTAATTATAGGACATTACCATCTGACCAATTAAACATTACTGTGATGAAAATTATCTTAAGTTTGTTTTTACAAGACAATTTTTGTCAATATTGTAAGTAGGTACTCTATAAGTGAGGTGTGTGAACTTTTAGTCTATTAGCTCTGCTCCGCGGTTTCACCCGCGTTAATTTCGTCGTTGTATTATGTAGGTACTTCGTCCACGCGGCATAATTATTTATATAAATTAATTTCTATGATAAAAGTAGCCTAAGTTATCAGCCAGTGAAAGTCCCATCAAAATCGGTACATCCGTTTCAGAGATTAGCCGAAACGAACAGACTGATAGACAAAAATTTTACAAAATGTTATTTTAGTATATGTACCGTATATACATCCATATGCAGTTAGTAAAAATCGGTTATTTAATACTACAAACAGACACTCCAATTTTATTTATTTGTATAGATAGATGTACTATGATAAACTGGACTTATCAACTTAATTAAATATTTGAGTATACAATATAATATTTTTTGTATACCTACTACCTACCGACTTGTATACCTAACTCTGTTCTGTCTACAAATGTTAAGTAAATAATTTGTGATAAAGCAGCAAGGAAATGACGACAATGAAGATTTCCAATAACAGCATAGGTAAGTGGGTATGTGGGTGGGTGCTCATCAAGTTAAAAGTGTATTTTAACATATTTAAAGTATTAAGCGATTTTATGTTAGCAATTTTAGCCATAATAGATATCAATAACAACATAGGACTAATGCACTTTATCACGCATTGGAAACTACGACGATTTTCGAGTGGAGCCATGTGCAAAAACTATTGTAGCGAGTAGCTTCTAGAAACAATGGCGGTTTTCTATCTTTCTATTGCGTGTTATAATCGCATGAGCGTAAATTCCTGCTTAGCAATAAATAAATTAATATTAAATGCATCCTTCTGTTGAAATAGGAAACAAACGAAACTAGAACAAGGCCCGAGTCATTAATTTTAAAGTATATTCTGATGATGATATTATGCCACCTACATACATCCATACTAATATTATAAATTCGAAAGTAACTATGTCTGTTTGTCTGTCTGCTACGCCTTCACACCTAAACAACTGAACCGATTTTAATGAAATTTGGCACAAACATAGATAATCAGTTGAGAAAGGACATAGGGTACTAGGGGACGTAGGGTACTATCTAATTTCACTAAGTGGGTACATAATATATTTATTATGACCAGTTCAATGTGCTCAAACACGGTACCTCTGCAGTAAGTGCTGGCTTACCTACTAACTATTGTATTACTATGTTTATTGATCAGTCATGTCAGGTCACCGGATACCAAATTATGAATTGATACGACCAATAAAAATGGCTCTTAATGCCTTTACCGTCAGAAGCGAGCAGGTCGTCTTAAAACAAAAAATAACTTTTCTAATATCCAGTCACTTTTACTATAAGTACCTATATAGGTAAGTACTTGGTCTTGACGTCAAAAATAAAACTGTCCAAAAAACTGTCTAATGCGGAAGAAGTCGCGGGTACAGCTAGTAAGAGATATTTTACACTTTTCTTATACAAACATAAGTTCCTTAGCGACTGAACAAATTTTAATTAACTATTCTGTCTGAAAAGCTAGTGTGGTTTAATTGTATGTTGATATATTCAAAAACTAAAAAATTCATTAATTAATTTGTTAAGGAAAATATTGCAAATAAAAACCACCTATCTGATATTATATTACTACTTATATAATCATTTAGGTATGTCTCTTCATCTCTTGGTAACTATAACCTGGTTCCCCCTTTTTTAAACATTAAAAAATAACTTGTCAACTATTGTCACAGCATAACCTTTTCCCATGAAATTGAAATTTGATAATAAGGTTTTTTTATCTTGATCGTTAAAACAAAATTTGGAGTACATAATATGTCGCTCCTCTTAAATGGTTAAAAAAATATTTATTGTCTGTAGGTACATCTATAAAATAATATTCTGCCAGAAGTATTTGAATAAGAGTGTAGATTAATATTAAATATAGAATGAAATCCACAAATAAGTGCTTCTTGAGATTCACACCGATTAGTCTCATCAGTAAATGGATGAAACATTTATTTAGGAGCTTTGTGTACAAATTAACTATTTTGGTAGAATAGACACATGGTAATCCTGGGTTGATTTCAGTTAAAACTAAAAATGATAGTTCTGACTAGCTATGTAAGTAGGTCACTAGATCGATCGAGGTAGTTTTTGTACATTATTTTCAAGGCATACAATAAATCACAAAATGAAGAACATATGACAAATAATAAAAAATGTGTTTAGAATTTGTTTTTTGTTTTTGAAAATGTACAATTTCAACATAGGTTAACTAGCATTAACTATATAAAGCACAATGTTTGTTCCATTATGTATAAATAATTGAAAATATATAAATAATTAAATAATAATTATCCACACTTTAGACATTATATTTTATATTAACATATCAATTTTAAGCACTTACAGATAAACAATAGGCATTTAAAAGCACGTATTATCTGAAATAGGTATTTTCCTAACTTTCTAGGAATAAAAAAATACAAATCCACCACATGTAATCCACGCGTTTTGCATACCATAAAGTTCGTGGTCATTACAATGATCATTACTTATGGTTATACAAAAACCAGATTTAAAAAAGTATCGACACATGCCATCCCTATTTACAAAGAAAAGTAATGAATAGGAACAATCCACTAGTGCACTCTTTACTTCAAAGAAATAAGGACGATTATCGTAAGAACGTGCTAATAAAATAAAACAGCTGTTTTACCTGTTATTAGCGTTAGGGAATAGGGATACCTGCCAAGTTTTAAAAAAACCTGTCTCGACCAGCTGATTTTCTGCTGAATCTTCTAATTAACAAGAAAGCTTATTGTCTACAATATATTTAAAATCAGTCGGATTATACTTTAACTTTCCACGGAAATCGACTAGAACATTGTGCGAACAAGACAGAAAAACGAATAATACGTGGTAGGAAAATCTAAGCATATGTTGTAATACGCCTGCATTACAGTAAAATAAAACAAAGACTCACCTTTTTTGAAGCAAGCTATAACATCTAACTCCACACAGAACACCTACGCTATAATATAACACTCCGAAAGTCGTGTCTTATTCTCTTCAAATACATTATGCACAGTTAACAAAATGTCGGGACGCGTAGACGCAGTCCAAATCTTTAATTCAAGGTATATATAGCTGTTTAGTAACAAGCAAGCGACCGATCTCAGCTTGCTTCAGCCATGAACTAAAAATGACAGGCGTCAGCTGTGCTAAGTACATTGTGATTGGTAAATCGATTGAAAATCTCACAACGAAAATATAAACTTTTTATCTATCTCTGTTGCTCTTAAGCTTTCTCTTTCCAACACCATGAGAAAATTACTTTTCTAATAGGCATCTATAAGCTTTATTGAATTATAAACAACATATCTAAAAGTTTTTATAAGAAACGTATCATTTTATGGATAATTTCATTGAAATTACTACTTTAATACTTATTTTCAAATCATATGGAAAGTCCAATCAAGTGTCATCGAATGAGCCATGTTTATTGACAATCAAAACATTGGTTTTGATTGGTCCGTCCATAAACAGCTGTTTTTGACGCTTACTATTTCACTTGTATATTTTTGTTATACGAAACTAGATGGCAGTCAAAACTCGTGATCAACAACAAAATTAAAGAAAAATTTAATAATATTTTAAACGAAAAATAAGGTAAAAATTCCAATTATGTTTCTTATTATATTTTTATAAAGTGAATTCTTAAAGTTATAGTGATTTTGTTAAAAAGAAGAGCACTTGATATAAATTATCAACTTGTTGAACATTTGTTGAATTACTCAAATGACTAAATAGGAAGTGTTGCCTTAGCAACGGGATTATTTAGTTTAGGTAGGTATGTAATAATATGTATCAGTCAGTATTCAGTAATATCAAATATTATTGATTGTTCTATTCTTACATCTTGAATCTTGATATTATTTTCAAAATTATTCATCTTTGCTTATATAATAAACAACATATTAAACAAGAGTAAATTTTATTTAAGAAAACTGACTGCTTGACTTGATGGATTCGGACGATTTATTAGCCAAAGAAAATGAATTCAAGAAACTCAATAAGCAATTGGAGAAAAAAACAGAAATATTAATGAAAGAAATTGAACAAGTTATGGTAAATTTTATTTTATATAAACAAGTGTTTTATAAACAGAAGAGATTTTTCCTTATATTTTAACACTTATCATTCATAATTATTCTTTTTTAGTATAAATCATAGAAATCATATTATGTTTGATTAAGTTTTGATATAAATGTTCTAAATTCCAAAAAACATAAATAGGTGAATTGTGACATAAATAATTATAAGTTCTAGCTGGTATTAGGTTACATCACTACCTAATAATGTCATCTGCTCCACAGAAAAAACAAGATATATTTTCAGAATTTTCTACTCCTTTATTAAGTCCTGTAAACAGAAATAACAAAAAGCACTGTTGTGACTCACCAAAAATTACTACACCTGAAAAGAAATGTAATGGAATAAGGAAACCTCCAGAAACTGGGTTTGGTGGAACACCTAAAAAATTTAACAATAAAAAGGTTGAGAATGCTCAAAATATTGAAATACAAAAATGTGTAACCAATGTTTGTGAATGGTGCAACTTGAGTAGTAAGAGAAGTGATGATTTAGATTTTTTATATGCTTTTGTATCTGTTAATATTAAGGATAATGTTTTACCACAGTCATTTCTAAAAGGTTGGTATATTCTTTTTATTTATATTTTTAAATTTTATACTATTAAGCTCGTGTTCTATTGATCAGTTATTACAATAAGTTACAATTGTTTGATTTTGATACATTGATTCAAACTTGGCAATTACAGCAAGAAACATAATTATTGCGGAGATTATGAACATGAAGAAATAACTACACATAAATACTGTTATGTCAATTATATCAATATGGGAATATAATTTTGTTCATTTCTTCACCATTTATTCCAGGTGGCATCAATGTTGAAAATGTATGCAAATTCCTCTCGGCCAAAGTGAAACTTATGCAAGAACAGATTGACAAATTACAAGCAAATATAGATAAAATGGTAAGAGTTTTTAATTAGCAGAACATTTTATTTATTTTAAACATGCTTCCTATTTGTATTACTCAATGTGATGCTGAATGAAGTATTGACATAAAGTATCTTTTTAAATATCAAAATGTATAGAAAAAGCATCAAAATAATAACATTCAAAGAAAAACGAATGTGTGAAATTGGAGTAATCTTTTTTAAGAAGTAAAAGTAGAGTGAAATATTGGAGTAATCTTTAACTAATAATGGAGTGAATTTATTTCCTTGGGATTCGAATCCAGCGGGTAGCACGCATTGAATATCAAACGACTGACCTGTTTTTAAGAATAAGTCGGAAAATATAGCATATTTTATTTACACACACAGCACTGCGTAGACTGAAAGGAATAATATTAATAATATTACAGAGTAAACAATGTGAAGGTCATATGACTCAATTAGCTGGTTTAGAAAGCGAACGATTGGCGTTAGTTAACAAAGCTAATAACTTAAGATCTGAAAATGCTGATCTCAAAGCGAAGTATGCCGCTTTGAATAATAGATATAACGTAAGTACTGCAAAAGACGATGAAAACCTTGTTATTCAAAAAGACTGCTTTATTTATCCAGATTACCAAAACATACCCAGTTTTACTAACAGTATCGGCACAAAATATAATTATATTTGAATTAGTAGATTAGAGTAATGTAACAAATTCACGTTGGTTTTTGTGATATTATTTCAGGAAAAAGATCGGCTATACAAGGAACAGCGTAGTCTAGCAGACAAACTAACGAATGAGGCTAAAAGTCTACGATATAAAAACGCGAATGTCGAAGCGCGATGCGCGACCCACGAAGAAACTATCGCCACCCTTAAACATCAACTCGAAGCCGCCAAGATGAGTGAGAAAGTGAGAAATTTTTGTTTCTTTATACCTATTATATTCTATGTTTAATTGATAGTTAGGTGCTTTCCTCTTTGAAGATTCTCCTATACAACAATTACCTCTCAATTTCTTCGTATTATATTATTTCACTGTCTAGTTTCGTCTCTTGTCTGGAAGAGATCGCTTGGTAGCGATAAGGCAACCCATTACACTAACTGTGTTTTGTTTTGTATCATTATTTATAGTTTGTAGTGTAAAAGTTATTAAATAAATAAATAAAACTTGTTGTGCCTGGAACAATGTTACACGGAATTACAATATTATTTAATAAAAGTAGTCTTACTTACTCTTTTAACGTCAGCTATAAGCATTAACACTTCAGAATTAGATGGAATAAAACACAAACAAAAATTATACGTACCATTGTAGGTTTCATTTGTCCGTTTTATTATAATAAAATATTGATCCATCCATTGAGGCCACGATGCTACACAGACACGTCAAATTTACAAAATCCTTCTTGTGCGTCGGAGGTTAATAAAAATACTTAATAACTTTTAGGAATTTCGTGACGCTACACGCAACCTGTCTGCATTGCATCAAAACGCCATCTGTCGTTTGGAAGCAAAATTAAAATGTCTAACGAACCGAATGGACAAACAAACAGCTTTAATTGATAATCTGAAGAAACAGAATGCATTGCTGGCAACAGAGGGCGCTTTAAAAGCTTTAGAGCGAGATTATAATGATTTCTTGGAATCCGGTTTGTAAATTGTAGCTATAAATTACTATGTTCTGAATAATTTCTAACTACATATTATTAAAAAAAAATATAAACGAAACTACTAAAATGTAATTACCTACTTTGGAATGAGTAGGTACCTACAATTTTTATACATGAATAAGAATTTACTTTCTTATGTTCTTATGTATTAAAAAAGTTAGATGAACGAGTTTGTATGCTCATGAAGTTCTGCTAATATCTTGCCAATAAAAATATTTTTTTACAAATGGATTATGTTAAGTTATAATTAAACTGTACATTAATTTACTTAAAGCTTTTTCATTTCTAAGTAAGTCATCGCAAGACGTCGGAAAAATCCATTTTTATATGAGTTCCATAAGTTATTTTCCGAAGAAGAAAACTCATGGAACTTTTATTTACTATAGCAATAATTTTAAAAACTGGATCTATAAAAATTACTCATCAATTTCATAATTATAATAATTTATACTCGATAGCTGTCCAAACATGTTATGTTATTATTGTTTCTAGAACGTTATTTATGAATTAACCCATTTAATTATTAGTATTATATTAACGATTCTAAGTAGAGTTAGAGGATAATAACAGAAGCATACATAATCATACACGTTCGTGTTATGATTTATGAATAATATATTAGGGTGACCATAACTTAACACATCTCCAGTAAGCTGTTTCTTTTTTGTATGAAAAACATTCGAATGATGCTATATTGAAAAGTTACTCTTGTTCTGACTCCATAAAGTTAGAGACTTTGGTCTTTGACTGTTGATCGTTTCCATTAGGTACAAATGAAAAATAATATTAGGTACTTCACGTCTATATCAGCAATTCTTTGCTTAATTTTATCTCCAGTTTTTATTAAATTGCATTTAAGTTAGAAAGTGGCTTTGATTAATTTTTTAGTGAGATATAAAAATAGTCTCTTAATGTGTACTTTTTGTTTAAAATATTATTAATATTTGTCAGACGTAAAATGATAATGATTTCAATATTAAAAATGCTTCTGTGGTTATGTTTGATTGTTGCTGCTTTCACGGTTCAATCGTAATACACATTTAGGTATACCAAATACCAATTATAATAAAAAGCGTAACAGTGCGAAAAGGCCTTATCCATCAACACTGGTGCACCTATAAGGAATGAAAATTGTCATAGGATACGGAATGACGTAAACAGATGAAGAAATAACCTTGCAAGCCTTACAGATCTGATAATATAAAATAAACTCGTGCGACGAATAATCACTAAATGTTTGTCGTCCCTAATCGATATTACATCATCTTACACCTACATTAAAATTTATACTCCAAAGCTTAATGACTCATATAAGTATACATTACCACATAAACCGTTGTCACATCTTGCCCTCTCGATAACATGACCTTAAATCACTTTATAAGCAAGCAGTAATACTCTAAACGCATTTGAATTAACAATAATTATTCCCTCATAATTAGATAAGTTTTTCTCGTTACAATGAAGGTGTTACCAGTATTGGTGTTAACTGTGCTAGGAGTGTGTTTAGTCGATTGTACCCACCTGGTAGTTGGAAATGTTGCTGATAGAGTCGTCCTTGCTCATCGGGAGACTTTTGAATATAACGCGATGCCCTTTTTCAAGAGAGTCAAGAATTTCTTCTATTCTTCACCGTTAAATAAACCAATACGGGTGAGTTTTAAGCCTAACTACTAAGAATCTTATTAAAGCGATGTCCCGTGAAGCATATGATATGGTCACATATTTTTCAACGTTAGGTATTAACTACTTTACAGACATCTTTCAGCTTCTTAAATCAGTTTTTTTTGGGTTCCTTGGAAATCGAATCTAGATCTCTCTCTGAAGACGGTTATAAATTATCGTAATAAATTTTATATTTGAATGAGTTTTATAAGTTTTTTTTGTGATATCAAGAATAATTTACTTTATTTTTAAGGGCATCCAAGCATTGGATAATTACCACAGCAAGGCATCAGTCAACATAACAGCGGGTGGAATTGGTTATCCATTTGTAAACTTAAGAGTCAAAAGTGAGAGAGGACAAGGAATCAGTTACGATATTGGGATATATGTTGCCCAAGATTTTATATAACTGAACTGTGAAATATGCATGCGTGGGTATAATAAATTTTATTTTGTAGGATTAACTCTATTACACGAAGAATGGCAGTATTATATTTTTTTATTACATAATTTTTTTATCTGTGGAATTTGTAAGTGCCATCGTAGACAAAAACGATTGCAACCGTTTGTAAATTTTCATATATTCAGATTTCAGATCGATTGTACGTTAAATAAAATTAGGAAATCTTTTATATAGATGCGAATACTTTTCTTCTTTAATACTTATCTTTGCTTTTATAATATTATGAACCTAATTCGATTAATCTTTTTAAATATAGAAACTGATTTGGCACGCCATCTGTTGACAATTATTTGTATGAATTGATTTAATAATTATCCTTATTATTACAAAAATATTAGGGTAATATCATCCGGGAAATATAATAATAATCAAATTTTAATCACCAATTTATTAAAAAAGAACCATTACAAAAATTTAGCCATCAGCAGAAAAAATTACACACCATTTTAAAGTATCAAATTTACACAAACATTTTTAACATTATAAATATAAATTATACATTGCGTTTTGCTCATCTACTTTAATATGTAATATGAATAACATTTAATCAAACGCGATCAGCGCGGCTACAACATTGATATTTGAAATTGTTTTCGAATAAAAAAAAAACAGTTTTTTTGGGAGCGTTATCATACCGCGCCGACAGTTTGACAATAGAGCGATTTTGCAATCGCCACTATACGTGAGTCTACTTTTAATTTGTTCTTATCAGTCTTTTTTGAGTGAATCGAATCGAAATTATGATATTATTAGGAAGAATTCGACATTTGATATAAATTAAAAAAACAAAATTAATTAAATTAATGGCAAAAACTCTAACGATGAAAACATTTCTATTTACGATTCATAGTTTCAGGACAATGTCATAGACAACTTACAGGTTGTGAAATCATAATCTGACTTATCAGCTGTTCATTAGCCATTTTACTAGATACTAAGATATAGACAAAATATAGTTGTTTTAAAACAACTATTATATTACATACCTAACATATTGAGCCCCTATATTAATTGTAAGAGCAACCACCCACTTGGATATGTAAAACCTTTAAAAATTTTACATAAGTCAACATGGACAAATTACAATGTCAAGTTGTAATACTATAATAGTACAAAAACTAGTGCTATTACTTGGTAAATATTAATTGTATATTTAAACAGAACTGTAAACATAATAAGATATGAATCAATATCTAATGCGGTGGATGTACGGACCATATTATACTGATGATTAAAAGCAGATGATATCAAAATTGGAATCTTATAAATTACCATCTTATTTATTTCGGTTCTGAGTTTACGATGTAATCGTTTCAAAATATCAATAGTAATTTTACACTTCAACTGTTACAAAAAGTCCTTTACCCGATCAACATAAGCAATACATTATTATAGAAACCAACAGAACATAGCCATGACAAGTTGGATGGCCCGTGGAACTGATAGTCACTGCTCTTCAGGCTGCTCCTCGGGATTTTCCTGCACTTCCACTTCTTCGCGGACTCTTATTGGCTCTAGTTCTGAAAAATATTAAATCTATCTTAAGATCTTCTTAAGAATCATGATTAATTTATATTCTAATAAAAAACTACTTTTATTAGAGTTTTCAATGATTGAAATCAGTCTATCAAACACTGTGCATATTAGTGCATATTAATTTTTTATGAAGGCACTATTGAATAATTATTTATTTACTTACTCATTAAATTCTTGGTAAATGATTATTGAACACAATTAGCTCACTATTGCCATATAAAACTTTAACAATTTAAAATAATTTGTTCAGTAATTATATTAGTGCAAAAAGTTAACATACAAACTTTTGTGTTAACTGTTTAGATTATGCTATACTAAGATGGCGGTATTCTATTATCTATGAGCTGTCATTATCCAAGATAATTTTTGTAGTTGGCCTATCATGAATGGTAGGTTGTATTATAAATCAGAATAATAAAAATGCAGTTAAGCTATGAGTCGTAGAAAAATCATCTCTTACTAATAGCTGACTCGTTTTTTAATCATTTCTTTGAAAGTATAAGGCACTCACCTATTACAGGATCTGCAGTAGCTTCAGCCAAGTTAGTGACAGATTTTGATTTGAAACACTGAAAGTCGACATGTCTGCTTTTTGCTTCCTCTTTCTCCCAGGACATGTGGATAAAGGGCCTTTGCACATAGTTATATATTACTTCAGCCCGACCTCCTGGTCGTTTGCGAACTTTCTCTTTATATGTAGGGTAGCCTTCAACACCCAAACGAATTTTCTTCAGACCACGCTCTTTCATTACTTGTTTTGCTACATCTCTGGAATAGATAAAATAATAATTATTAATTAGAAAATTCATGTGATAAATACCGTCCAAAAAGAAGGACAATTTAATACATCAGCTGTTTCACTAATTATTTTTTTACAAAATTATAATTTTTACAAGTAAATACACAATCAGCCTTCGTTGCATATCCAACTGAAAGATTTGAACCTTTAGCTGATGAATAGTAGTGACAGATACTCAACTGTATAAATGACATACTGTAAACTGTAATATAATTAATTTGTTTACCTATTCTCTATATACTTAAAGAACCGATACAATGGTGTTGAAAGTACTGTCTGGCTGTACTCATCTCCCATCTGTGGAGGGTACTCTTCATCCCATTCCACAGAGTCATCATCAAGCAGTACCACCACATGACACTCTCTGTCGCCACGCTGGGCTGATTCCACCATAAGAGGCAGGATTAGACGTTCAAGGAAGTTTTCAAACTGACGACGGGCTCCTTCATTTGATAGCTCATGAAGGAGACCTCGGAGATTCTGAAATTAATGTAATTGTTACCATATGGCTGTCTTATAAATTTATTTTAGCCACATTGGATCATTTGCAACCATTTTTTATCCATTGCAATGTAAACTATATAACATATTTTAAATGTTCTACACTAACCTGACACCTTACAGTATTAGCATCAAATGGCACTAGCAGATAATCACAGGCCTCCCTCAGTTCCTGTACAGAAACTGTTGGAGGGCAACGGATGGTGCCACCACGGTAGTATTCAAGAATCGCACGGAAAACTGTAGCTGAGATGCCTTCAGCCACTTCATATTCTCCACGTTCATTTGGATGTGTGAAGTCTATACCTGTAATTAATGACAAAAATATATGTAAAGTTATAAAACAGATTTTCTATTTTCTGGAAATAAAAACTTGATTGGCAAGAAACACATTCTTGTAAAATTTAATTTCTGACCATGTAAACAATGTTAATATTTAAGAAATATAGGTAAACTTATATAACAATAAATTCATAAACTCTTACATGATAAATATGAAATTAAGAGGGTTAGCCATGGGCTAACTTTAATGTTCACAAGGTTATTACACAATTTAATTATGTATCATATTTCTAAATGAAACTGATATAATTACTGTTATATATAGAAGTAAAATTGAAAATTATTATAGTACTAATATTGCTATTTATAAATGGGTTTGGTGGTAGAAGGGTGAAATTAAGAGTTATATGTAATTTTTTTTTTATGATTTCATAAAAAAAATTGTTTGGAAAATAAAAAATTTTTTTTTGGGGTTGGCCGCCCTTATCACTTTGGGGATTAAAAATAGTTTACGACCTATTCTCAGACCTACCGAATATGTGCAAAAAAATTCATAAAATTGGAAGAGTTTAGTTACAAGCACTGACATCAGAATTTTATATATTTAGATTAAATATTATCTTGTTTATGTAGCATTAAAATTTGGAGTTAAACATATTAAAACCAATTTCCTACTAAAATATGCAAGTATAATTGTAAACATTCCACCTAAAACTAAAATGCATTTAAAATCCAAATGTGAAACAATTATGTCTTAGCTCTCACAACTCAATTTTGTTTTTCAGTTTTTCTGATTAAGTTTATCTAGCCAAATTTGTGCTGTAAATTACATAAATATGTTTGATAAACTTTTGAAATTAAGATTACCTGAACTAAACATTCTCCCAAGCATTGTATTTGGATGAGCAGTAAACTGAGCAGGGTCGACAACAAATCTAGTGTTATCAACAACTAGAGTAATTCTATCTTCACCAATGGGATTCTTTTTCTCAATCTTCGATTCTTGGCTTGATGTGGAAGGTATAGGTGCATTAGGGGACTGTGTTTTTGCCATTATATTCGGTCTGCGTAAGTTGGGAATGTTGCGTCTAGATAACCGTTTGCGACGCTCTTCGCTGTCTCTTCTATACTCTTCTGTATCACTACTGCTATCTGGGTAGAAGAATGGACGTCTGGAATCTAACATGGCCTGCTGGCCCCTCGCCTGTGTATCAGACATGGAAGCACGCTCGTATCGAGCCCTTACATCACGCTCGACGCTCCCCTGCCTACGCTTTAACGTCGGCTGAACTTTCTTCGGTTTCGTTATGATGAAATAAAATTAAAAAATACGAGTACAAAATAGAACAATGATGAGCAATTTGCCACTCGCCAAACTTGTAACTGTATTAACAAGCGTCAATCGTCATTCGTCAAATTACAAATGTCAAATCTCAAACAGCAAAAAAAACAACCTGTTTTGTTTCAAAATCCAAATACCTATTGTCAAATCAAATAAAGGAAATTATAATCTATATAAATTATAATCTAGGATTATTATGCGAATATGATAAGTATGAATATTATGTCTATATAATTAAATGAACAATGAGTCAATTTTTTCGAATAATAAAATAAATAATAATTCATTTCTTATATTCAAATAATTTTGCATTACATGCAAAAAAAGTAATTAAAAAATCCACCATCTTCATTCGAAGTGGTGATTTAGTAACCTAGTGTGACGCGTACTTGTATATGTGTTTACTAGACTAAGAATTTATATAAGGCGCGTGACTGTGGGAGCTCGTTGCAAACTAAACGTGGGGCCTAAAACTGTGACAATATAACCCTTTGATATGTGTTTTAAAACCGACACCTCACGAATTTCACGCCAATGTGTTGGCAAACCCACAATACCTATCAAAGTGACACCAAACCCCCGCTCTACGCGTTGGCGAATGTCATTCGTCATACCATTGAGGCACGCATTCGCCAACGTGTAGAGGCGGCGACGTTTCTCGGATTTCTGTTTACTTGTTTAGTCACATCCATATTGTCAAATTGAGTGTTCTATCACTTCCATCAATGTTGCTATGATATTAAAATGGCAGCTATGAAGCTTATACTAAATGTCGGAGAAAAATATTTCGGTTTTATTTGTGTTGTTTTCATTTTAAAATAATGTTATTTTATTTTTGTTTACAATTTTATTAAATTATAATACAACATCACATTTTATACTTTCAATTCATCGTATGTGTCTACCCCGCGGAATTTTTATTTAATATGTTATTTCTTTGGTCGATCCTAAATTTAATATAGTTCTCAAAAGGTCATATTTTTCGTCTTTAATTCCTTGTTCGCAGTGCAATCTCCACTGTTTTTTATTATTGGGTCATATCTTGCAATTTCATTTAAAATATTTATTTTACTAATTGGTAAGGGTTTTCAGGTGGAGTGGGAGGGGTGAAGGGGGGGAGGGGAAGAAATTTGTGGTATGTTTTTAGTTGAACTTAGGATTAATAAAAAAAATAGGTTGATATCATGATTAAGAATGACAGACTAACTAAATAATTGAATATTTGAAAATACCATAGTATAAAAATCATACCAAAAAGTTCTAAGATTATATATCAATCTGATAAGATGCTACAGTAATTTACCCAATTATTGGGGAAAAAAAATCATGTAACATGCTGCAACACTGGTCGAGGTTTTGTGTTCCGAAACAATTTGCAATAATAATAGATAAATTTCTACTTTCGCTCGTAATACACAAATATTCAATTACTTACTTGTGAAAAGTAATCCCACAAGGTTTCTTTTGCGCACATGAATTATTTTTGCACCATTTAATCACACAGGACGGCATATTTTAATTTTTTCTTTACACAAAATTAACGACGTTCGCAGTCACTTACTGAATACGAAATGGCGGGCGGTCGGCTTCCTATGGCCCTATCGGCTTCTTTTTGGTTGCCTCACCACGTAGTATTAGATGGTTCTGTCTATCTTTTTTTGTTGGTCTGAGTGGTACTGTTGGTTTCTCTTTTACGAAAAGAGTAAAAAGTGTACATAAAATATTAAGTTTAATCAATATTTCTTTATGTTCTCGCAAAAAAAGAAAGAATCTATTGAGTTAAAATTTTTAAAAATATGCTTGTTTACATTCCTTTAACATTATTTTCTCCTTTTTATGGGAAAGGGTCTAGCTCAGCTGGTTGTTGTAATACATTACCGCAATTGGTCCACAAGTTACTAACACTAATTAATAATCAAGCATCAGCAATCGGCATTACTATGGAATATGGATGGACTGTGGTTAGGTGTAGCGTTATTAGTTATAATATGTATTCTTAATTATTCTCATTAGTCATTACTATGTCTAATGTCTTTTTCCTCATAACCACAGCTCATAACTTTTTTACATTCATCGTTGGACGCGTAGAGCCGCCAGGCCAGCTCTGAGCGGGCATTACAATGTATGGAGCGCTCTAGACTTTTGAACCTTCCATAGTATGCTTTGAAACTTGGTTAGTTTCTAAAAAAATTAAATATAGACAAACGCACATTTTTAACAAAAAGTTACACTTCTATCACAATATGATTATTATTTATTTATAACTTTTGTCTTTACTGGCGCCTCTAGGTATTAAAATTTGTATTTTGTGTGCTTAGGCCTTAGATCATCGATATATTGATATTTGATGGCTTAGTTGATTAATACATCTATGTTTGTGTGTGTGCAAACTGCAAAACGAGCTTTCGATTTGCGCGGAAAAATTCGCAACGTGACTCAATTTCACATCCAATCATAACGATTTCCGCGGTTGTTGACCTTACTTTTCAGTCTTGTCAAAATTAGATTGGAGTGGTTAGGTATTAATTAATTCTTTGTATTTGGTTAATTTACAGGGAAAATAAATCAATATTACAAACCAGTTTCTCGTTTTAGCGAAACGTGATAAATGTGGTGTTTTGTGAATGTCTTTTTTTACGGTTGTATCTGTTGGGCGTTACGTTTTAACTTGCTGTTTGTGAATAGTGAAAAATGAATGAAAAACAAGAATACCATGATCCTGATTATCCAGAAGCTCCGGCTTGTGTTAAAGATGAACCGAAATCATTTTCTGAAGAGGAAAGAATTATCAAAATCAAACAAATTGTCCAGCGGGAGTTTACAAATGAGGTGCAGGAAAGGGAAGCCGAAGTTACACTTATTGATCAAAGGTTTGAGTTAACTTTCCGTATATCTTAGTAATCATATCCCACATATCTTAATTATTAGTTATTTCGGTTTTCTTTGTTAATAAGTTTTTAAAGATGTTGTGTACTCACAATGTCAAACAACAACAAAACAGTAAAATTTTTTGAACTGTATGGTCAGACTGAATTCTGGTCTGATTAAATAAAAGTCTCATTTCCATTCCCCATCAAATCATTATCATGAATGTCGCAAGTTTCATAAATTATATGTGAGAAAACATTTAAATAACAAAAGTATGGTTATGTATTTATAATTACTATGTATTTTCTTCAAACATTACTGAAATAATGTACAATATAAAGTTATATTATGCAGGTGGATATTCTTTTGTTGCCTCTTTCAGAATGTCAACAGCTCGTCGCTACCTACATCAATTGAGGTACACTTTAGTGAATAATTATTACAAAGACCAGAAGCTTCAGCTAACTTCAAGTCAGATTGCAGATGACATCGCAGCACAGACTGAACCTAGAGCTAAGGCTGAGGTGAGTGATTAAAGAGAGACAATGACTTTTGTTCTTTTAACAGATACTAACATCTGTATGGCTAAATGATTTACATATATCTGTATGCTATACTGGATGTCCTAAGATCAAATCTAGGGAAACAAATGTTTTGGTTAGTTAGGCACTAAAAGCAGATTACCTACTTTTGGTGAAGTAAATGCAGAATTATCTGCCCAATTTCACTTACATTGGTATGACTGATTGAAAAAAGAAAAAAAAAATTAAAATAGTAAATAGCAATAAGTAAATTTGTTTAATAGTAATAAATATTCTACAAAACAGCTAGTATTGACCTAAATAGAGGCTAGACTAAATATCCTTCTTTTGGTTTTATAACTTTAATCAAAGTTTCAAACGCTTTGTCATTTGCCTTGTTCTTGCTTGTTATTACAAAAACTAGAAAAAAACACTGAATTAGTGTTAAAGTTGAACAATCTTTACTATAACTTGTTTATTATAACAAGTATTAAGTTCTATTTGCTAACATTACAGGTAGCATATTTACTACGTGATGGTCAGCGAAGGTTGCATCCATCAGTTAGAAAGCTCTTGGGGAAAAAAACAGCTGATCTCGATGAGATTTTCAAATTCAGAGGACCGAGGAATAAAACAAGGAAAGATTATTCTGTAAGTAGAAAATTTTTATAATATAAATAAAAATAGCCTTTACTCTGATACAAACAGCATACATAACATATTAATTATAATTAGTTAATTGTCAGATTGTCCAATATGGACACATATTTTTATTTTTTATTTTATTTTATATATTTTAGTATAGCACTGGCAGAAACAGGTTTTAACTAAACTATGTTTTTTATATGAATGTATGCATGATCTAGATGTGTGCTATGGATAGTCCCGAGTTTAGCTATGTGCAGAGCAGAGTACCTACAGTAAGCGCGCGTTTGTCAAACCCGCTACATAGCTTAGCATTGGTGGAAACGGTTACATAGTTTCGTAGCTTAGCTTTCATTTTCTTGCAGCATAGCTGCATAGCACATCTCTGGTTGAAAAGCAACCTTACTCAGACACACTGACATTAATATCAACCTCGGTCTGCGAGTTTCGGCCAAGGAAGCGGGCATCTATTGTTTAACTATTTGTTTCGCATCAACGAGTGTAATTGGTCGCATCGCACATTTAATGCGAGAAAGGCGATCCTGGGTTTCATTCAATATATTTGATTACCTAAAAAAATTACCAATAAAGAATACTTTTAAGAGATCAATCTGTTAAATACTGTTATAATGTTTCCAACTTTATATTTTCATAAAATTTTTCATGTTTTTTCAATGTTTTTACATTACTAACCATTAATACAATTTCAAATAATTTTTTGAAGGCAATGGTACAAACTCGTAACTATACAATATCGGCTGACTCAACAAAATCTCTCCGACCTGAGGGTCAAGAACCACAAACACCCGAAAACTCTATCACTAGACCCAAGAAGATACCACGACATATCGAGCCTAAAATAGAAAATGTAGTCACACTGGATGAAGTCACTAGAAATAAGATGAAACATAGGTATAGGATTATTATAGGTAAGTATTTTATTTTTTAAATCTACATTTATTACTTAAAATTTACAAATTCAATTTATTTACAAAAAAGGATGATCTTGAAATTCTCTGACTTATGGCTAAATGACAAAAAGCGACGCTGATCGATCGATCGATTAGATCGCTCTATACAAACACAAAAATCATTAATTTATTGATTCTGGTAGTTTGTTTCGCTTACTTCTGTGCTCTTCGATTGTCAATGAAATTCATGCACTGTACTGAGTTTCTCAAAATTTTACATTACCAAAATGGCTACCAGGCTTAAAGATGTACAGTGTCATGACTAAACCAACTGCAATTACTCTCTCTGCAGATATGTATTAAAATTTTATATTTTTAAAAGGTAACACATCAAAATATGCTCCGCCTGCGTCTCGCATGGACAAGTCTACTCACAAATGGCTGCTCTATGTCCGTGGTCCTCCTGACCAGCCAGACCTGAGCTGCATCGTTACGGAGTTAACGGCTAGACTCCACCACTCATATGCACCACACCATTTAGTACACTTACGGTAAGAATTCTTATTAAATCATGTGAACTTTAGAAGCATTTTTATCACCTAATAGTAACCGCCCCCGTGGCTAAATGGTTTACGCGTCTGCGTGATGCGCAGAAGATCCTGGGTTCAAATCTCGAGGGACAATGTTTCGTTAGGATATTAATAAGTCCTAAAAGTATTAAATTTTTGATGATATTTTTTAATAAGTGTAGGTATATGTTTACAAGGCAATTACTAAAATCTTAATATAATGATATTAGTAATGTTATTTAAATTTCATGCTAATTTTAAGACAGTACAAGATTCGATTTAAAAAATTAATAATATTTTGCATGCTGTACCACAGGAAGCCTCCCTTTCACATATCTCGTCGTGGTTGGGGAGAGTTTCCGGTTAAGCTAGAGTTGCATTTTCCCCGTCCTGAAATGAATCGCCCCGCCACGCTCACACACAATATTAAATTGGATCGTCAGTACACAGGACTCCAGACATTAGGTGAGATTAAAAGCCCATCAACGTTAAAAAATATTTGTTCCTTTTTTATTTAAAAACTAGCTGACCCGGCGAACTTCGTACCGCTAATAAAAGGTAGAATGGGAATTGAACTTCAAATTAGTTAGAACAGTTTATATGCTAAAATGAAATTGTTTTTACTGTCTTCCTCGCAATTTTGTCATATTTTCTCACGTTTCATCGTTTAAATATTCCCTGGACTACGACAATCATTTCAAAACCAAAATCAGCTAAATCGGCCCAGTCGTTCTCGAGTTTTAGCGAGGTAAAGGAACAGCAATTTTTTAATATATATAATATAGAAGATTACTTGATGTATCTTGATGATGCTTCATAATATTATAGAATAAATTAAATATTGACTACAAGTTATAATTATATTGTGTGACTATAAATATATTTTTATAGCGAAACCTTAAGTTAAAGTATACAGAAAATCGAAAGACTGATTTGTATAGAAAATCATCATTGTTATCTAGGTTATTTTTTTTACAGATTAATAAAAATAACCAACATTTAAATTTTACAGGAGCTGAAACAATAGTTGATGTCTGGCTCTATAGTACACCGGAAATGTTACAATTTGAATATAAAGAAAACGATACACATTTACAAAACACGATAACCACAGAAAACAACACAGACACACAAACTAATATAGAACTGGATGCACATAGAGAAACTCAAGATGCTGGTCAGACTACAGAAATAAAACAGGAGCCACCAGAGTTTGAACATAATGAAAATGATAATTGGTTAGACTTCTTTGAGAAACCAAGTACAGTCAGTGTTGATGATATGTTAATTAAAGATATTAAAAATGAACCTCCACAAGTATCTTTACCAAATGATACTCATAAAGAAATAAGAAAAGAAACTGTTGATGAGAGCAGTTTACCAATTGAAATAAAGCAACCGTGGAAGAAAAGAATCATGAAATATATGGATCCGAAAACAGGAAAGATTTACTACCTTGAAATGGATAGAGACCTAGATTTGACTAAAGTGCAGGAAATTGTGATAAATTCAAAAGGACACACACAAAAAGCAAAAATTAGTCCAATCAAAAGTAACGGGTTGAAAAAAATTAGAAAAGGTGTATCCCTATTGAAGCCTGAAGTGAAAAATCTACAGAAAATCGAAACCCTACCAAGTCACATAGAAAATGATCATTGTTATCTAGGTTATAATTTTTATAATCATAAAAAAGACACGCTCTTAGATGACTTCAAAAGAATTATACCAAAGTTCCGGAATGTACGGCAATCCGTTAGTTATTTGTTGAAACGGATACCGCTGATCAGTAGTGAAGTGAAAAATAGTGATTTTTTGAAATGCTTTCCATTTGTTGTTGAAAATAGTGAGAGATACTGGAAATTGGATTTTGCTAAGCGAAGAAATATTGAGGTTTGTATAATTTTATTATATTTTGAAGTCATTCGAGCATATTATATAATTTAAGAGGGAATATACTAAGCATGGGCATGCTTTTAATTTGTTAATTGGTCTTAATCTTCAAGTGCGTTTTTAGACACTAATAAATTTGTATTTTAAAAAGCATTTTCTTAATAAAAGAACTAACATTGAAATATGTGGAGTATGTAAAAAAAATTAAAATATTTTCTTTTTCAGTGGTCAAGAGCGAAGCTAATCAACAAACTTCTCATTTCTCATTACCCAGGGACAGAATCTATATGGAGGACAAAACAAATACTGATTTTTGCGAGACTCCATGGTTATTATCCAATAAGACCAGAAAATATGCATTCCCCCCAAGACAAACTAGCTGATGAATGGTCATCTTGGAATGATTTAGAAAACACCAGAAAATTCGAATCAAATATCAAAGAATTCTACCCAAATGCATCTGATATAACTTCACTATCAAAATTTGATATTAACAGTTTCAAAGTGTCAGATGATATAATAGTGTCAGATAGTGATGAGGAAATAGACGTGATGAGTGATAGGAAAGTGAAAGTGAGAAAGATTAGTGACAATAAAGTGAGTTTAAGTGCACTACCAGTTGAAAGTGAGGACAGACTTAGGTTTTTATACATTGAACAAATGTGTTCGGACATTGGTGTTGAATTAAGGAATGAAGATGTTGGAAATGGTTATTCATATAGGTAAGGAAATTATTTACATTTTTCAAATATAATTAAAATTTTTATCCAATCATTTGATATAAGTAAATAATTGAATTCGAGCCTTGATTTTACTTATATTAATAATTTAACGACCTGTTAATATAAGTATGTAATAATATATATATATATGTCCTGTATATATCCAGAGGAAACAAAATATGATGCGGTTGGGTAGACACTAGACAGAGAAAGAGGATTTGACAAGATTGATTTGTTGGAAACTGATTTTTATTTAAATTGAATTTTTATAGTGCAGTTCATGCAGTGATATTATCAGCGATGCGGAGCTTCGCGGAGCAGCTGGTGCGGGACTCTCTTGCTGTGAAATTGATGGAGGGGGCGTCTCCACATCATCCTCCACCCACTTGGAGCGGGTTAGTTATTATATTATCAGATTCCTTTAATTTTTAGATTTATTTTTTATGTAAATTTTGCATTTATTATTATATATAAGAAAAAGAGCAAAATTACAGTTTTATGCCCTTTTTGAATTTTATTTATCAATACTATTTACGTCTTTTTATTTATAGCAGGCTCATTTATAATACAAAATTTACTTTTTACTTTTTTAAGGTCGGTTTATTTTTTTAAATTGATTTATATAATTACAGATCAATTAAGTTCCAAATCATCAAAAAAATATATGCAAGATTTGCTCTTTTTAAGTTGGAAGATTAGTGTGATTGCATTATGAACATTGTGTGATATTAATGAAATTATTCACAGATCATCGTCCCGTATACCGATAGAGTTGGAGCACGTGTATCGGGCGGCGTCGCGTTTGCCACACGTGTCCAACACAGCGTTAGGCACCAACCCCAAACAGACTTATACAATATAATAAATGCCTTTTTTTATAAAAACTGTTAATTATTTAAACACCTTGTAGACCAATTATTCTTATGAAAAATACGGTAACAAACTACGTACATAATAAAAACTAAATAAAATTGTCTGCGTTGCGGCGTTTAAATTCTTGGATTCGATTCCAGGAAAAAAAATCAGTTTTGGCTTCATATAAGTTACTACTACTACTGGCCTAAAGAAAATCAGTGACAGAGGAAGCATATCAAGCACCAATATGAAGATTATAGGATAAGGAGTAAACTTGAAATTACAAGTGAATTCCCGTAACCCCTCAGTGGGACATGGGGCAGACACATTTCTATATATGTTTCACTGATAATTTTCTTTGCAGGCAAGTAGGTTATCAGCCTTGTGTGCCTACCCAACCGAAACATTCATTTGTCTCCCGGGATTTGAACCCAGGACGTATATACATTACGCAGACGCGTAAACCAATTACCCACTTAATTTCAGATTTTTTTGTCTACAGTATGGTTACATAAATTAGTATTTAAATAAAAAAAATCCCTTAATTATGATTATTTAATTTAAATAATATTTAACAATATCTCCTTACTAACTACAAAGGAAACAGCATTATGATGTTATACTTATTTTTATTAAACATTAACTCCTGCAAAATTTTCAGAGACACTCCATATATATACTTTTGTACAGATTGATGTGTCTGTCAGTTACTAAAGGCTAATAGACTTGACTATACCTGGCAACAGATAATTTTAAAATTATATTACAGTCTGTGACGATAAAAGTAAAAAAGGAACAACATTATCTGCCTTATTCCAAAACGCGGTCTAAAGATAGGCCGGGTTTGTTACCAGAGAAAAACCTCATTTTTGTATGAACGTTAGACATGTATCCTAGCAACCAATACTGAAACATCTTTAGTCCATGTTTTGTAATAAGGCCCATAAGGGCTAGCGGCTGACCGTGATGTAGCAGACCGCAGTATATACGGTCATAGTATGGCGCATTACAGCCAGCCTCTAGTGCGTTTAGGCTCTAAGAAGGAATGTGTTCTTTATCGAATAGCGTCTATACCAATGGCACCTCGTGAGTTGTATGTCAATTCAGAAAATTCATCCCTCATTCAGTCATTAAAAATTAGGTATAGATCCCTATCTATACATAAATATAAATAAATAAACATACTAAGTATCCCTATACTTAATGTTTTTTACTACCGAAAGTGAAGAATTTGGGTTGGCAGTTCTTATGCTCTGCGATTTAGGCCTCATCAAGGTTGGGAAATTACCTAACCCCATCATAAAACTAACATATTGATTTGTTGCCTCAGCAATCGAACCTAGAAACATCCTGCCCAACATTGTATTGTATGTAATACATAAAAATACCAAGGTATGGGTAATACCTATTCTAGGCGGCTGCTGGTTGTCCAAGCAGGGCTCCAGGTGAGACGGGTGCAGCAGGAGCCTGAGGCACAGGTGCAGGCGCACCGCTACCGTCCTTGCTTTTCTGCTTCTCCATCTTGGTCTTTTCGCCATTCATTATCGCTTTTATATCGTCCGCGTCCAGAGTCTCGTATCTGGAAGAGGATAATGAGATGAATCATCTCAGATGATGATGTAGGGCCAGCAAAAATTTATCTGGAGATTGATTTTTATGTTTTTACACTTGCTGGTAGCAATTAAATTTACATAATTATAACAAAGCTCACACTTCGTATGAAATAAAGCACTCACTTGAGTAGGGCATCAGACAAAGCCTTGTGCTCTTTGGCGTGCGCGCGCAGAATCGCCTTTGCGCGCTCGTAACTCTCCGATAGGATCTTCTTTATTTCCGCATCCACCTTGAAATAATATTTATAGTTTATATTTAAAATTAGATTATTATTATTCCTTTACATATTTTACATAATTTAACTCGTTTTATTTAACATTTTTATTTATACCAAACATAACTCTCTTTCTATCTTTACTATTTATAACTTATATCTCCGTCTCAACTTCCGTTCGCCTCGCCCGATCACACTTTTCGCAACGCTCTCGTCACGAATTCACCAGCTTACTCCCAAGTCAAGCATGCGTAAAGAAGTTTTACTTGAATAAAATCTCACCAATTCGTTGGTCTGTGGGCCGAGCTGTTCTTGCTGGAAGGCGCTCTTTGGCGCCTCCATACTGCGGAGGCCCACTTTGTCACTCATGCCCCACTCTCGGACCATGTGGATCGCTATTGATGTTGCTTGTTTCAGATCTGATGACGCGCCTGTAACAAAACATATTTTGTTATCTATATAATTAAAACAGAAACGAGTTGTTTAAGCCATTAAAAGTAAAACTATCTGATTTTTTAGTAACATTTTTAGTCAAGTACTTTTCAAACATAAGGAGCAATGCAATGCAAACATCCATTAAAATAGAAAAATAGTCTCTTATCAAACTTCAAGCGATTGTTATATATGTATAGTTACCAGAGGTGATCTTTTCTGGTCCATAGACAAGTTCCTCGGCAGCACGGCCACCCATCATGGTGTCCATCATCGCCAGCAATTGTTGCTTCGTCACGTGGTATCTGTAACACAATGTATTAAATTTAAAAATAATAGACTGGACAAAAAAATAATAGTTCCTTGTTTGCTATTTCGCCTAATACTTCACCGTCAACCAATCACCATATCAATCACCAAGGCTAAAAAACATCATGTGATAAATGGACGATCCCTAACATAATTTAAGCATGTAAGTGTAAAACATGGTTTTAGACCACTGCTTACATTACTTTTATTTACCGACTCCAAAAAAGGAGGAGGTACTCTACTCGAAGCTGTTTTTTTATGTGTTACCTTAGAACTTTCAACTGGGTGAACTGATTTCGATGGTTCTTTGTTTGAAAGCTGGTGATTCCCGTGTGGTCCCATTTAAATTTCATCAAAATCTGTTTAATAGTTATAGAATTACAATTTGAAGTCGGTTTTTTTTGTTAAAATTTTAACACTCTATTATTTACTTATCAATAAATAATAAGCAAAAATGTTAAATGTGAAAGTTAATTATTATTAATTATAAGACAGATACCTTTCTTTGGCGGGTATATAGGCGGTATGACCGAGTGATGGTCCGCGGGGAATTATGGTCACTTTATGTAGCGGATGAGAATCCTGAAAACAATAAAAACATGAAATATCAAGACAATTATTAATGTTTAAAGTACTATTTTAATTTATAACAAAACATATGTTCATTCAAGTCTGTTAATTAATCATTAAGCTCAAATTTGATAATCTTTTAGAAATAACAGTTCCCATATTAATTTTGTGGCATCTTTTATTAGTGTATGTGTAAGCTTTGTATGAAGCAAATAAATATACCTAATCTTAATTTTATTATTAAGAAAGCAAATCTTATCGGATTTTTACAATTTATATAAAGAACTTGACCGCCTCCTTGGTCTAGTGGTAAGGGCGTAAGCGTTACAACCGAGAGGTCCTGGGTACGATTCCCGGTGGAGATAAAAAAACTGGCAGGACATAGAAGGCTGATCACCTTCTTGCCCCTAAAGAAAACATCAATCAGTGAAACATGTGAAATGCATCTGCCCCATACTCCACTAGGGGACACGGAACTTCACTTTATATAGAGAACTTAGATGGGCCCTAAGTGGTATATTAGTTATCTCGGCTTCAGTGAATAACCTCGATCAGTCGAGACATGTAGCTAACCTGTCAGTCAGACAATTTATGTGGTTAACCTGCCAATTGTAAGATTCTCTTTTGAGTCACTGATTAACTAGCCAGTCAAGTCAGCTGGAAGTTATTCAATGCGAGTACCTTGGTGTAGTAGGCGACCAAGGCATGTCCTCCCTCGTGGCAGGCGGTAATTGCATTAGCCTCATCATCGGGTAGGCGGCTACGGCGGGCCGGACCCATCAAAACTTTATCACGAGCTTCTTCAAGGTGACACATCGTCACTGTCTTAGCTTCGTCTATGGCTGCCCTGGAATTATTCATTGACGATACATTTACAGCCTTTTCACATGCCCCAGTTCCCGGCTAGCAGGCGCCGGCTAGTTGGTTAAACACATTGCTTTCACACGATCCGGAGTAGCGTCTTAACCGTCTACGCGAGTACAATCGCGAAGTGACTGAGCATATTTAATTTAATTTTCATAAAAATGGAGCGTGAACAAATAATTGCGATGTGGATCTTGTACCGAAGATACTGCCGCCGCCAGAAAAGGAAATCAAGAAATTATTGGGTTCATCCGATTAACATGAGAAGAGAAGAGTGTGGAGCATTGTACACTTTATTTCCAGACCTGCTAAAAGATGAAGGCAGATTTTTCACGTAGGTACTTTCGGATGTCGATATCCTCTGTTAACCAATTACATTAAGTAGGTACATTAGGTAGGCTGTGGTTGTACCTGGGCGACTAGCCGCCGGTGCGTATGAAAGCATGCTTCGTCTTCCATACAACACTATCCGTCCGGACGATCGGTTGTCAACCGGTAAGTGTGAAAGCTAATGTACATGACCATAACTTCGCCACCGGCTGGCGCCGATTAGCCGGCACCCGGAACATGTGAAAAGGCACTTAAACTGTGCTCTATCAGTAGCTAAATGGTTTAGTATTATTGCATATTTGCATTAAAGTGTTACAAGAGTTAGAGTTATCAGTCGGAAAAACAGAAGCAGACCATACAACTACTGGGCCGATGAAATAAAGAAAGTGACTGGCTTCAGCTGGATGTCGGTTGCAAAAGACAAAAAGAAGTGGTAATAAGTGGAGGAAGCTCTAACCGGGTGAGGTCATAACATGAAAATAAAATAAAAAATTGTTTATTTCATTAATCACAGTTACATAAGATTACTGAGACTTCCCATTGATTAGTCAGATGACACCCGTGTTGGGAATGACTCGCTACTTCCCTTGTGTTACATCATCTTAAGATTTAATAAAATAACAATTCAAAGTTATAAAGAGAAAAGTTTAAAAAAAAGTTAAAAATTAATTCTTTAAGTAAATACAGAGAGAATTTACGGTAGTAAAATATTTCTCCTATAAGTGTGTGAATTATTGTAAACTAGCGATCCGCCCCGGCTTTGCACGGGTATAAAACATACATAAAAACCTTCCTCTTTAATCACTATCTATTAAAAAAACCGCATCAAAATACGTCGCGTAGTTTTAAAGATTTAAGCATACAAAGGGATATAGAGGAAGAAAAAGCGACTTTGTTTTATACTATGTAGTGAAGAGTGTTAATAACATAAAATTATACAAATTTTTTCAATGGCGATATAAAGCTTAATCTATTTTTATGAAAAAGTTAATAAGAACCATTTAGCAGTTCAAGTGTGTGTATTTTTCAGTTTTATGTATTAGTTTTCTTCATAAGGTCTTTCAAAAGAGTGATCTATGGCCCATATTTCATAACCGCACTCAAATTAAAACCTAAGAAGTTGACAAACTGTTCTTTATGAAGTTTAGACATTTTTGACTTAAGTCATTTGGTGTTTTCAATACGGGCTATGAACTATCTTTTATAAGGCCATGTAAAGTACTTACTTGAGCGCGGCTTGGTTGACCATACTCTCTAAGTCGGCGCCAGTAAACCCCGTGGTGCTTCGAGCTAAAGACTCCACATCCAATTCTGGTGCAGCAGCCACCTTCGACACATACATACGGAGAATTTCCAGGCGACCGCCGTAATCTGGGATCGGGACTGTTACCTGGGAATAGATATATAAATTATTATTTTCAAAGTTTTCAAAAAACGTAAATTTTTAGGAAATCGAAATTTTTTCGTAAACGAAATTGAAGGCAAAACTAATTACAAATAAGAATCATGAATAGAAACCGATCTTCATACATTGTAGTTAACATCAGTGTCGATCACGTCAGCTTTAAAAAAGAAACGCATTAAAATCGGATCATTTGTTCAGGAGTTACAATGCCACAGACATACACAGGTACGTCAAACTTGTAACACTCGTCTATAACACATCTTATGTCATGAAGTACACTTCATGTCCATATGGACATACATACATTTGCTGTGAAACTAACAAAACAGGAAAATGGTGTTTATAACCAACACCCTACAAATTCAAGTTGAAAAAGTGTCCCATGCTTACTTGTGTGTGTGTGTGTGCAAATAATACAAAATGCCACATTAAAATTTTGAAATACAACTTTATTATTAGGGATGCATCGATGTCTTTTTGCCGATACCGATACCGATACTCTTATAAAAATATCGTCGATACCGATAACGGTACAAACTCTTGGTGAATTAAAATTAAATTAAGGTAAAATATATGAAACACAAATTTAGTTAAAGTTTTTAATTTCTATTAAAAAATCAAAACAGTTACAGACTTTGAATGAGATTCAAGGTTTAGCTATTAAAATTAAGTGTAATAATTAAAATAAAATCAATAACTGTTAATAATTAAAATTAACAAGATTTTTGTTTAAAAAACAGAGCATTCTCAAGTTTTGCGGAGAAAGCCGAATTAGGAAGTCTGTCTGTATAAGACCTGCAGTGGAAAATAATCTCTCAGATGTTTGTATCGGCAATAAAAATATCGCCGATGCCGATATATCGGCAAATTCAAAGTATCTCCGCTATCGGTATCGGATGCATCCCTATTTATTATGCAAATTTAAAGTTTTATTTCCAATGCAAGAGTGAGGCTTAGGTGCATCCCTATTTATTATACAAATTTAAAGTTTTATTTCCAATGCAAGAGTGAGGCTTAGGTGCATCCCTATTTATTATGCAAATTTAAAGTTTTATTTCCAATGCAAGAATGAGGCTTAGGTGCATCCCTATTTATTATGCAAATTTAAAGTTTTATTTCCAATGCAAGAGTGAGGCTTAGGTGCATCCCTATTTATTATGCAAATTTAAAGTTTTATTTCCAATGCAAGAGTGAGGCTTAGGTGCATCCCTATTTATTATACAAATTTAAAGTTTTATTTCCAATGCAAGAGTGAGGCTTAGGTGCATCCCTATTTATTATGCAAATTTAAAGTTTTATTTCCAATGCAAGAATGAGGCTTAGGTGCACCCCTATTTATTATGCAAATTTAAAGTTTTATTTCCAATGCAAGAGTGAGGCTTAGGTGCATCCCTATTTATTATGCAAATTTAAAGTTTTATTTCCAATGCAAGAGTGAGGCTTAGGTGCATCCCTATTTATTATGCAAATTTAAAGTTTTATTTGCAATGCAAGAATGAGGCTTAGGTGCATCTCTATTTATTATGCAAATTTAACGTTTTATTTCCAATGAAAGAGTGAGGCTTAGGTTATACATTGCGTCATGCGATCGTCAGCGCGTGATTGTGAGAGCAACTGTGCTAAATATGAATTCTAGCACAGTTTGGTTGTGCCATATTTTGAGCGTTGATGGTGTATCGTGGGTATTCTTTAACGATGATTATAACAAACCTCAACATCAAACCGGCCAGGTCTAAGTAGAGCTTGATCAAGATCATCCCGTCTGTTTGTGGCTCCCAGCACTATCACTCCCTCGTTCTGGTGAAAACCGTCCATCTCTGAGAGCAACTGGTTAATTGTCTGGAAAATGTTATTTGGAAGATGATAAATGAAGCTTTGTAATGCATCTGTGGTATAGTTTTTATTTATTTAATAATTTTTACACTGCAAACTAAAAATAATGTTTTGATACAAATCAATTATAGTGTTATGGGTTGCCTTATCGCTACCAAGCAATCTCTTCCAGGCAACTCTATCATAAGCGAGCAGATAAGTCAGTGAAACAATCTAATGAGTGGAATTGGATTGGTAATGGGTTTGATATATGGGAAAAAATTAACAAATTTACACAGCAAGAAATAATTTGCTTGTGTTTTCAAGGGCAGTGGTTAACTTCATTCTTGATTTTATATAAAAACTCACATAGGTGTAGCGGTTTAAGCCTGCAAACCATCACATTTATTTCCGTCGTAACACTTAAGATAAATAATTGATTTATAGACCTACGTCATTACCTGGTTAGCATAGGGATGCAATACACTATTTGTTCTCTTTGCTCCGACAGAGTCTATTTCATCAATGAATATGACACAAGGCGCCCTGTCCTTTGCTGCTTCTATAAAATAAAAATAAAAACATGTAAAAGCGAATTAAGAAGTTTGACAGTGAAGATGTTTTTAATTAGTTACCTATCGGTCACAGAATATCACTCTTAACATCAGATTCAGTTCAAAAATAACTCACTGAAAAGATCCCTGACTCGTCTCGCCCCTTGCCCCACTAGAATTTCATCAAATTCAGGGCCGGCTGCGTGGAAGAAGGGCACTCGCGCCTCACCAGCGACAGCGCGCGCTAGCAAGGTCTTTCCTGTACCTGGAGGACCAACTAGTAATACTCCCTTGGGTAGTTTACCTCCCAGAGAAGAGAATTTCTCTGGAGATTTAAGAAATTCCACCTGAAATTCACGTTTGTAAGTGAGCGATGAATAATGTATAGCAAAATTTTGTAAACGTAAAATTGAATTACACTTTCACATATTACTTAACCAATTTTGATTAATTTTACCTTCCAAATGTTCTCAAAATCTTCTTGACTGTGGAAAAAATATCGTGCCACTTATACATATTATGTGATTAATTTATGCTGAAGACCGCCTCCTTGGTCTAGTGGTAAGCGCGTAAGCGTTACAACCGAGAGGTCCTGGGTTCGATTCCAGGCGGAGATAAAAAAAACTCAGTCTGGCAGGACATAGAAGGCTGATCACCTACTTGCCCCTAAAAGAAAAAATCGATCAGTGAAACAGATGTGAAATGCATCTGCCCCATACCCCACTAGGGGATACGGGACTTCACTTTACACTTCAATTTATGCTGAAATTTTGAAAACAATTTTTTAGGAGACAAATAACTTACAACATCCTTTAGTTCCTGTTTTGCCTCATCAGCTCCCTTCACATCATCAAACGTGACGGAGATGTCTTCCGGATCGACTTCTACTTGATTTCCCAGTTGAATACTGAAAATATTGTTAAAGTAGAAAATATTTAATGCATTCACTACACTCTTGCTTGATGCACATTGCACATATACACAAAACATTCAATAAAATGTTGGTTTAGTAGTAAATTTATTAATGTTAAATCAATTACACCATCATTCTTAAACATATTTAAGTTTTATATAAACACAATTTCTTATTTAAGACGAACATTTGTCTTGCACCAAAATATTTAAGGCGATAAATTCGTTTACCTGCTAAATCATTGATATTCTATAATCTATATCGATGTACTCAATGTTTGGTGAACTGTCATGGCGGTTTTTATTACTTGATTTAAAAAAAATATATATTATGGATTTCTCCGATTTATATTTCTGACGATGATGAAGAAATTATGAAATATTTAGGTATATTCCATAATTCCCGCATATTATTGTGCGTCAACTTAACGAAAAGGAGAAATTAGAAAGTTTTTGTTTTACGAGGAGGGATCAAAAAACTACACAAGGGAAACTTCGAAGGGGCGGCTGTTTCATCACGACAACGCACCCGCGCACAGGTCGGCAGTTGTGATGGCTACCATTCAGCAAGCTGGCTTCGAATTGGTTGATCACCCCCCTTATTTACCAGCTCTGGCACCTAGCGATTTTTATCTGTTCCCCAAATTGAAAGAATACTTAAGGGCAACAGGTACGAAGACGATAACGAGGTGATGGATGCCGTGGAGAGCTTTTTGCAGGACCAAGACAAAACTCTTTTTTTTAAAGGGATTGAAGCCTTGGAAAAGCGCTGGACTTGGTGTGTAGAGAGACTCGTAGACTGTGTAGAAAAATAAATTATTAAGTTATCAATAGTCATTATATTCTATCTCATTCTCACTACTTTTTGATCCCTCGTATTCAAAAAGAGCAAGTAGTTTTGATTTTACATGCATTTAAAGTTCGTCGGCTCGTGTCAGCAACGTAACGTCACAGTACAATACTCCGCTCTGTCTCTCTTCTCTAGCAGCGACGCGACGGACTGCTAGCGAGCTGTTGTAAAATGACGTCACGTTGTCCTACTTTTAAAAATCTGTATCTCGGGAACAAATTGACGTATCAAATAGTTCTTTTCACACGATTTTTCCATTTTCAATAGAGAATACGCTGGGCTAAAAATCAAAATGTGTGAACATTCTCTATTAAGAAATTAATACGATTAATAAAATATCAACACAACTATTTTAAAAATACCACGATCCCGCGCCAGCAAACAATTTCATCTTTCAACAAACGTCAAATATGTTCCGTTACAAGCATTCTTAGAATACATAACTTTTTAAAGCGATATGTTTTGTTTTAAAGCGATGTAAGCGACGAACAAAACGTAAGAACTTTTTTTTCGATACCCTAATTTTGCTTAACTAAATTGATGTTCGAAACGCCTAGTGTAAGACAATGCTAAATTCCTTTACGATAAATGGTTTTGGTGTATATAACACATTGAACTAAAGGAAGTTTAAAACTATTTAAATATAATTTGGTGCAAGCGGCTGTTAGTCTTAAAATAAACAAAACTATTGTATTTTTATAATTTACTCACCGGAAGACAGTCCCACTAACAGAGGCCATAAGACTAACGAAGATGGCAAGAAATAGCACAATTGTAAGAAGTTGCTGCACAAGCTTCAGATACTTAGAGGCCTTTGTACCACGAACATTGTCTGGATGAGAACCTGTAATTGAGCCAAAATTAACAGTTCAATACAGTATCTACTAGCTACAATTTTAATTATATAAATAAGTTAATTGTATAATTATTAATGAAACCTTTATTAGAAAACAAATTATAAATATTTAGATAAAGTTATTGTTGTTCAGAATTAGCATGAAAAAACATTACCTGCTAAATAGCCTTCCGCAAATGCAATCTTAATCTTATCTTTCTGCTGATGTGAGAGAACGGTGTCTTCATTCAACAGTTTCTCTAGTCTCGGAGCAACTTCAGGCCCAGCAACAGACTGTTTTTCTGTCTCTGCTGCACTGAGGCCTGATTTTTTTTTTCAGTTAGAATACATACTAGAAACTATTACCATATTTATACAAAATTTTGGAATTTATTACACGTTGTTGCATAATTTTTTACTCATACATTAAAAAATTTAAAAGATTTTTGCTATAGATTTTATATATTTTGCAAGTGCAAAAGTGAGTTGTTTAAATTAAGTTAGCAAAATTATACATATTAATAATATGCTATTAGTATTCATATAAATTATGATGAGAAATATTTTATTTATAGAGATCTTATTGTAATTATTCAAAAACAAGTAATCTCTAGTTTCACCTCACTTAAATTTAATATTATTTGAGTTATCATAATATATACTCTTTTAACACAACATCAAGCAGTTAATTCCTCTACAAACTTGATGCATTTAAATAAAGAAATGTTGAAGGAAAAGTGAGTGGCTGGATGGTCTGCGATACCCACAACACCATGGAATAATTTAATTCAGTTCAAAATAACCTGCACCAATGAGTGTGGAAGATACATTAGAAAAAAACATTTACATTTAAAAAAAACATGTGAATTCATCATACCATACTAACCCAAAAACTTACGCAGTCTGTTAAGAAGATTTGGATTCCTTTTCAAGTCTGCATGGACACTCCTCTCAGTTTTAAAACCTCGCACTTGAATGTTGTATTTAAATGTATTATCTAGTATACTCTTTGATAATAAACCTACAAAATTATCTGAAAGGCTAAATTTTCTTCCAGGTAAATCAACTGTTACAGTGGGTGCTAAAGCAGCCCATCCATTTTTATTTTGCTCAAATGTAAAGGCAGATATATGAGATACTTTCTTAGATGAGCCTATTTCACTGATTGATGGACTTCTAGCAAACGGCGCCAACGGCCGCGAATCAAACCTACGCAAATCAAGTAAGGCATTTTTATCAAAATTCTTCAAAGCCTCGTGAAAACTCTCGGTACAAATAGTTGCATCATACAATGCGGTTTGTTTCACATCCTTGCTCTTACAATTGTTTTGTTTCCTATGTCTAAATAAACCAGAATATCGCGATGATAGTTGACTAAAACTAATAAGAATCTGAAACAATGAATGTTACATGAACATTTTTATAAACCTGACATTCCACGCCACCATTACAATAATTAGTTAAATTATTATAGCTTACCTGGTTTTGAGTGTTTATAGAATTCAATGAGAACATGTTACATGTATGTATTTTTTTTATTTATTTTGCTTGAAGTGCACTCGAAAATTTTGTAGGCAGACTTTTCGTAAATTCTAAATTATTTACGTCAAAGTGTAGCAAAACATCGTCAAAACATGGCGATTGGCGAATATTTTACAGACTACAGGACTAAGAGAATCAAATTACAAAATAAATATACTTTTGTCTATTATTTGAAGTTTTGATCCAGGAAGATCTCATCATCAATTTTTTTAAGTAATTTTAAATATTTATTTATGAATATATTCAAAAACATCAATGTAATTATTATCTAATATAAATGTTTAATTGCGTATAAAGGAATGGCTATTTAATTGCCATTTATTCTGTCTAATGTCTATGGTTTATTTGGACAGTAAATTCCAAAATGGCGACGAGCGATGACGAGCCTATGCATTTATATGAAGTTTTTCAAAACTGTTTTAATAAAATAGCAAATAAACAACAAGGTGAGTGAAAAAATACAATTCAAGGCTCGTCTTGCGTTCCTCAAACGAACTTTCGCGGTCAAGTGCAGTGTTTAATTGTGAAATTCGTTCAGTGTTTGCGTGTTATGCCATATTCAGTGTAGTAGCCGACCAGCTTTTCCAGATAAAAGCTTCTTATTAGAATTTTGCGGGGTGCGAAGTAGTTCATTATCACCCAGGAATAATCAACTTATGTGATAAAGTATTACTGGTCGCTCTATTGTACCTACAAATAGCTATAAAGGCTATGTTTTGATTATAGCAGCGATAGTCAAGGTGGATGTCCATTGTGCTTTCTTCGTTTTTTTTGTCGCAAAGAATTTTTCAAGCGTATTTTAAAGTTGACTGTGTGTGACTTACTGAATGCTGTAGGTAAATTTATGATAAATAAAGTAAAACGGTACAATTAATACCTTTATCTCGACGAAAAGGTTATATTGATTGTCAAAGATAAATAGAGATGCATTTGTAATTTTGATAAGTTACGATGTATAAAGTCGTAAATTACGATTCTGCTACTTGATAAACATACGTGTTTATATATAAATTTGTTTGTTTACTCAAAACATGCGAAGACTAAGCACGGTGTCCGTAAATCGTATTGCACGGCTTTTAAAGAACTCTGAAATAAAGCCATTTAGAACTCTATCTGTATAACTTCAGCAATAAATTTATGCTGTACTTACCTATTCCAAAAAGAAAATTTTAATTCTGTAGCCCATAGCTTTTGATTTGTTATGAGATAATGTGCATTTCATAATTTCCTTACATTCACTAATGTTTATGTATTTGGTTGTTTGTATATACATATTTTATTTATATATTAACAAAATAAATAAAAATATATAATTCCTCTCAATCAGTTTTCAGAAATTGAGTGTCATCCAATATGCTATAATCAGATCAAGGGCACTTAATTGTTACAATGGAATCTATTGGTTGTGAACTGAATCATAAATTGTTAATTTTTAGTTACAATGCTTTTTTAATACTAATTTGAAAACATTTTTTATAAGCGTTAATTTTAAATTATGTACCACAATATATACTATCTTTCATTATTAAATTATAATTTTTCGTAGTTATTACTCAACTAATAGGAGGATATTTGTTGAACTTTGATTAACTCTTATTCTATATAATATCATATTACCTATAACCTTTATTCTATTACCACTATTATAAAAATAACATAATATATATAACACTACACTATCTATCATTGCGCTCTTGCCTTTATTACAAAATAACAAACATACAATTCCAAAACATTATATTAACTACAATAAGATAATATATGATGAATGGTGACCATAAATATGATATAATTTCATTGATGAGAATGCAAGAGATTGTTATTTCTGTTCACCTTCTAGTTTTATTTATTATTAACCATTTTCCTTCTATACTATATGAATTCCAGATAACCGAAATTCTGTTAAATATATCTATAAATTTCCAAGATTTATAATTTAATACTAACACTGTATATTTTTAATGCTAGTTTCACAATACAATAACAAATAAGTTCAATGCATGACTAAGTGCGCTCCCATTGTAAGTTTAATAACACTTGTGTAAACATTGTTTCAGATCTAGTATTTTCTGTTAGGAATAAAAAATAGAATAATCTCGTTTACTCATTTTCTTATTGTGAAAGAATGTTTATCTTGATGAAAATTCTCTTATAAGAAATACATACTTCATCAAATCATTGTGTCGTGTGGTATATTTTTTGTCATGAATTTTGCAAGTTTGGATTTAGTAGGGCTTTTTGGATATTATCCTAGGGTACTATTCTAGTAACATAATAATGTGCTTAAATTATCTTTAGATTAAATTCATCACCTATTCTAAAGCAATGAGCTGTGAATGAGGTTACTCTGAAGTGTAACATCACATAAATCTTGCGCTGCAAATGTTATCTTGTCCAATGTTATTGCAATAACATGACATGATACTAGTTTTTTGTTCTGATTTATAGCTTTTTGTATATAGCATGATAGTTAGGTTTGGTCCAAGTAAAAGAAATATTAAGAATTCAATAGTTTAAGTTTGCAAGTAAACATTTGATAAATTAAAAAAATGTTATCATTGATTGTTTAAGCTTTTTGAACTTTTACTTATGTGCCAGTCTTATGTTATACAGAAAGAACGTATTGTAACATCGTACGCGCTTATAACTTGGATTGAAATAAATTTGACAATGGACTTACACAATAACATCTCTTGTATGGTCTAATTTTTTTTATTATAATACACAGATTGTTACGCCCGAAAATGCACGAAAAACTAAATGATAAAATTCTTATTATTAATCTGTCTTATATCCTACTTTAAATGTATACCGATACTCAAGCTTAAAAAATATTTAATATATGGATTTCCATTATATATAATGGAAATCCATAAGTTTGTCACGATTAAAATGAATTATGACACAGTTATATGATGTTCGTCGTTATTTTGGACCAATATTCAATGCATTTGTAAAGTCTAACTTTTACATTTTACCATTCAAAGAGTAACATAACATTTTTGTGGTCTTGTTGAATGAATTTTATTTATCAAGACTATTTACGTCTTTTTATTTATAGTACGTTCATTTATAATACAAAATTATTTTTCACTTTATAGTGCGTTTTTTTATTTAAAATTAATTTACAGTTATTCTCTTGAGTAGGTCGGTATCTTTCTGTTTTAACCTCCTTAAACATTATTTCAATGTAGATAATAGATTCATAAAGATTAACACGAAAAGTAGATCAAACAAAATACCTAGGTATATTTTATTACGTTTTAGTACGTACGTATATCGATTGTAGTGTCCTTCAGACGTCTTAAGAATTTATTTTAACTACACATTGAGCATAAAACTTATTTCAAATTAAACTATTATCTTGTACACAATGTAAATAAATAATGTGTTTTTTCGTTTAGTAATTTCGATAGAAACTTGCTACTGGGTTCGAGTTAGGCACACGGCCGTATTTCGCGATAATAGAAACATCAAGAAAATGTATGGTAGGGATACCAGCGATCGTTTGTCCCTATAATAAAAGATTAAAATGTTATAGAATAGTGAATATGAGATAGACAATCTAGATGTTAGAGTCGCTAAGTGTGCCGAGGTCAGTCATTCGATGGTAATTTCATGATTTATGATTTATCTCAACTCTATGAAAGTATCTGACACATTGACAAGCGTAGCTTAATGAGTAGTTACCATCATGATGGTAAACCTTTAAGATGTCGAATGTATTTCTGCTTCAAATTCAGCGATTCTTAGCTAGTAGTATGATGAGCTTTCTGTATCTCAAGTTTTTTTATTTCCTTGGGATTTGGATAGTAGGTACTTTGCAATAAGCTGAGCTCTAACTAGAAAAGCACGCTTGCTTTCAATGCGCTAGCCTACAGAGATATTTTAATAGCATAAGTCTATTAGTATCGTTTATGAAAAGCATAGGACCAGCACAGGCTATTTTTAATTTTACCACCAACCGACGACCAATTGGCGCAATTGGTAGTGCCTTCTGCATCGAAAGGTCCCGGGTTCGAATCCCAGTAGCTGCATTAATTTGTGTGATGAGCACGAATGTTTGTTTCCGAGTCTTGGTTGTTTATAAACTTATATATGTATTTATTGTGGTACCCTCGTTGTTTCTGATTACCATAACACAAGTGCTTCAGCTACTTACTTTGGGATCAGAGCAATGTATGTGAGTTGTCCCAATTATTATTATTAAGTAATTATTATTTTTAATTTAATTCTATAAGTTGTGCGTTTACCTAATATTGTGTAAGTACTTATAAATGGCCTTTTAAAAGAGCAGATAATTGTTGTTTGAAGAGTAAAATACCTACTCGGTATGATATGAGATTCTGATTTAATACCAAAGCTCTTAGCACTATAGAAAAAGTTTTTTCTTATTAAATTAATTTTCTAATGTAAGCCAATCTTCATTTTTCAAGTATTTTTCAAATATTGGCAAATGTCGATAAGTCGTCTGATAAGAAATCGTCGTAAAACTCACGCGTTATTTATAAATATATATAATACTTAGATGCAATAATTTCGTTTAATTAGACGTAACTAATTGTATAACTAAATCAAAACATTAGCACTTGCGCTGATTAGATAGTAGAGGTTACTGCGCCAAGCTCACGGGTCGCCGGATCGATGCAGCACGCGTATTATTTAATTATAATATTTAATATAATGTAGGTCTATATAAAATATGAAAATTTAATCATTTATTTCAATTAAGCTTGTGGTCTGTAAAGAACAGCCAAGAAGTTTCTTGGCTTACCTATTAGGTAGTTAAGTCGAGAGTAAATTTAAACTATGTATAATAGAATTCTCCTAAAATAACCTTTATTTTTTCATAAAACACGGGACATAAATATAAAACTAGTTGAGTAATTATCATTATAATTAAATTGAAGAAAAAAATTTATTAATTATCAGCGATTTAATATATTACGCGTACATATTAATAATATGTACGCGTCAACTTTTTATTTAATCAGGTGCGCTGGAGGAGTAAGTGTATCGAGAGACGACCAATCGCGACCCTCTATTTAAATTTTGAATACTTGAATTTCGAACTTTTAATTGTGACGTCAAATAAATGTAAAGGATATCATATGAGTCTGTTGTTAATATGAAGACGACTAAAATTTAAATATGTATATATTCTGTCTAAAGCATTAAAATGCCACTTAGTATCTTCAACACTTTTTATATTAAGGATCATTATAGTAAATAATAATTGCAGTATTTACTTGAACATTTATTAGTTTGGGGTCGCACCATGTTTGTGTCTCGATGGGGGGCAAATTAAATGTTACAAGCCCTAAGGTAACGGCCCTGAGCTACATCTAGTTGAATACTTAATTATTTCTCTATCACACGCACATTACACATACGTTCTTTTAGTTTAATGATAAACATTCCTAAATAGGTATGGTGTTTTATTCCCTGAGATAATTTTTTTTATATAATTAATATTCATTCTCTCTGGGCTTCTAAAAAAAAGTTAAGCTGTGTAAAAACGAAACTTATTAAAAGTTATATTTCTTCTGCAAAGTTTCGTAGTAAGTGGTCGGTTGCGTTTAAAAATCGACTGTTTTCTCGTGGCTTCGAGCTCAGAATCTCCAAACTTAGTGATGAACTCAGCTAAGTAGGCGATAATTTTAATTAATTAATTATTGTTAATTAAAATTTGTAACAATATATAGATAATTACTACGGGTCATTTGTTTTGATAAGTTTAAAAATAACAATGTCTTATCGCTGCTAAAATTTTATTTTAATAAGCTGACACAGTTTAAAAAAACATTAGCTTTAACTAACTGATTTTATTAACCTATTCATAATTTTTTGAATATATGTTATAGCAAAGCCCACAATTTATATATTTGCAGCTGAATTTTGAAATAGTTCTTATGTAAACGTAATATTTATCGCAAAATAAGCTCTTTTAACCTCATACAGTTTCAGATAAATACACTCAAATGTTAGTTTAATCAGTATAAATTACAAATTAATTACTGAGAAGAGATGACTCACGATCGAAATATATTTTCAAGGAGTGTTTGTTTATAGTTAGTCACCCCCCGCAGTGATCGGACTAAATTAAAGAGCCTTTGAAATGAGCTCTAATTAAGACAGTTGAAATTTTATCAGTACAAGGTAGACAAAGAATTAATGGCTAGTTCATGTACAATGGTCACAATCGTAGATGAGGCTTGCCAGGGAAATGGTAAGTTGTAATAGAAATTTTTGTACCAAAAGCCCAAAATTGCTGATTTCATTGTTACTCACACGAAGTTAAAAAGTCCTATCATACATGGTTTAAGAAACATACATGCCCATGGTGTTGTTATGTTCAAATTGTGCTTATCACTTATGCTCTGTAAATCGCCCCTTTTCAGGCTATACTGGTGATATAGTTACCCTCAGAAATAGGAGAATGATAGAAATCCTGAGCTACTAAGCAACTCATTGCAAGATTGATAGAAACGACCAATTTCAATGACGCAGTCATCATTAGACATCGGCCGTAACAAAAATTCAAACTTGTGTGGAGTTGTAGGTTGTAGTCAACGTTCCCGTACAAATTGAACTTAAGATCATCATTTAGAAAAAAATATCCCGCTAACTCGTAGATATACGTGACGTATTTTTACTGTCTTATCTGTCATCTGTATCATTCATAAAAATTTAAAATGCCTAGTCTGTTTCAGTCTTAGAACATCTGCTGTCTTGGTTTTTTAGTTCCTTAAACATTATTTAACTAAAGTAGGCTTATATTTTAAAATTCAAGAATGACACAACCTCTTTTTATACAGGTAGATGTATGGGAATATTAAAACGTATAATAATATAATGGAAAATATTTTCCCAGAAATAAACACATCAAATTACAGATAATAAATACTAAATAGTAAACTATAGTATAATTTTTTAAGACTGGCACGCCTAGGAAATAATATGACCTATGTAGTAATTTTTATAGCCAGTCAGTACATTGAAAACTACCCTCTAACAATTTCTGAGTACTATCCATTTATCTCTGTTCCACTTATGACCCAATGTATACGGTTGAAAGTGAGGGGTGTTCTGCTTTGGGACGTATTCGAAAATATAAGCGTGTAAGTTATATTTTGTGATTGTAGATTGAATTTGATTTGGATGGGGTTGCTTGTGCCTTATTTATAGCCCTGTATTCTTATAAAACTACTAAATGTTGTCCATAAATGATGGCAACTATTGGTATAGATTTATTATGGACTTTTCTGTATCGCTGTTAAATAACATTAAAAATAATTACGATTTTACAGTTGCTTTGCGAAAAACATCTACATTTTAAGGCAGTATCTATAGACGATAGACTTATCGTATAAAAATATTTCATCGCACGGATAAGATTAAATCGCTTTAATTCGTACGCTTCAATTATTAGGATTCTTTAAAGCGAAAAACTAGTTTTATTAAGGTGCTTAAAAAAATCAAGCTTTCATTATTGTAATAATTACTAGATATTCTCTGATTAGTCAGAGTGCAGATAGATTGAATGAATTGAAGAATTAGAGTGCATTAAATATATCAATTAACACAATATACAATTTGTTTTTAAAATTATATATATGTATAACTAATTTTCAAGATTGGATCTTGAATCTTCAGAGCTTTACCATTTGCAAATTATTAATAATATTATTAATAATAGACTTATAGAAATACTAAAAAAAAATTCGTTGAACTGATTAAACCACGTCATATAAGTGCACTATAAATAGTGCAGTGACAAAAGGGGCGTAAAGGACTATGATTAATAGCAGATAATTTTACGATACACTGATTATTTTTATTTACTGTAACCGTTTGGACGGGAGGAGAGCCGCTTTCTAATTTTTCGCCCACCACGCAATATGCTTTATTCTAAATTTTACCACTTGGGTACATAATATCTTAATTATTGTTATTATTAAAGGATTTGATTTATCGTTCAAGGTAAATTCTGTATTTACAGGCAAACAGTGCGAGCTATTTTAAAATTGATTAAAATTTAAAGGAAATACAAATATGTGAATGACATTTACTAAAAAAAATTTAATCACATGAAAACTAAAAAAACATCAAATGAGTTCTGTAGCAACACTTATGTAATAATGACGAATAAAGGTCATTAAAGCTTTTTAGTATAATATTTATTTGGTCTGTAAATGGTGGTGACATAACTTCCCCTCAGTCGCGTGCCATTTCGATAGGGTGCTTGTAAATTAACGCCATATTTTCAAGTTGGTTAATCATTATTCTGCGGAATTTCTTGTGGGAACATAAGTTTATCGTTTCTAGTTAATGTTCAAGAACTTCGAACATTGTTTGTGTTATGAATATTTTGGAGTTTGCAGATTTTTTAATATAAATAAACATATTATATGTCTTTTTTATGTTAATAAACAATTGTGTAAGTTATTACTTAAAATATATTATATTTATTGTGATCTTATGATATAAAACATATTTGGCTAATTTACTTACATTATAATTTTTTGCTGGTTTTCTTGGCTTCTCGAAAGGGCTTCTTCAAGCCCTTTCGAGTAGCCTAAAAAACTTTTTTTCCTGCTTTTAGTGAATCCCATAAAGCCAATAAATAGAGCATAATATGTCCACAAATTTAATTATCACGCATCATAAAGTGGTTAAATAAATTAACATAAAAAAACAAATTTGTGAAGTCACGTGTCTCGCATGTGTCGTTCTGGAGTTATTCTTCACCCCGTATTGGTTCAGAGCTTGTGAAGTAACATTAAATTAATTTGCCATAGCCCTAAGGCCCAAATTCATAAACCACATATTGACTGATTGTAAGTTAACTCTCAAAAAGACGATTCGTAAACCATTTTTCTGCCTTTGAATATTATAATACGTACTTAATTTTGACTATATATCTTATCTCTCTCTCCGTTCTTTAAATTTAAAGAAATATAAATAATCTTTGGCATTCACAGCTAACGCGGAAAAATTAAACGAAAGAAACGGAAAGATGTATATGAAGTCGTGAAATGAATTAGGCTTAACCCAAAATATAATTCGTCTAGAAACATGTATAAATTATTCAAACTTATTGAGGAAAGTGTGAACTGGAGTTAAAAGTATCATAAACATCGAATAAAACACCTGTTACTTCGACTGCCGCTCAGTTGATCAGTCAATGTGATTAGCTCAGGTTCGAAAACTGGTGTAGAAAAACTTCTTAATACAAAATTCAAAGAAATAGATAAGGCAATATAAAGTCCAGACTATGCGTTACGGGAATAAAATGTTTTATTGACGTAAGTGTGATACTAATTTAAATGAATTGATAAATAAATTCAAAATAACAAAATGAAGTAATTATAAATTATATCACTAACATGGATGAATGGTTATACGTAAATAATTCCTAAATAATTTTTTATAATTACATATTCTGTTTATTTCACCTACTCAACGTTCACCCTGTTCAGTAGCGACATAGTATTTTGTCATGTCACCGTGAAACTAGTGATTTATCAGAGCGATAGGGTACATGTCCAGTTAGGGGGAGACCATTTACCCCACCGGTTTGTTTCCTTTGATATTTGATATGTTTAGCGGATTTATTGCTTTTTCTTATGAGTATATATGAGTTTTATTTACTAGAGCAGGGTAAAATTTAAAATATTAACGATGTTGATGGTTGTGCTGACATTGCTTTTATATTTTATAAAAAAAAATTGTAAATAATTTTATCGATATATTAACGTGCACCGACGTGAAGTGTCATTTGAAAAATGTATTTCCATATGTCAACGTAGTAACATCATGTCTTAAAATTTTTCATTAAAACATAGAAAACTCATTAATGATAGAGGTCATAGAGAAACCTTGCTCAAAATTAGCATTTGGATTACTTATCTCAGTAGATTTCAAAAAGTTTTAACCACTGAACCATTCATATAAACGGGTACTAAAATCATTAACTAAGGGCCCCTACGCATGGGTGCTCGCTTTAATCCGAATTATATGCCAGAGTTGTCAACTCACCCCTCTTTGACTGACTGTGATTAGAAGAGTTGATTAAAATTTCGTTATAAATAATTGGATATATTAAAATTATTTCCAACATAAAAAGAGTTACACATCTTTGAAGTCCCATAGCTCAAAATGGGACAAGAAAGAGATAAATTTCTGCAGCTGTTTTACTTTTTTTCTTGTCGACTAGGTGATTTTAAACCAAATCACATGCACTCACAACGCACATGTACGCACAAATCAGGTACACGCATCGCCAGTGGTCCTTTCAAAATTTAAACTATAATCATTACAATTTAGTTTTAATTCACAAGTTTCCTGCTAACGAATAAAATACCAAACTAACTTAAACCCATCCGAAGTTAGACCGCGCTCATCGTATGTCAAAGGATCGGAAACAAATCAAATGCGGCGTAAAATAATAGTCCCCCTTGTCACCAGCTTGAGAATGTCCCTTCCCGTGACGTGAGGGAAATTTTTTATTGATGGACTGTTTTCCATCGAACCTTATTACTTGCCGATTACTCTACGGTCCATCAAATGTAAAAGTCGCTTTAATAAGTTTCTAGTAATGTCTTTTAATTACGAGACGTATCACACATCTAAAGAAGACTTGTGCACCTTCATAATCTACGGGAGAGGCGGGGGGATATGGGCTTCCGGTACTCCCATTAACAGAACGAAACGCGGGATCCGAGTTCAAAGCAAATCCAGGCAGCACAAAAAAAAAATTAACTTATATTTATAAAAATTAAAATTTTGTGTATCTTTAAAACTGTTTCTTTAAATATAAGTTTTTTCGTTCATTTAGTATGCTAAAGAGCAGACGCTAAGTTTTAAGTACCTCCAAAATTTGATTGTTTTTTTTTTTGGTTTCAATATAGAACCTCGATCCTCGCCAATATGATTCGCCTGCAAGTGTTGGATTTGTTTACCTTTATACGCTGGTTAATGAAAAGTCAAAAGGTTAAGTGTCTACAATAATTTTGTTTATTACTTAGCTTCTTACATACTCGTAGCGTGCGAGACGATAACCGAGCACTTGAGACTATAGAAAAACGCATATTTATAAGTAAAAAGGCAACGATTGGTTACCCGGTTAAACTTATGGGGAATAATTTGTTATTATGTTACACTGATTATTTCTTTTACAGGCAAGTAGCCTGCGCCTACATTGAGGAAAGATTTATTGGCTTCCCTGAGATTCGAACCCATGCTCTCCGGTGCAACACGCAGATTCATGAATCACTTAGTCAAAGAGGCGATTAATCTTTGAGCAAAGATTTGCTAATAAAAATAGATATATGAACTTGTATTTCTACAAATCCATCGGTAGATATTTTTTATTCCTTGACATGATGAACTGCTGAAAAATATAAATATATGTTTTCTTACATACTATATTATATTTATACACCGCCATTTAAATATTAGGTCCATATTACATTCGGTAAATTATATTTTCATTCACATAGCGTAAAGAACAAAGGTGATGATTAAATTGAACTAAATACTGCTTCTGTTAGGAATACCGTGGTAGATAATTAGTTGTTTTGTCAACGGTTTCAACGTCTGGAGTTAAGTATAGATAATAACCGCGATCGAAGAACTAAGGAAGATGGAAAGCCTCTGTGATTTAAATTCATTATTAAAATGTTTTAGCCTTTGCAGGCTAATATAAGAATGTGAAATTGATGTCTTCTCTAGATATTAAAAAGTAAATCCCTTGTCTACACAACTAAAACCTTTATTTCATTCCCCGGGATTTAAACACAAGACTTCCGGCGTAACACGCATAAGAAGGTTAACAGTTGTCGCACGTAACGTGACTTGTATTTAGTAAATTCAATTCAATCCGATTTAGTTAATTCGACGGTTCCTATACAAAAATAACAGAATTTAATGTTTCACCAATAACTACATTTGCTAGTGTCAGATCAAAAAAAACTGGTCAAGCCATGTTTGAGCTTTAAAAAGACTAACGAACGAACTAGTAATTCATGTTTATGTAGAAATGTTCACATAATGAGATTATAGAATTATTTTGTTTTAAGACTTGGGTGACTGAGCTTCGCTCGGTGTATAATTTATAAGAATTGTTAGTTTATAATATGTATTACTTGTTAATTCTGAAAAAAGCCTGTGGATGACATTGAAAATCGCATTAAAATGTAAACCACGTGTTGCATGGTTTAGGTGTAAACTGAGAGACGACGTATAGCGAGAGAGGTTATTGGTTCTATTAATACAATTAAACCTATTGTACCTAACACTAGGACCTACCTTAACAATTATTATTATTGTTTTTTCACTGATACCCAAACTCAGCAGTCATTGAAAAAATAAAAGTAAACTTTTCAATATTTTAATCCTATTTTAAATCCCTTTAGCAAAGGGTTTTTTGTACCGTATTGAACAATCGTTTTCCGAATGGATTATCTAGGAGTATATTAAAACCGCAATGAATTACTGACATGTGGCGAGAAGTTTTATTGTGTAAGGATTTATTTCGGACATTTTGAGAAAAAGCTTAATATGATGGTTTTCAAAACGTAGTATTTAACTAGTCTTAAGTTGTTAATGTTTGTTACGTCAGAATGCTGTCATTTATGGAGCTAATTGAAATACATGTATATTTCAATTAGCTTTAGGAAAATTCCTGTTGAAGTGGCAGTTTTCGATTGTAGATCCGCTAAGTACCCTGATAGTGCCTTTTACGAATCGAATCGACGAATCTATTGAGCTTTGAACCCGGTCGATTTATTTCGTAATTTTCATTATATATTCGTATTCCTTCGAAATGGTTTTACGGATTTTTATGATTTTTTTTTGTGTATTTGGTAGGTATGAGAATAGGTCGTATTTTTCACTCCTACACCAGCTCCAATTTTTTAATCATGATAGCTGGTGAAACCGCGGGGCATCTCTAGTATGAATTATAGATATAGCTAAATTTCGTTGCTAAATGTATGTTAATACTAATAAAAATATTTTATTACTAATATCAGGATTGCATTCCTTATATTTACTTTTGGTCGCTTATAAGAATTATGGCTATAAAATATAAATTCATAATGTGGTAAGTATTGATTACTGAATATGGTATAACTGAGTAAGGTAATCGTTTGAGGAACGCAATAATGCATTGTCACGTTGGATTAGTGAATGTATTTGGTGGTTTGTAAAATATACGGTTTCTTTGCAGTCACAGAAAAACCTGGATACCAGTCACCATATGGAGGAATGGATAATGGAGTGGTAAGTTAATTTTAATCTTATCTTCGAGAATGACTAATATACATATGTACTACTGTATATAATGGACTACAGGCTCAAATTAGTAAATATTAAGATCTGGCTTATTGATCAACAACGCACCTGAATAAAATATATTCACGTTTAAATTATGTACAACTATTTTGTCAAACAAAACATATACTCACAAAAAATATATCGTGCAAAACTTGTTGGCGAGAGATTTACATATTTATAGTGAGGTTTCTTGCTGAAGTAACATAATATTGTGATTTATGTATGTACGGGGGTGGCTTGGAACATATTTGGACTACAATAAATGTTAGGTAAAGATTTTAGACGGCTAGATATTTATGACGTCTATTTTATGACACATCTATATCTGATTGACAATCTTTGATTTGCGACCTCATTCGCGTGGGTACAATTATTTATTTATTGATTTTTACACTATAAATAATGATTAAACAGTTGATGTAATGGGTTGCCTTACGCTACCAAGTGACCTCTTGCAAGTAACTCAGTCATGGGAGAGGAGACTAGACAGTGAAATAATTTAATGAGAGGAAATGAAGAGGTAATTAATGGTTATGTATGAGAGTCTTGAAAGAGGAAAGAGAATGAGCGAGACGGATATCATTCGGAAGGGAATCCCAAAGTTTGATAGCAGAGATAGGGAAGCAAGTAGAAGGAGTTTCTCCTCCCCTATTTTCTTTTAAAATGTTCTTTCAATTTCCTATCACTCGGTCAGTTTTCCTATCAGTGAAAGAAATTTTATAATCGATCTAGTAATTTTTAAATTTATTTATTACAATTTTACAAACGCAAATGCAAATATTTTTACAATATAAGTGTAGATATGTATTGCCAGAATAGGATAAGTTTTTTTTACATCCGACGTGTCCTAATGTTACAAGGTTTTTCAAAAATAAATATCTTTAATACTAAAATGTAATATTTTCTTAAATTATATGAAGGTAGCTTTAAACGGATATGGGCACCATCTAGGTAGGAGTGTATCCCAACAGGGCGTAACTAGTGTACATCTCGTGGTAAAGCAGTCACAGACTTGGTCAGTCAATTTAAAATGTTATGGACGGTTTATGTATACATAGAGGAAAAGTACATTTGTAGTTCCGGGGCTCTATTACTTATCGGCCCTTCTCAAAGAGCCTTAAAAAAATTAATTTCGATTACACTAAGCTAAACGCAAGCTAATCCACGGCCGCCAATAAAAAAATTCAAAGAATAATTTCACTTGGAGCACGAAACATCTGCCGGTCCGGTCGCATTCCGTAGGCCCGCTTACGCGACGGCACGTGGACGGTGTAATCTCTATTCCTACATCTGACTAACGGATCACGGGACGTTTTGGTTGGAAAGCAGTTTGTGACTTATGAACTTAGTTTTTGATTTTGAAGTTATAAGAGTTGGAATAATCTTAATGTTATCCTGTCCAGAAAGTTTATGTAGACATTCAAGTAACAATAACATAACCTCGAGAAATATCAACAAAGTTTAACTATATAGGTAAAAAGTGATTTAACAAACTTGAAGCCAGAATGAGTAAACCGATTTTTATTTAGAATTTGTTTTTTGTTTGAAAGTAATACAATTTAATATATCTATAACATAAATGTTTGAGGTTTTTTAAATTCAAGTTTTGCGGTCTTCGCTTCATACAAGGACTTCGACTAGAACTAAACTGACCCTAGACTTATTTATATTTTGTACTCGCCTGCCAACGCTCAGGCACGCTAGTACAATATTCTTGTAATGGCTTTAAATACCTTTTTAAATTTAGCAATTTACCACTGATTCATAATAATTTCTCAAGCATTGCAAATTTTTGCCGTCACCTAATCAAGTTTTACTAACGATTGGGAATATCCAACACTCTACAGGATTGTTGTCATCAACTTCATTCCGAGATAACACCTGGTTAGACGAGTAGGCTAACTGGTCAACCGACTAGTCCATCCTGTGACGTGTTTGACTTGCAATAATATTCTTAAAATATCGATAAGCCAGAACAGGATAATGCCTCGCTAAAAAATTCACTGAAGTGTTTATATCGCTTGAAACTTGTCTAAATAAACTATATCAAATTAAAATTATTGATATAGATTTGTACGATCCCTTTTTCTATACAATGGCGTACATATTGATACGCACTAAATTAAGGTATGATAGAACAGAACATAGCGGGAGAGTCTATTAGAATGCTGAAGTCACCCCCTGTAAACTGAAACCTTACATTATTTTTATGTTTAAAGATTTATCCTTATAAAAACACATCGTATCACTTGTAAAGTGAATTCTCGTAACCCCTAGAGGTGCATGGGGCAGACACATTTCTGTATATATTTGTAAGTAAGTTGGTGATCAGCCTTCTGTGCCTACCCAACCGAAAAAAATCATTTGTTTTCCCGGGATTCGAACCCAGTATCTCCGGCGCAACACGCAGACGCGTAAACCACTTAGCCACGGAGGTGGACTTGTAGTGGTAACATTAAAGATAAATTTGTCATATATGTGTATATGTCTCATCACACACATCTTAATCCTCAGCACCAACGCGTGAAAGGCTATCGGAAAATTATTTTGATAATATAATACAATTTATTAGAACCAATCAATTATTTTAAAGTAAATGCAATCATAACTTTGTTTACTTCAGCAAAAATATTGAAAGCATAAATAGTCATTCAACTAAATAGGAATCTAAGGATGTCCAATACATTAGACTTTAGAGCGTCGCATGTCTTCCTCCGTCCACTTTAGCAGGGTTTATTGATGACGCACTCGTTTGTTACGTCTTTGTATTTTGTAGCTTTTTATGTGTATAGCGCAGATATATCGCAACATCGAAGCGAATGGGACTACATTGATGGGATTTGAAGAAATGGGAATTGTTCTTCTAAGATGCAATGCTCTTTTATGAGCGTTATATTATGTAACTAGTAGACACCGCGAACTTCGTTACAAGGAGTTCCGAATAATAACATGTCACCTTAAACGTAATTCTGTAGAAAATGTATGAGGACAACGTTTTTTTGTTTTATTTTATTTTTTCGTCAATTTATCAATGTTTTTAATAGTTATTCTGCTATTCGGGATGGAGACGATAAATCAAAAACCATGAAAATCTGTCTAGCCGTTCTCGAGTTGTAAGTGTTCGAACAAATCCGATTTTGTTATATATATATAGATTTAAAATCAATTTATTGAGTTCAATGTAATAAAATTAAAATAACTATACCTAACTTCATATAATTTTGTAAATGTCGTTTGGGTTTATATATTTTTTGTGATAGATTAAAGTAAATTTTTAGTAGTATGAGTTATACTTACATGTTTCATCAGACCCCTAAATGCAACTCAAACAGCTAATAATTTGCACCAGTTATTGTTCTTTAACAATCCATGTTTGCACATCAGTACGGGGTGGCGGCGACGTCGTGCGCTGCTGCCAACGGGCACCACCAGCCCGATCGACGGCATCACCACCACACGCAACACCATCAGCACGCGGACGTACCGCCTCAATGGGTGAGCGGGCGTTGCACTTGTGTTACATCTTGTGTTACACGCTACTTTTTGATTTTGTGGGTTTTGTAGTTGATTTTTGTGTTGTCCGTAGCAGCAGTAAATACGGCTGTTATACATAACTTTTGTAGCGTAGTTTTTGTGTTTGATTAATGACATTTTCAGGAAGTTGAGGCACGAGCCGTAGCAGATAAGTAGTGTTTTTAGCAATGTAGACCTTAGTTAATATTTTTCGTTATTATTAATAATTTATTTTTTGTTAATAATGCTTGACACTAAGTAGATGTAGCCACCGCACATTGTTGATATCTGCACCAGGTTTTAGAATTTTCTTAGATAAATATTCATTTGAGATTTCTGATTTGCAAGATAAAAGGGGAGAAACCTTTTGATCATATGGAAGGTAATATTGACACGTATGCGCAGGCGCAGCGCACCTGGCGTTGCCTGCGCCAATCCCATGGGACGTACGGGATATCTCTTGTCTAACACGAAGACAAGTTAAGTGTAATGTAATATAGTAAAAAATAAATAATATTCGAAAAGGAAACATTCGCCAATAAACATTCAAAATATTTCTTAATATCTCAAGTTTCGAATTTGCTTTCTAAAATAATTATCATATGAAATATTATATGTTTTTTTTGTAACACATTGTTCTAAGATTTTTGAAATGTGACAGCGGCCGGCAAACCTAGTGCTTCCCAACTGCTTCCCTCATAGAGATAAGTAAAACTCGACCAAGTTTTATCTCAACAGCTGTTAAGGTCTTTGACCAGACGTTCCATTCATTCGACCGGTTTCGTGAATTTCATGAATTTGTTTTTATTTACAAGCCAATACGCTGGAACAGGTTGCTATCACCCGTAACTCGTAGTTCGTCTTGTGATTCTTATTCAGTTAAGGTGAATATGGGGTATTTAGAAATGTATTAGTTTTTTTAGTAACGTAATTGTAGTTTTAAGGTTTTTTTACACTGTTGCACTGGAGCGCAACAGTTGAATTTTCGCCGGAAAGCCTGTAGAAATTCAACCACTCCTCCGTACCACTTATGACACCCCGTCCGGTAAGTGACAGCCTTACCAGAGACCGAATAAAAATACAATTAATCACTACATAGTATAGAACAAAGTCGCTTTTTCTTCCCCTTTATACCTTTGTATGCTTAAATCTGTAAAACTACGCAACGGATTTTGATGCGGTTTTTTTTAATAGAGTGATTGAAGAGGAAGGAATACCCGTGCAAAGCCGGGGCGGGTCGCTTCATCGAATGTACCTGATTCACATTTAGGGACGGCGCAGACGACGGACTATCCGTGGCGGACTTTTTAGTCTGTTTTAAAATAGAACCTATGCAATCTATACAGATAAATAAAATTGGAGTATCTGTTTGCAATATTAAAATAACAGCTTTTTAATAAACGCATTTGGTATACACGGTACATATACCAAAATAATATTTTTTTAAATTTTGTCTGTATGTTTGTTCCGGCTATTCTCTGAAACGGCTGGACCGATTTTGACGGCACTTTCACTGGCAGATAGCTGATCTAATAAGGAGTAACTTAGGCTATTTTTATTCTAGATTTTTGCCTTTACAAGTCTCTATATTAACTATTTAAACATCTAAACGTACTCGTCACAATAGAAATAAATCAACAACTTCAAAATATTATCCTGATAAGTGTTAGCTTCATTGAAGGTCAACGTAATATCGGCGAACAATAAACATTAATTTCACATACCACTACACCAAAATATCGATTTCCGAACATTATTTTCATGTAATTAATTTCAATATGTTTTTAATTCCAAATACTATAATTAAAGGAGCGTCACACTAGCGGCAGGCAAAAATCGTTTTTTTATATGTGATAAATAACAGCTTAATAATTTTAAATTTAGTTTTATTTCAATGGAAAATATTAATTATATTTAAATTATATTGTAAAATAATCCTGTACAGTATGTATTGCTTATTAAAATTTATTTACTGCAAAGCCATCTAGAGGCGATGTTAAAAAAGACCTTTTAAGAGAATACCTATATAATATACAATAACCAACCAAACAGACTTTCACAGTAGTTTGATAATGTCAAGCTTTCATTAAACTTATTTTGCATCTTATTTAGCTTTATCTTATAAATTATGTTCCTTGAGTCGTATTCTATTTTCTGCAGTTAGCACTGAATGTGGAAATATTAAAGAAATCTAATTCAAAGTGCACTTTGGAAATAGAAGTGACTTCTATGGATTTAATATTCCATATAATATAAGAACCATCATATTCCATATATAATTTTATTCGTTTAAAACATCGCGTGTAAAACGTCGTACACAATATCTTCACCAATATGTTGTTGCCTTTACATAACAGGCTCTCACCCCATGTTATGCGTAAAAGAGACCGAGCACTTTACGTTAGGGTGCGCGTGCGCCCCTCTCAAACGTCCATATTAATTTTGTATACAATTTTACTTCTAGTGCCCTTGAGATACGAGTTTATTTTGCTTAATACAAATGTTACTGGGGTAGGGTATGTGACACTATAATGTTTACGTTGAAATAAATATAAAATAACCTTGCGTGATGGTAGACATATAACCTGACTTATTCAATGAAATAAATTCAAATAACCAAAGAAATATTGAGCTATTCGATAGTCAAGGATGAAATTAATTGCGATACGTATTACTTTTAAGGGTTTTAATCAAGGCTCGTATAAGTCCGAATTATTATACTAAATACATGTTTGAACGAATTCCTATAGACAATACTAGCTTTTATTCGCGACCGTCTGCGTGGTCATACAATATAGCCTTTGTCACTAAGACACTACAATAAGCGTCTAGCTTTCGATGAATGCAAGAATTTTTAAAATCGGTTCAGTAGTTTCTGAGGTTATTCTTGATGAACATGCAAAAATACAAATATTTCCTCTTTGTAGGTATTATTAGTGTCGATATATTCTTTGACGCGCGGTCATAAGTGCTTAAGTCACTATTTGAGCATTTGGAGAATGGAGATTATGTATATTATAGCAAGAAATCAGAGCTGCCGGTTGGTATTAAATAAATGTATGCTTCAGATAGAATTACTACTATATTGTTTTATAAAAATAACAATTACAAATAATTAGATTTTATATAATGTTTTGAACTTTGCTGTAGCTCTCCTGAAAAATTTTGACTTAAGCCTGTATGACCGCGCATCAAAGCATTATTATATTATTGTCTATGAAAAGTATTTATGTGCAATCATGGAGACAATATTTTGATATTTCATAATAAGCATTTTCCTTAAAATTGACGTCCTCTTTATCTATACATTAACATAGTTTGAAGATGCCTAATCACATTCTTATTAACGGTAACGTTTTTTTTAATATAAATGAATAATAAAATACTTCAAGATTAAAAACGTTTATACCCATCCCGAGCAAATTATAAATAAACATAAAGCATTAAAACAGGGTTAAATAAAAATACGCCAAATTTTCTTAAAAAGATAATAATTTGTTGTAGATTAATTGCCAGTTAAGAATCTTCGCGAAACATAAAAACTAGTCACATTTGAATAAAAACAATATTTTAGTATGCACATAGCCAATTGAGAACGGCTAGTGCATTTACGATGAGCCTACGCACACTTGTAAGCTAGCAAGTTGTACCTGACACGAAAGAAATGGGGATATAAACAGAATGTGTGAGAATGGGACAGCGCACATGGCAGATGTTCAAAAATCATGCGGGCGTTTTTTTTTTTTTTCACGAAGGTAGCTTAGGGTTGGCTTCCTGGCCGCTCGTGGGAAAACGTTGCCGATTTTCGAAATTTAAAAACGTAAAGGAAAAGATAATGTCTATGACCTGTTTGTATTTAGCACCTTTTAACAATGGCGGACTGTCATTCGGAACAGATGTTTTATGACGTTGAGCGGTAATGTTTGCGAAAACTATTGTTCAATGATATGAATGAACTAATTGAAGCTAGAATTACTTTTTCATTGGGTGCGAGAACAATTTCTATTGCTTTACTAAATGTATAGGAAGTTATTTCTGAATACTGGTGATGTATATATTTCAGTCTATAACATAACATATCTATAACTAATTCTTATGTTTGGTAATTAGAATAAGGATTATTTGCTGAATATATTTTAAATTTATAATACTTTTATTATTGATTTGTAAAAGTCTGTATTTCAAGTGATTTAAGTATAAAGACATTTTAAACGTTTTAATATTTATTTTTAGGCCACAGTTGAAGTCGGTTTTAGTCTTCTAATTTATTTTTATTAAATTTAATTATGCATAGTTTTGTATTGGCTGTATTTTATTAGCATAATTTTATTTCATACATCGCGTAGAAACTTTAAAATCTTCCAAACTAATCACAGGGATCATCATATCCTTCGTCTAAAAAAAATAAAAGATTTTAATCGTCATTTGAATTCGGAAACGGAACCCGCTAGATGCGTGCGCGCATATCTTTTTTGCCTAAGGGTTCGTGTGTAGTCTCTTTTACACAAGCATGTTACCCATAATGCTGTCCTTCTCTTTGAGGGTGGTTGGGGGTGTCAAACGCCAGATGTTCGGTGTATTTTTTTGTACCTTTCGATTCGCCCACGAACAATGTATGGGAGATTTTAAAAGCATATGGCGTTCAAAAAGGTAAGGAATGCTTATGCGAATTTTAATAGTAACTTTAAAGATGATCTGGGAATATTTTAAAATGTTCAGCCGTTTGATTGAGATTCTAAGGGTGAGGACAAACGAGCGAATGTTTTTGAGTTGAATTTAACACTTTTAACCAATTTTAACACTTCTTTCTCTTTTATATTTCATCATTTTATGCTAGTTCATAACGTTTTGCTAGTTCCAAGTTGTGGTGGCTCTAATCTGACAAATTACATAGGTATATCATGGTTTAAGTAAATCTAAAGTATTCATTTTATTTTGTTTGGTAAAAACTAACAAGTATGGTGTATGCAGTATGCTTTTAACGGTTTTTGTAACAAATTAACTTGTAGAAGAGATTTGGATCTAGATGGTGTCGAACAAGACCTCTTGGGAATCAAGAACTGGAAGCGAAAGGAACAAAACAAAACCGACTGGACGTTCTGGCTCGACCAGGCCAGACACTGTACACAATTCAATTGCAAATTTATAAGAAAAAATTATAATAGCTTCTCGAGAAAGTAAAACTTGTTTAATATATTATATCTGTGTATTAATGTATTATTATTCTATTGTTCATTTATTGATTCTATTATGTACTAACACAAATTTTCCTTTTCAGGTAAGTAATGAAACAACACAATTTAGGTGGTCTGTAAGTTTTAAGGCGAGAGATCGCGAACGCATCCGGTGAGTGATTCAATTTATAAGCGACAGCGAGATACATTTAAAACTTATTTGACGCTAGCCGATGCCCACCTACCACAAACATTTGTGTGGGATATATTATGATACATCGACACTGACGCTAACTTTGCAACATCTATTGTCGTTTCCATAAAAATAGCGAGTACTCCTTAACATTGTCCTTACATAGGCCCCCAGGGACTAAGTGCGATTTCCAAGTTCTATAACCTACGATCTACGGTATAAATGGTAATTTTTGTTTACGGTCGGTATCCAGTAGATACTATTTATATTATAGGCTTTGCACGGGTATAAAACATATATAAAAACCTTCCTCTTCAATCACTCTATCTATTAAAAAAAACCGCATCAAAATCCGTTGCGTAGTTTTAAAGATTTAAGCATACAAAGGGATATAGGGAAAGAAAAAGCGACTCTGTTTTATACTATGTAGTGATTAATAGGTCTTAGGTATAATTACACAGGAGCAAGCTTCATAAGCTGTCTACAAATAATATAGTGTTAAAATTTTAACAAAAAAAAAAATCTTCAAAAGGAAACACGAAAAGCACCAGCTTTCAAACAAAAAAAGTCATCGAAATCGGTTCACCCAGTCGAAAGTTCTAAGGTAACAAACATAAAAAACAGCGTCGAATTGAGTACCTACTCCTTTTTTGAAGTCGGTAGAAATAAGAGTTTCACATAACGTATAACGCCCATGTGTCGTTCCCCCTGAAGCGATAAAGCGCCCGTTCGATTCCCGCTTCGGAAATAGATCGGGTCAAGAACCTGTGCGAAAAATTTCACACAAGCCCCCTCTGCATGTTGGACGTGTACATAGAGTTAAACACGATAAGTTTGTCATCTGTAACAAGTTATTTCCCGAGATGTGAAAATAATAATGAAAATATTGAAAGCTACAAATTTCTGAACACGTCTTCGTCTGAACACGTCGGTCTCATTTGAAAATTATTATTCAGAGGTTATGTTACTTAAAAATTCCTATATATGAAATATTCCTGACATTGCGTCAAAGCTTTATCTACACTGTACAAACTCGGTTATCGTTACGCCACGTGCCCACTTCCACTAACCAATATTTATTTTAAACGATTAGAAATCAATATCGCGTGATGGATTTTTTTAAATATTCTCTTTGATAACACAAAAGGGTAAAAGGGACACGGTAGAAATGAAGTTTTTAATATACATACGCTTTCCTAAGTATTGATTTTTCTTCATAAGTTTAGTCCGCTAGCCAAATAAACTGCAAATTAAATAACTGTGTGAATAATAAAGAAAATGAAACCAAATCTTAGCTTAACTGTCCTCTGTCTCATTCATGTTTTTTATGGATCCAAGCGTTTTCTTAAAAACTTTGTCCTTACAATCAACACAGTTAAACCGAGCCAAACTACAGCAGCCATTTTGTAATTATGTGATTAAACACATTCAAAAGTTGTATTTACATCTTTCTTTATATATATTCGAACTAATTGGTCTTCCGGTCCGCATAACTAGGATTTTTTTTAAAGAACTAATTTGTAATTCTATATTGTTAAAAGTTGTCCAATAATTAAGAATCCTAATGAATGTTATATTGATGATAATAATTGTGAATGTTTTGGCAATGTTAATTTATGCGCGTCGGGTAACCCAACACCGCGGCGACGATATGCTCAAACTGAATACAAATTGTCCAATTATATCGCCGTTCGTATATTAGATAGATTAGGAAATACTATTGTTTCTCGACTCATTTTGCAAATATGAATTATATTTTACGTTCTCGATTTATACTAATCGAAATAATGTTATTTTCTCGATAATATTTACCTATTAACTATTTAAATAAGGGATATCTGTATTTGAATATTGAAATGAATTAATTACATAATACGAATATGTTGTATTCATCGCTTCAAAGTTAACTTGACTAAGTTTCCCTTATGCGTAGTTTAAATCAACATGATCATTTCTGAACGTTTCTTTTATTTATACTAAGCTTTCAGTTTCAAAAACTCGCCCTGGGCTTTGAAGTACAGGCAAAAACTGAGCCGGGTGTCTTGGCTGTTCTTTCAGACCATGTTTGTCGGAGGTGAAAAATATTCGATTTGCTTGAATCTTCGAATCGAAGCTTTCGAGAAATGATCGTAGTAACCTTGCCTATATGCAAATTGGAACAGGTGCGCGATTGATAGCGACTTTTGAGTGACCCCCGCGGGCTGAGGCCTGCTCAGGTCGGTCACGTGGCTAAGGGACCAATTCGGTGATGATCTAAATGTCTCGGTTTTTTGATACGCGGCCGTTAGATCGCGTTATAATCGAAAGCGAACTAGAAATTTTAAATTCCTAATTTTACGTATAGAAAAAAAACTTAGCTCTTACCAAATCCATGATCTCTCATATGATGATATTGGAATACTGTTGGTTGACGAAGAGTAAAAATAATTATGTAAAGAATGAGAAGGTTCTACCTAGGTTCTCATCCCATCTTGGGTTTGACGACACGCATAATTACATAGACTATGTAATTAGTATTAATAATTGGGACAACTCACATACATTACTTTGATCCCAAAGTAAGTAGCTGAAGCACTTGTGTTATGGTAATTAGAAACAACGAGGGTACCACAATAAGTACATATATAAATTTATAAACAACCAAGACTCGGAAAAAAATATTCGTGCTCATCACATAATAAATGCACCTACCGGGATTCGAACCCGGGATCTTTTGATGCAGAAGGTAGGAGCACTACCAATTGTGCCAAGTTTGTCTTTAAGTATAAAGATTTGATCATGTTTGCCGTTTAATAAAAATTTTTACCCAACTGCGATCTAAGATTTGGTCTTGATCCACTTGTGACTAGTGGAAACTGGAAAACAAGTTGAATGACCTCCACGAAAAGGCTAAAACAAGGGGAGAAGACAAAAGGGATCCAAGGGGACTTGGCTCGGAGGAGGGAGGGGCAATTGTAAGGGAACCGGGATAAATGCATGCGTCTGCGCACGCGACGAGAGGCACCGACGAATATTGTGTGAGCTTTTGTTCGATTTCAATAGAGCTTGAGGATTCGACGGGGCTTCTTCGATTCACTTAACATTTAATATCTACCCGTACGTTTGAAGTATTTCACGAATTCAAATATCAAAATTTTTAAACTTTATACTAATGTTATGTGATACTACTAAAATCAAATTTAATTTATAGTTAGATGTCAATCTAGAAATTATGATTTATGGTAAATAAATTATCTTGTGGTTAATCAACGTCGAAGGTACAGAGTTTATAGACGTTTTGATAATTCGTACTTTTTTCCTTATGAATGAAAAGTTTTAAAACACGAAATTGGTTTAACAATCAAACATAAAAAAAATTAAGTGTCTTTGTTGATATCTATTTTTAGTTGAACTCGAGTAAATAATTAAAAAGCAATTGTTGGTCATCGACTCCCATATACAAATAGAGCTATCTGCCCTCGTTGCGCCCGCGCCGTCGATGTCACCACCTGCGGTAGAATGGCGGGTTTGATAGAGAAATAGCAACGAACGTATTGGTTTCCTTCGATACGACATTTATTTCATATTCTGTTTCTCAAGGAAATTATCCTTCGCTTGCGCCGGTTTAATATAGTTAAATTTAATATGTCACAAAACACGTCGTTATATTTAAAAGTTGGTATTTCTCCTGTTTGATTTGTCTTATTATTAATACGTGAAGCAAAAACTTTATACCGATTTTTATGAAAGTTGCGCAAACGTTAAAGTTTATATGGAGAAGAAGTGCATAAAGCTATTTTTGTATAAAATGCATTAGAAATAAATTAAATTAATTAATAAAATATTACACACACTACTGCTTCAATGACACACAACATACACACACATACCTGACTTTTGAATTGTGGTCGAATTTCGAACAATGGGCGACCACTCATATTACTAGTCAAACAAGAAAGAATACAATACACCAAGAAATCATTGCTAATTTAGTTTTACTGCTGGGATGCGATTTCTTCCAGAAAAGCGTATTAAGTAGGTATATCGTATTATGATCCCTTTTGCCCAATATTCTGTGGACATTTTATTACGATGAAATTCCGTAACCCATAAGGAGGCATGTTTCTACGTGTTTCAGTATACCTACCTTTCTGTATACAATTTATTTTGTAAAAATTAAACGTTTGAACCCAAGACCTCCAGCACAATAAGATACACAGCTATAGAGGGTTTATTATACATACTATAGCCACATATGCAGTGGATGTGAGAGCTTTTCAAGTTGAGCTTACAAGTCGTACGTAAGTCTGGCACCCTCGGCCCACCTGCGCAAATCACACGCAGGTAATAATAACGACGCACGCGCCGACACGGCAGATGTCCGCCTTCGGACGACGTCGGCAATCTTCGGAATGAAAGTGATCGCGTTTTAATATATTTACTAGCTGATGCCACCGACTTGACTGCAAATAATTAAGATAAAAAGAAGCCTATATTTTGTGAATATCGAAATGTAAAGGTTATGGCAACAGTGAATAAATAAAAACTTATTTTCAGACATACAACTTCATACGTTGTTAAACTTTGGTGTTAGTACCTATATTATCCAACGCAATCATATCGCGCCCATTTGTTAACCGAATTCAAAAAGGAGGAGGTTCTCAATTTGACTGGATTTTGATGATTCTTTTTTTATATGAAAGCTGGTGCTTCCCGTGTGGTCCCATTTAAATTTCATATAATCTGTTCAGTAGTTTTAGAGTTACAATTTGAAGTCGTTTTTTTTTTGTTAAAATTACATTATTATGTCTGTTGCAGGAATGGTCTTAGGGGTTGAGCCCTGATCCGTTGAGTCTCGGGGAAACAAAACAATTTTTTACAAAGTTGCACATGGCTTAAACTGCCTCCCATCTAAACTATAAAAATTATCATTTAAAGGACACAATTAAGTGTCTGCCACATAACACTGAGCATCTTCGCTTTATTTAATACTAGCAGCTCGCTCTTGCTTCGTAGGAATTCGTTCTCTGTATGTATTATTTATAGATTAGGGCTAAATATTATGAGAAACAAATTACAATTTCAAAACCTCATGACACGTTATTTATACAAATAGTAATAATTCATGAACGGTTGAATAGATCTTTATAATTTGTAGCTTCTCCATCCATCTTATGTCAGCTTTCAAACAAAAGAAACCGCACCATAATCGATCCATTCGTTTAGGAACAACTATGCAACAGCCGAATAGACACGTCAAGCTCGTTTTTGTGTTGCGTTAAAAATTTGTCCACATAAATAAAAGATTTTTTTTTGTGAAATTTCGTTGTTATATTATTTTTTATTATATTATTATTTATATTTTTAATTTTTACACTACCATTACAAAAATAATAAAAATAAAAACCACAGTACAATTAAAACATGGATACAGGTTGCTTTATATCTAACAAGCAATCTCTTTCACGCCAGTCATAAGAGAAAAGTCAGTGAAATAATCTTATAAGAGGTAACGGTTATGTAGGAGAGTCTTAATTTAATGTTATTTTTTTCGATCCTAACAATTTAACAAAACGTTAAACAACTGGCTGCTTCCTTTAATCTTAACAAAATCAATGGTGGGCTAAAAATCAAAATGATTGAACATTCTCCATTATGAAGGGGTATGAATTCGGCGCGAGTTCATACCCCCTGTTCATTCACAATACGCTTATACAACCACATACTTACCTACACCCCCCACTTTACCCCCACCTCACAAACACACACTTTAATCGTATACGCACATTTGTTTATCCTTATATGTTGATTGTAGTTTTACTGAAAATGTGTTTCTAATGCTCCAGTAATATAAAATATGTATTGTGGAAATATAATTTGGAAGAGTGGAGTTGCCCAACACAAGCTTTATTAGCTTAAAGGGAGCTCCAAGCGTATCGATGTTTAATCATTGTGTAAATGAAATACATTTTTTTAAAATATGTAGTTATGATAAAACAGCGTCTTTATTGTTATGGCTACTGAAAAAATATGTATGTAAATTACTAAAAGTTGGAGTTTATATAAAATCCGGGGAGCAGTGCGCTTATAAAGCGGTTAACAATTAACTTTGTAAACAATTTTCATAATGGCCACAGTCGCGGTAGGGCTGCCACCGCAACATGACCGAAATAACCGCCCGATGGATTACACGACCTCTGGTTAGACCGGCTAGCCAGAAGCAATGAAATCTACTTGAAAATTTATAGTGTTTTGCTTCTTTCTATGAATTATTAAGGATTACATATGAATACAATCTAATTATTTATGTATCAACAATACCATATACAATAAAGAGAACTTTTTTTAGTGTTTTGATTTTTGAATGATTATATTGTTTAAAGCCGACATTTCGGTCAAGTTAAGAAACTTATTAATTTTAGCTTTGAAATAAAAAAATGATTTAAAAAAAATATGTTTAAGTTTAATAGAGTTAAAAATACGAGTAGGATGCAGAGAAAAACATTAAAAAATGTGTACAAATTAAATAGAATTCCTGCGAGAAAATTATTGTCACGAGCGCCACCCTTAAATCGTATGCTGAAAAGTCAATCCAACTAATCTCTCTGTCACTCCGTTTTCCAGTATACAATAGTCAACCCTACCGAGAACGCCCAATTGGAAAGAGCAATTCCCTCCCCACGATAGCAGCCTGTCCCTCTCGGACGTACCTCTCGCTCGGTTAAAAGGGGGCGACGTGCGGCAACCTCGCATACACTTGATAAAGTTGTAAACTAAGATCACGCTTTGATAATAATATTGAGAATTGTAGTTTGATTTGTCATAATGTGCCATAGTAGCGTTTTATAACTAGGGCAGAGATAACAATTTCTTCGACTTACCAGGCACCACGCGATTCGCTTGTAATTTCTTGATAACTGGCGGTTCCTTTACTGTTTATTCCTTATAAAGACAGGATTTGGTTTCCAAGTATAGAGCTCGTTTTTAAAATAAAAATATGGATTTCATAACAACAAATGTATGAGAAATTGATATTAGGGAGGTTCTTAGAAAGTAGTAATTAATGCAGGAGAACTTCGAAAATAACTGCCGAAGTTGCTGGACATTGAAATTATAGGAAAATAGTTTGGTGCAATTTTTAGATTTTTTTACGGACTTCAAAAAAGGAAGAGGTACTTACTCAATTCGACGCTTTGTTTTTTTAAATGTTTGTTTAGAACATTCGACTGGGTAAACCGAATTGATGATTTTTTTTGTTTTGTTTGAAAGCTGGTGCTTTCTGTTTGGTCCCATTTAAATTTCATCAAAATCTGTTCAGTAATTTTAGTTACAATTTGAAGTCTGTTTTTTTTTGTTAAAATATTAACACTATTATTATTATGTTATCATTTTTTTTTAATTTAATTTATTATTAATAAAATGACAACGACCGTGATAAAGATGTAAATTTTGCAATATAAGTCAATTTACGTGGTTTTTCAAAGTCCTCGCGTATTATTGTTATTGACAGATTAGCTCAACTGTTATCGTCACGTCAGTTCGTTAATCATTCAAATATTAATTAAAATGTATGATTCATTTAATTTTATAATTCACTTATCTACTTTTTATTAAGATTATATTATATTAATTACAGTTTTACCTATAGGCCGAAACATCGATTGCATAGAATTGATATCTTTTAGGCCACCTATCTTAAAAGATTTCGTATGTTTGCGAGTCATTTTGTAATTAATTTTTACCGACTTCAAAAAAGGAGGAGGTTCTCAATTCGGCTGTAATTTTTGTATGTTTGTTACCTCAGAACTTTCGACCGGGTGGATCGATTTTGATGAGCATTTTTTTTTTGAAAGCTGGTGCTTAAATTTCATCAAAATCTGTTCAGTAGTTTTAGAGTTACAATTTTAAGTCGGGTTTTTTTTAAATTATGTTATTTAATGTGAGAACCATGACTAAAAAACCTGCATTTTGACTCTGATATGGTTGTCTGAAAGAACTTTTTTCTGTTAGAAATAATTGATTGTATAAAAGGAATCGGATAAAGCTATAAATTGTGAAGTAAAGTTTACAATGTCGCAAATCAAAATTTTAAAAAAGAAACAATATTTATATTAGTATCAAACTCCGCCGAAATATTTAGCTATATTTCACATAAGAGTTGGAAAAAATTCAATTAACTAATCTAGAGTTAAGCCTTTGTCAGAAGATTTAAAAATTTAATCAAAATGCGCTGAAAAAAACAAATTGTCAAATTGAAAATTACTTTTTTGAAGACGCTTGAAAAAGTTTAGGCGTAAACTCAACGTAATTATTATCTATGTATATGTATTATATTCATTTTAGTCGTTAATTATGATGCGTATGTATTAAGATAATTAGAAACATGCTTATTTGGAAGTTTTCCCGATGACAATGTTTACTACAGCAGATCCATAGATCGCGAAGCTCCGCTGAAAATAAAAAAGTTGTGTTTGAAACTTTAACCTCATTATTGTTACATTGTGCGTAAGTGCGGCAACGGCGCGCAATGGTTGGGGTTGCACGTTCATAGAGAGCTTTTGCTGCCTAAATTTGGGGTAAATTACCTACTTTTCTAAGTTTTTTTTTATTTTAATTTAATTAAAAGTTTTTAATTATTTTATTTTATTCCTACGTATCTATTAATAGTTCAAGAATTTACTTCATGAAGTTCGTATTATTGGTATAAAATATAATACGTTAAATTACATATTTTGTCTCAATTTCTTTAATAATAATTACAAATTTCTTCTATTATAAGTTTTGGATTACTTTACTTCAATATAATTTAAACTTATAGCAACTTGTTTTAGTTTCTCAGTAACTATTCACACAGAGCTTTGGTCCAGAACTCTAATCGTGTCTTTCTATATTCACATGTTATTTAAGAAAAATACATGTATAGGATTTTGTCTAATACATAGTTATTATAAATTATTAAGTAAATATATTGAAAAATAAATACTAAGCGGGTGATTTAATCAGATGCCTGGTCACCCAACGGCAAAGTGAGCGGCAGTCGGCCATGGGCTTGCTTTGACAGTGGTCGTGACAGCGCGCGTTGGTTTCGCGCCAATCGTATTGAAAGTTTTTTTTTATACGACTTATTGTGCAGTGAACGTGAACTAGGGTGTGTTTACGTTAAGTTTATACTCTATGGTAAGATATAGTGATGTGCCTAGTTTCCTAGAAGTGAGTACAGCAAGAGGATAAAATAATTGCTCTATGGATTATTAGATCTCTCATCTCTGTATTTTATTGTTTTTACGGCTTTCTTGGTGAGTGCTGGAAGTGACAATGGATTATGTCGATAAAAATATTTTGTTTAGCTTCATAGAAAATTAACTTCAAATATAATTATGTATATTATTAAAAAAATAAAAAAATAACAATATTGGTAAACTTAAAAAAATGAACATAAAAAGTTTTGTTTGATTTTTAAGAGTACTTTTAACATTTTAACATTAAAATTTATCTGAATAAAATCCGTTTAAAAAGCATTTCCCGAGAAAATATTTTCTTAAATAGGACGTTTATAGCACATTTTAAACCATTAATCATAACTTTGCGTCTTTAATCTCGAACTTTTATAATTACTTAGCTTCGATATTCGTACCCTTATAAGTTCTTGCTTCTTATAAAAAGTTTAAAAAAGAAACTTAATTAATTATCATAATGTTAAGCTTAGGTTAACTAACCTTGTTGAATCTGCACGTGTCGTGAAACATGCATACGACGCCAATTGAAAATATATATATTTAAAATTTTTTACAGTTTAAAACAAAGTAATTAAATACCTCTACATTTATTATTAGTAGTAAGTTTTTAACACATTTACTGAAAGGTGTTTTTGAAATTTTTTGTGTTAAATCTGTATGTAAATTAATTAAAAAATGAAAATCGTTTCGTTATTCGACGTGTGAAGGTGATAAACTTCTCATTTATACTATTATCTTATGACACCGTGATACTCCTCCCGTCGGCGTTGGTTTACGAATCACATCTGGTTTCTTTGATAAATGAATCGCCTTTGGCCTACGTAGGGTACCTGATATTATAGTTATCCTTAATTTAAGCTAAGAGTAAGCAATAAAAACTCATTTTTAGGATATGAAAAATTAATGAAAATTGTGTGACTTAAATAAATTGACTCATAATCTTTAGCTAGTCTACTTTAGCGTTCTAGCGTTGGCTTTGGAAGTCATATACATAATTCCACAACACTCATAAACCATACTTTCGGCTGAATTACTCTTTCGTATCTTCGTTCGCACAATCTTTCCACATTTTATTGTACTCTTCAATTCTATACTCTCATGCTCATAATTTCTAACTCTTTACCACATGTTTATTATCTTTTTAACAGACTTCAAAAAAGGAGAAGGTTCTCAATTTGACGCGTATGTTTCTTTTATGATTGTTACCTGAGAACTTTCGATTGGTTGAATCGATTTTGATGATTCTTTTTTTGTTTAAAAGCTGGTGCTTCCCGTGTAGTCACATTTCATTCCTTTCATCAAAATCTTTTCAGTAGTTTTAGAGTTACAATTTGAAGTCGTTTTTTTTTTGTTAAAATTATTTCATAACGACATACAATACGACACAATGACTTCGTTATACATTGCATTGATAAGTAATTGTAAGGATCTGTTTTCTCACTGCGTATTTATGTGTGATGATAAAGCCAGGCAAAGTAAAACATAATTGGATTGTTTAAGAAAGAATCTTAAACAATCCACAGGTAGCGTAGAAGATGAAGTAATTGTATAATAAAACAATGTTTTATTATACAATTACTTGATCTATCAAGATTTACGTAACGGCTACAGTGGCACTACCTTACTGCTTGTATCTTATATTCGTATATAATTTTGCAAGCCTTGTAAAAAAAATTTGGAAAAGTATTACTCACTATACGTGAAGATTTTCAGGATAAGTTTTAGAAAGTAAGAGGCCTCATGGCTAAGCACTCTTATAAGCCTACCGCGAAGCCTGAGATATCGGGTTCGATCCCCGGTCCCGAATACAATTTATAATTTAATCTGTACTTGTATTCGGTCTCTAGTAGAGATGCCACCTTCCGGACAGCCTTTTACAGGTTTGCCTAAAGGAATTCAACCAAACCAACAAAAAGTTGGGTTGCCTGTACGAGATCGCTGATTAGCGATAAGGTCGCCACTTGCACTTCATTGCAACAAAGTGTTAAAAAAAATTTCGAAAATGGAGATGGCATGATCATTCGGAAAATAAAGGCACGTAAAATAATAATGAAGTACTATTATAATTATTCTTGTATCTCATAAAACTGATTTGATATTATTAAATCAATTTTTATGTTTTAATAACATCTTTTAAGTCTACAACGTTTAGTCCTTCAGCCTAGCTTGGCCCATTTCATTCTTTGAAACTCGTATACCGCATCACCACGTCAGTGGAACTATCTGTTTGAATATTTTATTAGATTGCGAATAATAGTCGAATCGATTAGTAGACAACTGGGACGCGATAATTGCTTCTAGCTTTCTGTAATTGTGCTTTGAACATTTTAAGGACTTAGCATTTTCTTGTCTGTTGCCCTACAACTAGTATTAGCTAGGTTATTAGCTATTGACGGTTCCCTGAGTTCCTTTTGTTGAGGAGACTATAGTAGACTAAGGTTCTAGAAAAGAAGTTGTATGTTTTGTTACATATTTCTTTTCTAGAGTTTCGTTTTCTTTTGTTTCTACTTTTTGTTTTATAATACAACGAAAAATCCTATAAGAATGTCTGAAAACAATTACTTCTACGTTATTAGACTGAGATTTCTCTAAAACTGGGGACTGATTTGAAAACAATTATCGTTTTTTTTTAAATTACGTTGCTTCTACTTTTTCTTTTCTGATGTAGGTCAAGTTGCATGGTCTTAGTTAAAGCCAATCTTAGCCTAGCAGAGTTCTTGAGGCGCTCTTTTGGTAATAAACTATTTATATAACGGAGTGAATTTATTATATTACTAGCTGTGCTCCGCGGTTTCACCCGCATTGATTTCGTTGTAACGTGATGTTACATAGCTTTAAAGCTTTTAGACCTACAAATGACGATACTTCCATAGAACTTTTCATCCCCCCTTTCGAACCCTTACAATCCTTTTTTCGCGTTAAAAAGTAGCTTATGTCCTTTATTTCTTAGATTTTCTATTTAAATTTTTTTTCCCATTTTTATTTAAATTTAATTGAATCTAGCAAATATTTTAAAAAAGGTTAATGTCAACATGCCATCTAAACCAACCGTACCTTGGGTAACACTACGAGTCGTGGCAATTACAACTTCTTTTGTGGATATGTTCGTATAGAAATCCAGGCTTAAGGATTTTTTTTTTGTGATATTGTAAATGGTTATTAACATGATGATTTAAACATCCTATACAGTCAATTGATCTTACGGGGTAAAGTGCAATTCACCATTATCACCGGATGGCATTACACAAAGTGCCCTGGGGTGGGGGTGTCGGGTTCGACTCCTGTAACGTGACACGAACATCCGTCCCCGGTGTCTTTGCTAAGATTTAACTTAATTTGCGTTTTCGTTGCGTGACAATTTTTTAAGCTTTCCACGGTAGATCCACTTGTAAAAAGAAAATATTAATTTTTATTAAGTTATAACAAGTCCATACCCTTTTCATTGTGATAGGTGATGTTTTTACTATTAGTCAAAATTTATATTTTAGTTTGAAATATTATGTAATAATATAATAATCATCCTCTTAGATATATAATAAATAGCTATATTAATCGTAAGAAGCGTACATACCATTTGTATTGATAACATTGCAAAGACCTTGTTTTAGCAGAATTAGTACTCAATAGAGCTAGTTCGTATTCTCAGTAATGTACACGAGTAATAAATGATTCATCCCAATACATTCCTGCATAATTTGCAGCCCTCGTGTGATACAAATAACTTATAAGAATTCTAACAAACAACGATCTTCGTCAAATTCCTTTAGTTTTCCACGCTTGTTTTTCAGCCAAATATACTAAGCTATCCTGTCTATAGCATTTTTCTCTGTCTTATAGGCGGGCCTTATTATATTGTCAATTATATTGCTCCATATTACGAATATTGCAATATTATTGACCGTATAATGTTAATATTGAAGATTGTATTGTACTATCTACAACAATGTTGTACAATTCATTGTACAATTTTATTATAGGTCTAGGGCCCGTCTCAGATAAACAGAAAGCATATACCTTAAATCCTTTATACCTTTTAAAAGCTTCAAGTTCGTGATCTCTATCCGTTAGTAGCTTTTTTACTTGCGAGCGCAGGTCTAATAAAGCCTTTGTCATTCAGAAAGTGTCTCCCATGATTGAAAGAATTTTTAAGAAATTTGTGCAGTAGTTTTGGGACTTATTCATAAATAAAAATACAAATCTTTCCCCTTTATAATATTAGTATAGACTAAGGTTAACTTAGTATTACATACTGACTAGAAATTATTTGTTTGATATAACAAAGATCGAGTATCGTGAAAAATGCAAAATAAATCAATAAGAATACATCAGTTACCATTTGTCGGGATCTCACAAATAGAGTAGGAAAGTTTAGTATACTCAACGTATGTAAGTAGACATTACTATGCAGTAATGCGAGCTCCATAGAATATAGAATGCCGCATGAGGCGGCGCGCTGTCTACGCGTCCAGTTAAAGATGTTCACACGAGATGCGTTTATGAACTTGAAAATATAACGATTACAATTCAAAAGTATAAAAGGTTTGCATTTTTGTACCAAGTCAGCGTTGTACCACCAGAAACGAAAGTATATTATGTGCTATCAGGAAATAAACGGATGTCAGAAATGTCAATTGAGACACCATCTACCTAAGTCCTAAGTGTTTGACGCACTGCGCTTTTCAGACTGAGACCTGATTCAGCTTATTCAAGTGGCTCTCCCAATCATGAAAACTAAAGTTCCTTTCCTGATACATCAATGATTCTTATTTCGAGCCATACACTTCGTTTACCGCAACGCGTGTGAACTTTCCTTAACTCAGTTTCCTACACAATGCACGGTTTGACTCTGTCGGTGAATAATGATAATGAAATGCACTCTGTTCCTTTGTTTTTCCTTCAACCTTGATACGTGCTATCTATGTAATATGAATATAATAGGAATTTTATCTGCAGTGTTATCTAAACTTCACTGAAATTGATTGTGAATACAACTAATTTCTAAATCTAGAAATTGTTCATAAAATTTTCTTAATTATTCAATATTTTTACAATAAAGTACTAGATACTAGGAAATTAATAAAATACCTGAAAAATTGGAACGACAAAGTACAATTTTGGATGTAACTATGATTTTAATAATAAAAACAAGTCATTTTGTTCAAAATTGAATTGTCTCGATTCCGATCATAAAACAACGCATAACGTTCAGACATTACATTCAAGTAAAAATCAATTTTGTTAGCTTTAATGCCACACCATAAATAAATAATTTACACCTATTACAATAACAGATATGACTTGTACCCACCCAGGTGATACGCAAATATCTGTCAACCACATGTTTGTGTGTTTGGCCGCGCAACGTCACAGCTGACAGGTGATATAGGTGCGGTCAAGGCCGGTTTGAATCCCGGCAAACACTTCCGATCAGCTGAGATCCTTCAAGATTGTCCGTTTGGCCAATTGCATTTCCGGTAATAATTTGACTGCGAAAAAATTCAGATTAAATTGTTTGAACGCTTGTTAATCCTATTTTAATTTTTAATCTTATAAAAATGAAAGTCATTGTATTGGTTACAAGCTTAAACAGCTGATACGATTTTGATGAATAATAGAACCGTTTTCTACCCCGAAGGGAGGAAAACGATTATTTCAGGTCTTGCCGAGGCTTGACCTTTAGGAGATTAACCATCTTACCTTAAGCTTACAAAATCTACAATCTTGCGTAACATGCTAGTGAGCGAGCGGTGCGACGCAGGGGTGGAACCCCGCGCGGCAAGGAGGGCGGCAGCGCGCGGGCGAGTGGCCCGATCCGCCCGCGCTGTTCTTCAGTACCTACTCCAATAGTGACGGCAAGGAATTACTCAGGTCAAGCCTCGGCAAGACCTGAAATAATCGTTTTCCTCCCTTCGGGGTAGAAAACGGTTCTATTTAAGGTCTGTGCCTTCGGCTTGACCTTTAGGAGAGGTGTTTATATTCTGCCGCCACCAGCATGTCTAGCGTACTGTGACTTATTCATAACTAGCCATCCAAGTGGAAGGGTAGGTGTAGACTTTATAGAAATCGAAGAAAAACACCACAAATTTCAAATTAAGATTATATTGAACTAAGACCTTAAAAAGATAATCAACAAGGCTATACTTAAACTAAACAGCTTCAAAAGACTGAATGCGCAAATCATTATAAATATTGCGAGGCTTTTCAACCGATTTACAATAATGTTTGAAAAAGTTGTTTGAACCTCTCCAATTACCACGCTTTAAGATATGATCCAAAGGGACGTTATTTTCATAATCAAAAGATGCCACGGCTGACCTAATGGAACCTGGAGAACAAACAATCCCTAGATCCTTAAAAGGGGTTTTTAGCCAGTTAGCTATAATAGTTCTTGAAGCTGCTTTGACTTTCCCGCGCGTAGTGATAAAAAGATTATGCAAATTCTTCTCCGCTCTTCTTCTTTCTGATGAAACTGCTATGAGGCACTTGATCCAATCCACTAGATCGAATAGAGGTTTGTCTGACTTACTCAGCAGCCACCCAGATTGGCGAGCTCTGGCGCCGTCCGTCTTCGAACCGAAAACAGGCCAAAGGGTTAACGATGATTCCGTAAAAGTACAATGCTCATCATTCATGCTCAGAAGGGTTAGGTCGTGAATCCTACGACCGGAAGCTAGCAACAGCAGCATAGACACGTGTCGAGAGACTTGAAAAATGCTGGATTTATCGGGAGGATGATTCTCTAACCAAGACAGAAGATCCTGCACGTTCCATATTTGTGACTTGGACGGTCTGGAAGATTCCTTTTTCAAGCTAATTGCTTTTAATATCGATGTGACTAAGGGGTGTGCCGACAATAACTTACTCCGTTCGGGGTTGGCTAAGGTTACTACTGCTGATTTATGCACTAATATAGTGGTGTATGCGAGTTTTTTTGACCTAAAAAGGAAGCTAAGGTATGAAGCAATTTCCCGTGGACGAGGCCTGCAAGGTTCCGCCCCATTCTGTTTACACCACGCAGTCCATAGCTTCCATGCCGAGCAGTACGTCCTCCAAGTAGACGATCGCCATGCAGATTGGAGGAGTTCGACATCTTCAGAATGCCAACCCGCCACTAGCTGACTCCACCCTGTATTTTCCAGACCTCCAAAGCGAGACCTTTCACGTTCGAAGGCGGCAGACCCGTGGATAAGTCGATCAAGTGCCGATCTAGCTCCCGAATCCGAAAGGGTGCTGCTACTGCTCTGCTCTTCAGGTCTCCTCTCCAGAATACGTTCTCCCAGCGAGGAGCAACCATCAGAAACCTTCCCGTCGATGCCTTCGTTAGGTGTTGGAGCACTTTCGGAATAAGTGGGGGAGGCGGAAACACCCATGCCAGATCGAAGTGCCATTCTCTGCTGAAAGCATTGACAAATGATGCTCGGTGGTCCCTGGCGTCTATTGTGACATACTGGGGAACAACTTTGGACCGATCCGAGGCAAATAGGTCTATTGAAGGCGTACCCATCTTCTGAAATATCACGGACGTTATCTCCTCGCTTAGGTGCCAGTCCGGCCGATCCAACCCTCTGGAGAGGCAATCCGCCACGGTATTGTATCGACCCGGTATGTAGAATGATAGGAGATCTATCCCCATATGAAGAGCTAGGAGGAGTAACTCCCTCGTTGCTTCGAGAAGGATTTGAGACCTTGTCCCACCTTGATTCCTTAGATGAGCTACTACCGTTCTGTTGTCCGACTGAACCATTACAGACTGACCCTCTAGTACCGTTGGAAAGCTTTTCAACGCCATTTGAACCGCATACAGTTCCTTCCGGTTTATGTGCCAGACTGCTTGTTCTTCTGTCCATTTTCCTTCTTCCATTTGAGCACCCCATCCTAAATTGGAGGCATCGGTGGTGATGAATACCCTCGGTTCTGGGATAAAGATCCTTCCCGGTTGGTGTAAATTCTCTATCCACCAACGGCAGTCGTCTAGAGCACCTTGGGGAACGGTCAAGTTCTTTGTGGGATATTCTTCCGGAAGGGAGCGGCTCGCTCTTTGAAGGCGTCTTGTAAACAAACGTCCCAGGGGGGTTACACCCGAGGCAAATCCCAAGCTGCCTATTAGGGACGTGCCTTGGCTCCAGTTCCACGACCGCCTGTCTACTACATGCTGTAGGTCCCTTGCCAATCGGGTATGCTTTTCTTTTGGCAGGCTCTTTCTGTTTGTACGAGTGTTCCATATCACTCCTAAGAACTCGATATCTTGCGTTGCTCTTATGATGGACTTCTCCAAGTTTACGGACCAACCCAGGTCGTGGAACAAAGCGACAGCTTCCTTTGTCTGTGTCTCCAATAAATGGGGATTCTGGTGAGCAAAGAGGAAGTCGTCGAGATAAACCAGAGTGCGAATACCTCGAGCTCTTAGAACGCTCGCCATCCAGTTGCTTACCAGGGAAAATGCTAGCGGCGCGCTTAACAATCCGAATGGCAAGGAGGTCATTTGATAAATTTGGTCTTCGTAGGCGAAGGCCAGATAGCGCCGATGACTTTCCCTCACCGGGATGTGAAAATACGCTTGTGAGATGTCGAGTTTGCACATGTGGTCGTTTTCTTGGAGGAATTTGGGGATTTGACTTTGGTTTACAAGCCTGAACTTTAGAGGGTTCAAAAACCGGTTTAGCCGTCGAAGGTCGAAGATCTGTCGAACTTTTCCGTTTCGTTTTGGGATGAGAAACATCCTCGACAAGAACCCTGTTGTGGGCTTTGCTTTTTCTATTACGCCCGACTGTAGCAGTGAATGTACTTCCCTTGACATTGTGGCTGAAGATTTTGTCGCGAACTTTCTCAGCATATCGCGGTTTAGTGGAATAGAAGGCGGTTTCTGTATGAACGGGATGGCGTAGCCCATAATAATCTTTAAGACGTGAGCAGGGGCCTCTAGCTGGTTGACCCGAAAGAAAATCAATCCTTTCCATAATGGTAGAGAACATGCTGTCCATGCGATGCTCTAGCGAATCTAATCTAGATCTTTTTGGCACGCTAGCCTGCGTAACGTCCGAAGTCGAGGATCTGTTCCTTTTCCTTCTAGCGGGTTCCCCCTCACGCTCGGATGATAAAGCTCGATTTGCTTCGAGCCTTGACATCGGCCTCTGAGGACCAACAACCTTGTTAAATAATTCCGTAGCAGCGGCCGATCCCCTTATCTTGTTGCAGATGGCGGGTGGGCTTAGAAGTAACGCCCTTGCAAAGGCCCAATCCAGCAACTTTACTTTGATGTCTCGAAACCCTTTTTCAGAAAGATGCGATGCTTCGGAGTCAAATGCTCTGGCTAGCAGGTCTGTTGGTAACGCGAATCTCAGTTTATTTAAGACCTGCGGGTCAATGTGATCTCCGAAAATTTCTTCTTTGGTAAGTTGAGCCACCTTCCAAGACGTCCAACCTTCTGGTAAATGTTCTTGAGCTAATAGTTTAATCCGTTCTAGGATTTCATTGTCATTCTCGGCTTCGTCAACCTCCTCCAGCAGTTGACCCAGCGTAACGAAGGTGCATCCCTGCGTCATCTGTAGTGACAAACAGAAGACTGGTTAAAACACATCCACAGCATGGGTCATATGGCGGCTCTCGAGCCGGTCGGCTGCGGCTCACGAGCCGTTCGGCTGCGGCTCACGAGCTTTTCGGCTGCGGCTCACGAGCCGTTCGGCTGCGGCTCACGAGCCGTCCGGCTGCGGCTCACAAGCCGATCGGCTGCGGCTGCGGCTCACGAGCCGATCGGCTGCGGCTGCGGCTCACGAGCCGTCCGGCTGCGGCTGCGGCTCACGAGCCGTCCGGCTGCGGCTCACGAGCCGATCGGCTGCGGTTCGCGAGCCGATCGGATGTGAGAGGGCACTAGTGAGCCGACTGGCTGCGACTAGATAGATTCGATAAACGATCAAGCACCTCTTCGCGGTTGACTTTCCTCCGAACTCTGCCATGTTAAACTTAACCTGTAAGAGATACCTGCATGCCCCGACTATGGTATGACTACGGCCTATGGACCATGGAATGTCTATACACACATAATTTAAAGAGGCTGGTGCATAGGTGATCCCTATTAACGTATTAAAATCAGAACTCTGACTGGAATCGAACCCAGAGAAATTATTTCTCAGCCACGGAAGATATTGTACGTAATATGCTCCCGTGTTAACACGTACTATAGCACCTACGCTCACTAACAATAATAAAGAGTTAAGACTTACCCCTTTCCGCGAACAGTGATCCAGTTTATCACTTTGCCTCCGGGGCAAGCACAACACTCATCGAACGTTACAACAACGTTAGTTAGTACGAAGATAGTAAATCGTGCGCGCTCTTGTCGGTAAAAGATAGCGTACTGAAGAACAGTGCGGGCGGATCGGGCCACTCGCCCGCGCGCTGCCGCCCTCCTTGCCGCGCGGGGTTCCACCCCTGCGTCGCACCGCTCGCTCACTAGCATGTTACGCAAGATTGTAGATTTTGTAAGCTTAAGGTAAGATGGTTAATCTCCTAAAGGTCAAGCCGAAGGCACAGACCTTAAATAGTGAAATAACAACTGTTTTTACGTTTTATACACAGTCGCATGTCTGCTAGGTACTTGTAATTATTGTATTTTGGGATAAATTTACTTTTATAACTTAAGCTTTCACCATATCGGGTTTCATGAGCGAGCTGTAATGTAGTTTATTTTTTAAGTAAAAAAATTAACCTTTAAAGTTATTGATACTTTAAAAATACTTGGCTGATGTATTTATTTCAAGAATTTTTATACTACACTACAATTGCACATTACAATAAATAATAATGAGAAAGCCACAAAGTAAAACATTGTTACAGTGTAGGTAATGGGTTGCCTTGTCGCTACCAAGCTATCTCTTCCAGGCAACCCGTTCATAGAGGAGATATTTTGTCAATTTAATCACAGATTATGTTTGAATATAATCTGTATATAAATTGATATCATATCATAGGATATTTTTACGTTTTCCCAACTGAAAGTGAAGCGGGGACGAGTTTTGCACCTATTTTGCTATTTACAATGATCAGTTAAACAAAGCAATCATGCTGGTAGCAATAGATACTAAGCAGCCTGCCGAAATTATAAAAATCCAACGTGATAATGCCTTAATGGGAATTTTTTTTAGAAAATTCAAATAATAGTCGAGGCACGAGTCAATATTAAGTATTTAAAAATATACGACCTATTAATGCATAGTATGTCAACTCATACATATTACATATTATAATATACATATTTACTAATAAACGAATATACATATATTGCATCAGTGGTGCGGCACCTGCCCGCCAGCTGTCCACAACCGGTTCGAATCCCTTCGCGTGCACCTTTACGATTCTGACCCGGATTTTTAATTTATATTTATTTTATTTGTGAAACCTTCGTATTATTGGTTTGATCGGCGAATTATACTGTAACTTTACAAATGTTAAATTATGCTTATTAATTATTGATAGATTAAAAAATCCAACCTATACACACATTTTAGCATGTATAGATACATGCTAAAATGATACATATCTAAAAGTAGAATTTCCATGTACTTTGTACATGTAAGATATACAAAATACATTAAATTTAATTGCTTTTGGGCTAATTTAATTATTATGTATGTTTTCTTAAAGCAAATCTTATTGTTGAAACAAAATAGAGGTTTTTGTCGGTAAAGATGTATTTATTTTACCAAAAACTAACTATTCATGTGCATTAAGTACAGTCTGCATATGACGTCAAGCAAAACGTTATATAACTATGTAAGATAAATAAAAAATACCAAAGATTAAAGGTTACATAAATGAGCTTATGAAATGGCGGTTAGTGGAGCATCCTTCCTTCTCCATGCTCGGTCAAATCGTTGAGAATGCCCTCATGTAGCTGGATGAACCCTTTTTTGCTGCGCATGCACAACGGACCACCGGCGAAGGTAACCCTATACATACCACCTACCACGATTGCAAGAGAATTGCAAATTATATGGACGATCATTATAATTTAGCACTTGAATTTGGAATATTAATATTTCAAATTATGATATTAGTCTAGACTCCACAGAGAGTGGTCACTTGTGCGATTCGTGGTTTAGTTAATAGAATTATAGATCTATATTAATAATTTATTCAAGGGGTACGGTAGACTCGATCGAAACCTTAACTGAATAATAAAACATAAAAAAATAAAGATTTCGAGTCGACAACATGTATCCGCAAAATTCGGATTGTCGAGTATTTTGTTTAATTCTAATGGAGCTGAAAGACAAATCACAGTCGCCATATTGGCCACTCTAGAGAAACTTCACTGCCACTTACAGCATCTGCTTACATTTTGTACCTACATGAGTCGCATTTCACCCGAGCGAAGCCGGGTTTTCAAGTCAGTAATTTAGTTGGTAAATAATTGTGTTAGAATATGACGCTATAATTCATCCACCATTCTGAGACTAATTATCGGCTCCCAAAGGGTTATTCCCTTTTTCGTATTCGTTGTTTTTCTAATTATTAATTTAATAATCATTTATTCCTTTCATTTTAAATTTTATGATACTCTTTTTATAAATCCGATAATACAACTTCTTGCGATCTCAAATGATGATGTCTTTTTCTTGTGACTGTTGTGTGTATGATAAACAATAATATATTTTTTTTAAACATGTCAATATATTTTTTAAAACAAGTTAATTGAACTAAGATAAACTTTTCAACTTCGATCGATTATTATTGGTATTATGTATTTATTAAAATAAATCTTATTATTATTATTGTTGTTAGTGTTTATGCCATTTAAGTAAATCTGTATTTATTTGCACATTCAGCAACTTCAAATTAAATTAAAAATAACTTTGAAATTGTTTAATCTTGTGATCATAATACATATAAATAGGAGTTCAATTTGACCGTAAAAGGTGTGCCTTTGATCGACATTTTATAATCAATTAAAATGTAATTATTATACTATTTTGCATATGTAATTGGGACTGAAATTACTCGTGCTTAATCGGTTTTTTTGGTGGAATTCATGGATTTCTTAGATCCGTTTTCGAGAACTAAAAGTTACATGGACGTATATTAAATCGCTGTAGGTTTAAATCTAATTTTGAAATTAACAATTTATACATTTTTATTGATTGTTACCATAAAACTGTGCGTTAAAGAACCTTACCCAGATGTCGTTGATTTTGAGAAAGAAGACCCAACTTTAATTTTATGGCTTCATACTGGTAACACGGTGAATATCAAATGATTATAAGTGTTTTAAATACTATAAATAGTAAATGTAGGAGGCTTTAAGATCGTTTCTCCAAAGTATACTTTATTTAGAGTTTTTTCAATTTTATACGGAATAAAAAAGTCAAATGAATCTATTTTCAAAGATGTAGCTAAACTAGATGCAAAATAGGTTTATGAATAATTTATAATCTTTTTTTTAAATTTATTTTTAAAGTAAAATCAATGAATTTGACTCTTGACTACACATGTCTCCTGGGCCTTCTGCTCTCAATTTCGTGTCCCTTATAATTTTATGATTTTCTTCATTAATTTTCATTGAATATTGAAACTCAATCAACTTAACTAACGTTAATTTTAACCTAATGTTCTAATTATCCACATATTTTTAAACAACTGCATAATAATAAATAAAAAAACTTTTTTCGTAGATTAAATTACGTTAACAAATATTAAATCAGCTGCTATGTATCTATACTGTAACAAAAACTCATAAGGACAAAGAGGGTTTTCTCTTTGTCGCCAGTTCGATTCTCAGGGCGGTAAAATTTCTTTTAGAAAGGGTCCCGAAGGATGCAAGGTGTAAAAGTGTTGGTACCTGCACTTACTCGATGTAGCGTTCAATCGATTTGCTTCAAAACATTTATCATTACATCTTATTAGAAATAATAAACATTTTATGGAACGTAAATTAATGGCCTCTCTCCTCCTCTTTTGAACACCGCACATCCAGGAGCACAATGATGTTAAATCCCTTGTTGTAGATCGGAAAATGCCGCACCACATGATTTGGATACGTAATTAAAACAGCGAAGAAATTAAACTCCTTACCTGCCTCAATATTCACATTATGTATTTTATTATTACGCGAGGGATGTAATATAAAATCTTCAACATACAATAAAAAACTGATCTGTTCATAAAAAATTGTACTATACGTCAAGGGATGTAGAGTACTTAAAACGGGCTTTTTTTTAAGTGGAGATGGGTTATTGATTATGTAAAATTACTTCCTCTTACAACCCCTGATAGTTTAACCCTTTTGGGGATAATAATTTTTTTTATCCTTGTGTCAGGTTTAAACTGTGCGACGCATATTTGATATTTTGAGTTTTGGTATATGTTAGTGCTCGTTATGGTTAATGTGTTAAAGGTACTCTCTTTTCGTATTGATTTCTATCTTTATATGTAATCCTTCTGAATGTATGTATGCCATTGTTATGTTTGAATCCCTGGATGGTGTTAATTTAGAAAATGAGAGCGTTACTTTCGGATAGGAGGTTTGCCGAAACTATTAGATTAACTTTATTCGGATACCACCTTTATAAATCGTTTAAACTCTACACTTATTCTTAGTCTCAGGACAGAGATCTCACAACCACTAACTCACCAAAAGCCGTCTAAACAAAATAATGCTTACATCATGTTAGAACTCCAGGTCTCCATCACCAGAGTGAACCCAATTATTTGTGTAACAAACGTCCAACGTGAACATAAGTGCCATAAAATGTGTTAAGAAATAATAATAATGTCAAAGTGCAAACACAAATACGATGGACCTAAGAAATGACATGGATTCCAGTTTTCTGCCGGCGGACCCGCCGCCACTTACGAACGTAAACTACCCGCCAAAAACAGATCTCGCCACAGAATATTTCAATACATTCAATCAAATATGCGAAAACTATCGAGAGGACAGAAGTGCGGAGTTGCGGCCACCGGACTTAAGAGCCGCAGATAGTATAAGGTCATCTGCGGATACCCTTCGAGTGTCCTCCGAAATTCTCGACGGCAGCAGGGAGTTCATAAATACGGATTTTCAGAGAGTGGACTTTAGTGAGAAGTTCTTGAAGGATGAACAGGTGTTTCAGTTCGGTCAGCCGGATGCGTCTGCACTGCTCAGGGTGCGAGCGAGACGGAGGTATAATGAGGAGCACGGGATACCGACGGTGACGAGTCAGGAGAGTGGGGTGAGTTGAATGAAATTTTTAATATTTTTTATAAATACCATAGTACAGTATACCTTATAAGGTATAGAGTGACATATTTTGATTGAATCGAAACATTAAAATCTCTTGTCGTAATAATAAACTGACTTAGTTCATTTAGCTTTAGATAAAATAAACTCGATGATGGATGATGAGTAGTGTATAATTGGGGTATCTGGAACTCATGTGTTCAACTTCTTTTACTCATTCCTTGAATGTTTTCAAGTTAAATAAGATTTTTTTTATATAATCATACACTTGTTTAAATTAATTAAAAGAAAATTTTTTAAAAAATATATTATAATTCTTTTCTTTTTAATGGAAACATAAATAGATTCGTCCACTACTTTTAAGTTTATTGAGTACGAATAAACGTCTAACAACACAAAATTTCAATATTAGTAGATAATTATTTTAATATTAGATGTAATATACCTAACGTAACACGTCATAATATTATGTCGAAGCGTATATAATAATATGTCCCCCGCCCACTATCAGCCAAACTAGTCCCGCTAATTATAATAACAACGTAAACATTACGGAAATAAACGCACACGTAACGTACTTTTAGAATTGTTGAAGTATTAGATAGAAGTTTTGTCTGTGTTGCTAATTTACTAGAATTTTAAACATATTGTGTTGACTCGTGGATGTCTTAAATACATACTACATAACCTAATAGCATCTAAATGTTTCATAAATGTTGCATTTTCATTATGACTAGTTAATTGCGAACTTCAGTAATTTTCTTTTCTACCTAAAACATGGTATTATCATCTGTGGAACCTTTACTTCGAAGGAAATTTATCGACGTCGACTTTACTTGATGTAACTTGACTTAATGTTTTAAGTCCGCTGGATGGTGCAGAGGGTGATCACAGTAAGTCGCCATCGCGTTAGGTCTGTAAAGTCCTTTCTAAAATCTTAGCACCAATAATAGAATTTCATACTTTGCAGTAGGTATTGCATAAAACAGGTACAATGGATGTATGTAGAATCGTATCTATGCGATATAATTTAAGCCTAAATGGTCCTCTGCAAGTCTATTTCGGCAACATTGGTTCGAGATTAGTGATAATTTCTAGCCAATTTGATGCGTTTGATTGTTGACAAAAAAATTCTGTGACCTATATTATAAATAGTTCTCGCAAGACGCAAAAATAGCAACCCCTATTTTATTAGGTATTATTATTATAGTGACATGTTTCTGTGTCTGTCTGTGGCATTGGAGCTTCTAGACGAATGGACCGTTTATGATGCTTACCATGGTAAATAAGCGACCAAAAATCTAGCAGCTTTATAAAAATCAAAAAATACAATATCTGAATAACTTAATACAAATAATAAAAATCGATAAATTTATTATCAGAATTAGTCATATTTTATTACACACAGGTGTTTTTGATTAAAAAATAAACTATTCTAGGAACTGGTATAGATGTCGATTTTAGGGCGATTGTATTTCTTGATCCATTAGCGCGGCTTTCGCGAAGTTATCGGATATAGTTACGTCTTTCTAAGAGCTACAGATAGATATGCATTTTTGAACGAGCTTTTGACCGTGGTGCCAGTGGTCCCAGTTGTCACGCCTAAAGTTCAACATTAGTAAATCTTGTATATAATGTACTAGTTGACTCTGCCCCTTCGTACCGCCAATAAAATTTAGAATGAGTATAGTAAGCTTAACTTAAAAAGTGCCAAAGCGGACTTTTTTATAGATCTATAAAGAGGACTCTCAAAGGGCTACGTTTTCGATTAAAGCTCCCAGGTGACCGACTTTTTCCGACACTTCCAACAATCGTCGCTTTTCAATTGATAAATTTTATACCTAAACCTTCCCCATGAACCACTCTTAGTGAAACTCGCATGATAATACGTTCAGTAGTTTATTGCGAAAAGACAGAGAGACAGACGCGACGGACGACTTTGTTTTATCTGTAGGGATAAATACGTGTATGTAATGTTCACAATAATTTACTGTTTTTTTATTATTATTATTAATTGGCTTTGTGTATTTTAATTGTTAACTGAAGCCGTTTTTTGCTAAGTGTAAGAACGACCTAATATTTTAACTAGAGATATTACATGTTTAATATCAAAATTGGTTCAAAGCCTGAAAAAGTAATAACACACACTAAGTTTCTGAATTTATTATTTTCCTTAATTGATTCCAACGAGTAGGTACTTATCTAATCGTATCTAATTGTTTTTCGATATGTCATAAAATACATTTAATAATTTTTTGTTGTTGCTTTTTAAACAAAAGCCTTGTTTTAATTTTAATTATTAACAATAATTGATTTTATTTTAATTATTACACTTAATTTTTAATTTTAATAGCTAAACCTTGAATCTCATTCAAAGTCTGTAACTGTTTTTATTTTTTAATAGAAATTAAAAACTTTAACCAAACTTGTGTTTCATATAATATTTTACCTTATTTAATTTTAATTCACTAAAGAGTTTGTATCGGTATTGACGATATTTTTATAAGAGTATCAGTATCCTATCGGCAAAAAGGCATATCGATGCATCCCTAGTTTTAATATGTTATCTAACAGATAATGTATTGATTGATAAGTAGGAAGGTATCATTATAATTAAGAAAGATAATGAGATGTCAGTGTGTGTGGCTAGTATTATAGCCAAACCGTTCCTTAAATATTTTTGTGCCTAAGTGTTTAAATAATGTTGGGTTCGAATCTTGAGGTAAACAAGAAAATGTTTTAGAAACAAAGATTAGTTTGTAAGTAGTAACAGTGAACGAGAACTCTCCACACAGTTTAGGCTAAAACCTGGTTGCGTTATAAATATTAGTTTAATATCCATAAAAAAGTTTCTAGAACCTTACTAGATTTAGACCTAGAAGGTAACACGAGTACCTATATCTCGCGAGTTCGTACATATATTACATATTTCATACATCCATATGTGAAATGTGACTAATATCCATCTCGAAGACGACAGCTGTCAAACCAAAAAGAAACTGTATCATAATCGGTCTATTTCTTTATGAGCGTTATAGTACAGACGAACACACGTGCATAAGTTTCACGTGACACCCCTCTTTTGTGTTTGGAATTAGAATAACGATTATTTACGTATTAAGAATACATATCGGTTTAGGTTTTCCTAAGAAAAAGAAAACATTCGTAGAACAAAGGCTAGTTTGTTTTTTTTTTTTATTTTTTATTTAGAAGCATTCTACACTCGCGCTAGTAAACGATGTTTGTGAGGTCCTTCCGGTCCTCTTTAACTTCTTTAACCAGCTAGAAAACCTTTCTCTGGGTCCTTTCATCATCGTTCCACTGTTGGACAAAGCCATCTCCCAACCACTTCAAGAAAGATTTTTTTCTCGACAAGTTCCTTTATTTCTTATTCTCAACTGGGACACATAAGAATGTATCCGCCTCTATTTCGTCATATCAGGAAATGGGAGCGTGTGTAAATGGTGACGTCACGGGTTCGGGACGCCTTACTCGGACATGTGATTCATTCTATATTGAATTATTCCTTAAAGTTTATTAATTTTGATTTAATAAGGTCAAGTGGTTTGAATAAATTCAATTTTTCAAATACTTACCAAAGTTTTTAAATCAAAAGTTCCAATTATCTTAAAATGGCTTTCATAAAAAACTCTCAAACTTGATATATAAATAACGTATAATGAGTTGAGTTGTAAGAAAGTGGGAAGCTCCGGCAGGCGAAGGTAAAAACGCTTAAATATTATTACCGATGTCTATAAATATTGCGTGAGTCAGTTATCCAGATATAACAATCAGTCGGCATGCCATCGCATCGATAGCTATAGGTAAATTGGGTCTTGGGATGATCTTTAAAACTTACACCTTTTGACTCTGGCATGACTAGATTAGCAGAATGTGAGGAATCACATTTCCATAGAATATCAGGACCGGGCGTTCTCATTTGGGAAGAATGGAACTGAGTTAAAGACATCGTTTTAAAATACTATTATTATTATTAAAATTTAGAAAGTTAGGCAGTTATAGAGACTATTTTTAAATGTTCAATTGTGAGAGGCTTCTAGTTTCTACCTTCTATTTCGACAGTTTATTTCAGTTGGATGACGCTGTGTTATTAATTCAATAAGAAAACTACAAAGTTAATAAAAACAACGATAAAAATTAACGCAAATGAACCCGCAGACAGAAACTAGTTGTGAATGATAAGTATAGACGCACACAGAGACAATGCAATAATTTCAATTAGTCAATTTCCGTGTTGTAAGTTGTAACGGCCGAGTTGTTTGCTCTGTGCCTAATGTAGCGAACAATGTCCCTATGTACACCGCCGTGCATTTTATAACACCCGCCTCATTTAATTCATTGTTAATTATAGTATAAGACAGTACAATATTCCTTAGGAATTAGGCTAAGAAGAAACCAAGTATTTGAAGGTTTTAGATGGGTTTAGCTAGTTTCTAAAGGAAATAAATCTATTAATATCACATAAAAATTCATAATCATTTACAAATATCATACCTTCTTGCTGCAAATTGCTTTTATTCGAAAGGACTTTAACACACTTGTCTAGAAGTCACCGTATTATGTATTTAAGTTTACAACACTCACGTCAAAAAAGTCATGTTTTTTTTGAAAAGAACATTTACAAATATTTGTTGTAGCAGATTATGGCCAGTAGTGTAAAATAACAATGGTCGTAATTATCCGCGTGCTTTCTACTGGACAATAGCGACATATATGGCCGCGAGTGTACGTTTATGGTAACAGGTTCAAATCCCTGATACCACTGATTTGTACATGTGACGAATTTGATTTATAATCTATGATTGTTTGATTACATTAGTATTCTAAGTAACGGTTGAATTAGATTTTCAATCGAGCGAGCTTTGTATGAACATATGGATTAACTAGGTCCATTTTAAAATATTTTATGGAGTGTAATGTGAGCTTTAATTTATTTACAGTTTAGTTTTTTTGACACCTTCTTTAGATATAATTTGAAGTTTAAACAATGAATCAGAATATGTTTTAGACTTTACACGTCTAAGAACTTTTAATACAGGACTTGCCTTAATTTTACATAAAGGTGAACTTGATTCATATTTCATACAATATCTCGTGATAGATTACGCGTATCAGTGAAATATCACAGATAAGTTGCTTAACCAGTGACTAACAATTATTGGGAAATTTCTGTATTGTCTGACTGTTTTTGGCTCAACAAATTTAGCTCTAAGCCGCCGTAATTGTAAGCTATAGATTTATGAACGGTCCAACTTAATTGGATATCGGTAATGGAAGTTCTTTCATGTTGTAGTCAATATTTGAAATGTTAATCCATGTCGATATGTTTTTATTAAACCTATATTTACTGAGTCTATGTTTTAATTGATTTAATATTTTATTATTTCATAAATATTTGTATTTGTTTTAAGATATAACTATGTCGTATAATAAATATATCGCATTCTAACAATTATTTTCTTATTGAAATTCCTATTGAGAAAATGCAACTTAAAAGTACTTATTCGGTAAACTTAAGATGTTTAACGTCAACCATGAGTTTACTATCAAAATTTTTGATGTGTATTTTAATGTTCGAAAGCTGCCAATGTAATATTAGCCATGTAAGTTTCCACGTTAAATATTATATACGCAGAATATCGAATAACTATTACTTTATGATAGTTATGGTTAAAGAACTGTCGTTCAGTTCAGTTCAGTTATATATAGAAGTTTTCGATAGGTTTTTTACAATAAGCTGTGAGTCCCACAGTGACCGCGTAACCTTGGGGGCCTCTAAGATATTCCATACAAATGCTTCTAATACGAAAAATACTTCATCAGATTTGTGGTAGTAGATCTATTTTTCATATTTACCGCACTTATTTAACCAGTATCGTTACGTTTCAGTATGGCAGCGATGAGTTCGGTCACGACTCTCCAAGCCGGTATGCGTCACCAAAAGGCGCTGGCGGAGGTGCGGCGGGATACCAGGAGCCCTACTATGGCGGCGAATGGGCATCCGGATACTATCAGCCCCCGCCGCCATATCATCATGACCCTTATGCCACATCACCTGGTTGGTATAATATATACTATTATCATGTTACTTCTACGGGGCACGATCAGATTAAAATCGTCGTTTTTCATTTTCTAAATACAAAAAGTTAACCAAAAAAATCATTTATTTCTGCCTAAAATTTAAAAAATACACATACAAAATACGGAGTAGTCGATTCTACTTTCTAGTGTGTATATGTATAAAAGATGAATGGAGCTGATGACATATTTCTGAAATTCCAGGTATAGGGGCGGGCGCGTCGGGCGAGCCCAGCGCGGCGGGCGGCGCGGAGCTGCCTCTGCCGCCCATGTCCTCCTTCAGAGCTGCTGCTCCTGTGCATTCACCCACGGACCCTATGCTCGTCGCTAAACCCACAATGCAGCCGGTATGATACTTGAATCATTTTCATTCCGGGTTTAATATACGTTTCCTTTGTTGCTTTTAAGCAAAATTTTAAGTACAAGAAAATCACTTGGCGTAGGTAAGAAATAATGCACTATACAATAAATTTAATAACCTATGATTTTCTACAACTTTTGTTAATAAAATGTTAAAAGCTAATAATACGTTATTTTCGTAATAATCATTTTTGTTTTAGACGAAATAGCACCGCCGTTTATTATCTTTCCTTATTATGCTTTATCTTTAAATAACTAACTGCGTAGCTGGGTTATTCATGCGTGTAATATTTAAGTGTTGCCTAGAAATTCGTTTAAAGAAAATAAAGTTTTAATTTTGAAGCCGCAGCAGGGTAATTCTCTACTTGTTCATAAAGATGATCAGTGAAATCACTGTCACCCACTCACTATGTGCACTGTTTCAAGATTGTTAACTGCTCGTGCAGATGTACGGTGGCGCAGCGGGTGCAGCGGGTGCAGCGGGCAGCGGCGCGGGCGAAGCTGGCTCGCTGTCCTCGTATGGCTCGTCGCCCTCGACGCCAGTCCACTCCCCGCCGCCATTACACGCAAGACTCTACCCGCCACTCAAGCACTCGCCGCATCACCCCCATCACGCGCATCATAATGGACAGGTTTCACTCACTATTCTGATATTCCTTTACAGGCAATCGCAGCCTCAAGAAGGTGGTTATTTACTAACACTCAGTTAGATAAGAAAGAAAAAAATGCTTTCTTGCATTGTTTTCTTGATAATTAATTAATTAGGAATGCAACGGGCGGCCTTTTCGCTAACAAGCGATCTCTTCCAGACAGTCCAGATCTAGGTCCAGGTCTAACCTGAAATCTAATTTTTAACAAAAAACGCATTTTCAGACGTTTGATTATTTACTTAACTATAGTGTCGTAAAAATATAAGACATAAGAAATGTTAATATTCCAAATTGATAAAATCTATACAAAAATAATATAGTGTTAAAACTTTAACAAAAAAAAACCGACTTCATAATGTAACTCTAAAACTACCTAGTAGACTTTGATGAAATTTAAATGGGATCACATGAGAAAGCACCAGCTTTCAAACGAAAAAGAATCATCGAAATCGGATCACCCATTCGAAAGTTCTGAGGTAACAAACAAAAGAAATCGTCGAATTGAGTACCTCCTCCTTTTTTTAAGTCGGTAATGAATTGAAACTTCTGAAAATCTACTGAAAGTTACAATTTATAACCTTTTGTTTGTTTTATGTACTATGGATTTACGAAAACATTAATAAGCGGCAAATTATTAATGTATAAACCTTCAGAAATGTTATAATGAAAAATCTGTCCTATTTCAGCAAGCAAACTGGGTATCAACAGGTGTGTCGTCACCTCCCAGCGCGTCGACGCCCCACGCACCACTCACTAACGCAGTATTGCCTAACGGACACCATGTCGGTGTATTTCCACCACCAGTAATGGTAAGAGATCAAAAGATTTGAATTGAGACTGAAGGATTGCTTTAGTAATGTTATGGTAAACTGGTTCAAAGTCTTGCCTTGGATCTAAATCCAAATAATACAATATTCAATATTAGATGATTTCCTCGATTCAGCAATCTTTCTGTCACTTTGTACATACATTTATTTGTACATAAATTATTTTCCCCCCAAATTATCTGGCATGATATCGCATGGATGTTACTAATTTTTTTTTAATTAAATTAATTTCTTTTCATTATTCTACTTGATTATGTAATGCAATCAACGTTTAAAATTTGATTGTATCTTGTAAAGTTTTATTTGATGTTTTTATTTGTGTGGTTTAATACGATTCAGCTTGGAGCTAGTTGACTTTAGTTTAGTTTAGTGAATTAGCAGCATTTGTAGTTTATAGTTGATCAATATTTCACTGTGTTAGATATTCGTCGAATTAAATCATTATTTAATTCTACGAATCGTAACTACATTTATCATAATTTCATTCATATTAGTTTCATGTTATTCATAGTTGTTAGAAAAACCAAAAAATTATACATGGATTGTTTTTGATGTTGGAATACGGAGATATTATTCTAATGTTTCATACCAAATTATATTTCAGTTAAATGTTTGATAAATTCTACTTAGAAAAATATGTATTAGGTTAATATAAATTTTCTAAATTATAATGAAAAAGCGTCCGGTTTATCGTATGACTAGGTGAGCTAGTTAAATTATTAAAGCGAGTAGCTCCAAGCGGTCGCTAACGCGTGGCACGTACAGGGTGCTCCGGCGGAACAGAGGCAGCTCGACGAGGCCATGGTCTTCCTCCGCGAGCACAATGATGTCGGGGTATGTACCATATCGACATGACGCCACTTCGACTATATACGCAGTCTGTAAAATTGATACTTTTATATAACATGAATGAATAAGACAGAGTCTATTATGGACCCTTGGAGGATAATAAAAATAAAGCCAAATATTATCTACAAACGGATTAATTTACTATAGAATTATTGTAAATAGTCATAATCTATTATTAATAACAAGTTTAGTGCTTTACGTACCTAATATCATTGCATTTAATATAAATTGTTAAGTGTTTAAATTAATATTTCTTATTGGAATTTATCAGTAGAATGTTGTATTATAAGACCAAAGGTCCGTTGAGTAAGCTCTGCATGAATGTTTCTGGCAGTGATCTTAGTTGTGGCATGGAGTTGCTTAATTTTTATTTTGCTTTATTACATTATAAATGATGTAATAAATAAATGCAGAATAGACTTGTATTTTCTACAATTAACTTAGTCAAATTCATAGACAACAATATTGTTTAGGTATGTTTCTAGTATAAAAGAGAATCGTATCTGTTCCGTTCTAGATAATAAAATATAAGCAAAACGTTTTATTTAAATTGTTGATTGCGATAGGGCGCCCGAATGGAAGAGAGACTAGACGACGCAATTAACGTATTGAGGAATCACGCAGAGGCGCCGGATATGTATCCTCAAGATGTCCACACACACCAGCCACCGCAGGGTGAGAATACTATATTTATTAAGGAAACTAAACAGATATATCATAGTCTAAGATTCCACTATAGAACTACCTTCACCGAGCTGATAATGTATGAACAATATTTTATATCCAATCAAATATGTCAATGTATTGCAAACGAGTTGTCTAAAAAATTTCAGTCCAGTTTATGATAATTTAATTTTTGGTTTTTTAATATTTCACTAGTTTGGTTAATAGACAAATGCCATACCAAAATATGTATAATATAATTCTGTGTTTATTTTAAGCTTCGTTTCAATTGTACATGTGTATAATAATTTCATTTTTCTGATATATTTCAGCGAGTCGGCTAGGCGGGCTAGCGCACCTACAGCCAGAACCCGTCAAACTGGAGCGACATCTTTTGCCTAATACAAGTGAGTCAAGTATATATTTAACATCGTGAAGGTGGTTCGATCAGCTCCCGCAAAACTCAAAGCTCGATAGATGGCGCTACTTTTGTAAATTTATAGTTTTTATTTTTTCCTTCACGCTATTTTAAAGCAAGGAACCACTCTGTCGAGGTGGGATGGTTTTTGTATAATGAATTGTTCAATGTTTGTTTTGATATTACAATATTTATATAAAGATTGCGCGAAACATATTTTAATGTATACAAATACAAAGATAATTTCACAAAAAAATAAAAACTAGTAATTTGTAAATTAGCGCCATCTAGCGAGCTTTGAGTTTTGTGGGACCTGATCGAACTACTATAAAATATTTGGATTTACATATCATTAATCGATTTTGGACACACATTTTATATTGTGTCATGAATTTACTTTCATCGTACGAAATTAATCATATTGTTTTTGTTCTATCCCTTTTTCCTATTTCTTAAACAAATAAAACGCTATGCCCTACTAGCTAGTAGGAAGTGTTTGTTACCTCAGAAATTTCGACTGGGTGAACCGATTTTGATGATTCTTTTTTTCTTTGACAGCCGGTGCTTCTCTTGTGGTAATATTTCATCAAAATCTGTTCAGTCGTTTTAGTTACAATTTGAAGTCGGTTTTTTAAATGTTAAAATTATCACTCATACGGTTAATACTAACTTAAATATGGATATTATTGGATTTTAATGGAGTGCAACGGACGGCCTTGTCACTAATCAGCGATCTCTTCCAGGCAACCCACAGTTTTTGTTGGTTAGGTTACTCACCGTGGCACTCCTCTGTGCCACTTATGAAACCCCGTTTTTTTTTAGTTTAATTATTATTTACTCAAATTACACACTGCATTACTTATATACTATAAAACATTCAACATGCCTTGTATAAACAATGTACATTTCAGAAAAACGCAAAGAGCCGCCAGATTCCGGTCTAGACTCAAAGCCGTCATCGTCCGGATCCGCAGACGCCCTCGGAAAACCGCCTAACAACAAAAGATCGCGTAGATAGTGAGTTCATACAATATTATTTAGAAAAATTTGTAAATCTTACCAATAAACTATTTTTTAAATACGCACAATTAAAATACTTTGTTTTCTTTTAATTTTTTGAATGACTCGGTTAATTTTGTTTTAAACCAGATTTTCAAGTTTAACTTATTAAAGTTAGTTCAGTGTGAAATTCATTTATCCTTAATGTAGCAAGATGCAGAAATATTAAAATATTTTTCTTAACAAATAAATCGATAAGCCTAAAGTGCGAAACACACTCCCACCAAGGTTGAACATTTGTAAGATTTATATTTTTTGTTCGATTATTCTCTGATTTCTGATGAGAGCTAGTCATAGTGGAAGGAACATTGCCGTTAAATGAATTTTATAGAGTTTCTTTAAAGCCAAAAAAGCTTTTATCTCCAGTAGACCGCAATGCAATGGATACACTGATTATTAAAGTAAGAAACCATTAAATTGATGGATTATTGAGGGATAATCAGTTGTTTGCAAAGTTTAACGGCAATATGCCGTATCCACAATGTATGCAAATAAACGTGTGAAGATCGCGTCCGTACTGACATAAAGCGCACAGTTTGTCCGTCAGCTGCTCGTCGGCGGATGAAGATGAGCTCGACCCGGACGCGAAGGCCGCGCGCGAGAGAGAACGCCGCCAGGCCAACAACGTCCGAGAGAGGTCCGAGCGTACACCTTATGCGCACGTACACACCGACAGTGGAACGATATGAATAAACTATTACACAAGTCAACAAAAAAAATCTTTTTTTTTGTGTCTATTTTTTATGACTACTTATTGTCTGAATAAACATTGAAAAATTTATTTACTTAAAAAAAGTTTGCTTTTGTACTTTATACGATGATTAAAAATATATACGATTTTCGACAAATAGGTTACCACTCTTAAAAGAAAACTTTATGAGATAAAAATATTATTTCTTTTATTAATTACGTATATAAATAAAACATTTATGGCGATATCGGTTCACTGTCGGCTGTATTATTAATAGATAGATAGAAACTTTATTTGCAACTTCAGACACACACATACAAAATACAGCAATTATACAGAGCACTAGGAAAACAAACAATAATTGAACACAGTTGACTAAAACAATAAAAAAATAAAATAAAACAAACGAATAAATTCAAGTAAAATGTGTGTGTGTGTGCTGCTGCATCTGCATCATTAATCCATATAAAATACAATTATCTTCAGCAATGATTAAACTGCTTAAATTTATTGCTTTGTTTATTTTCTATGGTTTCATTTATTTTTTTCAACATACATTGGGATATATCAATGTTTATAGATTCGTAATAATTATTATTACTACTTTCTAATTATTATTTAATATTATCATTTACGCGTCTAAAAGATTTTACAAAGTTTAATTATTTTATTGTTATATCTCAACTTTCAAATTTACATTTTTATGTGATTGATATAACAGAAAAATAACCGTTTTTCCATCTCATATAACTTTTACACAGAGGCTTTATATGACGTGTCGTTTTTTAACCTATTTCTGAATAATGTGTCTGATTGTATCCACTAACCAAAACCATTAAGTTTCAGCGTCATCACCCTAACAAGATTTTTGGGTCACAGTTTTTTTAACTATGAAATCCACATGTATGTACACTTTATAATATGATTAAAAATTGATTAAAGATTGTTTATATTATGATCATGAATTTTGCTTAGAAAAGATGAATTCGAAATAGTATTTGTCGCTATTTATAAAAATGTGTTTGTTTTTAATTGTCAAGGTGTGTAAATGTCCATGTGAGTACTAATATTCATCTCATCAGCTAACAACAACTGCTTGACCGTTTGGAATGGTTTTTAGGCAAGTAGGCTCTTCTCTAGATGGACTGATGACCTCTCTCGCGCGCTGCCTTCGTGTTAAAGGTAATTTTAAGTAATTAAATTTTTAAAATTCCAGCGTAGGTGAAAATATCTGAGATATACCAATATTTCGTTTCGTAATATTTTAAAGGGATCTATATCTCTAAGTATATAGCACTAAGGTATATATTTGCATGATAGTTGCTCGTCAGCTGATGAAGGTGATGATGAACTGGACCCTCAAGCGAAGGCAATAAGGGAAAAGGAAAGGCGGCAGGCCAACAATGCCAGAGAAAGGTAGGCTCACAGACAGTAGACAAAACTAGACAATGGAGAAGTTTACTGATGTTGTTAATATTATACTCAACATAATGTATTAAAATATAGATCAAAACTAATCTATCACTGAAAAAAATTTTGAAATCCATCAATAAATGACTTAGAAATAGAGTGTTGAAGTTTACGTATTTCTGATTCGCCTATGACGTCATTTGACCTATCCGCGTGTAACAAATTATTCTTGCAAGCGCAACTTCAAAGTCCCATAACTTTTTCATTTCTAGAGATATTTTATTGATTCTTTCACGTATTTGTTTTATTTTACCTTAATTTTTGTAATTTATCCATTAAAAAGGTAAACTTCTCCATTGATGATTGCTGTCCTTAATGTATTATCAAACACTAACTACATTTGACTCCAATAATTATTGGACATTTGTAGATTCGAAGTCATTTTTATTAAATAACATTAATAACTTATCCCTTTTATTGTAAACTAGTTGTTCCCCGCGGTTTCACCCGCGTGAATTTCGTCGTAACGTGATGTTATATAGCCTATAAAATACTCGCATCTAAATTTATAAAACATACAAATTAAAATAAAGGATTTTTTATAAGCCTTAATCCCCTAAACATAATGTACTTTATTTTATGTGCAATGTATAATAACCGAACAATTTTATACTGAAGTTGTAAATAAAATACTGGTATCTCTAAATTATCCCACAGAAACACACTACCGATATATAAAGTAACCTATATGCTAATCCAGAACATATTCTGTTCGCGTGCCAAATCTCATTCAAATCCAATCAGCCGTTTAATCGTGTTTGAGTCACAAACTGTCGCATTTATACTATTAGTGGGATGTTGCTTAACATTTATCGATGTTTCAAATGCTGTATCTCTCGTTTCGCGAAACAAAAATATATAAGAAATTGTCTTATGTATTTTTGTTTCGCGATAAACTCCGATGAAAGTTGAATAAGATTTCATGAGTACATGAAAATTATTTATGTACGAAAAACACGTATATGAATGCCTTACAATTTTTTTGCATTAGGTATTACAATTTCTTTAATAATTATATCATTTTCTTCTTAAAGTTCTTTTATGTTTTTTTTTAATAAAAATGTATTGTCATCATCTTTTTTAAGCATTTACGTAACTATTCTTAAATGAACTGTGACCCAAAACTTAAAACAGGTAAAGTTGTATTTTATTTCAGCCTATGCATGAGGTATCTTTATAAAACTCCTTTCATATTTATCTATTGGCTAAAATCAGCGCAAAAATCCCGTTAAGTAATAGACAGTTCGAAAATTATTTCGATTTGATTTATGAGAAAAAAAAAGTGAACGGGATTTTTGCGGCGCAATAATTAAAGATGTATTTTAATATAGTATAATTGATATCCAGGATACGGATAAGGGATATAAACGAGGCGCTGAAGGAGCTGGGTAGGATGTGTATGACACACCTGAAGAGTGACAAGCCACAGACAAAACTCGGGATACTCAATATGGCAGTGGAAGTCATCATGACCCTCGAACAGCAAGTCAGAGGTCAGTGGTCGCTTAGAAATAATCTATACAGATAAATAAAATTTGAGTGTCTGTTTGTTGCAGCTTTTTACTAAATGCATATTGATGTATACACGGTACATAAACCAAAAAAGTTTTTTTTTTCATTTTCTCTGTGTTTGTTTCGGTTAATCTCTGAAACGGCTAGACTGATTTTAATAAGAAGTAACTTAGGCTTCTTTTATTTTAGCAATTAATATAAATTAATAGTAAAAAAATATTTTCGCGTAGAGGAAGTACATAGTACATATCTATTATTATTTTGTTGTTCGCCATTTTACTCTGTTTATCAGCTATATATCATCAGGTTACGACGAAATTAACACAACGTCTATCATTATCATATTATGCAAATATGTACTAGAAAATTATTTAAAAAAAATATAGCCCAGGTAATTTTAAATTAGAAGGGAAATTTGGAACTTCCAATTTAAAAGATAATCTAAATCAAGACAATAATAAATAAAGATAATTAAAATTGTATTCTCCCAGTGATAAGTACATATATTTCAGTTTCTCTCGTCTGTTTTTTGTGTATTTTTTACATTTCAATAATTGCCATGAATAGCAAACAAATAATATTAGTTTCAAAACATGTAGAAAATGTAACAACTTTTGGACCGAATATTGTACACATTTAAAACAGTATTGTACATTCTATGTCGAGATTATGATTTTGGATAATTTTCTTGTATAAAGTTTGCTTGAATATGTATTCCAGAACGTAACCTGAACCCGAAGGCGGCGTGTTTGAAAAGGCGCGAGGAGGAAAAAGCGGAGGACGCTCCCAAACTCCTTGCCGCACCCTTACACCACTACCAGCATATGCCGGTACGCTAATAGTTTAAAGTAAAATTGGTCATGACGCAGTTTCAAGTTAATTTGATGTTTGTAGTGCATGAAAAATATGGATCCGTTACGAGGATAATGGTGGATGATGGAAAGCTTGTTAAAAATATTACTTTATCTAGCATACTTTTAAGGACAAGGATTTATAAGTAAAAGGAATATACATTCCTTCAATTCTTTATTTTACCCAAAATCTAATAAAACTAAGGACTGATTTTTAAAATAGTATATTGGAATTCTAGTTTGTAACGATTGTAATATTTGAGCTTATATTTCTAATACTTTGATGTTCTCTGACGTTAGCTTCACTGTCTTCCGACTGTAGTATTTTTATGTATTGATTTCTGTATAAATTTGCAGGGGATGGGTCAAGTGTCAGGTCAGCCGCCGACAGGGCCGCCACAGCAATAACGAATCGGCTCCAACGCGCACGCACACACGCACACACTCACACACTAACACGCACATACACGGCCGCACCGCCCCTAGCCGGCACTAGGGGGCGGCGGTGCGCCTTTTGCAACTACTATTTTTCAAACTAATATCATTTCTGTTCCATAACACTACTTGTTTCTTGGAGATGTTTTAAAAACTGCTCCTTTTTGTCCATCTTTTACTTCAGCTCTTTTTTCTTATTTTGAGTGTTATATTTGAAAATTAATTTCCCTTTTTTTTAAAGCACAACAGTTGTTTATATTACTGTTTAACAAGCATATAGACATTCCAACTACAGAAAAAATAATAAATGCAATGGGCGCACAAAATACCAGTGATTCACATTAACTCACTCAACAACTCTTCGGGTCATAAGACGCGTCTGTACATAACTCAAGGCTGTACAAGTGTGTCAGTGCGCAAGTGACCTAATTGGACTATATTTAGGACTTAAGTGTGTATATTACCTAGGCCTAGGGAATAGTTTTATAACCAGAACCATCGAGATGGAATTTTTTGTATGTCTTATACCCAAAGACAACGGAAGCAAAAAAATTGTAAAATAAAATTAGATATATTATGTAGAAATAATAATAAATATATAAGAAAAAGATATTTTAATTACCTACTATTTTAAATAATTTTCGCTGCCATAAGCGTAGTATAAGGTCCGGAGTCCATTTTTGTGGCAACACCGCTCCGCCGTCCCGTACTTTCTCATTATGTTTGTGGTCACCCCGATTTTATGCTTGACAATAATTCCTCGAGAATGGACTCCGGAGATTTTTATTAGATTTTTCTTTTTACGCCGTTTAGACGTGAATGTGGGTGACGAAGTGTAAAAATGACATTGTCTATTTGTGTGATTTTTCCTATTCTCTGCCAATGGCTATGACGGATGGCTGTGGCTTTAAAATAGGGAAAATCACACGGAAATCATTGGCTGCTAACTTAAGTGACGTACTTAAGATTATTTTTTTAAACTCCAGTGATTATTTTTTCGTTTTTACCCCGTATACAGGTGTTTTACGCGATAGCGTATTTTTTATTTATATTCGGTAGCTGTTATTTTCAATTGGATATATGTATGTACTTACGTTTTCAGAATATGCGAGATTATGGTATATTTTACGATTTTTTTAAATTATTGATTTTAATGAAAGCATGACAAAAATAATTTTGCTCGACAAATCAATTTTTATGTAGTGCACTCAGATGTTGTTTTGCGGAACGATCGTCTTGAATCATGAAGAAATGATATGTTAAGAGAATAATGTAATGTTACTAGCGTTCGTTTTAAATAATTTTTTTATAATTTGGCAGTACTTGCAATATTGTAAATACAAAGACCGAAGCTCAATTTTGTCGGTTTATTGCACTTTTTTAGTAAACGAATGAATTGCTTTTAACATGGATTAATTACGATTTGTACCAAATTAGTGGCTTTCTACGCGTGAGGTACAAATTTGGTAGTTTTCCTGATTTTCCGCCCTAAAACTTGTATTATATAGAGATAAGTTATATGCTATTTTGGTGAAAATAACGGTTTTATCAAAATGGCTGACTCTGATGATTGATTAATGGAAAGTTCAAAATATTTTTTTGTATTTCGTAGCTTTTAAGTCACTTTATGACCGCTGTCTAGCTTAGTTGACTTCTTCCATTTAGCGTTAATTTTAAGTTTTTTTTTTATTATTAATTTTGTTGTCCGTAGGACGTACGTGAACCGAGGTGAAGCACAAAACATTGCTATCTCGCTCTGACACTAGAGTCTACTTGAGAAAAAGGAGAGGGAATGATTTGGTGTTTGATGTCGGTTTCGTACGAAGAATATCAGTAATTTATTGGATTATGCTCAGGTTAAGAGGCACTGGAGTTGTTTTTCTTCTGTTCTGTTACAAGTCCTGGCGATTGTGTAAATGAGGCTGCCTTTTGTTATTGTCTTGTGTAGACACCCCTCTCCCACTGTTCAAATGAATATAAATACAAGAAAGCTCTTATTATAAAAGGAATAATTATAATTAAATATAAATGTGCCATTCATTTTGCTAAAAGTGTGTTTTATTTGAGTACTTGTGGACCCCACGAACTTCGTATCGATTCAGTGTGCCGGATAATAACGTGTCATCTAAAACGTCATTCCATAGAAAATGTACGAGGAAATTTTTTATTAATTTTTGCGTAAATTTTCCAATGTTTTTAATTGTTATTCTGCTATTCAGTTCGGTGATAAATACAAAATGCATACAAAACCTTGAAAATCGGTCCAGCGGTTCTCGAGTTATAAGTTCGAACAAAACCGATTTAGTTTTATATATATCTATACATTTATTCGTATTTACTTGTGCCCACGACATCGTCCACATTAAATTGATATAAAAAATACCCTATATTGTACAGAAATCTGGTTCAATAGGTAAGTTAAACACATTTCAATCGGTTGAGTCGTTTTTGAGATTAGTCTGAATAAACAGACGTACAGCTTCTTTAGTATGTTATTAGTATAGATACTACAATATTGCTCTAGGTAACTATTTTCAAGATGAATTTTTCAGTATTGTATTCAGTATTGACGGGCTTGTTTTCCGCAACTTGACGTCTATTATGCGCCTATTTTGCGTGTTGAGCCGGGCGGCTAGTCCTGCCATCCCAGCTCCTCCAAAAAGTTAATCAAACCTCTGGTGTCACCAATAACCTCGGGGAGGGTCCGTGGTGACCCCAAGTGTTTGGCCCGGTAGTTGGCCACGCCCGTGCACTCCAGAACAATGTGGGCTGCCGTCTCTTCTCCTTTTCAAGATGAATAATTTGTAAGTGATTTCAGTGTAAATCAAAAATCTTCAGTAACAAGTTTCGGTTTAAGGCCTTTTTAATAAAACGAATTAAATTTATTTTATCGGGATTTTAGAATCGGGCTCGTTGCGCATGTAATGCGACATTATAGTAGGGTTGCCAACCCCAAATTTAAAAAACTAGGATTTGAAGTCGATAATACCAGGACAATTCAATTCAAAAACAGGACGCAGTTATATAGTTACTCTATGTAGTGAAAATATATGAAATGATATCCAAGTAATGTTGACAATTATATTTTTTAAATAAAAGTATTCGAATGGCGCGCGATTTTAAAATACGTTATTTTATCAGGGCGCTTTAAAAACCCAGGATGCTGTTAATAAACTATTCAGGACATCCCAGAACACTACAAAAACTAGGACATGTCCTGGGAAAACAGGACGGTTGGGAAGTCTACATTATAGAAAAGGTTGACATGGGACTAAATAAAACATACGTAAACTAACAACAATATCATTTACTTGATTATACAGGTTTACATTCAGCAACAATAATAATTATCTAGTTAATAATGATCAAAAACTCGATAAGAATAGGGTATATAGCATTTAAACACTAAACATTTTATAATACCACATTTAAACACACAATATATCTATTCGACAAAATTACCTACGATTCGCTTTAACCAAAACGAAATAAATATTTCATAATTTTAATAACAAGGATTAATAATTCTAAAAACACGTCCGTTGTGAAGTGTTGATTACTTTTATGCAAAACGATTTAAACGCACTTTTACTTTAGACCTGTGAATCGCGCTACAAGATGGCGTTAGGTGTATTTAATATTTCTTGTAATACATACACTATTTGACGTAATCTGCTATAGAGATCTGACTGTTTCCAATCTTAGCTTAGGAGATTCCTAAGTGATGTTGTGTCTTTTTTATTCTCTTTATAACAGTAAAAGATAGCTTGGTGATAATGGTCATGAGAGAATTTTATCTGTATGTTACCGTGAGTTATATTAAATCCGTAAATATGAAGAACTTCAATACCTAAAACTTATGTAAGATAATGGTTAAGATATTAAAATACCAGTGAGCCGTAGGTATACTTTGACCTGTTTACGAACAAGGAAGACCTAGAAGAACATTTTTGCTATATTGACATTGAAAATATACTTACTAAGATTTAAATCTTAACCTAAACATTATTATTTGATTGTAAACAGTTGGGCAAGCAAAAGCATTTTAAATGCATTAGTTTCAAAAATATATTGAATTCCATTAAAATATAAATTATAGAAGCTATAGAAATTCGACAAAAGTAACTCTTTAAGAGCCCATCTTTCAATCGATATTAATTATGGGAATTACAAACTTCGTTATATTCTTTGAATAGCGGTTGAACCATTGACTCTTACTAAAAATTGCATCTAAAACTAAAGCAGAATAGCAACCTACATATTTACATTTATTATCTTATAATTTGACACATAGTATATTTCCTCACATCTTATTACAAATAATATATTAATATGGGAAGTCCATAATTTTCTACTCTACATTTTCTATTGTCATTGTCACATTTCTTATAATGTACACTTACCTTAATTTTGTAATATTAATTTATAATTAAACATTTATTTATAAGTTATCTAGTATTTCGTGAAACTAAATTCTCATGTCATAAACTATTTTTTTAAATAAAGTTTCATACAAAATTAGAAATTATTTTAATTAATTAGTTAATTAAAATATTAATAACTTCTGTTAAAACAAAACAACGAAGAAAATGGTCTAATTTAATTTACAAAATACTTTCCTAACTTGACAAATACTTAATTGGCAAAACGGGAGATATTATCCATATATCTGCTTACCTACTTAACATTAGTACGATAATCATATTTAGATTTTATATTAATTTTAGAAGAACTCCACTCAATATTAATTACAATACATAAGTTAAGATATTAATGTTTCTAAAACGTTACAACGTTAGCCTTTCTGTTCTTGTTATACACACTAAGAAATTAAATTATCAAATGTTTTATTAATTTTATTTATATTTAAAATATTCATCGTCAGTTAAATTGGTAAATAAAAAATAAAATTGTCGAAAGAATTACTTATAGAATTAGTTACTTAGAATTACTTAAGTGAGAAGTAACTAAAAGTTCAACGAGTGACTGCCGTAGCGCCGTAGCGCCATAGCACTAGAATTGTACCTACTGACAAAAATATTTACTACGTTTGCTATGCGCAGTATGATTTTACAAGTACGATGCGTTATCTACTGGTAGTGCTTAGAGTTCTGCGTAGCGCGCGACGAATCCGTAGCATTATTTGAGAATATTATAGTAATCAGTTTTTACATTATATCTAAAATCAGTATCAGTATTATATTCTCAATTACATTGCAGATTTTCAAACACACGCATACATTTTTATTATTAAATTAACCTACATTTTCATTGTCAATACAACAGGTAACAGGAAAGATAAACATGGATATAGACGGTACATTTTCATATATTTAAATTCATTTGAATGGAAGACATCAAAGCAATCGTTGCATTGAGAAATCTACAACAACTATTATTATATTTCCACACCTAAATCTTTGGCTTAAATTTTACAGCTAATCTTTATTATATAAGGTTCCAAAATTTGCAACAAATATCTTAAACCTTCATAATTTAACTTATTAAAATAAAATCACAGATGTTGCTAAATTAGTTTTTTTTAAAATCGCATAATATTATGCTCTCTGAAGATTTTAAAAAAATCAAAGAGTATAATTAAAAATAACTACTGATATGTATTTAAAAACCCAGCGGTGAAATCTAAGAACAAGAAAAAATCATAAAACAATTCCTGAAAAAAGCCATAAAATATACCGGAAGTGTAACAGAGAAAATATTTAATCAACAACAATGTCATGTCCGAGCCGATCCATTTCCGAGAGAAGGAAATCGACATCCTTCTCTGTGACGGCGGCGGATGAGATTATGTTCCTGAAGAAGTTTGGACGACGATCGTCTGGCTGATAGCCCACCATGATAGTGCCCGCTTGCATCATGCGACCCTTCAACTTAGCACACACCTGCAATGTCAAATAGAAGTATGAATTAATATAAAAGCGTAGTGTTTTTGTTCTATCCTATTTTGTTGTTGATTCTTCACTTATTTGCGTTTAAATCTATGTATACGAGTATTCTTATATCTATGTTTAAAAATATGAAGTATTTTCTAGAACACATCATCTCATCCCTTGTTAACAAATTTCCTTTAGTACTAACCTTCCCAAGCTTGATTTCCTTGTTATAATCATGAGGGACGCCTCTTAGCTGCTTTGGCAGATACCAGAAGCTGACATTCACCATCTCTGGCTCTAAGATGAGGTAGAACTTGTCATTTTGCTCACGAATTCGCCGTACCATGTACTCCGATAGCTCCATCAGACGGTCCATTAGACGCTCGAAACCGGATGTACCCTTTATGATACATATAATTAAAATTTCATAATAAAACACAACGGCAAAGCCATTCGGTAATACTCCGTGTAATATAGTTTTATAAAAATATCTATTGTAAACTCATGATTGACATACTAGATCTACTAAATCCGCAAAAGTATTTTCTGGATTTGTTACTACAAAATGTAGGTACTTATATAATGATATCATACCTTTCCTCTCCACTGCAGCCAAAGCTTGAAGATATCGTTGTGTCGTCCACACTGTATCACCTTGTCACCCGTGTCGAAGCGCGGGTCGTAGATCTTGTCCGTCATGAACAAGTACTCCGCTGACATTGCGTTGCAACTCAAAAGAATTCCCTACAAATGGAATTGAGTTGGAACATTTCAAGCCTATGAAATCTCAACTTCAGCACAATATAATAGCTGGTCAAATTTCAGACACACATCCCTCTGCTCTGATCATATTTAACTCCCGATGAAAAAGAGGGGTGTTTAAATATTGATGTGTCCGTATGTCTGTTAGTCTGATTTCGATGTAGTTTTTTTATCGACTTCAAAAAAGGAGGAGGTACTCGATTCGACGCTATTTTTTTAAGTTTGTTACCTCAGAACTTTTGACTGAATGGACCGATTTTGATGATTCTTATTTGTTTAAAAGCTGCTGCTTGTGTCCCGTGTCGTAAAATTTCATCAAAATCTGTTCAGTTCTTCAAGAGTAACAAATTTAATTCGGTTCTTTTGTTAAAATTTTAATACTATATTATTTGTTGACGTGCTTGAGATATTGTTATTGAGTTGTAATCATCACGTCGGGAGGGAGGAGGTCTTCAAATCGTATTTAATTTCACTTGTTTGATAGATACCTAGAATTTGAGAAATATTGTAACCTGGTTTAGAAAATAATTGGACAATATTGGAAATAATAATTGGACACAAAATAATTTAATTTATATTTTATATTAAAGAGATGAAATATTTGTATTTGTGAATTCTAGATCCTCAGTTCTCGGAAGCTAGTTGGAGATAAAAGATGTCTGATGTATAAAAGGAAATGGGTGACATCGAAAATCTCCCCCAAGTACTATCAGTCACTACATAAACTTTTACTTATACCATGAAAATGACATCAAGAGCCAAAACTAATGTAAATCTATATTTAATATATTTTCTTTATTCACAAAAATGGACCATATAACCTCGCAATAAGGAATTGAATTTAATAAAATACACACTTGACACTTAGAAATGAATATTGCACGCACATACGTATATAAAGCGTAGTATTTCCTTGAGAGAAAAGCAATTTTTGCTACGGAAAACTGATACTTAACTGCGTTAAGCAATCGAGGTCAGCCGTTGCGTTGAGATACAATTTTCTATTTTAAGGCTTATTGTGAAAGTAATAAGGCTATTGTGGAACTTGTCTACGTAAATAAATTGCTAATGAAAAATGATCTTTATATGAATAGAAATAAAGAAAGTTTTTAGATTGTATTTACTAAATAAAGGGTCCAAAATTGGCAACATATGTTTCCAAGTGTCGACAGAGGAATTTAATTAAAAGTAGCACGTGACGGAGTAGGGATGTTCCTACCAATTATTTTTGATATAAGTTTAAAAAACGCACTGATTTGAAGTGAAATTGATGTCAAAAAATCCTTGAAAGTGTTATATAATATGTCCAAAGGTTGCAACAACAAAACTTGTCAACAACAACAAGATATTTATTAAAAATTATTAAGATTAATTAATTATTACAATATACATAAACTGGTACTGATTTACTTGATACATATATTGGGTGGAGGAAAGATAGATTGATGTCAAAATTGATTATCGAATCAAGTACCTCACTATGCCTAAAAAGTGTGGGAGCGGGGCGTGGTTTAGAATTTATCACGAAACCGTATTGAGTTGACACGAGAAACAGCGCGGAAAATGCTTCATCATGCCAATTCCATCCAGAATCCCTAAATTTGCTGACAACGGGTGTGCTTTTTAATAATTTTCCTAACCATTTGTAAGTTAAAAAATCCAAAAAATAATAATATTTTTTTGCAATTAACATAGCTATGAAAATAGGAGTGGGAATAATTGATTGTAATTTAATGGATTGAATTTGGAAGTTCGTCATTTGAAAAGTTAGAACAGTTTTACTCTAACTATACCGTATCGTACGGACATGAAAATAAAATTTAAACAAAATAAGATCAAGTGTATGAACGTTTTATAATTGAATCTTTATGCATTATTCAAGCGTGTTTAAAACTTTTCAATACGTTTAAATCCGCGCTGCTATGCCCGAATCTTATGGAACTGAGAGAACAAGGTCACCGGCAAAATGCTGGCTATTAAACGAAGTCTTTTATTTATTTCTGCGTCTGTTCTATTAAAAAATTAACAGATGATTAAGAGCAAGAACTTTACTCGCTGTACAAGTAATTTGAGTTTTTAATTAGAGAATTTAATTCATAGTATTAAAAATAAACATAACCCTTAATATAAACACAGGGGCAGCAATGCATAATAATGTTTGTTTTCGTTATCATCTCACCACAGACTGTACACTCTTTACGATTTTATATTCGCACAGTAAATATTTATAAAAAATTAAATATAAAAAGCTCAGTGGAATGAACGTAGGTATATTTTCTAAATGGTCATAGTATTAAAGCAAAATAATACAAAGATATAAATATTATTTTCTGCTGATTTTATAGTTGACGTTCCAAAATTTATTTCAGTATCTTATATTAAGAGCGTAAAGTTCTTACCTCATACTTAAAGTGCACGGTGGAGCATTGAAGGAGTGTTCCCATCAGTTTGTGAGGATTCCAGGTCACCGAGTCAGCCCTGCAAGTATTCACAATAATATTACACTGAATATATTTATCAGAGAATCCTGTGACCTTGTGGTTAGGTAATAATAAAGGCTGTCGGTTATTATGTGACCGACTACAACACAAGCATTATGTACGTTTACACATAAAAATTCAGCAGGTGATTATGACGTATATTATCGAAGTGTTTCGATGCTAATAACTGTATCCGTAGCATATTCGTAGCGTTTGGTATTACGTAGCTGTCTCGTAGCAACACCGTAGTCTTAAAGAAAATACAGCTTAATTAGACTAAAACGTATTTAACGCTTATTATAATACTCTAACTTTAATTAAAATTTATTTTAATAAAATAATCTCAATCATTCACGTGCTTTACAACCTGCGGGATAGACACGAGTAGAAATTCCATCGAAGGCAACGCGTGATTCGTCCGTTTTTTTTAATGATTAATTTTGAAAATAATCGATATTAAAGGTGTTATATCCTTGTTTCTTCTTAACTATGTTTTCATACAATAGATGTAAACATCGTGAGATAAAATATCGTTTAACCTCAATAACTTAACTTGTTTTTATTTTAAGTGAATTGAGATTGTGATTGAAGAAAACTTGACTGTGCCTTCAAAATGTTATTGATTAAAGAATTTTTGAAATCTAATGTATTTGAATAATTTTAAGGAAAAAGTAGGCTCCTAATTACTCTGTCTAGGGAAAATCTAAATCGTTTTCCAGCCACTTTTAGGGTGGATAATAAACTTTCCATTAAAGTGTAAACTGCTTAGTGCGAAAGTGTCAGTGTGAATGTATCTAATATTGACACAGTTGCAGCGGCGCATGCTTTACCCTTAATCCCTGCTTACGTCGGGAACCCTCGACTTTGAACCGCCTGTTATACCATTGTGTAATCAATACTGACATAAAAATACGATAAAATATTTATTTATTTATTATCACTTCTGCCTCAATAATAGAATAAAAATAAGAAAACTTAAGCTAGTTGGAGTTCAACGGCCGGCTTTATTGCTAATCAGCGATCTCTTCAAGTTTAGAATCTTGCTCCGACGGCTAGTCTGTCAATGAAGTGAAGTGTGGTTTCACAACGTTTATTTTTATAAAATAGTTCTAAATTTTAATTTGATTTAAGAGAATTAGTTGAACTGAAAACCATTTAATTTATATAAAATTGTTATATTGTCATGCTACGATTATTACATTAATTCACTGATACACTAAATATACAAAATATTATTAACATCTCTAGAATTAAGTAGGCAGATATTAGAGTTAAAACATCGATTTAAAGAAATAATAATATTCTTCTACTTATATTTTGTAACGAAACATTAAGTACATGTAATTGTTTGCTGTAAGCATATTGGTGTAAGTGTCGGCCGAACATCGTTTGATAAATGTGCCGGAGTGTTTCGGAACGCACTTTGTTTTTTACTGAAGGGTGCTTTAATTGATTGCGGAGCTTCTGGCTCTGGCTTTTATAATTTTGGGTAATTTATACTAAAATTTGTTTCGAAAATGGTTTTTTTTTTCAACATCATTTACGGATTTCAAGATAAGACAGTTTTGATTGAGCAAATTTGATTTAATCAATTTCTTACTTAAACCTTAGTTAACAACATAATTTTTTATTACAAATAAACAAATTGGCAAATTTATTATTACTCTAAATATTAAATAATTAACAGTTAAAGGATGCTTTATTTTAAACTAGCGGAATTCCTGAAAGTCTTAAGAGAGTTGTATGAGGAGGAAATTCATGAATTTATTAATTGTGGCAACATTAGCACCCATCAATCATTGCAGTTGGGGCTAAATGCGGCAGGCGTGTGCGGCCAACCGAGTGACGCTACTATACACGTAATTAATACTGTCGATAGGGAAATTTCCTGTATTTTGGTATATCAAAAGGATAATGGAAGTATTTTCTTTTTTTGGCATATTACTCATTTGCGGCGATAATTATAAAGTTTTACATTAATTTTACTATATTATGTTTATAACTTCTGGGTCAAACTCCCTATATTTTTGTTAAATTCGTGAATATTAATTTATTATTGTTATTACATAGGTTCTGTAAGATTGATAGTTTTAGAACAATAAAAACAAATATTTAAGGAATTCGATAAAGAACTCAAGAAACTACTTATAATAGTCTATACATAATAATATAATGGAGATTATAATCTTATGGCTATTGGGAAAATCTCCTTTCACTACAGTATTATTTTTCAATTTAAATTTGCTCAATGCGCTGTAACCTATATTTTCTTTGATTATGAATTACTTACCTTTCAATACCGGAGAGTCTTGGATGGCGATACTTTTTCGAAAACAGAAGACCGCCGCCCCACGCCGCCTTTATCGAGCAGAACATAGAATCAAAATACACAGCGGAGTATTAAAAACGTTCATTTGAATTATAAGTACTAATACTTACTGTCAAAATTATTTATTAAAAATATTTCTTTAATTTTTCTATAAAAAAGACTGATTCAAAATATCTTATATCTTAATAAATATCTTACATCAACATGCATCCACATGTCGTACTTCTCGCAGATATCAGCGATGTCGTTGAGTGGGTCAAAGGCACCCAGCACAGTGGTCCCGGATGTCGCGTTCACGAAGAATGGCACCTGATATCACATACTCACTTTAAATATTATAAAGATATGTCTAAACTTATGGTATTAGTTGTTAATATCTAGGATAGAATTTTGGCTACCATTACCTTACTTAAAATCAATGGAGCTTTTTGCAATTTTTACTCGATACATATAAAAAAGGATTATTAATAAAATATAGAATCTACCCACATGACCCTGATCGCGGTGATGTCTTACAAGCCGCTCCAGCTCAGTGGCAATCATGCGGCCGCGCTCGTCGGACGGTACGCACACGCAGTAGTCCGTACCCAGACCGCAAACTGAAGCGCACGACTTCACCGAGTAGTGACACTGATAGAAAAGTTAAAATCATAATAAATTATATTTATTTTATCCTATTATTAAGACCACCTCCTCCTAATCTGATATACATCGCTGCCTTGTAACTCTTTATGCAAGAAGGTTAGGTTAGAATGAAGGTTTTAACATTTAAGTAGGTACCTCTTACCTCAGTAACATAGGTACTCTCCTACTATCTTATAAGAAAAAATATTAGCATCTAAATTTCTACTTTAGTACCTGATCACTGGTGAACATGACTAGTTTTCCGGGAATGCTGGACAGTCCTTTCTCCTTGTACTGGGGAAACTTGTGGTGTCGCGCTGCCAGAAAGGCATATAAGTTGGATACGGAGCCGCCTAGAAAAATTGTTATGTAAGTCACAAATTACTTGTAACATTAAATTCCTTCTTATATAGTATAAACTATTTTATTTGCTGATTGAAAATACCTGGCGCAAGGATGGAATCCCCAGTCTTCCAGCCGATCATGCTCCTCATCTTCTCGAGGACCACATTCTCCATCAGAATGAAAACTGGTGCAATCTCATACGTGAACATGTTAGTGTTTGCTGCAGCCGTCAGCCACTCTCCGGCGAGGGAGATAATATCCAGACCGCAGGACAGCTGGTTAAAGAAGTGGGGATGGCCTGGAGGATAACTAGAATATTATCTCATCGTATTAAAAAAGAGTCGTTTTAGTTTTTAGAACTTAAAATTAGATAGAAATGAAATGTACGCATCTATGTGCCTTTCAAATAGTAGGTAGGTGGTACTTCCTAATTACTTATACTTAGATCATGAAATTAATACAACTTATTAAAGCGTAACGTAACGCATTTGTGCCTACTTAATTTTTTTTTTTTATAACATAACACACTTGTCATATTATATTTTATTTTGTCAACAATGATCAAATTATCACAGATTGAAGAGTTTTATATGACAATCACAACGCTCTCAGTTGAAATTATCCGGGTATCCCGGTGTCCGTATGTGTGCCGGATGTAATACCACGCCCGGTTTAACGGATAGATTGATAGCCATCACACAATTTTCGGGTGAGGTGATTTTTATTTCTGCCCATTTATTATTATTTACAACTAATAAAAAAAATACGCGTCGAATTAATAACCTCCTTTTTGTTTTTTTTTTTTTTGAAGGTCGATTAAAAAAAGCTTTATGAACTTCTTCTCCATATAAACTTTAACTGTGTGTGTAACAAAATAAATATCACATTCATTCGTTCGCGCAATTTTCTTAAAAAGGTGTACAAAGTTTTTGCTTCACGTATTAATATATTGATTTCATGCCTCATGTACTAAGACGTATATCAAAAATAATTAACCATTCTTGAAATGAATCAGAATGCTATATTCATAATATTAAAAATTCAATTTCTTGTTATTAGAAATAAATTTTAATCTATACTAATTATTATAAAGCTGAAGAGTTTGTTTGTTTGAACGCGCTAATCTCAGAAACTACTGGTTTGAATTTAATAATTATTTTTGTGTTGGATAGTCCATTTATCCAGGAAGTCTTTAGGCTATAAAACATCACGTTACGACGAGATTAACGCAGGTGAAACCGCGGAGCACAGCTAGTTATTTTTATTCTTCGCTATTGATAATTTTATTCTCCCTATTCAGAATTTACGACAATATGGTTAAAACGATATTCAAATGATGTACAAACATCAACAATACGCTAATTTTGAATCCCACTGATTTCGATTTCATTTTGTTTGTCAACCCCCATCTGCGGCGCGTGATAAACCGCCCCACGGGACTAGCGGGGTCGATCCGACCTTTTACACTTTTTATCATGGGCTACTTATGACACGCGGCGTTACTTAATATCCGGTAGATAGTGCGTCGTTTAGATGTGAAGATTGGATTTTTATTGAAAAAACGATGGTTTTGATTTAGGTTTACTCCGTAAATGAAATGGAAAGTAGGAACGTTTTTTTACGTTCATTTTTCTGTATTATCATAAAAGAAAAAACTTGTAAGTACTAAATAGTTGGCTTCTATGTTTGTCCTTAATAGCGGACGAATAAAAATAAGAGAAGCATGATTCAGTTTTAATTAATTCTTATTATGAAGTCTAGAAATTAATACAAAGCTTTTATTTAAATTATATATTAATGTAATCATATAAACTAAAACAGTTGTGAATGTTTCCCCGAAGAAAACAGTTACATTTGTAATAAATGGACATAAAACTTTCCATCAATACTGTTATATCCAAAAATCCCGTATAGTTTATAGATATTCATGGAGAACATTAATTTCAGATACTCTCAATATATCCAAACATTTAGTTTATCTATCGAGTATAAACCAAAAGAAAATCTTCTCTATATCGCTAGTTTAAGGTCTATAATCCTTTAAACAGTTTTTCTAAGGGCTGCCAGTGCAAAAATAATATTAATACATCACTAGGAATTTAATATAAGCCCCTCGAAATCCAGATGGGGCCAGAATTAATTCTTGTGCAGTCAGGTGCGGTGTAATTCTGGCTTAATCTGTATTTCAGAGGGCACCACTCACGATGCTGCTATTTGCCCAAATTACTTGCATGATTTGTTTATGCAGCTCGCATTGGAGGGTTACGAATTAAATGCATTCTTATATTGTTTTAATTAAAAATTACACTATTACTATATATTACAGAGGTCACTTCATTGTAGTGAAGAATGTTACTTTTAGGCAACATGGAAGTTTTAGTAAAGACTTAAATAAAGTATATCGATTTTCTCTTTCTCTTTGCTTTTCTCTTTCTGAGTAACGTAGGCCATGTTGTATGTCCCCATGTAGACGACATTGCGAGTAAAAGCTAAGAAACTATTTATACGAGTTAAATTAGTGAGTGATTATTATCATTATTTTATAAACTAGCTAAAAATATCTGCTTTTTATGTCCCTGGCATGTCACTCGGGAGCTTTTAACACGAGATTACCTCGTCAAACCCCATTTTTCTGCCATTTTTTCAACTACAGCCTATTGATAGTGTCATCACCACAGATTATAAATAATGGACAGATAAAACTGCGGAGCCCAAGCACCCTCAAACTTGAAGCCCACTTATCTTTTGCCGCAAACCCCCAAGAGGCCTCAACCCCGTATGTCAAAAATTGTATTTACTACGATATAACACTATTGAAGATATTGTTTACTATTGGGCTAATTAAAACCATAAAATATACCGCGACTTTCATGATATAATGAGTTAAGTACTGTCTAACTGTACTTAATGTTATCAGCAGTCTAGTGTTGCATGGGACATTTTTAGTTATTAAATATATTTACGATAAATATGGAAAATTAATCATGGCTTCAAATAAAAAAATACTAGTAGGATCTTTACATACGTATAGCGTATTTAAAATACAATCATTAGAGCCAGTCTTTGTAAGGAATGTTGTAAGGGGTTATGTTTGAAGTTATAATTTCCCCGCGGCACGTGCTTGTCAAAGTGACAACTGAGAGCAATCAGCAGTCATTGTGGCCGTGATCCGATTTTGTTTGTTTTCATAACAATGGAATTATTTCTACTGCTTATTGCGGTTTTCAATTTATAGAATTTTACTTTCTGAAAATTTCATGAACTAAACGGAGGACAGCTCTCAAATGTTTATTCAATTTTTTAAATGAAAATTGTTACAACTCTATAATATATACAGCCTTTTAAGTCGATCCAACAAAAAAATTATTCAAAACACGATGTAAATAATAATACTCTCTGAATATCTTAGATACGCTTTTTGAATTTTATTTAGGCAATGTCTCAGGATAAGCCTAGTTAAAAGTTATGGTAAAAGAATTTTCAATAAATATAAAATTGAAAATCGGGTAATATAAAATCTCCACAACAATGCGGAACGCCGTTATCTGCGTACAATGGCTGGAAACGATCCATAATCCTGATCTGTGTGAGACAGGGGATCTATCAACCATAGAGTATAGGTAAGTGAGTATGTTCTTGATTCTTTCAGGATTGTAATTATTTAAACAATTAGAACCTTACGTAAACAAAATAAAGAGTTTTAAGGGAAAATGGAAAATATTGTAAAATATACCCTATGTACTATAATTAGTAGGTACATATGTGCTGTAAAGGTAATATAAGAAGTAATAGATTCCGTTTTGTATCAGAAATCGATATATACTTATTATAGCGTCGATAAATACTTATGATTCTTACAAAAAATCGAAAAAAAAAAAAAATTAAAAGCGGTATAAGACACAAATAAAGACAAAAAGATATATTTTTATTTCACCTTTGACTCTAAAAATGCTGCAATATGACTCACAATGTATACCTAAAGCGTGTTTGAAGTAATTGTTTCTTTGAATAAAAAATATAATCAAATTTCTACTAAATCTAGAAATAAAACCCAAATCATTGCCACCCAAGGTTTTCATAATCCAATGATTTGCGTAATACAAGGGCACTCTGCCACTAAATCAGGTGGCTTTTACAACGGCTTAGCTATTGTTTTTATTTGAGGGGCACCCTGTGTGCTCCGGCACACGCCGTTAATTAATTGGCCAAGTTTGCTATTAATTGATAAGTTTATACTTCCTTTTTATATAGGGGACTTAGGACGCGAAGATTTTCGGTATAAAATAATAAATACAATACTTACTAAAATTCAATCACGGATGTTGAATTTAAGTAAGTAATTTGCAATTTATTTTGCGAGTAATATATTAATTTCTATAGAACATTTTGTAAATATGTATATTTAAGTAGGTAAATATTTTTATTGTATATGTAAAAACTTTTATAAATATAAAAAATGTTGTACATTCAAAAGTATGGTTAAATTATGACATAAAGTTTTCGTTTAGAAAGTATGGAGATTGTAGATAAAGGCAATTTTACTGTGTGCCTCTTTAAAGGACATTAAATTAAATTTAGTGTATAATAAATACTAGCAAATATTTGTACCTTATCTGTATCAAATTCGGATGAAATAGTGAGTTACAGACAAATCAATGACGTTAAAACTAGACATTATACCGAATGACTAGATTTTATAACTACTTAGTTTTAAAAATATAAAAGATAGAAAGACCTTAGATTGTACTTTGTAAGTTTTAAGAAGATTCTTTTTAAGTTAAAATTTGGATCTCTATAAAAAAACTTTAATACGTCGAAAACATTTAAGAATTCTCTTACAAAAGAATTTGTGCAGCGGGGGACGCATTGGCAAATCATTTGCTTCGCCGAGCGAATACAGGGTGCGGGTGTCTACGTTTGATGAGTTTTAAGAGCACGGATGAAGTTGGTAATAGTAGTGCAGTAGAAAGGTTAACGACACACATTTATAACTCAAGATGGAATCAAAGAGTCGTAATTTTACGTCTTATGTGTTAGTTTTAACCATCCATACTAATATTATAAATTCGAAAGTAACTCTGTCTGTCTGTTACGCTTTCACTCCTAAACCACTGAACCGATTTTAATGAAATTTGGCACAAACATAGATAATAAGTTAAGAAAGGACATAGGGTAACTAGGAGACGTAGGGTACTATCTAATTTTCACTAAGTGGGTACATAATATATTTATTATGACCATTTCAATGTGCTCAAACACGGTACCTCTGTAGTAAGTGCTGGCTTACCTACTAATTATTGTATTATTATGTTTATTGATCAGTCATGTCAGGTCACCGGATACCAAATTATGAATTTATACGACCAATAAAAATGGCTCTTAATGCCTTTACCGTCAGAAGCGAGAACCGTCTTTCAAACAAAAGAGATAAAAACTATTCTAATATCCAGTCACTTTTACTGTAAGTACCTATATAGATACTTGACGTAATAAAAAAACTCCTGTCCAAACAACTGTCTAATGCGGACAAAGTCGCGGGTACAGCTAATATACATACATATTATGCAGTAGAAATGCGCTTAGATATGAATAGTTTTGATTGAATTAAATATCTTGCCCGGTGTCTTAGTCATCTACCGTAACCAAACATCACAAGACATACAGTATTTAAAAGAATATATTAGGTAAAATCGACCTTACTATAGAGTAGGATGTAGATAAATAATCGTTATGTCACATCTGTGTACCAGATTTCAATTCAAAAATACGAGTATGGAATCATTTTATGATATAAAACGTAGTAAAAATGAAACGATAAAGTTAAAGGAGTTCGTCTTTTTCAAAATTAACAAATATTTCTCAAATTCACGAACTTGCATTCGAAATAAATATACGCGGTAGTTGTTAGGTGGATATATAAAATGTTAATGTTTCTCGTTTATGAATAAAATAACAGAAATTGTAGAAATCTCATTTTCACACTAAAGTTGATGCCGACACTAAATCGCTTTTGATGGACATATTGAGCCCCTACGTCAGTTGAGCGACCCTTAGCAAACAATTCAATTAAATGTACAAATGTATCGGAATGATTGCCCAGACTTGCTTCTCCTGCAGCCACCCGGAATAATTCAAAGATTACGACAGAGAAGCGATGCTTTTAAAACTAAAATATATGATAAATCCTATAACAAAAATTTTTTTATAAAAACAATTTGCAACACTATACATATTAATGTATCTACGAATAAAATGTTCTAATGTCGATATATATACGAATTTTGAATCATATCACAACCCAAATAACATAAAACTAGCTTTAACTCGAGACTTAAAATATAGCCTACTTACTGAAAACAGTAACTTCCTGTCAATAAAACAATTGTAGGACCACATTGTTGCTTCCAGAAAAACAAAACAGAACCTATATCTTTACATGTTAGTTTGATAGTATGATCATATTAATAACATCACATACTTGATGCTGATCATCTTAATTTGTTCCGTAAAAAAATAAAAAATAAAGACTCACCAGTCTTGACCTGATGTTTGAGAGTCATCTTGCAGTCTTCCAACAGCTGCTTGAGAGGCAGTGGATTCTCCGGCAGCTGCAGGTCCAGTATCTTTTGCATATCTTCCGGCATCTTGAAGTCCAAGATCTAACGGAAAAAAACGTCAAAATATATAAAATATTTAAAATGAATATCAGTAGCCTAAATAACATTCCACCAAATCATACATTTTATATTTTAAAATATAACATATTTAAATATTTAAAAGGCTTAGTTTTGAGCCAACAGGAATGAATAAATAAAAAATATGTTTTAAGTTTAAAACTTGAATAACAGGCGACAGAAACCATTGAGATATATCAGAGATATATTTGACTAGAACTTAGCGCCTTCAAAATAAAGAGACAGAGAACAGAAAAGAAAATAACACACTCTCTTACTAAGGGCGGCAACACATCGGCGGATCAACTTATATTATTGAATATATATTATATATTATACGTGTGGCTTATTTAATATCAGATGAGCATCGTGCACATTTAGAATATTAATGTGTACTAGCTGACACGGGAAACGTTGTTTTGCCATATAAATTATTTCTAGTGAAGATTTTGGTATTGATCGCTTTTCCATATTTTTTCACTGTTTAAACCTCTCGACAAACATTTCAAAACCAAAATCAGCTAAATCGCCCCAGCCGTTCTCGAGCTTTAGCGAGACAAACGAACAGCAATTGATTTTTACATTGTATATAGATAATAATGTGATACAGGGTGGTCTGACGACGCACTTTTTATTACCTTTTCGTTCCTATCATTGACTTGTTGTATGAAATCAAGGAGCACGTCAACTACTCGCGCTAGGAACTCACGCGTTTGCGGGCTCGCGTCCTCGCGGTAAGGAAGGATTGCTGAAAAAACACTTACGTTACGTAACTGAAGTGAAGGTGAGCAGAAACAAAAATGGAAGTTGAATGGTGTAACTACCCAGACGTAAAACATTAGCTTCCTTAGAAATAGCTATCCATATATTTCATACATTTGTAAAGTCTTTCTATGCAAAAGTTAAAAGAGTGCGTTCATTGTATTCTGGAACAATAAGCTTTCCTACCCAGCACTGCTCGCTGGGTCGAGCGGACCCCTGTGATTAAAAAGTCACTGCTTTTAATATCGACCCTATGTCCAGGAATGTGTGAGTTGGAGTAACCATGAGTTATGTATTTTTATGGACATTAGAACACACACACCATATGATAAAATTGATAATGGCTTTACGATAATCTTGCAATTTTGAAACGATAAAGAATATATTGGATTATTTTTTTTATACACTTTGTTGCACCGGGCGGCCTTATCAGCGATCTCTTCCAGGTAACCAACAATTTTTGTTGGTCTGGTTGAATTTCTTCAGGCAAGCTTGTAGAAATTCAACCACACCACCATGCCACTGATGATACCCCACCCGCATTAGCTTCTCTTTTATAGGTTATCGTACTTTTGTTATTAAAACATCATGTAAAAATAATATTCCTCAGTTACGAAGAGGATCATGATGCCTCGGCCAGTTACAGGTTATGTGCATATGCTCCAAACCTTAACAGATGTAACCAAGTCTCAATTTCTCCATAAACTGTAGTCACAGTCGTGTCATATTGTACAAAGTTTTACTCGCATTGATTGTTTTCTGTTATGCTGCCTTCATAAATTCAAAAACAAACAAATATAAAATGTAAGCCTTTGTAATCAGGACTTAACAATGGCCCATGAAATGCAAAAGGTTAACAATCTGAGTCTAATTAAAATAACATCAAGTATCAATTTTTGTGTAGAGGAAATGTGTTTTCTTTCTTTAAAGTATTTAATATACTATATTCAAGGTTTATTTAATAAAATACTTATTTTATTCGAACAAACAATGATTGCTTTTAAAACCTTTCAAAGATTCCATAAAGCTTACATTTTCCCACACTTAGCATAGTTGTACATTAACACTGAGTACAACAAAATTCACTTCACACAATCCTAAGTGTAACCCTCTTACTGCATGAAGGGTCCTTCAGACCCCCGCGCCGATATAATCCTCGCGTAATACTATCACTTGGCTGTCAAACACACACCGCGTGCGCTGGCCGAATGCCAATGAGAACTTTGCAAGAAATCACTGGTATTGTGGATATAATTAAGTTTGTCAAATTGTTGTATTGTGACTTGAGTTACCCAAGATTGAATAGATTTGTTATTTTATGTAGAACTTCATTATGAAACAGTAATGATTGATGATATTAGTCTCACACAATAATTTTCCTCTTGTGCACAATTTAGTTTTAGTATTTTTTATAATATATTTTGCATAAGTAGTTACTTGATAACAGGATGTAGTTTAGATCAACTGTTATCTTAACATTATTCTCTAATTTATTAAAAACACATACCTATATAAATGTAAGGAATTTAAAAATCAAAATAAATTTTAGTCGAAAATTGCTTTAGTTCAAATAATATATAATATCAGGAAAGTATTTTAAGCTTAAATATTATATCTTCAATACAAACTTTTCCATTGCACAAATATTTAATTTCTGTTATACTTGGGTTGGTTATTTATTAATGGTCATTTGATTAGAAAAGAATTACAAAAGATTCCAAACTGAAAAAAAGTGCCTGTATATGTTAGGCCTACACATATATAATGCAATGTTTTACTTATTCAATATTTTATGTATCAAAAAGATTGCTTAAATATAAAGTTATATCTTGTATATTCAAACATAAACTTGCTACTTTATAAGTATATGGTTTATCTTTTTAGCGATCTTTTTGACTTCATAAAATATTGAATATGTAAAAAAAGTTCAGAGCTTGTGGAAAATTTTAATTATTTCCTGAAATACATTAATTTAAGCAATTGAAGCAATTGATATGACTTTTACCAATACACTCTATAATTAATAAGTGACATACCATAGATGATATTATATTGCATAATATGAAAAGACTTTGAAATACAATGTGAATTATTTAAAGAAATTTATTTCAGTGAGAACTGGGCACGTAGATGACCTTATTTTCTATTTATGATAATATTAATCTCGATCAGTTAAAAAATGAGATTACCACGTAAATATACTACAACAGACTTCTCATTCAAAGAAAATTATTTATTTTAATTTTGCAAATTTTCAGCTTATCGTTATTTAAATCTAAAAAACAAAACTAAAAAACATTTTAAAGAGAATTCATGTTAACCAAACTATTTGAAGTGAGCATTGCTGACGTGTAATACATATAATTACAGCTTCGCTATTGTAGGTATTTGCGGAATTTCACTTACAACCCTCGAGCGGTCGATTAGATCCGCTTGCGAGACAGCTGCGTTTTAGGGTTAGTAAAATATATGTGGAATTTAAATTGAATTCTTTGAGTTTGTGATGTGTGTAGGTTTATTATTTGTTTAATATTTTTTTCAATAGAAGCTTCTTAAAAAAAAAACAAAAAAAAACCAATAAGTTTGAGAACAATTAATTCGTTTTATAAATGTGACAAATGAAAAAAAAGTGAGCATGTTATAATATTGTACCTACCTATACCTAATAAATAGAATGAACCACCTTCAATTTTAAAGTAAATCTCCAATCTTCAATATAAAAGCAGTCGGTATGATAACTCTTGCTTGTAAATAAAACAGCAATTTTTCTAAATTATGTAATGAATATACCAAATCTTATTAAATAAACAAAAGTAGAGTCCTCGTTTAAAACATTAAAGTTAATATAGAACGTAAAATTGAAAAACATCAAAACCTTTTACGTACACAATTCATCTTATTTTATTCGGGTACAATTAGTTGCATTTCTGAGGATCCTACTTATCCCTCATCAGAACGAATAAGTCTGGTCTTAAATACCCATTCGGCTGATCCGGGTTGATAGAGTGATGTGGATTTACCAGCAGTAATAGATTTTTATGCCCTTTTCACGATTTTCCTCAAAGGGATGAAATGTATGAAAAGAAAATATGTCTGATTGTGTGATACGAGTAAATACCTAATTATATCTCACAGCCATAAGAATAAACAATACTCGTAACTATAGACATTAGTGATTTTAAATGATTTAAATGAATAGCGATGCGACTGAAATGTAGAAAGCATTTTTATAAGTAAAAATACGCTCTCTTATTTTTTTCGTATCTTTTTCAGCTTTCGATCCTAAAGCAAGAAATCTTGTTCATTTACCCAAAAAGACAATTTTTGAATAAATAACATAAACATTCATTCGAAATTCAAAAAGACCCCAGTCTATGTGTAGTCTATGGTAATATATTTTGGGATTACATTTCCCGCCTGCCCCATCGAGCATAGACAGTGATTGTTTTTTTACGACCATTCTACGAGATTGCGGTTGTTTGTCTATGGTATTAGTGGATTTCACTTTATGTTTATTTCTGATGAATAGACTATAATGTGCTAAGGACTAAAATGAACGCAAGAGATAAGTAAATGTTAATTCAATATATCGATTTAATTATTTATTTATTAATGCATAGATTGCCCACAGAAGCTACGCGAGAAAATTAGATATAGAACAAAGGCATATGTCCCTAGTTATGGGCAATCGGTCTTCTTTGATTAAAAGAAAAAGAAATATATATATATATTAAAACATTAATTTATAAAAAAAAGAAATAAGTTCGGCAGTATCGAACTTTTTTAAGGATACTTGTCATTGATGGCGATTCACACTAAGCCAATCAATCTCTTAGTTGTCAATTGATTAACACCTATTTCTTACTTTCACTAACGAAAATAAGTTGATGTTGCTTATTAATCTCCTGATATAGATTGGCTAAGTGCAAATGGTCACGGGATGAAGATTTATTTACGGCCCTTGAGCCAAGAACAATAAAATCTGCTTAAAAACTAGCCATCCCCTTATCGTTTTTAAAAATTTATCACTTAATTATTCAAACGTCTTTAGTATATATAAAATTTATGAAAAATGTGTTGGTAGCTATTATGCTATTCGGAACGAACTAATCCAATAAATCAATAATCATTTAAATTGACTCAGCTATTTTTTAATTATAAATGGTAAAACCAACCCGATTTTGTTTTTATTTATTTTTTATAGATAAAACATAAATATAATATATGAGTGGATAGATATTTAAAGCACACGTTATTAAAATGACTATACCCTATCTCCGGATGTGGTATCAATTTTCATACTCTTATCTCGTTTTCCGTCGGAGGGCGCGACAACCGAGAAGGAAATTAAATAACGTAAAGAAATATTATTATTTCTTTTTTATATTTTTTGACTACATTACACATACATTTGTAAGCAATTTCTTTTTTTAAAGAAGAAGTAAATTTTAAAGCTACTTATAATTAATTTTACTTACAGTCATAGAAAAGGTTGCCGACGCCAGAAGTAAGTTTGGGTGTTCCCATACCGGATAGTGATGCCATTCTGTCGCCCTGTAGACAATCATACGCATCCATTTAAAGTTAATTATAATACCTTTTAATAGTAACGAGCCTAAACCAGACGTGAACAAAAATATATTCATCTTATAGGTACCTATTTATTTCACGTGACTGATAAATAATGATGTGTTAACAGAATTATTTGTTTTATATCTGATTATTATGTATGTACTTTAAATTATTTAATTATTTTGAATGCTTTTACAATATTAGGTAACTTATCTTAGAACTTGGCAATGTTAAATAAAATTCTAATAATTAAGTAGACTGATGATACTGATACTGATGTAACGTATGTATGATTCCCGTTAAAAGTGTGCAAGTAATTTGTATAATAATTTGCTGCTGTAATCTTGTCACTAGACAGCCATTTAAACCTAATTAAAATTAAAATAAAAGAAGGAAAAATAAAGTGATATTCTACGGCTTGAAAATAAAAAAGCTAGAAGCTGAACAAAGCGCATGCAAGGCAGAACAAGATGGCGGATAGCAAATCAATATGGCGGCGAAAATGGCGGCTATATTGTGAACGAACCAACTGGATGTGTTCTGCTATTTGTTTGCAGTACGAAAAAAAGCCGTCCAGAGTTAGCTTTGACATTGCTAGCCTCTTTTTATTCTGTAAACAAGAGAAAGGTTTGTTAATTATAACCTCTTTGATAAAAAGGATCGGCTGTACCTAGGTATAAAACAGAAAAAAAGAAAGTTTCTTCTTTTTTAACAAAAAACGCGTTATTACAAATTATAATACAAAATAAAACTTTAAAATGTTTGTCAATTTTGGACGTTATTTTTTAAAATTGCGCTAAGTACTGCGCATGCTCAAAGAAAATCTATACGATAAGGTCGAAGGTTAATGAAAATTTGAAGTAAGTACATGGATGAAACTAAAACTACCTCCTAAATTCTAAAACACTATCATAAATTTAAATATAACAATTACATACCTGTTAAAACTAAATTCACTACTTATATGATATATTTTTTGTGGAAAATCTGATGACTATGTGGCAGAAGGGATCGTTAATGAAATTGTAAAAGAATTTAATATTTTTCATATATGTTGAATTTTGGTTATTTTATATTTTTACCAGCTGTGCAGCTGTTGAGGCGGGATGCTGGAGGTAGACTGGGAATATTGGAAGACTGTCCAGGGCTTATATAGCACGCATGCGTGTTCTAAAGGTTGAAAGGTGAAAGGGGGAATGGAATGGGCAGTGGAGGGAATCCAGGTCAACCCCTTTGGTCGATGAGATTCTAATGTTAGATTTTAGATTCTTTGCTTGCATTCAAGATGTCCCCAATCTCAATCTTGTCAAGCACAGTGGATATATTACTACTTTAATTCTATTATAATTAATACCTTTTACCCAACTCGTATAGATTTTTATGAAAGTGAGTATTATACCTACATTAATATCATCTTCTACTACAGGAGACTAATGGAATCCCGTAATTCATAGACTGATATGGGTACATGGCGTAAACACATTTCTGAGTCTTTTTAACTGCTCATCGATCAGTCTCTTGTTAAACATTGAAACATTTTAATTTTCCGCTACATTTCTCCTATCTATCTTGATTATATCTTGATTTATTCATCGTTCACTTTATAAGCAAATCTTGCTTGAATCCAATAAAATTACATTCATATCTATATAGAAACCATATAGTGGGTTCAGTACAATTTATGTGCTACCCCGATCAGTCAATTCATATTATATGTTAGCTTATTTAAAATTTATGATACTCTGCTAAAAAACCAACCTTTTATAATACAATAATTGTACCTAAATATATTCTGCCCCAACTTACGAAGTACAACAAAAACCTTCTTTCTTGTAAATGTCACCAAGTGGGCGTCAATGGTGATAAAAGTCTAAGCGTGGGTGTCTCTGTATTTGTGTTTAATGCTTTTAGAATGTGTTTCGTATTTATAGGCCTATATTATATTTCAATATAGTCTTTGAACATACAATGAAGAAATGGAAATAAATGCCTTTGTGTTTTTGTACATGACCTGATATTCTCTTTCATAAAATAGAATTTTATTAAGTATTTACAATAATGTACTTAAATATATTTACAAAAATACAAAAGGCTCATGAAAGACCTTAGGGTGCATACCCAAAATACTGGCTACATTATTTTATTAAGTAATTTTATTTATCTATAGAGATATATGTAGATTAATCCCGCTCTGTGCTGATAAGTAAATAAAACAAACACCAGTTTTTAGCAAAATAACATATTGTATCATCTAACGCACATACAATTTGTGTATGTTTGCTAAGGTTACCTACTTATTTTAATATTATATTACATATTTTAAATTCCTAAAGCAAAGAAAGCTATAAAGGGTATGTTTTAAACCAAAAATAAAATTTGATTGCAGTAGGAGCGAAAGTGCGAGAAGTGGTATTTTGTGTATCTTCAAGGTAATATTTTAAAGTTTCAAGTCCAAGAAATCGAAGATTTCGGAAAAAATTGTCAAATCTTGCCAAATTGTTACAACCGAAGCCATTAGTATAAGCTAGCTATAAAATATAGTAAACTCTCGCCCACCGTTCAATACTTGCCACCACCGCGTAGGGCGGATGACGTCATAGGGCGGGCGTGGGCGGATCCCGCCTCCAACCCTTTGTTCAATACCTCACTTTTAATTATTAATCACAAAGAATATTCACTTGAGAGACCATTAAGATAATATTTATGGCAAGAAATTAAAATCTTGAGGTAGAAAATGTTTCAGTGGTTATTTGAGACAAATTGAAAATCTGCAAACGACAGCAAGATTCTCGGTTAGGTAAAACAGTAATTATTTACTTTCCAAAGATTTTGGCTTAAGGATATAATATTATACTTGAACTGCTATGGCTATTTAGATGACAAGTGACATTTGTCAATTAGCTGGCTTAAGAAAGAGATAGAAGATATTTAAAATAAGTTAGTTTAAGAAAACAACAAAATTAATAAAGGGTGGCCCTAATTCTAAGGCCAGGGATGTGGAAGGTTTTAGTTTTTTATACATTGTATACAATTTATTTGCACAATGGTGCACAAACATCGAAGATTTTGTTATTGATGTATAAATATTTTCACATCGAATCTGATAAAAATACTGACCTAAAATCATTATTAAAAGATAGTTAATTAATATAATTATAAACAATGTTATCTTTTTCAGTATAAGCAGTTGTTTTACAGTCATTTGTTTTAACCATGATAGATAATATTTAAGAAATCACATTCAATTCGGAGACCCAGCAAATTGTCACCACAGATAACGGAATCATATGAAATTTATTAAATTTTTTGGAATTATAAAATACCAACTACAGTGATTAGAAATAGTATATTATTATTTTAAATGCTAGTAAGTATTATTTTTATTTCACTTCATAAACGAAAATGAATTAAATTAATAATTATAGAAAATTAATGTTTTTCTATAAATAAAAATGTTAAATTTATTGCTTATATTGCAATTCATTTTCATCAAAATTATAATACCGTAAATTGTAAGCCGGTATATAGTATTCATTCATAAATTGGAATTCAAAACTTATACTTTTAACGTACTGTCTTTGAATGTAAGTCAATAATATTATGTAGGTGGTTTAAACGAACCTTTTTATGTAGGTAGTTAGAAAATGTTTGTGATCGGTATTAAGTATTTAATATCAGTTTATAGATGTGATTTAATGTGAGTATAATAATTGAGTGTTTAAAGTCGGTAAAAGAACTCATGTGATTTGTTTGGCAGAAACGATGAACGTCGTTGTTGGTTGTTGCTGAATGCAGTTTACTAAGAAAGTATGTAAGAGGTACTCGTAGGTACTTCAGTTCCATAGTTTATTATACCAGTGATTGTAAAAACAAATTATTGATCCGGGAAAAATTGTTCAAATGATATCATCGCGTCGTGTTAAGCTTTCTAGACCTATCCCCAAAGAAAGCTAAAATTAAAACTTTGTTTAAAAAAATTTTAAAGTTAGAAAAGTCGAAATAAAACCTTTGTTTGTTTGACGATATTTAGATTAGTATTTCGCCTCACCTACGAATCTTTGCACTCATGGATATATGAAATATTAGTCACATTTACTCTATTCATTTAAGTAAATAAATTTATTATTATTTTATTGTACAAGGATAAGGACATTGTCTGTCTTTTTCTCTGTAATGGACAGGCGCCAATTGCCAAGTTCCATAAATTACAAAGCTCTCGATTTTTTTGGACGTTCAGTCTAGAAGATTAGTCATTACTGACCTTAGATAAAACCTGTTATTATTTGGTTATCTTTCCCCAGAAAAATGTATAATAATTAACACTATGCCAACGTTTTTACTCTTAGGCCTGATTTTCTTCTACGCTGGCGTCGCTCGCGTACGTCGGTCTATACATTGCTTTACCATATATACAGCAAGCCACTGCCATACCGACGTCCGCGACGCGTTTTTTGCTACGCGCGTCGGTCTCGCTCGTCAGCGCCGCGTACGTCAGTACGCTGACGCGCTATAGATCTCTACGAGTGCGTTCAGTGCGTTGCCGACCGCGTAGACTATTGTCACGTGTGCGGTACATTTGTTTCGAAAAGACAATGTGCGTTGGAGATATAACGTTCCGTAATATGGAGCAATGTTTTAGGTGATTTTCCAACTTTGATAACAATTCATCATAAGTTTTAACCGACATTCTAAAATAATTAAAGATCCTTTTCCTCCTCCGCACGTAGGTTTCCAAGTAACGTAGAAAATTCACCATACACCGCTCTTTGAGCAACAAGCGGATGAATGTGATATTTTTTTCTAAGTGGACGTCTTCTTCGCTTACTTAGCCCCTTCGCACATGGCGTCGTATCGTAAAGGTATCGTAGAACGCGCGTAGTACGAGATCAATACGAGCAGGAACATGTTCTAACAAGTCCGCACACGAGGCGGTGTTACAGCGTATCGTATGAGGTGTTCAGTGTCATTACGATAGTCGTAGCGTACTGGCGTAAAAAAGGAAGCGACAATTTTTTTTTATAATGAATACTGCAAAAATTATAGAATTTGTGAGCCTAATCGAAACCTTTCCTTGCCTATATTTAAATCATTCATTGAGTGATTTCTCTAGGAAAGATGTAAAGGAGAACTCTCATGTACCATTTTTCAATAGGTTTTGTCCCAAAATATTTAGAAGTATTGTAAATGTATCCTTCCTCATTAGATAAAAACTGCGGAATTTATTATCATTTTTTGACAGTTCACCTGCAGCAATAAACAATCTTTTCTTGTAATTATTTGCTATGTATGGATGGATCTAATGAGCACGTCGCTTTCTACTTCTAACGAAATCAAAAAACATGAAATCCTCTTCGTCTGAGGAGAAGGTAAGGTCATCAATAAATTCCCTAAACACATCTGGTACGCTTGATGCTATGATTTCAACTGAGAAAACGATACGTCTACGCGACGATTCGTTTGTAGAACACTCCGCGTCTCTTGCGCGTAGCGTAATTACGATATGCTCACGAGACAACTACGCCTACGATCCATATGCAAAAGAGTTTAACTATGCTGCAGCAACTAAACAATTTATAAATGGATTCATTATCAAAATAAATCACAATGCACGCGAATGTCCTATATAGCGATCGGTTTTGCACTGAACGGTTCATACGCGACCGACGGTGCGCGCAACCGACGTACGCGACCGATGTCAGCGTAGTAGGAAATCAGGCCTTAAGCCTGCCTGCGTTTAACGGTATTATCTTAATTTTTATTTTTAAATAAATATTTTGAATCTACTTATTAATTTATATATAGAATATTCAACTTTAAAAAAGATATTTATGGATTTTAACCTTGAAAAAAAAACGTTTAAAAAAGATAGGTGTGATAAATCTGAAATGTGAAATATAATGTGTTTTTTATGATAGTCTGGGTGTAGAAATTGATAGATTATTATTCTAATTGTAAGAATAATATTGCGAGTAGCTTATATAGAATTGAATTGAATTGTTTCTAAATTTACTGCTAAAATATTTACTTAATTTTTTGAGTTTTAAACTAACAAAATTTATTTATAACTTTGGCAGGTATTGAACAAAGTTCTGTTTTTAACTGGAATGTTTTCAAAGCTACTCGTATTTTTATTAGCGTAAAATATACATGCATATCACTACAATATTTTATTATTATAAATTTAAAAATTTATTGTACTTAAATATTTTTACAAAAATACAAAAGACACATCAAAATATTGGCTACATTACCGCGTTGTATCGCTATACTAACGCGTTGGCCAAAATATACTCAACTAAGCGTGTCGATATTTCTCCAAACAATCGACGTGCTTCTGGCATCCATGGACTTAAAGTCTCTACTCCAAAAGGAACGAAATTATAAGAATCTAAACATACATTATTTCAGCTAAAATAAGTGGTCCTCTTTTCAAGTTGATAAAAAATATATGAAAACATAAAATTGACAAAAACAAGTCAATCGTAGTTAATCAGCATTATCGACAGCTTGTTCGAGTTGAAAGCTCTTTATAATCTCAAGTACCGAGCTTAGTGGTCATAGAGTAGTGAACGTATTTTGTTATAGCTTATCTTAACTGAGAAATATTTTTCATTGTTTCTTGGCAGTAATACGTAGATAAGCGTAACTTATTCTAGCGGAAACGATCAAAGGAAAAAACAAAGACATCTATGTTTTATTTAAAAAAATATACTTACTACACACTGATTAGTGTTTCGTTCCGATAATTGAAAATGTAATCAACAGTTTATTTTTCAACTGAACGCCTCTGTATCATGCACTATTCTATAGTCAATTACACGCACGCATTTTTAGATAAAATTCAACTAACAGATTTATATTTTAGCTGTCCAGCATTATGGTAAGACATATTACATAGAATATACTTAATTTCATTTTCATTAATTTAAATAAATATTTGCTTTTGCTTCTTCAAAATAAGTATTTGGTTATCATCACTTAAATCAAATATTTTGAAAATATATGATATCTACTTATTTTCTATCCATAGACATTCACCAAAATTTCTTCAAACATTTGTATAGTTTTTTCAACTAAATAATTAAGTTTAAACAATCATTATATTTCTAAGTTCTACGGTGATGTTATAATTAGTTTGGTTGCTATAAATTAATAAATAAATAAATAAAAGATATATCATATTAATACCATACAAAACTTTATTTACATAAAAGATTCGATAATTTTAAAAAACAATCTATAATTTATTAATTGTATTTATTTATTTAAACTTAGTTGTTAAAATTTAATTATATTATTCACGCACGCATTTATTTAATGTACCTATGGTAAAAAGTGTGACTTAGATAAATCCTATCGATTTAAAATCAGTATTCATAGACGTCGGAAAATAAGCTTAGTTAAGAACATTCGTTAACCAGTAATATAATAATACAATTTCTATTAGAAAGTAGCCAAGATTTATTGTTGTATACAGTTTAATCATTATATACAAGCCTAGAGAAAAACTCTTACCAAACACGAGTACATATCTTGTATATAAAGTCTCTAATCAATACTGGATATTCTGTCTCGTTTAAATCTAACCTCTTACTCTAACGAAGGCTGTATCAAAATGGCGGAGTAGTGTCAGTAATGATTAATACAATCGTATTTTAATGCTTTAATATTTTATACATTACCTACATTCATAGTTGATTTTAATTACAACGAATAGAAATTCAATGCTGATCTTTTATCAGTTTATGCTGCATGTTAATAGTTACTTGCTGATTGTGCTTGCTAGCTTGCTTCATAGAACTTTTAACATTTTAAAATAATTTTTAAGGTTTCTTTTATTCGTAAATTTTCATAATTTTTTGATATAACAACTAATTTTTAAGACATACAACGTACAACATATACAGAAATCCACGCTTAATAATTTGCTAAGTCCTTGCTACTGACTTATTCAACCTATCAACAATAGTATTATTAATGATAGAAAGTTTAAGTTTGTAGGTGACCGAAACAAATGAAACTCCAGTCACCCTATTAGTCAATATGATTTTTATTTTATTTTATGAAATTACATAACGACTTTTTAGTCATAATATTTGACGTAGGTGAGTATGTTAAGTTCATGGACGTAGCAGTTTCGTAGGCTGCTACGAAATGCGGCGTAGCACTAGAAAGTATCTTAGACATTATTTATTTATTTAAAGATTTAAAGTTAGTTCCTTGTGATTGAATTAGTTAGGTATATGTATTAAATAAAATAAATCCGAGAAGAGATAAGGTAAAATTATTATGCCTTCTAATTTAATACGACATTTGAAATTAAAACAAACATTTCGGCTATGAATTTTATAATAATTGCAGTCAACTAGAATATCTCGAACGAATCTTCATCTCTACATCTGTAGCTGCTGGTGGCGGGGCATCGATTACAGAAAAGACGAAAATATGAAAGTCTCAAAGATTCTTATATTTTAGTTCCTTTTGGAGACTTTAGGTCCATGTGAGCAATAAGCGCGTCGATTGTTTAAAGAGATATCGACGCGCTTAGTTGAGACCACAGGAAACCCGAAAGCTGATTCATATTTCAGCCAAAGCGTTAGTATAGCGATACAACGCGGTAATGTAGCCATTATTATGGGTACGTACGCACCTCTACGGCTTTGATGAGCCTTTTGTATTTTTGCAAATATATTTAAGAACATTATTATAAATAAAATAGCAACACGTAATTTTATAAAAAGCAATCATTCCAGATTTTAGCACTTCTAGCTTTGAGCCTGTTGGGCGTGGCTGCGGTCGACCTATCGGAGATGAGCGTGAAGCAGCCAATCAGCGAGCCGGAAGTGGTTGTACAACTGAAGTACGACGGGGGTGAACTGAACCGGATATACTTGACGCAGTTTCGTAAGAATCAGAGAACCGCGGCAGTACCCGCCAGATCGAACGTGTGTGCGGATCTGTGCCATTCAGGTTTTTTTTTTATTTTTTTTTTAACTGTGATCATTTAGGTACTATGTAAATATAATAAAGATGTGTGTATAGTGCAGTGTGATTTAAAGTGGATGTTGTAGGTATGTTTTTTTATAATTCTATATTAATATTTAGATAAATATTGTTCTCATTATTTATTCACTAGCGACCCTCCCCGGCACGGGTATAAAACATATATAAAACCTTACTCTTTAATCACTCTATCTATTAAAAAAACAGCATCAAAATCCGTTGCATAGTTTTAAAGATGTAAGCATACAAAGGGATATAGGGAATGAAAAAGCGACTTTGTTTTATACTGTTGTGATTATGCAATGTATTTATATTAAAGAGCCATTGTACCTAATCTGATTACTGTATCAAATATTAATCAAACTTCACAAAAATTAAAAAAAAAATTATTGATGAATTTTAAATATAAAAATTGAAGATTTTTATCTTTATTTCGTTAAATTAAGTATACTTCTTCTGTTTTTTCAAAGTATTTAGAACAATTAATTATCTTCAGCTTTTAATTTTAGGAAAAGACTTTAATTATTATAAGTAAGCTTGTAGCTGGAGATTTTTAATTATATTAAAAAGTTATGAAAAAAAGGAAATAGAAATTTACAGATACATATCTTATATATATTTTAAACACATTAGGGCTCGGTGGTGAAGCATGCGGGTCTACCTGCAGCGAGCTGATGCCAATTGGACTGAAATCTGCTCTGAAAAGTGGCAACGTTAGCAGTGAGCAGTTTGGGCAGCCCAGGGTTGGCGTATGCCCAATTCTCTGTGAGAACCAGCTTGGTAAGTATTACCTACTTACATCCAATTAAAGTAGCTTCATGTATAAATTAAGTGGATTATGATAGTGATGATGCTGTAAGTTTAATCCTGAATAAAAAAATCCAAATCACCATATTTTAATTTGCGTTTTACGTATTTTTCGAGCTAACAAAAAAAAAACAAAATAAAACACAAAACATTGAAAATTTCGTAGAAAGTCGATGAATTTTAGGAAAGTAAATAAAATTCTATAAAAAAGGTTTCTCATCATCAACACTATTTAAATACATGAAAATATTTCAGGGGAGCCACTATGCTCGTGTTCAGCTATAACAACGCACTTCACTAACTGGACCATGGTCTGCCAAGCATTCTGTTTCGAAGATGGCTACACACTTTCTGGTTTGTATCATGTTAGTCTTAAGTTCTTTGTCAAGGACTGGCAATGCATCCGCGAGCCATATCTTAGCATAGGAGATAGTCATTGAAAGCCGTCATGTTATTATTTTAAATAATGACCTACTTCCTACTTATATTCTAATAAACCGACTGACGGGACAAATTAACTTTTCTTAGGATGTCCAACATGTGAAGACTCTCCTAAAGTAAAGGCACCCCGGATTCATTCAATTACTGCCCTAAACTTGGGCTTGGACACAACTGAAGGCTGGCAGGCCTGGTGTAATGTACAGTGTCGTCAAGGGCAAGGCGGTGCCGCTTGTAACTGCGACAGGACTCCATTTTAATTCAATTGCATTCGGTATACCGAATAACAAGAGAAGTTATCAACAAAATGCCGAAACTGACAACTTAAGTAAGTTTTGACGCCTGTTTTGACACTATACAGATATAATTTAATACTATATCAAATATAATTAAAATCTCTAACTAACAATAAATATTTTGTTTGTTGCGAGATGTGAGATTTGAAATGTTTTTCTTTTTGTATTTGATATTTTATTCCTTAAATAAACGTTATTTTTACATTTAGAACATATTTTATTTTATATATAGATACCTACTAAGGAATTCCTGCAATTCGTTGATAACTTCTTATTTATTATGAATTTTTGCATAGTTTGACGGCCATGTCATTTAGACATTTGTGTTTATTATTAATATTAATACATACATGATCAGATTTCGTTGGCAAGTAAGATTAATTCATCAAAAAATTATAAAATGCTATATAGGCAAAAAAATATATAAGTATAAGTATGTAGTAATTAAAAGTCTAAAAATTAGGTCACTATCTAACATATCAATAAGGAAAAAATTAGAATTAAGATGTACATAAAGGATACTGTGCAAAAGACAATACATAACTAGAATTAGCATTAAAACAATGATGTAATTTGTATTTTAATTTCCGTGTATTAAATTTTACTTGACATTTATTCCTTTTTATTTTTGTTGAATCCTACCAGTCAATTATATATGGACACAATGTGACGCACTTTTAATGTACTAACAAAAGACCATCTCAGATAAACATAAACTTATATGCTTAATATAAAATTCAAGTTTTAAACGTTGTTTAAATTTGTTTCATGTATTGTGTTGTCGGTACTTATCATTTCAGAAATTTCCTTCTTGTCTTAAATGTTTTTAGGTAATTCACTTTAACGAGAAAGAAACAGAACATTTTTAGCAACAAATTCAACATTGTAGCTATATTTATAACATGAACGAGTGTCAGCGTTATTAACCGACCTTCCAAAAAGGAGGTTATCAATTTGACGTGTATTTTTTTAAATAACTTGCTACTTATTTTATTATTTATTTTAGTATTAATATTATGTGTTTCTAAAACTCAGTTTACATAAAATGATGGCGGGAATTACATTCCTAATATCACTACATAGTATAAAACAAAGTCGCTTTTTCTTTCCCTATATCCCTTTGTATGCTTAAATCTTTAAAACTGCGCAACGGATTTTGATGCGTTTTTTTTAAATAGATAGAGTGATAGAAGAGGAAGGTTTTTATTTATGTTTTATATCCGTGCAAAGCCGGGACGGGTCGCTAGTAATACAATATAATACAACTGAGTTATTATTATATTTTTACGACAATACTTTTTATATTATAAAAAAATAACATAAGCATTTATTTTTCCAGTCTGAGATGCGTCAAAATGTTAAATAACGGATAACAATGAAATCCTAGGAAATAAATTATGTTGACTCCCTAAAGTTATCAATTTTAAAATTCGTGTCAGTAGTAGACTAGTAGAATTGGTGTTTGTAGATTTGTCTTTTTGTAAAATTGTATCTTTAGAAACGTGTTTAATTGATAAGTCAGACTATCTTAAAATACTTATAAATTATTGGACAAACTGAAAAACCATTTCCAATCAATCCAAAATGCTTTTCGATGACGTAAATTTTATAACCTTGTCTATCTCAAATTAACTTCTGCATTGTTACAGTAATATATTTGCAATTTACATAAAAGACGTTTCTTATATCTATTCGCTTCTATTCACTAAAATGGTTTTATCGAGAAACATAGCATAAAATTCACTTTCGTTCTGATTTTCATTTAACAGAAAGTAGGTAGCTATTATACTAAAATAAAAGGTTTAACTTACATTCTTAACCGAAGTTCAAAAACCAGTAGAAGGTTAAATTCGTGTAATTTCTTTTTACAATAACTAGGTACTTTTCTTAATATCCGTGTTCATGTTAACACTAAGAACTCGTCTATATGATACACCAGACATTGGAATGAGATGATGTCACTCTACAATCTAGACCTTGCTATTAATTCTCTTTATTTTTAGTGACATGAGTTATATCTAATTGAAATTACAAATACAGGAGCAAACGCTCGCCGTGTCTTGTTCATTTCAGCCTTTATTATGTTATGATTTCGACATAACCACAATAACTCTCATCCAAATTACGCCGTCGAGGTAACATTTGCTTTATATACGTTTTAATAATAATAATTAAACGAATGTAAACGTAATAAATTCGCGTTTATATATATAAATTATGGCGTACAATATTATTTTTTACACACTCGCCTATAAGTCGCATTATTTTTCATTAATCTATTCAGAATTATTTAATTTCAATATTTTTACTATCATATACTTGTATATCTAAGGTGACCAACTGTACTCATTTACTGAGTTTTGTACTCTTTTTTCGTAAACCGTACTCTTTTCAAATCCTGTACTCTGAAAGTACTCATTTGTATAATTTTATACTCATTTGTATTTCTAAAACATTTTTTTAGATTATTTTATTTCAATGCTGCTGTTGAAAGGGTATTTTCTGCAAACTTTCTCGTTTCTTTCTTCACAAACTTCTGTTTCGTCGCAACTTTCTGCAAAAATATTATCTAACAGTCAAATTTAATATGCAAAATGAAAGTTGTTCGGATGTGGCTACATTATTAGACGAACATCCTCCGAACAAAAATATGTTTTTAAAAGAAAATAGGTAAAGTTTTTATTGTTTTCTCTTCTTTTTTTCACCTATGAAATACTTGCAAAGTGTACTCTTTTTGAACAAAAAATAGTTGGTCACCTTAGTATATCTACAATATATAAGTATATACATTTTCTAAATTAAGTAGGTATATACTTCTGAATCAAATCCTAGATCTATCCTTTTTCCAATCAATACCTAGATAATAGATATATTTACTAAGTACTTTTAGAAATATAATATAATTAATGAAAATGTTACACTTAAGTGTATAAGATTAGTTTAGAACAACCAAGAATTATCAAGAAAACAAACAATATCACAAATGTCTTCCATTAGGTAAATAAGATTTAGGTGCGTTATTAAGAAAGTGTATAACTTAATTAAAATGTTATAATAATTAGAATAAATAGTGATTATAACAACGTTTTTATAAGATTAATTTTGAATTTCTGTAGGTAGAATTACTTATAATGTTATGTAATATGTTAGGAGGATTAACAAATATTCATATTTTCTGCTGTCTGCACGCAAACGCCTAAAATCCATGTTTCTAAGGTCGTATAATTGATATGAAAATTCCCGCTATCGATACCTAATATGTAGAACGTGCGTAAAATCTTCCATATTATTTAAGGTAGTTATCTATCAGGAAAAACATAATTATAGAGGACAAAACAAAAGTGAGCACCTGACATAATATCAATAATAACCTAAGTATGTATAATATTTTTTGTTACGTATTAGATTAGATGTGTATGAATAACTTCATGTAATTTAGATTAACTTATATTGTTGTTTGTATTTCTTAAGAATTTAGTTAAAAGTCGTTACATATAAGTAAGTATATTATTCTGACGTCTTTACGTCTGTAATCATATTGTGTGTATCTCTGTAGTATGTATACCTATGTATTTAATTAAACGATGCTTAAAAATTTATTATAATTCTTCCTAGATTAAACATTTTGAATAAGTTTTAGGGAATTTACAATTATGTTATTATAATATATATTATAATCATTGATATAAATTATAATAGATCTATCTATATACCGTCGATTTCTACGACGGAATGTTATCCAGAATCTGGTTTAAATTTGAAGTTAACTAATGCTTACCTACTTATTTATTTTTTAATAGAGAAAATATTCGCAACTTACATTTAAATGTAATAATTAGGAAAAAGGTTAAAAAGTACCGAAGAGTTATTAATAGCAATAACAAAATATGTTTTTTTTTTACTTCTTTAACAATATTTAATTATACGAAGTGCAATATTATCTTGCTTGAAAAATAAAAGCTTTGATGACTTTAACGGGTTTCATTTTGCCTAACTGTCCTTAAAGTAAGGTCTCAACTATGAATCTCAGCCTTAGTAACTAAAAAATCATGTACATAACCAGGGCCGTCTTTAACCTATTGGAGGCCCTGGGCATATTAGGATAATGGGGCCCCTATGACTTTGACAGAACACTATTTTGTTAGAATAGACAAAGAAAGTAGATAAACAAGGTTAAATTTTTTTAAATTAACAATCACATGAAACGAATAGCTAAATGTAATAGAGTCCACAAAAGTAACTCTTTTAGCATTTACAATTAGTGTTCCCCACTGCAGTTAGTTACCATCATGCTTAAGAAGATTGTCAATGCGATTTCTACATTTGGAAATGTGTCTTCAATTTTGTTTTCTTTCAAAAGTTGATATATTTTTAATATACAATCCTAATTTTCACTGTTAAAAATTTTCAAGTATTCTGTTAAATGCAAACATTCTATTTCTAACTCTTTCTCATTAACATCTTCATAATAAAATTCTGCAAATTCTGTGCAACTTTGTCTCAACTCTTCAGAATTTAGAGTTTTCGAGCGAAAAAATAAATCAAAACGTTTACTGATATTCTTAGAAGGACTTAATCGCTGTTTTAAATGAACGCTGAGGGTATCAATTATAAGAAGAAAGGTTTCTATTTTAAATTTCTCTCTTCCATTCAGTTGGACTGACGGCACGGAGCCCTTAAAAAAAACTCTGGCGAGTACTTCTGTGTTTTGTTCTTTGAGATAGGTCCTTGTAGTCAGATTCCGGGTTTCTTTCTTTGGCAGACGATTCGAAGTAATCAAATTTATCCCTGAAGTTAATAATAAAATCGTCAAGTGAAGTAAACATATTAGTTGCAATGTTCAGTGTTATTGTTTCTTTTTAAAGATAATTATTTATTTTGTCTATTCTTTCCAATATACAGTTCCAAGTTTCCGTTAAAATAATATATTAAATGGTTAATTCAAACTTGGAAGTTCATACTTCGCTTCGTTCGCTCAATTTTAATGGAGCAAGTCAAACTGATGAGTGTACTACTGATGATTTTTCTTTAAAATGTGTATGTGCTTAGTATATCATTATACAATTTAAATTTATCTAAGCATGTTGAAGTCGGAAAGCCTTATTTTTGGGCGAGAGTAGAATAGCTTCACGCATGTATAAGCTAGTAATTTCGCATTGTAGTCAATAATTTAGGTTCAATTTCTTCGAATTATAATATAAGTTTTTTGGTAATAAATCTATCTTAGGGCCCCTATCGATCGCGGGGCCCTGGGCACTTGCCCAAAGTGCCCACTGGGAAAGAGGGGACTGTACATAACACCAAGTTAGGTGTTTGGTAAATACATTTCTTTGTCTGTTTCGTGATCAATATCTTTACACTTCAATCAGGAAGGTTGCTGATGATGTCAAGTGTGTTATCCAACCGAAACATTAATAATGTATGTTTCCTCGGAATTCAAATCCGGATTTCCGGTGAATAAATTTCTGACGCGTGCAACCACTTTGCAACAATGGCAATTTAAGACATAAATACCTAGTTATACTACCTACTATTAGTAGTCTTATCATTACCTAAATTTTTTGTAAATAATAAGTAATACTAAAATTAATGAATTTTTTGCCTTAATGTTTATTATCATCATGTTCATCATCTTTTCTTTAATGCTATACAGAGTACCTAACTCAATGCAGTAAATGTCCAGCCTTCTTAGAACAAATTTTTAGTACTTATGTCTGCGTTCATTCAGGGCAGAAATAGACTAAAATTCGCTTTGGAAGACTTTACACTTGTTTCTCGAGACATGAGTGTCGAGAAATAAGCATGAGTCGTTTCATATGTCGCAGCAGTTAATCTAATGTTTGCAGGGAGCCGCTGTGGCACGCGGTTTTTTACTAGGGTAGATAGATGGATGCTTCAAAACGTTACGTAAAAAAGACTAGGTAGTAGGTAGGTAAGTATCTGGCGCTCAAAACAGACAAATGACACAGAACAAAAATATTTTATCAAGGCACACGGCACCTGACAAACTGTGAAGTTTGTACCTACGGTCTACCTATTTAGTCACCTGACAGATGACATATGAGTTTTGACCTTACAAAACATAGGAAGGTACTAGGTAGTAGATTTGTATTTTGTATGGTTTGTTTTGAAATTCTGTTAATAGAATGCGAATATTTATTTATTCACTAATCTAAAAGTTTAAAATACGCAGTTCCAGTTGTGGTGAAAAGTTTTGAGGTATAAAATGGAAAATTTTAACTTGTACTGTAGGTTTTGTGCAGAGCAGAAGAATTCTGAAAAAATGTTGAATTTAAACGAAGAAAAGAAACTCGATGAAATACACAACAAACTTTCGTTTCTAAATGCTGTATACATTGATATATTAAAAGACAATTTACCTAAAACAATATGCTTCGTATGTTACGAATCATTGAATAAAGCACACGAATTTCTAAACAATGTTATGAAAGCTCAGAGCGTTCTCGATGACATATTTCTCCCAAACAAAGATGTTGAACTATATTATTCTGATGATGATAAGCATTTTAATATCGACACAGTAGAGCATGAAGTGAAACTTGAAAACTCAAATGAATTAGATACAATTAATGTTAAACCTGAACCAAAAGATGATACTGATCTTAATGTCAAAGATTTTATTGAAGCTGCAATTCAAAACATCCCAGAAATTAATATTTATGCTACTGAAGATGCTAATGTTAAAAAAACATTAACTAAGTGGAAGCATTATCCATGGACTTGCGCTTACTGTAATATTGAATTTTTAGATATAGAGACATTAAGACTACACAGCCGAATCACTCATGGGAGGTGTAATGCATTTGCCTGTGTATATTGCAAAAATTTTGAATGTAGTAGTTTTGAGCAGTTTATCACTCATGTGAGAAAGCACAAAAAGAAACTTAGGTAAGAGGTTCTTACACAACAGTATATACTATGTACCCTTCACAATTAATACTTGGTAATTGTGTATGCTATAAAATAATGTAATTTTTTTTTATTCTAGAAAACGATGTGAATATTGTGACGATTCTGTAGAAGAGGAAGTTTTAAATGAGCATGTCAATACACACATCAAAAAAGATGAAGTAGCTTGCCACCTATGTGGTGAAATATTTACAGAGGATGCCTTACAAGAACACTTAAAAGAATTTGAGCCAAATAAACCAAAACGAAAACCCAATAGAAAAAGAGGAGCACCACTCACAATTGAGGAATTAACATGTCAACTATGTAATAAGGTATATAAAACTCCGAATAGTTTGCGTGACCATAAAAAAATACATGCCAATAACCGAAAAAAAGATTACACCTGTGAACGCTGTGGTAAAATGTTCTACAATAAAGGTACATTGACATCGCATGTAATGGCTCACAATGAAGTTAGACCACACATATGTAGAATTTGTAATAAATCATTTCTCTTTCCCAATATGTTAAGAAGACATGTTGAAATGCATTCTGGAGTAAAGCCATTTTCATGTGAGCAATGTGGCAGATGTTTCCGCCTACAGTATCAGCTAAATGCTCACAAAATTATTCACACTGATTCAATGCCTCATGTTTGTAAATACTGCAATAAAGCTTTTAGATTTAAACAGATATTAAAGAACCATGAACGTCAGCACACTGGTGATAAACCCTATCGCTGTGAGTTTTGTGGTATGAAGTTTACAAACTGGTCCAACTTTAATAAACATACAAAACGAAGACATAATTTGGATACATCCAAAAAAAAGATTACTCCTGAGGGAGTATTCCCTATTAATTTAGATACTGGAGAATTGGTTCAAATACAAGATGCATCAACAGAAGAATGGAAGACTAAGATTATGATTCCAGCTAAACGAGGAAAGAAAAAAGTAAAGAAGGAAAATGTGAATGAATAGTATTATTTTAGTGTTCTGAAACTTACTTGAAAATGCACTAAGATATAATTATTATAAGTTATTAATCAGGAGTTTTTAACATTGTCTATGAACTACAACTTCATATTGCCATTAAGACTTGCCATTTTTAGTCAAAATACAAAAAGATTTAAGTTATGGAATAGTGTTTTACTTTTGAATTAGAATTAATGTAACATTTATACATAATAATTCACTATCCATTGTAAATACTATAGATCTATTTTTAAAGTATTTTATGTACTTTGCAATAAACAATATGTAGGCACTATTGTAATAGTATTTTTTTTAACTTAAAATTTTAATTTTAAAAAAATAGTATTTTAATTTTAACTGAATACCGAAGATACATCACTGGGCCTTCGCTCTATAAACTATACTTTCGACAGTTTATCTAAGGAATAAGGGCGTAAGAATTAAACGAAAGGACTTAATTTACAAAAAACATTCTTTAATATTTTTGAAATTAAAGATCGTAGTTCAATACCTGTGCAACGTTTTATATTAATTGGGTAGTATAATATTATATATACAATTTCCAAAGAGCTATACTAACCAGCTATGAAAGTTACACAATAGAATTTTAACTACTCAAAACTATGTAGTTAAATTTAGGATTTCTTAACTTTTAAATTATACCAAGGGTCAACATAAAAGTACGAAAATGTGCGAGATAGTCAAAAATATTTTCTTTATTTCTTAGCAATAAGCGCAAAACATCTGGGAGATATTTTTTCATTTACAATTTTTTTAAATTCACAATTGATTATACCTTTTTCTTTTAAATACAATAGTCTGTCATACAAAATGCAATTTTCAACTACTTGTTGCAAATTATTTTGTAATGCAATAAATATGGCGGCCTTTTGAAACGTCAATGAAGAATTTTGCCGCCAAAAAAACCAAATTTTTTCAATGTCAAAGTGATGATATTTATTTTCAGTACACTCGACATTTCCATTACATATAAAAGAAAATCCATTTTCAATCGCATCTTTTACATAAGAGCTAAAGTCATTTTCTTTCGCGTTGAAACGCACCGCTTTCCTTTTTTTACGCTTTAAAGTTAAATTATCTGTAAATTAAAATATAATTGTAAAATAGTCGCAAAAGAAATACCCACTGTGGTTAAAGCAAAGGACAATTTTAATTAACCGCCACGGTGGCGGTGACATAGGTTTTATCAGAAGTAATAATCCCTGTAACTTACGTTCATGTGCGTATTTTTGAAGAGTAGCTCGTGCCAGTAGAAAAAATACTAAATCCTCCATTTTGTCTCTAGATATATTCGGCGGTTGGGCAGCCAATCTTAAGAAGGGTACATTTAGGATAGCGTTACATCTTTTAAAAGTAGTTTTAAAGCAATTACTCATTGGAAAGTTTTTAAAGACACCGTCATCTATTTGTAATATTTTATGATAACAACACGGCATAATAACAATGGCACGTGCATATTCCATTTTCAAAAATAAGTTTATAGCATCGACTGTCAAATCTGCACAGGCATGGAGACCGCAAATACAAAATTCGTTTAACTTGAACTTATCTTCAATGAAGTCCATTAAATGACTGTCTGAGTCTTCGCTTATTTTATACTTAATAAATTTTACGCTATCTACGGAATCTAAATGATACTTTCTTTGGCGTTTTTTCGCGCCAACATAATTATTTTCGTTGCACTCCAGTCCCAGTACTTTATAATTGCTAACTTTAAAAATATGTTGGTCTAGATATCCCTGCAAACACAAACATATTAAATATACTAAGCAAAAGTAAAAAAAAAAGCCGCAAATAACAAGTTTACTACAAATGCCTATTACTGAATTTATAAATTATTCTATATTTTATAAATTATCAATGTATTCTGATATGAAAAAATAAAGAAAATCTTACCAAACCCGATCCAAAATCTACAACAGTATCACAACCTATTTCCTTACAAATAACGTCAATTTCTTTAGCCAAATAAATGATTTCATGTTTTTTCTTGGGACCCAAAGGTGCTTCTATTAAAAAGTCTAAATTCTCATCTTCAAAGTCAGTATAACTTATCTTCAACCTTTTTATTTTTGAAAAGAAATTTCGTAAATAATTATTGCTAATATTTTTTGAAAGATCGAACCCTGCTTCGAATACGTCTACGTTTTCAAGTCCTCGTATTGGTATATTATCTAAAACATTGTTCACTATTAAGTCGGTGTTAGGAACAATGTATAAATGTTGAAATTCTTCAAAAAATTTAAGACATTCTTCGAAGTATTCTTCAGGCTGATCATGAAAAACCGGCGGTAGTGCCATGTTTCCAAGTCTGAAACAACTCACAATTTACAGTTTAATATTACCTAGTAACGCTTATAGTAATGGAGTGAGAGCTAGTTAATAGTTAGACATCACGATTAAAGGATCACGTATTAAGAATATCTTCTCGTAATATAAACACGAAAACAAATAAAATTATTTATTTCTAATTTTGACAGATTTCCCGCGAGAGTAGTTTTTAATAAAATTTATGGTAACACATTATGAATTCCAACATCTGCTATTTAACTATCCAAATAAAGGCATTTTGTATCTTGATAAATAATCTATTTTAGAAGTTTTCTGTAGTTTTCTATCTTACATACAATATTGAATACATATAAGATTAAAATGTTTTAGAAAAAATTAAATTCCATAAAACTTGAATAAAATCTTACAGCTTTGATTTCATCAAGCTGTAGGTATAGTAATTCTTTAAAACTTAACAAGCCTCTTTTTCTTGTGGACCGCTGACTTTCTGCCATGCTTCATGGTTTTTGCACAGTTGTTGAGATGCGCCCTCTCCAATTACGCATTTTCCAGCCCACTTGTCTGGCGTTAAGTATTTCTGACAAACATCTAATAAATCCTCTCTCTTTACAGCTAAAATTCTCTCTCTCTGCGTCTTCCATATATCATATGACATGCCATACAAAAATAGTTCAACTCCTTTCATGTATTCAGCGACGGGAGCATCCATTTGCTGTAAAATTGACAGTTTCGCTTCAAATAAGTTTTGATCATCCACTAAGTTTTCATTTTTCGCAATCCAGTCTGATGCCTCATCATATACATCCATCGTTACCCGAGAATTAGGGTCTCTGTATGAATAGAAGTTAAAAAAACCATCCATGGTCAACATAGCACCTCCACCATATGCACCATTTTGTTCCCGCACTATGGGATGAAGGTATTTTGAGGTTAAAAACCGTGAGAGTACTCTCAATTTCGGATAGTCTGCATGCGTGTATGGCACTGTTGGAATAACTTTCGCGCAATAGTTTACTGGAATGTTCATAGATACATGAAGACCACGATTCTCTTTTGACAGTGGTCGCGCATCAGTAAAATTAATCCTGTTAACATCTTTACATTCCTGATTTTGGCATAGATTCACACAGAATTTATCTATTTCTTCATGTATATTGTTGTTTGTATTTGAAAAGTGGACTGCCGCTCTTAGGTTTCCACCATTCAAAACCGCTTTTCCAATATCATCAATTACAGATTGTATATCCTCAATTTTAAGATTTTTTTGGACTTCTTGCATATTCATAATATGTTTAATACCTAGGAGGTTTTCCTTACACTCATCTACTGATGAAACTAAAGATCGTGCAGCTTGCATGGCATAAACATGACCATTATCTATAATTCCATTGGTAAGAGATGAGCAATAGTTGGTCAAAAGCATATTCATTCTTTCACTATTTTCAAATTTGGGTTGGCTAAAGATTTCCGACCAAATATCCATCATTTTTGGCAAGTTATTGTCAAGGCAGTGGCTACTAATAAGTACCCCTTGTTCATATTGCTCTTCTAAATCTATATGGTCTGTAACATGCATAGAAAAACTTAATCCAGATGTTGATTTACTAACATATTTATCAAAGTCTCTATAATTGTAAGACTTTGTATCAAATTTATCAATTACATAATTGAAGAAAGGTAAGAGAAGTCTTTGATTTTCATTTAAATTGTCAGTTCCTAAGACTCCTTTAAAATATGTAACTCCATTGGTATTAGCTTCACACAGTTGCAAAGGAATTGTTCCAGATACAGTATGTTTCAGAGCTGGAGCTGTCTTGCTCAACAAGATTTCATCAATTTTTAAGCATGGCAGGATGTCAAGGTTTTGAACTTTCTTTTGTGCTCTTGATAATTCTATACCATCTCTGAATATTTGCTCTTTTTCTTCGGCTGAAAGTTGTTTTACTTTGGACTTCAATAATTTGGATTCTGCATCATTGAAGATATCATCAAACTTGGGATCAGGTTGCATAGTCATTATCAACTTATGATTATTCAATATAAAGTACTTTTCAATAACATCTTTTACATAATTTGAATCCATTAGGTTAGCTTTCAATTGATCTAGCAGCTCATTAACTTTAAGTGCTTTTAAAATAGGGCCATTATGATTCCAAAGAGGCATTAAGTTGAAAAGAACATTAAGACCAAATTTAGGTGATTGATGTTTTATAGAGAGCTCAAAACCATGTAAAACACTTTCAATATGTTCTCTCTCAAATCCTTTTGTATGAATATCTTCAATAGTTTGAGTTGTAAGCTTTTCTATCAATTCAAAATTAGCTTTATCAACATCTTTTAAACCAATTACAAATAAGGTGTCCCTGATTTGATTATCATATCCAGTGAGAGCATTATAACCTCCAGAAATATTTTTCTCTATCAGGCTCTTGTAAAATGCAGAATTTGGTCCAACTATCATCAACTCCGCAAGAGCTGTCATCATAAATGTTTCATACACATTTGTAATGTCTGACATTACATATCCAATTGCAATTTGATTTTGTTTTTCAATTGGTCCTCCATACTGGTCTATTCTGCAAGGAATATTTGTTCTCTGAATCAACTTCCATCTCTCTTGAGGATTAACAATAGTGTTTTTAGGATCTAAGTATTCATATTTACTAAGATAGTTTTCATGCACAAACTTTAAATTCTGTTCCAATGGAAAGTTGCCATATGAAAAAATTCTAGCATTGCTTGGATGATAATATGTAGCATGGAAGTTTTTCAAATGTGAGTGGGTCAATTCTGGAATACATAGGGGATCTCCACCTGAGACATTACCATAAGTCCCTTTAGGAAGTATTGAATTTAAAAATTTTTGCCCGAATAATGAGCTGGTTTCTGAAAATGCTCCTTTCATTTCATTATAAACAACACCTTTGAATACCAGTGAAGATGTTTTATCTTCTAACTTATCATGCTCCAACCTCCAGCCTTCTTGGAGGAAATCCAATCTTTCCAAGTTTGGTTTAAAAACAGCATCTAAGTATACCTTCTGCAAATTTCTGTAATCAATTTCATTTTGAGATGAAAACGGATAGAATGTATAATCTGGCCCAGTTAAAGCATTCATAAATGTAGCAAGGGATCTGTTTAACATTTTGAAGAATGGATCTCTAACAGGGTACTTTTCTGAACCACATAAAACTGTATGTTCTAAAATATGAGGTGTTCCCATAGAATCTTGTGGGGTGGTTCTAAAGCCAATGGAAAATACATTATTGGCATCGTCTCTCTCTAAATGCAGGTACTCTGTCTTGGTTTTTTCATGATTTAAAAAATATGCTGTCATGTTGTATTCTTTTATTGGTTCTATGTCAGTACAAATGAATCCATGATACAGTTTACCAGGTAATATACCTTTAGATGCATTTTCTTTCTTTTTCAGAATCCCACTACTATATTTTCTGTGAGTAGCAGAATTGATTTTTCTATGAAGCTTGCTTGATAACGTACCAATTCTTGAATACATATTTTCTATTAGTTTGCCTGGAAAGATAATAGGTACTCACTGTTTTTTAAAATACCGAATGTAATGAGTGTGAAGTATTCATGAAACATAAGTATTATTATATTAATTGTGCGACAAACAATTGAAAGAAGATGCAATAATGTGTAAATACTTACCAATAAATTTCAGATTTAAATTTTTCTATATAATACAGATATTTGTTATTATGCGATTCTTAATACTTGCTTAATATTTTTCTTGGATTTTTGTATTTTTCAATTAATAAATTATATTTGTTACATGTAATCTTCATTAATTAATGTATTGTAACCTCTTTCAAAATTGATGATGGATCCAATAAATTCCAATTTCCAATATTTACCGGCTGGCGGCTACGAATTACGATTCTAACCAATTTTTGACGGAACTACAGAGTACAGACCTGATGCCACAGAATAAAGACCTGATGTCACAAAATACAGACCTTTACTCTTTGATGAAATGCACAAGAGTTGGTAGATAATAAAAACTGTTATCGTTTATACTGCCTAGGACCTATCGAAATAATCGAACAAATAACCCAAGAAAATGACGTTTAACTACCTACTTGGGATCATGGTTTGCTATGAAATATGAAGTCTGCCAATATTCAGTAGTATATCAAATTTTTACTTCTATTATGGACTTAATCGTCGGCTTATTGCAAGAATTCATCAACTGCAAAAAATCACTAAATACGATTTTATCTATAATGGGCGTTTTCATCTATAACAGAACTGAGCACATGTGACATGATCAACGCCACACCAGCGCGTAAAAGTTAAAATTTTAATTTAATAAGAGCTTAATTAATATTTTTTTAATTCCTAACCTCAAAAATCTTGCATTGTTTCAGTTAATTAACAAATAGCAAAAGACTTGTCAATGATCTGAAATAATGTTACTTAAAAAAATATAAAGTTTTTCAGTAATAATAACATAATATAATATTATCATTATATATTATGTATATCAATAAGCGATACGGATGTCTGCAAACCGAATTTTTGATTTTCAAATAACTATTCTGAGATTATAACTTACTAGCTGTGCACCGCGGTTTCACGCGCGTGAACTTCGTCGTAATGTGATGTTATATACCTAGTCTTAAAGCTTTTAGCTCTAAAAATGACAATATTTCCATAGAACGTTTCATCCCGCTTGTCGCGGTCTCCGGTCGCGGTCTCGGCCTACAGTACATGCCGAAGAGACCGAGACACTTGTCGCGGTCTCGGGTCGCGGTCTCGCGTGTCTGTCGCGGCGCCAACCTCCACCTTTAGACTTGGTTTTCAAAGTTACACAAGTTGTAAGAAATGATGATAAGCTACCCATAAAGAGTGTTTACATAATTAGCAATTTTATAGTGAGTTACGTTATTTACTTACGTGAATAAAATTTACAAGTTAAGGGTGGCCTTAGATCAACCCCATGAAGTTATTATTTAACAGAACTGATTTCTTTTTTTGTATTAATAACTTTATTTAATATATATTTTATTATTTACACGAATTACAAGGCTAGGTGGTCCGCGCTATGGTCGAAAGACTTTAGCCTGCCCTTTGGTCAAATACAAAAAAAATATGTATTCTACTATCTATATTTTCATTTTTCTTTCCCTTTTTAGTTCTTCTCAGTTCACGTGTTTACGTGTTGAACTTAATTAAAGTTCTCATCATCGAGAGCAAATGTAAAGTAAATAAAAATGAGTTTATATAACTTCAAAAAAATAGCCGTGGTACCCACGGCAAAGGTTTGTAAAATTTAAAACATATTCTTGTTATTTTGAGAACAGCATATTATAACCTAACCTGAAACCTTATTTTATCTATTTTCAGGACTTCATTGATATAATTTTATCAAAAACACAAAGAAAAACGCCAACTGTTGTACATAAACATTACAAAATAACGCGGATACGAGCCTTTTATGTGAGAAAAGTGAAGTTTACTCAACAAAACTTTCATGACAGATTATCTCGCATCATACAGGTACTTCTTTATATTCACTCTCTTTAACTACTATGTCACTGTTAATAGTTTTTCGTGTTAAAGTTTTCGATTCCCTGGTGCTATGTAAGACTTCAAAGTAAAGTTATTCTATTTCAGGAATTCCCTAAATTAGATGATGTCCATCCATTCTACGCAGATTTGATGAATGTTCTGTATGATAAAGATCATTATAAATTGGGATTAGGACAGTTGAATACAGCTAGACATTTAATTGATAAGTAAGTTTTTGATTCATTATATTTTAGCACATAATACAAAATAACATTTTCTTAGCTAAAAGCATCCCATAATGTAAGGACTTTAGACTGCATACCTTCATCCCTACAAGCTTTAGTTATGATGTTTCTTGTGTTAGTTCTGATTGTAACTTGTTGTGATCTTGATAAACTATTCCAATCTTTTGTCAGTGTATTTATTGAAAACATTAATATCCTTGCAGAATATACTTTTAATGTGATTGATCAAGTATTTAATCAAATACAAATTTTTCAGTGTTGCAAAGGACTATGTACGGTTACTCAAATTTGGAGATTCCCTATATCGCTGCAAGCAGCTGAAGAGAGCTGCTCTTGGTCGTATGGCAACAATTATGAAGAGGCAGGCGGCCAACTTAACATATTTAGAACAAGTATGTTTAATAAAAAATGTGAAATCTCTTATCTGTATCTGTCTCATTTATCATTTTCTTTATAGGCGAGTAGGTTGTTAGAGCTATTTAGTGTCAATAGGTGCGGAGGTCTTGTTGGCATAAGAATTCCTAAATCCTTCCTGGTTATGTCCTATGCGTCATTGCCTACACTCCTATTATGGCTCCCCTCAATCAGCCGCACCGGTTTTCGGCCGTCGATTATTCAGAGACCCACCAGTTATGCGGGATACTCAATGTGCCATTATGCATCAAGCAGTGGATATATTTTGTGATTGTGTAATATAGAAAAATTTGGTTGAGTCCTTTGATCCTTTACTTCATCTTTCTTATTCATTCTTCTAACAGGAATCTTTAGTTTATTGTGCTGATAGCTCAACTTGGGGTTGATTTTTATATTTATGCCCATATTTATTTTATACTTATTTATTTATATTTACAAATGACTAAAACCAGCATCTACTTAGGTGTGTGCCTACCCAAATAAAACATTTATTTGCCCGTAATTAGAACCTCTAGTGCAACAGGTTTAATTGTGTTTTATTATCATTTGTCTAAATGTTTATTTTTAGGTGCGGCAACATCTATCCCGTTTGCCATCCATAGATCCATACACACGCACTATCATCATCTGCGGCTTCCCTAATGTTGGAAAATCAAGCTTTATTAATAAGGTAAGTTTTTTCATGATGACTTAATAGTCTCTATTATATATAATAATTAAAATTAACATAATTATAATAAAATGATTGAAAACAACACAGTTATTCTATGTTCCTAGCACATTATTTACTAAGGAAAGACTGGCATGAATTGACATTTAATGTATTGACAGATTACCCGCGCTGATGTTGAAGTACAGCCATACGCGTTTACAACAAAGAGTTTGTATGTTGGTCATACTGATTACAAATATCTTCGGTGGCAGGTCAGTACATGTGAAATAATTTTAAATTAATTTTTTAGTTACAAGATGAGAAGTTGAAATCTCATCACCGATAATAAGATAAGCACCCTATATTTTCTGTTAAATATATATGTGAATATTGTAAATAAAATGATTTTCAGGTGATAGACACGCCTGGTATTTTAGACCACCCATTGGAAGAGCGCAATGTGATCGAAATGCAGGCGGTCACTGCGCTAGCACACTTGAGAGCTGCTGTACTCTATTTCATTGACCCCTCTGAGCAGTGTGGAAACAGTATTGAGGAACAAGTTAGTAATTTATTTTAATTTTGTTTTGGCCTCCATTGTAATGCATATTTGAATGTTTGTTGTGTATCTTCTTGTAATTGTATTATAACGTGCTATGTGGCTCCACCATAATAAATAGGCTTTAAAAAAAAATAGACAGCCTGTATATGTATTAAGTTTTTTTATATGCAAAATTTAGTAGATTTAGGATTGTTGAGATTTAGGATTTACCAGCAGCATGCAGATAACATATATCAATAGAAAAAATCAAGAATGTAATAGGTGTTAATAGACTTGGTTCGTGGAGGAGGTGCTGGCAAGTACTGGCCGTATCGAAGCTGAGTTCGATTTATTATATCGATCGTTAGTCAATATCGGCCGATATTAATGTCTGTCAAATGGTCGCAGGGTATGTCTTAGATACAAACTGTGCATTACCCATGACATGACACATTGAAATATTAAAGCAAATTAAATTTTAATTTTAGTTCAAGTTTTTTGTTTTTTTGTTTGTTCAAAAACAAAAAAAGTTCTTTGTTTTTGAATAAAGTACAGTAATAAATATTTTTATTTATATTCTGCTCTTCTCGAAATATAGCCTTTTCTATATATCTTAGAAAAGACTAACGAATGCTGAGTCTGTGTAAAGCTCAGTTGCCCTGGTCTTCAAACAAAAACTAGGCTTTCATAGATAACTGTTATTTTAAATACTGTTTGTCTCCAGATATCTCTGTTTGAGAGCATAAAGCCGCTCTTTATGAACAAACCACTGATAGTAGTACTCAACAAAATGGATGTTATAAAACCAGAGGAGTTGCCAGAACAGAAACGAGCCCTCATTGAAGAGCTTGAAGCTAATTGTGCAAAGGGAAACATTGTTAAGTGAGTATTTTACTGCTACATACTTATCAGTTATCAAGACTGTTATCTTACTGTCTTCGAATTGATCTTCTTGTGTACTAGAAAAGCGTGAAAACTAATCTTATCATTTTTTATAATAATAATTGGGACAACTCACATAAATTGCTCTTATCCTGAAGTAAGTAGCTAAAGCACTTGTGTTATGCAAATCAGAAACGAGGGTAACACAATAAATACATACATATATGTTTATAAACAACCAAGACTTGGAAACAAATATTCGTGCTCATATACAAATAAATGCACCTACCGGGATTCGAACCCAGGATTTTTTGGCGCACAAGGCAGGAGCACTACATATTGCGTCAATCAGCCGTCATTAGATTACAAATCAACACTATCATTTAACTACTTAAATATTATAATAATTCTTAAACGGATGTAACTGGTTTTAAAGTTTTATAATATACCTAAGTTGGCATTTTATTTGTAGTAATGAGAACAAAATTGATATAGCACTAAAAAACAATAAAGGCGGCTAAAAATATTTGTAATTAAATTAATCAGCGCGGATGGCAACTCGGAGCTACGCACGGTGCCCGTGATGAGGACTTCTACCGTAACTGAGGAAGGCGTGCAAGAGGTCAAGATTGAGGCCTGTGAAAGGCTTTTGGGGCACCGAGTCACTGAGAAAATGAGGAGCAAAAAGGTATGAATGTTGATATGTTAATGATTGAAATTATGTACATAAATATCTGATTGAAATCGCTAAAAAGTATTGTTAGCAGAAAAAGTCATACCCAAACAAGTCTTATGATGGGAATTGGCTGGCTTAGTTCGAATTTTTATTGCTCAGAATTATTAGACTAGTAGAATTAGTAAAAAAGTGGTATAAAAACTCGTGTATTGCAAAAAAAAATTCCAGGTGGATGGTATCCTGAATCGCTTGCATGTAGCAATGCCGACTCCCCGGGACAACAAGGCTCGTCCTCCAGTCATCCCGCCTCAGGTCCTGGCCAAGAAGGAAAAGATGGAAAAAGAGAACAGAAAGAGGAAACTCGAGAGAGAGATTGAAATCGAGGAGGGCGACGATTATGTTCTTGGTGAGTGATGGTTCAACTTAAGTGTGTAATTGTGTAAAGGTTCTATTTTATTTTATTTTTAAAACTGTGTTCTAGACCTGCAAAAGAATTATTTGGAAATTGCGGAGGAGGAGCGTCACGATCCTATACCGGAGTTCTGGGAAGGACACAACATCGCAGATTATATCGATCCACAAATCTTCGAGGTAAAAACACGCAATATATAAAATTTCGTAGTAACAGAAGCTATACGTTTGTCTCAAGGATCGGTCCTGGACTTCAGGGTCTATAGACAAAACTTCTTCTTTACGTAAAAATTAATATATATTTTTTTTAAATAAAATACAAATCACATAACTAATTTTGCACTTTATTTATTGTGATAGTTACGCAGCAAAGTTATACAAATTTTTATTACTTAGTTTATACATGTTTTAATGAAATCCTAATTTCCAGAAAATGGCTGAATTGGAGAAGGAAGAAGAATTACGCGAGGCGGGAGGAATGTATGCTGTACCTAAGATTGAACTCGATGAGACCATGAAAGAAATACGGGACCTAGCTAGGCAGATACGGTTAGTATATTATATTATGGCATTCGATTTTAAAGGTCTAATATTTTAAGCAAAAAATGAAGGCTCTGTATATTAATACCTAGCTTTAGCATAGCATAATCTTTTATTATTTACTAGCGACCCGCCCCGGCTTTGCACGGGTATGAAACGTATATAAAAACCTTCCTCTTTAGTCACTCTATCTATTAAAAGAAACCGCATCAAAATACGTTGCGTAGTTTTAAAGATTTAAGCATACAAAGGGATATAGGGACAGAGAAAGCGACTTTGTTTTATACTATGTAGTGATTATTATTTATATCCCTAATTTAAATGCAGCAATAAGAAGGCGATCCTAAAGGACGAGTCTCGCCTAGTGAAACAATCAACAAAGCCAGTTATGCCAAGGACCAGCCGTGCCAGGGAAAAGGACAGATCTACCAACAAACTGCGCCAGCAGATGGAGGAATTGGGTGAGATGATGGAACCTATTTAATGGTTGTGAAAATACCATGAGGTCATTATTTTATAGTTTAAAGACTAGATCAATGTGTAGCAAGTTTCTTTCTATCTGGTTTTATTCGATGTAAAAGTCATCTTTGTAACTTTTTGGTGATGAGTGAAATTTTTCGAACTCAAATGATGTGTAGTGTAGAACTTTCGATTGGGTGAACCGATTTCGAGGATTCTTTTTTTTTTGCTTGAAAGCTGGTCATCTCGTGTGGTCCCATTTAAATTTCATCAAAATCTGTTCAGTAGTTTTATAGTTACAATTTGAAGTCAGTTTTTTTCGTTAGTATTTTAACATTATCTTATTTTTGTTAATTATTTGAACATCAATTTCAGGCGTGGATATGTCGGAGACCAAGGAGGCTCACTTCACAAAGTCCAGGTCTCGGTCTCGTTCAGTCTCACTTCCAGCGAAGAGAGCGCGTCTCGAGTCCCAATCTCGCACTCGTTCCGTCTCAAGACCAGCCAGAGACGAACAAGGTGTCAAGGATGTTGCTGTAAGTTGACTTGACTAGCTGATACATGCTTATACGATCACGAAAATTTGGCGGATTTGTTGCAGGCATTTTTTTTTTTTTGAGAATAAGACGATTGTAAAGAGTTTTTGGTATCCTATTAAAAATATATTTTATCTTGGTTATTTAGCGCAATTAATCAGTTGCAACATAAGTATTTGATTGTCATTACATAAAATGTTATACTTTTATTTCTTACAAATTATTTTTGTATTTTTTCTTCGACAGATGCAAAAACGCGCAAAGAAAATGGCTCACATTGCTATTTCGAAGAAAACCAAGAAGATGGGTCTCAAAGGAGAGGCAGACCGATTTATCGGTACCAAGATGCCCAAACATCTGTTCTCGGGCAAGAGGGGCGTCGGAAAGACAGACAGAAGATAGTTATTATCTATACCTTAATAGATATATTATCCGCCGTTTTTATCAAGAGATGTTTTATTCGTTTGAGGACCGTACATTTCGTATTGATCATCATTTAGATTGATGTGTTCATTTGAATAATGTCATTCATTTATAGGTAAATTGCAATATCAACCGGTTGGCGCATTTCAATAAAGTTATATGCCATTTTTTGTATTTATTTAAGTCCATTATGTACCTCTTTCTGGCAGTCAAATGTCGAGGCAAATATTTAAGGAATAATTTAAAAATAACAAAAAAACACAATTTTTCTAAAATTTTATTGGAAACAAAATAATAATTATGCTATATATTGCACGTGACTTTCAAGTCGATACAAGATTGAGCAAAACCCACTTTCACTTACTTCAAATTAACAATTTCTCATTTTTGAATAAATATCTACATGCAAGATTTAAAATAATTTTACATATATAAAAGATAATTCATTCTATTCCACGGCTATATTGTTTCTTTAATACTTTAATTAAAATTTGTTATGCATGTAGATAGATAAATCAAAATTAATAGAAATCATAAGAGATTCATCAATTAAGAGAATTATTCATCCCTGGGTTTTGAACATTAAACTATGGTCCCGGCGATTTGGGATGCTAATGCTTGACAGACGGATGACGAATCGTTAATAAACATGTAATTTTGGATACGTAACAAATTTCAGTAAAAAAATGTTTGTATTTAATAATTTTTTTGTCTTCATTTAACTCAATTCGAAAAAGATTGCCAAAACATTCTTATTTTTTATAAATAATAAACAAAACAGACAAAAATCCCAAGCAGTATGGTTAGCTACCTATGTAATCTACAGTCATCCGTTAGGCGAGTATAGAAATGGGCGGTAACACAATGACGTTCAAATGCCTTTCTTAAAATCATTTATCAGATCTAACTATTCTTATTTCCCTTAATCATGCAGGATACTTCTGTTATAATAAAGTACAAAGAGCTCAACGAAAAATCACGATTAACAAAAATAATGAGTAATATAATCAAAAAATACACGTGTATAAACGAGACATGAAAAATGCTGTCACTTGTCTGAATATTTTCATACATTGGAAATGACTAGGAAAACAACTTTGTCTAAAAATCTCAATACCTATATTACACAAAATACAATCGTAAAATTTATATTTGATACATGTACTTGAAAATTACGTTTTATGTTGGTTTTAGGGCTACGACGCCTACGAGTGTAATTTAAAGGACATTTCAGTATAAAAACAATGTTTGAAATTTTGTGTTCATTATCAGCTTCATCCATACTTTTCTTAGAAAAAGTTGTTCTGCTACAGATCACCCAATATTATCAAGTATTACAAATAAAATAGTGTCAAAAATGTGTCGCTTATTAAGATTTCTATTTATTTAATACAAATTTTAATTAGTGATACATTTTAAAGTATTTGTGACAAACAAACACTGGAGTAGTTTCCCTTGGACTGTGTTTTCTTCCAAATCATTCAAGTCAAAGAGCTTTTTAGTCAAATTTTCTCATTTTTAATCTATATGACTGGTTGTTATATTTTACTTAAGGTATTTCTCTTCCTTTTTTTATAAAGAATAAAATTGATATGTTTTAAGTTCGTGACGGTGTTACCAAGCTATAAAATGTGATTCTTTTTTTAAACTGATAATTCTCAATATCTGTCAATAACATCATAGCTTTAACCTGTATGTAAAACAAAGCAAGCGTTTTATTTAAGATGAGCAGGGAACCCATTCATGGGTAACACAGTCCTAGGATAAATAAATAATACATTTGAGATTCACATTTCTCAAACAACCAACAGACTCAATCAGCTCCATTAATTACATTTTGGATAAAGACTTCAATATATTTACAACCCCCTTACTTGATGACCTTATTTAACTTTGTCGATGTCTCAAACACAAGCAAGAAATGTAGTAAAATCGAGATGAAACTGTTTGAACAGAGATCAAATTACAACAAAGTCCCTAAGTAAGGGGGAGGGGGAAGGTTAAATAAAATTTAGGCGTTTCCTAAGTCGGTACCATTTTACCACTGCAGCCCATTACATTTATTAAGCGCCGACGGCATGAACCAAAACAATGTAGTTCAATATTGAAAGAACTGTAACAACATTTTCAACAAAACGTACTTACGATATTGAACAAAACGAGATGGAAACAATATCCTCTCACTCGCACGCCACTCGCGTCACGCACAACCAGTATTATCATTTAATAACTAAATATTGCGCGGGATTTTGTGCTCTTTGTGCGATTAAAAATAAATTCCCTCTTAGGGAAGGTCAACAATCCACGTTTTTCGTAGCATAATTAATTAAAAAAATTAAAAAGGGAGCCAGTACTAAATATTAAAAATTTTACCATCCCATAAGTTTTTTTTTTCTTCCTTTTATTACCAGCACAAAGAGCACCCAAACTCGCACTTACAGCTAGTTTCAGCGAGACGAGCCCGCCTAATACTATCGTAAGCCATTGGCTTCACTCATCTACACTTTATATTCGCCATTGCAACCATTCAACTATAAAAATTCATCTCAATAATTTTGAAAAATTCAAATAAATAAATATATTCCATGGTATTAATAATTAATACTTTATAGGAAACAGTTTCTTTAGAGAGCAACAACGTCACGTCATATTCAAGGGCGAATATAAATGCAGAAACACATCACAGTCAAATATATCGGGATAAGCTGATAAAACCGACGTTAAGCGCATTCATTTAAATGTTTTTAATTTCAAATATGTTCCATTAAAATCTCGTATAAGAACTTGTTTAAATTGTGAAATCAACTCTTGAAAAATCAACCAGTTTAGAAGGACATTTAATTTACATTTTTTGAGTCAAACATACATTCGTTTAAGCTATACAGCTAATAGATAATTACAGGCACAGAACAGGCAAGTAGTCGAATCTAGTCACAACCGACTGAAAATGGCCCGGAGACAGATGATATTTAAGTAATTTAATTTATTGCTTAGTCCTTCATGTATACGAGATTGTGCTGACTCGGCGCCGTCGGTCCCGACTGCGCGTTTATTTAACGCCATCTACATAAATCAATGTATAATTAAAAAACTCACGTTTTCGACTATGTAAAATAAATAATATGTAAGTAATTCGTTTAAAAAAAAAAACTGGTTATTTTTTGACCAGTAACTTATATTTTCTACAATCAATACCAATGGCAGCTACGTGTTGCGCTTGAGGTCTTGCGTTTGAATCGAGGAATGCGAGGAAACAAAAAGTTCCGGTTGGATAGGCACAGAATGATCAGTAAAAAAGTGATGTAACTTACACTTTCATATACCACCCACAAAGTATCTGACATTCAGGTAAAGGTTTTAATTCCACGGAATTATGACATTTCACAAGTGTTGCCAACGTTGAAACTTACTGAAAACTGAAAGCATTTTAGCAAAATAAAAAATAAACCGTTCTTGAATTTAGTTTCAGTGAGAAAAACTAAGACTAAAAAACTTACATTTTAAAATTGTAATTTCATTTATTATTATATTATTGAAGATACTATAATTATTTGTTTGTATAGTTAATTGCTTATAAAATATTTACGCCGCGTATGTGTCACGTTATTTTAATGTTTTTCATTTGGCTTTTAAAAATTTACATTCTAATTCGTAGTGGACATTAAATGCATAAAACTAACACTATTTACATTGTAATATTGTATATAATATTTTAAAATTCAAAGCACAAAAGGTTTATGATATCTTAATTGTCAAAAATGACAGCTGTCATAATTTCGTGGAATAAAAAAATCAGACTATAGATAATTTTGGAGACTACGCTACACTAGCGCCTCAAGGGACACTCAAATGCGATATTGTGATAAACAACTTGTACTCACAGCACTTGATGGGGCTGTATGGCGGCAAGGTGCGCGGGGGAAGGGGGTACGGCTGGGGGAGCGGGGGGCAATAGCGTCTGGGCAAGACCCTCGAACCGACCGCCTGCTTCAAAACCATTCTGAAAACATCACACAAATCTCATTGGAGTCCAAATTGTTTCTGGATACTAACACATTCAATAATATTTAAAACTTTTAATTAGTAACACATTATATTTGTGACTAGCTGAAGCCTGAGACTTTGTATAGATTCCATATATTATTTCATGAAAGAATATCACTCAAGATAAGTATTGATCAACAGCTTCATTTTTTCTGTGAATTTTTCAAGAACCTTGCTTAAACACTATAAACATTTGCCAAGAATTTGGACTGATTGCATCCAGCCAGTCTCACTTATCAACATATAAAATATTCAGTTTATTTTTGTTATTTTCATGTCAGTGATTCAATGAACACTCTTCAAGCATTTGATCCCGTCTTGCTTGTTTTATCATGTGTCGTCTTACCGGGATCATTATGGTGGGTCTAAGTGGCTGGATCGATGGCTGCATTGGGTAATAGGGGTAATACTGCACTGGGTAACCAATGTAGCCCGGGTAGCCGGCGGCAGCAGCATACATGGCTGCGGCACTGGAGTACATGGGTAGCTGCTGGCCTAATGCCGGAATGGCTTGGTGATGTTGCAGTTGCTCGTACGGTGGTGGGGCATACACGCCGCCCGCTCCTGCTCCCGCTCCGCCGAACGCCACGCCATACGGTGACCCACCCGCCACTGAACAATACAATTTTATAATTACTCAAAGCCTTAATCACAAAACCTAATTATAGTAATTATAGGCCCGTAAACTAAATAGTCAATAGTTTAAACGGTAGTAAAGCTTACCGCCATACTGCGGGGCTGCTTGGTGTGGCGGCGCAGGCAGGAACGGCCCCTGCGGAGGCTGCGGCTGGGGGTAGGCGCCAAGAGGAGGAGTCACTGCAACAACCTCGCTGGTCATTCACGGCCGATACTGCTTAGCCCGAGGAACGTTGGGCTGACGACACGATTTTAACCAGGGCACTTACCGATTACAATTCATGCAATTTTCTATCATAATGGACATATCCATGAAAACTGAATGAATGCAATCGATAAAACAGCAACACATACTACACGAAAAATGCCAAGGCAACGACAGGATTTGGCCTCCCTGTGTTGCAACAGTGCTACGTAGGACTAAACAATAATTGCAATACTAACGTGAAAATTGTTGCTAAAATTAAAGTGAATAAAAAAGATTTACTATATTATAATTATTAATTAGTCACATAGTACCCTCGTTAAAATCATCGCGAGGCTTTAAATTACACAACTTGAATGGAATTAAAGTCGTCAGCGCAACGTCATCTATCGCACAGAATCGCGCAATAGCGCGCCACAACCCAAGCCCGAGCATTCACGCGTGACGTAGTGATGTGACCACGACAGTGTTGCTATATTCACAATCTACAAAATATATATTTGCAACACTACAGCGCGGCTCACTAGCGTCAGTGTTAACGACAAGCGATGTCCATACAACGCGTTACAGATACCTCGAATTTTTTCCTTTGTTTGAAAAAATTCAGAGGTCAGCTCCGAAGTGAAACTAGGTCACAAATATTCGATAGGTTTAACCTACCGCTGTTATTTACAATGCATTCTTAGGTCCAATGGTCACATTCGCTGAGGGTAGTCGATTAATTTACTTCAATCGTATTAGTGAAGCGGTGCGAGTGTGACCACGTGAAGAAACAATTTAAACAAAACAAACATCACACGGTCATAAACTTTACGGGGAAAACATTAGTCATAAATTATATTGCCTAAGTATCACCAGTTTCCAAGTACAGATCTCCTCGTCCGTACCGGGTCACAGGCGACGTGCTTTAATCATATACAAAAGCTTCTAAGTCCACGAATTTAATCAAACGTTACATAAAAGCTTGTATATATATGTCCACATTCCTGCAAGGCTGAGTCTATTTAGAAGAATGTAGATTTAATTTCAACTTTGCAGGAATGCAGCGATTAATAACGGAAAAGACGCAATATGGCGCCCGAACGGTGAGCACAATTCGTGAACATTCCTTTAAAACAATATTATCTATAGTTATCTAGCTAAAACATGTTTACCAAGATTTCTCTCGCCATTTAAAACAGTACGTAACTCATTTTGCTGTTTAAATATCTAAAAAGCGAATGCAGAAAAGCGATTCGTGAAAAATAAATCTATGATATGAATGCGTAGAAGGACATAGAAACATGCGGTGAACAAAATCTATAATAAATTTATTAGACCCATGCAAATCTAACCCTAATAAATAACGAAACAATATAACTGCAAAAAAAACTAATTGAGGATGGCCAAAAAAAATTGCTGCGTTCAAACAGCAAAAATTAGTAATAAAAATCCTGGTAAAAACCTTAACTATACTTAAAATACATCGTATTCTACCCCACTATAAGTTGATAATTATGGCGACGTATAGTCATAGTTTAATTAATACCCGTAAAAATTGATCTGGAACCCTGTGGAATAGGATGCTTAAAGATATTCAAGTTAGTATGTAATATTGACTTAGAAAGGTAAATCTAGTACCAATAGCATACTTCCCTGTCCTTCGTTAAGCTCAGCATGCAATATTTTAGACAAATGACATTCACTGCTGTTCCCGTCAAGATGGACATCTAACGAAGCGTACGTTTTAAAACGTTAGTAACTTGTTGCAATAAATTTGTGAGGTCAGGTGATGGTTCCGGACTACATATTTAGGGATGAGCATAGATATTTTCACTGATTTAATGATCACTGTGGCGTTCATACTCAAAAAAAACATAAATAGATATAATCATTGCAATAAGTTATTAAAAGCTTCGTTCTCGTTAAAAAACCTTGTCATCTTAGAAAATAGATTGAAATAAAACAATAATAAGACGATCAATAACAAGCCATCGTGACGCGAACCAACATGATCTCATTCGAACTTATTCTAGTCACACAAACATTGTACATATAATATTTACCTTTTTAATTCAACATGTAAAAAAGGAAATTAAAAAGGCAATAGGATCATGTGTTACCATTAAGATGTTATATTAAATAGATATATTTAAATGAGCAACATGCGATCCAGTAACGTTGTTAACTTATAGTTTAAAAATTAAAATGTTGCAAATATAGTTTTCAACATTTTTGCCATCACCCTACCTGTGTCTACAAAATTTTTTGAGTAAAAACTGTCAAAAAAACTTAGTATTTTATCTATTTAATCAAAGCTTCAGCTGAATAGGTTACTAATTTTAATTCAATATTCTTAACATTTGTAGACTTTAAAACAATTCAGTGACAAAAAATTCAAAGTTAAGACACTGATTTGTTTCATTATGTTAGTGACACTCATCTTACGTTAGAAATGTTAATGGCACCAGATCTTGAAAAGAAAGAAACTTAAGACCAATACTTTTAATGTGATTTACAGGTAAGTTTAAATTAATTTTATAGCAATAAAACACATTACTTAATTAAATCACATTATAAGTGTACCATAATATTATTATGAATATTTAATTAGCTTTGTCTAAAACTTTAATGAAACATTCCCATTTCAATCAAATAATGAGAATGCTTAAACAGAGAGGCAACATCTACTAAACAAAAATACAGAGAAATAAAACATCTATGTTTGCCTCTATGTTTTGATTAAGGTGCAAAAATTCTAGCAAACAAACATTAATATTAAATAGCGCAACCCTGTAAATAATTTTCTTAAATGTAATGAAATATTTAAATTTTAATACAAGTAATTTCATTTCATTATTACTATAAAACAAATTTATTTACAAGGTGAACTATGCAAATGGGTGATTTAAAAAAAGGTAAAAAAAGAAGCCGTAATGAACATAATTATAGAAGAATGAAATAAAACAATAAATCAATTAAATATAAGAACTCTGAAAGCCATAATGTCAACTATAAAGTTTCTACTTCAATTGTATAATGGAAGTCAAAGTTCTTTGCTTAACAACTTGTTTTTTTACCAATTATTCTAATCAGCTTGGAGCTGTTTTATAAACACAGATATTGCAAATATATGTAAATTTACCAAATTATATAATATGTAATTGCAATTCAAAAAGCTAGCAATTGTCACTTTTCAAAAAGCTCCAAACAAAACAAACTTGATTTTTATAAGATTTGCTGGTTTAAAAACTAGTTCTTAATTCTTATAGTTATTGTAACTCAGTATAAGGTCAATGAATGCAGTAAAATATTTTATGCATGATATCTGGGACAATATTATTGTTGTGAGATTTTCATTTTTTTATATTATACAAATTTTATAAAAAATTAGCATTACCAAAATTTACAAAATTTTATATTTCACTTAGTTATAAGGATTTTGTTTTTTAAAGCATAAGTACCAAGAGTCTAATATCTATTTTAATTTGAAAACTGATTAAAAATTGGGTAGGTATATTATGATCATTTGAAAAATCTTATAACAATCAAGTCATAAATTACATTATAATAATTAACACATACGATCGTCCACACGCCGATACGCACATATCATATATTGTTTTTTCTAGGTCTCCAAAAAAAGAAAAATAAAAAAGAAAATTCTATGTTGTGTTATTACATGATATTGACTAGTTGTCTGCTGTCAGCTGACTGCTTAGACCCGTGGTGCACCTGTAGAAAGGAGGGGGCGGCTGGGAGAGGACAAGGCATGGACAATTCATTATTATTATCTCAATAGCGGTAGGCTATATGGCACTAAGCCTTAGCCTATCACCTAAATATATTATGTATATTTATTGCAATGGTTGACATAATATGTAACAGGGTTACACACTTATTTGATATTATAATTTAATTGCATAATTCGTACCACATGTAAGAAGTAACATTTCCATTGCTACCTCAGTACAGTTAGACCTTGTATTTAATATTAAAACTTATGGGAACTGATTTATTAAAACACTGTAATTTTAAAAGTCGATAAATAGTTGTAGTTTTTGATGTCAACTAAATGCTATAATTTGGTGGCTATTAAATATAATTGTGTTTTACTTCTTTATACAATGGAAATTGATTACTTATATTTAAATTCAAACTATTATAATATATGATGCGTGAATCGATATGGAAGTTTAACATCCCGCCTATCCGTTGTCTTCCATCTTGAATTTGAGTTATTGATCGTAGCACATTAAAGTTCCTGCGCTTCTGCCTCATTACAAATTGATTAAAGATGAATGCGGAAATATAATACCGATATTAAATTGATATGGCATACAATAATTAATCCTATTTTATTCGTTTTTATAAATTATGAGCTCTACGCCGTTACATACGTCAACCTTCAGAATAATTACAAAGAACAAAGAAATTTGTAAATGATGGATATAAATACCTTTCTTGTCGGCCATTTTATTAAACTATAACAATTTTTCTGATTAAATAGTAACAAAAATTAATTAATTACAAGGTTTTGAAAAAAATTGCGATGAATTCCAAAAATGCAGTCGCAGTTTGCTTCTTCAATTCACGAAATAAAACTAGCGAAGCAGACTTAAACTCGACTTGTCTGTCAATGTCACTATTGCAAACGTCATAGCAATTTACCGATTTTACCACACTGGTTTAATGACACAGATTATAAAATTATAATACTCATATTAATAATATTATAGGTATTTAAATTCTCGAACTCTCTATGAATATAAAATAGTACATTGATAGGCAAAGGTTGAAAATGACCCATTCCACCCGAGTTAAACAATACTTTTCATTTAGACTGTGAGGAAAGTAAAATATGTACTATACGCACATTTTGTAAAACAGGTATAATTATTAAGAATAATTATTTAAAATTTCAAAGTCAATTAGAACAATTTGAAAAATAACAAATTCAATTAATATCATCATTTAATGTATAGCTGAGTTTAGTTATATCAAAAGCTTTTATTGTAATAATATGACTTAACTTATTATCTTCGACTCCGTGGTTAATCATGGTAATCAAAATTTAAAAAAAAATACTTTCCGCCCTAGGGATGAAAAAGCAATTTTCTACCCGGCTATCGGCACCATAAAAATTAAACTTGCCGAACAGGTGAGATGAAAAGTATGTTTCAGCTGGACTCATATAAGGCTAATCACCATCATTCTCATCATCAATGGTCAGTGAAATATATACAACAATCTGCTCAGTTCATTCAATTATAGAGTATTTTAGTATTTACTTTACATTAAAGGCTTCTAGTTAAAACTAAAATATTTTTACTTACATTAACCTTAAGAGGCCTTTTACCGAATAACGCGAGTTTTATAATGGGTAAAAGTATAGGATTTACTGCAATCAAAACAATAACAAAAATATAATATGTGATTCTGAAGGATATGTGATAGTCTTGGCGTGCGTTGAAATTCACAATTATGTGATTTTTATTCTATTAAAAAAATCACGAAAAACACTAAAAAAAACGTTTATTGAGTAAAACCCTTACTAAAATTCATAGAATCTTCCTGATTATTTTTTAATGTATGAATCAAGTAAAATACTATTCTTCTATAGCGCAATTTTTAAAAATATATTTATTAATTAATTTATAAAAGACTGTATAATTCATTGCGCCGTCTGCAGACTGCAGTTTTTGATCATTGTTTTTTTTTGTTCTTTTATAACTATTATAATTATAACTTCATAAAATAATAAGTTTTCTAAAATTTGTTTTATTATTGTTTTAGTAGAGAAAATGAACTATTATTAAAAATTTATTATTTCAAGCGACAAACGAAAATCATACAATTTGAACGGTGAAACCGTGCAATTTCTCGTTTTTTTTTTGGTAATAGTACTCATAATAATTTGTTACATTTGTATATTTTACTTATTTGAGTAGGTTTTAACCATGTTATTAACCGATTTTTATTAAAAGTTAATTAACTAAATTATGTTCGTAATGAAAACAAATTATAATATAAAATACATATATATACATTAATACTTTACATAAAGAAAGCATCCACCGAACTTTAAGAAAACTTTATTAACTACGGTGGATCAAGATCATTTTAGTCGCTATAATAGTGCGAGCGAGACAATAGATTTGAAAGAAAGAAACGCTTGCGTAGCTCGATGCCCGCTCAAGACGAAAAATACCTAAACTAGCGTAACGCCGAAATGTAACAGCCCTCTTAACATTGTAAAAGTCTAATCATTGCTATTTACCTAATGTAATTTAAAAGGGTGTTGCAGTAAATAATACAATGAGGTTTATTTATAATTTATTATATTTCACTTATTCTACATTGGATACGAGGCTCCATTTTCCACCACATCTGAAACAAGCAAACAAACAAACAATGAATAATATTATATTAAATATCTATTTAAAAAGCATAGGTGTCACAGATATATTTAGGCAGTCTTATTTTTAGATTAGCATTCTGTGCCTTTTTATACCAAGAAAAAGCGAAAATAAAATTTAAACGTGTCTTGTTTTATTAGATAGGTTTTTACTTTATAAAATTCTATAGTTCAATTAGTCTAGCTTTCAAAGAATGTTGCATAGAAGATACTAACTTCGAGTCCCGAGGAAATAAAAAAACAAATATCAGTTTGAAAAGCACAGAATTCGGTAAGATCAGTCCTCTGTGCTTTTCAACCTTCCTGTAAAGACAATAATCATAAACAGAAAGAAAGAAAAACATTAAACAAGGGCCATATACAATAAATCATATTTATACATAAGAAAAACATTTCTGATATATACATTAAACAATTGTAGAAAAATTCGTCACCTGCAAGTGATGACGAACCGTCCGTCATACGCCCGCTGCAACGGAAGTCGCGCGCAGTGAGCGGCGGGCAACACGCGCGCACCGCATCGCTCGCACTGGCGCCACTTGCCGCACCCTTTGTCACCGCCGCCCAAGTACATGTATCTGTATGTATGTACAAGTACATGTATGTAGAAAGACATTTTTGTTTTTATATGACACACACTAACTTATCAACACCTACTGTCACATCTATACAAAAAGAAATGTATGTCCGAAGGGCGAAGGGAGTTGCATCAACCCCCTTACTCTCGGCCAGAAAGCAGGCTGGATTATTTAATAAAATCTAAATAGGTATTATTTTTACATTATTAATTACAGATATAAGCTGTTATAAATGCAACTATACTATATTCATTTTAATAGGTAACATATTTTGACAGTTCATCAAAATTCAACAACGTAACCTTGTAACGGCGGCATAAAATAATATATTTTTTTCGTTTTGTTAGAGCTGCACAGTTGCTTATCAATGCAGTTGCAATGACCGATACGAGTAATTTTACGATTTGCTTTCACTTATAAAACATTCTAAACATAATAAACAATTTCTGATCTAAAAAACTGAACGTCGTTACAATTTTGCGTCAGTTAACCCTTTTTCTTATTTAAACACTAGGGATGTTACTATAGAAATCGAAAGCTGATAAGTAGAATAAAATGTAATGATTATTTGTGAAGAAATATCACCATTAATTAATAACCACGTTGTGATTATAATAAAACATAATTATATTTATTATTATTTTTTACGAAAGAAAAAATAATAATGGGACAGAGATTCACCTGATGATTTTTAAAATTCACATATGTTTCAAGTCCGTATCGATTCATTCACTTCAATCAATGTGTTTAAGCAGGTCACCTCACTATGAAGATAAAACTGACAGACGTCAAATGTTACCTATTAAAATGACCACTATACCTTATAGCATCCATATCAAATGAAGGGCTTGACTCGGATACAGCGTGGGGCGGCGGCTCAGGAAAATACCGAAGAGATTCAGGTTCCGTGCCGTATTCAAACTGTCCATAAATATTATAAGTCAATGCGAATATTATAAAAAAAAGTTATTTATAGAAAGCCAGACTAGTCTTTCCAAAAGAAACAGGCTATATTGTATATCCATACGGGACGGACGTAACATAATTTTACGAGAATGCATAATTTTGTTGACTAAACTTTCAAAAAGACTTATTAAAACCGTGTAGTATTCGCCGGTTATCATCACTTAATTTACAAATTTTTCTATATCTCAAATCTGTTAAATAGTATAAGAAATTAATTAATATTTACATAATAAGGCGTGGGTCTCGAATGGGGTGCAATTACTCCACATCGAGGCAGAACTTCCCACACGCGAGTCAAATTCTGAACGCAGAGTGTTAGGCACTCCTCTGCAATAAAAATACAAATTTATTATACAAATCGGACGTTATATCGTTGTTTTGTGTAGTTGTCTAGTATATGCATATTTAGATGATATTAATATATATTGTTAATTATTATTCTCTCCAAATATAATGATAAGTATACCCAGAGCCGGATTAAAATGTGTGATTAAAGTGTGTGAAATAAATAAATTAAACTATTTGAATAGTTTTTACTTAAATTTCCTATATTATAATAAACAAAATTTTTATTTGATACGTAATACTTAAATTATATTTCTTGAAAGATAAAATGTTTATTTAAAAGAATTAGTTAATTATATATTGTATAGAATTTTTTTTCTCACTTTCCAAATTTTGCCGCCCAAGAAAATTTGCCGCCCTGGGCACTAGCCCCGACTGCCCCTAGTGTAAATACAGCACTGAGTATACCTTCTTTCAATGAAAGTATGATAATATGTGTTGCGGCGCGTAACGCCTACGCTGGTTATTGTTGTTGATGTGTATTATTCTAAATTGCTTTTGTATTTCAATCAGGCGTTTTTTTGTGTGGTATATGACTGAATGTAGCCGCCATTTTGTTTTTATTATTCATTCGCTAGCCGTCCTCGCAACAATAACTATAGAAGTATATTTAAAACTTTGGATTTTTATTTATTAAGCCCCATTTATGCTAAACTAAAACAATATGTTTATCTATAAGTAACATGTAGTTAGCGGTGTGGTTATAGTTATTAGAATATGTAAGTAGGTAAATCTTTTTCTGTAAACTGTTTGTTAACTCAAATAAAAAAATAAAAAAAATAAAAAATGTGTGAATATACAATGTGTCAAAAGAAAAAATTGTCATAGTATGAATTTTCTAAATATTATAATAATATATGTTTAAAGATAGATGGTAAAAGCGATAAATCGACTCGACAATCGATATTATCTCATCATATGTACATGTAAGGTTGGCTGGAGGCTACAAGATTCTATTAAATCAGTATGTGTATTATTGAATAAGAACAACTTCCATTGCATTAAAAAATGTTTAAAAACATTTGAAGTCAACATTATTTATCAAAAATTTCTTCACATTAATTTGTAAAATTCCCATATAGCCACTTAAGAGTTGCTTACCAAGTAAATCTGGTTTGACGTTATGTGGTGATGCAGCAAGCCGCGATAGAGCGCTTTGTATTGCGACACCTGCCTCCACGCTACACGAAGTACTTCGAGCACTACTGCGAGATAACACCACCAGCTTTCGAAGAAGACTTAGGGCTGATGGGTCAGACCATAACTCATACCTGTAATATGCACTTTATTGAAGTTACTGATATCAATGACAAGGTTGTTTAGCTCTTTAAAACAGGACCAATGACAACGCTTAAAGGGACAAAAGGCTACATCATAGAACAATCCACCCTGTAGTTTTAACCACTCCACACTACAAATTAGTTTGGCTGGATGTAATCTCGTGCACTTAGGTGCTGAGGGATCAGACTGAAACTTTGAAGTCCAGTGAAACTTATGACATATTAATATGGTAAATGTTGTTTTTGACGAAGGTTTTTTGTATATAAATACCCTCTCTTTTTTTGTATTTTTTTTTGTGTAACCTCTTGCTATATCATTGTATTATGTTAAGATTATAAATGGTACACCATTGTTTGGCTTAGGATTTGAAATTAGGTTTTGTCTAGTCGTATTGTTTTTAATGCTGTGGATTTTGTTATAAATAAATAAATAAAAATAATAAAAAAATGAACTTTTAAAAAAATACATTAAGTCAATCATAGACAGATTCTATAATCTGTCTATGATTGACTTAATGTATTTTATCCTGCTTATCCTATGATAATTTATTAAATTTAGAGGTATTTTTTAAGTAGAAATTAATCTATACTCATAACATGTATATTTTGAGTGTATTGAAAGAAGACTCGACGTATAATGTTTTATTAAACGTCATTATTTTCATTATCATATTGAAGTTCAAAGAAAGATGTGAGGTTTGTTCGGAAAAATATTTATTTTAAAAAATCCAAACATATCTTACCCGTGATGGGAGGTGGAAGTCTGCAGTGCCGCAAGAGCTGTAAGCGCAGTATGTAGTACGCGCTGCAATGGACGACGCAGAGCTTGCAGCGGATGCAGCGCTGATAGGGCTGTTTCACCTAAGGCTTCTGCTTTTGCTTCGAGAGCTAACAAGTTCTGGAATATGGTAAATAAAGAAGTAATACAACAATAATACTATATAGCTGTCAAATTGAATAAATAAATCTACTAATGAAACAGACAATGTTTTCACCGTTAGTATAGTTGAGAAATTCTCTAGTGGGCGACGGATGGAATCCATAAAACAATAAAGTTTTAAATAAAAAACAAAAAATATCAATAAGAAACCTGTTTTAAAACAAATTATTTATTTCTTTCTTTTTTATTTATTACCTAATAAAATCCTTTACTTTTTGTCTTGTTTTAATAGCTAAAAACTTACTTTGTCATGATCTGTATGTTCATCAAGCAACGCGTGTAACGCAAGCGCAGGACCGTCCTTATCGTCTGGTCGCACTGCGCTTGCGCACGCTGTGCTCGTCGCCCCACACATTAATAGGGACGTTAGATTTGATGCGCTGGCCTGACCACTTGGGATCATACTGAAAATATTATTAAGTCGTAAGCTTACATATGGATATTTCTTCTATATATGATATATAATATCGTAGAGAAAATAGTATTAACAGTGGTTAAATACAAGCACGTATACAGAGGAGAGGATAGTTGGGACTTATCTCCCCCCCCCCAGAAATCTGACTGGGAAAAAAAAGTTTTTAGCCGTCTGTTTATTTATTCGCTTGCGTGTTCTTTCAATAAGTAGGTAAAATAAAAATATAGATAGTAGAGCTACTTCTATTGTTCCTCTGAACCAAAAGTCTGGAAACGTGCCTAGTTAAATACCTAAGCTGTCCGAACGTTCTCATAAACAATATGGCGTCCTAAGTTCAAGGGCATTTTTGATAAAAATATACCTGCAAAGAAGCATTCTCAAACGGATCCAAGCATAGTAGTAGTGTTGTTGGAACGGCGCCGACTGACGCTGGAAGTTCTCTGTTATTCTGTAATTATATTCAAAGTGGTAATAATTATTTGAAAAGTAATAAAATGTATTTACACACCATTTTGAGAATCGCGCTATTACCTGAACAAATTAATCACTTCTGAGAAATTGCTTTAATTGTCCTAGTGATTGTTTCAAATTATCACATTTTAATCTTTAGAAAATGATTTTATTTTAGTACTTTCTATTAATTTCAGAAGTTTCTGTTTGCGCATTATCTAATAATACAATAATAGTATATTACAACAATAATCCTTACTAATAAAATGCGAACGTATCTCTATCTGTCGCGATTTAATGCCAAAATTACTGAACCAATTTAAATGAATTTTGGTACACAGATAGTCTGTCTACTCTAGAGCCTGAAAAAGCACATAGACATTTTATTGCGAAAAAAGTGTTGTGAGGGGTTAAAAGGGGTGATGAACCCCTACCCAGGGCCATAATAGGCCCGCCCAAACAACCGCCCTGTATTAACAGGGCGCGGACCACAGTCCTTTTGAAGGGCCTCAGGGCCGATCAAATTAGAGCACGGGCCTCGCGGGGCCTGTGACCACATAGACAGCAGGCATTTCGACTTGTGCCGTTATAGTGACCCGACCTCCTCCGAGGTCTGCTTAGGTCGCCAAGAATGAGCGAAAACTCTAACCTTCGAGGTTGTGACGCCAGCAATGCTGGTGTCACGCTTTCTAGAAATAATCTCGAGCCTCGTGCCTCGTCATATACATTATTATCTGGTGACGAAGACGTGAATGTAGAATTAAAATACTAGTTATTTGATGCCAATAGTCCACAGGTACCTCTCGTAGAGTGCTTCAAGCACGTTGGGTTTGAGCGCCAGCAGTAAGTCCACGCAGTCATACCCACTTACCAATGAGTACTCGAGTAGCGTGCACGTCTGAGATACCATTTGACTTGCTGTAATATAAGACATATTATTAACGAACATTTACGTGAAGTGTTAGTTTTGTAATAACAATTAATTGTAACTTACAAAAATTATATATTGTAAGGCCTTTAAGCCCCATTTACACTTCAATAAGTACAGTAGCGAGTTAACTTTCGTCATCGGCGAGTTAAGTTGTTAATGTTGTTTGAACGGCAAAAGCGAGTTAAGTAGTAAGCTGTCGATAAAGTCGAGTTGAATAGATCGCGATCCTATTTTTTGTCGAGTCCAGTGCGAAGTAGCCCTCTCTCGCATCTCCCGAGCTCCGCCAACTTAACTGGCCGGCATGTAGACGGGCGAGTTTAATACAGTCCATAATTTGTAACTAGTCTTCTTCTCGGTAACTTATGACATACACTTCACTTCGCCATTTGGACGCTACTTACAACTTATTACTTAATTGTCTGAGTTCTTAACTCACTACTGTACTTATGGAAGTGTAAATCGGGCTTTAGGGAAAATTGATCCGTGAAACCGACACAAAATTTCTAAGTTATTTTTTTATTTTTTAAGCTTAAGCACGTCAGTTAGTAATTTTACGTACAGTGTTCGTTAGCGGGCGTGTGCTTATAGAGGTGTAACTGTGAATGCGTGTCCAGTACCACCACCGCTGCGCCCGACCACGAGACACACACGCTGCATGCGCGCGCGCAATGAACACCGCTCTAGATTAAATTACCCAATTTATTATTATTACATTAAAGGCATACACAACAGAAAAAGGTGACAAAAACACAGAATATAAAAAAATTACAAAATTAAAAAACTAAACCTAATTCCAAAAACGTGTACACACAAAGAAACAGGAAAACGGTACATGAACATAAAGAAATTAAAACCAACAAACACAGACAACAGAAATAAAGTACATACCAATGAAACTAATGAACTAAGAAAGATTGAATAGAATATTGAATAAATAGCTAATAATTTATAAAATGCTTTTTTATTTGTATGTTCTTAACGAAGTTTATTTGTTACTTAAAATGAAAATTAGAAGGGTCAAAAAATATACTAACCGGTAGTAGGCCAGGTCCATACTTGGTTTTCTTGGGAGGTGTAGATGAAGGTGGTGATACCTCAGTATTCGTTACGACTGCCCGAGAACATAACTACAAACATAAATATACTTAAGTAAACTATATACGCTACTTTCTTCTATTACTTCTGGAGTAGACTCTTGCAAGTGAATAGTTTCAGATTGTTTTGATAAAAAAAAATGAATAAAAATTCACTGTTAAGTTCTTAACATGCTACAAGCAAATATCAACCTTAAGTTCTGAACATAGTGCTACAAGCAAATATCAACCTTAAGTTCTGAACATCGTGCTAGAAGCAAATATCAACATTAAGTTCTGAACATCGTGCTAGAAGCAAATATCAACATTAAGTTCTGAACATAGTTCCACAAGCAAATATCAACCTTAAGTTCTGAACATCGTGCTAGAAGCAAATATCAACATTAAGTTCTGAACATAGTTCCACAAGCAAATATCAACCTTAAGTTCTGAACATCGTGCTAGAAGCAAATATCAACATTAAGTTCTGAACATAGTTCCACAAGCAAATATCAACCTTAAGTTCTGAACATAGTGCTACAAGCAAATATCAACCTTAAGTTCTGAACATAGTGCTACAAGCAAATATCAACCTTAAGTTCTGAACATAGTGCTAGAAGAAATAGAAGGATAGATGATACATGAACTTATGTACGTACGTAATGATGCGAGTCGCCGATCAGATGCACGGCGCGGGGAGTGGTGAGTGCTGCAAGCGGCGAGGCAAGAGGCCCGCACGCCCATACACCACATATTGTTTCGCCACCCTCCACTGGCCACGCACCCATCGCTTGCCAGCTCTGAAAGACAGGTTAATCATCACCACATTTATCATATACATCCTTTATTGGTCCAAAAAAGATAAGATAGTAGTCACATGTGAAGATTCTATTCTATAGATCTTCTATTAGATATTTATATTAAGTTATGAACTTAACATCCTATGTCCCTCTCCAACAGAATTAACTACGTCCTTGTAAGAGAATCTTATAAAAAGCTGAATAAATAAAATAATAATAATCTAGGAATCCAGACAGATAGGATAGCCAAGCATATTTTTTTACACCGCTCCTAAAAAAAGAAGCCTCATGGTTAAGTCCCGAATAAAATTTATTATTTCATTTGTATTTGTATTCTGTCTCTGGTGGGGCTGCCACTCGCCGGACAGGGTGTCATAAGTGGCATGGAGGTGTGGTTGAATTTCTACAGGCTTACCTGAAGAAATCCAACCAAACCAACAAAAAAATTGGGTTGTTTGGAAGATATCGCTGATTAGCGCTAAGGCCACCCATTGCACTCACTTGCAACGAAGTGTTAAAGGTACAATAGACAATTAGCCTGTATATCTGACGGCCTACGGATTTTTAAAATTTGAATAGTTATAAAATAGGTATAGGTACTTACAAGGCTAGTGAAACAATCTGACGCTGATTTTGGTCCACCACCAGGAGTTGTGCTGCCTTGGACAGGACCTGAAGCACAAAGAGGAATTAATGCAATTGGGCTAAGCTCATGAAGGAGAAACTCTTAGAAAAATAAGTGAAATCAGAAATTATACATTTAATAATAATTGTAGTAAAATAATAAGAAACTCTTAACAAAACAAACCTTTTGCCAGTAATTTGTGAATAGGATATGCTCTTTCAGTAAGCTTCCACAAAGAGACCGTGCTGCTTCCTACTAGCAAACTGTCAACCTCTTCTGATAACTTCCAGCTTAGACACACTAAAATAATAACTTAATAAGATAAAGTTTTTTATTTAATAGTTTTAATAAAGCAAAGCGGAATGCCGAACTCTGGGACATTTTGCGTCACTCTTGCGTCATATATAAAAAAATGTATTTTAAAATTTTATTCATAAGCGAATGGGAGTTTAAGTTATCAAAAAATATTGAATTCGAAATAAGCGGAACCGCCATATTAATGTTAAAAAATGATTCCAGTTTTTTATGAATTGCATTTCTAAAGCGAAACACTAAGATTAGTGGTATGTAATAAATGAAAGAAAACCCACATTAACTCTTTTTAACATTAGTGCATTACTTTATGAAATCATAATTATGAAGTTATCCTTTTTGATTGAAAATATACAGAATAATAAAAGAATATAATAATATTATTTATTTTTCTTAAAATATTTAAGGTTAGGTACATTATTACATCCCTGATCCAGGAGTATAATGTTCTGTGATTATGGTCGTTATGGTTACTATATTTTACACTTTATTAGAATAAAATATGTAGGCATTTTAATTTTGAATGAACAACTTAACTTTAAAATACTGAAAAATTAAAAGTCAGATTTCGCAAAGCTCACATGGAATTTTTTCATGATTTTCAGTTAAAATAACCCTGAGTATATTTGCAATGTTTTACAGTTAACGATTGAGACGCAACAATGGCCCAACTCTCATAGAAAAATCAACATTGTCCATTGCTACCTAAAATCTTTAAAAAAGCTGTCTTGAATTTTGCAACAAATGTATGAATCACTTATATATTTCAATATGGCTCTTTTTCAACTCTGAATTGATTTAATTAATTTGGCTCTCCTTTGAAATGGTTTACGATTGACGTAGCAATTCATCTTTTCAAAAAAAACTATATTATATTTTTTAAAATAATAATTTATCATATACTTAATATATTATATATTAATACAAACCGGGGAGGCGTGGCGTATCATCAGGGAGATATAACGTGGGAAGCGGTGTTAGTTGCAGCGCTAGCGGAAGACGAATCGAAATAGCGCCCGCACGCACTACCACTCGTCCACCGCAGATGCTGCTAGCCGCCACTACGATCTTTCCGTCTGTGATGTACTTACATGCTTAGTAATTATTGATTAATATAGGTTGTATGTAGCTACATTTTTATGGAGTAATATATTAAAATTACATTTTTACTGACTTTTGTGTGCAAATGCAGCAGCAATGACGCGGTCTCGAACGGGACGGAGTGGAGAAGTAACAGATTTCGGCGCAGAAGCGCGTGATACGGCGCCTATCAAGCCAGACCCTGTCATCACGCACACGCCCTCACATCCAGCACCACTAAGACACAAATGAAAGTAAGTCTTAGTCCCTCTCTCATAACTTACGTCAACATCTCAAATACATTAGTAAGCTGCTAAAGTTAAGTATGGTATGGTAAAAGAATCCAACATTTTGAAAAAGTGTTTAAGAAAAACATTTTTTTAAGACTGAGTTAAAATTCAAACCAATGTAACCAAAGGCATCATCAAAATTCAGAAGTTAATAGTTAATTTTGGTCTGATAAGTTTAACTGACTGACTTTTAATTTGTATGATTTATAGGCCATTATTCTTTTAATAGACATGAATCTGTAGTTTTTCTTGCCAATATTTGGAGTATTCGCTATTCTGAAAATAGCTGATTAGTTAGTTAGTTTTATAATATGTAGACATAATATACCTTGAGTTTGAAGCATAATACAAAACTTTTTTATATATGTACATAGATAAGTGTAGATAATGCATACCCAAATCCTTTAAGTGTGGGTGTGTTCCTCAACAATTGAAATTTTTCATTGATTGGCACTTCAGACTTTTTGTCTAGTGCCAGCACTCTACGTCCATTGTGAAAAAAAATTGCTTTGATCACTCTCTCACCTAAAATATCATACAAAATATATATAAATTATTATATGTTCAATATAAAATATTTTAATTTTGGTATTCATTGAAATGGATGTAATTTTAAAAATATAGAATATAGACTAGTGACCTAACTCTATACAGGCAAAGCTATGGTCATAAACATTCAAGAAATTAATGTCAAAATGTATTTACCAGGCAAATCAGCAGAGTATAAACAAGTCCATTCATTTAATAAATAATCTTTTTGTCCATATACAAATACATCCCCTACAATGGTCGCAATAAGTAACTGGTTGCCTTCTCCATCCCATTCTAGAGTTGACACCTAAAAAAGATAAACTAAATTATTTTCTACAAAAAAATTATATGGTGGACTGTACAACCAGTTATTATAATTTTAAAGTACAATTAGTGAAGTACAATTTTGCAGTTAACACAAACAATATTCTTTATGTTGATCAACTAAACACCATTCTCTCTTTTCACATAGCAAATACTCACAGGATGCATAGTACTTGTTACTTTATAACTATTCCAAGGTGTGTTAATGTCACACACATACACATGTCCTCCCCATGTGTCACCATCTGCATCAGTGAGTTCGGTAAATGATGTGAAGGCTATAATGTTGCTTGTTGATATAGTACATATCGGTCTTACTGCCTCTGGGTCCATAGTACTGTAATTTTTTAAAGATTCACATCTAAAGTTAATAACACTAACAAAAAACTACACAAAATATATTTAATAAGCAGCAGAATATAATATATTGATTATATATAATATTATCCTTTCTTATGTCAATTGTTTACTGAATTTTTTTAACATGAAAACCTTAGATTAAAACATTGTACCAACTCACCTATCAAAATTAGGAGGTTCGCACTTTAGAGGTTTCCGTCTCATTGAGTAAATCAAATCCATTTTATGACTATCTCCTAAATCAAATATTGTAAACTTGTGTTACTTTATACTTAATATCTTGTTAAGAAATTTTAAATATTCCTTATGAAGATAAAACGTGAATTGAAAATTAATACTACTATTTTCTTATTTTAATATCAATAAATATTAAGTTTTATTTAAAATGTTCCTAGACAAGTATATTTGATATTTCCAAAAGAAAAATAAAAAACATAAACATTCTTGCACAAAATACAAATCAACTTACAATTTACAAACTTCAAATAACAAATACAATCAGATAAAATGATTTAAAGTGACAATTGACAATTTTGCTGACAGTCCGTTTCGTTACGCAAAAAGCACCTTTTTTATTGTTAGTGAATTAATATGTGTTCCACAAATAGACTTAGTATAGTACTAAGTATTTTATCATTACATGATTTAATTGTTCTTTAATGTTTTTTAAATAATGTTACTTTTTCTAATACAATTTGTAAATTGTGGTTATAATGGGCACAATTTCATTCACTGCTGATGTAACGAAACGCAAAGCAATTGACAGTAGAGTACCACAGACACGGATTATAGATGAATATTTTGTATCTGACTTTGATTACTCAACAAGCAGCAACTTCACGTTAGTGTGTAATACGATTGTGCGTACATTGACCTTTATTATTGAGTTCGCTTCGGATATCTGAACGAGCTAGTGTACGAGTACGACGGACAAAAATGGCGACTTGTTCTATTTGTTAGCACCGCATTAAATTGTTTTATTTTCTCAAAAACATCTTGTTTTTATGTGAAAATGTGATAATTATGAATTAAAAATTGTAGTGTAGTGTGTAACTCGTGCTTATTAAGATGTGTCGGACAGAAATGTGCCGTTTTGGGGTAGGGAACTGGATTTTTTTAATCGCCTGCCTGCATTTGTTTACCCATAGCCAAGGTGAGCTCCTTTCTTATAAATATTTCTCATAAAGGTATTATTGATCCATACGGATTTGATTTTTTATAGATTTGTTTAATTAAATTAAATTTGTTAAAAGAACCAACGAAGTATTTACCTAATTGTTATTAATAATAAAATTAGTATGACAGAGGTATAGGAATAGTAGGTATAGGCAGGGTATTTCCGTAAATAAAACATTAATTTCCATGTTAGATAAGACTAACCATTGGGGTTTTACGTAGGTAGGTAATAAAATTAATAAAATTAATTTTAAACTCGTTCCAAATTAATTCAGTATAATAAATTAAAATATTTGTAACTATTTTATTAAGGTATTTGGTATTTCGACGTGTATTTTCTATCGTTTTTGGTTGATAGGATAGATCTGTTTATTTTATGCAGTCCGGGATGTGTGAGGGTTTTTCGTGTTGGTATGCCACCCTCTGCCCATTAGACGTCTGCGGTCTAGCCCGCGCTTAAACCGCGAAATCTATATTATTCGCCTGCATATACGGCATAGGAGTCTAAAAAGCGGTAGTTTTTGCGTTACGCACAGAATGCCTATATAGGCTTCTACTCTAAAAATCCCGCATTCGTAGTAGTTTTTTTGCCTCCTGTTCAATAAAAAACAAAAAAGTTTTCCAAAATAAACAATACAGATATAGATATATTATTCATACCTACTATGTGAGTTTTTATTTAACTTAAGAGTGGCTACAAGATCTTCATTCCGCATGAAGTCGTTAATTAGTCGAGCATTTCCGCCGAGTTACGTTCGCAACACGAGATAAGAATTTAAATAAAAACTTACTGAGGGTCGAGAATGCACTAGCGCAACAAAGGTGCATTAAATGTGTGGGACGTGGGACTCCATACATTGCATCGCTGCGCTGTGTTAAATTACCTACTTGGTAAATTATTTCATAAAGTATGTAGAAGCTCTACGAAAATGTTAAATTTAATAATAAAATAAAAAGAGCTTTACTTTTCCTCTAAACTTATTCTTACATTTTTAGTTGTTACATCTATTATTTTGTGATTATGTCAATGTTTTTAAAAGGTAAGACCTTAAATTTAATAATGTCTCGTTATTCACGAGATCACATTATATCAATAATATTCAACACTTACATCTTTTAAATAAATTGATTAAAAAAGTAGAACTAAATATCAATTCATTAAAGGATCAAATTAATGATTTAAAATTAACATTTCAGTTGCAAAATCACACTTCGAAATTAACCCCCAAGATATATACTCTCTTCAATCTCTTCCAAGTATGTACCTACTTAATTTATATGAAATACTAAGAAAATAATGTCGGCAACTTTAACGGTACATCCAAAACGAACCCTGAAATGTATGTATGTGTGCAATCCCTCGCAGAAGGTGGGCGCGAGAGCTTTAGAAAGCCTGTCAGATAAGCTGCTGCTCGCAACGCAGCCTGAGATTACGCTCCATTTTGCTAGCTTTGAGCAACTGACTCCTACTTAGGCTGTGAGAGCTCGAAATGGAATAAAAATGTTACACTTCGGATCAGCCCACAGAGCACTTATATACCTAGAGAAAACTTTTAGCGTTTTTAAGTCGAAAGGTTTTTAATTGCCATTATTATTTAGACTAATCACTAAGCCTATGGCCGGCAAGTCGAAAGCATGAATCACGCTGCAGTTATCCATGGCCGACGATTGGCGGCTTCGTTACCCGTTCTAATATAATGAAGGCCTAATATAAAACAAGAAGGCTTATTAATTAGGTAAAATACAACTTTGTCATAAGGAATAAATAAAAATTAATTTTCTTATGGTGGTTATTATGGTTTATAATTGATTTATCAGAGCTATGATTTAAATCAATATAACAGACGGATGCTCCGATCTGATTTATAATACAAGTCGTGCATGCATTTCTCATCCAGTGAAGTACAAGTTATAATGAACATTTCTTCTTTTAGAATCGAATGTACTGCCACAGATCTGGGCTCTATTTAATTACTAGATTTCTAGTCTAGTGACTATAAATGTAGTCCGCGTTATATCAGAGTATAATTGGATTTAAACCTGGGTTTATACTTTCTCATACGAAATAGTTACTAATTTGTATAGAAAATTGAGGTGCTGAGGTTGAGTTGAAAGTGTAACCAAAGCATAAAGCATCTTTCTCTATTTCAAATAAAACATAACTTAAAAACAAACTCATGGTAGTACATCCAAGCGACCGATTCCCAGATTATCAGAATGTTAGATGAAATAAACATGATGTCTTTGATATGCAAATGTGTACGTGTTGAGAATCGAACCAGATAGTTGAATGATAACCGCCGCACCGGGATCTCAGCACGCGAGTTAACTTGACTCTAGTTAGAGTTACTAGAATTATTTAATTTAGACAGTTTTTAGGAAAATCTTTATTTGAAAATTTAAGTATGTTTAAAACAAGCTTTTACGTAGTCCATAAACCTCTTTAATATCATTATAATATTCCTTTGCTACCTTTTAATATCCTGGTCAGCATAACTTTACAAACTGATTTTTTAATAAAAATAGAAGTCAAAATATCTTATACGGAGTATTCAGCTCAAAAGAAAATTCGCAGCGTGAGAGTGCTGTTAAAAAGTAGGCTGTACCGATATGGGGCACAGGATAATGAGCTGTTGGAATTATGCGTTGGTTTTTGGGGCGGAATATTGAGCCTTGCTCGATGTTATACCACTGCATTCAATTTGTTACGATTTTACAGTGAAATATATTTTCTAAGTTTTCGAGGCCTGATAAATCAGCTTAGGATTTAAATCTTTGCATAAATCTATAGGTATGTGGGTTAACACATTTTTAAGTTATAAGTGGGTTATAACACCATTTATAACTAAAAAATTATTTTGATGATCTCTGGTTTGTTGGCATATCATAGCAGAATTAACTATCACTACATAGTATAAAACAAAGTCGCTTTTTCTTTCCCTATATCCCTTTGTATGCTTAAATCTTTAAAACTACGCAACGGATTTTGATGCGGTTTTTTTTATAGATAGAGTGATTGAAGAGGAAGGTTTTTATATATGTTTTATACGCGTGCAAAGCCGGGGCGGGTCGCTAGATAAAAATAATATTTAAAGAAAACAGACAACATATTTTAGTATACATACATACATAATTATATACATACATACATTGAACAAAATTGTTACAATTATATAACATACAACTATTTCGTGTGGCAGTGTAAAAATTCGGTATTTCATCTCATCTGTACAATATTTCAGCGTCTCAACGCGCCATGTAAAAAATATTTGTTAATATAGTTGTCATATCACGTCGTCTCCCAGCATCCCCGCTATTTTTAATAATCACAAACCGCAAAGACTCCGCGGAATTGAAAATAGACGCGACCTGATATTCTGAGTAGGCTTTGGACAATAGTTACTCCCCTATTTTCTACAGTCCAACTCCCATTGGAGATTCTCAATTTTATGTAGGTAATGTTAATTGTCTAGTATAATAAGGCCGCGTTGCCGAGTTATTTCGCGTATTGCATTTAGATTATCTAAAATACTTTGTTGTTATAAGCACTTAAGAACATGATAAAACTTCCTTGTTGAATTTGAAAATTTATAAATAGTCCAGGAACTATACCCGGTTCATTGGACAAGGGTAATATACGGTAAACTACTCACAAAGTTAATAATTAAAAACACTGCTTTTCTAATTCATAATTATGTATTATAGTTTTAAATGACTTCCAGAGCCAACAAAATAGCTTTTTTTAAAAATTTCGATAATCACTATTTTCCGATAACCTATTTTTAATATAATATAATATATGAAGTTCTGTTTTTAGTCTTATAAGGTCGTCTGACAGAGTACTTAATACAATCAATGTTTCCGTTTTAATTAAAGAAAGCTGATAATTATTAATATGTTAATTGCATCTCAACAGGTCTTACACGACGTTGATAACTAATTATGTCGAGGATTTTGCTCGAGCAAAAAGGACTCGGAGTTCTTTTTGTGTAGAAGAACCTGGTTTTCTTTAAATAACTTATCTATTAACTCAGTTTCCAGAGGAACTGCGTAATATTTTAGAATTAAGCTGTTTAGACCCATTTTAGTCCCGACCAAGCATCGCAGGGATTGCTATACCTACGTTAGCTGCGTTGTCTCATGATGTGTACCTACTGATTATTTATAAAAAATAACTACTTTGATTTATAATAGGTACTGTAAATAGTGCAGTGAGTCTACGTAACTGTGGAATATCGGTAAATAAAGACTAAAGATTCAGATGAATTTATATTCGTTTTTCCAAGTTAATGGATAATGAAATTCGAGAAACGAATGTTCTTTTACATCTGATGTGCATTTAATTTATTAAACAAAGTACACGCGCCCCTATAAATGGCAAAACATCAAAGAATAGTTAAGCCTTTGCTTTTCACTGAAATATCTTTGTAGAAAATCTTTACGGCTTAGTGATGTGCTCAATTTAAAATTGTACATTTCGATGTCGATATAAATTTTGATATTATTTATCTATTTTCTTTAATTGTTTATTTATTTATTTTATAGATATTATTATATATTATTTCGGTATCATTGCAATCATTTAGTTATGCTGAGGTTTCGATATCTATTGTTTTGTTAGCGAGTGGGAATATGGTAACAAAAGCTTATAAAATACTGTCCACTACTTTTTACAAAGGTGCTGTATTATTTCAACGTTTTGCAAAGTGTCACACAGTAATGCGTAAACTAATATTCTTGTTAATTTGTCGACTTTTAATGAATTATTAGATATGTATTATACAATTATTTGTCGAGTTTGAAATTGCATCCCTAGCAGACGTTTATCACAAGCCCCTCCGACACATTCAATTAGCAAAATCTTACCCGCTCGCCTCATTATACATTCAGATATAATTGTTGTACGTGGGGTTACGTTAAAATATTTAAATCCTTTTTTAATGTTTAGTCTTGACTTCGGCAGAACGAATGTGAATAATTTAGAGTTTTGGATACTTGAACTTGGTGACATGGGTTAATTAATTTAATTACGTAGTAAGTATTAAATGTTCATCGCGTACATATTTGTGTATTTTTAAACCCTGATCTTTGGAACTTACACTGAATGCGTGCAGCATGATCTACTTAACTACAGAGGTGATATTTCAAATGTATAGGTTATAATTAATGAGGCGATAATAAATCGTACTAAGGCAATAATGTCCATTCAAACACTGCTTCCTAAGCAAAATGCGAGCCCTTTCAACGGACCGGAATTAGGCGGAATTGGGGAAATTTGGGCGACTTATTCACAAGTTGGTAACCCGGTCACGTTAACTGAATGGTCACGTGCCGGGAAGGGCTTCAGACTTTGACACATTTGATAGGTGCATTATAAAACTTAAGAATATTTTGCAAACTTTTGGAAAAACGAGCTTATGACTGGTGTATGACTTTCGTGGGCAGATCGCTCTAGGAGGGTTTGTAAGTCATAACATTTTACCATAACTGGAGGTGACCTAGCTGGCGGAAGGGTCTTCAAACTGAACTTTGATCCTACTGAAAATTATTGAACATGCTATTAAAACTCACATTGCTATATATACTAGTAATAAAAAGGCTTTGTTATATATAAGTGAGACGTCACATTTTCAGGGATACGACCTAGGTACTTTTTGTCAGTATTCTAGTTTCTACGGATTCAAAATATCCCAAGAGCCGGTCTGGGCCTCAGAATCCAACAATAAATTTGATCGCATTGTCGTAATTTGGGGTATAGTGAACGTCCTGTATACTGGCGGTATTTCGGTAATGGATGTTATACAGCGTGAACAATATATATCTGCTACAGGCCGAGCCTGGACGATGCGCTGATAGGGCGTTTTTGTTTAACGATCTAAGACATAAATGGTTGCGTTTTATTCTAAATATTTAATGAATCATTACTTTATTAATTATTTGAGTATGACAATCTGTTTCCAGTACTCTTCACAATTTAGCGATGGGCACAAAATACAAGAACATAGTTTTATATTATCGTTCGTTTTTGGTTTTTTGAAATTGAATTCATAAAATCTGTACTTGTAAAAGATAAAAGATTTGTATTTTTGTTTTTAATGAGTAAACCTAAAACATACTGGATCGAATTAAAATCTTTTTCACTGATGTGAGTGACATAGCTCTTTACTTATGGTCTAGGGGACAAATCGCGTAACAAAAGCTTATTGATTGAGAGCTGACTTTTTATACAACACGCAAATATTTTTGCACTTGTAATTCAGTTAGTGGGAGAACAAGAACAAGACGTCAGTTCACAGTAAATTAGCCTCTATTTGCATATTAATAAGAAGTAATATCGTTAAGTTTGTCAAATTATCTCGGACACAAAGCAAGATCTCGGTTGTCTTCTACATTTAAAATGCTAATGTTTTATCAAACTGTGTTTAATATATCACAATCAAAAGTGACTTTTAAGACATATTTTATTCAATCATTCTAGTATGGAAAGAACCAATATCCATATAATTTAGTTCTTTTATTCTAGATCGTGAGACATCTATCTAAATACCTTCTATCATATCAAACTTCAGAAAAATTTGACAATTCTTTAAGCTACATTTAAGTTTCAAGTTCTGAAATATCTGTAAAACTACATAATAAAATACGCTACACAAAAGACATGAGATTTCTCTTATTTATACATACTATAAAAGAAAGATAAGCAATAGTTTTCTAAACATCTAAAAGTATTGATTAAAATTACTAAAATTTTAATGAAATTATATGAATTTTAATAAAATTAAATAATTTATCAGTATTTAAAGATCCAACAAAGATTTACTGTTATTCTGAATGCATACGGTATATTGAAGTGTTAAGTGACGCTAATATCGTCAATGTACACGGCAATTTGTTTATTTAATTATTTTTTCACACAGTGTGAAATCAGTCAGCAATTTTTTGCGGTTACAGAAGAAGTAGGTACAATTTCTTCTCAAAATATTCAGTAAATGTATTGATTATTTTGTTCGTTATATAAAAGCGAGGTTTGGGGCCGGAATACTGAATACTGAATTCTTTATTTGTTTTTTATCGTCGGTAAACTGGCTGATGCTTGAAAATCGTAGGATTTCTATTTATCTAAATAAAAGGTTGGTTCTTGTTTCTTAGATTGTTAGACATTAATAACACTAAATAATATATCACAAAATTACTACGTGATTTGATTAATTTATGTTATAGATTGGGTAACTATCTCGATTGTTCTCCCTCAAAATCGTTCAAATTAAAATAGAAATGCCTTAGCATCAGAATACACTGCTAATTCAAGCCACAAAACTAAAATAACATTGCCTTTCTCCGCTCAGACATTATTTTACTTCAAACTTATCTCCAATCAGTTCTAAGCTTATTTAAATTATTATTACAGAGGGTTTTGATCCGTATAGCTCAGTCTGAAGGGTGGTTTTTGTCTAAATACTTTGGTTTAATGGTAATGTACCAAACATGTCTTTGGTTAAATTAGGCGGCTTACTGCAGATGTCAGTAGGTGAATAAATATAGCGTCGCGGTATTGTGTGAGTTATAGCGTTTACTGTATAACTTAAAAATCTAAAGACTGCTACAGGACCGTTAGTAGTAAAGCTTTTAGTCGTACAACAATGTCCTAAATTAGGCTATAATATAATATGGGTGGGGAACTAATGTTTTCTCAAACAATTTGGTCGTTCATCCGTCGAATTTCATTTTTATAAAGCGAAAAACCTACTATGAATTCCTGTCTGTGTTGAAGTGTTTCTAAAATTATCGCTTCCCGCTCAGCTTATATCGCCTCTGTCACAGCGGCCACACCTACAACACGTGTGCACTATCTATAATGATGAATGTCCTACAAAATAAGTTTATTCGTCTGCAGTCGGCGTCCGATGATATATTCCATGCGGTTGAAAGGCACTGACATGATTTATTCCTATTGTTTATTTTAATCACAAATTTAATGTTTGTCGTTTGATTGATCGTAAAGCACAAAGTGAGCTTTTATTACGAAATTCATGAACCTTATTAAAATAAAGTTGATAAGTTATTTTAATAGATTTAAAAAAAACTCCATAGAAACAGCTGATTGAGGTAAAAAAAATCCTCAATTATTTTACTCAATGAAGAAAATCATTTTTCCTTTTGATGTTTTTACTAACAAAGTTGCGTGTGGCATAATATTCCGTATTTATATTATTAATGGATTGTCTGCAACTATGTATTTCTATAGCTTCATGTACGGCAAGAAAGCCGCGAACAGTATGGCCTTAAACAAACAATGATGATGTCCGTCGAAACAAGAAATACGGCCATGGTGCACTCGACGTTATGCACCATGTTAGTTCCACGTGCGCCAATAGCGTGATTGAAATATTGTCTGGCAGCAGCTGGGTACACATTGACATCCATATTAAAGAACTAGCTGATGTCTACGGTGTTGCTTGTATTTCGAGTTAAATTGAATTTAGAAAGCGATACGTTCCCTCAATTTAATTCCACTATATTTCATGTTATTCTGCAATATGTATACTTTAATGGTGTTTAATAATGACTTTGATAAGTAATATTTATAATAATATCTATTCATACTATTTAATACAACAAAATCAATAAGGAATTTCACTAGCAGAATACTTCATTTATAAGAAAATAATTGATGCTTCTTTTACTTTAAAAAAGCATTTAGGTTCTGTGTAAAATAAGCAAACCCATACGGGCTAGTTAATAAAACAATAGGCGGTAAAATTTTGCACGTAGCACTATGGTATTTGTATCGCCTGGGGCCGCAGGCTGCACCTGCCCATGAAATATTACAGCACCAACCAGCAGAATTATGGCTTCGTACGTTGCGCCCGCGGCTTCGCTTGTGAGGGTGAGATAATTTACTTGCCGGGACTAGGGATTTACTAATGCTGTTATGTGAATAAATTATCCATTAAAACCACCAGAAATAAATGTAAGCTGATCTCTCACTTTGCAAGCTGTGAGGCTGACATCCGCCACCGGATACCGCTGAGACCGAGGTGCGACTATCAGCTTACGGTGTCCATGTCAGAACTCTGTATCATGTTAAGGTGGGATTTTTTTATCGGAAGATCATATAATTGATAATACATAATACTCTTGCGAAGAACAGCGGCTCGTCCTGGTTACCTCTTTAGTTTTCCAAACTGTTGCTGATTATCGGGATGACCTTATAATTTAATAATATTATATTATTAATAATATTAAATTATGAGGTACATGCTATAATAAATTTTTAATTTGACGGCACCCGTAGTTGTTAGTCGCAAATTTACATCATTACTAAGTCAACAGTTAATTTCGATAACAAACTCGTGGTTGCCGTGCAGCGTAACTCTGTCTTTTATCATCTCCTGATGATACCTTGCAAGCACCATCCTGTTGTGTATAAGAAGCCTTTCTATTTTGTTGTAAGGCTTCATCGTGGTATGCAACGGATAAGATTACTGGGATAACGACGCCCACTTAATGTTACATCATCATCGCAACGGCTGGTAACAGTTTGACCACTTTTGAATTAATATAAATCTAACAAACTACAAACTTAACTTGAGGACTTTTTATTCGCAATTTAACACACGCCTTCACCGCTTAAACATTATTCGATATTTAGTAGAATAACCAAAAGCAGCGGGAGGCATAATATCGACTCATATTTTAATTACCAACATATAAAAGCGTAAAGAGCTATAAAATATTTACATTCACACTTCACCCCCGAGACCAAAGTTAAGAGCGCAAAAAATTTATCCTTATATACACTCTGCATAGGGTACAAGACGGTTTGAAGAATTTTGTATGATTAATGCAGGCTTTTTTGGCGCAAGTTTCTCGACACAAGCTAAAGATGTATTTGTTCACTTAAAATAAGACTGATATTTCAAACGCAGATAGTGCTAAAAGGATTAAAGTATAAACGACTTTAAGAACATTTGACAAGATTGGCTTTAAAAGTTTTCATAATATAAGATTTAGTAACGCGGGAGGAATAAATTCCTTGGAGAATAAACACTTTAGTGATGAAAGACGCATTAAGTAAAAACAAATGAACGATTAACACGGTTTTGCTGCGATATTTATTTGTATAAAATAGTCTAGAAGGATAGATACAGTAGGTAATAATGTTTGATATACAGGTGAGCGCTAAAGCCCACTCCACTACGACCCGTTAAACGCAACCCGTTAGTCTCGAGTACCACTGCACAGTCGGGGGTAGTTTTTATTGTCTCAGGGCTGCCTCGACGCCTAGTTCTATTTTATATCTTAGCACAGCTGTTAATAGCTTAACGATGCTACTTTTATCGTGTGAATACTCAAATTCAAGGTCAAGGCGACTTCAACGATGGTTTAAGAATCTTTGAAACCTATAGAAAAATGTTCACAAAATTAAAGCACTTGTTTAATTATCTGTTAGTAGTTAATTAACATATCCATAGAAAACATCATCTTAAATCAGTTGAAATATTTAACCGCTGCTAAGTACCAGGCAAACATAAACCATTGGGAGAGGTATCCGTTATCTCGAATATTTGCATAGTCGTGTCCCGCCCGATAACAACCGGAGAATTGTAGATCGTGTTAGATCCTCGTGTTCTTTGGTGTCTTGGTAGAGTTGGTCAGATAATATTTAAGTAATGTAGGGATAGATATAAACTATTTTAATTAAAGCCATTACTATCACAGCGCACACAAAATTATAAGTTACATGTGGAATAATAAAAAGAAGGTAATTCATGTATGTATAAAAATAAAGTTAAATTCAAGTCGTCGTTTTCCGCCCTTCGCTTCAACTAATCAGAAACAATATGAAAATATGTAGGTAGTACAAGTTTTATAAAAAATATTTTAATTGGATAGCATCAATAAACCGAATGAAAAATGTTTCTAAAAGAACAGATGATTTTGAAATTCATAGCCCGTTTCGTTTTATTTATATTTCTTTAGGAAAAACATTGATTAATGAAAATTAAGAAGACTTCCATTTCCACGACAAAGCTTTTAACTTGATTAATAAGACGGATTAAAAAAGGGCCGGGGCTAATAAAAAAATTATCAAATTGCATAACATTATTCCTAGTTCTTACTGTTTACTCGTTTGCTTCGTTGTTTCGGTACATGGTTTTATCAGCTCAGTTAATTTATAATGTTACTTTAAATTATAAATATTCTCAAGTAATTTATGTCTTCTAAAGTGCAGTTCAGTTAGTCACGTATCGTTAATTAGGTGCACATACATTTCCATTTCGAATCTAAGAAAACAAAAGTTTTATTTCGGTTTTGAAGTTAAAAATGATAATTTAAACAGGCGCAAATATTGCCTGCATCATGACTCATTAGAGGTTACCATCGTACTCCACTTTTTATATCATGTGATTATACTTAAATAACTTTTTTTCAGTAGCTGTAAAATATGTAAACAGTAGCAATGTGGAGCGCACGGATCGAGCCGATACGTCGAAAAGCTTTTATAAGTTTTATTGCCTTAACGTGTTACTCATAAAAGTAATATTCGGTAATTACTACACTTCGGCGTTTGTACGATAAACTTGGTGTTTTTAGGGTTCCCAGTAGAAGTAATTTATCATTTACTTTTGATGATAGCTCGGTTTTCTATTTAATGGTTCAAAGAATTTTAATATGCACCACACCCTCGAGACTTTCTTTGTTTTAATTTATTTTCTTATAGCCAAGAAATATCAACAACTTTAAGACTTTTTTGTTTTATTTTTATTTCCATGTAAAATTACCAGTAAATTACAGGTCAGAGACATTACTTAATCACATAAGTTATAAGCGTAATGCCCTGGTCTACCATCACAGACTGTAATGTACATAATTTCTTAATAGTAGAAAGTATAAATCTCTTAGATATTTTTTTAAGACTGTTCTTTCTTATTAACATTTTTGGCTTCCGTGTTTGCGTAACTTCCCATTTTATATTTGCTCATTAGCTGTGGGACTATTTATTTATAATATGTTCTACGGCCTTGTTTTGGAACCCCTTAGTTGTTGAGTCCCGACATTTGGCGCGCACTAGACGGCTCCGGTTTATGACTCGAGGAAATTAAGCGCTAATAGCTTTTATTTATTGTTCTCACTACTCCAATTGTCGTTTGAATAATTTTTATTAACACTTATGATACGTTGTTTTCATTTTTATGGTAAAAATTGAGATATATTTCAGATGCATATGCGACTGAATAGAATATTTAATTTATTATTTCTACTGCATTTTTGCAAATTATATGAGCTGCAATCTGTTTAGACTAGTCGATAGCTCATACAAAACTTAAGTCAAATATTTTAATAAGTAATTGTAATTATTCGATGTTGTTCACAAATTTTAGCATGAAAAGTGTTTCACACTACCGACAGTTAAAGAGATGTTTATTTAAACTAAATATGTGTTACAAAACCTACCCGAGAACTATTTCTACATTATTCAGTCAAGAAGTTAAATGAAGTAGTGCTAAAGTTAATTAATTTACTAAGTGTTGATATTCGTTCGACGCTCAAATGCTTTAAGCACGCGACCGCTGTTATTTGAAACCATCTACAAACTGTATTTCTTATTACGTTAACGTTAAATATGTCATGAGATGCAATATTTTTTAATGATAATTCAACTCACGTTGCTAAAGGTGTTTAAAAAATCTCGCATTAAGTCTAAGGATCAAATTCATCGATTGCACTTCGACTTCACCTACTTCCATTGAAGTCGTTGAATGCAACCTTTTCATTTAAAGCATAGTTTGGTAACTACTACATCCATATATCTACGAATTTAAAGTAGTTAAAGCAATCAACTTAAATATTATATCCAGTTTCAGTAAATTTGATATAATTGGCACTCGAGTTAACTATGGCTCAATAAACTTAGCCTAAGAGCACTCTAATAGATTATAGACTATTTATGAGGAAAATTGCACCCTGTACAAGTAAATTATTACTGAACTGAAGGCTATAGAAAAGCTCGAAAGGTATACGTGCCCAGTTGCTGACCATTTGATGATTGTAACAGCCCCTAAGATATAATATTGATATCGCGTGTGTAGATCACGTGACGGTCCGACTACGTCTTAATGTTTATTGACACGAGCCGAAGATAACATTAAGATAATAAAGCTTACATTGTTGCCTTTTAGACTTGTAGCAAGCTCGTATTTCTTTTATTGTTAAAGGGCAAATTTGGCTGTTTCTTTTCCATACTATATGAAGCATAGGGAATACAAAATACACATAAATATCTGTACATTTTATTACCAAATAAAAACCATATGAAATGATCTATTCTATGTTATAAAGAGAAATGGTTTGTATGTTTGTTTATAATGAATAATGAACCATTACGTCCAGTGGTTCTTAAGTTCGGAGCACTAATCGGAGAGTCAGATGGAGTCTTTCTGTGTGACTAGGCTATTTTATACAGGTCTTGCGTAGACCTGTACAAAATAGCCTAGTCACACATAAAGACGCAAATAAAAACAAGTTAAAAATAAATTTCTCATTTACTACTACCAATTTGTACCAATTGTGTTTTAAATATTACCGTTCTTGCCTCCTAGGTGATTATATGTAATATTTATAAAATTAAATTATTAGAAATTAGAAAAGATATGTTAAGGGGACGCGAATGGGAAAAGGATTATCATCGCTGTATTTTGCATGGCTTTTTAGTGTAGATGAATCCTAAAAAAATTTCATAGTTATAGTAAAAATACCATCACTTATTTCTTTAACTTATGTATGTGTCTTAGCATATGTTCTATGTAACTGATCTATCCGTTGTATTTCATTATGACGTGGGCGCGTTGCGTTAATATGCAAATGTTTTACACTACAATCGTTATTATGTCGAGACGTCTGCCTGTGTATTTACATCTAAATTTGACCCAACATTTGTTTATATATAGGTAGAATAGTTTACTTGTTCTTATATGAGTATAGAAAATTATATTATATTAGTTATTTTTATAATTGAATTAATCCATAGAGAAAATCTGGGCAGTTTCTTAATACTTCACAGACAGCTGTATCGATTAAAAGTTATTACAAATTTTTATTTTGTGTGTATTAGATAAGGTATATTTTATTAAGAATTTATATAAAGTTTTCTTTTTCGCTAGAACATTTCGTAGCCTACGCCTCTACGCCGTAGCTGATCGTAGCAGCGCGACTAATAGTAGGAAGATAGCTTACGATCCTTGTTGTCGTGTGTTTAAATTTAAAGAATATATTTAGGGCTTGTTCAGCTTTCTACATGTACAAAAGTTCGTTCTTCTTATTGTATATTTATTATTCCTTATCTAGACAGGTAGGTACGTATATTAATAGTTTATTATCATCCCTAATACGTGTATAATGAACAAGATATCTGTCCTCAGTAATAAACTAACAACGCGTTATGCCGCACCCGCTGAAATGCTGACTTATCACTTTGTACACTAATTAACTTTGGCCCTTACGCACTGTTTGTTTTTAATGGATGTTTAGGGATACGAAAATTTTAATTTAAAAAAAATATAACTGCTTTTCCTATAATCTGTAAAATGTCTTGTAATAGATACTTTAGAGAAGCTTTAACAATCTCACACTAATTATTAAAGCTTATTAATTATTAACTAACGGTAAAAATCTTATGTAAACGTAATTTTTTAACGTACGGATAGACTTTCAATCAACTCAACTTTAATTATGGTAAGATGTACTTTTACTCCAGAAGTTTCTGATATTTAATTTCTTAGTGATTATCATAATAATTGAACATCTGTGCTTGATTTTCTTCTACGTTTACATCTCGTAGACATTTTAATTAATGAATATTGTAAGATAATTAATACTGCGGCCCGCAGTGCGTAAATAACATGACAAAGCAAGTACTAATACAATCGGGATAATTGGGTCGGCGCGGCGGTGTTCCGCTTGAGGCGACGCTCCCTGCTCCCTACTCCCTACTCCCTAGTCCCTATACAGTACCTACAGCAGCGTTACACTGAAGAACGACTTCCAAGATACAAGAACAGATCCCTTAATGTAAGCCAGTGTTCATGAAAGCTAAACAATCTTAACTACGTAATAACAAGCTTTGTCTTAGATTTAACAAGATACTACAGACTGACAGTAGCTTTAAAATGATACAAAATGAATAATATAAGCCATAAGGAACTGTCTTAGGTTACTTAAAAATATGACATGGACAGCGAACCTGAACAGTTAACCTTTTACCAAGAGTCCCTACATCTATGGCAGTATTAATTTACTTAGCAGTAAATAATATTATTATGTAATTATTTCCTTAAGATATCATCTCTCTACCGCAATATCAATTTGTTTTTTTGTCACCAGACACTGCAACTTACTGTTACAATATACCAATAACCACAATTACTTTCTCATTTTAAGAGATTTTTCGCTAAAACAATTTGTATCGAAAAAAACGATAATAAAAAAGGGACTGATATGAAAGGGACGTACAGAGGCGAGACGAAGATCTTTTAAAATTCATGACTAAGCTAGTTACGTAGAAAAACAGCTGGCCTATTCGCGTTGCAAGAAAAATACAATTTTTATTTGTGCTTAAGTTTCACAATTTTAGCTTCTTACCTTGAACTGATTTTTGTTATGCGTTAAAAAATCATATGATAAGCACTAAAATTCAATAACTTAATAAAACGTGGATTAAAATTATATTTTACAGTATATACCTACTATAAATTCTACGCTCCGCTTCTAGAGGTTCGGGTCCGGAGCCCGTGTATCAAGTTTTGGATAGGTACAGTCTGATCACTTTTCCTTTAAGAAAAAATCAGTGAAACAGATACAGAGAAGTGTCTGTATCTTCACCCGTTTCGCAACCTATTAATTACTTATAAAATTGGGTTAAACTACTAATATTTCAAAATATTCACGGTCTTCCAGAATCTTATACAATTTTAACATACATTTTATCGAAAGCTTTAAAAGTTTTAAAACTACTTTTTATGCACAGGGTATTTGAAATAATTCGAATAGGATAATTTCACACTGAACAGTGAACAGCGCTTTACGTACCTACCTATTGAACTCAAAGTTCAACGGCCTTTTTGCATTGGACGAATATTTTTTATAAGCAACTTTAAATCACTAACAAGATACATTTTAAATGCTATTTAGCAATCTATAATTCCACATTTATACCAATATTATAAAGAGAAAAGATTTGTATTTTTATTTGTAACTAGCGACCCACCCCGTATAAAACATATATATTTAAAACCTTCCTCTTCAATCACTCTATCTATTAAAAAACTGCATCAAAATCCGTTGCGTAGTTTTAAAGATTTAAGCATACATAGGGATATAGGGACAGAGAAAGCGACTTTGTTTTATAGTAGGTATGTAGTGATGATTAAACCCAAAAAACACTCGACCGATAAAAAATATTTCACTGATAGAAGAAAGCTAGACTGAATGACAGAGACTATGCGGACGCACTCGTTAGATAAAGCTAATAACGACTAGCGTGATGAATATATGTTCATATGCATCTGCTCATAAAACACATTTTATTTAATGTTACTTTTTCTCATTTCAATTTCGCTTTGAGGCGATATTACGTAGGTTTTTTTTATTAAACATCGTGTAGTAATAAATAAGGATTGAGATTCTAGGCCAGTGTTTTTCAACCTGTGGGTCGCGACCCCCCAGGGGGTCGCGAAGCATCTGTAGGGGGGTCGCCAAAGGTCGAGAGAACTTTAATAAAAAAACAATAAAGATTAAAAAATTGATTTATTAAGTAAGAGAATTTTAACAAAAGGATATAGTTACTCATAAACATTTGTATGTTAATACAAACAAATTAACAAAAAATAAAATCGTAAAACTCATGTTAATGCGAAGATTGTGCTTGTTTTTGATTAACCAATTTCTCCCATTGTGGATCTGTATTTGCTACATAGAGAGAGAGAGAGATCCGAATCCTAATTATGGAGACGCATAAAAACGTCTTATGGAATGAATATTTGTAACATACACATACATACATAATAAAAAAGCGAAAAGTCGGGGGGTCGCGAAATATTTTTTCATACCAGGGGGGTCGCATCATGAAAAAGGTTGAAAAACACTGTTCTAGGCGAACGTTCGACTAGTGACTAGTCGCTTACAAAATATAAATGCATATTGATGGACTGGGCTGTAAAATCAGTAGAAAATAACATTTGAATGGAATTCTGTATAAATTTCAAATTGCCCATTTTATTTCGCGGAATAGTGTTTTTCTTCAAAACACACACAACCGTTTAAATTGAAACCTTTAGTAATTTAAAATAAATTCAAATTAATTTAAAAGAGAAGATTTTAGCTCTCAAAAAATTATGTAATTAAAGTATCTATTAAAAAGATACCCCGTCTGTAAATGTATCCTGTAATAATGTGGCACATCTACTATGTTAGCGAAGTAATAAACCTCAGTTATGTTAAAATGCGAGATTTTTCAGTCGCGAGCTGTCGCGGAAATGAAATTTTACGTAATATTTTAAATTATAATTGAAGCGAGTTTATGTAGGTCTGCTTTTGACCGTTCAAGGACTCCGCTAGGGGAAATGCAATTTGTTATTTGTGCAAAATGCAACCGGGCTGTAAAAATTGAAATTTGGGTCATGCACTTAAAAGAGTGAATGCTCTTGTCCCCGTGCAGGTAACCAGTGTCAATTCGAGCAAAAGGTAAACTTTTTGCTTTTTAACCAACTTAAAAAAAGTAGGAGGCTCTCAATTCGACTGTATTTTTTTATTTTTTTGTGTTGTGTTGTGTTGTAACTTTCTACTGAGTGAACCGATTTTGAAGATTCTTTTTTTCTTTGAAAGCTCGTACTTCTAGTGTTGTCCCAAAATCTGTTCAGTAGTTTTAGAGTTACAATTTGAAGTCGATTATTTTTTTGTTAAATTAATTTTAACAAAAAAATAATCGACTGTATATATATAATAAAATGAGTTAAATTTTATTCCACATTAGTAAACTTAATTAAACTCTTAAAATTTATATACCTCCATCTCGGATGCGTAATTTTAAGCTTATTAATGCAAAAGAATATTAAATTATTACTCTTTTGGTAATTTGTTTTCATTTTTAAACCCATTTTTAATGACATGTAAGTTCGAACGTGTGGGCTCTAATGTAACACCCTAAAATATTATTTTTAATTAAAATACGTCCATAATATATACTTTGTGGTAATTACATGAGATTTTCAAAGATAACACTCACATAATTTAGGATGCATTCAGATTTTTACGGTATTCCGGTTATCGCGTGTGATTATTGAAATATGTAAATCTGTTGACAGTTTAATGAAGTTAAATACATAATAGATTTGCATAATTTATCGAGAACTTTGATGATGAGTGGTTATATTTTCGTTGTATCTTTTTTTAATGTATCACATTGTGTAGGCACTTGCCAGTTTTACACAAAGAAACAATTAAATAATAATTAAATAATAATAACATCATCTACAGTTTTTACAAGTAGGCAACACCAACAAGAACAGAATATAAAATATTGTTACAACCTTCGAAACCAATAGAGCAGCGAATGCATTTATTTATTTTATTTATTTATTTATTAACACTTCGTTGCAATAAACAATAGGATACAGATAATAACTTAAGCTAAATGGAGTGCAACGGGCGGCCTTATCGCTAATCAGCGATCTCTTCCAGGCAACCCAACAAGGAAAATATTTTTTTATTTATTTTCCTATTTTACATTTACCTATTCAGACAAGCCTTTTTTTAGGATGCAGTAATATATATATATATATAGATTGACTCGATAAATTTACATCAATGTTAGTACTCATGTACGCTGTCAACAATCTTTTGCGTATACAACGTGTGTGAAATGTCCTATTCAATAAATCACTATTGTTTAGAAACGGAGGTATGTATGACGTTACTGCGCAGATGTCTTTAATCATTCTATACCCAACACCTGCGCAGTGTCAGCGGTAGTGTACAGCTTACGATAATATTGATCTTTGTATCATAACAATACATCCACTGTGTCCGGACTAAAGCATTGTATTGACCCTCGATTGAGTTTACGTAAATGCTTCTAGTACAATAGATTTTCTTTTCATTTCTGTTCAAACTGTTATTTTGTATCATTATCATTATAATACTGTAAGGTTAACTTAATAACGATTTGACACTAGTAAATATATACTAGTGAAGGGGAACTATTTAACTTTTTTTTCTTGTAAAACGATGTCTATGTGATTCGATGGCAATAGCTAGTATAAAGTGTGAGAACGGATCGATATTGGCGCGCCTTCTTCGACAATATTTGCATTCAGAATACTTTTGGTAATCCTCCAGCGTGGGCTTGGCTACAAATTAAAGTTTAAAATAGAAGCTATGTAAGCATGAAGAAAAAAAGAGTTGTAAAAATTAATTTTATAAGAATTTTTATTTTTAAAGATATTATGATTTTAATCAAATTTAAAATTATCCAAAGTGTTATAGAATAAAAAATTGTTATTACTACTATGTATTTATATTTTTTACTCGCGTGGTAATTAATGAGTGATCTGAAGCCTTATATTTACTATTAGCAAGTCCCGTCTGAATACGGATTGGAAACACGTAATTTTTTGCACCTAGTGAAGTTATAAATATTTTATCTTTACAATTGCTCCACTAGAATTAATCTCAGCTAATGATACATTTATACATAACCACATCATATGTTCCGAATAAAACATTCTTAAAGAATACATTGCATGTTGAGTGCAGACCTGAAAAAAGTGTAGAAATTCTTTAGATAGATAGTAATATAATATAGAAATTATTATTAAAGATATTTTCTCTAAGTATATTAAACGGAAAACATGAAAGTTTTTGAACTACAATAATAATAGTATCTGGCTAATATTAACTGCGTCAGGTTAAAGTTAACCGCAGTCTTACTGCTGGTTATACACAGCAGTTAAACGTTTACGATGTCGGTTAATTTAACTTTTATTTCGACTTTTAATGCTACTTTTAGCCAGGAAGTCTGTGAAATATATCCGTTCTCAATAAATTAAACGTTTATTGGAGATGATTCATCAATTTGTGATATCTTGATTTTTGATTGTTGTAGATGGGAAAACAATATATGTATATATATATATATATATAACAAATATATATAATAGCGTGATTAATAAAGTTTTTGTTATTAATCACGCTATGAATTGTGTTGCATGAAATTTGGTATAGAGATTATCTATAGAGAGAAAGACCACAAGCGATGATGGAATAAGTTGAATATAATTTTAATTAATACATAGCCTGCCTTATTCCAAAACGCGGTTTAAAGATATGCCGGGTTTGTTACAAAAGAAAAACCTCATTTTTGTATGAACGTTAGACGTGTATCCTAGCAACCAATACTGAAACATCTTTAGTCCACGTTTTGTAATAAGGCCCAGCGAGTTTTAAACTATTATCCCCTTATTATTATTGTATGTTGACTTAAGTCAGATTTTGATCTTTCAAACGTTTTGGGGATGCAGATTTTCAACCGCCCTCAAAAATGTTATGTTCTTAATTCAATTATACGGGTCTGATACTTCAATAAAGGATTTCAAAATTTTTTGATGAAATAAAACATGTTTACTAAAAGTTAGCATTTAACTTGACAAACAAAAGAGGAAAAAATATTCCTTCAGTAGGTACAAGTCCATGGAAGGAATTTAATGTTGTGCTAAAATACAAGAATATTTGTGGAAAAATGCAAGTTTGAGACGCAATACCGCGATGGTACCGGGCATTGTTTTGAATAAAACACGATATAGTCTAAGAGCTGGCTCAATTTTGTTTCTACCTATAAGAAACTGTTTAATACTATCGTTAGATAACCTTATTTATATTGTAATATACTATATTATTTAAGGGAAATGATACAATATTTACTCATTTAAGTGTTTTAGTACGAATAATATTCTTCTATTTATATTATACCAATTTTCTCCAGAAGCGATCTCAGACAAAAACATATATTACCTATTTTTGACAACAAATTCTATATTGCAAATTAAATTTTACATTACCTGTATAAAAAGTACGTTTATATAGGTACGAGTGACTTATATATTTTTAACGCGTTACACCAGAATAGCTCTATGGGTATGTTAATTTAAAACAATACAATTTGGAATACAATAGCTTCCAAGTGATCGAAGTAGCGATAGTTAAATATGTTATTTGATAAATATAATAAAATTATGTATTTTAAGAAAAGGCTTGGCTCTGAGAGCATAATGAAGTATTCACGTCGGTGAGGCGTCGCTGGCGGTGGATTGCGGTGTCTTTGTTCTACTTTCCGCAACAACCTGCGCCCGACTCGTCACAACTCTACCATACATTATTATCATTACTAGCCTGAAAATGTCTCGTATCTTCACAATTTTGCTGAACCTTGTTTTTTCTTTGCAGACATGTATTTTCATCATTTTACAGATCACTTATCTGCCTTCCGTATCGCGTTTAACACCTGTAAATATAACCACGTGAAGTCGAATAACTGACGTCTCTGAGTAATATATATTCACTTAACTAATAAATTCGGAAGTAAATGTATTATAAAATATAAAGCGCTTAAAAGCTCGCCTTGGATGATTACTCCTTTACTTATAAACCTTGCTTAACGTGATACAAAGTCTCAAATGCTCTGTCACTTTTTCGCCGATGACCAATTGTTTTTGCAAAAGAACGTAAGTTTTTAATTTTAATAAAATAATATATAAAATCTAAATAATAAATATAATATTTATTTTATGTACAAACATGGCAACTTGTAAAACCAGCTACTCTTCCGAGAGCGAATTTGTATTGTATTGTCCATGGCCGGTGATCATTACTCAAAATCAGATGTTTGCCCCGTATTATATATATAGAATCTAAGAAAAATAATAATAAAATACACGGCATCAATGGCAGAACAGCGAGAATTGTTGGTTACGTATAAATCTTATCTAGGTTTCGTATATATTTGCTAAGTAGACGTGTAAGAAGGAACTAAATGTTAATCCAACATACAAGATCCCGGTCCACGTAATGTGCAATATAAATACAAGGGTCGGAGTGTGGTCGTAAGGCATGGGGACGTCCCCTGTCCCCGGGGACACGTTGCGCGCTGCACCGGGAATGAAAGGTCTGCCCTATGTGTATACTGTGCATCTGAAGATAATTGTTTATTTTAGTGCAAATTGACTGAAAGGTACATTGGTAGATCGCGGGAATCGAATCTAGGACCTCCGGCGCACTCAGATGCGAAGATTACTTCGCACCCTTAGAATGAAAGTGACTCAACTAAAGTTCCTGTAACACTCGATTTTACCATAAACTGACCTTATAAAGCATATTCACATAAACCTTGTAAAGTAAAAGTGACCTATATCTTAGTATAACAGGGGGCAGCGCATACTTCGGTCTCTATATATTAAGTTGTATTCAATACTATAATTTTTTGAAGACTAATGCTCATTTACCACAAATTGCATTTTTTGGTTTCGGTCAGTTTCATTCTAAGGGTGCGACTTGGCCTTGGTGGAGGTTATAGTAAGGCATAGGACAGACATTCCTGCGTCTATTGCACTGATCATTTCCTTTACAGACAATTAACTTACATGAATTATTATCTAAATATCCCAAACAATATTGTACAGTCAAAGTAATCAATAGTGATGTAAACATAATATGAAGTATCGCAAAACTCACCACAATGGTCCCCTTTATTTGGGCACACTTCACAACAAAACACTCAACGGCCGATGTTTTTAACCGCCGTCAATATAATTTAGATAAGTGCTTGCACTCAAATATTGTCAAGAGTTTTAACTTGCTCGAACGAACTCTATCGATCTTTCTCTTCAAACGAGATTAAAGTATTAAAAAGATATCAAATACTTAGATTAGATAAGAACTTTTCGCCAGCATGGATATACACAACCTCGAAGAGTTTAGTTTTTTAATCATAATTTTTTTAATGAGATCGGTAGATTTGGAGATTACTTATGTACAAATAAACAAAGAATATAAAAAAGATATATTTTTTTTCGTAGATAGAGTTTGCAGGGAGACAGAAACTTACTAATAAAAACTAAAATAGACTTATTAGCGTTTTATGGCTGTATTGAAACAAAACATGACAAATATATTACATACATCGACTATCCAGTGGTGTTGTAAGTATGTCAAGCATAACACTTATTGTATGACACAAGTGAGTGTCTAGAGTCTAGATCGTAGATTTAACATATAAGCTCTTGTTTAAGCCATCGGAAATACTGGCTGAAGAACGGCCTCAATAACTAAGTTGTTGTGACACTTCTGAAATTAAATTTGGATATATAATATAATATATAATCGTTTTGGATGGATGTTGCTTCCCAGGGAAACGAAAAACTTTTGGTTTGGAGCAAGGCTCACCTGTTTACCTAAAGAAACTGTTCAATGAAACACGCTACGTGCCTTCATATAAAATTCTTGGAGCTTTAATAATATATTTATCGTCCTTCGCTTCCTATGTACCTACTCTTTGGAATATGTCTAATAAAATATAGGCATCGTAATATCAATATTTTAAAAATGTTGATACATTTCTAACAGAAGCTAAACGATTATGAAACAATCGCACTATTGAATGGAGAATAAGAACCAGGTATACCATTTCTTAGCTCAAGCAATGGATTGACCTCCACTTCTTGGAGTTATAACTTTGTCCTCCGGCCGCACTCGGCGTCGCTTTGTCACGGACTATTGTGTAGCCACTTCAAATTTCAATGGAGTTATTCATGTAATTTTTACATAACGTCGTCTGCTTGACCTGGTAACAATTTTAGGGATAAGTAGGTTAAACGAAGACAAATAGACGCACATTAATCATTCATGATTGGTTGGAAAGTTTTTATGATAGATAGGTTATATGAATGTTGAGTTGATGGATAATATTAATTATTAACTTTTCACCTATGAAATTAACATTATACGAAATGAATAAGAGATGGTATCAAATGCTTCTGCAGAAGAATTTGTTGCCTCACGTCCATGCGCTTGCAAAATAAATAAATAAAGCAAAAATAAAAGAAATTAACTTTCGTTTTGTACGAACACAAATAAAACTAATTGTTTCTTTCAAAAACGTGACCAAGCAGTTTATTTAAGTCTTTAGTATGTTTGTTTTAATGTCGGTGTAAATAATTCTATAAATTATTGTAGGTAAGGCAATTAATATCTGAATAATTTTTCCAGTTAAAAACATACTCTTAAGTAATATAAAATCTATAGCGGGATTCATAAAAGTTTTTGGCTTTTAAACTTTGAAATAAAAAATACAAAAAAAATTGGAGAGCATAGACTATTTATTTTCACTTTGTCGATTTTGTTTTTGTAGAAGCTTTACTTTCAAGTGTAGATGGTTCAAATATGGATGGTAAAAGTAACAGAAAAGGGTCCGCCAATGGTGCAATTTTCGCAAACAGAACTATTTCTAGTAAAAACATCGTTCTATCACATAATAACTTGATATTGTTCTAAATTCGCTGAGATTGTTCACGAATTTCATTTGTTAAATATAAATAAAAATCATTAAAAAAAATAACTCAAGTATTATTTATTTTAGATCAGTAGAGAAGACGTGCAATATTTTTAAACTAAAATTGTTATTTAGCTTTGTGGTACCTACAGTAACATATTATAAAGTTATCCGATATAGATACGATATTTTTAACTTGTCACCGCTCCTACGATAAATCGGCGGCAACCGGAAAATCCTTGAAACCGGTTCGAAAGCTGGAGCGACAAATAGTGTTTGAAAGTCAAACAGCTTAACTGTTGTCTATTGTTGGTCGGAACTGACAATGCACCGTGACCGCATTGTCCCAAGTTATAATCGCTCTTGCCAACTCAACTATCGAATATCGATTTCAATTGTAAGCTAAGAAAAGATTGAAAACTTAATAATATTGAAAATCTTACAGAAAAATTAATTTCTTTTAACAGCTGTTTTTATTATGTATGAATACAAAATTTCTTCCGTATCACCTTATTTTTTGTCGTTTTACAACTGAGCGATTTCTTAGGTATTTTTTGCCACTCACCACCACTTTGTAGAACCTGCAACCTTCAGAGGTATTTCCGAACCATTAGGTACTTAGACTTTCTAGAAAAGTGCATACCTCTCCTTAAAAGGCTGGCAAAGCACCCGGGTCGCGACCCAACTGGCGTTGTAGGGGGACCCTGGACGGAGATCCGCTAACGTATGTTTTAAGTAAGCCTCATGTCTTAATATAATTTTTTTTTTCTTAATTAAATATTTGTGGTTCCATTAGTGCATTTCCTTGAGAAATACGAATTTTTACCTTCCGAATTTGTATTGAAGTTTGCAAGCACTTTAGAAAATTAAACTGATTCAAAATTGAATTCCAATACATTGATATTCCATAGCCGTCCGGGCGGTTAAGCGTTGCTATAGTAACCACGTAACTATAGCAACCGTAGAAGCGCGTGAAAATTTTAACAAAATTGCGGAAATCACAGGATTCACTTCCGCTCCGTGCGGTATGTTGTAATTGGATTTACCATAGTGACTATGGTAAATCCAATATATATATATTTCTATGGCATAGTCCATAGAAATTATAATAATGAAAGTGAAGCAAACGGTTGTGAATTTTAATTTTTTTTCTTTTTCATTTGTTTTATTTAAAAATTAACAGAAACAGAAGAAATTAACAGAACAAATAAATATACAAAAGCAAAGGTCGTTAATTATTTTTACATATTATTTAGAAGAAATTAAATTAATTAGATTAAATGGAATGAAGTAGGCGAGTAAAAGTGGCAATTTAAAGTCTGCAGCAAATTGAAGTTACCTTACACGATATCTAAGTTTGCATCCATATTTTCTTATTTAGTCTGATATTTGTTTAATACATAAAATCTCTGAAAATTTGAAATATATGTATTTGCATCGATATAATCAAAAATACAAAAGATCGCAATCTCAACAGACAATACAATAACAAAAATAACGGAAAATATTATTATATCCTCTCATACATTTTCAACATTGTTTATCCACACATTTTTGGAACAAAGAAAAGGGTTTGTAGATATTGCGTTGAAATCATACCAAATATACTTAATATGTATTATGAATCGGATTCATTTTTATTATTTTTCTGTACATAGGAGATAAATATAATCTAAAAATAGATAAATTATAAGAATATATCACTTTTACTTCTATATATATAGGTTATATTATATAAGTGATTTTCCGCGATATTACCCAATAGTTAACATAAATAAGAAAAGGCAATTACGTGGATATTGTAATCGAGTGAACACGTGCTCGACTAACGAGCTATGGAGCCCCACACCCTCGCACTGCATGACCATTTATTTATAGGGTTCCGCAACAGTGATTCATCTTAAACGAACTTGTTAAAAGCTCAAATTTATTGATATTATGAACTTGATATTAATCTAGATTGTTATTATTTTATGTATTTTTTATTATCCTTGTAAAAACATTTGTAAATATTATTATAAACTAGCTGTGATCAGCGGTTTCACTCGCTCTCGCAATTAAAAAAAATTATTGGTGATAAATACCTTACGAACTTTTATCATACCTACCAAATACTCTTAAAAATTTTATATAAAGCGGTCAAACCGTTTCGAAGAAGTACAAACACAAATACCGTGATACGAGATTTTATGTTAGTTATTAGTTAAATAGATATTTAAAGGGGATGTAAATTATGTGTATATTATATACATATAACTTACATACATTACTTAAAAATACACTTTAATACCTTTAATTTTCTATAGATAGATACATATACGTATGTTTAAAGTAATTTCTTTGTGCTTGGGAACTTTTCGTATTCATAATTCAATTATCATTTTAGTTGGATTTTTTAATAAATTAATTTTGTCTTTTTTGGCGTTGTCCTTTTGTACGGAACCTCCTTTCTCCTCACAAGTGTGCCACTGTGTTACTAGGGTGTAAGATGTATAGTCTACAGTTTGAACGAATGCAGTTTAACGCTTAACAGCGTTAAGAGTAAGCGCTAAAATTGCATAGCAGCTCTGCATCATGCATAATCCAATATCATGCCTCAATTTAATATTATATTGAATTCTTTTCTTCCATAATAAAAATAGGGTTTCAACTCCTATGAGGTTGTCGTTGGGGTAGGTTAAGCACAGTCAAGTGCTTATTGCGTCCCTTAATTGCATTTCTTGGCGTGGTTTAGTTAAGCTAGATTGATGTCTTCCGAAATAGTTTTATTATAGGAACGATAGTGATCATTTGTTTAGTTCTATGAAACTGAATAGATTTTCTCATACAATAAGTCCATCGTCAGGAGATCTATAACATCTTCGGATTTAAAGTTCCTGATTGTTACCTAGTTAAACTGCTAAGTAGGATTTGTGACCGTTACTGCCCTTGCCTTTTACATGGCTATTATTTTATTATTTAAACGCCAAAGAGACAGCGGATTGTTGTTATCAGTTTGGATTTTTCCACTGATTGTAATCTTAAGGCTACAGTTATTACTTGCATCAACGAATTTTGTTAAAAAATCAAAACACAATATAGTTGAGTATTATGTTTTTCCTAATTATTAAGTAATCTTGTTAGATATTACAGACCTTTATCCGAGTTGCGAGGCGGAATTTCATGTTAAACAATCGTAAACACGATCCTACACCTCGAGCGCTACAAGTATACTATTTATTAATAATGTGAACTCTAGACCCCTGTCATAAAGGCGATTTTCAATTGAAATAGACCTGAGGGTCCCACCCCAAGACTTTCCTAGTTGATAACGTCGACTACGGCCTAAGGCGACACTGTGTGTTCATTAAAAATATTTGATGATACGAAAAACTCAATATTGGGGCTCATTTATTATTTTAAACCAGCTGTCAAAGGAGTGAGCTTTTTGTACTGTTTGTTGTCTATTTGTTTAGCACTGGTACATACATTTATTTTGATGTATATGTGATATCGGAAACCGGGTTCTATATTACGAATATTATGCGTGGTTATCGACTTTAATTAACTGAATAATAAAGATATGGGTACCGAGTTCTGTAGATAATCCTGAAATTAATTTATGAGAACACACTGATAGATCCATAGACAAAATGTCCTTGCTCTATAAACTCCTGTCGACTACAAAGTAAATTATTATTTTTTGTATACCAATGAAAATAAAGCAAGCTTAGCGGTTTTGAAACAATAGATGTTTATCACACTATGTAGAATATTTCGTTGTAATTTAGATTCGAATCCCGATGAAATGAAATAAAAACTGCTTCAGTTTGGAATGAGTAGAAGATTGATCTATATTTATCACCTATTATGAAGTATCAATGAAATATTAGATGTAACATATAGATAACTTGATGTTTTTTATTTATGTGATTAGTCTGATACTTATCGACAAACGAGTTGAAAGCTTGATGGAAGTGATAACACACATGAATTATTTATGAGCCCTTTACTTATTTAACTTGAGTACGCGTTAATAGGCATTCTGTATTATCATAACACACGAGGAAAATTCAGCAAAACCACTGCCCTGGCGAAGCGTATAAATAAGGCTTTGTGACATTTCCAAAATTGGGTTCTTTGTAGTACGTTTAAAACATCTAAATATATCTTGTTTTAAAAGTATAGTTGTCTATGAAAATATAAGATAATATAATAATATATTGTCATTTCTAATATTGAAAAAAACAAAAAAAATATTGAAACTTTATAATGATTTTTGTCTAGGTGAACATTAATTTAGATTTAGATAAGAGTTGCAATACTTTAATAAATATCAAGGATGTCCGTTTTAGAATAAGATTGAGTATTAGCTGTTGCCCGCGACTCCGTTCGTGTTTTAATCCCATTTATAGCATCTGAATCTTCGTCGATTTTCTGCAATGACAAACTTCTATACTTTCATCCCCTATTTCAACCACCAATTCTGTTTTTACAGTAAAATTTAGCCTATCAACCTCCATTATGTTACTTTGTTGAATTTCATCAAAATCGATTAAAGCTTAACAGACAGATAAGTTACTTTCGCATCTATAATATTAGTACGTATAATTTATATTGCGAAGAATTCTCATTCAGTCTGTCATATTATGAAAGATTGACGTAAAAGTTGACATATAGTATGCTTGCATAGTATTACAAAGTATGGCAAATTAGCCAATGTGAATTGTCAATAATATGCCAATATGCAAAGGAATATTCATTAGAGCATAAATGCATACCTAAGTTGCCTCAGCAGTACAGACAGCTCCATGCGAGTACCGGCGACAAGTTTTAACTCGGTTTCAATAATTTATTGCCATACGGTCGGTCTTTGGTCTATTTAAAATACATACGGGCTTTCATAGCAGAAAATCTCAAGCTTAATTAAATTCACAAAGTATTTAAACTTTAAGTTTTGATATTATGTTCCTAATCATCCTTTTTCCGGCACTGTTTGCTTTTATATAACATTTCCTATTTACTGATGAAGAACCAAGATTGTTTATCATTGTTTTAACGATTATAATAAACAAAATACAGAAATAGCTGTTGGTAGAAGCTTCGGCTGTAGTAATAAGTTAAAACATTTGGTTTAATTAATTAAGAATATGTATATATCAATGTGCAATGACTCGATGCAATATTGAAACCCGTCTCGTTATAATGTTGCCCGGGAATCGTACAGGTCAACGGATATACAAACATGTATTTATTTTAATTAAAACAAACTGGAAATGCGCAAACCTATTTCTACCTATGTTTAAGCGTCGGAAATAATTGGTTTTGAAAACTGTATACGAATTTTGTTTTGCTTATAAGATTGATGACATCTAAATAAATTGTCACGTTGATTGGAAATATATTTTGATGGATACCGTATTAATCTTTATCAACTATAGTAAAAATGTCAATTTTTTTCCCATACAAACTGTTCGTACCAGTCAAACAGGATACGTTTTGAAATTAATTTTGCGATTAATTTCAAGATAACAAAACACAAGATAACAACTAAATTTTTAATGATAACCTCTTTCTTGGTTTTTCAGAAGGTCGGTTAAAAATAATAAACCCGACTGTTTTATTTAGAAGTGAAAAGTGAATTCCCGTAACTCCTAGTGGGGCATGAAGCTGACACATTGCTGTGTCTCTGTCACTGTTCAATTTCTTTACTAGCAAGTGGGTGATCAGCCTTTTGTGCTTATCCCAACCAGAACATTCATTAGTCCTCCTGGGATTCGAACTCAGTACCTCCAGCGCAACACGCAGACGCGTAAGCCGCTGTATTAAAACATCCACGAAGGCTGTTTTAATACAATTTATGTGTTGCTGTGGTTTCGCCGGGTCAGCAGCTAGTTTGAACGTATAAAATATGATATAACTCAAATAAAACTGTTTTGAGATTTTTTAATTTACAACATTACACATGTGACTATTTCCGCGTGGGCGTATACAATATAAGTAGAAGTCTAGCTTCGCATCGGTGAAAGAATTTTTAAAATCGGTACAGTAGTTATTCATTACACAAAAAGATCTGTTTTTTTAATATTACCTAGATACTTTTAACAAGTTTTAGCTATAGGTACATTATGATTTTAACACAGTGGTGCTTAAAACTTAACAATACGTATAAACGTTGACACTAACACCATGATATCATTACACGACTAAGACACTGAATTATAGATTACTTCTTGTTCGGGTCAGGTGTTTAAAACACTAAAATGCCTGGTGTTTTTCATATCTGCTAGACATATTCCATTAACAAAATGTGTAAGTATCGTTCACAGTGACACTCAATTAGCCCGCTCGTTTGTCACGCTGTCAAGTGACGTCATCGCCGTCACTCCGCGGGATACTGAACAGATGCAGTTTAATAACGTTGAAGACAAGTACCTACCCGAAATTGATAATGGCTCGTTTCAATTCTCGCTTTGCAAATAACGAATCGTTACATGTTACGAAGCTGATGTGTGAATGTTTATAAAGTAAAATGCTGTAAGAGATAACCAAAGTATGGTTTTATTATAGTATAGACAACATAAATTTATTTCATTGCTATGAAGTTATATGTATAAAAACAATTATTGTTCATGGAAGAGTAAGTTAGTGAAGTTTTAGATTAGACCTAAATTTACATTTCGACCCTCGAAATTACAAAGTAGTTTAGACCTTTATGAAATAGTCATCAAGCTAAAAAGCATTACAAATGTTTAAATTTATTTTCTAAACTAGGTTCGTAGGTCTTCTCACAAGGCTGATTGGAATACATCGCTTCCCTTAATTATTTAAGATTTCTTACTGTTTTTAGTATTTATTGGCATATTTCATTATACCCGAGTGCAGTGAGACCCAAAAGGACGATTATTGATAAATTAATAACAAACTTCCTAACAAATGAACCTAATTAAGGAGCTTCAGTCTTAAGGTGACTTAGGACAAGGATAAGGGTATTAACAAGGTCGTTACACCCGAACAAAAAACACGATAAAAACAAATATCCGTGCGCCACTGTACTCACCCAGGGTTGACACAATATCAGATCGATTCATCTGATGTATCTAAATTAAAAAGCAGTGCCTTATATAATTGTAATTATAAGATTATTTGTAATAATAATCACTTAAATATTTAATTAAATAAAAATAAAAATGTTTTCAAAAGCAAGTTTTAAAAATAAAATTTTGGTGCGAAAAAGGCGGCATTTTACATTTCCATCTAATAATAAATAATGAAATATTTTTTACAAACTTAATAATTATCTGTTTGGGCTGAATGTAACAGGTTTCGAAAACAAAGCTATCAAGTTTTAGTATTGTAACTATATTTCAAAATATCAAGTTTTAGTATTGTAACTATATTTCAAAATAATTTTTCCAAAGAATTATTTATTTAACTGATTTCTCGCTTTAGAAAAAATTGTATTTGCAAAGATACTATTTCAGTTTAAGTCTGTAACGAAGTTTCTCGTCTCTTTTATGAGAAGCAACTACAATATCACAATAAATAGTTTAACACTAGTTTGTAGTTAATTAGTTTAAAAATCTTGTGTCAGCCCTACACTGGTTAGTAGAGGCTGTAATGTATAAGGACATCATTAGCCCTAACTAACGCATTATACCAACTCGCCGGTTCTCAGTACTCGTCTTTCGCGTCACTGCCGACTGCCACTGGTGTTATTGGAAATAGGTGTTGCCCTACTATAAGAAAAAAATTCCTTTACAGCTTTGTGTCATAACAATGTGACAGTTGCGTCTCATTCTTCTATGTTTTGTAATTACTTGCATTCTAAAAAGATATTGTACGAGCCAGACATATGCTCATTCTTTTTTTTTGTCTTATAATCGCCACCAATTCGTGGTGGTTTACCATCGTATCTATCAAAGACTGGAAGGCGGTCGCCTACACTTTCTTTAGCATTATGTAAAAAAATAGTTCTTGAAGACAACGTCAAAAGTGTGAATTAATAAAGATATAATAGAGACGGCCTACTTACACGAATAAAGCTGACCGCTTGGGACCTGCTCTATATATTTTTGTACTCTATTTAATATTATAATGAATTTACTGTGCCATGTTGGGACCTAGCCGTAACTTCTAAAACCCAATCTCACTTAATTTGCCTAACGTTATAAATACGTTAATTTTTGTCTTTACTCTCGCTCAACTTCCAATTTACTTGTTAATTAAATATACGAAATTTTAATTAGATTTTTTATTTTGAGATGAATAAACAGGAAACATGTTCATTTTAAAACTAATTTTTAGCTTCTAAATGTCATCTGACTTCGTCTTTGAGATTGCCACTTGTCTTTTGATGAAAAGTTATTGAACCTAATAATTGTAGTTTGTATTATTTTTGTTGTATTAAAATTTTAACAAAAAAACTGGATAAAAGACGTAGATCCTGTTCTTCCACACTTGTAACAATATCTTTTGTCTTCTTTTACCAGCTTCAAACTGCCTCTGTGAATTGCCACATTATAAGTGCCATTGTGTTTAACATAAAGACATAAACTTTAAAACTTAAAGTTTCATTTAAATCTCTATTCAAGCTTTATCCGCAAACAGCAAGAGATTCTAATTAACACTTGAAGCTTAAAATGAAAAGCGAAATGCTTCGTCCAGTCTTATTCGCGAAATTCATCGACATTTTTTTCTTGTGTTCCTTTTACTAAAGCTGTTTTACAAATTTTGTAAGGTAACTGTTGAACATTCACACGATTTTCTTTCCTTTAATACTTCGTATTGACTCCTCATGCTTCCATTACTGTGTTTACGCGTAATGAAATGAACCGGCCCACACAAGTACAGACCACCACCGTAGGCTACTTTTTCTTCGATGTATGCTTGCTTGAATCTTTCCCCTCGTCTTCTATACACGGATTCGTCGGAGAACATAACTTTTGACCAGTCTTTAATTTTAATCAATATCTTTAAGTGACCCAGATTCATTGCTCTCGAGTTTAGTTCCAAGATTAAAAGGAAATGAAATAAGGGCTGTAGATAACTCCAAGTTCTAAATGTAGCGTACACTTAAGTGACACACATTTTTTAGCCGTGTGTTTGTATGTCAGTGTCAGGTGCCGATTCTACTCTCGACGATGTAAAGCTTTGTTCTCTTTGTGCACTCATTTACCGCTATATTTGGACGCCGTCTATATGGCGTCTTTCTATAAATGGTTTATTGCAGTGTTAATTAAAATTTTAAATTAAACTTCAGGATTATAAACTCTCAATAAAGAGTACCCTTAAAAAAGTAAATTGACATCGATGTTATAACTTATCCTCCAAAAAAGAATGTCTGTCTGTGTCAATAGCTGTATATAAATACTTATTCAAGAAAGTCAGCTCATTTTTCATAGTAATGAGATTTTACCAGCTAATTGTTCTGCCGCAAGTTAACACTATATTAAAATTAGATCGTTATGAAATGTTATTTTAAAGTTACGCGAAAGTTTGCAGGTCACGTCTAGACCTGATATAATATGTACACGAGCGGTAAAGTTGCGTATGCATGGAATTTATGATGGAGGCATCAGGCGAAGGATGATCAGAATGACTTTCGCTCACGTCGCGTTTTCAAAATTTACGCCAACCGTCGTTAAATATAAAATATGATATGAAATGTGAGTATGCGTTCGATTTTGCTTGCTTCAACCGAACTTTGAATAAGTTTAAAATGATAGAAGCAGTTGCATGTAATGACATTGGAACGTAGTATTAAAGTTAAAAGATAAGGGCACTATTTTAGTTTAAAGTGAGATAAAACCTTGTGTTTCCTAACAGAAATACTTTGATAAGTTAGAAGTGTTAATTCGCTTTACGTACCTAAATGAAATCAAGAACTTGTATTGCTATTCACGCAGTCGTATAGTCATATGTGATGCGTTGTTTCTGATACTTTTTCTTATGTTCTATAAGGTAGTTGTTTAAAATTGCTGGGAAGTCCTGAATATAGAAAACATTATACTTTTATACATATAACTTTGTCTAGCAAAAAATCACCCACATGGGATGGTGACAATCTGATAACAGCAATCCGTTATCATTCCCTCGGGAATCTCACGTCCTGTTATAATCTTACAGGGACGCTACACATATTATGTTAAGTCAAACGTTAAATGTGGGATCGATGAGTAGATTGATCATATTGATTAATAAACTTTAATAAATATTTAATGGTTAATTCCAGTAATCGCTTAGTTACTGCTCTTTATACAATATACATATATCGTTTAAGAACTGAACTACGTATCATTTACAAAAAAAGTATCATCAATTATCATCGGAATATTGAGTTTTTAAATCCGTGTTGTCAGAGATGAATTCCTATAACAGGAATTAAGGGCGTCTTTCCCATAGTGTTCAAGAATACAGCTTTCCACGATCTCCGCTCCTTGACACCTTTCTCCTCGTCTAAGTAGCCGTGAGTCGTGACTGAACTGACAGCAAAACGTTCAATACCTAATGTCGAATATAATATTATCGCTCATTTATCAATATTCGGGTTGAACAACAAAGGCAAATTCAACTCATACACAGTACGTTAAACTCACAAGTTTTAAATTTGTTTACTATTAATTGGTTGGTCAATTCGTAGGCAAACAATAATATGTGTAATATTTATTATTATGTATTAGTATCATGCACCACTAAAATAGCAGAATATTTAGTTTATATAGACAGTAAATAAGGATTTAAAATTGAAGTTTCATCCTAATTCTGATCAAGAGTCTCTTATATTTGAAGGTCTTCAATATTGGGAACTGACACGAATTCCAATTAAATTGTCAAATATAAAATTGAAATGCGTTTCAATTCTATTGTCTATCCGACTTCTCATAGAACAGTTGAATCAGCGTAATAATGAGGTCAACGGCTTGCCGACACTGTGTCACTCTCATGTCTGTTATGTTATGTGACATATCGATATGTCATTTTTATTTGTCAATTTGACACAGTTAGGTCCTTTGTTCTGTGGTTCCGTTCTAGCATTTGAACATAGTTCAACATATTTTGTGTTTCATAGAACAAAATGACACAGAAATATATGATGAATATGTTTGTGTGTCCCTTATTATTCTCTTATTTATTTTTTACGATTTTGTCTCAATGTTATATTATATAATAATTAATAAAGTATCTAAGGAGGATTTTATCGGATAGGAGGAAAACGGCGAAAGGTTCCCTTACGAGAAGTAGTCAGTGTCCATAAACACCCTCAATTCCTGTTTGCACACTTGATTATTCTGTTATAATGTTAATGAGAGCCTTTGGTGGTTTCAAACAACAATTTCATAGACTAAATATGAAAATATGAAAATAATATGAATATACATACTTACTACATAAAAATTATTAATAATAGTAATAATTGGGACAACTCACATACATTGCTCTGATCCCAAAGTAAGTAGCTGAAGCACTTGTGTTATGGTAATCAGAAACAACGAGGGTACCTACCACAATAAATACATATATAAGTATACAAACAACCAAGACTCGGAAACAAACATTCGTGCTCATCACACAAATTAATGCACACACCGGGATTCGAACCCGGGACCTTTCGATGCAGAAGGCAAGAGCAATGCCAATTGCACCAATCGGTCGTCGGTATTATTTCATATCTGTATGTTATAGTGTTAATATTTTATCATAAACATATTATATCTTGTAAACTAATAATTCGGATTGTATCGGGGAGATCTGATGCGATACGCAACAGACGCGAGGGCACAAACTGGGTCGATCCTCTGTGCTTTGACTGACGATTAGTTTCTATACTCCACTGACGGATGCACGTAATGCAATATGTCTTAAAAAGTAAAGGAGAATTAATCATTATACGTGTAATGGCACAGCTAACACGGCATGGACATATTCTAATTCAAGGATTATATTATTATCACAGTAATATTTACTTTAATAAAGGCGATCAGCCTATTCACTATTGTGTCATCCGTAAATCGAATTTTGTTTTCAGTTACCAATCGAACATACGACCTTCCGTGCGTGTAGCATTGTACTACGAAAGAGGTGGTAGGAAAGCAATTTGCTAGTCGTTTTTTTAAGGTGATTAATAACGATAATACTGAATAAGTTTAAGAAACGACTATAAAATGGTCTATGATTTTATAACTACATATAAGCTAAAACATGCAGTGTAGAATACGCCGCTACAACTGTTTCCACATGACGTAACAGGCAGACAAACAGTCAAACTACCATTAAAACGTGTGAGTGACAGTTCCGGTCCCGCGCCCGCATCTCCGGAACACGCTGTGTACAAACACGACACATCTGATTTATTGACGTCTGCTACTCTACAAGTGATTTGTGTTATTTCTTTACATTTGTATATAATTAAAAAACACATTCTTAACAGCTGCACTTCTCATTAAATATTATTGTGTGTGGCAATACTTAGTTACGGTAACAATGTCACTTAAGGTATACAGTGGTACACGGAATAATAATCGTGTAGGTAATTGAATGATTCACAATTACCAAAATATTGATAAATATTCTATTTTTTAGTCTTCTTCTAAATTATTGATATCTCTTTTTAGCCCTTTCAGGAAATTTTTATTGTTGACTAGCGGTTCGGCCTAATTTCACAGAATTGCTATACAACATCTGCGTTGTGTCAATTCTTTTACTGTGTGTATAGTTGTAGAAAAATAAATGTTATGAAAGATTCAAATAAACAAGAAAGTTGTTTATATTTTGCATTATAATATGTACTGAAGCTGTAGGTACTATATAAGGTTCCAACTGACATGAGTGTCAAAAAGCTATATATCAAATGTTATTAATCAGCTTAAAGGGCAGAAAGGTGAAAGGTACACATAAAAAGGTTTTATTTAAGGTTACGAACCAAACGAAGACCGGGCTCCTGACAATATTGACTAAGGCCTGTCATACTTTCATGTTTGTTAATCGACAGACGAGATCCTATCACTGTGATAACCTTCATAAGTTGTCGATAATGTGTACCCTTCATTTATTTATTTTCCAGTGTAGAATATGTAAAACTAGCCTGTAGATTCTTGCAGAACTTGAAAAAATTTGAATGCTTTTAAGTCTACGGTAGCTCCTGAGAAAAACGTGTTTAAATACAATGTAAAAACTAATATTGATCCAACGCCTCTGAAGTCACGATAAAATCCGCTTTTGTCTAGATATTTTCATTGCTGTAGGTTTTATATTTTTTCCTTTAGTTTTTTCCATATTTGCTGATTGATAATATGTGTATAATGTAACTCAAACTCAACAGGACCACTAAATGTAACTGATCGAACTCCACGTCCGTGTCCTGAAACCACTGTAAATGCACGTACAACCTAGTTTAAAAGTAGTAAGTAAGATAACAACTGTAAGTAAAAGGGCCTTGGCGGAAAGACTGTATCAAATATCATCCACCATGGCTCTCCTCTATTAAGCTGAAAAACAAAGTATTACAGTTATTAAAAACAATTCAAAATTCTACAGCACCAATTTAAAAAAATCTTGCACTGATAGGAACTGCTGAGAAATAACAAAGGCTGTATTTTATCGAAAAGCTGATATGCTATAACAATAAAATGCTAATAAAAATAGTCTCGCCCAGCAGATCCCGTTCGGTTGCTCCGTCTAGAATAATTGACCGTTGACGGTCTGTTATATAAACTATGTTTAAACTGTGATATTACCGTATACTAGTAATGCGTCGACTCTTAGTACAGTAGGTTATTGTCAAATGATGTATTAATTAGATCAAATTCAATCAGCTATTGTGCGTTGTAATTACACGCTGAGCTGAGCAGCACGAGTGGGAGTGCTACACGCATGTAATAATAATAATAATTGGGACAACTCACATACATTGCTCTGATCCCAAATTAAGTAGCTGAAGCACTTGTGTTATGGTAATCAGAAACAACGAGGGTACCACAGTAAATACATATATAAGTTTATAAACAACCAAGACTCGGAAACAAATATTCGTGCTTATCACACAAATAAATGCACCTACCGGGATTCGAACCCGGGACCTTTCGATGCAGAAGGCAGGAGCACTACCCATTGCGCCAATCGGTCGCCATGTGACAAGAATGAAGGCTTTAATAGCCATTATTAATACAGTGACTTACCATCATCTTGATGTGACCGTCATAGGTCACATATTATCAGTGTCAACTGTCATAGGCTATATATTTTCAGTGTCTAGATTCTAGAATACTTAAGAACTTAGTCTTATCTAAAAGCAGCGCAGAAAATCAGCGTTACACACGTGTAAGTGACAAAATTCACGTAAGAAACAAAACGTGCCTTTGACCTAAAACATTCGTGAACGTGGCTGTGTATAAACCCGGCGGAGGTGAGGCGGAACAAATACAATATATCATTTATAGATCAGGGATCAATTCGAACTCGCCCAAACATTACATACATACACTTATGTTTACACACTAAAATATACGACAGCGTTTAGCTCATATTTTAAAATCGAAAGTGTTTATATTCTTAAGTAGGTACTAAAGTTACCAATTTAAAAAATGACTCATTAAGATACATGCATATTTCCTATTGCATGATAAAACAATAACCGCCTCTTTGGCTGAGTGGTTTAGGTACGTATCTGCGCGTTTCGTCGGAACTACTAACTCTAAAGGTAACTTACCTAACTGTAAACGAAATTATCAGCAGTATGAGCAGACTCAGCTGGCTGGCTGTAAAGAGGTATCGCCTGCAGTCACTTATCTATACTATGATAAAAAACCAAAAAAATTGACGATTCAAAATGATCAAATATAATTTCACTGAATAAAGATATTTTCACTATTTACATATATAAAATAGTTGTTTGTACTCTTTCCTGTAAAAAGTTGTAAAGTAATCGCTGGATCATTTTCATCTCCGACGGACACGGATGAGGTGACGAGTACAAGCTCGCTAATTGTATAATGCATAGAAGTATCAAAATCAAATAAAACCTTCGAAGGCTACATTTACAAAATTTATAACGAGAAAGCGAGAGTCTGAGTCCAGTGGAGGCTATTACAAAAGCGTCAATTAACCCTTTCACGCATAACCCGGGCTTGGGGCAGTTCAAATGTCTCCGGTCACTTAGACCGAACACAATGCCACTCGGAGCCCGGCAGTCACATTGTTACTAGTCCAGAGCCTATTGTTATGATTTTTATACAATAATGAACTCTATTTTAACATGTCAAGGCCGATATTTCATTGGATCATTAATTTTCGGTAGGAGTGCCGTTCAAGGAATTGACGGGTGTTAGAGCGTATATTATGGATTTACTGTTTTAACAAACCAGTAGAAGCTTTGGCCGAAATAAAAATGTGACACAAAATACACATTTATTAAATAAATTGCCTACCTAACCTACATATCATTAACATTTCCTATTCAATCAACACTAATAGTGTACTTATCGGCTTTTTATGAATAACCCCTTATATTAAAAACAATGACCATTAAAAAGGTTTGTATATCAAAAGTGAGGGTCTCACCGTACTCGGTCCACTTGAGATGAAATCCTTCACTCAAATTTGATACCGCGTCCTTTAGATAGGGTTGCCACATTGGAAAACTTCATCGCCTCGTTAATTATGAGTTCACTTTATTAATATTGCTTTATTTGTTCATATATTATGTGATCTTTGAAATTAGGTTAGGTAAGTAGTCGTTTTGAACCGGTCCTTGAATTTTGTAAAGTTACAGCAACGAAACTATACGACAACTATACTTTTTATTACATATTAAGCATTATTCAGAATATGTTTGTAAAACAAATGATTTTAACATTTGTTTTACAATCATATTCTGAATGACAGTACTCTGTAATCTGTGGCAATAATAGGTGTAGAACTATAATAATTACACAAACCTACCTTATTACCTACACAAATTTATTTACAAGAAAAATTTCAAAATAATTTCAAATATTTTGTACCTTTACTAAGTATTGTCAGCCCTCTCATTTCTATTGGTTTAATTAGATTAGATCTGCTTCAAGTGAGATATTCAATAATTTAATAGTACCGGAATTCAATACAGGCTTTTGTTGTTTATTGAGAACATGCAGACCGCGGGAGGGCAACAATAATGGAAACCCCTTATTATACTGTTTTGTTTTGTAGAACTTTAAGGGGTTCTTTAGTTCTAAGATGATTGAGATTGCTCATCGAAAAATGTGTAGGCACTCAGGTGTAAACACACCGGTGTAACCGACACCTATGTCATTGTACTTATCATAAAATTATGCTTGGGAAGGAAAAAGGAACATCTACAACCTTCGATTTTCTATATAGCATTTTATCTTTTTAATTTAGGCTAAAGGTTTGTAGATACAAAGCGTAACAAATATATTCACTATTGCACACTTATACAATATTATGAGCTACGAATTAATTAGCACAACACCGAGCAAAAACTTGTTTCTCTCTTCTACTCTCTTATACGTTTTAAGTTACGAAATTTATTGATTACTAATAATAAATATTAATGGAAGTTGTGTGGTGTTTCAGGCGGGGAGAAAGAGGAGGCCGTAGTGCGTCTTACAACGGAGCCAGCAGACTGTGTGGTGGCTACTGGTGAACGCGCCGTGTTGAGTTGTGCAGCCGCGCCGCCTGCTCGCGTTTCTTGGCGATACAGTGCGCACCACGCTCCGACGCGCGACCATGCGCTATCTCACACCGACACATATAGGTAAGTGGCTGTACCCTTCCTAGCGTGTACAACACGCAAGATCGCCAGTCAGTATCCAATCAGCAGTATTATTTAGTATAGTCCGTTCAGTATTAGTCACTGAGTAATCCTCCATTAAAAGTTATATGTGTTGGGTCTTCCAGAAAGCAGGCGACAAATGGGTCGCTGGTACTGGAGAGCATGTCTGCGGCGTTGGCGGGACAGTACCAGTGCGTAGCTGCGCTGGACGGGCTTGGTGTGGTCGTATCCCGCGTTGCTACTGTGCACCTTGCTGGTTTGTTAATGCTTTAACTCTGTAAACTTTACGTGTATTAATAAGAAAAACAATTATTTTATCCACTGTCCCTTTATATATATAAAAAATGGTTAAACACTTGAAGTAAGCGCGTATTTTTAACTTGCTGATAACTTTTGTATGTATTACAAAGAAATATATATATATATATATATATATATATATATATATATATATATTATATATATACTTAAATACTTCTAATACACCTTAAGGGAAGGTAGGAAGTTAGATTGCGGGCCATCACTACGAGCACTTCTTTACTGCTTTTGACGGTCCATTCTATTGTACAAAAACAGGGTTATTAAGAGACAAACGATTTTCATAATCTGGGAATCCCTTTAGTATTGAACAAGAATTATTTGACGGGTTAAGTGTTGTGTTGCAGAGGTGCCGGAGCTGGCAGAAGTCGGCAGCGTGGTAGCAACTGTCGAGGGCGGGGTAGCGCTGCTATCGTGTGGGTTAAGGCCGCCGCCGCGTCTTGCGCTTCGTGTTTTACCGCCACCCGGTGCGCCCACCACTGCCGATCGCCGTGTCTACGGCTCCGCGGCCCGTCTTCACTCGCATCCACCATTACTCAGACTTAACGTTAGCATACTATTTGATACTAGCTAATTAGTCATATTGAGTGATAAAAAACACAGGTTGTGTATATTTATCACACAATATTTTACAAGTTTCTTCAGTCTAATATTGCTATGAAATCACGAGATACCAGATTTCAATTAAGCTTGAATTGCAACTGTAGCTCAACGTTGCGAACTTAATAATCACGTTGTAACGAGAAGAACTACCTTGGTTTAGACAGTTCAGTGTTTTATTTAATAGACTTCTAATGCAGGTGACGTGGCTAAAAAACGGTCTGCCGGTGCGAATGGAGGCGGCACGCGTGTCGCTTACACCCAGCGGCGCACTCGAGATTGATCCAGTGCGGGCTCATGATGCAGCGACATACCACTGCCGCGTTACGTTGCAGCCGCCCCGCGACGCGCCCGCCCGGTAAGATACACATTACACACACTCACAAACACACATTCAACTCGGGTTGAAATCCAGATTTTTTCAATTAAGGTATACTTCCGAAGACGGAAGTAAGTCACCACTATGAAATTTGCCCTTACAAGCGCACGTCCCTAGGAACTGACTTAGCAGATTTTGAATCACCTAAAGAAAACATTTCTAAATATTATGTTTTATTACCTTCTCATTTATTTAAATTATCATTATAGAGGTATACGATGATGATTTATACTCCATTCATTTTAACAACGAATACATAGCTTTGGCTCATACATACGTTACCAAAAATACGGTACTATTATTATATTTTTATTACAGTGCAGGTGGAAAAATAGAGCTACGAGTAAATACCGAAATCGCAAATTTGGAAGCAGCTCCGCGCTTCATTGCCACACCACAACCCATCACCGTAGTAGAAGGTTTGAGATTAGTGGAAGTTTTAACATAAGGATTTTATTGATGATATTATCAGATAACGTGGATGTGCCCAGAAAACGAGTGAAATAGGAAGACCCAAAAAGCTGAAGTAAAATTATTATAAAACACGTGGTGAGCCATGAGGCACATTTCTGAATCTGTATCACTGATTTTTTTAGAGGAAGCCTTAAATTATTATTTTTATGCCTGACAGACTTTTTCCTAAAAATGTACATAACAGAAACCTCTTACAAATTGCATTTAGTTTAAAATCCTAGGGAAACAAAAAAAAATACTAGTTGCTTAAATCTGATCACGTTCTTGTTTATAAAAAATGATCAAGGAAAAACACGAAGAAATATGTCTGCTCCCATGCCTCACAAAGAGTTAAATGATTTCACTTATTTCAATATTGCAATGTCTGTGGTGTAAGTCTGTATGTATATTAAAGGTGCCTCGGTGACGTTGGAGTGTGCGGCAGTTGGCAACCCCAAACCCCAAGTGACGTGGCTCAGCAATGGAGTCGCTATCGACCTCAAGTTAGATTTCATTATTTTTTATCAGTCGAAGTATTTTCTTTTAATTTTCAAATGAAAGGAAAATGAAATGTGGAAATTAAAGGCCGCTATCAGAATCTGACGTCCAAAACAATAAATAAATTCCTGACAAAATTGCAATACATAAGAACTACTAGACATTTGGATTGAAAGCTTGTTCTACCGTGTGTAGTTTTTCGGATGACAATGCTGTCACTTGAGTTGTCAATTGTTAACTTTGTCAGCTGTCAACAATAAGCTCTATATTTTCAGTGACCTGGATTCGCGGCTGTATCTGGTAGGAGCTGGGTCTCTACGCGTGCAGTCCGCGCGGGCGCTGGACGCCGGTGTCTACACCTGCCGCGCCACCAACCGTTTAGACTCAGCCGATCACTCCACACACCTATACGTCTTAGTGAGTCGCAACTTGTCAAGGCACTACTTATCTTTCTTTTTACATACAGTAAACAGAGATGGCAATACTTTTGATGGATTAATTACTTGCTTAATTTTTTGAAATTAGACAATATTCATACATTTACTAAATGTCGTTAAATAAATGTTGTTTATTTGGGATTCTTATAATCTTGTATGAGTTTGCTAGAGCCAATTTTCAAAAATAACTCATGTTTTAGAGTGTACCCCGCGTGACGCTGCCAGAAGGCAGTATAGTACGTGCGCGACGACGTGGTGATTCCAGATTAAGCTGTGAGGTGAAAGGCCGACCTCCACCACAAGTCACTTGGCTCAAGGACGGGGAACCGCTTTCGCCACACAACCATGATATTGCCATCGTTGATGGGTAACTTTAATCAATCATCAAATCTCTATCACTTTCTAGATACTGTGAATTATTTTTATTTTTTTACACACTTTGCTATCGCTAATCAGCGATTTCTTCCAGCAACCCACAACTTTTGTTAGTTTTAGTTGAATTTCTGCAGGCAAGCCTGTAGAAATTCAACTATTCCTACGTACCACTTATGACACCCCGTCCGGCAAGTGGCAACCTTACCAGACACCTTACCTTACAAATTAAATTATAAATTGCATTCGGGACCGGAGATCGAACCTGATACCTCAAGCTTCGCGGTACGCTTATAAGACCGCTTAGCCATGAGGCCTCTATATTTATTTGTAAATACAATTTGATCACTCTTCACAATTGGACAAGGAATAAATAATAAGCCTTTTACTTGGATTATTTGTTATTTCATAGAGCAGGTGTTCTCTTATGATAAGCGTGGTAGATCTAACACAGTACCGTCTTCTGTAGATCGTCCCTGCGCATCCAAGGCGTGCTGCCAGTGGACGCGGGAATGTTCCAGTGCTTCGCGACGTCCCCTGCCGGCACGGCAACTGCTGCACTACGCCTCATAGTTCTGCCACCACACCATGGTAACACACGCACTAACTGTAACCTTCTTGTACTTTATTCATTATAGTTATGATTTAATTTTAATACCCTTTTTTGTTTTTATTAAAAATATAATTTAATTAAGAAATATAATTTTATAACTAAATATATATTCCATGTTCCCAACTCCTTTCATTAGTGTTAATTTTTTTTTTTTTTGTATTATGAACGTTTCCTTTTTTCGTTGAACTTCAAACTCCTCCTATTTTTAAGTTTTTATTTGATTGCTTTACCCTTCCTCAATTTTTTTTTGTTTTAGTTGTAACTTTTGTTTTATATAATAAATTCCAGTCCCCGAACCTCCCTCGCACGATTTAGTGAACAGCCTTCAGAGTATAGAGGAAGACGGCCCGGAGCTGGAACTGGGAGAAACGTCATCTGCGTATACGCCACACCCTCTCGACTACGACGACTATATTATAAGTGATATTTCCTTTCACGCTGACGAAGGATCCGATAGCGACGTAGAGGGAAACGCGACTGTGGTCTCTGCGCCTCACAACTTAAGGGCGGTTATAGTCAAGCACAGATTTGTCACACTAAGCTGGGAGGAACCAGAACATAAGTTGGAAGACATCACTGGATACGCTGTCTTCTACAAAGTTAAAGGGAGTGAGCGGTGCGTATTTCATTTATACCATTATGTGCATAACATTTACCTTTTTTTATTTTTTTTTATTACTTTGAATGTTACATAACATAATAAACATAACTAATTCCTACTCAAATAGCTTCTATTTACAATTATATCGTAGAGCTATATAGTGTAGATATGTATAATAATATAATATTATGTTTAATTATTTAAGAAGGTATTAAAAATGCCCACAGCGAGCGCGTCTCCCGTGGCGGTCCTGCGCGACACGAGCTAAACATAGCGTCGCTCCAACCCAACACCACGTACGTTATCACGGCACGGGCATACACGCGTTCTGCCGCCTCACCGCACACTGCGGTTAGTAACTAATAAAATGAGTTGACATAATATACATATTGCTTGTCTCAGCAATAAGTGAGTATATAAGCGTTTACTGCCGAATGCTAAGGGCTTCGCTAATACCGACTCTCTTTTATTGGTTTATTGTATCATAAATATAATTAGTTGGTCTTATTTGGCCAATCTTTCTATTATAATACCATCGTACCACAATACTTTCATTTAAATACACACTACTTATTATTTTCTATTAATATTTGTTTCATTCTATTAAAATGCTTTATATCCTGTTGCAGGCGATAGAAGTAACAACACCCGCGGAGGAGGTGTCATTTGGTCCGCCAGAAGAAGTACTCGCTGAACCGGCTGGCCCGCACTCAGTGCGCGTCTCGTGGACTCCACCATCCGCGCCAGCGCCACCTGCTAAGTACGCCGTCTACTACACTGAGGTGACCTACCTATATATTAAACGGCTCATATGTTAAACCTCCTGTTTATGTATATTTTTCATTACACTCCTTTTTGGTCCATCCAGTTCCTGAGATAAATTGCGATTATTATTTCCATTTATTGTTCTATTTTAATTTAAAAAAATATATATTAATAAAAAAAATTGGAATGGCACTAATGGCCAGTAATAAATGATTTTGTTTTTTATAATTACATTATAGTTTGATTACAGAATACGCAAAAGTACACTTGTGATAACTGACACTTATGTTTGTGTTTATTCTATCTTTTCCATTCAATTATGTTTTATTCTAGTGTCTCGTGTTCCTCGTTTCTAGAGTAATTAAAAACTCTACAAGTTTTATTAAAAATAAACCATTTGTTGTCAGGTGGAAAGCGGGCGTGAGCAGAGTGTATGGTGCACTACATCCCCGTGCACACTAGAAGGCCTACGTGCGGCCAGCCTCTACCGCGTGCGTGTTAGTGCATTAGGCGGCGCTGCGTCAGCGGAGCGGGCACTGCGCACGTGGGCGGCTCCGCCCGCCGCGCCGCCAGCTAACGTGACTGCCTTGCCCGCGACACATACGGTAATAAATAACGAATTAGATTTACTTTTTATATTCTGCAAGATATTCTGCGGTTGAAGCGTGAATTGACAGAAATAGTTATTTTCATATTTATAACATTATCGTAGTTTATTAAATCAAAATAAGTTGTATATTATTTAGCTTTGCAATTTTAATCTAATCATTACGATAATGAGCGCGATGTTGCTTGCTGATGTAAAATTACTGAGGTTATTTGATATAATTAAGAAGAGATTTCCGTCGCAATATTTGACTCTTCTCAGCCGGTTACACGTTCAACCAAGAAGGCGAAAAACGCAAATGTATTCGATATTATAATAGTGAAAAGTAAAACGTAAACAAAAATCCTTGTGCGGTGAGAATTGATTTGATATAGAATTATAGTTTGGATAGTACTTCTATAGTTAAGTTTTTCTGTTTTCCAGTCGATTCAAGTGCGGTGGGAAGCGCCACCTGCGCGTACCCACGGCGGACCATTAACAGGCTACAAGATCCGCTATCGGCTATCGAGCGGGAGCGGTGGAGGTGCTGCGGGACGACGGCGTGCTGATTCTCTCACGACACCGGCTGACGCCCGACGTGCGGATCTTACGGATCTGGAACCCAGTGCTACATATCAGGTTCAAATACAATATTAAAAACGTTTTACAACAACAATAGACCTTCCTACAGATGCAGTAAACAAACTGACAAAACTGAATATATAGAAATAATCTCCATGTGATATTTTTCATTATTCATTTTTTGTACTTATTTGTATATTTTCCCAGATTCGAATCTGTGCAATAAACGCAAACGGGTCGGGGCCATTTAGCGAGTGGGTGACGGCGACGACTGCGGGCCAAGAGCGCGCAGACACCGCCGTGCCTGATTTGCCGCCACCCCTCACTGGCAAGACATTATTTTTAGCTACTCTCTTTATTGTTACTAAAATATCTGAAATTAGAATGTATTTACATACCCTTACTCAACTTAAATTAAGTTATTTTTGTTTGTTATGAATTATTATCCTATTGACAGTAAATTGTATGTACAATCTAAGAATTTTACTGTAAATGTGCCTTAACATTGTTGATGCAGCTCGCGCTGGTCGCGATTGGATCTCCGTCTGGTGGGGCGGCTCTGGAGGAGGAGTAGGTGCTAATGGAGGCAGTGGGGCAAGGGGCTGGTGGCTCGGATGGGGGCTTGGAGTGCCCGACGAGCAGTCGCGAGAGCTACCAATACATAGGACCTCTTACGTCATACGAGGACTCGGTATGCACACTGGTTATTAGTACTGACATTCATGTAGTGTGTTACTTACTTGTACTTTTCTGAATATCTTCCAGAATCAAATTCTGAGTATGTTATTTCCTTGCGCGCAAGCAACGCTCTGGGTCTTGGCCCAGCAGTGTACGCCACTGTGCGTACTCGATCCGCTCTGCCGGACGACGAGCCGGATGAGCCGGACGAACCGGATGATCCAGATGACCCTGACGATCCAGATGACACCGATGATACACCGCCACTCATACCACCCGTTGGACTCAAGGTAAATGGCGTTAGATAAATATTAGCAAATTAGAATGATTGCTACATTATTAACGCATTTCAATCCCTCTGTTAGTTAAAGTTCAATTTCACATTAGCTGTCGCTACAAATGTACAGTTCCCACATGTATGCACCAGAATGTGATTTATATATTACAACATATAACATTTAGTTGATATGCATGCCAAGTTGTTTCCATATTTGAAAACATATATAAAACGCATAGAATCCGTAAAGGAAATTTTTATAAAGAGGACAAAGGTCAGTCTCGAAATAAAGCTCACCTTTTGTACCCTTTTAATTGCATACATTAATACGCCACTTCTAATAGTGCAGGTTTTATAATCAATATATTTTGATTTTCAAAAAATTTATAAATGAACAGTATGCGCATAAGCCTGACATTATTTTGTTGTTTTTATAGCCCGATATCTTAATTTGTATAACTTAGCACCTTCCCATAAGTTACGGTTGCAGATGCATATATTAGGCATGACGTAGTATGCACACTTAATATGCATCCTCGATCATTCTCTATAGATAAGAACTAGACAATAAGGCTTTATATATTTCATTTAAACTTCAATATCATGTAACAGCTGAAGTGCTGCTGATAAGTATTCCTACACCTTTCAGATGGAATTTTAACTTATTTTTCAGTAATAATAAATTTCATACATGTTACAGGTAATTATGCTTAGCGGGACTACAGCCGTCGTGTATTGGACAGACCCAACATTACCTAAAGGACAGGTATGTTTGTATTGTATCACAGATAAGTTGTATTAATGGATTTAACCCTTAAAGGGCTATAGTTTCAGTATCGTCTTAAAATTAAGTGTTGTTAACTCCTAACGTTCTTTATTTATCTAGGATCTTCATGCGTTAATCGTTTTTAAGAAAGTAAGAATAAGATACCTTTTTAAACAAACTAATGATATGTATTGTATAGCCTGCGACGGACGGGCGGAGATACGTGGTGCGATGGTCTAGTGCGGGAGTACGGCCCCGCACCTACAATGTCACAGACCTCAACTGCATGCTTGATGACCTCAAACCCTACACCACCTACGAGTTCGCCGTTAAACTCATTAAAGGTTTGCCTAATTCTTGTATAACATTTGGATTTCTTCTGAGATAGAACAAATATTGTGCTTAAATGTGTAAATGCCCATTAGACCATCTGACCTGATAGATTCAACAATGTTAGGTAATATTAACTTATTTACATATGAAAACCAATTAATTTATATAGCTTTAATTTTAAAAATTATTGCAGTATATATAACGTTAATTCAGTAGAGATGATGTAGTTTACATACTTTTCTAAAATAAATCTTTAATTAACTGTATGTAACTGTTTAAAAACTCGAATAATTCATATTGTTATCGTGTATTTGTGATATGCGCAGGAGGCCGCGAATCAGCCTGGTCGATGCTAGCGAGCAACACTACCTTAGAGGCGGCGCCAGGTGGCCCTCCTAAAGATCTCCGAGTGTCTCCGGCGGCGCCTGCAGCGCGAGCTGCTGACCTTGTTTGGACGCCCCCCGTCCGACCCAATGGCCGTATCACCGGTAAGACACCGTCTAAAAATAATTTTAAACTAAACCATGTAGTCTAGCCTGCGGGTATTAATTTGATGGTATTGTCAGGTTACGTGATCATGTACGCGGTGCAGCGCAGCGATAGAGGCTCTGAAAGTGGAGCGGCGGAAGAATGGACAGCAGTAGCCGCAGCTGGAGAACGCACACGTGCCCGCATTGATCGTCTACGACCACGTACCACTTATGGCTTCAAGATACAAGCTCGGAACGGCAAGGGGCTTGGCCCTTTAAGTCCTGTCGTTGTTTACACAACCGGACCCGGTACTTCCTCTTTACTACTAATATCAAGGTTTTCGTATTAATATTCTTGAATCAATATCACGACTAAATAAAATCTAATTGACAGTTCACAAATAACAAAGTAATAAGACCATTTGTAAAATAATTTTAGAGACTGGTGAGGGAGCGGGTCTGGCGTCGGCGACGTCTGCGTGGCTTTGGGCGAGCGCTGGTGGTGCGTGCGCAGTGTTGGCGCTAGCGGCTGCGCTTGCGCTGTCACTGTGCTGTCGCCGACCGCATCCACCGCTTTCGCCCGACACTAGGTAAGAAACAAATTTATTCAAGAAATCAGATTGGTACAAAAAAGAACACTTGAAAAGGCAACTCCAGTAATACACCTCGGTGTCTGTTCGTCGCGCAGCCTACCGTCTTTTTAAGCTCGTGTTTCTCATACTTTGGCATTGAGCCCAAATACAGATATTTAATACCTGTATGTTTGTAATAAAAACATTTTGTAGTGCGATGTTTCCAATAAAATAAAAATTCCCTTTTCCACAGCACTTACCAAAAGGCATCGGCATCTGCTGGCATTAAGCCGCCTGACCTGTGGATCCACCATGACCAGATGGAACTCAAACACATCGACAAAAGTCTACACAGCTCCGCCAGTAAGAGTACGCTCGACACATATTACGTATTCGAATTAGATTGAAGTATTTAAGCCCAATCCAAAAACTTCTGGCTGCATAATTGCATACCTGTTTGACTTATCCGCTTTTGTTGTTTATTCACAAAATATGAAAGAAACTGTTCATTACTTCATCTATACTCGCTTCTTTAGCTTAGTTGGTCATATGTGTCATATATAATGGGTGTCTATTAATATAAAGTTTTGTAAGGAAGTTGTACAGTTCGCCAGCCAGTGAACTATATAGAGTGTATAAAATAATATGTAAGAGGTGTAAGGAGTCTGTGTATAGTTAATGTCATGTAGTGATTTTGGCGAACTGTACTAAGATGACTAAATAAATGAGAGGATGAGACTAAGAACCTAACAATCCTACGGATCCCTAACCCCTACAGTTGTAACCCTAACACATAAATAGTAAATATATAAATATTCTAGACCTATCAAGGATCAGAGGTTCAAGGTAGTGGGGATTATCTTAAACCTATCGGGCAGGCTCACCACGATAATTAATGGGTTGAAGGTATCTTCGCCACTTTGAGAGGATTCAAATCTAATTTATTAATGTAACATTCTATTTTAAATACTAATTACATATATACACACAAGTATAGGATTGTTTATGTGAGCTGTTTGTGTATCGCGCACCTTAATCACCACGCACGCACCAGCTCGTAAATCTAGATCAATCGCGTCAGCATTGTCCGCGATTACGCCATATTCAGTGACATCTGAACGGTAGTCTTTGTATTCATCGATACAAAGATTATTCAACTTGTATTCCTTATTGCTTTAATGAACATATTATTATCATCGCGTTTTTCCATATCAGTTTCAGCAGGTAGCGTGGAGGGCAGCGGGATGGGCACGCTTGGACGTGCACCCCCCGCAGAGTACGAGCCGGCCCGACACGCGCCCGCGCCTGCTTCACTTGACCGCCGCTACGTGCCCACATACGTCGGTACGTACTTTCCACCATTCTATACACGGATACAACTCCACTTACGAGTATGTTAGCTATGCGTCAACTTTTCAACTCGACGCTCTGGCACGATGTGCAAAATTGTTGTTGTTCATGAGAGCTTTTCTATTAATTTACCTTAGATCTGAAGGAACTGTCACGCCTAAATAAAGTCTGTTTAAATAAATAACTTAAGAGATGGCCCCTTAACTTCCGATTTTTGCCACTTGACAAAATATTCTTGTAAAATTGCATGTCTCTTTAAAACTTACTTTCCCTTTATTGATATGTTGTGAATTATGAATGGTTGATTATAATTTCATGTCCGCTATGAATGTTGTTGATTCAACAATGTGCGCATACTAGTACCCTAGTATGCGCACATTGTTGAATCAACAACTTTAACAACAGCAATTAGGGTATTTTACTCTTTATGAAAAAAAATTTAAAAATACATATATTATTGAGATGGCTTAGGCAAAAAGCAGTCGGTAATTGTTATTTTTAACCTACCTTGTGCTGTAACGTGTGTTAATGATTGTAATGTATACCTACTTAATCCACATTGTACGCACTCCTCGTACATTGTACTTCCATTGCCAAATTGTCTTACACTGCATTGACTGTACTTTATATTATTAAATGTCTTTGTGTGCGAGTGGTGTGTGTGACGTATGTGACGTCTGCGTGTGTGGGTAGAGTCGTCATCGTCGTGTGCAGGCAGCGCAGACACGTGCCCGTTGGCGGCGACGTCGCCCTGCGCGCGCTGCGACCTGCCTCTCCCGGACTATTCGCTCCACGACTATTCACCACACACCTACTTAGGTCTATTTTCTTTTTTGTTCCCTCGTTTCACCTACAAAGTCTGCTTACACGTAGTTTAGAATTGCTGGCTGCGGGGACCTGAATGTGTCGCCGTCACCAATATTCAAAATAGTATAATTACCCTATTTTAGTATTGAAATGTTTTGTCAGTATCTTTTAAATAACACGTTTGAAACGAGATACAGACACATACAAACATTCCATAACTAAAAAAAAGCTTATTGTCTATAAAAGTGTCTTTAAACTTTTAAGAGAAATAGTCAGTATTTACGTTTTCGATTCCATCACACCAGCTTTTGTGCCAAAAAGAAATTCTACTTAAATTAACACGCTTTTTTGTTGTTCCTAAAATATAATAAGTTTGGTAAATCATGGAGGCTAGTGAGACAATTTATTTAAAGTAGATTTATACATCTATTCAATTGTGTAGGAATTATTACCGTTCAAGTAGAAAAGATACGCTGTCAGTGACACACAATCGGTCCCCGTTGACTCGAACATGGTTTTGGTCCTAAAATCCCTAACTGCATGATTAATATCACGAGCGGCGAATCACCTTTTATGAAATGGTCCGCATGCTTTACTTAATATTTACTCATAACTTACATGCTTTAAACTAAACCGATATTTTACGAATACGGACTTTGTATTTGAATCGAATTTATTTTTATGATTTGCTTACGTTAGTTCATAACACTTGTATGTGTACCTATTAACTCAACTCCTTTGTGCATGTGTATAACATGTTCCTAGTCTCAGGTGGTATTTAAATATTGTCATATACAGCTATGACCGGCGTGGGTGTTGGAGTTGGCGTTGGCTGCAGCTCGACGTGTGAGCGCAGAAGACACGCGCCGGATCAGGTATGTCTGAAAAAATCTCTTAAATATTCTATATTCAAAAATATAATAATTTTCAAACATTTTAAAATAAAATTATGGGTTTTTTATTAATTTAAACTACTAAAAGTATCTATTTATTATATATTGTATGTATTATATATGAGTATATATTTATATATATATTGTATTGAGGACATACTTCTACACTTTATAGCATTTACGGTGTCATGTTTGGAGCATCTAAAGTAAAAGGAATTGTCAAATCGTTCTCGGTAATTGCAGAGTACTCCGCTTTTGGCGGGTGTGGCGCCATTGGGTTCCACGCAGTCCTCATTAGGATCGTTGCACGCGCACGTCGCCCCGCCCTCCTGTACGTACACACTTTTTATACTTGAATTAAGCGGTTGTGTTGTTTTTCTAAAATTTATTATTATATTTTAGCACCATTACAAAGTAAATCAAAATGAAAGATTACACAATATCGTGACAAACTAGTAATTTCATGAGTAAAACACAAGATAAAAAAAAAATTACGACGAGAAAATTGTTAATGGTAGCAACTTTCTATGTAATCGTGGTGAATTTGAAATTGAAAATATTTTTTCATTTTCAAATGTCTTCAAAGCTTTGTAAACAACGAAGACTAATATTATGGAGTGTTAAATGATACATGAATAATTCAATCCTATTTCTATTTTTCCAGGTGGGTCGAGTAACTGCCCTCTAGGTGCAGCGTGCTCTGCCGGTGGAGTGGGTCCCGGCACCGGGGGAGACGTATATGCTAGCGCGCTAACAGCCCGCGAACGCGGACACTACGTCGCCTACGAGCCACTGGGACAGTATACGCAGTTAGTGCTGTTAAATTATACAATTCTGATAACAGTTGACATAGTAAATGAAAATGATTCATGAACGCCTAACAAGCTCGAAAAATGTATAGGGATCACCTTTTTTCCAGATATAGGTCATACAATTTCTTTAATTATTATAAATCCACCTGACTACCGCCTTTATATTATTAAGCAGAAAGTCGCAGTTGGAGAATCAAGCATCTTAACAGTAGATTGGTCTTAAAAGTTAAAACAAAGTCTTAGAACAAAAAACGTTTCTGTCAGAAAAGCACAGTAAATCTTTCTTAACAGCTTAACATGTAGGTGACATGCCCATTAAAAAATGTATATAATATTATTTATATTTTATTTAGCCGTGATTCGCTGAGTAGCGAGGCGGGTGGAGGCGCAGGGGGCGGTACTGGTGTAGGTGTAGGCTCTTGTGCGGGGTCTCTACGACGCGGGGGCTGTAGTGGGGCGCTGCACAGTTTCACCCTTCCTGATAACGCCTCTGATCACTCCACACCCTCGCATTCCAAAGGTAAGTCAACCCACGTAGCAGGCCCAAAATTTTACACCCTTTAGCAGTTTGAATAGAGGATTATAGTAGTATACTATCCTACTTCTTATCACAGCGCATTGTTCTGAAATTTCTGTGATTGATTTGATATACCTATCCATTCAAAAGTCGTTCGACGATGCCTAGTTCTTGACTTTATTTTGAAATACTAAGTTATAAATACTAAATACTGAATATATAATAAATAATAATCCCATCCTCGTCGCCAATTAAATAATGTAACTTTTTAATAATAAACGAACATTTTTATTGGAATAATAATAGATGATGATTGACATAAATCAAAATTTGAAAATTAATTACTTTATTTAAAAACACCAAAAAGTTTACTAAAGAGTTCACTATATTTGCAATTGAAGTTTTTAACTTGTGGTAATAAGTATTTAATATTTACATTTCGCCGAATTTCAAAAATGCCAATTTGCCATGTCTGAGTTCTTTTGCATTAGAAATTCGAAAAGGAGTAAATTTTATATCGTTATTGACTCGCTGTATTTTTTTTCAGCAGGTAGCGTAAGAGAAACATCGCCGTACAAGAAGAGCGCGAGTTCATCTCCCGGGCACCTGGCGGGTAGATTACAGCTGGGTCCTGGGGGAGGAGGGGGTAACACCTTAGGGCCTGAATTAGAAGGATTGACCTCATCAAGGTCCACTGAGAGACTGCACCGCGACATGCAGAACTTAGAGGGGCTCATGAAAGACCTTTCCGCCATCACGCAGCAACAGTTTCATTGTTAACGTCCCAATACTATTTTTTTAACAGAGCATTTTACCGGTGAGACACGAGTGCTGTGGAAATTAAGTTAAGCAAGGACATTGATCTTTGTAAAAGTAATTGAGATGTCATAACGCTTGTTGCAACGAATGTTTAACCTATTACAGGAAGATGGGTTATGTTGCTTAGCAGCCAAATCTAATAACATATCTGGAAGTAAAGATAACACCCACCTGGCATTGCTCCTATTTAAATATTGATTTTAAAGCATAAGCTACCCTCTGATGGAAACTTTAGGGTATGTTACAATAATAATCACAGATCGGTCATTACGAGACGCCTCTGAAAGCTATTTAAGATTATGACTGCCATACTAGTTTAGCCCAGACGGATGTCCCGTCGTCGTCTTTACGTTTGTATCATATAAGTTGTATATTCCATGTACATTATTTTATGTAAAGCTAGTCAAGTGGTGCGGTTTGGTTTGAAAAAACGGGCATTTTTATTTCACACAAACTTTTGACAATTATATAGAAATAGTATTTTTAGACCACAACCGTTTACAGAATATTAAGACGCTGTCGTTTTTTAATTCTCTCACATGTAGGTAAGTTTGTATAAAATTTCTCGAACTGAGCTCACGTTAGTTTTGTAAATTAAATTCGTGGCACTTTTAGAATTTATTTATCTATAGTGATAGTTGGCACCAAAACGCCATGGCCAACTCTAGGTTTTAGCTCAAATTTTGAAAGAGATATAGACTTAATCTCCAACTTTTTACACGGTCGCCTCGAGGCCACGAACTTTATAGTTTAAATATTATCGAAAATATAGTCTGTGGCCTTTCGGTGTGGACAGTGAAACGCACGGATCCACTTGTTGTATATATATTTTGTACTTAAAGCATTAGAATTTAAGATTTAATATCTAACACAATTTTTTTGATATTGTTGTTTATGCACGGTAGCCGGAGAGTGCCGGCGATTTCTTAACGTTCTGTCTTTAAAACTGCCTTCACCTCAACCACATCAAATAAATAAAATAGTACGTATTCTTTAGACCAAAACGCGTAGTTTCTCAGTATTTTAAATGATAGGTTATTTTATTATAATGCAAATAGATTACATAAAAATTTATTCTTAATTTTAATGGTTCGAACTTTGGTCGCAGGAACAAACAAATATTTATTGTTCATTTAAAGCAACAATTTCTTATCGCAGACATCTTTGCGTTCCGATTTTTTCATTCGAATTTGATTCACTCCATAAATATAAGATCGTGCAGGTGTAAGGCATTATATATTTTATATTGTCTATGGACGACTTTACGGTTACGTGTAAACAACTTAATAATTATTATGACTTTTGTAAATATTGCCTGTTTAATATTTTTCTATAATAACTATTGAATAAGTATTGTATCATACATTCAGCATTACGCGATTCTATTTATATTGTGTATTTTGAATTTACGTTTTCACGAGGTGTAACGATTAATATAGTTATCTCCGAATTTTTATGGCCGCAATGTAGCTGATAGCCGCTTTACAATATATCAAAGGCAACCATGTTTAGGATTCAAAATTAATTTAATATTGCAGAAACAAATCATTAGCATTTCCGGGACGTACTACTTGTCATTAGGTACTATTGGTCCGTTCGTATTTTGGGTTCTATATTTTTTTTTATTTTATTAACCATACAAAATTACAAACAAACAAAATTTACCACAGGTTATCAGCCTAATGAACTGATCTAGGTACCATTACTTACAAGGGCCATAGAAATTAGCTAAAGTCGTTTGAATAACGCACAAAATGAGTTGAACAAAGTACGGTGCGCGCTGAATTCAGAATACATCGGCTTATTATTTGTAATTCTTCCATTTTGTCTGCCATCACACAATTTGTATTTAATGTAAAATTTGTGTGTCCATGTTTTATTAGATAGCTCAACTTTACAAGAAATGGTCTCAATATATATTCAATAAAAACAATCGTATGTCGACTGATTTTTTAAGCATATTTGAAGATTGTCTAGATTAAGTTTAATATTGATTTTATAAGGTCTGTATTATTTATTAACAACGAAATTGTTTTATTTATATAAGTTTAAGACTTGAGAAACGTTTAGACTGATTTTTTTGTATTATTTTGTATTGTACTCTGCCCCGTCGGTCTGTGTCTCCACATTGTTGGTAATATAAAAGCATAGTATAAGTTCTTAAAAGAAACGATTTTGGCAAAAATCATTCAATGCCTATGTACAAAATGTACCTGAATGTCTTCACTTCGATAACATGAAATATGATTACAAAAAATAATTTAGTCTGTCTTGACAGATTGTCGATTCGACTTAAATATTTATTTGACTCTCACAGAATATAGGTATTATACAAAAAATCTAATTATTTTATATGAGATGCCGTTTTTTATATATACCGGAATCACGACCGAAGGGCGCGGAGCATCGAGGTGCGTTTTGTTCCACAAACATGGGACTGCTTCTCAGTTGTCTGTATATTTTAAAGTTGGAACATGGTATAGAAATTTCAATAAACTTGTATTATTTATTCATGAAAGCTTTTCATTTATATTTACGAAAAGGTGATACATGCATAGCTTAATGTTAAAGCAGATTTAATATTAATCTAATATTAGCGTTTTCTTGCTCAAAAGCACACACACACACACATCACAGTTTTGATGAATTTCATTACAGGACAAAAGTAATATTTGGTCTATTGAGTCGCGCGGCATCTAGTGATCAAGTTCGAACAAAAAAAGAATGTAATAACCATATTCCAAACCTCTGTTATCATTTTACTTATCTACAATCTTATATATTGGATAAAAAAATCTTCGATCAAAAAAAATTTTTATTTATAAATAAACGCATTGGAAAATAAATTTTTCTTTCGAAATAAAGAGTTGAGACAATGGGTTTTCAGATTAAAACATTAAAATTATTAATTACATATAAATTGCAATTTTATGGATTAAAAAAACATTATTATAATTAACTTAGAATGGTATACAAAACCAGACTTTAATAGAAACAGTTCATAATATTTGGATTGTGCACATGTGAAATGCCGTACCAGGGCATGGGCAGATGTGTCCTTGCGTCTAGTTCACCGGTGACGATCTTTACAAACAAATAGATATTCGGCCTTCTGTGCCTTCTCAATCTATTTATTTCTCCGGGATTCGAACCCAGGACCTGGCGCTTCACGCTATGAATTTAATGCTCGTGCACATAAGCGGATTGCAAATGGGTAAATATATAACAATTATTGTCCTTAAGTGATATTTGAATCCACTATTTTTTAGCTAGTCATTTGCTTCGAGGTCTTTTCTTGTTGAAAGTCTTCTACCCTTTTCTTCGTCTCTTGTGATTTCTCTTGCTTCAATGGTATAGGGCTCAGTAAGATCAGGTCTACAGATGGAATTGGTGTGACAACATTGTCCTGCGACAATAACTTCATGTTGCTAGTGGAAATCCTTGGTTCTAGCGCGTTGTCTACATCGCAGTTCGGCAGAGATAATTTACGAGTGAAGAAAAGGGCAGGCCATGGCTCGATAGCGCCGGGGATTTCTTCATATAAAGGTACACTAATGAAGATCTTACGCCGCACACTTGCTGTTGGAGGAAGTTGGAACGATTTGTTCCGGCACGGGGGATGGACACTTTATCTTGTCACACGAGGTTGAAACGAGTGGAGACGTAACGCTATTGACTAAGGAGGTTTCAACCCCTGCAGATACAGGTGGACTCTTACCGAACGATTTTACAACGGATTGGGTCGAAGGCACGAGTTGGGGCACGTTAGAGTTGCCAAGTGAGGTTGGAACGTTTTGGATTTGGGGTATCGAGATTACGGAAGATATAACCGGGTTGGTTCGAGATACTTGGGTACTTTTTGTTGGCAAAGGGAAGAGAGGCGGAGGTAAGGTTTTAGTAACGTATAGAAAAGGAGCGCGAGGAACAGAGGTAGGGCGCGGGATGAGGGAGTCAGCGAGTTTTAGGTTGCCAAGGTTGCCGGTTGCCAAAGAGAATAGGAATAAATTCTGCCGCTCCGAGATTAAACGTCGAAATGTCGAAAAATCCTGCACCATGTTGTACACCTGCCGTGCAAGACAAATATTTTAATAAAAATATACTTAGAAATGAAAGTATATAATATACTTACTTTTAAAATTTTAACGAAAAAAACAGACTTCAATTATTTGTAACTCTATAACTACTGAAAAGATTTTGATTAAATTTAAATAGAACCACACGGGAAGTACCAGCTTTCAAACAAAAAAAGAATTATCGAAATCGGTTCACTCAGTCGAAAGTCTGAGGTAACAAACATAATAAAAACAGCTTCGAATTGAGTACCTCCTCCTTTTTTTAAGTCGGTAAAAAATATCTTAAAAATTTAAAACGCATTAATCTTGTCGCTGCTCTGTTATTCTATATCTATTGTAGCAGCTTATCCTTAAATATTGTTTTTATAAAATTTACTATATCCATTTCTGTATTGCTTCCGAAATTTAAATTCCTTAAATTCACATTTATCATATCATTACAAAAGATGGCAGTGGCTATAATTCAATGAATATGAAAAAAATAGTCTAAGTTTTAACATTACAAATGAAAAGCACAACAGCCAATGCATAAACTTACTAGTACGATTGTCAATGGGTCTCCTAGTACCTTATGCAGCTCTGGCACCTCACTTTCTTCATCTGTCAGATCGATCACGCTCTGATTCCCTGGAATTATAATTAAGGAATTTGTATGAAACAAAAAAAAATATTTTTTTAAAATTTGGTTTGAATATAAATAAAAATCGTTTTCATCATCAATCAGTTAAGCAGTTTTTGGATTTAATAATAATTTATAATAATAACTGGGACAACTAACATACATTGCCCTGATCCCAAAGTAGCTGAAGCACTTGTGTTATGACTTATGATAATCAGAAACGAGGGTACCACAATAAATACATATATAAGTTTATATACAACCAAGACTCGGAAACGAACATTCGTGCTCATCTCACAAATAAATGCACCTACTGGGATTCGAACCCGGGACTTTGATGCAGAAGGAGCACTACGAATTGCGCCAATCGGTCGTCAACTACAGTACTAGTTCAGATACCTTCGTCAGGATTGTCTCCAGGGAAGAGTACTCGTGTTAGAGACGATAGGCGGTTAGAGTGCAGCGTACTCCAGTAAGAAGGCCTTGAGAACGGTAAAGGTGCCCTGGTCAGCACTAAGAATTGCTTCGACACTAGCCACAAAGGCCGTCGCAAATCAGCACGCATCAACGCTGTCTTGTCACCGCCTATCGCTGCGTAGTGCGCTGCCGTCACGTGCCGCGACGTTGGCAGCTTGAAGTAGCACGACGCGTCTAAAAAACATTTCACTTATAAATCTTCTTACTGAAGCTTCTAATCAAAAGCAAAATGGTGTAGACACAATAAGTTAAGTTTTAAAAATACATTATTTCATATTTTATTTAAGAAAAAGAAAGTAATATTTTTACGTAGAAAGAACGCCCAGGCTCAATTTTTTTAAATAATAGCACGTACGTATGTAGCGTGCACGAAACGATTTAATTTTTATAAATTTGCCTATGCGTTTAGTAAAAAGCTGTTATTTTGATATACAAACAGACATTTGCTTTTAAATAAATATATGTACATATTCATTTTTGGGAAAAGGTGCATCTTACTGCTGTAATCATGCAGGACTTTCTTTGTTTCCTCTTCTTTCTTCAATTCTTCTATTATGCTGGAGATGCTTACTTTGATACGTTTCTCTTTTTCCAATCTATTTATCTCTCTCTTCTTCTCCGCAGCCGTGTGCCGAACATCCTCTATTAGTGTTATTGAATGGTTACCAACTTTAAAAACGGAACCTACAAAAATTTTCAAATATATTCGCGTCTGGCAGTTAGGTTGTTTGGAAAGCCCTTTTACACTTTTTATATTTCTTTTTTAACCAATTTTCCCTTAGAAATAAGATGGGATATTATGTCTACCAAAATGTTTTATAGAAACGTTATCCCGTCTTGTTTCTAAGGGAAAAAAGGTTAAAAAAGATGTGAACGCAGCACTAGCGCTATGGTATGTCCTTTTTAATATGTCGTTAAGCTTCATAAATATTGCCCACTTTCATTATAACTGGAACTTCACGGTACCATCTTTTATTAAACATCACATCCATTCCACCCTTACTTGAACATGTACTGTTTTCAATTAGGTATCTATTTATACAAATTAACAACAGTTTGTAATATCAAAATATCAGTTATTGCTAATTAACGTATACTATGAACAAAAAAAAGATACGATACGAGATGCATCTTTTTAATTTTTTTGTCTGTTTAGTTCCAACTAATTTCTGACACGGAGAGTGGATTTATTATGACGGAACTTTCAGCTAGTTCGCATATGCCATATTATTATGTTATCAAATATTACTTATCCTACAAGCTCTTTGAAAAATTCTTTTCCATTTGATAAGTTAGCTCGTAAGACTTCTAAAAAGCTAAACACCAAACTTTTAGACCACGTAGTATAATGCTGACATGCAAGGTCACATGCTACTAATGGTACTTACTCTTGTCCCCAGGCCTTTTTATTGCTTGCACCTTGTACAAGTCGGTTTGGGATACGTCCGCCTGACCTTCCCCTTGGGTTTTCCCTCCTTCCAGTTCTACTGTTGGAGTCACTGGTTCCGATGTAACCTTACGCTTATCTCTTTTGAACAGTCCCTTACCACCATTCATTAAAGTGAAACCACTTGTATCCGTTCTCATAAGATCTCTCAACTCATCATCTAGTATACCAGATTCTTTATTCAATTGCGAACTCACTGGCTGTTCTTCGGAATCATCAGATTCGGATTCTACTACTATACAATCTGGGCTTTGGACTGCAGTCTTCATATTTTCCGCGTATGATATTTCTATTGTCAGCGGTGTAGATTCCGACCGCTCTAAGGTTGAAGAATCTTGATCGGCACCTGATCCCGGGGTACTGGGCACTCGAAGATGTTTCTTCAGTCCCTGTCTGATTTGGGCGCAAAGAGCTCGCGCGTCTTCTTTAGTAGCAAGATTGGTGCGAGGTGTCTCAATCACGGCGTCGGAGTGAGGTTCTATACTTGCAAGCCTGACAATTGTACCTGTGCGGGGCTTTTCTAGTTTAACACTAATTTGGTTGTTGGGAGGATCACAATTTTCCATTGAATTTGAATAATGGTTTTCAGGTTTATCTCTAAGAACGGGTTGACGCAGGTTGGGTAAGGCGAAGTACTGAAGACCGATACGTTTCTCCTGCTCCCACTTCTCCAGGTCACTGAGTTGGGGCGCTTCTGAGTTTACAACAGGGGCCGTTTGACGACGGGGTACCGTTTTTGAATCAGAGTTGCTCGTTTGTTGTTTACTGATGTTAGGCAGATATCTCTGAAATGAAGACAAGCATTTCATTAATGTTATGTACATATTAAATAATAATTTTGACCAAATTTTCGAGTTCTGGATACAAATCCGAAACTACAGAGCTTTTAACGACACTAATATAATCTTTATAGTAATTTAATCTAGATAAATAATATAAGTAAAGTATAGCTCACCTTCGCGTTGTAAGCCATCATCTTGACCATGTCATTATAGAGATAGTCGAAACATTTTCTCTCAGGATTATCACACATAGCCGGTCCTTCGGAAGGGGGGAATAAGGGTGAACAAGTAGGGTCTTTTACGGCCAATTCATCTAGGAAGCTGTCGAGTTGAGAAAGGGCTTGGATTGGGGTCTTCTGAGGACGTACGCACGTGGGGGCTACCTCTGCGGTCAGGATTGTCTTGTTGATCTCCCGGATCGTTTCGATGTCGGGAAGGGCAACCCGGGGAACGGAGCGCTGTGGCAAGCGGCACACTCTAACTCTGAGAGGGCGGCAAAGCTCGGCGACCGGCAAGTTTCGCGCCCACCAGGCTTCCGTCTGCTCTGATACCCCATAAAGGCGCGATAACTCGAATGGGCGCACGGGCAATCCGACCTTGTCAGCGTCAGGCTCACTCGTCTTGTCCACACGTTCAAGTACAACGCGAGTATTTAACGTTAATTTTTTACCTAAAATTAAAATTTTATAGATATTGAGCAGTAAACGATGTTTAGCTTTTCTTTCTGGAATACATTGTCCCTCTTGCTAAGGTGAAATTTTGTTTTGCAAATACGAGAAAAAATTCTATAATCGTTAATCATTGTAGTATTATTTACATAAATATAGTATGGGTAAATTTCTAGTAAATAATGAAAATATTAATTTTATACTAACAAATATAACCTGATAAACTAAATATATCTTTTACATACTGAGTTCGGGCTGCAGGTTACAAGGCTCCATTTCAACTGGTTTTTCGTCTTCGACATAAATATCATCATCCCTAATATCACTCTCCATTTCCCGTTTCACTTTTTTAATATCATCATCTACTCTCATCCTGATACTATCAGCCAACTCCTTAACAATGGATTCGCCACTATCACTTCGCTGTCGCTTCTTAGTCTTAACTTTGCTACTTGGGACATTCTTCTCTAAATCAGGTTCTCTCTCATCTATCACCAAATGGTCTTCATCTTCCGAGCTATCTGTCGAGGCCCGTCTTCTATCAGTCTTCTCGGCAAGGATACAATTTTTCTTAAGTATATCATCAGTAAGTTCTTGCAGCCGCGGAGCTTTAAGTCGCACTATGGACCGGCAATTGAGTGCTTGTTTAATGATGATACTTAAAGAGTCTTCCTTTTCCACTTGTGCTGGTGTATCAGATGCGGGTTTTTCTGCTTTTGGGGAAACTGGAGATGGATTTTCAGGATCTGAGTGAGGTTCGACAAGGATGGAGACCTCCGCCCGGCTGGGATCAATGTTCTGCAGTTGCTGCATGGTATCTTCCTGATGGCTTCCTTCGGTTCCTTGATCTAGAATCACCTCATGGTCGGAGACTGATGGGATTTCCAGTGACAAGTTATCTATTTTTTCCAATTCGAATATCCTTTTTTGCTCTGAAAATAAAACACGCTTTTTATGATAATTATACATCCAAGCTAATGTGGCCAAACAAAAAATAGTTAGCTGAGAATACATACCCATGAGCTAGTTTACATTAAATACCACCTTAATATCACATGAATTAATAGTTTCTAACGCTTTCTCAAGTGATTCTTTTTTGTAAAATAGTTACTTATTACACACACGAAGTTACACAAGTTAACAGTTTATAACTGCGAAATATAATAAATATTCAAGCTCATGCGAATTATATACTAAACAACGTTAGTTGCGTGGATAAGCATAAGTGTGCAAAAAAAAAAAAAATATTGTTAATGACTGTTGAAGAAATACGCTAGCATTTAGCGACCAAGCGACACTTATTTCAATACAAATTTACGTCACACGATACCCGTTTAAGAAATAAGATTTACTTACTTATAATGTTGAGGTTTAAGCCCCGCCCTGAGAAATGAAAACATATTTACTCTTATAAGTACATATTTACAAATTACTTCCGCCACCAGCTGTTTATCTTAAATAAAGATTTGCGAGTGAATTTCCTTTGACTTGATGGAAGTGATGAGTTTACAACAAGTCGGAAGCATAGATGGTTATAAAAGGTTGTTTAGATATGTTAACATATTTTTATTTTAATGGTAGCTAATTACAAAATTCACTTTAACAAAATATTGCTGAAATTTAAGATAGGTTAAGGTTATATTTTTAAGTCGTATTTTTGTTGAATTTTAAAGAAAATTTTAAGCGCAGTGTTAATTTGTCTTATTTGGTTGTTATGTGATAACATTTATCTAAGTACGTACCAATGTCATCAAGGAGACACAGCAGATGTGGGTTTTGACATCCCTGAAAAACACAAGTTTATTAATTTAATAAATATTCCTATATTTTTATTATTTTTGTCCAAATATACGTGATAATTTAAAATACCTCTAAACACTAAAGGAAATAGTAGGGAATTGTATGGACTGCTGCCCCAGTAGAACCATTAGTACATCGGAAAATTAAACAAAAATGAACTAGGCTGGTAGTGCTGATTGAGAGAAATCAGGTAATAATAAATCGATGAACTCACCACTGTGCTAAGATCAACTACGTTGCCGCACTCAACAAGACTTGGCCAGGAGGGCGGCGCCACGGCAGCTGTGTTAGGGAAGCGCTTAGCCACCGCGAAGAGCAACGCGGGCAATGGCCTCGTCCCTGCCTCACTCTCCACTCTCCGACGTATCGCGGCGTGCGTCGCGCAACGCACCTCGTACCAACGACGCTGCAGAAACACGCTTGATACTGGAGCCTCACTGAAAACACCACCCCACAGCCTTTAAATAATATATTATATAATAAGGGGAATTTGTATAGATGATGACAAAATGTTCTTATATCGTTAAAATATTCAATTTTTTTATAAAACGAACAAATTCAACGATTTGTTCGTTCAAATTTAATAAAAATTCTGTAAGATAAATAGAATTTTTATTGCTAAATACTAAGCGAAGCTAATCCTATCCTTGAACATAATATTTCGAAATGAGGTACGGTAAGTTTTGTGTTGTTGAAATACCAAATTTAAGTTTGTTCAAAACATTATTACCGAAACTACGTTTACAATAATTACTTGTTATAATTGGCCCCATATCCACGTATGACTTACTTTTTGCAGTAAGCGGTGTGTACGGCGGTCCACACGGAGCAGATCCATTGTTGAAACTCAGACTTTTCACTTTTAACATTTTCTTCAGATATTTGAAGCGGCCTTGTTCCGAAGACGGGATCATCCCCTGACGGGCGCGGCAGGCGAGTTGTGGCGGCTGCCACCAGGCAAACTATGTATTCCAGCAATCGCTCCGGACACGTTAGCCTAGACTCCTGCATCACGAGCGGCAGCTCGGGCTCGTACAGCAGTATCAGATCTGCCACCCGCCACTCGACTAACGACAGGACGGGCTCGCGCATCTGGCAAAGCTTGCTGCGTGTCTTTTTGTATATTCCTAACCTGTGGGTTTATAAGATCAGTCGAAACTATCGCGAAAACTTGTTTTAAAGCAAACCAAATAAAGAAATAAAAAATAAATAAAAAATTCAAATTAAGTTTAAACATTCGCGTTTCAATCAATGGTCTTTATCTGTAAAAGGTCAATTGAATATTATTTACTTTTTCATGAATCGTTCTTAAACTACACGCGAACGCTAAACGCGATATATTTCGATAACTGCCAAATTTATCACACGGGTATCTCCCGTACCCCTCTACCTATAACTTCTTTACGATTCCGTTATTAACATTGCAGTCTATTTTTATTTAATAGATATAAATAAAAAAAACTCAATTATCCCGTGTCTCTATATCTTAGTATAAATAGATAAATATTAAGATTTAATGGACAGGCATGCCTCACCACCTCAATCACCTTCATCACTTGTGATGCAGGCTTGCCCATTTCTTCAACTGACCAGAGTTGATGTAATATGTGGATATCGGTGTCCATCTCTTCGGCAAACTCGGACACGGCTTCGGTGCTTTGCAAGAAGTCTAATATGTGGCAATTGCTGGTTTGGGTTGGGTTCGTGGTACCGGCTTCCTTCTTAATAGATTGATTGCGAAGAATCATCTCCGTAACGGCATTCTGGACCGCCTTTATCAGATTCGTTGCAAAGCTCTTCACCTTGGCGGAGTCAGCCCTCTGCGGTAGGCACTCGCCAGTTTCTATCTGCCACATAAACCTAATTTCAAGTTACTAAAAAAACGGTTTTATAGCTACAAAGCATAAACAATGGGGCCAGGTATGAAAGAAAGGTAAATTAAGACATATTTTATTTGTATATATTGATTTGTTGTTTTGTTAAATAAGTATGATATAAAACAGTGATTTTTCACCGCTCAAATTGGGTGTCGCGCAACTGCCTTTATAAAAATTATTCACATTCACACCAAGCTTGTGCCGATCTTGGTTTAGATATTCAAGACTTTGAAAAGACTTAAAAAGAGAGAAAAAATATGTTTATTACTGAGTAGGTACTGACCAAATAAGCGACATCAAGGAGGTCGTAGCTATTGGCAATGCGGCGCAAACATTGCGGCAATGAATTCAGCATCGTCAGCGGACTCTGGTCTCGAGATCTCGATTTTTGCACCACGGCACGTACCTGAACAAAAAAATACATACATACCTATACTCAAATTTAAATTCACTACAACTTTGTTGATTGATTTGACAAGTAACCAAAATCAAAATTTGCACTCATATCAGTAATTTATTTCATATAATTATATTAACTTGAAACTTATTTCTTTTGAAGTAAAGGCGTCCAAAGCTTACGTTGAAAATATGGACGTAGTCACGACTGAATTGCCCTCGGCCCTCACTTATTAGTTTCAAAGTACATTTCTGTTACCTCTAAGTGTTCCTGCAGTCACTTTTTTGCTTTTGTTTTATTGACATTTTTAGGTGATAGGCTTTGTGTGCCTTAAGAATTGAACCACTTTGTTGCTAGTCCATTGCACATTTTTTATCACTATTCAAAAAAGAGTTTCAATGAATATGTATTTTTTTTATATTGTTTGTAATTTAATCAATATTGCATTCCATACCTTTTGAAATAATATTATTTTCTTCTAATGAGTATAGTATAATTTCTTTATTTTTTCTAAAAGACTATCTGTATCATACCTGAAGAAGCATGTTGGCAATGAAATCATAAACACACTTTTCTATGTAGTGAAGGTCAACTGGCTCACCAAGTTCATCAGCTAAAATCTTTAGCGATACACCATGCCTTAGAAACTGAAAATTTTCATTATTATTCATGACTTTCTACAATAATTAAGTGAATTTTGAGTATTCAAGCTCATAAAGGGGCAAATTATGAACATTGTTATCAATAACAATTATTATTGATCTGTCTTTTAATTGAAAGCTTAGATCAATCTTTTAAATATAATTAAACTGATGTCACCTAAAACCGTGAGCAGGGTTTGAAACACAACCCTGTTTCATGGATCATTGTCTTTGAAGACAAGCCAGTCATCTGCCTCCCAAACTGAAACAGATTTTTGTTTCCCTGGGATTTAAATCAACATCTTTGGGATACACACCTTCAATTTTTAATGCAGCAGACAGTGTTGGATCAGTAGATCTGTCATGACAAGTTTGATCCCTGAGTCTAATTTTATAAAGTAGTAATAAAAGTACTAATATTCAAATTAGGTTACTGTTTTAAAAGGTCCATTTTTTAAAATGTTATTGTGATTGTAGTACATTTTAGTCCTTGCAATAAATAAAAAACAAAGATTTAAAAGGTGTATGACATACATCTAATGGTGGTCGGCCTTTGTGAAACCAAGACACACTCCACAACCCTGGCACCTTCAAGAATGCTCGAGCAAACTTGATGAGTTGTGACATATTCCATAAATTATAATCTTTCTCCATGGTATTGACTCAGAATTGCTACCATAAGCTGTAATCTGTGAATATAAATCAAAATTTAAGCAATCTTCTTAATCCAAATCAACACTACAAAAATAGCAACTGCCATTTAAACAAATCTAATAAAAGTTTTCTGCCAGTTGGCAAATACATAAATACTTACCTATCGTAAATATATTATATTATTATTGGTGCTGATATTTTACAATGTATTATACAAAACAAATTTTTACACATCAGTACAAACATTTGATAGAATAATAATTATTAAATTAATTTAATTGAAGTATGTTATATACAACTAAGACGCTTTATAGATGCCGAAATATTGTTTAATCAATAATGCATTTTAAAAACATTTAACCCATTTGACAGTAGAGAAATTGTTTTTTTAAATTAAAGATTTTGTTTGATTGTGACATATTTTACTACAGAGTATAGAGGACTGTGGAGTTGTTATTAAATAACACAGACAATAATCTATTATTCAGTGCTGCCAACTCTCGATCACGAGAGTACGCTGAAGAAACAAAAATCGCCAGATCATAATTTTGATAATTATATTTCATTACACGATGATACATTTTTTAGTTTTTGAGAGTACATAGTTTAAGTTTTAAAATATTAAAATATAAGGAAGTATCTTAATTTTTTCATTAATCTATTAAATTTAAAATATGGAAACGGAATCCTGTCCAGTAATTATTGGATAATTTTGAAATGGCTCATAGCAGAACTGATGGCTGTTCAGAAAACAATACAAAACAAAATCTATCTTATGTAGTATCTAAGATATGTTTTTTTATAAAAAAGACTAAAAAATTTTTTACCTTACCTATTTTACAATATGACTACAAATTAATGAATTCTATAGGTTTTTTGTTATTCTATTATTATACGGTAACTATGCCACTCATTCGTCAAATTGAATTTAAATTAAAATGTTAAATGACAATATAACTACAACATTTCGATAAGAGTCATTAGAAACAAACAACAAAGAAAGAACAAGGCCAATTCGGTTCCAGGTGTGTGCGCGCAATCCACCTTCTACACGTGGGTTTCGCACGTGCGAGCCGAAATCTGTGGGTAGTCTGTAAAAGCTAATCTTCACTGGCTTCGAATAAATAATAGTTGAAAAATTACTTTTGAATTATTTACTATATAATTTTGAATTATTTTTTCCAGTAATGGGACACTACTCTTTGAATGACACTGCTTATACTTATAAGCTAATAAGTATGTTAAAAAACGTGTGCAATGACAAATAAAAATAAAAATTGTGTGTAGCATACGATAAGACATAAGAGATATAAGACCACACGACAGCAGTGAAAACTTCAACAAGGCGAAATCAATAATACGAAATACAAGTTTTTTTGCGTTCTACATTGTAAATTAATAACTTTTACAGGCGGAACGTGACAAGAGTCGTGGTTTTTCGCGCGTGCAGCCGGCGTTCATCGATTCATAACACGTTATCACGTCAAAAACATTTTATCAGAGAATTACTGCAAATAATACGACCTCAAAAAACCCAATTGGAAAATTTTTATTTATAAATACCTACTCATGTAACTTGGTTAAGTAGTACAGGTCACTGGTGACAATAGGAGGGTAGAAAAAAATAGAAGAAGAATTAAAATTAAGTCTAATTTAGGTACAATAGATTTAATTAGGCTAGAATAGAGGGTCGAGGTCTTATTTCTTTAATTTTAATTTTCAATCGACACTACCAAAAACGATTTCTTTAGAGAACACTGGCCTGTAGCTGCATTGGTATATAGACTTAGAAAAGTTTCCTCGCAAAAAGTAGATACCATACGTAAATATTTAAAGTCTAGTCAAGAAATAATTAAAATGAATTTCTTTATAAAGATATATTATTTAACAGAAAAATTTAGTTTTTAGTGCGTTTTGAGGTCGGTTTTATTTTTTTATTTAAAATTAATTTATATTAGAAAATTTAGGTAGAAAATAAATTTGAATGAAATACAGAAATGAAAAGAATTTTTATGCAAAAACCAATCTAAACATAATAAATAAATAAATTTATTAACAATAAATTATATTATTTTATAAATTTCAGCATAACCGATTTGGGGAATAAAAAAAGATTTAGAATTTCACTGTTTCACCTCAAAATTATTGTAATAAACCTTTGTAATTGTATTGTATTATTGTAATTTGATGAAATTTTATGCTGCCATCTGCCGTTTTAGTATTGTCAAAGGAAAAATAAAATTCACAGAATTTTTTTGTTACATTCATTTGGGCGAAACCCTCATTTATTGCTTATAGGGCGATTGCGCAGAAGTACCTACACGTTGGTAGAAACATCGCTCGGACTGTCCTTAAAAGTGTAATCTAACCAAAATAAGACTTGAAATATTTCAAAGCCTAGGTTAAAGATATATTTTTATAGTTTTCTGTTGCAGTTTTGAACATACTTTTTTTGGTTATAAATTGACATAAATTACGAACGTGAACGTTTTCATAACAACGAAATATAAAGTATGAACATAGATTCCTTAACAATTATATATAATGTTGCACTAGGATGAATTCAATAAATTGATTTTCCGCATATTCGTAACGGAAGCAAAGGCCTTGCTTTGACCTCTTCAGCACGCAGTCACATTGATCGAAACGTGCATTACTTGAGCACTGCCAATTCGTTTTTGTCTGACATGATTCAGCTCTCTCTATAAATATAGAATATTTTATACGAAAACTAGCTGACTCGGCAAACGTTGTTTTGCCATTTTAATTGGGGTGGGTTACCTTTATCACTTAGGGGTATGAAAAATAGATAGTAGCCGATTCTCAGACCTACTGAATATGCATATAAATTTTTGTAAAAATCAGTAAAGCCGTTTCGGAGGAGTAAGGTAACTAACAGTGTGACACGAGAATTTTATATATAAGATTATTCTGTGCTGTAAAGCTCAGTTCACGGCATATATTGTCTACATATTTGATATTCTTCACCTTTATATAAAAAATGTCATCTCTATGTACTTACATAATATATTAAAAACAACAATTCGCTTTCTGTTTTGCGCGATTCGATTTTCGTTACTTCGTTATTAACTAGTAGATATAAAAATATCATCTACTTAGTCTTGCTAAGATTAGATTAATCTAAACTCCAAAGAAATGGTTATAGACCCACAATACCCACTTTAAATGTACTGGTTAAAAAACCGACCTTCAAAAAGGTAAAAAAAGTCTATCATTTCGACGTGTATTTTATTTTACTATAAAAGTAGATATGTTAACCCAAAAGTATTAAAGTACTTATATAAATATATTATATTTAAGTTTTGTAAGACGAATGTGAATTTCCAATCACAATCAAGTAGAAGCCTTAAGATCCTTTACTAAGATTATCTGACAGTACCTAATCAATTCCTCGAAGTCTTACAAATCAATAGATTCAAAAAGCAACTATCGTTTGAATGGGCCATAAATTAGGCAATGCTTAGCTTAGCTATCCATCAAATAATTTAAGCTGGCACACGTTCCGAAATGACATTACTTTTTCATATTTACTGTCAGCGTTTGAAGGTAAGTGAAGTTGAAGACAATTTAAAAAACCCTCCTATATCTTAATTACAAATCAGAATAACTCATTCCCAGCGGCAACGACTTTGAACAGATTTTTTTCAGTATTATTTCAAGATAACATTTAAAATATAGTTATAAGTTTAATTATGGTATATCAAATTGAATACTAGTCTATGGCCTAGAGTCTAAACACAAATCAGAGGCAAATACCACCTAAATGTACGTAAGTATATTATTATCATTGATATAATAAAATATTACTAAGGCACGCATTCTATAGAATATGATAAGCCTTTTGGATATTTGTAGTAAGTATTTTTTAATGTAAATATTAGATATATAACTAAATTTCTCTATATATTGGCTAAGATTTGCTACTATTTGATATATTTGAGTTATAGAACGTGGGAAAGTGAAATTACGGAGGTGTTTCTTACAATGTCGTTCGTAACACAGAAAATTGTAAATATTTCAAAACTTTTTATTAATGCCTATGAGTAGACTTTGAAAATCATATTTTCTATTTACATGAAAATTCATAAAAACTTTGCTAACTTATTGAATTTATAAATCTTAAAGAAGAAAATTTCATATAAGTAGGTACAGTCTTTCTTTTCAAATATAGTATATCAAATCTCTTTGCTTTTAAATACCAAAAAAATTTCATCTCAAATTTACAATAAGCTAAGCGTCTTTAATAATCTCAAAACAGTGAATAATGAAGCTAAATTGAAAAACAAATCTATTTACAAACGAATGATTGATAAATTACATAACTTTAATACCTACGCAATAGTATTCACATTTTTCGTCACGTGACGAAAAAACTTGACAGAATATAATTTAATCGAAGCACCACATATAAAAAAAGTTAGCCATGTTTTTATAGACACTATTGACTATGCACTAGGCATATTGCCCTGAAGGTTCGAATCTCGAGGAAGTACATAAATAAATGGTTCGGTTGGGCAGGATCTAAAGGCTGATCACCGGTAGCCGGTAGGAAACCAAGAAAATGGTCTGACTGAAAACTGACCATTTTCTTTGTTTACCTGTATAACAACGATCAGTAAGACGGACGCGGAACGAAGACAAAACAGCAATGAACTAGAATAATATGGTAACGAAAAATCACACACATAATGCATATATTTATATAATATACGTAAAGTACCTACGTCCGTAATCCATCATTAACAATTTAAAATTAGCCGGAATAAACAGACAGATAAAAAATATTCCTTCTTGTAGGTATTATTAGTAATGAATTCTTAAAAAATCTCTAAATATTACAAACATATATTTTACATTTATTTTTATAGACTGCACATGTAAAACGTTACATATAAAAACGTTTCAGTTTATACTTTATAATTATAATAATTTTTCAGATCTAGTTGCTAGAAGGACAATACAAAAAAAATAATTTATTACGGTCGATAAGTGCACGTGTTCTGTTATCTATGAACAAACCGTCAAGAAAAACACGTGAACGATGTTTAAATGCGTAAATAAATTTATCGAAGAATACGTTCAATGTGCGATACATACACTTATTTTTACTTAAAAAAACCAAAAAGTAGGCTATCAATTCGACGTGTATTTTAATTTTTTTATAATAACTACTCTGCTTATACTATACGCGCTTTAAAAAACTATTAATACAATACCACAGATATAATACAGAAACATGAAAAACTCACAAGACTCTCTTTCTATGTGTGAATGTGAAGTCCCGTGTCCCCTAGCGTGGTACGGGGCAGATGCATTTCACATTTGTTTCACTGATCTATTTTTTCTTTAGGGGCAAGTAGGTGATCAGCCTTCTGTACCTTGCCTTTTTTATCTCCACCGGGAATCGAACCAGGACTTGGTTATAATGCTTATACGGTTACCACTAGACCAAGGAGGCGGTCACATCCTCTTTCTATGCTATGGTTTAAATAAAGTCAATTGCAGATGGATAATATCCTGTCCTAAAAACGGTTGAACTCGATTGCTCTATTACATACAAATTGTTATAAATTTATTTACACGTGACCAGGGATCGTCCAAAACAAAATCAATCATGCATGATTACTGAAATTGTAGTAACACAAACGAAGCGATTAGCGAAAAAATTTCGACGTGAGTATTTGCGGTAGAATCATTTGATCAGAATATAAATAGTATGTTCTTTTCCAAAATGAATTATCAAAATACATCAAAATCGACTTTGCTGAGTAAGCATGCTGCCGAAAGATACATTCACATAACAATAATAGTATTAAGTCAATACTCTAAGCACACTTTTATTAAACCAATACTTACTACACAAAGCCTTCAAAAAGGCGACTACACAACTGCAAAAGGTAAGGTACATACATAAAAACATGTAATACTTAGGAGTCTCCTACGTTATGCTTGGGATAGTTCCTTATAGAAAGTGACATCGTATAACGGGCAAAATCGTTCATTATGCGCGTGCGAAAACGCAAATGGGTCAGCCACGTGCTATCGTAAAAGAGCCATGAGACAACAGAAACGACCTGCGCTATTTACATATCAACGAGCATTATTTCACTAGTCGTGAAATTGACATGTTGAGTTACTGGCTACTTTAAGTGGCGGTTAGCTTACTTGACACTTTACTTGAAGGTCGTGAAACAGGCCCTTATTGTTATTTGCAATACTGCCTTAAAGTTTTGAATGAGCTAAGGTTACACAATCACTTTAAGCTAAAAATTAAATAGAAAAATTAAATGCATTTTTATGGCAAATAACGTGATCAGTAATTTCTAGTCTTTGCTTGTCACGTTTGAGCTTTCTGAAACGATTTTCGCACACGTGATCTTTATGCGCTGACAGATAAGAGATTCGAAAATTAAAACTACATATATTACTGAGTATCTTTTCCTAATAGTATTTACCTGATACGATCATAAAGCTGTAGAATTTGTTTCACACCCAGATAACCACGCAAAAATGTAGTTAAATGTAGTTGGGAAATACTAATTATCATCACCTCGCTCCAAATTCATGTCGTAAATTTGCATGCCGGTGTAAAAAAGGACAAAGAATCTGCGTTTCAAAAATAGCAATAACGAACAAAAGAACGAATAATAAACTCATTTCAATTAGACGTTATAAATCATAAATCTATTATAGACGGGGAGGTAGCGTTACATTTTAGACGGTGATTTAAGCCGATCGATTGCCATCTTTTTCAATAGATCTAGAATGAATAATAAGCAAACCGACCGTCAGCTGGCGCACCCGCGGTGGGCGTGACGTGAGGCGTGGGCGTGGGATGTTGCGAAAGTGGTAACATAAAAAAAGAACCTGAATTCAGATAGACAATGTGTGTGACCAGCCTAAAATCTAATTTTAAGGTCTTATGAGACATTATTTTACTAGAAATAATGACTTATATAATATTATATATCACTTATGAGTCATATGACAAGTCATGATGCAAGTATAAAAAGGGGTTCATTGACTTAGTCACGTGCACATCCTTCGCTTTCACTCACCAACAGTCGACGTGGAGAAAATTAATCAAAAAATTACGTGTCACGTTGTTTGTCTGCAATGGACGCCTAAAATACTTAACCGATTTTAATCCAACAATTGATCCAACTTGCAACTGTCGCAATATTATTTTATTGCAAATTCGTTTCCTCATACATTTTCTATAGAATGACGTTTTAGGTGACACTGGGGTGACACGTTATTATTCGGCACTCTGAAGCGATACGAACTTCGCGGGGTCCACTAGTAATATTATATAATATGGCGAAATTTTATATACAATAATATATACCTACTTATACCTACATGTTTTATGTTTCTATTCATTCTCTTCAACTTTCCATTTCGTATCCTTGTACTATAAATACTCCTTGTAGGTACTATCCTAATAAAAAATATTATTCACGTAGGTATTCCACACCGCTCGCTGACGAATCTTAGCTACCTACCTAGTTTCTAATTCTGAAGTAACAATTATTACTGTCCAACTAGTACCGATAACAATTTAATACCTATATCTATGTATTGAACGCAAATGGGTTATAAAAACGTGTAATGGCGAATCCCAGTCATTTGTTAAAAGTGAACGGCATATGGAGGTCGTTGACCTCGAGGTCACGTGGCGCACGCAGACTGCACATAATCCTTGAATGAGACACGTGACTCTTCATAACCTACTATTGCTTAGTAACGCGGAAGGAATTTTATTACTAGTGACGGATGGTGTTGTCGAGCTGATCAATTGGATGAGAACAACTTAATAATTTCACGTATTATAGACAATAACAGCAAAATTTTGAAAAAGATTAGTTCATTTACAAGACAACCTGTGAATGTCAAACATTAAACTCCATAAGCGCGCCCAAAATCAAATAAACGATTGAAAACATTGCTCAAAATAAAAATCAAAATCAAATCGCGGACAGGTAATGTGACATGAAATTTTTATAAATTTAGGTAGGTATAAAGATAACCTAATGTTTTGTGTATTATATTAAATCTCTACTTAAACCAAAAGTTGTTAGATTATTTAATTCCCTTCTTCGCTTCCCTTAACAATATAAAATATAATACTTAAAATGTGTCGTAGAAGGCTCGTAAACTCATTCTGCTTATAAAAGCTTTCATATACACATATACAGTTTGTGATCAATATTTGATGCGATGGCAATACAGTCACGTGAGAAAAAATGTATGTCACACGTGCCTCTAGACGAATTGGTATTTACCCGGACCAATATTACACAATACTTTTCTTAAATAGGTTGGATTGTTTAACATACAAAAGATAAAATATTCTGTATTAATTATAGGTAAGTACTAGATAATTAAATATAGCTTTCATGTTACTGGCTATTATAAGCACGCGTAAGTTATTTGATTATTTCCTAATCCCACGTATACATATTTCATCATGGAGTTATTTTCACTAAGTATATGTATATAGGAAATTTGTTGTCCAAAGAGAAAACATTTAGGAACTACAATGCCAGAGACAGATAGTTTTGTTTACTATAATAGTGTTTTTAAATTCCAAACTTTTTAATTGATGACTTACGCTACGTATAATTTTGATAAACTAAATATTTAAAAACTAGGTATATATTTTTGAGGACGTTTTATAATAACTGTTTTTAGAATGTCACGCTCTTAACGATTGTGCACCCATATTACTTTGTTCTCAAAAAGATTCACATAGCATACAGCTTGGCAAACAGTGTCAGGGGCTACAGACAAGTGATGACCCAGATCTTGGGTCAAATACAACGTGGACCGAAATAGAACTTGCATACGAACCACCTTTCAAACGGAGATAACTCACCGTCTTAATTTATATTGTTATTTTAATAAGAAGAAAAATTTAAACTTTAAAAGACAGTTATAATAAAAACTGTCTACGTTTTGACCGCCTAGTTTGTTCTGGTTCCAAAATGTTAGACCGATTTTGAAAAATGTTAAAGAAATTATATTTCTGATCAAATAATAAACAAGCCACGCAGAAGTAGCGACCGCAACTAGTCATCACATAAACGCAACGGTAAAAGTGTTAACGCTTTCAAGCTGCAACATCATTGAGTTATGAAACTAGAAAAATAAAAGCCTTGTCCCGCTACCAAGCAGGCAAAAAACTAGCTAAATTAGGTTGTAACGAATAACAATGCTGTTGCTGCACGGATCGTCGTTAAGTTTCCGGAGAAGTGAAATAAACTTGAATTAAAATACTTTAAATTTTACATATTAAGTTTTATACCATCATATTTATAAAATTCTCGTGTCACAATGTTAGTTACCTTACTCCTCTGAAATGGCTTTACTGAATTTTACCAAATTTTATATGCATATTCAGTAGGTCTGAGAATCGGCTACTATCTATTTTTCATACCCCTAAGTGATAAGGGTAGCCCACCCCAAAAATTAATATGCCAAACAACGTTTTTCGGGTCAGCTAGTAGGTATCATATAAAATTACAGGTAAGTAGATATCATTTGCTAATTCAAACCATTTGAGAAGCTATTCAATCAAAGTCAGAGAATCTTTAAAAAAATATTTTTAAGCAAATTATAAATAATTTTTAAGTTGCTTTTATTTATTTGACATTGAGCCAAAAACCAACAATTATGTATGTATTATGTTTATATAAATTAAAAACAAATGATCTTAAAAAAAATCTTATAATATATAATATGTGGTATATAATAATAAATATGTGGTAGATAAGTTCCCCTACTTAATAGGTATATGCAAAATCTGGCATAATTTGATCTCAAAATAAAATACGAAGTTAAAATGCATCAGGCAGCATTTGCATGGAATGTGTGTATATTGAGTACAACAACGTGACAATCGAAGGTCGAGCAGTATGATATTGCAAAACAATATCCATCTTTTTGACATTGCGCACCTCACGTGGATTGAACTCAACACTCAACTCACCTTTCAACAGTTAATAATAAATATACAAGGCCAAATGAGATCTCTGTTTAAGTTGCCCATAAATTTATTTACAATAATGTACAAAATACGGGCTACATTACCGCGTTGTATCGCTATATTAACGCGATGGCCGAAATATAAGTCAGCTTTCGGGTTTCCTGTGGTAGTTCCCCCATGATATATATAATAATATGTATAGTTGCCTATAGTCTATATACTTCCCTAATATAAACAAAATTATAAGTACATTAATTCAGTGTTTTTCCAGTCAAATGTGTGAACACGTGGACAGTACATTATCATAGACGGTGTGAACAACGTTAATACAATCGTTATAAGATGTTAGGTGACAACGTGAGGCATGGATCGCCATGTGCTGCCGAATCGTGTGCTCAACGTGACCTAGGGCTGTGTCAGTCTACGGTGTTCTTGCCTTTCATGGGGTAAAACAGAGGTTCCCAAACTTAATTCGTGTAACGGCCACTTTGAAAATCAGTTATTTTGTATCGCCCCCCATTTTTTTACCCTAAAAACCTCAATAACATATTAATCTCACCTGAAGTTTAATGAAACCTATATTCTAAACGAGACTTACTAGAGAAAGAAATAATAATGCAACTTTACAACATTAAGATTATTTTTATTCAAAATTAACAATAATCAACATTTGAAATGAAATAATCCACTTGAAATGGATATTAATAAACAATTTTTTTCATTTTGCATTGTGCAACCCTATTACGGCAAGACAATTTTTTTCGAAAATTTGTCGTCCGCATTCAAAACGCATCAACGAATTTCAAAAGCAACGTGACATACATTTATTCATACGATTTATTAGTTTAGAATTCATAATTTGTATCCAATATGAATACAAATATATATTATTTGTATGTATTTATTCAACTGGATCGGTTGAATGTCTAACAGCCGGTTTTGAATTGAGAATTTCACGTTATGAACGACCTAAGTAGGTACAACTTAAATCGTTCGAAATCAACACAAATTGCGTTTTTGAATTAAGTAAGATTTGAGTATTCATATTTGAGTTTTCCCATCTTGTTCTTAAATTATACTTAAGCCCATGCTTAAGTTTTTTGACGTTTTTGCGTTTCTGAATTGATTTGAGAAAAGCATGTTCAAGCAAGTTCAGCAATGTTCAGCAAGCAAATTCGCAAAATACTGAAATTCTTGCTTAAGGGTTTAAGGTCACTCAAAAACTTTCAATACCTACCTACTAATATTGTAATGTGAATTTGCCTAACTTTAACAAACTAATCAACTGAAATACAAAAGGCTCATCAAAGCCGTTGGGTTGCGTACCCAAAATACTGGCTATATTACGGCGTTTTATTGTAAAATTATCAACTTCTAATCAGAAACATAAACAATATTAGGGCGGTCGTGTTGCATAGTTCGGCAGACAAGGGCTATTTTTATTTTCACGTCCATGTCAAAAACAATTTTTAGGACAACACAAGCGAAGCTGCGGCATGATAGAAATGGTCAGCTTAAGAGGATTGTGAAGTGCCGATACGCGGCGTGAGTAGGTATTTAAAAAAATGCTATCTCTTTCATACCGCTGTAGTAGAGAGATGCAAATCTTAGACACAATTACCTACATTTCCTTTTTAAAATAGTTTTAGGCGATAACGTTTTTACCTCCCTAAAAATTTACGAAATGAGATAATTTTGGTCTCTTTAGATTCAGTACATCTTAATCTAGGTCTGTACGTTTTTCTTTTTTAGTAATTAAGTTTAGTTTAATTTTAAGAAATAAAAACGCTCGAGGAAGATTTTAAGTCTAAAATATAGATGTTTGGATGCTAATAACCATTATTATACGCAATATTTCTTTAAAATAAAAACGTACGGACCTAGTTTTTCATTTTATCTACAACATTTCCAAAAATTATGAAAAATAGACTATGTTAATGGGGGGGAAAACGTTATCGCTTTTTGTATGAAAATGTCACACAATCTAACAGCTTCACAATCCTCTTAACACATAGTAACCTATAAAAGTCCGTAAAAAAAAAATAAACATTAAATTGAAATAATCGATGTCATTCAACATGACTGTTATTAACCTGTAAAATTCACTAATTGTGATAATGGGTGCTGGAAGCAGAAGACCGAAGATAAGGTGCAATAGCGGAGTATGCTGGAGGAGGCTAGCCAAAGGCCCACAAAGAGCTGTACAACAGCTATTAATGATTGACAAAAGCAATGAACCTATTTTAATGCAGATTTTCGGTTTAGGGCTAGTCCTTAGCTATTTTAAAACCATTGTTTTTTTAGTGGAGTCGATATATTTATTGGTAATTTTTTTAAAAGACCTATAAACAGCTTTTATTTCCATGATGCGAATACAAATTACAATAGACAGATATTTTTTTACATGAGTCAGCTACAGTTATTTCATTTTATTTATATAGGTACAATGTAAAAAATTAAATGTACTAAAATAAAATGTTGACAAACAAAATTTATCTATATTTTTGTTAGTAAATCTTCTGGAAAAACTTTGAAAATACCTAACTTAACTTATTGTATAAGCTCACGCCACTACGCAAGTGAAAAATGTTTGCACGTGTTTCCCCCCTTTGTTTTGTTTGTTTCACATCCTACATGGACGTGAACGTGACAAAAAGAAAATTGTTACATACCGGTCTAGCATGACGGGAATTAATTAAATGTCACGTTCATTCCGCTTTATTAGTAGCTTGGTTTCTATAACGAATCATGTTTATAATTTTTTTTTGACTTTGACTTTGATTTTGTAAGTAAGGACTATAATTATATTATATAAAGATAAAATACTACGTATTATACATATAATTATTCTATAAATATCGTTACCGTTATATTATATACGACACGACACGTTAACTTAATAACTCATGTATTTTATATTTAAAAGAATCCATAGACATACATAATATGTATGTATACGTTTAAATATTAAAATCACGCTGTAAATACATTTAGAATGTACAGCGTGCATGAACACGCGAGTTTGCACGTCCACGTTACAACCACGTTGGGACACATGTGCTTTCATGATGTCATGTATACTAAAAAGTTACAATATAGTTCTCATTCGCCAGTTCTATTGATTATGAATCAATTGATATTCGAATGATATTCATATTTTTTAAACCAAAGAAACATCACAAAACAATTAGTTTAAGGTTCCGTTCAGACAGACCGGCTCGGAGAGCATCGGCGCACGTTTTTCTTTTCACACAGACCGGTCACAATCGGAGCCGAACGGCTGCGCGAACGAGAAAAAGTACGAGATCGGAGGGTCAGCTCTTATTATTTCACACCAAGCGCGTTCAATATTCTTAATGACAAAAGCAGTGCACATGCCAAAATAAACCTTACTACAAATACTAAAAACTCTGTTTTCAACGTGATAAGAATCTGCTCTCCTCTCTGAGCAGGTCTGTGTGAACGGACCCTTACATTATCATTTGTCTGTTGTCACGTTTCTGTTGAACATTGTGGTACAGTCTTCACACAATGCACGAAATATTGTTTATTCTTTTCGTTGCGAATCTTAGAATTATAATTTAAATTCATGACTTATTTAAAAAGGGTTTCAATTCAGTAAAAATTTTTGTTCTGGCTAATATCCCATAAAGCTGGACTGATTTTAGTGGAGCTGTCACTAATAGTATTAATAAGAAGTTTGGCGGCTTTAACTCAAAATATTAAATAAATTATGTTTTACAAAAAGTTCTCAACGAAAAAATCAATTTGACAAACGAAATACTAAAGAATATTTAAAAATAATTATCACGTTATATAAAATAACAACATATTTACAAAAAAAAAATACCACAAGTATACCAAATAATAAGACAAAATAAAACCTTGTAAAACGAATGTGGCTCAGCTCATTATTCAAATTCGTTAAACAATAATATGTATCTACCTATTTTATTCACAACACTCACGTTTTTATTTAAAAATTAATATTAATAGAAATAACTAATATAAAATTTAAATTAAACAGTTTGTATACTTAGTTATAGTATTGAAACAATACTTTGTATATATAATCACAGGTAAACACGATTTTTGAGTCTGAGTTCTGTGTACCCGATTTTGACTACTTATACCTAATTAATAAAAGAAATAATATTTCTATATCATAAAGAGTGGTAATCTCTAAGCATTTGTCAAAAATCGTATATTTTTTCTATGATCGTATAAAGTACAAAAGCAAACTTTTTTATATTTATGTATTTGAATTTTTGGTTATTTTTCACAAAAAAAAATATATTTTTTGTTGACTTGTGTAATCATTTAGCTCAATATAGGTATGAAAAACAAGTAGGTATATAAGAGTAGATTTAACGTGAGAGCAAATTTATTTGGTTGGATTACTCGTGCAAACGTCCTACTTTCAAGAACGAGTATTTATAGATTTCCTTTGTAAGCAAATTGTATTGATGTAACTCCTCATTTCATGCTAATTGAAATCATCCACGTGACGGTATTTTATCTTATATATAAAATTCTCGTGTCACAATGTTAGTTACCTTACTCCTCCGAAACGGCTTTACTGATTTTTACCAAATTTTATATGCATATTCAGTAGGTCTGATAAGCGGCTACTATCTATTTTTCATACCCCTAAGTGATAAGGGTAGCCCACCCCAAAAATTAATATGGCAACATGCAAAACAACGTTTGCCGGGTCAGCTAGTTTTATTGTATATTTTAGTGAGAAGAATTCAAATTGTTGATTTTGTGCCTGACATCTACCTAGCCATTTATGGAATTTTCCTTCTTTGTTCTTTTCTATCATTGCTTGTTTTGATTCAAAGGTAGAAAAAAATGGTCAAATTATTCTGTATAGCTGAAATACGTATGTCAGAATATTTATACGTAATGACTGATTATTTATAAATACAAAGTTCCTAATTATATAATTAAATATTATTGTAAATATTTAATAAAGTAATTATTTATTATTATTAATATAAAAAACCTAATGTGGTTTTAGATAATTTCTTATAGTGATGTCAGTGCAATATTTGCGCATAGCCGATAATTCGCACTTCTTTTGTCATATTTGTATATTTCAGGGTAAACGAGAAATATCACGTTAGTAGTATTTTAGGCAGTTTTGTGAAAGTAATTTAGTGCAGTTTCCATGGCACGGTGAACGCGCACGCGACGCTGCGTGACTCACGCGCTGCTTGGGAACTTCGATGTTTAACTACGTAGTCTACAACGTGCGCAGACGCAGACATAATTAATAATAGACTCGATATTCGACGTGAATACAAATTATATAATTACGAGTGATTTTTTTATTATATTTTTAATCTGTAATTCGTCGTTCGGGTCAATTTTACTTTTACGCTTAAGCCCCTAAAACGATTTTAATTTAAAGGTAGATGGTAAGTTGAGAAAGAACTATTATCGTAATTGTATGTGGACAAAGTCGTGATCACTTTGTTGTAAGGCTTTTTAGGCAGAATTTCAGTTTAATTCAATTCATTTAATTATTACTTTTCCATACATTCGTCATTATTAAAAACCAATTCTCTTCAAAAATGATTATTCAAAAGAATAGTAGGTATCAATTAAATGGTCAATGGTCTTGTCAATACTGTTATGTTATTATGATAGTGTAAATTGCGTTTTCAAATTAATGTAGGTATATCATGAATCATGATATACCTTCATAAAATATTGTATTTAAAAGTTACAGTTCGGTATGCGTAGTAATAAAGTCGAGTCTATATTGAATCGTATCTATGAACAGTCGCAGACAGATAATGGTCACTGGTATTTCGTGAATGTTCACACGTGTTGATCCATGCGAGGTAAGCTTATTGGAACTTGATGAGGTGCGCGGTGATGCCACATCAAAAAATTTTACTCGAGTTGCGGGAGGATAAGTATTGGCAAAATTTGTTGTAAAAGTTCAGTACCATCTACTGAAGGTCAATTAAATCTATCAAAGTTTTTATCTGGCTCATTAACTTTTCAATAAAATGTTAAGATTATTTTTAATTTTATTTTTAATTTTTAGTAAAGGGTTAGGCATATCAGAAGACCAAATCTACTAAGATTCGCGGTAAATTGTTTTTGATTTGTTCCACTTTTGCAATGTCAGAAAATTTACTTTTTACGATATTAAATTAAGTTTATTAAAATAATGACTAAGTATGGGAATTTAAATTTTTCATACAACAACACAATTTTCTATCCCGTTCTAGTGCTACAGCGTCGACGCGATGGATTGCCGGCACGCGGGCGCCCGGGCTTCGATTTTCAAACAAACATCGTTCGAGGCTAACTTCGCGTTCAGCGCTCGAGAGGAACGCACGGATCGGGAAATCGTTTGATATTTGAGTGTGTGTTAAACTGTGTTATCCAAAGATGTGCCAGAAACGTATCAGAAAAATTAGTAAAGGTTCGTGGTAGACAATATACTCATTTTTAATTCACGTTTTAAAATGTGTTCTGCAATAAGTGCTCTTAGGTTTCGCTGACCTACCGCAAACAATGAAACGTATATTTACCCTATGGCGGACTCTACGTTTAACGGTATAATAAATGAATAAACATATGTATGTATCGGCATTTTGACGAGAATATAAATTCTCCTTGTTTAGCTTTTTCAGAGTGGATCCTGCCCTTTCTTTGCCTTGTTACGACTAAGAAGTTAAGAACTCCAAGAAGCTCTCTTTGTTTTAATGCTTACACATGATTTTTAATTTTTCTTCAAATTAAAGTACTCCAAATTCTTTAGTTACCTACATAGTTCAAAAATTGATAACAGTTTTATAAACTACTTTTACTATATACTGATTAAATCCTGAATTCAAATATATATTATCAGGCGTTAACATTAATACAGAGATACTATACTCATACTTCGTAAATTGTAAATACCATGTCACTTTATTTTAATGGTAGGTTATTACAATTATGTTTTAGATAAGAATGTAGGTACAAATGTATATCACTTCACTTCCTATAGATTGATTTAATATGACGTCATTCAACTCTTTTATATGACATCATTGCAGTAACAACTACCTAATATTACAACGTCTGACATAGGTTTATTCGTATGCATTTCATCATGAAAGAAATGTCTAATAGGATTCGTGTCAATTTTTTTAACTGACACCCTTTACGGAGGCTAAAGGCCTTCATAATACCTAATAAATGATATATGTAAATCACCTAGGTTGATAAAGATATTGGTTGTTAGGTTTTGTAACTGTATGATGATAAAAGGGATTAGATTTTATTAATTATTTGCCTAACGTCATAAAATATCGTAGGTACCTATATCTTCAAAATAATAATTACGAAAAATAAAATAACAGGCACTACAAACACTTCATAACTATAATGTAGTTCTTTCACCGTACGTTATCTGTATCTATTTAATCTGTTGAACGCAGTATACCTACATAGTTAAAAATATAGAGTACATTTTATTATAAGGGAATTAATTAAAGAATATTGATTATAAGAGTAACTTGTTACTTAAACATATTAGTTAACTTTTTAATTAATAAATAATTATTAGTCATATTAGTTAACGGTTAACTAAATTAACAGCATAAAAGGCTGGTTAACTTAACCAGCAAGAAAAGTGAAAACGCCATTTTTTTAACGAAAATACCTACTACCTTTTAAATTCACAAGTTAATAAAAATCCTAACCACCAAGATTCGACAAAACATTGAATAAATTAAATTGTACTAAAAGCAATTCTAATTTATTGCAATTTTAGGTACCTACTTTTTTATGCTTAATAAGTAAAAATATTTATTACCGTAATTTTCAACTTCAATAACTGAAACAACGGTTTTAAATTTTAGTATTATCTTGCTATGATGGGAGATGAGATGCTACAGCTCCAGTATAGTACACGTAGAATCATAAAAACTGGGCATATTTAATAGTCGAAATATTTTGTGAATTTGATGATTTCGAAGTCAATACTAATAAGTATATACCTACCTAATTAATATTTATTTAAATTCAATTGGGTAGAGTCCCTCTCTGCATAGGAACGCGCGTAAAACGCGGCATCTGGACAGGCTCATAAACTCGTGTTTACTCGTGTGATACAACGTGACAGAAAATATGACGAGGCCATCTATTTTATCTAAGTAGATACGCTACGGCTGCAATATCTAACAAATTTTTATCATAATTTTCACGTTTTTTGCCATTAATCACTAAATTAAATATTTCTTTTTCCATTTCCCCGTAGATTTTTAATTCATATTTACTATTTTGAATTGATATTTTAGGTCCATTTTTGGTCCATTACTCGCGTACATTTAATTTTATTATGACGAATGATGTTAATTTTTTTGGCCCTTAGTAAATTTCTATTATTTAAAAGAGTGAGTCTGTCTATCTGTTAATGGCTCGTCAGTCGGTTCCTTTTTTATTTATTTTTACTTCGAAGTCTTTCCTCAAGGAATTTAACCAGTGACTTAACTGTTCAGTGGGTAATTGAAAAAAAAAAACTGAGCCGAAATCTACTCAGTAATTGTGGTTAAAAATAATGTGAACAGTTTAATTAACAGTTATCGTTAATTGATTTCAGGTCCCAATGTAACACGGCTGCGAGAAGCGAGGCGGCTGCAGAGGCTGCAATGGCTGGCTTCCCCTGTGGTGCCTGAAGTAACTCCACCAGTCGTCACCCAAACCACGCCTGATAAAGCTGCTCAAAACCGCCTCATCTTAAACCTCGCCTGGAAAACTCTCATTCTAATGCACAAAAACCGTCTAATTCAGGAAAAAATTGTTGCTTTGCAAAAGGAAACATCAGAGTTCGTGTCAGCTATTATGAGGAATCCAGAGAATAAAAAGCGTTACTTAGAATATGTACGACTTTACAACGCAGGACAACTGCCAGACTTGAAAAAAGAACTTGAATCAAGAATGTATTCAAAGCCTGATCCAGAATAAACCATTCATATTTCTAAATGAGTGGTTGTATGATCTTTTAATTTGCTTGTGATAATTTTCTTTCCTATTTACTGGTATACTGGCACTGTCGAGAAGTATTGCTAAGTATTTAAAAAAACTAAGAGAATGTCACAATCTCTGGAACTGCATTAATTTATTGTAGTAAGTACTTATTACCTGACATCTACTTTCTCTAAAATTTTTTTTACCTGATTACTACAGGTATTTAGAATGTATAATAGTTTTCATACCCAGCAATAATATAATTAAATTCAGTGTCTTATTCTGAAAAGTTGTGGTTATTCTAAGAATCTTTCTTGTTATTTAAATTATAATGAGGTTGTAATGAAAGAGGCTGTTAGTGTTTATTCTTTGTACCATTTATTATACAATTATTCCCTTTTATTATTGCAAGTTGATCCCGTTACTTAGTTTGGTAATTAAAACCTGAACTGAATGTGAATTAAAATCAAAATGTGTGAACAATATACAATTTATAAGCTGTTAGTCATATAAAAATGGATTAATGTACTTTACGCTGTGTAATCATCATATTTATATAATCAACACAAACATATGGAATATGTAAGGAATAAAAATTTAATATCTACTATTTGTAAAGGCACGAAGTTCTGGCAATACTCTTAATTATAAGTAAAGTGAATTCCCGTAACCCCTAGTAGGGCATGGGGCAGACACACTTCTGTGTCTGTTTCACTGATCATTTTCTTTACAGGCAAGTAGGTGACTAGTCTTCTGTACCTACCCAAACGAAACATTCATTTGTCCCCCCTGAATTTGAACCCAGGATTTCCGGCGCAACACGCAGAAGCGTAAAACACTTAGCCACGGAAGAAGTAAATTTATAACAATTATATATATAAAGTTAAAGAATTCTTTATAATCTTAAGTACTAAGTATGTATACTATATAATATGTATAATCTGATGTTTGTCCGTGTTTCTTAGTTTTATGTTATTACCGGCTACTATTGCTAAGATTAATCTGTGGTTTCAATGATCACATGGATTTAAGTAATTACATAAAAAATTACGTAGCACTTAAACACTTGAAAAAAAAAATAGCACTTTAGAAAATTATAATGTTTAACTATTCTAGAAACCGGTTCTAAAATGTTTAATTGCATTTAATAGTATTAAGTTTAAAAGCACAGATCTACCAAACCTGTGTTCATTTAACTGATGTTTCAAAATAGTTAAAGTATCTCAAAAAAATATTTATACTGTTCATTTTATATTTTTTATGAATATATAAAACAAACTTCGGGTTATTTATACCATTTACAACTCAACGAATGTACCGATTTTGATGATCTCTGATTTATTGGATTCGTCTACTCCAAGAATAACAGAACAACAAGTATTAAACACGGAAAGGTGTTAATGACGAGTGACGACGAAAAACGATAATCGTTTTTTCATAATTTTTTACGGAATGACGTTTAACGTGACAAGTGACTTTATTCGGAACTGTGAAGCGATTCAAAGCGGGTCAGCTAGTTCTTTAGGAATGTAAATAAAGTATATAATATGTGTAATTTGGTACCTTCTTTAGTACCAAAAATTTTTTTTTAGTGTGATATTTTAATAAAAAAACTGGACAAGTTAATTCAGATTAGTATCTTTAAAAAAATACATTAGGAAGGTACCAGTGAATATGACAGTTTCTATAAGGGAAACAAAGTGTCTAAGAAATACATACATATAATCTGATGTTTCTATAAGAACTTTTTTTAATTATTTGTATGTGAATGAACGAATATCAATAATTTGTTAATACTTAACGCTTTCCTGATTATTGTTACAATGCTTATAATATGTAGCTTTTAAGTTTGAAATAAACTAGTCTCATGAAAATAAGAGGTTTCATTGATTTTTTTAATTAATTTAACAAACGTGCTGCACCTCTACTTACGTCCGTGTTCTATAATTTTAAACATACTGCAGTCATTTGGTGTATCTACGATTTCTATAATTTTAACCCTAAGTAGGGCTGGATCTACCATATGGCTTTTTGGGCTTCAGCCCAGGACCCCGTAGATTCAAGGAGCCACCAGCTTAGTCAAGTCATCCATAAATGTTGATTTAACTAAAAACTAGGGTTCATGATTTCTCGAGCTTTTCAATTTCTCGGGTCTCGAGAATTCTCGAGGCTAATTTCTCGGGTTGTCAAGAAATTTACATTTTCGTACGTTTTCTCATATTATTTGGTTCCAATAATGTCAACAAATTCAGTGGTTTTCCTCTGAAATAAAAGTATCAAATTCATTATAAAACTTTTATTGATTATATTCAAAAACATTAATCTTATGAATAAGCTAATTAACTTTTAAACTTAAAAAATACAGAAAAAATATTATTCAGACTCATAATTATAATGACAACACCATTTTTTGATGGTTATTTAGAAGAAAAAAAATCAACTTAAAACTTGTACTTAAACAAAAATATAAAAATAACATGAAGGAAACCGTTAATATCTTAAATTCAGGTAGAAAATAAATATAAATTATAATATCATAGTACCATTTATGGCATGTTAATTAGAATAAAAACAAATGAAAACTTTGCAAGATCAATGGAAAATCTCACGCTGAGGAGCTGAACATACAGACAGACAGATACATAACAACTAGATCAGCTTACTCTGTCTGATGAAATATGCCTTTAGAAAAACTAAAGCATTTATAACTTCAGAGCCGATTTCTTATTTTATTAACTATATTTCCTGAAATTGAAAACACTTTCATTTTCATTTGAAGTAGGCTTAACTGAAAGCAAAGCTTTGTACATTGATTCTAAATTTGGTGACCTCTTGCCAGTCTGTTCAAAAAGTAAGAACTCTGCGCTCTTCTACTCTTCACGCTTGCAGCGAGATCAAAGGGTGCCTCTACGCTTTGCAACGCCACCACGCAATACAACAAACGGCGATTTAATTTCTATATAGGTACATGATTTCTTGAGTTCTCGACTTTTCTCGAGCTTTATTTCCCGGGAACAAAGCCCAACGATTTCCGAACGAATGAACCCTACTAAGAACCTAGAATGTGAGTAGCAAATTAAAGAATTTACCAAAGGAAAGTGCAATGGTTGCTTTATAATCTGTCAATTTATTTACGGTTGTATAAGACTAAGGCATAATAATATATTATAATATAAATCAAATATTTTACTGCCTCATTTTTTTCTATACTTTAAGTAATTAGGTAGACCCCTCAGTTAAGTAGTATTAGCCCAGAGCCCCCTAAACTCACGGTTCGGCCCTGACCTGAAGTCAACAAGCATCCGTATTTTCAATACCGGAACCTGAGTGGTAGATTAAAAAACCCGGGCGTTAGAGACATATTAATGATAATATGAGACATGATTTATGAATGGGCTTATGAAGGCAAAACGGCCTAAAGGTGATTGAAAAAAATCACGATATCATCAGATTGTATTCATCAATTTTGTAGGTTTAGAAGTCGCTTCAATACCTTAACTATGTATTTTGTAAGACTGTGGCTAATGGCACCTAGTTTTAAATTTATTATATAGCTCAATTATTTTTTAATAGTAGGTAATTTTTTTTAACGCTAACGATCCTGAAATTTCGCTAGATCTGGCGAAAAGTGCCAAGTGAATTATCTATAAATTCGTGTTACCATCGTGATACAGCAATTTATTTTATTTTGTACTCAAAAACATAAACAATACCTAGGCATATTACTGGTTAAACACATACGACAGTAACATGGATACTTATAAGTAACAGAAAACTGAATCCACCTCAAATCGACACAAAAATAAAATAAAAAAAGAACAACCAAATTATAAAATTGCTATGTTGCTTCTTATTTCTTAAGAGACAATATGCACACATTCGTTCGAGGTGTCAACTACTTAAACTGACTTATTCATCAAACTGTGAGACTTGAGAGCTGATGCCTGACATTTGACAGATATTGTACTAAGAACTTCAGGAACTTGAAAGTTGATGAATATTGAATTTGATTGGTTAAATTAAAGATTCGTCTATTTCGAAACCTATCTTGCTATTTTGTATTTTTACTTTTAATTTTCATAAAATTAATTAGTACATTACATTAAATAAGTCCTCGTTAGTCTTTAGTACCTAGTTACCTACGCAATGAAAGCTCTTATTCAACGAGTACTTAATGCAAACGTTACAGGTACGAACGAAACCTAGTAACTACTAACTAGTATAAAGTATCTAAATTTTGTGCTTAAATTATACAATTAACTAACGATTAAATAATACAAGATAACAATTATTTTGTTTTAGTTAATGGTGAATTAGTCAGTAACATTGGACAAGGATTATGTGTCTTCATAGGTATATCAAATACTGACACTGATAAGGACATGGAGTTTATGTAAGAATCATTTTTAAATAAAAGATTTTCGTTTTCATGTATTTAGAATTTAGATACATATTAGTGTATAGGTACTCTGCTGCCAACTAGGTAGTAGTAGTAGTAGTAGTAGGTACTGAAGCCAGCTCATGTGATATCTCTGTGTAAATCTTATTATTTTATGAATAATAATTGTATGAATTTAGTTGAATTGAAATTTGATTAGTATTATTAAATTCTATTGAAAACTAAACTTTTTCAGGGCCCATAAGTTACTTTCTCTAAAATTATTTAATGATGAAACAAACAAAAAGTGGAAAAGGAATGTTGTGGATGCAAATTTAGAATTGTTATGTGTTAGTCAGTTTACATTATACAATACATGGAAGGTGAATACAATTTTTAGTAGAATTCAAGTATATTATGTAGGTAACATAAATATATTGTTACGGTATTTAGAAATATATATATGTTAATATATCTATTTCATTTATAAATATCATGCATTAACTACTCCCAAATGACAATACATGTATAGTAAAAACCTTAAATGATATGATTTAGAATATTTTGTTTAGTAAGCTCAAATAAGGGTGTGCATATTAATAAAACCTCCACCTTTGCATCAAGATAATATAGAAAATATTATTGAATATTGAAGTAAATGTATTGATAGTATCATTTTTTTATTCAAGGGAAATAAGCCTGACTTTCACCTCGCAATGCCAGGAGATCAATCAAAAGAGTTTTATGAACAGTTTTTACAACTGTTAAGACAACAATATAAACCAGAAAAAATAAAGGGTAATGATTTGTTTTTTTACAAATCAAAATCTATAATTATATAATTTTTTCTATAATATATATAGTGTATAGAAAACTAAACATTCCCAATAAATTCAAGAAAATATTGTATAATTTATATAATTAAAAAAAATTGTAAACTTACAGATGGCATTTTCGGAGCATATATGCAAGTATCTCTGCAAAATGATGGACCTGTCACACTAGAAATTGAATCGACTTCTAACATTAAGAAAGAAAAGGCAAAGAACAAATCCCAAAAAAGTATAACAAATGAAAGAGAAAATGACGAAAGATAGTTGTTATTAAAATATAGTTACTTTTAAGTATTTATGAATGTCTATTATTATAAAATTATATAACTTTTATAATGTTTTTACTTTTTTATTCTAATCAAAAACAATATTTGTATGATAGGGTTTCTCTCTTCTTTCTATTTCATTTCTTTAAAGTCCTAAGTCCCCTGGATGGGGCAGAGGGCGTCCACAGTACGTCTCTATTCCGCTCGGTCTTGAGCTACGCGCTTTACTTCGCTCCATGTCATGCGAACTGCCCTCGCCTCCGCGGTGATCGTCCGCCGCCAAGATTGCTTAGGGCGGCCACGTTTTCACTTTCCTTGAGGGTTCCAGTCTAAGGCTTGCCTCGGTATATGTTGGGAATCCCTTCGTAGCGTGTGGCCTATCCAGTTCCACTTGCGACGCTTGATCTGGTGGTCGATTGGAGTCTCGCCGCATCGTTCCCATAGATCCGCGTTTGCGATCCTCTCGGGCCTGAATACACCGAGAATACGGCGAAGGCAGCAGTTGATAAAGACCTAGAGCCGCTGTGTGATGGTCCTTAGTGACCTTCCACGTACAGCAACATAGTTTTCACATTCGACCGAAATATTTTGAGCTTAACTCTTCTAGTCAGTTTCCGCGATTGCCATACAGGACGGAGCTGGGCGAAGGCTGCTCTCCCTTTGGCGATTCTCGAAGCGACGTCCTCCTCGGTCCTCCCCCTTTCCGATACCACACTACCGAGGTAGGCAAATTTGTGGACCCTTTCTACCCTCTCCGTGCCAATGGACAGCGGCAAAGAGCTTGTCGCTCCACACCTCAAATGTATATAAATTAACCATGATGGGGTAATACACCATTACTCTCAATTGATTGTATACCCTCCATTATATTTGAAATCTGCTAATTCATCACTCTGGTTACTTGTGTTGCCATTTACAATCAATTAAATTTTTACATGCAAATAAATTTCTAAAACCTTGCTGCTATATAACAAAAATGTATGGGATCTATTCTATAAATGTACAAAGTGTATAGTGCAGCTACTAACTATATCCCAAAATTGTCACAATAATAATTTCATATATGTACTTTATGATAGCCCTTTCTATGATACAATTCAGTAGAATTGCAATGATGCGATTCGTGTAAGGAACTCCAGTTGCGATGACAAGGCGTGGCGCTAGTAAAATAATATTTAAAAAAACCGATTTAACATTGTAACGTAAAACTACTGAACACATTTTGATTAAATTTAAATGAGACCACACGGAAGCACCAGCTTTCAAACAAAAAAAGCATCAAAATCGGTCTACCCAGTCGAAAATTCTGAGATAACAAACATAAAATAAACATACGCGTTGAATTGAGAACCTCTTCCTTTTTTTTGAACTCGGTTAAAAATAAAACAAATTTGATTATTACAAAAACTTTATTTTGAAGTAATGGTTATTATCTATTAACATGTTAGGGTTAGGCCAGTGTTAAGACAGAACACGGATGATATGCCTACACTAAGTCTATACGTTACTATAAAACACACAAGCATAACACTATGGTCGTCCTTGTTAACAGATAATGGACCAATATTCAAATTAATACTAAACGAGTAGAAAATAAACTAAAAAATATATAAACAGACAAAATAAATGCAATCTATAAAACCCTCTATTTAAATTACGATAATATAATGAAATTCAACAAACGAGATTAATGTTACTTAAAGTCGAAATAATGTTAATTTATAGCTTGTGTGCCATATGATTACTATTTCTATACTGTCAGATATAGATAATATAATCACTTTCATTTTCACGCTTCTAGTCATACTGATTCTTATAGAATTTTCAATTCATGTAATTACCAATGAAGGCACTATTAGTTTTGGTATAATGCTGATTATCCTCACTCCTAATTCAATTACAATCGATGCGCAAAAATGTGTTAGATTACAAATTTCCTTTCCTTAACATAACAGTTGACATCTAAAGCTTTTATAAATAACGATTTCGCATATTTATTTTTTGAGACAGCTATTGTCTAAGAAGCTTTCATTTCAGTTGCTTTTACGCTCGATGTGAAGTTTTGCGAAAAGCGTTATTTTTAAAATCAATTGCGTCAACAAGGAATCTATAACTAACCGAATATTACTATTACAAAAATATCTATTTCTAAATTAAATAAAGTCTGGGACAGGCTAAGGATTTTTTGAACATATACCTTTTTGGACGTAACTTGTCAATGTGCGATAAAAGAAAATAATCATTTAAATACTGCTCACATTTAGTAGATTAAATGTTATGTATAAGTAAATTATTTACCGTAATGGAATATATTGCAAATGTGAATATTTGCTTTGAATGATTTTATGTTAGCTCTAGATTTAGAAAATCCTTAATGACAATAGATTGATGGCTTAGCTACGTCACTTAAAATTTACGTTAAATAGTTAAATTTACATTAAACAGCTGTTCGTAATTTCAGTCGCACTTAAGAAAAATATTCAAATACACATCAAACGGTCATCTATTTTATCTATGTATTGATTTTTTGATCGCGCCAATCTGCTGTCATTAGTGAAAAGAGGTTTCGTATTCGAATTGTTTGTTGAATGTCGAGGGCCTGTCAAGTTACCAAAGACCCGATGAGTAGCCCCCGGGGGGCACGCGGTTATGAAGAATGCTGCTGTTTCCGTTTATCGATGTAACCGTGTTGATCTGACCGTTCAATGATTTGTAGCCGTCGCCAGTTATCGGGTTCCCTTCTGAAATGTAAAGAGGTTTTATGTTATTTATCATCATAAAAAGAGAGACCATCGAAAACTGAAAAGCTATCGGATGGTAGATTCAAAATACTGAGAATGATAGCTAAAATTTAAAATTATCAAAAAATACAATTGTTTCTCTCTGAAAGTAGTGAATAAAAGCAAGCGATACAAAAATGTTTACGAAATATAATAATGATTTAACTTAATGACTGAAAAGATTACTGAATAATTATTTGGTTTTAATTAACATGCATTAAAAAGAACACTAAATGCGCCTAACGAAGTCTATCTAAGGATGAGTCCGTATAAACAATTACGAGAAGTATTAAGCATCAAGAAAGTCAAAAACATCAAATTTCTACTAACTACCTACCTATTTTATGATGTCTTAGAATATTTCACATTTAAAACGTTCACAAGATACATAAGTAGAATAAATTTACGTGCTCTACGTAATAAATAAAACAGTAACTTAAAAACAAAATGCAACATCTAGATATACATCACAACAAATTCTAACATAAGGTATGTTGAAAGTTTCTATTTGAATATAAGCAAATAAACGGGTTTGAGTGCTTAATTTAGCGATTTGAAGGAATCGTCTTAAAGATTTTTGCAAATAAATATTTTTTAGTGGTGCGCTTTTATTATTCATAGAAGTGTACCATATCATACAGTCAGTGCTCCTTCAGACTAAATTAAACACCCACCCATCTCCCTTCGCCGAACATAGTCTACATAATACGTCTTATGTTTGAAGTCCTCCGCATGCTGGTGTCTATCAAACAGGAATCCCGGGACATACTTGTGGAATATCGGCGGGAATCCCGTAAGGGTACTAGGACCGGGACCGCACGAGGTCTGAAGAGGCATGACATCGGGAATGGGAGCATCTCTTTCATACTTAAAAATAGTCGGTGATGGGTCAAGATTACTAACAATAAAAGGATCTACTGGGCCATCTAAGGTCGGTATAGGGTTGTATTTGTAATCTAGCATAGGTCGATCACCTAACGCAGATGTCATGCCAACAAAAGCGTGAGGCGGTAATGGATAAGGTGGGACTTTATGTTTTTGAGGTTCAAAATAATGCTGAGCTGGAAACGGAAGCCAGTTACGGTCTAGATCTGAAGGTTCGATTGAATCAGACTCTATTACTGGGTGAGATTTTTCAGGATCGTCGGATTCAAGACCGAGGAGAGTGTAAGGTGTTTGGCGGGTTTGTATAGTGGGTCTGGTTGTAGATTCTACGTAATAGTTAGCGGGTTGCGGAGGCCAATCGCTTGTGAAGTATCGATGCGTCGGTTGCGGTTGCAGTTGGTCACAGTAAGCACCTCGGAGTGACTGCGGGTGTCTGCGTCGCAGCGGAGGCAGCTGCACTCCGTCGCCGGTCACGGGGTTCCTCTTCGGTGGCGTGTACGATACTGACCATTCAGAACAAACGGTTTTCATCCGAAGATAGACATCATAATGCATAATCAATGACTCTTCAATGAATAAAAAATTACATAAAATGCCTCGTGATAATTTCCTTCCGAAATTCATGCTCAGCCCGAAGCATTGTTTTAGGCTATTGATAAGATTTGTTTATGTACAATTTAGCATAGTCATATAATGACTTATGTATGGGAGATAAGTGTTTATACTCGTATGTGAAGCGTCATCTGTAGCGTGCACATAATATGTAATTAAATGCGCTCGGAGCACGATGGCACATACACACAAGTTGCAATTCTAAATAGAATTCACAACATCTCTGTATGCTCATGTTAAACGAAAGTGGAAAGGAATTTTTAGAAATGTTGCAATATTTCCGACGCCTTCATTTGTATAATTACCAGAATTCTACACGCTAGTATTGTTATTAACGTGTGTAAGACCTACCTATTTTACTATTTCCAATTTAGCACGGAGTACTGAAGGCATTTTTTATACCTTACTTAACATTTTGTTACATATAAATAAAATTCATAGGGGTAATTCCTAAATATGTACTAATAATTTTTTTATTAAGAATCTTTAAAATTTATTCAAAAGGTAAATACCGGTATACTGATAAACTTCTTTTAATTCATAATACTGAAAATTCACTTCCATAATATAATCTACTTTATTTATTTCAATTTTTAAATATGAAACTCTGTCGTTTAACTTTATAGTCTAAAAGGCGTTTAACTTATCTTCTAAGACAGTAATAAAAAAGGATTACGAGATTAAATTTTCGAATTCCAATCCACAATCGTGTTGGCGCTCAATTTGTGCTATCGGGCCTACATCAGATTCGACTCACAATTGTTCGTCGGCTCGCCCTCACCTCTGCTGGGTGTAGACGAAGCGCTGCCATTCATCTTATGCGAGTGAGTTGGACTTCCTCCGTTCATCGCGCCGTCACCAAAATGAATGTTGCTGCGAATGGTGTCCGTTATCATTGGTGTCACGGATGCTGATGCGCTCTGAAATTTTAGGATAAGTCATTTGTAATAATATAACTAAATTTTGGAACTTCAATATAAGATACATTATGATAGAATAAACATCGTGAACTCCAAAATATTGTATATTGTAGGTAGTGTTGGTAAAGCTTTGTAAATAATTCTGCGTTCACTGCCGAAATTCTTCTAAAAAACCACCAACAGATAATAATACTGAAGTAATAAAATTCGTACCTGTCCGAAAAGTCTGGAATGCGTGTCTCTGGGGCGTGTCGGGGTGTCTTTCACAGAGCGGGAACGTGTGGAGCCATTCTTAATGGGACTGCCGCCGTCCACAGTATCCCCGTTGAAAATCTCCGCGATGCAGCTCTTCGGGGCATTTGGAACTCTGTAAAATTAATATTGATAATCAGTATGATACTTTTAATAGATAGACATTGAAAATTGACATCTGAAGGCAAACAATAGAGCACTGACAACACAATAATGCATAATTATGAATATGAACTTAAATGTGCTACGCGTTCAAGTTACAATATTTTAATTGTTTGTTCATTAATTTAAAACTCTATTAGGTATGTAAACGTGGGCTTGTCATTTTACCGAAATACTAAAAACGCGCTAGGTCCCTACCTGGACAATGGACATGCATGGACACAAATCATTAAGAGTGCAGGAGGGGCGCACTTCCGTAGGGGAACCACTGGTCAAATGACCACCGCAAATCAATACATACCATTCAAATTGGTTTTAATAATCGTTGAAGGGTTCGAATAATAGTTCGTTGACCTTAATTATCAAAATGGGTTAGTAAATCATTCAAATGAGGGAAATGTAGGTACCTACCTATTGTAGTAAGTGATTTCTATACATTATATCAGGATAATTATTTATTTTTTATTATTTTATAATGTGTTTGCACCTATGGAAAGGAATTCGAAAGTAGAAGATATGTGCACGTATGATTTCTGCAGCGCAGTGTATATACAGGTAAGTTATTAAAATACCTGCAGCTTGCATATTGTGACGTGAAACGGAGACGGGTTAACGAGATGCCATTTATATATTACGATACCTTTTTCAACACATATACCTAAATACAGACGAACTTTGACTAATTCTAGGTTTAAAATCTATTTAAACCCGAGTCTGATGTTTACAACAGACAAGTCTTATCATCACAGTAGAAGTAAATACTTATTAGAATATCAAATCTGTCGAAATGATGTCATGCTGAAAAGATTTGTGAATTCCCGAAACTCCTAGTGAAGCATCGGGCAGACACGTTTCTGTATCTGTTCCCACCTCAACTATGGAATAAGTCAACTATGGAAAGATTTGTGACCATTTAAATATCAAAGTAAGGGCTCAGATCGATGGTCTGATTATACCAATGATACGTGCAACATATTATTAGAGCTTTTCTCGCCTTACGTCTCTTATTTGCAATTCAAACGTGAAACGTGAAAATAAAACATATCGAATAATAATCTTTAATACGAAATTTTATCCATGTTATAAATATGGAATAATTGTCAATATCAGTTACAATAGCGATTAAAAACACTGATTAAACTAACAAACTCAAATGAAATTACCATTTTAAATAACTGATAAAGCAGTGAGCAGTTATGATCCTTCATTTCTTAGTTTAGCCATTACTATTTACTATTTAGTTGATAAAATTATCAGGATAATTTCTAATATATTTATTATTATTTATTATAAAATTAGACTAGGTAAGTAGGTACTAGAGACAAAATTCAATAGAACTAGAGACAAAATTCAATAGCACTATAATAAAAAATATATACCATAAAGTGTTTATTATAGTTTCATTAATAGCATACAAATTGCAAATATTATCAACTACAAGTATCAAACAATAGTCATATGCTATTTTGCATTCATCGAAATCACTGCAACATATATCTGCTTATTGACTCCCAAGTCTGACTTGATGAACAAAATTACCAATTTGAAATATCGTAATCTTTTATTTTCCAGATATATATTATAAAATGCAACTTATTGTTGGAACATCGCATGTTTATGAAAAAATTTCTAGCAGCGTGTATCATAAAAACACGTAGTTTTAAAATTTATTTACTTGCACTGGATCATTTCTGACAAAAAGCAGGCAACATTCGCAAGCATCGTACATTTGATACGTGCGTTTTTTACAAACATTTCCACGCACATAAACACGATCACTGGACTGAACTGTAGGCTACTTTTGGTATAATCACTATTACATTAGTTATTTATTTATTAAGATGTAAACTTCTTCTATGATGTAGATAATAAGTTACTTATTAATTTATTTTCTTTATTAATTTGAGAAAAAATTAAAATAAAGATCGATAAATCTGTTCAGGTTTTTCCCTCCAACAGATTCGTCGTTAAATATAAAAAAAGCAATAAGTATAAACAATTAAGAAAAGCAAGAACAAAAGGAAATGTAATTGAAACATTTACAGATTGATACAAAGAACAAATAAATCACATCTTGTTCTTTATTTGCGTATTTAAAAAAAAACCTTCTCATCGTGGTTTTTGATGGTCCGAAAATAAAATATAACGGGTATATGTAAGAATATATACATTATTTATATATAAGAATACCAACAGTTCTTGAAGAGCTTTTGATGCGACACTCACGACTTGGTCTAGACCAGTAGCGTGACATTATGAATGCCCGAAGGCTATCTTGATTGTAGATCATAGATAAAACAGTACGATATGACGATAGGGATAATATGAAAGCTGAATAAAGAATAGCGTATATTCATCTTGACATAAATACTTCACAAGAGAACGTAATAAACACTAGATCACCTTGTTGCTGATAAAATGTATTCCGTGTCTGAGTATTCCTAATTCCAGAAAATAAGAAGGCTTCATACCACTCCGATTTGAAAAGAGTGTGCTTCATACATTACAACGTGACGCCATAGGTACCGAGTTCGATTCCCGGTCTGAATGCAATTTATAATTATTTTGAAAACTGTATTCGATCTCTGTAACGGCTGATAGTGGCCGGGTGAATGCCTTAACACTGTCTTTAATTTCTCACTGGGAGAGCCACGCTGAATCTAATGCTGATGCACTAACTCAGCCGGAGTTGTCCGGAGTAATACCACGGGCTTACAGAATACCAGCATTAAACAGTAGGTACTTGTAATGTGTTTCGCTCTGTGAGTGAGGATACTACGCAAGAAAATTAGGAGCACGATTGTCCATGGGATCTCTTTCTATCAGGGAACCCGCCTGCCCTGTTGTCAAGTAAAAAAAGACATGGAACAAAATCGCCAGTTTAAAGTTTTAATCCTATTAAAATTCTTAACTATACTCTTTTGTATTAAAAAATAGACAATATCTTGTTATCTATGATAGACTACAGAGTGCACCGCATCGCAGAAGTAAATCGATAGCGCGCTAGTGCGGTTTCCGGCCGCTATGCACCACCGCTCGTCTGTCACATGAAAACGCCTACAGTCATGAATAGGCTGCATGCAACGCCACAGCAAATCTCTTGTAGACTTCCTGTTACATTGTATTATAAAAACTTACTGCGGACTCCGTCCTGTACCTGCAGTCTCGACATGGATAGCGATCCGATCGTAAAGTAACGATCGTACAAATATAACGAAACAATTCGCTTGCCATACCGATGTCTACATCGAATGCAAGTCTCTACTGTATTAAATTCGTGCAAAATCGTAACCAGCGACGTCGCTAGATTACGAAAAACTCTATTCATAAACCATATATTAAAAAGGAAAAATGATGCCTACTAAAAAAAATGGTATATTTGAAGTCTGGGAGTGTTTTAATGAGTAGGTAGGTATGTGTATAAAGTTGCATGAAAGAATTAGTTTATGATAAGTACAAAGTAAAAAATTTATAAAACTTATTTATTTTAAAGTTTTTCTTATTCTTACGACAATGTTCTCATCTTAAATTAGATGACTGTCACAGATTAAAACGAAAAAATAATCACCAGGCATGTAACGTTGAAAATAAGTTATGAGAACACAACGCAACAAGATAAAATTACATAGGTGTAACCAAAATAACATAGAGCCCGTGCTATAATTAACAAAGGGAAGAAAGTGCGTGAGAGTAAATTATTTAAAATTATAGTAGACGCATGCGCGCACGCAATAAGAGACCATTTGCCGCGTGCCGAGTGAGCCGCCATTATTCTGCTCATAGTTATTGCTTGTTGGCGCCAAAATAGACATCTATCAAAAATAGAACCTTATCTTTAATAAAAATAGAACCTTATAATAGCATTAAGAAAAATATAAAAATAAATATATGACCACATAAATAATTATCATCTTCTGGTCTTGAAAAAGATTGGTTAGGTATATAAGGATTTTGATTGATTTGATGTTTCTACATGTAATATTTAATATCATGTACCTACTGATTGTTAAAAAATTGTTAAATTAATTTACTCCTGTCTTAATTCTACCTATATTAGATATATGTTGTATAAATACGGCAATTATTAAGTCCAGACAACATAAATTCCGTACTCAAAGAAGATGCTCAGCAGAGATAATGTCATCTGTCAGAGCGAAACCAGAAGTTGTATGAATCTACAATAGACATTCGACACGGTACCCTCAATGATGTAGCATTATAGCCATGATTTTATCATTTAGGCACATATTTATAATCTTACCATTTTTTTATCTATAATTAAAAGCGTTCCATAAATTGTTTTTCGTTTTGGCGGTTTTCCAGTAGGTATACTTACCTATCATAAAAAAATATTTAAACTATTTTTCCTAAAAATGAAATGCTAACAAAACACGTTGACTCACTGTTCACTGACTGTTCACCTAGTTACATTTTGTACGAAGTGTCTGTAGAAATTGGCCCGGAAATGACATTTGTTATTTGAAAATTGGCCTAATTTTTTTTTACTATAGAAAATCAAACCTTAGTGGTACACTCTAGAAACATTGTCTATTATACTTAAGTATTCTATTATGAATAGTCTGCCATTTATATCATTCAGTAGCAAAATGAATGTTGTAGATACTTAAAATATGTAGATTAAACATTAAAAAGGATAGACCAGGTACAGTTACTAAGGCAGACATTAGATCGGTATGTTTCCTGCTTTAAATCTTCCTGCCCCGTATTAACACCTTGTTAGGCCTTTCGGAATAAGCTTCAAAAGCGGTTTTTGTTCTCGTTGTTTCAATAATTCACACCGGCTTAGCGGATATATACTGAATACTGCTATATTTGCAAAGGGTGAGAATCTAATTTGACCTTAATGTTATTTTATTAGTAGGTATTATTAATATATCTCAACATCGATTTACGAAAACCTTACTACCTACTAGATACTCCTTACCTATATATGTATTATAATGGTTTACTTTAGGAAGATCTACCTATCTACCTATCTATCGAATTGATAAACCTACCAGACCTATCTTTTTTTCAATTTTTTAGAACATTTCAGAACAATTTTTCAGAACAAGATTGGAATTTTGTTTACCTAGGTATTGGAAGTTTTCACCGAAGTAAATAGAGCTTGATTATACGCTCGTACGCGCAAAATAATAATGCCAACTTACCGATCGATGTGCTTTACGAGTCTTGTACCTACGAGGCAATCTAATCCACAATCACGATTTATATTATCTAAGAAAAGTGGCTGAAACGATGCTCGAAATCTATATTCAAGTTATATTATACTCTTTCTTACAAGAACAAACCCAGTGAATTGCGGTTTACTAACAGTTTGTTTGATTTGTAACGTTGATTCTTTACAATAGTTAAAAAGAGAACATTAATATATTCAGACGGCCATTTTTCTCAATGGTTTCCTTAATAAACAATTGTCTATGGAATTATGAAAATCTGTTGTAAAATTAAAGAGCAGTAGATTATGAATTCACATCAGGACAATAAATAGCCTACTGAACCATCTAGTATTTAATAATTCTAAATATACCTACTGGCAGTAGTTTTGAATTTGTCAGGGCCTTAGTAAGTCGGTCACTAACCCCGAAGTCTGGCAGACGTCTACGACCTGCCGTCACAAATACATGAAAACAGACTATTGAAAGCTTTCGTACCTTTTCTATTGAATCATTTATAGGTACGATTAATTAGCTATGAATACAAATTCATATACTTCACCGAAACATTAAAAAAATTTGCAAGTGCGGGTCTAATAGATAACTGTCATTAAAAACAATATTGTGCAATAACAAATTGAAATTGGATTTTAAAAATAAACTTATAAAGTTTAATATATTAGTGGTATATTCTTAATAAACCTTTATTTACATTTCGACCTTACCAGGTCCTACATTTCGGACTAAAATAAAATAGAAAACATACTGTGTACGAACATTAAAAAATATTACACTGCATTTTAACCATATGGACATAATATTTTGGATTTATTAAGACAATCGGATAGAATATCATAATGGAGATATAAGCTAAGTCAAATCTACTTAAAAACTAATCTCCCTATACGATCGTGATAAATTCTATGAGCATTAGTTGGTAACAATCAATATGTTTGCTCAGTGCATTAGGCTGAACGCAAGCCGACATTTGAAATGAGCCGATAAGATCTCTAGCGATCATAGTGAGTCGCCCGCGCAGTGTGACGCTTGATCGCAATCTTAGAAGAGAAATCGATATCTCCACGCGAATTATTGTTGAATTGTTGATAAGATCGTGATACAGAGGAGTGCACGAAAGTTCTTTCTCGTTCTGCTGTTTATAAACATGCCTCATTATTCTAAATAAGACTGGCGCGCGATCAGTGCCGCTGATATAATTCTTAATCCATTTTTATAAAGAAAATTTTCAAGAACGGAACCTAGTTGAAAATTGAAATAATATTTCAAACTTAAGATTATAAAAATTGAGGTCTTATGAACATGTTTCGTGCTAGATTGCAATAAATCACATGAAATGCCACAATACCCTATTGGATTATTAACTCGTGTTAAACCGATGACTTTTCTGATTATAACAATGAAGGTTGTTTTAGTTAAGGTTTAAGGTTCCCGACGTACGATTATTTTCAGAGTTACCAGCCATGGGCCCATCATGAAACTGCATGATAAAACACCATTAGATAAAAGAAGTAATTCGCCTCTACATCTATCGAGGTAGGTGCTCATATTAGTATGTTATTATAAGATACTAGTTTTTCTCACGCTGGACTCCAAGTCGAGGGCTACCGGCTAATAGTGCTAACCGCAATGCATACTAACTCCAGATAATCTAAACCAGTCGATTGTATATCGATGAGCACTTGACTCGATTTAAATCGTTACGGTCGATAAGTTAACTAAACGATCGCGTGGGCTGCTGACTCAGCGGATCTTACTAATTGTGTCTGTATATTAAATGACGTTCTACGATTAAATAATCGAAGACATGCTTAAGTGATGTCATTAGCAAAGGGATTCTTGGATCGAATCCTAATGAAACAAGTTATCTAGATGCCTAGTCGAAAAATAAATTGTCAGAAGATAGAAATAAATGAAGACCCGTAATCCCATTGTGGGCCCGAGGCATTTATCTGTATTTGTACAATTATTTTCATTTCTGGCATTTTTTCCTTAAATCCTTAACCTCTATGATTTCCACTCAGTTCGAATCTAGTACCCTATTTGCATATTCAAAACCAACTAAAAAATTTATAATATTATGTTCACTAGCTATCTTTTTAAAAAAATAACAATATCACATACAGGAATAACTTTTTGTATTTAGGAACAGTTCAAAACTTTTAAGTTTTACTAAGTTTTGCAAAAATGAAGATATATACTTTAGGTACAATATTTATCATTTTTAAAGCTAAAAACTGACTAGATTAGAGTCGCTTATCTAAAGGATTTTCAAAATAATAGTCCCAAGAAATTGCATCTTCCACTGTCTTGGGATATTTCAAAAGTACAAAAAATATTTCGACAGATCTTAAACTAGCATCAAGAACCTACGAATCTAAGATAAAGGAATCCTGGCTGATATAGGGTTAATCTAAAGCAGCATAAACGGCTTTTATGCAATAAACACTAAGCACCGGCAATCGAGCGCATGTATTAGCCATCCTTATTATCGCAACACAATTATTTATGTACGAGGGGTTCGTGAACCCATAACACGGTAATTATTATTATGCGCATAATACAAGAACATATGGTGTGAACACAATTTCAAACAATTTAAATCAATTTTATAAAAAAAATTGAATCACAGTATTTATGTAGTACAACAAATCCGTATGTTTTAAGGGCAGATCGCAATTTTCTATTATTACTGGCGTTAAATATCACCAAGGACCTTACTAAGTAAATCCTTAATTTTGTTTTGAAATATTTTTCTAATTCACGTGAAATACAGTCTTAGCTCTTAAGTGATAAATTTAAATATAAATCACAATAAACAAGTATTGAAGAGGACAAAAAAATTAAAGCATATGTTACACGATATGCTTTATAATATGTTACCTATATCTTGCATACCTGCAATTATTATTGTGATATATTCACGTCTATATTCCGTGTTCTGATAGAGATTTCACAATAACTCGGCGAGTCGTAACAATTTAATGTTGAATATATATAATTCAAGTAACAACGAGCACCTTTAGCCCGGATCGGTGATTAGAATGTGGTTACGGCCACGTCCGACAACGTGGCGAAATTATACGCAAACTTTGCTAATTTTCTTAGGGTTGTTAAAATACAGGAGTATTAATATGACTTACTGACTGATAAGTAAAAAATATTATTATGATAGTAGGTTAAAATATCTTTAACTCAATAACTAATGCCCGTCTGCCAAAACGAAACTGTTAAGAAATAATAAATTAATAATTCCTGAAACTAAACGTCAGTTTCACCTGCATAAGGTTCAAGTACCAACAGACCACAAAGAATAGATACAAAAGGGGTAATTTAGGTTATCTATGAACAAGTCAGACAGAACTAACATTTAGGTAAACATACAACTGATTTGCATCTCATAGTTAGACAACTGAGTATTATAAACATTATTAAGCGTACATTTAGTACAAAATCAGTTCACGTAACGAGGAAAGGCGTTTCCTTGCACTCCAATTAGATCGCCGAAGGGTGTACGGCTATAGAAATCGCACAAGACATTACCATAAAGTATCTAAGTATTCTTACTTATGCGACCGGCGCATACGCAAGAAACAGGCCCTACTGAAGGTCTGATAATACGTGATTTGATCACATTTAAGGAATCAAGGTACCTACTTACCAGAGGAAATCGATCATGCATTAACCACTGCTATTTATTGTTAATTGTAATTGATGAATTCAACATACCTGAAAGCAAAAAGAAAATGTTTTTTAATCATTTGCAATAACCGAGTCTTAGTTTAATAGAATCTTCAGTGTCTATATATCTCTTACTGTCATGAATTGAAAAAAATAACATGCATATATGAAATTACCGTGGAAAGAAATAACACATAGGTACAGTAATTCATAAATGAAAGTTGGAACATTAATAATGTTACCGCAATTATTAAATCATTCATTTTTAAGAATATAAAGTTAAGAACTTGACGTCCAATTAAACGTTATCCGTTTTGTCTTGTTTTCGCAGAATACAATCCGGTCGGCGACTTTTACTTAATCGCACAACCAATTGACACCTCTTAAGCCGTTAATCGCATTATATCAAAGCGTGTGATGTGTACCATTGACGTCCATATACTTGAATAGCTACTAGTACTCATTACATAGTTAATATACTTGACATCAAGATTAAAATGTAGGTTCCCATGTCTTATTAAACTGCTGGTAATGATACAATGTCCGCAGTTTCGTGCGCAGGTTTAGTGTGAAATAAAGTTCTTTTGCATTTACCCAAATATTCTAATAACAAATTTGAAATCGGTTCAGAGGTTAGCGGTAAGCGTGAGTACTAAGTTAGACTAAGTCAAATTATCCGTAATTTGCCACCAATACTTATAAATGACAGAGTTAATGGTAAACATGTTAAATTGTCTAAGATTACATATTACTAAATACCTATAAAATCGCTCCTCTAAGGCCTATGGAGAGCAGCTGAGGGCGTGGATTGTGTAATATTGTTAAAATCTTCGAATTAATACTCAAAAACGATCTAACAGTAAGTCCAATGGTACTTAGATACGACAAATCATATAAAAGGCATACATAGGATTAGTTTACAGAGCTAAGCCCTAAGGCCTGCGTCTACAAGTTATTTATCACGATATTTATGAGGAATAATAATCTCATTAGCCGTACAAATGTATATAATGGCCGGCAAACGGTACAGCACCGACACGCTCTAAATATTGGCAAACAGTCTTTAATTGCGTATCATGAGGCGATGTTCAGTTATCTTAAGAAATTATACGACAAATTATAAGGCTTTATTATGTTATTATTTCAAAAAATTCTCATCGATAAGAAGAAGAAAAGTAAAGTGAAGTCCCGTGTCCCCCAGTGGGGTATGGGGCAGATGCATTTCACATCTGTTTCACTGATCGGTTTTTTCTTTAGGGGCAAGTAGGTGATCAGCCTTCTATGTCCTGCCAGACCGAGTTTTTTTTTATCTCCGCCGGGAATCGAACCCAGGACCTCTCGGTTGTAACGCTTACGCGCTTACCACTAGACCAAGGAGGCGGAGCGGATAAGAAGAAGAGCTTCTAAATTATTTTGGTCCAAGTACTTTAATAATTTACAGCGGAATCAACAAATAAATATTTTACATCGATTACGTATATGTCAATAGAACTGTATTATGTTTAGAAACACTTCTTCCTTGGTCCATTCGCACTATATTTCATTTCTAAACATACAATATTATAGAAAGAAAAATGCATAAAATAAATTCTAAATCTGCTGGACCGATTTTAAAAATTCATTCACCTACGCCTTCTTACCACTTAGACAAATACAAACACACACCACACACACTTACCTATCTCCTAAACTTCCATTTTTTATTCAACCATTACTAATTTAGTGACACATTTTCGCAACAAGTTGTAAATTGAAACAAAATGCGTATCGAATCATCACGATTTCACGAAATCATACGGAAGCGAAACAATCGAGTCACTGTTCTCATTTTTAACCAAAATGTTTTATAATTATCAACAACAACTTCCCTATAGAAATATTCAATTTGAATTAGATTTTTTTTTAGTTTACTCAATTAATTTTTTTCCAATTCTGGAATAACTGAATGGATAAATCTGAAACGTGAAAAATCACTGAATAGAAATAAGACCTTACCTCTGAATCGTTAATACAAATCTTTTAAATGGTTTTTATATAACTAAATAGTTTCAGCACGTCACTTAGAGCGTCTGGTACATGTTTATTATCAAACCAGCATTTACCTTAAGTGACACAGATTAACAAACGACCTTGAAGGCGTCTGTTTTGTATCGATACTATACTATTAAATGGCAGTAATTATATTCAAACATTTCCTCATACAATGTACCTAATTATAATAGTTTTAAATATTATACCTATGTTTACAACTGCTTATCTAATAATAAATATTTTTTTTAAAATATGAAAGTACATATAATATTTTAGTATATTTTATTTAGGCAAAACTCTTGACAGATATATTTTACTGAATAAAAAATGAAAGAATAAGTACAGAAGTACTTAATTCCACGTATTATTAAGTTGTTGCAAAGATGGATGCTGATCTGCATAATCTGAAAGTTAACAACTGGCAAAACGTGGTGAAGGACAGGGAACATTGGATATCTGAGTACTGCAAATGTTTCAATTCTTTTCAAAAAATGTTTACTTAAGATCATATCATTTAATATGAGTGGATTGCAATGCAATTAAGTTATATTATAAATTAATTCCTTTCAACAATTACCAGCTTTTATGATGCAGCGTTAATTTATATTGCACTTTTGAACTTTATCGCGTTCTTTGAATCCCTAACGAGAGATTAAAATTATTGTATGAATTAACATTATTTAGCACTTAAGTAAAACATTTTGCGGCGCAATTTCATTTGAGAAAACGATATAAAATGAAGTTTTAACACTTTTTGCATCCAACCAAAAAAATATAGGTATTTCCTACCTCTTTTGTTTGCTAATTTTTTTTTTCTTTAATTTTTATTCAATAGGATCTCAGTTTATACTACAAGACATAAAAGTATTGTTTTCTATTAAATTCTATTTTTTGCACGAAATTTCATTTTTTAATAATTCTCTACATTCAAAATATAATTTTAAAGTAATATTAAAAGAATACGGAAATATCTGAATACTTTATATGCGCTTATAAAATTCAGGGACTCTTATGCTGTAAAGTAAGCTTAACGATGCAATGAAAGTCATTATCAAACAGTTCGAACAACTAAATGCCAACATTCACAAACGACATAATGAGCCTCTTTAGGTTAACAACAGGAAATGTTTAGTTTTATTTTTCGTAACTATTGGTTATTAGTAAGTAAAATAATTAAGCCTTTTATACTATTACGATTTTTCAAGCAAACGAATTGTCTTCAGTTTTAATGCGAAAGCCTAAGAATATTCGTCTTTAACAGACTGCAGTGGAGCCCAAAAGGATTTATGTTTGACCCGTATGTCCGTTCCTACAACCGGTTCCTATTCAACGGTTCAAATGATTTGCATAAATGATACATCATTGCATTCATCTTGATGATACAAAGATGCAAGTAATACTATAACACTAAATATTTTTTTTGCACTGTACTTCTGGTTTTAATTTGACAAATATCTGTTATAAATAAGCACTTTTTTCTTCATTACAACAAAATATTGTGGCAAATTGGAATGAAATATTTCTCTAATAATTTCGTAGTTACAATTACATGAAATATTTCTTCAGGGCCTGGCAGGGCAGAGGATTCGTTTTTATAGAATTTTTCATAATCGTATTAAGAGGGAATGGCACGGGCCTTGCCGACTGATTGTTTAGTCGATGAAAGGAATTGTCAAATTATACGCAATGTATTGAACCTTTACGTAACTAAAAATTTGGTAAAGTAAGAAAATTTGTATGAAAGAAGAGACTAATCAATTGTCAATCAGATACAATACACGATTGTAAGTAAATAAAAACTTACAACTATGCCCAATTATTAAAAAAATGGAACTAATTATTAAGACTTTAACGAAAGTAAAAATAATGTAATTTTAATTTATTCCACACTACATGATCCGACAGACGTTGTCCCGTCTTAACTGAATTCGAATTAAATTAAAAATGGAATTCGAATTGGTATAATTAAAAGTGCCAAACGAAATGTGTACCTACCTAAGAAATGAAATGAAATTATGACAGTTAAACATTTAAACAACTGACAGTTATGTCAAACGATTACATTAGAAAATTGTCACATTGTTAAAAGAAGGTGACATTAGAAAAGTTGATATTGCCGTTAAGCTTTCTGAAAATTTTCTAATTTTCCGCGCAACTTTCTTAATTGTTTCCTAAAAACCTTCTCCAGATAATAATAAAAAAAATAAATCAACAACAAATCTTATTCAAGTATTCCCAAATGTGAATCTAAATAATAAGACACTTTCTAATTTCTATAGTTCTTACACATACTAGATTTCATGCTGAACCATATGTTTTAAACTAACATTTAATTCGTCCACTCACATATAAATAAACTAGCTGACCCGGCAAACGTTGTTTTGCCATATTAATTTTTGGGGTGGGCTACTCTTATTACTTAGGGGTATGAAAAATAGATAGTAGCCGATTCTCAGACCTACTGAATATGCATATAAAATTTGGTAAAAATCAGTAAAGCCGTTTCGGAGGAGTAAGGTAACTAACATTGTGACACGAGAATTTTATATATAAAATTATCTATATTAATAATTTCGTCAAGGGGTACGGTAGACTCGATCGAAACCTTAACTGAATAATAAAACATAAAAAAAAATAAAGATTTCGAGTCGACAACATGTATTCGCAAAATTCGGATTGTCGAGTATTTTGTTTAATTCTAATGGAGCTGAAAGACAAATCGCAGTCGCCATATTGGCTAATCTAGTGAAACGTCACTGCCACTAACTACAGAAATATCTACTTACTTTTTGTACCTACATGAGTCACAATTCACCCGAGCGAAACCGAGTTTTCATCTAGTATTTATAAAACCATTGAACATTATCTAACTGTCGCTTTCATTTAGATTTTAGATCAATCATTTTGTATTTTTATTCGAGTTATGCAATAGAATTTTTTTTTAAAGTTGTGATTATGTCACGTTCTTGTCCGTATACCAAAATATCGATTAACCATGGACTTTCATTCTCAAGATTGAAATATTTCTTTTTTACCCACTAGTGTAAAAAATAATTTAATTTATTATATATTAAATTATTATTATTTGTAATTATTATTATTTATTATTTTAAATTAATTATAAAATTATTAACCGCGTATGGCGAAAGATAAAAAATAATTTGTGGAAAAGACACATAAAAAGAAAAATATCTAATAAGTTTTTAAGCATTTTAAATTATTCCAAAGAGAAGATCCTCTTCTACAATTATATCAATGACGTAATATATTTTGAAACTAACACTTTTTTAAAACTGCAAGTAGGTTTTTATAAATAAAATAAAGTTAAAACTTGACTATAATTATGTAATAAAGAATACCTTTCCGAACTAAAGTAGAACAAGTTTTATTAAAATGTATAAAAGCGTCACGACATAAGTACTAAGACAACTTGAAATTGCGATAACATTGTTTCTTTATTTATTCTATTTCTATTATTATTATGCTTGTTATTCTACTGTCACTTATTAATGAAGTACATAGCAATTATTTCAATCAAAGCTATTAACAATACAAGTATGATAATAATATGACAAGCTAATGAATGATTATTAAGTTCCTAGCCTCACAGTATTAATTTCATGTCAATTCGAAGCTTGCATTTAACCTATTAGCTGCGCAGCGTGATTACAATATGATAGTGCAGGGGAATGATGGATGATGTCTGTCCCGTGGCCGGTGACAGGAGCGTCACGTTCTCAGCAAGATAAGTCGAAAGTTGCGGTTTTGCGTCGTCCCAGCAATTTATCGTGATCGAGCGCGCTTATTGGTAATCTCGGGCGGCCATTAGCCGTGCCTTTAATATAGATATAAATTACGAAAAGTTAATTAAAACACTTATCTAGTCGCTTCGCCACGACGATCGCGAATATTGGACAATTTATTGGCGAAAGGTGTCGTTTTTCACGTGTGTCGCTGATTTATTGACATCGCATTCGTGTAACGTGCCCATTTGTCGCTATTAAATTTATAAAGACATGAAAAGGCTTGATGGCATAATTTCTTTTCTAATCATTTCTAATTAAATATTAAGATATTTTTGAATGTGTAACGAAAAATTGCCTTACGTATTACTTGCCCACTCACTAGTTACTTAGACAAAATTTTATAAGTTTATTAGATCAGATTAGCCAGCTTTGAGTAATGTCATTGTACATTCGATTACTTACGGAATGTCCATTTCGATACGGAAATGCATTAGCGCGATAACTGTCATATCTTCCGTTACTCTGTCTATACAATGAGGTGACTGTCTCTATCGCATAGCAAGTGGACACTATTCTCATGAGATTGAACGAATTCCATTGATTTGCTTCATATTTTTTTCAAACAGAAGCAAATGAAATGCAAATGTTCGCAAATATTGGCGTCGCATAGTAAATATATTTTAATATTCTAAATAAAGATATTTTTAAGGTTATATTAAATCATTACATATTACATATTAAATCCAATATTTTTATATCACTTTCTGGCGACGTTTTCCTTCAAACAAGTCGTATCAAACATGTTAAATTAATTTCACCTACTTATTAAATTAAAATTCGTTACAGTTTTTTATAAATAAATTACGTCCTAAACTTTATAATATCATGTTAAATCAAGTCAGCCTGTTGGTATTTCCTTCGTGACAGTAGATTATAAAATTAAGTAAGTTAGCAAATAGATTTTTTGGTGTAATTACGCTTTCTTAACACGTTAAAAGTGTTGTTTTCGCATTATTAATAATTACCTACATTTTTCAAAAGTGAATGCCAGAATACGTCATGACATCATACGACAAGCATATTAATACCTTTACCAAAACTAATTAAGCCGCTTGCTTAACGCAAAGTACCGTAACGTAATCCAAAATAATGTATAGCATATTATCTATCATCAACCCGGAATAATTATTTAATAACAAATGACCTTATTCGCGCGATTACACCGCAATTTTTGTTCCTAATTTTTGCGTAGGTATAAAAATATAACTTGAATATACAATCGTGACTTAAATGTGCTTAATGATTGCACGCGAAAGTACGTATTGTTAGTTTTAGAGTTAATTGATATTTTGGCAAGTGAAAGTGTGAGTCACTCGTAATTTTAACCGTGAAATTTCACAGCGAATTTAGACAAGACAGTAGATGATCAGGATAATAATAAAATTGACATGCTTGCATTCGTGAAAGCATCTTGCGAATTTATAATTACCATATCAATCGAATGAATATGGAAATCATAATTTTACTCACTATATGTTAATTACTGATAGGTACTTAGTTGTTTCGCTTAATTCATTTTGCAATTAATAAAAAAATACAGTTTTGAACTACAAAACATTTACAATAGATACTTACAACATAACGGGTTTTTTCACCAGATACTTCAACAACAAAGTAATTAAAATTACATAATTAATATCAGACGATCGATAGATCTCCTATTTTACAGTTAAATAAGGAGATTTTTTTGATTCTTGCATATTTACAATTATTGACAATTCTGTAAAACCTTCTAATTGTAAACGTAACAAATTGAAAAGCAATGAAATATTCTGAGAGTATTGGAAAACAAAAACAGCTGTTCAAAGATAGGGTTACAACAGTATTTACCGAGTAAATATTATATTTAATATCATAATTAGCATATAGATTATACTAGAGCGTGCCATAACAGCAAGAAAACCGTCATTTATCTGTCAATACCTATCCGACTATTAACTTCAATCAAGTGGAGACTGCAATTAGAGTTTCTAATTGAGGCCTCGGACCAACCGACGTATTTATTCTATCGATATCCCTGAGATTAAATACTGTGATAGACACACTCTGTTAAACCAATTATCTTAATATACGAATGACTCGTCTAACTCTTCATTAATAGCTGTCGTTGAAATTATTCAAGCCTATTAATTTCCAACTTTTACATTGCGCAAAAAAAAACATTTCTATTGAATAATAAAATTGAATCTCCATACAAAAATCTTTTATTCGGGACGCTTCAAATCTCGAGAAAAATAATAATAACTCCAACAAACTGTTTTCGTTCAGTACAAGAGAAAAAAATCTTGCAGATGAGCTTGGGCAATGCAAATAGCCTTTTAAATAAAAAGCATTAAAATCTCTAAAGCTATTTAATGGAGTGTGAGTGATTTTGGACGCGTGAAAAAGGCCAATTTTGATCATTATTGTGCGGCTGTCAGACGTGAAAGTCTCAAGATGGGGTCGTCGGGTTACAATTGAACTGGCTTTAGGTTTTTCACTTGTCTAAGAGAGAGAGTTTATTAAAGGCTATTTTTGTACGGTTCTCCTAAATCTAAATGTCTTACATAAAGCGACTCGCTGTAGTTTTTCATACTAGGCATACATTTATATAACTAACATTGTATAGATAAAGGATTTATATTCTTGTTTTTAACTGTTAGAGAAAGCAGGATCTTTCTGAGCCTATAAGTATTACATATGCGGACGGAATCACGAGTAAAAACAGTTTATAAATAATTTAAGTTTAAATCTCTAAAAACAGACCAAAACCACACCCCGCAAGATAAATAATTAACCGCATCTATTCATATAGTTTTGTTTATGTAGAAGTTACAGATTGTAAACTCAGTTGTGAATAATTTGACAAGAGCGGAAGTTCGATGCGTCTGCGTAGGGGTCGTCAACACGTCCATAAATAGTTCTATTAGATCAGGCGATGTTATTTATGCTAAATATACCTTATGCATAAAGTAAACAAGAGTACGAAGCGAAATTCCTAGTTTTTAAGATCTTATTTTAGACCTTAGTTCATTTATCCGTTATACGTACAACGTACGTCTGCGGATGTTAGCTGTTTTTAAAGTAATTCGTATTAATAAAAACTACCAATCGTTGCAATTTTGACTAGTGTCTTAGATATAGAAGTTATAGGCGTAAAATTAATCTTATATCTTTTCCATATCTGTTTAACGGTAGCATGGATCAAAATCAAAGAATTGCTCTGACAGTTCAGAGGAAACAATCGGCTGAACTGATGCAAAAATTGGTTCCACGTTATTATAATTGGACAAGAGAACTGATAGATAGACCACACCTTGCAGATGCCTTCAATCGGTTAGATAGGCAATTATCACGCTTGATCTTTGCAATTCAAACATGGATTAGTTTAAATGTAAAAGTCAATAACTTGAAAGTCTTATTTACCACTTTCAATCTGAAAATGGCATTCAATGCGTGTGTTCTAAAGGTCTTGATTTCGATCCCAAATAAAAGGTTTCGATATATTAACCAAATTCATAACAAATACAGAAGATTGGAGAAACAGATGTAGAATGTGTAGTTACGGGACTCTTTATTTTAGAAGATTTTTTTATTAAACAGACGTTGAAAACTTAACAAAGAAACTATTAATGTAGCTTAATTACTTTTTTAAACAAAGTCTAAATACATTAATAATATCAATGAATTCGTGACCTTATACTATGGCACATTGTAAATGCATTTCTGACGATTTATAAATCAATAAACTGCATGAATGCGAATGGTTTAATGAAATCTTAATTTAATATTATACTCAGTTTAATCGTCCGTATTACTGACTCAGTAATTACCGTAATGTTAATGTATCGATAAACTGACTTATGTATGATCGGCGCAAAATAATCCATGCGCTGAATTGACAAGTAGGAAAGGATTATAAAAATATTTAAACATCCATGTAAACGTATTGAGGTTGGGCCATTGATTGGTTCCATTTTTAGATGAATGTTTTGTTTGTCTCACGTGAATTCTGCATGTTTCGAATTTAAGTAAACGAACCAAATTTTTTACATATTTCAGCCATTTTCTATATTTTATAATTTATCGTCCAAAATCTTGAAATGGAAAAATATAACGTCCCAAACTTATTTATATCCCGATGCCTTTTATCGAGTGACCTTGCGTCATGCGTGTATATTTTTGAGTTTAGACGAAGTAACAAACAAAATCTTAAAGAATAAATACTTTACTTAAAATTATAAAACCAAATATAACAGAGTCCGAATTTAATATTCAGAGGAGATTATGTATAGAACAGATTATGTTCCTGAAACTGTGTAATATACGGGATATTAGCGACATATTTCAGGAAGACGCTCTGGGATATGTTGCAGAGTGGACATGTGGAAGTCTCAAAATAGACAGTCGCAGTCACCAAAAGAGGTTTGGCATTTCTTAACATAATTGAAATGTTCGTTGCTGAACTATGACTGCAAAAATCATAATCATACTACATTGAAGAATTTGAAATATTTTTCTATCTTAGAACAAAACAACTTTATAAACATAAATAGCAAAAGGCGAAACTATTTTTTGAAATGGATGTAATTATTTTAAACAGATGTTTTCGATTTTATTTCTTATAATGTATATGTAATCTGCCGAAATATTTTAGTTAAATTAAAATTTGTAAACACCTATTGCATAAATTCATGACTAAATTAGATTAATTTCGCGTCGGAGTTTATTTAAAAAATTCGGAAGCAATTATCATATTGATTGCTTTCTTGCGAGACCTACGCGAAGCGCAAACTCTCTTATCAATGTTGGTAGGTAACTTAATGGATTTCCATCGCCGGTGGTCCCTTCTGATGCACGCAATATTTACTGCTTAAGCCCTTCTTTCGCAACCAAGTCATAGTTACATGCCTTTTGTCTTTAAAGTTTAAAATAACTCAAAAGATACTCTACTTTAAAATGTTTCATAATGCATAAATTGTCTTTTATAAACTTTATAAACACATTTTATAGCTCTTACACCCAATTCCTTAGCAAAAATTACCTAGTCGCTAATTGTTCTATTTTTCTGTCCCAGAAACAATAACAAGGTAACACCTAATAAAATCGTAATTGAGTACAAATGAAACAATAAGTGAAAGGGACCGAAATACGCGTCCCGAATCAAAGCGAGCTAATAATAATAACGATCTATAAACAATCCGTTATTTCATGTAAAGGATGCATTAATACGTGACAAAAATAAAAAGCCATTAAAATGAATACGCGTAGGAATACTTTCTTAGCATGTAATGATTATTGCTATCTATGAATTATTTGAATATACAGTAATAGTAAATCTATATGAATGTTATCAGTTGTTAGCAGCTTAATCGGATAATCGCTGCGTTTTTCCACACCGTGGTCTCACTAACGTTGTCCTTGCATAAGCCACCAGAACCGCTGGTACCCCGTGTAATGCAAAGGGTTTCTTGGTTTTCTGAATGCGGTTTTGTAAATTTAATAAAAGGAACTAATAATAGACACCGTTCCGATGCTATTCTGTGCACTTCTATTAACTGCTTTAATATTGAGATCACGCCTGTCGTGAGTTAATATTCCCATAATGCAGTTTGAAAGTGCAATGATGCGAAACGGTGCATTGGTGATGTGATCTACTTAATTGAATATGTTATGAATGCGATGAATATTCCGCAGCCTTATTCACGTAATAAAATCGCAGCTATTCAACACTCGCCTATCAAAAAATTTCAATGTTCATAATATCTAATCTTTAATTCTACCTTTATTCTATACTAGTGGATCCCGCGAATTTTGCAGATCGCTTCAGAGTTTTGAATCTAAAACGTCATTTCATAGAAAATGTATGAGGAAACGAATTTTCTTTATAAACCCTTTTTTGTGTGTTTTCTTTATTTTAAACATCGGATTAGACGAATCCAATAAATCAGAGATCATCAAAATCGTTCCATTCGTTCTTGAGTTATAAATGGTGTAAATAACTCAACTTTCTTTTATATATAAGGTTTATAGATTTATCTATACGTAAAACACAGGCGGGGCCGCCCACGTACCACCTGGAGACGCTCAGTTGAAAAAGAGGCCGCATCAGCTGGAAGGAAGGATCTGGAAGTTGCCGCGCAGGGTCGAGAGCAGTGGAAGTCGATTCTTCGAGCCCTATATCCCTGATGAGGGATAACAGGACTTCATTATCATCATCATCATCAAAACACAGTCGGGTACAATTATATACATACCATCATATACCATTTATAACTCGAGAATTTGAAATAATTTTTAATTTATTGTTATTCTATTCGAACTAGCATAGCTATCAAAACAGAAAAAAAACGAAAAATTTCGCTATTTTTTCAATATAGTGCTTACATGAGCTTAAAGGTTAGGATAAAACGAAATCAATTTTGAAGAAAACAGTTTAAACGGATAAGTGCGTATATTTATCGCAATGATTTAATTATTTAAAAAAATTCCCGACTTTTCGTATGCTTTACAATCTATATTACACACGTCACAATTTATATTAATTTTTTACAACGACACGTTGTTCGAATTGTGATTTAGTATATGTAATATGTCTAATGATTATTTTACCAACATCAGTCCTAACAACATGAATAAGGCTTTTACTAAGGCTATAGTAGGTATGCGTGGGATGTAAAGCTTCTACGAGTTTATTTAATCGTGATTCGTGAATGTATTAATGTAGATCGTGACGTTATTAGTTCGACTGTTTGGATTTCAATTAGCTAGAAACTTTCTTTTTTAATTGATTTGTTTGTTACTCCATGTTCATTTAACTATGTACTTTATTATTATAATGATTTATAAATAACCTGGCTGTGTCTTTTTTTTGCACATAACCCTATATCTTAATCCTTTCCTATCTTTTATACAGACTTTTTGTTTAGATACAATATTAATGAGTTTTTATGTCATTCATCTAGGTACAAGTATGATCAAAACAAAAGGATTACTTTAAAGAAAAATAAATAGCATTTCGGTTGCTTTCAAAAGTTGCAATTATTGACAATAACTCTACTCTACACCAAAATAGTTCATTTTTTCTTTTCTACGACTACAGAACGTAATTCAAAGAAACGCTGAAATTAAAATGACTACCTATTTACAAGAAAGAAAATAAATAATTTAATTAAACCGAACAAAAGATCTAACCCAAGATCTATTAATAACTCTGGCGTCGTTGCACAGATGGCGTTTCAGACATTAATTTTCATTACAACTTCGACTGTAACAACACGACTATTTCCTCCATAAATTTATTTAAATAAGCTGTTATTTATAACTTCTATTTGTCTATAGATCGTCTCGAATACTCCCTTGTTACTTTGATTTGGTACTCCTTGCAGCCATTATTAATTAGACGGAAAAGTAAATTTATTCATTGTTAGCGGTCAGCACTAGGGCCTTTTGAGGCGGAAATCTGTCTTAGCCTGTTATATGGGCTTATATGGGCCCGGTATATATTAAGATTACGATTTACCAATAACAATTCGTGAAATTGAGGATAATTTTAAAACACCACATGTTGATTGCAAATAAATACCTCATAAATGTTTTAAACATGTCACAAAACAACATTAACTCCCAAAATAAAATTGTAATTTGCAGTTATAAAGTGCCACCATACCTTAAAAAGTGAAATTCCGTGACCGCTAATCCGAGCATCTGTTTTAGTGATAATTATTTTAAAAAGGTAAGCATTTTTTGTTTGCCCGGGATTCGAACCTAGGACCTCCGGGATACCGTATATGGTTACTGTAATTTCTTACGGGGAAAGTTACCAGCTTAAACTAACTGTATTATGTCTGTCCTTACCTGTAAACAAAAGAAAGAGCAATTAAAAATACGGTCAAAAATTAAAAATTGTGAAATTTCACTTAGTTCAAAGGTTTCACACTTTCACAGTTGTTTCCTTAAAGTGGATACATAATTCTAAAGGCTTTTGTTTCTTTCGTTTTTCTATATTGTTTCACATTTTTGTATGTAAAGCAGTTATCAAAAACTATTTGTTAAATGTTAAAACTTCACTATTTAGAAACTGTTTCGTACAAGACCAGCCATTACTTGTAAACTTTCTATGTATGAATATTTAGAATCTGACTTGATAATTATTTGTGTAACAGAGTTAAAAGCGTTTCGGCTAAAGCAAAATAAAATATTCTAAAAAAAAGCCTTAACAATCTACGTAATAAGAAAAAAGTTCACATCTTTGAATCCGAGAAACTTATATTTTATTTATATAATATTTGCATAAGTGCATGAAAACTATACACACATAACAGTTAAAAGAAACGTCCTCAATTTAATTACAAAAACAATTAAATTGATAAAATAATTAGGTACAAATAAATGGACTTCAGTGACAAGTTTATTTTATCTATAAAATAATATTACTTCCTCTCAACCCAACGGTTACTTATTTAATGTATTAACTTTCTACATAATAATAAAATTTTAGTAAGTAATTACTTTCTAAAATGTTATTTATCATTTATATACAATATAACTTATGTCACAAGGAAAGACTTTTGTAACAGTGAAAACATTAACAACCTATTTTAAATATTCATCATATTAGAATAGGCCAGTTACAAGAAAAATTCCATTACTGATACATACAACAAAAAAACATATATGTTTGTTTGCTAACATGGGTAAATCGTGGTAAATCTCATAAGAAAAAAATATAGAAGACTGTAGGATGGATGTTTATTGAAACATTATGTACGTTTCAATAAAATTAAGTATATAGATACTATATAAATTATGAGAAAAAATCAATGTTTTATAGATAGATTGCCCAGATGCCATTGATTTAAAGTAGACTGCATATTCATTTGTTTAATAAAAACTTCCATATGTTTTATTTTTTTATATTTATCTTTCCGTTACCTGCACTTTATTAACTGTTAATCGTTAGTTTATTTAATTTTTGTAAATTCAGAGATCATGATTTATAGTTCGGAGCAAAAAAAAAACATTTTGTAATTACTTTTCACTACGGGCACTGATAGCTGCTTGTTTTTTTTAATAAGAGATATGAACATCTGCCAATTTCGACCAAACTAATATTAGCACACTTGGATAATCTAAAAAGACAAAGTTGCAATGGTATTGAACGAGTTATTGTTGAAGAATGCACGTCTTCAGTGAACAAAAACTCAAGATCAAGATAACCTCAATAAACGTCAAATTGGGAATGCGCAATACGTCAAACAATGTTCATTCTGAACAATAACCGGAAGGAGCGTGTGTATATTTGATTTAATGCCGTGCTGATCCATCGATCTGAGATTTGCTGAAGGCAATAATAGTCCTTTTCCGTTGCGATATACATCTTCGAGTTCATTACGTTCGAGATCATTCCGTTCTCTAACCTCTTCATGCAAATCAACCATACCCACACTCTTATCACTTATGGGATTAATTGTGATGTTTATATTCAAAAAAATATTTAAAAACTTTATATAAAGTGCGTCTAATCTAAATCTTTTTTTTTTCATACTTGCTTTTATACAGATAAGATCGTTTAGGTAAAGGTATACTTAAAAGAGTCTAAAAAACAAAAATCGGTCACAAAGTTTTTGAGTTTCTAAACTACAAAGAAAAAAATAAAGTTACCCAAACATAAATCTTCTCTCTTTAAATATAAGTATTGATTTATATAAGAATTAGTCTTGAGAAATTGTGTACTCTACTTATAACATAAAACTTTTACTTTAAAACATAAATGTTTTTTTAAATGTTATTTTTGGTAAAATCTACACTACAGATTTTGCAAAAACATAGATTCTATAGTATGAAACTACATCCTCGTTCCGTGATTCTTATCGTTCGATATCGACATAATATGTTAATTGCTTTTTAAAGACCGTTTCTCGCGAATGTTTTCTATTTTACCATGTTTCTTTGAAATTCGTAAGGGCAGTTAGTAAAGGGATCCATCTTAGATTATCGGAATAGAAGCAGCGAAGTCTTTAATTATTAATTTAAATGCTTTCAATAAAGCGTAACTTCTATTCATACAACTTTTTCAAATCCGTTCGTGAAATCGTTCTCTTTTCACCAGCAAATAGGCTATTACCAAACAACGCTTAAAAATCTCAGCGAAGATTCTATCTACAGGTGAGTCAGCACTTTGTGCTCACTATAATATAATAAATTAGACACATTTACTCCTAAAAGTTTTCTCTTATTTATAAACACGCCCTTTTAAAGTAGTTTGTTTCGACATTCTTAAAGTAGAGAGTAACACATTATACACTAAATTCTTTAGATACCTACTTGTCGAGAACATTTTTGCAGATAAAATCTATAATGGTGAGCATTAGCCAACAATAACTTTTACATCAATAGTCAATACTTCATTGTTTCGTTTTAATAAACACAAATTTTGAATTTTTAGGCATTATACGCGTCCAATACAAAAAATGAATTCCTCAATTTGTTAATTAACATCCACAAATTGGTGACAAACAAAGGCTTTATACTCGTCCCCAATAAACGTGTAGTAAAAACCATTCACTCAATTCGCGTCGATTACAGCGTGATAAACAAAGACATAGAATGTTATGTACGATTATAAAATCAACAAAAATTATTCATTCAAGCGTAGCGGGACAATGGAGTATTGTATTGGCCTGCCTACATAATAGATAGGACTCTAAATAGACGTAGGCTGAGATTTAAAACAAAAACTGGCCACGCGTCCCAGCAGGCATTTCACATGCCCTTTCAATTTGGAGTATATGGGAACTAAAATGTCAAATTTCACACCCCTTTTAGTTACCCTTACATCTCTTTATTTTTAAATTATTTACTCGTTCTATAGGATCGGTATAGGATTTTGCGGGCGTACAAAAGCAGAGAAATCAGAATAAATAGAAATCCCAAAACAACAATAAACCAAAAATGCAAAACTTTAGTGGGTAAGTAACCACATCGAAATATTATAAATTTTCTCTTGCATCAAAGGATTAAAAAATTTAAATATGTAATTCTACTTTTTTAGCAGCCCTCTGGTGTTCCCTGCCCAGACGTCATCAAAGGCCTCGTTAGGGATGAATGTCATGTACTCTGACACTCATTTGCCAAAAATATGAAGGGGATTTGCAGACGACGCACAAGTGTTTTAACATGTACCTACAGCTACGTAGCTATACATGCATAGATATTATTAATGGTGACTTTTCCCTAAGGACAATAACTATCTTACTATTTGTTATTTATTTATGTATGTAGTTGTATAAGAAAGAAAATAATACAACAAGAAAACATAAATACTTAATAATAATAGCTAAATGATCAATGACGTGATTTTTACGTACTTTTATTCATGTAGATGGAAACAGACAATGAAAATGCCGTTATGATTCCTTCCACGAAAAATGAAATTTCTTTAACGATGTGATACGGTGAAAATTGAAGCAATGCAATAAAAAAACATGTAATAAAATATACATTATCCCACCGAAATACTGCTTGTGTGGGCATTCCTAAGAAAATAGGATATGACGCAATGCGCTATTTCCAAGCTCCCTCGTACCTCTATGGATCCAACTTTGAGTAGGTATTCATTAGTCGCCCTTCAATGAATCTCGCACTCATTAAACTTACGGGATGAAGGCAAAAATCCCTCTTAAGTATTTGGTAGTATTATCGAAGTATAAGTTTTAGTAGGTGTTAACAGAATATCCAAGCCGCGACATTGTTTTTATTAGTGCATTATTTTAAATCGACTTCATGTTAAAAGTTTCGTTTCTACAAGAAACATATTTATTCGTGGATATAAAAAAAAAATCTTTTTGTGTAAATTATCTTTTTATACTTTTAATATATTTTTTAAATTATTAAAGTTTGTAGAGTTGATTTAATGTACAATATAAGTAAATATTGCATTCGAATTAAGCCTCTAGGGGGCAATAAAATAAAATCGCTACTTTAAAATATATAAGGATAAACGTTAAGTGTGGGTTTAAGGAGCCGGTTACAACCCACACTATCTATTCTGTACATTTAAGGCATAACCTAACAACTTTACTGTAATTTAGCTCATCTGTGAAGCTCAATTTTCTTATACACCCACGCGTTGCAACTATTATCGATATTTCGAGCTGTAATAGCTATAACAATTAATCTTCTTCAATAAAAATACTTCGTTTCAATTACTTGAATTACTTAACAATTACTCAAAACCTTTTTTATAATCAAAGTCAAAGAAAATATCTTCGGACTTAAAAACAATGAACAGTAAAAACTAATCAAATATTTGATTAGTTTTTACATATGTAATGCCTATGGGCCTAAAAACTATGACAATACTTATATAATATTATGTAGTAATTACATATTTAACTTCTTTGACCTTTTTATTAATGAATAATAATTGCTGAAATCTATATTAATAATTTAATCAGAGAATGTATCTGGTCCATGTTTTAGATAAAGACGTTTCGGACATCACTTTTTATGCTTTATTGGTTAACCGTATAAAATCTCAATATAAACTACGTTGAACAGTAAGCGAATCGTAACAGCTGACATATAATCAAAGAGCCGTTGTATTCATAAAGTGAAATCAAAATTTTAGCTTCACCACAAGTGGCAATCAATGACTGAGCAAAAATTATGAATCCATTACCTTGCTACTTACACAATTTAACTACGAAATTGCTATACTCAGAAATAGTGACGGTTTTTAAACTTACAGTGAAAGTTTAAAATTAACAATAATATTTCGTTAAATAATGATTTCTTTAAGAATATAATATATGTAAAGTGGTGGCCTCGTTTTTGCCTGCATAGACTTGGCTTTCGTATTTTAAAAGCTTAGATTTTGCTTATTTATGTAAAACCAATTTTCAACAAAAAGCTTTAAAATTTTATGATTTTATTACTTTCAATCTACAATTAAAAATTTATAGCTTTTCTGATACAGTTAAGTTTATTTTAATAATGCGTAAAGAAACTCGCGTTTGCGCACCGCGTCGCGGTCCGGCGCGCTGCGTCAATTTTCATAAAAATCTTATGCATTTTAAATTACCCGCGCGTAGATACAACGCATGAGAAAGTTGCACATTAATATAACTGTACTCAAACACTATGTATGCCATGATACAATGTAATTAAGAAAATATTACGTTGTCTGTACGCACTTTAATTACGTCGAACGCGATTTGAAAACTGTTTTTCGCCTTGACATTAATTTAGTTATACACTTTTTTGCAATGTATGTAGTTGAAAAATATATATACATACTGTCTTGATGAAAAAAAAAGACATAATTCATTCTCATTCACATTCACTCATTATTATCTAAAAGGGGTGGTACACATCTAAATGCACCTTAGAACTGAATCCTAGAAAGTAAAATGTGAACTTAATTCAGATGGCATAAAAAATATCCATTCAGATTTTTTTTGATGACTTCGACCGAGTGGTAACAATAAAATATAGCCAGTATTCAGTGAAATTACTTTTAGAATTGGAACGGTGTATCTCGAGATTACGGCCCACAATCAAAGAATCAATGTTACTTATTTAAAATATTAGTAAGAGAGTAAGTCAATTTTACAGTAGCCAATTCTTTGTAACATTCATGTTTCCAAGTATGTAACTGACCTAGCTAAACCAAGAAAGCTTCTCAAAACTATTGAATGACTCGCTACTTTATCTAGAACACAGAAATAAAGCGTAGCTGTGAGCTCAATCAAAGCATGCGTTGTTAAATAATAAAAAAAAATCGACTGAATTATAACTCTAAAACCACTGATTTTGATGAAATTTATATGAGACCACAAGGGAAGCATCAGCTTTCAAAAAACAAGAATCAAAATCGGTTCACCCAATCGAAAGTTCTGAAGTAACAAACCTCCTCCTTTTTGAAATCGGTTAAAAACGAAGTGTAGGTATATTAACTTAGTTATATAACACAAAAAAGATCTAAAAAAACTATATCGTCTAATCCCTTATAAAATCGTATACATACTGTTGACTTTTGTATTTATTCGACAAAAATATCCAGCAGTATCTTTTCAATCTTTTTTATCTTTTCTTTTATTTACAGAGATACTGACCCTAAAACTTTCCAGTCTGAGTCCAGTCCAGCAGAAAATATTATCTATATTCTATACATTATAACTTTAAGTATATTATAGTTGTTATTTTTTATTTCTCAGTTTCTAACGAAAATAAAATAAAAATGTTTTTCAAAATAATAACGCTTAGGTAACTTTATTACAATATAAGAACGCGTGTGTGTGGTAAGATCAGCCGGTAGTCAATTTATATACTTTATCGATTTCTTTTTCGTTACGCTCCATTAACTACTTCAGATATTTTATGGAATCGACAGTCTATTGATCCATCTTGTGGATAAATTATGGCCATTTTATACTAAAATGCTCATACTTTATATAATGATTGGATGATACGAATACTACATAGAGCTATTTATAGCTGTATGTAGTATCCTTAAGGATGCTCTTAAGAGGATTGTGATTTGGGATATATATAATATATTAGATTATATTTAATGAAATATATAAGTTCATATTTATTAATATATGTAATATACCTATATAGAACTGTAAAATTTTCATGTTCTCTTATATATATATTTGCAGTTCAGTCTTATATGTATACATACAAGTACATAGTACAGATAATTACACGTAGAAATGTTGGCATTACTTTTCTATTAGTCTATGCTTGAGTCATGAATCAGCGCATCAAGACAAACGCGATGACGGACGAAGCGCATCGCACGCGCCGCTATCCGCCCGCTTTTTATCAGCAAGCGATTATCGCTGCACCGTTAGACCACCGTCGCACGCGCACATCTGCCTCCATTTCTTTAGCTCCCCCGCAAATACGCTATTTTAAACTTTTCGATCAGATTACGAGTCTATGACAACATTTAATTCAAGTTAATTACCTTTGGAAAAATGGTTGATACGCTTGCTTAATTAATAGATTTTTATAAAAATTGGGTTTGTATTATGAGAAAGCGATATAAAACTGTGTTGCGTCCAATAAAATTATTCTAAAATAGTTTTTAAATTGTAACCGACCGTTTTATGACTCTTATACACATATTATCACAATTAAAAAAATATTTTCTATGGACATTAACTTATTAAAGGTGAAACGAATAATATGTGTAAAAACGAACAACTTGTTGATCGTTTGACCCACCAACCAACCAATATGTAATTTTGTAAAATATAAAATGTGCTAAGCCTCGGCAAACAACGAAACCAAATGATAATTTAAATTTTATGCAAATTACAACTTACAATACATAAACGATAATTTCTACGCAGTTAACTTTCAATTGCATTTTTTATAGAGATATTTATCAATAAAATATATAGAAAGTTGTAGTTTACGACTGTTGAAATACTGTGTTAAATTGAAACGCGTACAATGACGTTTCATGCATTATATTTTTCGTTAGTTTACGCTTATTATTTTATAACTTTGATGGTAAAAATTGAGTGATAAATATATTTTTCTATTACCTTCTATTTTCAAAGAAAAACCTTAGATTATTACTCGAAAATAAAAAAATAGATTAGCGAAAAACAATTAAAACAAATTTTAAGCGAAAGTGAATTTTACATTCATATTTAAAAAAAAATTCTACTCGCGTAAATCTAAAAGAAAGTTATTAATTTATTGTTTAAATTTGAAACAAAGTATTTTTTAACGTATCTCAATAATAACTCGTAAAGGGAAGATTAATAGTTCTTCGCTGTATCGAGCAACTCATTCTTATTTATAGACCACAATAAATATATCATTGTATGAAATATCATCTTCAATAAGAAGCGATACCTACCAAATGATTTACTCAGCACGATTCTAATTTCGATGCAACCAATAATATTAATTCTTAAACTATTATTTTAAACTAACTTTGTGGTTACTAACTACTAACTAAACTTATTACACGATGTTTCTGATTGAATTAAATGATTTTTCTTTCAAAAACTGTTCGTTACGAAGTGAGAATTAATTGTAAGGTCTATGATGTTATATTATAACAAGGTAAAGTTTAAATGTTTACCGAGCCATTTTTAAGTGGTAGATAAAAACTATCTTTGAAATATACTTCGACCTTTAGAAGGCTTCATGACTTTGGTAAGGTATTTTTGATTGCATCTGCGTTAAATGTATATTTATATTGAAAATGGCAGCGGTTACCTGCAAACTTTAACGTTTACTATTGGTCAGGTTGTCAACAGTTAGAAACCTATTGAAAATTATGATAGAAAATTTTTAATTGACGTGATTTCAGCTACTAATCAATATAAAAAAATTTGAAGCAAAGCGAGGTTTATCTGATTGCGTTGGTTTTTATATCTTAAGACAAAAAACAGAACAACTTTTATATAAAAGTTAAAAAGCTTAAGAGCGAAAGTGGCACTTTAAATCTAACGGGTAGTCGTCACGGTGATTCAAGGCTGTTGAAATGCTTGTCTAAAAACAAGTGCCCAAATCTCGAATGGGTGTCTATGAAAATGACAGTTGTTCACAAACTATGACCAACTCGTAAGTATATAAAATTTTAATTGATTTATATTACTTTTAATTTTTAACGAGTTCATATAAATTTCAGCGTTTCTCCGACGTTTATTCTTTTAACACAAAATCTATAATTCAGTTTTTTTTCCACATTTATCAAGACTAACGGATAGCGGTTATAATATATTGTTAATTGAAGAAGCTCAATTTAAATAATGTTCCATTTCCGACTTCTCAGGGACGCCAAATAAAGAAAAATTGATAAAAACTGAAATAGTAGGATAATTTAAAAACCTCTTCACAGTACGAGTTACATACCTAGATACATTATCGTTATCAGTGTAATGAAAATTCCAGGAATGATTAGCGCAACGACAAAGGCAGGTGCGTTGCATATTCACGATTCATATTGCTACTCTTATCAATATATCCTATATTGCAATATTGCAGATAAGTATTATATTATAGTTGTAAAACTCTACGACTTTATCAAAAATAAAATCATTAAGCTTTTTAAAGTTTCATACGGAATATAGCCTACTTATATAACATTAGGTGTCAATTACGATTAATACCTACTTAGTTACGCAAGAAAAAGAAGCGATCTGCTTCATCGCTTGCTAGCTTCTCGGGTGAGAAAAACTTCAAAAGAAATGATGGAATGGAATGAAAATTAAAAGTTTATTTTTTACATTTACTTGAATGTAACATTAAGCCAAGCTTAAAATGTTGAACCTTTTAACCCCGACGCAAAAAGAGAGATGTTGATAGTTTGACGTGTCTGTGTGTGGCATCGTAGCACCTACACGAATGGACCAATTATGATGCGGTTTTTTTGTTTGAAAGATAACGTGATCTTTGCAATTATGAACATCTGTTTTATATAGAGAGAGATAGAGATATTATTGGTAATTAACATTTGTAGATCGGAGGGATTCAAATTACCCTCAATTTCAATAGTTTTCATTGTAACTACATAAAAGTTAAGACAGTGTTAAAACACATTTGATTTATGTGTTACATGTGAATGTGTTACATTTCTAAGGCATATTTAAGCATGATTTTCGTCATTGCCTTGTTTCAACTACAATCGTTATATTAAACCTAATGCGGCATGAAAATGTAAATCCCAGCTATTTTTCGGTGTCACGCGAACGACGGCCTTGCTGTTTCGGCATCTTTACCAATGTAAAAATGTGTGACTTTACGTTTCAAAAATTGACCTCATAATCAAATGTTTATTAATACGCAAAAATGTATAAATCTAAAGAAATACTGCCAGCATAAAAATATAGCACTAAACTAAAATCTTAATTGTGTTCCAATTATGAAAAGTTTCACTAAGTAGCCCATGTACCTATTAACTATATCATCTCATATATTAATATCACAAAGTAACCGTGTATACTATCAAAACCAAACTCAAACTATGTACATATTATAAAAACCTTCAAGAATCGTATGGTCATTGTAAATGGTGTGAAACTTGGCAACAGATATAGTTTCGATCGTACATATTTGGCACGAATATCTATTGTATTTTCATTGATAAAAACTTATGTAATCCAACTTTTGGCTCAGGATTAAAATACTTCACAAAGATAAAGCCTTACTGTGCTTTGACATGTAAGATTTAAATTCTTTAATTTTTTGTTAAGATACTAAAAAGTGACGATAGAATAGTTATTGTAACCTCCGAAGCTAAAAAAAGTAAAATAGTTGAAACATAATAATTTAAGTTTTTACTTAGTTACATCTAATGTTACCAAAAACACCTAATCCCGCATAAGGCCCAGCTAGCTTCGTATCATGTATGTGTATGACATATTTTATTTGAACTATTTAAGTATCAAATTAAAATATACTGTTGCATACAAATAATCAGTCAGCACCCGTTTTATTGGCGCATATTTATTTAATGCTATGTAAATAATAACGATTATTAGAAGCACTTAGTTAATAGGAATCGGAAATGCACCATTCTCGAGAGAATTACGTGAAAGTGTGTAAACAACTTACGGAATTATAGCACTTTAAAAAATGTTAAAAGAAACACGCATCGTAAACGCCTTGAATGGCTTTTAAAAAATGTTTTTAAGAAAGCTTAAGCTGTAAAGCTCGCGTTCAGAGTTAAAAGTGTCATTTTAAAATAGAAAGTAAAATTGTGTCAAGTATAAGTGTATTCCATTTTGCACCCTCAATAATTGGCCAAGTCAAAGACGGCTTATAGTTGGTGTTTTTTCCTATTACCAAATTTTTGTCCTTCTAAAATTCCAAGCCTTTCCCAGTATCGCCAATATTTTCACTGGCAACATTAGGTACTGTGCGTACACAGACTGTTAAAAAATGTTAAAAGTGTCAGGAAGGAGGATATGTTTTTCTTCTTTCATTTAACTTTATTACTAAAGCCGTGTTTTTTGGTACAGCCTTTACAAAACTAACGCGTCGACAAAATTGGTGTCTTATACATTTATTTCTTATATTTTTCATATTATATTAAAAATACTAATTATTGAAGTACTCAGTCTTCTTTTGTTTTTAAAAATCGCCAAATTTAATGTTAATAAAACAACGAATTGGTTGTTTTACGCTATTGTGCATTGAGGTGATTATATCGTAACGAGATCAGATTGTTAATGTATTGACATTTTATATCAATTTGTAGTGGTAAAACTAATAAACTGATCAACACGAGACCATAGATTACCATCGATTTGACGTTAATGACAGCTCATTAAAGTAAATGTCACTACACTATCGCCATTAACTTTAAACATTGTGGCTGGGAAGTGGGAGCTTTATCCCGTAACTTGTTCTACTTGCAATATTGCCGTTTTTATATTATTGTTTTAAAGAAATTTTTATTTTTTTATTTATTTTATTTATTTATTTTCATGGAAGACTAACAGCTTTAAAATGATAATGTAACAGTTGTGTAGCAATTTGAAAGCCAATTACAAGTCTTCACGTATAGATACTGGTTACAAAATTAATAAACTATTATATTACAACTGTTCACACGAACATCAGCAGTATAACAACCATACAGGGCTGGGTACAAATTTGTGAAATATTATATAGAAGTAGAAAACCAAAAAAACAGTAATACTAAAAAAAAAATACTTGACTTTAATGTTCAAAGTCATCGAAATACATATCAAGTGACCACGAAGTGAATAGCAGACACCTTGCTTTGCAGTTTAATTAGGCAGGTTAGAAAAAAATCTTATATATAAAATTCTCGTGTCACAATGTTAGTTACCTTACTCCTCCAAAACGGCTTTACTGATGTTTACCTAATTTTATATGCATATTAAGTCTGAGAATCGGCTACTATCTATTTTTCATACCCCTAAGTGATAAGGGTAACCCACCCCAAAAATTAATATCGCAAAACAACGTTTGCCGGGTCAGCTAGTATAACATATTATATATAACCTGGTATCTGGTGGACAGAAGATCCTGAACAGGAACGTTCACTACCAATACATAATATGCATGTTAACAATATAAACAACATCAATAAAAAAAATTCAATAACGTTAATAACGGAAGAGTCAGGACCGTCAATTGTTTATTTACAGACATTTAAAATAAAAATCTTTTCCCGTTATAATTTTAATATAGAAGGATCATACATAATTAATTCGTATCCCGCATATGACGTCAACGGGGCGGCAGGGCTACATCGAAAATTTTACGTGGCTCGAAGCAGCCGCCAACTTCCAAATGTCACTTAAATCAGAGAACCTAGGTTATATGCTAATGAAATACCTAGCACGCGATCATTTGAGGTTTATTATAATTTAATATTTGCTTATTTTAAATAATTATGGTATACACAATTTTGACTGTAAACTGTGCTTAATTTATTTTAAATTTATTTAATTATTTAATTTTTTATTTAAAATTAGTTGAATTTTTTTTGAATTTATTCATGAGAAACGAAATTTTTTCTTTTTATAGTATTGAAGCGATATATATTATTTATTTATTTATATATATATTATATACATATATATATATATATATATATATATGTATATGTATATATATATTAGACATAACAATTTTAAATATTAACAGAAAATAAAGATAGTGAAGGCTAACGAAGAGGAGTGAAAATTATGAAAACCAAAAGAGAAATGGGTCAAAATCTCATCATTAACAGGTTAGTCGTCAGAGACAAATTCTAAAATTGAAGGCTCCGACTGCGCAAGTCAATGACGAGATTAGAAAAGTGGTGCGACTAACGCAACCGGTAAAATACCGGGTGAGTCCGGGTAAAAGAGGGTATTACTGTGAAAAACATTCAAAGAAGTCCCTCCTCAAAGAAAATGCCCTCTATGTGAGCCAATAATCGAAAACCAATTCAAAATAGTAATTCTAATGATCTATTCAAACCCTATTCATAAGATGTGAATAATTAATTACCAAGGCATTATGTGACGCCCTCACAATCTACCCTAGCATCTAGTTTTAGCGTATTCAAATGACCCTCGATTATTTTCATATTCATTTAAATCACAAAATTTCATAACTGTAATACATCCGTTGTTCTCATAAATAAAACCTATATTTTTTACTAAAAGTGTATAAGGACAAATATGAATAAAATGGTCAAATATGATTTCAATAACTGCTAAGAATTCAATAAGTACAAAGAACACACAAGTAGAATTATAATAACAATTTAAAAATTAAATAGGAATGTTTTTTAAAAATTTATCCAAATACAAGAAAGACATTTGCTATATATAATTTAATAATTAACCTTTATTACTATCGTTGTATGTAATTTGATATTTTTTTATAGTTCTGATAAAGTTCTGACCTCGAAAAAGCAACATAAAAAACGAAAAGAAAACTACGGATCACGCATCAATTTTACTAGTAAAAATATTCAACGCGTTTCAAGTTGCTTTCCATCTATATTTTGGTATCAATATTATTTTTTATCTAGACATTAAAAAACAATATTTAAAATATGTATATATCTATCCTTTACCTTCGTAACGTTTAAAAGAATCTTTCTATCTAAACAAGATAGCCAATGTAAGTATTATTTAATAGATTAGACATAAGACATTAGAGTAATAATATAATCAACAGAGCTTAGTCACTAACGATTATATCCCACCCTTTAGTATAAACCTTTCTAGAGCTTTCGTAGCCAGTCTACACCGTACATAAAGCTGAAATTGAAAATGCGTGCGATCGTAGCGTTTCAGCGCTACGTTATCTACTAGAGTTCATTGTACCCTCCATATATAAGCTTTTCCTGACTACACTGCTTTTTTAACTGCTTATTACTACTTTTTGAACTGTTATGAATTAATTATAGGTATACGTTGTAGATTTGAAGCCACTAATTTATAACACTTTTAAATAAGATCTGTACTATTTCTTCACAAAAGAAGAAATATATAAAAAATATCTAGATGGATAGTTGCGATCTCAACTATTTTCGCAAACCGTAGAGATTTCTAATTAAGCTCACAAAGACATCACCTGAAAAACAGTATCCTGTAAGGAAAAACAATATCCTATGAGGTTATTGTTTTGTCTTCAGCACTCACCTATTTTTTCCATGACCGATCTTGTAAAGCTCGACGTGCTTGAACTGAGCGTAAGTTGCCATTGTTATAATACGAGATTACACTGAATGCCACTGCACGAAGGTATGAGCGTATGTTCGCTGCAATTGCGGTCAGCTGACTGAGCGCGCGCGGCCGGTACCCTCGCTTAAGTCGATGCTACCACCCTCCGCCCGCACGACAAAAGTGAACCGCGCATGCGCCGCTCGCTCGCGCCGCTTCCGCTCTTCTTCTGTTTAGGGTTACGCAGACCAAGTTCCTGAAACGGTATTGTCCGGCTGTTTGTCTAGCCTGCAGACAATTCAGACTATCTACCAATCACCATCGCAAACTATACAAACAATTTAAATAGATGCGTGCTTTTACAATATTTGAGTACCCGAACCCTAATGACTTGGAATAAAGCAAAGAAATTTAAGGCATCAAGTTAAAAGATTACAAAAATATACACCCATACACGAGGAGTTATAAATACTTGTAATGATTTAACTTACGGAATCCACTCTTGTGCGAGGTTAGAATTTTACTTTCTTCTTTTCTCTACACCACCTGGCCGTCCTGTTCGTAACATAAGCCAACTAACAGATGACTAGTGTGAACAGATAGGAACTGGTTTGACGTTTACAAAATGCCCCAACGATTGACGGGTTACAGGTATTTCCGCATGTGACATATATCTCATAATAATTCCGATATCGCATGGATAAAAGAGAATGCCAAGTGCATTAATAATTAGCTTACGTAATTATTTTTATATTATATTTAGTTAATGATAGCGATTTACTTTCGTTTTGACGTTGATCTTAGAAAGTAACTTTATAGTTGAAAAATCTCCGCAGATAAAACAATTTTTTAATTATAATTGATGTTTTATTTCAGTGCCATGACAGTTAATATAACTGGACTGACATTTCGTTTTTAAAAAAAAAAAACAAACCAAATTCGTTGACACGTGAAAATAATTTCAATGACTGACTGAAATATTTGTATGTATACACGATCGACTTTTGAAACGAGACAGTAAAGACCTTAACCGTTATAGTTACAGGAAATTACTAGGAGGCTTTGGAGGACAGATTTTGGAAAAAAGCTACAGTCAGTAAAAAAAATCCAAAACACCAAAACAACATCTTTTATGCACATCGATCCCATTTCATGTAGGCATCAAAAGACTCTATGGGACCACTTGAGGTATCAGTACTATGGATAAGGTACCTGCCCTTACGTCCCATTTCAAAAATACATTCCGTCTATATATTTATTACCACATATAACATATTTACAAGCATTAGACTATATAAATCTCTCGGTTTTTGACTCGGTAATAAATGGTTGCCGTAATCCGATAAGATGTTGGCATTTCAAGAATCGTTATATCTTCCTCGCTTGATGGATTAATTTATAGTCAGTAGGTATCTAGATTTTCTTTACATAGGAGTATCTTATTTATTATATTTATGTATGCACAAACAAAAATATATATCGATTATGTAAGTAAACTAATTTTTAACGTTTCAGAAAAAGTTAAACAAGGTTATTAATAAATAAATAAGATTTGGGTCATTAAAATGGTATAAATGTATACAACCTACTAAAAATAAAAACAATAATAACGTGTTATGTTTGTTAAATAACAAGAGTATCTAAGCCTAACAGCTTGTAAATTAACTGCTTTTGAAATAATAGTTAATGCCACATTAACAATGACTTATCATGCATAACCTAAAAACCAGCATATAATTTTATCTTTTATATTTTCTTCTTTAATAAATAGTTAATATTCCTAATTTTTCCCACAGAGCTGACCATTGTCTCACAAAGTCCATCAATCTTTCGAGCGGCACACGTCAAACAGTCCGAGCTTCCCTGTTTCATCACTTGCCCATTACAACATATAATTTGAACTACAATTTCACGCTACGAACGAGCAAACAAATCAAATCCAACTCTATTACAATAATAACACGGTTCAGATTCGAATAACCATAGCCTAATCTATTCTAAGTTGAATTTCACAAGCGTGTTGCAGTCGAATGCGTTTATCTGAAAACAGCGTAGAAAGCAATTTCACCGAAATATTTGTTTACCTCGAATTTCCTGTGCTTGCTGAATCGATCAACTGTTCCGGCCATAATATGTACTAGAAAACTATCAGTCATTAGACACTTACCTTGAAACATTAAACATATTTTGAAATGGTTAATTTAATCTAGTTTCGGAAAATAAAAGGTATCATGTTAGAAATTATGGAATTTCTACTCTATCTAGCATACGAGCGCTGAAATTACTCTCCATGTATTATAGATGTTTCAAAACTCTATCATATTATAAATATGTCGCCAAGATGCGAAAGTCTACCACAGATATCTACTTATAATACAACTAAATTATATTAACACTTGACAAACTTCATCCAGCAATTAAAATGTTGGGGCTATTGCAAATAAATAGAATTAACTAAAACATAAAACATAATATTTAAAAAACAAACAAATTTTCTTGATTGGTTAAATTGAAATCTAGAAAAAGCTGGAAAGTAAAAGCATCAAATTGTAGTTTTTAGTTGCTATTTAAAAAACAACTGTAGCAACTACATAATATTGGCATAAGAAGTATTTAAAAGCATTTCATTATGCAAGTAAGTACCTATTTGTTTTGGTCCACAGAGTTTAAATTTTCCGCTTTCCGATATTGCATAACTATTAATTATTGTAAATAGACTAAAAAATAATACTGAATTGCTATAACATATACTGAGTGCTTTGATTAACCTCACACAATTAAAACTAGATAAACAAAAATTTAATTAATTAAACTTATTTACCGTAAGCGATGTCCTATTTTCAGCATAACCTTCGGGTTATTATTAATTTTCCTGAATAATTAATATTATTAATTTGGAATATTATAATATCTAAAAAAATTATTTAAGCTTAAGGAAACAAAATGTATAATAAAAGCTTTACCCGCGTTAACTCCAACTATCCCTTGCCAAAAAACACGTGCTCTAATAAACGTTTTTTTAATAAAAGAACAGTATAAATTATCCCACAAGAACACACTACCGGTGTATAAAGTACCCTATATGTTAATTCAGAGCGTTATGTGCGTATTTATCACTAGGTAACCAGACATTTTACTATCAAAAAAATTCAGTATTGTTATGCCTTAAATAATGTACAAAAAATTAAATCAAGTTACAATACGTAAATTCCTTGCATATGTAACCATTTAAGTTTCAACCTTATACAGCACTACACTACAGCACTTGACCTAAAAGATAATTTTCAATTCAAACCCTCTGCCTCCTCATTGTTCCGTGCCCACAGTAATTTGTTCTAGGTCGTCTCTAATCTTTAGCATGAATTAACTAGGCATTTCAGTTATAAATACTTAAAGAACGTGCCTTATCACGATCTCGGAAAATGTTTATTTTCGTAGATTGCCTATGCAGATTTGCGGTATTAAGTAATATATATTTAATAATGAAAAGCTCACGTGAAGCAATTTTTAATTATACTTGTAACAATCCTTTTCTTAAAAACTGTTTTCCATATAAAAATCGATTCTATTCGTGTTAATTTTCTTTTTGGAAGCTGATACCGTAGTTCCGACTACAGACGCATAAAATAAATTAGTACTTATAAGAGAGACCAATATAATCATTACTATTATAAAATATTTAATTCAAGTGATTAGGTACATAAGAGATTTCTCCATAATTTATTCTGACAAATGACATCAAGATAGGATCCATCAAAATATTCACGTCACATTAGTTTAACAACTATCAACTAATTATTGTGCTAGATATTTCTCATAGAAACCTGTCTATGAACACTCCATAAAACCATTGAAATTGTTCTCTGAATGATTTGTATTCTAGAAAGTTTCTCCACTATATACTTATAATTCAAAAAATTCCCTTAAAATGGCTGCTTTTTTGACAAAAATAACAAAGAAGGTTTCTTAGAATTCGGAATGCGGAAAAGTGAACAATAGGGTGTCCCTTAAAATTCAACTTCAATATATTTTTACGCATACCTTCTAAAAAGTTTCGTATGGACCTAATATAGTCTAGAAATAAATATTAGCCCGATTTATAAACGATAACCCGTGCCGACTTGAGTTTTTAACTTGTCCATACAAGTTGCGCGGGAGCAGCGCGGTGACCTGTTACTGCGAGTTTCAATTGTCATTTCATAAGTGATTTCTAACATTTTTAGTGCGTTGTTGTTTATTTTGTGAAAATGTCTGTGGAATTACGAAGTGATAAACAAAATATTTTCCTTATCGGACTGCCAAGCCACCAGATAAATGGTGCAAAATTACCATCTAATCGACAAGTTCTCACCGTTTTATTTTACAATATTCGTGAAGTCAAGCTGACTGTTAGTGAAAGTGCGAATCTTGTTATAAGAGAGTGCATTATATTTTGGGAAAAAGCCAGAATTCCTACGAAGGCAATCCCTAACTGCGTGAAGAAACTTGTTGATTTATATCATGTTTGGAGGGAGCTGCAAAAAAACTGTAAGAAAACTCAGTTGACTTTCAAGAATCGTGAAAATAATTTTGTAAAAGACCTTGATAACATATTTGATATTGCACATGCAGATGCCTTTGACAGAATGAAGATAGAGGAAGACAAAGATTTCTTAAGGAAACAGAGAGAGCCAGGTCGATCGGGATGCTTAGGTGGAATCGACAAAAAATATTGCTAAGACAAACATTACATCTTTGTTAACTTTTTATAAGACTGAACTGGAAAAATCTTTTGTTAGAGACGATTACCGCGAATTGGTTGAACTATGCGTTGTGTTCTTAGGAGGAGACACAGAGAATAAACTAAAACTCAGGCCCCCCGGAGCTTTGCATCAAGCGCGATGGATGGCGAGAGCAATCTATTCTATAAAAATATGTTTGCTTCAATCGCAACTTAAAATTACTGCAAAGGACAAAAATGCTCTACAAGATGTTTGTTTATTTATCGTCACCTTGTATACCAAACCTTGGCTCGAATGTACAATGGCAGTTAAAGCACCTAACCAAGACTTGTCCTTTTTGAAAGCTCTAAAAGAATATGAAAAAGTAGACGCGACAAGTTCCAAGGCATCCATAAGCAAGTTTATTCATCATTTATGGTATTTGTGTGAAGAAACAGTCATGTTATCACTCTTTGATGAAGAAGTTGATACCAAAACCAAGACAAAAATGATTAATAATTTAAACAGAGACGAAAGTTCAGATTCCTCTAAACGCTATGTCCCATCGAAGGAAGAAATTACGCAAAATTTGTTTGGTAAGTACTTAATATTTTCTTGTTTCTTTTTCAAAGTTTTGTGGTTTAGTTTTTGCTTATTTTGATGGTTTTTTCTTTATTTCAGATATGACGCTGGATGATTTTGTGACTCAAAGAAGCAAACGATTTCTATCTCGACTACAGATCGACGACAGTTTTCTTCGGGAAGACGTATCTTCGTGGGGTGACAATCCTGCTTTTTTGGAAGCTAGAAGACGATTAAGTCGTTTGAAGGTCGTAAATGACACTGCTGAAAGAGCTGTTAAATTAATGCAAGATTTTAATGGTCTTATCATGGCTGAAGAAGAGCAAAAACAGTTTTTGTTGCGTTGTGTTCAGGAACATAGAAATCTGTATCCAGACTGTAAAAAAACTACACTAAAGAGAAGTTACCCTAATTCATTATTATTATAATTTGTATTTAAATAAAAGTTTGCATTGATATTTTTTTAGTTTTACTCATATTTACTTTATTTGTTGCATTTTAATTAGTTTTGGATCAAACCAAAATGTCAGACCAAAACACCATTTTTTATTAAACTTTAGAGCTCGGTCGGCACGGGTTGCAATCATGCTACAGATATGAAATTTCATATTTAAGTACGTTTTAGCATTTATAAAAAAATTGGAGGGTATGCGTTTCGAAATTCTAAAAAAAATTTTTTTTTGCCATATAAGGGACACCCTAGTGAACAATCAAAAAAAGCTCTGTTGAATTACCTTAGAAGTAATATTAATACAATTTTCTTACACAAGTTGTTGATGGAGAAAAATCTGAGGTAAAAATTAATAATACTTTCTTTTATTATGTGAACGAATATTTTTTGGCAATCTCGCTCGTCTTAGATAAAGATGAAAGATAATATTATGTCAAAATCATTTTCTATCAGTGTCATAATTTATAACAACGAAATTTAATATGTTTTGTGTTTACACCTATATATACACACCTACACCTATATTATGTAAATATATAATAAATATACCTACTTAGAAATAAAGCTAAAGTAAAAAACATATTATCAGGAGAAAGTCTTGAAATATTGCAAGCAGTTTGCCCTTAATGTCACTGTTAATTTGTTTATTTAAAAAGGTTAACCTCTATTATTGTTCGTCATGATAAGTAAAACCTTATTTTGATAAAAATATGCTGCATATATCTTATATCTTTGATTTTATTTATAAAGAATAGTGTCCATGTCTGCTTCACAAATAGTTGAAAAAGAGTTTTTTTTTTCGCAAATTTGGCGCTTATTAGAAGTTTTTCTATTATGCACCAAACTTGCTATAACATATTAGTGAAAACCATATTTCAATCTGTTCAGCCTTTTTTAATATTGACGATTATGGTTATAGTATAGAATGTAGATTTTACACAGGTATATTGACTGATATTTTTAATTTCAATCGTTAGTAACGAATGTAGCACTTATTTACTTAATTTATGTAGAACTTTTGGTCTTAACATTGCTTTGACATTTCATCCTAGAGTTATGTTGCGGCGTTATTACATCATAGGAAACTCATTAGGAGGCGAGAATATTATAATGCATAATAGCTTTTACCTTAATGTCAGCTCTATATTCCCACGCATGATTTCAGGGCTTTCACATTCAACAAACCATAATATTTCCTGTTTAATTTATACATATAACCCTACATACCAAGTATAAATATTTAAAAAAACATTGTTACCTATTTAAGTTTTATTGCTTCAAGTAACATTAGGCTATTCTCAACATCAATGACAGATATGAATGTATTTATATCTTTTAAAACTCAAAAAATCGTAATTGTTAACCTGTAAGAAGATTAAATGAGAACCGTTGTGTGGAATATATTATTGACAGCCCTGAATTTAATCGTTCAGTTTATTATCGTAGTGTAAATCGCGGCGGGCGCGTTATCGTCAGCGCGTGCGCACGAACCTTGATCGCCATCTGTCAATGAACAAGTGTCCCGCGGAGTCATTAGAGGTACCAGTGCACTTATTAAGGGCTCTATTTAATTTACTAATAGGGGACTATCACTGTTCCATCTAATTTATCTTTCTTTAGGATTATGCTCGCGGCTATGTTCGCGTGCCACAGTTAAGTATAGCCAAAGACACTCAGATCGACTACTAGCTTTCTATCAATTGAAAAAATATTTTGAAACAATAATTGTTAAACAAAAAATTAAGCAGGGCAGTATATAATTATTACATGTTGCCCTGATTAATTTTCTCAACTCAAAGGTAACCTAAAACGTGCATTTTAAGAACACTCCTCGTGATGCAGAATCCATTAAACTTTCACTGTTTAGTCCAAAATCGTGGACTTTTATGAATATTTTACGTAACGCTTACACAAAATTCATGCAACTTATTCTACCAATGTACCTACAGTTCGCCAGTTAGTGGACTGTATAGTGATTTATAAAATATTATGTAAGAGGTGAACATATAAGGAGTCTGTGTATAGTTAATGTCATGTAGTGATTTTGACAAACTGTACTAAGATGACTAAATATATTAGAGGATGAGACTAAGAACCTAACAACCCTACGGATCACTAACCCCTACAGTTGTAACCCTAACAAATAAATAGTGAATATATAAACATATAGATAAATACGGGATGTCTGGACCAAGAGACCTATGGTCCCAGATGGAGGCCTAAGGGTAGGATCAGAGGTTCAAGGTAATGGGATTTTCTCAAAGCTATCGGACAGGCTCACCATGATAACTAAGCACTAGGAGGAGTCTTCGCCACTTTGAGAGGATGTGAGAAATGAAAAGACAAAGCAATATTCATAGCTAAACTAATCTAACTATCTAATAATATCTAATTAATACTATAGACATTATGGAAAACATTACAATTCGAATTTTCATACCTGGCCTAATATACAAAGTAAATCGGTATTAAGTATAAATATTATTATTTTACTAAAGTTACTTGTTAAATGAGAGTCACTATTATATGAAAGTCCTAAACATAGAGGTATATAGTTAATTAAAATCCTCTTATTATTATTTTCAATATATAAATTGTCTTTAGTCAATTGTCTTAACAAATTAAATTAAATTTACACTGACGCAGTTTTACCTAGGAACCATAAAACAACTATACAATTTATGAAAACTAGTGACTATTATTACGTATTGAAATTAGTCTACATCTGTCACGTTTTATAGCTTTGCAATAATTTACAAATTCAAATACCTTTGTTAAGTAGAGCTATGACCATTTAATTTACTGTCAATAATAAACTAAGTATTAGGTTAAACGGATTTTCAATGTTTGCTTTGAATGCATTTAAAAAAAATACATTTTAAAAGAAATTTAAAATATATCTATGGATATGAGAAAATAAAACATAAATAGGTCTGTTGGGTAATTACTGCTTAATTATTATAAGTTATAAATTACTAGCTGACCCGGTAAACGTTGTTTTGCCATATTAGTTTTTGGAGTGGGCTGCCGTTATCACTTAGGGGTATGAAAAATAGATAGTAGCTGATTCTCAGACCTACTGAATATGCATATAAAATTTGGTAAAAATCAGTAAAGCCGTTTCGGAGGAGTAAGGTAACTAACATTGTGATACGAGAATTTTATTATAAATTATAATTTTTGTAATAACTTATGTTGTAATAACTTGATCTTCACTTTGACCATTAATAATTGTCAACCCTTATTTCAATTCTCATTTAAGGCATTAAAAAACAAAGACTTTATTTGAAAGCGACGTTTCAATAATCCTATTTCACTCTTTGTTTAATTATAGTGACCAATTCAAACTATTTTAGCCATTATTATAACTTTATTAAGTATCATAATCGTGAATGATATCATGAACAATCAACACACTTCAATTTAATGATCATAATATTTTAATTGTTAAAGTTAAAAAGCGTCAAGTATTCTATTCACCTGTCCTTTCTCGTCAATTTTACAATGGAAAGTCATTTATCATATCTATTTAAATTTAAACAAGAATTAAATATTTATTTATATAGCAAGATTAATAAAATCCCAGAATCATTTTTTTGTTATTCTGCTAAAAGTTTCACGTGTTACTAAAACTCCATAGTTGCTAATTAATTATGGAAAGTTTGATATGCGTTTCTTACATTCCCAAAAAAATTCATTCCATTTAATTCAAAAAAATCGAGAGCGGTAAAAAATACTAGATATTACCAATGAAAAGAATTAGTATTATATCTTTAGTGTTATCATAATCTTAATGCTTCAACCTGGTAAATCTTTTATAAACCTGGATTCGAATATATTATAAAAGCTGTGATGTTTGACAGATTATGACTTTCGAAAATTATATATAAAATCTGTCTCAAGATTATAAACCTGGTGGTGTTATAAATATCAGGCTTAAGAAACGCGTAACGCTTTGCGTTTCTATTGAAAACTCTACAATTAGCTCGCTAGGCTACGTCTAGTGAAATTTTCATCCGTTTCGCTATTTTCCACTAGCGGTCGAACACCACAAGCCGCAAATGATTAATGCATGCCTCGATAAAAGGTGGTAACAACGGTTAATTCGATAAATCATTACAGTGAAACGCTTCCCCTTTAGTTTAATAGGTCACGTACTTTTACCTGCGAACGTGCACTATCTTTGAGCGAAAACTGCGCGTTTGTCAAAAAAGAAAACAGAGTAACATCTCCCGACTTTGTGAAGCTTCATTGAATGAGATATGTTTTTGTGTAGACATTTATTGTCACAGAACAATTTATTAAAATACAATTATACCGTAACGTGTGGAAGTGTGAAGCAAGACAGTTTTTATTATGTCGGTGTAATACGTAAATAAATGTGGAATAGTAAACTATTGGAAGGTTGCTAAATGATACCCAATTATATTTCCATGTTTATTCTGGTATTATGTGCGAAGCTGAAAAGCATTATGAATTTTATATTACTTTCAATGGTAACATGTTGTCGTTCAAACCTTCCTTATCTTTATTTCCATTGGTGTTTTTATACATTGGGTGTAACTTATATTTTAATATCATTGGATATAACACGGAAAATATCTTTTATTATAATATTTATTGGTAAAACTTAACTGTCGAAGCAAAATTACTGCAAACATTTCGATATATTTGGATAACATTAGATTGTACTTAATACTTTCATCCAGTTAACATTTCATAATATCAAAACAATAAATTACACAACGAATATCAGGCCACAGATAATAATGATATGAGTAATTGCAGGCGAGATGATAATTAACGTATCAAAACGAACATATAAAATTAACAAGATGATGAACCCGTGCCCTATTATTTTGACAGTCATAGAATAACAGCTGCTTAATTAATATGTACTAGTGGTCGCCCATTGGTCGAAATTCGACCATAATTCAAGAGTACATAAGGTATGTATGTGAGTGTACGTGGTGTATCATTCAAGCACTAGTGTGTGTAATTAATTTTAATTAATGTATTTCTAATACATTTAAATAAAAAGAATAGCTTTATACCCTTCTTCTCCATATAAACTTTAACTACATCAAATTTCACATTCATCCGTTCGCGCAATTTTCTTAAAAAGGCGTACAAAGTTTTCGCTTCATGTATTAATAATATACATATGTAACCTCTATTTTTATTGTTTCTATATAACACTGTATAATCGGTACGTGATTATTCCGGCAATGACGGATTCTGATTAATTTTTTATCGAGTAGGTTTCGGAGAACTTGATTCAGCGCGATTTGAAAAGATTAACATAAGCCTAATATTTACACATATGTTTTGGTTTTTATTTATCTTGTCTGGTAAATTGTCAATGCATTAGGTTTCGTTTGAAAGTATTAGCATATTTTAACAGCATAGTTTCGCTGCGTCAAACGATTCCAATAAATTTTTATATTAAATAAAAGCATTATCCGAGTAGATGGTAGAAATGAGATACTTTTGTGAAGTAGCTTTCGCCGTATCCACCGTTTCAAAAAATAATCAAGGATTTTAATGATGTTACACAAATTCTAAATCCATGTTTATCCGGAACACAATTTTGATATTAAAATCAAAATTTTGTCAAGATCGTAAGTGACGTGAAAAGTAAGAAATTCATTGTTTTTATTTTATGTTTAAGTATATTATACACTAGTTTCGTAATCTTATTACAAAATTATATCAAGTTTGTAAGTAATCCGGACTTCCGACCTCTTCTTCAATAACATTATTAATTAATTATCATTACATGATTTGTCTAGTCCATTAACCTACTTTATGTAGGATTTAGTCACATTAATGTCTTAATTATTTCTAATTTCGCACTCAAATTGATATATTATATATTATGACACAAGTATTGGCTTTATGACAGGATATTTGTTTAAACACAATAGTTGTTTAACGTTTCACCTACATTTAGGTAAATCATTTCTTTTATAAGATAATTGTTCTTACCACTTAAAATAGTATCTATTATATGTTACGTGGTAATAATAATCTTATACATAATATAATGATTATAAGCTTAATTCGAAGTGTCGGTTTGTAACATCCAAATAACAGAATTCAATTAATACGTATAAAAATGCGATAGTTATAAAAATTGCAATTCACAATTTTTTATCTGTCTGTTTTTTTCTAGCTAATCTCAGAAACAGCTAGACCGATTTTTAAAAGAATTTTCACTGGCAAGCTGATATTCTAAAAGCAACTTGGGCTACTTTATGTTAAAGCTACTTATTTTAAAACGGTCAAATTCGGGGACACAGCTAAACATAAAAATAATGTAATATAAACCGTTCATTCTACAGCAGATAAATATATATTCTCTTAACAACAAGTTATCGGCAATTACTTTAAAGCAATCGACTTAGGGCTGGGATTATGAAATTGCGAACGTAATAAGCCGATAGCTACCTTGACTCATCTGCCATCTTTAAATTGTTCCAATAATTGCTTATATGCAATTTAACCAACCACAACGTTATTTACTACTTTAATTTAATCTATTTCTCGATACAAATAACCACGCAATATAAATTCAAATAACAACGTTTTTCAATATAAATCTCATTCCATGTTGCAATTTTCAAGTTTTGATTTTTTAGTCTAGTTAACAATTTCCACTAAATACAACTTACAAAAGCTGAAATAATAGACAATACTAAGACTTTGATAAAAATTGTCGAAAAAATAATTTTAACAAAAACAACTTCAAATTGTAACTATTGAACAGATTTTGATGAAATTTAAATGGGACCACACGGGAAGCACCAGCTTTCAATGAAAAAGAATCATCAAAATCGATTCACCCAGTCGAAAGTTCTAAGGTAACAAACATAAAAAACAGTCGAATTGAAACCCTCCTCCTTTTTTAAGTAGATAAAAAAGGTAATATTAGTGCATAAGACATAAATTATAATGCCCCACTCTTACATCCGTTTCACTGATCATTTTCTTTGATTAGGTCATATATTTCTGTGCATATCCCAGGATCACCTAATCTAGGTACCTACGCCACGAGGCAGTTAGGTTATAGATCTTTAAATTACTTTTGATACAATTAATCCTACATTTAATCAAAAAATATATCATTTAAATTAATTAAGATGAAACCAAAAAAAAGAGAAAGGAAAGAGAGAAAAAACTAAAAGCCTATAAGGAGGCGAATCAAGATTGAAATAATAGCGGAAACGACTAATACTAGGAGTAGGCAAAGATACATAACTAATGGCATTTCTTATTTGTCAGACAGGTTTTAGTTACCTATTTAAAATCTTACCTAACTCAAAGTGATATGCAGATACACCATCAAGCCTTATCTTTTTCTTAAAAAAACTTCGAAAGAAAACGCATTACAATATGACTCAGAAAAGAATTTACTAGAGTGTATATGATGATAAACAAAAAGATTCCTGTATAGTTTCGTAATTAATAATAAAATTTATATTTCTTACGGTATCAATAACCTCTTTTGGGATTATATCATTTATTTATTCAATAAGTTTAGAGAAAGTTATGAGTCTGATACTCTCGGAAAAATAAAAAAAAAGAACTTTTCGTTTTCACTGATTTTGACTAAAATGGAGCAGAAATATTCGTACGAGACTTAATCTTTTATATTGTAACTTTTTAAAATTATATTTATAATCTATCTGAATTCACAGGCAGAAGCTAATTCAACACTATTAGATCTAGTAATATGGCATTTACGCTACATATTGGCTATCTCAGCATTCTGAAGCAAATTGTCTGTTTGAGAGCGTTGTAGATCGAAAGATAGGCATTGTTCGCCCGCTGACCGACCCCAGGTAACATTCTCTTATTATCGCTAAATTAATTTATATTTTGCATACAATTTATCAGGGAAGAGAAACCCGAGCGAATCTATTATTTACTCTGTGTACTATTGGCATTTAATAGCGATCATGCTATTAAATGCCAATATTAATCCAACTTCCTAGTTACTACTATTAACACGGACTGCATGTTTTTGAAGTTTTTCTTCTACTATATTCTATAATTTGCTTTTACTTGCAGCATGGGATCACAATGATAGCTTATTTACCTAAATAAACTAAAAAATATAATTTATAAAATAAGTATGAGTACCTACTCATACTTACGTATTACTCTTACATATGTATTATATTTTAAATAACACTCGATTCTGATTTATTGCACATGTAGATAAAGGTTAATAAATAGGTAATTATTTTCTCAGGAATATTCAATGACAGTGCATTCCACATGTAACTCAACAAAATAACTAGTTTGTATACCTGTGAGCGATAGAGATTTATACTCGACTATGCTTATTTTATCAAGTGAGATAAACCGTGTAACAAATGGACAAAATGCACGCAATATTGTATCAAAATACTGCATATTAAATTTCCAATTAGAGACGTTATTTAAACATTTATTACTACCTTCCTCCCTCGGCTTTGATCGCTCTAAATCAACATAAAACGTGAGCGTGACACTAAAATATGATATCCAAGTAAACCACTTAACAGCATTTGTTATTAATTGGTTCACACCTTTGACATTAAATTGGTGTCACGACAGTGGTACTGGGTTTGAATCTTGGAAATGATGAGTGAAACCGAAGCAGAATATATCTGCCCCATACCTCACCAGTTATGGAGCATAACCGGCAAATTAGAAAATATATTTTGTATAAAATAAGATCATTTAAATAGAATAAATATTTATTATATTTAAAAATCTACTAATATAATATGTACATATATAATACTAATATAGAGAAAGAAAATTAAAAAAATATGAGAAGAATACCGCAGCTAAATATAATATACTAGCAGGTTTATAAAGTCACTTTTAGATTGTGTAATTGACTTGTAAATCTCTACAATACAATAAAGGAAAGTGCCTAAACTCGCAGTATCTCAGCGACCAATCATTTTAGAAAATGTTCGCAAAATCATCGGTTGTCATCACTCATCAGGTGCAGACGCAAATAAATCTCAGTGAACGGTGACTGCATGAATTGATTTCGCTTTCTGTCAATTTAAATGACTCGACAGAATCATTGTTTATGCACTTTTTAGCTGCTATTTCAGACGAATAGAATTTTTTATGTACAATTTATAGAAGCCGAACTATGGAACGGCTTTTACCTCACATCAGTCTGTCCATTTTTGAGTCTGTCTCTGATCAATTTATTTACAGGCAAGTAGGTGAAAAGCCTAACATACTGAAACATTCTTCTTTATTTCATCGAGTATCGAGCCAATTACCTTCAGTGCATACATTCAATGATACACGTTTGATCCATTTAGCCACGGAGACCCTAAGCCTATTAATATATATATATATTTTGTTTTCTTTGTTTTTGAATCAGCCTTAACTTGATCAGAGAACTGATACTGAAACACTAAAGTAGGTCATTATAAAACTACTTCATGTAGAAATTTGTTGGGAACAATTTCTAAGTCATAAAGCACTAGACTGTAGCCAAAACAGTAAATACCAAAACACAAAGCATAGACAATCGTTAACGTTTTAGTCTTTGGACAATTGGCTGCGCTTTCCAGTCGTCGAGGCTTCTTTCCCGCCAACTTTACACTCTATTTAACGTAAGCCCTGGCGCAAAAAGAAAGTTAAATACAGCTAATCGCTGTTTAGGACGAATGCCCAAATTATTCTTCTGGTACGTTTTACTCTGATTACCATTCATTATAAACAATTCTTTTTTTACTAAACGAAACGACGACGACACGCTGAACTAAGTGCAACAAAAAACTCAGTAAAATTCAGCATTGAGTTAAAAGATAATTTTTAGAAAGTTTATAAATATATATATAGTTTATAAATTTTTAATAGTTTAGAAAATTGCGAAAAATTGCAAGTGCATAGAAAATGCTTACAGAAAATTATAGAATTTAATTCGTATCAGAATTGATTTTGGACTAAGCGCGATAATTTAGTTAATTAATTAGTGTTAACTCCATATTGTGCTTTTTCAAGGTGCTATCTGTATCAAAAAGGATGCGGGCTACATCAGTCTAGCGGTTCTTGAGATAAAAATACTTAATTGCATTACATCTTAAAACGGATTATTAATAAATAAGAGAATGCAATCCGCTTTCGCCATGAAATAATATATAATGAATATAATCTAACGGCCCGAATTGCACTGTACGACAATATACATTCACGAGGAGGTAATAACCAAATTGGCATCGTCAAATCACAATCGAGGTGCTCTATTGTTATGAATTTAAACGACATATTAAAACTCATTTTTATGAAAGTCACTTTTCATAAACGGTAAATAATAAGCGTTATAGTGACCCACTGACAAAATTGCCGCTATTTTAAAATGTTTCTGTGCCGTCTAATGGCACTCAAACCTCTAGGTATGTTGATAAAAGTAACCAATTATTTTATTACGCAGTGAAAAGAAAAGGTTATTATTATATACTTAGAATTTTTTATGAACTTTGAGTTAATCTCATATTCAAATGAATTTCTAAAAATTCTATTTAAATAAAAACATAAATCGCTAAAAATGTTACCACGATCCGAGAACGATCGGATTATTTTAGCAAGTTTTTAATATTTAATAAGGTCCAAGGAAATTTTGTAAAGAGATATTTGAAAAGTTGTCTAAAATGTCCTAAAATATTTGAAAGAAGAACAAGGGGGAGCTATTTTTCCCCATACAAACATTTCTAGTTTTGAAATCAGTCTACATGAGAATATACAATACCTTTTCATCTTGTATAAAGTCGCGAGCATCAACTTGCACTATTTTATATATTTTTTTTCGTTATAATTATTGATACCTTATTGCTTTTGAGAATTTTTTTTTTTAAATTGAACTATGCATTTATACTTATATACTATGTATTACGTATACGTAATAAGAACTGTAGAACATACAAAATTCTCTCAAAGTTGTCAAGAATAAATTCGGCTTTAAGTTTTAGTACAAAGATGAATGAAGACATGATGTAAAAAAAACTAGTCTACAATTTATGATTCACTAACTTTTACTACATTATTTACCTCAATGTAAAATCGATATTATATCCCCCGGGACTCAAAGTCCGATATCTGATGCTTGGCCAAGCGAGCTATATGTCACGTCATAACTTCATTTGGTATATGCAATTTATTATCTGTATTAATTATAAGTTTCAATACCAAAACATAAAGCTTCCTTTATAAATATCGATAAGTTAATTAAATATGCCTGGAATATGCAATTTCATCTCCGACTTTCAGATTAGTGCATTTATTGCACCGTTAATTAATTTAACTTAATTAGTTATTAAAATTAATTAGAAATTTGTTCAGAAAGCCTTTATACAATAAAATCTACTGTATAAGTGAGCTATTTCTTATCCAAAAAGAATGGGTATGAAAGCAACTAACTTCAAACAAAAACAGAATTTTATTTACGCAATGACTTTTGAGATTGAGTATCTATGAGCGAACATACGAACATGCATAGGTGCAAGTTAAAGACACAAAACACTTTTTTTGAGTTCCGCTGCAGTCGGATAAAAAACATTGATTCTAGAGAAACTTTTTTTGGAGTGGTACGTCCTTCGAAGTGACAATCTCCGTAGCTGAGTCAGTCAAGCGCTTGACATTGATTGCGATGATGGTATTTCGCAGTCGGTTAGTTTTGGGATTAGGACACGGATCAGTATGTCAACCATGAGATTATCAGTATTCAATCCCAGAGTGACCAAGTAAGTTTGCATTGAGAGCTGTAAGATTTTCCATATAAATACTTAACGAAGAAACTATAGAAAAATACATTACCAAACTTGCGGTAGAACTAAGAACCTAAGAACTAAACTATAGAAAAATACATTACCAAACTTGCGGTAGAACTAAGAACCTAAGAACTAAACTATTTATGTACATAGTTTAATTCATAGCATTGATAATTCATTCAGCTCAATGCGGTACGAGCGATGTCGCTCGTATTGCAAAAAGCCTCTGTTGTTAGATTGCAGTTCTATTAAAAATTTACAGCCATCTGATCAATAAAGCAATTAAAATTATTGAAACAAATCGTTATTTATCGGTCACAAATATTTTGATTCTTCTCATTAGCAACCAATTATTTCGAGACATAATCGTAATTGAGATAAAGTATAGTATAGCAAGATTATAATTAGTAATCGTGACTCCAACTCAATTAATCTGACTGCCAACTTATCAGGGGCAGCTTAACAAGAAACCTTTATCATTCTATCTCTTATCCCCAGAAAGTATATAATAGATCTTTCTCTCTTTCTATAGGGGTATATTCAAAATATACATTTCTATATATTGTCCTACATTTTCAATAAAAATTAATAAAGAAGGTTGTCCGACTATCTACATACTACGTTAGACGCTTTAAAAAAATTCTAAGTTGTCTTTGAATCTTAGCCCTTAGGCTCAAATTCATCGTGACTTTACGTCCAACTGTGCAAAGTACTTTGATCAAACTTTGATGTCAAAGAATTAATTAAAATGTGCAACAAAAAATAGACTATCAAATTCGGAATAGAAAAATAGAAAATACCAAGATATAGTCACAGAGACCAAGATGACAGATTGTCACTCCTAAGCTAAAATTGGGTTTGTGCAAATTACCATTAGTGTACTTTCTAATGATTTCTGATAGCTGTTGATGGAAATTATAAATCAAAACTTGATTTCCTCGAACAGTTAATAAGGAATGATAATTGTCTCTAACAGAGTCATTGATCACTGATTAATGTAAACACAGACTTGCCCGCAAGCCGAACCGCTTGCGAACTTATTCAACCACCACCATTATACACATTAATTCACAATCTGCATCTCTATCGAATTCCGTGTGTGTAAACGGAACGGATGCAATCTTGAAAGCACAACAAACAACCGTAGGAAATAATGGACGCTGTGAGGTGTACAAAGATTGATAAAGTTGCATATTCATAAATTGTATATAAACGGGTCGATGAGCTTGATACCCGCTCAATTTGCGGAAGTATTTACCATTAGTTAATTTATATATATATATATATATATATTAAAATTTTATTTAAACAGCTTCGTTAATGCAATGGAGCATAGAAGAGGCACATTCCGGGTCTGTTTTACCGATCATCGTACTTAACAACCAGATCTGTACCTTTCAAATAAAAACATTTATATTGTTTTCCCGGAAACCAAACCAAGCACCAAGTTAAGTTTTATTTAATTAATCACAAAATAATGTAATCACAAAGGGTTGATGTGATCTATATTTAAGTAAAATAATATTATAAAATAAATTTTTACTCAAAATAAATACCGGCATATACTGGTCGTATATTCTTGTCACACCCAATCACCAATACTCACTTCAAATACACACACAGTTTTATAGTTTATGTCTTAACTAGCGACACGCCCCGGCTCTGCACGGGTATAATACATATATATTAACCTTCCTCTTCAATCACTCTATCTATTTAAAAAAACCGCATCAAAATCTGTTGCGTAGTTTTAAAGATTTAAGCATACAAAAGGATATAGGGAAAGAAAAGCGACTTTGTTTTGTACTATGTAGTGATAGTGTTTAATTATGGTGTCATGGAAAAGCGGGGTCTCCTAATACAGGCATTTTTCCTTAACTTATCATCAGTTTTATTTCTGTATTTTATTGGAAATAAATTATTATTTAATCTATCTAAATGACCACAAATATGATCCAGAACGGCGAGCGCAATATAATTGTAGATCGAAATCGCAATGATTCGAGCAGCATCCGTGAACAGAAACATTTTGAGATTAGAAAGCGTTAACATTACCTCCTATCATCTCATTTAGATCTAAAAGCTGCACTTACGTTTTCATCGAAATCATGTTAATTGTACGCTTAGATTTAAATAATAACAACAATATTATATTCTATCTTAAATTGTCCTATCTCAATATATTTTATGTATTTATTAATATAAACAAATAGCCTATTCCTATTTCTCGCGTGGCGTGCGCTTCATTTAGGCAAAAATAAGTTGTCCACCCTGCCAAACTAAGATTAACAACATTAGGTATTTAATTTTAAAAAAAAAGGATCCATGTACGCGTTGAAATGTGCCTGGCCCATGCCCCAATACTTGATTACGTTTACACATTATAAACGAGTTCACATTTATTTGAATTTATGTCTAAAAATGTTGAAGTAAAAAAATATACATAGTTCGGTCATTGATAAACCGTTTATAGCGGCAATCAATCTCAAGTCATATTTTATTTTTCATTTAACGATTTCCATTGTTATAATGAAAATGTTTATTATACTTTAATAGCGCCCTAACGGAATACACCTTAGAATTAAAAGACATAAATTTACCGAATGAACCTATCTTTATAACTTCAATGAGTTAGCAATAAATGTCAATGATAAATCAACTTTTCAGTGACTGACAGCATTTACTTTGATTCTATTGGCCTCACACAGTCGGAATGTATTTCTAAATTCATAATCTGAATTCAGATTATTAACAATCAGAATATCTAGCATACTAATGTCAGGTTTATTTGAATGTCAATACGGTGACATACGTGTCAAAATGCGTAATATGTGTGACGAATAGCGTGCAGCCTATTTATATGTAGAAGATAACTCTTTGCCACGTGTTCAATTAAAAAGTATGTAATTCAAATCGCGAGGTATTTTAAAAAGAAGCTTTGACTTTTTGTTATTTTCATGTAATGGACAAGTTGTAATTTATTATTATGATTATTGATTTTGTATTCAAAATAAAGCTTGTTAATATTCTACGAAAAATGCAATGAAGTTCTAGGCCGTGAAGCATTGTTAGAGCATTCTAGTTTCGCATCTTTATCTGTTCAGGTTGTTAAATTTTTTTAACAACCTGAAAATACTGTGATAATATGGGGCCATGGTGCTTTAGAAATAAACGAGTGGTAGTATTGCATGTGATTTCTTACACTAAGATTTCAATTCATAATCGTGACTTTACCCTGTTTTATAATGAATGCACTTGTGAACATTCTTCTTAGTGCCTTTTCACATGTACCGGTTGCCGGGTAGCCGGCGCAGGATACCCGGCGGTGAAGTGTATGGTCATGTACATTAGCTTTCACACGTACCGGCGTAATTTGCCCAACATGACCATACACTTCGCCGCAGGGTTTCCGGCGCCGGCTACCCGGCTACCGGTACGTGTGAAAAGGCACTTAAGCATTCACCCCTTACTTACAACGAAATTGTTAACGTCATAATGCGTGCGTCATGTTACGTGATTAAGTAACTAAATTTTAAACGCATTACCAAGGAGACAAGAGCATATTAAGACACCATTTAATGACATTAACTCGCAAAAAGCCAAAGCTATTAGCTAGTTTCATAATGATCGATACATGTTGCAGTTTAGACGTGAAAGCGCTACAAATAAACAAGTCATTCACATTTTATCCTCTTAGATAGGATAAGGATGGAAATATATGGTGAAAGGCAAAAACAATATTATCATTTCCATCGGATATGAAGAAACGTACAATTTCAATTTCCCTATTTCTTATAAACGGGCTCTATCTTAATGAAGACAGACTTACTGACGCACATCCTTTACATTGAAAACACAACGTATGTACGAGTAGGTACGTCTAGCAGTTACTATTTAGATATTTAGATAAGATTCTGCCAGTTAATATGTATATATATTTTTTAGTGTTTTTACTATTAAATTATATTAAAATAAGTTAAATGACATACAGAGTACTTATTTTCTCGCAACAAAACAAACCATAATTGAAAAGGACGAAAGGGTTTAATAATAATTAATATTTGTAATATCAGGAAAATAAAAGACTAGATTTTTAGATAAATGGCTTTATTAAACGTTATAAAACATCAAAAACTCTTAAACTATCGAAATATTTATATTATCAATAGCACTGAATGTTCTTGTAATATTTTCACAAAGATTAAACTCATAACTCCATTTTATTCGAGTGCGGTTGTCCGTTGTCAATTTTGTAAGAAAATTTTATATTTTCAAACAATATATTATATACAAGAAATGTTAATTAATCTTAAGAAATAATACATTTGTTGGTATTATCATTTTCTAATAATTGATCTATTAAATAAACTTAGACGAGGCTTGATAAATATCAATTTAAATGTTTAAAATTCTCCGAAATTTTAATTTTAAATTAGAATATCCAATGAACCGACTTGAGCAATCTAGCTAAGAACACTTAGTTAAGTAAAAAGATTGCAAGGGCATTGCTATTTGAACTACATTTCCGGATATGTGTTCATTTTCTTGAGTAAATTCCATCGGTTTAGCGACTAATCGGCTTAACTTTAGCCGGTTGAAAGCTACAATGCCGCACACAACCGCATAAAATCACCCTTTAACTATAGTGAATTATTTATAACTCACCTCTTTTTCAAAACAGATAAATGAGAACATTCTAACATATCTATTATTATTTTAGCATATCAATTGCCAAGGTAATGATGACACAAAAAATATTCACACAGCTATATTATGTATCATAATATCATAGCCGTGAGAGCCTTTCTATTATTATAAGTAGAAGTTATTATTTAAATTGACCGACATTTTTCGTAATTCACTATCACTTTCCATGTGTTATCTTTGCCTTTCTTAAGACGGATATAGCAAATAAAGTGTAAGTTTCAAAACTAATACAGATAACATTGTCTAACTTTTACAACGTGGTGACCGTTTCCTAACTACGGCAAAGCAAAACGAGATAAGTATTCAACTTTTTGAATTTCATTCTGAGTAGTTTTTTTATTATCTACGATCGGTATAATACATGATAGATTAAAAAGCCCATAAATAATGTTCCTGTTATTCAAAAAAATCTGAAAAAATAATCTGTCTAATAAGCCTTTATAAATTTAATTATAGAATGTTTTAAACTCTCCTTCAACAACGGTGTCTATGATAAACAGATATTGTACTAACACAAGATTTTGTATCCTGTATTACCGTGTACGGAAAACCTAAAATAATATCTATACTGTCATCTATTTATATTATAAACTTAAACCTCTTACCGAGCGAATAAAAAAAATATTTCACTGATAGGAAGCTGTCCTTCTGAGTGACACTGCAAGCTAATACTATTTAATAATAATAGTAATTGGTACAACTCACATACATTGCTCTGATCCCAAAGTAAATAGCAGAAGCACCTGTGTTATGGTAATCAGAAACAACGACGGTACCACAATAAATACATATTATATAAGTTTTATAAACAACCAAATCTCGAATACAAACATTCGTGCTCACCACATAATATATGCACCCACCAGGATTCGAACCGATGACCTTTTGGCACAGAAAGCAGGAAAATAAAATCTCAAGTAAATCTGGTTCAGAATATTTTAAGGAGCTCATAGCTCGCCGGAACCGGAAGAACAAACTCAGCGTTTCAAAACTGAAAACCGTACCGTCACTGAGTGTCAAGCAGGTCACGAAACAATAACATTATTCAACGTGGTCATTTAACAAATAGATACGGGATATGGCTATTAATTTGAGTTGTTCTCTGACAAGCGGAGGCTGATCGTTGTATATCTTGCTATCAGTAATGGCCACCATCACAGGGCTCACGAGTTACAAGCACGACTCTTCGTTCTACCACTACCGACCGCTGCTTTATGTGAATTAAGTAACTTGACTCGATGCCCTTAGCATTATAAAATGACCGAATAAAAAGACCTGTATGAATAATAAGAAACAGTTAAATCGTAACCGCCTCCTTGCCTAAATGTCATGCGAATATCGATTGCGGTTCGGAAGAATTATGGGGAAACAAATCACTTATTAGTGAAATTATCAGTGACACAGACTTAGAGATGTGTCTGCTCGACTAAGGGTAACGCAATTTCACTATCATTTTGTTATTAACTTCGCTGGTAGAAACGTAGTAGTTATTTTTTTTTAATATTGACAAAAAAGATTTGTCTTCGTGTATGACCAATTTCAACCTTTTCAAACTGCTTTTTGCTATAAATGGTATCCTATGTCCTTTTCCAAGTACTAGTTTATCTCTGTAGGTATAAACCTATATAAGATTTATATACCGGTTTAGTAGCTTAGGCATAAAAGCGAAACAGACAGTTTCCTTTGCATGTAAATATTACTAGGAATGTTTGTAAGGAGCCGTCCCTTAATCACGTGAGGCTCGAAAAGGGGGAGTTCGGCAAAAATCACAAGGAAGATGTAATAAGACATCACGCGTATTTATTTTCTTCTAAATAACCTGCAACCTTTCTGTCTAGACATTTTTATTATGGTCCTTAATTTTTTTGATTATACTTTATACCTGTATTTAAAGATAACATTCTAAAAATTTTAAGATTCTTTGTAGGTACTAAAAACTACACATGATTTTTGGTATGGGTTAGTCTTAAACCTCACCACGTATCACCAAGTGGAAGGGAGGGGGTTAAAAAATGCTCAAAAAACATCACGTGATTAATGGACAACCCCTAAGACGTAACATTTCATCATGATAAATCGCGTAAAGCAATTTTGGTCCACTATAATTATGTTACCAAAAATCTATTATTCTAGTCTCCGTGGGATTGAGTTGTAACATTCGAAAGAGCAATGGATCTATGCCATCGGGCAATGTTTGAAAAACGTGTAATTGTACCGATCATTAAGATCAGATAAGATATGTTATAAAGACTACAATTAGTAAATATTTATTGGAAAGTGCACAATATCCGGCAGTGAAATTATTTCGACAATGATTTATTGTTGCCTCCGTCAAGAACGAGCTGTGTTCTTGATTTACTCGATAAAGTTTTATTACCTAGAAACCGTGACTCTATCTTAGAAAAAATCTTATTGAGTCATTACAAGGTGGATCCCGTTTCATTTTTGTTGAAGTCTTATAATTATGTACCTAGATTTAACCGAGACCTCCCAACTATTGGGTCATAGGGGAAATTTTTTACTGAATAGCTATTTACTTGTTATCAATTGTTAGCCCTCCTTTTATGAAAGTCTCTACAGAACAAATAAGAACCCTCAAAGGGATTAGGAAGGATTATAATATATCAAAGGGATTATAATATATAGATATAATTGAATAAACTTTCTTTAATACCAATGGCTCTGTCACTTCCTCACTAACATGACACTATCATTACATATCGTTATAATATGAGGTTTTATTTAGCTGTAGGATAATTTATCACGAAATAAAATTGACCAACGTTGAAGTTCTAACATAAATAACAGATAGAAATTGTCGGGTTGTACATTTTATAGGATCTTCCAGATTTCGTTAACATAGGTAAACCTACATACCTTTCTTTGCTACTTTTGACGTTCCGTCGATATATTTTCAGATACAAAAAAAATGTAAATAACCAGTCACAATGTTGCCCACCGACGCTGAATCCAATCATTGCATAATTTAAATTCATAGAAATTACGAACTTTCACAATCATAATGCTGGTTCGATATATTTGAAACATCGAAACGCCCTCTTGAACAAATCTAAGAATAATTGCATTCGCAATCAGACGGGATGGAACTTTCAATCAAGAAATCAAATCACTGATCTATATTGATTCTTTTATCTTGTTCATTACTTATTTTCTTAGCCTTATTACTTCTTACGTAACTTTATTGAGATACACTATCGCACAATCTTTATAGCTTTATTATCTTCTGCTATACTTGTAAAAAAATAGTGTAGGTACCTATATCCGTCAATGCTCGAAAACAAAGTATGTATTTCGACAACTAGAGATGACTTTAACCAAGTTTACATTAGTTTTACTTATTTTATATTACATATAAATATATTTTCAAAGCCGGGTATGAATATTGAATTTAATAAAGGTCTATATCTAATATCTGGAAACTATTTTATTTCATTTATATGGAAAACGTCACAGATATATAAATTAATATTAAGCAACTAACAAATACCATAAATATACATCCCAAAAACACAAATTACATTATTATATAAAAGGTAAGTTATTGAACTCGGCAATAAAAGAACAACGATGAGAAACCACAGAGTACTTATAGAACAGACAATGATTTAGATGCGATTTGGTAGCAATTATAATTGAATGAACAGTCCGGATTCGGCCATAGTTGCGTAAGTATCGAAGATCGGGGATTGAGAATGGAAAGGTAATCACAGAATTTGAATAAACAACAGACATCACGCGCAATCATTATCATAGACCGGAGGTTCCAAAACTTATATTCTTCACCGTTCACAATAAATAATTTTCTAGTGTCCTCCCAAATACAACTACTCCATAATCCTGTAGTAGAATTGAAATTAACTTCCCGTCTTGAGATACTTATTTTCATTTCCATTTTAAGGAAACCTAACACGTTGCCCATCGTAAATCTCACCCCTTTATTTTATCTGGCATATTTTGCACTCCCTACTAACCTCCAGCGGCCATAAGGGATCGTTATAGATCGTTACTCAATATGAGTGATTGAGAAAAATTGTAACAGACCATTCATGTTTGTACTTTAGTGCTTGTGAAAGCTTACTTGAGAATGCTTATGAGCGGAAGTTGCAATGATGTTTGTCCTTAAGAAGTCAAGAGGGAGCGAACTTACGTTTATTGTGTGTACGTCAACAAGTGAATTTCAAAACAATTTGAAAATCGTCCAATATGTTAATTACAAAGAATATCTCATATAGGGTTGAACCGATTTTTAAAAATCTTTAAAACAAAAACAACGAATCAAATCGCTCCATTCGTTTAGGTGCTAGCTGCTACGATGCCGACAAATTAATTTGTTTATACCACATGACACATCATCATCATCATCACTACATCACTACATAGTATAATATTAAACAAAGTCGCTTTTTCTTTCTATCCCTTCTTTATATCCCTTTGTATGCTTAAATCTTTAAAACTACGCAACGGATTTTGATGCGGTTTTTTTAGTAGATAGAGTGATTGAAGAGGAAGGTTTTTATATATGTTTTATACCCGTGCAGAGACGGGGCGTGTCGCTAGTATTATATACAAAAAATCGATAGTAATAATTATTCTACAAGGCATCACAACAAAAAACAAAAAATTAACAGATTATAAAATTTACTTGTAACATTCCCATTTTTCTTCGTGACTTAAAAATAGCGTCAACTATCGCTAAATCGAAATGAGTTGTTTTCGAAGATGATGGAAATATCAACCTCTTTTATTTACCTAACCTATTAGACACTAGTGCACCTCGCGAACTTTGTACCGCGAACTTCGTACATCGTAACGTGTCACCAAAAACGTCACTCCATAGAAAATGTATGAGGAAATATTTGTTATTTTATTTTATTTTTTCGTAAATTTTCCAATATTTTTAATAGTTATTCTGCTATTCGGGTCGGAGACAAATACGATAAATCAAAAACCATGAAAATCGGTCCAGCCATTCTCGAGTTGTAAGTGTTCAAACAGAACTCGACCTTGATTAAGATATTTTTTAGATAGATTTAATATTAATAATAATTTAAATATTATATTGTAATGTTTAAAGTGGAATAACATTACATAAAGTGAAGTCCCGTGTCCTCTAGTGGGGTATGGGGCAGATGCATTTCACATCTGTTTCACTGATCGATTTTTTCTTTAGGGGCAAGTAGGTGATCAGCCTTCTATATCCTGCCAGACCGAGTCTCTTTTTTATCTCCACCGGGAATCCAACCCAGGACCTCTCGGTTGTAACGCTTACGCGCTTACCACTAGACCAATGAGGTGGTCAATAACATTACATACCTTTGTTATTAATGTTATTAACAGCAAGTGTCTTGAAATGGGCTTTAATTATTTAATGTAGCCATAACAGAGTCGTATAAACAAAAGCTATCTAAGAGAGCTATCAAAATTAATGACAAATGGAATAGCCTCTTGAAGGTTTTATTGTTGTCTGACGGAATGCCATGTGGATTTAACAAACTATATAATTATTGTGACCGCCTCCTTGGTCTAGTGGTAAGCGCGTAAGCGTTACAACCGAGAGGTCCTGGGTTCGATTCCCGGTGGAGATAAAAAAAAACGGTCTGGCAGGGCATAGAAGGCTGATCACCTTTTTGCCCCTAAAGAAAAAATCGATCAGTGAAACAGATGTGAAATGCATCTGCCCCATACCCCACTAGGGGACACGGGACTTCACTTATATAATTATTGTAACTGACAAACATATCGAGATAATATCTCTGACACGTCTACAGTCATGTCAGTGGTGCATCAATTAATCAACAAAGATGTTATCTATTATAACACACATAATTATACAGGGTATCAACAAAGTTGTGCCAAAATCTAAGAACATTAACAGACTAGAAAAACTGCGCATAATTAAATGAAACATTTCGTATGTTTTGTTTGTCTGATTGTGTGTCTGTCGAATTTTAGTTTTAGATTTTGCAATTTCACACTGAGTTGTAAAAACTAAAGTAAAAATTATTAGATTTAGATTAATTTAACGTTTATAAAAAAGTAAGTTATCGAATTAATTAAAGTAACATATTAATAAATTATGTTTATATTTTATTTACAATTATGTATATGATGAACCATTTTCTAAATATTAATACATGATAAAATACTCGCTTCCATCGTCATTTATATGTTATTTGATGTGGAGAATTATAATTTCAAATAATATAAAATCAATTGCTGTTAGTTTGGCGCGCTGAAACTCGAGAACGGCTGGGCCAATTTAGTTGATTTTGGTTTTGAAATGTTTGTCGTAGTCCAGGGAAGCATTAAAATATGAAAAAATATGGAAAAATTGCAAGGTAGATAGTAAAAATAACAATTTAATTTTTTCCATATAAATTGTTCTACCTACTTGCCTGTCAAACATTTGACGTTCGATTCCCAATCTACATTTTATTGGCGATACAAAGTTCGCCGGGTCAGCTAGTTCCAAATAAAAATACAAATTTTTATAGTGTATAATATGTGACAACGTTTTACTTTCGAAACACCATGTGTAAGCTTCGGAGGCCTACAAGTGATAGTGATAGCTTTCTACATGGGAATGAGGTCAAAGGTCGAGAATAATTCGCTCCTGTAATGTTACATTAATGATTAACAATCAAGCTGATTCAATATTAATTATTTAGTGATAGGAAATTGGTTTTTAATTCATCAGCATGCTTTCATTTTTAGAAAAAGTATTCCTTGGAATGAATTATAATTTCTTCAAGAGAAAATGTAAGTATAAAAATACTTTTACATGCTTAGAGATGCGGTCATTATTCAATCTGAGACTTATTTAAAAACTTATTGTATACGATACTTTCAAATCAAATCAAAGTTTAGCGATTTGTAAATCTGAGATTTCTTTCAAAAAAAAAATTTAATAACGAAAAACTTCCATTCATGCAACATTATTTTTGTATGTATCGCTACTGCTCAACTGTGTAGATATGCAAGCGTAAAAAACTGAATTGTCAATGATTTTAATACTACAAAGTAATGTTTTCCCAATCGTTCTAAAAGCGCGTCTAAGAATATGTAGGAATCCGAGCAAAAACAATTATCAAAGCGCTATCGACGCTAACAGCTATTTGAACCGGCCCGAGGCGACCGTTAATAGCTTTCTGCTTTACGGTTGCAACAGTGCGGGCGCATCGCCGCTCGTAAACTTACGAAACTAGACGTAAACAGAAATAAACGCGAGCGCAACAAAGGGCTCGCAACGAATTGGGGCGGTTCGCTTCCTAGTCGCTGGCCGTGTAAAATTAGCTACACAACCCGTTTTTCTTTTTTTATAACTCCGCGAAAGCATCTTTCTGTTAGATTCAGCTGAAAATTGCCTCATTTGTGGGAGGATTAATAATTTCAAATATTCATTTAAGTGTTTTTGCAAAGCATACACGTCAGATTTTTCTTTATATTAGCATCAAGGAGTAAAAACGCGAGCAACAACCCAAACTCAAGGTGATATCTCTATAATTCTTAATCTTTATCTTACATATTATATATGAAATTTTGAGTAGTTTTTTTTTATAAAATATGTTGTCTAGAAAAATAATGAGTTGTTTATGATAAACCTACAGATAATCTAAACTAATTAAATATTCATAGAAGTGTTTTATAGTACCTTCATATTTAGAGCATATAAAACAACTAGGCAATGCTTGTTGCTTGTATGCACTTGAACGAGTTTAATTTATTACGATACTCAATTCCATTGAGACGTATCGTCTACCAATATTGGGGCACGCTCGTAAATTTATACGTCTCTAAAAAACTGCTACCAGATGTATTCTTATTATTTTACAAACCAGTAGTATATATTAAAAGTATTTATATTGCTGTATACAATATTATATAGCAGAATTTTCCAGGCAAAAGCACTTTTTTTATAACACAATACATCTGACACTTTCTTCAAAAACCACATTTTCAGAAGATACACATATTAAAGTTTCAGAAACAAGATCATTTAATCAAAATTACACTAATCAACTAACGTAACATACCCTTTAAGAAAAGAGGCTCTTTGGTTCGAATAGAACAGCCAAAAAAACTGAGTCCATTTCATAATTATTTTATTTATTTAATATCTATAAACGATCGATCACATTGACAGTTATCATAAAAACACAAATAGGCTTATATGCCTAACCAATCAAAACATTGGTAGCTAAGAATATTATCATAGTAGCCAGTAGCTGAATAAATACCGCTATGATAGCGTAACAGAATTTAATCCATCCCCCTATCAATGCGGATTCGCAGAACAATGCGCGGGCGCAGGTCGCTGATCTCAACGTCTAGGTGCACCGTGTTGATAACCTTTAAACAGCCGCATTTTTCATACAAATTCAAATTCAAATAATAATGTAGAAAATATAGGCTACGGTACTTGGATATACAATTAAATACATTTCATAACCTACCTACAGAAATCCTACTCAAAAAAAAATCGTGATTCGAGACGTGTGACATGCAACACCAAATACTTAAGTAATAAATAATATGTATGTATTTTATTTTATTTTATTTTATCAATTTAAATGACTAGTATCTGTATAGAAAGGCAAAAATCAACGACACGTCAGTCAATCATTATAATATGTACTCTAAATGTACATGTTGTAAATGTTGAAATGTCTATTTGTGGCCAAAACAAAACCTACACATGGACGTGCAGCCGTCAGCTGTCAACCATCAAGAGATCTTTCTAATAATATTTCCGTGTACATAAACTATACAATCTGTTGATTTAGGATAACGTAAACCCCAAGAACCGAAAATAAACGATAATATAAATCATTTAATTTTTCAGAAATGATTCTTGATGGGGAATATTTATTATGAATGTAATATTTTTATGAACGTAGCTGTTTAGTGACAGCAATACAAGATAATTTTAAGACAAAGATAAGAATATAATTGCAATTTGATCCTGGAAAAAGTAATTAGATAATTTTAAGACAAAGATAAGAATATAATTGCAATTTGATGGCTGCCAGCCTGGAAAGTAATTAATCAATAAATAAATAAAATGTGTTAAATATTCCGTTCAAATTGTTCTCTTTAATGTAAATTAAAATCGATTCTAATCACCATAGATTAAAATAATATTTCAAATGTCATACATACTTATTACAAACTTTAAAATTCAAAATATGTCTATCAATCAAGTTATCTATAACATAAAAATGAATCGCAAATTGTGTTGGTAAGCGCACTCAACAACGCCTCATACATTTTCTATGGAATGATGTTATATGTGACACTTTATTATTCGGAACTGACGCGATACGAAGTTCGCGGGGTCCATTAGTTTCAAATAAGCAGGAGTTCGAATAGGTATTACTAATACGGGTTATCACGATATATACTTTCAAAATAAAACAAATTTTTAATAATTAGTTAGCTATTAGAAGAAACAATGTAACTTACTTAAGTGTCGAATTCCAAATCTGTTAAAAATCCAGCATCGTAATGACCTGACCTACATTTCTCAAATCAGGATGTGTGAGGTTAATATGATGATGAGGAGACATAATTGCACCACAGTTTTGTTCTCAATTGTTTCCGTTCATCACTAATGTGAACTGACCTCAGCGCAACGTATATAAAGACAAATTGAAGCATCTACATATTATATTTCATTAGATACATTTAATAAATCTTTTTATAAATCAAAAAACTATTTTTTCATCTATTTATAAATTAGATGAAATTAAATTTTGATTGAATGAAAGTACCTACGTGCTGCGTTATTGAATTGATTTAAATTTCTATTTAAATCAATACCTTCTGGTCTAAGAATAATCTAAGATCCATATCGTTGTTAAAAAAAAAATTTCGACTGTTAAACTAGCGAAGGATAAACAATAAAACTGGTTTGTCGAACCATTGTATTTTCTATCTAAAAACTTCAAGTTTATGGCAAAATGTAATATTTGTAAATTGTAATATGATAAAACACGCTAAAGCTCACCTATTGTGAAATCCGTGAAATCACCTAAAACAATCTACTGTCAATGCAAATGAAAAGTCAAGGCACAGTATGCCTTTGAATGTAAGATCAATAATTCCCAGACTTATCTCGTAATCTACCAATTTACCGTCTAATCAGCTATCAACTATGCATCGATTGAATAATACCAGTTTATTGCCCTAAGTGCCTTAAAGTAGCTGTAACCGCATAAAGAAACTTTATCACTGTACTTTACAAGCCCCTATGAAGTTAAGGATTTTATTCAAATTAACCGTGACTTATCAATACTTATCTGCGGTTAAGTGGAAAAGGATTTAAATTAAATTTTACTGTGCAATAAATGACGCCTTACTTGTTGATTAGATAATGTCCCGCCGAAATGATTTACGAGGAATAAAAGTCATTGTACTAAAGAACAGATTTCTACAGAACTTTCTTGAACGTTGAAAATGTTTTTGTTGAGCTTACAATCTGTTAAACAAACACTACAATGTATGTATTCAACAATGATGCAACGAAATACCTATTTAGTACAATCCAAGGTTAGGAAAGTTTTAATGTTTTCAATAAATAGAATTTCTATTTATTAATAAAAAAACAGTCGCCTACAAAAACCTAACAAAAAAAAAATTTTACCAGATTCAAACAAATACCAAAACAGACTTTTGAGTAATAAAAAAATTAATAATAAAAATCGTTTCAATTGTGTGTATATATTCTGTGTTCAGAGCATAATATTCAATACATAGATTTATTTAATTCTTTATTTATTAACTCAACAACGGATGGACTGACATTTTGATGATGTCTGAATTTTTTTACTTCGTCTTATCTGAGAATAGTTATTAAATATAGAAAAATTAACGAAAAAGTGTCTATAAAGAAAGTTTGTTTCCTCATACATTTTCTATGGAATGATGTTTTAGTTGACACGGAACTCTGAAGGCTCCACTAGTTACGCATAAAAAACTAACTACGTACAATAATATATTCCTCAATAACGATCCAAAACACGATCATAAAGACGATTAAAAAGCTTTATCGTCAATAACTGATCTCGAAGTACAGAACAACACAATAAGCATTGTCGGGAGTAAAATTTATATATCCACGATCTATCTTACAAATCTGTCTGTGACATCTCTATACAGCTATTCACGACAATATCCGTTACCAAGTAATCTTCTATCAATATGCAAAGCCTCTAAAGAGATCGCATTCCAATACAACCGTATTGGAGGTACTACTTATAAGAAAGACAAAGATACAGCCCCAATAATAATATTGTTTCCGTCAGCTGTTTAGGATCATCGCTTGAAAGAGAACTTTTGCCCGAATTTTCTAGGGTCATTCCGATGTAACAGCAAAAAAAAAATTACTAACATGACTTTCATTTAGTATATGCTTAAGGTAGAAATTTTAATAATATTAAACCACTACCTTCATGTGTCATGTACGTTGTTATGAACATAGTTTAATAAGATTTTTCATCTTTATTTAAATTTTTTTATTTATTTGATAGGATGATCTAGGTCTAATTTTACGCAAATGTAGTCGCAGATATACAGTTTACGCCAAAATCTACTTTAGATATTACAATAAATATAATTTTAACAAATAACTGACTTAAAATTGTAACTCTAAAACTACTGAACAGATTTTGATGATCATCAATATCGGTTCACCTAGTGGAATGTTCTGTGGCAACAAACATAAAAAAGATACGCGTCGAATAGAGAACCTCCTCCTTGTTTTGAAGTCGGTTAAAAAACTATTAATTTCACAACTTAACAAAATACATCAAGAGCACACGCATGACTGTTCACTAAAACTAATTTCATTTAAATACCATTTTCCAACTAAAAAAACATTTGAACCTATAAAACCACATCTGGTAATTACACCGATCCCTATAGGGTCCACGTCCAATCTCCAGCGGTGTTCAATTACACCCACGGTTCATTTATTAATACAATACCCATTGATGTTCATAACGAGACTTCATTAATTAACTCTAGCGATTTCTATTTCTAACTCTACATTGAATATTGAAGTTATACAGAACTAACAGATCCGAAAGATATCTATTAATCATTGCTTTAGTAATGATATAGGTCTTATAGACCTGCCTGCGTTATTCTATTAAAAAGGCATTGTATATATTACAAAAATATATCATGCACCTCAAGTGTACGGAAGTAAATACTCTATTTTTGAAGATTTCCAAGAAAACTCAATATAAATACATATAATACAAAAACTTTTTTTTTAATTGAAAAAGCTTGACACACAATTAAAACAATAGATCATAATAAGTGAAATTGAAGACAGTTAAAAAGCTCCCGACATTTTAATTGCCAATAAGGATACCTCATCAATGGATGGATATATTTTCATACATTTTAGTTAAGAAGCTTTTTGTAGTATTATTTTTAAACTTTTCGATAATTTTGAGTTCTTATAAACAATCCAAAAAAACATCGACCGACCTTTAATAAATCAAAGCAAAATCTCTCCTTTTCATATAATATAAGCATAACCTATCAAATTGATGAATGGCTTTCAAATTACGCTCCATATAAATTAACGTTCAACCGAACCGTCATCCATACATCAATGCATTTCAGTCGTGACGTCACGCACTACAAACGAAACACCTCAAAACGTATTCCGAGATGTCCCTTGCAGCATTTTCACTATAATTTATGTACTAACAACATCTGATACTATTATTCTATAAATACATTGCTGGTTTCCCTATTATCTCGGTACAATCCTCGTTTTCTTGTGCATCAATGGATAGTGAAATTGCGTAAATACCGCACAATGAAATCCATAATGGGTTGATCGGATTCGCCCGTAGGTTATGGTTTGTTTTGCTCAGCCAGTTTTGTGTAACAGTCACGATATTGTTGGAATTAGTCTTGATGATTACGTATACGACTATTTACGCAGTAAAACTTTATAAATAACTTTTCTACTGTAAATGTTTTTGCTACAAATTAATTCAACAAATAGTTCAATATATAGAATACTAGCTGACCCGGCAAACGTTGTTTTGCCATATTAATCTTTGGGGTGGGCTACCCTTATCACTTAGGGGTATGAAAAATAGTAGCCGATTCTCAGACCTACTGAATATGCATATAAATTTGGTAAAAATCAGTAAAGCCGTTTCGGAGAAGTAAGGTTACTAACATTGTGACACGAGAATTTTATATATAAGATATGAAAATAAGCATTTTATATAATAATGCATTTTTTTAAGCTAAAAAATGTATTTCAAATGTTAACGCGATTTTTAAAATCTACCTTTTAAGTACCGGCGTACCTACAGCCTCCGGATACTGGATAAAAAATTCTAAATGAGTTGTGGTTGGTTGTAGGTACATATAATACAACAAATGATACATCCACAAATTAGTGTTGGCTAATGAACCGCAAACTTATTCGCAAGTAAACCACGGCTGTAGGTACAAAATATGTTGACTTACTTTCATACTGAGCTTTGATGTTAAAATTAACTTATTTGGTTATAATATGCTCGTAGATATTCTTTGGAACATTTTCTAAACTCAACGAGGAAATAATATGTACTAAAACATAAGAAGTGTACTTTAAGTGTAGTGTCTGTCAATGGCGTCGTTGATCCTAAACTAATAGGCCGATTTCTATATAATATTTTGTTAGAAAGCTCACTTGATCGAGATGGATCTTAGATACAATGATGAAAATCGGTTTATCCATTTATGAGATATAAATCATCATGTTTATTTATTTATTTATTTACTTTAATTTCTATATTAACTTATTAGATACAATCTGTGCATACTAGTGTGAGGTATCCTAGAAGAACAAAATAAAACAATATATAATAAGTCATCCTATAAGTGGGCTAGCACTCTTGCAGGATTTACAGCAGATAATCATCATGTTTGATATTGTCTCCAATTCAAGTTATTTGGTACATTTTAGTAACCAAGTCTATTTTTTATATCATATAAAAGTTTTATCATAAGTCTTTTAAACCTTTTAAATTAAAAAACTCAAATTCCATGGCTACCAGTTCAGGTACATTAATTAGCTGGTAGATAATAACAACCGCTGTTATATTGTGCTGACAGTACCGAGTCGTGTAATAGCAGGTCTATGGACAATTAAATCGCCCATTTAATGGCACAGGAAGAGATAATTCAATTAATTGATAAGGAAGAGTGAAGATGTCTTCAGATAGCGTACGTCGCTTGCATCAAAGTCCATTTACGATTAACATTTACCTGTGCCTTAAACATTGCCAACTAAATTCAGTCCTTGTTGTCAATTAACAACCACAGTTCCATTTAATTCACTGGAACTGTAAATATGTAAATATTCATTTCTAATCTTAACTTAAAAAAACAGCTCGAAGAATATCAGTTTAGCATAAAAGTATAAATCATACACTTTCACACCGCAAAGACATATTAAAACACGTATGAAAATTCCACTCCGTTGACTATGCAAAAGAAACTCTTGTCCGCCAAGCATGAACGTCCCAAATGCATAATTAAACCAGGACAGGATCAACAATGCGTCCAGACAATAAAGAACCACCTAGTCATCAATCACAACCATTATTATTATACTATTGATCGGCTCAGATCGGTTCAACATAAATTGGGCCACGTACCAGTCAGAGATGGAACGAATTAAAGCTCTTTTCGTTTTTGCGCTCGACTCGGCAATGTCACATGTTAATATCTTTTCAGACGTAGTTTCTATACTAATAAAAACTTTATAGGGTTATTTGATCTTTTACCTGTTTCTGATAATTTTGATAATGTACATAGATCTCAAATAAGTTTAAAATAAAATCTACATCAATCTTCCGGACTACTTGGGTAAGTTACTAAAATTATATGTTAAGTATTATAATATAGTACTTCGCTAATTCAACGCAAGTATAAAAAATAGTAATTCTTAATATTGTTGCTAACATTACTTTCGTTCCTATTAAGACTAAGTACAACATACTTAATCATAGTAAATTTAAGCTCACCCTCTCTCAATTCGCCTGACACACGTGTTCACAGCTGAGTCCTCCAGGTCAATAGTGGACACCAGCTCATCAACGCTATCCAGCTCAATTGCTGACACTGTCCTATCAAAAATGATATTATGTAGATTCTATATTATAGGATACCGACGTTTATATTCCTGTATTCCTACGTTTATACTTACAGATAAAGAAATTATACGTGAATTCTGTAGATACCATACCAAGTTGAACGATAAAAGTTGTGAATAAGCTGTTTTAATTTTACTTCATATAGGACGTACTTAGTAATAAATATCGAGAAATCTACAATCGAAAATTTGATTTTAGATTTCAATGAACATCTTAATGTAAATATAAATAATAACCAAAAGTTCAAAGTTCAAATGTTACAGTTTCTAATCAATCATAGATGATTTCAAAAACTTAAGAATTGACATTTTGGATACAAATTAGCTGAAATCGACACTTTAATGATTGATATGATAATATGGACATTCACCAAATTTACACTCGCAATGCATTAAAATAAAATGAATATTATGTAGGGAGAATATAATCACATAAAAATCTAAGATGAAAAGTTTTATGTGAGAAAGATAATAAAAGAGATGATATTTTATAAAAAAGTTTATATTGTTCTGCACCGGAAAGCGGTGCGGGAGCGATTGGACGCAATTACCACTTAAGATAAATCATAATACACTTAATATTAATCGGTTACTTGTATAGGTAACTCAATTCTTCATAATTTATTTTTATCTACTATCTACATTGCCAAGAATCTGTCTTGCATAAATTGTCTCGCTCGAATAGTTAAAGAATATTATGTTTCCAGATGAAAAGCGAGCATAACGGATATAATCGAGTAACCGAGCACAAATCAATTACCAGCGATCATTTGTTAATGGTTGCGATGTCAGTAGTGTTGCGTCTGCGCCTGCGGGCGTGCGGTGGCAAGAAACCACGGCGCTAAGCAATATTACAGCTCATTAGCGCAGGTGAAACTTGAGTTTCCAGGCCAATCTAGGGTTGCGTCGTGACTATAGACTATCGAATATTATATTATTTAACTTCTATTCTATATTTTCTATTTACTTTTTATCTATGGTCTTTCTTATGGGCCTTGATACAAAATAAGGACTAAAGATGTTTCAGTATTGGTTGCTAGGATACAAGTCTAACGTTCATGACTTGTTTTGATTTAGTATCATAGCAACCATTACTGTAACATCTTTAATCCAAGTTTTGTAATAAGGCCCTATAGGTTTTGTGATATAAAAAACGTACATACGCCAGTAACTTACGACGCGGTAACGTGTCTATGTTTGGGTATACCTAATTAGGTAAAAAGAGAAGAGAACTCTACAAATAATTATGACAAAAGAAAAAATGTGCAAGTGTGCAAAAAAATAAACAAGATTAAGTCACACGCATAGCAGTATTAAATAGCAGAACTAAAGTGTGATTTATTTATGGAAAACCTAATTTAAATCTATCGTACATACATAACTGGTATAATACATATATACATATATAGCTCAGTGATTTACGGATATGCGTGTTGCGTTGGAGGTCCTAGTTTTGAACCACAGGAAACAAATAAATGTTCCGGTTGGGTAGGCACAGAAGGCCACTGATGATCACCTACTTTTGTCTGTAAAAAGTGAAAAAGTTGAGGGATTTCACACTTCATATGTGTGGCATAGATTTCTATTGAATTGATGGATGAAACTTTATTTGTTCGGATATAAATATTTAATAACGCTGAACTAGGCACCACTTATATACCACATAAATATCAATTAATCTGTCAAAGGAACTAAATAAAATATGATAGAAATAAGAGAGTTTCAATTCATGTCGTAAAAATCACTGATCTATTTTATAATAAATGTAACATGTCACCCAATTACAGGCAACGTAATGTTTTTATTAATTTAAACTAGCTGACCCGGCAAACGTTGTTTTGCCATATAAATTATTTATTTGTCATTAAAATAAAAAATAAAAATGGGCGAAAATTAAGATTTATATGTATTTTGTAATGCCAAATCATAAACAAATTTTGTCCAAAAAAAATTTTCCGCAATAAAGCATTTATAAACGTACTGACTGACGGTAATATTATTTTTACTTTACGCGAACTACAAATTTACCCATCTACCTATAAATTTATAATTGAAGCCTTATCCTATTTTCCGAGGTTTTAATTATGTAACTATATCCCGCGCGAGTTACCAAGACACAATTTTTTGCTATGTCTAACGAACAAACAAATAAGAAAACCTTTTGAATGATTATTCGTAGTTTATGGTTGTTCTACGTTCACAAAGTAGTAAGTTACATTTAGATATATATTAGGTAGGTATACGGAATTTTGCTTGGTTAAATAAATATCTGTATTGTAAAATTGTCCATGTATAATTTGTATATATTTTCAAAATTGAAAAACTACTCTTAAACTAAAACAAATTAACATAATACAATATAAGCTACGCGTGAAGACTAAATTCTTTGTTGAATAAGTAATCGATAGTTCAAACTCCCGTCTGTATAAGTGCTTGTGTGTTTTATGAGGAATTTCAATTGTTTAAAAATTTTAGAGTAGCGTCGGATTGATTCATGCTTTATATTTGTTAATTAGGAACCTAGATACCTTACCAACAAGCATGGTACTATACCCTTGTAAATATTTGTTTTATGTGTTATGTATATGTTTATTCAATACAAACTATGGTGTTATACAAATTTACCTAACGAATATAATTTAACAAGTAAAATTGAGACAATTTTAAAAACCCCTGACATGTGAATAACGAAAAAGAATATCTTATGAATGTATGATCAGATCTTCATAAAGCTAACATCAATCTCGATCACGTAAGCTTTCAAACAATAAATTAATTTTAAACAAAAAAATAAAACCGACCTCAAAACGCACTGAAAAGTAAAAAATAAATTTTGTATTATAAATGAACTTACTATAAATAAGGCGTAAATAGTGTTGATAAATAAAATTCATCTAAAATTCTACAAGGGCATAAAACTGTCATGTTGCTCATTGAAACGCGGCGCCAAGCCATTCAGTTAATTTTTTTATTAAAGTCCAGGAATATTCATTCAGTTTTTATTTATATATTTGGCACCGCCTTTCAAAAAACAACATGAAAGTTTTATGCCCTTGTAGAATTTTAGATGAATTTTATTTATCAACACTATTTACGCCTTATTTATAGTAAGTTCATTTATAATACAAAATTTATTTTTTACTTTTCAGTGCGTTTTGAGGTCGGTTTTATTTTTTTGTTTAAAATTAATTTATTTTATACTTTTGAGTGGCTCTTCTAAACCGTAAAGTTGGTTATCATACCATCAAAACGAAACTAACATGGACGCTCTGACTTTACGCTTACCTTATACACTAAAAACTAATTTGATTAATTTAATTTAATATTTTCAAATTAATGAAAATAAAAAAACGGAAAACTGAATTGTTTAATACTAAAAATATAAGTAATATCGTTCATATAAATTAAGTTTTCATGGTGTTTTATAGTAAGCAAGTGAACGCACATTGTGATTTCCCGTAGGAACTCAGTTACTATATTCTCTCTATCTCTAGAAGTATTTCTTCTACCTTATTTATTTTACTATAATATATGACCCTTTTAATGTTTTATAAAATGGTATATAAGTCGTCGATATAAACTGATATTACATCGAGCTATAGAGATCTAAACTGGACGCGTAAACAATAACGTATGACATGTTTTTCTCTGTTGACAAGTTTTGCTCCATAACATCAAATATATGGCTTAGATTTTCATAAAATTCCGTCAAAAGCTTGACAATATGAGTTTTAATTAAATTAATTTATTATAATAAGTATATATTTAATATAACATGGACATCTCTATTGCTAAAGCGAACTTATTGAAAAATTTTCAATTTTTTATTTTATAACCTCAATATCTCTAAAACTATAAATTAAATTATCTTGATTTTTATTCTCTCTTGTTGCAAATTTAATTTTAAATCGAATAACATCTAATTCATCGATAAGGATTCATAAATCATAGAGTTATAAGCAAATAAGCACGACATGGTCGCGCGGAATTCAGCGATTTCTCGTCCGATTGTGAAACTATTCTTTCAATATGCTGAAAACCATTAATCGTAAAAATTCTAAAAAAAAATGGGACCACTTCGACGAGTTACCCTATCGTTTGACACCTCACTCATCCAAATCGGTCTACAAATGGCGACGTACGAGCGGAACATCGGAAAAAAAAAAAAAAAAAAAAAAAAAAAAAATACACGTCGAATTGATAACCTCCTTTTTGGTTTTTTTGAAGGTCGGTTAAAAAGAGTCGCATCAAAATCGGTTCAGTCGGTTAGGAGCTACGATGCCACAGACACACACATATAAATCAAACTAATAACATCCCTCTTTTTGTTGGGTGTTAATAGCAGTGGCGTAACTATAGGGTGGCAGTGCTGGCCAAATGCCACGGGCCCTCGACCCAAGAGGGCCCCGGCCCAAGAGGCCGTGAACTCAGAAATATTTTTTTAACATTGTACCTGAGTATTTTATTTTACTTGAGTAAAAACGTACATTTTTTAAAGCATTGGGCTAGCGTGGGGACTTTAGCCCATTCTCTCTCGCCTAAGAGAAGAGGCCTATGCCCAGCAGTGGGACGTATATAGGCTGGTAAAAGTGAATGAATGTAAAAGTATAAACCCATGTTCTTGAAAATAATTTTTTTATTAGTGTTGGATAACTACTTAAGTGGTTTATTAAAATTAAACTATACTCAACGAAATTGACTGATTAATTAATAGGTTAATTAATAGGTTGCCTTACAGATCTAACTTGATATTAATTCAATATTTATTTGAAGGAAATAGCATTGCTTTATTCAATGTATTCTAATTAACAACTTCATTGTAATATATTGTTGAGTGGACCAAGTATTAGCCACATTAAATCGTTCTCTTTGAAATGTTATAGTTAAAGCGGCATTCCTTCCTAGTTGATCGCTTCTCGATACATCGATGTCCGTCTTCCCTTTAACTAACAGATTATATACGATGTTCAATTACACGCCTGCCTCGTTACAGATCGCATTTGTATTATGTGCTCTGCATTTAATATACGGTATGAAATTCCTAAGCTTTATTCCACGTCGTCCATTTTTATTTAGGAAAAACGTATGTTGACTTTCCAATTTAATGACAACTATATTTTCTTTTAAATAGATATTTTGGATCAGCTATCAAGGAAAATACCTTTTTAATCCGAGACATTCAATAAAATCAACATCAGTATAATTTCTTGTACTCACAAACAAATCCTATTGTGACATCTCGTTTAATTCTTAAATTAAGTAGGTACGTATCTCCGCGATTGTAATTTATTAAATTGAAAAAATTAATTAATTCTACTTTCGTAGAACAAACAACCCAAGCAACAGCTGTGAGTGCCAGACATGGTCACCGTCGTTTCTTGAACATCATAAATCAAATAGTGCTAACACTTTCGCCTTTGTAACATTTCTTATAAGAATTTGTTGAAATAAAGATCTATTAATCGAAATGACCGAGAAACGTCAAACTGTGCATTGTACTTCGTACTTAAACCCCATATTTGTGAGCAGGATGTCAGTCAACACACTTGTTCCGAAAACATTGGATTTCTAATCCATGTACCTTACATATGGACCTCACACGTCGTGCATAGCAGATCTTAGAACAATAATTTAAATAGACGCAACGTGTATTCTAGGAGAGCTAAATGATGCCTTGCCAAAAAATTCACATCGAAAAATGTCTAAAAAAAATATGTACTTTTAAAAATGAAAAAAACGCAAGAAAAAAATATAGAAGTATAAGTATTTTATTCTGAAAAAAATAACGTTAAAATAATTTTGACAAAAAAAAACCGACTTGAAATTGTAACTCTAAAACTACTGAACACATTTTCATGAAATTTAAATGGGATCACACGGGAAGCTTTCAAAGAAAAAAAAATCATCAAAATAGGTTCACCCAGTCGAAAGTTCTGAGGTAACAAATATACAAAAAAAATCAGTCGAATTGAGAACCACCTCTTTTTTTATAGTCGGTTAAAAACCCCGTTCAAACTTCGCTTGGTTTAAAATTGACTGTCACCAAAATATTGACAACCCATCAATCAATAATTATTTGCAAAGCAATTTCCGCATACCCTGTTGGATACCAGGAGCGCTGACGTGATGAGGAGTAGGTCTAGCGGAGCATGTAATAGCCGGCAGCTTCCGTGAGGGAGCGTCGCCATTGTATAAACTTTAAACCACCGCGCACCGCATCCGTGCGTGACAGCTACCAGCGGCTTATCTACTTCTACTTATTTTCTGATGTCCAACAGGACATTGCGTAATAACGCAAAAAAATATATTTTACGGTTTAAAAATCTTATGAAGTCATTTTCTATAACAAATGAACTTACCTAACCTAAAAATAATATCCCATTTCCCCAACTAAGCGTAATTGGGGCGGACATTCGTTAAGTATAGGACGGAAAAGGCAGGTAAACATTCATTGAAACCCCTGTAAATGCACCAGTGCGCCAGGAAAGCTTGACTGGCTTCAGTATCGACCTGCAGGTATCTGGTTACCTCCTGCCATATTTAAGCTCCCGCTAATCTTATTAAATGAATAGGCTTAAGTTAGAACTGCATAAATAGGTACCTACCTAAGAAATGAAAGTGATCAATAATATATTTAGGTATCGTATGTTTCATAAATAATTATGAAAAACTAATTGCGATTCTTCTCGAGAAAGCTATTTTATAATCTAGCGCCTATATTTTAAGCGATGATAAAATAATAAGCGTTTTCACTAACTGTATGATGACTTAATGAATAAATGATAACAATAGAAAAAAAAATCTATTCCCAGCAATCAAAACCTGGACGCCAATGAATAGATAAGTGCACAAGCAACTGAGCTTTGAAGGCGGTTGAAACAAATAAACAAGCAAATGCTAATTTAGCCCAAGTCAAAGGATACAATTCTATTGTTCAACTCCGTCTTACCTTTTAGGTACAATGGTATAGCAAGTGCGAGTCAAATTAACAAAGAAAATACGGCTACATTGTATTTATTTGTTTCGTAACACTAAAATTACCCGGCCAACATAAACATATAGATTATAGATGCAAGACAGTTGACCGTTTTTAGCAACAAATAACAAATTCATTGTTCTGTTTGCATAAGGAACAAATGACAAAGCTAAAGAAGCCTTTAATTGGCTGCAAACTATGGCCTATTCACTGCACGAAACTTCGGCAAAATCGCAGCGACTGAATAGAGTACAAGCTTTTGAAACCAAATATTCTATTACCATGAATTCAAATCGTATTGTATCGAAAAATATTTTTTTACAATAAACTGATATAGCCTATACGAAGCCAAACCTTGTTTATGAATGAGCCACTTCTTTCATCAATATAATATTAACGATAAAAAGATAGTGGCTAGCGTGAATTTTGCCTTAAGTTTATTAATTAGGTCAGCGCGACATAAGAATACAATAATTATTCTAACATTTAACAATACTGGCGTTTACCTTAATTGGTAACACTGCCTAGTACCGCCTACAGTCTCTAATAATCTACTGCCTACACGTTCAATTAGATGCGACAAATATTCATACATATTAACACCATACATAGCTTTACACCGACATACAGTAGATATTAGATCCCTATATATTTACTTGTAAAATCGGCACTACAAAAGACGAAACTTAACACGGTAGATTAAGAAACATACATACAGAAAGTGATATACAGATGTGCAGTCGTTCGCGTCATCCGCATGATTCATTATTTATCAATTTTTAGATATGGACAAAAAAATATCCTCCTGTATCTTGAAGAATCGAGAATATTTTCAAATTATTTTAAAATAAATATTGAGCAATTTTAGAAATGTGGCTTGTGAAATAATTTTAATTGAGTCTCCTGTTCTGATCAAAAAAAAGCTTATAAAAGCCAGAATCTCTTCGTTCTTTATAGGAACACTCGGCCGAGCTAGCTAACTCGCCAACTAGCCCGTGCTATGCTGTAAAAGCCTTCAGGCTAGCAGCGTATACTTCAAAAAAAAAAAAATTAAAAAACTAATTAAAATACATACTTTGTGATGGAGCTCCTGGAATCTTCCGGCAGTCCGACGAATATTAATGTGGATGACATTTGTGTTACGGAAACACTAAAATTGATATAATAAAATACGAATAATTTATATAAAATATCGAGAGTACGTTTAATTTAGATTTAAAGTCATGAAGGTTAGGCCATTCGAAAATTTTCCTAACTAAACACTGACAAATTTTAAAATGTCAAAATGAGATATAAAAAAATTATAATTTGTGCCAGGTATTATTATTTAAGCAAGGGCTAGCGAGCTATATGAGCTCTGTCGTGATTAGTTATTTCTACTGGCTTCTAAATGTTATTGTAATGTTTTAAATCAACAACAATAAACGTGGGCGACGCCACGTGTGTAGGTGGGTATACCTCTATTGAGGTTATAAAAAAAAAATATAAAATAAAATTATAAATTATATTTTCTTTCATATATTTGACTAGGGCAGTTTGCTATACTCTAGTAATAATATAGTAATACAATAGAATAATTATAGTACAGTCATGGTAAGCCTACGGTAGGCGCCCCTTAAACACAATAAATTATATAATTAAAAAAATTAAGCCGACCTCATAACGCACTGAAAAGTGAAAAATAAATTTCGTAATATTAATGAACCCAGATACTATAAATAAAAAGACGTGAATAGTTGATAAATAAAATTCATGTAAAATTCAACAAGAGCATAAAACTGTCATGTTGCTCATGAAAGGCGGCGGATTCCCAGATTTTCATGAAATTCTGTGGAAAGCTGGACTACATAAATTTTAATAAAATTAAAGTATTAGAATAAGTATATAATTAATATAACATGGAATTCTGTATTGCTAAAGCAAACTGATTGAAGTTTATTCAATTTTTTTATTTTCTAACTTCAATATCTATAAAACTATAAATCAAATTATTTTCATTCTTATTTATTATTGTTGAAAATTTAATACTTAATCTAAAAACATCTAATTTATCGATAAGGGTTCATATTTCATAGAGTTATAATCGAATAAGTACGACGCGGTCGCGCGAACTTTAACGATTTCTCGCCCGATTGTGAAACTATTCTTTCAATATCCTGAAAACTATTAATTGTAAAATATCAAAATAAAAATTCAACGAGAAAAACACTTCGACGAGTTACTCTATCGTTTGACACCTCATTGATCCAAATCGGTTGACAGACGGCGACTTAGGAGTGGTACATCCAAAAAAAAATGCATCGAATTGATGATTTGGTTTTTGAAGGTCGGTTAAATAAAAAAGAAAGGCTGCTGCGTGTTGGAGCCATATTATGCCTTCTATTCAAAAGAACCGCGGTGAATTTCACAGAACAAGTGAAACGGGCGCTCCATATTATGAGGCTAATCAGTGATTCTTGAATTATTTCGATAGTACAGCTTGGCAAAAAGTCACGATTTGATTGTGCCAGATTTAAAAGTAAATTAGTTTTAATATGTAATGTGTAAATTTTAAAAGTCTGACATTTCTCAATATAGTGTTACCACTTTATAAGTTCATGTCTTTTTTGCCAAGCTGTGAACTAATGTTTGTTCTAAACTACAGACTACTAAACTATCACTACTAAGATAAGACTAATTAGCCCACATAATATAATAGCATTTATAATCATTTATTTCTACTACTTACGCTCATCTCAGAAATGTCAAATTAAATTGTTCATTCATAGCAACTTTTCATCAAAATAGGACATTTTGCATTATGGACGGCACAGATGTTGGAATATTTTTCTACAAATACTTTCTGATGAGAGAGTATTAGAAAAAATAAACACAAAGGCACACTGCGGTTCGTCGCATGGACGCAGTTTAATAAAAAGTGAATTCCCGTAACCAATAAGTGGGGCATGGGGATGGATACATTTCTGTATCTGTCTCACTGATCATTTTCTTTACAGGCAAGTAGATGATTATGTGCCTACCCAACCGAAACATAATAATTATTATAATATCTAAATCAAATCGTATTTTGATTACCGTACATAATTACATTGGCAACCTGCAACAGTAGGTACCTATGTTTGAGTCTTTGACGTAATGTCCAATTTGAGATTTGACGTTATTTTGACGCTATGTTGACGGCTCGGGGCTCCACAGTTCACTTTTCAGAAACTTAGTTACAAAGAGTATAAATAATCCTATCTTAGTTGTTATTCGTTGAAATTGAAAAATACAATTTATAATTCTCGTTTTTTTGCATGCTAATTAATGAAAAGTGTTGTAATGTGTAACAATGTTGAATCAAACATCAACTGAAGCACTGCTTTCTGCGGCTTACGTTGAGAATTACTTGGATATCGTCGATAATCTTCCAAATGACTTGCAACGACATTTATCGCGTATGCGAGAGTTAGATGTAACTTACAGAGGTAAAACTCGTCTTAAAATAATAATCTGATACCGTTTAAGATGCCTTTATAATCCTGTTATAGTTTTAATCCATTTCTATCAAATAATTCAACAATTTATCTGTTGTGTTGACATCTGTTTTTCACCAATAATAGACGCGTGATTTGATGTCCACTGTTTACTCAAGATAGCCATGGACGAAAATAACACAGATCTTACCTATTTTTACTCAAATTTCTTGTAACAGTAGTTGAAAGTAGATACTTTAAAATAGGTTACTTTGACTTTTTATCCAATATATTATAGGTGATAATGCTTCTAATAAATGGGTATTTACACAATTTATTACCTACAGAATGCCTAAGAGATGCAGAGGCACATCTAGCAGTGTGCATTGGACCCAATACAGAAGAGAGAAGACGTGGTAGAGCAGCATTGAGATTGCAAGCGGCCCTTGTTGCAGCACAAGAGATAGGTGATGAAAAACTGCAAGTGGTTCAACTACTGCAGGACTTAATTGACAATAAGCAGAGATGTCTGGATGCTGATCACAAAAAACTAGGTAAATTTTGTTTTTTTCTTATAACTCTAATAAAATTCTGAACATTAAGGTTAAGCAAGTATATTGTAAAAATTTGTGTCAAACTTATTTATCATTTTCTTTCCCTACATGTTCCTTAAACTGCTGGCTATAGAGCACTATTCTAAATTTTAAGTTGCTTTCTCTGGTTTTTGCAATTGCTAGACACAAAAAAGTGTATTATGATATAATGACATATTCTTGAAAGATTATTTGAATCAAAATTATGATTATGGTAAACTATCTTCTTATAAAATTTGATGATGTAAAAAAATTATTATACCTTTAACATTTATTTTTCATCCAGTGTCATGCTTAGAAGTTAACACAAATGGTACTGTAAAAGAAGAACCAACACAGAATTCAGATAACAGATCAAATGAAAAGGAAACCATTTCACAACAGACGCAGCAACAAACTGCACCTCCACCACCACCTGAAAGGAATACAGAGAAAGACAAGGACAAATCTGAAAAAGAAAAAGGAGGTAAGATGCAACTTCTCTTTACTAAAGTATATTACATAATTATCCGTTATTTAAAAAACTTTTAGAAGAATCTTAAATTAAATCCCCCTTGATTAAATTAATTCCTTCTTAATTAACCTATAAGAAAGTATTCTACAGCAATATTTAAAACTTGTCCAAAACAAGTGAATAGACTGATGAAAGTATTGCTTTCACTATATCAAGAATATATTAAATAAATATGTATGGTCTTAGTATGTCTCTCTTGCTTTGCATTGCACTGTAATACACGATAATTGGCTGACATGGTAAAATTCAGGTGAACGTTGGTCAAAGAGAGCTCGCCGTTCCCGTACTACGGCAGGGGCCGCCACAGATGGAGCTGACTCCAGTGAAAGAGATAGTGAGCGGCACACACACAACACGCATAAGAAAGGTAAAATATTACTACCCTTAACATTTTAGACTAAGTTATAATAATATATGTTTTTCATTTTAAATTCATTGGTTTAAGCATTATTTGTCAAATATATTTATATAAAGAATTACTTTTCCTAGGTATAGGCAAAAAGAAAAAACGCAAAGCGCGTCAAGCAGCCCAACGCTCTGAGACACCACCAGAAGAAACAGATGCCATCGACCCTGATGAGCCTAGGTACTGCTTATGCGACCAGATTTCCTTTGGAGAAATGATTCTATGTGACAATGACTTGTGTCCCATCGAGTGGTTCCATTTCTCATGTGTGTCTCTCACTACAAAGCCGAAAGGCAAGTGGTTCTGTCCGAAATGTCGGGGTGATAGACCAAACGTCATGAAACCCAAGGGACAATTTTTGAAGGAGCTTGAAAGGTATAATAGAGAGAAAGAAGAAAAAGCATAGCATTCATTGTTGGAAAAGTGAGGTTGTGATATTCTATTAACGAAGAACAGGATATATCTGTGGAGTGTTTTCAATGCAAAATTACATAGATCAGGCAGAACAATAGTTAAATAATTTACACATAATGCATCAACATTTTGTAATATTGTAAACTTACAAAAATTTTGCAAGTGATAATAATATAGTTTGTAAACATTATTTCAGAAGATCTGACTAAACAATTTTATTAAATTATTTTTTTTTTTTTTTTTTGTGTTTATTAAACTGAACTTATGCAATTGAGTTTTCCCAAGTACATAATTCTGTATATGGATATTGCTGATAACTCAACTAACAATTGATTTGTATAACAGTAAGTACCTTGCTAAGTAGCCTTATATTATTGTGAAAATGTAAAGCAATCATAATTTTGAGTTTGATTTAACTCAAGTAAACCTGATATGAATTAGGCTTAAAATTTCATTAGTCAATTTTAAACAAAAAAATTGGTTATTAAATATGCTAAAAAGTTATTATTGTTATGCTTAAAAAAATAATTATTACAATGAAATGATTTTTCGAATGGCATAATAATATATAATTTAATAATAATTATAAAATAATTAAAAACTAAAATTCTTTTAATTCCATTCTGTAGTGTATTCAAATTGTTAACAATATATGTGTATTATTTCGAAAAACATTATTATTACTTTGCAAAAGAAATCGATTTATCAATACCATGAAATAATTTATCAGTATTCAAATTATATATCAATTTATAATTTCATTCAAAATAATATATAATAAATGTTGAAATATCTACTTGATTCAATGTCTTGATTTGTGCATTTACAAAAATTGCACAAAAGATATATATTATTTTCTTCTATATTATGAAAATTTTATATAAATACAATTTTATAATGCTCAGATTTAATTATACATGGAAGTACGATATTTTAATATCTGAAGGGGGGGTTCCTTAAAGTGCTTTTTGGATATTAGTTTCGCATTTGTCGACGACAATCGATTCTTGATGGAGATGATGTATTGAATATTCCTATAATAATTAAACTATGAACAGATTAATTTTCTTAGTTTAATATAAGATTTAATTTATATTTGTTGTTTTATTTCCATTTTGAGGTCCTATAACGTCTTTAGAGCATGAGAGCGTTTTTCTGTCTTCACAAACACTTTAAGCTGCGTCTACGCTAGAATTTTACTTATAATTTTTTTATAAGTAAAATTCAAAATACATCGCAGTGTTCAACTGGATAAAAAGGCAACTTTCCACTAAAATGAAACATTACATAATTTGAATTTATTTATTGAATATGCAATCCGTCTATTAATAACCATGCAGTCTAAATAATCATCTAATATATAAAAAGATTCCATTATGCTAACAATAAAATACATTGAAAATGCCGAGCAAAAATATAAGGAATTTGATAAAACATTACAATGGCTTTTATATTTCCGACTAGATTATACTTAAATATTGCAAATTGTTTTAATATTTATTGAAGAAAATTGTTCGATAGTGAGTTAAATGCTAGAAATTAATTTTTCTATTAAACCTATAAGTAATGGCACAACGCACGGCTTGTTAAAGAAAGTAAAACAAAAAACTTCAATTTATTGAAACTGCTTCAGATGCTATTGTAATTAAGTACCAAATAACAATAGTCGTCATCATTAATAATCATGAATATTTAATATCTTTTGTTTTGCATTCCATTATCATATTTTCATAAAATATAGCTAAAATCACACAACATTTTGCACCAAACTATAAATATAAATGCCGCTACGCAAAAAGCAATGATTAATATCTATTATCTAAAAAGGTATATTTTCTCTAACACAAAAAGGCAAGAACTAAACGGCTCTCCACGATATCCTATGGTATTAGAATAAAAGGACCTTATATTGTTATTCAAAATTATATGACATAAATGAAAATTGATTGAATCTATTCAATTGCAGTTAGAAAGATTTAATAGATAAGAACCAAACAATTTTTATAGTTAACGAATGGAAAAATAATTATATAGATATATACAGTTTTTATATTTATTTATTTACTTGAGTAAAGCCGTTGTATGTTACTAAGTATAGTTGTTTGTGACGGTATATGACACAATTTGAACACAATGCTAATATAATAAATCTTAAAGATTAAAATATGATTCTATTCTATTTACAATCATCAATACATCTAACAGTATACATAAAATAGAGATTAAGGCAAAAAGTTATCTAATTTTGTAATATACAAATCTATTTCAATGTGAAAATACAATGTAATGGCGAAATTGTAATATCATTTTACATATTAAGGGATTAAATTATTTGTGACGTCATAAGTTCATAAAATGTGATGGTTTTTATGATTGGCTTATTAAAACTATGTCCATATGAGTCAACTTCAAGGAAGGCTCCTTCACTTTGTTTTTTGTCACACAAATTAGATTAAATCCTAAAATAAATTTTAATCGTAATAATCGGCTTCCAAATATTCGCCTTGTTAAATGTTTATTATAAACTTTTTAGTGAATTATAACTTGGTATTTAGTTCTTTTAAATGAATTTAATTTTACAATTATGAGTGAAACATTTACGAGACCAATATATGTATGGATTTACTATTTAAAATTCTGTATTTATTAAATTACACAGAGTACTACTTTTAGACCCATACTCCATGTGGATTCTTATTAGTAGGAGCGGCATTTTCGAGCTGCCTCGGGGACCCAATGATTCTGCGAGCGCTGCCGGCTTTGCACATACCTAGAAATTTAGAACAATCTGTTTTCTTAACAACTTTAAACAAAAGACAAGGGGATTACATCAATAAATAACGCACACTTACATTCGGCTTGTTTTGTTCAAGCTTAAATTTGGTATCACAACTATATAACCTAAAACTAATCATTTGTCAATGTCAACCTCATAATTATTTAGACTAGTGGTCGCGTTAAATTGTGGTCGAAGATCGACCACAATTTAACAATAAGTCAGATATGTATGTGCGTGTATGCTAGTGTGCATAATTTTTAATTAATTTAATGTATTTCTAATGCCTTTAATATAAAAAAAGCATTCTCTACTCTTCTATATAAACTATAAGCGTGGGAAATGTCCGCGTAATTTTCGTAAAAAAGGGGTACAAAGTTTTTGCTTCACGTATTAATATTATGATAAATTAGGAGATAATATAATTAGAATCGATATCTGGAGGCGCCTACTAGAATTCAACCGTGAGCTGTATACGAAACCTTACCATCTAATGGATGTCTCAACTCGTCCACACTTCCCGTGAGACTCTGCAGGTTAGCTTCCTTCATCTCCTGAACGAGCCTTTCCACTTGACGCTTCTTTTCCATTATGGCCGTCTCCAATACACCTACCTAAATTCATCATTTATTACACTTACATAAAAATGAAATAATTATAATTCGACTAGTAAATTAATGGCCAATTATTTAAATTTCATATTTATAACACAAATGTAAACTCGCGCAAAGTTTACTGTATAGCCAATTTGATAATGCACTACGTAAACCGATCACATAAAGCAAAGTGTGTTCTTAGCGATCAAGAATACTGATGAGACTCGTATGAAATGTCCAAACATATAATCCTAACTACATAACATAATATGCGAATGTGAATCCATTTGTTACCTTTTCATACCAACACTACTCAACAGATCATAATTAATTTTTATATATACTTATCAGAAGTACTGAAATAGACCGTGTTATAAAGAAATAATATAAATAAATTACGCGGTGCAGCGGGTATGCAGTCAAATATTAGCGCGACTCCGGGTTCTAAGAATTAAAATAATATTATAAAATAGTTGCAGCGATTTAGCACTTATAAACTTTATACTTAAGTAACAAAATCACTTCTATTTTACCTTAAGGCATTGTTTCCAATTAAATAAATTTTAAAAAAATAATTATATTTACTAACACCCCACATTTTTTTTTGGGAAGTCCCGTGTCCCCTAGTGGGGTATGGGGCAGATGCATTTCACATCTGTTTCACTGATCGATTTTTTTTTTAGGGGCAAGTAGGTGGTCAGCCTTCTATGCCCTGCCAGACCGAGTTTTTTTTTATCTCCACCGGGAATCGAACCCAGGACCTCTCGGTTGTAACGCTTACGCGCTTACCACTAGACCAAGGAGGCGGTCACACCCCACATTTAGATACCTAGATCTACTACAGTTAAAGGATAAATTGTTTGTTATGGTCGGGCTATATATTATGTATAAGCAAGACAAATAAAATCTTAGTAAAGTAAAATAAATAATAATACCTCTCGTTTGAGATTGTCAGCGGTAAGATGGTTAATCTCAGTGGCGTGCTTTGCTTGTTGTATCTGGCTTTGAAGGTTTTCCATCTCCGATAACATTGTCCTTTCCAACGCTTGTCTGAACAATATGAATTTATGTAGACATTTCGTTAACAAGTGAAATTGAGGACAATTAAAAAAAATATCCCTCTTTTTTTCGTCGAGAAAAAAGTTTAAAATATACGTACAAAAAATCATTCAAATCAAAACACTTTTTAAAGTGTTTAAACTTTTGTCTCGTTTTGGCATCAACATTTCAGGTTAGCGAGAAAGTGATAAAGCATTTTAGAAATTTAAAAAAATTGTATAATTTTATATCTGAGGATCATTTTTAAATATATATTAACACGACTTGTCTACCTTGCTGATTTTTAAAAGCTAACCGCTAAAGTCAGTTATAAAAACATTTGCAGTTTAAATAATTTTTTTTCGCTTTGTTACGGCGAGCTTAAATTAAAATTAAATTAGTTATAGCTCGGAATGAAAAACGTGTTAAGTGCGTTTGTTAAATACGCAACCGTGACTTGGTACATCAGGATATCAAATAAAAAATGGCTGTGACTGATTAACTACTTGACTACAAAAAATAAACATGATGTGGCTATACGCCTTAACTTAATTGATTCGGTTGTTTAATTGATCAAAATATATGCTAAACTCCTGCTATCTTATAATTACGAAAAGCTTAAAACCTGTACAGTTTTGATCTGCTACATCAATCTAATAACTTTCGGTAAATACATTTTTTCAATAAAACCAATCTGTGTGCTCCAAAACAAAATATTCTTACCCCGCGAATTAACCTTATTTACATTACTAATTCGTTTTTTATTTAAATAAAATAACGACGGACCGATTTTGATGATCTCTGCTTTGTTGAATTCGTCTAATTCGAGAATACCTGCATAACTATTAGAAATGTGAATTTGTGTTTAAAGAATGAAGAAAATTCGTTTTAGTTGAGACATTATTATTCAGAACTACATAATATCCACATCAATATTCACTAGTAGGTATCATCAGGTATCGACTACTACTTAAATATTACTTAAAATCCTTACCGGTTCTCTTGCTGGCGACTACTTAGAAGTCTTTGTTCTGTATGAATGTCTTCCATCAGTTTACGTATCTTATTCTTACATTGTAACAACTCAGTTTCGCAGTTGGCTAGTTTTGATCGAACCAATACAATCTCTGACTTTAAAGTCTTCTCATTTTGTTTTGCAATCTCACTCTCTTCTTCTACATAGTTCAGTGCTTGTACCTAAAATGACATTTCATGTTTTTCTTATAAGTCTTTAATTATTTAATTTTTTTTTTAAATTTAATAGTTCTAGTTTTTTGATGTATTTAAAAATATTTATTAAAAATTAAGCTGTTATTTTTTTAGTACTGTTTGTTTATAGAAGTTAAGCACTACTGCTTAAGCAAACAAAAGTTCTCAATTTTTCAACTTTAAAGTAATTTATATAAAGAAAAATAAATGAATATTCTTAATACATATATGTATGGAGCTCGCCATAATGTTATAAAATAAGAAGGCTGTATAGACTGGAAAGTCAAATCTGAGTTTATTTATCAAACAACACATCAAAGAAAATGAAAATAAAATACACAAAGATGATATGTCTTAATAAAACATTATTCAACTTAGTTTAAATATCTTAATATATATAAATCTCGTGTCACAATGTTTGTCCTCAATGGACTCCTAAACCACTTAACCGATTATAATAAAATTCGCACACCATGTGCAGTTCGATCCAACTTGAGAGATAGGATAGTTTAAATCTCAAATTATAGTCGCAATTTGAATTTATTGCTAATTAAGTTTCCTCATACATTTTCTATGGAATGACGTTTTAGGTGACACATTATTCGGCACTCTGAAGCGATACGAAGTTCGCGAGGTCCACTAGTATAATAAATAAATTAATGTATCTTATACCTGCTCAGTACTAATTCTTAGTTGACTGTCAGCTGAGTTTATTTGTTGATGTAAGAGTTCCACTTGTCTCTCCTGTTCTCTGCCTTTGTTTTCCCAGTAACCTATTTCTGCATCATACTGAAAATATCAATATTAAATCTTAATATAAGTAAACAATTTCTGAAAAAGAGAATATTCTTATATATCTGGATATTCTTCAATTTTACCTTACATTGCATTAGTTTTTAGTTTTTACTTTTAAATATTTAAATTGAATTATATTACAGAAATAAGTGAGATTCTGTAAACTTTCTGTAAGCAGATCAGTGATTTAACACATTGAATTTTTGTTTTCCTGAGAATCGAACCAGAACCAGACATTGAAAGACCGAGTTTGGAAGAAGAACATATTTCAAAAAATGTTATTTTTTTGCTCAAATTTGAATGATTTTCTAAGATAATTTAGTTAATTATTGCTCATCAATTAAACAATAAATGCAATTGAAAAATACAATACCTTTATCAAATCGACTTGCTGACTTGACAGTTTTTCACGCTGATAATTCACCAGCGATACCAACTCCCTATACTGCGTGTTATAGCTGACTGCCTCTGGATTCCGTTCTTCATCTGGTTCATTAACAGGAGACATGTGTGACCGAGGCCTGGAGCGGCTAGGGGAATTTCGGACTCCTTGTGGTGGCGGTGGAGATCTGTATGGTGGTGGAGGGTCCCTGGGTGAAAGATTTTTATCTTCTTCATGCAATATGACTAAAGAACAATAAGACATGCTCAAAATATATTAGACACATTAAATATGTAATATTGTAATATATACAATTAAGTACACATAGCCAAAGACTCCACAACTTTAAAAAGTCACAATGCATTGACATGTTAAGTCTACAGAGTAGCATTAGAAGCAAAAATATTGACACAAATTTTTGTAAAGAATAAAATACTTTTTTACCTATATGGAGGAACATCTTTTGAAACAGGACTATCACTATCTGAAGTTTTTTGTTGAATACCTCTCACTACTCCCACGGGATTATTGGGTGATGGATTTACATTGTTAAATGCAGTTGAATTTGGTCTATTTGGCGAATTCTGCTTATCTTGTTTATTGGAGTTTAGTGTGGGTTGACTGTTAACAAGAGAAAAATTTTAACAAAGATATGTACTCATTTTAAATTAATATTGGGTAACCAATAAATGTTTTAAAGAGCATATATAGCAGTGATCTCACAGGTTATCTAGCCACTAATAAGGAGTATTAAGGGTATATTTATAGCTATTATATTGGCACACATTTACAATTTTTATGCATAGGTTTTACAAAGAATTAAAATGATACAAACCCGCTTCCAATTGTTGACTTTATATTGCTATTAGGTGGTACAAATTTTTGGTTATCGCTGCTATCAGATCTTCTTAGAATAAACTGTATATCATTGGAGTATTCACCCCATTTCATAAGAATCTAAAATTTTAGATAGCACAATTAAACAATATTAACACAAAATCATCATAATATATTATTAGAATTTTTTCATCACTTGGCACTCTTAACTTAGCTGTCATTGCTCACAATATATAAAATGAAGTAAATAAAGTAATTAAATCAAAATTTATTAGTATTTACCTTGAGAGGATATTCCTGTGGAGCTAAAAGCCTCTCATTATTTCTCCATCTTTCAATTAATGTAAATCTACCCACTTTTCCAGTAGCATGAGCCAATGCAAAGACTACATCCTATTAAATTTACAAATTGTTATTATCTTCCACTTAAGACTATGAATATAATACTCATATAAAGATCAAATTGAAAATTGATTTGATTTTGAATTGTATAAATATATATATATCAAGCTGAGTAAATCGCCGCAGCTCATGCGCTGATTTTATGTTTACCTCAGAAGTCTAGAGTTCCGAATACCATAGATATAAAAAATATATCGGCATGAAATTGAATACTCATAAATAATAAAGAGAGGGATATATCTGCCCCTTGCCCCACTGAGGATTACGGCACTTTTATGGAATAATACAAACTATAATATAAACTTAGTTTGTGAAAATAAATTTATTAAAGAAATATACCTGGCATGTGGTAGTCTCAGTTACTCCACAAACAATCCTTTGTATCCCCTCGACCCAGACCTTCAGCTCCATTAATTTGGGACAGGTCACAAAGAGAAAAACTCAGACAGCACATCGACTACTACGACTTTTAGCACATCGTGATGCAATTCTATCTCTAAAATAGGATTTATCGTCACTTCACACTACCAACAGCGAATCATTCATCACATAAAATGCATATAATTTACAAAACTAAAACTAAAAACACAAACATTCCAAAAAGAGAAAACTGAAAACACAATTTATTTGACAACCTGACAGCTGACAAAGTTGAAGATCAAAATTCAAAAATCAACTGATACATAGAGCATAACAGCATAGAGGATAGAGGAAAGGAAAGCGATCGCTGCAGAAAATATAGTGTCCAGAAATATAATGCTTTAGCCGCATAACCCATAAAGGTGTGAGCAGGATGAGACTTAAGATTTTTATCTCGGTTATTTAATTTTGCTCTAAAACAGTTTCGAAAAAACATCTCTCTCCATAGTAACCTATAATGAATTTAAAAACAAATAAATTTGATTTTATAAGATTTTTAGATTTACCTGTCAATCTCAAAAAAGGAACAAGACATAACCGTATGCATTTGAATTCGTTAGTGTTTGAAATTGAAAAATATCAGTTAAACAGCCATAATATCACCAAATTGAATAATTTTCTTCAATGGCTCAAGAAGATGATGAGGAGGTATATAACAGAAAGAAATAAACTTATGATTGCTATTTTTGTATATTACTTAATAATTTTAAACCAATCCATTTCTCTCAAATATATTCCTTTCGTAAAGTGAAAAAATATTTTTCAAATATTTACTTCATTATTGCAGAATCTTGTTTTCAATGTTGAAGAAGTACAAAAAATAGTACGAGACAACATCGAAATGTGTTTGGGTGGTAACATTTACAGTCATACTCGAACACCTCAATGGATTACTGTGATCACAGAAAAAACGCTAGCTAGATTGAACAAGCTAAACAAGCCTTTTAAATACATAAGTAAGTTCTTTATTGACCTGAGCGTTAGTTATTCAAATGTGCCGGTATTAGTGATGTTCGGTTTATTTCAAGATTCCAGTTACCTTTCCCTTTAAGTCACAAAGAACGTCATATCCGTCCAAAGGTATAATTTATTTCTCCCGAAGGATTTTGCCGAACACGATTTCATAGCTATTAACAACCCCACAAAAACAAAATGAATAATAAACCTATGTATCGAATATTTTCAGTGAGGATGACAGTAACTCAGAAGAATGGAAGTGGTCTGCATACAGCAGCAGCATACTTCTGGGACACTGCAACGGACGGGACGTGTACTGTACGCTGGGAAAACAAGTACATGTACTGTATTGTTAATATATGGGGACTAGCATTACAATAATATTAAACCAAAGTGGCGCCTTTTTCTAGCTTTAATTAATGAATCGACAATTAATTCTGTCTTTCAATTATAGTTTTTTTTTCAAACACACTACTTTTGTCTAAAAGTTATTCGTTTCAGAATTACCAATTAAAAATTATCTTTTACACGATAAGTCAAATTGAAGTAAACACAGTAGTTCTATAAAAAAAACTTACAAATTGATCCTACCTAACCTATCAGGGGTTCTAAGGACCTTTAGACCAGTGTTGGTCACACTATATTGTATGTGGCAGGATCCTGCTTTTTTGGTTAGACAAATTTTGCATCTTCGAACTTCTCTATCTCGAAAACGGTGTGGCCATGGGAACAAAAATGACGTACGCAACGCCATTTTTGTCAGTCAAATGACTATCCCGTGGTATATAAAAAAGAGCAAAATCGAAAAAAAAAATTGGTAGGTCCCGCCGCCATAGAGAGGTGGATACATTTTTCGATTTAACAATTTGAAAAAGTTGTATAATAAATTACTCTGGGTTTTTGGTAGTTGGTAGATGGTGGAAGGTTGGTAAAATGAAACCAATCATACTTCCATTTTATAGTTTAAAGAATGCCAATAATTATAGAAAGCCTAAACTTATTAAACACAACAATCTTTTACTAATTAAGTGCTATTTTTAACCGACCTTCAAAAAAACCAAAAAGGAGGTTATCAATTCGACGTGTATTTTTTTTCTCTTTTTTTTTCCGATGTTCCGCTCGTACGTCGCCATCCGTAGACCTATTTGAATCAGTGAGGTGTCAAACGATAGGGTAACTCGTCGAAGTGGTCCCATTTTTTTTAGAATTTTTACGATCCATAAAAATAGAAATCGCTGCAATTCGCGCGACCGCGTCGTACTTATTCGCTTATAACTCTATGATTTATGAATCCTTATCGATGAATTAGATGTTTTTCAATTTAATATTAAATTTTCAACAATAATAAGTAAGAATCAAGTTAATTAAATGTATAGTTTTAGAGATATTGAGGTTAGAAAATCAAAAATTTTAAAAAACTTCAATTAGTTCGCTTCAGCAATACAGAAGTCCATGTTTCATTAAATATATACTAATTGTAATACTTTAATTTTATTACCATTTATATAGTCAAGCTTTTCATTGAAATTTATGAAAATCTAAGCTATATAAGTATTTGATGTTATGGAACTAAACTTGTCAACAAAGAAAAACAAAAACACGTTATTATTTATGCGTCCAGTTTAGATCTCTATATCTCAATGTAATATCAGTTTATATCGATGACTTATATACCATTTTATAAAACATGAAAAGGGTCATATATGATATTAAAATCAACAGGGTAGAAGAAACACTTCTAGAGATAGAGAGAATATAGTACTTGAGTTCCTGCGGTAAATCGCAACGTGCTTTCACTTGCTTACTGTAAAACACCATGAAAACATAATTTATATGAACGATATTACTTAAATTTTTAGTATTAAACGATTCAGTTTTGCGTCTTCTTATTTTCATTAAAAATATCTATGATACGTTGAATAGTTTTTAGTGTATAAGGTAGGCGTAAAGTCAGAGCGTCCGTGTCAGTTTCGCTTTATATACGAATAGGTGTATGAATGTATGATAACGGTTTAGAAGCCTTTCAAAAAGCAACATCACAGTTTTATGCCCTTGTTGAATTTTACATGAATTTTATATATCAACATTATTTACGTCTTTTATTTATAGTAAGTTCATTTATAATATTAAATTTATTTTTTACTTTTCAGTTCGTTTTGAGGTCGGTTTTATTTTTTTTGCAATATGTATTTTGTTATTATGTAACATTAATTACAATATGAATGTAATATTACTTGTCGCTGTTAAATCCATTTAATTAATGTTTAATTAGGTACTATTATATTAAAATTAATAAAAGGAATAAGTAGTTTAATCAAAATTCTAAACCTGACAATAAAACGAGGGAGTTTAAAATAAAACCGACATGTAAAGCACATTTTAGTTAATTTTATTTTTGGTAAAATTTACCACAATACAAAATAATAATAATTAAAATAAATAAAGTAATCAATGTAGACAGGTCATAGAACAATGCATTGTAAAATTGGTGCTTTTAAAGCAATAATATAATGTACAACATTTAGGCAAAATGGCATGTGTTCACATTAAAATAAAAGCATTATTTTCAAAAACACAATCAAATAATATCAAAAGCGAATGTTCACAAATGAATCGAATTATATATCACTTGGTGATTTGGTCATTCCCTATTCTGTAAAGGATTAATAAAAAAACATAGCACATAAAGCCCAATATCTGAAAATTGGTGCAAACTACACGTCAATTTTCAACTCATTCTCAATATTATGTACAATAAAATTGACAACTCAGGGGCTCCTGTTATCGTTTTATAGAGCCGGATTCTTTTACGTACTCCAGGAATCATCATCATCATTGGTTGTAGTGTGCAGCCCCTTATGGGCCACAGCCTCCGCCATTTTTCGGTCCCAGACATTCTACATTTCCATGAGTTATCTATTCCATCTAGTCTATTAAATAAATAGTTATGTTGTTATTTCTTACCACGTGAGGTACCGAGTTGCTCACAAAATATGACGCATAGTTCGCCGGCTTCGCATTTATACAAAACGAAAATCACAAATTCACAACACTGCCAGAGTAAAATTACAGAAAAATTAAGAATTATTGTTAAATGTTATTTGAATATGAAATTAAAATTATGATAACTAATCAATAAAATTATCTGTACTTTTTTTATTATTATCTATATGTCGATGTATATGTAATTCTAAATCATGTATAAAATGTAGAGAAAATTTTTAAAATTACCATCAACTATTTTATGGCTAAAGTTGGAACTAAATCACAAATTCTACGAGGACTAGTTATTGGACAACACTGAGGATAGCTGTTCACAAATTATATAGTTTATATGAAGTTAAAACTACATATAATATAAGCTATGTCGAAATACATACAAATAGTTTTTCATTACCTTTTATGAACAACCACCCTTTAACTTCAAGGGTGATCAAAAATCTTACTTTGGAGAAATCAAAATCTCTTTAACTAATTAATAAGACTATACGATAGCTTATGTAAATAGAAGTATTGGACTGTTCAATCTATGTACTTTGAATATTTTGACCACCCCAGAAATTTAAATTTCAGATCAAATTCTTAGATAACAATGTTTTGAATTCAACGCTTACATAAATTGTGCATGATGAATTTACTGTGATAAAAGTAGCATATCAAAATATTTGATTGTGTCGAGAAAAGGTAGGTATTTTTTCTCATAAAGGTGTATTAGACGATTCAGCGTTGAAAGCAAACATTATTTCGATAAACCGATTAGTACAATCGCCGAATTATTGAAAATTAAGTGTATTTAGGCTGTATGTTGTAAACACTAAACCTATGTGATCTATTGACTTCGGAAAATACGTTGTAGTAACACAGCTCGTGGGATGCAGTAGACAAAATATATCAACTTCTGCATTTGAATTATCTATTTAAAAAAATGTGATGATTATGTGATGCTCGTATTCTACTTTCGGTCCGATCTTGGATTTTTGAAAACCATTTCATAAAAATCAAAACTGTTAAAAACCAAGATGTGCTGAAGGTATTAAAGCTAAAAATGTGCATTCACGTTAAGACGTGCTCCGGATCTTGCTTCACTCATCCCTCGAACCACATTGAATAATTTATATATACAATACATTAAAATTCATTAAATCATATATAAAGTATTCTACCGCTATGACTACGATAAAACGATTTGTCGCTTAACCACGTTATTATGACAAATAATTCATCTTATTTACATTTTCTATACAATACTTAATAAAAAATTACTAAAATGTAACATTGTACTCGAAGCTACCCTTCGAAAGAGCCAGTATTTATAGCTATCCGTCATCTAGTATGTACACGAGATACGGTTTCGAGCCTAACTGATCACAAGGATAAGAACAAATGAGGAACAAATATGATGCCTATACACTATGCCCTTTCATTCGTCACATATCACAACTTAAATGTACCAGGCCGTCGAGCCGGAAATTATACAACATAAAATATATTTACAAAAATATCTTAAACTTATCACAAAATACAAATTTCATAAACCAATAAAATATACAATCCAACAATTCTAAACACTGGGCAGATTCAATAAAGAGATCATAACAAGATTCATGTAGATGTGTCCGTCTGGCGTCCAAGTCCACCGCGTCGCAAGGTGGGAAACGATATGTCGTTGAAACTTATTTTCATAATATTATACTTTGTGCTCGACCCAGCATTTCCTTACTTTTCACTCAAACGTCTAATCTAAACTTAATCGTCCGACCAAAATATACTGACGGACTCATAAACTGCATCAAAGTTCAGGATTACTTTGAAATGATTTTTTTTAATAAGTATGCAAAAATTTTAGATTAAATTATATAAATATGGAGAGACTGGTTCTTAATCTTAAAAAAGCAAAATTTAAAAATAAAACTGCAGTAAAACAAATGAATATAGCCGGGAAAAGAAAATTTACTCGTAGGTAGTATCAGTTATTTAAAGCAAAGTTTTAAATTAATTCGCATTGATTTTTAATTCTTTTGTCAATTGAATTATTGTTACCAGCAGAATTGTTGGATTAGTTTTTTAACTCATCGAGAGTTTTTGAACCATAATATGGATACTTCGTCCGAACAAGCGGCTCAAATTGTGGCACTAGTGCGGGAGGACTTGGATCAACGAACGATTGGTAGAAATTTAAATTTAAACCAGTCTACGGTTTCTAGAATATACAGAAGGTTTGTGGTGACAGGTTCTTACAGAAGGAGACGTGGTACAGGCAGGACTCGAGCAACCACCGGTCGTGATGACCGATTTAACTTCCCTGCGAAATCGTTTCCTCACGTCAGTAAACATCAAAACAGAGCTTAATGAAGTGCGTGGAGTAAATGTGAGTGCACGAACAATAAGAAGAAGGTTAAAGGAAGCGGATATCACCCCTTTTAGACCAGCAAATGGTCCAAAGTTGTCTGTAGCTCACAGACAAGCTCGCTTAAGATTTACGCGTGAACACCTAAATTGGGCAGAAGAGCAATGGGCCTCCATATTGTTCACGGACGAGTGTAGGACATGTTTATATGGTGAAGATGGTCGCAGAGGAGTCTATCGTCGACGTGGGGAGCGATATGCTCAAAGTTGCATTGAGGAGCGTATTCCTTTTGGAGGCGGTTCGTGTATGGTCTGGGGTGACATGTCGATGAACGGGCGAACAGAACTTGTGTTCATAGACATGGTCCGTCAAAACGGTAATAGAGGGGGTTTGACTGCACATCGCTACATAACAGATCTTAGAAGATCACGTGGTGCCTTACATGGGATTCATAGGCGAAAATTTTACTTTAATGCAGGATAATGCCCGGCCGCACGCTGCTGCACAAGTTCGACAATATTGCGAAAAGGCTGGGATACGTACAATGAATTGGCCAGCACGCAGCCCGGATCTTAATCCCATTGAGAAAGTTTGGGACAATTTAAAAAGAGCTGTATATGCGAGAAATCCTGTGCCCACGATAGTGGCAGCACTAAGAACAGCACTTTCAGAAGAATGGGACAATATTCCGCAAGATCTTTTAATAACCCTAATAAAATCTATGCGGAACCGATTAGAATCCGTAATAAGGGCACGTGGAGGTAATACACCTTATTAAAACATAAATAAACCCTTGCATAAAGTTTGTGTCTATTGTTAAAACCAATTTTTTTATTAAACCAATTTTCCTTAAATTTCTGTTTTTTCTTCAAAAAAGTCTTATGGACCTTTCCAGTACACAAACTTAAACTTAAGGATATGACCCTACGCTGTTTTAAAGTTCACGAACCAATCATGAGGTTTCAATTTAAATCTGTATAGAAAGTTTGTATACTTGGTTAAAATATTTATTTCAAAGTCGTATATTACTTTGATGCAGTTTATGAGTCCGTCGGTGTATAATCTAACTGATGTACTTTCAATAATTATGCTATTGGAAAAATCCTTATAACCATAAAGACTATCCTAGGTCTATTTCATTAGTTGCCGTTTGGTTCCTTTGTCCGAGGGACGGAACACGCATCCTAATTGACACAATTACTAACAGAGTCCTTTTTAAGCTTAGTTAAGATATTTTCGGCATTTCTTAGCTCCACATGTGCAAGGTATCTTGACTTCTTCGAAGGGGAATTTGTAGTCATAGGTTAGTTCTTCGCCGACTGTGATACGTCGTAATGCGAAGATGAGAATGTGTTTATGGCCGTGGATGTCTACGACACGGGAGTAGCAGTTGGGCTGGAACAGAAATTTCAATTTTAAGGCCCAATTCAAATTCAGAATCACTTAAATCCAGTTAAGCTTTGGTATTCATATTTGAATAATGATTTAGGAGTTATAAACAAAATGCATTATTTATCACACTTAATCTGTTTTAATTAAGTATTAGTCAGCTTTTAAATAAGGTTTTGGAGAATGTTTAAAACTTGTAATCGAAATTTGATGTGAATCATGTAAAGTTAATTTCAGAATACCTGTGCATTCTGAGCTACAAGCTCATGATATCTCATGCAAGAAAGGGAAGACAAAATATGATACTTACATCACAGGAGTGGTTGATGAATCGAGCCGCATTGCCCTTGAGCGTAGCGTCAACGACGAGGTGATCATCGATTCGGAACATGTAACAGCCTCCGACTCCACGCCGCCCGCTCGTCGCTTCATATTTCTTCTCGCGCTGATCCGCAAGCACAGCGCGAATCACCTCACCCGCGTATTCTATCACCATGTCACCTAGAATATAAGAGTCGATCAGAACCAATTGATGGAATTGGCCTTTGATGGAAAATTAATTATTCATAATCCCTTGAGGCAGGTAAATGTCAAATTAGGTAAAAAAAAGAGAGGTTTGACGTCTATGTCTGTAGCATCGCCCCCTAAACGAATGTACCGACTTCGATGTGATTTTTTTGTTTGAAAGCTGACTTAATTGAGATGGATCTTAGCTACAATTGTTAAAAAAAATTGTTTATCCGTTTATATTTTATTTGTAATCATCATAGCGAGGTGTTTTTAATTTGCTTCAATTTAACATGTGAGACATCATAGATAACGTGGGTACATTTCGTGAAAGAAAGAAGCTTCCTACCTTCTTCAATATCACGTTTGCAGAAGAGTCCACGTCCATGAATATGTGACCGGTATACGCCTACGGATGCTTTCGATGTCTCCTTCAGTTGTCTGAATCGCATCGCTGGCGGTAAAGTAGCCAAACGTCTACAAAAGATTTAGGAGGAATTTCAGTACACATTATATACGTAAAGCAAAGTGCAACCAAGAACACAAATTTAGAAAAAAAAAATGCCTATAAGATGACTAGAATCTCACCGTGATATAGAGCTCTCTCCCTCTTGTCCACCGAAAGGTGGTGGTTCTTCTCTAAAAGGTGACGCCATCCAACTAAACATATCGTGGTTCTGTTTTTTAGCGATCGGTCCCGTTCGTGCGCTACCCCAGGGACTCTCCTTAAATCCTTCACTAAGGTCCAAATCGTTGTCCCAACTGTTTAGGGCACGCCCTTGGCGGATCTTGTATTTTGTGCAGCGATTCGCCTGGTAATACAAAACGTGTAAATGAGTAATGGCTGAAGTATTTTAAATTAATTTGCTAAGTTAGAAAATTATTTCAAATCAAAAATAAATATTGATAAAATTCTCTCTTTAACTTAATTGTGCGTGGTAAGGGTAAACTAAATTACCGAAATTAAAATTATTTACATCATAAATGTATGTGCAAAGAAAACTTAACAAATAAACTAAAGAAAAAAATTAACAAAGTATACTTACGCCTGGTAGTTGTTCAATAAGATATCGCAAGGCATTGTTGTTTAGTCCGAGTAAATGAGCGCCAGAAAGTGTCGATGGAAGGTTGTATTGCATAAGTGGCAGTCCGCACTCTTTTCTAGCGAGTTGAACGGCTTCTATTACTTTAGACCACAAGTCTGATAAGGATGATGAACTATAGCTAAAACCATCCTCTGATGTCACTTCATATATTAATTTAGGCCCATCGTCTTTAGGTGGATCAGGGAGCTGTTTTGGCATCAATGGTTTGTTTTCTTGACCCTTATAAACTCTGCTTTGTTTCTTTGTAACTATCATTTCAGTTTCAGACTTTTTATCACTAAAAGGTCGCTTAATAATTTTTTGAGTAACAGTTTTGGTTTGAACTGTTGGTGACTTATTTATATCTTTTTCGATTAAAACTTTTGAAGGCTCTGGTTCAATCTCAGCGTCCAAACTGGGAAGAGCTGTCATTTTTGTCACCGCCTCAATCTTTTCATTACTTCTTCCTAACGGTGCGTCCGATGATGCTGTACTGGTATTTGCTTGCGGCGTTTCAGTCGACATCTGCAAAGCTCTTAATGCATCTCTCTCCTCTTTTTCTCTCTTTGCTTTCTCTAGTTCCATCATCCGCTTTGATTCCTCAATTGCCTTTTCCAAGTCACTGTCAATATTGTCGTCTTTTACATTCAAATCTGGCATATCCTGACTGACCGGACGTTGTTTAGGTACCACAGTCGATTTGGTGCCTCCAGATTTAGATTTACTCTGTCCATCTCTATGTAAAGGAAGCACTCTATTCATAGGTCTCATAGTCATTGGATTTACTACATTAGTTGGAATACCAGACTGTTGAGTTGGAGGTGCTTTAGGTAACGTTATACTAGAACTGTTTTGCGTTGGCAAATTGATCGTATTGTTTTGAACTGGTATACAAATCATACTATTAGCACTATTTTGGTTTGGTAGTAAATTAGTGGTGGTAGGAAGGGGGAAATTCAAATCGGCTGCTTTGGATGCAATCTTAGGATCTACCAGATTATTTTGTACTGTGATATTAACAGTATTATTACTGGAGTTTACATTAATATTCATCGGGGCACTGTTAGGGATTGCTTGGAAGGGAACATTAATCATTGTACTGTTTGCCTCCGTTTTTTGCTGGAACGTTAAAGGATCGGGTGTTACGCTAGACACATTGCTGTTCGTGTTATTAGTGACAACACGAATGTTATGTTGCTGCGGCATTTGATTAATATTATTTTCTAAATTCGTATTATTTATTCGGTTCCTTTCTGGCAAATTAATGATTCTATTAGAATTACTATTCATTTGCATATAATTCATCTGATTATTTACTGACATGGCGTGATTTTGCTTTTCATTTCCACTAGCCATATTAACTTTACTACAATCATTATCTGGAAGGCTGGTTATCGTCATATTGGAATTTACTGTTCCCATTATATTTTTAGCTCTCATGGTTTCTCCAGAGAATTTAGATGATTCGTTTATTGCCATACTTCTACCTCCACTTATCTGATTATCTAAGCTTGTCATCTGATTCTGTGCTGTATTGTTTGGATTCATACAACTACTTATGTTTAACTGTGTATTATTGGGCACTTGATTCCCCATCATCTGGTTTGAGTTGTTACTATTAAGTGATGCATTGCTATTCATCATCATATGACTTGAATTATTCGACATAAGATTAATATTATCTGAAGAGCTGTTGCAACTCATCAATAAATCATGCGCCGATAAATTACTTTGATTATTATTTCCATATAGTGAATTGTTGGTAACATTACTCATGACCATGTTATTTGACATGTTGTTGTTATTATTAAGTCCCATGTTGTTATGCATCATATTGCTTGAATTATTAATATTCATATTATTAGTATTCAGATTTGAGCAGATTTCAAATGACTGGCTATTAGAAAACTGAGCACCTCCATTAGAACACGAATTACCACATGCATTTTGAAGTTCATTTTTAATGTCAGGTATATTAGGCATATGAAGTATTGAGTTGCTCATTTGTTGATGACTGGAATTGTTCATTTGCATGGAACTGTTGAGGTTGCTATGTATATTGATATTATTTATGGAGTTCATATTATTCATTTGGTGTTGCATCATATTAGAGTGATCCAGAGATTGTCTATTATTCTGAACTTGATTTAAAGAATTGTGATTCTGCATGCTCATAGTATTGTTCTCATGGCGAACATTATGAATAGGCATAGAAGTGTTATCCATTTGGTTGCCAAGATTCATACTTGAATTGTTTCCTTGCAAGTGATGCATGTGGATATTATTATCAATCTGTTGTCGGTTATGCATTTGGTTGGGAACATGTTGATGCATATCAATAAGATTACTTTCCATATGTTTGTGTGTATGATTGTTCGAAATTTGCATACCATTAGGCATTTGATGCTGATGGTGGTGAATAATATTTTCCATTTGTCTGTTTTGTTGCATTGACATTGGTTGATTTATATGCATGTTAGCATCCATTTGAGATCTGGCAGAGTTGGAGTGATGACTCATTTGTTGTTGCATTGAATGTAATTGCTGATTATGAAGTGTTTCCAAAGTTCTGTTGCTATGCATCTGGTGATTCATATTATTCAGATTGTTCATTGAATGTTGTTGCATATTATCCATAATCATTCTGTTATTTTGCATATTATTTATATTATTCAATGATTGGTTCATATGAATTTGATTGATATTATTCAAATCAGAACGATTCATACTATGTGAGTTTGGCATACCATGCATACTAATATTTTGGTTCATAAAGTTATTATTGTCTGGTGTACTTCGTGATGACATCATATTTGATTGGTGTTGATTTGATTGGTTATTGATTAAATTATCATGGTACGATCTATTACCAGTTCCTTGATTTAGTTGTTGATGTTGCATTTGATTAATTTCTCCCTGACGATTATGTTGAATCTGTCCATTTAAGATATGAATCTGATTATTTGGTTGTATCTGGTTATCCTGCGATATTATTTGCATGTTTCCATGGGGTAAGTTTGAATTATTCATAGGTGAATTAATGTCATGTTGTTGGTTATTTTGTTGCATACTACTTTCAGTAGACGCCGATATATTCACTCTATTATTTGTCATCTCTTGGCAAGACATGTTAACATTTTGCAACGAAGTATTTGAGTTCATAATTTGCATTTGACCATTGGACATTGAACACATTTGATTTTGATTATTAGTTATATTTATTGAGTTTTGATTGTTTTGTACTTGAGGCCGTATGGTATTGTGAGGAATAATACTTATTGATGGAGAGGAAGTATTCATATTGTTAGAAACTTGGCAACTGCTCATTTTGTGAATGCTCATAGAACCAAGCATATTATCAGTATTGTGTTTATTATCGTTGCTCCCCATATTTTGAAAAGTTTTTTCATTTTGAATATGCTGTTGTGAATGAGCGGCCATAATTTCTTGAGAAAAGTTCATATGACCTCCTTCCGTTTTGGACAATGCGTTTATTTTACTTAACTTCAATGTCGTGTCAGCATCAAAATTATTGGATAGGGAACATGCTGGTGAATAAATGTTTCCTGAACTTATTTGGATCATATTATTAGGGGTATTTATTGAAGAGTGACTGCTACTCTGTGGGTTGGTTTCGAATTGATGAGAATGCAAAGATCCCGTCATTGAATTACTGTTATTTATAGACATCAAGCAATTTTGGTTAATTTTATCGGAGTCGTGAGACACATTTTGGCGTCCACTCAATCCGCTGTTCATACTGGATGCTATGGATGTAGTGTTAGTCTTCAACCCCAAGTTATGGATCTCAATTTTATTGTCACCCATATGAATGCTTGTTGAAGGATTCATTTGTCTCCATGGTGTCGGTGATTTAGTACTTTGAGTGACGCTTATTGTGGGCATACTATTACAATTTGAGTTATCATTTAAGTTGCCACTTATTTCAATCACATGAGAATTTTCAATTTTCATAGCATTATTTTTGGATGAAATCGAGCTCGATACGATAGGTTGCGATAAGGGTATGGACTGCATAGAAAATGGAACAGAAATAGAATTTGGTATTGACTGCGATATTGCCATAACAGGCTGTCCAGTGGATGAAACAAGAGTCACATTTGGAGACATTGAAATATTATTTTGCTTGGAAATTATTGTTTTTTGAATATTCTGAAGATTACTTGCCAAAGTCATGTTGTGAACCTGGGAGGTTATAGGGTTAATGGTGTGCTTTCCGCTTATAATATTTGCCATTGATTGAGAACCTAAGGTCATTTGCGTAGGACCCATTTGCACAACTTTTGGAGTTTGCCTATTATGAGATTGTTTGTCTGGAAGAGGTTGTAATGTTAAATTAGGAACTGTGGTCTTGACATTCTTGAGTATTTGCGGAGATGATTGTACAGATTGACCAGTGATAACATTGGCTGCAGATGACGCGACTTGAGCAGTTACACCTTCTCCTACACTATTAACTACAACATAGCCAGTAGGAACTTCTACAATCGGTTCTATCTTACTAGCTTGGAAGACTTGTGTTGTCGTGGCTGAAAAGCTACTATTTTGAGCTAAAACTCCTTGCATTGCAGTCGAAACGAACTGTTGCGATGACATAACTGTGTTTTGAACTATCGTTTCAAGCCCATAGTACACTGGTTGTGTAGTTAAATACATACATCCAGAGGGATCCGTCACCATCTCCAGAGTAGGAGCTGAACCAAGAATTACTTGATCATTGCAAAACTGCGGTAATATTGTGCCTTGCGGTAAAATAGTCGTGCCAGTAGCTGGAGATATAATAGTATTCCCTTGAGAATTTAATGCATTCGGAATTATAGTAGTTTGGCCATTCCCTATGCCACTTTGTGATACTACCGTTGCGCCGGCCGTTTGTAATGTGTTATTGGGCAAAAGGGTTGCTTGAGATGTCAAGTTTCCTTGCGTAAGTCCTTGTATAGTGCCTTGCGGTATTATTGTAGTACCATTTTGTGTGTGAATCGCTTGTGGCAAAATAGTCGGACCGTTTGGGCCTTGTGATATAATTCCTTGAGTTTGTAATGCGCCTTGAGGTAAGATAGTTGCCCCCTGTTGTAAAGTTTGAGGCAAGACAACGTTTCCTTGAGGAAGTAAAACAGGAATGCCTCCACTAGGTACGGCAACAAGCCCACCTGATTCTGTTTGTTGTATTTGAAACGTTTGGGGCATGAGACTTCCTTGAGATATGAATTGAGTTGCTCCAGTTTTAAAATCGTTTTGTGGGGCAATTGTAGCTATATACTGCATATTTTGATTCTGCTGTTGTGATAAAGCCTCTACGTAAGACATTATATTCTGGTTCGCGACCGGCTGTACTATAATAGAGGGTTGGCCGGTCTGGTTGTTGGTTTGTAACTGAATAACTGTATTTCCTGGACCAAGGGACGATTGATTAATTGTTGTGAAGGTCTTTTCTAATTTTGTTTGCCTTTTGATAGTATTGGCTGGTTTTGGTATTGTCCTTCCTCTTCCTCTATTTGCAGCCTGATATATTGACTTTTGCTGAACAGAAGCTGGTTGTTTCTTAGGCGACTTTTGCGAAGTTCCTGGTAATATTATTTGTTGTTTTCCTTGAGAGTTAGGTGAAGATAAGCGTTGGGTTGTCATAGCAGGTACGACTATTGTAGGATTACCCTGTATTTGTGGTCTTATTATTGGCTGAATGTTTTGAATAATAGAACTATTTGGCATACTTTGAATTGAATTTACTGGTAGAGCTATGGAGCTAGCACTAGCCATATTTGGAAAATTAGCGATCTGGCTTTTCCCTTGGATCATCTGATTTGAAGGGATTGTCAATACTTGATTGGAATTTGATGATATGACTTGTATACTCCCCGACCCTGATAATAAATGAGTCATATCAGCACCACTGTGGATTTGTTGTATATTTGTGTTTCCACTTCCTGGTTTTACACAAATATTATAAGGCAGAATGCCTGGTTGAGTAATAATCTGCGGCCCCATGATCTTTTGGGCACTAGCCGAGCTGGTTTTAGGAGGTAGTAACATCTGTGGCGTTACAACGATTTGTGGTGAAGAAAGAACTTGTTGATTGGATGAAACTTGCATATTTTTGCTCTGATCAAATATAACCGTCCCAGATTTCATTTGTTCCGTTATAGTCATAGTCATTTCATTATTTGGTCCAGGAGAAGGCGTTTCCACAATCGTACCATTAATAGTAATTTGCCTTGTATTTATAGATGTTCTTCTCGTAGAGATGGATTCTGCTTTCACGGTATTCTCGCTTCCAGTAACAACGCCAGCGTGAATGACCATGGGTTGAGCAAATGCATTATGGAATGCGTTCTGTAATGTGGTCAATGTCCTATTCTCAGGTGACTTCGGGTTTTCACTTTCGCTCTCACTCGTGGACATCATATCACAGGATGGAATGTGCCTGTCATAAGATTCTTTGTTTCTGTATGTGCACTGACATCTGTCACACCTTACTAACTGTTCCATTTGACCAGAAGCAGAATTATCATCGAGAGGTCGCATAACTAGTTCTGGCTGTCCACTAATTGAATTACCGGCTATAGTCACAGTATATGTACTCTCAGATCCAGAAGCTCTGTATAAAAATTGATTAGTTTGAGTTTTCTGCATATTATCACCATGGTCTTCTGCGCCATCTAGTTGTTGTATTGGTGTAAAGTCAGATTGAGGACTACCAGGTCTTGAACTACAATTACTTTCCGACCCGGACCAATCTGCGGCACCATCCAACTGTGAAATCGGACTGCACTGTATTTTGGTATAAAAATCTATGACGTCAGTATAATATCCCTCAATTTTATCATTTTTATCTGCATTTTCTTCCTTTTCTTTAGGAGATGTTGTTCGATAATTCAAACCCGATGTATGAGGCGTTTCAGGGCATAATCCATGGGAGGTTACAGTTTCCCTTTTTACTTTTTTCTCAGTACTTTTGTCAGTTTCTTTAATAGTATCCAATGTATTTTCAGGTAGTGATAATCTCTGCACAGGGCTCATTTTTCCGGTGACCGTAGACGATTTTCCCATTTTGCACCTCTTAATTGTAGAAGATAATAGATTCGTATCAAATTTATTATTCCACGTTAGACTTGAAGACCTTTGTTGCCCGCGTCCAGTAGTTAAAGACTTAAGACTATGGTTTTGTAAAATCATTTCTGATTTGCTTCTTTTCAACTCTTTACTCCCAGATTCTAAACGAGCATTTAGCAACTCGTCAATAAAGTCAGTTGATCGTGTATCTGATTTATCATCAGATTGGCTCATTGCTCCGTAAAATTCACTCTTCAAATCCATAGCAACGAGATCTTCATATGACATTAATTTCGGGAAAATATCTTGCATTGATATACCATCTAGAAGATCATGGTTGAGGTCTTCAAATATGGCATCCTTCACTTCAGGTGGGAGTAGGTCTGCAGTGTTCTGTGGTTCTTCTTCATCTTGTTGTTCTTGCTTACAAACATTATCAAGTAAAAACTCAACCACCTGTTTCACTGCCAAGTCTTCCAATGTTACGGCATTACCGAATTTGATAGGAGATTTATCACTTTTCCGCATTAGTACCTTAGTAGTTCCTTTTTCTAAACTTTGATGCCAAGCTCCTATTTCTGCCATAACACGCTCAACAACTTGTACGTCCATTGTGTGATCCACTGTGATGTTGACTCCAAAGTCAAATCCTGGTAATGGTTCAGCCAGTATAAGTTTTGTCTTAATGGTATATCTCACAATTTTAGTAGGTTTTTTACATGACCAGAAAAGTCGGTTGCAAGAGAAATCAACGGGCATTAGAAAATCTTCATAGTCTGAGACAGATGGCACAATTTTGCCCAAGCTGTTTACATATAAAGAACCCATAAAAAATTGGACGTTAGAAATTTCACTATATCTTTTCTTTTTCTTGTCCAGTTCCACATAGACAGGTCTAGTAAGTTCGAAATCGGCATCTTTTTGAAGACTTTTCTTTGGGATATCCTTGCCATGAGTTGGACAAAATACCCTTTTGTCGTCTAAGAATGCGCAGTTAGTTCGTCTTGCGCATGCATAATGATAGGTTTCGCTACAATTTTTAGCGCAACATCCAACACTAGCGCCCTTTGCGTCACAAGCAGCACATTTAATCATTTTCCCTCTTGATATGGCAGAGTGTACATTCTGTAGTGACCCATCAATTTCTTCAAATACTTCTGCTGACCACAAAGCACAATTAGCATGAATCCAGTCATTTTGACCGCAATATAATAATCGTCCTTCCATCGACGGTAACCCATCACTAGTAGTTTTACATAAAATACATATTCTCGAGTCAACTATGGGGTAAAACTCTAATAAGTCTTCTTCTTCTTTTTGTTTTTCAGATTCCAATTTTGGTACAATTTGGTCCAAGGGTTTCTCAATAGACTGCACAGTGCTCTTAAAACCTTTGTTATCAGTCATTTCTTGATCTTTTAACGAGTCTGAATCATCTTGCTCCCCTTCAACTTCTAGATTTGGTTGAAGACAATTGTTTTGACAATCAAACCAGGGGAATGTTTCTGAAAACAATTCCTTATAAATTGAGGTTAAATCGACATTAGCCGTTCTTTCAATGACTTCTTTCATATCATGATTAAAATCCTTAAGTGAAATATACTCATCATTGTTCACTCTTTTCTTAATATCTAACAGTGAGGGTGAAATAAGTCTGCTCATATCTTCCATGTCCTCATTTTGATTCGTTGGCCGTATTAAATGTGGACTCAGATCTTGTTCACTACGGGCTTGCGGAAATCTGTCAACAACTTCATCATCATCTGAGATGGGTTCATACTTATCAAGTAACGAAGGCGACATAGCAATAGCTTTTTCTTGTTTATCTGATGGATTATTTTCATGAACCTCTACGCAGGAAGCATTGAATTCAGTTTTATTGAAAAGTCCTGTTGAGAAACAGATTTCTTTATTTTGCATTAATGGCTCCTGAAGATTTACGACTTTATGTGACGTGTGGGGCATTTCCTCTTTTTCCATATCAACGTCATCTATTAACGGACATTGCCACGCTTGAGATAGGACGACTTCGTCTGTTTTTTGGGTACTTCGTCGACCCTTTGCAGTATTTCGATACACTTTTGTCTCAGTAGTATTTTTCAATGTTTCATCTGCACTATCAAAATGTAACTTTCGTATTGCTTGTGGAGATGTTAGCCGATAGGGTTTATTAGGTACTGGAGTATTTTTATGAGGAGTGAGTTTCAATAGGGCACAGGCCTTTTTATTCTTTGCAAGTAGTTTTAAGAGGTGCAAAAGTCTTCCCTTTAAATGTTCTGTTAGCATTTTTCTCCACGGTGGATCGTGTGGCATACACTTACAGCAAATGTATTCAATAGAAGGCGGTAACGCAGACAAAAGCTGGTATCCTTCACCCGTAAGACCCTCGCAACTTGCATGGACCCATCTTGCACACCAACCACATTCCATCATCTGAAAATCCCAATGAATATTACTATTTATTTTACTTTATTAACTAGTCTTTTAAAAATAAAATTTACGAAATAATCCATGGATTATATGAATTCATTAAGTTTAATGCAAAACCGTCATAATCATCGTTATTAAAAATGATATATTCTTTCTCTTGTCCAAAGAGCCAAGATTTAAATTATTAATAAAGCTACAATGAAAATTTTAATTTTTTTTTTAATACTACTATTGTTAAGCCGAAGAGTCGGTTTGTTTGTTTGGTTGAACTCGCTAATCTCAGGAACAACTGATATGAATTGAACAAATGTGTTTGCATCACGATATTACTTACTTAACTATTGAGGATGCAATTGCGGGGCACAACAAATTCATTTATAATCAACATAAACATAGTCTATATGTATATATAAAAACAAAGAATATTATTTACCTTGCTATCAAAATCATTATCCCTATAGCATGCTTGGCATAAAGGACAGTAATTGCCCTTTTGTCTTAGTTTGAAGCAAGGCCGACAGAATGGGAGACTACCAACAAATTTATTGACTCTGCTACTGTCACAACTCTTGCATTTCAAACAAGCACTACATATCTGTAAAAAAAAATTGTAAAAAATAAACGTAAAAAACGATTATTAAAGCAATTTCTTTTTTTTTTTACATTTGCTCTGTAGGATTTTATTCTCCACGCTGACGTTATTAAGTTATGTCTATTTATTCTTCACGAATTTTTTCACATTGCTGGCATTTGAAGCCATTTCGCGTGAGATTAACTACAAAGCGGCCTGGATAAATAACATAGCAAGACAGACCTGCGGCCAGTCAGTTCTATGGTCTGGCGGCGCGGGCGGCAGGCATGCGGCATGGTAGTGGTTGGCGCAGGTGCGGCACCGTAAACGAGCGGCTGGGCGAGCGCAGGCTGCACACCAGACGCACCTCGCGCACGTCCATCCTGCCCCGCCGTCTCCATCCTCTGCGCACCACCCGTGGTACCACTCGCAGCACGATGAACATACCACCATCTAAACGTTATTAGACTTTTACTAACTGCCTTTGTTGCTGAGTCAATCACGCGTTATAAAAACAAATTTTATTTCATGCTCTTAAGTGAAACTTCGAGTCCAAGTCTAATTATCATGATAATAGCGAGAATAGATTGCAGCAATTTCAAAAATAATGTTTTAATTTACCTTATGTTTGTATGATTTACCTTTTCTTTTCCAGCACTACCACACAAGAAGCACAATTTAGCAACCGTGAAGGGTGCAGTGCCAATCAATCCGAAACCAGAATTACATACTTCATCAGGATCATAACTCTCCCAGAAATCAACACAAATCAACTCTGGTCTGTTCTGACCACATTTCTGCGATCTTCCTCGTAACTAAAAATGAATATAAATAATTTATAAATTAATAGCATACCTACCATACTACCATATTTACAAGAGGTTATTAAGAACTGCCATGTGTTTAACCAACATGCAAAAGTTAAGGTATAGTAGAATAAATCAATTAACAATTAAAAATCTTAGGTAAATAATTTATAACTAAATTAAATATAACAATCTACTTTTTGTTTTGAGATTGCTTCTTAATACATCTAAAAATATTTACATTGGTAATATTTGTAAGTGGTTTCATGGTTGATTTCTTTGGAATAAGATCAAGAACAGTCTCATCTTCACTCGATTCAATTTTGGTTTTCAATGTAGGTGCTTCAGTCTTTCTCTTCCTAGGCTGTTGTACTTCTTGTTCTATCTTGGATACCTCTGGAACCATTTGCAATTTGTTTTCAGTGTCCTCGGATTCGCTAAGTTCTGGTGTAGCTCTGTCTTTTTCTATAGTAGCCATAGACACATCATCATCAGATTGATTTGGCTTGTCTTTGTCCTTTTCTTCTTGGGTGGGGAATGTTGCAATGGGCTGCCCAAGGACAATTGATGCACTTCGACACACATGTTTAACACGAGGTCCCTTTAATTCCACTTTTTGACGTTTCGGATCTTCTATTAGTTTTGAATCACTTCTGTCTTTCTTACGAACTTTGACTTTGGCTAGGCGACGCTTTCTATTGATGTTTGAATCTTTTTCCTTTTCACTTTGTCGTTCATTATGTGCTTTTGTGTCGTCCTGTAATAGGTAATAAAATGTATCAATAAAATAATTTGATGAATTGTAAGAAAAAAATTATTATTGTTAAAGTAAGTGCCAACCTCTAATCCATCTGACTTTTTCGATTTCACAGAAAACACATTGCTCTCAGTTTCATTTGCTGATAATGTACTAAACAATGGTGTAGGAGTTGTTAGTGTAGCATTTGTTGATTTTGGTGGTACAGAATTTGATTTAGCACCAGGTTTCATATAAGATGGCAACATAGACATCAGTATTGCTTTTTTGTCACTCGGCACTTGAAATGCTTTCAAGCACAACTTTAGCCAGCATGCTGGACATCGTGCTTTATTAGAGCATTTAAATAATTTCCACTGCTGAGACCGCACTACTGGTGGTACTTGACAGTTACCTGAAAGCAGAAAATAAAAATATTTGCACCACATTTCTGTATAATTATGCATAAGTGTAAAATAGTACTTTTGCATTTAAAATTATACATAATTTAGTATGACTTTACCTTCACCCCTAACACAATGTAGAACAAGTGGTGAGGTCCTTAACGCCATTCTATCCTTTTTAAGTAGTTTTGAGACAAATTTCCGACAGGATTCACATGAATAAATGCCAAACTTTCTAGCCTGTTTTACAAACTTGTAGAATCTCACAGCTCCACAAACTCCACAAGTAACTGTTGTTGGAGGGTTAGTAGCTGAAAATTAAAAAATATAAAAATGAATATGTACTGTATTTTTGTACACAATTAATTTTGATTTTGTATTTGGCTGAAACTTAACAACTACAATTTTATTCAATCAGTTTATTTAAATTTTTTTTAATTTAATTTAAAATAACTTGTTGTAGTGATGTTTTTGTAACAATTCTTTTTTTTAATTGAATTGTGGAATGAGGAGTTAACCCGTATCCTTTTAGAACATCCCATTATTCACTATACATTGTATTTATATTTGTGATATGAAATAAACAAAATTATTTTCACTTATTTCAAAATGTGTAGTTGTAAAGAAAAAAAATAGTGTTTTAAAAACTTACATGACACTGGTGCCACAGCTGAAAATGGTCCATCTAACCCAGACGCTGGTGAATTAGTTGTTAATTGAAGCCTTGCTTCTCTTATAATGACTTTCCCACTTAGTAATTGAGAAGCTGACTTATCCTTCTCAGGACTGATCAAGGGCTTCTCTTCTTCATCACCACTGTTTCTAGGACTCTCACTTTCCCAACTATCTTCAGATTCAGACCCACTACTCGAATGACTTGAACTACTTGCATCCGATATGTCCATTAGTCTCCTCATTGAAATTCCCGTTCGTTCTTCTTTAATAATCTCACAAGATTTTATTTTATCATCAATATTTGAATTCTCATCCTGTGTGAGTTCAGATTCTTTGTCATATGAGAACAAGTCATGAATATTCCTTTGGGGACTTGTGAGTCCAGAAAATGAATTTGTTAGTTTGTCCTTGAAAAAGCCAGCTGACAATAGTTGTTTTTCACGACTTTCGCTTTTCTCTTGTTCTTCTTCTTGGGGTGAATCTGCATCATGTAAATTATTAAAAACTAACCTCTTTAATTTTGGTTTTTTAAGAACTTTTCCAGTGCTTATACTACTTGATAATGATATTTGTTCTTCACCATCAATAAACTTTTTATTAGGTTTTATTACTCGTGAGGAGTGGCTACTCTTCACTGGTAGAAACTTGACAGATCCTAGACTCTCTTTTTCTATTGATGAATTAATTCTCGGTGGAGGAGACATGCACCTATTTTCACTGAATTGAGAAAATTTGTTTGTTGATTTTGAGAGTGGATTTAAGTTCTTTTTTAGATACCCTTCTTGATATTCTGATGAAGATTTTGAACTCAGATCAGTTAATTTTGCTGGTTTTAAAATACTGGTAAATGAATGCTCAAATTGTTTAAATGCTGACTTCTTTTTGATAATTGAAACAAGAGGAGCATGATGTTTAGGGATCTTTTTTAAAGGCAATAAAATATCTTCACAACTCTCGACTGTACCAAAAGTAACAGTTTTTTTCACTGGTTTAGGTTTATCTCCTTTTTGAGAGTCCATTTTATTCTGGGATCTTGTTCTTACTGGGGATTTAGAAGGATCACTAGTGCTATCTGAGCCTGCTTGTTTATCACTCAATGGTTTATCTTTATTTTCACTGCTCTCTGAATTGGCCTCCTTTTCATTTTTATTCTCTTTCTTCTCTTCCTCCTGAAATTAAAATCAAAAGATATTAATGACACTATACAAATTAATATGTTGAAGTATTGATTTTTTAATATGTGTGGTATTCACAAATAAGTAGAAAAATACACCTAAAAACACTACTTTTTGGCAAAATAATTTATCACTTACAAAATTGGGTAATGATAAAAAGGTTTAGACAAGAATGCAATGGGAAGCAACAGAAACTTAATCCAAAAATTAATACGATTAAATACTTAACAATTAAGCAATTTAACATTCTTACATTTTATAATAATTATAAGTTGTTAAGATTTATACCTTTAAAATTAATTCAATTTCAATAGATTCAGATCATATTTTCTCCTAAAATTACATAAAAACAATAGTCCTTCGGTTATTTATTGAAATATCTCAAAAAAACCATTTAAATTATGTTCAAAATGCAATAGCACCAGTTATCATGTATAAAAATTTGAATTAAAAGTTATTATTAGTAACAGATGTTTTGATACTTAAAAATTGCTTTTGTTTTCAAAAGTAAGGTTATACTTCTAATACATATTATTTAATTAAATAAGTAGATATTACATAGTTAGATGTCATTAAACTATTTCAATAACATTGTTTATGATTATTGATTAATTTATTACAATCTCTGATATGCCATAAAACAATTTTTTTGTGTTCCATATTTTTGTTCATCAAAATAATATATTGATACTCTGTGATTGGCGCTTCATTTGTGCCAAAGTTATTACGTAAACAAAGTTTTTAAACATATGTACTTAATAATTAAAACAAATGCAGAAAAACGTTGAGGAATAGAAAGATAATTGCGTAGTACCTCTTTCTCCCCCGAAAAGTCGTTAGTGGTTGAACTACGGCTGCCTGCATTATTATCAGCAGCATTCTCGTGGTAAACAGTTCCCGACAAAACACTTATACGCTTTCTGTTGTGAAACTTGAGGGGTTTCCCTGGGAACCTGGACCTTCCCATTTTTATATGCACATAAACGAAGGACATTTCAGTACGTTCCCAACGTTAGCAAGGAAACTGGCGCGCATGCTCCGGCCCGCGCGCTACTCAACGCCATTCCACTCATTTATCCACTGTGTACGACAATTAAGACGCAGTTTTGTTCACAAGCACGCCAAAACATAAACACCAACACACCGTTTACATTATTCACAAAATAGATCACTTCACACAGTTTTTACAAAGAACGACATCATCCATCATTTTAATGGTTGACTGATCGTTAACGCCGTAAACGTTGTTACGCTTCCATTCAACAAAGCGTTGTCGGCGATAAAACAAAAGAGAATGTTGTAATGTTCCCGATTCCACTACGCGTCGCGTCAGTAACACTATCTTTGTTTTGTTCCATTTGATAGGGGAAATCAAATTAATGTAATGAATCGCCCGTAATTTGACAAAGATGGCTGTACGACGCGCTATAACAATACCGAATACGAGTGATTAACGAGTTACGAGACGAAGCGCGCGAGGCCGCGGTGTGAACGACACCTGGCTCTCGGAGGCCAGTTATGGATTTTGAACCAATCGCGACGTTAATTCGGACCGGTATGAAAACAAACATGTCCGATGTCGTTCGGTATGTCTTGCTTGCTCTTTAAATGGATAATCTATCTGCATAGACGCGCCACTAGCTTTTCGCTCTTCACGAGTTTTTTTCAATAGAAATGCTACATAATCTTGTCATACGAAGTGCGCAACGCAATCTCTTTAACCCTATTGTGATAATAAAAACCATTATTTTATTATAGACAGAATAACTATTACATATATTTTTTACTGTAACTTAAAATTGTTTTGTCATTACCCATCATTTATGTATATTTAATATTTAAACTAATTGTAAGTAAAGTTAATCAGTATGTATGATTAAAGTATGTACCTACATTTTCTAGATGTTTAACACCATACTTAATCTAATAATACAATATCAGCTCCTTCCAAACGTACGGGCTGAGCCATTTCAGATATGATTTTGCTCAGAGCATATGTATTTTAAATAAATTTGTTATTTTAATATAAGATGAACATAATTAAAGCCTGTAAATGGAAATAAATAAATAAAGTTGGTACTTAACTAATACAATGTAAGGCATTTTTATATAACGATATTAATTTTTAATTTGAGTTTTTTAAAAAGATTTTATTTATCAAGGTATGTTACAAAATAAAATATTTATTCATTTAGATAAAATGTACGTAGGTTAGGTACCTACCTAATAATTATTTATTAAATACGTATAGTACCCACTCGCACCCTACTTAAAATGAACCCCTAACCCCGCCGGTCGATCATGCGTAAAGGGCGCAGAAGGGATGCAAAGGGAAGAGCATTAGTAAGTACAATAACCCTTAATACCTATTTATTCAGATATAATTGTATGAAACTCGAATTTAAGATAAGTAATAACAATAAAAGTTATACCTAGTTTTTTAAGTACTGACCTCTAGCGTGAATTATGGAAACAAAAAGTTCCTTGCTGAAACGGTTCCTGAAATACATTAGGGACGAAGTATGTCCTCGAGTAGAAGCGACTCCGATCGAACTCAAACAATCCAAGAAACCAACTATTTTCTCACACAAAGTTCATAACTTTTCAAATCACATCGACACAATATCACTGATTCTCACTATTTATGATCTGAAAACAATATTTCACAAGTAAATATTATTGTAAGTGTAATATTTACATCACTGAGATTGCACTGGTGTACGTGCGTGAAACTGTAGTAACGAGACTGGCGAAGACGCGCCGCGCATGCCGCGAGGGCTGTGGTGTAAATATAAAAATGGATAAACTCCCCTTCTGCTTCTGGTGGCTCACCCGTATGAATCACAATACACACCTCTCCTGCATTTTTCGCCGATACACTAACAGGAAAGAAACCGCCGGTGCCGGAGAAAAAAGTTTATAGTGCGATTATATAGTTCAAATTTGAGCGGTAATTATTATGAACTTATGAAGCAAACTTCCGTGTTACATTTGACAAAATATTGATCGACGCGTCCACCAACTCTGGACATATCTTTATGTCTTCAAATATAGATAATCGCTTACGGCTTAAGATCTGCGGATCACTTTCCGTATTGCACCCGAATGTGAGCAGGTAGACGTTTTTTGTATTTTTGGGTTGCAGGCTAAAGGACAAAAAATATAATGAGTCATACATACCTAACATTTGCCTTACATTCTCAATTAATTGTAATAGGTACCTACATTATAAAAATCACGGATGGTGCGGTACATACTACGGACTACCTACATAACGGCAACTAGGTACTTATATCAATTAATATGACCCTTAAATGACAGCAAGCGCTTGTTTTTTGTTAGTATTTAATTATTGTTTAAATCGAAACAACATAACATAGAAATAAACTTTCTTTTCACTAGCCATGATCGCGACTTCGCCTTTATTACTCCAACAATTAACATACAACCAATTGCTAATCTAAGTCACATCATAATTAGTTTAACCGTTTCTTGGATTAACCGTTTCTTGCAAATTTTATGTTTGGAAAAAAACACAGATATAAAATTTGCATGTCTTTCCATAGGTTTGTCGATTCATTTTAATTGAATGAATCAGATTTTTTCTAAAAATACTCACTTAATAGTATTGTAAGGGGACTAAAGAGAATCATATGTATATAGTACATTGTATATTAGCATATAGTTATACATGCGTTTTGTATAAATATTTAGTCACTTCTTTGGACTAGAGCAGGTAGATTTAATTGTCTGTTTGAATAATTCTGTTGATTTTTTTATGTTGAGAAAAGAATGCAAAGCCTTCGCGAAAAATCATATTCACTGCCTCCTTCTTTCTGACGTAGTATGATACATAGCCAGTAACAAGTAAAATTGTAGACATTCTTAAATACTCCTCAACATGATATTAATTACAAATATGAATGAATGAACAGTTCTTCATAAATTTGATTAATCTCGTTCAACATCCGTCCATTCGTTTAGGAGTTACGATGCAAACAACAGACACGCAATCACGTCAAACTTAAAATCTGGTCGTAAAGCATGCGAAACGCGGTAGAATTTTGTAATATTTTATCAAATTGTTTTCCGTGTAACACCATTATTTTTGCGTCTGGGGTCACGCTCAACTCTACCACAGCCCGCAGGTTTACTATATTATTTTCATTATTCACCAAGGTTTTCGCTGATTTCAAGACAGTTTAATTATTTTTTGATGTAAAAGTATTGTAGTCTTTATTACTAATATTATAAATGCGAAAGTTTGTGAGGATATTTGGATGTTTGTGATTCAATTACGCGTAAACGGCTGAACGGATTTGAATGAAATTCTGCTCTACATTAACATATCGATTACTTTATATACCGGTAGGTGAGTTCCTGTAGGATAATTTATAAAGTTCTTTTATTTAAAAAACGTTTCTTATTTCTCGTAACATAATGTATGGATAACGCACGAAACCGCGTTGTACAACTAGTGCAGTAATAAAGTCATGTGTTTTATTTATTAAATTTGTAGCACTCGATTAAGTACATAAATCAGAAACAAAAGTAATAAAACTATTAGGCCCTCCAGTCATGGAGCTACTCAAAGAGAACTAGTTACAAAAAATTACTATCGAGTTGCTTGAGCGTCACCGCCCATACATTCTCATTGAGGTGCACACACGACGCGACTAAGTAGTCGCTAACCAGTAACCGGTGAGTAACGCGTTAGCAACTGATTGAACATGACGCGACGTGCCGGTCGCCACGTTACCTGGTTACCGAGTTTCCGTGTTTTTGTTGTGAAAAATGAACGACCAAACCAAAAATATTAAATTTATTATCTGTTTCACGCAGCTCTCGTGCTGCAACTGACAATCTGCAGACAATATAATATGGGTGAATCCAAAATCTGCGAAGATTCCTTTGGCGTCTATTATGATAACAGTACAATACAATGTCGTCATCATCCTCACTCGATCCACTCGACATGTTTGCTTTTTTTCCTAATATTTCCCCTTGTTAACCGTGTGAAATTTTGAGGACAAATAACCTGAATTGACTGAAACCTTGCAACTTGAGTAGCATCGAAGGGCCTTATATATACTCAACAGTACCGGTGTTACAATTAATAAAACAAAATTATTGAAATAACAAAGAATTTTATATACAGATTATTATGTTTATAATCAATATTAAAATCAGCAGCACGGAACTTAACCCTGTGGAGTGTGGGGTCAATATCACCACCAACACTACCACAGTTATAGACATGAAGTTTAGAGAGGAGAACGATCGCTATGGAAAATAATGTCTCAGAATTAGTTGTAAGTTGTTTCAATTCAACTAACTTCATATACATACTCATTAACATCTAACTTCGCAGATATTACTTACCGACAGCGTGGCTGGTGGCTGAAGAATGAATTATAAATTCTTCAAATTTTCAGGGACAAGCGGGCTAACACTTTAGAGTTTAGTACGTAGTGACTTACGTACTAAAACATTCTACGATCTCTATAAAAGGCCGGCAAGGCACCCGTGGCCCAACAAGCATTGAAGGTGTCCATGGGTGGCGGGGCCGGCAAGGCACCCGTGGCCCAACAAGCATTGAAGGTGTCCATGGGTGGCGGATTGCTTCTCGTAACTCAGCCTGCTGCCCGTTTGCCTCGTATCGTATATAAAAACAAACAAAAAATATACGTCGAATTGATAACCTCCTTTTTGGTTTTTTTGAAGGTCGGTTAAAAATGTAGCGATCGTTCACCTTCTCTCTAACCTCCTTGGTTACAGCTGCATTTAGCTGTCACTAGTAATAGTGACAACTTAAAAAACTATTTTAAAGTTGTCACTATTGACACTTAAAATGGCGTTACTGATGTTGGCGCCATTTTTCATATTCATTCATAATACTTGCAGTTATTCGTTTGTGAATACCTACCTAATTACGAATTTTAATTGCTGAATTCTTCTCGAGTTCTAGTTTTGTTTCTAAGTTTCATTTTACAATAATTAACCATTGTGAAAAGTGCCTAATTCGTATTTCTTCAATTTCAAACGCTTCTTATTCCTTTCTTAGAAAAAAGAACAGGTGCAGACTCAGAGTCAGATTACAAAGCTTTTGTTCTATAGGTATTCTGAGTTTGCAGATTAAGGAATAATCGATCAAAGGTTTTATAATTTTACTAATTCAACATTTTAAACTACATATCGCGTTTTTTTGTTAGAGCAATGCAGGCCCAAGAAGTTACTTTAAAGTTCACCCGACTTTCTGAACATGCTTTCCCACCAGTTAAAGGTTCTGAAAAAGCAGCTGGTTATGACTTAAAAAGGTAAAACCATTGTAGAGATATAAGAAACTTAAACACATATAACTCCATAATTTAAATTTCCAGTTTCAGAAAGTTAGTTAAATATAACCAATTTTGAAAATATGTATATAATTTCAGTTTTACCTACATCAATTACACAAACAATATAAGGGGGTTTCTCTAATGCTGTTTCAAATATATATAAATTTTTATTCAATCACTAATATGAAGTCAATAAGGTTAAAATAATATTAAGGGTTCAATACTTTTAAGATTCCATTTCAAGAATACATGAGTAATGTTTATTGTAATAAATTTCTGATTTAGTGCATATGAATACACTGTACCAGCAAGAGGCAAAGAATTAATCAAGACAGACTTGCAAATTGAGCTGCCATCAGAATGCTATGGCAGAGTTGCACCGCGATCAGGATTGGCTGTCAAAAATTTTATTGATGTTGGAGGTATGTAATTTCAACACTCATTAAAACTGCTTATAAATAAAAAATATTTTCTTTTTCAAGGTCCCACTCTAACATTATATTTTACTATAAGATTACTACCTCATACTGAAACTACTACTTCGAACTTAAATATTATCAATATTTATTTAAAAAATGTAAGTGGTATTGTTCAAGTTTATATTAATTTTCCAGCTGGTGTTATTGATGAAGACTATAGGGGTAATGTTGGAGTCGTCCTTTTTAATCACTCTGATCAGGATTTCATGGTCAAGAAGGGTGACAGAATAGCACAGTTGATTTGTGAGAGAATTTACTATCCAAAACTACAAGAAGTCTCTAATCTATCTGAAACTAACAGAGGAGATGGAGGTTTTGGTTCAACAGGAACCCAGTAATTAAACCCGTTTATTTTAAGTATCATATTTATAATAAATGATTGAAAAAATTTCTCTTTACTTTGAAGTGATAGTTATCTATTTTCAAAGTATTCATTTATGCTAGATATAGTTAAGTTCTCAGAAGATATTGATGAATCTGATAACACAATATCTTTATTTCTCTTCAGAAATGGTCTAAACAGACTTTTGAATTTATTTTCATACTTGATATCAAAATCAACTTCTGCTTTTTCCACTTTCTGTTCTAGAATTTCTATGTTAGTTTGTAGTTTTAAAATAACATCACTTAATGTGATTATTTTTTTTGTCAATATAGTTATTTCATTTCTGTATGTACTTATATCAGAGGTCACTGTTGAGCAGCAATCATTATTTTTTGTTTTAATCATATGCAAAACACTTGTTAGCTCTTCTAGTCTAGTGATCATATTATCAATAACATCCTGTACAGTTTGTAAGTTACATGTTAAGTCCAAGTTGAAATATGCAGCATAGTCCTTTGCTAATTCTTCACTCATAATGAATCACACACCAAAATCAGGATACAAATACTCTATGACACTGATTATTTTATCAAAAACATCTGTTAGAGCTTTTGACAAATTCTGAAATGAAGATGGTATGTAGTTTATAAATAATATAAAAAACTCCATGTTTACTGGTACAAAGATAACCTATACCTTCATGGTAAATGACACAACTTCCTATAACTATAGTATACTTGCTACCACCTCCAAGTAACACTTACCTTGGGTAATTGCGACATAAATTTTGCAATGCTAAGACTAGCCATGACATGGTTCAGAACTGTATACCTACTAAAAGATGTTACGAGAAAATCATGAACTATGCCGTTAGGAATGCTGGTGGTGGCAGGTGATTATGCCTATTGCCTGATGCCTACACGAAGTGATTACCTATATACTAATTTATTGAATACTCTTGATACCTACCTATTGTCGTACGCAAATCAAAGAAATATTATATACCTAGATAAAAGAGTCAAAATCCTTTGTTATTAAGAATTAAGACTATTGACACCCGTAAGGTAGGTATAATGTTCTATAATTCAAATTAATGTTTTAAGTATGGGACAGATATGAGTTGGGCCTTCCACTTTAATTGTAATAATCGCGCCACTATTTCAAATTTATAAAGAAGAACGGAATGAAAACAAGCATATTTTTTCTAAATTTTAACTCAAAACATTCTATATCTATATTTGCGTTTTATTGAACTTAATATTTTAAATACAATTTTTAACCTTTTCTTAAAAGAGAAACAAAAATAAGCAATATATTCTATTTGAACTTACGTTGGAAATTATCGTACAATAGCAGCAAACTATCTAACATCGTAGGTAAGTAGTTATGAAATTATCGTACATGTACGATCGTACAGTTTTGAACCCTGTACTGCAGTCTGCAATGGTACAACTTAGCATAAAAAGTTCTTTAAGGTAGGCTTTCGACCTGCGCGGCTCTATCGCAACGGCCGCAGGGTCAAGAGCCGCTGCAACGCTGACGCAGTGGCTCTGACGCAGATTGGCTTCCGGGCAGCGCGACAGTCGCGCCGAAACACCAGTGTCAGTTCCAGTTGTTATTCCATGCCTAACGGTGGTGCAGTTGTGTTCTTATAATTATCAGAATGAACCGATCAATCAAAATCAGCCTCATGGCTAAGCGGTCTTATAAGCGTACCGCGAAGCCTGAGGTACCGGGTTCGATCCCCGGTCCCGAATACAATTTATAATTTGTATTTGTATTCGGTCTCTGGTAAGGCTGCCACTTGTCGGACGGGGTGTCATAAGTGATACGAAGGAGTGGACAAAACCAACAAAAAATTGTGGGTTGCCTGGAAGATATCGCTGATTAGCGATAAGGCCGCCCGTTGCACTCCAGTCAAATAAAGTGTGCAAAAAAAAACATTTTTTCAATTAAATATGATTAAATATAAAAATTTCACTCCAGACTGTCCTTTTTAGGTCCGTTTTTGTAGCCTGCTTCACTTAAATCGTACAAAATTAAATTCTGCGATACTAAATTTATAAGTGTTTCATCTTCCTCACCAGTGAATATGTTATTTCGGTTAATTTTTTAGATTTCAAAAAATAAGACAGCCTCAAATTCACGTGTAATCGCAGCGATTCCGCGAACATGGTACGGCCGCTATCGCCCGGCGACACTGACGCAGCGTCACTGTCGCGGCGACAGTGACGCTGCGCCAGTGTCGCCGGGCGATAGCCAAGCTGATTCTTTCGATGAAATATTAAATACTTATACCGATAACGTATTATATGTAATAACATTGTGCCCAAGGGAAAAAAGGGAGACATTGAAGTTCGAAATTGTTTCTAGTTTAATTGTATAACGTTTAACTGTATTAGGGTCATTAATTAAGGTATGTTTAAGTAATGTGTAAATGCATCCTCATAAATACAACAGCTCTGCTATTTCATACTACTTGAATGTATTTTTAATTAATATTATAAATTACCTCTCAAAAGTCAAACCGATTGTACAACAAAAATTTTAGGAATTTTAATCGATATTTAGGTAATTTTAGCGGTATTTGAAGTCGGTTCTAAAGGGGAAAATACTGTAGGAGTTAGCATCACTAGATAAACGACCAAGACCGTCACTCTTGTTTCTCTATAGGTAGTCGACACCCACTAATGCTTTAAAATTGTATAAAAATGACGTTTGGTGTCCTTATCGTAACGACACCATGTATGTGTAAACTATAGAATGCGCGCGAGTTCATGTCCATCGGGGCCTGAGGCAACGCGCGGGAGGCAGCTCGCCCCTCCTCGCCGCATTTGTCTGATGTCGAGTGTTGTCCATGAGGGTTTTCGACACCGAAAATTTACGCTAACGCTATTGTGTTATTTCATTGTGAATAAACCATGACTACTCCGCTTCAAGTTCAAGTAGAAAAAACCTTTTAAAATACATAAGAAAGCACGTGAAATAGCGAGAAATATCTTACAGATGTGTGTCGAAGTGAAAAAAGACAATAAATTCGCTTTTCCCGTTAACAATGCTTTAGATCGAGCGGCCCGTTACAATGGACTTACTAAAAGAACATTGTCTAGAATTCAAACAGAAGCAAAAAATGGACCTCTTCGTTCGCCTTCTAAAAAAGGGAAGTCGTGTAATAAAATAGGGAATTCAAATGTAGACAATTTAGATAATTTCGATATAAGTGTAATACATAGCTGTATATAGAGAAGAATAATAAAAAAAAAAATAAAAAAAAAAATAGAAAAAAAAATATAAAAATAGATATAAAAAAGAAAAATTGTTCCCACTTGTTGATTGAATTGGAATTTAAAAAATATTTTTCTCTATTAGAAATAAATAAGTAATTACTTATCACATTTATTTTATTTCATAATTTACAAAATTACCTTAAGTTACAATAAACCAAATTGACAGCTGTTGACTAAATCGGTAGTTATCGACATTACCATAATTAATTGTCACAGGACTACCGCATTCCTCAGAACAGACATGAACTCGCGCGCCTACTATAAATGTACACTTGCGGCTAGTAACTCTAATGAGTCTGTGCAGTGGGCTAAAAGACTTGACTTCAGAGCTAAGCTATGAACCTAAATTATTAAAAAATAAATACATAATATAAAAAAATGAAAGTCAAACTGAGAATAATAATTTCTTAGTAAACAATAAACTTATTTTTATACAGAACTATGCATAAAACAACAATTCGTTAGTTACTCGGGGTTCCTTATATTATGTTACCCTCGACTGGTTATTTTAAAGGCATTAGTTGTCCATTTTACGATACCGGTTTTTGTGAACGACCCTATTGTCACTTTCGTCATGTTAAAAAAGAACCACAAAACTGCGATGGATCTGATAGTGGAGAGATACTACAAAAATTGGTTACAGCCGCAGTGCAGAAGGTATTACGTCAGAATGAGGCCACAGGACTGCCTTCAACTTCGCAGGAAGGTTTAGTAATTGGACCTAACAATACCCAGATCGATTTAGTGCCTGCGAAGGCAACCTATAGTCCAACGCCTATAGCTGAATTAAATAAAATTCATACTGAATCAGAAGAAGATATCATTGATAAAAAACGGAGACATATACCAGTGCCGTATACTCCGCGAAAACCTGCTGCAATACAAATTAAAAGGCCTGTAGACACCAATGGATCCAAGTTATATGTTGCTCCAGTTGTGCAATATATTCCTGGTGCTGAAAATGTTCAACTAGATCCTTATACTCCTAAAGGTTCTTTAGAAACTGGTGAGAAGTACATGCCTGGAACTGATGCCAAAATACAGGAATATTTGCCTAATGGCTCCCAGCAAACATCTGACAAACAAAATTATGTTCCTTCTGATAAATATACCACAAAAAGTAAAATAATAGAATATAAACCAACAACTGTCACTAAAAACTGTGATGTACCATCTTTAAAATACCAACCAACACCAAAGTCTTTAGTTCCATGTTTTTCAAGTGATGAAGAGGAGCCAGAACCAAAAAAACAAAAAATATCTGGTGATTTAAATGGCTTTGATGATTTAGGACCTGAATTTGACATTTTAGATCAAATTCTACATGAAGAAATTAAAAGTGACGATTTGAAAACTAAAGACAAGAAACCTTCTAGCACAAAAAATGACAGTATTGTTAATAATACTGAAGATAAGGTTATTAAAAATGATAGTTCCAAATCAATTAAGAAAGATTCTAAAGCTAGAGATAAAGAAGAGAAAAGTTCTAAAAAAATAAGCCATAAGAGTTCTCACGATAATAAAAACAAAGAAAAGGTAGATAAATTGCATAATAAGTCTCATTCTAGTTCTAGATCTTCAAAGTCAAAATCATCAGAGACTAAACCATCTGAAAAACATTCTACATCTTCTGATAAGTCACGGCATTCTAAAAGTAGTTCTTCAAGACATAAAGAAAAAGATTTAAAAACATACAAAGAAAACAAGGATTCTAGAAAAAGCCATGACAGACATCATAAGTTCCATAAAAAGTCCAAAGAATCAATAGAGAAACAAAAAAGAGATAAAAAGAAAGATAATTCAAATTATAGTTCAGATAATGAAAACTTAGACGGTCTAGAAAATGAGGTTTTATCTGAATCTGATGAGGAAACAATTGCCGAAGAATGTAAAAGAATTTTTGAAGAATATGTTCCACAACCAAAATCAAAAGACGATGGTGAAAGTAATAAACAGGAAGATTTGGATGAAGATGATATATATATACCTTCTAAAAAGAGGATATCCAGAACTATTGATAAGGACATTAAAATAATTTCTAAACCCTCCATAAAACCTGATTTCAAAACAAATGCAGCTCAAGCTATGGCAGCAAGGTTATCAAAAGTAAGACAGTTTCATGCATCCAAAACTGAGGAAAAGGACAAAAATAAAGAGATAAGTGATTTGGCTATAACTTCTAAACCAGAAATGACAAAGGCCTTCGCTTCTCCCCCTATCTCCAAAGTGCGTATTGCTCATGTACCCTATGCATCAACATTATTAACAGCAAAAAAATCAATTGCCTCTCCTGTTCATAAGCCAGCCAAAATTCAACCTTCAACTAGTTTTACATCAATACAAACAGTAAAGAAAGGTCAACAAAGAATGGCACATATACCTAATGAAAAGTTTATTGATAGGCCAGGTGTTCTAGAACCACTTGCATCTAAAATACCTGCCAACATTAGATCTACCTATTTAAATTTAATGATTGACCAATGTTTGAATATCTATCTGACTGCAACAGATGCATATGCAAGAGCACAACATGAGGAGTTAACAACAAGTAAAAAATGCAGTACTGTCCCAATTTATAAAAATTCTGCTGTCCTAGCAATAAGTAGATTAAAAAAAGAGTTACAAGAATGTAACGGAGTAAAGAAATCTGGTGATGATTGTGCAACTTTACACAAAGTACCATTATCTAAAAATGATACAAATTCCTTGGGATCATGGAGCATTGAAAGTCGAAGTAAAAAAATATATGACAGTATGGATCAATATACTGGAGCAAAATTTTATAATAACATAATAAAATGGGTACTTACAGAAGAACAACTGCAAGAAAATGGATTTCCAAGACCCCACAGTAGTGGCGAAAAGGGAAGGGCAAAAATTTATGGACAAAATAAGCAAAAACCTCCTAAAGGATATATCAGAACTTGTTGTCGATGCAAGAAAGACTATACTATAAATAAAAAAGGTTTTCCCATTATCAAAGAAGAATGTGTATATCATCCAAACAATAAGTACAGAGTTCGTGGTGAGGTAAAATATCAGTGCTGTAGTCAAGATAGTACCTCAGATGGGTGTTGTGTAGCTGAAAGCCATGTATATGAATATGTTGATTTTGATAATTTAAAAGGATTTGTAAAGACACTTCCTCCGCAAAGAGAAATGGATGATTATGGTGTATATTCATTAGATTGTGAAATGTGTTATACAACACATGGTCTTGATTTAACAAGAGTGACAGTGATTAACTCAGAATGTAAAGTGATTTATGAAAGTCTCATTAAACCTTTACATCCAATCATTGATTATAACACAAGGTATTCTGGTATAACTGAAAATCAAATGTCACAAGTAAACACAACACTGCTTGAAGTGCAAGCCACTTTACTTTCTATGTTTAATAGTAAAACAATATTAATAGGACATAGCTTAGAATCAGACTTTAAAGCTCTTAAATTAATTCATGACACAGTTATAGATACAAGTGTACTATTTCCTCATAAAATGGGACCTCCATTTAAGCGTGCATTAAGAAATTTATCTTCTGAATATTTAAAAAAAATAATACAGAATTCTGTTGATGGTCATGATAGTGCTGAAGATGCAACAGTTTGTATGGAACTTTTACTTTATAAATTAAAAGAAGATCTTAAAACTAGGTGATAATCATATCTTATTTTTTAACCAGTTCAAGTATTATATAAATTCAGCTGATTTTCACCAAAAAAGATTCAATACAACTGATGATAATTCAAGTTTATAAGTTAATACTTACTTGTTATTGAGTAATTAATGAGTGTTTATATATTGTCTTAATATAAGTAGACACACTTTTTATGTAAGTTATGCAATTATTCTAATATTTAAAATAGTGCATAATTTTTGAAGCGATACATTATTACTTGATGTGATTGGGATATAAGGATAATTTTCTATTAAATATTTTTTATAAACAGTTTATTTTATCCACTTTTACCTCCAGAAAACAATTATTTTTTCCAAACCTTCTTGATTGAAATATAATCTACTATTGTAAATTAATTTAGCCCCCAGTGCAGGTGGTTTAACTAACTCCAAAATGAATGGATTGATTTTGATGCAGTTTTTTCTTTTAAAAGCTGACATGGAGATGCATTTTAGTACCATTTGTGAAGATCTGTTATTATTTGTAATAAACATGTTGAGGTGGTTATAAATGGGCTTCAATATCACTTGAGTACAAATAAATAAATATTTATTTGATGCTTTACTTCACATCTGGTTAAATTTTTCTTGTTATTTTTAGGTAGTACCTAACACAGCTTCCACAAGATAGAGCTTTTTGATCTGAAAGCTCTCTGCCCCAGATAGGGTACATAGGACTTATAGTAACAATTTTAAAAAAATGTACATTTTAAATTGATTACTCTGTGTTCAGTTATTGTTCAGACATTTCACATATGATTATTTTACATAAAATAATAAAAAATGCAATAATAAATAGTAAGAGTGTATTTAGTAAATGTAAACAATATAAAACACTTGTACTCAGCTCAGTAAACATAGAAAAAGAAAATTCAACTTGTGAAACTGTATAATTACATTTATTGCAATCCAACATTTTCATATTTTACAGAAGTGATCAATAATAATGTTATTCTGGTTAATCAAGATGAAACATTAACTTATTACAGGATATATTAAAATAAAACTATGACAACAAGTTTAATAAAAAATTATTTAAATTTTAATCACAAAAAATGTTACTACCACTCAAGGGTGTTTTTGCTATTCTGTTGTAGTTACATATTTTTGTAGAGATTTTTAAATCTATGATACTACCATGAGAATAAATTTAAGAGCAAAATATGATACTAATATTCCATAACTACTTACTAATTTTAATGGATACTTATAACTGAAAAATCATATTATTTTACCCACCAAGGCTAAGATGGCAGCAATAGTACATTTGGTAATGTAGTAATGGTAAATATTATTTTTCACACTTGTTTCCATGAATAACAGTGTCAGCCCATATTTTGTAGAGCAATTTATTGTTTAAAATGGGTGGCCAAGCTCCCATTTATGCCTTGTTAATCAATAAAAGATTGTTCTACACAAGCTTTTACCCGCTTTTCATACTCTCGGCGATTTTCTTTATAAAGCTGAGCTGCCATTGAATTTGCTGGTGAATTGGGGTTTGGGTCACTAAGTAACGACTGAAAGATAATTTGAGTTTACTAAATTATGCCTAAATATATTTATGTATTAACAACTTCTTAAACTTTTTTTTGAACTTAAGTAAAATATATTCATACTAAGTACCTGAATAGAAGTAAGAATAGCAGATACATCATATGTAGGGCTCCATCTATTCTGCAATATGTCTAAACATATTCCACCATCTGCATACACATTCGGATGGAACATCTTTGATACAAAACGAACTGTTGGGGGTTTGTTTGGGTACTCCTCTGTAAATTCAATGGTTAACTTAAATGTTCCATCCTCAAATGGAGTATCATGAGGCCCAAAGATCACAGCATTCCAGATCATTATATTATTGTCTGTGGGAGCACCTGAGACTCCTGTTGGTGGATCTTCTTGAAGGCTAGAAAATAAAATTGGATTTTATTTTTAAATTATAAAAATGGAGTAATAGCCATTATTTGACTATAGTGATTTTAAATTTTTATAAAAGTCCCTCTAGTTGTAGCCTCTGTTATTAGTGAATTATTTATAACACATGTCTAGAAATCCTAAGTAGATATTGCAACTGGAGTCTGTTGTCTGTGAATAAGTCTTGTTTAGTCTTGTCATCATAAATGGTCAATTACTGTGGTGGCCTTACTTTTTGTCTATAGACATTAACTAGCTAGGTTAATAAGCTTCTCAATTTCTAAAGTTCAGTTACAAAGTGTTTTTATGAGAGGTTATTGAGTTTAAAAGTAAAGCAATATAACACAAATTCTTAAATATATGCAAGTAAGGCATCTATTGTTAAAAGATACATATCTTTTTCTTATAACAATAGATGCCTTTGCCTATAATGACTTCCGGATATGATGGAATTATAGTGGTCTCTTCTGTCTTTGTATACACTTTAGCAAGCTAAATATGGATTGAAAATTTTCTTAAACACTTCATAGAATTTCAATTTAGGCATTTAAAAAAGTAGGTCACACTTCACAGTATTTGTTTATTCAAAAGCGAATGAAACAGTTACTAGTTAGATATCATTAATGCTCTTTGTCAAATATTCACAACACGTAGCTGTAAATGCATAGGCGCGTGACGCACCTTTCCGCTTTTAGCACAAATCTTATAAGCAAAAATAAAATAGATTTCAACAAAATCGATCCTTCACTGATTGATATTTTGGAACGTAGAAATAGGTTCCTGGGACATTCGGTAGTTTAATGTGTAATTACACGAAATTAATAAGCGAATAATATCTTGTCATTAACTATGATGATTTTATTATTGTACAAACCGTTTAAAATCTCTCATTAGCCGTCTTCTGGCTGGAGTTGACATTTTGAATTTACACAATAATTAATCAGTGCAAGATGACCTAAAGCAGATTTAAATACTAATCAATTGTAGATGTGTTTGACTGATCACTTCATAAAATAAAATAAATACTTGTGCTGCCCTAATTATTTGCACAGATTTTTCTCGTCACCTTATTTAGAAGAAAAGGTTGTCAAAATGACCATGAAATGAAATATGAATTCAGCAAAAAAATAGGTAGGTAAAAAAAATGCGAACCATAGAATTCATAGACAACAAATATCATAGAATAAAACATGATATACAGATAATATTGCTTCCCGATCGTCTAAAACAGTGTCCCGTGATACACACAACCACCAAACCAGAAATTGGGAAATGTTCGAAAATCGAACGGGAAGTTTAAGCCCCATCAACTATGACAAAGGAAAAATCTGTGGCTGCAGTCGATGGTCGCTGATTGTGACCGTTGTGAAGAGGGATCTATAAATTGAATCACAGTGTGCTGTGCTGTGTGAAAAATGACAACTGACAGTGTGGTTTGGTGCGAGAAAATACCTAATTGGTTTTTCGTTTTGCAATGTTTCATCTTTATCTAGTATCTACGTACTTTGTCTTTATCTGTGATAACATTGTTATTAATTAATAAAGTGAATATTTTAATATATAATGAAAAATAGTGGAGTCGTATTGTTTACTAAGAGAACTACTCAATAAAAATTAAATAAGTATCTACATGTAAAAGGAAAAAAAATGAATGAGCATAAAAAGAAAATAACATTCAATAAATCCACTGTAAGTTTTTTTTTCTCTCCTTACTGAATTCTTAATTAACACAATATCTACTATTGTGATTTTTTATTTAATATTGTTTTATATTGCAGTTATTTAGTTTAAAGGCGGAATTGCTTAAAAAACAGGAAGAGGTCCTAGGAAAGAAGAATCTACCAAAGCACAAATTGGAAAACTTTAAACCTGTCAAAGTTTCAGATAAACATAAACATGATACCAATGAACACATGTCTTTTAAAGATAAGTTAAAAGCAGTTGATACTGATGAATTGGAAGCACTGAAGAAATCTAAGTATGTCAGTTATGATGTCACTTTTAAGAATTAAAATGATAAAATGCTGGGCCTAAAGACACATACCCTTCTTCAAGTTAACTGGTTTTTATAGAGTTACTTTCTAAGTCGGTGCCCGCCTGTCTTTTCAAATAAAGGAGACTAGGAATTGTATATATTATGTACAGAGTAATACATAAAGGGATCTAGAAAGTAAACAATGTTCTGCCTATAGAAATGCTTGTAAAAGATTGTCTCGTAGGTTGTTTTAAATTATGAAATTATTATTTTAATGTGTTGAGATTATTTTTATATGTTTTTGAGATTATTTAATTTAATTATTGCATATTTTATGCCTTTTGTAAGCAAAAGATCTATTTTGTTGTTGTAATACCAGATCAGCACTAGAAAAGAAAACTGCACTCTATGAACATTTGGCTGATAGTGCAGGACATTCACAATTGGAAGAGCAATTTCTGGTAGATTTTAAAGAAAAAAAACAACAAGAAGTATTAAAACTTAAAAATGAGATTAATGAGGTAAACTTGGTAACAAATAATGTGGAGGAGGATGGAGACTGGTTAGTATGCATACTTTTTCTAATATCTTTCTGTTCAATCTCTTTATATTATGTATCAAATTGACTTACTTGCAATTTGATCTTTAAATTAACTTTGAGCCTATTAATTTTTTTGTTTGTAAGACACAAATACAAACAAAAATGCCATTTTTATATTTTGAGAAATTAATAATATAATATATTATTGTATAATTAACAATAATAATATTATGTATTATCATTACACAAATAAGGCCCTCATAGCTTTCCTTTGTCAGTTAGTCCTAATATGAAAATCAATTAACAGGATTTTCTTGTAGTTTTTACCAATACATCATTCATTCCTGGGAAGAGTTTATCTATATATTAATAGGTGAAGCGAAAACTTTGTATATCTTTTTAACAAAATTGTGAGAACAGAAGAATGTGAAATTTGACACAAAGTTTATAAAGCTATTTTTTTATATAAAATGCATTAGAAATACATTAAATTAATTAAAATAAACATTACACACACTACTCTTGAATAACACAATATACAATTACATACCTTACTCTTGAATTGTGGTCGAATTTTGACCAATAGGTAATCACTAGGTAATTAATGTATAATTTGTCAGATTTTTTGTAAATTAGTCGAAATATGCTGATGCTTGATAAGGAAGTAGAAAAACTTGAGCTTACCTTTCATCAAAAATGCTGCTGCCTAAACCCATTGAGATAAAACATAATTAGGTCTACAAAAGTTTGAGAGGTCATATGTCTTAAGAATAAATTGTATCCAGATTCCAATCTAATTTCTAAAATAATTATCACAAGCTAATGAATATGAGTTATCACAAAATAAAAATAATGAGCGGAAAAAAATAATTTCAAATACCTTAGCACAATGTGACGCTGATATAATATGTGTCGCATTGTTGTAAGAACTTGAATTTTTAATTTAATTTGTTTATAATAGCAATATCTGTGAATTAGTAAGAACAAACTAACCTTAAATCACTTATTAATTATTATTATTACTATTGTTTTAATAATTTTAACAAATGTGTGTTGGTGCACACTTATTTTTTTAGGGTTGAATTTACTGACTGTCTGGGAAGAACTAGAAAATGTCTAAAAGCAGACCTGGAAATGTATAGAAAAAGGGATACAGAATTGATGCGACGTATGCCTGGGTATGAAAATGAAGAAAACGGCATAGACGAGGTAGAGAAATATAATTATTATAATTAAAACTTTTGGTATATGTATGTGTGGTATCTTGGTACAATATGTAATGATTATCACTACAAAGTATAAAAAAAAGTCGCTTTCTCTGTCCCTATATCCTTAAATCTTTAAAACTACGCAACGGATTTTTTTAAATAGATAGAGTGATTGAAGAGGAAGGTTTTTATATATGTTTCGAAGCCGGTGCTGGTTGCTAGTTATACATAAACTAATAATAAATTGATATTATATCAATTTATTTTTCTGCAAAATAAGACACGGATTTGCATTAATGGTAGGTACTATGTAGATATACATATAAAAACATTATAATTGAGAAAATCTGTTACTAATAAACTATAATTTCTTCTAATTGGCAGTCACTCACTGAATATGAATGCTAGGTATGAGGTGTAGAATTTTTTAAATGTTATGACTTACAGAGTGAAAAAAAATCTGAGCAGCCACTTCTGGTGCAGAAAACAAAAGACTATCTTCAAGCACTGAGACAGAAATGGGAAGAGAAAGAAAAAGAATTACTTGCTAAGGACCAAGATATTCACTATCAGGATCTACTTTTTGATGGTATGATTGTTTTAAAAGAAAAAACATTTTTTGTTTTTCTGGTTAAACATCAGACTAACTGCCTCTGTGACTAAGTGGTTTCCGCGTCTGCGTGATGCTCCGGAGATCCTGGGTTCGTACCCCGGTGAAACAAATGAATGTTTCGGTTGAGTAGGCATAGAAGGCTGAACACCTACTAGTTTGTAAAGAAAATGATCAGTGAAACATACAGAAATGTGTCTGTCCCATGCCTCACTAGGGGTTACGGGCAATTACTTTTAAACGTCAGGCGCATGAAGCACTTTATTAATAGTTTATATTAATAAATAATGTAATAAGAAAGTGATATTATATCATATAATAACTAGTGAGTGTTGTTATTTTTATTTATATTCATTCTTACAACTAATGTTTCTGGATAAACATAATGCTTTAGTCAGAGGCAGAAATGTGTTCTGTGTCTTCATAGACTGTAAATTACTACTACCTAATGGTTTCCTTAAATTAAAATTAATTTTCAGAGGCAAGAATGCATGGTGTTGGATACTATGCATTTAGCACAGATGAGACAGAGCGAAGAAAGCAAATAGAGCAATTAATGAAGGAGAGGGAAGAAACCCTTAAAGCTCAAAAGCACGCTGAGGAGCTGAGAAAGAAAAGAGATGAGTTGGTTGCTGCCAGGGTTGCAGCTGCTAAGGCTAGACAGAGGATCAGACTTGGTCTTCCACCAGAAGACCCTGAAGGTGAGATTTATGATGATGTTCTTGAATAGCTTAAGACTGTAAACTTTTTGATAATTAATAATTGATGTATTTAAATGTCATCATCAAATTATTAAAACATTTTAAATAATAAGTAACATTGACATTACAGAGAAACAGAACGAATTCACAAAGTGCCTACTAGAATTCTTAAATGAGAAGAAAACTGAAGCAGATAATAAAGCAAAAGAAGAAGAAAGTCGTTTAAAAGAAGAACGTGAGAAGGAAAGGCAAAAAGAGCGAGATGCCTATATTCGTGAGTGGGACTTGGGTAAAGACGGTGTGAATGAAGTTAAAAAATTCAGAGAAATGACACAAGAAGAATATGTAGAACAGCAAAGAGATAAACGTATCCATGAATTTGCTCCACAAGAAGCGTCAACATCTCGAAAATCGAAATATTCATTTGATAAACAAGGAAATAAAGTAGGTACACAAAAAAATATGAAAGACACAACTTCGCCCCAAGAAAAGACTTGGGCAGATGTCAGACAAGACATCAGACCATCCATTCCACCTCCTCTTGAAATTGGCGATTTCAACCAAAAAGGTCTATTTTTTACATCCAAGAAATCAGAAAAGTCGGTTAAATATAAGAATTTTATTAAAAGCGATGAATCAACTCCCATACAAAATGAATTAAGTGATGACGAAAGTAATGTAAGGCCTGAGAAACGAAAGAACGAAAATCATGCTGAGATAGCACCACCACCAACTTACGACTATTATGGTCCGGTTCCTAAAAGTTCTAGATATGAAAAACCATTTGACTCGGATATAAAAGAATCATATGCCCAAGGTACAAAAAGTTTAGAAGCTAAATCGTCTGGTATACATTTACCTAAGCATTATGACTTTACATTTGATTAATTGTAAATATAAATAAAACAAACATCCTTATATTGTTCTCTTTTACTTTCACAAATACATTAGTGATAATTGTCTATTCTAATATCACAACACGATGCTTTTATGAATTTACTGAATGTGAGATCATAGTTGACTACAAAAATTTAAATGTGAAAGAAGTGTTTACAACTTGGTACATATTAATAAAATAAGCGAATAAAGACTAAGATTAATACAGCTGGCTGCGTTTTCACGTGAAATGGGTTGATCTGTAGATAACGCAGCCTCTGTCGTTTCTGCTTTATCATCACTAATCGTACTTTCTACTTCTTCATTGTCACTCGGGATATCAGACTTCTCGCTCTGAAGTGCTTCGGCTGTTGGCAACTTTTCACTGGACTTAATCAAATTCTCTGCATGTTCACTTTCCAAATATTTTACAACCGTAGATTCTACTCCATAAGGTGTAGTTACAGTTTCGAAAATTTTGAAGTCAGTGTTGCTAGTATTTCCTTCTTTTTCTTCACTTATTGTATTTTGTTCATTTTCTTGTCGAGTGACGTTCAGCGGACTATCTGTTGGTGATATTTTATCGTTATCATTTTCAATAGATTCTGTGATAGGTTCGTTTTCACTTGTTTTCTTCACGTCAGAGTCGACCATCGCACTTTTCTTTTCTTCAGTCTGTATAGATCGTATCAAAGGCTCCTTAATACTCTTTTTTGTCCTATTTTTAAGGGACTTTTGGATTGTAGCAATAAGTTCGGCAAATGCTGCTTCCTCTCGATCTGCATTTTGTCCATTGCAAAGATTTCCCTTACATGGACATGTCATTTTCCATGTTTGAGTTGTGTTACAGAAGTCTAGATAGCATTCGTCTTGGTAAATTTTGACGCAGTATCTAGATTCAATGTAAGCTGTAAAATACGAAATATTAAGCATTAGGTAAAAAATATTAATTAAACAAATTAACAAATAATATATGTGATAAATGTTTGATTTTATGGACTAGAAAAGTATAATGTGATTTAATGTTACCTAATTTTGTAGTTGTAGTTAAAAGTTGTCCAATTACATTCAGAGGTTAATTTATTAAACCTATTAAATTAAACAGTAATGTCTTTTATTTACGCTAGTATTAAATTGAAAGAAAATAGTTTGAACTGACTATGCAGGCTGTAAAGCACGCGAATCATCGAAAATATTTAGTAATTATAAAATTAATGTAAAGTTTTTGATGTTTTGTGTAAACATCAGTAAAGTTGGGCCATGTTTAAGAAAAAAATGTATTTTAGCAGTTTGAAATGAGCGGTAATAAACGTACGCGGTGCAGTGGCGACAGTCGCACAATGCGGAAAGCCTTCGTCGCACGTAGTTACGTGAGCCTTGGGCGCGTCACATGGTGGCGCTCTACGACTGCGGTGAACCTGCTCCGCAAGAGGGCCACACCAGTAGCATTGAGTCTCCGCGCTAACACTATCTGTAACTTAAGAATTTATTGATATAAATTCAAATAAGAATACTGGATAAAAAGATCCGATTTTCATACAATCTAGCTAACAACACTGTCAAGCCTACTTCCAACAAAATAATAGATCAAAATCAACAAACATACAAACAATAATGTACTTAAATATATTAACAAATATACGAAAGGCTCATCAAAGGCGTTGGGGTGCTTACCCAAAATACTGGCTAAATTATTGCGTTGTATCATTATAATAACGCGTTGGCCGAAATATGAGCCAGCTTTCGAGTTTCCTGTGGTCTCAACTAAGCGCGTCGATATATCTAAACAATCGATGCGCTTCTGGCCTCCATAGGTCCAGTCTCTACTAGGGAGTGAGGGCACTGTTTTTTGTATTGGGATTTAAAATAACTGTAATGCTTAATAGCTTAAAGGTTATAAGTACTTAGTATTGATAAATACTGATTCCCACTCCTTTGACGAATTTAAGAATTGAGGCCGTTTCCGAAATAATGCATTCAGTTATTTTATAAGACAATTAACAACCTGCCTTGATGTTTTGTGAATTAAAGTTTTAATTCACAATTTGAATTTAAAGTTACTCGATTTAAATTTAAATAAGTAGGTACTAACAATGTTCGGTCTTGTGGGAAATTCAAGAACATTGTTGAAACTAAACATGACTAGGTAGGTACTAAATAATTAAATTTTTATACAAGTAATTTTAAAGTAAATAGTTTCTAATTTCTTATCACGCAAAAATAGCTTTATCTAATACTAGTTTATATTCGAGGTTTCATCCGCGTGGGTTTTACATCTAACAACAATATTAGATAATATAAGCTGTTACTCAAAAATTGTGTCCTAATACTGATATAATTATTGAATATATATATACTAGTGGACCCCGCGAACTTCGTATCGATTCAGAGTGCCGAATAATAACGTGTCACCTAAAACGTCATTCCATAGAAAATGTATGAGGAAACGAATTTACTATAAAATAATATTGCGACTATAAATTAAGATGTAAGCTATACTATCTTTCAAGTTGGATCAAACTGCACACGGTGTGCAAATTTGATTCAAATCGGTTAAGTAGAGTCGGTTAGGAGTCCATCGCGGACAAACAACGTGACACGTAATTTACATATATGTATTAAGATGTATATGCATAAACTCTTGTAACTTTTTTTCAGTTACATTTTTTAAAGATAGATTTGAAGAAATTAGAGAGTGCAGAATATTTCGGCAGTTATAAAGTTAAAACATGATAATTATGAGATAAGCAGCGATTGTTTACTTTAATAAATAAGTGCATAGAAGATATTCATTATCTTTATAAGAAAATTTCGTGTCTTTTTCCACTCCAAAACAACCAGAGAGCATATTTATCAGTAAATATGGGTAACGATTGTTTTGATATAAAGACGGCTTTAGCTCTGTTGCCGACTATGTCGGGCCAGGAACAAACTACCCTGCAGTTGTTAGACAGTAGGTATTCAGCTGTACAGTAACATGCCCAATGACGCAGCCAAGTTAAAACTTATCCAATTTGTGCTTAAAACTCTTCTTTTGTCTAGTGCTAAGCTCAGGTTAAAGTCCACCTACCAATCTATCGACGGGATGGTCCTATAATTACTCACACACATTTAATTCCTAAGAAATCGGCTGTTGCTCTCCAATCTCAGTAAAAAGTGCCAAGGAAGGCGGGCGACCAATTGGAAAGTACGGTTCAGAATTAGAGGAGATAATTGTTTACCTGACCATAGCACAAGCTGAGGGTGACGATACCAGATACAACATATTGCGTCCGATAAACTAAAAAATCGCCGTAAAGCGTTTTAACGACGGATTGTCCGACTCACGGTTAAGTACCATAATAGCGCTACCAGAAGCAATCCAGACAGCTTTGGATGAAAGTACATTGTCTCCGTCCACCGATCAGGTGTTGAATTTCAGGCAATATAATAGTAGACGCGGTAATAATAGTTACTAAAGGCAACACGTACAATAGAGGTAGGGTAACAGAGGATTAATAAAGGTAGAGGATTAATAATAATCGTAATAGCGTAAACAAATCGTGCGCGTCTCGAGTTTCACAAGCACAAGTCTAACAGATCGAGACCCGACTGTGCACTCAAAATGCACTTAACTATCAGTTATTTCGAGTCAACGATTAATGAACATTTTATTTTTAATTACAATACAAACTGCGTAGTTGAATTCGATATAAGTATATGTACGGCTATAAGACAGTGGCGCGAGCCTTTGTTTTTTGAAATACGAGTGTTTACTCGAACACGTGACTTACTTAAATAAATTATGTTATGATTAAATAAGTATTAAAAGGTATAAGCGGTAATTTAGTTTCAGAAGGTTATCTATATTTAGACTTAGTGCGTAGTGGTGTAATATTTACGGAAAACGTAAATACGTTTTACGTATTAAGGGTTTGTCGTATTTAGCCGATGGAATATTATAAAGTAAAATAGTTCATATGAGCATAGGGAAAAATAGCGATTAGTAGATTTTTGAAGATACAACAATTACATTTTACAGCCTACCACCATGTAACTTTAGAAGGTAGGTTTAGAAAATACCCGTAAACATTTAGGAGCATATCTGAGAATTCAGTACGAAAATAACAAATCAGATTGGAGTGATGGGTTACCATTTTGGTGTTTTTATTTTATTAACAGTGTACATTCACAAACTGTATAATATACTCCATATGAACTAGTTTTTGATAAGCGTTGTAACATACCCAGTAACTTATCAGGCAAGACAGTTGACCCAATATAAAATTTTGAAGATTATCCTAAATAAATTAAATAGCGGTTGCAAAAGACACAACCAGATGCCAAAGAAAATCTATTGATATGTAAACAATCACGCATAATCACCTTTGATATGAAATGTAATAGTGATAATTATAAGCATGTTATATATATTAATTTTGTTGAAAAAACACACTGGTAGTAAATTATATATGTAGTTTATATAAAGGAAATTATTCATCATAATGTTAAGATACTTAAAAATAATAAAGAAATAATTGTACATATAAATAACACAAAATTGTTTAATACCTAAAAAAAATCTATCAATTAAATTTTGTTACTATTTGAATTTGACATTTTTTTTAAATATGTAATATTATTGTGATGTTGATGCTGGAACAGCATGGTAATCTTAATTTTTTTTTATCTCTCTAAAGGGGGGAGGTATCAACCCTTAACTTTTCAGGGGAGATGAAGTGTATTGAATTCGCGTAATCTAGGTCGCGCGAGTAAAGTCACGTTGTCCGACATCAGCAATATATTATGTATTAATTTATGTAAATATTAAAATTAGAGGCATAGAGAGAGGATGAAACACATCTTTACACTAAGACTTATCTTTAATGAATGTATATATATTATAAAATAGGAGGCAAACGGGCAGGAGGGTTCACTTACACCAATTACATACCCTTAACGCCAGATGCACCACGGGTGAGTTGCCGGCCTTTTAAAATGATGTACGCCCTTTTTTGATACAGACCGGTTAGATAACCAGACAATATGTAACCAAATAAGTTGATCTTAAAGTTACAAAGGACCTACTCTAAAAACTCACAATTTTAGTAGTGAGTGCAAAAATCTAGCGAGACCTATTTTCAAGATAAGCTAAAGATAATAAATGAAGGAAATGGAAAGGTAATAATTATGTAGGAGAGTCTAATATTAATTTTCTTTAATCTTTAAAACCTAATCTAATTTGTGGTTCCGCGGGCTTTTTTCTTTAAAAGTTTAACAGAGTATTATTCAAGATAAGAATATTGTGAAGGAAAATACCTAGCTAAACTCTGTTGAAGAATTGAAATGTCAAGAGCGTTACATTCTATTTAGAGATAACTCGACTCGTAAAGTTGCGACAAGTTTGTCCTGTAAATGTTTTATTGAACATGTAGCTACAAATAGCAAACTAGAAACAATTCACAGCTCGTAAAACGTATTTCTCTGTTTTGTTAAGCATTGGCAATAATTTAGACGCCATTGTTTTCTGAACGTAATAAATAAAAAAAAGCCCAAAGGTGGATCGTCTGTTTGACTTTTATATCGTCTAGACTCTAGCTCTTGTTGCATTTTATATTTCAAGGCTAAGGATTCATGAATTTGAATAGTATGTGGGGCATTCCCACTGTAACTTATCAGTCCGCCTAACAGCTAATATCTGTAAATTTGGTTACATTAATTGAAATCTTTTTAGGGACTCATATACACTCATAAACTTTTAGCACGCTAAAAGTTTATCAGCATGTTTTTTTACGCAATCGAGTTCATACAAGCTAAAATAATTTGTAGTCATTTTAAAGCTAAGATTCATAAATATGGAATTTATGATCTACAATAAAATTTAGGTTTCAATTTTAGTGCTTTGCCCTAAAACTATATTTACACTACCACATTTGCCCACTGAAAGGGGCAAATATGGTGTGTCGATTTTTTTGTTCTCGAGTGTATATATTTTTAAAATTGTTCCTATTACGTTTATTATGTTCGTGAAGAGTGACGATGGTTAATATTAATCGTTTCAGTTTATTATAAAGAATATTAACAAACAATTTATAATTAAATTAATAAAATATTTTATAAATAAGCAGGTTGTTATAATAGTTCAGATGATATATTGCGTAAAATTAAAATAAAATTGTATCCATGTTGCCGATCTCTACTTAGATAAGATATCTATGACAAACTTACACAAATAATTATTTAATTATAAATCTTAATTACTGGTTATAACTTTTCCATTTCCAAACTAGTCACAAATACCAATTTTATATTTATAACATTACAGTAATAAAATTCAAAGTATTTTGAAATACTTTGTATCAATTTAATATTTATCTATCGTTGTTTCCTTTGTCTGGTTCCAAGTATTGATTGGTGGAAAAATACTAAAATTGAACACGTGTCTTGGGAACACGACAGTTTTTTTCATGGCCGTGTGTCGATGCATAGAAAGTTTTAATAAACTTTTTTAAACGAATAGACCGATTATGGTGTGTTTTATTGGCTTTTTGGGAAAGTTTTTTGATCAAGATGGTTTTACAATTTATTAGGATATGTTCATCCATTTATGATATATTTTTGTTTCTGATTTTCAATTGGTTTTTAAATTTGTTTGAATTTCATAAATGTTGTACTGGAGCACTTTATACAGACTCATTTTTAAGTTGATGTAATTACTTGGTTACTATTCTACATAGACATATTTTCTATGTCGTAAATAGCAACGATATTATTTTATTAACGAAACAATAGTGTGTGTTCAATCTACAATCAATTCAAGTTAGCAAACATTAATCAAATTACCATAAACCAAAAACCGCGAAACTAAAATAAAACTTCACTAAACAAACAACGTTATAACGTTAAAAGCTTTGTATTAGAATTGAATTATTTGTAACGAACAAAATTGAAACGAAAATGTTTCGCCTACAAAAGTTCTTCGGCCAATAATTATTTATTTATTGCTGGAATACTCACCACTTAACAAAATGAACAAGGCAACGCTCAGCAAAATTGTTGATGTTGAAAACTTTCTTTCCGCCATCTGGGGCAAGACCAAGAAACATGAAAAATAGATTAGAATTTACCGAATCAAAAAAACATTCTAACATAATAATTTAATTATATTATGAATACCTTAAGTTTTATAAGTTTGATGTAACATTAATGAAATAACATTTAATAAAAACCAGAGATGTGTATATTCGTGCGCGCGTTGGGCGACTACGAACTTACTGCACAGTTCGTAGCGCGTAGAAATGACGTAGATGTTTGCCTAGTGCCTACGGTGACAATAATTATTCTGTTTCAACATAACCATTATTACTACGTAGTTATACAGGGTGATAATATATTTTTATGTATTTCAAGTTATCTATAGGTCGTTTGTTATATGATCCGCCTATAATGATATCGAAGGAAAGGTGTTATTCTTTAAAATGTTGATTAATCGTATGTATGAAAGTAAACAATTACCTTTTTATTTATTTATTTTAATACTAAAAGAGAATGTAAATGTGATAGGTTTTATTGTAGATTTTGTATGCTGTAATTAATTTCATTCTTCTCCTCAATGGTGAATTTTTATAACGTTGCCACATCGTAAGATTAAAATTAAAACAAACCACGGGCTATGGACGCATCGAACATTTGCTTAAGTAGAATTGGAAGAAAAAATTGGCTTTTTGTATGGCTAATATAAAAAATCTGCTATATAAATAATTTATCTGAACCTTTTGATCTAAATATTTTGACCTTTATTTGTTTCAAAATTATATTTATGTAAATTGTAGTACCTAATATTGAAAATGCGAAAGCTTATTGGGATAAATTTTTATTAATCTATAATGAAAAATCGACTGAACTAATTTTGATGAAATTTATAAGCCAAATATAATTTATTCAACTATCATTAATGGATGAAAAGATCTTCACCCCACCTCAATAAAGGTGCAGGCGGTAAAAGGTAACACGTTTAAGTCTTAGAATGGATTGAATGGATGAAAATAGAGTTAAATATTAACAAATGTAAGTTAATGAACTGTGGCGTAAATATATATATTGTGAATTAATATGACAGTTTCATGCTCCAAAATTGGGATAAGGTCCCTTGGGGTAGAAGCCGTCGCCGAGAATTAATAATAGGTATCGAAAACCGAGTAATTAGTTTTTAGCAAACAAAATCTACTTTAATATATACGAGGATTTCAATAGTTTAATTTTTACCGAAACGAAAAACCAATTCTAAATTTTAGATAAAATTCATATCCATTTTAAATTAAAAAGGCTTGTATGCAAACTGAAAGTAATTGGATTTTGGTTTAGATGAGCAGCCGAATTCCCGTTTGTATTAGGTATTCGGTTAGATATTGTGGTCGTGTGGCGGGCATTGTGAGCGATGTAGGTCATCGGTGCATCGCCGTGTGGGCCTGCAATGCGGTGTCTGCCACTACAATCACTAATAATAGCTACAGTTTAAAAAATACCACGTACACCTGACACTGACATTCTTGTAAAAATATAGCTTTTAAAAAAATTGTTTATGATAACGTAATATTTTATCGTAATGATCTTAACATTACGATAAAATATTATATAATATATATAATATAATAAAATATATAATATAATAAAAATATATATATAATATAAATAATTGACCTTTGATGAATGCTGGTCCCACTACTCGTTAACGCTATAACTTAATGTAATATAATCTATTCTGGGTAACAAATAAAAAGTTACGCTCTTTACACAACACAATTAGCTTCTGTTGTACCTATATCAAACAACTAACAACGCAGTAGATTGATTTGGACAGATTGTAGATATTATCTTATATAACATTAAAATAATAGAACACCGTAGCTTCTGGGTTTTAGCCGACTAGCTCTTAAGAAAAGATAAAACAGATAAGGCAACATTTTTAATAATTTAAATTGGTTCTTGTACTCGGTACCAGAGACAAAGAAAAATTAACACGGAACGCGATGAGTTAACGAAATTGGCGGGAAATATGTACAGGCTATGCTACTCATGTAATATTTATGCAGAGGTTGGGTAGAGTGGTCTTTCGTCTTCATTAAGGGGCTTCCTGTGCTGTGGAAATCAGAATAAATGACACTATTTGTATAGATTTGCACTTTCATGACTCTTTTTCTATTTTACGTGAATATGGAACAATACACAAACAATGGAAGTTACCACTGAATCTAAATAAAATTTTAAACTTGTAAAATGTTTTAATCCGAAAAACTTTAAATACTAATATCAAAGCACATTATTTATGAGCTTGCGTCACGTATCACGTTTATGATACCGGTGCAGCGTGTCGCGTCTTTTATATTAGATAAATTTATGTGTTGTCAATACACTTTTACAAGAAACAGGCGCTGTATATTTAAAATTATCTCTTGAATTGCATACCTACTTTTAAGTTACATAAGTAAATATGCATTAAAATAACTCAACAGAAACTTTACAATCTTTTCTGAATATCTTCTATATAATTATGTAGAAAATTACATGAATTCATATAAATTCTTTAGATAAAAATGCTACGTTCTTGCAATTCTGAGATAAATTTGCGAAATCTCTTTCAAAACTTTCCAAGTTTTATTCAATTAAGTCATTAAAATAAAAATAAATATGATAAAGTAAATAAAACTTTTTTTTATCGCCATTTATGAACCTAAATTTATCTGTGCACTTCTTAAAATACTCATAGACCGTCTCTATGCCCAGAATCTATCTATGCTTATATAAATATTTAATTTATAGTCATTATTTTGAATGTAAAATAAATACAATTTTATTTAATTTACATTCACAATAATGACAAATATGTGACCCTGACCATGCAAATTAATAAATTAAACACGCAGACGTAGAATGGACACTTTTATTAAATATAATTTGATTATGATTATAATGGACGCCGAGAAATGAATGCTGAAGCGTGGGCCTTGAACTTATCCAGCTCGAGTAGCCATTATGTTTTATTGCAGTGTCCCACTTCCCTCCCTACCTACCCTGCTGTCACCAAGACTTTTTGTTTTTTTACCATTATATAGTATAAATGATCCTTATTTTTAGCTATTCTAGCTAAGGTAAAATTTATGTTTACTTAAGCAAACAAGAAAGTTTGGTTAAGGTTTAGGTTTGTACGAATTTGATTGTAACTCTTTTACAAAAAACAGATATTTCTTACACAAACATGGGAGATAATATGTGGAATTAGGTTCAATTTTCCTATTACAGTTCAAACTCACGCACTCACTTTGCGTACAATGCTTTAATTTTTATTATTTTTGTATGAAAGAGAACTTTATCCTTCTTCTAACAAAACCGAAAACAAAAAAAAAAAAAATTTTCCTTAATGCAGTCATTCGGAACTTGTATACACGTATTTCAATATTTTAGGCGATTCATTTTTATTTGTGTAGATATTATTATTTTAAGAGAGGTTTATTGTTATCACTTACGATCCTACAAGTAATTTACTTGAAATATCTTCACCAATAACAATTTTCTGCATATACTTAGCACGAGTAAACTTCAGCTAGAAAATATTGAATACCAGACCAGCTGAAACTTAGATGATAAAAGTGCGGCATTAAATATTGCTCTAAGGTTCCGGAGTTTAATAGCTCTTTGCCTAACTGAATTCTTATCTAGTAACTAGCGATCCGCCTCGGATTTTGAACTGTAAACATATAAATTATAAATAAATAATACATTTTTGCTTTATACGATCACAATGATCACCGATGATGACCAGAGACCACCTTCTGGTAAGGTTGTCTGAAATATGATAGCGCATGCAATTTTTGAATTAAGTATTTTTTTAATTACTATTTTTGATCTTTTATATCATTATTAATAAAAGTTGAAGATATGAAAAAACAGCTTTAGGCTGTGCGACCACTGGTTTAAAATTTTTTTCGGAATATTGTCACTCATAATATTCATGTAAAATACCACTTGAACATAGATTACTGGACTTTTTAACTCTTATTTATTCTTTATATCCACTTGCCACAGATAATATCAGCATAGATGTAAAATATTTACTGTGCAATGCAATAAGTGCAGGATGCAATATGCAATAAGCGCAGGACGTCCGGCTGGACCAGCGACCTTGTCAATTTGTTCTATTTCTACACAAGTTGTATACTAGCAATAGAATTCAATTTTGTTAGTACTTTACAATTATAATATAATTTAGAGAATTAACAGAAATGTCACGAAGCGTCGACGATAGCTTTGCAAGACAGCGTTACTTTGTATAACATAATGTATAAAAAATCCTAAGATCATGAGGCATTTTCTTTTAGCTTTTTGAATATTTAAAAGTGTTTTCAGGAATAGTGAGTTGTAACTTAGCAGTGTTAGAAAAGCATTTCTTTTGTAATCACTCAGTAAAATTCAATAAAAATGTATTCTACTCCAATGTTACCAAAATATGTGAAATATTTCGTATTAATGAGAGCTTCATTCCTAATTATCATATCCGAATACCTAGTATGCATTCGAATAAATATGAAAATTAATATGTGAACGTGAAAATATAAAATCTTTTTCCTGTCCTAGATTTTACAGTGATATTGCATTTAAATTCCTTAGAATCACCGTTGTACCGAAATATGCGAAATGAAAATACTTGTTCACCGTATTTATATTTTGTTCTAAAATTTTCAACTATTTTCATTATAAACGTTGTTCTTCTTCTACAAAATATCTTAATATCTTTATATCTTAAAATAATAGAGATACATATTTTTTCTGGAGTTGTTTTGGTTACTGCTATGTAGCAGCTTGAACGGATGAATAAATAAAAAGAAAAATTGAAGTAAATAATTTTATTTTGAAAAGACCTTAAACTTAATCTTTAGAAACTATTATATCTTCTCTATATTCTATGCAGACTATTATTGCAAAATTCTAAGAATATATTTGTCTGTTTTGTACTTTGTGACTAGTGTTGAAACCATTTTGATAGTCCTTGATAGAGATGGATGGGAAGACTTTTTGTACAAGTTTTTTTGAATATGCCTATTGAAAGTCAGTTGAAATACGAGTGTTTTCTTCGTATATTAAACATAATAATTTGGCACAATTTCGGAGTGTCAAGGTGACATATTGGTGAACTTATCCGGGAATTAGTGTGAACTTTGCCCGGACAACGTTACAGATCGCTTATAACAGTTGGAATAGAGCCAGATTCCAACAATTTGTGGCATATTCCGTCCTGTTTGTTGGAGACTGGAGATATTTATGATGAAAACCAATTAAGCGCTCAAAGTTTTAATTAAACTAAAATTTATTCGGAAATATGAAATGCTAGAATATCGCTAATATATTAGAAATGGATTCTTATTAACATTGAAATATCTAATAGATACAGTTGACTCAAACACAAGTATGTGTATAGGTAGGTATGGATAGATCAAGCCTCTTAAAATGTTATCGCGTTTTCGTAAGGAGTATTGGAGATCATTGTTTCACTTTTTCAATTTTTCACACTCTATTGTTTTAATGGATTACAAAGATTCTTAGTATCTTTAGCTATAGGTAGGTAATAAAGAAACTATAAAATAAAACTTTTTGTCAAAATAGTCTTTATAGGGAAGTTATTAAACGACTCCTTGATATCAACCAACTTTATAAGAGGAAGATCTCTATTCGATTGTATGTTATTTTTGGATGATTATTTTTTTATTGAAGTGGTAAAAATTTATGGTTGAAAAAAGAAAAAAAAGAAAGTTTCTGATTTCTGTGACAATTTGGCACGAACATATAAATATTTGCTTTGTAGAATGATTATTTCAGTTTTATTTATTGTTTTGTAGAGAAAGTTTTCGCAGTTTAAAAACCATTATACAACCTCTTTTTCAAAAGATATTAGTGACTCTGATCTTAGTCAACAGCGAATTATGAAAACTGATTCATCTATGAAATCGTAGATAATAAACAAACTTTTGAATTTAGAAGGATGCACATAATTTTTTTTGAATTTCAGTACGTTGAGAGATTCAGTTGATTCTATGAGTGGAAAATAGAGACCGATGTTCTTCCGCCGACTGCTTCCGGCTTACGCACGAGTGTTTCCTGTAAGTACTGTACGAATACATAGCATTTTGTAACACTTTTGTTGTTAAGCTATATTTTAGGTTGGGTTTGTCTAAGTCATTCAACTTATCGATTTTACTGATGTTAAGTGATTACTTTAACCTAGCATATAGGCTAAATTTTTGATATGTGCGGTTAGTGGATAAAATTAAAAATATTATTAAATGATTAAATGTGTCCTTAGTTACTTGTAATCGTACTTCTGTGCGGAACTGCAATTTTTCATAATTTTATTATATAAAAATACAGGTAAGATGTATATTGTATACAATTTAAGATATACGTTACACTTATTTTTGCCTTATTAAAATTTTATCTTTTATATTTAACTCAGTTTCGTGTCGCTAAAATAATTTTGATAACCGTATGATTAGATTTTGGTGACGCGCGAAAGCACACAGCCTCGCAATTCAATTATTCAGGGTTTCGAATGAGGTAACGTCATTTCAGCGTAAAACCATTGTAAAACAAAGTTTTAACTGAGTTTGAAATGTGTAAGATGAAGTTCACACCTGGTGACTGATAAGGTTGATATTTAAGACTAGTTTATGCTCGCAACTCCGTGCACATAAAATATAAATAAAAATAAGGTTATAAATTGATAACATCAATACTTCTACTTAAATCCTCTATACTCTATGGCTCTAAAAAGCCAATTATTCGATGGCTACCTCTAGAATTGACAATTTGGAACTAGATTAGAAAAAAATAATAAATAATTTTCTCTAGCTATTTATTTTAATTTTGGACTCAAGTATTCTGTATTTGCGAACATTATCCGGACTTCATGACTAAATATTGTCCTTTTATAGTAACTAGACAATGTAGTTCGTAACGTAGTGGTAGTGGTCGTGGTGGTTCTAGAAGAAGAAGATGGCATTACACCACATAGAATATAGTTTAATCAACTTCTCGTAGCACATAACCTGATGGCCGTACCTCGACAGTGTTAAAAAAATTAAAATAATGCCCTAAGAATAACTTAGTCATATAGATTTGGTTTGGGCTTTACATCCATAATCAGTATTGGGAACAATGACCTCAATAAATTGAAACTGCATTCTAGCGTAATATAGAAGTTAGTTTACCCTGCACAAGCACCTACGGCTTGGTTAAGTTGTCTTAATGCAACGTCGATTTCTACAGTTTCTACATTATAAATATACTGACTTAGTATATTTATAATGTAATATAACATAGATTGGCATTCGTAATAACTTTACACTGTTAACGTACTGTACAGTGCAAAGTTATTATTAATTCTTTATTATATAATAAAATTAATTTTATAATAATATAATTTTATAATAATTTATAACAAAATAGTTTTTATATCTTATCATATACTTACATGCTAACTATTAAAACTCAGATAAAATTTAGTACTTGAATATTGTATTTATCTTTAAGCTTAATGTGGAATAAGACGTTATTTACAACCTCCTCCGTGGCTAAGTGGTTTGAGCTGCGTGATGCGCCGGAGATCCTGGGTTCGAATCCCGGGGGGACAAATGAATATTTCGGTTGGGTAGGCAGATGGCTGATCTCCTACTTGCCTGTATAGAAAATGATCAGTGAAACGAGACATACCCCATCTGCCCCATACCCCACTGAGGGGCTACGGGAATTCACTATAAGAACTACTCAACAACATAAATCGGAAGCTACACTCTTATGTTTATTTTTTTCTAGAGATGTCTCACCAGTCAAGTTGACATTTAATGTCATCTCTGTGTAAGTAACATGATGGTGACATGGATATATTTCATGAATTTTTTGTAAGAGACAGATTTATAAAAAAAGTTTTCATTCTTCCACATTGTCGATAATTATTTTTCAAATACATGTAACAAAGTTTGTTTATGGGACAAAGAAAATTAATATTTCATTTAATATATTCACTTTGTAGCTCGTAAATTGAGGAAAAATTAATATTAGAACAAAGTACCTACAGGTCTACGTTGAGTTATGGCAATTCATAATATTAATTATTATCCTCCTAATATTTAAATAAGACTTCTATAAATAATAATGAGACGATCATGTCTCATGTGTCTGACTATAAAAAATTAAATAAAAATAAAATGAAAAATAAAATGTATTATTTATTCAATTAATAAACTCGTACAATATTTAAACTCACACAAAAATCGAAAAAATACGGGTAAGTATATACGCGAGAACCTTCACCGTCGGCAGATGTTTCACGACTAAGCCGCTCGTGTTCACGACCGGTCGTCGACGACACCCACTACCACGACTACCAGTCCACGTAGTGATCACGACTAAGCCCGGCCGCACATTATCAGAAATTTCTGTCAGAAAAATTCTAACGCTCGCCGGAAGGCGCTCCGTGCATATATTTTGTATTAGCTCCCGCACACTGTTAGAAAAATTCTAACGGCACGGCCGTTTCTGATTGGTGCGTTAGGATTTTTCTGACAGAAATTTCTGATAATGTGCGGCCGGGCTAATACTCCTAAGTGGTCACTGTGTGAACGAGCCATAACGCGATTTGTTTCATTAGCAATATGTACATATGCCAATTATTCACAACACAACTTTCAGAAATTATTATTATAAAATGGAATGAGAAAAATGTTTTCTTGTATATATTTAGTCTCAACATCGATCTTCACGTTTTATTTGTTGCCGGGGACCTTTTGCGAATATGTAATGTGCCGTATAAATTTCTCCCCTCGGCAGCCCAGAGGCTCTCAGTTAAAAGGTGCTACGAATTAATTTTACCTGACATCAAGGACGTTAGAATATTTTATCTTCTAATAAGATAGGGACTGAGTAAAGAACTCACCGTATAATTTAAATAAACAGTATAAATATTTAGTATTACGAGAAAAGTTTATAACAAATATTATAATTTTTACATTTGTATTTCATTTTATATTTTAGTTTATTTGCTTTAAAAATTGTAATCATTATTGTACATTGTAATCATAAAGGCTATATTTTTAGGATTGAAGATACACAATATGGTCTGGGTTTCGGTACAAATTTCAAGCAATTTATCTTGAAAGGTATTGTAAGTTTCAGGCATGCTCTGTGTGTATTAAGCCTCTATAATACTATTGAATTCACGTGAAACTAAGATATCGTCTAGTGAATTCAATGGTATTTATTCTTATGGTGTCTGGCAAATCAATCAAATCAAAAAAAAAATAACTTGTCACGATGTTATACATTCATATTAAAACCTGCTGATGTCTATGCATATATATATGAAAAACTGAATATAAGTGGTTTATATAACAGTAACAAAACAATAACTGCTATCCTTTTTGAAATTTGTATTGTATAAGATTTTTTCAGTTGTTCAAAACTTAGGAAAGTTTCATGTTACTGCTGAAAGAGGATTTATTATATTATACAAACTGGTGTATCAGGGTCGAAACGGATCCCATATCAGGCCGATCGAGATCATAAAAATCACTGAAATAAAAATGTACAAATCTTTTTATTCGAAAGTATGTTCAAGTGGGGTATTGTTATAAAATATAAATCCCTTCATTGTCACAAGAATGTTACGCGAATAATAGACAATGAACGCTTAACGACGCAAAGGCTTGTATTATACAAAAAATATTTTCTTAGAAATCTGGAAAATATTTTCTTTCACGATGTATTTTAAAAAAAGCGAATTGCTGTATCCCCTCATTAGGGCATGGGATAGACATATTTCTGTATCTGTTTCACTGATCATTTTTATTATGGTACGTAGGTGATTAGCCTTCTGTACCCACCGAGCCAAAACATTCAATTGTCCCCCCCGGGCATTGGACCTAGGACCACCGGCGCATGACGCTAACGCGTGAACCACTTAGCCACGGAGGCAATTAAACGTATTTATGGTTAAGTTATAAGTCCTCTTGTGACGTCCCTTTTTTACCAGATTCACGGTGGTGTATGGTTTATATCGAATGTGTGTCCACGCAGACATATCGACCATTTTTTGTAAATCGAGTGTCTACTTGCCTTTGTAATTAAATTGTATTTTTTCATTTCAATTAAAAAAAATATTATAAATTAATAAAGTAAATAAATGTTAAAAAGTATTTTCTTCGTCCGAAATGAACCGGAAAAAAAATTCACCTTCTTCCAACTTCTCAAAAAGAATTTGAAGTGCATCTTATTCATCCCTTTTCAATAATATGGGATGTACCAACAACCACCCTTTACGTTTTTCTGATTATTTTTGCTTCTTGTATTTTTTGACATTATTACATGTGTAATTTCTATGACAACCAATCATAGAGAACTCTCTAAAGTCTAAACAATTTCAAAACAGCGCATAAAGATGCCAGTCGCAAGTTCAACTCTATCCGTTCCGTTATCCGGTGATAGAAACGGTCGTCTAAGTACCATTTTTTTTACTGGTTTCAAGCTCGTTCATTATTTTAAGGAATTGAACATCGGTTATATTTTCACGGTTTTGAAATCATAATCATGAAATAATTATAAAAAGTGAACATAAGTTTTTTATTTTCACCCTTAATCCAACCCAAAATGGGTTTTGTCTGGCTATAATTTCAAAAGATTCGATTTCGAAAATCAAGGCCGGCAGTTACTTCACAGATAAATAATAAGTGCCAATAATCCATCCTTTTTGATATAGGTCACATAAATTAGGTCATATATAACTGCTATAAATTGAGGGAATGTTAGTATCGTACTAACTACCAATAACGTGTCATTTATGGGGTCGGCACGTGTCGTAAATGCTTGAAGACAATTTGGAAATTACAGATTGTTTATTGATTATTGCTCAAATTTGCCAAAATACGCATCGGTTGTGTTATTCAGTATATATATACATATAAGTACTTCTCATTCTTCAGTCTTAAGCTTATAGAAACGAAGAAAATCTTTTTAAAAGCAAATGCGCCCCATTTAAAATTCCAAAGTTGGTTCTTAAGTATCCCGCATATAATTTTATTTAAAATGCATAAAGTTTTGAGTAAAAATAAGTTTTAAATGCAAGTTAAAAGTACATTATGCATAAGTGATAACTTCATAGAACACGAGCGCAATGCGGTAGAGTGAAACACTATTTATTCAAGCGCAATTCAGCAAATAGCTCACCTCGACAGCCTGAATTGTGTATCAGAGCACATTACCAAATGTTTTAATAATTATATATACATGAACATACAGCTTGCTGCGTAGCGCATTGAATGACAGACGCGGGTCTAACTCAAGTATGGAGTTATTAACTTACTTGACTTTTCTTAAGTATTACTCTTTTTTAAATATAACTTCAACTAATTGAATTTACATTTCAATTAAAATGCAATGATATACATATAATATGAGAATTATTATAAATACAATAATTATATTGATTGGTCAGGCCATTGTTATTTGTTCTATATAAAAGAGGGTGGAGCTGTGAATATGCAATGCCGCAACGTGAAATATGAATTTATTTGATTATACATTGTGCTCTGGCTATACATTCGTTTAACAACGTGCCAGGTGTCCGTTGGGCGCGATTAATCTGTCAGTAAACAAATAACTGGACGGATCGATCATCCACTCAGACATGTTTCGCTGCACCCCAGTGTCAACTTAGAGACGAGTCTGTTATTAAACATTTAAATTAAGAATTTTACAAGCTTCTTATTTTTCTGAGGCTGACTTTCAGACATTCAATGTGTATAGCACCGCCGAAATTACTGGAAGGCGCAGTGGCTGGATCATACCTGTTTGTTAAAAAAACGAGTTTAGTTACGTTTTTAGGTACCATCGAAATTTTCGAAATCTTTTTGACTGTTGACAACCATTCAATCACATAGTAGCCATGTGAGTTCACGCTTACCTGCTAGAAGCCACATTTTCAATACAAATACTTAAAGACTGAAAACCTATCTAAAATTACACTTGTGGTAAAGGTACTGAATTTTAAATTTAAGTAACTAATATGTGTGATATGGGTTTGAAGTATCAATGCAATTTTAAGATTAAGTATCGAGAAGTGTACATCATTCTTATAATTTAGATGAAAATTTGTTCATTTTGCTTTTAAAACATAAAAAAACCAATGAAATAACAACTCACAATTCAATTACAGTTATAAATTTCCATAGTAAATAAGTAATTAGTATGAAAATAAACAGGTTAGTTTTAAAACATAAGGGTTCAGCTAAACTCTAAAAATATATTAATATTATATTCAAAACGAAAATCAATTAATGCAAGAGTAAATTTTCTTTTTTTTGCTTGTTTAATTAAAGTAAATAAACTGCAAATTCACTGTTAAAGCTTTCAGTTCATTTAAATACGGTAAACGAGATGCAAAGGAAGGTTAGAAATTGAGTGTATTCAGGTCCGGTAGGTAGCTGTTTACTGTCCTTTGCAAACACTAATTCATTCAAAGATAAAGATTATCCCTTTGAGTCAACCCCTACGCTCTACGAAAAGGCAATGAAGCTAATTGCTTTAAGAAAAAGAACACAAAATTTCTACTTTGTACCATGAATTCAGGACTTTTCGTAGATTTTGTGAATAGATTGTATCGAGATGGTATAGACTATAGAGTATATACTATAGAGTATAGATGATTAAAGTTGATAAGCGTTACTCTATTGCAAAATTGCGTTGACATATATATTAATCCCATACAACTGACATGCACCATTTTTGTAATAATTTTACACTTGTATTTTCGATTATTAAACAAATTGTAATTATTTTTTTTTAAAAAACAGTTTATAATATTTATCTGTCATGAATTAACAAATATTAAGATTAAATTTTACGTAAAAATAATACAATCTTCTGCTGAAGTTAAGTTAGATTTTCATTCGTTTAATCTATACCTATTATTGTCACACGAAACAATAAATAACATTTGCATTGATAAACGTCACTACGTAACTATATACTATACAATGTAATATGTTTATTTATTTATTACGAAAACAACTAAGAATATATTATAACATAAAAATTTGGAATACAAAATACTTTAAAATATAATAAAATTAGCTTTTCAATTATAATTTAAAAATTTAAAATATTTTTAAAGAATTATTCCCTGTGGCGTGGTACCCTCAATGCTGGCAGCATTTCCTAATGTGTATAATAATATCTTTAGTAGGTAATCCATTGTAGCTGGTACGTTTATATGAAACATTTTCATTCAAAGTTTATATACCTGCAGGATTATTCAAATAAATATATACATTTTTTAAATACATTTAGATATTCGAGGAAGAATAGGTACTTGATTGACAAAAATAAACATCCGTAAGCCGTTTAAATACTATAGGTATTGGGATGACGGCTGAAAGGGAATGGTGAAATAAATGTTTCGACGACCCATACCGCACATTATCCCATACTAAATATGTATAAGCTTATAAACTCTTAAAATAAGGGTCAAATAGTATGGAGGCTGAGAATAAAGGAAAATCATTCACGAAGATTTACTCTGTTTATGAATTAGTAAAGTGCAGTGTCAAAAAGTACACGGCAAATGATTTAAAAAAATTATAAATCGATTTAATACAAACTTTATAAATAATTACACGCAATAACTACTGGTGTTACAAGCAAAGCAAACAATAGTTTAACACTTTTCAGTTTTATTTACTTTATGTAAGAGTGTTTTTGAAACACGTTGGAATCAAGTTCGCAAAATCTATTGACTTGATATTTGCAAAAAAATTGACTACTTTTGTCTAAGTTCTATACAGAATATTGCAGTATTTGACTTATATTTGATAGATACGAAGTGGATATTCTGGAAACGCTTAGTGAATGTTTGTAAACTGTATTCACCCTAACCATATAACAAATTATAACACCAAACGTCGAGACGCCAAGTAAACAAAAGACTTGAAATGGTTATTTTCCGAGCGGATTGCGTTCTTCTGAATAACGATGACTTGAATATCGGCCCCGAGAGCCGCAAACTTTCTGCCGCAAGAAAAATCTCTCAGAAGTATTCGACGAAATAGGATTTGATGAAATATGTTTCCGGAGTTTTTCGTGGTGGGAAATTTTATTAGCGCCTTCAATTCTTGAACTTGTTTTAATTTAAGTATATCATTTATTACAAAATTATTTTATATTATCGTCTCCATGGCTAAGTGGGTCACACGTCGAAGATGCTATATTCGCAGCCCCGAGAAACAAAAAATTGAATGGAATAAGCAAAACTTTCCTAAAAACAATTTGTAGTAAAAGGATTTATATAGTTAACAGCACCGTATCGTTAATCGAATTAAATTGCAAAAGGCCGATTGTACATTGAATATAAACTCAACAACATTTATACAAGGTTAACGACCTCAGCAGCATTTGTCACGGGTCTGACATTCAATTTGTTTAAAAAAAGGAAAAAGCAAAAGTAGATTGATCACCAACTTTCCTTTAAAGAAAAATGATCACTGAAACAGAACTGTGTATCATGTGTCACGTCTCTCTACAACAAGATGTCACATTTTTATACAAAAGAGTTTCAGTTTAAGGTTATGATTTTCTTCAAACCCCATAAAAATTGGTGTTTTGGAAGCTAGGAAACAACAGACAGATTAAACAAACACACGTTAAACTTATTATGTAATCTTTTGTTGAAAAAGTCATGCTTAAAAATAGTTCAATCTCCAAATTCCTGATTTGTGGTGTGATAAGCTTTACGTAAAGCGATGTTCGATGGTAACGAAGGCTGGTCCGCTGTCACGCTGACACTGGCAGAGATAAAAAGGGTAACATTATCGGAAACAGATGTCATTCATCTATGTAAACGAGTTCGAACCAAATGTGAATTATATTCTTCGTTGTTGTTCAAACGATAGACCAGAAGTTCCCTAACTTATTTCGTCAAACGCCCACTTTGTAAATCAGTTATTTTGTAGCGCCCCTCATTTTTTTTACCTGGAAAACCTCGGTAAAACACATTAATCTCGCCTGGAAACAGGAGTTTAATTAAACCTATATTCTAATCGAGACTTTTACTAGATAAAGCAATAATAATGCAACTTTAGAATATTAAGATTACTTTTATTCAAAATTAACAATAATCAACATTTGTTTTAAAACTAATCTAATGTGAAGGATGAATCCATTATTTTTATCAAGTTAATTAATATCAGGTTTCAATTGACTCAAGAACCAATTTGACCAAGCTCCCTATTTTTTCTGGATCCCTCTAGGCCTCCAGCGCCCACAAGGGGGCATTGTCGCCCACTTTGGGAGATACTGCGATAGACGAACAAGGGATCCTAATTCGTATCAGATGCTTTGATTAAATATTCTTTAGCTTTGAAATATTTTAAGCCACGACCCAAAGAGGAGAGATAATTTGCTTTTTTATGTTCGGAACTGCATTTTTTCTAATACCTATAAAGTAAAACCAATTCCTATAAAGTGTAACTAAACACTTTAGTTTACCGCCACCTTGGTCTAGTGGTAACCAGGAGTCCTGGGTTCGATTCCCGGTAAAGATACAAAAACTCGGTCTGGCAGGGCATAAAAGGCAGATCACTTACTTGCCCCTAAAGAAAAAATCTAATTTCCCACTTGGGGAGATGGGACTTCACCTTAAATACTTTAGTTAAATACATAGATATTAATGTAATTTATACCAAGTTTAATTAAATATAATTCAAAAGACAATGTACATTCAGGGGTGATATCAATTACCCAAAAACACACAGTGCTTTATATTATTTAGAGAATTTATGCAAAATAAGCAATTTGAGTATGAATTCAAGTCACGTACAAAACGTTAATTTGTTCACCTTTTGCAATTTATCTTCGGATCTCATGGGAGGCATAAATATGACAATTGCGAAGAATATGATTCATTTTAAATATATTTTATTTGTAACTGCCGAATAAAAAGTAAATTTCAACCAACTTAAGCTTTAGTATTTACTTAACGAGAAAATAAGAAAAGAAAAACAAATCTAGGTAAGGCAACTCGACAATAGGTAATAAAATATCTAAAACAAACTATTTGAGATCGTAATTAAATTCTGAGACAAAACCAAACGTGCTTGATATTAAGATAAAGACACAATTAAAAGCAAAAAATACAGTGAGTCATTGATTGTAATCAAAGGAAATAAAAAAAAGAGGCTATTATAAGGAAAATTTAAATTTTATCAAATTAGGAAAAATGTCTCAAGAATGGTTATAATTAAAGCTAATAGAGACGTGCCCTTTCTAACCGACCTCCAAAAACACCAAAAAGGAGGTTAAAACAAAAAAGTTTTTTGATAAGGATTCACGGTTATTAGGTACCTACTTTCAAATAATCTTTAGCTGATTTATATTTAAAGGGATATTCCGTTCAGGCACATAATTGAATCCGAAACCCGAAACCAACTTCGATTAACTTCGGTAAGTGGAGCAAGATCTCAAGGAAGTTTAAAATGTTTGTTCTAAACCTCTTCTGTTTAATAGAAAGTTATAGAGTATGGTGACCGTGAAAGATACTTGAAAATTTAATCATTATCATTAATGATCACTAATGATGATTGATAATTTAATTAATGATCTATAACAATTAATTATACGCTCATTTGTAAATAAATACTAAAATAAGTACATACTTAAGTTAGCATAGTGATAAAATACAGCATGAATGCAACCAGTAGGTATTTTGCGAAAAAGAATCAACATTCTTTTTTTTATTTTCATTGAATGCTTTAGGTTTCTATGAGGAATTTCTAGAATGATACTATATTTTTCAGTTGTCAAAGCCCTGTTTGTCCACCTTACAAGATTTATAATCTTTTATGAGGAAATAGGACACTATTTCGTACTCTTTGTTTATTTGATTATCAATTTTATTTTAATTAAAAGCCCCTAAAATAAACCCATTCAGTATACTAATACACGGGTACTATAAATGGGTAAAATTTGTTTTTAGAGGATAATTTTATCCTCTAAAAATATAGAGACATCTTATAGAAACCTAAGCCTTTATCAAGTAACATAGACTTGAAGTTGCATATAAAAGCAAGTATCTATTAATATTCTATAAAATACTAGCTGACCCGGCAAACGTTGTTTTGCCATATTTATTTTTGAGGTGGACTACCCTTATCATTTAGGGGTGTGAAAAATAGTAGCCGATTCTCAGACCTACTGAATATGCATATAAAATTTGGTAAAAATCAGTTGGTAAAGCCGTTTCGGAAGAGAAAGGTAACTAAAATTGTGACACGAGAATTTTATATATAAGATATATATTTATATTTTATATGTATTTATATTTTAACCAACAATTCTTGTTTATACATCATGTGTAAACTTATTTTACGTATCTCGGAAACTCTCTTACGGTACTTGAGAACTGTCTGTTCTAAAGCACATTCTGTTTCTGAGAAATGTAAGACTGGGTCCACCCTTTACTACCAGTCATGTATAGTACCTATGTTTTAAAAGCGTTAAAGTTTGAAAGTGCATTAAAGCAAAGTTGAAAACCGCTTGCATGTTTAAGACAAGTTGCCAGTTTAAAACTTAAAACTGGCCGTGTTGACCCCACTTGTGGTGCCCGAGCTCAGAATAATAAGATTTCTTTATGTAACAAGAAGCGTGTTCTGGATTCGACTAATATAATTCGGTTTTTAGGTCTACGTACTATATTTTTAAACTAAATTACTAATAGACAAGTCACATAAAAAATAACACACTTAGATTTGTTTTATATTTCTTGTATTGGACTGATACAGATAAGAATTATGAAACTTTTGTGGTATTTTATAGATATTATATCCCTAAATATATTGTGAAATTTATTTATGTAAATAGGTAACTAGTTAATATTAAATACACGTGCAAATGGGGAGCAAAAGTTTATTCTATATACAGATATGTACATTAGTTTTTTATGTATAAATAATCTGGGACGCTAGTCCACAGACAGGACGTTAACCCGACCTAATTTCAAATCATTGTGTTCTACGGCAGATATTAGATATTAAAACGTCTTTCGTGCACGCTACAAGAATTCGTTAGCACTGAAATGAAATATGAAGGGTGAAAATCAACATTTAATCGTTGTATCAACCATAACTGGTAATGCATTATCGATAGCGTAAAATATTTATATGAAAATTTATATTTTAGTTATATTTTAGTATTAAATAAGTGACAGCTCCCCTTGTAGCGGTTACGTGTTAACTTACATGGATACCTTACCTTTCGGATGTAAAAAAGTAAACTCATTGTTGACATTGTTGAAATTTTTCGTTACAAACCTGACAGTAATGGAAGAAAACTTAAATGTTTATAACCCGTCTTACAGTCAATACGTGTTGCGAGAAATGCTCAACTCAGGTTGTGATGAAAAAATTAACTTGAAATGAAAAATATTCTTGACAGTTGTTATGGCAACCGATTTTACTCTTTATATAATCGTTACAGTAAATCGATTATTGAACCAAGACAAATTAGGTAGGTGCCTAGGGGTGCGAGATAACAAAGACGAAATTTTCAACAGTTTCTGTATCAGTGTCCTATTTATAGGATGTCCATGAGTCGCTTGCTTATGGACCTTGCTTCACTAGAAATACATCGCTGTTTTAACAAGCTTTAGCTTACGCTAAAACTAGTATGAAGAAGTTGAATTTAAATTCCGTAAACTGTATTTTCCATATAGCAATTTAATCAATTAAATTGAAACACGTTCCATATGTAAAATGTAAAAATACATATTGATTAATGAGATGAGTAAAAACAGTAACCTTTTTTATCAATAACTAAATTCTGTCAGAAAAGTTATTTACTAAGAAATAATTAATGAAATTGGCGTTACAATATGTGTGTATTCTCCTCTATAATATTACCGTATTATAATTTATAATATCTGTTTGTGATCGCTATAAATACATATTACAATTCACAGAGAAGCTTAAAGCTTTGCGAACACAATAGGCTCGTCGCTGTAGGCGACGTGGCCCACTTGATTTTAAAACTTTCAGCATGAAACAACGCATCACAAATACTGAAATTTCCACTTAGAATCTTTCAGGAAAATAAGTGAAAAATGAAACTTTTGTGTCTTTTAAAATAAATCAATTTTGTTGCATCGGGATTCAATTCCAGGATATCTAATGTCAGTCAATAACTGCCACCGTTAGCAACGTTGGCAGTTATTAAAATAACATATCACATAATAATTGGTTTGTCAAACCCAAGGCTACGTTACGATATCAACATTGCTGAAGGGTTAAAAATGTTATGATACGGTTTCTATAATCAATATGTACCCCATTTACACTGCACTACTCATATCTAGACATCTATCAACAAATGTAGCTCAGACTGCGGATAGCTGAGCTTTATTGAGTTTCCCGGGGATCTCGGCTACACTTACTCCACTTTCCTTTGCAATATAGCCACGTTTATACCAACATTTTACTGAGATTACCTTCTCAAAATCCCAGCTTCGTATGTTTTAGGCAAATGAAAATTCTACGTGGAATGAAATATTATTAGTATACCTATATTAAATACTTCTGTCTTCTGGTGGCGTGGCATTGATTGCAGAAAGCAACAAAAGACAATAATATCAAAAGTCTCATAGTTTATCGTATTTTCGTTCCTTTCGGAGTAGAGACTTTGGGTCCGTGGCGTCGATTGTTTATTGTTTAAAGAGATATCGACGCGCTTAGTTGAGCCCAAAGGAAACGCACCAATGCGAAACCGGGACGACACGCTAGTTAACCATAAAGGTTAATAAAATATATAGACCAATTAATATTTAATAGAGAATAGTGAAACCTTATTACTAGTTATTACCTATTCCATTTTCATTAAAATAATGTTTAATACATTTCTGGCTAGTGTGTGAGGCGTATTACTCGCTATGTATGACGTTACCTACTCAATTATTCAACTCGAATGAGGTCGAATACGGTGAAATTTTATGCTATTATAAAATAATATAATATGGTAGCGTAAATTCTTTTCAAGGTTTATTAACTGTAGGTATAAAATCTTTTCGTCCCTTAATTCGTCGAATCGATCTCATTTACGTTTTTCCCAGCATTTTTCCCTATACAGAAATCTTCTTCGCACTTCCAAGATTAAAACATAACAGATCTTCATAATGTACCTATCCATCATAATCATGCCAGCTTTCAATCTATAAAATTGTATCACAATCGGTCCATTAATTTAGGAGACAGATACATACAGACAGACGGAGGTTAAACATGACTGCATTGCATAGTAATCCGCTGTATATGAACAATTAATTTATACGTAAGTATATTAATTTATTCAGATTAAATCAAATTCAACAAAGTTTGCTAAGAATAAATAATGAGGTTATATTGTATAGTTATTTTATACAATTAGATAGATGGTGATTTTTAAATTGCATATGTAATCTACTCTGACCTTTCCTTAGAAATATAAATAACATATCATTAAACCGTTATTAAGTCCTGCGTATACACAGTTTATAAAAGTCTTTTTGGATACATAAAATAGTCAAAATTCTAGTATATTCCCAGCGGAGTGGCGAGGTTGCCGTTGACTAATATCACCTATTTGCAAAGCAAAACGGACTTGTATTTGTGAAAACCCTCGCTATATTCGCACCTGTGACCCAGCGGTTTTATTCTGTCTCTAAAAAAAAAACAATTCGGTCTTGACTACGCACAATAGTAACGGTTGTATTGCAAAACGAATCCGTACGGTAAATTTAGTTTTTTTAAATATAGAATAGGAGACTCACGGGCAGAAAACTCACTTAGATTATGCGGTCCGCTGCAAGTACCGCTTCGCCTTATTGAGTACTCCAAGCTTGAAAGTTAATTTTACCTTTCCCTCCAAATGAGCGCGAAACTTATTTGATTTTCAAAATAGTATCTAATTCGGTTCGGTTTTCGGCTTTGAAGGCTGACTTTTAATATTTTATATTATATTTAGTAGGTTACATGTTTTGTAGTCTACATCTGAGTGCAGATATCTAAACTATTTATTTTAAAATAAATACTATAAGTATTAAAACGACTCAGATGGCCAGTTGATTAAGCAAATTTTACGTTTTATTTTAGCTCTGAGGCTCTTTCTCTAGGAACAATGAAAACGTCTCCGTTTGGAAGGCATTCAAGGCTTTTTTATTTCGATATGAAAAGGTTTTTCCTAAATTTTGTTTTTTTACAACAATAGCACTACATTAAAAAATTTATTTTGCGTAGACTGAGGAGCATACACAATTGTCTATCTTTTTTCAAATCGTCCTTTCAATCTCTTTATAAAAAACTTCAATATCGAATTACTCATTTTCTCGTTTCAATTAATAATTAAGAAGGTAAGGTAAAGACCACATAACATTCTTTAGTGCGAATTTGAAAATAGTTTTCATGATTTCACAGATCAATCGCTTACGTAGAAAATAACCGATATTCGACATATTATTAGTGATAAAAAGATAGATGGCAAATAGCATAATGCAATAAAATAGTGTTCACTGAAGCGATAAAAAGGCAATCAGTTTCTGTGAGTTTGCCCGAAGGCAGATTTTTGTGGTGAAGACTCGTATTTGTCGAGACCCTTGATTGGTTCAAGTTGAAATCGTATTAGCCACCCCACTACATAGATGTAAATTGTAAATATGTTCAATCTCATAAACGTTTGCGTAGATAATGAAATTCTCAAAAACAAGACATCTAAAAATGTTGTAGAAAATAAACAGATATAAAAATAATAATGCTATTTATCCAAGATTAATTTTTACTTTGAAATATTATGATAAATTGGTTTCCGCAGACTTCTTACGGCAGGAAAATTAATCAATTCATTCTCGAGATATCATTAAAATACAATACACCGTTCCATACAAACTGAACTTTTCGTGAATTCTTTTCGTAGCGAAGACAAGTCCAGCAAATTTAATAATACCTACAACAGTCGGAAAAAAGTAGCAAGTCAAAGATAATTATAAAAAAATATGAATAAATGTGAGATGGAAATACAAGTTATAAATATTTAATTCTAATGCGTTTAACTAGTTTAATATATATGAAAATATTATTAAAATTGTGGTACTCTGAGAAGTGTTTGTAACTCTGTTTGTTTATATTATTACATTATAATTTATATAGTACTAGCTGACCCGGCAAACGTTGTTTTGCCATATTAATTTTTGGGGTGGGCTAACCTTATCACTTAGGGGTATGAAAAATAGATAGTAGCCGATTCTCAGACCTACTAAATATGCATATAAAGTTTGGTAAAAATCAGTAAAGCCGTTTCGGAGGAGTAAGGTAACTAACATTGTGACACGAGAATTAATAAGATATAGCATATACAGCACGTAAGAGAGTTCAAAAAAGAATACCAAAATACTTTGTTGAAATATGTTTTAAAAAGTTTAATATAATTTTTTTATGTAGCAAAACAATAAATAACGTCTATATACAATTGCTCTGGGAATCCCGGCCTCTTTTGTTCATTAGCTGGGTATTATGATGGATAAATGGTAGACATCCGTTCTCGGTATTGTTGGCAAGACAAAACCTCATAGGTAGGTACAAAACAGAAACATTAATTGTATTTTATTTATGTATTTGGGTGATTTGTGTCGTTAAGTAATTAGGAATCATGTGATGATTCTGAAGCCGAGGATATATATTGCTTTTACAAAAATTATATATCTTTATAATAAGAATGTGGATTTAAATATATATAATATACATTGCTTTGAATATATTTAAACATGTCTTGCCATTTTAAAGACGTTTGAGATATTTTTATAATTCACACGAGTTTTTTAAACAGAAGCCTTACAAAACATAATATATATAAAATATTATATATCCCGGACAACTTACTAAGTTAAATTCATATTTATATTGTTAAAACATATCTAAGGACATCAAAGCTACTGAAAACGTGAGTTGAAACTAGCAATATATAACCTTCACCATACAATTTTGAGGTTTCGAGAGCGGCCTTTGTGTTCATTTTCTGAATTCTTACGAAACAAAAATATCGGTTATGAACGAAAGTTAACTTGACCCATTTTATTCTCTTTGTAGTTCGTTTAAAATTTTATCTTCTCGGCTTTTAATGAAGAGAAAATGTAGCTATTGAAAAGGTTTATAATATTTTCAAAAAAAAAATTAAATCTAAATTGGACTGAATTATTGAAAGAAAAGGAAACAAGTTACTGAGTAAGAAATAATGTAATTATAGCAAAAGACAACTTCAGTATTAAATTTGTTTTATGTTGCTGTAAATCTTGAAGGTGGTTTTGTAATGACGCAACATTGTTAATAACATTGCTTGTTTAATATTCCAACTTTGATATTTGTATAAATGTAGAGAAAAAGGGTTTTTACAATAAATTTAATAAGTTTTAAATAACCGTTATACCTAGTAAGTACCTACATAGTATTAGTTCTCACTGTTTATTGCGTTTAAACCCAATAGATAACACCATACCTATAGTAGGAAGGTAATTACTTCACTAACTTTACTTTTTGCTTTTGTGACAGTTTAATAGAATATGCAATTGGAAATATTATTCCTTCACTAAGTCACAATTGTCATGTAAAAATGCTTTTTAAACTGAATTTACGGACTTAATTAAATATCTACTTGCTGATATCCAAGAAAGTACTGAAACTAGGCCAATTAAGGAAAGGTAGAGTAAGAATTTCTCAGCAATTTCCAAGTTTATTAGCCCACTTAATCCGCCGTAACACCCGTATTGCTAGCATAAGTTGCCGTATCCTCGTGTTATTAAATAAGATCGTAACTACTTAAACTTGTCAGAGTTCACCAACACAGTATTTACTCTCTTTGATAGATATACATTAAAACATTTACTACAAAATATCATTGTTTTTGCATGCCGAATCCGCACAATACGAACAATATGAGGCTTTTAAGCATGTTCTCCAATTATGATTTACAGCTCAACAGAAGATCCATCAAAATGAATCTTCTGTTGGTTTGTAAATTGTTAGCAGAATTCACGAAAAAAAAGTTGTTCAAAAAAGCATAATCACTATATAGTATAAAACAAAGTCGCTTTTTCTTCCCCTATATCCCTTTGTATGCTTAAATCTTTAAAACTACGCAACGGATTTTGATGCGGTTTTTTAAATAGATAGAGTGATTAAAGAGGAAGGTTTTTATATATGTTTTATACCCGTGCGAAGCCGGGGCGGGTCGCTAGTATGATATAAAACTATGCTCATACATGAATTTGTGATAGTACCTACTATCTATTATAGTAATTTATAAAAAATACATTCAAAGAAAACGACTATCCGCTTCAAGTACCTAAAATTTGAAATATTTACCTTGTTCAGCTTCGGAGTCATCCCTCCCTACCCTCCATCCCTTCTGTTTCTCAGTGCTATCATTATGATCAATATTTTTTGGGATAATTTAATGAAAAAAACATCGGTAATAAAAAAATACCTTTTTAAATTATAGTTGTGCTACAATCGGAACAAAAACACTTAAGTATGAGAGCAAAAACACAAAGCAGCAACTAGGAACGTAGTGTAAACATATTTTTTGCTATTATTCCATTACACACAGCTTCAGTTCATTTACGAGGATATTACATCAGTCAGTTTCATTTGCAGATGCCGAGGGCACAAAACCGAGTCTACAACTTATAAGCGTTTTATGTTATACATTACCAATTATACCTTTTTTGTTTTGTGAAACCTGGGCATGGGGCAGACTTAGTACTAAAGCGGTTTGATAAATATATTTAAAGCGAAAAATATTGCTGTATTACCTTTCTTTAATATTTTGGTAACATAGCATAGGGTCTACATTTAATTTTACTCTGAATGTTTTAATTTGTAACTACTGCATTCTAAAAATGAAACAACTTAATTGAAAGCTATGTAGATTTTAATTCTTTCACTATAGGAACTTTCGATTTTATGTGGCAATTAGTTTCAAGTTTTTGATAAACAACACTAACAATTTGAAAAGCCTTATTCGACTGCAATATAAGTCTGAAATAAATATAATATTTTCAAAAACGGCTCACAATGGATAGAATAAATAGCTTGATTTAGCTTTGTTTTATGTAAATTAATGTAATAAACATAAACAAAAACCTTTCCTTGTCTAAGAGGAATACCGAAATTCGATTAAATACTTTTTGGCCACACCTATAAATCGGTTAAAGCAAAGCAAAATACAGAAATCTTTCCTGTAATCACCCCTGATCAATCAGAAAGCCCTCTAAGTGGAAAATGATTGTCTCCATAAGCGAGGCTTTTTGAATTTTAATTTAAGCGATGTACGTCAATACAAGCGGCTATACCAACGTTTTTAATCATGTAGCTTGAAATTACTTCCCTTTGAGTTACGAGCCGACGTTTAACAAAGTTGTATCAGTTGATTTGATACCTAGCCCTCAATAAACTACGGACTGAATCGAATCTACAATTGCATTTTACGTTCTTACTAACACGAATATTCAAATATCTTAAAAACTGTTTTATGAAATTCTTATGGACATTTCTTTATAGCTTAATAAACAAGAAAAATATTAAGTTTCTTCAAGAATAAATGGAATAACTTTTTTACAAATTTTCCAATTTGATCTGGTTAATATTACAAAAATATTTATAATAATTTATAACAATAATCTATAAATTGACTTCAAAAACTAAAATAGAAATAATAATGCTACAAAACAAGTATTAAAGAGCCGGTACCTTGAGCCTATAAAAAATTCTGTAACAAATTGATCAAACAAAACAAAGGTCAGGAAAACCATTTCATAATTGGCAAATTATTGAATCGAAATCTTCCCCCTTTTTTGAAGTGAATGAAAAGAAGTTTCAATAGGCTCTTTCCTTAACGCTAATAAGTAGGATCTATGTTTAGGTGTTAAGAAGTATGTATTTAAGATTTTAATATGATGTACAATCGATTTAGAAAATATGAAGGTATCCATATGTAGATTTTAAATTTAGGTTAAACAATTTGAAGAGGTTTTTGCTTGATATGAAAGAACAATGGCTCCAGAGCTGGAAGTATTGAAAAAGTTATCAAGTCCTCTTCACTGGTACCGCAGGCGCAGAGATGGTCCTTCAGAGTGTTTCGATCGCCTCTCGCTCACCGTTTATTAATCCATTTTTGGCTTAGAATAAATAATAAAATAAAATCTTCTTTAAAATACTGTACTTAATAATTGCTTCAAGGATTCTAATATGTTAATTTAGTAAGTCTATGCAAAAATATTCAACTTAGATTTTCTTTATTTAAACTAAGTTGCACTCAACAATAATTTACTTTTTGTTTCTTTATAAAAATAAATAAAAGACAGAAATTATGACGCTTGTACTTAATAATTATCTCATTAAGAAGTAGAGTCGGCGTATCTCACTATAAAATCTATAATTATTTATCTATTGTTTGTAATATTTATTGATAGTTATATTAGAAACATATTAATCGGTTTTCCAATTTTTATGAAACCATGTTCAAAAGTATGCATAATAAATAAAATTCTTCTGTATATTTTTATCTTTATTAATATTTTAGTATACAATGTAAAATAACTAAACTATAATAAATAAGTTATTATTAATATTTATGTCCTTAATGTGTAATTGACAATATCTACAGATTAAAAGTGCTTTTTGGGCAGTTTTGTCGATGTTAATAATTTGTGGCATTTATAATTAATTACTTTTATATATAATATTTTAATACAGATCTAAACATCTGTAAATTACTATATACTTGTTATTGTATTATGATGGAAATGGAATCACATTGGTAATTAATAAATTCCTATTAGTAGATAATTTAAATGCTTTCTCTTCACACTGAACAAATTAAATAAATTATATAACAAAATCTCCACATCAAAATAAGTAGACTTAAAACAATTTTTTAATATAACCTTTTTTTAGAACCAGCGCAAGTTGTAATGGAAGAAAAACTAAGTTTTCTATCTTTTCTTTAAAAGTGCTTTCATAGTTTCATAGTTGCTATCAATACAAGACGAATAGTGAAAAATTGAGCGATCTTAAATTTTCCATACAAGTGCATTTATTTCTATAATAAAGTACTTTTCTTATATTTTCAATATCACTTTAATTTATATAACAACCACCTATTAATTTTTAGTTTTAAGATGATACACAATATTTTTTGTCACGTGATATTTGCTGACTTAACTAATTTTTTTTTTGGCACAAATAGCATTTGCAAGTGTAACATATGCAAGACGTTATTTCGTTCTGAAAAATTTCTTCTGGAATGATGAATCAAGTGATATCTCAGGGGCAGATTTGTGATGGCCGTGGCGATGTTTACTAAGTACACACTTACTAAACATCGCACGCACACTACCATAAGCAATAAATTCTTGCTTTGATCTATCTTATAAATTTCAAAAGTTAAGAACAAAATCACAAGTCACTTATATTTTGGAAGGATTTAATAATGCAAAATATGTGAATAATGTTAGAATAATGTTACGCCTAATCTAACACAAATCTTGCGTTTAGAATAACTAAACTCATTTGCTCCCTTATTAGCTCAATATCGCTTGTAATTTATTATGTACTTAAAATTTCAAGTATCGATGAAGGAATGGAGCTACACAGTATACAATGTTGAGAGACAGATATGGTGCGTTGTTTTCCTTGGCGGGAAGATATGAACTAGGAGCGGCTGGTGATGCATGTTCATGGACTTTGGATTCATCAATACCGCTACCTTCACTTTCATCTTCATCGTCATCTGGGGGCACTGTCGCTTGTTTCAACGCCTCGGCTCTTGGCAACGCCGAAACATGTGTTGAGTTTTCATACAATTTCGGAGCACTCGTAGAGGTTATGGAAGCTATTGATGTTGACATCGTTGTCTTATATTCAGTAACCATTTCATAAATGGCTTCGTTACTGACGTTAGCGAATGCCGAGAATTTTAAAAATACCTCTGTCAAATTGGCATCGCCGCTCGCCGGGAACTTTGTTGAAAAATGGAGCAGATCGTCTCGTAACTGTTGATTGTAAGGCGCATTGCAGAGATTGTCATCGCATATGCAGGTCAACATATATACCGTTTTGTATTCCAACACACAAGGTGATGCTTGAGCCGCTCCGCAGGAAAGGTGACTCATGAAATCTGCAAGGAAAAAGCACAATGGAATGCACAATAGATTTACTTATCTTCAGACGCAAACATAATTTTAAAAATTGAAATTCAATTAGGATACTGTTGCATCAACCTCTGCTATTTCATTTTAATTAGAATTCATTTGCATTATGCATATGCATTTAGGATATTAAATTCTAAAAATCAATCAATCTAGGAAATAATAAAACTTAAGCAAATCTAGTTTTGCACTACACTGAATCTTGATGAATAAAGTGTGTATACACAGCGATTTAATTTGTTTTAAATCGTATCCGCGTGGTTTAAAATTCTTATACAATAAGTCTAGCGTCTGTAAAGTTTTCAACCACAAGAAAATTTGTTTAGTTCTCTCTTGCATAATTATTATATTTAGATGTACACATTCATGAATTCGTTCTTGTATTGAACTGAAACTAAATATTTATGGCACGGGAGATTTTTTTCATTTCGTTTTACAAACTTGGGTAACTTGACCTATTCTAGATACCCCCAATGTATTGGCACTCATCTCATTTATGTTGGTCACGTATTTTAGTTAAATGTATGCGATATTAAACATAAACAAAAATATTTTATTACCGTGCCAATAACTGGTATAACAAACTGAATTCTAATTTATTACAAAAACGTATACCTACATATAACGGTTTATTTCAACAGTAATATTAACAGCCCACCTAAAGAGTGTGTAAGACGTATTAGGAGTTTTAGTAAGTTTATCATATCATATTGCTTTAAGTGCCAATAATTGAGCAGATTACCCTTCTTAAAATGAAAAAAAAAAGTGGATCTTGTCTTTCATTGTTACACTTAATATTTAAAGCGTTGTGATGGCATTTAAAATTCAATTAGTGAGAGGATTTTTAATTAGGTCAGATGTTAAGACTTACTTGGGGCTGAGGCGACTGTAATGCAGTAAGGTTGATCATCTGGACACTTTGCAGAATGATTGCAGTTTGTATTCGAGCATTGGCGACAATCTCGGGGTTCGATGCCTGTTGATTGTAATTGTATCTATTATATCTGTGGCACCATCATATTTGTTTCGGTAGTTTAGGTGTGAAAACGTAAAAACAGACAGACAGGGATAATTTTGCATTTATAATAATAGTAGCGATTTTTTCTTACACCAGTTTTCTTATAAACTTTTAAATCAGGATACAACAATGCATTTTATTGCTTATTTGTTAATAGAAGCACTACGCATACGCATAAAAATACAAAATTCAATTTAAATTTCTTTAGAAATTTATCAAAGTTGATAAGACATTGTTTAATATGGCTATGTTTTTATATAAAACTAGCTGACCCGGCAAACGTTGTTTTGCCATATTAATTTTTGGGGTGGGCAACCCTTATCACTTAGGGGTATAAAAAAAGATAGTAGCTGATTCTCAGACCTACTGAATATGCATATAAAATTTGGTAAAAATCAGTAAAGCCGTTTCGGAGGAGTAAGGTAACTAACATTGCGACACGAGAATTTTATGTATAAGATTAAGAAAGTGATTTTTTCCATTCTATTCAGAAAAAGATTTCAGCGAGTAATAAATATTTATAAACTGCAGAGTAAAGGAAAGGCTTGTTATTCAGTAATTTTCTTACCTACAAGCTTTTGAGTTACTAAGTCACTATCTCTCGAAAGCACGCTGCAAGTTTTCACTCAATTAATAACCAATGAACTGTAAATCCAAGCAACAAGATCTCCCTCCACTCTACTATTTCATCTTAATATTTGTACGAAAACTTAATATTGATCGTTATTATCATTTGCTGTACATTTATATTGCCTTTATGAAAAAATATGATAGCAAAACATATAACAAGGCTTTAGTACAATTAGTACAACGGTACAAATATCACGGATGTTTGAGGTCTTAAAACCTTTCTAAATATTTAATGAGTTAACTTTCCTTTGAGAAATGTCAGCTAAACGCTAAATACCCCAGAATTTTAATAATTTAAAACTTATAATATAAAGTTGCTACAGCAATCATGCCGTTATAAATAATACACTTTAACCACAATTTTAACTGACTAAACTGTCCTTTGTCTCTTTAATCTCTACGTTTCCTATTTTTATTTTCTCGGCGACCCAAAAACTGTTGGAACGTGTTTGGACTTAACTCAAGCTATTTATACGCCATATACGAGTATTTTAAACGTTTAGCCAACAGCTTTGTGTAAATGAAACCATTTAATATTATTATTCACGTGCAGTTGTATAGTCATATTAACTGTTAAATGAACTTTCTGAAACTACTAAATTAGAGTTTGACAAAATTGTATCTTTATTTTTTACTGTTTTTATCTAACTTAATATGTACATGACTTTAAAAAGCCTAAGTATATTGAATTAAATATGTTTTTAGCAATAGAAAATATTGGTTTGAGTAACTACTGTAATATTTAATTATATATTAATAAAAAACGTGCTGAGTATGTAAACAATTATCATGTATTATATAACATTAAGATTAATTAGTAAGATTTCCAAATTCACAATAAAATACAAGAAGCGTCTACGCATTATGTTAGAAAACATTCTTTGTTATATTTTAAAACATTCAATTTTATGACATGAGAATGAAGTGAATAATTATTAAGACTCATAAAAAATTCAATCATCGCTATAATAAACTTTATGAATTCTCCAACGCGGTCCACGCTTTGTTGCTGGTGGATTTCGACGGCAAACTTTTATCTCTTGAAATCAAAATAACTGTCTTCTTTATCACCTGAACTTTTTTTAAACCATTATTTTCTATTTTTTAATAATTGTTGATTATTTTGATACCTGTGGCTTTATAGAGCTTTCTAGAAATTTTATTTAGGTTTTAGCTCAAGGTACCTCTTTTTTAGTTATATTATATGTAAGTAAACTCGTATAATTACCATAAGCGTTTGTGATCGCGAGAATTTAAAATGTATTGTTATACATATTCCATAAATACTTGCGTCACTAAATAGAATTTTAAGCAGTATATTTATACTGCTTAAAATTCTAGGGTAACATGCACTTTTTCATGAAAAATTTCATTACTTATATAAATCTATTAAAGTTATACCCTTTTAAATACTTTATAGTAAAGAACCAATTTTTCTATTAAAATATAAATAAAAACTTAATAAAATAAAATTCTTAAAGTAGCTAAATCAAAAATTATATTAATAGTTTTCATTTTACGCATAGGTATGTAAAAACTGTACCCTTAGATAGTGTAACAATAAAATCATTTCACGGTCTACAAAATAACCTGAAAGTTAGTAACAAGTAAAGTAATTTACCCTAACATTAAATTTATTAATGCTACATACGGTCTCCAGTAGATAAGGTTTATGTGAGAAACTCTTTGTTTTAATTGCAATTTTATACAAAGTATCCTAACAAATTCACATACAGTAACTAACATTAGTCCTATTGATGAAATTTTATTATTAACCACAAATAATAAAATAGAGGTACCTATATAATAATAAAATAAACAGATGCAATGATTATTTTTTTATTAAAAGCTAGAGTAACAAAATTTTGATAAAGTAAACAATATGACCTATTTATACAAAGTGAAGGTAAAATCTAAAAAAAAAACGATAAATTGTTTCCATAGATATATTATATATGTATATATATATAAATATATATATGATATTTTAGATATATATATATATATATAATATCATTTTACATCTGAAAGTAACTATTTCCTTTCAAATGGAAACAATTAGTTTTGACATATTTTTATTTAAGTAAGATCCACCAATTATGGTCACAATTTATCTTAATATATTAAGTAAAGTAAGATAATATATATATAATTCTATTATGCATCTGAAACCATAACTTTATAGGTAGATGTCAAGTTAACATTTTATACAATATATATGGTTAATCAGATCGTAAGCTCTTTTCTTTTTAGTTATAAAAATTTAAAAAAATATATTAATACATCCTCTTAAAATAAAGTCGTTGTTATAATAAAAACATAAGCTTTATCCATTATTAGGGTATATAAATATATATCATAATTTTATTTCAAAACTAGAAATTATTATACATACTTGTCCGTGGTAAAGCTCCAATTGTCATATCCACTATTGACAACATTAATATACAGACGAACACTACAGAAAACATCTTTTTTCTCATTTTTATTAAATAATATTTTAAGCTTTGTTTTAAGTTTTATAATGTATGTTTTAAACTTGCACAAAACCCATACTAAATTTTGAAGTTTATACCACCAATAAATGTTTAATAGCTTATTTTGAACCAAAATTTATCACGATATTTTATAGTGCAAAGCGTGTTAATAAAACCTATGGTATTATTCTATTTTAATTGTTATATGTATAGGTGTTACTTAGTAACAGATGATATAAGTAATTAATTATGTTAGTTAATAAATTAATCACAATTCCATTAGCTTCCGTAGCTAGCTAAATAATTAACTTCGGTTATGTTCAAGCTACGACGTGGCGTAGCACGCTCGCTACGTCCCGTAGAAGACTGACGTAGCTCGTGGCGCTTGTAGTCTACATCCCGGACACTTCAATATGATTCCGAATTGAAAAATTCTGCACGCGAGATGGAAAATTTAGAGGAATTCATTTAGTATTAATATGGTAAAGGTTAATCTCTTCTCTTAAAATCCTATGACTCCTAGATGGAGCAAAGGGTGCTCATTGTGCTCCGCCATCTCGTCCTGTCTTGGGGCCACGCGTCTGGCCTCACTCCACGTCATCCCGATGTCAAAAGGTAAAGGTAATATATACTTCGAAATCTTTAAATAAATAGTTTAAATTTTATAATAATTTTTAATTAGTAATTTCTTACTATATTTCAAGATACAAATTGCTTAAATACATCACGGTTTACAAATTTTGAGCACCTTTATATTTTTTTAATATGTAATATAAAAACAATATTTTCTTTTGAAAAATTTAAAATATTTTTGTACATGTGGAATGATATAAGTATTTAATGATTTTTATACCGCCTCCTTGCCTAGTGGTAAGCGCGTAAGCGTTACAACCGAGAGGACCTGGGTTCGATTCCCGGTGGAGATAAAAAAATATACTCGGTCTGTCAGGGCATAGAAGGCTGATACCCTACTTGCCCCTAAAGAAAAAATCGATCAGTGAAACAGATGTGAAATGCATCTGCCCCATACCCCACAAGGGACTTCACTTTTAATTTTTTTACATTTGTTTAACATAAAAATAGAATTAATTGATAATTAAATCATAGCCATTTGTTGGTTATCAAAAATTTAATGTATATTGAACTGTGGTGTAGACTTGTTTTGGGTAAATTGAAAATAATTATCTGAAAAGCGATTACTGCGGCTTATAGCAGTCATTTCGATTGTACACCCTCGTTTTGACTCACATAATAATAAATATTATGAAAATAAATATGTTGATTTTATATTATAATAGTTTTTAATATTGAAAAAAAAATAGTATAAAAACTTTATATTTGAAGTTAAATGACAAAAGATCGAAAATCTATTATTTATATAATAATGGTATATAATTATTTAAGAATCCATAGTTACATTCAAGTTACATCAAGAAAATTAAAGAACTAATTCTCATAAATGTTCTCATTCATATCAAACTACAACCTTTGAAATCTACAATTCCTATAAATACTTTTATAATAACAAAAAACTAATACTAAAAAGTAACATTTAAATTCTAAACTAAATATTTATATTGAAAAGTACCTTGTACACATACAATAGTTTTTCGTTATCCCATACATTTGAGCACGAAACGTTGAAAGGATACTCCGCATTGCGGAAAGATGTTGAACGGATGAAAAGAAGTAATTATTTACAAATAGATGCAATACATCCAGACAGATAAATGTTAGGGAAAGGTATCTGGGCCGGTCAGGGTGGCGACGGGAGGTTGGGTGGAATGTAACATTAATTGGCAATCTCCGTATCCAAATGCCCTCGCTCTGCGTGTGTTATCCTCAAATATATTAGTTACCGTTCATTAGTGAGATGGTTATATCATTAAGCTATAATATTGTATTTACAATTATCCATTTTTTACTAAGCGGTGGCGCTTATAATCTATTTAAGATTGTTGGTGATAGATTGAATCTTTGAAGACACATTTTTGTTTTAATTAATAACATTAAGAGACAGACTTTATGTAAATTTCAAGCTAAAGTATGTGGATTCCATTAGAGGACTGCAAAACTTTCTAAGAAAATATTCATCCCATGAGACGAAAGTTTTGAACACGAGCTTCACACATTAGAAATTTTATTTGTTCGTTTTAACGAACGGAAAGTAAATGTTGTTACCCAAAATGTGGAATAATTAATATTATCGTTCTTGGAATAAATTTCAAATTAAATATATTTACAATATTTAAATACTTGTTCTTTTTACGTAAGGAGACAATTATTACTCGCAACTATATTTTAACTATCTCTTTAAGATATATTATATCTCAAAAAGTTTCTATTTAAAATAATATATTAAAGTTTTGATTTCATTTCAAATTTTGCTAAAGGAAAAGAATATTATCATAATATGATTTCACGAGAGGATGTTGTCATGCATAAAACTTTAATTAAAGACAAAATCATTTATCAGGAATGTTGCCGGGAAATGTTCAGAAAGAAAAGGAACTCTTAATGATGATGACACGTAGAGGTTTAATTAATTTATAACTCAGGAATCCTTTATTTTCGGTTGAAAATTATAGTACTGCTGAGCATTTTCCCAAATTATATTATCTTTTGTCAAAGCAGACTATAAATGACTTCTATACTTAAGTAGTAAAAACAAATCCCGATTTAAAAAAAATTATTACTGATAGAAAATAAACTCTTTCCGGACGTTATTCATTAACTGTTAATAAATACTTTTATCGTAAGTTTACGCATATAATTGTAGGTATAAAAGTACTTATCTATATTAAAATACAACACGTCTCATACTAAACAAAAATATGTATTTACTCGCATTTCACTAAATGATATGCATAATTCTAAGTTAAGAAATGATACGTTAGAGAACATACGAAACTTTGGCTAAAACATTTTAAAAAAAATCATCGTATTGATTCACAAAAAGAGCATAGATTTGGTACAAAAAAGAATTGTGAATGGCAGAATGAGTTTAAAACGTAATGGAGTAATCAAAGTGAGGATGGTTAAATCAGGCGACTGAGTTGGCTCAGCGACGGCATAATGCTATTAACTGGCTTTACAAATGTCAGTTATAGCTTCGATATCTATTTAAAATTTAGATATTTGTTAAATGTAATACTTTCAATCATTTACTGTGTATTTATGTTAATAGGTGCGTTGTGTTACTGTTCTACGATTGCTTAAATTATTATCTTGATGGCTCTCAACACCTCCGCAATTTAGTGTAGTTGTTTTGATTGAATACGGAGGCGGAACTAAGAATTTTATAGATATCTTGACGAGAAAACATAGCAAGGTTCGTAAAAACCCGTAACATTTTGATGAATAGCTTACATTTATCAGTCGATGGATCGCACAATTTTGAACAATATTATTTGGTGAATAAATAGTGACACTTTAAGTGCTACGGAATTTGTGTCATACATATTAAAATGGAGAGATAAACCTAGAATAATCATGTAATGTGTAGTCATGCAAAGTAGGCTGTAGGACTTAAGAAAACTCTAATAAAATTCATAGTAATGCTGAAGAATTATCGATTACTGTGTGATCTCCAGTGACATGACACATTCAGGTTCATAGGTTAAAATATACACATTTTGAAATTTAAACCGTGTTAATTCTGTACTTATCAGTATAATAAACTTTATCAATGTCATCGTATCGTATTGTGTAAAACCGTAAAAATTTCTATGGCGTACGCTACTCTTGCGTTTCCCATTTATCACAAGCGATGCCTAAATCCATCTACGCAATAATAATTTTATTGATGACGGCACTTTACGTCGTTATCATTGTATACTTATTTTAAAAACGGCGTGTTTTTACAATCTATTAAGTTTAATTATAACGTATTACATACTTAGGTTACATTTATAAAATTAAATTGTTTGAGGGTTATTAATTTTAGTAATTATTTTTAATCAATCATTAAAATTACTTGCTGGCTCATTAAACTCGCTACAGTTTACATTACCCATTTATAGTGTTTCTTAAAAAATCGATCATCAGTTTCCAATTGCAAATATAGTATTTGGATTTCGAAAGATTCCAAAGGTATTAACGATACGGAAAATTAAAGGAAATCGACCGGTTATGAGGGTGGAATGGTACTTATGAATAAACCTATAAAAGGTTGCTAACAAACTTTTGTAATCAGAAGCTGGATTAGTTTGATTATGAACTGTTGTTTAATTAAAGAATACTTAGTGTGAAATAAAGTTGCTATCATTTTTGATGATCTATCTAATACATCCTATTTTACGCATAGGTACGACGAAAATTTATGTAGAAGGATAGATGTATTACTACAAAGCAAAGCAAGCAAAAAAACACAACACAGGTAGGTAGGTATGAATACTTATCTTGCTTGGTAATTTAAAAACTAAAATATAATCTTTGTTTTTTTATTGCTAACTAAATCTCGTCAATAGATTCGTGTCGTAAAAGCTTGGAGAGTCATTAATTTATAATCTAGTGATATAGTATGTGAATCAATTACTGAGAGTCAGTATCCATAATAAGCCTGGGCGTTCCACTTCCCTTCTCATTAATATTTATTCAACGTGATCGGATTTCTGTACCATTCCATGTACCTAAATCCTAATGGTCAAAATTATAACGATTACAATCAAAAATAGAAGTCTTTTATTTAGATTTAAGTAAAAATTTTCATAATGACCAAAATTCAAGGAAGTTTTTAAATATGTACCTACAGGTCTTCTCAATCGTCGAATAAATAAAAATAATGTACTTTGCACAGTTGTCTACGCATTGCTTTATCTGAGTTTTTTGATAAGCCTTTTTTAATTAATCATTTTATTTTTATATTTTTTTATTTGTTGTTGATAGCTATTGTGGGACGTCTTTTGAAAAAATCCTATTTCGGCTATCGGTCCATTAACAACTGTGAAGTAGTTAAGTTAGGAATTGTTGTTAAAAAAAGTTTAAATTGTGGATTTAAAATTTTGAGAAAAAAAACTCGTTGTTCAGTAAAAGTATCCTAAAAACATTATTTATTTTAAAAAAAAGTAATTAAATTTAAAAGGGATCGACGCGCTTAGTTGACCACAGGCTACGAATATTATTTATTCGTAGACCCAAGGCAATCCGAATGCTGGCTGATTTATCGTCTAACACGTTAGTATAACTAAGTAACGCGGTAATGCAGCCAGTATTTTGGGTACGCACCCCAACCTCTTTGATGAGCCTTTTGTATATTTTTAAATATATTTAAGTGTATATTTTTATTATATGTAAAAAAATTGTAAATACATATTATTAATAAATTTATTTATCAACGTCGTAAATGACGGCAAAAAAACTGTAAAATAATAATACATTACTAACTGTGCCCCGCTGTGTAACGCGATGTTAACAAAGTAAAATAGCGAACAGCAAAATAATAATAGAAATGTATTTATATACTTCATCCGCGCGGAATAGTTTTTTTTAAATATTTATTTATATTAATTTCTAAAATAGCCGAAGTTACTAAGGAGTAATAAGTAATAAGGATTACATCAGCTACCTGCCAGTGAAAATCCCGTCAAAATCGGTCTAGCCGTTTCAGAGATTAGCCGGAACGAACAGACAAACAAAAATTGTAAAAAAAAAATATTTGATATAATATGTACCGTGTATACATCCGTATACATTCAGTAAAAAGCGGTTATTTTAAAACTAGCTGTACCCGCGACTTCGTCCGCATTACAGTTTTTTGGACAGGAGTTTTATTTTTTACGTCAACTACCTATATAGGTAAAGTACTTATGTATAGTTAGTGACTGAATATTAGAATAGCTGTTCTTATCTCCTTTGTTTGTAGACGACCTGATCGCTTCTGACGGTAAAGGCATTAAGAGACATTTTTATTGGTCGTATCACTTCATAATTTGGTATCCGGTGTCCTGACATGACTGATCAATAAACATAATAATACAATAGTTAGTAGATAGGCCAGCACTTACTGCGGAGGTACCGTGTTTGAGCACATTTAAATGATCACAATAAATATATTATGTACCTAATTAGTGAAATTAGATAATATATTCATATCTCTTCAGGTTTAGCTGGGCTGTTAGGGTTCCACATCAGGGATTTTAGATCCTCGATTTTCGCCAAATACTTAGTACCTACCTACCTGATTATCACGCTGAACAAAATTCATGGTAGCGCAGCCGAAGAAAGCGGCGCATTTCCCGTGGGAATGAGAAGTTTACCCGCGGTAAAAAGTACCATATGTCTTTTCTCAGCTTATTATCTATGTTTGCACCAAATTTCATTAAAATCGGTTTAGGCGTGAAAGCGTAGCAGACAGATAGAGTTACTTTCGAATTTATAATATTAGCATGTATTACAACATATAGGTACTATTTATCTGTATATAATACAGATGATATAAGTGTGTAAAGTTGGTGAGTGTCGCTGAGGTAATATTATTTCTTAAGAGCGCCGAGGACAGTAATCATTAATACTCACGTGTATCATGCGACGTTTTTCAATACACTTGTGAATTAAAAAATCAGTTTTAGTGAGTAAATAAAACGTTTGACTTAGGTATGCGCGCGTATCTGAAAATGACGAGACTTGTTTACCTACAAAAAATTATAAAATATCATTTAAATGAAATACTTGTTTACTAAACACGTACAAAGTCAAAATAAGACCTAATTTTAACTATTGAACGCGGTAACCCAATGTGATTTTATTTCGTATCAAAACTCTTTTTTGAGAATAGAGGAATATAAATAATGTTGTGCTCAATGATATAGATCGACGAAGCGTTTGCACCCTTTTATTCCATCTCAATGCATAAGCCTTGAAAGACTTATTATTAATAAATCACTTGATTAGCAAACACTCTTTCAGGGTTGATTTTGATCCAGATTATACAAGTCACATTTTTGTAGTTACATACTTACCAACCCATTTAATAATTATATAAATGTGTTTCTTAAAGCTAAACAATACAAATACTATATAATTGTTTACTGTTTTTATTGTTAACCTAAATTTATTTTAATTTTTGAACCTACTGTTGCCATATAAGATTGAAAAAAAAAAACAAGAGATAAATTGAGAAATTTATTGTGAAAATTAATAGATATCTTGTGGTGGTGGTCTACCAAATAAAAGTTTCCATGAAGCTGGTTGAATTAACTGAGCTACAGAGGTTTCGCCACTATCCAAAACAGGAAAGATCTTTTGAAACTGCTCTACCATATCATAAGCATCGGGAACATTATCACCTTCAGAGCAGTATTTGTAAAGGCACAAACATGGAAAAGATTTCTCTTGACTTATTTTAAAGAGCATAGCAGCAAATCCACCGCCAAATATTTTGATGTCATTTTCTTGCTGTTCATGTTGAAGAAAGTTTGCTGCCTGAATTTTTTCCATATAAGGTGTGTTATTACTTGCTATATATCTGAATGGCGAAGTCATTATGTGTTTCTTCTCATGAGCAAAACTACTTGATAATATTATGATATCTTTAACATGTTTTTGGGAAAAATTGTTAATTATGTTTTCCAAAAAACTTTGTGCCCATTTTTGTAAAAGTGGTGATCTTACTTGAAGTACAAGTAAGTTATGAGTAGATGATACATACAATTCAGTTGACGTTGAGAGATTTGATGATAACAAATCGTAAGGGTCACATCCAACTAAAGGAACTTGTGCAGGAGTGTATATTGAAGCAAGTTTTTCCATTTTTAAAGTAGCAATCAAGAGGTCGCAGGCAAGCTGTGCTACATTACCAACAGCAACACTAGGTACTACAAGGGTATAACCCGTAAGATCACAACTTCTCAGCCACTTCCAATTTGTTTTCAACTCCATTTTTTAGTTTTCGCAATTTCGAAAAACAGAATTATCTTGGATATAATTATTTATATTATAACAGTATATTTTAAGGTTACAAGACAGTTATTACAAGTGATATTTTCGTTCAATATGAAACTTCAATAAACTGAATTACTAAGTTGTTTACATTAATTACAATTTAAAAATCATGTTAGATGAAATTTGACAACTGATAGTTATGAAACTTCATAATTTCGTTCATATTTTGATTATTCTATGTACTGATATAGATTATAGATGATCATTTGAAAGCCTTGTTGCTATAATAATCTGATTATTATCAACAAGCCGAAGTCTCTCGGATGCATGTACCGATCTTTATATTTTATGATCGGTACTATAAGGCTAAATTTTACAGGCCTGATGTTTTTTTCTTCTAAATATTGCGTATGTGATTTCGTTGACATTAATTTATAGTCAATATTTTTTACTGTCTCTACCACAGATGTTTATTATCATTAGGACGTGCTACTTTATACCTCCTCCTCTGTTTTCTACACAGACTACATATTTCTTATTTTCTAGCAATATCTGTGATTTAAATTAACAAAAAAAATCATAGACTATATTCTATAATAGTATTATCTCAGTAGGTATCATATATAGTAATATAATATACATACTAATTTATACATAGTTTTATTCTAGTAAAATTCAGAGACGGTAATTCAGATTTCAGAATACTTCATCATTGATCAATGTTCAAATAGAATTAATGCAAAAAAAAAATCTTTGTTATAGCACCATTATTACTGTTTAAATTAGTTTGATTATGAGCGATACCGACGCAGTAGATCCACAATTACAAGATTTTATTCTAACAGAAACACAAAAACAACGTTTCCAGGTATGATATTATTTTATTTCTTTATCATATTCTCTTTTTTAATATTTTATATATTTAGGTTTGATATTATATTAACAGAAACGTGACTTTTCCTTGTTCAACTGAACAGCTATTTTTAAATAAGAGATAACAAATTTAATACTCGCATTATTATTCTTGTTCATAATTTTATGTAACATTTTGTTAACTATGTATGTCAACGTGATGTTTTTTAACTCCCTAAAATGCCATTTTATTATTTTTACATAATATGATGGAAAATTTCAATTGCAGGTTTTAGTACATGGCCTTACAGATACTTGTTGGGACACATGTATGGGAAGACCTTCAAATCGCTTAGATTCCAAGACTGAAGTATGCATTATGAACTGTGTTGAACGTTTCATTGATGCAACCACCTTTATTACTAAAAGGCTTATGAATACAACAAAATACCGCTCTGATTCACCTTTAGAATTTCAATAACTATTTAAAACAGACAAAGAAGCAAAAATGTTTTTGACTATCAGAAATTTTTTACATCGCCACAGGAGAAAGTTCATTGTGACTGGTGCAGTTGTAGGTTCCATTTACTTTTTGATGAGCTATGCACAGAAAAAATTGAGAGAATGGCAAGAGAAAGAGGCAAAAAAATTTTTTGAAATGACAAGAAAGAAGCAGCACTTTGAAAGCACAGAGCGGACTTGTAATCAAACTATACTCTCACTTTCAAAAATTGTTTCTGAAAATATTTTGACCACGTTAAATACTGAAGAAATCGTACAGAAATTACATGACAACCCTGAAAATAAACTAGCTCTTTGGGAGCAAATGAAAATAATGATTTTTACAAGAATGTGTGTGGTTGTTTATGCCCTTTCAATTTTACAAGTGACATTACGAGTTCAGTTAAACATAATTGGTGGATACTTATATAGAGATTCTGTGTTGGAACATGAGCCTATGATAGATAGCAATTTGCAGTCAAAGTACCTGTCTTTGTGTCATCACTTTGTGGGTCCAGGATTAGAAGATTTAGTTAGGCAAATAGAAAGAGTGGTTAAAAGAGTTGTTGAGCCCATATCACTTAAGAAAAAAATAACATTACTAGAAGTTGAACAAACCTTTTGGTCAATCCAAACAATTTTATGTACAGATACCAGTGAGGGTGATCCTGTTAAAAAGATGGTACACTATTTAGTTGATCATACAGAAATTAATGATGCTAAATTTGACACAATTGTTAAAGAAACAATGGATATTTTAGAAAGTGACGAAGTCACATCAGTGACTATGTCCACCATTAGTAGAAGTTTTTCATTAGTCATTGATGAGATTGCCAATTTGTTTGTCTCAAATTGGGTGCCGACTTCGAAAAACCACTTAGAAGTTGATGAGGCACATGTTGTTACAAATGGAGCTCTTAAGTTAGATGGTGCAGTGGATACTTTTTATTCCGTCAATAAAGTTGAGATGCACTTCGTAAAGCTCTTGCCAATTGTTAATGAGCTGATTACTAAAAACACATGTAAAGGCAATACCAACATTCCAGATTTACTTACCCAACAATTAACATTAAATGATAAGATGAAACTATTGGGAGCCAATATATATGAAGTTTTCAGTAATACATAAAAATGGGTTTATTGTAGTAACTGGTTGATTAATATTATACTTTTTTTATTTATAAGTGATTAGAATTAAGGTTTGCTTTTAAAATATAGATTCCTGCAGTTTATAACTTAAAAACAAAAGATCAGCATTGGTTTTGTTATTTTAATATATTTGTGAATGGGTAACTAATAAAGATTTGTAAAAAATAATATTTTATTCTATTAACCTTAATTTGATTGCAAACATGATTTTTTAAATAATATGGTTTTGTGACCCGTTTATGGTACTTAAAAATGGCTAATTAGATAATAGTCATATTAAGAAGTTGTTGAATATATTATTTATTGAAGTGTTTGATATATATTATTAAACGAAACAACTTTAAGCCTGAATCTTCTAAAGACGCGTCCGTATGGATTGAGAAGCCATGTTTTTAATTGAAATGCAAATTATAGGTAAATGGAAAACAATTTTACAATGTAGCTCAATGGAAATGTTAGAATATTAAAGTTAAATAAATATTAAATGTCATCACTCTATAAATAATAAATACAAGACGAATAATAATCATTTAATCAAGATTAATATGTATTTAAGCAGTTGTCTGTTGTACACGTATACGTATTATTGTTGTTTTCAAACGCGCCATCTATCGCAATAAGTAGGTACCAAGTTACTTTAGTTTGCGTGTTTACCGCAAAAATGATACCCTTTGTCGTATTTCCTCTGTTCCAAGACAACCCGCTTACTGCCTCAGCTAGTATCGGAATACTTGGCGTTAACATATCGGGCAACGTTCAGTTTCGCGTTCATATGGGAAGAAAGGCTATATTAGCTTATAAGAAGTTTGGAGTGTTCAATAAGGCGAAGCGGTACTTTACGCCAGGCCATCGCTTGCAACTCTACATATAAAGAACAAATTTGGCCCTATGGAGTACTGCTCTCACCTTTGGCCGGGTACGCCCAAATATCAGCTTTTTCCTCTTGACCGCATCCAGCGGAGAGCGGCTTTCATCTTTGAACGTCGAGGCAGAATACGAAATTTCAACCGTATATCACCTTGAAGTTCGTCGTTCCACAACTGAGCGTTTTCTAAGGCATTTTCTTCCGCGCACCACCACTTTGTGGAACCTGCAGCTGCCTTCTGTGCTATTTCCAAACCATTACGACTTAGGGACCTTCAAGAAAAGAGCGTACCCCTCTCTAAAAGGCCGGCAACGCACCCGTGGCCCAAACGACAAGCGTTGAGACCTGAGGGTGTCCATGGGCGGCGGATTGCTACTCATAAGAGAGCCTCCTGCCGTTTGCCTCCTATTTTATAAAAAAAACATTAAAATCTCATTCACAATATTAAATAGAAATTTTTTATTGTTAAATCGTCTTATAACCCATACATTAATATTATACGCCTGTATTTTTTTAAGGCAATATATTGCGATATAAATACAGAAACAGTAAGTAGTAGGTATATGACTGTACTTTTATACTGGAGAGAGAACCGTCATCTTATGACAAAGTATTTATATAGATCCTGCATGCCTTCATACATAACTATTGCGTAATCACAATTAGATATGTTTGTGCTAAGATAGTTGACGTAGTAATTAATAAGATATTAAGAGTAATATGCTAGGTACTTATAATTATACGTACATATGTGAAAGCTATATAATATAAATCCGAAATTCTGAAAGTATGGAACTATGTCGTACGTCACAACGTCAATGCAGTGCTTGCGGCGGGCAGCAGAGGGCAGGTAATGCGCGCGCACGAAAACGTGCCGAAACTCCGACTCGCGCCGCCAATATTTCACCGTAGAACGCAGCGAGCGCGCGCCACACGAGGTATCGACGAAAGGAAATATATATATGTAATGTATCACACCCGTTGAACGAAAAAATTGTGAATCAGTGCGTTCCAAAAGTGTAAACATCGAAGATTTTCAGCTACATATCATCAGGGTCATCTTTCATGTAAGTTGACTTCAATTTCTAACATATCCATCGTTTAATCGAATTCTTGGTAAGAAACAGTATATAATTATTAGTAAAAGACAATTGATGGTATTGGTTTTGTAGGTAGTTTTTGTTGTTACATGGAAGTAATGATGATAACTGCTATGATGGTAGGTGGCATTAGACGAAGTTGTTACTCGCGACCACAATTTATCTAATGCAAGTAGATAAGTATAAAAAATTAAACCCATCTTTATGCACCACATACCCGCAACCAGATTTTTAAATATATTTATTAATAAATAAAAAATAATGTGGAGTATATAGCATCATATTATTATACTGATTCCATTGACTAACCTGAAGTATCTTAATCATAGGGAAACAAAAAAATGTTATGTGTAAATGGCACTTAGATAGATTAAAAAATATATTTAAAGTATTCTTCGATTTCTCGCCCGATTGTGAAACTACAGTTTTGGGTCTAACCCATAGGTAGAGTTCTACTGTTTCAATATTAAGTATGAATAATATACCTACTGTATTACTCAAAAATCAAAAAATAATAGGTAGATAAGATATATACCTAATGATCATTGAGTTCACAATATTCTTACCATAATCTTATGATCAATCGGGTAAAAGGTAAAATATTCAATTCGTTTTAGTAAAAGATGCAAATATTTCGAAGAGACCGAATATTATCATGGGTTTTTAGTACCTACTGATAAAGCACCATTTATAAATACTCACCTACTTTGCAAATATTGTAATTTTTACTGATACATGCGATTTGAAGCTACATTTTTTTACCTCTAGAGTACTCTAATAGGTACATAATAAACCATGGTATCTAGACCAAAATAAAAATGTTAAGTTATAATAAATAAGCAACCTAAGTAAGTACCACATATACAGCTTCCACACTGTATTCCGTTTCAAAAAACGCAATGAAGATGTTTCTATTATATTATGAATTATGCTACCGCACCCACTTAAATAGACAAAAGTTCGTTTCATCTAGTGTATAATATTAATGACAATAACTACAATTTCAAAATAATAACCGATTAAATAAATTATATGAGACTTAGATATCAATTATCACATATTTTAGCTAACACATGTAGGTAAACACCCATCGTCAACGTTATTATTGCCTAATTAAATAATTGACAGTTGGTGTTTCTGACGACGGAAAGATGTGATTAAACAACATTTATTGCATTTGCACCAAAAGTATTATGGTCTTTGAATAGTAAACCTTAATTGTAATCGAGTAGGTCGAACTGCAACAAATCGATTCCGATACGGTATGAAATAAAATATAATTATTCATTCTTATCAGTAGAATTGAAAATGTTTTTCTAATCTCAATGTATTTAAACAATACAATTAACAATGGTTGGTAGGTACCTTTTATATAAAAATAAAACAGTGTGCATATATCTCACGTCTCATTGGATGTGCAATGTGCATAGGCCATTGATATTGGTCTTTAAGGTGCTTTCAGACTACGCTATAAGTACTTGCTATACTATATAGAATAGCACAACAATATCGCGCAACATACATTTAGTATGGATACGATCACACTGCGCTATATATAAAGCGTGTCCATACTAAATGTGTTCTTGTGCTATATTTGCTGAAAGCACCTTTATGTTATATTTTTTAATTTAGTGATGAATTCAGAAGACCAGTAATACTTAATTAATCAAGTCTTCCAACGTCTATTTTTACACTGACAAAATTCGGGTTTTTCTTTGATTTTTAGGTAGATACTATATTGAAAAGCCCATGTTTTTAATAATTCATTTGAATGTATTAATAAAAATGTTAGCTATTGAGAAGTGCCCAATAAAGAATTATTTAATTTTACTTTTGCTTGTGTATCTGTAGTTGTTAAAAACTATGATAAGGCAACACATGTGCGCAAGATCTACTGATAATTCTTGTATATCGGTTACTACTCAAAAATTGAATATTTCTCTTTTCGAGGTTATCATAAATAAACTTTAAATATATAAATAAAACCGACCTCAAAACGCACTAAAAATTAAAAATAAATTTTGTATTATAAATGAACCTAAGTATAGCCTAAATACTATAAATAAAAGGACGTAAATATTATTATAAATAGTCCAAAGCTAACCCTACTTAATTGTTTACGTTACGGGCCATATAACATAAATTGTCACCGTATTTAATATTAAACAGTTCTTATAAGCAATTCAAACTATTCGTTTCATGTATATAGCTCTTCAAACTTCTCAGTAATTTAATTGGTATCGAATATGTGGCTTAATTTTTTATGAAATTCCGTCAAAATTTTTATAATATACTAAATCATAAAATTAAGCTTGTATTTTAATTAGTAGGTATGTATTGCCAAAGCGAAGAAGATTTAATTGAAGTTTTTTAAAATTTTCATTTATTAACCTCAATATCTCTAAAACTATAAATTGAATTACCTTGATTGATCGGTGATTTATTATTGTTAAAAACATCTAATTCATCGATAAGGATTCATGTTTCATTATTAGTTATAAGTCAATAAGTAGGACGCGTTCGCGCGAATTTCAGCGATGTCCCGCCTGATTGTGAAACTATTCTGAAAACTATTGATCGTAAAACTTCCAAAAAAAGGACCACTTCGACGAGTCACTCTATCGTTTGACACCTCATCCAACCAAATCAGTCCACGGATGGCAACGTATGAGTGGAAAATCGAAAAAATAAAATATACACATCGGTTAAAAAGTCTTAAATACGATTTAAGTATGTATAGCTGTTTTTGTATAAATAGAAAGAAATCGTAATCATTCCACGCAATATTAAATAATTTGTCTGTACCTATGGTATTACAAGATTATTATTTTTGTTTGTGCACCAACCGTTTAATACTTATATAAGATAAGAATTAAACGGAAGGCTTCTCAGAACATAATATGAGAGTTATGTGGAGAAAAATAGTTCAGACGCAGGTGTAGATTGTTGATAATCACGATAGATATTTAAAATTTACGTATTTCCTTACTAGTCTAATTCATCCATTATAAAGGAATCGTGAGTAAGAATAGCAATTATTTAGTAACTAGTTAAAATCACTTTAATTTGTCATTTATAACCAAAAATAAAAATTCAAAGGGTACCTACCTATAATCGCAGTCTTAAATCTGAAACTGTGTGACTTTGTTTAAATTGAAACAAAAAAATACGCGACCCTGACATGTGTGGAGTGTCCCTCAGTCCCTCGTGTCGACCAGAAAATGGTCCGCTGACACTTTTCTCTAATAATTCTACATTCGTAGTTACATACTTTTTACCGTAACAACTGAATTTTAAAGAATTAAATTTTACATCTTTGTCATTATCTTAACAAAATTGAGTGGTTTAATGAACATTTGTTATTGTTACCAAAAGAATTTGAGGCTATATTTTCTATTTAATTGCTTAAATGTAGATTACCCGATATCCGCACAATAGATTTGTTTAGGTATGTAAGATCAAGTAAGATGTAAGATTCTGTTTAATAGTCCGTACTTTGTACACTTGATGTTTCAAAGCATACAAGAATTTTGTTTTGTTTTTAACTTCCACGTTCCACGAAGAATTCTTTAATATGTGTGGCGATAAACGTAGGTAGGTACTTGCCTATAGCAAGTCTCAAAAAATTGACCTATTTTTATGCGAATTCGGTTCAGCCATTTTAAAGTTAAACAATTTTGATATCAGTGGTGAGATATAATAGTATTTTTTTCAGTTCGGCTCCAAATTATTTATCCGATTAAAACTTGATTCGTTATCTTTCGAACATATACCAAATATTGTATTGGTTCTTAATTCTTTCGAAAGCTACAATCTATACAGGTATATAAAATTGGAGTATCTATTTAGTATTATATTTTTACTAAATGCGTATATACACGGTACATATACCAAAATAACATTTTTTACAATTTTCGTCTGTCTGTCTGTTCGTTCCGGCTAATCTCTGAAACGGATGGACCGATTTTGACAGGACTGTCACTGGCAGATAGCTGATGTAATAAGGAGTTACTCGGCTACTTTTATTTTAGACATTAATATAAATAAATAATAAAAATTAACTATTCCGCACGGACGAAGTACCTAAGTGCCTACATAATTAAGTATCTATTATTTTTCTGTTCTTTATTTTACTTTATTTAAGTATTAGCTATATGTATAACATCACGTTACGACGAATTAACGCAGGTGAAACCTCACACACAACTAGTACATAGATAAAACACAAGTATCTTGTTTGTTTATGGGGTTATTATAAAATTGTGTCCACTTAAACGTCCACGTTTTAGTATTGACAAATACTAAAATGATTAATAAAAACAAATATTAATTTAGTTTCGTCCTAGTTCTTATAAAATGATAAGGGATTGAAAAGGTATTTAGTATTATAGAAGCTACATACCTTCTTAATCCTTGAATTTTGCGCAGACCGAGTGCTTTGTGTACACAATACTACTTTTATTTAAAATTCTGCTGAAACGCGAAGGTCGTCTGGCTCTTCACTTTATATATAAGTGAAACCAAATAGGGAAGCCCGTCATTTTTCTAACAGGAAATTTTACGTCGACGGGAAAACTTGGTATGTTATGTCAACTTAAGTCCATCTGTTTATGACATCTATACAAATAAAATGAAGGTTTTTAATTTGTTTTTTAGGATAGAAATAAAAATGAAATAATACTGCCAACTATGAGCTTCAAATAACAATTAGTAATTTCATCCAAGTTAATTTACGAATTTACAAGATCCCAAGCGAATAATAAATGTGAAGTGTTAAAATTTAAAAATATCTCAAAACTTAATATTGTAGATACATGAAAAACCAACTGAGCATAAAATGTTGGTTTAGTAATAAACTGTCTGTGTAAAAGTTGTAAAATGCTGTAATTAAGGTTGTTGTAAACGCAAATTACTATTTGCTATGAATGACAAGTGGACTGAGATAAATGTAATCATTATAATCTCTATATATTGCAATATAAGGAAGGTTTTTACAATTTAGGTATTAGAAATTCCACATTATTGTTCGCTTACATCACTGTATGTACCCTAATGTTATATAACTGTTATTATTTCGTAATATATTTATACTATTTGTGCTCCGCGGTTTTACCCGCGTAAATTTCGTTGTAACGTGATGTTTTATAGCCTAAAGCCTTATCTACTATCCAATACAAAAAGAATTATTCAATTCGAACCAGTAGTTCTTGAGATTAGTGCGTTCAAACAAACAAACTTGCTTGTTTGAACGCTTGAAAAGTTCAGCTTCTTCCTCTTGACCGCATCCAGCGAAGAGCGGCTCGAATCATTGACTACCAGTTCCTTTCTGATCGGCTCGAGCCTTTGGCGTTGCGTAGAGATGTAGGCTCCCTCTGCATCTTCTATCGCATTTATCATGGGGAATGTTCAGAGGAGTTGTTTGGTTTATAACAGCATCTGTGTTTCATCTTCGAACGTCGAGGCGGAATGCGAAATTTCATCCGTACCACCTCGATGTTCATCGTTCCACAACTGAGCGTTTTTCAAGCCATTTTTTGCCACGCACCACCACTCTGTGAAACCAGCTGCCCCCTGATGTATTTCCGATCCAAAACGACATAGGGAAACCTTAAGAAAAGAGCGTACCTCTTTTTAAAAGGTCGGCAACGCACCCTTTGCCCAACAGGCGTTGAGGGTGTCCATGGGCGGCGGACTGCTTCTCGTAAGTGAGCCTCCTGCCCGTTTGCCTCCTTTTTAATAAAAAAAAACCAAACTCTTCAGTTTTATAATGTTATTAATTATTAGTATAGATTTATAATTTCGTCAAGGGGTACGGTAGACTCGATTGAAACCTTAACTGAATAATAAAACAGAAATATAAAGATTTCGAGTCGACAACATAATATATCCGCAAAATTCGGATTGTCGAGTAGGTATTTTGTTTAATTCTAATGGAGCTGAAAGACAAATCGCAGTCGCCATATTGGCCACTCTAGCAAAACGTCACTGCCACTAACTACAGAAATATCTACTTACTTTTTGTACCTACATGTGTATTATGAGTCACATTTCGAGGGAAGCTGGGTTTTTATCTAGTAGTTTTTATATTTTCACTTTATAGTAGGTACTTTATGCATACAAATATATGGAAAATATTTTGCGAAATTCAAAAACAAAATATCTGCAGATTTTTGCCTCATAATTCAATGATGCAATGCAGTTAAAAATCTGATGAAATTATCTTCACTTTGTTCTAAATTAAACGTTTTACAGCTGATCCGAAATAAATCATTCCCGAAGTAATGTTTGGTTTAAAAATTGTGTCATTTGATTTCATAATATGTATCTCTAAGCGTATTAATATAACTTGCTATACCTATTTAGATAATAAAATGTCATAATCTAAATCTAATTTACATGTTATTGTGACTAGAAAAATACAAGTATACATAGGTAGATACTATTTTAATCATTTTTGAAAATTCTGTCAAACTGTGATTCTAAATAAATTTTTAATCGTCTTTTAAATAATTATTTATTTTATAGCGAAAAAGAGAATAATTATTTCATTTTTTTTCAAAACATTTTTATGTAATTAATTATTTGTTAAAATTACGTCAACCAACGGGAACTACAATAATACTTACATACTAAAAATATAAACTGTACCTAAAGATGAATTATCTTGAAAAAGTCCTATACACGTAGATCGCTTATTAATAAAACGTAAATACCTACTTAAATAAAAAGAAATTGCACCTATTGTCCACGTATAATTAAAATTTAAATGTATTCATTAGTACGTCTTTCAATTTGATTGTTACATTGTCTTTCACAAATTCATCAACCTCAAATTACTGTATAGTAGGTATTGTTGCCGAGCTTTACTCGGTTATGCTGCTAATAGATTTGTATCTGGAATGAAAGACCAGGCCAATTTAGGTCGTTTTAAGATAAAGTCCATATTCTCAGCAGCAGTCTGTTTATCACTACATAGTATAAAACAAAGTCGCTTTTTCTTTCCCTATATCCCTTTGTATGCTTAAATCTTTAAAACTACGCAACGGATTTTGATGCGGTTTTTTTTTAATAGGTAGAGTGAATGAAGAGGAAGGTTTTTATATATGTTTTATATCCGTGCAAAGTCGGGGCGGGTTGATAGTATTGTAATAAAATCAAATTCGAATTGGTGATGCCTACACGTCATGTCATCCTGTATCATTATATGTATTTTGCAGAATTTTGATACCTTTTGGGAACTTTGATAAAACCATAGTGTATTTTATAGATTTTTATATTATAACAGAAATAAACATAGGTACCTACCTACTGAAAAAATTTCTTGCTGCCTTGAGGAATATACATATGTGAATAGAAACTTATTAAGATCTATGCTATCCGTATGATGATTAGGTAACTGAGTATGTAAAATACTTCGCATTGCATAGCGTTGTGGATGGCTTGTCACGAAGTTTACACACAAGAACAATAGGTATTTATAATCATTTTGTCATGGGTACATTAGTTGTATTGATTACCGTCAATACAAATTGCAATATTGTGTTAGTATTTTGTTACAGAATATAGTACTTACTCGTATGTATTAAATTTTACACCTAAGGTGCGAATATACACAGTCCAGTAAAAGCGTGACAACTGACACCTTTATCACGTGAATGCCCTAATATAATAAAAATATGTAGATTAAAAACTCCTAGAGCTTATTATTCTGTTAATGATTATGTAGAAGACAGGAATGCTTGGAATTAGATCGTTCCATCTCCCACATGTAACGGTTAGAAATCTGAGTCTGTATACTGAATATTGTTGTAACATATTGTGATTCAAAGAGCGATTGCTTGGGAGTTTCTTGTGCTGCTTTAACGCCACCCATAGCATCCGAAGCGGTACTAGATTATACAGTCATTTGGATTTAATCCTAGCTTTAAAATATTGACTTGCATTAAGTAACTGTTACATAACCAGTTCTACAATTAAGAAATATTTTAATGAGTTTAAGTGGACATTTTTTTCTGATTATTAAATATAATTTATTTTACGAAATTATCAGCTCGCCAAACGGACGGCGGAAATCTTACTCCATAAACAACTGAGTAATATATGAACTTACAAAATATATTATAGAAAATATGATAGACTGAATAAAATTCTTAACGTATTTAAAACCTTTACCTACATATTATAAATTGATAATTCTTTGTGTATTGAACATTAAATGTTTTATTTATTTGCGCATAATACTTCTATAATACTTAAAGATAATTAATAATGTCAATTCAGGTAAATGCTTAAAAGTGACAATATACATTTTTATTGTCTTTTTAGTTTCTATCAAAATTTAAAACCAGTTGTTAATTGCAAGTGCATGTCAATTAACCTTGTTATATGGTAATAAAGTGAGGATATGTATTTTAACATATTAAACCTTCAAATACAAATTAACCTGTAGGCTGTAGGTACCTACTCTTAAAAATTTATATTCAATTCTAGACTACTTTTAAAGAAAATCTGTACATATGGAAAAGGCAATATATCTATATCTGATGTTCTGTTCTGTTCTTATCTGTAGACTTGATCACCTCCTTGGTCTAGTGGTAAGCACGTAAGCGTTACAACGGAGAGGGTTCCTCCTCCTGGGTTCGATGCCCGGTGGAGATAAAAAAATCGGTCTGGCAGGGTAAAGAAGGCTGATCACCTACTTGCCGATAAAAAAAAATCGATCAGTGAAACAGATGTGAAATGCATCTGCTCCATACCCCACTAGGGGACACGGGACTTCACTTTTTAATATATCTATAGATAAAGACTATAATCTTCATCTTATATTTTATTCGAACTCTGGATTTATATATTATACTAAATATTAGTACTGTACTGTTTACCGGTAAATCATAAAAACGCTCGCTAAGTAAATAGCAATTATTTAACCTAAACAGCTACGGAACATTGCATATGTATCCTCTCGAGTAAACGGGCCTACGCATTTCGTAGACAACATTATTTGATGATAGATAGATATTCGTTTCTAAAAAATTACTAGTACTTATAATTACTAGTACAGAAGTAAAAGTAATAAATAATAGAATATGGAAAATGTTTTGCGTTGAACATGTAATTTGTTTAACTTCAAAACGGTATCAAATTAGCACCTTCAGGTTACCGATATGCAAACAAACTTGTCTATAAGTTCAAGAACCTCGAAAAACTTAAAAGTAGTGTATTTTATTATCACTACTCACTTGCAACAGCTACAAATAAATACTTTGTGGTTTCCCATTTTTAAGTAAATACTAAATAGGTAAGTTCGAACGGTATTCATTCAAATCGATCATTGCTTTTGGGTTTTTGTAACAGATACAATAGTTTATTATGTCTTGCATTTTTATATGTGTAGGTAGTTACAGAAACACAATATTGTATTTAATTCCTTTAACAATGATGGCGTGCCAGCTAATTAAATAGAGTTGGCGTGGTTAGGCATTCAAGGTCGTCAGTATATTTAACAAAAGAAATGTTTACAGATATTATGTAGATTATTATTTTCCCGGTGATGTAAACAAAATCTTCCAACTTATAAGATAGGTACCTAAAAGCCGTACGGAGCGAACTTTTTAACTACGGACTTATATGTTTTTTTTTTTTGCGTGCCTGCTAGCAGCTATCAAGAGAATTACATATGAACTTCTTGAACAACACAAGTGTAAACTACATTAATTTAATATCTATGAATAATACAATAGAGCAAACATTTCAATGTCATATATTTCAATACATCATCAGTCATAATTATGAATATAAATTATTTTATTGTTTTTCCAAAATAAATTTTGATTTTTTTTAATATTTAAATTAATACGTCCAATATTATTGTGTAAATGAATCTGCATATAAATCCGTATATCCTGTATTTATTTTATAGATCCACATATTCTGCAAGTCACAGGCGTCCAAAAGTAATATACCAAAATTAATGGCCATTAATTTTGTCTCTCACTCAATCAATCTATATCTTCCTTTCATAAAAAAGCATGTGAAAAACTCTCTGTTTAGGTATGTAGTGGCTCCACTAATATATATGTACCTACTATTGAGTTATTATGTACTACGTATTACGTTAGTAATATATCTTAAGGTGGTTCGATTCGGTCCCACAAAACTCAAAGCTCGCTAGATGACGCTACTTTTGCAAATTTCTAGTTTTTGTTTTTTTTTTTTTGAAATTATCATTGTATTTGTATACATTAAAATGTTTCGCGAACTCTTTATATAACTATTATTGCAAAAACAAACGTTGAACAATTCATTGTACAAAAACCATCCCTAAATGTCGACAGAGTGGTCCTTCACACTATTTCTTTTCCTATATAACATTTAGATGTCATCAAGTGCATCTCAAACAGTGATATTGTTTCAGATGTTATTGCGGTAGTATGGCGTGGAGAGCCAGGTCAGACGGGCGGGGACGCTGAGCGGGCGCATGTGGTCGCGTACGGCGCGGCTTTTGCGGCGGGTGGCGCTGCTCGCCCCGTTCGCGTTGACGGCCCTGGCGCTGTTCTTGCTGCCGCGCCCTCCACCCTACCGCGCCTCGCGGCTGTCTTCGCAACCCCCCACAACGCAGCCTCGGGGCGATGTTTACGCACAAGTAAGTCATAATTTTCTATTTTTATACTTGTCAGCTGTTGTCACTTAGGTACACAAAAATCAAGACAAGAAGCGATAAAATTTAATTATTTAAGAGTGACACGAGCTATTTTATCGCGACCAAACGTTCTCTTGTTCTTTTCTTTTCAACGACTTCAAGCTTCGATATTGTTCAAGAAACTTCGAATAATTTTAACAAAAAAGTACCGAATTCAATAACAAAATTATCCTTTTAAAAATAGACTTCCATATTATGTCTGACCCAGGCCCAACTGGGATTACGGAACCTTTTATTAAAATGTTTCGTTTGTTTTATGTAACCTCTTGCTGATGCCTTCTTGTAATATAAAATAATATATTATCTAGTTAATAATATGCATCTGAGTTACATACCGACAAAAAGTAATAACTTGTAAAAATATTAATTATTATTTTCAATAATGCTGCGGCTCCATTAGCGGGAATAGACGAATATTAATATAATAATCGCGATAGATGTTAGTAGACCACTAAGTTCATCAATATTCATCCGACAAAAATGCTTATCGCGGCGCTGTCGGTAAACTGGTGAATCAAAGGGTTTTCACGAATATTCGTCAATTCCCGCTAATGGAGCCGCAGCAATCGCGATTACCCGAATACGATAATTTTTATCGCGAAAACGCGACACGACTATTCGCCCGCTAATGGAACCGCAGCATAATAGATATCTAGATTTTAAAATAGACAATATCTATAAAGTGTACACCTGTACTGTACAAAACCTAGTAACCATTATAAAATATAATATAACTAGCGACCCGTCCCGGCTTTGCACGGGTATAAAACATATATAAAAACCTTCCTCTTCAATCACTCTATCTATTTAAAAAAACCGCATCAAAATCCGTTGCGTAGTTTTAAAGATTTAAGCATACAAAGGGATATAGGGGAAGAAAAAGCGACGATACTATGTAGTGAAGTGATAAATACCTATTTGTCAACAGACATAAAATTTAAGAGGTTGAGCTAAAAAGCTGAGAAATATAATAAGTATTATCTAATCCGTATAATTTCTGACGTTATCACAGTATCTACCTACCTATACTATAGCAAAAAGGTAGATTCGATGATTTCCAGCTATAGATTAGATTGTGGTACTTGTAAGTTGTAACCAGTGTACATATCATTTGTAAAAATACGCATCGAATTGATAACCTCCTTTTGGGTGGTTTTGAAGGTCGGTTAAAAATATTGATTTAAGAAAATAATTGTTCAATAAAATATAATAAATCGTTAAATAATTTTAAATAAGTAATAACTGAATCTTAGCTTTAAAGTGAAACCTAAACGATATCGTCAAACAATGATGGATTCGATAAGCAATATGTCCGCTATTTTATACTCGTAATTGGTCATATTATTGCAACCGTCATGTCCCGTGGTCCCTTTTAGAGAATGCTATGAACTCTTCAAGGTTTTTGTTAAACGTGAACCTGCATTCATTATAATTTTCACGCGCAATGACCAGGACCTTTTTAATTAAAAAGCGTGACGTCCTTTCAGAACTCGATAACGGAAAGCGAGGAAGTGAACAATGTTGAAGATGAGACTTCCAAGCGACCTTGGTACATGAGAGGGGGGGAGAAACGGCCAAGGAGTTATGACAACTTGGCCAGACTGTTTCCTGAAGATCTGCCCGGAGAAGACAGGTAACTGGGTATGCTAATAAAATGAATTTCAAGAATTGTTATAAATCTACTACAACGTACACTAAAAAGAAATAAATAAATCAGAAAAAGTTATTCAATAAGGCGTGGTGTATTTATAATAATAATGAACGTCTTTATAACAATGTAAGTACAAAACAGAGCAAGTAATAATTGGATGGACAGAGATCACCTATTAATATTTAAAACAATCGACAATCTGGCCTTCAGCATGACCATTTCTCAAATCATAATATTTAATGTTCTGCCTAATAAATAATAATACTGCTTAAACTTAGCATTTCAAATATCAAAAAATACACATATCCATAGTTGCATGTACGACTATCAGGATTAATTATTATTTCGCACTTTATTGCCTCTATAAAATATTTATGGCGGTTTTTCGAGTATACTCCGATAGCTATACTTAAAAATAAGAAGGAATAAACAATAAGCCGATTGTTCGTGTAGTTCCTAAAATAAAATATTATATTTAGACTAGACAAGGTACTAAGATTGCCAATGGCGGGAAAATCAAAATATGTTTTAGTTTGGAAAATGAATAGATGTTGTTGAAACATTTAGAGTTTAAATGTTATCTTTATGGTCTAAATTTTAGACCATAAAGAACTCATTAAAACTACAATTACCTATTATTGAAACCATCTGGTACCTTAGTTATATTGAATGTCACCAGTATTTGGCCCTTGGGCTTCACTGTCGCTTACTGAGGATAATTAAATAACACAGATCTAATATAATCTATGTCTTTAGGATCGTCGAACAGCTCATGTACACATTGCCAAAAGACGAAGAGGTGCCAATAAAGAAAATATTGCTCGCGAATGGTTTAGGTGCTTGGGGAGTGTCAGGCGGCCGGACAGAGTTCATCAGGAATAAATGTCCAGTAGACAGGTGCACCCTAACAGCAGACTCTAGAGAAGCAGATACCGCAGACGCCATCTTGTTTAAAGACCATCACACACCGTATAATATCAAACGGCCACTTCATCAAGTAAGTTTCTTTTTAATTAAAAAATTACCTGCCTTATTCCAAAACGCGGTTGAAAGATAGCCTGGAATTGTAACCAAAAAAAATCCTTGACTTGTAAAAAAGCTTATTACAAAACGAGACTTATCGCAAAATTATGAATCAACTATGTTAGTAAAGTTAAACCGGCGTGACTTTTTGACGTTTTTCAATGGTTTTTTTTACGATTGTCAAATTAGACATTTCGCGCTTAGCGTTATTTTAATTTATGAACAAATTTAATTTTTAAATTAATAATGGATATAAGTAATGTGATTGATTCGATGGATTTAGAGGATTTAGTATAGACTTTATGGAACTGTGTTTTGAACAAAGTTCATCTTTTTCATAAGGAACTGTACTTACTCCTTTATTTAATCAGAAAGTGCCAAACACTGCAAGGAATTATAAGGAGAAGACTTTTATCATCACACACTTTTAATGGTATTATTATTGACTCTCGTTCCTCTTAGTTTCTGACATTGAAATCTCAAGTTCTATTCTTTTTATAATGATAAGCATATCATATTTTGACAGTTCAATACTGTATTTCACTTGAATCTGCTTTCTACTTCCATCCGTTCTAATTGCCTTTTTTCAAAATGTATGTTGCTGTCAGTTATTGGGTTTTGCTTAATTCATTTCTGAAAATTTTAGTAATGTTTAATTAATCAGTCACAAGCATAAAAGTTTATCTGTATCACCCTCAATTGCTGTTACTAAATTTTATTTAATAAAAATTTGTGTTCATATTTATAAACCCTAGTACTTATCTCTTAATATTATAACTAATGATTTGAAAAATACCTTTCTCTAAAATTGAAATTCTTTCTTTAGTATCAACTATCAAGTTTCATCCCGTTTTTCTAGAATCTAGATGTTCCATTTCTTCTTGTGACTGTTCTATTTTAATTTTTCGTCGGCCTATTGCTGCAACAATTACTCACACAGCACACTACAGTTCCTTAATAATGCACTTAAAGAAATAATGGTTAGATCTCTAACATAAATAAAATTATATTACAATAAGAATTAATTAACAACAATTAATTAGAACAATTTTTGTAATAAGACCGTACAAGTTTAAGTAGATACATACGTATTGTAGTTCTGCGTTCAAAAGGAACTACTGAGGAATTTTTAAGTAACAATATTTACTTATAATAAAGGAATAAGTAAAGGCACTTACTTACTTCCTAATCATATTTATAGTGACGAAAATCTTTAATATAAAATGGCGATAAAGCACCATTTGATAACAAAGTTTAAATGTTGACCTGCATTGCAGCTTATTGATTCCTGCTTAATCACTGCAACAGAGTTCCGAAAAAAGAACAGTCACGGTTTTAGTCTGCTTAGCGAGCCAAAAGTTGCGTTAAGTAGGTATAGGTACATTTAAAAATTTGAATCGTAGTTTTTTATTATTATTCGTTTATTTAAATTAGGCGCACATAAGTTTACGCTGTTAAACTAGGTAGGTACCTGTTAATTGGTTTCTATATATATTGGGATATTAAGTAGAATAATTGTGTATTATAGTTACATATGATTTAAGTATGTTAAGATTTGTTCTGTTGCGACAGACTCCTGAACTCCACACAGTCATCACAATATATTTTCATATTAAAATGTAAATAAGTACTAAATAAAAAACGTGGTAGGACCTTGTGAGAGTCCGAGTAACTACCCATCGACGAAAAAAAGAAAGCTGTTGAAAACGACTTCAAGGCGCGTTCGGCGGGGCGCGCCCCGCTCTGCGTATAATTAATCAGGGGGTGCAGAGCGCGGGGCGCAAGTGCTCTATTTTAGATTTATTGTTTATCAATGCCTAACCTTAATCCTAAATATTCCACCATCAATTCGATAAAAATAGTGACATTTATCGAATTTTTTTTCGATTTTGTGCTATTTATTTCACATTTCACGGATCTTTCACAATTATACAAAGCATTATACCTACTACTATATAGGTACCTAATAGTCATAGGTATACTATACCGTGTACTGAGATATTGTTTCTTACTGAAAACATAATAATGTAATAAAATACCTTTTCAATAATTCAATTTCATATAGGTTACAATTTAAGTCTATCCATTAGCTTTATTTTGAGGATTTTTATTAGTATCATTTTTTTTCAGATTTGGATTTTATACTACTTGGAATGCCCCTATCACACTGCATCTTTACGGCCAACATCCGTCGATGTTTTCAACTGGACGGCTACCTACCGGCGAGATTCGGATATCGTAGCCCCCTATGAGAAGTGGGTCTACCATGATTCTGACGTCACTGAAAAGGTATTGGAGCGGAACTACGCGGCTAATAAAACAAAAAAGGTTAGTCGTGGGCCTGTATTCCAACACGTCACTTAACTGACACTGAATGAAACTGTTAATAAAGTAAAATCAAAATATTGGTTATAAAGGAATTTTACAAACTTTTTTTAAGTTCGTTTTAGCATGTGACTAAAAAAAATTCCCAAGTAGGTAGGTAAGTGTGGAAATCGTAATTCGCAACTAATATAAAATACCTATTGTAAATCACATAATTATAGCATCGGCTAGGATCTAGCCGCTAGATATTAATATGATTGTTCAATTTGTAAACATAGTCAACATTCCACAGGTGGCGTGGTTCGTTTCGAATTGTCATGCGCGCAACCGTCGGCTTCAATACGCACGGCAGCTCTCTAAATACATTCCAGTGGATATCTATGGAGCTTGTGGCCCTCACCATTGTCCCAGGACAGACCCCAATTGTCTGGAGATGCTCGATAAGGATTACAAGTTCTACCTCGCCTTTGAGAACTCTAATTGTTGGGATTACGTGACTGAGAAATTTTTTGTGAACGGACTACAGTAAGTTTCTAAAACCAATTCTTACTAATATTATAAACGCAAAAGTTTGTATGTGTTTGGCATGCAAATAAAATAATATGCTCTGGATTAACATATAGTGTAGGTACTTTATATACCGGTAGTGTGTTCATGTGGGATGATTTAGACTTTAGAGAAACGAGTATTCTATATGCTATATAACATCATGTTACGACGAAATTAACGCGAGTCCAACTGCGGGGCACAAACTAGTAATAAGTGAAATTGAAGATTTAAAAAACTCCCCCACATGTTAATACCGCATAAATGTTTGATCAGATATTCACTATTTGTAGTAAAAAAAAAACCGCAAACTATGATGCCACAGATAGACAAACTTGTAAAACCCGACTATTTGCGTCGGAGATTAAAAACTTTGTGGTGCATTGGGATGGTATAAAGAAAAATTATCATTGGTTATGAGTTTTCAAACTAATTTAGTCACAATTTTTTCCCGATCTCTTCTCACCTCTATAATAAATTCGAAAGCTGTTGATAATTATGAATTAGGGAAGTTTAACAATTCGTCACGAAAATCTTTTTAATTTTGAAATATTTTATTTAATATAGTATATAAATAAAATACATACTTATAAATGTAATATGTATTTAAATAAAAATTTGTTCGCGGGTATAACTTACCACCAAATATTTATTATATGTAGACATTTTTACTAAAAAACTTTTGGCGCTTACTCAAGACATTTTAGAAATGATTAAAAAGATTAAAATAATTTACGCTGAAATAACAATTAAATAATTTGGAATTATTGCGTGTCAGAGGGAAATGCATAACTGCATAATTAAATGTATGTACCTAAAGCAAACAATATTGTTGGCCAAAATAAATTGTTAATTATATAATAGGTACTCTGTATATCCTCTATAAACGATGTTTTCTACATTAGGAATTCTAGAGAAAATATTTTGATAAAAATTACCAATTCCGTTATAAGAATTCATATTACTACTCTTCTATAGTGGATTGAATTTTATAGAAAACTTAAAAAATACCTGTACCAAAACAATTTGGCTAACGAGCCTTGTTTGTATATTGTATAGGTCATAGTGATCATTTGTCTGATGTTATTTTCCAATGTTAACGGCATACCTTCCTCTATAAAATAAAATAAACATCCAATCATTTATTTTAAAAAATTTCTTTTAATATCAAAATAACACCTCTTATTGGAAAACCCCGTACTTCAAGTAGAACTACTACTTTTAGGAGAAGTATGCTCAATATTAAACTAAGAAATAAAATAAATCTCGAAACAAGCCGGAAGCATACTAAGGTTACAGATGTGATATATTGCGTCAAGAAACTAAAGTGGAGGTGGACAGTCCACATGATGAGGAGCAAAAAGGACAAATGGGCTAAGGATGTGACCGAATGGTGTCCAAGACAACACAAAAGAAAGAGAGGGAGACAGCGACGGAGATGGGAAGTCGACATCATAAGAATAGCAGGCGCCACATGGACAAGGAAGACCGTACTCTATGGCAAGCTTTACGGGAGGCCTATGCTGAGTAGCAAGACAATCTTTGCGAAACTGGTGTCAATGTTAAATATTTTAATGTAGTATATAAGAAATATGTGTTTATAAGATTGTTTAATAAAGGCTTTATTATTAATACTTCAGGTCCATATAAATTCATACTCCATATGAATTTACTTTTTTTTTTGACATCGATTCAAAACTTTATGAAAAAAACTAAACATACATACAGATGATGTTTTGATTTTTGTTTATTTCTAGCTTACCTGTGTTTTTTTTGATTTAAATAATTCGTAAATGAATGTGTGTCCAGCCGTCGTCAACTCAGAATTTAAATTTACAGACATGACGTACTTCCAATAGTTATGGGTGCAAAGCCCGATCAATACGCAGCAGTGGCGCCACATAATTCTTATGTTCACGTGGAAGAGTTTGCCAACCCTGAAGAGTTGGCAACATATCTACATCGACTCGACGAGGATGATAAGCTTTACAATTCTTATTTTAAATGGAAGGTAAATTTAAGCTAATTAATATGATTATCTAACGCCCAAAGGAATTAAATCCAAAAGCAGGATTGGATTTTTTTCTTGATGGCGTTTCCGTCATTAAGAAATCCGTTATTATAGAAACGAAGTTGACCTAAGATTGTAATTATGCAATCTTAGGTCACCTTCCATTCCTACCTTGAAACCCCCTCGTAACTGGGCAGAAGTAATTAACGTTTGCACGAATTGAAACAATTATCCTATTGGTTATTTTCAGGGTACAGGTGAATTTATAAACACGTACTTCTTTTGCCGTGTATGTGCAATGGTTCACGCTAACTCACGCCGACAACGAAACGCACACTATACTGACGTTCAAGCGTGGTGGCGAGATGGGACTTGCACGCGTGGCGACTGGCGATCGACTGTGCAAGACTCGCGCGATAATGGCTAGTTAACCTACCCTCAAAATTAATGTTACAAAATATGACTTCTCCACGTTCGCACACTTTTATTCATAGTGCTGGCGTATTGAAGTATCACAGTTTGTAAGACTGAACGAATGATTCGTGGAGGAGTTAGTAGAGTTGTTGATGAATGTGCTTCGCTTGTGTCTATATGTATAAGGTGGCCCGTGGCTCCATAGAAATGGAAGATCAAATTACTAACACAATTCGACCCTTTAAATTACTACCTGGAGCCATTGAAAAAAGTTAAAAATGATATCGAAAAAGAAATATGTGTAGAATTCTCGTCCACTAAATTATAAACTGTTCAATATTATTTTAGTTCAATTTCAAAAAGTAGTGATCAATGTACGCTTGTATGTATGAAAGAGGAGTTAGAAAAACATTGTACTCAGCAAATTATATCGTAAAAGTTATTAAGGCGCTTGGTATCGCCAATGACCTTGTGCATTCGGGCTTGGCCTATGCTCCCCGCTCCGTTATTTCGGCGCGATTATGTAAAGGTCGTTGGCGCAAACTGTTGACTCTCAGTACAAGCCCCTGGTTTGATCCAATGTGTTTTCGGTTTTCGAATTCATATTTACCTCATGGGTTTTCATTGAAAAATATTTCAGATTTGGTTTTTTTTTATTCATTATTTTCATTTACCATTTCATTATTTTGGTCAGTTTAATAAGGGAGTTTTGGTAAATTTTGGGGGTTATTAGAAGTTCTAAAACGGCGGAAAATTCCTGAAGCTGCGTGTGTACACAACCAATTGCATTTGTTCCAGTAACAACGGAATTATATTATTACATACTTTTATTTTTTTTGGAGTTTCTGATTCAATAAAAAAAATTACATTGCATAATTTGCACTGTAGTGTACATTTAGAAAAGAGTTCTATTTTATGTTCTCCACCAATTTCGGCACAGCTTTAAGAACACTATTCATCGGACCATGGTTCGCTATTTCTTTTAACTTGTTGAAGAAGTGTTCAATATTTTTGATTCGTCTACATTCAATACTTGGTCTAAGGGTTTCTTTTAAAAAACATAAAATGTTGAGCTGAAACCACATAGATTATAATAAATACGTTTGTTATTTTTCCATTTATCAAAGTTAAGTTTGTAGACAAATAAAATTATTATTATTTCTTGTAAGAGCCATGAAAACACCACTACAACTTTAGAAGCAGTAAGAAATTTAAAATTGAAAACAGTTTTGTTTCAACAATTTTTATCATATAGTATTTTACGTTCTACAAAATCATTTAAACGTTGCGATTGCAGATCATAATATATCAGTCCCTAACATATTTTTTTTTAAATCTCAGTAAACTTATTATAGAGCCCTCAAAGATGATCATTTCACGATACCAAACGCCTTAAGAAGTTAGACGATTGTCTACCATGAGCGTAATAAAATACGGTAAATACGGTATGTAGTAGGTACCTACCTATTTAAAGTTTAAATTATTGTTGTTTATATATTATATTATGTGTTATGTTTCTAACCTTCCTACGTTATGTTTCTAACATTTATTTTCTACACTATTCACAAAATTAGATGGTTTTTTTAAAAGTATTATTGTAGGTACGTTTTTTTGTTAAATATATAGACTATTGGTCGGTAGTTTAAAACTTTTTTTTTCATAAATACCATAAATCGTGGTTTTTATATTTATTACTACGGAGGTACGCTTTAAGTCTGCTAAGAAAACATTTTCGTTACTTTGAAAGTATTATTTAGGTAGGTACATTGTTTGTGGAAAGATGTGTCACTGGGAGACATCGAATTTATAACTAAAACCTTCAGTTTTTCAAAATATAGGGCCATATTAATTATCAGTAATCCTATGATTGCATATTTTGTTAAACATTTAAGTACCTATTATTGATTTTACATGAATACCTATTTACTTCCAGCTTTTAGTTTTGTGTCTTATTACTGTTTGATATGTTTATTTTAAATGCATGCAATTTTATGTAGTTTTAACAAAAAATCATTATTTGGTATTTAGTATGAGAGTAAAAAATAAATCAGTGAAGCTATAAACTATTGTAAAACATTCCAACTATATTATGAATTAAGTCTACAACTTTTTGTAAAAGTGATTTGTAAACCTACCTAAAATGGATTCTTTTTCTGTGGTACAGTTTGATGTTTTTTGGATAAATTATGAATTGAATGCCTCCAGGCTTCAACTTAACAGAGGTTTACTAAGAATATTGTAGTACCTACATGAATTATTATGTTAATAAACTTAAATGTCTATCCTCATGCAATAATCACCAACAAGATTTGATATATTGTATATTATATTCAATTATTAGCTATTACATTTATTACTTAAATAAAATTGCATTTACCTCTTCAAAATGTACTTAAACATTCCTTAGAGGAAAATTGAAAAATTATAAAGCTCAATGTGTCTAGTCGACGCCAATTTTAATTGAGCACAAAATTTGCACATGTTCTTTTTAATGTTTTTAAGTTAAGCACATAAATTAAATTATAAACTTAAATAATTTACATTTTTGTAAGTTATAGTGCAATTTTACAGAAAACTTATTTATAATGTTCCTTGTTTTATTATATTTAAGTGTAAATTATTATAGATGTAAATCATTAAAGCATTTTTTTTAAGGAGTTTTTTTTAATACCTACTTAGGTAAGGAATGGGGCAAGCACAATTTTGTCTTACTCATAATTTTCTTCTGTGCTAATATTTTTTGATCACCTCCATGGCTAAGGTTTACGTATTTGTCTGTGGCGCCGCAGGTCTTGGGTTCAAGTCCCACAGAAACCAATATTTTGGTTAGATAAGCATAAAGGTCTATCACCTACTCGCTTATAAAGGAAATTAAAATAAAATATATTTTAATATAATATTTTTACATAAATAGTGTGTAGCTCAGTGCTTCATGCACTGGACTGAGCCCAGATAGTGAAAAAACATTTAATAAATTTATCATTACTACTTATTTATTTATTAAGAAAAAAGTTGCTTTTACTATCTGTATAATAAAAGGTTACAAGTTTAAATAACACAAATATTTAATATATGTACTTAATTAGTTTATAAGTCCCAAACAAAATCAATACAAAGCATCATTTTTGTGCTACATGATAATTGATATACCTAATATGATGTTTGTGATTAGCATAATAATCATAAATAAGTAAAATCACAGCATTACCAGAACAATTATTGTCCTAGAAATCCAACTTAATTTATTCCATTTTATTCAGTATTTTTCTGTACTCTTTTAGTGTGTTAATATTTTTCATATTTTCTTGTATTTGTATTTGTATGTTAACACACTCCACTATAAAGTTAAGAGCATTTTCAAAAATACTTTTTGCTTTGTGTAAATTTTGTGGCACTAAAACACCAAACCAGTGCATTGGGGTCACTGTATTGGAATCATTGTCAACCACTTTAATTTTAATTTCACCATCTTCTGCAGTGGTCTCACACATTGTGGAAGCTGAGAATTCAGTACTAGCCTCAGTTGGTAGTCGCTCTTTACTCACTGATGTTTGGCCCATTATGTATCGTGACTTTGCCAAGTTGAAACAACCATTATTTATACTAGATTCTATATTCAGTTCTCGACACATTTTTTCTTCCATTAAATGCAACTGGTTTAACGTAAGCCGATCCAATAGATCATTTATGATGTCCTCGCTGCAAATTTTGTCTGAAAATATGTTTGCTTAAATTCAATGAATTGTTAATTAATTCAATATAGCAAGTAAATTCAGACGTTTCTTCGGCCCAGTTAACTTACCAGAAGTCATCTCTTTTGTTTTGTATAAAACTATGAAATAATACTTTAGGGTTATTTAAATCCTTTGAGATGCAGTAATCTGTTTGTAAATTCTTTGACAATTAGAGAAATAAACGATTTTTTTATTTATTTATTCGATAATTTTTTACTTTTAGTTTTGAACCATTTTTGTACACAGATTTGTAGTACTTAACTACCTACACTCCTAGTACTTTGTATTATATAAATAATTGCTTTGATGATTGATCAGGTGATGCGAAAACCACAGAAAACAGTCCCTCAAGAGTCAAGAGTTACACAATAGTGACAATATACAATACAATACAATATAAAATAATATTACTCAAAGATGAAAGAGTAAAGATACAGATTGATTAATACAAAATGAATTGAACCTTGGTTCTCATTAAAGTTTATAAGGTATAATGCGTTTCATCAACTTTCATCTTATAGTAGACAGTAGACTCAAGATTGACTCTGAGTAGGTACTAGGTAGTAGGTACTGAGTGTCTAGTGACTATGGACTATAGTCATTTAGTCAGTAGTCAGTGCTTGTTGCTTGACAGGTTTAGGCCTTAGGCCGAGGCTTAAAATATTTAAATTATAACTTCTATAAAATGGCTATAATTTAGAAACGGTTTAGTTTCTTAAATGCGAAATCATGTGGAAATATGTAACACGCCGGTTGAGAGATACGCTTGAAAGAAGTGCTAATCATTTTGATAAGAGAAGTTCGGCTTTTGTCAATACTCCAAATGGTTTATGTGACGAAAACAACAAAAAATATAGTTCACCATGTTGTTGGTTTAACCCTCGAAAATGCTGGAGTTCGTTTCAATATAACAATGATACTAAAAGTAAAAAATGGAATTTTGATCATTTGAACCGAACTTGGATAGGTGCCATTACATGGGTATGTTTGGATTTATTTATAAAGATCACTCACACCTGCTGCTTTTGATTACAAAACAATAAGATTGAGATATATGGAATATCACATGACTTTCCAGCAATATAACTTGATATCCTTGCTTTTACTTTTGCCATGACTGAATTCTGGTGTCAATAAGTTTTATTATTTCGTTACAAACTACAAAAATATTTGTTTAAGTCATGTTTAAGTATTATTATATTTACAGAGCAGTGCTTTGGTCTTTGGGTGGTATGCAGGGCAGTTAATTAATCTCAAGGTTAAGAATCAAAACTCACATTTAAAATGCAAACCTACTATCAATTCTCTTATTGCATCCCTGCAACACATTAAAACAAATCAGAATGTTAAGAATTTTGACACAGTCTATGAAATAGACAGTAATGAGACAGTGGCTCCTACGGTTCATTTGATATCAAATGATCATAATGGTGATAAAGAGAATTCTAGTAATAAAAGCTCGGAAAGCTCTGGTGATGATTTGGGAGAAGTTTTGAATTCTATTGAGAACAGACTAGGATTAGCAGCTATTGAGAATGGTCAACATAAAGATGGATTAAACTTGTTAAGGTAATTGAATGAAATCTCAAGCTACAATGGTAGCTTGTATAACAAGCAACAACCTTGTTCATGTTCATATGCATGAATTACAAGTTTATTTTTAAACTGTGAAGTACTGTGTACACCACTGTGAAGATATTAGATAGCAAAATTGTAATACATGATTTCTATTAATAATCATTAATCAAACTGATGCATAGAGGTATATTTTATGTATATTTAAAAACAATGAGGTTTTTCATAGTGTTTGGTGTTTCACAAGTGTTATATTATTTCCATATTTTCATTCATTATATATAAAATCCAAAGTCAACATTACAAGTAAGAAGAGAGTTAAGTTAAAATGGTGTAAAGTGGTTAGTGAAAATCACCATAGAGAAATAATAATACATACATTTTCTAAGAGTGTAATAATATAAATTATAACATGTCATTGTGGAATCAGTTTGAAGTTTATTTTTAAGATATCTCTGCTACTTGACATCTCAACAAGACTTTTTTCACCAGGTCAGCTGCAAACAGGAATCATGCTCCAGCCCTCTATAATCTGGGTCTTTGTTATGAGAAGGGATTAGGAGTAAAAATTGATGAGAAAATTGTAAGCATATTAATTATAAACCGTTTGGTTGATTATTGTTATGTTGTTTCTTAAAAGCTTCTAATACTTTCCATTTAACCTATTACATATAAATTAATTATATTCCTTGTAAAAATTAATAGGCAATGGAACTGTACAGATCTGCAGCAGCACTTCATCACCCTAGTGCTTTATACAACCTTGGTATCTACTATGGACAGGGTCGTGGTGGGCTTACCAAAGATGTAAATACTGCAACTCGGCTCTTAAGACTAGCTGCTGTCCAAGAACAAGAAGATGCAATTTCAGCTCTTAAGATGCTAGAAGTTGATATCAAAGAACCTTCATCCCCACAAGAAAATAACTTTTGGACAAAACAGTACAGTCCTGTGATAGAGAATGATGAAATGGTTCCATCTCATTCTTCACTCTTTTTTGGGAATGTAACACCTCTGTCAAGTTACAATTATGAACCAATTGTTTATTGATTTATTTTACTTATATAGTGGTGGTTGATTAAAATAGTTTTAGTTATTAGATTGCTTTTGCATTTACTAATGACAGTTCAATATTATTGCTTCATCTATTAGAATACTTTCTTATATATATTTTTTTAACCAATACACTTTTTTTCACTAATAGTATGTGTTTTAATAATTCTGCTTTAATAATATTAAAGCAGAAGATAAATTTATGTTATTATGTCATATAAATGTTTTAAGAACAAATTTTATTTAGATGTGTAGAAACAGAATCAGATTTCATGAGTCTCAATTGTAGTTTACTTTGATAAATTTAAGCCTATATTTTGTTCTAATGTTTAAAATAATGAAAGAAATAAAACTAAATAATTATATAGGTATGATTGGTAGATTTAGTGACTGGTTGAATAAGACTTGTAATACAAATATAATAAATCCATTACAGTTTTAAAATCTTTTTATTTATTCTAAATAATGTGCATTATAATTACAGTAAATTATAATTAAAGTAAAAAGAGGCCATTTCTGCGCCACTTAAACATTGATGGGAATCACTACCATACATTTTACCTTAATTATGTCTTGTGTAACAAACTTAAGAATTATATCATACAAGTACAACCCAGTGTTGTACTCACAGGAATGGTGTATGGGTTTTTTTTACATCTATTGACTTATTTTCCCAGTGTTCTGGAACAAAGAATAAAACCCCCCCTTAATATAATATTATAAAAATATTTAGAGCATCGATATAGTTCCTTATTTCATATTTTGCTACATTCATTCCAGTATTTAATCAGAATCTATACAACAAAATATATAACTTTCAGAATCTCTAATAAGTGATGAACCTAATCTAACTGAAAGATTTCCATGTTTTCGCGGTATTCGAAGTGGTAAAAATATAAGTTTTTAAGTAACGAGAAACATACCTAAGCTAGTACTTGCGCGCGTAGTCCCTCGCGGAAGGCGGGTAGCGGTCCGGGTACGTAGCGCCAGGTGGCGGTGGCTGATAAGCGGCAGGGTATCGCGTGTCATACGCGTTGTACCGTGTTTCTCCGCTCGCCGACCATGTCGCATCACCGGCGGCGGCCGCTGCATGTAAACAAAATTACGTACTATAGTTTTAGTATGCCTTAAACACCGTATTGATAGATATTTGTTATGAAGTTAGTTAACTTGCCTTCCAAACAATATTAACGTAGCATAATTAGCCTCGATTTTAGACATGGAGACAAGTAAGGTTTTTTTGATAAATTTAGTAAATATCTAAACAAATTTATGACACAGGACAAGTGATGATTTGTCAATTTATAACATACCTTTAGAGGGCGCTGCAGTATCAGAGTACCGTGTTGACGCGTTCCAACTACGAGCCTCAGGCTTCGTGGGCGGCGAGGGCCTGTATGCACGTGCGTCGCGTGATTCATATGTCCGACTGTACATACAAAAAATTATAAGTATATAATATCATATGAATTAAATTGCAGAGGAAAATAATCTCTAATACATTTAAATATCTATTACAGATTTGTTTTCTCTACAATTTGTTTTTATCACACACAAACCAATCACAATAATTATACATACTGTAGTGTATGCCCTGTCTAGTTAAAAAAGATTTCCTGACAATAAATGGTTATGGCTAGTAATAACCAAAAATGAGTTATATTATTTATTTATTTAATGAAACTATTTCATTACACTAAAAAAATGTTCTTATAACGCGCAGCATTCGGGCAGGAGGTCGGACGTGTGTCAGCACCGACCGCGGACGGTTAGTTGCAAGAGTGAAACAATGCCCTTATTGTATATTCGCGACTCAGGTTTTCTTTATATTTTGTAAGAAAGGTGTAAAGCGTGTCCTATATACTAGTATGTTGTGTGTTAATAATATATAGATATTTATTGTTTTCTTATAACACAGAACGTTACATTCTGTATTTTATGAACACTAACCTTGGTTCCTTGGGTCTGGTGCCAGGAGGCATTGGTTGCCTTGAATCGTCATTAGACGTGCCGTTGCTTGGGTACTTCATGCCGCTAGCTGTAATATTGTCAATTTTATGAAAAATTTATTTAATCAAAAACTTTTTATATTAAACAAAAAAAAAAACCATATACCTATTTAAAAATTTGTATTTTTATTAGGCTTGCAACGAATATTCGGTTACTATTCGGTATTCGGTTGCTTTTATTATATTCGGCCGAATACCGAATATCTACATATTATTCGGCCGAATAACGAATACTTAAGTAATATATTTTGTTGTAGGGAGATAATTGGTATTTATTTTTATTCTAATTTTTATTGTTGTATATTGTTACCGGTTTTACTATTTATAATTTTTACTCGACTTTTTTCTCCTGTATATTTTGTAATGTCTGTAGTGAAATCGTTTAGTATTATATTATAATCTTCACCTTGGTTTTTATGATATGTTTGTATACTTTGCTAAATAAATAAAATAATGTACTTACAGGAGACATGTCTCGGATAGTCCCGCTTGTAGTCCCTATCTCTGTCTCGCTTATCACTGCGATCATAGCTAGATGACATCTCAAAGCGCGGAGGTGGGGGTGCATCAAATTGACCGCCACGAGAGGCCTAGAATTAAATGTTAATAAATTAATTACCATACTAAAGACATTTTTTTTTTATTAATTTGGTATACAAGGGAAGGATTGGAAATTAACGCGTTTTTCTTAATTTTAAAAAGCAAACGAAGCCATGAGTACAAATGAAATCAAGCCTTCAAAACTTGGAATGGAAAATTTCCAATCATGAAGTTTTTCTAATATTAAATAAACATTTAGCACAGGTCTTTGTGTTCAAATTATTTTGTGTTAATGAAGTCATTTTTTAACCACAAGCCAAAATACACCAAAGCACAATTTTGGAATATCAACTATAGACAGACATAACTACTGGATGGGGTTTGAAATAATCCTATATATATATATATATATAAACGAATCAAATTACCATAGGAGGGGGCGGGGCTCTCTTATGCCTGCTCTCGTAAGCGGGTTCAGGCGGTGAACCAGCTTTGCGATAGCTACTACTTTCATAACCACGTTTGCGACGCTCTTCTTCTAACCTGCAATATATATTTAGTTAATATACTGAAATATTTATAAACTGGTTTAACAGGAAGCAAGTCCAGGTGGATGGAAAAATGCATTTCAGAAAAACCTCTTTCTTTCCAGCACCATAGCAGTATACCAGGACCTTCGATGCTAACCTTGGACTGTGTACTGCAGTTTTTGTTGGACAACCAAAGGGAGAGCTGCATTATTACTGTTATTTTGAATAGTAAATTTTTAAGTACCTGAAGTCAGCCTTGAAATAAATCGAAAACTTGTCAGATGTACTTAAATTCAAGCTTTTTAAAATTGAACCCACATATGAATTGGGCCTTAAGACAGTATAATACAAACCTCAATTGTTCCCTCTTCAATTCTAGTCTCTCCAATTCTAATTTCTCTCTTTCCAATCTATGCCTCTCTCGTTCTAGACGTAACAGTTCATTCTTTTCGCGTTCAATTTTTTCTCTATAAAATTCAAAACAAAATATGCCTTTATTTATAACAATAATTACATATTTGCAAGTAACTTTATACTATTTAATAAATATTTAAATGCGTGAAGGGTTGAATATTCTAAAACAAGTTAAACTGACTTTAAGGAGTTGTACATATTTTTTTGTACTGCAAATAAATTTCAAGTTCACAGCTGTTTTTTAATTTACCTTTACGCGATTCAATAAGATAAATCTAATATGGTGTAATTCTGTGTTATCAATACAAATTTATATACAAAATTAGACCTTTCAGCACGAAGCTTCTCTCTTTCGATAGCGAGACGTCTCTTTTCCTCGCGTTGCCTCCTCTCTCTTTCCCGCAAGGCATCTTCCGCCGCGCGCCGTCTCCGTTCCTCTTCACGAGCGGCGCGGGAGCGGTCTCTGACACGAGCTTCGTCACGCTCTTTCTGTATAAAAATAAATTACTTCGCTTTCCAAATAAAAATGGATTCTACCTATGTCCAGTCAAATTATTTAATAACAACTAATTAAGTTTCAACGCGAAAATACAGGTGTAATCGATGCCTATGGGAAAATTTAAATGCTGAAGTGGCGCTGGACTGGTCACATACTGCGCTCTAGTAAAGTGGACAAAAGAGGTGCTGTACTGGTATCCTAGACAAACTTCATGAACACCTCAAAACCATTGTCCGTTATATTTCCTCCAAAGTTGCGAGTCTCAGCTAATCTTATATATAAAATTCTCGTGTCACAATGTTACTTACCTTACTCCTCTGAAACAGCTTTACTGATTTTTACCAAATTTTATATGCATATTTAGTAGGTCTGAGAATCGGCTACTATCTATTTTTCATACCCCTAAGTGATAAGGGTAGCCCACCCCAAAAATTAATATGGCAAAACAACGTTTGCCGGGTCAGCTAGTTTTCAATAATAATATGTAATTATGCTTACCCATATTTTTGAAAATGAGAGTACTTCTTTTGGGGATCGCCTGCGTTCACGGCTTCGTGTGCTTCGTCTTACGCGATCCTGTAAAAGTGACAGTGATAGCAATTAATTAATTTGTTTTCTTTCTAACCTAAAATATGATACATATTATAAAAAAATAAACTCTCCAATAAAGCTTAGATAGATATCTCTGATATATTGCTTACGCTTTTAGTATTTATTATGTCAGGATCTTATTATCGAAAATGTGTATAGGTTTTCTATTGCTGTTCAAAATCTTAATCGCAAGGGACACTACATTCGTACAAATATGTTATTCAGCCACTATCAAATAATACGTAAGTCAACTCCGTTAAGTGATTAGTTTCCGAGGTTCGCTTACTGCGGAAACAAAACCTGGTAAATAAAATGATCAGTTAAAAATTGTCAGAAATATTTGCCTAATGACCCACAAAAAGTGAGTGAATCTTACATTTATGCTTGAACCTGGATTGTTTGTATACCTTATCGGAACGCTGTGACTTTTCCCTAGTACGTGAGACGGACCGCGTGTTTTCGGCTACCGAGGCCTCTTCATCTCTCTTTTGTTTAATTTCATCAGTTTTCTCGGTAGCTTCTTTGCTTTCCTATACATAAAGGATAAACATACTTAATTAAATAAGTAAGACTTACTTTCAGAAACAATAGGTGTAACAAAAAATAGCGAGATCTCGTTAACGTTGTCTATGGATCAACCCCCAAGTTCTCATAATTGGTAAAGTAATTAGACATATGGTAATTAGATGTATGATGATAACTTTAGGCCGCGTAGGCGTTCACTTGCCGTGACTTCTAACCTTTTCTCTAATATTTATTAACTGTTTTGGAATTGTTTATAATAAATAGTGATATCGACTCCCCTGATCTCTTATCCAAAATAAACTTCAAAGTCCCTTCTAAATTATATCGATTTAATCCACCCATATATGTACCACATGCGTCAACTAACTATAGTCAAAATAGTTTTATTATACGAACGAGCAATAATTTCAATGGCATCTGTAAGCAACACGACTTTGATGTTTTCTACTACAGTGCATTCAGCAAGGAGATGTTTGAGCCTTGAATTTTTTCTAAAGAATCTTTAATTAGTATTATTATTATTATTTTTAGTATTATTGTTTTTTCTTTTTCTACTTCTATATAATACTTCACAAATTTGTACCCAGCCCTGTGTGGTTGTTATACTGCTGATGTTCGTGTGAACAGTTGTAATATAATAGTTTATTAATTTTGTAACCAGTATCTATACGTGAAGACTTGTAATTGGCTTTCAAATTGCTACACAACTGTTACATTATCATTTTAAAGCTGTTAGTCTTCCATGAAAATAAATAAATAAATTGACCAAATGTCTTATTAGACCTCTTTATCCTGAATATCATCTTTTTGTTCATTGCTGGAACGTCTCTCAGGTCTCGGAGCGGCCGTTTGTCGCCTCGAGGCAGATTCCGACTCAGATTTGGTTTTTTCCACTGATATCATGCGACCATGTAACTCTGCAATTTTATTTTTTAAATGTCACTTTTCTTGAACTTGAATTGGTAGGTGAAACTTTATACTACTTTTATCAAATGAATAACCACGTAACAAGTGATGTAAATTAAAAAAAAGGAATAACCTGTCCTATGGAGATTCTTAATACAATTTTCAGCATCTTGGTGGCTGGCCATTGTGACGTATCCATAACAACGAGAGCCGGGCGTGCGCGCATTAGTTACCACTTTTGCACCAATGACCTGTAAAGATTAAAAATCACGTCAAATCCGTTTCTTAAACTTTCAACTACTCTCAATTCTCAATGGGATCGTGGAATCAATGTCTTAAGTAACATTTTGTAGTACTTGTAATAAAAATAATCAGTAATCGTTATTGCAAACAAATTTTTTAAGCTTATACAGCAAATGTACATACAGATAGAGCAATGTTGGAATAGAACATTGGTCAATATTTATTCCTAAGGAATATAACAATTTACAATAAAAAATGACCACATTAAACATAAATGCACTTTGTTTCATGACATTTATATAATCCAAATGCACAACACATTCCCGATTGGACAGTTTTCTCTACTATTTTGTATATATATACATGTTTCACATTCTTTGAAACAATATTCTAAATTAAGAACATGGCTCAAGGGTACGTTAGTTTTTAACTAATAAGGGTCGGTGCACACCAACAGCAGAGCAGACCATTTTCTGAGAACAGTGTTCATGACTATCGATAGACAGTGCAAAATTAAAAATTGCACAAGCTCGAGCATCACGTTTAGACTTGTTTAAATTTTAATATTTCAGTGTTCTGATATTATTCTGTGTGCTTGACCCTAAGACGGTGCGAGGGCTGTGGTTTTTTTGGATAAGACTAACTTTTTTCCTTTTTGCACATTCTTATAATACCAAATACCAACGTCACGCGTAAAAATTATTATTATGAATGAGAGCATCTTGAATTAACATCGTGTTATTATTGTTAAAAGCGAAAAATAATTCCTGTAGTCAAACGGCTTTTGTACTAAAATAAAATTTTGCAAATCGTGTAACAAATAAATGTGATTATGTAGTTAACACCTTGTATATACATATATTTATATATTTACCTTTCCATGTTTGCTGCAGAGTTGCTTCAAGTCTTTAGCGCGAGTGTCACCTGATAGTCCACTAACCCACAAGTTCCTTGCACCACCTTCTTTGGACTCCTCTTTATTAACTTTCTTTTCACTTTCAACATCTTTGTCTTTGTCATCTGGAAGTAATAATAACCTAACTATTACCAATGGAAAAGGGTTTGTCACTTAAATTGTTTAGTAATATGAGACCAGTTTCATTAAATATAAGCTTAAACTTGGAATTGGATTTTAATAAAAACATGTGTAAGAGTTAACTACCACATAAAATAAAATTGTCTATAATCTAGGTAATTTTTATGTTTAAAATTAGGGATAAGCCATGATCTCACATGGAAAGTTGCCAATTTAATTACTAACTTAAAAAGATTCTTTTTACCTTTTGTATCTTTCTCCTCATTGTCCTCATTTTTACTGAAAGAAAAAAAAAACAGATTAATTGTTATTCGAGTATTTCAAATTAAAAATATTTACACCTTAGTTTAAAAATAGATATGGAAGCATTTTTATTAACAATCACACTTTCATCTACAAAGTTTTGCACCAGTACTCCACCATTCAATGATGCAGATTCTTCACAGAGACAATGAAGTATTCAAGCCGCCCGATGCTCGTTGACAGATGTTTGATGTCCGATTTTCATGATAACAGGTGACTTCTTCTTATGTTGATAATCTTGATACAGCTGAAGTCTTGCAGAAGTATTGTTGCACGGAGAACAGGAACAATCTTCTTTTTGTGGTGCAAAACTTTGTAGTGAATACGATAATTAAAAATTAAGTATCGAAGTACAAAGGTGCGCAAGAACTTCGTCGCGACGGTCAGTCGGCGTTCACCAACCTAGTGGCAGCTGCTTCGGAGGTTACTTGTTGATTTTCAGTTGTTGCTGCAGTGTCAGTCGCCGCATCTTCATTAGGCGTAGCCTCGGAGTCAAGCGCCGTCGCAGAGTCGTCCTCCACAGCCGCTTCATCTACATCATAAGTCATGTCAGCGCAGGTCGCTCAGAACAAGCACCCTGCCCTGTACTTCTTCTTGTATTTCCCATATTGAGAAATGCAGGAAAACTTGTTACCAATCCATTTTAACACCCTAGTCTTCACCTGAAAACTCGATTTGACATTAACACCATTGTCTTTGAGAAATGGAGCTGATCTGCCCACAGAGCAAGTAGATATCAATATGAGCACCTGAAGAGGTACCTTTCAACAGAAAGAGGAGCCTGTATGAAAATGTGGCATATGCATTTTTCACTGTAATATCTGTGGCAAATGCACATTTCTCTATGTTCTTCCTTCTCTGGTATAACAAAAATATGTCTTTCACATCCACTGTGTTGCTTTAACAGTATTGTTTGTTCTCTTCTTGACTCCTTTTTACAGCCACACTTCACAATTAAATTGTATTATTTCACAATAATTATAGGTTAGGCATGAATATGAATTATTTACCAGCAATAATTTTTAAGTTCCACCAACACCAAGTGTGGAAAGTTGTGATATTTAAGACCTCATATTATCAGTTTTGTTTATTTTTGATTCAGTTTAATATTTATGACATGTTTCAGGAAATCCCAAACGCACTAGATAATTAATCAGAGCACACCATAAATTCAACATAGGAATAAGAATATTACGCTAAAAATACATAAAAAAATTTTTTTAAATATAACTTTTCCTAGTTTTCAGTTAAGACCACTCTGTTAATAATAATATACTCATTTTAGTAATTGGCAAAAAACATATTTGTTATTTATAAATGACTAAATGATGATTAAGGCAATGACAAAGACTTACCTTTTTTACTTTTAGACGTATTATCAGTCTGAAATAAAAAATAAGACATTAGTACATACAAAGATTAGCTACAATTAGTTATGTTAGAAAATAATTTACAGTGTTAGATAGTTGTGGTCATTAAAGTAAATAAAAAGTCACATGATAACAATATTTATTTCAAATCCTATAGGATTGTATACAATTTATATTTTGGAAACAATCTAATCTACTTCCATCATATAACCATTAGCTACTATAGTTTCACGAGATGGCAGACTAAAATTTACTTTGAAGACATAGAAACATACCTCTTCATTGAGAAGTTCATCATCACCAAGATCTAAGTTGATGCTGTCTTCAGCATCCATATTATTTTCACCTTTGTGGTCTTCTTCTTGTTGTGTATCATCTCTATCTAGACATGGTTTCTTTGCTTCAGTAGATTCAGGTTCATCCTTGCTTTCTCTCTTCCTACTTTGTTTTTCTGACTCCTCCTTTGTTTCAACATTTTGTTGTGTTTCTGCTTTTTCTTCTTCATTTCCAACAGGGATCTCGTCAGTTGATTGGTCCATTTCAGATTCTTCGGTTTCTAATGATTCATTAAGAGAACTTTCTGTTCTTCGAGTCCTTTTTGATGATGTTTTAGTAGTCAAATCAAACTTATAAGTGGCGGGATCGTGCCCTTCTTCTTCTAAATGCTAAAATATTAACGTTTTATTATGATAGAAGTGCAAAAATTTAATGTAATAATATTTATATTATTTAATAAATACCTTAGTCAGACGTTGAATGAGCACGCTGCGTATTCCGCTTTTATCTAGGTTACGTTTTTCTAATTCTGCACGTAAATCAATAACTCGAAGTTCATCTAACAACTTCTTCACGTCCGACATTGCAAGATATTTATATATTTCTAAAAATATCAAGAATTGACGCTATGTAGCAAAACAGTATGAAATATTAAGAGCGATTGCACTCTTTAACTCTCTATTTTTGTAAAATTTGTCGATGACACAAAATTAATATGGCTGTTTGCTTTGCTGATAGGTCATCTCATAGGGTTGCCAACTCTCGAAAGGAGAGAACAGAAACCCGGGATTTTTAAAAAATCGAATAAGGGAGGGGAGAGTTGAAAGTCTCAATCATATTTTATTATATAGTTTTTAAATTTATATTTACTTTGCTTTCGAGCAGCATATTTACGGTTTTTTCGAAGTTTGTTAGTGTTTATAACTTTGCTTGCACTAAAGAAATATTCATTCTTTTTCTTTCCTTCCTTCATACCTGATGTTTCATCTTGCTGAATACGCACTCGCAAGAAACATTAGACACAGTAATGGAAAGAACAAACGTGATAATTTTTTTCAGTAGTGATTTCGATCTTTTATCGATTTCGAAAAAGTTAATTTGGCGTAAATGTCAGTCCACTCGGTAATGTTAATATCGGAAAAACCGAAGAAAATATTGCGCCCCGGGAGGTCGGAAGGTAAATCATTATCCTGTAATAATTGCTAGTTGCAACACACATTGATTATGAACTTATTAAAAGAACCAGGAAGCATAGTCAGTTGCTACTGACTATGCTTCCTGGTTCTTTCCACAGATACCGAGTCGTATTAATAACCTTGGTTATTAACCGACCTTCTCAAAAACCAAAAAGGAGGTTATCAATTCGACGCGTATTTTTTTTCCGATGTTCCGCTCGCACGTTGCCATTTGTAGATCGATTTGGATGAGTGAGGTGTCAAACGATAGGGTAACTCGTCGAAGTGGTCCCATTTTTTTTTTAGAATTTTTACGATCAATAGTTTTCAGCATATTGAAAGAATAGTTCCACAATCGGACGAGAAATCGCTGAATTCCGCGCTACCATGTCGTGCTTATTTGCTTATAACTCTATGATTTATGAATCTTTATCGATGAATTAGATGTTATTCGATTTAGTATTAAATTTGCAACAAGAGAAAATAAGAATCAAAATAATTTGATTTATAGTTTTAGAGATATTGAGGTTATAAAATAAAAAATTGAAAAATCTTCAATTAGCAATTTAGCAATAGAGATGTCCATGTTATATTAAATATATACTAATTATAATAAATTAAATTAATTAAAACTCATATTGTCAAGTTTTTGACGGAATTTTATGAAAATCTAAGCCATATATTTGATGTTATGGAGCAAAACTTGTCAACAGAGAAAAACATGTCATACGCTGTTGTTTACGCGTCCAGTTTAGATCTCTATATCTCGATGTAATATCAGTTTATATCGATGACTTATATATCATTTTATAAAACATTAAAAGAGTCATATATGATAGTAAAATCAATAAGGTAGAAGAAATACTTCTAGAGATAGAGAGAATATAGTAACTTTCATGTTGCTTTTTGAGAGGCGGTGCCAAATATATAAATAAAAAGACTGAATGAATATTCGTGGACTTTAATAAAAAAATAATTGAATGGCTTGGCGCCTCGTTTCAAAGAGCAACATGACAGTTTTATGCCCTTGTAGAATTTTACATGAATTTTATTTATCAACAACACTATTTACGTCTTTTATTTATAGTAAGTTCATTTATAATACAAAAATTATTTTTTACTTTTCAGTGCGTTTTGAGGTCGGTTTTATTTTTTTGTTTAAAATTAATTTTTTTGAAGGTCGGTTCAAAACCTATAAAACTCCACAAAGGACTTATTCTGGAGTGAAGCATTGCATGACGACCACGACGCAGCCAAGATGATTGCAAGCTTTTTTCTAAGATTAAATGGTATGCTTCGTCTTAATTTTTTTCTTGTATCTACCTTATGTTCATGGTCTAAATTATATTTATATATTTTTTCTTAAAAGAAGAATAATAGACATCAATAATATATGAGTTTTATCTTTTTACTGTGAAAGTGTATACTCTGTGATTTAGTTTTTGAAACATTCTGAATGGTGGAAGCACTTGTCATTATGTGACGTCATTATGGCCTGGTTGGGTTAGGTTTGATTGGAAATTTTTGTTAAAATCTTGTATTTTATTATATTAGATTTTGTGTTACTTAACTTAGATTAGTAATATAAATACCTCATAAAGTAGCGGTAATTTTAGTGCCAAGATAAGTTTGACTCGGCGACGTTTCTTGGCGAAAATGAATCGCCATGAAGGTAGGTAATGATAATCAAAAATTATAGGTACCTTTTGTCAGAATTTCCTTTACAAAATTTATAAACATACATTGAGCAAAATAACAGTTTGTCTGATATTTTATTTATTATACAAATGTGTTAATTTTGATACAATGGTGTATCTCGTTCCAGGAGTCAGCTGTGATTCTTGTTTGAAAAATAACTTTAGAGGACGACGATACAAATGTTTGATTTGCATCGATTACGACTTATGTGCTGCCTGCTACGAGTCTGGTGCTACTACAAATCAACATACCACTGAGCACCCAATGCAGTGTATACTTTCCAGAAGTGATTTTGGTAAATATCTTTAATTATAAGTTTGATCAGCTTGGCCTAGTTTTCTCTAGTCTCATATGTTGATGTCTTAAGCTTCTAATATACTTAACTTTTAAATTATTGGTTATTTCACTTATTTATTGGCCTTACTTTAATTTCTCAATGAGTGAAACCATAATGTGTGATAAACACATGTCTATTAATCTAGTTACCAGATAATTTAATTAGAGCTTAGTTTAAGAGTATTTATTTATAATAAAAGGTTATATCAATACTCTTACTAAAACTTAAGGATTTTCTATTGAAAATTTCAATATAGGAATTATTTTACTGTTTGAAATGTTTTTAGTTTAAATATTTTAAACATATTGAATTTTATACATTTATAGAATGAGAATTATAGATAAAATATAAGATTGTCTATATAATCTTAAGTTTAATAATTCCAGTCCACCATTAATAATAATAATAATAATTGGGACAACTCACATACATTGCTTTGATCCCAAAATAGCTAAAGCACTTGTGATATGCTAATCAGAACAACGAGGGTATCACAATAAATACACATATAAGTTTATACACAACCAAGACTCGGTAACAAACATTAGTGCTCATCACACAAATAAATGCACCTACCAGGATTCGAACCCGGGACCTCTTGATGCAGAAGGCAGGAGCACTACCAATTGCGACTTATTGGTGCTCCTGCCTCCATTACCTCTATAAAAAGTATCTTAGTATTATATACAATGACATGAAATAAAGAATTTTTCTATATTTTTATTATTATTATTTTGTAATAGAAAGCAATCAAACATTGCATAGCATGGATGAGTATTTTTAACCAATCTTCTAAATCCAAGTGCAGGTTTACTTTGTATCAATTTAATATGTGATTTTATGGCTGTTTGATAGCAAAAACTTTGACAAGCATTGGTTTTTTTTTTTTAAATCTTTATATCATTATTACTCTAATCTTTATATTAGACTAGCACCCATTATAAATTGTATAATATTTGAAAATATCTTTATTCAGGCTTAACATTCTTGTTAAGCAGTCTCAATGATGAAGATAAAATAATCCCTTCAGTCACTTGGATTATGTTTCGTTAGATCTCTACTATGGAGGAGAAGCTTTGGCATCTGAACAGCCTCAGGCTTACACATGCCCATTTTGCAATAGAATGGGCTTTACAGACACAGGGTTAATGGAACATGTCACCTCTGACCATAATGACACAACTTTGGCTGTAAGTATTGTATATATAAGTATTGTATATAATAACTGCCCAATATTGACTACCTTGATAGTTTCAATACTGTTCATGCTAAATCATATTTTAACAGTTTTGTTATAGTATAATGTATTAATAATAATATATACATGATGTGTGTATTTTATGTGGTAAACATCACAATCTTTTCATGTATGCAACAAGACCTACTTTCTGAGCTTTAAGTATTCTATATTAATTCTTTTTAAATCCTTTCATCATTATCCCACTTTTTACATAAAAAATATATATTATTAAAATACTTCTTAATATATCCTTTATATTATAATTTTTTTTAAGGTGGTATGTCCAGTGTGTGCTTCTATGCCTGGTGGAGAGCCCAATTTTGTGACAGATGACTTTGCAGGTCACCTTACTCTGGAACATCGAAGTGGACCTAGGGATCTTATATCGTTTCTCATATCCTTTTTAAATAGAAATATTTTTTTTGTTTTAAGTCTTTTCTTAAATATTGGTGTAGATATTTATGCAACTTTAATGTCATTGTTATTGATTTCATGCATAATCTTATTTCGTATTAGAATACAAATATGTAATCTAATAATACGAAGTTAGGATAAGTATATTTTGGTCTTGGCTTTGAATTCAAGAAAGTAAATTTATTCAAAGTTAAGATCTTTGTTTTGTTATGTTTTTTTTTTTTAAAAAATAAGATATTTTGGATAATTTCTTAACAAAAAAAACACGACGAACCTAGCGGTATAAGGCACGGCGGTGTGCGTCGGATGCCGACTTCCGGGCGTGGCTTTCATCGTCCCAGACGTACCAACATGCAATTCAGGTATTTTATATCAGTTCCGTAACTAACAAACTCTTATCTTAGAAGGAAGAACACTGGATCTGATCTTTATTTACAACTCGGGCTAAAGTCATCTAGAACGCTCACATCAGACTTATGCTCAAAATATCATTATTCCTACCAGTTGTAGTTTTGTCTACACGTAAACGAAATGCGTATAATACCTACCATCATCCTAAGGTTTTCCTAATTATTAATATATTTCGCGACGCGTTGTATATTATAGAACAATGACGTTGAAGATCTATGCTAACCGTCGCTCGATTCTCACAATGTCACAGGTGCTCAAAGGTCACCGGTTTTTTTTTATTGTACCCTTATTATATTTTTTATTGGAGCCTTACTCCGAATACGTCTGCGTGGCTAAAGACTAGATAGCCTCATATATTTCTTAATATTGTTTTTAATTAAGTAGCTTATGTTTTAAAGTACAATTGAAATCCAGACTTTACAGATATAAACTAGTGATGCAACGAATACGAATACGAATATTCGTATTCGCCGAATAGAAGACATTTACCGAATATTCGTATTCGGCGAATTCTAATACGAATATTTAAAAACTAATATTTTTGTACGCATTATTAATATATTAATATTAATATTAATATTTTTTCTGGGGATTCGCAAACTAAAAACGAGATAGATGCTTATCTAAAGCTCCCAAATTTATCGCCGACTGCTGATTCACTGGCTTTTTGGCGAGAAGATGTCCATTTTCCAAGTCTGAAAAAGCTCGCCCAAAAATATTTTTCACTGAAGCCATGTACAGTCGCCTCGGAAAGACTTTTTTCAACGGCTGGGAACATCCAGACTGAAAAAAGAAATCGCCTAAAACCAGAAAATCTACAAATTTTATGTTTTTTAAATAAAAATTTGCCTGTTGTAAATTTTAATTATTAGAAGAGTAAACATTATTCAAATAAATAAGTCTTTGATTACCATGGCGAGATATTCGTATTCGTATTCGTATTCGCCGAATAGTAGGTTTGATATTCGTATTCGTATTCGTATTCGTAAAAGTAGTATTCGTTGCATCACTAATATAAACCTATTGAAATAGAAAAAAAAAACAATGTTGAATTGTTGACATTTTTATTGTATACAAGTGAACCCCGCGAACTTCGTATCGCTTCAGAGTTCCGAATAATAATACATATGTCACCTAAAACGTGATTCCATAGAAAATGTATAGAGAAACGAATTTTCTTCATAAGCACTTTTTCAATTTTTTAATAGTTTTTTTGCTATTCTCGGATTAGACGAACCAACAAATCAATGATCATCAAATTCGGTCCATCTAAAACCTGACTTTGTTTTATATATTATATAGATTTAGGAATTTATATAATATCAGATCAGCAATTCTTTACCCTATGTTGTATAACTTATTTATTTAGTTTATTTCACTATAATTTACATAAAACGAAATTTTTGTAAAAGAACCTATTTCTCAGTTTGGGAATATTTATTCGTCATTGATCAACAACTAAATTTTATTTGTGAATGTAACAAAAGTTTGAGGATGTAAAAAAAAATATCAAATTTTTTGCAGTGTTCCATGGAACAAAATTTATATTAAAATTATAAATATTATGATAATATAGAATTTATTCTTACAAGGGTTGTCTGTAAGAATTCGAGTGTTAAATAAAATCAATATATTAAGGATAATAATAATATTTCAGCAGTGGCGGTATTTCGTCTTTGTCGCCTTCGTCCCGTGACGCGGTGGTAGACCCGATCGCGGAATTACTCTCGCAGCTGTCGGGTGTGAGGCGCGTGACCGGTCAACCCAGCACGCCCAGCCAGCTACAGCATCTCCAGATGCAGCTGCAGCTCGAGAGGCAGCAGCACGTGAGTACTTTATCCAAGATTAACAGATGATTAGGGCCTTTAGACAATAGTGTATGATGGGCATCACCTGACGCCAAGTAAATTTGTTAGGAAATGACATAATATTGTTATGATATTTTGTCATTTTCAGTAGGCACTTATGTCCTTTTTACAATTTATTCCGTGTTCCTGCATGGCCTAGGCCTCTTGCATTATATATTAATAAAAATATTTAAAAGACTTTACATAATCATGCTAGCTCATAATATTTTTATATTCAGCATTCAGAAGACTGAATATAAAAATATAAAGTAAAAAAAGTAGATCAGGGAAACAGATGCAAAAATGTGTCTGCCCCTGCTCTATTAAGAGATATGAAATTTCAATACTAGTCTGTAATTTCTAGTACTCACGCCTCAATAGAGTCCCATAGTCTTAGAGGCATAAAACCCTTTTTTTTTGTTATTTTAACATTTCTTTTGCCGACTATCTTTTTTTAAAATTTATTAATGTAGTTCAGAATATCTTAAAAGTTATGGATAGTCTCCTTGGAACGTTAATTCTCCTTTTTTTGTAACTATAACGATTAAGGTTTAAGACGGGACAGTAAGGGTATAAGTAACGGGTAACCTTGACCGTTACTTATACCCTTCTTGTGTGACGGTAAGTCTCTGGATACACCAATCTGATTCTAAAAACTCTTTCAAAAACTCGTGAGTAAAGGAAAATGTATAAAAATTCAGGCGGCGCGCCAGCAGCTAGAACGTCTTCCGCGTCGGCCAGCAGTCGCATCGTCAAGCGCAAGCAACGCTGCGCCAGTCGCCGTGCAGCCGACCGCGCAACCGCAGCCCTCAGACAGCGCTGACTCGCAATTCCTGCTCTCTGGATTCCTAGGTAACCTTATTATTTTGATCTAACAAAAGTACTTTTGCATGAAACGATCTCTATCATAAGCTTATTAATTACCATATGTTAAAAAAAAATCACCAAAAGCATCCTTATTACAAAACATGGACTAAAGATGTTTCAGTATTGGTTGTTAGGATACAAGAATACAACTTTCATACAGACATGACTGTTTTGGTTTATTATATAGCAATTAATACAGTAACATCTTTAGTCCATGTTTTGTAATAAGGCCCATAGAGTTTTAAGTTTAATCGATTCTATATTGAATGGTACAATTTTTTTTTGATATTTAGTTTTTATTACAATGTTCTGCTTTTATTACTCTGTTATATAGGCGCCACTGAAGGTAGTGAAAGCGGCGAAGCGTCATGCCGCGCGGCGCTGATCCGTGGGCTGTTAGTTGCGTCACTGGGCCGTGCGGCTCCCTTGACTGAAGCCCTCCCGCGGCCCGCGCAGCCCACGCCTCTCGCCGCGCCCGACGCTGCTCCGCCCCCCGCGCAGCCCCCCGACACGCCGCGTCCCCAACTCGCTGCCCCGGCACAGCCGCTGCCGCGCGCCAAGCCACAACCACGTACAAAGGTACACGTTAGCGATGGCCGATTGTTATTCGAATTAATCGATTGTTCAGTATAGTGTTAAGAAATCGATAACACTTTATTTCGTCGATTGTATAATAATTTACTGTAGTATTATTATTGTATTTACAATTACTGTACTTTTTTAGTTGTGTGCAATAGCTAAACTTTCAATCTAGCCTTTTTTTAAACATCGCTAGTTCTCGTTCCAATTCCCTTACTTTCTTTAAACATATTCGCTTTACGATGTGGCAGAATTAATATCTATCTAGTAGAATGACAAATATAAATAATGATAATGGAAGTATAAGCTTGGAATATTTGTTATTATTTTTAATGAAATAAATAAAGAAATTTTGAAACAAAACACAAGTTGGAAGAACAGTGAAAGAACTAGAGTAGAACATTATTATGTTGTTTGGTTTACAGGAGGCGGCAGCGCGTGCGCACGGTGCGGCGCGGCAGATGCCTGAGGGCAGGTAGGAGCGCGAGCGGCCGCCGCGCGCTCGCCCAGCGCCGCCGCCCCGCCCCGCCCCGCCACCGCCCTGCACCGCCCTGACACAAACACTAACACACACGGGTCACACAGAACTCCCTAGATAGACAAACGAACTGTCCTTAGAATGTTTAATTAGAAATCATTAAGGTCTCATAAAACTAAATATGTATGATCGTAATCTAGATCGACGAAACAAAAATCTTATTTTAAAAGTTGTCCGTTACCTTATCTTGACTTTAGTCACGTTCTGAAAACAAACATACGAATGCATAGAAGAACATTGAACCTTGAATTATTCCATGATTATAATTCTGTCCCAAAGAATTCAAGGTTAAGTTTTTTTACATCAAGTAGGTGTTCCTAATATGAACTCGGCTTTTATTATACTATCAAGCTATAAATACAGTTGTTCCAGTTTTTTTGCAAAAAGTAAAATCGGAAACTGCGCCCTCGTGCTAATGTTATTCAAGTGCCAAAAGGCCTTTATATAGCTGTAATAAAAGCTTGATACTACGCTACGATGCTTTGTGTCTGTCACAAGCTTAGCTGCATTTGATAGAAAACAAAAGACCACGTAAAAAGAAAGGTGTCCTGTCCATTATAGGGGCGAATGGAACAAAAGATGATTTTGCGGAATTTGACATATGGATAGATGCGATATCTATTCTCCAATGTCTATGTCGTGGAAACTGTGAGTGTATTTAGGAACTTTTGTGTGTTGGAAACGGGACGTTGGTTGTTTTGAAATTAACTAGAGTCTACTTTGTCTTGAGTTTTAAACATACAGTGATTTGTCAGTAGTTAGTGTGCAGCTTTTTCATTAAGTTTTGTTTAAACATAATCACTTAAGAATGAACAAGTCATTGTAAACTCTGTGAAGATTGATGTAAGGTAACGTTGATTGAGAGGACACCGTAATAATTTTCACTTTTAAATACAACGAAATGTGAAATCGGAGTGAAACCAAACACCCTTGGGTGTGAAATTTAGAAATTATGTAAAATTCAATAAAGATTTTTTAAATGTTCACAAAATTGCTTGCAATGTTCAACTTTCCATGAATGTCCAGAAGTGCTATTTGAAAGTAAAATTTACTCTGGATGAGTTGGAAATTAAATTCTAACCAATATTTAAATGAATGTATGTGAATATTTTAAGATGAATTACTGGGGATAGGCTCGGGAGCTTTGTGAGTATTTCTATACATTGACCCATCTTGGTCCAGCATGAAATATCGACATATTTGAATAGTGAAAGGGTATTAGGGCATTTTTTTCACCATATGTTGCACCTTTATTGTATAACAAATTCACATTTTTAGAAAGAATTTTTTAAACATATCTATGGGTTTGTCTATTTTGTTGCCAGTGATTTGTTTGATCGTCAATTTGAAGGTTTATACAATACAGGTGCAAGCTTGGAGCTCTGAACTAAAATCCGTCGTAAATAGTTGATCGTCGATGTTAGTTTAGACAAGTGAAAGCAATTACTGCAAAACTATTGGTTATTAGAGATTTTTTCGTTTCTTTTTGCGGTATATTTATTTTCAGCACTATTTATTAGCATATTATGATTACACTGTAATGCCAGTTTGACACTGGCGTTATTGCGTAATCTGAATTTCTATATTAATGTGGGAGTTATGTAATAGAGAAGTGTCGTTAGGGCTACGAGGGCCAAAAAGGCACGCCTTGGACGGCTTGGGCTGCGCCTCGGGCGTAGTCCGTTGTAAATAGGAGTCGCTAGGGGTCACAGGTCTGACCGGTGACGCGTCTACCGGATTCTTTGTTGTTTTTCGCTAACACTTCTTAGTGAACGCTTCCTTTTGTTCGTTTTGTTGGCTTTCAAAATATCAGTGTGATTTCCTTTATTAGAGTAAATAGTTATGGAATGTTTTAATCGATTTATAAAATAAGGACGAACATTAGGTACGGTCACGTTAAAAATAAGGAGGAGTCTTCACGATCGATTTAAGGTAACGCTTTTGTATATAACACCGATAAAAACGACTGCAGTATTTTTTTCTCATGGGTTAAAATATTCATATTATTGTAACTAGATTTAAACATAGATGTATTTTTATAACAGCATGGTTCAAGCATCGCTATTTTAACACTGACTCCTCTCTTAATATATTATTATTATTATAAAACAGATGTGAAAATACTTACACTCAAATTGTCACTAGCTACGAAAGTGCTTATTAGTTTGATCATTATACTCCAACATTACAAAATGTTTGTATGTACCCTAATTAAATTCTATAATATTAGCTGGTTTTTTTTTTACTTGGTATTCAGCTTTAGATCGATTGTGTCTGTATTAATCGTGGAGCCACATTATGAAGTGCAGATAATACCAATAGGTAACTTAGTACATGAGAGATAATCACTGAATTCGTAGTTTTAAGGCTGGTTTAATCGTTACGCCGCTAGACGCGCTGCTGGACAGCACGCTGTTAACAGTTAACACTGATAAAACAAGCCTAACTTTGAAAATTATATCTAGTTTTAATGTAAATCTAATAAAACTATGTTGTTTGATACATAATATGTATATGGTGATACATATTCATACTAGCATATATGCATTGCCCATTTCTGATTCGATAGGAATGTTTTGATGTACCTAGGTTTAATTTGTCTAACGAACGGGATACGATTCAGCATTACCTGCTGCCGTGCGCCACTACAGCTTTTAAGTTTTAAAAAAGCTTTTGATATTAAGGTTCCAGCGATCTCTAGAAAAGTAGGATATGATTTTTTGATAAAAATAATTAAAAATATTGATATTAAATTAAGGGAAACTCAACTATTGCATTCTGCTACAAAATAAAGCAAAATAATAATATGGAGCTTACGTTAAAAAAAATTGTAAATTAAATTTTTATTTAAATCAGTGCAGTAGGTAATTTAGGAGTTGTGAAAGAAATATCTTAATTCAGAGTCCCTGTGGTTCTTCCGTTCGAAGGTCCAGTCTTATAATGTACGCGCTATGCTTTATTATTTACATTAATACTAATTGAAAGATGCTAGCTCTTTATATATCAAGTAATCTGTGGGTTAAAGCTTCGATAGGTTAATGTCTAGGTATATGTTAACTGTGGCATAAACCAAAACGATAGGTGAACTGTAAACATTAAACAATAATGATTAGCTCATATCTGCGTAGTGTACCTTTATAACGCGTATCTATTTTTCAGTCGCAAATTTATTGCATTTCGAGGCTCTTGAAGTTAAATATTCAAAAAATGGCAGACTCCACATTAAGCGATATAACCAAAATGAAAGTTGTAGAGTTGCGAAAAGAATTAAGGGCACGTGGGTTGTCGTATGCCGGTGACAAAGCGGAACTCGTAGCAAGACTTCAGGCTGCTACGACACCAGAAGAACACACCGATATTACCTTAGATTCTGATTTTGACTCCGAAAGTGTACTAGATGACGACGACGAAAAAGCACACAATGATATTTTGGAAGACAGTGCGGTCGATACGTTTACAGACGAATTGGCACTCGAGGAATCATCACCAGACAAAATACCCGCCGAAGCAAAGCCTCAAAGGACTCTAAAAAGAAAAATACCCAACGAGACCCAAAAGGAACAAACAACTGAAAATAAAGAAGTTGTCTCAAAAAAAATTGTATTGAATAGAACTATTTCTATGTCATCTAACACATCTGCTCCCCTTGTAAATGAGAAGAAAGATGAAACTGTTGACAAAGCTCCTGTTATGTCTACAGAAAGCAATAAAGTAAAGATTACAACTGACATGGATTTAAAAACACGTTTAGAAATGAGAGCAAAACGTTTTGGACTTCCTGTTAAAGTATCTGATGAAGTACGTAAAGAGGCACGAAAACAGCGATTTGGGAACATCAACAATTCAAATAATGTTTCAAAAGTAACTATACCAGGTACTCTTACAGATAATCTTGATAAGCTCAAAAAACGGGCTGAAAGGTTTGGTCAGTCTGTTTCCTCACTTATGACAGACATTGAGAAAAAGGAAAAATTAGAAAAACGAAAAGCTAAATTTGGGACAGTGAAATAGGATTTTCACTATTAATTATTACAATAAATTAATCAAAAATTTTGGTCATTACACTAATTAAGATAAGTTTATAAATAATAAAAAACTTTTAATTGTAACAAAATTTTATTTAGAGCATGGAAAATTTACATGTTTATAAATCACAAAAAGGTAGTTCTTTAAAATCTTCTGAACATAATTTTATATCTGGTTGCTGCCCAGTTTGGTTTTCTTTTTTAAAATAATCTTGAGGTATATTTATTGAATAGTGTATATCAGGTTTTTTATGTATAGTAGCCCATCGGACAGCAACATCTTTGTGGAGTGCTTTCCTTAATCCCATACAATGCATGTGTGTTAATTTTTCATATTTTATTCTTGTAAAACCTAAGCATGCCAATGTATATTGCCAACATTTCATCAATTTACAGTTAGCGCCTACATGCTTAGAATCTGGTGTACTTATTATTAGTAGTCCTTCTGGCTTAAGTAATTTATAGGCATTTTCACAAGCCTTTATTCGTAACTCTGAACTAGGTATGTATTCAAGAAGGAAACAAAACGTGATTACATCAAAAGAGTGTTCCTTTAATTGATTAACAATATTATCTTGGACAATTGTCTCTTTTCCTATGTCAATTTGTAAAATATCACATTTTTGCACATATTCATTAGCAGGGCATATGTCAACAGCAAGGACATTAAATAATTTGTATGCTCTGAATGGGTTGTAACAGCTACCCACATCTAGTAACATAAGAGGTTCCAGAAATATTTCAATATTCTTCAAAGTAAGGTTTAGTTTTTCACTAATTTCGATATCCCTCTGGCGATATTTTATATAGCTTTTATTAACAAAATATTCAGTGCATAACTCAACTGACCATTTAATACGAGAAGAAGCTAAACTGGATTCATTAGCACAATTTTTTTCCCAATATGTTGTAGCTAACTCATTCATAGATTTAGCATAGGTGAACAACACCTCTTCGTTTTTCATATGCAACATCCAGGCCTCATTTGGTCCGACTTTAGCTGCGCTTGTTCTCAAGTTTGCATGTACATCTTTTAAATACTGTGCTAATTTCTTATGTTTTTCACTCGCCATAATAATCGATTTCAGTCCGAAGCAGCCGTTTTACGCTAATACCAACGAATATTTTTTTAAACAATATTTTGTAATGTTTATTTTTAATTTGCGTTTTTTAAATCAATAGAATGTGACATGTGTATATGTATTTTGGTGTCTCAAATTAAGTATAAGGCTTTAGACTTTGGAGGCGTAGGTAGTTATAAGTGGTTAGTAATTAATAATTATACTTTGAAACGAATATTTATTATTAAATATTAATATTTTACTAATTAAATAATAGACATTAGACAACAGCTATTACATCAGTTTACATCTTGAATCGATGGCCGATGCTGTTAAAAAAACTGCTGTCAAAGTCATATTTTAGTTTATGATAATAATTTCCATTAATAGACTGTCAAAATCACAGACTAATAAAAGAAACCTAACAAAATTTGAATTCTTTTAAGTTTCATGTTTGTTTATTGCTCTATCAGGCGCGTTAGCTTACCTACCTATATTTTTGAATATTATTTACTAACTACCAAGACAAAAAGGACCAGAATGGAAGATGTTAATCCTGATGAAATAGTCGAAAAATGGATTCAAGAAAATGATGATTCTAAAATGCCACTTCCAGATATTGAATCTGAACCTCATCTCCTTATTTCTAAGGTAGGTATCAAAATCTTCATATTATTAGTATCCGATCATCTATATAATATAAAACACATATTTTTCACAGGTCAGGAAGTATTACATGGAATATCTCATAAAGTTATTAGCATTCAATTATGAAAACAACCAGAAATTATTAAATAAAAATATCTATTTACCTAGTGCAATTTGGCGGTGTGCAAAAATAATTGAGTCTACTGCAGCTCAAACCTCAATGGTGGTCAATTTGTATAGAAGAAACATTCTCAGTGTGGTAAGTTGCATAAACTACCTCTTCTACACCATCGAAACCCTCTTTTTGTGATTGTGCCAAAAACATTTATTATATTGATTCTTCTCTGGTATTAAATGTATATTTAGGTGATCAACAAATCACATTATTCTTAATTAGATTTGTACTAATAATTATAAACAATTTTTTTTATAATTTATATTTATTACAGTTACATCAGTTAAAAGAGGATACAAATAAAGGCAAGCTGAATAAAAAATTATTTGAATGTCTAAAAAAACCACCAGAAAATGAAAAGAAATCCCAAACAACCTTGACAATGGGTAAAGATTGTACTTGTGTGTGCACTTGTTATCAAAGAAAAAAAGTCCGCAAAGAGAAGTCTCCCGTAGTTGCCACTGAAAATAAAGTTGTATTACAAAATAATAGTTTAGAAGAAATTAAACATGTTGAGGCTGTTCAACCAGATATTTGTCATATAATAACAGATATACAAAATCAAAATGTATCATTACCTCAAAATTTGCATGGTATTGATGAAGTGATGCTCCAGTTAGATAAACTATTTGAAGGTGGCACAAATGATGAGGACATATTCGATGGAGTGTTGTCGAGCTCCTATGATATTACATTTGATGAGAGTAAAAAAAAGTTACAAAATGCAGTTTCAAATGAAACAAATAAAGATTATTTTATTATTGATAATAATGCAGCTCAAACCAAATCCTTAGATGAGAAGCTAGCTTCTCTATCTGAAGTATTAGTGCAAAGTACAACAGTTGAAACACAAAGCACCAAATCAGAAGCAAATAAAAATAGAAAGCAGTCTAATAAATGGATATGTGAAGAATATTTTTTGAAAGTTAAATTGTTTGAACTCCTAGATCAACTTAGAGATTGTAATAGAGCAAAGCTTTTGAGGGTAACTCCTTTAGAATTAATTTGACGTGTAATATCTGTAAGTGTGAAAAACACACATTTTACAAAAATTTACTAAAAATAATAATCTATATTTTGTGATATAATTAGTTAAAAAGCACTAATGGTCAAGGCAGCAGTGATAAACAATCTGATAGTGAAAATATTAATACTATTATTCCTTGCAGATAAAAGAATTATTATTAGAACTCTTTGGAGATGACAGTGATGATGAAGGTGTTGTGTCACCCCTGGATGAAACCCCAGAGTTTGTTATTAGTTGCAAAGAACGGATTGCCCCTTGGGTTGTCAAGCTTCTGACACCATATTATATCAAAGGCAGGATTCGGGGAAAGGCCTTATTTAAGTCCCTTGCTAAACATCTTATTAGACTTATATACCAATGTAGTAAATATCCGGGTAAGTGACAAATATTTTTAGTTATGTACTTGTGTAAAAGTAAGTAACAATTTTTATACACTTAGTAGGGAGATGTTTCATTTATAAGTAATTTTTAATGTATTGGTTAAGGATTCTGCTTCTCTTCTTTCTACAAGTTATATTTTTTATTTTTTTACCTTTCAGAGGAATACGAAGTGCAGGACTTTATACAAGATTTCTTGGAGAATCACAAAATGATAAGATGTGAGGCTGACTTTAAAAAATTTAGAATAGAGAATATTTAAAGATATATATATATTTTCAAGATAATTGTTCCTGCATATATGTATCCATAAAATAAAGTAAGGGTTTTTAGACTGAATATGAAATGAACTAAGTAATATTTTGTTATTCTTGATCTGTAATATTGATACAATGAACAGTTGTGTATCTAAAATGAATATCAAACAAATGATTTTTTTTTAATGAATCCTGCTATAAGACTTATACCCTCTAAGTATTTATAGAAAAGTAATTAAAAAACATGCATTTCTTTAATTTTCTAATTAAAATTTAGCTTTCTTTGACTCATTCACATCATCACTTGATTTTCTTTTATTTGTTGAAATCCAAGCTGTTATCATTTTCTGTGAGGTTTTAGCTTTTTCAATATTGATAATATTATTGCATTCTTCCGATTTATTTCTAGAGTTATTAACCATGGAAGATACTGGATGCCATTCTACTATTTTGACAGGTTTCAAATATTCTAATGCCATGTCCACATTCACATTATCTATGTCTAGCCAAGCCTTAAAAAGTTATAGTAAGATTAATTCTGTTTCTTTATTACACCTATATAAAAGTTAATTAATTTTGATACATTGCTTATATGGGAATCTTAATAGAGAACAACGGATTATGTTTAAAGATTAAATTAGTTTTAAAGATTATTTGATATAGAAATTAGAATCTAATAATTTCGTACAGAAAATACAATTTTATAAAAAAGTTAAGCTCACATTTATTTGATCTTGATTATCCATAATAGCTGGCATTCTGTGGTGCAACCAATTGAGAGTTTCATTTGATTCCATTGTTATAACTGAATAGGAATATATAACCATATCATTATCTCTCCAGACATGATATAGACCTGCCATGTGCAAGAGTTTGATACCCTTCCAACCTTCATCTTCATTAAAGGTGTTTGGCCATGTTTTAGGGTCACTCATCTGTTACATTGAAATTCTGTTTAAAATCTATATTTAAAACAGTGGTTATTTACACCATTTATAACTCAAAACTGTCTCGTTGGCGTAGTGATAGTGACAGCGCCTGCTAATTACGAGGTCTCGGGTTCGAATCCCGGGTTGGGCATATATTTGGGTTTTCGAATTTTCCCAATGCTCAGAATGCCCGGTGTTTGGAAATAGGCTTGCGCCCAATTACAATGGGACTAAATAACAATATCTGGCGAAATGTAGGTGTATTAAGTGCACCTCTGCCTACCCCTTTGAAGAATGAAAGGCGAGACAATATTATTGTTTATTATAAAAAAAAAGGATGGACTGATTTCGATGATTTCTGATTTGTCTAATGCGACAATCTTTTTTTTTCACACTTTGTTGCACTGGAGTGCAACAGGCGGCCTTATCGCTAATCAGTGATCTCTTCCAGGCAACCCCATCTTTCACAAGTGTTTATAGAGTCTCATACATTCTCTATGGAATTACGTTTTAGGTGACACATTATTATTTGAAACTAAAGAGATGAAGTTTGTTTGGTTCACTAGTTTTGAATATGTTTTATAAGTGTCAAGTCACAATCATGAGCCAATTTCTTAAATTATAAATAATTTACTTAGTATATAAAACAACTGTTACCTTGATGCTTGAATCTTGTTTCATATAAATATAGTATGGTTGTTTATTTTTATTCTTTGCTGCAGTTTGCCATTCATAAAACCCTTCTGCTAAAACAATACACCTACCGCCATCACATAATATTGGATTATATAGATTTGAATGTCTTATATTCTCGATGCGACAATTATTTGTACTTAAATTGTGGTTTTTGTAATTACCCTGTTGAAAAAATATGTGAACTATGGAACATGGTATGGTACTTAAAATTACTACATAATATATCTATGTTTAAAATCCAAACACAACTTGAGTATATGTTATAACAAAAATCATGTGAATGATAAATGTATGAAAAAATATTTGCATGTTAAAAATCAAGATATTTAAAATTATTTACAACTTTTTTATATGGTTGTAACAATAATTGGAAGAAACAAACTCTGTTTGTTTTTCTTCTATTTACAGGTCCAAGTCCTGGTTTACATCCAACTTTAAAGTTTGCAGGGTTTCACTCTCAGTAAGTATAAAATACCTTGTGCCATGGTGGTATAATTCCCCACATCATTGGTTTAATGACTCTGCTTGTTTGTGCAGAGTTCTTGAATTTACTGGCTGATATTAAAATAGGAGTAATGTCTGTTGGGGCTATATTGTAAGATGGTGTATATTCCTTGCCATTGTTATGTTCTTGAAGATAATTGGGTATAATAAATCTATTTAACTTTTTATCTTTGTAGCTGCAAGCACAACAAATTTGCTCTTTGCCAAGTGATCTGAAATAAATTTTGTAAGTAGAAAATGGCACTTGGTATCAGCCTTAAGTAAAAACTAAATAACCAAAGGTCACTTACAGACAGGTACGACCACACATATTTGATTTTGTAATAAACCTATCATGAATTTTTTATGATTTATTACAAAGTTTTCTGTACATAATATGTATTTCGCGCCTCTATAAAGTATAAATTCGTTATAATCACAGATTAGGTAAATTGTGGTTAGTAGATAATACTTAATAAATAGTAATCCATTGTCTATCAATCATTCACACTTCACAGACCAGTCCTCGTATTCTGTGAAAACAAGAAGTTGATAGGTACCTATAAAAATAGGTACTTTGGGAAACAGTACCTCCGCAATAATTAATCTAATCCTTCATCTCCTAGGTAACTACACTAAGTGTAGTGTAAGTCTTACACACTTTAAAGAACTTGCTGATGTTATTTTAAAAAACCATTGAGAGAAAATGAAATACCTAGATTCAATTTTCTCCGAAAACGGTGCATCTTAGCGCATCTAACACAATATTACAATATGTATGTCATCCTCTTGGCAAAAACGGCGCCGGTTTTCTAGTATACTAAATAATTCAATAAAAAATCCAACACACTTATTTGCCGGGAGTAGGTAGGTACTTCTACTTTTATATTTCTGCTAACATTTTTTTTTAAAGATAGATCAAAAAAATAAAAGTCTTGCGACTATTATAATGGTCCATTTAATTCATAGATAGTAAAATCACAATGCATTACTTAAAATAGATAATAATATTTTACAGATTCACATCAATAGGTACTTATAATATTAATTAATCATTCGTCTTATTATTGCTTAAATGGAGTGGCACTCGGAGTTTCGTAAAACGCCGTTTTTAATTAATTTGTAATAGGTACCAATTAAGACAAAAACAAAACAAATTACAACTGCAAGGTTTTCGTTACACACAAAAATGAATTCACCAGATCATTCTGAGTGCAGACGTCAAGATGGTCTCAGGCCGCGATTGGTCAATGTCACAATCAAGTATCAACCAATCGCTAAATCAAGTGTATCAAAAAGTGTTGCCACCTTAGCGATTTTTTCACTTTTTTCACTAGATCTAGTGTTTTTTTTAGATTGGTTACGATTTTTAAAAATATGTTGTAACTAAAAAACAAGAAAACCTAAAAGCCAGGCCTAATCTTCAAGTTCTGAAATTGACCACGACGATGACATTGATGACGAAGAAATACCTCCAGAAGCGTTTGAAGTCGAATTTTAATTGTTGTTTCCATTTTGATTGGTCTTTCTTCTCCCTTGGTAAATGCCGATTAATATTGCATTATACTTATTGTAATTTTTGCCCTTGTTTTATTCAGTGGTTTTTAGTGATTTCAGAGAAAAAAGAAAAATCAAAATTTAGATACTTTTAGAACTAAACCTAACGACAAAATTATGTGCAAGGTGACAACACCCAACACTGGTATCAACCACTAACCAGGTGAATTTCAATAATATTATTTTTTAAAGAATAGTGTTTGAGTTATGTAATATTAAAAGATATAACCAAATGTAGAGTAGGAGCTAAAATTTACACAGGTAACTCCTATAACATTATCTGTTTCTACAGCAAAAACTTAATAATTTTGTAGTAAGTTTTAATTTTTACATACAATCAGCATTTAATAATGTTGGAATAATTTAGAAAACTGGGTATTGTGCAAAAACTTTATGTATCTAATGGACATAAGTTAACAATATGGAATGACTAAAACAATTATAAGTATTAATTTCCTTTCAAATACTCGGAATGATAATGAAGTATGGCAAATTTTTTGTGTTATGGAGAAAAAGATTAACTATTAATGTGTGGTTATTACAATACTTTATATAATTACTAGTATATTTTAGTATGGAAAAATATCTAGTATATTATGTTACAATTAGGGGCACCAAACATTAAATATTATTAAAATTGTGATTTGTGATTCCACAGGTAACTAACAACACATAAATTATTATTTGAGATTACTACATCAAAATATCATTGCATTATATTTACAAACAATTCCTTATTTAATATTGTGATATTTGGCTTTAATTTCCTTCCGTTGCTTTTTAAAGAATGCTCTTTTTCCAAACAAATATTCATAAGATACGTTAATTATACTTCTCATTCTCATCTTAATATATTTTTTAAATAGATACTACTCGACGGCTACACAGCAAATTCAAAATGTCATTCTTCAAAAAGCGTACGGTTTCTTAAATCTACTAAATTTAAAATAGTTTGTGATGGTCACATTTAATATTTATCTACTAAAACAATATTTATTGTAAAACTATTTACAATCAGACTTTTTACAATAAAATGACATACAACATTAACATAGAACAATTCAAAATTTTCAATGTTTCACCAGAAAGGTGCAAATATTTATTTTGTTGAATATAATACTATAATTTCCTGAACACAGGGCAGGTACGGTGATTAATATGATTCAAATGTTATAATTTTCATAGATATAATAATATTATGACTAGCGATATGTTGCGATAACTTTATATTATGGTAAATATTTAAAAAGTATTGAGATTACATTCATCATAGACAATAGTAGATACATATTTCATTTGTGATGCTTAGGTATCTAGATTATAAATTTATATAGGTATGACTATATTTACATTTGCACCAAAGGGGAGTAGGTAGTTTAAATCTAAATATGTCAAATATGCAGTCAGAATTTTTGGTAGGTCCCGCTTGGGGTAATAAAACTTGAATTATTATTAGAGGTAGGTAAAAATTTCTAACTTATTAAGTTTGTCGACGAAAAATATTATGCATTAAATATATTGCAATTATTAAGATTATGGGCTGTCAACTTTACAGTTTTTCACCAATTGGCTAAAAACGGGTACTTTATTTAATGAAAAGAGCTGGCAACCCTCCCAGTTAATTGTTAATAATGTTAACACGTCAATAAAATTACAGATAATATCAACAAACCACAGAGAATATTAGCCTTAAGAAAAATCGTACTTAAGTCGGCTCCAATATGGATCATACTTAAGTGGAATGCTTTGATCATACATTTGACTCAGGTCCTTCCGTATTATGCTTGAATGAGGTCCGAATACGAGCTAAGTACAGAGCACAAATGTGGCCGTAGCATTTGTTGTACCATTCAGGTGTTCTGCCCCTGAAATAAAAAATAAAGAAGTATAAGTAA